>JARDVY010000298.1:6496666-9335000 GCA_029030555.1 Ornithoptera alexandrae
AATGAAAATATAATAATTTACTTATTAAAGTATTAATCTAGATTATTTAATACTAGATAATTATAGACTATTACATTCGAATAAAAGTATTTGAACTTAAAAATCGAAATATACTTTATTTATATTGAGTGGTTCATTAACTTTGGTACATTATTTTCTTTCTAACAATTACGTATTAGAGCCGATTCATAATAATCGTGTGAAATTGGTAATACCAATTTAGTTACGTATAAGTAATAATTCGTTTTTACTATATCAATAATGATAATTTATTCACAGAAAGTCTTTCCCGAATTAAAGTCGTGATGAAATGTATTATTAAAAAGCAACTTAAGAAGATACGTAGGTTCATGGATGTTGATATGTTTGTATGCCGTCAGTCGATGACACGAAGGTACTTGTTTACAAATTTAATTCAAAAGACATAAATCCTTATTTTATTTATGGCTGTTATGTATAGCGAAAATTAAACTTTTGTAACTTTTTATCGGAACCGGGATTTTTCAATATTTTAGATCTAATGAACCTAAAACATCTAACGTTCAAGAGTCTGAAGTTCCTTCCTTTTCGGTTATTTTTAGGCCCCCGGGGGCCCTTTCCAGTTATTACCATCCCCGCAACATTTTGGTGTGTCCTAGCGTGTAGACCTTTACTCAGAAAAAAGAATATTTCTACCAAATTTCGAGTCTTTAGGCCTTATGGTTCCAGAGATTTCATGATGAGTCTCTACAAAAGTATTTACTCCTCTGGCGCCGCCATCCACAGTGAGTCTTGGCGTCCGACACAATAGAGTGCCTACGCTCTACATAGGTGAAAATTCCCTATATATATATATATATACATATATATATATATATATATATATATATATATATATATATATATGCAAAGTAAAGTATCGAATGTTTTTGAAAGATGTTTTTTTTATATAATTTTTCATGATATTAAAAAATATTTATAGAAAAACATTACTTTTACGCTTAATTTTTATTCAGCACAATTTTAAGTTTAAACTTGAACAAGTTGTGCCCTGCTTACTTGTGCTTTTGTATCACAAAGTTCATTGACTCCTCGTGCGTTCCCATCGGCCTTGTTCAGTACACTTCGCACTTGGCCAAAATCGCCAAGACGTCGGCCCGCTCGTAAATTATAACCAATAACGACCACTTGATCCTGTTGGTGGAATCTGTATATGCGGTCTTCTGGAATTTCATGTTAACTCCCCTGGTGATTTCGATTTATTAATTTAAAATTTACAGGTTTTTAACTTAAATGTAAAAAAAAAATTAAACATGATAGTTTCAAAATAATAATGGACGTCCATTGGCTGAGATGAAAATGATGATGAAGAATTGTATTGTACAAGATTATAAAATTCACTAATCATCACTTGTTCACCGTGTTAGATAAAATAACATTGACTTTTTCCTTGTGAAAGAAGAACCGGAGTTTCAACAGCGGGAACATTATGAAAACTGTTCATTATTTTTATATTAAGAAAAGTTGGGTTGGTAATTTAAAAAAATACAAAGTATTTTGTACGTAATGATGTTTTAGAGTGAGTGTACCGTTAGATAATACTCAAGGCTGTACTAGTCTATTTTAATAGAAAGCCTTTTACGTAAAAGGATTATTTACAGCTTATTATTATATTATTATTACGTGCGAGTAAAAGAGATACAACTATATTTGCTCCATTGTTAAATATATTTATGTACATTTTCACTTAATTTGCATACTTAAATTATACATAGTATCAGAATAACTTATTTTACGGAGATATGAAATAAAAAAAAATAAATATTTTATTTAGTTTTAGGAGAAATTGTTTATTCAATGCGTTTTATTGAAAATAATTTATACAAATGGTCATCTGAGGTTCTATACGAAATCTCATTCATGTCCGGGTTTTTTTCATCAGTCAAACGGGAAATTCTTGAGTAAATATTTAATTTCGTCAATGACCTTATAAATACATTTTAATTTATAAAATAAAATGGTCATTACCAAGAAAGGAAAACGTCTTCTGGGTACGATTGGAAATAAAGAATAAGAAAATCAAATCAGTTAATATAAAAAAAAATTGTGATTTACAATATATTTTTCTTCAATACTTTTCTATTCTTAAAAGTATTACAATCTGTAATGTGTGTGGAAACGTTAAAATTTGTAAGAACACGTTAAAATTCAAATAAATAAATAGTTTTATTGGTCGTAATATTTCATATACATTTTTTTTTATTCGACGAAGTGGCGAGACGAACGCGACGTTCACATGATAATAAGTGCCTTCCCCTAGCTATGTGTTGCATCTTGGAATGCTACACTGCACCAAATTGTGCCTGTCGCCTTGAGATATAAGAAACTAAGTCTAGTTATATTAGTAATTGCACAAGCTACAGCCTCCGTCAAACCAGGACACAGTAATGGTTGCACAGTACTGTTTGGCGGTAGAAATAGGTGCTGCGGTAGTACCTACCTAGACGGTCTCCGCCAACAGAGACCTGTCCATCAGTAAGTATATCACAAACTACGAATTCATGTAGTCGCCTGGAATTTAAAGCACTACTAACAAGACTTGTGTCGAAATGATATTAATAATTTGTAAATTTATAATGAAACAACTTAATAACTTTGATATATATGTTTAGAAGCAGCATATTTTCAATGTTAACCTTTGCGATATAATAAGGGCAAGGCCGATTGCTCCAATCTGCGCAACACAAACACTTCATCTTACTGCGCACTTATGAACTTGCTTACGACGTCAATATAATATTCATCTTCAATATACTAGTAACACGTATTAATGCGATGTTTGAGAATCTCTAAAAAACCGCGTAAAAATGAAATCTCTACATATATATGTTAGATAAAAAAAAAACGTTTTGTTTATTCACGTAAAACAAATACATATAGACAACAAAAATTAGGTTATAAAGCACAGATAAACAAAAACATGTTAACATAATTACATTATCTCGCTGCTGTGTGTACAGAAAATCGTACAAAATGGCCGTAGCTCAATGTGACTGTTGCCACGTACAGAAAAACACACTAATTTTCAGCTGCCACCTTGAATAGCTAGAGTTCAGTACATTTAGTAAACTTCAACTAACAAAGTATTTTTGATAGCAACCCTAACTTATTAACTTTGCATATTTTTTTAGGGCATTTTTGTTTTATATTTCACCCGTTTGTTATTATTTTTAGAATAAAATGAACCCTAGTCAAATGAAATGGTAGGTAAAAGAGATAACCAAAATGTTGTAATAAGTAAATTATTATTTACTTATCTTTCTGCAAGGATCACTATTCTAATTGGTCCTGCGCTGCCCGCATCCAGCGGCTTCCCGCGATATGAGTAAATTATTAATCTTTCAAAATTAATAGTCAGAAACTTGTTTTCTAAAACCCCTTACGGGGTTCTTCAGTCGGTTTAGAGGTCCTCCGGGATCTACGTAATGCACCGGTGAAGGAAGAATGGCCTAGTTCCCAAATTATATAAATGGAGTATAACAATAAGAGATAAATTCTGCAGACATTAATTATTATTATTTTTAAAAAGGAAGGTATTATTGGTATCTCTTCACCTCTTCGTCGCCTTAGCGTTGGATTGTCTTACGCACCATTGACCAAATTTTTCATCAGAAACATTTTGGTTCTACTTGTGATTTATACATGGAATGATGGTGATGATCTATTAATATGATTTTAATGACGTTTGGAAAAAAAAAAACTATTCTGAAAATTGAATTTGGTAAAAATCTAAATGTTAGGCTGGATAATTCAGCACTCAGTGGACATCTTATTAAATAAACACTTGCTATTGCATTTTTTTTTATTTAACTTAGAAATTAATCGTACCTCACTCGTAACTTAGCAACTGTCGTAATCGCAACTCACGTGTAAGATGATTTAAACTCTGTTATGGTTTCCTCTTAACACCTTCTTTATTTAAATATAACAAGCGTAGTTACAATTCATGTAACAAGTAACAAGGGCGTTACATTTGAAATGAAACACGTTTTTGTTGTTTGTGATATTTTTATCCTGTGAATCTCTAGCAGTAATTAGATGAACTAGAAAAGAGAGATGATGTAGAATACTATATAGGCAAGTTGATTACAAATGCCAAGAATAAGTGTGAGGGTAATCTGTAATAAACTAGTACTAATCGAAATGTCGTTTCACTATACTGTAATGTAGTTTTACTGTAATGACGGGATTTTTAAATCCACTTGTTTATCTACCATTCAAATATTGTAAATGACTCGCCGCGCTTCTCTTCCGTTTAGAGGGAGCTTGACTATTCTGGGCGAGCACTCTTCATCATCTCCGGAGTCATTATCGCTTAACACCTTGTGAATTTGGATGCTTTTAATTTATTGTAGTTCAAAAAATAGGTCTCTGTTGCCGGAGACCATTTAGGTTGGTACTACCGCAGCTCTTATTTTTATCGCCAAATAGTGTGCAAACATGTCTAGTGTAATTACTGGTGTTACGAGACTATATCTTGTATTTAAAGGTAACGAGCACAATGGTGTGCTGTGTATATCATCATAATTGGCGCCACGTTGTTATGGCCATGTATAACACCATCAGATGAACGTCTCGCTTATCTCGTCGTTTGTAGAATAAAAAAAAAATTAATAGTTGTACAGTTTTTAATGTTTCAATATAATTCCGTTCCTCCAAAAAATGTCTGATGCGATTACCAATAATAATCTTATTAGACGATCTTAATTATGGTTACACTTTTCATTAGATTTTGCCGAATTTAGAATTGTTTTTTTAAAACCTTATTTTACCATATACATATAATTCGCTGATAGTGTAAATGCTGGACACAAAAGGACCGTATTTTGTAGAATACTTTGTAAGTGATCTGTGTGCAGCTGTGGACGGACATCCATTAATTAAGAAAATGTCGATGAAATGTAAAGGTGATTTTAAAAAAAAGATTCTTTCTAACACAAATGTTGTTTCTTAAGGTATCTGATATTATTACCTTAAACATTCGCATCGAAATAATAAAAAAAAATGCTTGATTCCGTTAATAGCTTCGTTTTTTAATCTAGCGCCGATTTGGTCTTAATTTCCGGTTGCCGTGTAAAAAAAAACTCGAGCCATTGGACCGTCGATCGTTGACTAACCTACAGGTTTAATAAATGGAATCGGAATCAGAGTGATCAGAACTAGTGAAGAAAAAAATTTTGCTTATTTTAAAAATGGTTTCACACTTTTCTGCTTTTGTTTTATTTTCACGCTGACAATTTTGCATTGTAAATTTCAATTTTAAACTATGTATACTATTTCTTTTAAAGTTTTAAGACAGTCATTAAAATTACTTGCTGGTCGTCCCTGTTGCCGAACATGTAGGTATCACCGCAGGTTCTGCTTCAGGCGCTAAACAATAGCGAGCAAACATTACCATTTTTTGGTTTAAAGGGCGTTGTAGCTAGCGTTATTACTGAGGTAACACACTTAACAATGTTGCACTGTATCACTCTTAGTAGTATCATATTGTTATGACAGCTTTTTAACTACACATGAATATCGTCGAATAAAAAAAGGAAAAAGTTTGATAAAAATCTTCAGCTCATAAAAAATGGAAGTTGTAGTACATGAATATTTACGATAAACTAGTAAACTCGTTTTCCAAGGCTTCAATACCTAAAAAAAAAAAGTTTTGTCTTGGTCCTGCATAAAGCTCTCTACGGCTTCCATCACCCCTTTATCGTCTTCGTACCTGTTTCTCTTTAAGTATTATTTCAATTTGGGGAACAGATAAAAATGGCAAGTCGCCAGATCTGGTGAATAAGAGGGGTGGTCAACCAATTTGAAGCCAGCTTGCTGAATAGCAGCCTTCGCAACTGCCGATATGTGCGTGGGTGCGTTGTCGTAATGAAACAGCACACCACTTCTAAGTTTCCCTCTCCTTTTCTCTTTGGCATCCCCCAACTTGGGAATTAAAGCTGCATAATATTGGCCTGTAATAGTGGTTCCACGCTCCAGGTAATCAATCAACAATATCCCTTTTGAGTCCCAAAATATTGAGGCCATAACCTAGCCAACCAATGCCACGGTACAAAACATCTTCGGGGTCGGTGATGATGGCCGTTTCAATTGAGAACCCATATTCGTCCATCGTTATGAAACGAGACAAAAAGTTTTCAGGATCTTCTTGAAACTTGTCCAACAATATCTTCGAAATGTTAAGTCGATTTTGTTTCTGACTATCGGTTAACATTCTCGGCGCCCATATAGCGGAGACTTTTCTCATATTCAAAAATTCTTTCAATATGGATTGAATACTTCCATATGACATGTCCGTTTCTTGGATTCAGTATCGGATTGTAACTCTTCGATCGCTCAATAAAATTTTCTCCACTTTCGCAACATTTTCTTGGGTGACTGACGTCGATGAACCGCCGCAACGAAGTTCGTCTTTCGTGCTCGTTCTCGCTACTCTACATTGAGAAGCCCACCTTGCGACAGTGGAATACGGCGGAGCAGACTCTCCTAATGTTGCCTCCAAATCGCAATGAATCTCTTGCGTCGTTAACTTTTTTAAACAGAGGTGTTTAATAACGGCTCGCACTTTGTTTTTCTCTATTTTTGAGAACACGTTCCGACACAAAGCAAACAAATGATTACATTCAGAAAAAAACAAAAGAGAATCGAAGATTTTTTTCTTTATTAATATTACAAATATGTATCTGAGCTATGCCAGTAGTTATTTTTTTTCTTACCAAGGAGTATATATGTCGTTCTAACTACTTTTTGATCCCGCCTTGTATATATGCGCCATAATAGTTATTGATGTATCTATTAACTATCAGGTGCACGTCTCCTCGTCGTCGCGTCATGCAAATAAATCAATTTACTTTATCATCTCCGTTCTACGAGTGGTTTTAGGGGTGTTTGGGGTTCCGCATAACAACTCACGGGACCCAAGCTGACCTTACATGCTCGTGGTGCACCCGGCTAATCAATAAACGAGGATCTGGCTCCCAACAATCCGCATTGGGTCAGCGTGGTGAGAAATGGCCCAAATTCTCCCATATGAACTTCTTCAAATGACAGCCTCTGGTACTCGGCGATGCGGGCAGCGCCTGACCGTCGATGTGAGAGATCTTTAGGGAAGGCCCATGTCCAGCAGTGGACGTCTATCGGCTGATGACTATTTCCGTTTTAATAATATTATACTATTATTAAAATAAATGTTAGCTAGAAATTCTACGAAACGATTGATCCTACTTATTATAATTTATTGCAAAAAAATCTACGGCCATTTGTTAGGTAAATGGGGCGTCTGTAGAAAGTGACCGCGTGGTGCCTGAGAGGTGCATGAGCACAGATTCTGACCGTGCGACCAGGGAAAGTTAACAAGGGATTACATTGCACAACTTTGTTTACTCGCGTATTGTTATTCCTCTTTACTATTATTAAACGCTTATTGTTAGTATTATGTAAAAGTTTAACAAGCATTACACCATTTTAATTATATTTAATATTTCTTAAACTGATACGTGGCAATTTACAGTGGATCTTATAAAGAAATGCCAGTCTCCCAAAGAACAATAGAGAGGGCTATGCTTGGAGCTTCTTTACTTTTTTGAATCGGGAATGAGAAGATCCGTAGAAGAACTGACGTTGCTGATATAACTTTAAGATTTGTTAGACTAAAGTGAAGATAAGCAAGGCAGGTTGGTTGAAGGACTGACGGTCGACGGGGAATTAAGATCCCAGAGTGGCGAGCGTGTACCGGCCGAGGTGCTGGAAAATCCATCATAAATAACCGTTGGATGCAGGTAGCGCAGGATTGATTGGAGTGGAGATGTTTGGGAGAGGCTTATATCCAATAGTGGACGTGCCTATCGGCTGATGGTGATGACGATCTTCTTTAGCCGATTTTTATTTATTCGACGAAGCGACGAAACGAATGAGACGTTCAGCTGATGACAAGTAACATGCTGACATAACAATGGTGTTATAAGAATGGCAGCTGCGTGGTACCTTACCTCGATGGTTTCCCGCTACAGAGAGTTCCTACCAGCCAGAATGCTTATTTCTTGATTAAAATTAAATATTGCCTATTAGCGTCAATGTTATTTAGGAAGGTACTATATGTAGATTTCGTTTCATCATTGTGGAATAAGAGTTAATAAATAGAATACGTACAGTCAACGTAATAAACATAATCGTTTCATAAATTTCAGCGTAAGTGATAAGTTAACTAATCATAGCAATCCTTCCTTTTGGGTTTTTGATATAATTACGTACTAATTCGTATATAATTATTTGTTATACTCCTTATTATTTTTTTAATCTATTAAAAATTTTTGATTACATATTTTTAAATGTTATCGCATTGTTTGTTTATTGGTGCTAATATATCGTTTTAAAGGTAAAAACCCCGAACATTACTAACAATAATATAACCTGTCACTAAGCATATATAGCTATATAAATTTCCGTTTGCGTAGGCGCGATTCCTCGTAAACTTCCGGCGTTGCTTCCACCTCAGCGACGTCATCAGACCGGATGCGGAGTAGCCTTATATCGCAACGAGTTTCGCCTCACGAACAATCACTACGAACGGCTGATTCATCTTTCCGTAGTAATTCGCGGAACTGTTATCAGCTAAAACAAGTTTGCTGAATCTATTGTAGAGATCGGCTATCGTGTGAAGTAATCTTGTTTAGCGAAATTAAAATGTACCGGTAGTCAAATGCTAGAATGGGATGAATGCTTTATTACATGTAGACACGCAAATGAAAAAAAATCCGCGATTATGGCATGGGTTGTTCAATATAAGTTCAAATAAAATCTTCTCTCTATGAAATCAATTTACAAGGAATTATTTCATGAAAGAATTTTTTTTATCTTTAGTATAATCAATTTATTGCATTTTTCTTTAGTTATCAACTCACTAGGTACATAAATTTAAATTAAAATATATTGTAATTATTAAAACATTAACATTCTCATGCTCGGCAGCGGGGTCATCTTCCGGCTGATAACGATGATGATGACATTAAGAATCGAGTGAAGAGAAATATTGGTTTCGAACAAAGACTAATAGTGTTGTTTTTATTTTTTATAAAATATTTACGTTATGATGAAAAAAAAAAATATTTATAAAGTATTTTATAGTTTTCTTTGTTATGACATATGTGCTGCTGCTCTTATGGAGTTATTGTATATACATACTGGTTTCGACGGAAGTGGGTGTAATAATGTTATTGATATCTTATACGTAAATTAAAAAACTTGTACATAAATAAAACATAGCTCGAGGCTACAATAACAATGCCGTTAGTAATTAAACATATAATGACAAATATGAAAATATACAAATATAATAACGTGGGTGGTGTTTCTAAAAGTTGTGCCTCCCGGCATCGTGGTGAGAAATGTTGCGGAGATGGCGGGCTTTGACCGCATGTCCGAATTCACGGTCGTTTACTTGTCACTGCGCTGTACTTGTCATGAACATACAAAATTGTTTAACATTTTGCCGCCTCTGTAAGTATGTTTACTGACAATTCTCTATTTTATTCTACTCACACTATGATTTCATATATAGTAAATGTTAATATATACAATAAATGTTAATAATAATAAGTAAATAAATCTGAACAAAAAATTCCGTTTATTTTGTATTTTTCATACAATATTATGTTAAACCAACTACAATTTCTTTAACCATAAATCATTTGAAATGGAATGAACTCGCTATTATTTTACTTAACTCGAACCTTCTTGCGTCATGCATTATTTATTAACAATGAATTTATTTTGCTTACTTTTTACTAAACCAACCCCAGATCTGATATGACAAAGCGAGTTGAGGCAATTCGTGTCGGGCAGCGTCCACTTAAAGGCCGAGTAGATAACCACCGCACATTGTGTGTTTAGTGCTTAAGTGACCTACTTCCCCCTTTGTGGTCGGAGTGCAGTTGTGGAGGAGCGATAAGTTATCGCAATCGCGATCGATATGACGCTAAACAAACTGCTCCGATTGTGGTATACGCCGTAGCTTGATCAGCTCTCCTTGTTTTGTTCATTGGATGAACATATAGTTATAATATTGCCATACATAATTGGATAAACCAAGATTGATTAGGTATCTAACTAAATTATTTTTTTAATTATCGAACAGGTTATTTAGAGAAAAATAATCGTATCAAATAAGATATAGTATAGCAATCACTTGCTTATTATAAAATACATTAATGGCAGCAAACACCGCTAAAACTACTAGTGACACGAATCCGTCGTTTGTGTGAACATTGTACAGTTTTAGTTACTATCGTGTGTTAAACATAAAATAACTTCGCTTTGAGAACCTCTAAAACTAATGCCAAACATCTTACAAATATGTACATTATTTTAGTTTAGGATTAGCACATATAATGTCACATCATTAAACCGTTACTTATCGTGCATTATTTACGTACGTAATTTTAAAATATAGTTTAAATTGGCAATTATAATTAACAAGCTGTTCCACGCCCGTTTTGATGGCCGTAATTTACCATACGTAAGCTACTATAGCAACTGCAGAAATAAAACAAGTTGAAAATGTTTATAAAATTAATTAAAAATAGAATAATGAAGGATCTATAAAATTCAAAAAATAAATAGCTTATAATCATCCAAAAATCATTCCCCGTCTAATGCTCATGTTCACAAGTCTATAAGTTCACTAGTTTTCATTAGAATGACGAACAAAGAAAACCTATTTCAGTATTTATATATATATATATATATATATTAGTGTATGCTACAGGGAAATAACAAGGAGACTTTATTTACGTTATATTATCCTTTAAATTTATCTATGCGAATTGGCAGATTTTATTAAATTTTAATTAACACTGAAATATCGTATTTCATACCTACCGTCACTGAAAATATAACTTAGTTATTTACCTCCAAAGAAACTAAACAAGAAGGTCAAGACTATCCGGCTAGGAAAATTAAAGTATTAAAAAAACTATTATGTTCAGTAACAAAGCGTACCATTTCGGTAACATGATATAATATTAAATATTATGTATATATTATTATTATATGGATAAAATTTATGGAAAACGAATGGTGGGGAGATGGAAAAAGTCATGGTTGAGGAATATCAGGGAATGGACTGGCGTATCTGAGGCGTCGGAATTGTTCCGCCGAACCAGAGACAGAAAGGATTGTACCACGCTGATCGCTAACCTTCACTAGTTGGAGACGCGCTTTAAGAAGAAGATGCTATAGATTTAAGAAGATTTATGCTATATATATATTATATCTTCTTCTTCTTATATGATATGTTTCGATGCTATGTTATTATAATTCATGTGATAAAGCATTCTGTATAATAATTACTCCTTACGATACATTATTACATGTCTAATATAAATCTTTTGCACCTTCACGCAATTACTAGGATTAAGTACCGAGGCTTTCCTGTTATAATTGCTAACCTCATATGAAATGATATATTAAGCATTAAGGCAATATAATGTCCTTAATTTTTATCATTTACGGTTCAGGAATTATCATGTTTGTTGAATAGCAACGTTGAGTCGGATTTAAAGTTTTTACTAACTTTTCCTTTAAATTTTATTTGTAACAAAGTTTTGTGTTATGACACCTTATAATGTTTGGCCAGTTAAATGCGCTGCGTTAGACCTTACCTATACTCTCACCATTTCATGGATTTGTTAAACTGATCAACTGTGACTGTTGTCTGAAATGAATGAGACATTGAGTGTTATTTTAATAGGTTTAAAAATACAATGAAAACATAGTATATTCTAACCATTTGTACAGCAGCTCAATTAAGTTACTCAGCTTACGTAAGTGACGGTGCATCGGCCTCCAACCGGTTCCGACGACTGCTCATAATTTATACCCGTAATCTTGACCCACAGCTGTCTCTGAACGTGCTGCACTCAGTTTTGTCCGTAGACATTAAAAGATTGACTCGGAGTCGGAAGTTCGTGGGTGATTGTGGGCAGAGGACGATTATCGTGAAATCGTCGTGGTTTTATAGTGCGTGACCTAATCTTTTTACATCGTTAACTTTTGTTCATTTTAGACGGCGAGTATTTAGCGCCCATTGAACAAAACACCACTGTTGCGTAGTTTTTTTTTAATCTAGTTATATACTCTAAAAATAATTGTGATATATTGTCATCGAACGCCAATATTAAACAGCGAAAGAATCTGGGATATACACTTAAGTTTTTCAATCTAACCAACAAGTCCAAGATCTTTGAGGGAAGTCTATGTCCAGCAATGAATCTATCGGCTGATGATGATGATGAACCAACAATTAAAAGAGGTTTTTGTTGAAAAGGACCACCGAATATAATTATAGTCAGTCCAGTCTATCTGTTAGATTTTAGAGGATTTGTTTCTATCGAAGTAACAAACAACGAAATTTTTTTTTAACTCCATTCTAATTCTGGAGTTAGCATTTTCCTCACCTGTGGCTTATCTTTTCTTTTTCGATTCACACTTCTAATATTAAGTAGAATTGTATTCGGTAGTCTTTTTTAGAAAAACGGCATTTATATAAAGGTTTCTTTATCACGAAAAGAAATACACATTCGTATATTATTATTTTTCATCCCATTTGTGCTTAACGACTAAAGATTAGAAATTAATTAAATTTATTACTTTCGTACCTTAGTACCTTTATATAATGCAGCGAGAAGTTATAACCCTAAATGATGTACAGGAGGAGGAGACATGGGTGCAATCCTAAATAATGATCCTTCGTTTCGTACTCGTAATACTTTACTACATTATATTTTTACTACTCGTCGTTTAAACCTTTTGTTCTTTTTCTCGTCCTGTGAAAGGTGGTTTTTACATCCTTGCAACCACTATTATATGTATGATCATTGTATATACGACATAATACTAGTGTTTGTGTAAAGAGGACAGTGTTTACACAGTGTAATTAAATTGATAACTGGTGACGTACTATAAACGATCATAATTAAAATTCAATAAGATATTGTAAGAAAGCGTTTGCTTGCATACAATATGGTGTTTGCACTGAGGCATTGTAAACTTCATATGCACAGGAATTTGTTCCGGGTTTTTAGGCTAATGGAACGAAAAACTAATCTACTAACACCATTTTTTATTATGTTTAATTATTTTAATCACATAAAATATTTAACCTTCATTAATAATCTAAGACAACTATTGTAAACCTGGACTATTTACGGATAGGATATTGCGTTTACTTATTCTTTAATGTTAAGAAATCTTTGAAAGACTGCTTAAGAGATTAGCCGCATTTCCATTCAAGATCATAAAGCAACCTTGATCTAAAATTTTCTTACCCTGTTTCTATTCGAAATGGTGTGGGCATACCATGCCTTCTTCTTTTTCACCATGTTCTAATAATGATTTGATCTTAATGAAAATCAGGAAAGTAAAAATTATGTTGAAGTTGTTAAATATTATGATACTAAGATTATTGTTACTGTATTTTTTAACTGTTGATAATATTTTTTAGTGCTGCGGACAGTGCGGACTCGCCAATACTGGAGGAGGCCGGTGAGAGCGGCTCTGAACAGAAGCCAAAGCCACTCATCAAATATGGCGAACTTGTTATTCTTGGGTAAGTACTTATTTTAGTTGCTTAAAAGCATTTGATTTATATTAGGTGTTAAACTTCAAAACTTTTGGTAGGTCTCTGATGCCGGAGACCGTCCAGGTGGGTACCACCAGCAGCTGCTATTAATGCCGCTAAACAGTCATGTGCAAATATTACTGTGTTCCGGTTTAAAGGGAGTTGTAGTTGGTGAAACTAGTAGACGGGTGCAATGTGGTACAGCAGATATCATCCTAAATAGCGCCAGGTCGTTATGGGCTGGCGTACCTTTCACTATCAAGTGATCGTCTAGCTCGTCTCGTCGCTTCATTGAATAATTAAAAAACCGTACTAATGTATAAACTAAAACTATAAAAATCAATAATTTTTGATTAAATGCTATGTTTTATTACTTATAACATAAATAAAATATAATAAATTTATACATTAGAAGTAGTATCTACTGTTTAGTGAAGGTACATGTCCATTTAAGAGGAAAACTGAATTGTTAATGAATATTCATTAAATACTAGAAGGGTTGTAAAAGGTGTATCCGGTGTATGATCTTTTCCAAATATTTCCATTATATATATAATAGTAAATAGTGATTTCTGATGCCGCTTGTTTATGACTGAGTGGATTTCCCTGCCGAAGTGAGTCAACGGTGATTGGGTCTACCCTTGTTGGGTCAGGCACATCGGACACGCGAATATCACAACACAGTTGTCGTCTTTAAAATTATCATTTTAAATAAAGAACGTAATTTGTGCTGCACAACTCAGCAATGTGTGTATTCCGCATATTAGTTTCCTCCATTCATAAATCTTGGCTTCTTAAGTCGACGGCAAAAGGTTACCAGGCACACAGATTAGATCCCATAAAGGGGACAATTATGGGGACTAATCTGCTTGCCTGGGAAATGATTAAATATTTATTTTGTTCTATGATTTTTATACTCGATCTGAACCATATTTATTTTGCTTACGATTAAACAAAGAGCGCGTTTTGTAGAGTCTGTGTAAATGCAAATTATAAAATCTTTTGAGTAAACTTCCATACCCGCTGAAGATTTTAATTATAAAAGTATTGTAATTATGAAAAACACTTTTGCGTTTATATAGGATCTTCTTTTTTATTCATTATATCGCATCTTCTCATTTTATGAACATAAATGTAATTAAAATGTATTATTGCATTATACGATTTATAATAATACTCAGAGGCGATGGGCTATAATAATATATGTACCGCATATTAATTCTAGACTGTTATGTTGACGTGTGGAAATTAATTACTCAGCATTGGAATGCTACTAAAGTGTATATATGTCTTAGAAGTGCTGCTCGAAGGAATAATTTTGTAATATGGTGTATATTTTACTGCTGGTAAGTTTCTGTTGCCGAAGACCGTCTACGCACCACCGCAGTTCCTATTTCTGTCGCTAAACCCTAGTGTTCAAACATTTCTCTTACCGTCATCAGGTGAACGCCTGACTCGTCTCGTCGCTTCGTCGAATAAAAAAATGGTGTATGATGATCTTAACACATATACTTTTGATTTAATATTTTTTAGGATTAAATTTAAAACTTATTACATCAATATCAATAATGGATGAGCTCCTATTCAGCCTGGATACATTTATTAAGTAGATGCCACCGCAAAACTTATATCTCTGTTGCCAAGTGGTAACTAACATTACTTTGTAACGGTTGATAGAAAGCAGAGGGGTTAAATAACTGCACAATTTTATATCCCGCATATATTACGAGATGATAAACACAAAAACAGAAGTGTTACTTTATTCATATGTAAATGTTGTTATTGCTTCGTAATGACAAAAGATCTAAGATAATGATGAAGAATGATATCTATTTATTTTAAATTTTAAGTTTGTTTACTGATCGGTTATTTGTATGGGGAAGTATTGAGCAACTGCGAATTAAGTAAATGTATGTCCGTTTGTATCAGACTTCAAAAATGTATCCGTTAATTATTGAAGTCATTGCTGTCGTAATCTAGCATGACTCAAGGGGTCTATATACGCCCTATTACTAAAGAGTAATGGGGTGTATATAGATCTCTTGAGTTGTCACATTACTTCTGGATTTTCTGAATAAATTACAGCTAGCAACGCCGGCGGTTTTGTAAAGTCACGAGCAAGATTTCAGTATGCTAAGTTCTTGCTTGGAACTCAAGCATATTTTGTTTAGATTGCGGTTATTTATACGATCTTACTATTTAAAAAAGAAGGATTAGAGATCTGCCAGACATTGTCTGCTTCTTTTATATAGCTAATAATTAAATAGTTGACGGAAAAAAACTTAAGCAAATGTTTTCTAAGTGCAGTTCTAAACGATTGTCCTACTTAATTGTGGACCGTGAAACAGTAGCCATCACTATTGCACCGTAGACCGTTATCTAACGTCAACTGTATCCAATAATAATCTATGTTGATTAGGTAAATCGGGGTTATATCGAAAAAAAAACTATGACACTTTACTACTGATAGGTCTCTGTTGCCGCAGGCCATATAAGTACCATCGCAGCTCCTATTTCTGCCACTAAATAGTAGTGTGCGTTGTAGCTTATGACATTATTATGGTCACGGACTCAACATCTTACGTCTCAAGGCGACGACCATATCATTTATGCATTGTTTATCATTCTAACCACATTGTTATTTACCATCAGATAAATGTCTTACCGGTCTCGATGTATCCTCGTTTAAAAAAAAATTGAATTTGCAGTACTGTATAGCCTACCGTTCACAATAATGTATCTCAGTATATATAATAATTAAAATTCCACAGTTTTCGGCTTTTATTAAGTAAAGAAGTTAATTCATTATCCATGTCTATAATTAATTTGCAAATTGGATTTACAACCTTTGCGTCAAAACTTTTGCTGTCGTAAAGTTGGTGACATGTTTCAGTTTCCATTGTGTAATATTATTCAAATTACCTGAGCCTTTTATTTACATACATTATAATTCTTTTAAAAGTCATTACAAAAGTTATATATTACCTTTTTCAATAATAATATAGACTGCCGCTCGACTACGGTTTTATGTAATGGTAGCAGTGATGTAGTCTTTGATGGTACAGCACATTAATCTAGAGGGAGTCTATTCACTCTTTTAAAGAATTCAACAGCATGGACGGAAACACTGACGCCGTCAGATTGTTCCAATCCTTTGCTGTCTGCATCAAGAGGATGGAAGACATGTCTCAAACAATCCAGTCTCTCAGAATTGAAGTAGGTTTTATAATATTATAATAGAAGAATATATAATCTAAACCTATGTGTGAGATAGATGGATTAGAATAATCCCACTGCCACTTTATCCTCGTTGTGTCGCACGAGGCAATTATGGAGGGTAACTTTAAAAAAAGTACAGCACTTATTTCTTTAACTGTAATAGTAACTGCATAGAATAGTAGTATCTATTCTGTGTATTAGTTACAATTCATACTATACTGCAGTTGAAAAAAAATATTCTTAACTCAAAATGTTAATGCAGTTATAATGTATAGACTACAGCAGGTATTTGCCGCTACTGCAGTGGTAGTCTTAACCGGCACAATGCTGTACAAACGTTACTTTGTTCTTTTTTCCTAATATAATTACTGGGTTAATGTCAATTACCATCTTCTTAAGTTAAACCGTAGTTACGTAGAGGCCTATGCTGTGCTCTTCACGCTGCCTCATTTTCTAAATGTTAATACGTAAATAATACTTTTTAAAGCCACGACGCCGTTTCTCAATTAAGGATAGTTTTTTAAGCCATGGTGTTGATAAACAATAAAAGGTAGGTAGTAAACTTTACTGCGTATGTTAATAAATTTGCGCTAGCCCTTTACGCTGTCCATTATATCTATATACTGGTTGTTAGGAGACCGCTTCTGAAAACGTTTGTAAATGCTCTGTGGCCCTATGAAATAAAGTTCAAATTGAAACAAAATACATGACGAGTTCCCGCCGCGCCGTGCGTTCGTTAATCCGAGCATCAGCTGTTTTTGATTTTGTGTTTCATTGCTGGTTTTTTTTTTAGTAAAGTAATGTATTTTTTATGAAACTATCGTTTTATTTGGCTGTGTGAACATGATGGAGCGTAAATAATGCTAATAAAACGTTTTAAAAATATGATTTTTTTTTAATCAGGATCGGTTTTTTCTGTCCCATCATCAAAGGTGTCATTGGTACTATCGTCTTCGTTTTCGGAAACCGTCTCCTAATACCCAGTATATAGGAGATATTTAGAGATTAATTGCCTTATTATGAGATCTCTGAAAATATTAGATGTAAAAACTCAAAATTTGGTAGAGATATTGTTTTTCTATTTATAGGTCAGCTAAAAATGGATTTTACAAAATTCCTTCCTGAAAAGGAGTTGCGGGGGTGTTAATAACGGAAAGGTGTCCGGGGGCGGCAGGTTGTTATCAGACGGGAATATTACTGACAAATTTCAAGTCGAATTCTATATTAGTACCAATAAATTGGAAAAGGAATATAAAATGTGCATAGATTTAACGGTAAGTAGTAAATAAGTAAGATTTACATTATATTGTTTATTTTAATAGATAAATACACAAGTTATTAACTACAACATTTAAAACAAGGCATGTGGATTTCAATATTGTGGTGTCTTTTAGATAGTCAAACATTATATATCTGCGGTGATTGCTTTAACATACCTGTGATCTCACGTTTGTCTAAATATTTGAGTAATAGCTTCATCTGTTAGGAATTGCATGTTATTAAATAAATAAGTAGTAAACTAAGAAACAAAATCTTTTACGATTATATTATTTAGAAACCAGTCGCGCTCAGATAATGTCAGTGGAAAGGTCATAAGCATATATACTATGTACTCTTGTCCTTGTGTAAGTTTCTCTGAAAATAATTTAGTAAATTTACTGTATATTAGCAATTACGTTAAAGGGTTAAGTTTATCAAGTTTTTTTTTATAACAAGAATAAGCTATTGATTGTGGTGAACGTATCTAGCGCTCAATCGCAGCAGTTGTACTAATATCACTTCGGTGTTTATATATTGGTTAAGCAACTACGATTGTCCTCTATTGGTACAAGTGATTGTATGTAGAGTTTATTAAACAAATGTTATAATCCATCCGTAACTGACGCCTATCAATTATATTTTTAATATAGCTTAAAAGGAAACTATAGTATTGAAAGACAAAGCCTTATAACTTGAAATTTAATGAAACGAAGTGCTTGTTACAAGACAATTCTTATGTTAGGCGTGCATATATTTATACAATAGAACAGTAGAAATTAATTATATCTATATACTAGTTGTTCCCCGCCCGCTTTGTGGGCTGTCACACCTCCCCATACCCTTTTGGGAGTAACATATCGTAAAATCCGTTCGTAGCTAATAATAATATTCCTACAAAATTTCATGTCTAGGCGTTATGGTTCCAGAAATATCGTGCTGAGTTCGACATGGAGGAAATCTCATATATATAAATAGATCGATGATAGATTACCATTTATAACCTCACTTTGCTTTCAAGGAAAGATACAAGCAACCTCGTTCTTTAAGAGGCTTAAAGTACTTTCTTGCTGCTAGTGCAATGCTTCCGTGCTCTTGAGACAAGGCTTATGCATGTCCGTTAACTAAACTAGCATGTCTTTATGTTTCTATTATTTTTATACATACAATTTTGCATAAAAGCTGAACATACATCCAAAGAAAATTCTATACAAGTGTCTCTATATAATTTTGCTGAGATTTTTGTACAAACAAAACAAATATAAATTTATAAAGAAATAGTAAATTATAACATTTATGAAAGTAATACTATTGTGAATTGACTACACAGCACAAGAAGTTTTTTTAAGTAACATCACGCTAACAAGCGACCAATTAAAATAAAGAATAATGTTCATTTTGTAAAGCAAATTTAAACTCTCTTTGATTCATCATCATTGGCCGATAGACGTCCACTGCTGGACATAGGCCTCCGCCAAACATCTCCACAGATCGGTCTCGCGTTGCTCGCTCGGTCTCTTTAATTAAATAAAGGATAATTTATGTACAATACGTTATGCTCATTTCCAAACGCCATAATGATCTGTAACCAATTACCTAATAGCTTTTTGTACTGTTTAAAATAGTAAGGTCCAAGATTTAAAATTGTTTTTCTATTTTCTTTTCATTGTCATGTGCAACCTGCTGCCACAAACATAATATTCAGCTGAATTGGACAATGAGAATTAATTCTATTGGCAACATTACCAAAAACTTTATAACGTTATTCGTATAAATTTTTATTTTACTTCCACTAGAAATCGATAAAAAATTAACAGCAACATGAATTCGTGCAAACAACGGTGTTTTATGTAAAATAAGGCGCTTCTTATGAGATAGTCTAAATGATACATAAGAATATTACAAGTAACAAGTTGCCGAGACTTCCGTAGTATTATGAACTACTACAACTACACAACGGAAGGATTACATGAACCATCGAAGTGAGGATTAAAGACATACACAAACTTCATATTGTATTGTTAATTTTATATCTTTTGTTTGAATAAAAAAATACATAAACAGTTAATAAAATTTTCTTATTCTTTTAAGGTTCGGTTCTGGGCCACACTTCTTGGTAATTCTAGAAACACTGAATATTACAATAATGAAACTACCATATAATTATAATAGCTATTGTAGTTGCAGAGAACTTTACTTGGTCTAAATAATAATAATTTCCGAAAACTACTTAAGTAGTCTATACTGGTGGTACTCGGTGCCAGTTACTAATTCCATTATAACGCGAAGTGCACTTACCAGTGCCGAGGTCTTGGACCATGTTCTTGTATGTGAATGATGCTTTGGTGCTTATGTGATACTTTAGTGCTTCTGTAATACTTAATGTATTAATTTTTATTATGACTGTTATTTTACCTTTCCTTCATTATTTTACAATAGAGGAGCGTTTGTCGTTCGCATGGGTTAAAAAATAAAAGACGATAAGAGTTTTTGATGCACAACGACTATTTATATAATTTTTTTTATTCGATTAAGCTACGAGACGAGCGGACGTTCATTTGGTGGTAACTGATACGTCTGCCTATAACAATGTGGCAATTGTTAGGATGCTATATACTGCACCACATTGCTTTCGTCGCTTGAGACATGGATCTTGAGTATCTTTACCCCAGTAATTATACTATAAAACCGGAACATAGTACTGTTTGCTCACTATTGTTTGGCGGCAGAAATAGGAGCTGCGGTGATACCTACCCAGAAGGCCTTTGGTAACAGGGACCTACCATCAGTAAATAATATAAAACACTTCTTTTTGTTTAATAACAAATGTCGTATAAAATTCTAGGCTTAGTGAAATATAGCCAAGTCTTTATGAGAATCATTTACTTTTAGGGATTTATGATGTTATTACAAGCATATGCAAGTCAAGACTAGTTTGAGTTATTTCTGAATCATCACAAAGTCCAGAAAACATTAGTCATCACCATTTATTTGATACATTGATTTCGGTTTTGTTATCTTAACATCATTATTTCTGTTAACTTTTGTGAAATTGATGAATATTAAAAAAAAAATCTGCGTGTATTAATTGTAAAAACACTTATCCATAAACGAAATTTATTACTACCGCCGATATGAATAATCTAGTAACGTTAAACGAAAATTTTAAAATGATTTCAATAAAAACTAAGAGTATATTTTAATGGAAAAATAGCGAATTTTCAACCCTCGCTAAAAATATATCGAGTTACGATAGATACAAAAAAATAGCAATGAAAATAATATAATCATCGGCCAATAGACGCTAACTGGTGGACATAGGCCTTCCCACAAAGATGTCCGCACCAATCGGACCTCCGCTGTCCGCTTTCAACACGAGGAGATCCGTAGAAGAAATAAAGTCACCGACATTCCCTTAAGGATTGCTAAAGTTAATTGGCGATGGGGTAGTAAGATCATAAAGTGGCTCCCTCGTACCGGCAGAAGTAGAGCTGGAAGACCACTCACAACGTGGTCCGACGTTCTGGTAAAAATCACGCCAAGATCGATACCAGAATGATGTTAGAATAATAATATATAATATCTTTCAGGAAATATAACCGTATAAGCTAGACAAGCATATTGATACATTAAACAAAAGGAGTTATATCCTTTTGTTTGTTGGTTTTTATGATTGTATATAATATATATACGTCAGACATGACACAAAGTGCAGTAAACAAGTTATAGAATGTTAAGCTCCTTGAAGTCGGGGAGGTTAATATCGTAAAAGAGAAGCATTCTCATTAGTTGCTTACAGTCACTCGCTTTTGTAGACTAAATCAGAAATGCTGATATCAAGGACAAGGCCCTCTTGGGAACTGAACAAGCTGCGAATTTAATTAATTTATTATCTACTGAGAAGTGGTTCATTTAACGCTATCATTCCTTATATAATACCCAACAGAAGACGGCCAGATATTATTGGCACTTTTCGGTAAAAACAATGCCACACGAAATTGATTTCTTTTTGTTATCCAACGACGAGACGAGTGAGTTCACCCGGTGGTAGGCGATACGCCTACCCACGCACATTATTTTTTGGCGGTAGGGATAGGAGCTGCGGTGGTACCTACTTAGATAGTTTCGCACAACAGAGACTCGCCATCTGTTCTTCTATTTAATATTAATAGATAAGTGTAACTGTTATAGAACTCTTATCATTATTTAGGTCTTCATCTTCTATCAATCAATCTTTGTCTTTTGTAAATTGTTTTTTATCATATTGTTTTTTTTTAACTTCCTAGAGATGTTGTATTAGATACAAGGGGCGTTTAAGAATTGGCGCGATTTCAGCAGAACATTTCGACCTTTGGATTTGTGCCAAATTCATCTACTGCTACCGATTCAAGATCAATCTATAGCACTCTTTCGACCTTTCGTTTGTTTGTGCGAATGTAACGTGACGTATAGTACCTTTACGTAATATATTTAACGTCTGTATAATTATAATCTTACAGTGTCATAAGAAATGCGCTGGACAGGAACCGGTGGAAGCAGATCGTCCGATCCAGACAGCATCCATGGCACTGACCACGATCCTCAGACATGAGGGAACTACTTTTAACGTATATATATATATGTATCGTCTCACACTACAGCATTTTCAATGAATGTTGAGTTTCAGGAGTATGGTTATGAGAATTTTCAAATGTTTTCGCACGAAAATATATTTTGTGAGTTCTCTGACAAATTGATCAATACTCAAACGACAATAATTCTCGGTTAAATTGTAATAATTTTATATCTAGTTGTCCGTACGCATCGCGCTGAATTATGAAACTCGTCACTATTGGTCACCGCAAATTTTCAATTACAGTTCTGTAACAATTATTAAATTTATTTATGTCGACCTATCACTAAATTGGTATGAGTATTTTTTACTAAAAGCTAGTCTTGCAAATAAGGATTTCTCGATAGTATGGACTCTGATATACTCTTTGTCAAAGGCATTAGCACTAATAATAATTAGGTGTAGCTTCCTTGTTTCTGTTTTGTATAAACACTAGCTGTTCCTCGCCCGCTTTGTTGGCCGTAATGTAAAATTAGACAGCAAATGACTTTATAGCAACCGTTACCATAGCAACCACATAAATAATACGAAATGGAAATGTTTATACAAGTTAATTAGAAATAAAATGGTAGATGATATACGAAATTCAAAAAATAATTAATCTATTACTATCTACAAATATAATTTTCATTATTTATATATAATTATATATATTTATTTATTTATGTTCATATATTTTTATATATATATATATATACATTATATAGCACAACCGCATGTATGTATTTATTTTGATAAAACTTTTTGGAAAGACTTGCGTACTAGTTTAATTTAGGTGCAATTAAGAGATCGATTTTTCTTTCTACGAGTATTCTCATGAACACATACAATAATTTTTGTAAGATTGATAATATGCATATGAATGAATTATTACATTGTATTGCTTCGAAATTTTGTTCATTTTTCAGTAAAAAAATTATATTTTGAAACAATAAACCGAAAAGTTTGAGCGTTAATTATTTGAAGAAACGTCTACAATCTGTAATAGTAAAGATTAAATATTATCGTTCGTAATGTGATTTTTTTTAAATAACAAGTTTCTATAATCGTTATTTTATATGAAAAGTCTTAACACTAATATACTACATTTATTGACATACATTTATTTATTATATAATCAACCAGACTGATGTAGTTAATTCGTTGCTTAGCAACAAATTTATTTTCTTGTGTATTGCATAGGTAGAAAGTCTGTTTCAACTGCTAAATTCGCTATGCAAAATTGACAAGAACGAATCGCACTTAAAGCTGGTTTTGAGCTTAAAGGCAGTTTAATATATCGCGAACGAATATGGGATGTTTGCTAGAAAAACTGTTTATACACTGCTTGGCGTTACGTCACATTATACAACAACACACAAAGGTTGCACTTGACGAGCTTCCCATGCACGATGCATCCACTTGATATTGTCCAATTTCTTGCGTATTGTTGCCGTAATACCCCGCTTATAGTATGAATAGCTCCGCTAAAGTGCCTTTGTACAGTTTGTCGTTCTCGCTTTATGATGCCTGCTGGCATATGTTCAGTGGCATTTGAAGTAAACGTTGATTACTTACAGGAAATAAACTTTTGCAAATTATGATCAGTTTGGATAGAAGTGTGAATACTCGCTGTCATAATTTTTAATTAAACTGGTAGAACTGTGTAGCCGCAGACTTTCTGGACTGCAGTTTCTATTTCTACCGCCAAGCAGTAGCGTGTAAATATTACTGTCTCTGTTTGGATGGCGTTGTAGCTGCTAAAATTAGTAGCATAACGAGACTTAATATTTTAAGTCAAGGACGATGAATATAATATGGTGCAGTGTCATCCTCATCCTAACTAGCGCCTCGTTGTTATGGGTAAACGTATCAATCACCATTAGGTGAATGTCTTGAACGTTTTGTTGATTGATACAGTAAAAGAATCTAACTGAGGACATACATGAATTCTTTTGTTTAAAAATGTACTTACTATGAACATCTGGCAAAATGTACAAAATAATCACTTTCAGACTTAAAAACAAATTGTTTTAGTAACAATAGCGTTTTGTAAGTTTAAAATATATGGATTTCATCTAATGACAATTACATCACATCACCATAACATTTTCTCATACCCTGTTCTCACGGAAGTTTAACCTTTCTCATAGACATTTTTCTTTCACAGTTTTTATTAATTAAAAAGAAAAAACGAACACGCGCATATTATTAGTGCATTGTATGTTAATTGAGCATACATATAACTATGCCTGTCTTTATTGGTTTATAATGATCAGAATATTAAATATCTAACGCATTGTACAGTGCCGTACATAGTTCAAAAAACTGTGTCTTTACAGTCGCAAGCTTGATGACTCACTAACAAGATAAAAAATATTTTTAAAGATAATATCGAGATAGTTTAAATATTCATTACTCCGTTTCTAGTGCATTACAGCTCTCATAGACCCAAAAATATAATCTGATACTGGTGGTAGGTCTGTGTTACCTGAAACAATTAAACCACTGCAGCTTCTATTTTCGCCGTTGCACAGTTCTATGCTAACATTACTGCGTTTCAGTTCGAAGGGCGTCATCTTACGTCACAAAGCGACGAGCACAATACGGTGCTGTGTACATCATCCTAACTACCACAACATTGTTATGAGCAGGCGTATTTCTTACCATTATTTGAACATCTTGTTCGTTTCGACAAAAAAATAACTCACTGGACGTTAAAAAGTGGAAAAGAAAAAGGAGGTGGCTGTTGAGAGGAGACTAAGTAGAATCTATCACAGTGTCCATTTTTAACGCCAAGGTACTGCTTGTGTGTCTAATAAGTTCTTGAATGTAAGGCGCTGTATCTCGCGCGGTTATCTCGATAATTATTAATGTACAGCTACTGTTATTAATAAAATAAACGCAAACTTAATATATCAAGGTGACGAATAAAATATGCTGTGTTTACATATCCGCCAAACTAGTATCTATTTGCTGGCGTATCATCAGATCCTATTCGTTCTGTCGCTTCTTTATTTAAAATGGCTATCCTTATGCCTGACATAATTTAGTTAGTATTTCAGGTATAAAAATTAGTAGAACTTCATGCCCAACATTTTGCGCAACAATTTGCTATGTTTAAAATTTCTGTACACATATACTAAATTAAACAACATGAGAAGTCATAAATTAATCACTTGCATACAAATGGTAGTTTTTTCAAACAGAAAATTCCACTGATTAACACCGAGCTGCGATGATGGCTTATTACGAAGTTAGCATCCTGCCCAGGCGATTGCTTCTGGTCATTACTGGGATGTATCGGTATGACAGTAACCGGCTCGGACCACTTATGTTGCCAACTATTATTACTAAAACAACATCCTAGCTTATCTCTTCGTGGTTTAATAATACGTATATGAATAAACTCCACATAAATTACATTAATCTATATACAGGGTGAAAGGTATTAGGTGTAAAAGATCTGGAGGCGCTAAAGTGTAGCTCGTATCTTAGCTATCTATGTATGATGGAATACCCCATCCAAAAACAATGGTTCTGGAGTTATTAATTATTTAAATATTTTTCAAAAAATTCCTGATTTTCTAGGAAAAAATCTAACATTTTATTTCTTCCTTTTTTCTATACATATTTTAATATAATAATTATTGTTTAATCATTGTTTTATTAAGTTAAATTAATAATCATTACTTAGAAGCTAAAACTTTTAAATTAGGTTGTTTGAAAGTCGTGACTGTAAAAAATAAGGCGTCATACTTACATTTTTATTTAATCTTAAAATAAAATTTTATTTATAAAAAATATGTATAGTAGAGCACATAAATAACTGACTTCTATACCTATCCGACAAGGTATAAGAAAGTACATAAAGTTTCTAAAATTTAGAAAAAACAACACTTGTAATAAAACCTAGTACCATGAAATATCAAACTGTAGAGACTCATAAAAGTAGACACCACGTTAGCCCTTAATTTGACTCTTGTTTTTGTTGTAACACTATTGTGCATAACTATTTACGTGCAGTATGCATCAAGTATGTTATTCTTGTAGTCATCTGCAATTTCTTTTGCCTGCTAGGATATTGACTCGCAAATAATGTTATTAAGTCCGTCCTGTGTTTTTTTTATTCAATTAAGAACCGAGACGAGCGGAACATTCACTTGATGGTAAGTGATACGCCTGCCCATAAAAACGTGGTGCTAGTTAGGATGGTATATACAACACCACATTGTACTCGTCCCCTGTGACATAAAATGTTTACCCTCGTTACCCCAGTAATTATACTAGCTACATAGCCATTCAAACCGGAACACAGTAATGTTTGCACAATACCGTTTGGCGACTGCTTTAGCCGTGGCAGTGATACACTCGCATAGACGGTGTCCGGCAACATAGACCTACCCTAATCGTGTATCAATAAGAATAAAATACATATTAAAGAGAAATTTCTTTCCTCCTAATGAATAATACTAAATGGTACTATTTATAAATTTACATTTCATGTTCTGAAATGACAATAAGTTTTATATCATCTGATGTAGTAGTTTAAAAAACGCATAAAATTTATCAAACCAAGAAATAGAATTAGAGCTCCTTCAAACTTTAGCGTACAATAATTGCTTTAGCTATCTTGACCTACTTCGCAACTTAACCATTTTGAAGGCATGAATATTCTGCAGTATGCTTTAATTAAATATTTTTTCTATAAATTTTGTATTATCATAATTATACCAAATACGTTATTTACATAAAAAGTAAATACTTCTGTCGGAGACGGGTTAGAATATTTTTACATCCTTTCTGGCATTGGCGTGATGGGAAAGACCGTGGATTTCAATAACTTCAGAAAAGCAACATTCCGGGATAGCAGTAGTTTTTCATATTACCATCATAATATACTCCCCAAATTGTATGTCATCCTTTAAGTTTATAGAATAGGTTGAAATAATAATTAATTGATTTTGTACAAATAAATCCCTACTATCTTCTCTGAGAGGTTCCAACAAAAGATAAGTCCTCGGTGCTTGTTCAATAAAATATTTATTAATTAGCAGGGTACACAACGAGCAGGTGAGGTTGGCTTGGGTCCCGTGAATTGTTGTGCGGGACCCCTAACACTATTATTTTCATGTTTATATTAAAATATCGATTATTTTCAGGTACAATGGTTACCTTCCGGCCGGCGAGCGCGGACGGCGTCGGAGTAAATTCGTGTTATATCGGAGGGCCACTGCGAACGGAGTGCGCCGCTCTAAGCACTACGTAGTCAAAACTCCACACAGCAGTAAAGCTATCCTCGACGCTAGCCAGCACTCCATCTCCTACACCCTTAGTCGCAGCCAGGCGGTCATCGTCGAGTACACTGAAGACGCTGACACGGACATGTTTCAGGTATGTATATAAAACATTTAACATCGGCCATCGACCGGAAGATCGGGCCAATTAGAGTTTCATAGGAGTATAGGCTGCTCCTAAAAAACATTCAGCAGTGGACTGCTACGGGTTCTTCTTGATGATGATGATGATAACATAAAACAGCATGGCTGGTTGACATGCTGTTTTTATGGTTCGAGGTGTATGTTCAGCAATAGACATTAATGTCTCTTAATACACTCGCTAAAAAGGGAGAACGTAATTTTCTCTGAAGGTTCCAATTTAGTTGCCTCTTACGATACATCGAAATTAGGGTGGTGAAGGAGATATTCTTACCTTTTGTGCTCATAAAAGAAAAACTAACGCTCAAAACCACGAGCTAGGAAACGATAACTAGGGTTGAAAAAGTTCACTGCTTATTCTTTAGATCATGTCTTTCCTAAATAGTTTTGTATTATTATGGTATACATTCATTACAGAAATGAGTGTCGCGATCATATACGAATTTTTCTTCAGTCCGTTAACTATCCCGTTCCCGTTTTAGCAATACGGTCTTACAACTTCGATCGTTATAATCTTAAATAGTAGATCTTTGTGTTGTTCATCCTTGAGATGTAATGGTAATTATGTTATGTTTGAATAGATACATCAGAATTCTCCGAATTTATCGTTACCTTGTCATGTAGTTATTCATATTCATAGCGAATCCATAATTTGTGTATTATTGTTAATGACACATGTCAATACAAATGGATGATTCACGAGAAAACAAGTGCAAGTTGTCTTTAACCGAGTTACTTATATTTTGAAATTGTTAAAAACTGTCATATATTTATAACATCAGTTATTTGCACTTTCTTATCTACAATAGGCTAATCTTCTATTATGGCATCATGTTAAAATGTAAGAAGTGATTATTATTTCTATTCATAACAAATTCATGGTACATTAATGATCATATTTATAACCTTTAACATGAGAATATTTTTAGTTATGCGAATTTTTGATAGCTTAATCTATACCTTATGAAATACATAAGCTGAGTTGTCTGTTAGTTTGGTTTCAAATTAACGTAATAACCAACGACAAATCGGTGAGACCCACATCCGTTCAGAACCCACGGCATGCATCCGCTGGTCGAAATGCAATTCTTTCTTCAATTACAGTATAAAAACAACGCAATACACAATTAACAATTTTGTTAATTCTTAACAGTTTATTATTGTGCATAATTATATTGTTTTGAATATATGAAAGAATATTCGTTAACTCTTCGAGGTGTATCTTACTTTCTCGTTAGAGTTCTGTCACTGTGAACACATGAATCGAACTTGATTTCATTTTTCAAATGCTATATCTTTGTAAAACAATTGAAATTTATTGTTTTGTAATTATTCACGTTGTTCATTTTATCGAGACAATACGCCGGATTAGGTATACATTGAAGCATATACACTGAGCAGCGGAGACTGTACGAGTATGTTTAACGACCGTTCATGAATTGTCTATTATTAATTTCCTAATAATATGAAAAAGTGATATTTAATGTGTTATGTTCACAATAACAAAGAGAAAATTAACACCGATACGCAAACAAAATGTACGTACATGATCATATTAAAAATGGACTGAAATATTTCTGTTGCTTAATTACCTAACAACTAAGCTATACTTTAATTTAGGAATTAATTTCGATGATTACTCGATAGCTCTACGTAACTGATGATAAAATAAAGTATTAACGCGTAATTGTTATTATATTAATAATCTTATAATTATGATGGTTTGCTACTGGATTGTATTTGATAGTTTGTATTTAACATGATTTCCTTTGTCTTTCTTTGTCTAATTTGCATTTCCCGCTTTAATAATGCAATTAGCAAGCCTAGACCTGATGACGTACGCCGTTGGAAAATTGTAGTTTTATTCTAACCAGTTAATAAAGCAGTATCTCTAGTTTAAAAGATTTCACGCGAAACTAATTGCTGATTGCTAGAAAGAAAGTACAATAAGTTTACTAGTCGGTAGCTTCTGCATTTATTAGGTTGTTGAAATTTATTGCTAGATGCTTTGTGATCTATATGAAGTACGTAGAGGGTGATTAGCTCTGTAGCTATTTTTTGTTTCTATTATGACGGTTTTAATTCATTTTATCATAAAATAAAAGACTGTTAAAACGAAATCCTGATTATAAGTAAAACAAAATTGAAATAATAAAATAGTGTCTCTTGTTACACCAGTAAATTTACTACCATCAAATACTACTTTGTTGTCGCCGCGATTTCATCGAGATGCCTTCCAGAGGATTAATATCAACAACTAAAACTATATACGACATTTGAAGTATAATTTTTTTATAGTCTCTTGTATTATTTGTTATCATGGCCGTCGGTGTTCAAACACTCGGTGTTAACAACATGCGTTGCCCGATAAGGAGTCCCATGCCGTCGCCCCGCCGTCAGGGAAAGCAAACTGTTTTGTAACCAGGATACAAAGAGATTGTTGTGATAAGGAAAACATTTCACAAGCGCACGTGTCCTTGGATAACAAGTGATATGATAAGAAATTTGTCTTTGAATATATATTTGGAAACCGCCCCCTGTTTTATTCAGGAGCATATCACAAAATTGATAATAAAGGTTTATAAATTTAATTAGAATTTTTCTTTACGATTTTTAGACGAAGCGATAAAACTAAAAAGAAGTGTACTTGGTGGTAATTGACACACTTGCTCACAACATCGTAGCGCTGGTTTGGATGATATAAACAGCACCAAATTGTGCTTGAAGCCTTTAGATATATTATGTTTATAAAGTACCATTACGCCAGTAAATTCACGAGTTATAACGCACATCAAATCGGAATACTTACTATTTGGCGGTAGAAGTTAAAACTGACGGTGCGGTTTCCGGCAATAGAAACCTACTAGCAGTTTTAAGTTAAAATTATATTTTTTTATTAATGAAGTCAATTACGTTAGAATAGACTGTTCTAACATATAACATTCAGTAGTTTCTGTAATTTTCTACTCTGGTACACGGATAGTGAGCGAAGTGTCTACCCACCCATGTATATATTGAAAGTAAAAATAAATGTATTGTTTATTACAGTAAGCACTAACAGGATTCTAAAATAAAAATATTGTGAAACAGTTGCCAATTGGCAATCGCCCCTCATTTGATATTTTTTAGCTTATAGTTTTCCAGTCATCATCAGCCAGGTTTAAATTAGCAATACGGGCCAATTTTACTTCGGTATAACTTGCTAATTAATGTTTTATTTTTATGATATGATAGCCATTGTAGCGTTTTAAATGAGTATACATAACTCTAATAAGATATCAATGTTTCGATTACTATTAATTTAATTTCACAATGAGATTGTATGCCTCTTAGGAGCAAAAATCCCAAATAAAAAAATAAAAAAAAAAGGTACAAGACTAATTCTTTGAGTGCTTAAACACTATGGCGAATAGTTTTTAATGGTGGTGAAATAAATGTTGTTTTTGAAAAAATTGTTAATTAATTTAACTGTGAAGCTAGTTTATACTTAAGATTGTTTGTATGTTTATACGCAGTCCCGGTATCTAATCGGCGCACATGGGTTACTGCCCCCCGGGGTGAGGACAATGCGTTGGTCCCTACGCGGCGACAACGACCTTATCAATAACATCTTACTTTATTCTCATTGTACATTGTTCATTTTTTTTATATACTTAAAGCAATAATTTAAACTTTGTAATTTTGAAAAGTTGCGGGTGGTTTGGAGACCACATTTCGTCGTAGATAATGGTTTTGTTTGTCTTCTGCTTTTTAATAATTTTATATTCACATTAAAAAACAAATTGAAATAATGTCTAATAACAAAAAAATTAATATAACATGTAAATATTAATCGATTCTGAACTATCAAATTTAACTAATTTACATTGTATTGATTATCATAAGTATGTGTTATTTTAAGTGATATGCATTTATTAGGATAATAATGTGTGATCAATGTGTATAATGTAGGACTCCGCTGGATGTGGACAGTGCAGAACTAATCGTATAGTGATCTTTTGTGGAGACCTAGGTCCAGCAACGATCATCCACCGGCTAATGATGAAAGTAACATGTTGAAAATTATCAATAAAGATGTCAAATCGTAAGGTTTAGTTACGTTTAACTATACTATGGTTTTATTCTGTACAGGTTTCGGAAATATGTAAGCTGTTATCATGTTTTATATGAAATAATTTTGTAATTTGGACAGCAGGTGGTCTTTTCCACACAATCGTATACAGAACGCAGCTATAAAAGTGCCCGGTGCGCCTATAAAGCACCGTATAGGCCCTTTTTACGGCAAGCCTGACGAACAGCAGCTGTTGTATCATAATTTTTAATTTCGTTATATTGAAGAAAGTGGTTCGGTAACGTGATAAATATTTTTAGTGTATCGCCATTTTTTGCACGAAACTCTGCCCACAACAATCTTAGGTTCAACCTCAGTAATTAAATGCATTGAGAATTAAACTCATATTTCGTTTCTAATGATTTAAGCTTTGGTGCATGTTTAAAAAAATCTTTCCTGTCTTCGTTTATCACTCTTGTTATGGGGTATAAAGCATTTGGAATCATAATGAATATCGGTGTTAAACAAACGGAAATGTGTATTAAACCGCGTTAATTAAAGTCAAATTGAATGAGGACAGAACAACGAAATTCAATATAAAATGCGTCGCACGCTAGTATGGAGCGGCGCATTGTTTTATCTTTACCAAAACATGCACAAGTATAATATCCTAAAGTATTACAGATACCCAGCGCCTTTTGTAATTATCGTACTTATGTAAATAAACTATAACAAACTGTAAAATTAAATGGCTATGTAATAAAATACAGAATATAATAAAGCTATATTCATTTTAGAGATTTTCACTTCCTACAGACTATGCATAAGACTAGAATATTGTAAGAGCCCACTTTCTCCGCAAACTTCGTGACTGCAATTTATGGTTTCCGTTATCGAATTGCGCTTTTGCAGTCTACGATCTTTAAATTTTATTACATGACTATAAACACGAATATATATATATATATACACATATATACGAAAATATAAATATATGTATATTTATTTAAAAGTGTATTGTTTGTAATTGATGTGTATTTTTGCATATTTATTTGTTCCTAACGTTATTTCGCTGAAATATTTTCAGTTACAATAGTTTGCAGATTGTATTACATGTTGTGTTATTATTATAATTTTTAAATTGTATTTAATTTTTATTACTTCAATATTTATTTTAGCATTTATTGTTTCAGTCCATAGCATTATGTTTAATATATTTGCACGTAACAATTGCACAATACATCAAATTTATTATTACACAAAAGGCCGTCCTCTACTTGTTTATTTTAAGACACACACACGCAGCACACACACACACACACACACATATATATATATATATATATATATACATACATATATTCCTACAAGTCCCAAATGGCAACATAATTAACATATTTTCACCGCTTTTTAAACAACATATCTCAAGTATGATTTCCGGGAGTGTAATTTAACATGCGATGACTAGAATCTTTAATAAATACTTTAAAAAATACAAGGAATAAAATACGTAGTATATGATACGCATTCAATGTACCTATGTATAAACAGTTTGCTATAGAGTAAGCAGGAGTTTCTAGATATAATATATATATATATATATATGTATATAGTTGTTGCTTTTTGTCCCAGTTTTCTAGAGTGATCTCGAAGGTTCTACAAATTTGAGTAATACCGTTGTTGCATTATAATTTATAATGGTTCGAATATCTATTTTCATCACAGAGTTATTTACTTGTTACACAGATGTCGACAACTGCGGGGGACATATTATAAGTATTCTTACAAACGCAGAGTGCTCAGTGGTAGGGAATTTTCGGGAACTAAATATAAATTAATGTAGTCATGTTAATATTACGTCTACTACTACGAACGTCATCTGTAAAATTAATATTTCATAGTTTTTTCTTAATTCTACCAAATGAGGACAACACGAGCGGGAATTCATTTAACAACAAGTGATATAACTGCCTATAACGATGTGGTGCTAGTTAGACCGATACACAGGATTACGTAATGCTTATAGCTTTGAAATATAAGACATTAAGTCGCGTTATCCTAGTAATTTCACTACTTACAACATCCGTACAATTGAAATAGTAATATTTACACATAATGGTATATTGCACTTGTAGCGTGTATCCATCACCACAAGAGTACGGTCGCGACGCCGCTCTGGACAGACGTTCTTTGTTATTCCGTCATCCTCTCATTTGACACTCGAAGACTAAGCAGTGGAATCTGTTGCTTATATTTGTAGCACATGGTGAATTATTTATTTATTTGTTTATACAATGCGTCGAAGGAAACAAGAGCGCGGCGTCTAGTCGCGCCATCAAATAATCAATTAAGTATAAAAGACTAGGCGTCTTGCGGTAGAAACTACTTAGATTCCTACGACAGCGGAGTTAACTGTACATGCTAATATTTAACTTTCTTTTACCATTGTAAAGTGAATTATACGACATACATGGGTACTGTTTGAAACACACGATATATTTACAAGAACTAAACTTCACAATCCCCATATTGGTAACCCGACTTCAGCTGCAAAAAAGTCCATACACCAACCAACTTACTATTAGTTTGTTCTCGGGACAATATAAAAGGATGTTTTAATAATAATAACAATTTCGTATAATAAACATCCTGTCACGTCGTACCGTATACCCGTTACAGTGTTGATGGATGCGCCAACGTGCATGTAGCGCCGTTATTAAGGCTTCGCCTGACGTCATACATGGCATGATCTGCATTTCTATTAAGCCCGCCTTGTGACGTCGCCGGTTAACAATTAAACATAATCTTTATATATAGGAAATATCCCGAGATTCATCAACTCAACACGAGATCTCCGAAACTATTAGGCGTAAACACTCAAAATATGGTAGAGATATTGTTTCTGCCATTTAGAAATCCGCTAAGAATATTTTTTACAAAAAAAAATCCCTAAAGAAAGTTGCGATGGCGTTAATAACTTAGAAACACGGGAATGGCGGGTTGCCGTCGGGCGTGGATATTTTTCACCAACTTCAAGTCTACATTTCAAATCTAATTATTACGGCCAGCAAAGCAGGAGGGGAACAGTTATTGGCTATATATTTTTGTAGCATTAGCTCAGTTGTCTCCCGACAGATTTCTTAGACAAATAATTTTCAGGCCGGCTATAAAAGTGGGGCTGGGTACCAACTAGTCTGAGCCGTTGGGCCAAGGACGTCGCCCGGCCGACCGTCGTGCAACACCACTATAATCGATATCCGCATACTTATTTTTTGTTATATTGGCAGGGGACTCTCTAAGATTACTGTGATAAATGTGTGACAAACCGCATACTCAACCTTTCTTGGTCACCGTTTACGCGATTTTACTCCGATATTCAAGTTGTAAAGATTTCGTTAAAAGGTGTTTGTATTTATCTTTATTTTTAACCTGTTTAGTTAAAAAAAAGGCGGCCCTACATTTTTTAATGGAAAAATACCGTAAAATGGTGCTTAAGTTTGCAGGAAAAAAAAAAAATTATTTTATCAGGTCTACTAAATATTCTATTCTATTAAACTTGTAAGATTTCTGTAAGAGCTATATTTGTAATTGGTCTGAAATTTATTTTAGCTCTAGACAGGTTACTCTATAACAATATCTTTGGACTGGCGCTACCAAAATAGCAAAAAAATTTGTTTAAATTAATGCTTTAGAGTCTTTTTAAAAGCAATATTTTGTGTGCATTACAACACAGTCCAGTACTTAATTGACTTAGTTTACTTTCTACGTAATACTAATTTCTCTTTACATTCATGGATCTCAACTGTTGTGTACCTTGAGCTATATTAGCGTTGCTTTACTATGAACATCATCAACAACCGTTTTATGGAACATGCATTTTTGTCTATCTTTTGGTCTAGCTGGTTGCTTTACGCAATATATATAGCAAAACCTTTACATAAATCTCACGAAATTAGAAAGTAATTAGCTGAAGGGAATTTTAATACAGTTGTTAGAATTTAGAAGTAGAAGTTAAATAATTTAAATTACATAAAGTAGCTTTTTAATAACATATACTAATCTCTACTAACATTATTATTAATGTACAAATTAAGATTTTACTTCTTACCCAAAGCCTCTTAACCAACATTGATCACAACAAACCTTATAACAACATAAATATTTATCTAGTCAGAAAATCTTATGAAAGTTTGTTCTAATTTTATAAGTAATCATACAACTTGTTTTTTAATGTACATATTTTCTATACGATGATAAATATTGTCTTCTATGGCGAACGATATCTAAAATTTACAATTTAAAGTCATAGAGATAAACTAAACTATATCAGTAAATTTTCAATAAATCAATTAAAGTTAGATCTACATTAAATGAAGCCAGTACAAATCGCATTGTCAAGCAGCTATTAAAAATGTCGTTAAAAAAGCGAGTGGTAGTATTGGCATCGATCCGATTATCTGGAATCGGTGAAAGTGTTACTTTCGAGGCTAAATATTGAACAAGTTTACCGAGCTTCCATGCCATTACCTTCGCCATTAAACAACGCCGCCGCAGCTTCCTGTAATACAATAGTTGTTAGCTATTTATTTATAACAAAGCAAGCTAGGTATCGTTTGTGCCCAAGTTTGATAAACTTAACTCCGTTACAAGAAAAAACAGCATTAGCTGTTTACTCGATTATAATATATTTATAAATACTAAATTATTTGTAATAATACAAATAATTTAGTTTTTATAAATATAAAAATATATGTAGAATATAAAAAGCTGGAAATATTTATAGTACTTATATTTTAACATAGCACTGGTTTGAGAACCTATAAATTTTCTGTCGCCGAAGATAGTGTAGATAAGGACCACCAAAGCTCCTATTTCTGCCTCTAAATAGTACTGTGGTGCGTCGTAGGTAGTGAAACTACTGGGATAAAGACAATTAAAATCTTATATCTCATGGTGACGAGCACAATATGTTGCAGTGTATACCATTCTAACTAGCGCAACGTTGTTATAGGCAGGCGTATCACTGACCATCAGGTGAACATCTAGCTCTTCCCGTCGCTTCGTAGAATGAAAAAAAAAAAACTTTAATTAGTTACAATTTTTTTTTTCTAAACCTTTATTCAAATTGTATTTATATTAATATTATCAATTGTAAGGAATAATAACATGTTATTATGATAGTTATATATTTAAATACAAACGTCATTGAACTAGACGTAAGTTGATATTTTGCTCTTTATTATGAAACCTTTTGACCCTTGTTCAGAAAATAGGTTTTTATATTATATTTAAATACTATATAAAAAATTCATTACTACTACAAACTATTATATTAATACAATCACTAGTATTTTGTTACTATGCATCGTAGTAAGTGGCAGTTGTATAAGGTGGTTTTTAAATTATTTCTCTTTTTTATTATTATTACTGTATTAAAAAAATGATTTTAATTGCTTTCAAGATATTCTTTCATGCTTTCTTAGATTCGAGACTGAAATAGTAAATACTTGAATAATCCACAATATTTAAAAAAAATTATAATTTAAAGAATTCTGGAGCAAAAGTAAAATACAGGAGACAAGTTAATGTTCAGTTAATGTGAGGGGTCGGTTCATCGGACCTTTGCATTATGAGGGAGATGTTTTATCGAGCTGCATATTTCACGTCTAGACGGATGATATCGCGTGTTAAAAGTCTTAATGCAAAGATCGTCTACAGTTTCCTTCATAAATCGTATGCTCTTTATTATTTTATCGCTGTCTTCAGCCCATAACAACTGTGGCTTTTATACTATCCTCATAAATTTTGTTATTATCTATTTAGCGTTGGTCCAATAAGTCGAAGATCTAATGGTCTATCTAGTCATCTAGATTCAATCTAGTAATCTGGATTGTTCAGTGAACAACCATGCATATGGTTCTTTCACAAAGCGTTCAGGTTATGTTCTCTATATATTTTTTCTGTACAGTGTTGCCAAGTAAATCCACCGTAACTAATTATGCGACGAAGAGTTTATGGCTGGAACTAAAGACAAATCAATTTTACATTTTGACCACTGATATAGGAACTTTATCAGTGCTTTACATATAAGCATTAATACAAACAGCATGCATATTTTAAACTACAATAATATGAAAAGTAAAATATGTCATAAAAAATTAATCTAGTTCGAACATTAAGGACTTTGTAATCATCTATAGAATCGATGACTTTCTAAGTATAGGTATTATATGTTATGAGACTTTGGCAAAAGGTAGTCTAATCATCATTAGGCTCCACGTCCGGTCCAGTCCACAGCTGGACATATATTTTATGCTACGAAGTGACGAGACGAGCAGGACTTTCACCTCATGGTCAGTAATAAGTCTGCCCATTACAGCGTGGCGTTAGTTACGATGATATACACAGCACCTCATTGTACTCGTTGTATTGTGACGTACGATGTTGAGTCTCATTACCCCAATAATTTCACTAGCTATCGCCACTTTCAAATTGGAACACAGTGATGTTTGCACATTTGTTAGGTGACAGAAATAGGCGCTTCGGTGTTATCTTCCTTGACGGTCTCTGTTGCTGGATCTTGGGTTCGAGTCCTGAGCCGACTCAAAAATAAGTACGTTCGTAATGATTTATAATACTTTTGTAATTAATTGTGTACAATTCTTATTAACCATACAATTGATAGAAATCCTCGGCGGAAGAATGTGTCTTGCTTATCTGCGTAGAGGAACGGACAAGACGGCTATTGAGTAGTAAATTTAGTGAAGTCACAACGAGGTCAAATGCATCTGTCTAACGGTCCGGCTATTATGGGCTACGCTGCGTGAATACATCATGCCGACTGTTAAGCGGTTATCGCTGAATGGTAATTAAATATTTTTGTCTACATATACATATAATTTAGTAATTTTAACATTTACCCGAACATGCAGTTAATAACGTTCAAATATTGTTGTATCTGATACCTTAGTTCATAAAAGTAGATTATTTTTTAATTCATTAATTTTAAAAAATATTTTACCAGACCAGTTGATTAAATGTTAAATATACGCTTGCTGCCACATATAGGCTAATGTGTGTTTAAAATAAAAGGCAAATATTTATTGTTAAAGCAATACCAGTAAGTATACTTCGTTTCCTTTCTCATTAAAACAATGCGTATGTCACCAAGCGTTTTAAATTTTAATAATTTAGTGTACCCCTATCTTATTTTTGCTTTTAGTTTGTCTTCCTTTCCAATGGGTTGTCTGGAAGAAATTGCTTTTTGAGCAATAAGACCGCTCATAGTACATATATGTATATATATAATGTATTCCATATTTTGTAACTGATGTACAATAAAGAATAAATAAATAAATATGTATGCAACAATTCAAATTAAACCATGTCAGTTATAGTAAAATTGTAAATCTTGATCGGGGGTCAAAGCCCACTAACAAAGTTTTAGACTAACAAAATGTGTAGAAAGTTTACTTGTCGCCACAATCAATACTCTGAAATATCAACGCCCACTTCACCGAAATGTATTGAATTGAAAACATTAGCATTTAAACGATCGTAAGATTGAACGAAATACATTTTATTCATAAAAGGTACAAATGGTTTTTTGGTGCCATCATAGTGACAGTTCCAAGCAGACGGATTCGTAATGAGGCAATTCGCCGCTTCAAGGAACTACGTAAATTGGGTCGGTTGCCGGCATTGATGCGCGGACATTTCAGATTTTTTTTTCCTTGAAACCCGGGTCGTGAATAGAGCGACAATTACCCAGGCTTATAATAGCATGTTTTTTTAATATAACTTTTATGTTGACGATCTAATGAAATTTGCTTCAAAAGGCCTTACCACATCCACGTTTTAAATTCCCAAAGAAATAAATACAGCAGTTCAATAATGCCCTAGGTTATTTTTCTATAGATAACTGTTCATCATCTCGACCCATGGACGATCACTCCTGGACATAATTTTTTTGTAATATTATCCACAACACATGGTCTTACGTTATTTTAGTCCAGTGGCCCCCAGATACGTTAAACTTTATGAACTTCATAAAAGTAACATATAACATGTCCTCAAAAAGCTGATGTTAGGAATGAATTTAAACCTAACAAATTTCATTGAGAATGTTATATTAAATGAGAACCAAAAAAGGAGTACTTTCATCACCCTTTCATTACTAAGGACAAAAGAGTTCGCTTTAAAATATTAGATATTTTCCGTGTAAATGAATTGATTACTGCAAAATAAGTTCAGCTAAAACTTTTAGCCAATACTTAAACAATCTCTTTAAAAGGCGTTACGAACAATTTACATTGACAGAAAATATGAAAACTATGGTCTTCTTTTGTCCTCCGCTGCCTTGGCCACTGTCTTTGTTCAGCGGACAATGATGGTCACGGGAATTGGCATAAGTTTTTATCCGCGAGGTTAGCGAAGTAACTATTAGTTAACAATTGTTCATTCATCACCTATGGACTACGGGTAAGGACTAAAGTTTTTAACCATTATATTAACTAAAGGTTAGCATTACAGTAGACACAATAGAGTGTAATTACATCTATGTATGTAATCACATAAACATTATTTGTATGAGTTCGTAGGATTCAATGTCTTACAAGAATACACGTTTTATAGTTTTTTTTTTTACTTTGTAGATATAAATAATATGATACGGGCAAAAGATTTTATGCTTGAATTGTCGCTATGAAAAAAAAAATCTTTACTTGTTATATCTGTAATAAAAATTTAAGCTAAAGATAACAATAGTTTCATATATTTTTTTTAACTTAATTATGAAATGATCAGTAGTTTCATCTATTGGTGATGTCTTCAGAGCATCACATAGTATTTTTCAATACTTACGACGTTGTCTCATCACCCTCGCACATTTTTATAACTACAGCGTGATTCAAACTGTAAATAGTAACATTTGCACACTACTGCTCAGTGACAGAAATACAAGCTGTGGTACTTGCGTCTCTATGTAGCACAGTACTCTAAGTAGACAAAGCTAACGTTACATAAAAAAAATATTTTCGTGTATCCTCAAAGGACTTACTTCGTTACTAATGTTAAAGCTGTGAATCACAATTTGCTCTAAGTTGAAAAGCCCATGATTTCATCCAACTTCATCATCGCTAAGTGGAATTGTTTTTTTTTATTGGGATATAACATAGAATTGGACACTGGGTACATCCATAAAGTACAAAGTTGCAAATACCTACACAACTCTTTTAGTATTAACAAAAATACCTGTTTTATTATGGTCAAATATCTGTGTCAGGGCAATGGCCTCATTCTCGTAACTAGTTCCACTTTAGAATTAGCACTTCGAACCTCGGGGTTAACCTTGCCAAAAAAAAAACTCGTTTAGTACAAATGTTGACAGTACCGTCCGGATGTTATGCTAACAAGTGATACTCTCACTAGGTCAATATGACTTCATTTTTTTATTGGAAATTTATTTCTTTATCGTTGATATAACAATATATTTAATATCAGGTACTATATACTGGGAGATATTAAATTTTTTCTTCGTAAGATCTCCGGAATACTTTGATTTAAAGTTGTTGAAATATATTATTATTTTCGTTTTTAGATTGTGTGACAAAATTGAAATAATGATACTTATTATTTTATACTACATATATTTCAATATCTATGATGAGTCTCCTGCTAAATATTATTATAACAAAGAAATAGCAATAGACAAAAATTAAATATGTACGTGATATGACTACCTAATAGTTAAAATAAAACTTGCATCCATTTCAAAACCATATTTTTATATATTGTTCCATTAAATTCATATCGCAATGTGTTTCTGTTGAAATTGGCTGTTCTAATAAAGATAAGCAGTTTAAATAAATGTTTTATGCATTTTGGTTGCACATATGAAAGAGCGCTAGTTGACGGTGAACTATAATGTTAATAATCTCCAAAAAAAAGTTAATTTTAACCTATTTATATGACAGAGTCGCGCTGTTGTATTCTGCGAGTATGTCTAACTAGTAACGAAATATGTTTAATAATTATTATGGTGGTAATTCTCTACTGCCGAAAAATCACTGTAGGTTTTATGTTTGTCAGTTCCAAAGGTGCTGTCGCTAGTGTGTATTGAGGTAATGAGACTCAACATCTTATGTCCCAAGGCGACGTATAACATCCTAACTAGCGCCACGTTGTTATAGGCGGGCGTATCACGTACCATCAGGTGACTTCCGCTCGTCTCATGGCTTCGTAGTATAATAAAAAAGAAGTACCGAGGTAAAGAGACTTAACATCTTATGTCACAAGGCAACAAGCACAATGTGGTGCTATGTATACCATCAGAACTAGCAGCCATTTTGTTAAGTGCAGACATATCATTTACCATCAGGTGGACGTCTCGCACGTGTGGAAGAATAAAAAAAATATGTATGTATTACGAGGAAAGATTATTACTAATCTATTGTGTATTTAAATATCTACCAACTGAGGGACTTGACTATGGTGCGTTGCCTTGGCCACCATTTCTTTCCAGACATTTCTGTCTTGCGCCATTTGGATGGATGATTGTAGGGTAGCTCCCGTAGCGTCCTGAGTTGTGCGTGTCCATCTTGTAGGATACCGCCCTCTCGATATGTACATATATCACAGACATTGTGACAGAAAGTCGGAATCGCAATCGATCAAAATGATAGCTAATAATTTTTTTTATAGTCCTCAAGGTGTGTATAAATGGAGATGGTATGCATTAATTTAATATTTGTTTTTTGAATTTGAAGTTTCTAGTGTCTTAAATATTACTCGGCATTGTAATACATTGTCGACTAATAATAGATATAAAATAAACAGCCTTAATATTACTATTGTTAAGACCCGTTGTGTTTTCTCACAAGGATAGAGTCCAAGACCGTTTATTTATCTATTTGGCTGGTCAAATGCGGGTTGACTGATATCTTATATCCACGAAAGTAGTTTTTACATATATCGATTTCTTCACGATGTTTTTTTTCACTTACAGCATATACACAGGTCAAGTTCAATGGGTATCAAACATGTCTGTTCAAGTAATAAATCTGCTAGGCGTGTATTGAAGTCATCATCATCAGCCGATAAACGTCCACCGCTGGACATAGGCCTCCCCCAAAGATCTCCATATAGATCGGTCACGCGTATTGAAATACATGACTTTATTAAAATTCATTTATGTATAAAAAGTTAAAGGTGTTTTTATTTCCGGTAAGTTTCCGACTGTACTTACCGCTGACATCATCGCACCTTTGTTAAGAATCCGTTGCTATTGGACGGTAGATATCTATTTGCAAATAGTTATGAATGCTAGTCTCATTGCCCAAGTCATTGAGCTAGAATCTGCTTCCTACATTTGTTTGATTGTTATAATTGTTTTTGCAAATGGTCAATGGTTGTTGAGTGCGACGAACTTGTACGGTGTCATAACAATAAAATTTATGTATAAATGAATCGTCTTCTTATTAGTATCTTTTGAAGAAAGGTTTCTAAAATTTGTTATGATAGAGCTGAATTGTCCTTCTGGTAGATTAATATATAGAGAGAAGCACAAGAAACTATATTTACTGCATTATATTGTTATTACAAAAAATATGTTTTCGTGTAATTTTTGTTTGCCAAGTTACGTTCTACAGAACAAACAAATTAGAAGATTGATAATAGAAGGTTTATATGGAAAATTTCACTACTCTTTTAACATAATTAGATGTTTATTATAAATTTAGATATGTTTAGGAATTAATTTTATATTTCCCGGAACCTGGTATAATTTTGTGGCATAAAACTTGCTGGACAAATTTGCAGTAGGTTCGAATCTTTACTAAATTCAATACATTTTCCTAATATATATTTTTTTTCTGTTAAAATGATTTGTTAATTTGACAACAGAAATTAAATTAATACGGAAAGACGATCGCTTTATAACACACATAAGTCGGCGACTATCTTAAATTTAATGACGACACTTAATTAACTGAGTTTATTAACCTCTCTGGATGTGCCAGTTGTGCGCTATGTGCTTTATACGTCCATTATGAGTTTTTTCTACTACAATGAATTATACAGATTTAAAAATATTAGTATTTCTTTGTGCATTTAAACTGTCGAAAAAATTAGTAAATTTTACTTTTGGAATTTTTAAATATATAACACATTATATACAAACTAAGGAAATAACTTACAACAAACTAACTAAGGACATCAAAACGTTAATTAAATCAACTTGTTTAATTTGAAAGTACATCCACGTAGTTTTGGTTTAGACAATGAATTATTACAATAATAACAAATTTCCTACGTTTATTCAATACATCATTATATGAATACAAAAATACTTTGCGAAAATAACCACATATGTTACGGTTAAACTGCAAACATAATACATCAATATATCAAGAACCTTTTTTTCTTTTCCATTTATTTTTTATTTTAATTCTTTGTGTAATGTCGTTATCATTATCATAATCATCACCACGAGGTGACTACTTCAAACTAAGGGTTGACGGGCAGATTGAGAAAATCAGGTTTTCAACTGATAATATTTACGCCCGATTGTGTCCTCGTAAATGTACAAGCGGCTAATAATTTATTTCTAATTTTCTTCCTGCTAATTGGATAATTTCATATATATTAAATAATTACATTTGCGATATGGGTCTGATAGCGACATTAGAGTTATAATAATATTTAAAATTAGTATATAATGAATATTAAATTAGGTGATGCCGAGGGTCTAACTTCGGACATCGAATTAATTTAAATGTTAAATGTTGATACCCGCCCGACATCCTGCACACAGCCGTTTTATGCTCTGACCTGCGTTAATATTGTCCCCAGCAACTTAAAAAACATATTAAAAATTAATAAGTTGCGGACACGGTTCCCTCGTACCTCGCGATACAAATAAATAATGTAATATTAAAATTATTCAGTCCTCACTTCACAAGATCACCCGACGTAATTGACGTCTCTCTCATTGAGCGAGTGATAAATGAATATAAATCGATACAATGTGACCTTATTGATCTTCTAAGTAACATGTTTTTATATATGCAACTTTCAAATATCTTATATTCTCTTTAAACTATCATTTGTTCTTTATATAATAAGTTTACAGTTTAACAAAAATTCTATGTTTTAAATATACTTGTAGTATAAATTTCGTCATGTAAGTTAACTGAATTTTTAAATAATTACTACAACTTTCAGTATGACAAATCACCGTCTGATTCGATGTTTTCGTACGTCGATAACAGTCTTCTAGTTTACATACCGAAACAAGAATCTTAAAAATTCACACCTGCGTGTGTACGTTTATATGTATATATTTGGCCAATTGCAATCCTTGTTAATTTTAAGCTTAAGCTTCAAAGATAGTTCGGTATTCGGAGACGTTCGGATTGAATATTAATATAACTATACTGTAGGATAACTACAATATAATGTAACTTTCTCCTGTATATTTTATAATTAATAGTCGTGAAGAAATTTTGTACAATTTTAACTTGTGTATATTTGTTTATTCATATATAAAGAAATACCTTTGCAACTGTAGCAGCTCAATATCGATAATACACAACTACAGGCTAGTGAAAAGGATGTCCCATTTGGGAATGAGCCGGTTGCGTGGGCCTCATGCATTGTTCAAAGGCTGCACGCAAACTATACTGTTATCAGAATTCATGAAATATGTTTACTCTTTCTTTTCGCTCTTAGGAGCGCCTTGTCAATGATAAAGAAAAACATCATTCAAATTGTTGAACATATTTATTTTAAATTGTTATGAAATTATTACTAAACATACAATTCTTAAATAAATAGTATATTCACTATAGTTTGAGGGAGCCTAGGATATATTGAAGAACTAAGGTCACCGGCATGGACCTAAGGATTGCTAAGCTTAAGTAGAAATGGGCAGGGCACATTACTAGAAAGACTGACAGCTGATGGGGCAGTAAGAACCTAGTGTAGCCATCATGTACCTGCAGACGTAATACTCAAAGTACCCCGGAAGATGTATCGACGATTTGGTGAAGGTCGTGGGAAACCGCTGGATGCAGTCAACGCAAGACCGATTGGAGAGATCTTCGGCGAGGTCTACTTCCAGTAATGGTCGCCTATCGACTGATGATGATACTTTCTTTATTATACGAGAGTAATTACAAGGGTAGAAATGTTATTCAACAAGTGTATATATAACTTGGCCTTATAAACCAACACTGTACTGTAACATTGGTCAGTAGTATTGTTTTACATATACATTTAGACACTTTTACATTTTAAATCCAGTTGCTTTGTGTACATAAAAAATACGAAGCTCATTTCAAAACTGATACTTCCATGTTTTCAATTTCCGCGCGACCATGCAACCACTCCGAAGTATCCCTCAGGGGAAGACATATTGTCAATATGTTGACGGGGACGACAGCTATACTCCAATACAATACCCACTATTTCACTGACACGCTTTTCTATTCAAGTTATAATTACAATCGGCTCGTTATTTAAATCATATTCAAAGGATGAATATGTTATAAAGTTTTGTGTAACATAATATACTGATGTGTAACGTTTTCGAAGTTACACTAAGGATCAATAAATTATTTTTCTCATATTGTTCTAAACGACATTGTTGATATTAACACAAAAATAGGTAACAATAAATTAGTGAAGAAAATATCCGTCAGTATGTTGACTTTTGCAAATGTCCGCACATTTCCATGAATAATTAATATTAAATAGTAAGGAGAGTTATACTAATACGTCGACAAAGTGATGTTCATCGAGCGAGACGTTCATCTGATGGTGACGCCTGTCCATACCGATGTGACGCTAGTTAGGATGATATATATATCTGCAACACATTGTGCTTGTCGTCATTCAAATCGAAACACAGAAACGTTTGCAAATTCCTGTTTGTCGACAGAAATAGGAGCTACGGTGGTACTTACCTAGACGGTCTCCGGGCATAAAGACCTACCACCAGTGTAAGAGGCGTTGCACCAGCATAGACTGCACGTGTTTTATTAAGTTGCAGTTGCAGTGAACGCCATTATAGGCTTAATACTCGTTAAAGTTTGGCCGAGATTCATTTCATTACTGTTTCTACTATGCTTCGCCTTCTACTGAAATTAGGATTACAGTCATAACCATATCCTACTTCGGCATTAATTTTATTGCGCATGCTACAAAGCGCTTACACAAAATCTCCGACAATTACAATTGAATACTTATTGTTCAGATGTGGTATTAAAAAATTTGGCTTAATAATTATTATTTTTGGTTTCACATTCTAGTTCAAGAGATATTTTTATGACATCGATTTTTGTAAATATTTAGATTACATTTTTCTTTACAGGAGTACTCCCATGGTAGCATATGTTCTGTAACCTCGTGTTATTAACCTTACCTTAACTTTGCTTATTCCCTCTTAATAATCTTTTTACAAAGTGTGAGATTTAGCCGCTATCCCTGTTTCCGGTACATTGCGTCCATTTATTATTAAACGTGTATTAAAGGTAGCAGAAACACGTCGGCTCCTCCCTTGTGACTGTGACTTTACCTTTTAAATTAACTAATAGTATTATAAATTATTCTCGGGTAGAATTAGGGAGAAACAGTGCTGCACGCGAATATTGAATTTTATGACCGTCGTCAAATGATAAAGCGTACTAATGGCCACATTTCTGGCATACTGTTATCGTAATCCAATTTAATTTGTAAATAATTTTAAAGAACAGCGAGAGTTTAGGGACAGACAGTCTTTTCAAATTGTTGAGATTGGAAAACGAAACCATTATATTTAGAGAACTTGAGGATGAAATTATATTTTAACACAATAATATAAAACGAAGGTAACATTGTAAAATTATTGTCAGCAGTCCGATTAGTGTTGTGTCACTCTATATTGTTTTTCCTGGTGTGCACACCAAAAGCTTATCACATTACCTGCAGAATGGCTGCCGACATTACAACAAAGTGCATTGTTGCAATACAAATATCTGATGACATCTGAATTAGATACTTTAGTTATTACATTACTTTGTAATTATATATCCAGTCTCCGAATAATAACAATCCAGGGTCTCCACAATCTTTTTTTTAACTTCTAAAATTTATGGTTCATACAAAAAATTTTTACACAATCTTTGACATTACAATAACAATTAATATCTTCCAAGTAGTATCAATTTTTTATTTCAAATATATTTATCCGTTTACTTTCCTCCTTTATGTTCACTTATATTACTCTCCAACTATTCAATACTTTGTCATATTTCTTGTCTCGTCTTTTAGTAAAATTATGTACTTATATATTTATCTATTTCCTTATTTGATTTAGTCCTGTCTAATGAAACTGTAAAAGTCGATAAGAAGACAATATAAACTAAATAAGAATTAGTTTAAACATCAATAGAAAAAATAACAACGAATATGTATTTCTTACTTCTATTGTTGAAATGAATATAGCTTAATTATAAAATAGGTTAAAACCTAATCATAGTTAAAAACACATTTTTTTAATCGAATCAGAAGATTTTTCGCATATAAATAGAAGTAATGATAGTATAACACAAAAATAGGGACAAAATAAAAAAAATCTTAAATTGTTTGCTACGATGTACGGATTGGTATTGTGTACAAAAGCAAGCGGTATACACAATATTTTAACGAAAACCTAACAATGGGCGTGGTTGGTTGTCTCCGTGATGTCTACTTCTTAAGTATTTTTTTCATATTTACAGTTTGTGAGTTGATCTGCCTGCACATAATGGAAATTTCCTGCATTTGCGTTAACAAAAGAATGTAAAGGTTACAGCAGCTCTTACAGATTTGGTCTTCAAGAAGCAGGGTGTACAAGTTTTCGTGGATCCAACCATTCGTACACCTAAATAGCCGTGTATTCAAAGGTTTATTTTTTATGAAGTCTTGAGCAAAACAAATTACAGTGCAGGTAAGCGTTAAGGTGACCATGTGTCCTAATCTGTTGTGATCGTTGTAACAGTAAATATTTTAATTATTTTTTTTTTGTCTCAATCTCAATAATTAATGACAGGAGCACAACTAAAACACGGTTTCGCTCTAACACGGTAAGAAAATTCATGAAGCCTTTCTACTTCAAGGCCTTGAAGATACTATTACTAATAGGTAATGCTCCATGTCATCTGCTCGATTTGAATCATCCCAATCTTGTTATTGTACTGTCTTATGCTGTCTTTGAAGTAACAATATTTTGTCTCTTTAACCATTGGATAGAGGTTCACTTTTTCGGTGGTGTCTCGATGTCTCATAGAGCCCGACTTGTTTTAGGAACTTGTATACGGGGTTATAGGAAAGTTCGTACATTGAAAGTTTCGGGTAGGGGTATACATACCGTTCCCGGAATCAATAGTTAAAAATAAACTTACCAATTTCAATTCGACATAGTTGCGCATACCATTTGAATGAGTTTATTATTTACATAATTTTAGGGAGCTAGGATATACGAGGAGGAATCAAAAAGTAGCGAGAATGAGATAGAATATAATGACTATTGATAACTTAATAATTTATTTTTCTACATAGTCTCCGAGTCTCTCTACACACCGAGTCCAGTGCTTGTCCAAGGCTTTAATCCCTTTCAAAAAAAAAGTTTTTCTTGGTCTTGAAAAAAGCTCTCCACGGCATCCATCACCTCGCTATCGTCTTCGTACCTGTTTCCCCTCAAGTATTCTTTCAATTTCGGGAACAGATAAAAATCGCTAGGCGCCAGAACTGGTGAATAAGAGGGGTGGTCAACAAATTCGAAGCCAACTTGCTGAATGGCAGTCTTCGCAACGGCCGACCTGTGCGAGGGTGCGTTGTCGTGATGAAACAGCACTCCCTTTCGATGTTTCCCTCTCCTTTTCTCTTTGGTGGCATTTCTTAACTAGGGAATTAAAGCTGCATAATATTGACCTGTAATAGTGGTTCCACGCTCCAGGTAATTAATCAACTATATCTCTTTTGAGTCGCAAAATATTGAATCCATAACCTTGCCAGCCGATGCCACGGCATCGGGCACGGAAATTTCTTCGGAGTTGGTGGTGATGGGCGTTTCCATTGCTAGGATTGCTATTTTGTCTCGGGATCAAAATGATGGACCCATGTTTCGTCCATTGTTACGAAACGAGACAAAAAGTTTTCAGAATTATCTTGAAACTTGTCCAACAATATCTTCGAAATGTCAAGTCGATTTTGTTTCTGACTGTCGGTTAACATTCTCGGCGCCCATATTGCGGAGACTTCTCATATTCAAAGATTGTTTCAATATGGATTGAATACTTCCATATGAAATGCCCGTTTCTTGGATTCAGTATCGGATTATAACTCTTCGATCGCTCAATACAATTTTCTCGACTTTCGCAACATTTTATTGGGTGACTGGCGTCGTTGGACGTCCGCAACAATGTTCGTCTTCCGTGCTCGTTCTTCCTCCTCGAAATTGAGAAGCCCAGCTTGCGACAGTGGAATACGGCGGAGCAGACTCTCCTAATGTTGCCGCCAAATCGCAATCAATCTCTTGCGTCGTTAAATTTTTTAAACAGAGGTATTTAATAACGGCTCGCACTTCGTTTTTCTCCATTTTCGAGAACACATTTCGTCACGAAGCAAACAAATGACTATATTAAAAAAAAAAAACAAAAGAGATCGAAGATTTTTTCTTTATTAATATTACAAATATGTATCTGAGCTGTTAGTATTTTTTTTTTCTTACCAAGGAGCGTATACTCCTTGGTAAGAAAACAAATTTATTTCTCACTACTTTTTGATCCCTCCTCGTACAGTGCTTAATTGCCTAAATTACTTTCTTGTGATTTTCAAATGAAACTTGTTTTTAGAAACCTAATGTCGCAAGCGATATTTTTTTCATTTTGGTAAATACATTTTTTAAAATGTCTACATTAAAACATGGACTACTAAAGCCCTTTTCACATTGACTCAAGAATATAATTTATAAAAAAAATTTGTCTCTACTCTATTAAAACTTGTTATTATGAGTAATTTCCAAGAATTAATTTTTCTTTTTTTGATTTGAGTATAAGTCCAATATGTGTTTATTTTAATGTAATATCAAATATACGTTAAATTTAATATCGAATATATATATATATATATATATATATATATATATATACACACTAGCTGCTCCCAGTCTACTTTGCTGTCCGCAATATAGAATTAATATTGAAATTTGGACATGAAATTCTTCGGAAATATGACCGGTGGCAACCCGCTGCTCCACTTGTCGTTTTTAAACCCCTGCATCTCGCTTTGGGGTAAGAAGTTTGTAAATCCATTCTTAGCTAACCTCTAAATGAAGCAATATCTCACCAAATTTCGAGTGTTTACATCTAATAGTTCCGGAGATGTTGCAATATATATTATATATATAGATAGATTTGCTGCTATTACAGCATTACTTCACCTGCCGTCGTAAAACATGAATGTAACACAAATAAATTTTTCCATTTACAAACACATGATATGCAAATATTTGAGATTTACATAACCTTTATTTTGTGTTAGGTACAATAAAAATCCTATGAACTTAATACATTATTAAACAAGAGGTTCCATACAATAGGTGATTCTTCTACTTCTTACACAATTTTTTATCTGGACTTGTGTTCTTACTCTTGTCTTCTGTTCTCTTGATGCGCCTAGAAGCACATCCAATGTGGTTTTTTGTTTATTTGACAAAAAGTTGAATAATTTTATTCACTCACAATCTTGAAAATTTAATAAATAAATTATTAAAGTTGTCATTTTGTTATTGCTCTTTTTTCATAAAGCGTATCATTCGATCAAGTTATATAATATTTCTGCCAAAAATAGTTGGCATTTCTTTAAAAAAGATCATAGCGTTATAATTACAAACAGTAGTTGCAATAAAATAGAAGGATATCCAACATCTGCTGATGGAGTGTTTAAAATATCAGAGCAAAAGAGAGGTGTTCATGCGTAAACATAGCATCAATATACTAGATTTAGGTGCCTTACACATGGTGTTGTGTGGACTAAAGTCTGGTGCAGCACGAGATATATTTGACATTTAACAACACTATCAACATCGTAAGTTTTTTGCCACATAAGTAATTTTTTGTTTCTGTTTTTTGAGCCAACGGGGCTATATATCCCCAAGGGAAAAAAAGCCCCAAAAAATATTATAAATTAAATAAAATAACGGTGTATAGGTGAATGTGGAGAGTGTATCGGTGATTTTTTTTTTTTAAATCGTTCCTCTTGCGTATTTTGGGTCAGGGCCTTTTGCTATCCGTTCCCACTTATCATCTTATTTTTGTAACTTCTAATTTCCTTAACTATCATCTCTCATTCTTCCATCTTTCATTCTATACTTATCTTTTGCACACACTTCATATCTCAGTCATTCTACATTCCATTTCCTTCTTTCATCCATCCTCTTGGAGTGAAGACGCCTTCTGAAGAGGGGGGGAAGGAGCCTGAAACAAATCATACCCTGTAGCATTTTTACTTCTTTCTTAGTCTTTTCTTCTATATTTATTAAAATTTTTTCTTTATTTACTTTATATGTTTATTTATTATTTCCTACTTATTTTTTACTATTTACAATTCTTACATTCTTAATTTTATTTTATTTATTTCCTTTTATTTTCCCCCAGTACTTTTCCCACCACTCTCCTACAATATTTCAAAAATATTTCACGACTTTCGTCTTCACTCATCAGAGAGGCAATGACACCTGCGTCTGTCTATCCTCCTTGCAATCTCTATTTCACAATCATTCCTCTCTTTCCCGAATAAGGGACAGGAGGTGAGAATGTGCACCACGGTCTGCTCCACCGCTGGGTCACAAAGGCACGCGGGACTCTCCTTGAGCTTGAACCTGTGGAGGTACTCGGAGAATCCCCCGTGTCCGGTGAACATCTGGACCAAGACCGTATCGAGCTCCAGCCGACGAAGGGAGCGATATGCCGACACGACGTCCGGGAAGAAAATCGTCATTGTTGAAGCCGTAGTACCTTCCACATACCTCCTGTTCCATTCGTCAAGCGTCTTCAGCCTATGCTGGCGCTTGACGAAGGAAACGGGCAATCCTCGTACACTGGTCTTCTTTTATTCTTCAGGGCCGCTTCCTTGGCTAGTTGGTCCGCCCTTTCATTTCCCTCCACCCCCACGTGCGTCTTCACCAAAATAACCTTACATTCGTCCCTTTTGCCCGCGCTTTCATAATGTTCTCTTTTACCCGGAGCGCCAGGGGGTGGAGGGTGTCTGATCTTGCGACTGTTTCAAGGGCGGACTTCGAGTCGCTAAGCACGGCGCATGACTGCGCCGATCCGCTGGTCGCGTACCCCGTCGCTTCCACTATTGCCAGCAGCTCTGCCTGGTATACAGTGCAGAAGTTGCCCAACTTGAGTTTCTTATTAGTAACCTCTGCGGCGTTCCGCATAACGCTGAACGCCGCACCCACCTTGTCGTCGATGCGGCTGCCGTCGGTGTATATTGCCGATTCGGCAGCCGAGGTGGCAAGTTGGACCTCCTCTGCACTTTCCCCCAAGCAGGAGAACTCCACATCAACCTGTTCAGAGGGGTGTGGTAGTTTCAAGTAGCTAACTGGAACCTCCAGCTCCCGGTCTCCTAGCACTTCCCGGGAGTGACCGCGCTTTACCTCAAATAAAGTGGCCGCTTCTTGGACCCAAAGGTCCAGAGGAAGCAGCCCGGCAAGTACTAGGGCCGAGTGCAACGATGCGGTTCGGTAAGTTCGCGCAATTTTCTGCGCGAAGCCACTCTGGACCGCATCGAGCTGCTGTGTATCGGTGGTTACGAAGGTGAAGGGGTCCGTTATAGAAAAGTTTAAAACAATCCGTTTATTTCCATGCCGTTGAAAAAACAAGTGGATGGAGGAAAAAATAAACTGTCTTTTTTTTTATTGTCGGTAAAAATTTTTATAAGAAGGATCTAAAATTCCAAAAATAAATAGCCTATAACCATATACAAACCATTCCGCGTCGAATGCTCATGTTCCCATGTCGATGCGTTCCCTAGTTTTTACGTGATTGGCGAATATATATATATATATATATATATATATATATATATATATATATATATATATATATATATTTATACATCCTAGTTATCACGGTGTATTTAAATATTTATTATTGTTTTCAGTCTGATTTACTTATACAAACTTCACTGAATCTTGAAGTCTAGTGGCACACTTGATATTTGATGGCTTTTTATTAATTAATGTCTAGTGGTATTACGTGAATATAAGAAATCATTATTCCTTTATATGTTCTATAACAGATAAAGTTAACAACATTTTTTTAAATATACGTCTGAAAGTGGCCGTTATTAATTGCGATACAGTCATTCAATTAACTATTGCAGTTAACAACATATACATATACTGTGTTCTATAAATATTTTAGTATTTTTAAATAAATAAGAATAAAAAAAAAATTAATTGTCTGAGGCTCCGCGGCGTAAGCGTCTTACCTCTGCGGTCAGAAGCTATCGTTTTCAAAGAGTTCATTATACGCTTGCGGATAGTGGATACTGTTGCCTTTACATAAGATTATTCAAACTTTTTCTTATAATAACTGACGTTATACTAGCTCCATTATTGTTTTTGTACTGTTTCCAGATTTTTAATCAGCGTCCCATTATTATCATATTTTAAACTTTCTTTTACCAAGCATTGCACAACATCGAATCTTAGAATATGCCTGTTCTTGTAAATTTACGAGGTGGAGTTAGCGTAACTATATCAGGATTATCGGAACTGACGCGTTTGTTTAACAAGTGCAAAGTAAACAGCTTGATAGCGACTAAGCTCCATTGATTGCCAGAATCCTTATACACAATATCACAGTTACAGTATAATGTTTAAAAAGCAAGTTTAAACACATTTTTAACAGCTTACATACATTTGGTGGAAGACATTGGAGGAAGCACTATATCCAGCAGTGGAAAAATAAAGAATGATAATGATGATATATATCTAATAAACAAGAGGGCATTGACCCAGACATAAATCATACATTTTAATTCACATAATTGCTTGAGCAACGCAATGGGGCTTAATTAATTTCTATAGTGATACCTCCACAGCTTACATCCAAGTATCACTGCAGGTCTATACTAATTGAACATGTACTCGCACATCGTACATCACTAGGAAAAGTAATCTGTTTTAAAAGTATGCTGTAGTTTATGAATAAGCTCCTTATTAGCGCTCACCTGTCGACAAATCTTTCTTTTATTTTTTTATTCATCTAATTTACATTGTTTACTATAATGTTCTACTATTAACTCTTGGTGTCAATGAACATTCAACGTCTGTGTTGGCACTGCACACTTCACACTTGATTCCTACCTTCATTTATTATAACTTACACTAAAGCAGTCGTACACGTTCTGCGCAATGAACTCTGTGGAGATCTTTGGAGGAGGCCTCTGTCCAGCCGTAGACGTCTATCGGCAGGTGATGATGAGCGCATACACACTGGCTGCAATACTGGTCTTACTATATTAGGAGACTAATATGTATTTTATATTGTTCTATTATAGTTATTATAATAAGAATTTAGTTTTAGCATTTTTAGCGATAATAAACTATACCTCATTGCTATTTAAAAAACAATCTTGTTATATTCCAAATAGTTTCCCCGAAATGTTACCGTTGACTGTCTAGTTATTACTATACAACACAATCTTTTGCCCTAAATTGTCATAAGATAAAATAAATGTAAATTTTGTTTTTAACACCTCATCCTGAAGGTTAATTTCTTTATGACCATTGGTCCAGATTCAAAATAAGCTCAATGTATATAAAGAGATCTTTTTCTATATTATGGATACCGCAAAAGTGCCTTAAAAGGTAACAAAAAATATTCGCGTAAAAAAACAATTGTTCTTTGCATACTAAGACTACTTCTATCAGCGACTACTGCACATGAGAGTGACGTAAGCGAGCCGGTGCCACGTTATTCAACAGCGGCATTGCGGCCTAATTCATGCCGTCCGCATGCTCCAAGTCTTTTATGCTCCAAAGATTCAATATTATTTATGACATCTTGATTAATGGATAAAAAAATCTCAGCACCAGACGTGGCATACCTTTACAGTAATTTTATATACACGCCTCGATAAGATTATGCTGTATTAGAAAAATTACATGAGTTGTGTACTTTATCCTGCACCTAGAAACATTTTTTATGTATGAAAGGTTATCGAAATAGGAATATTTCCACTCCTGTACAGTATGTTTGCCTCTTTTATAGCCAGTTGAAGAATTTATAAAAGAAACCTCTTTTTGGAGGTTTAGAATATAGATATTGTGTATATTACAAAATACTGCACAAATAATGAATTTGTTGTTCAGTACTAAAAGGGTGTTTGTGACAAAACTTTATACGACAATATTACCAGTAACATCGTAATCGAAATTAAAAAGATATATCACAATTTTCGGATCATCTCAAATATGCGGTGGGATATTCAAAGGTTTCGCAATGAAACGATCTTAAGTAGGGCTTTGAAGTTTTCATATGATGTAAGTTTTTAAGGTCTGTGCCGTATCCTCTTTCATCAACGACATATTTATAATATACAGAAGCTCTTTCCACAAGGCAGCGATATTGTAGCACCTAAAATATCTAAAATTATTTTTTGTTTGATGGTAGGATAATATATGATTAATAATTGTCTTAGATATAATACAAAATTCTCGTCAGCTATTAAAAAATTAGGCAACAGCTGGCATTGTGCTTGGACAAAGAAGCAGACTAAACGGATACACACACACCAAAGGGCGATCTTATCGCTAAAAAGGAACTCTGCCCCAGCTTTTACGAACCAGCGGTCGCCAAGTGTCTGCATAAAAATTTCTCTGGTCCGCAGAGAAAAATGTGGAATATACTTACCAATTACGTTGTGTTTTAACATGCATTGAAACGTAATTGTTTCTTTTATAATACTTAAGTAATAAAGCTTATATAATTGGTTACAATCCATAGTTTAATTATTTTAATAGGTACGTACATCTTGATACATGTACACTTAGTATCTGTTCTTAGATCATATTTTTTTATAAATATATTTCTCTCTTAAAAAATCCAATTAGTAGTCAACGGGATTTAAATTATGAATTGACTAGTTCGTGAGGTTAAAAGTTTGGCGACAGCTGCTTTAAAGTACTGTTATAATCATAGATATGGCTGTCAAAGTCACTAGTCAAATCTATTAAATCCGTCAAATGCATGAAAACCCTTTTTCGATTAGAGAATTAAAATGTATTGATGAAGGCCAGAAGTGGCTTCCGCTTACACTTTTCTAAGCATATCTTTATTTGTAATGTTTAATTTTTCAATGTTTATACATATATATGTATTTGGCAGCAGTCATGGTTATATTTTTACTCTTCAATCTAGGGTTGGTATAGATTGTTGGTGTCAGTATTTCCGTTCAAATACGGCATGACAATTTATATGGGGAGAGTGAAAAGGCTTATTCTAGACCATCGGGTCCAAACTTTCGCCGCGGCACCTTTTTCGGTGAACAATATTACGAAGCATTTATTATTGCCGAAATAACCTTTGGCGTTCGCTCGCGGCAGTCAGTTTGAAAATCTAATCTGTAGCCTTGTGCGCTTTATCAACAAAGACTAAATCAACTATAACCATTATGTAACACAATCAAATACTAGACTATGTAATAAAAAATGGTTCAGATTAAGTGTTAAAATGACATTTAAACTCCGAGTGGCATTGATTTTTATGAGAGATGCGTTACACTTGATACATTTAAATTATCAAGGTGATTCATAATTTGATTTTCCACAAGACATAATCTGTGCCATTAATTAAAACAGTGTACTGTAATTGAGCAATATTACCACAGGATTGTGTGTAGTGTATTCAGCCTTGTTCCTTGCTGGCAATCAGAGCGACGCGGGCGCACTGCGGAACCGGTGACGTCATGCCGTCTTCACACCCGCCGAACAGACGGCGCTGTACACGGATCAACGTTACAATTAATACATATTCAATTACATAGTATTATATTATACGAGAGTATATATATATGATGCAGATATCAATTACAAATTATGGAGAAAGCCATAAATGCCAGCGGTCGCCAAACTTTTTGACATTACGGCCTAGTCAATATACAAGGTGGCGCAAAAATAACCTTCCGATGTTTTTTGGCTGTAATTTAAAAAAAAAATGAAAAACTTTGATTCTACTTGTGGATTATTTTTATTTGGTCTTTTAATTTTTTTACATTAAGTCGAGAATATGATGTCATGTAAATGGCCACCGCCACAGTTGATTGTCATTAGGGGCCAATCGCAAAATTTATAGCATTTTCTGATAGGAGGATTACTTTTGCGCCACCCTGTATAATTTAAATCGAGCTGGCTACAAATAGGAATTTTAAATGTTAAATATATTTGTAAAAAATAATTGTTATCTAAGAACATACAATATAATTAATTGTAACTAAAGTTTGAGAGTTTTATTAACATGTTAACCGAGCGAGACGTATAAATACTTCCTTGAAAATATATTATATGTTGCGACCCTGATTGGATGGGACATACAGTTTCGTACATTCTCCGGGCGTGACGTACTGACACGTCCTAGTGAAAGAGCTCGCCCCCGTTATATCTTGCGCAATTTAAAAGGGAATTCCCCGGTTAACAGGTTAATAAACTCTAATAAAATAAATAATTATGTTTAAATGCATCTTAAAACATAACGTGGTGAGTAAATATATTCTACATTTTTCTGTTGACCAGCGAAATTTAATTGCGGATTGCCCCTTTGTAGACCACCGATTACCTGATCACCTTATTATCTCTTGCGTTGGTTGTTGGGACAGTTAACATTATACGCTTAATCAGATGATATAAGCCTCACCTCCAGGTCGCATTTCTATTTCTAAATAAACAGTAACAGAGCCAACATTTCTGCGTTTCAGTTTAAAAAATTCTTCAGATGTTTAAGATATTGAGTAATAGAGAACATTCTGTTAGTTATTAATGTGTATATATCCTCATGTCGCAAGGCTACAAATGTAAATTTATAAAAATATAAATTTTTTTTTTATTCAAAGAAACGATTAGACGAGCAGGACGTTCATCTAATGGTAAATGATAGGTCTGCTCATAACAACGAGGCACTAGTTACGATGATATTATATACTGAACCATATTATATATCACACGGCTGCGAAGGGCAGAACAAGCCTGTTCCCGCAGCCAACCGGTGCATATTCGAGGTGAGCTCGTGAAGCCCACCTGGAGCGGCCACTCGGGTCGGCCGGATAGATTCCTCTTAGCTTCGGACCAAGTCATGGCTAATCAGCCCCACCTCCACGACAAGACGGGAACTGTTCGAGAGGCCGGTAACAGAGACCTACCACCAATACATACATTCCATCGTATTGCTATCATGTCATGATGATTAATTTCCCTTGTTTTAAATAATAGTCAATACTTATCACAGCTGGCTTACACGAATGCGTATAATTTGAGTGTAGCCATTCAGACGAACGGAGGATATGGAAAAGTACAAACAAAAGCTTTCTATAGTTGTTGCGTCACCTACATTTCATTAATGCATTACGATAACGTCAACAGAGAGACGGCTGTCTGTTATGATAACGCGATAGACCTATGTATTGATAAGTTGGTGTTGTAATTATAATATGTATTAATAGTATCATCAAGCAAAACACACGTCGATATTTTTGTAACATTGCGAATAAAGCTGTAGGAATATGCGATTCCGAACCAGTTGACTAAAGCATTCAAGAATCAACTTGATTGAGAGACCTCTTTTGTTTTTAATTAAGATTGTACTTAGGAGAGGATGGATGAATATTGTTTTCGAATGTATTTGACAGTGTTAATTTTCATTTGTTAAAGTTAAGGTTTTAACGTACTAACGATACGCGCGGTACCTTCACTTGATGGTAAGTGATACGCCTGCCCATAACAACGTGGTGCCAGTTATGATCATATACACTGCGAGACATTGCGCTTGTCACCTTGAGACATAGAAAGTTAAAGCTCTTTACCCCAGTAATTTGAACGACCCATACTTCCTTCAATCCGGAACACAGTAATGTATGTTTGCACGCTACTGTTTGGCGGCTGCAATAGCAGTTGCGGTGGTACTTACTTGGAAATTCTCCAGCGACGGAGATCTACCAACGGTAATCAAACATTATATGTCAAAAACGCGTAAACGTAACTACTATAGATATTTGTTATAATTTTTACAAAATCTATTAATCTTCAAATATTAATTATTTAAATTAGTACATTTCTAAAACAATAAAATGAATACAGCTGTTGACAGCATATTTAATAATGATGCAAAGGCGAACATGATCTCTCGTACGCAAGGAATGAATTGTACCTATACCTTTAACATGAACATTAAATAAGACGTAAGTATCGTCAAAGCTTCTGGTATTAATGAATTATTCTGCATCTCCCTACGTCTTATGTTCACTGCTATACAATGCCTGTAGGCATTAAGTCTGAATATTTAACCTAATTTTAGACCCTACAACAAAGATTTAAATATAAATTGATTAAATATAACTCTTATCAAAACTTCAATTATTATCTTTAAGCTGCCTACGAATCTAATAGTGTGATCTTATTAGATCGGCAGATCGTCCGAGTCCCCTATCGACTTCGTGGTGATGGACACGGTGGCCGGCGACAAGAGCAGCGACATCAAGGTGCTGCAGAGTACGATATCGCGGTTCGCGTGCCGCATCATCGCAGACAGGAACGACGTTAACAATTGCCGCATATACGCAGCCGGCTTCGACTCCTCGAGGAATATATTTCTTGGCGTGAGTTTGTTTATTATTCCATGTCAAGCGACAAGACGAATGTAATATTTACTTGATAAGAAAATGATACGTGCATAATAATCTACGGCTAGGTTGGGTGATAAATATTGCACTACTTTATATTCGTTGTCTTGAAGCTTTGATCAGAGAAGACGTAAAACGTACTTAATCAATATTTGGTAGTTATTTATTGCCAAAGTATGTCCGAGTAGAAAGAGCGCAGGAGATTTATTAAAATATATTTTTGCATACTTCTTGAACCATCTTTACCTTGGATTGTCTCTGTTATATCCTTATAAATGTATTTAAAAAAATTTATTCCTCCTTTCTCAATAGTTTACAAAATGTGATTATTTTACACCAATTGCATAAAATTAACATAGTTGATGTTTTATCACCGAACGAAGTATTAGAAATAACATGGTTTATACATAAATCTTGTAAAAAAAATAGTTACTCAATCATTTGTGGCTTATTATTATTTGTAATCTTAACATTTGGAGTATATTAACCTTTATGTTCAAAATAATATTTTTCCATAAGATTAGATAAGATACATATATTATTTATCGCTTTTTCGTCAATAATCTTTCAGGAAAAGGCAACGAAATGGACAGAGAATCACGAAATAGACGGTTTAACAACAAACGGTGTGCTGATAATGCACCCTCGCGGCGACTTTTGTGGCGGAAGTGCCACCTGCGGCCCCTGGCGCGAAACTTCCGTCGGCGGCGCAGTATTCTCGCTCAGGGAAAGTCGCTCCGCTCAACAAAAGGTTTATTTTAAATTTCTCATTAATAAGCTTTGTGTGTGACATCTGCTTGTTAACTATCATCATCATAATGAAGTGCCTTTAACAAACTGAGTTTTTACTCTTTGATTTCAACGGATGGTATTCTAAGCCCAATCTACTTCTTTATATTGTAAACAATTTCTTTCCATGTTTACCACGAGCACTTTTCCTTAAATTTTTTTTCTCCAGAAGCAACCATAAGAATTAATAAAAGTACTCTCTGCATATGTCCGGAACATGCTACTTTCATGAAGGTTGATATCTGGGCGTTATATTTTACACATGACGCCTTTGAGAGCAAGTCAAATTACAGTGCTGTGCTCATTCAAAGATAGTTTTTACGATTCATCGAGACGAAGTGGGACGTTCACTTGAAGGTAAATAATGTGTCTACGCGTAACAAAGTGATGGTAATTAGAAAGATGTACGCTGCACTACATTATACTTGTCGCCTTGAATCAGAAGACGTTAAGACCCGTTACCGCATTAATTTCACCAGCTAAAACGCCCTTCAAACTTTAACACAGAGATATTTTTACACGATTATTTGTCGGTAGGATAATAAATTTTATCATTTTGTTAAATATGTGTTAAATTCAATAAACGTTATTACAATTAAAATAATTTTTCTGCATAAAGCAGTCTTTGCTTTATTTCAATTTGAGAATGGATTATCAACGAAATTAATCTTTGTTTATCTAATAGGTTATTTTAATACCTTAATTTGTTTGTATTTATTGTGCAATAGAAATATTTAAACTGGTTGCTGTTACTGTTCATTAATTTTGGATAAACAGATAAACTATAACCAAACTGTTTAATGATGATTACAGGGGAAAAAAATAAAGGTTATATAATTTTATTTCAAGGGGGTGCCTTGTCAAGCGGAGACGAATGTGCTCAGGGACGGCACTATGATCGACTTGTGCGGAGCAACGCTGCTCTGGAGGAGTGCCGAAGGACTTAAAAATTCACCTGTAGGTGTTTATTTTATAAAAAAAGCGAACACAGTAGTACTTAAATCGTATTGTTTTGTAAAAATAATCTCCGCAATGATAGTAACCTGAAATGTCTAGACAGTTGGAAACCATCTAGATATGTACCACCACTGCGCCTAATGCTGTATCTTAACAGTAAGCATGCAAGTGTTACTGTGTTCCGGTTTGTAGAGCGTTATATTTGGTAAAATTGTTGGAGTAACGAGACTTAAAAACATATCTCAAGGCGACGAGCACAATGTATTGCAATGTTTAACATCCTAACTAGAACATAATTGTAATGAGCAGGCCGTTCTATTACCATCATGTAAACATCTTGCGTGTAATATAGAACTACCCGAAAAATATATAATTAGGTCTATTGTTATTGTCATCCGTTCGCAGACGAAGCGCACTCTTGAAGCGCTTGTGGACGAGCTGAATGCGGGCCGACCGCAGTGTCCGGTGGGGCTCAACACACTGGTTATACCGCGTAAGCTATCCGCGGCACACCAAGACCTCAACCAACCTTATGTCTACCTCAACTGCGGACACGTACAAGGTAACGTATATATGGATTAAAACATCTAATTTAAGAAATGGCGAGAGCTCATTCTAAGATCATCCTATACGCTATTCGTCTGGAAGAGGAGCATGTTCGATTCTTGCTAAGCTTCTGACCAAGAAAAAGTGTCAACAATACATGCGTGCGACATGACACACGACATCGATCAACGTGCACTTGACCAACATGAAGTATAAATGACCTTGACTCTTTCGTCAAAGGCCTAGTACTGGCAGGGGCGTGTGCGTCGTACAGGCAAATAAGCACTGCATACGCTAGCTTCTTAAATCTATCTACATAATAATCCTTCAACTCGCTCAAAAGATATGCTTTTTTATTTCTATTTATTTAAAAAAATAATTTTCAAATTTAAAATAAACAAAAAGGCGGACTAAGCTGAATTGAAATTGATGAGTTTATTTTTGACTATACAATAGTTAAGCACAGAGATTTCGGGTACGTTATGCATGCATACCTTACATAACAACCCTGTATACATCATTGAGTAGTGGGAATATGTTATTGTAATATTTATCTTTTGATGTACACTGCTGAACACAAGTAATATAATTGGTTGTAAATATCGTACTTGTGACGGTTAGTGCGCTTGTTGGCGAACATAATACAGTATTATTATTAGATCCTTACATTTGAAATTGGCGTTTTGTAAGGGAGGAATATAATGTAATTTTTTTTTTTGTAAAATATATTTCATTAATTAAAGTACGCACCGTTGTTATCTATGCACTTTTGCCGTCTCATAGGTAGTTCATCCCTTTACTAAAAAAACCATGGGGGCGAGAATCACTAAACTCTTTGAAGGCGGTTTGGACTGCCGCATCGGAGTTGAATTTTTTTCCTTGTAAGAAGTTGTCCAAATTCCGGAAAAAATGGTAATCTGTTGGGGCAAGGTCCGGGGAGTACGGTGGATATTGCAGACATTCCAATTGTAGCTCATCTAACTTAGTGGTTGTTTGTTGTGCAGTGTGTGGTCTTGCGTTGTCGTGAAGCAGCAGTGGCCTAGAGCGATTGACCTATCTCGGTTGTTTAGCAGCTAGTTCTTCCTTCATGGTTTGCAGTTGCTGACAATAGATATCTGCCGTAATCGTTTGGTCAGATTTTAGAAACCTGTAGTGAATGTCACCGGCGCTTAATCCACCAAACACAAGTAACTTTTTCTGAGTCAATTTTCGTTTAGGGTAGGATTTGGCCTGGTCTCCAGGGTTCAGCCATTGCGACGAGCGCTTCCGATTATCGTATTGTGTCCACTTTGCATCACAAGTAATGATTCGATTTAAAATCCCTTCGTTATTGTGTCGGTTGAGCAAAGTAACACAGCAGCAGCAGTCGACGCGTGTTTGCAAGTTCGATTCACTCAAATCGTGAGGTATCCATCGTTTAAGTTTTTTTACTTTCCCGATTTGCTTCAAGTGGATTAATACAGTTTTGTCACTTACCCCGAAGCCTGCAGCTATCTCTGAAGTGCTTTGTGATGGATCCGCTTCCACAATAGCCCATAATTCTTCACTTTCCACCTTGGTCTCCGGCCGTGCACGGTGTTGGTACTGAAGCTCGATATTTCCAGAACGAAAACGTTGAAACCAAAAACGTACTGTGCTTTATTTTGCGACACCAGCGCCGTACACATCATTATTCCTTCGAGCTGTTTCTGCAGCACTGGTGCCACGATAGAACTCGTATTCGTAAATATACCGATATTTTATGCTTTCCATTGTGCGGTAATAAGCAACGCCGACGGAAAAAATTATGAGAAAAAAACAAATGAATGACTGTTTTCAAAACTCATATGTACCAACTAAATGAATTTATAAATTTGAATTTGGAATTCTTAACCAAAGAGGATTTAATGCCGATCAAAGTAGTCAGTACGACAAAACGCGAATTTCATATGTAAGGACCTAATATAGTTTGTTCATTCGACTGTTAATATTACATTGTATAGACTTAAGAACCTTTTTTTATAATGTAGCATTAATTATGTTTTATTTAAAGTAGTAAATATGTAAACCCCAAACAGGCGAGCACTCGTGGGGCGCTGAGGGCAGCGAGGCGGGCGTGCGGCGCTGCCCCATGTGCTTAACCGCGGGACCCGTGGTGCGCGTTTGTATGGGCATCGAGCCCGCTTTCTATGTGGACTCCGGACCGCCTACGTACGCGTTCAATCCCTGCGGTCACATGGCCTCTGAAAGGACCGTTAAGTAAGTCTTATTCTTAACCTGCTTATTACATACCTTGCATTTTGAAATACTTAGGTAAATTAATAAATTGTTATGTTTGTGTTGAATAAATGTCTTCAATATTTATTATGGCTTTATAAGTTTTCCTTAGAAATTATTTGAAAGCTTAATGAAATATAAAGTTGATTATAAATCAGATAGTAATCTATAATAAGCCTCTATGTCCTGTCTCAAGACAATTAGCATAATTTAGCACAATATTTTTCGTCCTAACCCCACATTTTTATTAAATTAATGGGCAACATGCGCCCTTTCACTAGCATTATATAATTTGGGGGGATCAGTAGTTTAAGATTTGTTTTATAACCAAGCATGACCCTTGCTTACATCCTAGACTTCTCGTCAGTTCGTAGAATAAAAAACAATAATGTAACTTAAAATGGATAGATATTGGGCGAGCGTGGATATCCCGCACGGCACTAACGGCTTCCATGCGATCTGCCCGTTCTGCGCGGCGCCGCTGCAGGGCACGCCGGGATACGTGCGTCTCATCTTCCAGGACAACCTCGACTGAATCTCACACTCGGGTACGTACTGGGCTACAGAGTTTACCTATGTGCATAAATTAACTTACATTATCTATTTCTTACTGATACCTTCATCAACTTATAGAAATTCGTATTTTAAAACAGAAGAGTAAATAGGCTGTCACTAGGCTGGCTACGTAGGTTTATCAACACAGGCCACATCACAAGCTTAATACCTGATCGAATTACAACTCCATATTTTTAACCATTGATTAAAATGAAATATCTATTTGGTTAAACAAAAATTAAAAACAATTATGAAATGTTTTATTATAAATTAACTTATACTGCCGAGAAGAAATCATGTATGTATTATACCGTTATCCGTTAAAAGATGTGATTTTGTGTCCTGGCAAATAAGTAACTTGACTCTATGTTGTTCCCAGATTCGCGTATGGAACTGTACGCTGAAGCCGTGTACCGAAAACAGTGTTTACATAAGTGATAATATAGACAACGCCACAAGCCTCATCCGGACAATCACATCTGCTTATCGCTTCTCGGCGAATGAGTGAAAAGACGAGTGCTGATCCAACACTCGATAGTTTTATGACCGCGATAGTGCCCAAGCGCACGCGCACTCGCACTTAGCACATTAGTATGGGAATCTCATTGAGAACATGAGGCTTCTACACTAAACCTGTAATCGCCCGACCTATGTATCTTATTTCTGAAAATATTTGCAACACGTAAAGATAACTTATAATCAAGTTACCAAATGTTAGGTACAAACAAAAGAAGTCATGAAGTAGTTAAATTAATAACTGGCTTATTATTTATAATCATTATGTCATTGATGCAGTGATGCTCCGTTTGTAAGGCATTCATACACTGTATGTCACAAAGACAATCAGATTCCATCAGATCTTCATACAGAGCTTGAGCTTCCGGTGATTGAAAATATAATGACATCCTTGGACATGATTTCCACTATCCCCCGCACTTGACCGGTTAAACACAACAACAAATCAATTATTTTATATGTTGAATTAATATCAAAATTGGTTATTTAGATCGTGCGACTACAGAAGTTTGCAAAATGTGATAACATATGAAGATATGGTTAATGTTTTTTTTTGTTAATTATTATTGATGCATTCTTGTGACTCCTATCTTTATTATATAAAGATCAGAAATGCACTAAAGCTTAAAGAAAACTTACAACTAAATTTTGTAACGAGGTCGATGCGAATATCTCTTATAATAAAATTCGGCAATAGACGTATATTTGTATGCATATATAAAATATTGGCCGACCGAATTTACCCATACAACTTCAAGGGGTGCAGTTTTTCGAACAAACAGACGAATTAAAACTCTAACCTGGTTTATCACCCAATGAACGGACGGTAAGGTTTATAGACGGTAGGCAACTGATATCGGCTACCAGTTAAACAAACTTATTTGTTACATTTTATCAGATTTATATTTCGCATGCACCAATGCCCACGAAAGACTCCATCAAATTATTGATCTGTTAAAATAATTAATGTTGTGCAGAGTGATTGTATTGCCCAATCGATATATATACATTACTAACAGATTAAATATCATTTATTAATGAGATACAAATATTTATAGCTGTGTATAATGTTGGGGAACTTTGTTGATTTTCGTAAATAAATGTTAGTCTCTACATATTTCTAACATATTAAAAGTTCATTTACAATAACGAAGTATTTATTTGTTTAAAGTGAACATGTAAAATAATAACGATGGCTGATGGAATTTGAGGAAATAAGGCGGGAAATATTATTCGTAGCTTTGTATATAGCGTGTTGTTTGTTTGGTGTGTCGTGAGTGAGTGAATGATTGAAACAAATGAAATAGTTTTCTTTTTTTGTTTCGTTCGACGAATCGACCAGACGAGCAACACTTTTTCACATGTTACGGCCGCTTTTGACAATGCGCCACTGGTTATGATGATAAACACTGCATCACATGCAGCAATCCTCCTAATTACCGAATGTATAAAAAAATTCTATGAGATATTACTTAAAAACATTAACACTTGTACATGTTTTATGTAAAACGTTATTGATGAAAGTATTAACGATGCAAATATATTGTGACAGGACTTGAAATTTGAATTTAATTACTTTTCAGAAAGTAGTCTCGCGGGTCACGACAATAATTTATTTATTGTATTAAAAGTACATTATAATACATAACTTTATGTACGTGTGTGTGTGAATACACATATATAATACATAAAGTAAATGTTTACATACATTTTCTTTTATCAATGTTTTTTATAATTCAATTCAGATTAAAAACATCTTAAAGTGCAAAATAGTTATTTGTGTTTAAATTTTTCAATCATTTAATTCATAGAATTTTTTTTATTGTTCCGATGATCATTCCATTTCGTAACAATGACAATATCATTTCGAGTCTGGTAGGCAATTTTTTTTATTACAAATAGATTTTAGGACAACTCGTATGTTATAAGGCGTTGACTAAAATATGTTTAATTTACAAATAATGAGGAAAGCATGACACAGTTATTGTAACACTTTTCATGCAATCAAGGGTGTGATGTTCCGTTAGTTTTCTAATAGCTTCTCCGTCTCCCACCCGGTGCATATAATTTTTTTGTCGCCGAATAAATTTATATACCCTATTTTAATTTAGACAGCTCTCTCTTATTTAGCTCAACAGGTGTCGCTGAACCAAGTATGTGAACTCATGTTGCGAGTATTTAATGTAAATATCCGCGCTCACCTCGTAATCCTACAATCCTACTGTTGATTAATTTATGCTGTGTTTACTTCCGCTGCAACGTGTGCGTATGCTTTATAGTTATAAGTGAGCCTTTTTATACTATAGCAAAAGCTAACTAGGATATGTGTTTGAATTTGTTGGCTTATTACAACGGATGAATTATATTAGTTTTCATTAACGATTATTGTATTATTTGATTGTTTCAACAGAAATAAAATGCGAAGGCTAATTTAATTATAAATGTTGCCTACACTCACATCTATTGATTACATTGCAGAGGACACATTTATCTATATATACCATCACAATCACCATCAGATGTAGGACTTCTCTAATGTGGCCAGCAAATGCGGTCTTCAGCGTTTCACATAATTGTAACCATGGAATGAGTTTCGTCTGCATCTTTATTCATGGAACCTATCTATGACTTTTAACAATATAGTTGGAGCCCATTTATGTTTACAAATATTCATTTCCCCTAAAATAGTTTCCGTATAACGATTATATGATAAAAAGTTAAAACTATGTAATTATGAAATCCTTGATTGAAACCATTGATCTGGGCCCCGCTTGCGACGCGCGCTTGTACCGCGCGTCAACGTCGGTGGTCTCGTCTCGGTGACGACATTGAATAATATTTTTCACAATTTGAATGAAAACAATTCGTGACAACAATGAATTTGTTATCTAGCCCCGATCAGCAATTCAGAGGTTATTGTGAACGCGTTAAATACAAAAGGAGAGAGGGGAGGGGGGAGGGGTTTGTATAAATAAAGTAAGTTATGTAGGACTAGCGGCGTTAGCTTACGAAATCAAAAAAAATATATTAATTTTTGTACAATCCCTGAGCACTAGTTAGTGCGTACACGCGCCTTCGATATTTCAGACGAAGAATTATTGTGCATCTGTTGTTCTAATATCATATAATTTCGATTGAACTTGTTTTAGGCTTCATAGGATTTTTGCTTATCTAATAATTATTTAAATGAAATAGTATAGATGTTTAAGCTGCAATTTACTTTTTCTATTCAACATCTCGCAATATATTATTTAGCATTGTGCAGCATTTATATGAATTGTAAATTTCTTAACTATAATTACGTACGGCTTAATTGTTTGTTGTAAAGGTTTATGTTGCATTAATAAGTACTTGATATATTTAGCGTTATTTCATTTAAGGTGAGGTCATACTGTTCGGGTAAGAGAAACCCACTGAACATTCTTTACTAATATTAACTCCTTTACAAACAAAAACAAAACGGATGCTTGGTTTGCCGCGATTGTTTTATTATAAGTTTACGTTTCACTTTATAAATTCGCAATTATTTTCATGTATTTTGCGATTAGATATAAAAATTAATTTACATGTAAAGTGGGTTTAAATGAACTCGTACAGAAGCAACTAGAATGACGCGCCGAGTGGTACGGAGCAATGATCACTACGCGCGAGCACGCGGCGGCGCGCAACAAACAATATGTTCTAACATTAGTTTAAATAAGAACTGAATGCTAGCCTTAATTTTATTTATAATAATTGCTAGAGTAATAAATATGCTCTTTTGAGTTAGAAATTCAACTTGTTGTTTCATTTTAAACATTGTCTTAGGAGACCATTCTTTCATTGCCAATGTTTACTTACAAACTCGGAATAAAGTTATCTCATATATGTTTTATTTACAGAAACGATAAGTCCAGCTAAACATCAATCTAACGCTAAGTGGCACCTGTCAAAACGAAGCGTCGGATAAGTTGTTCATAAAGCGCCTGAAACGTCAGGTCTTAAGTCTCGCTATACTATCGAAGTAGCCATAACGTCGTTCCAATCTGAAGTCGGTAATGTTTAAATATTACCGTTTAAGTGCAGATTACCTAGTCGGGAAGATACATACTGCACCACATTACGCTAATCGCCTGAGATATAAGATTGTTAGTCTTTTGCACTCCACTAATTAGCCCCTGGATCCTCGGAAGAAGTGTTTGATATAATGCCCGAATTTAACTTGCGCTATATGGCGCATCGCTTGGATCACAATCACATTGTGCAGATACATTCAATATATATGGCGTGGATACGCCACAAGATGTTGCGTCTCGTTACGCCAGTAATTTCACTAGACACAGCGTTTTACATATCGGAACACAGTAATGTTTACATACTACTGTTTGGGGGCAGAAAATGACGCTGCGGTGGTACCTATTGAGACGGTCTGCTGCAATAGAGATCAAGCACGAGTAAAAAAAGTATAAAATAGATAATGATATATTTATTTAAAATAAAACAGGCTAACCTTAAACAATTCATTGTAAATTAAGCTTCGTGGTCACCACTACCCTGACGTGCTGGTCATACGCTGTGGCGACCGCCAGTCCCGCATGGTCGCGATTCCATTCCCACGAGTTGATCGGTTGCGTACTCACGATCATTCGTTGCAGTCTTTTTAGTTTTCCGGGAACGCCCACCGCCACGCCCTGACTGTTAACATGAAATCTTTGCTCCGGATATTCACTGAAAGAAAAAAAAAACATTTTCATTTGAAAGTAAAAATAGTAATTTGAAACTATATTTCTATACTTACTACTTCCAGAGCGAAACTTGTCCATTGCCAGCGCAAGTTACAAATATATCCCGGTTCTGAGGAAGATGACGAGCTACCCAAATGGTGCCGCTTTTTGCTGTATTATCCATAACCTGTTAAGATAAAAGTCATTGCTCTTCCTTAACATACCCACTTTCGGGTCTTTTGGAGAACTCTGAACTTGAAGGAGTGGCAAAGTTAAAAATCGCTGGCCAGATTCCTTTTTGAGGATGCCAAATGAATTAATTTTTTTAGTTAAAAAAAATTTTTTTGGAAAATTTGTAACAACAACAAAACCGTAAGGAGTGGTTACATTAAAAAATCCATGTATCGGATTGGCTAATAGAATATTAGTTATCGATGGTAGGTATCTAGTCTAGGTAAGTAGTACAATCACAGCTCCTATTTCTGTCAACAAATAGTAATATGCAAGCATCACTGTTTCAGTTTGAATGCACTGTAGGTTAATGGAGTAACAAGAGATATCTTTTGTCTCCAGGTGACGTACTCAATATAATGTTTCGTCGCATAAAAAAAAATTACATACTTGAGCAAATCCCTTGGTGCGATTTTGGGTCCTCACATCGAAAACATGAAACTTTCCTTCTAATGTTGTGGCAACTAATTTATTCATTGGAATATCTTTTCGATCAAACTCACAAGAACAAACCTGAAATTCAAAGTATCATATTAAGATATAATGACTACACTATAATTATGAATACATTATTATTTAAGCATACCCCATTCCGTAAGTTGCATTCCCATCGTAAAGACATGGTGCGAAGGTCAAACAACTTAAGGTCACCATTGTCATACCCTGCTGCTACAATCCTCTCTGTGTCATTGAAAGAGTTGCCAAAGCAGACTGACCAACAGTCACGTTTTGTTTCACCTTTCATAGGTTGCATGTTAGCAACTGGTTTACCCTTCTGACGAGGGTCCCATACTTTTACGGTACCTTAAAATAGTACAATTTGAACATCATTATAAAGCAACACACAAATTGACAATAAGAAATTTGACACAACCAAGTTTTTAAAAACAGAGTGAGGAATTAAATATTTAACATCATAGAAAACTTTATATAAAAGAATAATACAATATAAAAGAAAGTGCGGGGTTAGAGATCAACATAATATTTGTCACCCCCAGTAAGATGAACTTGGTGAAAAAAGCTTCTGGTAGTGTGCAGCATTTAACTCATTGATGTGGAAATCTTTGGTCAAGACCTATGTCCAACAGTGAGTGTTTATAAGATCATGATAATGATGACATTTTTCTTACCATAACAAAAATTAAAGATAATATGAAATTTACCATCTCTGCTTCCAGTGACAATTTCTGGAGCACCACAATTAATAGTGCTTCCACCCATACCATCTATAGAATTTATTATATCAGTGTGCTCTTTTGTTATATAGATTTGACAGCTTTTCTCTAAATCCCTGGTGACAATAAAATATAATGTTAGAATATTATCTGTAATATTAATCAGTTTGATTTATTTAACACTACTAATTTAGGTCCCATTTAGTATTTATTTGACATAGAAATTGTCATCATTCTAAACAAATATGTAATTTATAATAAATAAACTTTAAATCTTGAAAATAGTAGTAGTAGAGGTCCAAATAATATAGAGTCAGAACTATATAAAATGTATCCTAATATAGGTTCTTCTCTTATACAATGACCACATAACTTACAAATTAATGTTCCAATGCTGATACTCAAGATCTTTCTCTCACAAGGACAGAGCCATCATCAATTAACCATTCCTCTAATTGATGATTTTGATACTATTACAAAATAATATTACCTGTTTTATTTACTTAAAATGTATGATTGGATTTTTATAAACTTGCCCAATCTTCTATTATCCTGTATGCATGTGTATCTTAGAGGTTTTTAAAAAAATAATAAATGAATTAAAAACCAGAGCAATGTTTCAAATAAAAGCTATTTTATATATTGCTAACAATAAAAAAAAAACAATATTTAGATGTTAAAAGGAAAACATAGAAGTGATATATTTTTTAAATATATGCAGTGATTATGTTCCTAAAGAAATATTACATTTAAACAGGCACAAACCATATTTCTAAGGTTCCTTTAAAGTCTCCGGTAACTAATCTGCGTTCGACTTCGCTGCTCGCGCCAAAGGTACCACATTTAAAAGCATTCGGCCGCTCAATAGTTTTCACTTTTTTAACTTCTCCTGATGTAATTTCAAATATTTCTATAGTACCACTTCCTTTAGGAAGTGATCCAATGATTACAAATTTTGCAGAACATGGTATCCATTTGCAGTCGAATAAAGAATGATCTAAATTGTGTTCAATGTGAGTAATAATTTGTGGCGTGTCATCGTTTTCCATTGCAGCAAAATTGAAATAAAGCTGCAATCTTTTAAACCTTTATCGATAGAACTATGTTTAATCTTCTTTTTCCTCCTGCCCTTTTCCCTGCTATGTGGGGTCGACACAGTATGTATTTCTAAGTTTAATCATTAAACCGGTTTCCATCGGTTTCCATAGTAACCATAGAATCGATTATATTTACGTTGTTGTTTATAATTTTTCCATAATCAAAATAGAATTCATGGAGCCATAATATGTGTTATGTGTTGTATATGTTAATATACATATTATAAATTACAATAATGTTGCCATAGCACAATATACTTAAATTTGAGCATTCATGACTACTATAATATAAATATATTAATTAAATCGAATGAGTTAACTAGCATAACATTGTCACGTCTAAGCGTATTATTTATTTTCAGGTAAAAGACTCAGGCGTTTTGCCGCTTCGTCGAAAAAAAAAAAACACTGCTGGGATATTTTCCTGTGATATGCGAATATTTTGTAAATAGTCTAAATGAAATAAAAAATCTTAAACAAAGAAAGGTTTTTTTCCTAATTAAAACTAATTATATACATTAAAAGTTTATATTAGTGTAATTACAGTATAATATACTGGTGGTAAGTCTCTGTTGCCAGAGAACGTTAGCTCGCGGATGCCAGATCCACGAGCCCTGAGTCCGACGAAGCCGCAATGGTTGTCAATAAAACTGCGGCGCAAACATCACCAAAAAAAGCCAGAGACTGCCTAGGTAGATACCATCGCAGGGCCTATAGTAGCCGATAAATAGTAGTGTGAAGACATTATTATGTTTAGATTTAAAAGGCACCGTAGCTAATATAATTACTGGGGTAACGAGACTCAACATCTTATGTATCATGGCTACAAACGCAATATAGTGCAATGTATATTATTATTCTAACTAGTTCCACATAGTTATGGGCAATCGTAACACTCACTATCGCTCACTCACTAGTCTTGTTCGTCTCGTCGCTTCGTTGAATTAAAAAAAATATTTGTTTTGTGTATAACAATTTTAAAGTAATTGTTTTCTGTAGAATTTAGATCTTTTTTAATAGAAAACGGTAATACTCTAAATTATTAAATTTAGGCAGTAAAAGTACTTTTTACGATATGGCTAAAAACTTTGAGTTAAAAACGATAAAAATTGTATAAAAGTTTTTAACAAATGACATTTTATTGACATGACTTACTGATCAAGATAGAATTCTGAATTTTAATATAGAATTCGTGTCCAAAAATACATAGAGAATAATAAATACAGTTATTTCATATTATTTATTTTGCTTTATAACAATGAGTGAAAAAAAATATAAGCAAAGTGTAAATATCACAAAATTTTGATTTTGCATACAATAAATTAAGCTGATTTTCTTATAATTTTCGTTTTGTTCAATTTGCAGAAGGCGGATATTGCTAAACAGTTTGATTTACCTGAGCGCCAATCGAAGATCACATCGTTGCTGAATCAAGCTGGTCAAGCGTATTGCATATGCAGATCTTCGGATAGTTCACGGTTTATGATGTGAGATTGATTGTTTTTCTTGATACCTTATTTCTTTACTACATATAAATTTTTCTTGACTGATAGTATCACAGATTGTTTTTATAGATGAGAAGGTTACAAAATTTTTTCAATATTTTTGCATGGCTTTTTGTATTCAAAGGAGTTTGAAGACCTCAAAAATTTAAAGAGTAAATGCAGTAAATTTATTTTCATAAACATGCAAAAGTAAGCCATTTTAACATTTACCCTTATTTTTAGAGCCTGCGATTCTTGTGAAGAGTGGTACCATGGGGACTGCATTAATATATCAGAGAGAGAGGCAAAATACATAAAGAATTACTTCTGTGATCGTTGTCGAGACGAAGATCCAAGTCTAAAAACTAGATTTAGACCCCAGAAGCGTGAGAATGATGGCGATTCAGGTTAGATTATTGATATTTTTTAAATTTGGTAATATTTTTTGATGAGAGTTTAATGATAAATATGGTTTAGCTCTTATTCTTCTTTTCAATGCATATACATTTTCACTAATTTGTAGATTTGATGATGGAAAGAATACATAATAATAATAGCAGGAACCTTTATTAGAAACTTAGAAGTTTTGTATACTAAAAAAAAAAAACATATTTATTACAAGAAATAATATAATTGTGTAACTTTGATCCATAGGACGTGATGACAGAAAGAAAAAACGTAAGGAGAAAGATCATTCAGAAAATAAATCTTCAAAGAGACTCAGTAACAAAGATGGTTGTGGAGTTTGTTCAGGCTGTGTGCAAGAGTATGACTGTGGACAGTTAGTATTTTATTGACCATACATCATGTTATGACTAACAATACATTAATTTCATGTAATTATTTTAGTATGAGATATCATTCTATTACTCCAACTTATACAATTATCTGGTTTTATCAATAATTTCGTATTCAGTTTTTTACTACTACTAGTAATGTAACATAAAAATATGCCTGTATTATATATAACACATGACATAATTACAAGCACAATGTGGTGCAGTGTATATCAACAGTATTGGTGTCACATTATTTTGGACATATTACTTAATATTATATTGCTCATCTATTTTGTAACTCGGAGGATTCTGGTTTGATTCTGGATCCATACTTTATAGAGTTTAATTGTTGGTAAGGTTTTTTCGCACAGTATTCTATAAAATCATTGCTGAGTTCCCATTATCATTAACATTTATTATTCATGATAATACAAATATAAGTGCAGCACACACTAACATCCACAGCCTAATTATCACTATCATCTTTTGGAAATGATGACAAGCAAACTTTGTTATAATTTTTAGCTGTGATGCATGTGAAGATAAGTTTAAATTTGGTGGCAGCAATAAGCTGAAACTTAAATGCCGGCAGAGAGTGTGTAGTAAAGATAAGAAGGCTTTACGACAATCCAGGTATAAATTAAAATTAAATATTATTTATTTTATAAACTCAATATTATAAATTAATTAGTTAACTCAATAATGTTTTTATAATCAAATTGTTTTTTTGTTTGTTCAATAATTTGATTCCACAAAATATGATACTTTATAAATAAATTAAATATATCCACAGAACTCCAAAGGATAATTTAGTAATAATTTATTATCTTGTTTATCTAGTTTTAATTAGATTGATTTTTTTTTATATTGTTACATTCTATGAATGTTTCTTGCCGAGTCAATATAAAATGGAGAAAAGATAACCTTTCTGGCAATATAGCAGTAACAGAATTAAAAAGAAGCATCATGAACGTGAGGTGTACGAGGCAGAAGAATCTATATCTCATTTGCAAACATCAGAGCCGCGGCAGTGTTATGGGCCACAGTGCACGCGGGCCGCCCAGTACGGCTCGAAATACTGCTCGACACGGTGCGGCATGAGGCTTGCCACTGCTAGGATATATCAGGTAAAATAAAAAGTCTTTGTTAGAACTTATCTTTTTTGTATTAGTGGGCGCCTGGGACTTCTACTACGGAACGCAAAGTAATGTTGGCACACAATTGTTTACTGGCAGAAGAAGTTTAGTTTAGTTGTGAAGTGATTCAGGGGTAGGGTAAAGTGAATATTGTATAAGATAACGATAATTTTAACCATATATTACTCCATACCTCTCCATATACCCCTTTTCGAATCACACCGTCTGGTCTAAAGAATGGGGGTACGGATGAGGAGTTGGGACTGGCCATAAAGCGTCTAAAAGCTCGAAACACAGTCCTGACGGCAGTCCCGGTCGGGTTTGGGTACTAGCTCTAGCTGCCGGCTTAGGAGCTAGGTTAAGGCAGTTATTCACCAACTGCTTCCACGCTGGCGTGTTCCCTCCCGACTGGAAGGATGCTAGGATGGTGCTCATAAAGAAGGACGGTAGGTCCGCGGACTCCCCTTCTTCGCATCGACCGATATGCTTACTGGATGAGGCCGGTAAATTGTTTGAGAGAATAATTGCTGAGCGTCTCAAAGTGCATCTGCATTAAGTGGGTTCTGATCTGTCAGATGGCCAGTACGGTTTCCGGCGAGCGAGATCGACCGTGGACGCCATTCTTCGCGTCCGAAAGCTGTCGCAGCGGGTGGTGACACAAGGTGGTATAGCAGTAGCAGTTAGTATTGATGTTACCAACGCCTTTCAACTCCTTGCCTTGGAGGATAATTAGAGAGGCTTTGGCGTATCATCACGTGCCCTTCTACCTGCAACGCATTGTCGAAGCGTACTTGTAGGATAGGTGCATCCGGTACGTAGCTCAGGACGCCCTAGATTATAAAAGGGTGGTGAATTGCGAAGTATCTCAAGTCTCTGTGTTGGGTCCACTATTGTGGAACTTGGCATATGATTCAGTCCTTAGAGTCGATCTTCCCGCTGATGTGAATGTCGTGTGCTATGCAGATGACACCCTAGTGTTGGCCGGCAGGGACAGCTTTGATAACACTATCCAGGAAGCCGAACTCGTAGTGGCATGTGTCGTGAATAAAATCAAGGAGTTGGGTCTTTGGATAGCGCTTAATAAGACCGAGGCGCTATGGTTCTATAAGCTCCCTATAACAAGGGAACCACTCAGTTCCTCGGTTCGCGTGGGTGACGAGCTTATCCGAGTGGGACCAGTGATGAAATATCTTGGTCTCACCGTAGAGTCGATGGAGGTTCGTGGAGCACTTCAATCGCCTGGTTCCTAGGATTCAGAAGGTAGTGGGTGCTCTGCATAAACTGTTGCCTAATCTCGGAGGCCCTCAGAAAGGAGTCCGCGCCTCTATGCGGGCGTCGTGCGATAAATGGCTTTCTATGGTGCTCCGGTTTGATCACATCGATTGACGGGCGGCCGCCGTTGCCGGGCTAAAGTTAACAGCCTACAGTGAAGTTTCGTATCGCACGGGGATATCGAACGATATCGTTTGAGGCAGCCACTATCCTGACCTGGTTCTCACCTCTGGACATTCTGGGGCATATGGACGCACGGATTTATACGCGTCTGGGTTCTCATCGAGAAGAAGCCGGACCTCTAGATGCGGTGGAAGTGCACAGGAGTAAGGGCGCCGCCGCACTTTAGAGGTATGAAGAGAAAGGGTTGCAGAGCCGCGGAACTCACGGCAGCGTGTAGTAAGCGCGTATCTGCCAAACCTCGAAGCTTGCTTTGGATCGGGCGGAGTGGCGCATGTCACCTACAGGCTGACTCAGGTACTCACCGCACACGGGTGTTTTGGTGAGTACCTGAATAGGATCGGACGCGAACCAACTACACAATGCCACCATTGTGGCGGGGCCCTGGATTCCGCTCAGCATACGCTCGCAGAATGCCCTACGTGGGAGTCCGAATGTCAAATTCTAATCCATAAGATCGGGCATGATCTTTCTTTGCTAATAGCGATATCGGTTGCACTGGCAAAGAAAAAGGGCGGATAACGTTGGTTTGTTTCTGTGAAACTGTTATGGTGCAGAAGGAGTCCGCCGAGCGAAGTCGGGAGGGAGCCAAGTCCGTCCATAGACGAGTTCGTCGAGGCGATGGCAACGGACGCCCCAGCTCGTCAGCCCTATAGTCTCGGGTTATTAAGAATAGGACAAAGGTATTTCCTGCCTGTCGTACAAGGCGATTAAAAGGGTCCTCGGGTTCGTGGGCTTTGAAGGTGCTCAATAAGCTAGCCTTAAGAGGACGGCAAATGCATGATGGTCTTGTATTTGCCGTAGCACAGCGTGGGTGCTGAGGAAGGCTTTGCCCTTCTGTGGGGATGTTTTAGCCAGAATGCAGGGGGCACGGGTGCGTTCCGTAGAGATCCCGGAGCCCCTCCTAATGCACTGAGGGAGACCACCGAGGGGGTTTTAGTGGGTAGAAGTCGGACATAACCTTGTCTTCCCCCCAGAAGCAAGGTATCTTTTAAGATTTCCCCCGCGATAAAAAAAAGGTGTGACTGTGCGGGTCTCCCTATCCAGGTTTCCACATACAGGGACCCAATTGATGTCGTCTGTGTCATCTAGATTTCCTTCCAATTGTTCATTACTTAATCTGTGATTATTATTTAAAACTGTAGTTTGTTAAAAAATCATTATGAAATTGAAGTTATATATTATTTTATTGCAGCTATGAAAACTGGCTAGCCATAAAAATCGACGTTGAGATAATACTTTAGATTTAAAAAAAGTGGAAATATTAGCAGAAAACAATCTTTATGAAAAGAGTAACTATCTTTTATGTTTGTTCCGTGCGATGCTCAGAATCTTTTTATTAGGTGTTACCTCAACGTATACAAGAGTGGTCGCTCTCAAGCTGTGTGGCGGAGCAACACAACCGCAAGGCGCTGGAGGTGGTGCGCAGCGCGATAGCCAAGGCGCAGGCGGCGCTGCGCGCGCTCGACCGGCAGCACGCCGAGCTGGACGCCCTAGTTTCGCGCGCCAAAAACGCAACCATCGTGCACAGCGACGATAAGGTGATCATTCTTATTCATTCATTGGTCAATTATAACTTTGCGACTTGACTTCCAGTTTAGAAGGAGTTAAAATAAGTCTGTAGATAGTTTACTCTGCTCGGGATTAAAAAATACCTAATCATACCAGAGAGATCTAAGTTGTCAAGCGGGAGTTAAAAAAAACATGTGAACTTTACAATTTATTTTTATAATTATTATTGAGCTTTATCTATATCCAGGGAAATTAATATTTTAAAAACAGAAAGTCATTAATGGAACATAGTACATAAATACCTAGTCCTGCCATAAGTTCAGTGAAAATGCATTTTTTTTTATTAATTAATGTAATATTAAAATTTATGCCTAAATATTTATTACTGTCAGCAAAAAAAAATCTATTCCAAATGGCTACCTTTGGCCTTTACACAGGCCTTTAATCTGTTTAGCCACGGATCTATGGATTTACATACTGTTTCCAAGGGAAATTTCGCTACTGCTTGCTTCAATGACTTTTTAAGAGGCTGAATGGTTGCCGTGTCGTTTAGAGTAGGCCATGTCCTCTAAACCTGACCATAATTTGATGTCTAAAGGTTTGAGCTATGGGTTAGATAAGGGCCAGTCCTTAGCTCTTATAAAGTCCGGAACGTTGGTTTCAAACCAGGCTTGAGTAGTTCGTGCCTTGTGACCAGGTGCAGAGTCCTGCTGGAAAGTCCACGGTATATTTTTAAAAAGTGTATTGCTGAGAGGTTTCACGACATGATCCAAGACTTGATACACTTTGGCTGAAGTTTTCACTCCTTTTTCACAAAAATGTAGTTTTATGACTCATAAGACACGCCACACCAAACCATAACTGACGCAGGATGCTGACCACTGTACATTTAAGCAGCTTCTCTAGAACTGTGAGCGTACACTTTATCATTTTGCTTATTGTAATGTTCTCCAACATGTAATTGTTTTCTTTTGTAAAAAATATATTTCTGTGCCTTTCAGCTATGTATCGCGACGGAGGGCGTTTTGATCGATCCACTTTCTTTAATTGTAAAGATCGATTTAGGGCATGTCCTGTAGACCGACGATAAGCACCGAGCTTCAGGTCTTGTTTTATAATACGTGACAGAGTCCTAACGGGAATCTTCATTACTCGCGATAAGATTTTTTGCTTCCTAATGGGGTTTCAACGAATTCTGTCTTTAACAGCATTAACGTCCTTTGTAGTTCTAACAGTACGCGGTCGCACTGTTCTTTTCTGGTCTTCTTCTGGACAGTGGAAGTGTTGTTGTATCTGTTGACAAGTTTTTAAAATAATATACGTGTCCCAAATTCAAAATAATTAAAACGTTGGAAAAAAGAAACGTTGTCATGTAACAGTATTTATGGCTAAACTATGTATGTTGCTAACTGAATTAGTTAATTGAATGACTGTGCTGCAGTTAGCAGCGCCTACTTCCGGACGTACATTCAAAATAAATTGTCCTTAGCACTTCTGAATTTGCGTGTTGGTGAGTGTGTTGATGAGTTACAGCATGCCCACATATAAATATTAAAATATAATTTGCTACATCTCAATAAATTTTACGGACGCGACATATGATAGAGTCATAAGGTCAATGCAGTCATTTTAAATTTTTTATATATTGGGTTATGGAGAAAGAAATCTATTATTTTTGCGTGAAATTAATGACTTTATTTATATATATATATATATATATAAATATATATATATATATATATATATATATAATATATATATATATATATATATATATATATATATATATATATTTCGGTCAATATGCACCGTTTTGTTGTATAATTTGTTGCCTTTTAAAGGTAACTTTATAACGCCTCTCTCATAGAAGTCTTACTCCTTATTGGCGAAAAACTCTAGTAATCGATTTTCGCAATCTTCTCTTGATCCCAATTTTTTATCATACAGGAAGTTTTGCAATACAAGAAAAAGGTGGTAATCGCTTGGTGTTAGGTCCGGACTATATGATGCGATGCGAGTTACTGCAGACGTGTGTTTACTGGCGTTGTCCTGATGGAGCACAACACCTCTTTTGTTGGCCAATTCTGGCCATTTCTGATCAATCGCTAGCCTCAAACGGTTCAGTGGTTGCCAGTAGAGATTTGTATTTAGTGTTTGGCCATACGGAAACAACTCATAATAAATCACTCTACCAAATATACATTAGAACCATCCTGACTATTAATCCTGGTTTGGTCACCCTTTGAGCTACTTCACCGCGCTTTGATTACGATCGCTTTCGCATAATATTGTCATATTTGACTCTTTTCTCATCCCCAGTCATCACCCCTTTAAGAAATGGCTTAATTTCATTCCGTTTGGCCAAGACTTCGCAGACAGAAATTGGATCAATAATTTTTTTTTGGTGTTAATTGGCGTGTCACCCAAACGTCCAGCTTCTTTTTGGATCTAACTTTGCGCAAATGGTTTAAAACTGCTTCATGATCGATCTTTAGCACCTAGGCGAGGCTACGACTGCTAACACGCCGGTCAACTTTGATTATTTCTGCGATTTTATCGACTTTTTCGACGACGGGCCTGCTTGTGCGAGGGGCATCTTTAACATGAAAAACGCCTGAACGAAATCGACGATACCAAAATTGCACGTAATTAACTGTTACAGTATCGGCACCATAAACACCATTCACAACTTCAGCTGCCTGGCTTCCATTTTCGTGTTTATCAAAGAAAAACTGTAAAATGTACTGAATTATCTCTTTGTTGACTTCCAGATTTAACATCCTGTAACTCGCAACAGAATGTATCAAACAAAAAATAGTAAAAAATTTTTTTTACTGTCAAATGTCACCTTGACAACGAGCATAAATTTGAAATTGTTTCATCGATACTTTACGTGATATGGATCACTACAGCCGTCTACCGTAAAAAATAATGGATTTCTTTTTCCCGAATCTATTATCTTAGGATATTTATTGATGACTCTATTGATATTGTTGTACTCGTATAAATCCTAGGGATTATGTAATAAAAATTACGACCCGCAAAGATAGTCTTGCTGCATTCAGACCGACACCTTATCTGGTCTACATTTGTGTTTTGTAGTGTTCTGGGTCAAACAAGGTCTGCAGGTGCATACGTAGGACGGCGCGATGTATAGAAAGTTGTCGAATGATCAACGCTTACAGTCAGTGTTGTTATAACTTGTAACTGATGTTTTGAATTAAAGATTACTTTTGAGTATAATCAGTAAGTTGCAGAGCTACTTGGGTTAAATAAAGGCTTGTATAGAAAGGTCACGTATCAAAATCTATAATTTTTATTACAATCATTTTGTTTTAATAAAATAAAAATGTGAAAATTGTTAATATATAAAACAAACGCTATAATTTCGGATTGGATATCTCTGTAATTAGTAACATAAACAGATTGACGAGACACGAGTCTCGAAACCTTGATCGCATTGTTATTTATTATGAGGCTTTAAATATAAAAGAAAGTCATAAAAGATTTAGAAGTAACAAACAATTAACTACCTTATTAGGAAGCTGATGACGAAACCTCAATGTATTGTATAACTTGCGGGCACGAGATCCACTCGCGGACCGCGGTGAAGCACATGGAGAAGTGCTTCATAAAGTATGAGGCCCAGGCATCCTTCGGCAGCAGGCACCGTACGCGCATCGACGGGCAGAGCATGTTCTGCGACTACTACAACCCCGGTAATGGAACTTACTGCAAGAGATTGCGGGTATGTATTTATATTTTAACTAGTCGAGTTTTTTTTAACATTTATGTATAAAAGTATAAGAAAAAAATATTTTCTTTTTATGTATATATCGATGTTATATCAGTATATACATTTTGTTAATTATTTGAAGAGGTTAAATACTTATTCTAACAAGTAATGAGTAACTTACAATTAATGAGTATTTTACACAGCGTCTACTTATACGTTTAATTCTAACTCTTGTTCGAGAATTGGTTAAGTTTTAATTCGTGTATAGTCTTGTCTTATATCATGTAGATCATAGGTAACATTGTCCATTTACTTCCATGTAAATCACTTGAGCGGTTGCCCGCTATTCTTAAAATATAATCTATGGGAGTAAATGTCCACCTCGAAATCTATTTAAAATTTTATTTGATCGAGGAGGCCTGTATTCTGCAGCGGATGGCAGTAGACTATAATAACAATAATGATGATGATCTTATTTATCAGGTGATGTGTCCAGAACATTTCAAAGATCCAAAAGTGAGTGACTCAGACGTGTGTGGGTATCCGCTGGTGCGCAAAGTGTTCGAGCCGACTGGAGAATTCTGCCGAGCGCCGAAGAAATCCTGTCTGAAACATTACCAATGGGAGAAGTTGCGGAGGGCCGAGATAGACATGGAGCGCGTCAGAGAATGGCTGAGATTGGACGAGCTCGTTGAGCAGGAGAGAAGCATAAGATTGGCTATGGCTTCGAGGTAAGAATATTGTACTCCGGATTCACAAGAATTAGTTCTTTTCGTTTTCATTAATAGGAAAGGCAAAGTACTATAATCCATGTAGCCAAACCTTTGGTGTAAACTGACCTACATCAGGTGCAAAAGACATCCTATAGATTTCTAGCTGTCATTTGAAGCTAGCTGTAATTATTGATATTCCTAGAGGAGGTTGAAGATTTGGTCATTCTCTTTTTATTTACAACGATGACAGCTCCGTATTTTTTTTTCAGAGCCGGCGTGTTAGGGCTTATGTTACATTCGACATACAACCACGAGGTCATGGAGCGCATTACGAAAGTAAATGAGAATGGTAAACTAAAGGAGGGCTCCTGACATCACAGGACACCGACGCGTGACTCCAGCAGGAGCAGCGACTACGCGTCAAACCAATGAATTTGTTTCATATTATAGAATAATTGTAAAATATTAATAAATCAATGGATAATATGACAGCATTTTATCATTTTCTTACTTTAATTCCAAGAAATTAAAAATAATAATAAATTTATCGTCGTCGACCTCTATATAGGTCACCATACGGAAGTATGGAAACATTACTGTGATCCGGTTGGAAGGGCGTTAGAGTTTGTGAAGTTATTAGATTATCGAGAACAATTTATCAATGAAGGCGACGTGCACATTGTGGTTTTTATCTTCCTAATAAACACTTGTTATGAACGGTTAATTTACATTCAAGTCAAGTTCGCATCATGGCTACTGAAACGGTTAATCCGGTTTTTATCTACTTCTTTAAAAGCGGACGAGAATGTTTTAAGGTATGATTAAAAGAATCCAGGTAATCCATTGCAAGAATATGAGCTTCGTTCTATTTGTTTAGTTTCAATAACTATACGAAACCAAAATAATTTATGATATAGAGCGAGATACATATAAAAAATCATTGAAATTATGTACAAAAATTACAGGAAAGATGAAAAAGAAATTTTAAGAAATATGTAAATATAAATCGACTGACAAATCGCAAGTTAGACATGGTTAAACAGTTGCGCTGCTGCCGGCGTAATCTATTCGATTGCGGGTAGGGTGCCCTTTTTTAACTTTTTGGGATATATTCCACAAGTATTTATAATGTCTATATTATACGTAAACTTTTGAAAGAGATTTATGGTTATCCAGACAGTCTGGAAAGACTGATTGTTACTGGTTGTGTGGAAGGAAAGAGAGCGAGAGGGCGGTATCCTACAAGATGGACACGCACAACTCAGGACGCTACGGGAGCTACCCTACAATCAACCATCCAAATGGCGCAAGACAGAAATGTCTGGAAAGAAATGGTGGCCAGGGCAACGCACCATAGTCACGTCCCTCAGTCATGAGGTTACGACAAAGAAGATATAACTACATTTCTGTGTTCTAATTATCAACATTTGCCACATATAGCTTTAGCCACATTGTCGTTTGTCACCACATTACAATGATCTGTAACACAAGTGAAAAATTATTTATTCCTTGATTCTTAACGTAACATCTTAAAGTAAGGATTCTGATGGTGAACTTAATGCCACAGGAGAATTTTCTGCCAGTCAACGTATGCGAAGAAGTAAATTTTGTATGGTATTAAAAATTAAAATAGACAAACAAAATAGATTTACATCAAAAGATAAGTCGCATATATACACATACACAGTTATAATAACGACATCTTATTATCGAAATCTGATGATTGTTATCTCGCTTCATTAAGCGTATGAGTGATATTTACATATTTGCTTTTAATTTCTTTCTTTCGATTTCCAAAGCAGGTAATTTATTCAGTACTTTCATGTAATAACAGTAACATAAAAGGTTATCCCAAGTATATATCCTATTCCGTGTCCCATTTATAAATATTTTATTTCTGGTGCATCTACAAAATGGGGAAAATGTAACAAGGCACATTACTTTCGGTTCCGTTATATTAAAATCACATTATCATATCAGAACCGTCAAGCGATAAAATCTATAGATGTTGGTAAATTTATTGTTTCCCTTTACTACTGCAAATTTGTAAATAAATGTTTATATGTCATATGTTAGCGAGATACAACAAAGAGAGCAAAACACGTTTCGCCTAAAAATGTATAATATGTGTTAAAAAAACTTTTTAAATTACAAGAGATTTTAGCTTATTATTATTTATTCAAGGAAACGGTTAAAATATAATAATATCCTTAAAATTATAGTACATAAGATGCCAAATAATAATTTGAGATCTGATGTGAGGATATGTGGTACTCCGATGCTTACGCAACAGTAGGCGACACGCAGCCCCTAAACCAATTAGAAAACAATAAGGGCACGCTTACAGATTAGTTATAATATCAAAACATATTCTGCTCTCCCTACGAATTGGCAGCACGTGCAGCGTCACCCCCATGACTCTTGTTTTAATAAAACCATCCCTCCCCTGCAATCTGTAATTGAAGCGTATAATTCAGTTGACATGTTTTGTTAAATCTCATAATTGGACACAGATAACTGTCCTTTCCTTAATACGATGCTAATACGATACTATTTTCGGGCAAAGCAGATATTTATTAGTAATACTTGTTTATTTTTTAATACAGATTTTTTTTACCTTTTTTTTATACAACCAAGCGAAGAGACGTCTGTCCATAACAACGTGGCGTTAGTTAAGATGATAACTTTAGCACCACAATGCGTTCGTCGTTTTAAGATATAAGATGTTGAGTATCGTTACCCCGGTGATAACACTAGCTACAGCGCCCTTCGAACCGGAATATCCACGTAGGCGGTCTCTGACAACAGACACCTATCACCAGTAAAATGTATTTGTGTCTACATTTATAAATATTATTTAAGTATACTTTATAGATTATTTATGCATGTTTATTAGTATGTATACATACTTATAACACTAACAAACTTATTTGCATACAAAGTTTCAATATAACAAAAACACATTATAAATATAATAAAAACTTTGAGACTGATCATAGAATTATATATTGTATACTCTTAATAAAACTAAAAGAAGCAGGAAAAATTTCAGGCACCGAGGAATATCGAGAATTATACCAGAAGTAACTGGAGAAAAAGCTAAAGTTTGGAAGTTAAATTCTTTGTAGTAATACCTAAATGTCAGAATGTGCAAAACCAATACGATGCATTGGAAAGGATAATAACAAATATACTTCAACTACTAAAATGCGCTGAAGGAATAAATGACTACATCAGTATCGATTCAAGGAGACTAATAGAATATAAAAAGCGACTTTATTAAAAGAACAAAGAACGCTAAACCGGAAATAATGACAATAAGTAAGAAGATTAGTACGAATATAGCAGAGATAAAAAGATAGTCAGACTTAGAATCTTAGAATATAATTCTGGTGCTAGTAAAAAGCCAGACAAAAAACAAATACATAGGATGGATTGGACTACAAATCTCTAAACAAGGAGTGGCACATTTTAGCAACAAGACCGGATATTTTAAACGAAACTACTAATTTCTATAAAGAGCTTTACACAAGGAGACATCCTCCAAAGCTTATCGAACCACAAAACTTAACATACTCAGATAAAGAACCTTTGAGTTTCCTTCAGTAAAAAATAATCTATGAAATGAAAAAGCGCCCGGAAATAATAATACATAAAACAAAATATTGAAGTCGTTATACGTCTCTTTACTTAAACCATTACAGTTACAGCACAATGGTCAAGCCCTACCATAATCTTGATACTTGACCAGAAAACTATAGATCTATGAACTCGATGACTAACTCTAATACAAGATGTTCGCGAAAATGCTCCTGAACCGGTTGACAAAGACTAGCTGATAAGATCGAACGAACAGGCAGGTTTCCGCAAAAAGTTCTCAACAATAGATTATATTAAGATAGTTACTCAACTGATCCCTCCAAACAGGTTCCCGTTTTGTCGTAGCGGTGGGGCTCAGTAGCCGTGGCTTGGTCACCCATGGTGTAGCTAAGAGGAACCTACTCGGCCGGCCCAAAGCGTGGGCTGACCCGAGGTAGCCGCTCCAGGTGAGCTCCGTGAGCTCACCTCGGATGTGGGCTGATAGGCTATGGGGGCAGGTTTGTATTGCCCTTTGCAGCCGAGGCGGAGTCACGGAGAGAGAGGAGTGTCGGTATTACGATTCGCCGCTCTCCCTGCATTCCGCGACTAACCGGTGCTGCACCGCTGATGCAGCAGTGGAGCGGCCGCAGGGGTGGAGTGTCGGTATTGGGTTGCACCGCACTCCATATCCTCTGCGGACCTATAACAGTTGGCGGCGGAACCCAAGACCAGATCCGCCGCAGGAAGTGGGTGCAGGTGCGAAGGCATTTCCCTCACGTAAAGCAAAAAAAAAAGTTACTCAACTAATAGAAAAGTGTAAAGAGTAGTTCAACCCATTATACACGTGTTTCTACTATGTGTTGCTATAGGAAAAAATTTGACTTTTTGTAGCACGAAATTAACAGGGAAGCACTCGAATAACAGGGCATCCATCTGCAGTACATAAACGTAATCTGAAACAAATATTCGCAATGTAAAACAAGAGTCAGGCTAGAACGCAATCGAGCCGAATTTCAAATTTATAGTGGAGTTCGTTAAGGCGCTCCATTATCTTTAAAAAAATTCTCAGCAGTACTCTAATGTGTATTCTTCTTCTTTCTAATATCTGACGAAAAAGAAATAAAGATAAATGGAGTTTCTAAGCCACTTACGATTCGTTGATGGCATTATAGTATTTTCAGAAAAAGCACTGGATTTGAAAACTATGATCAGCGATTTTTTTAGAGAAAGTAAGAAAGGACTAGTGATGAATGCATCAAATACAAATTGGTAACTATACGATATTGTAGTCGACGACATAAAAATTTAATATGTTGACGAATATATTTGTCTTGGTCAATTAATATCTTTCATAGATTGTACACTAAAAGAACCAAGCCGAAGAATATCTCTATTCTAGAAAAAGTACCGGAGTCTTAAGAAAATTGTACAATATAAAGAAACGGGAACTAGTAATAAGAGTGTACGAGACAACAATATTTGATCTGAAATGGTCATGCGCAGGCCACGTCTGTAGGTCAAGCAACGACAGGTGGAATAAGAAAGCAATCGAATGTTTGTTGGGAGGATATAAAAGAAAGCACGGAAGGCAGAAGAAAAGATGGAGAAACATATTCACGGAAAGACACGAACCGGAATGGATGAGAAAGTCGAGAGACCGAGACCAATGGACAGAACTAGGATAAGCCTCTGAGGGATACGCCTCAAAGGCTTCAGCTAGACTGCTTTCTTTCTGCTTGACTTCTGCAACAGAAAATTAAAAAAAAATCAGTTTTGTAGTAGTTAAGTTGCAGTTGAAATTATTATTATTTCTATTCAAAAATGATTTTCTCTCATAATCCCCATAAACATAGCCATATATATAAGCCAAGTGGTACTCAAATTCTGTTGAAGTTTTGTTGGTGGTATCTTTTTGTAGAAATGTTCCTAACTATAGGACAGGTATTGAGGGTCGCGGCTTTTTGCACGCATATTTAGCGGTAGATTCAATTGTCTTAAATACAATGAAAATTATTTTGGTATTACGCTAGTGCATCAACTGTACTATATACATATACTAACCAATGGTAATGTATATAAGCTACCATTAGATGAACATCCCCCTCGTCTCGTCGCTTGATTGAATAAAATGTTGCAAGAGATTGAAACTATTCTAATTTTTGAAATTGTCACTAAAGCTATAACTCAGGCATTGTGCTTTTCGGTACTAATAAGTGTTATTTGATCAAAATTGAATATTAATTTGTACTTATTCACATAAAAAGTAAAAAAAAAATAACGTGAATTTTGTTTTTATGCATTAAATGGTCTCAATTATAATTAATAACATTTAGCTTATATTATTATTCAGGTTATAAAAGCATATAATTAATCAATCACATTTAATTAAAGTAACAAGTGCGTGTGTACAAAGGAACCGCATTAGTTCCCTTGTCACCAATCGGATTTACTTTATTCGCGTCATTTTTGCCCCAAATGTGACAAATGCGTGTAATTTGCGCAGTCCTGATGTGACAAACCCACCATCTGTCTCACGGATACGCCTGTTAAAGGAATATTATTTTAATCATCAATTTTGATATAAACACTAGCATTTATATATACTTCTGTGTTCGCAGTGACTGTCGGCTTCCTTTGTAACACGAACGTTCCTGGTTCGATTTCTCCTGGACTTTTGTACCCGTGCCCTTTGGTATCAGGTTATTAAAAGTAGGACAAATATATGTACTGTCTGTCGTAGAAGACGACAAAAGGGTTGTCGGGTTCGTGGGCTTTGAGAGGGACCCTCCATTGTTCACTAAGCGAATCCGGGGTAAACGCCAACTATGTGGTGGTCCTGTGCATATCGTAGCAAAGAGGTGTTGGGGAGAGTTAAAGCATTCCTCGTGACGTGCTTTTTTTTATAATTCCCACTGCGTGTTTTGTGTCAGGGCCATTGGGTACATTACATTTACCATCAATTCACTTAAGTCCTAATTCCAACATTCTCATCATTTGTTCTTCTCATCTTGCATACTCAGTTCATCTTCCATACTTCATTTCTACTATCATTCTCCATTCCATTTTCTTCTCTCTTACCTCCCGCAAGTGAAGACTGACGCATTGTACTTCCTTTTTTTAAGCCTGAAAAAGACATGAAATTCATAAAGCATGTTTGTCATTTCTTTGCTTCTTTTGTTTCATTTGTACTTCTGTAGCTTTTCTTCTTATCTATTTACTTTCTTTTACAATTTTATTTCATCACTATAGCTTACTCTAATATCACAGTTACTGTTGTTTACTTTTATTTGCTATTGTTATGTTTTATAGTTTTTATTACTTCAGCTATAGTCTCTCTATAGAATTTCATTAGGATTTGACGACTTTCGTCTTCACTCATCAGAGAGACAATGAATTTCTTTTCCAGCTGTCTTTATACTTCGATTTAACAATCGAATAGCCGCCTTCCGTACAAGGGACAGGAGGTAATAATGTGCACAACTGTTTAGTCCACCGCAGCGTCACAAAGGCATGAGGGACTATCCTTGAGTTTTAACCTGTGCAGGTAGTCGGAGAATCCCTCTTGCCCCGTGAAGATTTGGACTAAGACCGTGTCAAGCTCTAGCTGGCGCAGTGTTCGATAGGCCGATACCACGGTTGGGAAAAAGATCCCCGTTGTTGAATTCGTTGTACCTACCCCATACCTCCTGTTCCATTCATCAAGCGTCTTCAGCCTAAGCTGACGCTTGAAGAATGAAACGGAGCAATCCTTGTACACCGGTCTTATTTTATTCCTCAGGGCCGCTTTCTTGGCCAGTTGGTCCGCCCTCTCGTTCCCCTCCATTCTCGCAGGCACTTTCACCCAATACAAACTGACATTCTTCCCTTTTTCTCTTGCTATCCATTATATTCTCTTTTACTCTCTACGCTAAGGGACAGAGGGTGGCCGGTATTGTGACTGTTTCGAGGACGGACCTTGAGTCGCTGAGTACGGCGCAAAATTACGTTGACTCGCTGGCCGCGTAACTTGTCGCTTGCAAGAGTGCCACTAGCTCTGCCTGGTATACTGTGCAGAAGTTGCCCAACTTGAGTTTTTTATTAGCAACCTCTACGCCGTCCCGCATGATGCAGAACGGCGCACCCACCTTGTCGTCAATGCAGCTGCCGTCGGTGTAAATAGCCGAATCGGCAGCCGAGGTGGCAAGTTGGACCTCCTGCGCCCTTTCCCTCAGGCAGGAGAACTCCACGCCAACCTGTTCAGACGGGAGTGGTACTCTCGAGTAGTTGACTGGTACCTACAGCTCCCGGTCACTCAGTACTTCCCGGGAGTGCCCGCGCTTTACATCACATAAAGTGGCCGGTTTTTGGACCCGAAGGTCCAGAGGAAGTAGCCTGGCAAGTACTAGGGGCGAGTGCAATGACGCCGCATTTTCTGCGCGAAGCCACGCTGGACCGCGTCGAACTGCCTTCGAACTAGCAGCTTCTTAACCACTGGCGCCCATATACTCGTTGCATACAAAACGATAGGCACCAACACCGCCGGGTACATCGTCTTGATCACCTCCGGGTTTAATCCCCATGATACTTTAGCGGCTCTGCACAGTTGACGATAGAGCCCTTGGGCCTTTTGCGCTTCACATGAGTGTTGAACGTGAGCCTATCGTCAAAGGAATTTCACGAGTTCGACAAAGGGGTTCTCCTTCCATATTCAATATAGGGTTGTCATCCTTCAGCTTATTGGTTAGCACCATCACATTATCTTTGTGAGGCGCGAACCTAAGCTTGTTTCTGACCCCCAATCGTCAATACTGGGTAGTACCACATTTGCCTTCCTGGTGATATTCCCGGTCTCTTGCCCGGGCAAGATCAGCATGACGTTGTCTGTAAATACTTGGCAGTGTATTCTCAAGACGTGCGTAGTTGCAGTACAGAGAGGCACCGGCGTGTTCCGTAGGAGATCTGGGTACTTTTACAAATGAATGAGTGAACGGGCAGTAAGCTTCTCGAGTGGCGACTGCGTACTAGTAGACGTAATGTTGGGAGGCTCACTACAAGGTGGAACGAAGATCTGGTGAAGGTCCGAAGAAGACGGGAAGCCGCTGGATGCGGGCAGCGTAGGACCGATCAATTTGGAAATCTTTGATGGAGACCTATGTCCAGCAGTGGACGTCAATCGGCTAATGGTGATGAACTTATACACACAATCGTTAGTACACTAGTATTATAGTAATACTTAAAATCCTTCATGGAGATTTAAGCTTAATCTACAATATGGGTTCCGTCAACGAAGTATATGACGAAAGTTTTAGCCAATATTTCACTGCAATTTAAAATGTATTCCGAAGAAAATCTTAGCATGCTAAACTCGTAGATAGTTATTAGAAACAGTAGTGAATTTCATCACAAGAGATAAACCTGCTGAATCCAAAAAAATCGCTTTTCCAATCCAATGATGATTTTGAAGAAAACTTATTTTTAACTTGAAAATAAGATGTAAGGAAAAAACTTTGTTTAAGGATTATTCCTAAGTAGCAATGAGTGAGCCACATAGCTTGAATGAAATAGGCAGCCCTGTATTGGCAAGACCAAAGCGGGATGAGAGCATTGTTAGTTACCGGTTCCTACGACCTGGTAAATATAGCACGAAATTAGATGTAGAGAGAAGAGAGAATCATTTGCGCTTTAAATCGATAGAAGAGATCTATTTTGCTAGTAAGCAATAAAAGTCTGAAATGATGATGAGCAATATGAGTATACTTGAGACTTTAGATAAAGCATATTTCAAACTTGTTGGATAATATAACTTATAAATGTATGAAAAGTATCTACGTCTATTATGAATATACTCTTTAAGTTGATGTTGTCCCCGCCTATCGCAACCGCTGCAGCAAATCATCGTTTTCTTCCCCGAACCAACCCCCTAAGGCCTGAAGGCAGCCAATCGGACACCAGAAAACTGTTGCGACATGATATCGACGGGCAAATTTCGCAGACTTTGAAACTTGTCCTTAATAACTCATTGCAAAGGTTTGAAATTGCAATGCACCAAAATTTTAATAATCTCGTATGATTTTCAAGGGATGCAGGGATGATGTATAATATTACGATTTAGTATAGCTCCTTCATTCGCCGTATTTGGTCGGGTTCAAGTTTTTACTGTACAGTTTCTGGGTGGTTCATTGCTGAACCGGTAAGGATTGGTTTTGCTTTGTGGTGGTAATACCAGGTATCAAAATTCATTTCCCGCTGATGTCCTACGGCAGCGAGACGCCGCACGTTTGGAGCAGCTCTGCAGTATGTAATTGATTAAATTATACATTTATATTAATTATTCTAATTGATACTTTTGACAGAACCTTAAAAGAGAAAAGGAGAAAGTGTGAGTTTGCATTTTCAATGACAAGTCATTCTTGTCTCCTATATAACTGTATATTATAATTCAATAAGGCCTACAACCCATACTGGTTCAAAACCTCTGTCGTTCTGGAACTGCATAAGGTGGTGTATTATGATAGAACGGTTGTAAATCACCTTCACCTTTGCCTTCAATTAAATCATGCAAACTGCACACCCATGGAATTACTTTGACAAATCTCGTATCTTTCATTGACTTATGCCGGATACTAATTCGGGTAATGGATAAAAATAACTGTTTACATGTTATTAATTAACTGCAATAGATTTTATTATTGCTAATTGTTAGTGCAAGTTCTGTTCTTGTTAAACAATTTTGCGTTAATTTAATGAAAACTAAAATTAATTATTATGATAAATATTTAAATAATGATGACTGAAAAATTTTAATAATATTTATATTATTCTTGCTTTGTGTACCGTTTGCTTACAGGCGCGTATCACGTTTATTTATAAATAAATGTTATACTGTCTTATTATCTGTTTGTTAAGTCTAAATTGCATACAATATTTTAATTGATACATATTCATGTAGCAATTAAATTATTGTATGAAACATAACCTTATTTGACCAAAAATATAGTTTATAAAAAATTTTTACGTCTGCTGTTTCTCTTTAATCTTCGAAAAGAAAGAATCAATTTCATAGTAATTTTTAGTCATAAGCATTTATCATTCACTTAACTAAAACTGTGAAATTGTTAATAATAATAATGTTTTATTTACGGGTATATCTCAGTAGATAAGCAAAAACTATATACTTTTTGCTTATTTACTGACTTCAAGACTCAAATCGCTAGTGGGTCAGATGGTTTTACCACGATATGATAAAAATAACAAGTATCACTTACCGTAAATAACAAGATAGTACACCATCATAATTTGATTGCCTCTCGTATTCATTAAGATATAAAAATGAAAAAAATATAATTTTTTTTATTCAATTAAGCGAAGGGACGAGCCGGATGTTCACCTGATGGTAAGTGATACGCCTGCCCATAACAACGTCTCGTTCCCAAAGCTATGTGTTCACACTTCGATTGTTTTTCTTTCCTACTATAACATCATAAACTTGCAGTTTATAATAAAAATTAATAAACCGGTTTTATTAATTTCAAACGAAGAAGAAACATCGAAATTACTGTTTCACTGGACAAGTTAATATTGAAGGAAGGATAATTGATAGTTTCATATATGATTATTCTGTATTATATTTATTTGACTCCAGGGTAGTGAGGTGTCACCGTACGGGCCACTGTGGGACGCGCCCCCGGCTTCGGTCCCTTACCCAGACATTCTGGCCTTCCCTCCAGCCGATCTAGGTAATTATTTTTGTTATGTGACCTAAGAGTTATTAATGACATTATTTATAGGGTAAAACTTACCTTTGGTATAGGTAGTTTCAAATTCACGGGGTGCTATGTCAACATTAGGCCGTGTATATTGAAGAATGCTCGTTCAGAATACTCTGGCTCTTACATCTACGCATCTGGAACACAGCAAACCTGTCACAGCGGCAGATTTACAATACGACGGTGATAGTTAAGAGAGACTGGCTCGAAAAAGCAAAACCATACTTTTAATGTATCTGGCCCCAGAATCGAATCGAAATATTCATGTTACAAGGCAAGAGTATATACATACTAGGTATTCCCCGCCCGTTTTGCTGGTCGTAACACCTCCGCAACTCTCATCGGGGAAGGAATTTTGTAAAATCCATTTTTCATTGACCTCTAAATGACAGAACCAATATCTCTTCAAAAATTTGAGTGTTTACGTCTAATTGTTTCGGAGATCTCGTGATAAGTCAATGAACCTCTAGATATCTTAAAATATATATAATGAAAATGGGTTTTGTTTGTTCGCTAACCACGGACACCTGAGCATTTGATGTGAAATGATTTCTAGATGGTATTAGGCTATTTATTTCTTGAATTTTATATATCCTTTATGATTTTATTTCTAACTTTTATAAACATTTTCATTTCATATTATTTATTCAGTTCCCATAGTAACGGTTGCTATACAGTCATTGATGAGTACGGTTGCTCTCAAGGAATATTTCACACAATTTTCGAGTATAATTTTGTATTACGACCAGCAAAGCGGGCAGGGTACAGGTATTAGATATATGTAGGATTCCTGAATGGAAATACGAGTACTTGTATCACAGGAATTAGTGGCCTATTTTTCAGTTCGTAGTAATTTCAATGTTTAACAATATAAGGGTCAAAGAAGGTATGTAGGTTTAAGTGGATATATATACATACACTTAAATCTACATATATATATTTAAAAAACACACACGTTGCCTACCAACCTGCATGAGGCGCGCGTAGTGTGAAATGGCCTAAATCCCCCCAAATGAACCCCTACAAATGACGGCCCTTAGTGCCTGGCGGTACCGGAGGCCGTGCTGACTGTGACGGACGTTGGCAACGCGCCGGATCTAGGGGTGCTAAGAATCGCCGGGCGGCGACGATTTCCCGTTAGACGACCTTGGTCCTGGCAACATATAACGCACGCACGCCTCGGACCGAGGAGAAGCTGTTGGAACTAGAGAAAAAACTGAGCAGGATTCGCTGGAGTGTTGTGGGACTATCTGAAGTGCGTAGAGAGGGTGAAGACACAATGAATTTCAAACCCGGCAACGTGCTCTATTTCCCATTGGGCGAAGAACAGTCCCAAGGTGGTGTCGGGTTTATTGTCGGAAGGTTGTTCAGATTGAGAGTGTGTCGAACAGAGTAGCGTACCTTATACTCAGTATCATCAAATGGTATTCGCTGAAGATCATACAGGTATACGCTCCAATCTCCACACACCCCGACGATGAGATAGAAGTAATGTATAATGTCTTATATATATCTTATATATATCAATATACTGTATTCAGGTTTTACAGGCGACGTAGGTAGCAAAATTACAGTAATTTTATAAGACTTAACATCTCATGTCTCAAGGCGACGAGGACAATGTAAGCGCAGTATATATCATCCCAAAAAGCGTCATATATCATCGTCTCGTTAATTCGAAAAAACGTATAGTTAGTCTAATTACTTTTGTATTTTTCCGTTGTATTTATTAAATTTCTATTTATCTTTATGTCTAGTGTATTTATTGTGTTTTTCTATAAGTATGGTCGGCGGCCGGTTGCGGTGGGCGCGGCGGCGCGCGTGCTGTCCCCGGCGGGAAAAAGCCCCGGCGGCGCGTCGCTTCCGTTGCGCAGCGGCGGGCGGCGAATATTCGCGAGCGGCGCCGGATGTTTAATCTAAACGAGGCGTTCGATAAACTGAGGCGAAAGGTATTTAATGTCATATAATAACAGAGTTATCTCTCTCTCTTCTTAGTAATATATTCCATACGGTAGTCCAGTTGGCTTCTCTTAATTTATTTTTCTCCTTTTGTGTTCGACGTCGTCATATCCCTTGACATTTCATCTTGTATGGGCGTGCCGCTGGGCAGAGACGTGCGCTGCATACAGTCAAATAAAATAAGTAATAAAATAAAATAAGTACTGCATACTTTGGCTCATCTAAACCAATAAAATTATAAATTAATTATTATAATAAAAAAAAGAAAATAATTTAATTAACATTATACATAAATGTTAAAAGTATTTAATAATACATCTATTATAATAATACCGAAAAGTAATGTAAATTCATTTGACGTAATAAAAAGTTCCGCTGATCATGCTGCGTATGCTACGTTTGCTAACAAACTACTCCACTCTCTATCGAGTAGGAGACGCGCTACATACCCCAAACAGGTTTCCGCTTTGTCGTAGCGGTGGAACTTAGCAGCCGTGGCATGGTCACCCACGGTGAAGCTATGAGGGACCAACCCGGCTGGCTCAAGGCGGCGGTGGCCGCTCCATACCTAACTATGTCTATGAGCTCATCTCGAAATTGTGCCGGTGGGCCGCCGGGACAGGCTTGCTCTGTCCTTCACAGCTATGGTGGAATCGCAGATGGAGAATAGTGCCAGTATTTCAATTCGCCGCTCTCTCTACATTCCGCGTCTAAGCGGTGCTACACCGCTATTGCGACGGCTGTGAGGCCACAGGGGATAAGGAGTGTCGTCAATATTGCGTTTCGTCGCTCGCCCTATTCTCTGCGGCTGTTTAACGGTTGGCGGCGGAGCCGAAGACCAGATCCGCTGCAAGGAACCATGAAACTTCTCTTTTGGCTGCCATGGTCTCGAGTCAATAGAGTCGAAGGGATCCGTTGCTCAAGTCACGATAAGGGGCCGAGAGGACGGCATGTTGTATGTTACGGCACGCTTTTATGGAGGTGGAACGGAGAGAGGGGTTCTCTCACCTGAGATGGGGCTACGCGGTTCAGCCGGAGCTGCCGAGGTCGCGGAAGTGTGTGAAAGCGTTCCTGTGGCCCTGCTATATAGCTACGAAAGTGGAATATCGTTTTAGTCAGTGCAAGTTTGATATAACCTGTTTTTGTTCCCGCGAGAGCAGATACGCAAAGGCATTTTCGCCCACGCAAAACAAAAAAAAAAAAAGGAACGCGCCGCGCCTCTAGCAGTAGGGTGCACAACTACTCTGCACATACTCTCCCTACATGTCCTAATAAATTCATAAGCTGGGCCGTTACAACTGATACATCAAATTATTTGGTTGTTGCTTACAATGTAGCTAGCTGTGTGCACGCATCCGGAAAGCAGTTCTTGTTCGAATCCGATAAATTCAGAGGTGTGAAAAATAGAAATGTTTGTTAAAGAGCCTGATATTTTGCTGGATGTACGTATCTCATAAATTACAAAGTTTAAGAACCTTTACCGCCATTTTGTTTGTTTTAAGTAAGAGTTGCTACGTTCTGATTTTGAGCGCACGTGATTGAATAGTAAATTCTTACTAATTAGTTTACTTACTGTGTGCTGGTGATGTGTATATGAAATAAATTAAAGATGGTAGTTAATTGCTACTAATTATTGCTATGGGTTGTCGTGTGCGCGATTTAGATTTAATTTAACTATATCAATAAATACTCAACTGATTTTTCTCGTTAGGATAGCATTTTTTAGAGAAAAGATTAGTCTTATTAACAAAAAAAAACAAGAAAATCGGATAAGCCATTATCTGAAAAATCAACGTTTTATACCAATATACGGCTTGAGTCAATTCAGTTCCACGCTAGTGTCTATATATGGGTAAACAACATTCTCACATTACAAAGTATTATGATGATAATAATAACAGGCTAGCAGGTCCTGTATATACAAATGAATTATTTTGTTTCCTTTGTATATTACATTATTCCTTATTACCTTTTTCTTTTTTTGCAATTTCTTTTTGTATTTAATTTTTTTTAAATAATTGCATATTTTCGCAAAGATATGTTTCATTGTAATCTTATGTTGTTGGTAAAACTGTCTCTGTCTTGGGTTAGTATCCACTGGTTGTGATCTTTTTATTAGTATTTACCATCTGCTGGTAACAACAAATGGCTCTATCTGCTCTTTGCTTTAAGATTCAAATCAACGATTTCTTGAATAGTCGTGGGCTTTATGGTAACCAAAATGTTGAGTCAATATATTATGATACATCTTAAAAATAAATTGGTAAGTTTATTTTTAAATCTGTGTGTACGCTCCTGCTTCTGGATATTCGACCGAGGAAATGTTATGTCATGATGAAGATCAAAAAGGCTGCAATTTCTATTGCTAATGTAGTAGTCAGACGGCCTCTTTTTCGTTGACCATACCACCGCAGACTGCTTTCGTGAATATTATCGATGTTGCTCACACCAGTTGGTCTAGTCTTATATAAAGTTTTTACATTAAAATATTGTGAAGCCATAATAGTAATTCAGGCTGCATAGTGTATAAATCTCTAGTAGGGTGGGAGGAGGCTGGACATTATTAGAATGTTTCGTGGTTCTGTAACACAGCGAATACCTGTACGTCTACATTTTGAAAATTTACCTAAAAACTTACAATTATGAGGTTATAAATTAGAAACTATTTCAACATTTTGTTTGTGTAAGTTCTTGCTTATTTGCATCCACGTTGTTGGCATACGTGAATAGTTGACAATTAAAAAACACAAATAAAAAGTACGATATCCAAAATATGTAATCATCATTCACCAAGTTTAGTTACACAAACTCTTGTCTATTTCTGTAATCCAGCAGTAAAGTGATACGGGATAAAGATGATGATTATTCTGTCAGATGTGAAATACTTAGGTATATATATACTCTGTTACATGGTGATGATTTTTGTAAATCGCCTCGAGACTTAAATTTTTTTTTTCTTTTAAAAAGGTTTTTTATCGGTCATGTTGAATGTTTCAGGTGCCGACGTTTGCTTACGAGAAGCGGCTCTCCCGCATCGAGACTCTTCGTCTGGCGATAACGTATATCAGCTTTATGTGTGAACTACTACACGGATCACCTCAGCCTCATCACACTTCGCATCCTGGACTTCATCCACCGAGGCATGTCTTCGACGCTGAGGTTCCATGGTGTGCGTAGACGTGGTCAGTTGTAGCTTTTGCTCAAGTCCCGTTTGGTTGATCTCTCATATATTATTTATTAGTTAACAGTTTCATTAACCATATTAGCTGAATGGCAACAACATTTAAGCGATGTTCGATGACGGAAGAAATAGGAGCTTCGGTGGTACCTACCTAGATAGTCTTCTATAACCAGTAAGCCTTTTCAAGCCAGTGAAGCATGGTTATTATGAAATTTACGAGAGGAAGAGCCCTTTAGACCCCTTCGGACTTCGTGCTCACGTTCTTTAGGTGGGTATTGAACGTGAGCCTATCATCAACTGTGATGCCGAGTATGCGGACTTTTCGAGTTCGACATAGGGGCTCCCCTCCCATGGTCAGTATTCGGTTTTCGTATTTAAGCTTATTGGTTAACACCATCACTTGGGTCTTGCGAGGCGCGCACTTAAATCTTTTTCGGACCCCTCAATCAGAAGCTTTGGCAAGAGCAGCGTTTGCCTTTTTAGTGATGTCCCCGGACTTTTGCCCCGAGAAGATCAACACGACGTCGTCTGCGAACGCTTGGTAGTGTACACCGCTCTTCTCCATCTCGATCAGGAGCGGGTTAAAGAAAAGGGCCCAGATGGTAGGACTGCCCACGGAACCCTGCATGCACCCCTTGGTGTGATCTCTCTGGCCCACACCGTTCCGGACGTACCTTACCCCTTAACATCGTGGGGGTTTCAGTTGTTGCAAGTCTGACATAACCTGTCCTTGCCCTCGCGAGTACGGTTATGGGCAGGCATTTCCCCCACGTTAAACAAAACAAACCCCTTACCCTGCCGTCGCTAAAGTAGCTATCGACAAGGCGCCGCAGATTCGCATGGCAACGAGTTTCGACCAGTCTGCACCGTATGGCAGGCGTTATCGAAAGCTCCCTCTATGTCTAACAATACCAGCATTACGATCTTTTTCTCCTTCAAGCGAGACCGTATGTACTGGACCACGTCATAGAGGAAATCTTCGGTACTCCTCTGCGGCATAAGGCCGTATTGGTGGCGGCTGATGTACAATGCAGGTTACCACCGGATCCTCCGAACCATCATCTTCTCCAAGATCTTGCCCATAATGGGCAAGAGTCCGATGGGCCGGTAGGATTTCGGGTGCGTGTATTCTTTATCGGGCTTTCGAAACACTACGACCACTACCTGCTTTTACGTCGTGAGAAAGTAGGCGAGAGCGAGAGCGTAGCCGAGAGCGTAAGAAACAAATCAGCATCCACGGTGAAAGCCGCCCGGCAGATGTCAGCGGTGAGGCCATTTGCGCCAGATGCTTTCTTGGCAGTCAAGGTCGATACGGAACATAGGAGCTCCTCTATCGTAAAGGAGGGGTCACATGGGTCATCATGGTCCCCCCGCTGAGTTCATCGGGTTTCACTCTTACATGACCGTGGCCCGCATTGTCTTTCCTGGCGTTATCCCTCGGGAAGAAAATCTCCGCCAGCATTCTGGTTGATCTCTTTGCGTCCAGCATTTTGCCCGATTGGACCAGAGGGACGTCATCTCGCCTTACCCCCGCACGACGCAACACGCGGTGGGTGCCGTCCCACAAGGTCTCGGAGAACCACTTCCAGCTTTCGATCTGAGAGCGCCTCGTCTCGAGACGGTAGGCCTTACTTGCGTCGACATACTCGCACCAGACCAACTCCTTACGGACAGGCCGTGCGTTACGCAATCGTCTCTTCTTACTCAAGACATCCGTCTTGAGGAGAGAGAGCTGTTTATTTGTTTTTATTTGTAATTAGATAATGTAGTCTATCTAAACATAAATTTAAGTCTACTTCTGTTACTATTTTTTTTTGATTAGGCTTAGTGTCATTGACAACTTTTAAAATTCCATCTGATTTTGGTCTGGTAGATTCAGGAGCTAAAGATATTTTTAATTCCAGGAGATCACAGTGTTTACGAATATTATTTGGTATTTTTTAATCCTACGAAGTGAGGGGACAAGCTAGATCTGTTTGTATGTGATACATCTGCCTTTAACAATGTGGCGCTATTCAAGGTGGTAAACACTACACCATATTGTATTTGTCACCTTGAAACATAAGATGTTAAGCCTCGTAATTTAACTAGCTTCCTTAAAACCGGAACATAGTAATGTTTGCACACTATTGTTTAACGGCAGAAATAGGACCTTCGTTGTAACCAAATTGTCTTGTATGTTCCGTATACTTAATATATATATACTTAAAAATAAGACGATGGTATTAAATGTTCACAGACCTAGTGACATACTAAATAAAAAAATATATGATTTAAAAGCTGATATATGTTTCTTTAAAATTGTAGCAGTTGGAATATAGAACAAAGAAATAGCTGCTTTTTTACAAAATCAGTTTTTAATAAATATTACATAGTTTAAGCAACAAATTACAATGTATGTTAATGTCTAAAGTCTTCCTTTAGTTGTAGCTTTTTTTATTCGATTATAATGTTAATAAATTATTGCAATACGTACTTTGTTTTTTTTTTTTTATTTGTATTTGTTGTATTTATTTCAATTAGTCAATGTAATATGAGCACGATGCATTTATAAATATTTATATGGAACTGTTCCCCGCCCGCTTTGTAGTCCGTAATACCCTACAATTCTCTCTGGTTAAATCCGTTCTTAACTGACCTAACAGTACATTCAATATGTTCGTAGGATAAGTAAGAAAAAAAAGTTTAACAAAACTCGATTCTATTATTCAACATAGTTGCCTTCGAGGGCGATAGAACAAGTATAGCAATTTTCTAACTTTTCGTTACTACTTTTATAGTACGATTTCACTTTCTCTTCAAAGTGGGCCTCAGTTTTAGCAATTACTTTATCATTTGACTTCAATTTCTTTCCAGTAAGCATTCTATTGAGATCTGAGAACAGGATAAAGTCGCTGGGGACTAAATCTGGACAATACGGTGTGTGGCTAAGCAATTCGAAGCCCAATTCATCCAATTTTGTTCTCGATTTCATCGATTTGTGACACAGTGCATTGTCTTGGTGAAATAACACCTTTTTCTATTGTAAATGTTGCCATTTCTTTGCGATTTCAGCCTTCAATCGATCTAAAAGTGCGCAGTAATAGTCGATATTGATAGTGGTTCCTTTTGGGAGATGGTCGATGAATTTTATCCTCTTCGCATCTCAAAATACAGACGTCATTACCTTACCGGCCGACTGTTGCGTGTTTGCTCCCTTTTAATTCGATTTGGTGACTGCTTTCCACTCAGGTTACTGTTTTTTGGTTTTTGGTGTGTAATGGTGAAGACATGTTTCATCCATTGTCAGATATCGACGATAGAATTCGATTTTAACGCGCTTTAAGACCGCCAAATACTGAGGGAATGCGATTAAAAAAGAAAACCCAGAGTTACCCAACGCGGTGCGTACGCCCCACAGGGGGCAATTTGAAAATTGACCGAGACGACTTAACATCTTCGCTATAATTAAATTAATTAATTATAATTTTTTTTTATTCGAATTTTAAATTATATTGTTAATATAATTTTTTTTTTGAAATAGTTACAATTTTACAGTATTTTCTTATAAAACTTTTCATTTATATTAAGTAGATTTATTAAGTCATGGCTTAGAAAAGGTTGGGAAACACTGCTCTAACGGAAGGGTTTCATTAGTTACAGTGCCATTCAAATTAGATCATAGTAATGTTTGCACAAAAGGAGACAAAATATAGAGAAAATTATATAGCAATGCATTATATCTCATTTTGTCAGGGCCTAAATCCTATACATATCCTTTATAAATCTCTTTTCCATTACACTTGTTCCTTTGATACAATCTGATTCCCGTTATCGCAAAAGAATTTTTAAAATTAAATGAAAAGTGCGAAAAAGTTAGTATTTACAGGGTGGCGCAAAAGTAATATATATATAAAAATACAAGATATACAAGATATACAAGGTGGCGCAAAAATAACCTTCCGATGTTTTTTGGCTGTAATTTAAAAAAAAAATGAAAAACTTTGATTCTTCTTGTGGATTATTTTTATTTGGTCTTTTAATTTTTTTACATCAAGGCAAAATTTATAGCATTTTCTGATAGGAGGATTACTTTTGCGCCACCCTGTATTTAATTCCATTTCTTTTCTGAAATCTATGGTTTAATAGTGTCAAGGCTCCATTTCATATATTTTCTAACATCAGTATAGACTCCTGGGTATTTGAATCCGCGCTGCGTCGGTCCGTACGACACAACACTGAACTGAACCAACTTATACGTTTCGTTATATTCAGCCTCCACTATGAGGGGTCCGCCCAAGTCACCTTTGCAGGAATCGTGGCCCACTTCACCAGCGCGTAAAACATTTTCCAATTGTACAGTTTTGTCTGGACGATTTCTAAAATAAAAGAGAAAGTGTAATCAAATAATTAGTTGCTACAGATTCTTAATGAATATCTGCAGATGGTAGATCAGAAGATCAACAGCCACGTCGAATAGATTTCTGTGTTTCTTGTTGAAGTCAGTATACCTGCAGGGCTATATATAACTTATTTATTTAAAAAAATTACACAAAGGCGGGCTTAATGCCAAATGGCATTTTCTATCAGTCAACCCTTTTTTTTATGGGGAAATCGTGCATTGAATACCCTTCTACTGTGGGGGAAACAAAAGAATTACGACGGATTCTTACCGGCTAAAACCTACGGTTTCGAAACTCAACATCTTATGTCCTATACGAAAAGCGTAAAGAGGAGTAGAGTATATCATACTAACTAGCGCCTTGTTGTTATGGGCGTGCGTATCACTTACCATCATGTGAACGTCGCGTTCGTCTCGTGGAATAAAAAAATATATCTTGGCAGATTGTGGGTCAGCCCTGTGGGAATGTTCGGACTTAGGGGTTATTTCTCATCACGACTTCGACATTTTGTTTTAGTCTGGTAAGCTTTGCAAGGAATAAATTTTGTGTTACATTACATACACCTGAATTTAATTTTTTTACGTAAGTTAAACATGCAAAGGTAAAACCCCGACGACGTGAAATATAGTTTTACTGGTGGTAGATCTCTATTGACGGAGACCGTCCCGGTTGGTACTATCGTAGCGCCAATTTCTGCCGCCAAATTGTAGTGGAGAAATATTACTGTGTTCCGGTTTAAAGGGCTCTGTAACTTGTGTAGTTACTGGGGTAATAAGACCTAACACCTTATGTCTCAAGGCGACGTGCACAGCATGGTGCAGTGTATACCATTCTAACTAGAGCCATGTTGTTTTGAGCGGGTGTATCATTTATCATCATGTGAACGTCTGCCTCGTCTCGTGGCTTCGTTGAATAATAATACTTCTGGGACAGAGTTATAGTTATCAACAAAACTGTGCATTATAATAGACCAGATGTAGTAGTGTTAGATAAGAATAGTAAATCTGTTTTCATTATTGATATAGCAGTCTATAAATACAAGGTGGCGCAAAAATAACCTTCCGATGTTTTTTGGCTGTAATTTAAAAAAAATGAAAAACTTTGATTCTTCTTGTGGATTATTTTTATTTGGTCTTTGTAGCGTAACATTGTTTATTAACGTGTATTTCGCACGTGTTTAGTACACAAATGTCAAAACAGAACTGACATTAGGGGTCAATCGCAAAATTTATAGCATTTTCTGATAGGAGGATTACTTTTGCGCCACCCTGTATAAACAATTTATTGTCTACATTTAGTGAAAAAAAATTCAAAATATACAGATTTCTCTACGGAAGTCGAAAGGCGGTGGTCCATTGAAAATATTAAGACAGTTCCCATGGTTATCTCAACAATTGGAGTTATCCCAAAAACAATTCACAAAACCATAAAAACTTTACGTTTTTCTATAGATTTACTAATGCAAAAATCTGTAATTTTAAACACTTGCCGTTTCACTCGTAAAATCTTTCAGATTAATTCATTAAAACGTTTTTTTTTTAAACAGGCAACTTACGTCTCCACTGTTGGGGCACAGTCCTACCCTCAATATGACAGTGATTGGCCATAGTCACCATGCGGGCCCAAAGCGGATTGGTAACTTCACACACACCTTAGAATAAATTGCAATTCATGTGCAGGTTTCCTCACGATGTTTTCCTTCACCATATCTATTTCGCTTTTGTTACTAAAGTTCACAAATGTACATAACTTAAATATTAAAGTCATCGGTACATGCCAAGATTCGAATCTGCGACCTTCGGAATGAAGGTCGCACGCTCTAACCATTAGACCAGCGAGCTATTAAACTCTAAAACGTTTAGAGTGAAGGCAATATTCGGCACTGAACATTGATAGGTTGGTCACTTGAGATCTGATTTAAACAATTTTTGATTAATTTTTACAGACAATTATTAACTTTTACTTGTTGTTCGTCCGTCGTTTGACGTTCACGTAGTGGTAGTACTAGTACGGACTATGTAGGTAATACCGCCTTGTGGTAGCGGTGAGGCTCAGTACTCGCGGCTTGATTGCCTACAGTGAAGCTAAGAGACGCCAACCAGGCCGGCCCGGGGTGTAGAGCTGGTCTTAGGTGTCCGCTCCAAGTGTGCTCCACGTGCTCACCTCGGATGTAAGCCTGTGGGTTACAGAGGGAGGCTTGTTTTGTACTTCGCCGCCGTGGTGCAGTCGTGGATTTTAGCAATTTGATCACAGTTAATAATAACTTACTTCCTTTTTTTATATACTACATTTAAATTGTTTTGTAATGTGTTTCTCAAGGCGATGCTAAGGCAGATAAACTGAGTACACAGTGAACTTTTAGCTTTTCTTTGATTGTTTAGAATTCTTTCTAATACCTTTATTTTTGGAACTGAATTTTATGGAGGAAAACCGTTTTTGAATATGGAGATTCACCGGTCTACATAGGCGAACGGTCAGCTTTGATGTGGTTTGCGGATAGTTACAATAAAGAACACATTTTTATACAATTTATCACAAAGAATACTAGAAAACCTCACACAGTTCCTCAATATAAGCTATTTTAATTGTATTAAAATTTTTATGGCAAATGTCAGCTACAGCTATGGTTTGATTGTGTCCAAAATCCATTTCATATACTTTCTAACGTCAGTGTATACTCCAGGGATGTCAGTTCCGCATTCGTAGGAATATCCGTAAGAAACGATGCCAAATTGGATAAATTTGTAGGTATCATTGTAAGGGCCTTCAAGCATAAGAGGTCCTCCAGAGTCACCTCTGCAAGAATCACGACCTAATTCTCCGGCACACAGCGTACTCTTCATCTCCTCGGAAATTTCTTGACTCCTTCTGTCTCTGTAAAAAAAAAAGAAAAATCAATTTGTTCAGGACTTTAATATTACGAGCACCGTGTGCATTTCTGAATGTACGAGAACTACAATGTTCATAAGATTATTCTTGTTAGTTAAAGTTCATATATTATATATGTGCTGTGGTCGGCATTTGGTTAATTAGCAGATTGGTTACATCGATCGACTAATACAATTTACACATAACAGCTATGGTATCTTGATAATATCAAGACGTTGCTTAAATGCACTTTAATTGTAACGGGGTAATGTTTATTCACTACTGTAAGGCAGGTGGCTAATATGTACGTAAATAGACGGTATCGAGCAAACGGTATTTCATAGGCGAAATATGTATGTGTATTATACCTGTTGTAGTACATAGTGCATTTCTTTGGAGAATAAATCGGAATGTCAACTTTGAGAAGAACATTGGATTTTTGTCTTTTCTCTGTTATGCCCCAACCCGCAACGACAGCTCTTTCGCCGTATATATACATTTCTCGCAGAATCTTTGTTACGGGAAGACATATTGTTCCTGAATTTCCTAAGTTAGAAAACGAATAACCATTATTAAAAACATATTACCTTCGCAATCACTTCGCGTCATTCGTTCTTGTTCTATAGTTCTATAGTTTTTTTTTTATTTATTTACAATTTTCTATGATATTATTACCAGGACAATCAATACCAGAAACGCCCGCGTGGGCCTTGACCCAGAAGAAAGACACGTCTTTGCTCTGGGTAGAGGCCCTCCGCAAATTCTCCCTGGCCACCACGGCAAGAGGATGAAGTGAGCCTTGATTCGTAACATTATCGAGTACGGCTTTAGAGTCACTGTACAGATCATTGCCCGCTTCCGTCCTCTTTAGAACCATTTTGGTTGTTTCATAAAGGGCTAGGGGATTCGCCCGGTAGACTGTGCTGTACTCGGACAGACATATCTTCCGATTTTGGACCTCGGCCTCGTCTTTCCATATGGAAAGTGAGGCTCTAACCTTCCCTTTAAGCTTAATGACGTCGGTATATATCTTCACCGCCAGCACGTTGTGCTCATGAACAGAGTTTTAGTCTACCAAACATATATACTTTAGATGCATTAGTGAAGCAGGGTGAGGAGTCTTTGCAAATTATACGACCTGCTTTACTTCCCTATTGCCTAGAAGTGTCTGGGACAATCCTCTCCTAGTTTCATACAGGTCGAACCCCTCTTGAATTCTATGATCTAGAGGTAGTATCCTCCGTCAAAAACAAGGGTGACGTCATCCGCGTTTCACAGTAGTCCTCCATTGCAGCGAGTCCTTCAAGAAGTGCGTTTAAAAGAAGATTCGAAAGAAGAGGACCGCCAATTGACCCGTGCACGCAACCTTTCGTGGTATTGCGCGTGGATTCCTCCCCAGCAAATGTTACTGTGACTACCTATAGTTACTCTATCTGTGGTACAAAGATTGCTAATAAATTTTAATTAAACTTACTGTAACTTAAGATAGCCGGTCTTCCCAGACGTAGTAGACCAATGTCGTGTATCTGCGCCGGGAATCGAGTGTAACCTTTATGATAAATGGATTCAACTACATCGATGTTCTAGAAAAAAGAATTTTTTTTTTTTAATAAAAAATGTAATGATCAACAGCCGATAGTAGCCGACTGTCGGACACACGGCTGCCCAAGGAATACCAGACTAATTGGTCCTGAGGTTCCCAGATCCAGCAGTTTCTCTCTCTTTGCATAAGATCGTGATACGGTGTTACAATTTGCAAAACACTGACAAATGTCAATATTTATAATAGAAAATTTAAAAACCAAAACTATAATGAAGATTGATTGGTTTATGGTTTTGATTAGGCTTCTGATATCCTTTGGATGAGTTGAAGCTGCTGTGCGAATGTATAAACGAGGATTAAATGTGAACAAAATATCAAATTAGCTTTTTAATAATTTAGTTTTTTTCCAAAAAAAATTTTATTTCACTTTACATTTTTAAGTTATCATCATCATTACAGCAGGGCATAGGCCTCTAATAATTAATAATTTTTCGCGGAAATAATATGAAAACACGTAAATTCTAAATCAATTAGAGTACGCTTTCGTATGTTAAGACCACCTGAAAATGTTTCAGGGATACACTCACCTTCTTCATCGGAACCCTTTTGCTCACTAATGTCACTGCCGTAATAGAACCTATCGGTAGCCACAATGGCGTGATAGTCCTTAGGGAAGCAACAGTATATTAGCAAACGAATGCGTATCATCTAATAATTATATACAACGCACGTAACTATTATACATTATGTTATAAGAAAAAGGATTCACTTAGATTTAAGAACAATGTTATAATTAGACAACAAATAGAAAACAACAACAAAAAGAACAAGTTAACATATTTAGGCGCTTAAATTTTTAGTATAGCAAAAAAATTATTCAACTAGAAATAAGCGAATATTCATTAACGCCTTAGATTTCATTGTTAAATCAATAATGGGAAATTTAGATCAGGATAGAGAAGGAAATTCAAGATAACAAAATTTAAATATAATCTAGCCACAAACAAACGTTATGCTTTATGAGTGAGTTTATATATAGCCAGATTGAGATATGTTTCCATAAAATATATGTGATAAATTAGAAATGCAAGGAAAAACGATAACATTTGCTAAATTAGGAATATTCCATCCTAGTACAGTGACACCTCACTATTTAATCGAGGACTTGTCCAATATTAAACAAGAAGTAGAATTAAATTTACCTTATTCACATATTGTAGAGAATATATATATGAAATCGATAATTCTATCACTATCATGGCTTATAGCACAAACGAGACGTTGAAATTTGTCCTTGAAATCCCTCTTGTAACCAACCACGCCTATAACTTATTACACATTTATTCAATCCCGAATATAAATAACACCATCTTAATTCCAAAGAACCCTTACCTTGTCGTGGGGAGACGAGTATTTGCATATTCAGAGGAACTATGTCGGCACATAAATGAAGAATAAATCGTCTGCAAGAGTGTGGAATGGCAATGCTTACAAGAATCTGAAGACTGCATCGCCTAATTAATTCAAAACAAAAATCCGCTTAACTGCAGATACGCCACAGCGAGCTATGAAAATAATATAAAGTACTATAGCAAGAACAGGTAATAAAGAACGATTGTGGATAAAACGTAGAATATGCAAGGATTAAAGGAGTTTCGTTAATAACTACAAACAACAAATGCTCTGTGGAAACTACAGGATATATCCTAAGGACACATCATAAATTCTTAGAGATAAAAGAAACAATCCCTTTGCTACGAACTAACGAAACGCCCAGGAATATGTTAATCAAGATAAAACTAGAAGATATACCGCCAGAAAACCTTAACGAATCGTTACAAAAATCCTTAAAAGAAATCCAAATAGAAGAATCATCAATCATCAATAAAACTTCAAGCTGGGGGACAATAATCCTATACTTCCTTTTAAGTATTTTCGCAGTATCTCTAATCTATAAAAATTGGTTGAAAAGGCGAAACAATAGAAATTTAAAAATACATGACCTTCAAGACATACTATCTCAACCGCAGTCTCAAACTTCCGCTGGCTTCACACCTAAGGGGGAGAAGTTACATTGTGGTATTACAATAAGTGAAAACGATAATACGGGTATCCGTTGTCTTCAGATATCGTAATATCAACATGTTCATTAATCTTATATAGACAATAACCTTCATACAACCATAGTATATTAGGTGAATCTAGTTAGCACTAGGACGTTAGTACTCCTGCACCTTCATATGGAACAGTAGTACCAGAGTTTTATTTTTTAAAAACTCGTCAAGCCGATCGTGCAACTTAACTATTGCGAAAACATTATTAAAAATTGAGATATTCTTTTCAGTACCTGATAGCTAGACACGCATTCTCGGTTTTCCCCATACCCTGTACAATCAATTTCGGTTGCAAGATCATATTCACCGATTCGTACACTAACGACTTCGTGATTCTTGATACAGTGTGCCGCGGTCAGTACGTATTTAGAGTTTATGAGTGTACCCCCACAGTTGTTTTGTAATTGTTGGGCTACTGTAAAAAGTTATTACTAATTAGAAAACAGACGTAAAATATTTAAGACTACTAATGTTACAATCACGACTGCTCATCTAACAGTGTAACGACAAAAAAAAAGAAGGATCTCAACTGACCATTACACGAATTGGCACATTTACTTAGTCATAGAAAAGATTTTTTGCAACTACCTATAATTTGTTATACATTATCCCTAGACAATGGATATTAAAATCGATATAAATCGAAAGTTGTTGGTGAATAACTTTAACTCCTACCTTTATGTTGAACAAGAACCAGCCAAGGGAATTCATAGAGTTTAGCCGTAGTACCGCCTGTAATTCGATTGCCTTCTATATCACCGCATTCGTCCGACAAAAGTTTGACATTAGCATGGGTTTCGATCTCATCTCCAGTATTGACTATGTTTTCCTCGTAAATAGAAGATCGAGGTTTAATTTTCGATGAAGCAAATTTGGTGCAACAAACCTGTAAATAAAGCATTATGGTAGACATTTGAGATTCCAGATGTTAAAAACTTTTAAAAAGGCAATGACATTAATAGAAAATAGAATCCTTTCTAATATTTTAATAAATTATTCCATTATTTTCTATCTCAATGATGGTTCTTGTCAACGAAATTTCAGTAAAATTTTAGATTTTTCCCCTCAAGTCAGCACGGATGGAAATTACTTTTAATTGCTAAACGTTATTATTTATTTAAAAAAATTTATATATAACTTACACGTAACTGTTGTAATAGTTTTGAATTTTGTTGCTAAATATTAAAAACAAATTGTTTTCCCTGTTTTAGACAACTATCCGTCTGCCAATGAAAAAAATTCTTTTGTCTAAAATTACCTTAGGCATGTCGTCTTCGAATCCGCAATGTGTGGCCCTTACTAGTTTTTTTGTTACTTCATTTTTATAGAACTTAGCTTCATCTAGAGCAACTTTACAGTTAGTTATTATAATACAATCGTCGCAGTCTTCTGTAATTTTCAATTTTGGATGGATAAAAACGAAGTGCTAAATTCCTTACAAGATTAGACAGATTAACCAATAATTGTTGATGATTATTGCAGCACATTGATTTACATTGTAACATAATCTTCCCCCAAAAGGGCATGCGGTTTCAGATAATATTCCGGTAATCACGGTCATTATAAAACCTGCGGTTTTTTTTTTTTAAATTATTATTTTTCACTTGTCTTTAAATCGATCAATAATGAAAGAACATGGTGTATATAATATACCCATTATTTCAGTGACATAAGGTCTCTTAAAAACATGTTATGGAAAAAGTTTTGGACAAAGTTCTATGATATTGCAGTAATAATTGGAAATTGTATGTCGAACAAAACTATTTTGGTTAGTGTGTGGAATGCGCTCGAATACTTTTCTGGAAGAATGCCTCTGTTCCCGGAGATTGTCTAGGTATCACCGTAGCGCCGGTTTCTGCCGCTAAGCTAATGCTTTAGCTAGTAAAATTTTTAAAGTAATGAATTTTATCTCTTTGTATACCTAGTCGACAAATGGTAAGTGGTGGAACGTGAGGTCATAAGTAGCACGTCATTATTATGGGTGGGTAATGAGTACATTCTGGCTAATTCTACGGTTCGTCATTAAATAATAAAAATAAGTTCAATAAACTTCTCTCTTCACTACTGAACTGTGAAATTATTAAATAAAATTTTAATAAATATTACTCACTTAAGCCATTTGCTATGTTGATGAAAATGATGCAGCAAAACAGAATAATTATGTTTGGCAACATCTTAATCCGCCAGCTGCTAGGTGCGTCAGCCTATCCTGGCGGTCACTACACAACTGTTCCTTGACATCTAATTTATGACAAATATTACATGAGCTATTTTGCTGACCGCTTTGTTTATTAAAATTAATTACATGAGATAGAACAGGGGTGTAAGGGTTACTGCATAACAACTTATGGGACCCAAGATAACCTCACCTACTCATGGTGCACCCTGTTTATTAACAAACGAGGCTCAGGCTCCCACCAACCTGCACTGGGCCAGCGTGGTGATAAATGGCTCAACCCATATATACCCATATAAACGACGGCTCCTGGTGCCCGGCAGCCGCTGGATACGGGCAGCACAGGACCGATCGATATGAAGAATTTTGGGGGAGGCCTATGTCAAACAGTGGACGTCTATCAGCTGATGATGATGAGATAAAATATAAAATTATTCTGTGTAAAAAGTTTTAAGCTGATGGTTTAACCACAATACGAGCAAACGATTCAACGTGACTGATTACCTTTCCGATTTACTCCTTTTTACTATTCTCTTCGTTTACATTTGCCCAAAACCGTAAATATAATTTATATCATAAATAGAATTTGCTTAGATTAATGTCAGAATAATTTAAATAACAAATAGAAGAAATAATAAATACAAACTAGCGCTTAAACACGATGAAGGATATTTAATGAATAAGATCACAATATATATTATAGGTCTTTCTGGGGAAGTTCCCGTGGATGTATAGTGGGAGACATAACTACTGCATATACATATGTCATTAAATTATTTTGCCTAAATCCTCGATGATACTAGAATATAAATAATAATGTTTACAACATAGAGAATCATTCAACATTTATCATTTCAGTTTATTGATGCCCATTAGTCCATGTATGTGTAAAAGGGAATACACGGCGTACTCGCATGGACAAAATAAAATAATGCACAAAGAAGAAATAAAATATTCTTGCATTAAATTTGTATAAAAAGCATGGACGTAAGTTTATATAAAACAAAATATTATGACAACGCGTAACCTTCGCCTTTAACAAAACAAGGAAAACTGAAAATAATTTGTTCACATAAAGTGGAACATACGTGCGACGGGGAATCATATCAGTAAACATGTTGTGTATAAACCCTCTGGATAACAGAAATTGCGGTCGGACATACAAAAGTATCCTGTCCGTTAGAACTTTACTAAACATATCCTAAATTTGCTCGAAGTTCAACCAATATACAGCCAATACAAGTAGAGCACAATTATTTAATCCAAGCTCTGATATAACAAACTTTAATTCTTATTACAACCAATTCGCTTTATTTTCGTGAAAAAGTAAAATATGTAGGTATTTATGTCTGTTTGTTTATGTTTTTATTTCCATTGTACGACAAAGATATTGGTTATTCTAAACGTTTTTTAGAATTCATTGCTAATAAACTTTTGGCGATATTGTAGTAGCAAGAAAGATAGCAATAAATTAACAACAAAATAAATGATCGTAATGTAATAATAAAATGATGCATAACCATTAGAAGAAGTTGGCATACTCTCAGGAGTATAACTAAGTTGGAAATTCTTACTTATCATAAATTACTTCCATAAGAAGTAAAGGAATGCAATGTAATATTGAGATAATAATTTAAAGTATTCTGGTTCTTGAGAGGACTGATAGTATGCTATTTATGTGTACAATAGTAATCGGAGATATTGTCGTTATTTATTTAGGTATATCAAAATATCGTCTTAAAGAACAATAAGAAATATCCCAAGTACAGCGGATGAGTACAGTTAGCACGGAGAAATAAATATGTGTAGTCTTTATCTTTTGGTTAAAATCCTGGAGAAGCCAAAGCCAACGCGGTAAATCAATGGGTGATTGCAAGCGTTTCTGTTTCCTTGTTTACGCATGACTACGTGTCGCTGGCGTGAATAAACAAACTACGGCGTTAATGAAGAAATCATGGACTTGCTTATCAACTGCTTCCTGCATTGTACTTGCTGATACGTTGATCTGTGTAACCTTTTTAATTTACTATGTATTTTTGTCTGATTCATAACATGTGAATATTCTACGGGGTGTAAGGAGGAGACTCAGTCCCAGCCAATCTCTTCAATTGTCAACCTCACCTTCCCGTGGTGCATCCTGCAGTTTGACCAACGAGGCTCTGGCGACCAATGGCGATATAACCATTCATCAATGGATGGACTTAAATACTATGGACCGTAATCGAGCAGCATCGATATCGGTGCGATTAAGTCAGCACTGCGATCACTGACCCGCCTACCAAGCGTGGTGATTATTGGCAAAATCCTTATATGGTGCACAAAGCACAAAGACAGCCCCTAGTGCCCAACAGCCCCGCTATTACTGGCTCAGGCAGCGGTTATGACAAAGACGGGGCCGAAGGTGTTAAGAATCTCCGGAGTAGATTCCGCTGCCAACCTCGACGACGGCACCTGGCAACGTACAACGCACGCACTTTGAGGACCGACGAAAAGATTATTGAACTGGAAGAAGCAGTGAGCAAGCTTGGTTGGGATATTATAGGGTTGTCAGAAATCCGAAGAGATAATCCTTGAATCCGGCAACTTGTTCTACTACCGGAATCAACAGTCCCAGGGCGGTGTCGTGTTCATCGTCCGTACGCCCCTCGTTAACAGCATTGTAAAAGTAGAAAGTTTCTCGAGTAGGGTAGCGTACCTTATCCTCAGAAACACCAAACCGTATTCACTGAAGGTCTTACAGGTTTACGCACTAACATAGGCACATCTAAACGAGGAGGTGGAGGCTATGTAAGAGGATATGTCAAAAAAGATATAATCTCTCCTAAGTTATTTACCGCTGTACTGGAGAATGTCTTTAAGGTTTAGGATTGGAATGGGTTTGGTACCAACATCAATGGCGAGTAGTACATCACTCTTCTACGGTTTGCCGATGATATAGTCGTCATGGCGGAGACTCTAGACGATCTCAATGTAATGCTCGGTGACCTCAGAAGAGTCTCTCAACAGGCCTTCATATGTATATGAGCAAGACGACTACAACAAAGTGTTATTAAGTGCCTATGTGTTCAATCAATATCACTATACATAAAATATTTTTTTTTTACATTTGTAATGAAATTATATCAGTTCATAATTTTAAAATAATAAAAAGTTTATATTTCTTGTTAAGGTTGAAAAGATTGCAAACTTATTGATAAATCTCTAAGATCGATGTAAATAGGTAATGTTTTTTTTTAGGCATTATAAAATATGTAGATGTTTTCAAATCCCATTCCTTGGGTTGCTATCAGTTGGCTTGACAACAGGATTCCTCGTTGTAATTGCATTAAGACAATTCCAAGTACTCATACCAAATTAGTCATAAATTTAAAAAACAGGACAAAACAATTTTTTTTAAGTGTGTTGACCAGATTAACAGACGATAGTTGTTAAATGTATGACGCAATGACTAAGCGTCAGTGAAATTCTGAGGCCTTTTGATGCAAGGATGGCGGTATCCGGTGGTGTTTCAAATCAAAACAATTGATCTGTGTATGATGATGATAGATTTTCAGGAAATCTTGCAAAATTAATAAAAAATAAAAGCAAACATTAAGTACGTAAGAAATCGAAGATGACAGCATAGAAGAGATCGAATGCTTTGCGTCTCATCCTGCCGATCACAGTCTAAATCGCTACCTGGCGCAATCGCAGTACATTACGACGCTGTGTACTCTATTTTATATTTTGTTCAATCTATTTGCCTGTGAATACTTAAAATCGAAATTTCAGTATCTGAACGACTCTTAAGAGCGTTGTCTCCATTCTACAGACAACACATCACTGCACGTTTCCTCTCTGTAACACGGGCTTCCTGTATAACTCATTTACTTCACTATCAAGGCTTTGCACCTACCGGCCGGTAAACATTCGCAATGTGCGCAGTAAGCACACACTTCAGCAACTCTTTAAGCGTAGGCTCTGGTAGTATTACCTTACTTTGAACAAATCTAAGTTGTCATGGTACTGGTTATAAATTTGAATCGGTCTTCTCGTTTGTATTTACTTCTTATGCATATGTGTATATATGTACACGTCCATCCTCATATATGTATGTATCTTGGAACAAGAGATTTTAAAGTATTGTATAATGTTTATATCCACATTTGAATTTGTATTGTTAGTAATATTGTATGTTGCTCTCTTAACAACCAAGAATGTCGACAGGTTATGTCCACCTTATAATTAAATATTTAAAGCCACTTGACTGAATCATATCCTCTAACCATTTCTTACGCTGTCTGTCAAAAGCACCTATTTCGGGAATAGTCATCACCACGCTTTGCGATGGGTGGTGCTTCGGCGATGGAAGCGGCGACTCCAAGACCCGTTGCACGGTTGCCTCACCATCCATGGAGACCGTCCGACCAGTCATCGCGGTTGGCTGGATAGGGACTGTGGAGTCCTCAATTTCCGCTGGTGCAGATACTCACGGGGCACGGTTGCTTCGAGAGATATCTGCACTTGCGTAATTGTGGTGTGTAACGAGGCGTGCGATGAGTGTGGACACCCGGTGGACACATCGTCGCACACATTAGCCGTTTGTCCGCGATGCGACTCCGTTATAACGCAGAAACGGGAGACCGAACGTCTCAGAGAGCGGGCGCCAAGGGGGCAGGACGCGGTCGGAGCGCGTAGACAGCTCACCATCAACAGGCGGGGCCGAGCGCACGACCGCCGATTGCCTCCTTACAAGGAGGAACCTGGCGTCTCGACCGACATGGGCCATCGGGCTGGCGCCCCCCTTAGAGAGGGTTTCCGGGGTGTATCATGCGGTGCCTTTCGTATTTCGACGCGTCGCCGCGTAGGGATTGTCTATCGGAAAGGGTGTCTCACCTCCCTCCCCGAGGCGGGCCGGTTTGATCCGGGCGCCGATCGAGAGTTGCGGAAGAACTGCTTGACGTTATTCCGTGGATAGTGTCGGAAGTGATTGGAATACCGTGTGAAGATTTTTAGTCGGTTGAAGTCCGATACTACTCCGTTGCCGCCCCTTGGTTCCGGGGTGTGCGTCCATTACCATTTTGTTACATACGTCAAAAAAAAAAAATAATCACCACGCTTTAAGTGGCATGTAACATTTGTTATCCGTAAAACTGCGATTACCGCATTTTAAAGAGCATCACACTTTACATAGCACATATCACTTGACGATGTACAATTTGCATTTAAATATTATCTAGACACTGTCTAATTCCATGAGTTAGTCTAGTGTCTTTTATTTTATTCTACAAACCAACGAGATGAGCGAGACGTTCACCTGACTATAAGTGAAACGCTGGCAGATAACAAAGTTGTTCTAGTTAAGATATTTTATACAGATATATTATACTCACATGTATGGTTTTCTTACCAGAATGTTTTCATTAGTTACTGTGCCAGTCAAATCGGATCATAGTAATGTTTGCACTAAAAGGAGACGAAATATAGGGAAAACTATGTAGCAACGCGTTTTATCTCATTTCGTCAGGGTTTAAATTCTATACGTATCCTTTATAAATCTCTTTTCCGTTACACTTGTTCCTTTGATACAATCCGATTCACGTTATCCCATAAGAATTTTCACTTTAAAATTGAGTTAAATTAAATGGAAAGAGCGAAAAAGTTAGTATTTATATAATTTAATTACTTGTTTTCTTAAATCTATGGTTTAATAGTGTCGAGGATCCATTTCATATATTTTCTAACATCAGTATAGACTCCTGGGTATGCGGATCCGCATTGCGTCGGCCCGTACGACACAACACCGAACTGAACCAACTTATACGTTTCGTTATATTCAGCCTCCACCATGAGGGGTCCGCCCGAGTCACCTTTGCAGGAATCGTGGCCCACTTCACCAGCGCATAAAACATTTTCCAATTGTAGAGTTTTGTCTGGACGATTTCTAAAATAAAAGAGAAAGTGTAATCAAATAATTAGTTGCTACAGATTCTTAATGAATATCTGCAGATGGTAGATCAGAAGATCAACAGCCACATCGAATAGATTTCTGTGTTTCTTATTGAAGTCAGTATTCCTGCAGGGCTATATATAATTTATTTATTTAAAAAAAATTACACAAAGGCGGACTTAATGCCAAATTGCATTTTCTACCAGTTTACCCTTTTTTTCTCGTGGAGAAATCTTGCATTGAATACCCTTCTACAGTGGGGGCAAGAAAAGAGTTACGCCGGACTCTTACCGGCTAAGCCCACGATTTCTTACATTAATCAAATGATTTGGATGATTGAATGATTGAATGGCCAAATGGCCGGAAACATAGGAACGCTTTCGCACACCGTGGTTCCGGCAACGAGATGCTCTGATGAGAGCGCGTCTCGAGGAGGAACTGCAGCTCTTCACCCCCTTTAAAAGTGCGGAAGTACCGCACGGACCACTTCGGAGTCTCTCATATTTGGAGCTTAAGTAGGTACCACCAGTACCACCGCAGCGCCTATTTTTGCCACCAAACAATAGTGTGCAAACATTAATGTGTTCCGGTTTATAGGGTGTTGTAGCTAGTGTAATTACAGGGGTAACACGATTCAGCATGTTATGTCCTAGGCGACGAGCGTAATGTGGAGCAGTATATATCATACGTATCATCATCATACGGCGTGAGTATCACTAACCATCATGTGAACGTCCGGCTCGTGTCGTGGAATAAAAAAAATATTTTGCCAGACTGTAAAAATGGCCAGCGAGAATGTTTGGAGCTCGGGGTTGTTTCTCATCGCGACTTCGAGGGCCGAACATCCCCGATGACTGGAGCCTTAGTTTGGTAAGTCTTGCAAATAATTACTTATTTTGTGTCACATTAATCAATACCATACACCTGAATTACATTTTTTTCCTAAGTTAAAGATGCAAAGATAAACCCCGAAGATGCGAATTACAGTTGACTGGTAGGTCTCTGTTGACGGGGTAACGAGACCTAACATCTTATGTCACAACATGGTGTCGTGTATACCATTCTAACCAGAGTCACGTTGTTATGGGCGTGCGTATCACTTACTATCATGTGAACGTCGCGCTCGTCTAGTCGCTTCGTTGAATAACAATAGTTCTGGGCCAGAAGTATAATTACCGACAAAACTTATAATAGACCTGATGTACTATTGTTAGACAACAACAGTAAATCTGCTTTCATTATAGTTATAGCTGTCTGTAATAGAAACAATCTATTGTCTGCATTTAGCGAAAAACATTCTAAATGTACAGACTTCTCTACGGAAATCTGAAGGCAGTGGTACATTGAAAATATTGAGACAGCTCCCAATGTCACCTCAACAACCGGAGTTATCCCAAAAACAATTCACAAAAGCTTCAAAACTTCAGGTATACATCTTTAATAATGCAAAAATCTGTAAGTTTAAATATTGCCGTTTAACTCGTAAATTGCTTTCAGATTAATTCGTTAAAACATTTAGAGTAAAAAAAATTTCAGTACATTTTATAATATATATTTTTGTTCTCCCCATATTTTAAGTTCTTATAGGTTGGTTACGACCCGCTATGTGAATGTAGTTAACCCCGAGAGGGACCCCTCCAACGGGTTCTCGCCTTGTCGTGGCGGAGGGGCTTAGTAACCGTGGGACAGAACACGGTGAAGCTAAGTGGAACCCACCCGGCCGGCCCGTAGCGAAGGGCCGGCCCGAGGCGGCCGCTCCAGGTTCGAGCTTCGGAGTCCCATCGAGAGCTCACCCGAGCGGCCGGGGGCCGCAGGGGCGGCTTTATGCTGCCCTAGCGGCCAGGTTGCAGGGGCGGTTTCATATCGCCCCTCGCAGCTAAAGTGCGGTCGCGGAGGGAGTTCCCTTCTGCGGCCAACCGGGGTCGCACCGGTGATGCGGCGGCGGTGGGGCCGCGGGGGAAAAGGAGTGTCGGTAATGAGATGACAGGTTCGGGGGAACCGGTCGCCCGCGCAATGAGGTCGAGGAGAGGGCGCGCTGCATGTTCCGGCGCGCCCTGGAAAGGGAGGGTTCATCCCTCCTGTGGTGGGGCCGCACAAGCGGCCAGCGCCTGCAGGGTCGCGGTTGAGTGCGCACCCGTGTTCCCGTGACCCTGCCATCATGGCGATGAGGTGGAACATCGTGGGGCTTTTAGTCGGTGCAAGTCCGACATAACCCGTCCTCGCCCCCGCGAGGACGAGTATGTAGGCATTTCCCCCACGTTAAAAAAAAACACTGAGAGGGAGGTTCTATAAAAAAAATTATACAATAATAAAATTAATAGTTTTTAAAAACATGCTTCAATGCCAACTTGCAGCCGATGACCTGACCGTAGTATAAACGTTGTTAAAAACCATAACAAATTTTTTTTTAATAATTTAAATTATTTTCTTACCCATTATAGAGTGTTGTACAAGTAAGAGCCGAAAATATAGGTACTTCAACTTTGAGCAAAATATTTGACCTCTCTTGTTTTTCAGTCAGGCCCCAGCCGGCAACGGTACCTCGTTCACTAGTTAAATCCATCTCCAGTAGGTCATTTGTTACGGGTAAGCATATCATGCCTGCATTTCCTGAGGACGGATAATTGTTAATAAATTTTAAATATTGTACGGAATTAGTGCCAATTAAAAAAATTTTTGTCAATTTAGAGGAAAGAATATATTGAATTATATTGGATTTCGAAAGTCGTTATCATCATGAGCCGTTAAAGGTCCACTACTAGACAAGGGCCTCCCTCAATAATCTCTACACTGATCGGTCCTGCGCTGCTCGCATCCTTCGGTTTCTTTCGACATTCAGTCTTCTAATTTCTGAAGATGTTTAGCGCTTGAAAGTCATATTGACTCTTACAGTTCGTTTGATACGGGGCTCGTGGAGCCGGGTCCATGATTTGTTAACATTCATTCAGATTGTCGGTCCCAATGCGATAATAATGTCTAATAATAACACTAAACATAACTATATGTAGTTCTTTCATTAGATGAATAATGTTATACAATAGTGATGCATAAAAAAGTCTTACTAAAAGAGAAGTCTACAGGTCTGGCGAGGCGCAGCAGACCGATGTCCTTTACAACTAGAGGGAAGCGAGCGTACTCGCGGTGATAGAATGTTTGCGAAACTGCGATGTCCTATGAAAAAGGAAACAAGGATAAGAGAGAACAAATGAAACAGAAAGAATGGAAATTGTAGAGAAAAGTATAACAATGTCAACATGATGTTAGTGGAAAATGTTATCACAAAATAATAATGATACACTGACCGAAGTATTGTGACGTACATTTAATTATATTGTTAACTGTAGCAACTACATTACAGTCATTTTCCTGTTCCTTTAATTTGCAATATGAATAAAAGAGCATAATTAAGTTTTAACTAATTGTGTCACTTTAGCTTTTTTCTGTAGTTAATATTACAAAGAACACTGAAGAAAAATGCGACTTATTGTAATTGGGAGATTATATTGATTTTACTCAAACATTACTAATTTTATTGATAGTAGGTGTCTGTTATCAAAGACCGTCTACTCCGCTAGCTCTTATTTCTAGCACAATGTCTACAATATCAATTATCATTAGGTGTAAGTTTTGCTCGTCTCAACGGTTTTTGGTATAAAATAGTTATAATATTACCTGAACCCTAGATTCACAGTCACGATTCTCTCCCTCTCCCGTACAATCAACCTTTGAACGGATATCATATTCACCAATCCTTACGCCGACTATTTGTTTATCCTTAATGCAATGCGCGGCTGTCAGTACATATCTGGAATTTATTACTGTACCTCCACAATTAAACCGTAAAGACTTTTCAACTGAAACAGTAAGAAATACAAAAAAAAAATTTGATACATAGTTAAACTTTTACGTGTCTTTACTACGCTGTTTCAATAAATATTAACGTTGTTCTTTAAAGCGGTAGAATCTTGTGCAAAACCAAGTAAAATTTCATTTGGAAAAGATTTCTATACGCTTGTTTTCTTTTCAATGAACAACATAAATCAATATATAAAATTGTCCATGTTGATTAATTGCTGATTTTTCAAATGCAAATTCTTGATCTTGTTCCTTTAGATTGAGACTCGACGTTTATAATATTTATGTTTCGGTTATTTACTTACACAGTTCTAAACAACTATATTATATTGTTAAATACATACATATATATGTATATATATATTATTTCAAGAAACATACCTCTATACGCAATGAGAGCGAGCCAAGGGAATTCATGGAGAGAGGCAGTACTACCCCCAATGATTCTATTTCCTTCCAAATCACCGCACTCCCCTGATAAAAGGCCGATATTGGGGTGTTTTTCTATATCGTCTTCGGTAGATATTTCTTGATTTATATTATCAATTGCTTCATCTTCGGTAATTGAACGACTTAATAGAAAATCCGTACAACATACCTGCATTTGTAATATTATAAAATACGTAATTTACATTGAAGAAACACATAAAGATAGAGAAACATAATAAGTATGTAATGACTAAGGGACAGTAAGAGGAATGAATAATATACTACTAATAATGTAATATTGTTTAAATACCTTAGGGAGCCTCTCAAAACCGCAATGTGCTTTCTTTAGTAAGGCTGCAGTTTCTGGTGATTTGTCAATGGTTACCAGTTGTAATGCCGGTGTACATGTATCGATCTTTCTACAGTCGTCACAGTTTCCTATAATATATATAATAATTACCAGTATTTTAAGTGATGGAGTCCTTAGATTAGTGAAATTTATTTTTTGACTTCCCTTTTTATTAAAAATATCGAAATGATGTTCAGCTAGGTCTGTCCGACCGTCTAGGTAGGTACCACCGCGATGCCTATTTCTACCGATAAACAGTATTGTGCAAACATTACTACATACGATCTTTCGATACCTAACAGTCTTAAAGTGTTATTTTGCATCAAAATATTACTTACAGTCTATGTCTCCTCTACCTCTACCCTAGAATGCATAAAAATTTGTTTGCACTCAAAGATTTGTGAAGGCAAAAGACTGGCGCGTATTTATATTATTAATATGTTGCTGTTATTATATATTACTGATATGAAAGTTAAACTAAGTAGGAGGGAAGACCCTAAAAAATCCGAAATTTAACAGAAATGATAATCACAAGTAATCCTTTCTTAATTAAGTATATGCACTTTATACTCACTTAGAGCACTGGCGGCCGTTATTATATATATTGTTACAACACCGATTATAGTCTGAATTGGTAACATGTTTATTAAGATACGTAGTGTGCGCGCAAAGTTCAATCCAACACTACAATCGCGAGCACTGGATAGACATTTGTCGTAACAAAACAATAAATCAATTCTTCAACACATCCGGTGTTACCCACCGTATAAATTAGTCCTTAAATATGCGTTAATATTCAAAAATTATAACGTATGGGCCGATTTTAAACTATGAGTCGGATGTTGTGTGTTTAACGCGTGAATCTCTGTCTGAATCCATGGCTCCGCGTATTCATGGTGTACCCCCAAACAACCTTGACAACCGTACATCTAATGAGTAAGAGCGATTTTAATAATTTACAAAAGTGACTCGTCCGGAAATGGTCGTAAGTCGTAGGTAAATTTTTTATGAGGTAGTTCGATGTCGTTAATCTTTTCCTGAAATTTTTGGTTTCATCGATGTAGGAGCTCGGCGTCAGAGTCCGCGAGCTTATATTTTCAATTAACTTTGTATTGATCTGTCACAACGGCTGTCCATCGGCGAGTTGGCACTGTTATTTGACCGTCTGTGAAAGGATGCAGCATTAAAGCCACACTTCCAGCGAAGGCTGACTTGTGAGCATTTTACCGAAGCTCTTTTTGGTAACCAGAAGCAAAAGTGATGAGGTACTGCCAGTGGTAGCTTAGGCTACGTTGTGTATGGTGATAATGTTTTTGATATCACGACAGGCGCATTTTTTTGGTGTCAGCGGAGAGATCTTCAAAAGATATTATGCATTTGGAATTTAATGAAGGTCATCTGAGTTTTACACCTGTTAGCACCACCTCGTAGGTCTCATGCAGTGAGTTAGGACCGCTCACCGATCTCTGTCATAAAATAACTGTACCGAATAATGATTTAATTTGAATTGCCACGATATCTGTTGTTAAGAGATGGTATCTGTACTAATCCGTAGTAAAGATGTGGTCGCTTCCTGTGGGGTAACTCTATATTTTGTTAAACATTTTAATAATTTTCTTTAAAATTAATTACATTTGCACTTTCTTTAATATCAGTTGAGTGGGATTTCAAGTTCAGTATCGCCAACTTCTTGTAGTTTATCCCTTGACAGCGATAACCTCTACATCAAACACATTACAATTTACGTTAATAATCAACATGTAAGACCGTTTGGGTTTTATAACAACTTTGTCAATCTTAAATATACTTCTTGGTCATTGTTATTGTTATTTGTAGTAGCAAATTTTTTTTTATCGGGCTCCTTGGACAGATTAATGAGAGCGTCAATGACGTTGAAATAATTATCAGTTGTTTTTTTAGTTGCACAGCATCGTCCTAACTAGTGATATTTGTTTTTTTTTATCTCTGGTATAAAACCCAGTTATCGCCAACTCGCACGATCGCTTAACGTGACGGATAAATGGCGTGTCGTAACAGGCTGCTCAAAATGTCTAGAAAAATGTAACATTCTTTCCCTGTTACAATTACAAGCCAGACAGTTTGCTGCGTGGTGAGGGAGAAATAAGAATTGTGAAGGCAATATTCGGCACTGAACATCGATAGGTTGGTGTTTGCTTCCCAACAGGTTCCCGCCTTGTGGTGGCGGAGGGGCTCAGTAGCCGCGGCGTGGTTACCAACAATAAAGCTAAGAGATGTCAATCAAGCCGGCCCGAGGCGTAGAGCTGGTCTGAGGTGTCCGCTCCAGGTGTGGTCCGCGAGCTCCCCTGGAATGTGAGTCGGTGGGCTACAGAGGGAGGCTTGCTCTGTCCTTCGCCGCTGTGGTGCAGTCGTGGAATTTAGCAATTTGATCACAGTTACTAATAATAATAATATATCATTTATTCCCACAAATGAACAAAAAAATACACAGTAATATAAATAATTAAAAAAACAAAACATTAAGCTTTTGTTTTGATCATGTGGCAAATGGAACCCACTAAGGTAATGTTACAGCCTACAAAGACCGCAACCCTGGTTTTCAGTGGGGCCTAAAAAAACACTACAGCTCCAAAAGTGTACAAATACAATGTGCCATAAACGATTTTCTACAAATAAATTATCAAGCAGAAATCATTATTGCTTACTTATAACAATAACAATAAGAAAAAAGGTAAATACAGATATAACAATGAAAAAAAACAAGTTTTGTCAATAAAAAGTTCAGATAAATATAAAATAAAAATTGAAATATAAAAAAAAAAAAACACTTAACATAAATGTATAATACAATTCGACAATGGCGTGGCGCATGCGCGATATTGTTCTGTCGCTGTATGGAAAAAAAAACTATGAGTTCATTGGTAAGCATTACGAATTACGTAAAAAGTAGCACTTTCTTTTTGTAAATTCAACAGAAATTGGTTCAACTTAACTTTAAAAATATTAGCCGAATTTATATCTCTTATTGGGGGGAGGGAGGTTTGGTGCAAGTTGTTCCAGCATTTGGTTGCACTGTACTTGAAACTACCCTTGAAAACTGATGTCTTAAAGCGAGGTAGCACTAACTGCAATCTCGTACTTCTTGTATCCCGTGTCGTAAGATCGCGCAGCCATTTCAGTTTTTTGTGGAGATGTAACGGTTGATGATATTTAACTGTCCCAAATAGAAGAGTTGCTAAATGAAGTTCGCGTCTTGCATTCATTTTTAAGACGCTAGCATCATTTTAAAATGGGGTGAGATAGGCGCGAGGGGGCACGGGGAAACAGAATCTCGCGCAAGCTAGCTTGACAAAGAGTGTTGACAACGTGTACAAAATGCTTGACAAAGATCAAGCATTTTGTACACGTTGAATAAGCCTTTTCATATTAGTCAACAGCCTAGGGCCATAAACAATGTCTCCATAGTTTAGTTTAGACAAAACCAAAGTTTCACATAGCTGTTTTCTTATTTCTACATTCAAAAAATTACGCACGCGATATAAAACTTTTAGTCTATAAAAACAATTACGAACTATTTCAATAACATGACTTTCAAAACGCAGCGCTCCGTCTGTGACAATTCCCAAATTTCGTGCCTCAACCACTTCCTCTATTTGTTTACCATGAATTAACACTGGCGACTTAAATCCATTCATTGTTAATACTTGTTTTTTGTACCTATTCCTAAAAATTTTGATTTTGTTGGGTTAAGAACCAGTTCTCTGAGCCCATTCGGCAATACGATCCAAATCCTGGTTTAATTTCATAAGTGCAGCGTTAATATCTTCGAGTTTAGAAGATATGTAAACTTGAATGTCACCAGCGTCCCAGTGCATAGATGTGTGTTTAATTGTAGAAATGACGTCAGCACTGTACAAAATAAGTAATAATGGTTCAAGATTAGATCATTGTGGTACACCTCTAACGACCGTTTGTGCTGGAGACACAACTTTTCCGCCAACATTATTTCTACCATCTGTGTCTGATTTTGTAAATAGCTGTTGAACTACAGATATATCAAAGCCATAATAAATTAATTTAGACAAGAGTAGAGCTGTATTTATGGTATCAAAAGCGCGGGAAAAATCAAGCAGGGTTAATATTGTACCCCGGCCAGAATCCTGATCACATAAAATGTCATCAACTACGATCAGCAGAGCCGTTGAGGTGCTTCTTGACTTTCTAAAACCTGATTGAATTGAGGGTAGAATGTCGGTGATCTCTAAGTACTCGGTAATTTGAGTGCAAACCATCTTCTCAAGTATTTTAGAAATACAAGGAAGAATACTCAGTTTGTGCTTACGCACTAATAACGACCCGAGTGCTCTTCTTCTGGTTCGCCAGTAAATGTTACTGTGGACTGCGGTTCGAGGCCTATTAAAGTCTCTCTATCTCGTGGGGAGAGAAGTGAAGAGGGAGCGCGTTGGTTGGTTGATGCTCACCGCATCGTTCTCTATAAACCGAAGAGAACTTATATACTGTATTACTATCAGAGAATTCGTACTCATACTCTTGGGTTCGGACCGACATGAAAATGCTTCTAGAAGAAAAGTACTATTATTTCATGTAATTCCAGTGAAAGAGGGTGAAGACGTTATTGAATCGGTTATTTCTATTTTTTTTTGTAACCTAAAATTTTCTTACTTCACAAAAGAAGCCTTCACAGCTAGCCATCGCCTTGATTCTAACAACAACAAATATCATCCCTCTATCTCGTATTATTTAATATTTTTTTTCAGAACCATTAATTTATTTTTATAAATTAATTTATTTCGTTACAATATTAACGTCCAATTTTGCGTTTTGTTCCGGTCTAATGTTACAACTAATGAATTGACGATACCTCTTCCAAAAACATGTAATCCTTTACCGCTCCTGGATTTTGGACTTATTGCTATTTCTTGCTCTTTTTACCATTTCAGTTTATTGATGCACATTTCTGAAAGTATGTGTAAAAGGGACTACACGTCGTACTCGTTTTAGCGTAATAAAATAATGCACAAAGAAGAAATAAAATGTTCTTGCATTGAATTTGAGTAAAAAGCATGAACGTAAGTTTATTTAAAACAAAATATTATGACAACGCGTAACCTTCGCCGTTAACAAAACAAGGAAAACAAAAATAATTTGTTCTCGTAAGGATAAACTTATGTGCGACGAGGAATCATATCAGTAAACATGTATATAAACCCTCTGGATAATAAAAATTGCGGTCTGAAATACAAAAGTATCCTGTCTGTTGGAAGTGTACTAAATTAACTTATAGTTGCTTGGAGTTCAGGCAATTTACAGACAATACAAGGTAGAGCAGATTTTTGTAATCCAGGCTCTAATATTTCAAATTAATTCTTATTACAACCACTTCGCATCATTTTCGTAAAAAATTAAATACGAGTATATAGGTAGTTTGTTATTTTTTTTATATCCATTACACGATTAAGATTGTATTGAACGTATTAAATGCTTTTTAGAATTCATTACTAATTATCTTTTGACGATAGAGTGACAATGACTGCAGATGCAAAAAAGATATAATTTTTTGAAAATTTCGCAAACAACCGCAGCAACAAATGAACAATAAAACAAATCAAAGTAATGATATAATAAAACAAAACATAACTATTAGAAGAACTTGGCAATTCCTCAGGAGTAGAACTAAGTTTTTGATCGAGAATATTGTCATTATTTATTTAGCTATACCAAAATATCGTCTTGTAGAACATTGGGATATTTCGTAAGTACAGCTGATGATTGCTAGCACGGAGAGGTATATATGTAAAGTCTTGATTTTTTTGGTTAAAATCCTGGAGAACCCGAATAAAATTCGGTAAATCAAATGGGTGATTACAAGCAGTTTTTTTTTCCTTGCTTACACATAACGTGGCGCTGGCGGGAATAAAAATCTAAATAAACAAATAACAGCTTTAATAAAAAAATTATGATCTTGTTTATCAATTGCTTCCTGCATTGTACTTGCCGATACGTTGATCTGTGTAACCTTAATAATTTACTCCGTATATTCATCTGATTCAAACCTTGTAAATATTCTAACAGTAATATATTTAATGATTATCTATATATTGGTGAACCTAATACCTAAAATTATGGAAATATAGGTATATCTGTTCGGACGTTAACACATTTACCTCAATATTGTTTGAAGAAGGTACGTGTTAAATTTTTTGCATAATGCTTGTGCTGCAGTTTAGGTATTAAACCATTAAATCAATACAAATGTACAAAATTCTTGTTTAAAAACAAATTTCTGTACTTAATTTTATTAAAAAGGAACGAAGTGATATTTATACACTTGGTTTCTCTCTCAATTTCTTCTCAGCTTTCTTTGTTTTATGTATTAGTATAAAAACGCTCTAACAAAAAATTGGTGCCGTACAACCTATTAAATTATATTGTTTTTATATTCATGACAAGTAAGCAAATAATATTTATGTTCTTTTATAAAAGATTTATCTCCTATGCATGTACATATAATTAATAATAAATATCCCTATGCGTCATGTGTTTATGCACATATAACATGCATTACCCATTTTCGTATAATAATAGTGGATAGAAAATCTCATTGAATTGTCGTCTCTGTATTTAGATACAAAATGCCGTTTTACGTGTATTTAATTTATATGTTTCTTTTTAGCACTTCTGCTCTAAGTAAGTATTTTCCTTTATTTGTTTATTAAATTTTAATTATGTCCTATTTAGTGATATTGCATTATATTGATCCGACATAGATGATATTTTTTTATTTTGGGTACGGATTTCCGTTAATGGTAAACACTATTGATATTACATATGAAAATGTCCCAAACAACATGCAAATGCAGTTTATGTAATTAGGATTTTAATTACGAGCTGGCAGCTTTTTGTTTTTTTTTAAAGGATAAATTGTTGAAAAGTGCCATACCACTAAGGAACAGGAAAAAAATAGTGTTATATACTATAGTGCTTGCATGAATAATAATTGCAATATGTATACTAAAATTAATAAGTTTATCCAGCAACCATAACAAAACGTTAGAAATAACTTTGAAATTACATATTATTCAATGATTAAATATTTGGATAATAGTACTGCGACATATATTACTTCTTTCTGATTCACAGATACCTGCGATGATTGCACCCCTGTAGCCGCTTGTACAGCCGCGCGTAACAGAGTATTGAACGACAACACTTACGTAGCAGCAGCATTAATAAGCAGTGCACAATGTGACAGTAGACAATCTGATGGAAATGCTGTTAAGGTTGGTAAAATGTTTCAGATCTTCAATGTTTAGCCAAGTTCGTCGAACGAGACGAGAATTACCATTATTTAATACGCCTTTGGATACATTGAGGCACGATGCGCCCTCGTAGACACCCACGCACACACGTACACACGCACCCACGCACACACACACACGCAGACTATCTACAGTATTCCTCAAACTAGAACACAATGTTTGCACATTACTATTTGGTGAAAGAATCGTGCGATTTGCGTGTATTAATGGGAACAATCAAGTTGCGTAAAAAATTTACTATTTACTACTTCTTTAGATTTTTTTTCATAGTATTATTTCGTTAAAAAATTTATTGAATATAAAGAAAAACACAGAGTTTTAGCGAAAGTCATTGAGAGATGTAAAATAATACGTTTATATTTAATGTGTTTAATAGACATCATTGCTTACAACGAATATGTTGTAGACTTTTAAATTTTGAAATATCGTTTAACTTTCACGTTTCAGAATCGTCTGTAGAAGTAAAACAGTAGAAAAAATAAAAGTAATATGGATAAATAATGTTTACAGGTGTGCTGTTCGATGTTTAACAGGACGGATGAAATAGAAAATCATCCTAACATCAAACTATTGCCAAAGTCATGCGGTGAGATTGATAATAATCGTGTAACTAGTGGAACAACTGCCTTACTATTTGAAATGCCGTGGATGGTTTTAGTCACTATAAGAAGTAAGAAATAACATAATGTATTGTTAACAAGACCTGCATTTAGTCTATAATCTATCGATTATTATTTCCAGAAAGTGCATAAAAGAATAAACTATAATGCAACATTTCATATTGCGAGTAGGCCTGTGCCCCAACAGTGGGGACGTAAATAGGCTGTAAAGAATAATATAACAACAGTTTTTTTGGATAATCTTCGATTTTTTTTAACGGAGACACCACATTCTGAACATTATTTGTTTTAAAATTTTTTAAATTATTAATTTCGGTAGTTATAGTATCTTCTTCTTCTTCTTAAAATGCCTCTCCAACTAGTGAAGTTTGGCGATCAGCATGGTACAATCCTTTCTGTCTCTGGTTCGGCTGAACAACACAAACGAGTTGTAGTATAGACATAGGATTTATACAATATAGGACACGCGAATTTTACAAGCGTATTTTTGCAGGTTTCACGGGTTTAAAGTTTTCATGCGTTGGTACTTTAATTAACTCACGGTACGTACTGACGGCGGCGCATTGCGTGAAGTTTAGAGATATAGCCAGCGTACGCGTCGGGGAATATGATCTAGCAAGAGCTAATGATTGCGCTGTAGATGACACTAACCCTTCTGATTGTTTATTCGAAGTAAGTTTAGATGGTATAGAAAAGTAAAATTTGGTATTTAATTAATACTTTTCAGTTACTTACATGTTCTAGCGACAAACAGTGGTGAAATGAAATAAATTCTTTGATAGTAATGTTAATATAATATGTTACCCTCATCAACCGACGGACATCTACTGCTGGACATAGATGTCTTCTATAATAAGATCTGGCGCTTGTTGAGTCCAGTGGCTACCAAAGAATTTTTTAATGACATTTGTCTACCTAATTGGGTTCTGTTTACAATGTTTATTTTTTAGCACCCCTTGTATATCGGTTTTACAAGCCAAAAGGCATATAGCTCATTGCCATTACAGTATCATGAGTCGATTTTATAATATATAATTGGAGGTATTTCAAAGTGGTTACTGTTGTTTTCTGAAGGCCTGTGTTACCGAAGAATGTTTGGCCAAATATTACTGCAATATCTGTTCCTGCTGCTTAACAATACAGTAGTTCATTGCTATATTTTAGTTTGAACGACACTTAATACACTGCTGTAACTAGTTTTATCATTTTAACTTCATGTATGATACTTGCTGTGAAGTGCCGTTTGTACATCTTTCTCATTGTATCATCACATACAGGTGAACTTTCTGTATGTGTCTTGGTTTTAGTAAATATGGTAGAAACGGTGTTGTGTGATGATGATGACAGAACATAGTTAAAAAATAGTCTCTTATTAGACAGACACATTAAAATAATTCGTGCCATGTTAGACATCCTTTCTTATTATTGACAAACAAACAAAACGTCCATTTTACATGTAGTACCGGCATTACATATATACCAGTTAAAGAATCAAAACTTGTTTATATCTATTTTAAGGATAAGGGTGTTTCTTCAGTGGTCTCTCACAATGAATACACATTAATGAAAGACAATGATATAGCACTCATTAGATTTCGACGTGCCGCTAATATTAGTAAAAGTGCGTATATTTGAATTTAAATTATTATTTCATATAAAGCCTTTAAAAGGGAAGTTGTCGTCTTATATCGTTAATAACTTTATTATCATTTAAGTAAATTGCTATCTGCTGGAAAACTTCTCACATTGATTTACGTGATGACTAGAGAATACGTTACTATTTGTATCCGAAACTAAGTTCGTCTGCAAGTTGCCTGTCTCTCGCTATACTTGAGCTATTTTCTCTTCCATAGTAGCTAGTGACGTTTTTGGGAAAACAAGACTTAATATCTCAAGTCTCAAAGCGACGAGCGCAATGTGGTACTGTATATAATATACTAACCAGCGCCACGTTGTTATGGGCGGACGTACTCACCATCAGGTGAAAGTCCCAAGCGTGTCATCGCTTGGTAAAATAAAAAATAATGTCTTTAACTTTCAAATATGTATAATGTATTGCAGTTAATGTTACTAAAAAAGTTATATTGATAAAGAATGATCATACAACAGTCATAATATTTAGTCTAAGGGGGAAGGCAGTGCTCTTTGTCACTGCTGTGCTTTCATCTCACCAAGGATCGACGGTCAGAAAAGGCTTTTAATTTGACTATTATTTTGAAGTTTAGTGTGTTTTGTGGTTTAAGGAAACGTAGCTGCAGTTTGTTTACCCATAACCAGAAAAATTCGTGATTATAAAGTGAACAGTTATAACCAAGCATTGACAGCCGGTTGGGGGTTAACAGAAAACTATCAGCAATCTAATGTACTGTTGAAAGATGTGGTACCTGTATATTATGGAGATGAATGTCAGAGATTTTACAACCGGTAAGTATCGTATCCTACAGGAAAACTTAAAAGTATCATGTACGAATATAGAATTAAAATTATCAATTTCAAATCGAGATCATTTTCGTAAGCCTGTGCTTATATATCATTTCTAAGATACCTTTCTTGTATTTGTTGTAGTAAAAAATTTGAGGAGTCGAGGAGTTTTGATGCATCACGCATTTCATTTGCAGAGAATGTTTAAAAAATAATTAAGTAAACTTGTTCAATAATTATTCTTCAGTGTGAATTGCAGCTAGTATACATTACCGCAGGCAAAGCGCATCTACTGGTATTTAATTTCTTAGTATTTTTCTTTTGTGTTTCAGGAGTAATTTAGACATGAAAAACAAATTTTGCGCAGGGAATATAGGTGTCAATTGTATTGGAGATTCAGGTGGTCCAATTTTAATTAAAAATCACCCGAATTATCCAAATAAATTCATACAGTACGGAATTCAAGCATTCGGTATGATTAAATGTGGTGAGGCTGCGCCGGACGTTTATACTGATGTCACCAAATATACTAAGTGGATATTAGATACGATTCTACCATAAATTCCTTTATATTTGTGAAGATTATTGTTTTACGGGAATATAATCCAGTGTCTTTAAAGTGACAGGAACAGTTGGAATTAAAGAATTAGAACTGTAAGAGCAATGTGCCAAATAAATATTTTTAGTTGAGTGGTGTTTTTTTTTTTAAATAGGTATCAAGGCAACTGTTATTTCTATCCCAGATGAAAAGTAAACAAATGTTACAGTGTTCCTGTTTAAAAAATGTCGTAGTTAATGAAATTAAACATCTCAAGTATCACCATATCATACGGTGGTACCATATTGTTGTGAGCAATCGTGTTTTATCATCAGATGAATATCCTGCCTGTCCTTGCGAAAAGTTTTAAAATCCGATGTATGATAAATGTGTTTAGACTAGTACAAGTTAATAAGACGTCTAAGATATAAAAAACTTAACATTCGATTACCACGTCGCTACGACATTAATTGCATAGAAGATATACATATATGGTAATGACGTTTTTATCCATTATTATAACCAGTTAATCTGTGATCGTTATATCTTTTATTTTCCTTAAGTACGAGTATAAAACGAACATTTGTTGACTTGAGCCTCCATACAAAGTTAACGTCCGTACCAGAAAGCAAGTGTATTTGTTTACTGTACATAACCATAATCGTGGCCGGGAAGTAATTGCATTGTTTACAAAATGAAGATTAATTTTACAGCGAAGTTTTTATTATTTTTCATAGTAAAGCTATGCTTTGCATGTAAGTATTATCTTTGAGATTAAAACTAAAATTTATCAAATGCGACATGAAGTAATGACCATATGCCTTTGACGTCATCTGTGATTGCTAGTTTTGGGTTTAGTACAGGTTATTGTTAAGTAATCACCAAAACAAAATCAAAGTTATAGACGTGTTGTAACTTTATCAACTGTTCTTCTTTACTGTAGAGAGTAAAATGTAGAGTACACATTTAATGCCTATTACATTATTTTTCTCCAATCTTTTAATTCGAAATTTTTATCCTACACTTAGTTTACCAAGCTATGCACAGTGTTTATTAGTGAACTTATAATTTACTCAGTAATAGATAAAAATATAAATCGCTTTAATAGACGATAGATAGCTTACATACAAAATGCATAAAACTTTGACATATTATAGGGTTCATTTTACCCCACACACATTTTTTTTGTTTATAAATAATTTGTGTTTCGCGTTAGATATTAGTTGACTTAAAACTTGATTGGTTAAATTGAATTCATTAAAGTTAAATTTTTGCTTTGATAATTAATTCATCGTTCTTATATTATAGAAAATTAACTCTTTTCAGCTGATGATATAGATAGTCATACTAATCTAAAACTGTTGCCAAAGGACTGCGGTAAAATAAATGAAGACCGTATAATAAGCGATAAAACGCAGATTGAAGAACTTCCCTGGATGACTCTAATAATTATCAAGAACCGAAATAAACATGGTAGGTAGCCCGACCTCATTGAACGGTTTATAGCTCATTGATCATACAAACACCATTGATTCCATCATCACAATCCCTGGAGTATAACTGTTATTTCTAGCTTTATCACATAATAGTATCAGAAAAACTAAAGATATAGCTGGAAAAAACAAGTTGCTTTTTTCTTCATCTCAGGGTCTTTCCAACAAGCGTAGGTTGGCGATCAGTTCAGCAAATGCCCTATCTCTTTGCGAGGCGGAACAGTTGTTTTAAAAAAGTCATGTTTTAAAAAACGACTACAAGAACAGGACGTTCCACTGGTGATAAGGATCTGTGTATCACCGATAACAATGGGGTATCAGTTTCGATGTTTAACCACATTGTGCTCCTCGCCTTAAGTTCGTATTTTTTAGTAGGATAAGTGCTCCTCTCTTCACATTTTTTTTAGATGAGTGTTTTACCAACCCTACCAACCTCTGTCGCCTGTATAGATTTATTTTCGGGATGTGTTTAAATAACGAACATCCTGTGAATCTAGCAGAAGATAACATTTAAATTGCAGATTAAAAACCCAAAAGAACAGAAGGAGAAGGACATGTTTTAAACCTTTCCGAACGAAGCCTAATTAGACTCGCAAATATAATGTCATGTTTGCGAACAATAGTGCAAACTAAATCATAAATAAAGTATCTAATTTGCAGTGTTTCATTGTTGCAGATAACAATGTGCATTATGGATGCAGCGGTACTCTTATAAACTCCAGATATGTTATCACCGTGGGCCATTGTGCGAAACATGCGTCCAGCGTCAGAGTTGGAGAATACGATATCACCACCACAAATGATTGTGTAGGTGAAGGCGAACAGCTAATATGCGCTTTACCACACCAGGTAAGTTATTCTCTATCATTGTCCTTTTTTTTGAGGACTCTTTCGCCTGTAAAACTTCGATTTTTACATTAGCATAAACAACAAAAATATTAGTTTTTTTTTTCTAATTTTGTCAATAAATTTGTTCTCATAAGAAACGTAATGTAATAAACTGAACTATTCATTTGCTATAAATTTCATAAACTTACTAAAAAATGTTTTCCACAAATTTCTACAGATCTTGATTGATCTATTATAGTAATGATTTTCGAGATAATGGTAATTTTCATGAGTTTAAGTTCAAAAGATTTATTTTATTAACGCTCTATTTATTTTTTAGGATATCGAAATTGAAGAAATTATAATTTATCCTGAATATAATCCGAGAGCCCGTTCGGACGATATAGCTCTACTGCGACTTAAACAACCGGTTAACTTCGAAAACCGTAATTTTTTTATTTATTTTATTACTTTGTACATGCCAAAAAAAAGGCAAATATTAATTACAGAGAAGTGGAATAGTACAGGCCAGCTAAACTCACTTTGAATTCTCTACCAGCTATCCTTAGTAAAAGAGTAAGCTTATATTGGATAGTCAAAAGTACAAAGGAGAAAATAAGCTCACATCTACATAATTTAAAAAATATGTTTATAAACTAAATGAAAACGTAAATAAGTGAAAAAATAAATAAATAAAAAATTAATAAATCAATAACATTTATATCGATAAAAAGTGCTCTTTAATGCGTATTTTAAATATATAAAGCGATAAGCATTCGCGCATTGGCAGATGAAGGGAGGTCCAAAGAGGACCCCTGAGCACGGTTAAAGACCAGTACACAGAAGACTGAGATAGAAATTTTAATAGGAGGAACTTCCTAGAGCGACTAATTTGGCCTCTGGGTATAAGTATCCTAATACAGTATACTCGTACTTAAGCAGAATAAGTAAGAAAAAGGAAGATTATGTTTTTGTACAGACAAACCAAAAGTGTCTTTTTTTACTTATTTAATAGCTGTTAATATTCTTAAAAGAATATTAATCACTCAGTAGGGATGCTGCTGGGATATTGTTATTATTTAATATTTGTTGTTGGATGACGTCAACTTGAAATGATAAATTATAGTAGCAATAAGTATTTGAATAACTGGAAGATAAACTATGACTTTATAAACGTAGACATATTTTTCAACTGCATTCCTCCACGTCAATTTTCTCATCTGATTACTTAGAAATATTATAGTGTGCTTTATTATTTTTACCACTAGCGAATGTCGGTGCTATATGTCTGCCAACGACCAGCAACTTAAGAAATCGAGATTTAAGCAAAGAACAGGGTACACTCGCTGGTTGGAGGCTTCTTCAAAATCCTTCGGCTTTGAAAAAATCAAAGGCTATAATCTATTCTGATGAAGACTGCAAAAAGCTCCTTAGGTATGTCGCTATTTTGTTGTTCACATATGTTTTTTCAGAATTTCAGCATTTTTAAAGTACTCATACCTCAACATGATTAACGGCAACTTAATCCCATACTTGTATTATATTTTTTTTATATTGTATATACATCAAAATTTTTAGTTATCATTAAAAATTATTCTTTCCAGTGAACTATTTCGTAAGAAGGAAATACCTCTTAATAATTTTTGCGTCGAAGGTCTTCGTAACTTAGAGAGTGGGGCACCACTTATGATTAAGAGCCCATTCCAAGATTATAACAGATACGCCCAATATGGAATCTTATCATCAGGACCAACTAATAGTGCAACGGGTATTTTCACTGAGGTCAGCAAGTACATGCAATGGATATTGGATACGATTAAACCCTAATTAACTACAATTTTCTGTGAAATGCACCAACATATCTAATGTTATCAAGAATGGCATAGGTAACTATATCAGACAATAGTGAGAGCAATAAAAAAAAAATGTAATATGTAAAACTCTTTTATTGTTGTCTTATAATAAATATGTACGTACGTACGTACGTTTAATTTGGCATTATTCACTTGGGGTATGTGGTGTTAGAAGGCTTTTAAAGGGTAAGAATTGCATTATCCAATCTGAATATACATGATTTAATGATGACCTATACAAAAAAGCATTTTAAGACGCTAAATACTATTACATAACTGTACGAAAAATTACATATGTGCGTATGAACAGATACTACAATGGTCGTAGGTAGAATGTTTCCTTTTCAAGTTGTTTATTTTAGCCGTCCTATGAGGAATATTGTCTAACATCTGTACGATGAATTTTAACGTTGTAATGTTGGTGAATGGCCAGTAAATTATAATTACCAAAGTAAAAGTTGCTACATTTATTATATTCTGTTATCGCTTGCGATAAATACTTTAATATAATAATGAAATACATATTATAAACGTTTTCATAAAATGTGACAACATAATAAAAAGATAGAAACCCAAACATGTCTTTCGTCTACGGTCTTCTTTTGCCTAAAATCCAATTTGTATACTGTATAATATCTGTAAAAATAAATGGAGTAGTTGCATCACGTTGTACCATGGGCCATAACATCGAATTGAACATATCTGTATGTGCCGTTTAAATCGATTTCCAACATCAATGGGATACCGTAGACGTCGTCGCAAAAGACGTTATTGTCTCTTTTGCCACATAACTTGTTTTTAAAATCTACCATCGCTATTAACATTGTAATGTCTGGAAAAGGTGAAGAAATAATCAATTTAGCTCATAATATTGAATATAACATGAAGATATTCATAATCGAGCCTTTAAATGATGGGGGAATTAATATATCTTAAACAATAAACCAATAGCTTGTAACATTTTTTCATTAAGATAATGAATTATTCTACAAAAGTCAGATCACCATGTTGAAATTATCTTTAAATAAATTTTGTTTTAAACGGTATAAAACCTTAATAAAATTGTACTTTATTTACCTCTCAAAATAAGATGTGCATCTATACGTAGGATAAATAGTTATTTATGATTTTGATTGAGAGTATTTTATTATACATTGTTCAGTGCGCCCCAACCAACTATCATGCCGTATGCATTATCAGTGTTCCTCCCTTGAAGTTATTTTGTTAATGTTAAGCAAATCGCAGGAGCGTTATCTGAATGAAAAGCATACTAATTAAAAGAAATTCTGTTATGAAATTCATTTCCTCCCTTCTCACTCCATTCCCGAATCCGAACAACAAATCTGAAAAAGCAACAGTGTAATATTAAAGAAAATTATTATGTGTGTCTCTATATGAATTCTCATACCCCCTTAAGAAATTTTTTAAAAATATACCCTGAATCAAATTAATTTAAAAAGGTAAACACATACAATTTCGGATTTCTTTTTGAGGACAGCAACTCATTGCTTATTGTTTCGTTTAATTGTATTTTTCTAAACAAATATATATTATATTTGTGAGAGATAATTCCAAAAAAAATCGGCATAAATAAATTTCCTGTCACTTCCTCTCGGAGGAGCTGCGCCGCGAGCCGATATTGATTCGAAGCGATTAACGATACAAAATTATTATATAAATCCAATTTAATAGTTAGAGTTTAAGGCGATTAATAATAAATTCCAGCTTTACGATATCAGCGTATATAAAAAAGAGTTTATTCGATAAAGTTTATTTTACTGATGCTAGATTTCTGCAGTTAGATAGTAGTCTATCGCTTTAAAGAGTTCTAATGAGACTGCATCTTATGTATCACAGCGGTTTGCACAACTACGAACTAGTAACAAGGGCTGTTGTATAAACATCCTTAGCAGTTATATTGTTAGTCCAGTCCCTTAGTTGAACAAAAAAAGTTACCTTTGGTGTTTCATCAATACAACAATAAGCTCTTCAAAAGTGACAGTATTTGACTATTTCTGTTTCGGGCTAAAAGTTGCATAGTCACGTGACATTGTGTTATATCAATACAATTACTGCAGATTTCTGTAAATTATATAAATATTTAGTGACATAAGATTATACACATAAGGTTATTTTTTAAAAAAAAAATTATAGTCCGTTGAAGAAATCAGTTGAATAAGTAAACTGGTCAGATAGTCATCTGATGACAACATACATGGATATTTGAAGACGAAATATATATTGCAGTAAAGAAGTAAAATGTGCTTCACAATATTGCAAGATACAGGAATACACTTCACGATTTGTTAAGTAATCGCCAAAATTCACTCATTACTACTTTAATATCACAACAGTAACTTTAAAATTAAATAGTACCATTGAAGCGTAGAAGGGCTTAGAGATAACTGAATTCGCTTTTATAAAATAATTTACTACTACAATAGGTGCCGGGTGGTCAAGAAGCTGACGATCACCAACGTTTATCAATGATAACGGTTATCTAGATTATTTAATATTATAGGTTATTCTCGCGTTTTTACGTCGTATAAATTACTATTATGAGATAAAGCATTTTATGCCATTTTAGATACCATTATATAGTTTTACTTTAAGATAACTTTTTACCACAAATTATGACAATAAAATTACGATGTTGAATAAATGACGTTGGAGCCAAAATGCTATTGCTTTCTTAAGTTAACAACTGTAATAAAAATATGACATAAAACAGTATGGCAGAAAGCGGCTTACAAGAAATCCTTCCACCAAACAAATTTATCGAAACTAATAAATCGAAATCGATACATCGTATATTATAATATAATATTATAAATTGTACTTTCCACTTATATGTTATTACTCATTATCAATAAACACATCATTCACGCACACATGTACAGTCGAATTATTAACACCGGTATTACCAAATGGGTGGTAAAACCATTAATTGTCTCCTTTGTACATACATCTTAACAATTACACAAAATTATATAGTTTAAAAAAAAATTCATAGTCTTATACATTAATATTTCACCTTTTGGAAGTTAATTTAAATCATGAAATATAGAAAACAGATTTATGTGAAGTTATAAAACATATAAGAAATGATAGTATTATTTATTTCCGTGTGTATATAGCATATATTAGCAAAAAATAATATTACGATGAGTTTATTATATACGAAATGTCTTATACTATATTTTATTTTGAGTTTTTATGAATAGAGATGGGGACATATTTTAGTGAAGATGTGATTGTGGTGAAGGATAACATCATGAAGACGGAATGTTCAGCTACAGCAACAGCTATTCGTCATACCTGCCAACTCTTATTTAGCCAGCGTCGAGGATACTGGGCCTTCAAAGTTTCCTTGTGATAGAAGGCTATGAGTCCTACCACTAGAAACTGTTAGTGAATATAGGAAAACAGCTAAATAGTGTATGATCTGTCACCCATGCATTTGTAATTTAATTTAATTATATGAATTATGTATGCACGTTTATTATGAACTTTATTGTACACGCCACATACAAACAATTTATGGACAATGGGTATTAAATTCATTATAACATTTTCAGAATTGTCCATTCGCTTTAACCCCGAGGCCCAGCAGACGGAACATTAAGAGGACTATTTATAACATTCATGTAATATAATATAATCACATTAAATTTATTTAATATGATAATAACTAAGCGCTTGTCTTGTTAATTATAGTTCCGGGTTCGCATCCGGCGACACATGGTGTAGTGATTGGTTGGTGCTAGGCTTCTTTCGAATCCGCCTGCCGCCGCTTTCACATTGTAAATCTGCTGTTATAACAGCATATCTGTTTCATCTGTTAAAATGTGAGAACTACTCACAGAGTTGCGTGTACATGTTTCACAGACAACGGTGATTTTGTCTATTCAAGTACGAATTTCTAAATAGAAGTGAAATAACATATTGGAAATTTTAGCTCATAAAGAATGAAGAGTTTATCTATAAGAACACAGTAGAGATAAAACTTGGATATACCCTACACAGACGTCATTGCATATTCTCTGATGTTGTGCACGGTACACGAGGAATCTCCTGTTCTGCGTGAGATTATAAATAAAACCTTTATTCGAATTAGTTCTACAGTGTAAATTTAATTAGTGCTGGCGTAAAATTTTGTATACATTTATTTATTATTTTGTATAACAGCAATGATTCAATGTTATATTGATCAACAGACAGAAGGTATTAGTCAGTTTGTAGCCATCATTTTAGACGAGCACAGCATTTGCAGGTATCAACGCATTACTACACAAATTAAAGTAAAAATATCATTAAGGGAGAAATACAACTAATCTCCGCATTGGTGGTAGGTCTCTGTTGCCGGATACCATCTAGCTAAGTACCAATTATAGAACCATTGACCATAGCTTGTCTGAACAGTGGGTATTCTAAAGATGTTTTGTATTGGTGCTCTACGGATTTTAGCAGGAACAGAAATCTTGAATTGAGTTAAAAGGAACAATGATTTTCCCACGCAGTAGTTTACATGAAAACATAATGTTGTAAGATTTCTGACGCGTTTAAGAGATCCATAGCAAAGTTATATAGGCGACCGACGTAATTGTTCAACCAATTATGAGTAGAAAACAATTTTTTTATTTTTACACGATTAGAAAATGATGAGTAAGTTTTTACAGAATTTGATACACTCATTCATGAGCTACTGAAATGACTAAAAACATTTTTTCTCACTCCAATAACAGTATTTATTTTAATAATGATTTTTTTCTCGTTTTTGTATAATTTGCTTATATGTAACATGTAAATTTTTTAGAACAAAATATTGGAGATATTGCTTTTGTCATTTAGAAGTCATCTAAGAATAGATATTATAAAATTCCTTCCTTAAACCAAATTAACAGTCATCAAAGCGAAGGGCGGGGGAGGAACAGCTAGTATTTAAATAAATACGACACGATAAAATGTGTTCAATGCGATATTTATTACTTCGCATTAGGATTAAACTAAATTATAACTATTGAACGTTTCTTATGGTCGGATTGTGTCCAAAATCCATTTCATGTACCAAGAGACATCGGTGTAAACACCAGGGAATGTGGAACCGCATTGACTTGGTCCGCGGGATACGATGCCGTGCTGAATATATTTGAATTGGCCTTTGTATTCGCCTTCCAACATCAGAGGACCACCAGAGTCACCTTTACATGAATCTTTCCCAACTTCACCAGCACAAAGTAAACTCTTCGTGAGATCTTCCTTAGAATTCCTGTAAACATATTGTAGTAATTTAGAAATTTTGGTTAAGAAGAATAAAGAATACGATTTTCAGAATACAATCGTTTATATAGTCGGTGAATAATCTTTTTAAAGTAAAATATTAAAGACATTTCAGTAATTTGACATTTTATTTGCTAGTATAACTAATATATAAAGTCTTAAGTTTTTGGGGTCCATATTTTAACACCCATATAAACTAGAACGTTCATGTTCATTCGGAGAAAGGAAGGAAAAATCTTCAATAATTACTACTTTTGGTGGAAGCTACAATAATAACATGAATGTATTATTATCTACAGTAAAACTAATTAATTTTTAAAGCAAATTTAAAATTTTGCTACAAACATATAAATGCTGCATTAAGGTCGGTTAATCCAAGAAAGGAGTAAGGTTTTTAGAATACTGCCATAAACTTGTAGTAGTAGTGAGTGGTTCTACACCAGCTATATTCTTGTGTTATATATATAGCTATATATATATATATATATATATAACACAAGTTGCTTGAATTTTTTCTCTATTTTAATAACATATAAATTAATAGAGATAAAATTTAAACAACTTGAGTTAAACTTGACTTTAGCAAATTATGAATTTGTCATACATTTGCACATTGCTACATTAGTAGTAGTATTCATCTATATACAAGGTATTACTATATAAATAGATTACTATTTATATAGTAATACTTTGTATATAAGAGATTTCCAACTATGTAGAGACTCATCACTGTATCTCTGCGACCAAAACGCTTAGAGATTTGAAATTGGACAGGAACATTCCTTTAACTGAGTGTAGTTCAGCTAAGAATGGATTTTACAAAATGTTACCCCCAAAACGGGTTGTGGAGATCTTAAAGCTATCAAAGCGTAAAACAGTTAATTATTTGATTCGCACATTTCAATTCTGATAAGATTCAGGATTGAGAGGGTTAGAATATCACTTAGGCATTAATATTGCGTTATATAATCTAGTTGTGATGATTTACATAATATAATAATTAAATAAGTGAATACCTGTTGTAAAAATCTTTGCAACTCTCCCTACTCCTTATTGGTATCTCAACTTTGAGCAGCACAGAGGAGGCTGTATAGTTCTCTGTCAATCCCCAGCCGGTGACAACTGCACGCATGGACTCAAGGTTTCGTTCTCTTAACGCGCGCGTGATCGGCAGACATATTGCTCCCATATTTCCTAAAACATATGAACGAGATATAAATCAGTAAACTAGGATGCAGGGTAAAAGCTATATCTCCTAAAACGTACTTAGGTATGCAACTAATCGCCGGTGCTTTGCGTAGAAAATTCTGCGAACCATCACTAACGGGGTTTCGGTAAGAGTATCCTCTCTTTCTTGACCACCAAAAAATTATCTTCTAATAATGTCGCTAAAGTTATGGTCAGCGCATCACTAGTATTTAGCATTTCGTTGGTCATAGAAAATGTAAAATATACTTATCATTTCAAGTTTCAAGACGTATTAAAACATAATACAATAATACGTCTAAAGTTATAAGAACTTAGTACTCTTAGATCATATTTATATAAACGTTATAAATAAACTTAACACTTAAAAAAATTAAGTGGTCCTTGGGACTTAAATTATGAATTTACAAGTTCGCATGGTTAAAATGTTTAGCAATAGCTGGTATAAAATTGAATAAGATTTGTATAAAAATAGTGAAGAATATAGGAAATTGTAGGAAAATACTGCGAAATCAGATTTAAAAACAGTAATAAAATACGCAAAAGTTTTTAACATCGATCAAATATTTTCGACATGCAAATTACAGTTACGCAAATTTGCTATCAGTTAACCAGAAGGCGTTACGAATAAAAGTTTATCAGGACACATAATAAATAATGTTTATTAATATTTATCCAGCTCCAGTCTTTGCTAATTTATCGTATAATTTATAGTAAATAGCATGCGTTGACCAAAAAAGTGGTATTGGAGTATGCGATGGTTTGAAACATCAGCATTTACTTACGTTGTGAAAAATCCGCCGCACCTCTCAATCTTAGAAGTGCAATGTCATTACGGACTATAGGTTGGCCGGTGTATGCGGGGTGAATAATTCTCTCTGATACTCCAAAGTCCTAGAAAATATGATGAGTCGTAAAGGTTTCTTTAATATTATATCAGATATTAAACTTTGTGTCACAAGTTAAATGCAATTTGACCATGAAAAACTATACTAGATTTAAAAGTAGTATGCCGGATTGAACGACGATCTATCGATCGTACTTTGAAGAAGATGCTTCAGCTTTAGTTTATAACTTACTGAATTTATAAATTCAAACTTTCTTATTTACATTTTCATATTAATAATGTTGATTCTCAGAATACTAGAACGTTGTTATGATTCGACAAAAGCTTACAAATATTCAAACATCACTTCGGGAAGCCTAAAAAGTATCAGGATCCGCAAACCGAGGGTAAAGGCAAATATTTAGTACCATATACAGTACCTTATGATTAGATTCACAAATGAAGGTGCTTTTATCACAGTCTACTTTAGATTTCCAATCGTAATCTCCGAGTCTTACGCCTGCTATTTTCTTCTCTTTCACACAGTGAGCTGCAGTTAACACATACAATGGACTGATAAGTGTTCCCCCACAAAGGAACTGTAGACCGACCCCTAAAATGTGAGAAAAATATTTTTTCATTGACACCAATTAATTTAAATAATAATCCAGTAACAACGCATAAATAATTTGTTATTAGGCATGATAGTTATACGTTTCCCCCAATTGTTTTGGTATTGGTTCACTTTACGGCCGTCTCAAGAAGAATATAATAAAACAGAACAGAACAGAAGAGAAAATTCTCTACTGCACGCTTTATTATATTGCAATTAACTAAAGACATTAGTTACAATGATAAATGCGCAAAGGGCAGTCTTATCGATCACCAACGGCGGTAATAGCGATCTCTCCCAGGCAACTTTTAAATGGAAAATATCTAAAAAATAAATAAATTTGGTAAGGGTTGTTTATTAATATGTAACATAAAATAATAATATATATACATATACGTAATCTATACTATATACATATAGGAGATATCCAGAGATCAACTGACTCATCACGAGATCTCCGAAACAATTAGATGGAAACACTTAAAATTTGGTAGGGATATAGCTTCTGTCATTTAGAGGTAGGCTAAGAATAGATTTATCACAATTTCCTCCTCCTAAGCAAGTTACAGGGGTGACACGGCCAACAAAGCGGGTGGGTAACAGTAACATACTTGTATACAGACATATTACATTCTTACTAGAACGTTCTTCAAATTGGTAAGGATACATCATGATACTTTTGGGAGGGTAATGTTATAGTAAATACATTTATTATCAAATTTTAAACAACAAAAGCATACTCACTTGTGTTGTATGAAATAAGTACCATCCATGGAAACTCGTAGAGTTTAGCTATTCCACCTCCCACAATTTGGCTACCCTCGATATAACCACATTCCTCCGGCAATAGACGAAGATTTTGATGTTGATCTATTTCTTCAGGGGCTGGAGGAAACTCTGAGCAACATACCTGGTTAGACAACATGATCAATAAAGCTTAATTATATTACAACGAACATTAAAATAACAGAATAGTCATAGATTTTTTTTTGCTATAATTATTTTTATCGTTATTTATTTTAGTTAAAAAAATTTATTATAATCTATCACATGCTAAGTAAAAAAGTGAAAATTAAAAATCTTCAGTATGGGGTAAAACAAAATTTCTTAAATAGAATTAAAAGAAATAAGTAAAAACGCTGTTCTGACTTTTGGGATTCCGTTCACGTATTCCGAAGAACATATGGCGTTTCTGATGATTTCTTCAGTTCTATTATCCTTTTTGTTAACAGCTAGGTACACAGCACCAGGGCATGAACCAAGGGCTTGGCAATCTTGGCAAGTTTCTGTAATGTTATCAGAGCAGTGTAAATCTATATATAATGAAAATTGGTTTTGTCTGTTCGCCTATCACGTAAAAACTAATTGTTTGAATTTCATAGAACGTAGTTGTCGAGTTTCGTATTCATTAAAAAAATATTAATTGTAATTTTAGTGAAAGGCTTCGTTGAATTTGTTGTTTTGCTTTGTTAAGTTTGTAAAGATAACTACTTTACAAAAAAAAAACACTGATTCACAATTCTGGTAGATCAGGTTGATAAAAAATTTATGTTTAGAAGTACCTATATCACTTTTAAAAATTGTTAATTAAAACTAACTAATATATCATGTGTAACTTTAAACATAATAACTGATAACATTTGTCCATACATTTTTATCACTGCTTAAGTAAAAAAATTTGGAAATATATTTTATAATAATGTAGCTATTTTGTAAATATATCTATAATCAAAGTGTTATTTTAATAAATTATATATCGAAACAGCTCGAAATTGTTAACTATTAGCTTGTGACTTGAAGACTTTAGATTTTTTTGCAAGTTTTTCCTCCTTCGGCATTGTTCATAAAACCGGTGTAACATGTCGAGATACACATCAGTAATTATAATATTATTATAACGTTCTTAAATAAAGTCCCGAGTTTTAGTACTTATGTTTATTAAAGTTAGTTTAACCTATAATTTTATCACTATTGTAAGATGAAGTTTCTGAAGTAAAAGGATGTGGGAATAATGAATTGCTGCTGTGTAATTGAATGAATAGATTGTTAGAATCAGAATTCGCAATATATACAATCTTATATATTATTTTAGTAGTAATAAATCAGGGAAAACAATGTATTATACATCAAAATAATGAAATACTTTGACTTTACTGTATTATAAGAAAAAATACAAAAAGTTAATTTTAATTTTTAATAATTTTATAACTCACTTGCTAATATTTCTTGGGCACCTAAAAGAAATGTCAAAAATATCACAACCTTCGAATATAACATTGTTTATTATTAATAACAACTAAATAAATATAAATTTTAAAGGCTTCGATCCTCTCCTCACGGATGTTCAAAACCTACTGACCATGATACCTCTGGCTTTACCGTATAACGACTTCCAGCGGAGATTTGTTATACAACTATAATTTTAAACAACCTGGTGCATATAATGAATTGAAGGATTTTACGCATAAAGTTTATAATAATATAAGGAAACGTCTCAACAACAAATCAATAACTAAATTTTACTAAAATGCAACTGTTTGTTATGGTCAGGTTATTGTAAGGATAATAAGCTATAGTAAATATGTTGTTACGTTAAGAGCATACCAAATGGAACGTACAAACTATTATAAGCTATTCTATTGCCTTTTTTATACTACGAAGCGACGAGACGAGCAGAATGTTCACCTGATGGTAAGTGATATGCCTGCGAATAACAACGTAGGGCTAGTTAGGATTGTATACACTGCACCACATTGCGCTCGGCGCCTGAAACATAAAATGCTAAGTCTCGATACCTCAATAATTACATTAGCTACAGCGCCCTTCAAACAGGTACACAGTAATGTTTTCACAGTACTTTGACGGGTGCAATAGGCGCTGCGGCGGTACCTACCTAAACGGTCCCCGGCAACGAAGATCTACCACCAGTACAGACTATGTGGGAAAAGACGAGTGTTGTTTTACATTAACAGTTACTTCTGTCCTTGTCGGTTTTCTGCTTCTCTGAGAACAGTTAATGTAAGTTGAGCGAGCATTGATCTTACGAACGGGCAGGTGGTCGTCCATTGGGTTACATAAATTTGATGGTAAGTTGGCGGATGAGTGATGGATATGCCCGCGTTTTACAATACGACGCTACTGAGGATAACACACATTGCACCACAACGCGTTTGTTGCCTTGATATATAATAAGTTAGGCTTCCTTAACCCAGTAATCACACCGACTACAGCGCTCGTAAAAACGGAATAAAGGTATAATCATAAACGTAAAAAAAACTTGGCGATTCATACGGTGTGCGAAAACAACCTTCAATAAAACCTTATATGCGAAAAGTATGAAATAAAAAATTCAACATACGATATTAAACTTAAACAAAATAAATACTTTATATCTCAAAAACCCCGGCTGTATGATTCATAGCTCGGTTCGCAGATTTCCTGTTATTAAAACCTGTAGTAGTTTCTACAATGTTTTTCTCACAAGGAAAACATTATAAGCATTTTTAGTTACAGCGTGATTTCAATTATTAATTAGTCATCAGCTTGATCTGTGTGTACCTGAAGAGTAACGGATCACACACATGTTTAATTGAGATTTATCTTCTACGCCAATATTAAAGTAATACATTCAGTTCCTACGATTAAATTGTAAGAAAAAAAAATATATTAATGTACCGTTTAGAGGTTTATTTATTATCTAAAATGTACTAATATTTGACCTCTTATGATGTTAAATGATGCTGTATATTCTATTGTATATTAATTATACACATTTTTCAAAGATTACCTGATAGTAAACGACTCGTCTGCCTCTCTAAATATGGCACTGATAGAATAATATACACTACAACACATTGCTCTGGTCGTCTTAAGATATAGGATGCTAAGCCTCTTTAATCCAGAAATTTGACTAGCACAAAGCTCTTTAAAATTTACACACTACTCTATGGCGGATGGAATAGCAATTACGGAATTACTTTACTGGACTGTTCTGGCCGGGATCCACCATACATATTGTTATGAAATAATTATTAAATAGTCATAAAAAAATAATAATCTTTTATTATTTCTGTAAAGTGTTTATGTTTATGTTCAATTTTAGTTTTTAGGTTATGTTCAAGTATATATCTATTATTATTTTTCTTCTTGTTTTTGTGGTCAATAGATTGAGAAATATTTCGATTCATTATTCATTTCATACAAGTAAAACCTCCACTTTCCAATGGTCCAGCTTATCTGAAAATGTTTCATTTAACCGATGACTGAATAAATTAATAAGCAAAGTTGCATGCAGAAAAAATTGCTATAACATTATGCCAATGCGTTTTTGCACACTAATTCACATGAACAAGGCTGTAAATGTTGAACCGTGCCCGCTCAGAATAATTTCATATGATCACATCCCAACGAGATCAACACTGATATAACCGTAGATTCACAATATAAGGGAGTGTGTTTATTCCCAAAATATACCAAATTATAGGAAATATAATTTTTATTTCCATAGATAGATAAAACAATGAAAGCTTTTAAAATTCCAAGAATATTAGTTTGTTGTTAAAAATAATTTTATTCAGTATCCCGATAAATGTAATATATAGAAAATATTTGTATTAGTATATTAAATGTATGGTAGCACAATAGCTACCATGAGATCCTCTATAAAAATTCGATCTCAGTCTCTGATTGACCCGAGTGTTCAGGTCAAACCCCACTCAATACGAAATCCCAATCATATTTCTTTGATGCCAAGTCAGCTACATTGTATGTAATCAGTTGTGATCACGAAGTAAATGTCATCGATTTTATCTTTTATTTTATTCGCATCGATTGGTAATTTCGTTGTTGTAAGATAATATTACAATGTATCATTATATTTTACTTCTATACAATTTTCTTTTAGACACAGTACATATTTTTAATAAATTTTTAATGTTATAAAGAGTCTCTGTCTAAATAGACGGAATGATAATTTTTTTAATGATTACACTAACTTCTTTATCACTAACAATGTTTGACGTTAGGTTCTAATGCATATACCAAGCACATCAATGGCACGGTGTCAATCAATATTTGCAGCGAAATTAAAAAAAAAAATCGAATATATAAAGGTATTTTTGATAATTACTACGGAAAGTAATTAATGATATTTTATGGTCAATAATTGGTGAAGTTCTAACAGGAATTAGCTGTTGAATGCCGCAGCAACCGGTATTACAAGTATCGGTTTGTTTTTGTTATTTCACAAGTAAAGTCAAATTATGGTAGCAGCGATTGAAATAAGTCAATTTATTTGAAAACTTGAAGCACGTGAACATAATATTGTTCCCACGCACAGTTAAATAATAAAATACTTGAAAATAAATTGTTCTCATACTAAATAAGCAGAACATACGTTTCCACAATAATTTTAATAACAATGATATCCGATAAAAATACACAGATTGATCTATAAACGGTATCAATCAACAAACAAAGTCCATTGAAACGGTTCCGAATTGATCCGTTATAAGATCTGTCGTGAGTTATCGTCATGATTGAGGGCAAGAGATAACTTAAGTAATAAAAAGTACAAGTACCGCAGCAAATCAAGTTTGCAGGTTTGCCATAAGGCTTTCGGTACAGAGGGGAACTAGATTCGAAGTCAATGCAAGAAGTTTTAACCAGAGTTACAAACTTTTTAAGTAATACATTTAGAGTAGTCTTACAGGGTAATTTTTTAAGAATGCGAATACTTCGGGTTAAGAAAGCTACATGCATATCATCAGTAACCAGTTCAAATCCACCATTGACTTTTGGCTATTACCGTAAACATTTTTAATAATGGAATATAATTATAAACTGATGCCTTAATAATTTTTTGACAAAAAGGAAAAACTTAAATGGTTTCTTTAAGGCGAATTTTAATAGTGGTGGTTAATCTAACATATTTTTCTATATAAGTATTTTCTCATTCGGTAATGTCAACTGTCTACTTTTACAGATTAAAACCTGACCGCAATGCATTTGAGATCGGCAACTTAAAGTATGATAGCAATTGTTGTTAATAATAATCAAGTTTAATAATAATTAAAATAAACACGTCAAATTAAATATGGGTTCATAACTACGATCGATTTGGTCAAGACAGTGTATATTTACTTGTTCCCACTGAAGGCTCTACCGAGGGTTGGTAAATATAGAAGTGTGTATATACTCAAAATTACCAGTGTTATCGATACACCATCTATTGTTAATAACAGGAAGTGATTGTTATATTCTTTTTAAGTGAAAAAAGTAAAAACTACCCTAAATTTATTCTACTCAACGAAACGATGAAATTATTATTTTTGTTATAGTTCATCAAAACTTACAGTCATAAGAGAATTAAAGTATTAAGTTTCTTTTTAATTTTGAATAGTATTTACGTACATTATTAGTTAAAAATAAAAAAAAACTTGGCGATTAATACTTTCAAAGTAACGTGAAAATAATTATATATAAATGTTTTGAGAGGACTTCAAAAATTCAAATATATTTGAACACATCTAAAGTAAGCCTAAAATGATAGCTCTTCATTGTTATCTTAGGAATGGACCACAGACACTAGAAAAAAATCTTTGTTACATATTCCATCAAAATGAAATTTTAATATTGTAGTATAGTTAATAGGCATATATTTCATATCCGGAAAATGTATGGTTTAAATGTGGTTTACTTGTAATGATAATCTTATTATAGTAATATTACTGTATCAAAAACACGTGGCTAGCGCGGTGGACGAATGACTCTCTGTATGACGTCCTTTGTCCCAGCATTGGGACCATTACGAGGACTGTTCATGTTACTAAACAAAAATAAGATACTTTAGGCGGTGGTGTTTTCGAAATATTTTAACTAATGATTAATTGTTATAATCTGTTACTACCAGGCAAACTACTCACCTAGAGATGATGTTATATATAAAAACAATTATACGTATACTTCATTTATTTTTAATATAAACATGCATTCTGCTTCATCATCGTGATCATCATATAAATCCTTGAACGTCCACTGCTGAACATAGGTCTCTTTTAATATATACCACAAATAACGGTCACATTTTGCTTAGTGTTAATCAATACTTAATAAAGAATTCTGAGATGCGTTAGTTTCCGTTCCCCATTCGATATGAAACAGCACCTTCATATTGCTCCGAAACTTTAGAGGTAAGGGTCAACGTTATGAATAATTTATTGAATATAAAACATCTTTAACTCACCATTTGCCCACTCGTAATGTGGCGTTCAGTTTTAATTAAGACCACATTAAAATAAAAAAGTTTTGAATTTGTCACCGTTAGATACTGAAATACAACATTAATGCCCTCGTAATCTTGTAAGTTGTCCTCAAATGCTTTTACAGTTAGATACTACAATCGATAACTGTATTTCAAATGAGACATTTAAATATTTAACTTATCAAAAAAAAAAAAGGTTAAGACACAACACTTTAATCACTATAACTATAAAGTAATAACTTTATAGTCAACACTGCTAACATTTTCTTTACTTACTCTTGTTAGGTTTTTCATTTATGTTCAGAGATAACGAAAAATTAAACAGATTTTGATCTTCAAAACTAATCTCACAAATGAACTGGTTTTGATGCTTATTATGTCTTTAGCAATTTGATAACTAAAGTAACTGAGCTATAGTTAATATATAATGTGTTTTTATGACAAAGTAAGAAAAGTATTTCAACGAGTATTTAGAAAACAATTACTAAGAGATAATAAATATTTTTTTATACCTTTACTTAGTTGTAAATATATTAAATCAAATTTATGTATACCCTGTTTATCTATACCATCAAATAATACAAGTTATTGTTACTTCACTTGTTACTCTTCCGTTTACTTCTCGCGGCCGAGTTAATCTCAATCGGGACTAATTCAGCTTTAGACCTAAATAAACTCACCGACGCTGCGGCGCCTTTTCCTAATTTAACAATTTACGACTGCAGCTCAGTAATGGTTATTACTGCACTTGCACCACAGAAATACAAAGTAATTCTCAAAATGTTTGTTTTGTGAGGCAACGATAAAATCGATGTCTTTAGTTAGCGCATTTACACATGAAGTTAAATGACAATGTGACTACCCTGGCTCAAAGGTTTTATAAGATGATATTGATAGCTGGCCAGGAGAGCTCAAAATTACTCAACCAATAAACAAGTTTAACTATGTGTGCCCCAAGAATAGAATCAAGGATCTCCGATTTACGGAGACAATGACAGCGGTTCATAAACTTAACTAAAATGCTTAAGTTAGATAAAGTACCTTATTTTTGGATAAAATTAGTGCCCTTAGTCTTAAAGAATACCTTAACAGATTCTACGGATCCGATATTAACAAGCTTTTTACTTAATAACTTTTTTAATGAAGGTGTTATATAATGATTTAAAGTTATGTATATAATAAAGTATGTTCCTAATACAATTATAACTGACTTTAGTTCATGTAATTTCTAGTTAATTAAACATGAACCTTAATACATCACTCAGCTTGTTTGTCGTAACTGGTTTAATAAACTACTTTGTCGCGTGCTTGGTACATAATTACCGTCTACTTCTATTATTATTTATTATGAAGTTGTAGTGAAAAATCTAAGTTATTGTATTGTAAGGAAAAATAAACACATAACTTAATACAGGATATATAATGACTCAGAATTATCGCTTGGATACTAACTGTTCCTTTTAGACATCATTTGGATAGAACGAGATTGTAAAGAGATTTTTACTGTTATCTTCTTGCGTCTCATCTACTATTAATAATCACACTTAAACCAGTAAAATGTATACATTTGATGAGTGAATCAACTATTAGTAATCTGCAGTTTCAACGAACGTATCTAGAACGATATATTCTAAAGCAAAAACTTTTTATAGAAACGAATATTCAATAATGTTGACATATTTATTAATATTCATTAAACAATAGCATTCATAAATAGCAAATATATCAAAATCAAGACTGTTCATTGCTACTAAGTTATAGAGAGAGCGAGAGCTGAAGAGAAAGAGAGAAAGAGAGTATAATATTTAAAACAAATGGACTCTCATGTGAAATAATAAAGTGCGGGTATGAAAACGAAGAGTTTATTATGGAGATCGACTGAACTGCTAAAGAGTTAGTATTCCGCAGTGCTGTAAGAAGGAAATTTCAAAACCTTTATCTTGAATTGTATATTAGGTTTGGGAAAAAGTTTGTTCGCGTTTTTTAAGAAAATTCAAAACATATTTTAATATAATTTATTTATATTTAACTAAAGTATGTAGGTACCATTTTGTTTGATAACTTTTTGCCATCTTGTAAGAAGGGACATGATCCCATTGCTATAGAAATTTTGGGACTTCTGATCAAAATACCGCGACAAGTGGTTTTGGCAGTCCTCTTGTGATGTTAACCTGACACTACCTAAAGAATTCTGAAGAGACCGAAACAGGTGGAAATCTGAAGGTGCAAGGTCAGGACTATACGGCGGATGCATTAACACTCCCCAGCCAAACTCTCTTAATTTTTGCTGAGTGGCTAAAGATGTGTGAGATCTAGTCTTACCATGATGAAAAACCACACCCCTTCTGTTGAATAATTCCGACCGCTTTCTCTCAACTTCTTACTTTAATCTTATCAGTTGTTCGCAGTAGAGTTCAGAATCGATGGTCCTGCCTGGTGGTAACAGCTCATAATGAATAATGCCCTTCCAATCCCACCACACACACAGCATCACCTTGTTGCGAGTTAACCCGGGGTTCGCCACAGTCTGTGAAGCCTGACCGGCCTTTGACCACGACTTTTTTCGCACGCTCTTGTCGTACGTGATCCACTTTTCATCACCAGTTATCAGCTTCTTCAAAAATGGTTCGGTTTCATTACGTCGTAATAAAGAATCACAAACGAGTACACGATGTGGTGTACTGAGTATTCGTGAGGTTCCCAAATATCGAGCTTTTTTGTGTACCCAGTTTTATTCAAATGGGCCAAAACTATTTTGTGGTCAATTCCCAGTGCTTCAGCTACGTCGTAACTACTGATATGCCGATCTTGCTCCACTTTTTCAAAAATGGCATCTATTTTATCCGTAATAGGGCGACCAGAACGACGTGCATCTTTGACATCAAAATTTCCGGATTGAAAACGCTTAAACCAAATTTGTGCTACTTTCGCAGACACTGCACTAGCTCCATAAACATCGCAAATTTTTTTCGCGGCTTGCGTTGGCATTTTTACCTTTTTTGTAGTAAAATTTTAAAATGTATCGAATTTCTTCATAAGATTCAATCATCTTGACAGTACGAAAAACAAATGAAAATCACACATTTTCCTAATTTGAATTTGGTATTATGTTCTTTAAAACTTTAACTTTCAATGACACCAAAACCAGCCAGATACAAATAGTATTGCCAAAGAGATTTTATTACAAGTTCATACATACTATAATGCGAAAAGACTTTTTCCCCGACCTAATACTTTTATGAAAACGTAATAATTTTACGGAAGTAATTTAATTGATAACAGCTAACATATTGTAACGAATTACATTTATTTATAAAAATAAATTAATGATTCTATAAAAAATATTAAATAATAAGAGCGTTTAAATAGCTCAAATGAAATTTATTGAAATATATATAGTTGAAAATATAATTTAGCGAAAGTAAAAAGAGTGAAATAAATGTATCTCTAAAATATGGAACTATACAAAAATATTTAAAAATATTTTAAACAAACTTTATTCTAGGACTAAAATATGAAAATATAATTTAAAAATATAAAAAAAAGATTCGGAGCCATTTTCAAGCGTGAAGGGATTATAAATTGGAAAATAAACTACACAAACAGCATCAGACTATCTTAACAAATATTCATCTTTCTTTATAAACCTAAAAGAACCGAGTATTACTATAGACAACGTAGAACATAACATAAATGGTCAAAACATAAACATTAACTATACTAAAAAAATAGTATGCATCATCCTGGTCACGTAATATAAGATTATATGAGATCCTAAATATTGTTTAAGAATTTATTTATAATTCAATTTATTTAAAAGGGGGAGAGGTGAAATAAGATCTAACATGTCGCGCAGACAATTTGAATTTTTTAACTAATACTGGTGCCCAGGTGCTTAATCTCCTGTACGGAGTGGCGTGGACTCCATGCCATAGCTCCCTTAGCCTATCTAAATAATAATCTCTCAAGTTACACAAAAGGCATACAACTAAATTGGTAAGGTTAATTTAAATATAGATAAGTACAAGGGGTGCAAAAAGTCCCGCTCAACAAGTCACAGCACTCAAGCCAACCTCACCTGCTGGTGGTGCAGCCTGCTAATTAACAAACGTGGCTCTAGCTCCCGCCAGCTGATATTGGGCCAGTGAGCTGGGAAATGGCCCAAATCCTCCCAAATGAACCTCTACAAACGACGGCCTGTAGTGCGCGGAGCTACCCAAGGCTATGTTGACTAATGTCGCTGGAAGCCGCTGGATGCGAGAAGCGTATGACCGATCGAAGTGGGGATTCATGGGGGAGGTCTATGTTCACTGCTAGGGACATCTATCGGCTAATGATTTGATTTGATAGATAAGCGCAGATTTCGGGTGAGGTTTGCGTACGGTACATTATCTCTGTGCACGACTCTGCTGATGCCCGAGGTAATTGTTAAAGGTAATATTTTGTTATCGCCGAATAATTTACTCTTGGTTGAACAACAAATCTAATATTATCCTGGCGACATATTATTATGGGTTCAAGTCCGTTTGTGAATCTATTAAGAACACCAAAATTACCGCTTAATAATTGTCAACAGAGGCACAAAGAAACAAATAAAAACATGGAAGAGAAATGGTCGGCGCTGTTTCCTGTATTTGTGTTACCTAATGCGGTATGAAACAACTCCATTGTGAAGTTTCGGTGTTGATGTGTAAAAGCGGCGATTTGGTTTTGTTTGATATACGTCCCCGGCTTGCGGCGTCGAGTGTGGCCATTCTACGTAATTGTTTGTATAACTATTTTTAATGCACGCATTTGAAGCTCGGACGAAAGCTTTAATCGGACAAATGTTTTAGAACAATCGTTGAAATTTATTTTTTCATCTCATAAATCTCGTTGTAAAAATTTACTGGAGTTAGGGCTGCTGCCGCAGAACGTCTAGCCAAGTACCACCGCAGCTCCTATTTCTGCCAGTAAATAGTGGTGGGCAAACAAAACTTTAATCTAGTGTGAAGGATGCTATATTTATTGAAATTATTGGGGTAACAAGACCCAACATATTAAGTCTCAAGGCGGCGAGCACAATGTGGTGTATGAAATCCTAATTTGCGCAGGTAAGCGTATCACTTACCATAACGCCTCATTCATCTCATCGCTTCGTTGAATAAAAAAAATATATATGTAACTAAAACAGTATTTCGTTAAATTAAAAAATGGCATTATAAAAGTTTCTATTAGAATATTTAAAAAAAAACAATTCTAATAGACATGGGAAAATACTTCATTTTCCTTAATTACAGTTAACTTACCTCTTAAAACAGAGGTTCAAAGTTCAATTCCAGCGCCACACACATTGGTGGTGGTGGAATCAGTTCTAGATTCCAATATGCGAGTGGAAGTTAGCTACTAACTGAATTTCTGTGTTCTGGTTATCAAAAATAAAAGCTAAAATATTCTAGGTATCAACGCATTAGATAGAATTAAAGCCAGATATGGGTTATTAAAACATAGGGTCCAAGTATGTACCGTTGGAACCATTAACTAGTGTCAGGTCTCTTTTGCCAGAGACTGTTTAAATAGGTACCACGGCAGCTCCAATTTCTGTCGCCAAACAGTAGTGTGCGAACATTACTGTTACTGTGTCTGGGTTTGAAGGGCGTTGTAGCAATCTCATTTGTCAAGATGACGGACACGTGGCGGTATAGTGTACAACATGCTAACCTGCGCCGCGTTTTTAAGAGTGACTTACGGACCAGATGTCTCGGTCGTTACGTCGCTTCCTTGAATAAATAAAATATATAAAAACATAAAATTTCTTAACGGATATAGTTTCATTGCTAAAATATAATATATCGCCATAAAGCATTAAATCCAACAACCGGTTCTAGTTCGACAGCCGACGTTTTACGTCGCAAGCTTCAGTAAGTTACGAGCCGGATCCGCGATAACACGTAGCGTGATCGTACTTTTTACGCAATCTAAGTTATATCGGAATCCTTTACTACTTTGAAATAAGTCTTCAATAAGTTAATGTGTTATAATGTGAATTTATCCGTTAATGGAAATAAATTGTTTGATACACTTTGAGATTGTGAATGTGTTGAATTGATTGCCAAAAATATTCCTCATATGTCGACGGCTATCAAATATAATATTTTCATATTCTATATCTTATATTTTTAATGTTACATGTAAGTATTTTTTACTTGTGCTTAATTTTTTAATTCGCGGTATATTATCAGTATTCTAAATATTCATGAAAACCTAATCTAATCTAAATTATTTTTATACAATAGACAATTAGCTAGAACGTGTTTAAGTATCTTGACATATTTAATAAAAATAAAAAAAGGTTATAAGTAATGTTAATCTAGATTTGCCCTTTGAATGTGGCGCGTACATATTTTTAACCTTGAAAATCCTCTTGATGTTTGACATAAATTTAATATTGCTGTAAATTTTACATTATTGTTTAAAGTTATTTCTTGTTTATTAAGCACTAGCTTTTCATATAGGTTGCTATTTAAAGATACCATAGGTCCTGTTTTTCTCGTTTTATCTTAAGGCAAATAACTTTATTTTTATAATGAACATCTCATTTGTGAGAAGCTAAATAGAATAGTATATATTTTCACAATCGCTTTAGACTTACAAGAAATGCATTAGGCTGAAATAGGGCCTATTTGGGGGTGCACAGCTAATTTTTGGTTTTCTTGTTAAAGTAGATTATTTTCTGTCGTTTCTTTAACCATTTCTCCAAATAAACTATTTCTATATACTCCTATCTATATAAAAAATAATAAATTTTTTGGCAACAGAAGCGACCAATGCATCAACTGTGCATTCAAATCTGTCGCCTGCATCCTTAGACATAATTAAAAGAGCTTAATAAGATCGATACAGCAATTGCAAAGAAAACTCGTTAAACAATAAGTTATTCTTGTATTCCCATTTAAATAGCATAGTGATAGAAAAGGAGTTTTTAAAGTTATATAATTTCGCATCATTTGAAAGATTCCCAGATTAATTAGTACTGAAATATCTAATATGCTTTAACTAACAATTTTCTAACTATATTTATTTGCTTAGGCCCACCGCATTAAATATAAATTCACAATTTTTATAGGTGTTTAAAGAAAGAAGACTAGTGGATGAAAGTCTCGACGTTTTTTCTATACTGTCAGCCAGATAGGGTCGACAACCTTTTCATGAATAACACGGCAAAAAAAACTCATTGGACACACTTTTGAATAATATATCATAATAACTAGTATTACAGAGTATGTACAATATCACACAGTGTTATATCGTTGATAGTTAGTGTTTAATAACAAAGGATAACACTTATAAGTTTAATAACACGAGCTACACTCCCGTCGACAGTCGGCGAAAGACTGCCTGCCATCCTAAAATCTTGCATAAAGCTATATTGTAATCAAACAGTGTTGCCATAAGTGTTAAAGTGTTGCCAATATAAAGGAATTAAATACGAATACTCATAACTATAATTGTAACAAAGGATTATTTGTAACATTATTAACTTCTTTACATTTGATCTACTCCTATATTCATACAAATAATTCCTCGCTACTATTTTATGATTACTTAATCAAAGTTATGTAACGATCAATTTACTTACTTATTTTAATTTTGCTAACAATTAAATAAATGAAAAAAATAAACATGTTTAGTGATGTACATGTCGATAACTATTTAGATAGATGTTATTGACTCGAACATCGCTGCTGAACACCGTTAGATCAGGTAAAAACCGATGCGGATGTTCGATTAGTCATACTTTTCGTGATATACCGCAATTGATAGTGTTTTCTGTGCTCGACCACAACATTCTTAAAAAAACGAAATTGAATTATTTCTATTTTTATTTTAAAACTAGCCGTTCTGCGCCCCGTTTGCAGGTCGTAACACCCCCGCGACTCCCTTCGACGAAAGAATTTTGTAAGATCGGTAAAAGGAATATTTTTACCAAGTTTCAACTGTCTAGGCTTTATACGAGTACCTCCAAAGATATCGCGATGAGTCTCTACATAGGTGGAAACATTTATATTTAAATCTATCTCTATATATACATGTTATTTCTAATTAACTTTTATGGACATTTTCATTTCATATTATTTAAGCAGTTGCTATAGTAACGGTTGCTACAGAAAGTCATTAGCGGATGCTCTCAAAGAATATTTCAGACAAATTTCAAGACTAATTTTATAATTTAGCCAGCATAGCAGGCGGAGAACAGCTATTTATATAAAATGAAAGAAATCCGGTGGCTAACTTTGTGTTCGTACTGTTCTCTTTAGACGGTCAAGGCCATTTTGCTTCCACTTTAGCTAAATGATAGTTGGCAAATGTCTAATGTTCACTGAAACACAAGCTCAATGGAGATCCGTGACCCTTAGAGTCATAAAACGCATAAATCGACCGTAATTACAAACTGAGCTAAATTGTAGAATTTATTCAAATTCATTTAAAATTATTTATAGAGAAGGTATTGAATCTTTCCACCGTCATTTAAACATGTAGGCGAAAAATTTTAAGAGAAGTACATCGGAATCTTTATTAGTGTGTTGTACCAAACAAAATTGACAGTGTAATAAAAATTTAATGATTCATCATTAAGAGCACACACAAAAAATTTAGTATCGCTCCAATGAGACGCCGTAACCTCCTAATGCAATCATTTACATGTTTAAGTAAAGTCACTGTGTGATAAAATATTTAAAAAAAAGTAGCATGATTTATGATATAAGATTTCTACTCCAGTATATCATTGTTCAATACGTTTTAACTAAATTACTTTGAGCTGTTAGAACAAAACGTCTTTTTTAGGATTCTTCCTCTCCAGAAGTTCTTATTTACATATTTATTAATTCGATACTAACAAAATAATATGAGCCTAGTTCGAGAATTTTCTTGATGCTGTATTTCACCTCTTATCTTCACCATAACATGAATTCAGTTACACTAACAAGAGACTACAGCAACAACTTATGTAACTAAATATCAAATATAACTTAACTATCAGGATGATAATTACATTAATTACTGAGCGTTAAAAGACAACATTGACTGTGGATTGACTATCAATGTCTCGGGAAACCTCATCGATTGGTGTGGAAGACCTTAGAAAAAGCTTGTAATAATCAATTGCGGATGACTAATGATGATAATGTTGCCATTACTAAATTACGGTATACATCTATATGTAATACTGAAAATTTGTATTTACAATTTAAAATTGATAACTGTAATAATTTTTCTACCACAGAAGAAAATTAAAGTTTAAAAAATATTATGAGAGTGGGACTACGAGCTCGTTATATCTGACGTAAATTAAAACATCATACCTATGATGGTAGAAAACAGTAGTATGGATGGACCGTAGGATGCGCGTCTCTAAGGCGCTGATACTACTGATTATCACATGTGCTCCAGTCCTCGGCTTTGTAGTTGGAGCTGACGGTATGTATCTTAATGTAGCAAAACCTCGTAAGATTCCAATTCAATGTTATTTTAGTAAGTTGTAATCCACGAACATCTACAGATCCTATTCAGAAATCAACCGCTGTAGCAAAGAACCTTGTTTTTATAAGAGTTCGATTCTAGATTTTAGATAGTCTGAATTTTAAAGCTTCCAAATTTTATATATATGTTAACCCTTGAGGTGATTTGAATTTACGAGTTCAATCTTGATTTTCGTATTTCTTAATTATTAAAATAACAACTTATGCACTTATTACTTATATAAGGTCCGATAACATTACAAAAGGCTCTAGAAAATGACCGTACAACACTTTCATGCGACTCAACACCGGATACGACTGACGATGAACTCATGCTCCTTGTGTGGTACAAAGATAATGACTCGATTTACAGGTAACTTGCCATTAGTAAAATCATAATTTTTAGGAGACATTATTAAGTTTTATTAATTTAACATTAACGGAAAATAGATTTTTTCCTCGTGTAGAAGGAATAGTATATCTCCTCGGCTTGTCTTTAAAGGTGACTAAGGAGGGTATAAGTTTAGGCAAAATATATTCCGTAGGGGGAGTAAGGGGTTACGCCCAACATGTTACGGAACCCAAGTCAACCTCACTTTCACGCAGTGCACCGTTCTGAACAACAGACGAGGCTCTGACAATCCATCACCCCATTGGGCCTGCGTGGTGTGGTAAAGCCCAATTCCCCTCAATGAACTTTCAGGAGATTCTTGAGGGAGGCCTATGTTCAGCAGTCGGTGTTATCTATCTGTTAACGATTCCGTAGTGACCATTATCAGGGTGCTGCACCAGTTAACCTATAAGTATATGCCAGGCATGTTGAATACAGCAAATATCTCTTTTTAAACACGTCTGAGTGTAGGAGTGTATAGAAATGAAATAGATAAATCATGAGTGGAAAGAGTATTTTCGTGATTGATAAGTTTTCGGATTTTATAAGTATGGAAAAAGCACTATGCTTATATCATTTTCATATTCAAATTTTGTCTTAATAAAGCTGTTGCACTAAACACTAAGACGAAACAGAGATAAGCTAATGTAAGTAATTTCACGTAGAATTACTCGCATATCAGGCAACGTGTTTTAAGATAATGAACAGAAACGTTGCTGTTGTAAAAAAAAAAAACGTCATAGAGTTAATTAAACCGTCATTTGGTGTAATTGTTTTATTGTATCTAACACACGATAATTTATGTTATACACGGCAACATCTAAATAACCAATTGACGGGTTTCAAATTAAAGTGTTTCTTTTGCAGTTACGACGCCCGCGTGGGAACCGTATGGTGCAACAATGTGTTCAATGTCAGTGGTAGGGTAATTGCTAATATGACTACAAACCCAACTACATTGACCATCACAGCCTTGAGAGAAGATGATCAGGCATTGTATCACTGCAGAGTAGAATTTCTATTATCGCCGACTAGAAACGTCGGTATTAATTTAACCGTCATTGGTGAGATATTAGTATTATATTTCGTATTGAAAACTTTAAAAAATATTATGGATGCAGTAGCAGCAAGTGTATTAAGTTTTATAATAAATTTTTAGTGCTTCCAAGTGAGCCTTTCTTTTTGGATGAATTAGGTAATACTGTGACAAATAGAACAAGACCGTATTATGAAGGAGACACGTTAGTACTGAGCTGTCTTGTCATCGGTGGTATGTTTTTTTGTACTACATTATTATTAAAATTAGAATGTCTAGTACTTTTTGGTACATACCAGTTAGATAATAATAATATATATCAATGTAACAAATATAAAACTCATTTATCATTGATTGTTTATACCAAATTAATGATTTTTATTTCCTTTCGATATATCTGTAAAGAGACTAGACCTCTTTGTTTTTGTTGTGTTTGATATTCTATGACAACAGCGTTTGTTTTGCAGGACGTCCACCACCAAAAATTACTTGGTACTCTGGACAAACGTTAGTAGACGCTACATATAGCGTAAGTGATATACCGAACGTAAGGCAAAACGAGCTCTACTTGCCGCTTACCCGTGATAATGCGGAGGTACTTTCATGTAGAGCTACAAATACAGTCCTTGTGCCTCCACTAGAAGCCAAACTCCAAATTGAAATGTATTGTGAGTATTATCATGACACAATTAACTATATCAAAGAATAAAATAATATAAATAATGAGGATTACTGTACGAAATTTAAAATAAGAAATATTGTATAATTAGTTTGACTTCGTGAATTACTAATTGTAGTCGCTAAAATATAAAGTTTGAATAGTAATGGAAGAACCAAAAAAACGAATTAACAACCAACTTCCTTTTAAGTGCCTGCTCTCAATGTGACAATACAGTGGATTCGTGGTGCTACGGATGGCATTCTCCAAGAAGGTGTTTCAACCATAGCTCAGTGTATTGCACACGGATCTTATCCAGTTCCAGACTTAATATGGTCTTTGAATCGTGAAGATTTCACGGAGCACAGTAATCAGGTATTCATTACTGGTTAGTTTAACTACACAATATAAACTAAAATAATTATAACCTTTACCCGCTCAGAGACAAATTTTATCAAATATTTGGTTTATTTAATGCTATTAGCAAAGTTAATAACTTTTAGTTAACTGCTTTAGACTTGGGACGATACTCTTCAATCAGTGACGTCACGTATAGAATTTACTCCTACTGCAGCAGATAATGAAGAAATTTTATCGTGTAAGGCAATAAATCCAGTAATGCCTAGGGATAAAAGCACAAAAATTGGAAAGGTCGTTTTGAATGTTACATGTAAGTACTATATAAAAATTTAAACTATACTAAAATCATTTTAATTTTATTATACTCGATTTGTTTATTGCAGTTGCCCCGATAGTGAAAATTGTAAAATTTGATGACGAAAAAAGAAATGAAGTTACTGAACTTGATACTTTACATTTAAAATGTAATGCTGAAGCTAATCCACCTGCTAACAAGTTCATATGGTATTATAACGTAAGAACTTACGCAATGTAATACTTGAATATATATGTTTTAAAAATAAATTTAATCACTCACTACAGTTACTTTTTATTAGGATAGAGAAGTAAAACAAAGTGATATCAAAAGTGAAAGCGTTTCTTCAAATGAATTAGTTATTGAGGAAGTATCTCGACGAGATGCAGGGCAGTATTCCTGTGCAGCAACTAATACTCTAGGTGAAGCCAGAGCTGATCCCATAAGTGTAGTAGTACTCTGTAAGTCGATTTTAATTTATTGTTTAATATACAGTTCTTTAACAAAACTAGATTTCAAATTATATACTTTACAGATCCTCCTCAATGCACAAAACCCAGCATAACCTTTAATAAGGAAACCTTAACTTGTAACGTGAAGGCGTTACCTGTTCCTGATACTTACTTCTGGCATATTCATCAAGTGGATTATGATGTTCAACATTTAATCACCGGATCAGCTTCACTGTCTTTACATCAAGTGTCCGGACCGTTTTCGGAAAATTTAAATGTGAGTTGTGAAGCAGAGAACGGAATAGCTTCACAAGAGAAACCTTGCACGAGAACCATCAAAATAAGCCATTTGAAGCCTTCACAGCCGCAGCAGTGTGATCTTGCATTTGAATATAAGGAGTTTCAAATAAGATGTGTGCCGGGTAAGAAATTGTAATATTTTATAGAAACCTCGTTTGATAGTTTGTACTTTAACTGCATGAAATATAAATGTGGATGAGGATGCGTGCTTATAAAAAAATACTCCGAGTCTTATATACCAGCGCCGGGAAACGGCAATACCTATAATTTTATAACATCACAGGCATGTTCAAAAAAAAAACAAATCAAAGAAATCAAAACTCAACAATATGAGGGTTTTTTTTTGGTTCTACGAAGCGACGAGTCGAACGAGACTTACCCTGATGGTAAGTGATTTACCTGTTCATAACAACGTAGTGCTAGTTACGATGATATCCACTGCACCACATTGTGCTCGTCGCCTTGAGACTTAAGATGTTAAGTCTCGTTACCCCAATAATTTTACTAGCTACCGCGCCCATCAAACCAGAACACAGTAATGTTTACACAGTACTGTTTAGCTGTAGAAATAGGCGCTGCGGTGGTACCTATCTAGACGATATCTGGCAACAAAGACCTACCACCAGTCCTACGACGCGAACCAGGGAATCCACTTTTATAGGGCAAGCTTAGCCACTATACTGTGGATGGAGTTAAATGATGATGGTGATGATGAAGTAATTATAAGTTTAAAGTACAGAAAATAAGTACGATAATATTTTTGTCCGTAGTGGAAAATGCAACTTATTATGAATTATCATTGTGGCGTTTATCAACGACAAACACTTCGTTAGTGTTAGATCAAAAAAGATCTATAGAGGTTGGCGGCAGTATGGCTTTGATGCAAAATGCCAGAGAGCCTTGGATGGTTAGGGGTAAACTGGGTCTACTTAACGCAGGCGACGAAGCTGGTGCAGCTGCTTGTAACCGGTACGGGTGCTCCTCGTCGGTTCTGCTGCGACCATCTGAAGTCCTTTTAAATGCTGCAACGCCCCCATGGTGGAAATGTACGTAAGTTTAGCAACCGATTTCTATGATTTTTTCTTAAAGTAGCGACGAAACGAGTCATTTAACTAGAACGCTCTTTCCAAGAGCTGATGTGAGATGTTTGCACACTTGTATCCTGGTGGTAGAAATAGGTGTTGCGGTTGTACCTACCTAGATGGTCTCCGTTAACAAAAACCTACCGCCAATGAATTTTGCTGTACATATCTTAGATTGTAAACAATTCATGTAAACATGGTTATTTAATTTAATTCCTTTTGTAAACCACAAACGAGAAACATTTTTATCTTTATGTATTATACATTTCGTCTATATTTTCCTTTTATATAGATATATATGTGCATTTATATAATATGTATGTATTATTATATATATAATGTAGCGTTTGTTATTTATAGTTTTTGCTGGAAAAGATGTTGGTATATCCATCGGGGTAGTGCTGTTGGTACTAATGTTTGTTTGTTCAACGATTCTCGCGATACGTTTAGCGAGGAGAGCCAATGCAAAAGCACCAGCGCCTGTCATACAAGTTCTTCAACTTGATGACGTCACTCGGGACTATCTCAGCCGCACCGGGGGTAAGTGATCATTGAGTATCTTTAAAGACTTCTATGTTTATTCTTCCCACGTCATAGTCATTTCGTTTAAACTTTACAAGTATTAAAAGAAGTAAAAGGAATTTTCTGGCCTTTTCTACTTTTTTTCGTTCTTAAAAATTATTTACGAATATGTTTAACTTCATACAAAATGATGTTATGATGATGATGATCATGTTATTGTTAAAAAAGTATATCACCTAACAATATTTGCAGAAAAATCCGAAGAAATGAAATGTAGAAAAAGATTTATTATACGTCATTTAATTTCTGTTATAACTTAGTTATTTTACAATTTCTATTTACGCCTATGGTTAAAGTTATTTCCTAGAAATATCTAATAACTAATTATTATACAGAATATTTCCTATTTGTTGTCTATAGATCGCGTGCATCGATCATGCAGTTTGAGATCAAACATCAGTGATTATTCGGACGAATATGGTGACTCTGAGCTGGCTGGTGGCCACTACCCTCACGCTCCACACGATTGGATACCACCACCCGACGTCACATTGACGCTGCAAAGAGAAAGCGCAGTGTGAGATCTTTCTTTACATTATCAATAGTGCCGATCTGATTGTTATTAAAACGTATTTAATTATTTAATTGTAAGCAAGTTTTACCCTAATAGTATAAATCAGTATTGTTAAGGTATTCTCCACCGTGATTTTAGAAAACTCTAGATTCCACTATGTCATAGTTATACGTCTAAATCTGGAAATATAAAGACAATTAAAAAATTTAGTTTTTTTTTTATTTATAACCTTTACAGATTTATTGATCAAAGTGACAGAAAAGTCGATTAACTGTTTTATATAAATTGACTTCTGACAAATTATGCGATTTTACACTTGTGCATAAAGCCCTCTTAAATTTTATACATAATATCTTCCGATGTAGATAATGGGTATATCCTTACCACCACTATAACAGTATACTATAAAAAAGACTAAAAAACAACAAGTCTAAGAAACGGACAGCAGCTATTTATGTGACCTCTATGCTAGTCGCCAACTTGCCATTGCATCAATTACCCCCCAATAGGGGCCCCTGTTCAAAAGTTATCTAATGATGATGATAACGTAAATTGTACAGATATAACCGTACCATTTTATTGTCATTTATGGTTAAAAAAACATATAAAGGTCATTGTTATTATAAAGCAATATTTCATCTAACAATAGGATACTGTAGATACCATAATCTAGATGATACAGTCAACTACAAATTGATTTCTTCTACATCATTTTATAGTTTCTACCTGTATTGACTGAATCCACATCGAAGACAACGATATGTTATTGGATTTATCAGGGATTTCAATCATAACTTTGATAAAATATGAAAATATTATATTTAAGACAGGACACGGAAAGAAGGTAGTCATTACAATGCTAATTTTTTATCGTGTAGTCCGGTTTTAGTGATTTTTACGTAGAAAACTACATAACTTGAGATAAATGTTATAACACTCAAAAGACATAACATGTCTCATCTTTCGCTCAAAACTTGAAGATTCACATTACTCATCTAAGTAATATCTATATAATCACATTTTTTTTGTGTGTCAGTTTTTATTAATTGACCAATTCAACTTTTTAGTGTGCGATGTCCGATGAGCAAACTGCCACATTCTGCTTGTGTATGTTATAAAACGGTAAAAAATATTTTTATATAGTTACTTAGGAAATTTCGCAACCGGCTCACCGCAAAGTTGGCAACCATGTTCATTTAGAAATGAATAATGGATTAAGTGGAAATACAACACAGATTATACGCGAGTTAAACTCGAAAGACATGTTTGCGAAACATTTAGACGAGCAAATAATGTTTCACCATTTCACTGAAAGTTAATCATGGTTTATCATATATTCAGGTTATCGTAGGAGAGGTGTATTCGAGGTATGTTTATACTAGCAGAAGCCATTTGAATTTATAATAACTATTTTATTTAAATTTTCAATACAGGAGGGTATGGGCGAGGAAGAACGCATATCTGTATATCTTAAAAATTACTACTGTCAAATATTTTGAAAGGTGCTAAATATGGTAAAATAAAGTGATGAACATATATTCACATAAAGTTGAGCGACGATAAAATCAATGATGGTGAAGCATTATCGTCCAGAATATGATCTTATTTAATTTTTATATCTACGGGAAAATTATCTTATGGGTGTAGTTTAATATATGAGAATGTTAGCTATGCCGATACCAATACATAATTCACCCAAAAATGGAAACTTTATCCACCATAAACTAGTGTCGCAAAGCAAGTGTCAGCAATAGGATTTCCGGGAAGCTAATAGTTCTTTCTACTTCAGGAACTATTATCCTTGTCAAGGATAATAGATACATGATTTGTAGCACTATTTTACATGAATAATAACTCTTTAACGGTAAATATGAAGCAATCAAAACAATATTCTAGACTGCGAGACTTTTGTAACGGAGTCTGTTGAACATTAAATCCGAGTGTAAATCACGAAGCAGTAAATTATACGAAAATTGACATGCTCGTTGTTTGAGAGCAGTTACAATCCGTAGACGAAGGGCAGTTGTTCGCAATTATTGTTTAGAACAGAATCAAACCAAATTGCGGATGATTTACGATTACCAGCTCGCTTACGTTCTAACTTTAGAACTACTAGAGCACAATACACTGTGATGGTAAAACACACTTAACGTAATAATCGTCTGCACTTAAGAAGTTTATGTGCCACCATCAATGTTTTAGTTTAGATAAGTTCTTCACCAAAAAAGATATACTCCTTATGGCTCGTTGGCTTGACGAGTTCAGCATGCTGGTAGCGGTAACAAGAATAGCTGCTGCTCTTTTACCAGAATTACCTCTTTAGGAATACTACAGATATTTTAAACCGCCTTACCTAAAAGGATTTTGTGAAACAAATAATTTATCAGACAATATACATTATTAAACAAAACAGCTTTTGGTGCTGTCTTACAACACCCTTCATTATCTTACCAAATTTAAGTTAAATCATAATATTTAGGTAAAACCTACAAAAACAGGATACTGAATATTTTTTTAAGCATATTTCTTGATTTCGAGAAATTACAAATGGACAATTTTTTAAACAAGTATGCGAACTTTTAAACTAAGCGTCTTTGTGAACATCTTGATTTAGTTTTGGAAATGAATGGGTTCCTTAGAGTAAATTTTTATATTAATAAATAGAATTAAAAATCTCAACTAATCAACAGTTTTTTTGTTTCGTTCTGACAAGTTGTACTAAACTTTATAATGAACATACAGAACGTTATAAAGTTTCTTATAGCAGCAGCGGATGATAACTGTTTATCTAATTCAATTTGGTCTTGCACTTCGGTTTATTTATTTAACGGAATGAGGGCAATACGGTTATTGGATGAACACTTTATTTACGATGTGTCGGTAGCTTTGGATTAATGTATTAATCAATGTATTTCTGTTTCTATCAAGAAACGTCATTACTCCCCGTATACTGCGAGTATTGTAATCTCAGTTGGATATGATTCATCGATAACGGATTATATAAGTGAAATTGCGATTTGTTGTCGTTAAAATCTTTTTATACAGCATACTAAGATGTGTGGAAATAAATAAAATATTTAATTTCCTCTAGAGCAATTAAGCTACAGGCGAAAGGTTTTATAATAAATAATGCGATGGGCCTTTACGATCAGTAAGACGTTAATATTAATTAAAAGAAACCGTTTTGTGTTTCCGACTGCGTGTGGCCCACAAATAATAAGTTATAAAATGTGTTATATTACTAAATCTTCGTTTAAGTTGTTCGTTTGTTATTCTAATATTGATAACTAAAAATATTATCTCAAATACAGTTGCTTTCCATCTACTTTGTATAACATTTCACCAGGTAGAAATATACGCTATCTATATCATAACTCCACTCCTAATCTGCCACGAGACAACTTCTAAACCGTTCAAAAAATTGTCAAATATGTATATACTCGTAAATATTACCTGTACCCTTTAATTTTGTTTATTTATACCTGTATATGTAATGCCAAAGATAAATACAGGTTGATTTAAAGCCGTTATAGACATTCTCTACCAAATAGATAACTTCAACAAAAATTATAGTCACAGGCAAAATATCAATTCCTTCATTAAGAGAAGAAAACGGATAATGAAGTGGCAAAAACGAGAGGAAAATTAAAATATTAAACTATCGATTGTAAATGATTTGTAAAGTAATTAAACAATTGTAATTCATCGTATGCAGGTTCCATCACTAGTTTTCACACACAAATCGGACACTTTTTGGTTAAAGCAGCTCATTCTCAAGTGTTTACCTTTTGTACATTTGCCTTTTTAAAGTTTTAACGAGGATGTTCATTTCTAAAAGAGCCACTACAGAAGGTATAAACTAAAGCAAATAAAACAGTTCGGAGAAACTACTGTAAGTGATTAAAGAATGCTTCTTTTAAGTCGTTATGTCTAAATATGTATAATATGAATATAACAAAAGCTAAATCATCATGAGCTTGTTAGAATTGTAACATAAAAATAGTTGTAACAAAAGTTCATTGTTTTTAAATTCAAAATGACGAAACTTTAATATCAAGTAATAAATAAATGTCAAAAGTCAAGTAAAAACTAAATGTCAAGTAAATCCTGATATCTTGAAATACGGACGGTAACTTGCTTTTTACAGTCAAGACAGTAGAATAATCTTGGCCATCAAATAAATTGAAATGATCCTAATGAATTTATATAGAGAACGAGTTACCTAAACCTAGCTAGTTACCATTCCTGTATTGTATATCTGCAGTCTGTGAAAGCGAGAGTATGCCGGGAGATCAACCTTTACTATCTACGGCCTATTAGATGCTTAACATGATGTGAAATAGAATTTTTAGGTTATCAGCTAATTATTCTAATCAAAGTTTAAATTAGTGATTATCCACTCCTTGTATTCACCTAGATGTAGTGCTGCAAGGCCCCTCGCTACGTGGACGATTGATTAGGTGAAGATCGCAGGAAACCGTTTCATGCGGGCATCGAGTTGAGTGGATATTTTTGAGGAAGATTTGTCTCCAGCACTAGGCGTCTATTGGCAGATGATAATTATGATATCCACCTTATAAAATATAATGTTATTGTGCGCTCGTGTGTTAACTTATCATCCAATTTGACAAATAATAGATGGTTAAAATTTTACTTACAACTTTTAATCAATACACAATGAAATATACACAAAACTCCTGAAACACACCAACTGTTCTTGCTTTCCTCTAGCTAACCCTCCGATGCTGCGGCACGGAGACCGAGTTGGCGAGGGTGCGGGAGAGGCTGGCCAGGGCGGGTAAAGGCCTGAATGTGGAGGAGGTGAGAAGCCGAGACCCGCTGATCATGCTCAGGGACGTCATGTCCTACAACAAGGATGAAGACATCCTTAAGGCAATTAGGACCCAGAACAGACATCTGCTGGGGGGCATCCCTGAGCGTGACCTGCGGGCCGAAGTCCGCTTCAGGAGGAGAGCGCGGAACTCGTTGGTGACCCATGTGGTCTTGCGAGTCTCGTCAAAGCTCTGGGCCCGCCTTACCGACGCAGGGATGATGCACGTGGACCTCCAGCGGGTCCGGGTGCAAGACCAGTCTCCACTGGTTCAATGCACGCGCTGCCTCGGATACGGCCACAGCAAGCGTCTGTGCGCCGAACCTGAGGAGCGAGTGCCCGGACTGGCAAGCCGGGAAACCTCCCGCCTGCCGGAACTGCCGAAAAGCTAAGGCAGACCGGTGGGACCACGGGGCGTTCGATGAGGAGTGCCCTGTCCGGAGGCGGTGGGACGTCGGTAGCGTATTGCTAACGGCGCCCCGGGGGCCGACCGCAGTATCCCGACTGGGCGACGCCAGTACCACGCTGTGCAGTTGAACCTGCAAAGGTCTGGGCTCGCCACGGCCGGGTTGATATGCGAAGCGCCGAAGAGAGGATGGGCGTTCGCTATGGTCCAGGAACCGTACATCGGTGCGATTGGCGAGATGCGGCACTACCCAGGGACAAGAATAGTACAATGTGTGAGCTGAGACGCCGGGGAGGTTGTCAAGGCTGCCATTGTACTGTTCGACGATACCATCGACATCACTCAATGCCCCGACCTCACGTCTGGAAACATTTCTGTGGCCAGACTGAGGACCGGGGCTTGGGAGATAGGGGTGGTATCCGTCTACCTGGAGCCAGACAAGCCCGTCGGACCATACCTGGACCGGATCAGCTGGGTCGTGGGGTGGCTGGGGACTGCCAACGTGGTACTAGGCGGCGACCTGAATGCCCATAACACCTGGTGGGGTAGCCAGTCCGGAGACCAGAGGGGGACCGATGTTGCGGCCGCGCTCGATGAGCTGAAGCTCCATCTACTGAACCGGGGGTCTGAGCCTACGTTCGACACCTATCGGGGCGGAAAGCGTTATTCCAGCTGCGTCGATGTTACTGCTTGCTCGACCACTCTGCTCGATCGAGTGGAGGGCTGGCGAGTCGCGGACGGGTTATCCTCGTTGGACCACAGGGCGATCCTGTTCGAGTTGAATCTCGTGAGGTCCGTCGGCACGGACATCAGGTGTTCTACGCGGAAGTACACTACCCATAGGGCAGACTGGGGCGAGTTCAAACTAACTTTCGCCCAGCTGCTCTCAGACCGGTGTCTGACGCCAGCCGAGCTGACCGAGGTCACCGATAAGGGGGCGTTGGACAGCATCGTCGATCGGTATGTGGAAACCGTGGGGGACACCTGCGATTCGGTCCTGCCGAAGGCCTCCGGGAGGAAAAGGACAGAATTGCCCTGGTGGTCCGAACAGCTCTCTCTCCTCAAGGCAGACGTCTTGAGGAAGAAGAGGCGGATACCGAACGCGCGGCCGGCCCGTAAGGAGTTGGTCTTGCGCGAGTACCTCGACGCGAAGGAAGCTTACCGCCTCGAGGTGGGACGTGCTCAGACCGCTAGTTGGAAGCGGTTCTGCGAGCGGCAGGAGCGCGAGACCATGTGGGACGGCGTCTACCGAGTGATACGTCGCACGGAGACTAGGCGTGAGGACGTCCCTCTCGTCCAAGGAGGGAAGGTGCTGGACGCAGCGGGATCGGCCAGGATGCTTGCGGAGGTCTTCTTCCCGGAGGATAACCTCGGGGAGGACAATGCGGACCACTGTACTGTAAGAGCCAAGTCCGATGAAATCAACGAGGGGGAGGGTCATGATGATTCATGCGAACCCCCCTTCACGATGGAGGAGCTCCGATGGTCCGTGTCGACCTTCAACGCGAAAAAGGCACCTGGCCTCGACGGACTCACTGTCGACATCTGCCGAGCGGCAATCGCAGTGGACGCCGAACTGTTTCTCGCGCTCTCCAACCGGTGTCTCGCTCTCGCCTACTTCCCCAGGAAATGGAAAGAGGCAGCGGTCGTAGTGTTGCGGAAGCCTGATAAGGACGATTACACGCACCCGAAATCCTACCGGCCCATCGGACTCTTGCCCGTCATGGGCAAGGTCCTGGAGAAGATGATGGTCCGGAGGATCCGGTGGTACACTGCGCCGTATATCAGTAGCCGCCAATACGGCTTTATGCCGCAAAGGTATACCGAAGACTCCCTGTGTGACCTGATCCAGCACATACGAACTCGGTTGAAGGAGAAGGAGATCGTTGTGCTGGTATCATTGGACATAGAGGGAGCCTTCGATAACGCCTGGTGGCCTGCTATACGGTGCAGACTGGCGGAAACTCGCTGCCCCGTCAGCCTGCGGCGCCTTGTCGACAGCTACTTTAGCGATCGCAAGGTGGCCGTAAGGTACGCGGGGGCGGAGTGCGCCAGAGAGACCACCAAGGGGTGCGTGCAGGGATCCGTGGGCGGCCCATCCTTTTGGACCCTCCTCCTCAATCCACTCCTGGAGGAGGTGGCCAAGAGCGGGACACACTGCCAGGCGTTTGCAGACGACATCGTTCTGATCTTCTCGGGGCAAGAGACCGGGAACATCACGAGAAAGGCAAATGCGGTACTCGCCGATATTCACGATTGGGGTGTCCGAAACAAGTTTAGGTTCGCACCACACAAAACTAATGTGATGGTGCTAACCAATAAGCTGAAGTACGACAACCCAATATTGAGTATGGGTGGAGAGCCCCTTTGTCGAACTCGTGAGGTTCGGATACTAGGCCTCACAGTTGACGATAGGCTCACGTTCAACACTCACGTGAAGAACGTGAGCAAGAAGGCCCAAGGGCTCTATCGTCAACTGTGCAGAGCCGCAAAAGTATCATGGGGGTTGAACTCGAAGGTGATCAGAACGATGTATCTGGCGGTGTTGGAGCCGATAATTCTGTATGCAGCGAGTGCATGGGCGCCGGCGGCGAAGAAGCTGCTGGTCCGAAAGCAGCTCGAAGCGGTTCAGCGTGGCTTCGCGCAGAAAATTGCGCGAACTCACCGAACCGCGTCATCGCCTCTCTGATGGGTGAAGACGGAAGTCGTGCCATATTTCTGGAATATTGTAGAGGAGTGATTAGTAAAGTAATTAAGAAAAATGTAAAATAGATTAGAGTATAAGGAAAATAAATAAATAAAGAGATAAATAAAAATGTGTAAACAAATAGATAAATAGATATAGAAGAAGAAGAGAGAAGACAAGCCTGAAAAATAATGCTACAAGGAATGCTTGTTTCAGGCCCTCCCCACTCCAGAAATATAAGGAAGGGGCAGTCTCCACTTCGATTAGAGAGGATGCATGAAAGAAGGAATTGGTATGAAGTAAGAAAGACAAGTAATGGTATGGAAGGTAAGTAGGGTAAGATAGAAGATAAGAAAGCATGAAAGATGAGTACGTAGAGAATGTAATCAATAATAAGATGTTAAGTGATTGGTATGAATAGGCCCTGACCCACCATACGCAGGGGTGAATGCTAAAAAAAAAAACCCTCCGATGCTTCCTTAACAGCCCGACGTCATTACGTCCGTACGTTCCTTCCGTACCGTCATATTTTAAAATGTTGCCAACTTATAATTAAATAAAGTAATGATACCAATATAAGATGCAATATATTTTATAATTTTTTGTTAACGTTAACATATGTTACAGTCAATCTTATACACACGCAGCGGCATACTTTCTATAAGCTGTGTAAAAGTTCCATTGTAATCCAAATTTTACTCCAACGACTACCGTCTATTCAAGCATTATAAGCTTTAATACCGCCGGATCGTATTCAAGCATAGCTTTATACAAAAGTCAGGTACACAATAGTAGAATAACCATTCAAGTATTACCTCATTGAAAATTAAAAAGAAAGCTTTAACAACAGACGTTTACATCTTCGAATCCACGAAAATAAATTTAAAACCCTTTTACGTAGAAAAATGTTGCACTTAAGAAGTTGCAGTAAGAATATAACTGAAATTTCTGTTAAATCATATCAATCTTCTTGCTGTAATATATTTCAGCCAGTAGGTCCCGCAATCTTAGCAATAGCAGCGGAAACTATGAGTCGTCAATAAGACAGAAAAAATACATCAGCCGTTAGGCGACCACTGCTTGACATGGGCCGCAAATATCTCCACATCCTGCACGTCCTGCGTTGCCTGCATACAGCGGCTTCCCGCGAACTTCGTTTGTAAAGGTTCTTCTTCTTCGTCGGTATCATTCTTGACAAAGTGGTCATGGTCATCATTTATAGTACTGTTGTAGGGATTTATAAACGAGCAGGTGAGGTACGTTTGGTTCCCCTTACTGAAAGTTTCTTTTAAATTTTATACACTTTCCCAAAAAGTTTTTTATTTTATTGATAAAATGTAGATGGCCGGGGGTTCTCCACGAGGCTCACCATCTTATGTCTCCAGATAGCATTTACATCATTCGAAAAAAAAACTAATATAAAAATTATTTATTGGTGATAGGTCTGTGTTGGCAGAGACAATCTAGGTACGTTGATATCTACCTAGACAGTCTCTGCAGTGCCTATTTCTGCCGACAAAGAATAGCGTGCAAACATTATTGTATTCTAGATTGAAGTGCGTTATACCTAGTGTAATTACTGTAGGTGTAATTACAAGACAGCATTTTATGTCTTAAAACGCCGAGCACAATATAGTACAGCGTATACAATCCTAATTAGCGCCCATAATCTTATTGACAGGCGTATCACTTGCCATTAGATGAACTTTCGTTCGTTGAATAAAAAAATATTACTTGAACATTTTAAAGTCTATAAATATTAACATTTTGTAGTTAGTCAAGGATTTAATTATTGTTACACCACATACACACATTAAACGTTTCTTTATTTTTTTTTGTTGGCTTTAAAGGATAATCCGTACACGGAAGCACGCGAACGAATGGGATTGAATTCCTAATACCCTGCAATCCGCTATTCATGCAATGATAGATTGAGAGCATAGATCGTTTTAAGAGAGCTCATCTGTAAGATCCAGGCCTGCTTCACACAAAACCCATAACGCCGAATCATAAAAAACTTCTTACGCAAGGTTAAATTGGTCCGTTTTACATTCAAATGCATACGAATGACTCTAAATGGAGTCATTCGGAACCGCCATAAACTTGTGCTTTGATTTCACTCAGCAACTGTTAACAGTATCTCTGTAATGATCCATGAAAAGTGTGATTCGAAACGAAGCTTGACTTAAACCAGTCCGGAGAAGATACATTCAATGTTTTTTATTAGCTGCGACGAGATTCCTTTGTCTTAGAGAAAAGAATCGTCTTTATGTCTTTAATTATGTTCTTCGGTATATAACTAATGTGGTACGGTACATAAATAGTCGAATGTTTCTTTAATTTGTTCCACAATAACAGAAGTCTATTTCAATTACTTAACGTTTCAGTTAACGTCAAAATGTCTTTTTTGCAACCGATTTATACTAAAACTACGTTCATTGTTACATGATTCGATATAAAAAAAAAACTATATAAGAGGAAGACTAATGAGACTACTTTCTAACCAAATTTTGATTTGCATTATATATTGTATCTAAGTTATTCGGTTTTATTTAGTTACGTATAGTTTTTGTACTCTTTTATAAAAATAGTTTATCTCACTCTCCGCGTGGTTATAGATTTTGAACTTACAATTAACTTTACGTAATTTCTTTTGCCGGTAAATAAATTTAATTTAGGTGGGTAAGTTTTAACGTTCATTAATAATGTTTAACGTGATTAAATTGTTTACACGACCTTTTTTAGGTACCTCGAAAGTTACTCAAGTTTAAACATACAACAAGCGGTGATGTGGCTCAGTGATACTCCAAACAAACTGGTTACGTTAGTATGTATCGTCATAGCAATTTAGTAATTTTTTTTCGCTACTCATGGTTATGAATCTAGTCGCTATTTTTGGATTTACTTCAAAAATATCTTTCACGGTTGAAAAGGTTTTGACGGAGTATTAACGGGCTAACACATATTATTAACCGTACAATAGAAGCTGAAACATGAAATCGGTTGTAATAAATCATTCCTCTTAACAAACAACATTAGTTATATCTTAAGCTAATTACTACTACCAATTCATATTTTATCTACATTAGATCATGATCAAAATAATCATTATATTTATGTCTTTTCATTTTTTACTGCAAGCGGCAAGCATAATATGGTGTATGACATTCTAAATAGCGCAGGCCGGCGTATCACTTACCATAAAGGGAACGCCTCATTCGTTTTGTCGCTTCTTTGAATAAAAAAAAATATATCTAATTAAAAATTCATTTGGTTAAGTCAATTGCACTTAATATAAAAATTAATTACAAAAATCGCATCATGTGTCTATTAAACTGTTGTGAAAAAAAAAAACATAATTCTAGTAGACATTGGACAAGGCGACGAACGAAATGTGACGCATTATAATATAAATTAAAAAATAAAGCCTTACTTTTAAAATGTCTAATGTTTTTTTAAGTAAATTACCGCACCAGGCATCAACATAAGAAGTAGTAAGTAACTAAGTAGTAAGTATGCACATGCTGTAAACGTGTTACCAAATATAATTCGGTGTCAGCAACAAAGTTTAACGTTTGAAAGAAGTATAAGTAATAACGAACTCGTAAGAAATACAATTTACAGTTGTTAATACGAATTAAGTTTCTTTGGGCGTCCTTTAAACGCTTCGAACGGCGACAATGCGTCCCGGGATACTTTAGCACTACGACTGGGCAGTAAAGTCTAGATGGATTGTTTCCTTAAGGCAGCCAGGGCTCACCGCCGTTCCCTGAACAGACGGGACTGTGCGGTAGTAAATCAAACTTTAGCTACGCCTCGTAACATTGAAATGCGCGTGAACATTCCTTCACGTAGCACAATAATAACTCTTATTACATATTTCTATCTCTAAGAAAACACTGTAGTTACAGAGAGATCGATCCGTGTAATTTTTGTATGATTATTAAGTTTTATATGTTATAATAACGTTAACAAAGTTTATAACGTTTTATGTTAGCGTATATTTAATAACGTTTTACAATGACTTCGTAATGTACAAGAGTATGACTTAAGAATTCATTCTCTTCTTAAGAAATAATTCTTTTCTTTCAATTGGTGTGGTGAAACGTCAGATAACTAGTTTAACTAGTAACGACATTCCGTGTATCGGATTTTGAAAGCTCATGTTGTTCTCATACCACCCTTGAACATTGAGTGGCATTGTAAGTTTAACTAACAAAATATATGGTATGGTTCTCTGTTCGATATACGAGGTCAATCCAAAGAGATGCGGAGTGTGGTGTAAAAAAGATGTAATTTCGCTGGTGTATCCTCAACATTAACCATTCTTCATCAGGTGTTTTTTGGGCTATATGGCTCTTTACTAATACGGATTAAGAATTAAAAATTAACATTCTAAATAACTTAAAGGTTGCGGGAAACAGTTGCATGCGAGCAGGCAGGAAGCAACAGGATCGATTGATGTGGAGATCTTCGGGGGAAGCCTATGGTCCAGCAGTGGACGTCTGTCGGCTGATAATGATGATGATAATTCTAATTAATAAAAATATAAACCAATCCTTTTAAATTCTTCTTCTTGCTATCAATGTTCTCAAATGACTAAAAACAATACTACTACTTTAATGAAAGTTTATGGGCGATTAAGATTAGATTACTAAAAGTGGTTTTTATTTAAGGTAGTCTTTCAAAATGAATCAGCAATGTTTGTGTTTCATTAAAAATTTTATTGTTTACCCTTAAAAAATTACATCACATCTATTCACTGCTTGATGTTAATTTATGTTCATTTATACCTTTGAGAACCTTTGCGCGTAATGTTTACACGGCGAACCACTCTCGCTTTCGAAAGCATCTAACCTAAAAATATAGACATTTGATTGAGATCGTATGCAAAAAGTAAGAACAGCTTCTGTTTATATACCCAGGGTCAACGTCGTTCAGCCTCAATAATTGTTCTTGTTTTTAAAATAAAACAATTGAACAAGTTTAGGAATGTAATTGTGTCGCATTTAAACACAGCGTGATACGACTGCTTGGTGGATCGAAGGTCGTTGGATACAGGTGACATTGGACTAGTTGAGCTGCAAGTTAGAGATCTATGTTCAACAGTGGACGACAATATGCTGATGACGATGGTGAACTTTTAAGTTTTATCTGCAATGACAATAGACGAATAAAATTTTAATCGTAGCTTATGTGCATAGTAAGACAAAAACCGCAAAGATTTGTGACGATAATGAGAAACGACATCATTTTATGTTTAATAATAATGTTCATAGGAAACATCAGTGATTTATTGAAAAGTCTCTTCCCGGATTTAAACAAAATAATGTTTAAAGGTACTCAAGATCTATATTAGTAATTTGAACGTAGTATTTACAATTCATATAAACCGCGGTAACGTTATCTTTACACCTAAACGAAACTTCGCTAATGAACTAAAAACTCTAAAATAAACTATAACCTCGGTGGTCGGCGCTGAGCACTATAACGCCCACGACCAATTAAAATCAGTTAACACGTCATATTATGATTTCCACTTAATGCTGACGTAAGTACAACGCGTATTTTAAAGAGAAAAAAAAACGGAAACAAAGAATACTTTAACGGAGGTGAAATCATGTTAACGTTAAGACTTGCCAAGAGATATATCACAACTTCTAGATCAAGATTCCCATCAGGAGTTAAAAATACAAAATGCTTGTTAATCACAGCAAACTGTAAACTGTATTATGTTGACATTACTTCATTAGTAACATATTTTGATTTTCTAAGTGTATTATTAAAATAAATTAATGACTAGTCAAAATCGTATACAGATGATTTACAAATTTCGTCTATTTATCTTCTAGATCCGGATTTCAAAAGGACCCTATTGCTTCTAGATGAACGCGTTTGATAATGAAACACAACACCATGTGTCTTAAGACGATGAGCACAATGTGGAGCAGTTTATAAACATCCCAACTCGCGTTATTATGGTATCACTTACCATCAGTCGTTTCCTTGATTAAAAAAGCATAAGAAGAAAAAGAGATCTGATTATCGAAGTAAAAAATTGTCATCATCTTAATAAAAACTTAAACAGCGCACGACTGAATAATAGTTTGATGGTGTGTGTGTATATTATAATTATTTTTTTACGTTTCCGTTCTCGATAATAATAGCATTCGTATGTGAGATGATGAAGACTATTATCATAACCTCCAGTTTCAACCACGCCTTAATTCAATATCTGCGAGAGTAGTAGCAGCCTCAATTCCTTTTTTGCTTCATATTGTACACTAGAAGCTTTTTTATTTAATTGCATGTAGGTTTTGTTTATAAAATAAACTTTTATGATAATTATTATTCAATAATGATGAGTAGACACAATAATTTACGTGTATTGTGGAATGATAAATTAAAATTAGCGGTAGGTCATCGAAAACTATATAATAGTAAAGAAAAAATATTACTTGTTCTGTGATGAAATTTAATTTTCATTATTTTTAATGTTTAATTACGATTTAACTAAATAGCTAAAACAGTCAATACAAATTTGTATTTTAAAACATTCAAATACATCTTAAACTACAATTTTCGTTTTTCAATAGTACAAAACAGGATTTTTACTTCTAAGTTGTACATAGACGAAATCTTTACGACTTTGTCATAATATTCCTATCTTAAGTTACAGATAAATTTATTACTTTTTAATTAAATAATGAATTAAAATATTTAGTACACATCGACATTGAGCCGCTCTAATTGGCGGTAAACCAGTAGCCGCCATATTAAATTCATTAAGATGTTATCTATCACGATTTATTACCCACGTCAGTACCGATAGATGAAAGATCATAAAAGAAAAGCGGAAGTGTGAATATGCACCTTGATTTTTATCACGTGAATATAATATTTATGACAACTACCATCAGTACACTGTAAAATATTGGAATGACACAAATTAACAAAATAGTTATCTACAATCTGATATACGCTACACCTTGTTTCATCCGGATTGTTGAAGCTAAGGCCCTGATTTGTGATATGTTTCGTGTCTTGGCTTGGCGATCACCGGCGCTTAATTAGTGCTCACAGTCCATAACCTTCAAGTTCCGTCTAAGACGGGTATACTTAGGGATAGATTTGCAACATAGGATTAGCAGCTAGTCAGACATGTTTAATAATATCTGGACTCGAAATCGAACTAAAGACTTACAAGTTTCGATGTAAGCGGTTAACTGCTGCGCCATATAGATGAGTAAAAGTATGCCTGAATGATTATTACCTTGATGATTATACACCTTGCGAGAAAAGTTTGTTTTTTATATTGAATTATTAAATGTACATCTCTTTAAATCGAATCACAATGGTTTACTACCAAAGTTTGTTATACATGTTCTTCGAAGGCCTATTTCTTAGGTTTACTGTGAATGATTGTATAAATAATAAGAAATGCATAACAAGGAATGAAATATATTTATTATTACATTAACACTCCGTTATTTTCTAGCTTCTAATATTCCGAGTTTAGATTAGTTTAAATCCGAGGCAATTCATAGGGCAGATAACATAGCAACTTTCACTGGTATAATTGCATCATGTACTAATTTGAATACGATATTGAACAACCTTCATTTTATATATAGTAAGAGATTTAGCAAGTTTTTTAAACGAGATATTATAAATTGTAAAACAAGAAATGTGTGAGCATTGTAAATTTATTCATCTCTTGCGATGTTTTAACATTATGTAGATATTTATCCCCATTGATAAAAGCTAAGATTACTATTTAAACATGTTGGCAATTCTCAGGTTTCTAAAAGTACAGTAGTACAAAGAAAAGTTATCCGTATTTGCATTATTACATTACTGGATGTAAAGGTTATTATACACGATCATTATGTTTATTTTACACTTCTCAAAAATAATCATTGCGTGTATATTGGCATCTTGTATCTATTAGCACAATATTCCAAGTGTAGTTTTACTTCACACGAATAGATGTTTGTTCTCACAGTCGACTGATTGTCAAGAATTGGCCGCCGTGCCATATTTGCCCATATCTAGTCAATACAAACATATAAAGTTATTAGACCACACGCAATCGTTTCTTCGACAAGTTACTATCACGTATAATAGTCTGAATTCCTATGTGTAACAGATATCATTTCAAGGCAATCTACGCTAATGAATTCTATATCGGAAAACAAACCGTGTGTTTGGTCTGAGCTAAATGGAGTAGTGAGGAAAAGGCCTCACCAAGGCCTTTTCACTTACATGAACTGTTGGACGCTGATGGTAGTAATAGTAGTTGACGAAACGGTAATTTTCCTACTCCCATTATTGATACTACAAACTAATCTACATATTATCGTAATATTTGTGTTAGACTAATTTAGAGAAGATCACATAATGCATCCAATTAATAGATGTCTCCATATCACAAATTTTTGAAAAATAAATATTTTTTACAAGTTATTTTGAATGAATATAGCGTTTTAAAAAAACTGTCCGTGTATGTTTACCTATAAGAAAATAACGTAAAGAGTTTTAAAAGTTTTCCTGCATAAATCAAACAATTGCAAGTAAAGTCCGCTGTATGTCATTTGAAAAGGGTGGCACTCGATACTGACAAACAGTTAATGTAACCCAGTAAGGTCGTTCACCATTTAAATGGACTCCTCTTGAAACGCAGCGCCGCACTTTGGTTCCTTCGGTTATCCGCCTCCCACAGATTTACTCAGTTACACATCATTGGAAATTGTACAAAGGGGTAGGTAATTATTATTTGCGAACGTAATTCATATTTTTATTGTTTATCGGTTCTCCGATTACAATGGCTATGTGTAACAACCATTATATACGTATATTTATTTTTAGATAAGTACTTAATTACTGGCATTAAGTATTTGATTACGTATGTAAAACAACTAGTTAAAAGTAGAATATATATATATGTGTCCTAATCATTTACGTGAACTTAAAAAAAGTAGCATTAAACTATCTTAATAAGAACAATGCAAAATGTTTATTTTAGTATAATCATATATTTTATACATAAATAACTGTAACTTTAAGATAACTGAATATATACATAAGCAACGGCATGTATACACGAATGCAATACTTTGTAGATAAGCGTAGTATAATTTTTATATAAGATTTTATTAATACTGTTTCTATTCCATGTAATTAAATACACTAATTTATTTTTATAAGAGTTAAATGAATGACATTAAAAAAAGGCTTGAAACGACGAAGATTATCACTGAAGAAAGGATAAATAACTAAAAATATTGTATGAATAAGAAGTGCGTGATTTCATACCTAGATGACATGTGGATACATGGGGAAGGGTGTAAGGATGTGCCCAACACATCTTACTGTACCCAATTCAACCTTACCTGTACACGGTACCCCCTAATGAATAACAAACGAGTCTGACCACACACCAACCCGCATTGGACGCTAAGGCCCAAAAACCTTCAATGATTAGTAACAAGAGATTTTTGGGGAGGTCTATGTTCAACAGTGGACATCTATCCACTAATGATTATGATGTGTGGATATATAAGCTATTGGAAGAATATATAGAAACACTATAGAACACCATTTTTTATACGATAAGCCGAGAATAAGAGCAGTAAGTTCAACAATGTATAGGCCTGGCGTTTGCAATGAGATACTGATCATTATATTGATATATTTGATTCGTATCACAAGCGCTATCGCTTAAGCCGTAATAAAAATATCCTAAAACATTATACAGTACCCATAATATATTTCTGATATCTAAACTTTATGTTCATTCATATCAAATTAGGTCACAGACTCCGAATCCATGAGCAGCGTCCGATGATTTGTATCGGTCGGTCAAACGGCTAACAATATTATACTTCATCAAAGAATATACATATATTTCTACCAAGAACTAGCGACGTAAAGCTTTGGTAGTTATCTGTTTTTTTTACTAACTATACACATAGGAACCTGCCGAAATGACCTCCAGTTTGTTTATTACATACAATCGTCATCTTATCAAGACGTAATTTACTGTAGTTTCGTGTTATGTAGTACATCCACGTGGATTGATGTAGAACTAAAATTTATTAGCCATCAACTTTATAATCAAATTCGTAATTTTTATTAAATAACTTACAAATGCGAATTGGATAAACTTTCGTAATTACTTGTGGAGTTTAAATAGATATTATTAAAAATTTTATCTACTAACAAAATTATTAGTAAGTATATTTTCTATTTATGTATATTTGCTTTCATAGCTTCTTTAAGACTTTCATCTCATCACAAAAATATTGTTATATCTTCTCCCGGGTTTGGAATTTTTCTAATTAAATTCAATATTAAAATTTTATGTTATTCAATTAAACAAAGTAGACACTTTACCTTTATTGTTATAATACGTCAATTCATAAACATTGTCCATTTCTACACTTTGTTTACTTTAACTGTTCGAAGTAACAAAACAGGTAAGGTAACAAAACAAATTAAAACCGCAAAATTTACGAATGTCTCACAAAAAATTGGATACCACTGAATAAAGTATTAACTTCATATAACACTTTTTATATACAGTTTATTCCATACCAGGAAAAAACTGTGATCAATTGAAAGGCGCTCCTTATTTATCTACTCAATTAAGGGCAGTGCCGTTTCATTTAAGACGTGGTGAGAAAATTGTATTATTTATAGGCTCATTAATTTACCGCGCGCGCTCGTGGGAGGTCCTGCCGTATTCCCTATTATATTCGGTCATTTTAACAAATAAAGACATCCCCAACAACGTATGTTCGTAGATTGACTAAGATTAGTAATGACCAATTTTTTCATAGAAAATAAGCGAATAATTGACCTCTATTACAAATGACTTTAAAAAAATTATACGTAGTAAGTGACAATGGCTCGAGTACTGTTTAATAATTGCACCGGCTTCAAGCTGTCGTATGTTTACAATCGAAAAACAGTAATGCTGTAATAGCGGCAGATTTACAGATTAGAGATGTACAAGTGGTGTCAAAAACCATATTATTAACCTAACTCCAGAATATTCCGCCGCGGAATTTAAATAGTGACCTCCGCGTTACTAAGCAGGCGGTGAGTCACTGCGCCTCGGAGGCAGTTAAACTATTTTTTTTGGCTTTATTCGACAGATGAAAATAAATCTATAAAGACTGTTAACAGTGCATTTTACTAAGAATAAACTCCTTCCTTATTTTCACCGTAAAATAAGTGCGAAATTAGTAAGTAGTTAAACGATAGGATCTCTTTGCTGCCATTTGAAAATTCGTTACATTTCTCTCCTCTCTTTTCTTCAGATATTAAATTGTTGAGACTAACTTTATGCACTAAGGTTATTTTTTCTTATTAATCTAATAAATTCTAAATTTATTTAAATCGTAGTGATAATGTAATATTAAAGTCTTAAAAAATAAACGAGAATCTATTTCCGTTCATATTTTTGTGATAAATATAACGAAGCGGCAACAACTTCCAGCCATTCAGGGGGCGTGGAGTACTGTATCCGATGCTGTTAGACAAATTGCTTCATTGACGAGCTCGTGTGCTTTATTACTTACAACAACTTCAGATAACTTACTAACATCGTAACAACGTTATTGTTCACCGTTACAGTTTGTTAAATCAGTAGCTTATGTTATCGCGACTATGGGAAATAACTCTTGTTTATATAAAAAATTAAAATACATCTCTTTTTTTTATTTCATTTCATTAAGCGACGAGACGAGCGGGACATTCACCTGATGGTAAGTGATACGCCTGTTTATAACAACGTGGCGCAAGTTATGATGGCATACACTGCAGCGTATTGCACTCGTCGCTTTGAGACATAAGATGTTGCGTCTCATTACCCTAGTAATTACACTAGTTACGGCGCCCTTCAAACCGGAACACAGTAATGCTTTCTACTACTATTTTGCAGCAGAAATAAGCGCTGCGGTGGTAAGTAGACGGTATCCGACAACAGAGACCTACTGTAGACTTGGATGATTATATATTAACCTTAATTTATAAGAACTACAAAGACGAAGTTCTCAGATTGGATATAGTTTTTCTAAATGATCTATATTTCTTTTGCTTAATTAATCTAACTTTAATGAAGCTGTGAATAAAGGTTTGAAAACATCCCTAAAAGTAGTATAATAGGAAAGAATGATTTTAAAACAAATTCTTTATTGAAAGTTTGTGTTTTCTTCATCATCATATGTTAATTGATCAATCTAAATTTTAGACAATACTTATAGCAATAAGTCGGTCTTTGTATTATAGTATGACTAATTAATTTACTTGTACTTAAATTTTTTATGTGATTTGTATGATTATGTAGAACTACAGTGATTCTTGCCAGTAATACCAGTTTAAATTTTTGTAAAAGCAGTGTTAATTACAATCAAAAAATTATTATTTTGTGACGGTTATTCCAGTCGGACAAGTTAAACTTGCAAGACTAAATATCAAATTACAAGCCATAAACTACACGTACCAATAGAAATTAACTTTAATCACTGCATAAATTGTCGGGCCCGATATGCAATTACTTTAACGGACCAATAGTTAAGTTATAAATAGATTGTAAAATTCATCTAAGCTGGCGGCAACGAGGTAGCAGTATAGAATATTGTAGTAGAATCTACGCATGGTAGAACTGTATTTACATGTAAAAAAATTGAATTAAAAACGAAAATTCTTAAAATTGGTTAATACCAAATTATACCACACCATTAACCTCAAATTTGACACTTTATTCTATTGGTAATTACTATGATAATATTGATAAAGAGAAAACGTAAACTTACTAGTTTCACAGGTTTGTCATCACTGATTCAGAGCTATTTATAAATTAATGTATGAAATTAGTAAATTTTCGTTTTATATTAATATGATAATTATAAACATAATAAGGTGAAGAATTTGACCTTTATGGTATATTATAATTCAGAGTTATTTATAAATAAATCTGGTTTCTTCGACCTTACTAAGTTGGCTTGGTAAACGGAACTAGGACCCGCAAGTAATAGTTTACTAAACTGAACGATCATTATCTACCGTTGTAACACCATACCTAATATAGTATTTATAAGGTACAAAGATGCATGTATACATAAACGGTCCACTTATTGTTCCCAATACTGGAACTTGTTACTTTTCACAGGAAGGGAATCAACGCCACATTGGAGAAGTGCAGGTTAGTAGATGCATGTATACAATTGTTAAATACAATTTATGATTTAAAACTTATTAAGAACATTTTAATACCGCTAATTATAAAACCTATAAAGCCCCCGATTTTGATTATCCTGATATGACGTGAAGACCAAGATTGCATAATTTTTTTTTTTTAGAAAATCAAACCAATACAAGAAAGACGTTCCCCTGATGCGCTTGCCCATAACAAATTAGATTGATATACACGGCACTACGTCGCGCTCGTCACCTTGAGATAATCTTAAGTCTCTTTTCCACTAGCTACAACACCCTTCAAACCGGTACACAATAATGTTTTCACATTACTGTTTGACGGAGGAAAAGAAGCTGATGTGGTACATATCTAGACGGTCTACGACAACAGAGACCAACCATCAGTAAGTATATTCTAGGACGTTGTTTGTTTTTTATAATAAATATGTCATAAAACATATCGATGAAGGCATAACTCTGTGCAAATATAAAGTAAATAAAAAAAAATCTTTATTGGTATTATATACATATTACGTTTTGTACTACAACCGTACTATGATATAGTAAACTTACTGAGACTATGTTGAATAGCCCGTTTATTAAATCTTACCAGAAACTACAGTTTGTATTCTACTTTACTGAACCAGCTGCGTCAATACATAACTTATCAACTCATGCATTTCAATCAATGCTACTTATATTTAATGAGACCATGTGACTGACTCGTTTATCCCAACAATATCAAGATCTGAGCCTACACGTGTTGAAGCATTAAACTCAACCAACAACCAAACCGGTTCTATAACACAAACTAATCGAACCCCTGATCAGGGGTGAACGGATTGAAATTGAAATGCCTTTATAAATACCGCCGTTATCTATTCATTTATAAACTAATAAATAGATAAAAGGACAAAAAACTCTCCTGTCATAAATTTTGTATTCATTAAAATATATATACCCTTTATTGTAAGGACAAGGACCTTGAGTAGCGGTCGCGTACCAGAGTAGTGCCGGAAGGTCTTCCACTACAGGATCTGGTAAAGGCCACTGGTAACTAATGGATGAGTGCGTTGCATAACCGATCTTTAGGAGAAGCCAATGTCCAGCAATAGGCATTTACCAGCTGATGATGATGATAGGTTTTGTAGTTTTTGTAGGATTTGTCAGTAAAGCATTTCTTACCAATTAAGCCAGTATCAAAAAGAAAATATATTATATATATATATAGAATAAAAAATATTAAATTTGACTAGTCCCACCAACCTGCATTTGGTTAGCTTGATGGGAAATGCCCCCATATGAACCCCTAAAAACGACGACCGATCGATGTGAGGTACTTTGGGGAAGGCTATGTCCAGCAGTGGACATCTATCGGCTAATGATTAATATTAAAGCGTATTCATTTGTATATAGGGTGAAAGGTAATGGGTGTAATGGGATAATGTTACTCCTTCAACTATAATATAATATACTTTCTGTTAATGTTAGTTTACTGTAGGACTAGTTTAACATGGACGATTGTAAACATTATAACTACCATTTCATCGTAGTACTTGTACTATTTATCATCAATTAAAAAAAAAAAATAATCTTGCAACTAGTTTATTACAATGATGTATCAGAGTAGAGTTATATATGTTTGGCAATGTTTTATATTAACCTGGCACATTACACAATGGTAAATATGGCATTGTTTATTGATGGTGTTCCGGTTAACGCAAATAAAGCAAAGCTGTGAATTCTCAGCCGGCCGTCGGCTGTGACCGCAAACACAACATCCTCGGTAGCAAGTAACAAACGCAACCACACTATACCTAACGTTTAGCTTACTCATGTATACAGCAGCAAAGGTTTCCGATCTCCGTGTAAGAGGAGTATAAAAAAAGTAATTGTGTTATTGAACGTTTCTTGTTTAATTTGTAATGCCTGCGAAGGTATTGGTGAAATGACTAAGAATTATCTAATAAAGAATATTTGAACCATAGCAGAAAAATTTAATATTACTTTAGTTAGCATTTGTTCTATTTCTAAAATTAATAAAAATACATTGAAGTTTATGGGTTTGTATATTTTATATATATATGAATAATAAACCCACTTTCATTGTATACATGTATCTATAATGTTTTTTTGTTCGCCAATCACGGGAATACTAGTGAACGTATCCACATGGCAACATGACCATTCCACGCGGAATGATTTGTAGATGCTTATAGGATATTTATTTTTGGAATTTCATAGATCCTTAATTTTTTTATTTCTAAATAAATTTTATAAACATTTTCATTACGTATTATTTATGCGGTTGCTATGGTAACGGTTACTATAGAAAATCATTTGCTGTCTAATTATATTTTAAAGCCAACAAAGCGGGCGGGGAACAGGTAGTAATATAAACAAGATATTCACAAGTCACTATGACAGAAGTAAACAATTACAATATTAACTTTTAAAATGTCCTAAAAAATCTTCAATAATATCAACCCTTACAATATAACATCTATCCTCTATTAATACGCTAGTGCATCTCATTGAAAAACATCTAAAATTATAAGGCTATTAAAAAATAAAACTTCCTGAAGACTACATAATCATAATCGTCTTAAATTTGCCAAGGACTAAGAGTAAATACGGAAAATGCGCTACTTGGCAGAGAACAGCCCAAAGAGATTTAAAAGAAAAAGATCCAGATAAAAGATTTTACTCAAATCCAGCTTCTTCGAAGCGTAGAAAAGACAGACAAACCCAAAAACTGGGAATAAAGGCAATTATAGTAATATATTAGTATGCCTCGTTAGTACAAAATTTTTTTAAAATAACTTATTGGTCTTTATTAAAGGTCGTAGAAACATTTTTCACACATACGCAAGTTGCAATTATTGTTAAAAAAATATTGTACATTTGTTAACTTTATTGCTCTGCAACATTGAAGTAAGTAAGATTTTGTACTCTTTTTTTTACGTGTCGTGAACACCACAAATAGTTTTAAATGGACAATCAACATAAAACCTCGCCATGGAAGCGGTTATACCATTTGCAATTTACTTAGTACGTGGTAAGTTTATGTAGATTGTATCGCGATGTGATTGACTTTACACACACAGACTGTACACTGCAACCTTTTATGTTGACTTCGCAACTAAGTGTAGTATTTTTATTCTTCTTAACTAAACTAAAATCTCGAAACTTCTTGGAATTATGAGAACATATCTCTCATCAAGATGTGTGTTTCGTTAATTATTTCGTATGAAAAATTTTACCAGTTTTTGAGAATAAGAAAATTATTTGTTAACAAATAATTTAACCGACTTAAAAAAGAAATAGAAAAATTAATACAATTTAGCATTAATAAGTGAATTCCTGAACTAAGTTGACTATATTGTACTATTTTAGGATAAGTGTGTTATGAAATGATACCACTAAAATATACGTCTCTCCATTGAACCATTACCAAGATACTCAGCTTTACAACACATTGCAATTTGTGATATTTTAATAACCAATGGACATTAAAAGGCTGAAATTCGGATAAATAACTGGAAACACCAAAAATCGATTTTTATTCAAAACTACAACAATACAAGCATTCATTTACCATTAAAACATACAGCTTTGACTTTATTGAATTATAAAAAGGATTCCGCAATAGTTAACTAGTTATAACGAATAAATGTTACTAAGGATTTCTCTGAATCCTCAATTTTTTAATTTAACATAAATCTCGCTTAAATATAACAAAAAAAAATTACTAGCCAAACTGACAATAATTACCATTTCTACTACTTTGAATAAACATCCACCGTCGATACATCATCAACATGATGGTTTTGTAAACTTTATTCACTCATGAAAACGGCATTTCTATGTAAATGATAAAAGTTATACGCTATTTTTTATTATAAATATGTTGCATATATTCACTATATGTATAATACGAGTTATGGGTGGAGGTAATCACTACCCTCAGACATGAGGAATACGATTTGAGGAGGAGAGTAGTACGAAAATAATGTACGTAATTATATTATCTGTATAGTAGATGATTTAAAAAATCATCAAAGTTAATCCGGTGTATCGCAAAAGGCAACTGTAAGGGATCTACTGCAGGAAAGAAGCAGTTCAATTTCCTGTTTCATTAACTAACTTCACAAAAAAATTTATTAAACAAAATTTTAAAGTACGCAGCAATCTCAAGAAAAAACTAATGACTCTGGTAGTTATCTTGTACAGATTATGGAGAAGAGTTATAAGTTAAAAAGAGACTCATCAACGACTTTAATTTATAAGATAATATATATATATACATATCTTTTTCATTAATACTGTTCGGTGGATGAACACATTAAGTGTATCAAAATGGATTTATGGTAGTTAAAATTAAAGGAAGAAACCCTTTGATATCATTGTCAAGCATCATTCCATTAAGGATTCATTCTGATAATGTATTATTGATATGTAAACGAACATTTTAGTATAGATTCCAATTAAATTCTTAACTAGTACATTTCAGCTTTATTTTTTGTCGAAGTTAAATGTCTACGACATTTTATACTCGTTTTACTTATGAGAATATTAACTTACACTTTCTTCTGGTTAAAGTTGCATATATAAGAGATGTACGAATATATACTCTTCAATATGTATTTTTTTTATTATATTCAGCCATTTTCTCGTAGTTAACAAGTCGTTCTAGTGCAGCAAGAACAGCTCGTTTTCATATTGTAATAGCACATTCATCATATGTATTATATTTAACGTTTTCCTACATTTGCCGAAGCTAAATAATGCCGTAAATTAACAATGTGACGAAAATAAACCAAATAAAAAGATAAAACAGTTATGTTTGCGCACGATATATATTTCATACTTCTTGAATATCATAACAGTAATGCGAATGTCGAATATACATTTATAAACTACATATAACTAATATATCATATATTTACTAAGTGTACATTGTGGTAAAACATATTGACCCTCGCAATATAGGTTTTGTACAGCATTGGGACAATAACGTTTAATTTAGAATTAAATGTTGAATTGCATATTCTACTTAATTTATTGAGAATAATTATTATCTCACCTTACCAATAACCGGCTGTACTGTTAGGTCTGTATTTTTTTTTTATTAAAAATTAATAAGTATTTTCTAGTAAATAAGTGTAAAGCTTCTTCAGAGGGGTTTCGTAATCAATGTGCGTTTATCGATTAATAATGATAGTGCGTTTAAAGTTTTATTTATTTAAGATTAAAATCACTTGATTAATTTATAATTTATGCGTATTCCTTTAAAGGAGACTCAGTCTAACATTGTTGTTAGAAAAATGATTAAATTTTACACTTGAGAGTAATAAAATTTTAATAGCATCGGAGATCGATTAAATTTTATGTCACTGCTAGTAAACTCACCTGTGTTGTAAACGAAACGCAATTAAACTGCCAATACTTTGAGCACAAGCTTGTATAAAAAGCCTTTGAACGTCGACTTAAAGCTATTTTTAATTGAAAAAGTAGCTTACATGCGCCGAATTATATGTAAAATGATTACTGAAATATTAGTCTAATTTTGTGACGTATCAAGGCAAAATTATTGAGCAAATCACTATGAAAAGACATTAGGTAACATTAAGTTTTATTTGAGGATATGTATGTATATTGTAATATGTTTATATAGTATAATAGTTATAAACATTCTATCATCGGCCTATTCAATTCCGGTTACTTCAGGCAATAAGTTCGCTTATTGTAACGTATTCGGCGTATACTATAAAGTTTTGAAATACAGAATAAATAAATAAGTATTAATACTCATATTAATGATTAGAAGAAACAATGTTAATTAATATTAATTAGTAAGAGATTTTTCGTCTGTTTACTTAATTAAATGCATAAATCATAACTTAATTTCTTATTAATAGCTCAGTTGTCAGCACAGGGACTCGGTGTCTTTCCTGACAAGGTAAGAATCAATTATTATAATATGGATGGATTATAATCCATCACATTGGTCAATTGTGCATTTTTATCGTTATTACCTGTGTTATAAGATACTTTTTATAAGGTTATTTTTGCGCCACCCTATATAACATGTCCTTGAAAGCTTTTGTTGTTGGAGCATGCCGGTTTCCTCACGATGTGTTTCTTTACCGGAAATCAAAGTCTGCGGTGATCCAACATCCGCTTTACAAACTGAACTATTGTTGTTTAAATTAAGGTGCATATAATCTTGGTCATACTTACCCCAACGGTTAAACAATAACAGTACTTTATTAATTCTTTCAGCTACTTACCAAAGCTCTCGTCAACGGAAAACACTTTACTCATTGTGATTTATTAATTTTAGTTCATATCATTGCTTAAGTAGAATGGCCGGTTTCGGCTTGCTCTTGGATACCGTCACTACTGTGCATTCTGCTGTACTTATATGGAAATGTTTCAATTTGAAACTCCATCGGTTTTAAATTAAGATTTTATTGGCCCTTAAAGGCAGTGTCAAGTATCATTACTTGTAAAGAATTACCTTCTTTGTCGAGAGCCGCAATGGGAGCTTATGTTGGAAGATAAATCACTCTAAATTGTACTCCCCATTTAACTTATTACCAAACGAAATTAAAATAACTGATCTCCTCTTCACAATACAGTTTAAACAACTACGTCCTGGTGTATTTAATTTACTAATAACATTTCGAAGTTGTTTAGGTCAATTTATTTCTGTTTTTGTGAGTATTTTTTCTATAAAAGTTCAGTCAAATACATGTATGAATAGTTTTAAAATGTAAAAAGTACTAAAATTTACATTATATTTTATACAAAGATTTAATCATGTGTCTTACTAAAACTCGTCAATTATCGTTCATCTATTTAAAAACTTTAAGTTATTAAAAAGCTCTAACGTCTTGTGTCCGTAATAAATACCCATGTAATTTACTGTAATCAAAACGGTGAAATATTTGCCTTTAATTCAATTAGTTCCCAAAAAGCCGTTCCTGTGTGGTCGCCTGTGGTGTTCTTGCTTCTAAACTATGGACCCTCCCGACCTCCCGTGGCAATCTATTTATTTTATTGATTTACTCTCATAACATCATGTAATCGAACAAAACATATAAAGCGAGAGCACAATCCATTTAAAGTACATTTAACGTCCTGTTTGTCAACACTACTTATCAATATATAAAATATTATAGAAATCGTATGAGAAAGAGTACAAACCGAAATATATATAAAAAAAAAAATTATTCAAATAAGTAACGAGACGAGCGGGATGTTCACCTGATGTTAAGTAATAAGCCAGCCTATAACGTGACGCTAGTTATGATGATTATACTGCACCACATGGCGTCCTTAGCATTAGACATAAGATGTTGAGTCTCGTTACCCCAATGATTACACTAGCTACAGCGCCCTACAAACCGGAACACGGTAATGTTTGTTGGACCGTCTCCTGCAAGATAAAACTACCACCAGTAAATATTTACAGCATAGCCTCCAGTTTTAACACCTTCCATTTACATATATAAAACGTATTGAATGAAGCTAAATTACATTCAGTTCAATGAGTGGCCATGGTGCTGGTACAGCAAAAAAAAAACTTAGTGAATGGCGTAACCAAAAACCGGAGTTTCGCAAATTACTTTTTTAATGAACTGTTTGTAATGTAATTGTAAAAAGAGACAAAGCGTAACCGAATCGATTTTACCGGTTAAATGAAATTGTCTCTTCCGTTTCTTTATCAATTACTAAAACTCTTTAAACAGTTAAAGGTCTCAGAAAATATGTTCATCATCATCAGACGATAGACGTCCACAGCTAGACACAGGCCTCCTCCAAAGATCTCCACATACAATCAGCACGGCTTCCGTGTACCACCGGGCACTAAGGCCCGTCATTTGTAGGGGTTTATATGAGGGTATTTGGGCCATTTACCATCACGCTGGCCCAATGCGGATTGGTGAGAGCCAGATCCTCGTTTGTTGATTAGCAAGGTGCACCACAGGCAGGTGAGGTGGGCTTGGATCCCCTTGCAGAAAGTATGTTAATACTTTTTATTAAATTTCACACACTTTCTAAAGAAGTTTTTTATTTTAATGATAAAATGTAGATGGCCGGGGGTTCTCAACGAGGCTCATCATCTTATGTCACAGGGACATGCGAAATGTGGTGCTTTGTATATCATCCTAACTAGCTCCGCTTTCGGAGGGCATATCACTTACCATCAGGTGAACATCCGCTCGTCTTGTCGCTTACTTAAATAAAAGAAAATTTCTCGCCCGTCCCGCATATTAGCAAACGTGTTTAATATAGACATGAATAATCTTTAAATGTTAATTTATTAATATTTACATTGACGGTTTTTTAAAATTATCCATTTGGCTGTTACAATGTATTGTCATTTTTTTTTTATTTTAATATAACCAGTTATAAAACATGGCTTTTTTTTTTTTTTGTTTTACGTGGGGGAAATGCCTACGCATACTCGTCCTCGCGAGGGCAAGGACGAGTTATGTCGGACTTGCACCGACTAAAACCCCCACGATGTTCTTCCTCATCGCCATGCTGGCAGGGTCACGGGAACGCTCGCACTCAACCGCGACCCTGCCGGCGCTGGCCGCTTGCGCAGCCCCACCTCGGGAGGGAGGGACGAACCCTCCCTTTCCAGGGCGCGCCGGAACATGCAGCGCGCCCCCTCCTCGACCTCATGCGTGTGCGGGCGACCGGTTCCCCCGAACCTGTCGCCCAGAGGCCATGGGAGCCACTGGAGAAAACCTCTCCCGGCTCCCCGCGGCAGAGAGATGTTAGGCCCGCCGCTACCTGTCAACGGCCGCGGAGGATAGGGAGAGCGGCGCATCTCAATACCGGCACTCCTCTTCCCCCGCGGCCCCACCGTCGCCGCATCGCCGGTGCGACACCAGTTGGCCGCAGAGGGTACTCCCTCCGCGACCCCACCTCGGCTGCGAGGGGCGGTATGAAATCGCCCATGCAGCCGGCCGCTAGGGCCGCACACAGCCGCCCCTGCGGCCCCCGACCGCTCCGGTGAGCTCCAGTTACCCCAACCGGTGCTCGAACCTGGAGCGGCCGCTTCGGCCAGCCCTTCGCCGCGGGCCGGCCGGGTGGGTTCCACTTGGCTTCACCGTGTACCAGACCACGGTTAATAAGCCCCTCCGCTACGACAAGGCGAGAACCCGTTCGAGGCGATAAAATATGGCTTGATACCTGAGACGTTAAGGTCTTCGTTATAAAGACAGCTACCATAAGTTTCTTGTTGAAAAAATTTAAGTTTTTAAATATTAATAATACATTTGTATATAAATGTAGAACATTTTTTTAAATTTATTAAAGAGATACTAGTAAAACCAAAGGTATTTTAAATTATAATGTTATTTAGCTCGCTTACTTCGTAAATGCTTTTCGCAGCCTGATAGATATGTGTAATCGACTGATAAAATAAATGTATGAAAATTTAATTATTATAAAATGTATAAATATTAATCATTTATACATTTTATATATAATAATGTTTCCACAAGAAATTCGTATTTTTTTATTCTGGAATTACCTACTGCCTTCGCATGCAGCAATCAAGCGGGCGCCATTTTGTTTAAGTCAATACGAGTGCCGACGCGACGCCCTTTATTTTGATTAACGTGGGGTCACGGGAACGATTTCGCACACATCCACGACCCCGCCAGCGCTGGCCGCAGAACGCAGCCCCACCTCTGAAGGGAGGGAAGAACCCCTTTCCACCTCTGTGGGGGTACGCCGGAACACACAACGCGCCCCCTCCACGGCCTCTTGAGTCGCGCGGGTAACGGATTCCCCCGAACTCGTCATCTGGAGGCCATGGGAGCCAAGAAAAAACTCTCCCGACTCCCTGCGGCTGATGCGATCTTAGGCCCGTCGCCACCCGTTATACGGCCGCGGAGGATAGGGAGAGCGGCGCATCGCAATACCGTCATTCTTCTTCCCCCGTGGCCCCAGGGCTCCCTCATCAGTAGTACGGCACCGCTTAGTCGCAGAGGGTTCTTCCTCTGCGACTCCACCTCGGCTGCAAAGGGCAGCATAAAGCCGCCCCTGCAGCCCACAAGCGCGCATCCGCGATGAGCTCACGGTGGACCTCCGGAGCTCTAACCAGGAGCCGCCGCGTCGGGCCGGCTCTACACCTCGGGCCGGCCGGGTAGGTTCCTTTTCGCTTCACCGTGGGTGACCCAGCCACGGCTACTAAGCTCCTCAGCCACAACAAGGCGGGTACCTGTTGGAGGACGCGACGCCTTGTATACTCTACCGCTACGTGATGAATATTGTTTTGTCGTTATTGCTGTTACTTTGTTAAGTTTTGTTGTTATCTTTTCTTATTTATTTTTTTACACCACAATGTCGAAAAGAACAAACAAAATCGTTTTGAATAGTGAAAGTCGCGTGTTTGTGACTCGTTTTCGCGAGAATCAAAATGGCGGACCGCTACTACTATTGGAGCGAGTGTGTAATAGAGTTGCTGACGCTCTTGGTACCGGACGAGCTACAGTGTCTCGAATTAGCAAAAAAAAGTATGGAGAATCATCAACAAAGATGGCAGCCAAAGATGAGAGAGATAAAATATTATTGACTCTTAATAAAAAAATGAAGAGAGTTTCGCCAGTCACCAAAATCTATATTTTGACGCCGCTGCAAATAATTAATTATTAATCTATAGGACTGCTCCAGCCTGAATCTGAATTGACTTTGAAATTCATTTTTCATTTTTACGATTCTTTCTTTTAATGTCTTTAAAATGTATTTTTTTTAATAGAGTCATTTCGATATGTTTATCGATAAAATACGAAAGTTCTATACATATAACTTGTCATTCTGACAAACGTTTAAGGTATCAAGCATATTTTGTTTAATATGTAAAATTACTACTCTGAATTATATTTAAATTATTTACAATTATTATTATCAGGTGTAAGGGGCCCCGCACAACAACTCACGGGATCCAAGCTAACCTCACATGGTCTTGGTGCACCCTGCTAATCAAAAAACGCAGCTCCGGCTTTCACTAACCCGCATTGGGCCAGCGTGGTTGCAAATGGCTTAAATCCCTACCCGATCGATGTTTCCCACATCTTCGGGGGAGACGTAAAGTCCAGCAGTGGACGTCTATCGGCTGATAATTACAATAACACATTAAGTATATTAACACAACAACTTTATACTACTACACCCTGTGATAAAATAAATCACTACAGAAAACGATGTTACTTAAAGCTAAAATATTTTGTGCTTGTTCTGTCAAGTAATATTTATCACTATATTTGAATAACTTAGATGTATTACTTAGACTTTTAAATTAAATTAAATAATTGATCTCGCTATCGAGAAATTCTTGCATCTATAATGTTTGTGTGAATGCGGCCATAAAATTACCATGATTAAAAACTCTTAACCCAGATAAGCCTGAAACTAAAATTTTCTGAAAATTTTGAAAAAAGTTACATTATTTAGTTTATTAGATCTTATGCAACATAAAAAAAAATATGAAAAAAAATTAAGTGTAAGGCTTTCAGGGAAACAGCCGTCCTATATGTAGGACAGTAGGATAATAAGAGGAAATAAAAGACCATTTATGACAAAACAGAATGTAATCAAAAAGTGTAGTTTATTAGATAACTATTGATTATATTACCCATTGTTATATGTAATTTACTAGATTAACACTATTTATGAATGATATGTTTCAAAACACTTGACACACACTCCAACATCACATTTCTTGCAACGTGTCAAACATTTTTTGTGACATTGACGACAGTGTGTTTGCTTCGATTGAGGAATAACCAGATGATTCATTTGGTCTTTACGACTATCAGCATGTTCATGATGGGAGGGTCGGCTAGGCCCTCGTTTGGCATTTTTTCTGTTTGATTCAATCAAAGCAATTGCTACCCTTCTGCGAAAGCCAAGATGATCCAGTTTTCCATGATTTATTTTATATAACTGCCATGCATTATGTTCGGCAAGATCAATCATGTGTGTGAGCAACGGCATGTACCATTTCTTACCTCGTATACCAATTCGGTAATGTGAAATATTTTCATCAGACCGATCCACTCCTCCCATATATTTGTTATAGATGGACACCATATGTGGTTCTCTATGACAATGTTTCTCTTTTTACTTTGTGAGAAGCGTTTGGCAGATTGTTTAGGATTTATTCCTACAGCATTAGAAGCAATACTGAATATATTATTGTCATGCCATTTAGCAATAATGAACGTGTTGTCATGTGTCGTTCTGTAATCGACAGCACCACGTTCCTTTTTTTTCAGTAACTTCGATGTAATCAGAGGACAACTAGATGTCCTGTTTTCTCGAACTGTCCCAGTGCAACGAAGGCCTTTCTTTGTTATCTCTTCCAGCAAGGGCGTTCCAGTAAAAAAATTATCAAAAACTACGTGGTAAGGAAGGTCGAAGCCACGTGAAATCAGCACATCGCAAAAAGTGAGAACAACGCTTGCACCCTCATCTACACTGTAATGCTCTTCAAGAGGAGAAAACTCTAAGAACTTTTTATTTAGAAGTGTAACTAGGGGGCGTACTTTTGTGTATTTGTCTTGCAAATCCAGATTATCATTGACATGAAGGTGGCGAAAAATAAAGTCAAATCTATCCCTAGTCATAGCCGAGCTGATCAATTCATTCTTTGTATCAGGGGAGTTTTCCCAATACATTCTTCTACGGGGGAGCCATGAATAACCACTAACCAACAATATGCCGATGAAACATTTCATATCTTCAGTGGTTATGTCTCCAGGCAAATTCTTTTTGACAGCATATTTATTGCTCTCTGACACCAACAACGAAATAACATCTTCATCTAAGAAGTTTTCAAACCACTCAATTGGGCGCTTATCTTGGCAAGCGCCTTGAACATCTGGCCAATTCACGGGGTTTTTTGCCAAGTCCCGTTTTCTCCATGCGTAGGTACGCCTACGTTTAGTTCGACCTGTAGAATCAGAAGGTTCTTCTTCTGTATCACTCACCATAATCTGCCCTTGAATCATTACTTCAGCCGGTTGAAGCAGAATGTTTCGTGGCAAATTATTCAAAGTTACATTATCTTCTTCACCCGAATCTTTGTCAGTGAGACAGTCAGGATCAACAGGAGGAGGTAGAATACATATCAGTCGTTCTCTATAATCTTCTTCATTATCAGAAACATTTTCTAAAGCATCTAAAATTTCATGCGCAGCTAACGGTCTGTAAAGAAAAAGTTGTATTATTGTACTAAAATCATGTATATTATCCTACTGTCCTATATATAGTACGCTAGTATTTGTAACAAGTTATACGTAATTTATTTATATTATTTTGCTAGAATATTTATTTAGTACAAAAGTTAAGGTTATCAACTAGATATTAACACAGAAAAAAACAACTCACGAGTAAAATATAACTTTTTATACATACCTGTCATTTGCCATGTCTGCAACGCACTTTTATTACACACTTATAAGGTAAAATATAAGGTAAAAACTGTTAAAATAACTGTCTTTTTATTTTTTCTAATAAAGCTGACACGTTTCTTACTGCAAATCATAAGACTAAATAATCTTAGATAAAGAGGGTATTCTGATATTTTTTTTTATTTCTACTGTCCTAAATATAGGACAGTAGGCTTATCTGGGTTAATCATCAAATTATAATTTTAAGTACAAATTCAAAACTACATGAATCATTATTAGTGAACATAGTTTCAAAGTTTAAAACACCTTGTTATAAAGAAACGCTGTTGGAATATACATAGAAGATATTTTGCTTTATAGAAGAAATTACTATTTTAACCACATCCAGATTAACTGACATTGTGATTAACCTGCAAAGTCAAGTTGTCAAGTGTAACAGTTAAACAGCTGTATGAACGATGAAAGCTATCGAATTATTATTGAAACTCCCGTTTTTATTTCTCTTAAGCTCATCATCTAAGATAAACTAGAGCTTCTCCTTAGTATAGGTGATTCTTTATTTATTCAATCAGAATAATACGCTTATATATACTACATGATGGTACATACATAATAGTAGTCCCTGCTTCCATTAAATAGCGTTTTAACTTAAGTGTTACCAGATACTGCGTACTGCGTACTATTAATCGTCGCGGCAGATTCTCGACTATCAAATCTTAAATTCAATGAAGCTGTAATATAAGGAAAGGATTAACAGCTTCATTCTGCAACTTCAGCCGAATATATACATGAGGTATGTAACATTAACATTTTATGTTAAAGGAAAATAAAAAAAATATAATTATTCGATTCAGTAAGCAAGTTTAAACATTAATAAACAATTTATCATCCAAATCCGTCGGACATCAACACTGATTGAGATTTAAAAATACAGATTCCGTCTTAAGTTCTTCCTGTTAAATAACCACGTTATTAAAAAGACATTTAGTTTTGGTAGCGATATAAAGAAATCGTTAACCTTAACAGAAAAGTCTACCTGCTCTAAAATAAAGGCCGTTGCATAATAATGCGTTGATGATAACGATTAAACATACAATAGAGGTAATGACTCGACACCTTTATCTTTTCATCGCCCCCTGAAATAATCACACAAAAATTACTGGACCACAAAAGTTGGACTCGGAGAAACATGCGCACGCGCATGTTTACAATGAGTTTAAATTACCGGAAATTTCCAAGTCACGTTCCACGATTAAGTCGTCATTACCGACAGTACGGAACTCGACGCGCTTTTGACTGAGCTTTCTAAGCTTCGGCCAAGACTTTATAATGAGTTGCCGCCCTGTTGCTCAATGGTCAATACAATCTCCATTTTAAGGCAAGATTAAACTGTTAATGTCTTAATGGCCCGTTTATTTATTTATAAACGCTCTATAAACTTATTTTTGATTGTCCGACCAGTAGTAGTTTCTTTTTTCACCTTTACCCAACACGGAACTTTCTATATCTATTCCAGAAGAATGTAAGTGAAAGAGAAGTTTAGTGGTAGAGTTTTTAGGAACTAAGGCAGGTTAAACGTTTTTAGTTCAGAAGTTTTACGGGTGGTAGGTAATTTTTTGTGTTGTACCACCGCAATTGCTATTTCTACTGTGTTGCGATTTGAAGGACATTGTAGTTGAAATTACTACAGTGTCTAGACTTAATATTATATCCTAAAGCGACGAGCACAATGTGATGCTATGTATACTATATATGCGGCACTAACCATGTGAATATCTCGCTCATCTTATCGATTCATAGAATAAAAAAAATTAATGAAAATAAAACTACTGACGATCATGTACGTATACTGTCTGTATTTGTATTATACATATAAACATTTAAAATTATATTTAATCTATTGCCATAATAGCAATTACTGTTTCCAAAATCATACATGAGTATGCTGGATGACCACGGTTCAAATCTGTAGCCACATTTTTACTGAACATCATGAGATATTGGGATCAAGTAGCTCATCTATATATACAAGTGATTTCGACATATAGATACGAGATTCCTCATCACAATATCTGTAGTACCAAAAGGCACAACTACTTGAAATTTATTAGGAATATTCTTTTTGCCAAGTATAGATTAAATAAGAACGTATTTTTTAAATTGTTGCCCGAAAAAGGGGTTGCAGGGGTGACAGCCCGCAAAACGGGCGGGGAACAACTAGTTGAATTAATAGTAAAATTCTTTTCACTTATCAACACATCTATGATACAAGCAATTTTTTTTTTGCTTAAATTTTATGTTTTTTTTTTGGATATGATGATGTGTGTCTGACATTAATTGACCCGTAGACCATAACGGAACATAAATAAAAGAAAACAACTTTTTACAAAATTCCTATATAACAGTTACACGAAAGTACATTTTATGTTTAGTAATAGTAAACAGAAGTAGTCGATATTGATTTAAAAAAAATTTTACAGATATCTCTAAAATATAAGATCTTCAATAGGTTTTAAAACTTAGAATTTGTAATAGAAAATCTTTCTATAATTTCACAAGTCTTTGGGTCTCCTTCATAAGAAATAATGTTATGTCAAATAGAGTATTAAAAAAAAATTCAAAATGACTGACTCAATCCACAAGACGAATTAAAAATAGCTTGGTTTAAGAAATTACTGCGGTGAGCGTGTGAGGAGTGAGGTTAATTGCTATTTCAGTGGTTAAGCTTTGTTCCATTCCCGTTAAGGGTTCAAGAGGGAGAATCATAAAAAATTACCAAAGGTTGACGTTTATGGGCGACGGTAATAATTCACTGTCAGGTAAATGTCTTTGTCTTTTACTCCAAAGAAATATTTCAATGAATACACCTTGATAATACATCATAGATAGCATCCATGGATGTTGAACATCGATGTTTCGAATTTCCTCCTCTTCGCTTCTTGTTATCAAATCGTAAGAAATTTATTACTTTCTTGGTGACAAATCAACACCTGCAACAACAACAATGGGTACTTTCTAGTCGTAATTTAAATGTATCACCTCTTAGCTGTCAAATTACTAACGTATGTGTGGACAAGTCGTTAATGTTATGTAATGTTCGGATACCAGCACCTGTCACTTTAGATATACCGCAGAGTTTCAAAGCGTATTCGTCGGTCACAACACATCAGCTATTAACAATATAAATAAAATTATTTAATCAATATTTATTTTAACCTCGACTATAAAGTTATAGGATTCTTTTTTTTTTTTAGTCAATCAATTAACCCGTCAAGAGGACATTCACCTGATGGTAAGTAATAAGCCTGCTCATAATAACGTGGAACTAGTTAGGATGATACATACTGGTCTACATTGCACTTGTCGCCTGAGACCTAATATGTAGATTCACCTACTACCCTATTAATTACACTAGCTAAAACGCCCCTCAAACTGGAACACAAGTGTTGTAGTACCTAGAAGACCTCCGGCAACAGGAGGCTACCACTAATTAAATTTAATGTTTTATGTTGATTGTTCTATAATATATAATCTACCTCGGCACCTTTATACCCAAGTAATTAAGGATCGGTCTTCCTTGTTCTCTTCTTCTTGTTCAATCCTCAAAAAAATTTAAATGCTCTAAGGCTTTTGTCAAGGTCATTTCTGACCGTTGTCTACCAAGTGGCATGGTATCTTTCGTGTTTACGCTTCATCGTTAAAATTCTTGATGCTGCTTTTGACATGGTTATCTAAAGCGTCCTTCAACGATCTCATCAAACGTCAAATCGACTTTACAGTTACCTGTGGTATATTCATTTCACATTTTATTTAATACGATAGTGGTATTCATTGGTGATAGCCCTCAGTCGTGAAGACCGTCTAGGTAGGTACAAACAGTGTGGTGCAAACATTACTGTGTTCCGTTTTGAAGGGCGCTGTAGCTAGTGTAATCACTGAGGTACAATTTGGTTTGTATAAACCATTCTAACTAGCGCTACATTGTTATGAGCGTATTACTTACTATCAGAGGACGTCCGTCCCGCTCGTCTCGTGGCTTCGTTGAATTAAAAAAATTATAAATTTTCGTTATAAAAAATCGTTTCTTGTTTCGTGTAGACTTTTTTTAACCTCAGAGGTATTCTTTTGTCATATATAACGCCTCAAAACTACCTTGATTAAAACCTTCCCGTTAATGTTCTACGTCCTTATCAATTACGCATATTATAAAAGCAAGATACTTGAACTAATAACTCAGTAGCAGTGCGGCCTTTTTACCTTTGTTTTATACGATCAATTATATCAAATGATTATAAACCTTATAACTTTATTTATAAACATAGTTAAATTTTATTTTAGCTTCGTCAACCCTAATATTGGTCTCAACACATGCGCTCAGGCCAACCATCTGTCAACGCCTGTCGAAGGTAATTAAAAACGTGGCGGAATTTAGACGAAGATAGATTTTAAAGTTCATTAATTCTCCCGGTGAAATTCACGGTCTATTATAAATAACGACCCTAATAGTTTCGACGTTTGGTAGCAGACTAACGAGGTCTCATTAGCCTGCGACTAATCAAATAATTAATACCACCTTGTGCGGTCATCGATACACCAGATTCCGATGTATATTATACGAAATCCTTCTCTTCAATACTTATCTTGTAGTCAATTTGTGTGACTAGATTCTGTTCGAAGGTTATGTTCTAAAACAAAAAAAAAATATTTTGTAGTGTGAAAACTACTTTTATTAAACAAATGATAGTTTTAATGACTAAATAAGAAATACATATTTTCTATTAGATATAACTCAGAAATCTACGGTCATCTGCTTCCAATTCTTTTATTACTCTTGCGCATAGCTCCACACGAACAGACTGTTTCAAGTTTAATGCAGCCAGAATTTCGAACGACTCCTTTATACTCCTTTAAGAATAAAACATAGTTAATCTTCGTTTAAATTAAAGGATAAAAACACTCTTCTTAAAAAACAGCTTGTTAAACCCTCTGTATTTACCTAAGTACGGACAACCAAACACACAAACAATCTTACACACATGCTCACCCTCACTCTAGAGGACCGACTAAGTCAACATTAGTGTTACTTTTTTTTATAACTTTTAATTTTAATTAAGAAAAAAATTAATAACAGATTATTTTTTTCTCTTTTTCTTATAGTTTATTAATAAAATTAAAGCGACTGTTATAAATAGTCCGTCTAACACCTGGTGAAGTAAAGTGAGGCTGAAAATCAGCGCCGATCGGAATTGATGTTCTGGTCATCATTAGCTGAGCCGACTTCTTTGGCCTTAGCAATAGATCATAAATAAAAATATGTATGTAATAGTAATGTAACGCAATGAATGGTGTTTTGTTTTTTTTTATTTCTACTCCCATTGAAAGGGGTCCTGCATAACAACTCACGGGACCCAAACCAACCTCGTCGGCTCGTGGTACACCCTGCTAATCAACAAACGAGCCTCTGGCTCCCACAAACTCGCATTAGGCCAGCGTGGAGGGAAATGGCCCGAATCCACCAATATGAACCCCTACAAACGACAGCCGCTGGTGCCCGGCGGTATCGAAGACAATACTGACTACGTGAAAGTCGCGAGAAGGCGCTGAATGCAGGCAGCGCAGCACTGATCAATCTGGAGATCACTCGGAGAAGCCTATATACAGCAGTGGACGTCTATCGTATGATGACAGTTACTCCCATAAGGACCACAAACAAAATAATCTTTCAAAGAAGAATTAATTCGATCTATAGAGTGCATTATATGTAAACAGGGTGAAAGGCGATAGATGTAAAAGATCTGGAGGGGTTAAAGTATACCTCATATCCTATCGATTTATGTATAGAATAAATACCCAATCCAAAAACAACGGTTCTGGAGTTATTAATTTTTTAAATATTCTTAAAAAAATTGCCGAATTTGTATGAAAAAATTTGGTGATTTTATTTCTTACTTATTTCTACATAAATTTTAATGTAATAATTATTGTTTAATCTTTGTTTTATTAAATTAAATCATCACTTAAAGGCTAAAACTTTTAAATTAGGTTCTCTGAAAGTCGTGATAGTAAAAAATAAGGCGTCATATTTACATTTTTATTTATTCTAAGAATAAAATTTTATTTATAAAAAATACGTAAAAAGCACATAAATAAGTACCTAACTTCAATGCCTATCCGATAAGGTACAAGAAAGTACATAAACTTTCTAAAATTTAGAAACAAAAACACTTTTTAGGTAATGTGTCAGTACAACAGTTCAAAATTAACTACTTTTGTGGGCGGACGCACATTATCGTTGTCTTCTTAATTCTGAATATTTTTTCTTTTTCATACGAAATAAATTTAATATCAATGGCGGATTACGGTTATGAAGAATAGGCTGACATTTTCTATTGTTATGGACTTAGTGATGGAAATTCTTTACAACCACGAAAAGAACATCAGTTACGTTTTCCAAACCGTCACCTACCAAGTTATAGAGTCTTTGCTGCGGCGTATCAACGCGTCAGGGAAATTGGCAGTGTACAAGAGAGGCGACATGACGCAGGTAGGCCACGCATCTACGATACTGAAGAGGAAGAATGAATGACTGTTTTGTTATAGACCCGACTACGTCAACCAGGGTCCTCGCAAGATTGCTGGGTTTAACACAATGGAAAGTGTGGATTACTGTGCATACGGCAATGCTCTACTCCTACTATTATACACTGGTCCAGATTCGGGTGGATGGATACCCTGCAAGGAGATGGTTAGACTTTTGATGTTTTATGCTGCATGCAGACTTAGACAATAATAATTTTCTCACCAAAATATTGTGGACTGATGAATCGAAGTTTGACAGAGACGGCATAACAAATTTTCATAATAGTCATTATTGGGCTCTGCGGGGTGAGAATTCCCACGTGATTAGAGAAGGAGCTCATCAGCGAAGATTCTTCGTAAATGTATGGATGGGCATAATTCATACTTACTTGATAGACCTAGTCTTCTTGCCCAACAATTTAAATAGGGAGACGTACGAAGATTTTCTTCGAAATATTTTTTTTAATTATCTGGAGAATATACTCGTAATATAAGAAACCAGAAGATAAATGGTGTTCCAGCATGACGGTTGCCCCGCCGATTTTTGTCTCGGCGTAAGATAGTGGTTAGACACTACTTTCCTTCAGTGATGGATTGGCCAACACCGTGGCCTGCAAGGTGTCCTGATTTAACACCTTGCGATTTTTACTTATGGTGATCACATGGAATCTTTAGTGTACACAGCACCAATTAACTCGTTAGAAGATTTAAAGTGACGCATCACCGGGCTGCTGACAAAATAAGAAAACAGCTCACAGAGCTCAAAAGTCTACTGGGAGGAAAAGTTTACTATGAGAAAGTTTAGTGTAAAAAAGTTAACTGTAAGGAAAAGTCTACTGTGGGGAAAAGTTTACTGCGAGAATAAGTTTACTGCGAGGAAAAGTTTACTGTGAGAAAAAGTCTCTGCGGGGAAATGTACACTTTGAGGAATAGTTTACTGTAAAGAAAAGTTTACTGTGGGGAAAAGCTTACTGCAAGAAAAAGTTTACTGTGAGTAAAAGCTTACTGCAGAGAAAAGCTTACTGCAAGGAAAAGTTTACTGTGAGGAAAAGCTTACTGCAAGGAAAAATTTACTGTAAAGAAAAGTTTACTATGAGGAAAAGTTTACTGCAAGGATAAGTTTACTGCAAGGAAAAGCTTACTGCTAGAAAAAGTTAACTGTAAAAAAAGGTTTACTATAGAGAAAAGCTTACTGCAAGGAAAAGTTTACTGTGAGGAAAAGCTTACTGCAAGAAAAGTTTGTTGTGAGGAAAAGCCTACTGCGAGGAAAAGTTTACTGCGTGGAAAAGTTTACTGCAAGGAAAAGTTTACTGCAACGAAAAGTTTACTGCGTGGAAAAGTTTACTGCGTGGAAAAGTTTACTGCGAGGAAAAGTTTACTGCGAGGAAAAGCCTACTACGAGGAAACGTTTACTGTGTGGATAAGTTTATTGTAAAGAAAAGTTTACTGTAAAGAAAAACTTACTGCAAGGAAAAGCCTACTGCGAGGAAAAGTTTACTGCGTGAAAAAGTTTACTGCGAGGAAAAGCCTACTACGAGGAAAAGTTTACTGTAAAGAAAAGCTTACTACGAGGAAAAGTTTACTGCGAGGAAAAGCTTACTACGAGGAAAAGTTTACTGCGAGGAAAAGCTTACTGCAAGAAAAAGTTTACTGCGTGGAAAAGTTTACTACGAGGAAAAGTTCACTGCGAGGAAAAGCTTAATGCAAGGAAAAGTTTACTGCAAGTAAAGTTTACTGCGAGGAAAAGTTTACTGTAAAGAAAAGTTTACTGTGAGGAAAAGTTTACTGCAAGGAAAAGTTTAATGTGAGGAAAAGTTTACTACGAGGAAAAGTTCACTGCGAGGAAAAGTTTACTGTAAAGAAAAGTTTACTATGGGGAAAAGCTTACTGCAAGGAAAAGTTTACTGTGAGGAAAAGCTTACTGCATGAAAAAGTTTACTGTAAATAAAAGCTCACTACGAGGAAAAGTTTACTGTAAAGAAAAGCTTACTACGAGGAAAAGTTTACTGTAAAGAAAAGTTTACTGTGAGGAAAAGCTTACTACAAGGAAAAGTTTACTGCAAGGAAAGGCTTTCTACGAGGAAAAGTTTACTGCAAGGAAAAGTTTACTGCAAGGAAAAGCTTACTACGAGGAAAAGTTTACTTTGAGGAAAAGCTTACTGCAAGGAAAAGTATACTGCAAGGAAAAGTTTACTGTAAAGAATAGTTTACTGTGAGGAAAAGCTTACTGCGAGGAAAAGTTGACTGTGTAGAAAAGTTTACTGTAAAGAAAAGTTTACTGCAAGGAAAAGCTTACTACGAGGAAAAGTTTACTGTAAAAAGTTTACTGCGTGGAAAAGTTTACTGCGAGGAAAAGCCTACTACGAGGAAACGTTTACTGTGTGGAAAAGTTTACTGTAAAGAAAAGTTTACAGCAAAGAAAAGCTTACTACGAGGAAAAATTTACTGTAAAGAAAAGCTTACTATGGGGAAAAGCTTACTGCAAGGAAAAGTTTACTGTGAGGAAAACCTTATTGCAAGGAAAAGTTTACTGTAAAGAAAAGCTTACTACGAGGAAAAGTTTACTGCGAGGAAAAGGTTACTGCAAGGAAAAGCTTACTATGAGGAAAAGCTTACTGCAAGGAAAAGTTTACTGCAAGGAAAAGTTTACTGTGAAAAAAAGTTTACTGTGAGGAAAAGTTTACTGTAAAGAAAAGTTTACTGTGGGGAAAAGCCTACAGCGCGGAAAAGTCTACGGCTAGAAAGATTCTACTGTAGGGAAAAATCTAACTCATAAAAGTAGACGCCACGCCGGATCTTAATATGACTCTTTTGTTTATTGTTTCTCTACAGTTTGAGTCATGGTACTTGGTTTTATTACAATTGTTTTTTTTTCTGAATTTTAGGAACTTTATGTCCTTTCTTATAACATGTCGGATAGGTATTGAAGTCAGTTATTTATGTGCTATATACGTATTCTTTATTAATAAAATTTTATTTTAAGATTATATAAAAATGAATGATGCCTTATTTTTTACTGTCACTCCTTTCAAAGAACCTAATTTAAAATTTTAGCCTCTAAGTGATGATTATTAATTTAATTTAATAAAACAGTGATGAAACAATAATTATTACATTAAAATTTGTGTAGAAATAAGTAAGAAATAAAATGAATTTTTTCGTGGGAAATCGAGAATTTTTTGAAAAAAATATTTAAAAACTAATAACTCTAGAACCATTGTTTTCGGATGGGGTATTCCATACATAGATAGGATACGAGCTGTACTTTAGCCCCTCTAGATCTTTTGCACCTATTACCTTTCATCCTGTATACAAAACATGTTATTCTACCTTTCTTAAAGACAAGAAATCTTTATGCTTCTTTATATTAAAAAAGAATGTACAACTTCAAATATAAATGATATTATGTAAAATTAGTTTTTTCTTGTCACTTCTTATTGTAACTTATAAACATATGTGTTACCTGCAGTGGATTTGCTTCCTTATATTTTAAGATATCACACTTTGTTACTAATTTTATACCGTATTTAGAAACTATAGATAAGCCAATTAGCCAGTAAGTGAATTGAACCATTAATATCTCATACATAATGTATGAGAATTTACCAGTTTCTTAAATCGTTTAATCGAAACGAAGACAATTTTACTGCCTGCTATAAATTGTTTAGATTACTTCGGATTCTTTCACCCATAACAGTTTTGTTACTTCAATCACATGTTTAATTTCAACATAGTTAAATTATTTCATAGACAAAATTTTTTTTTCCATCTATTGCTGTTTGAAAACTAAACATTAACTTTTTAATAATTTCGAAATTAATACAAAATTTTCTGCTAATTTTTCAACTTAATTTTTTTTATGGGAAGGGTGAATAAATAAGCGAATAGTATCCCTGATGGAATGTTATCACTGACGTCTATGAGAATGGTAACACTAGAGGGGTCGCGGCTGCGTTGCCGACCTTTAATATTAACTAACCTTTCATATTAACAAAGTTCCACTTAATACTATTTATTAAAACTTGGAAGGACCTTCGACATCTGATTGTTTTGTATAAAGGTAAAGATTTTTATATTTTATTGATTTATATATATTTACATAAAAATTAAATTAAACCTTATCATTTATAAATTACATAAAGTTTTACTTTTCTCATATTACAAAGATGAACACGAAGTTTTAGCTACAAGATTATTGTCTTAATCTGTTTAAATTGCTTCGCATAGTTAATATCACCAAAAGACTATATTATAGTCCTTTGTCTAAGACTATAATATAGTCTCCTTACAATAAGGACATCACTAGTAAAAGCATCACTTTTTAAACGAGAAAAATCTAACGTTTCTCCGCAATTTACGAAAAGTATGGTACATGATTTCAATGCATATCTTGTTAACCTTGCTTGATGAACCAGAGACTTTATTTTCGTAGATCTTACGATAAATCTAATGGTTCCGTAATTTATCCCAAACGTACACTGATTAATTTCTGGTGCTTTGACGGTTGCAGCCGCCTGATGAATTAGATCGTCTCATAATGGATGGCTCGAGATCGGCCGGAGTCGTGCTTTATGGTAAAACGTTGTGGGCGGCCAATTAATTGTATACTAGTATATGGGGTGTCAAAATTGTTTTTTTTTTTAATAATAATATCTGATTTAAACTTGAAATCAGAACAGAGACAGAAGGTTAATACTCGAAATAAGCTGATTATCTATGTAGATAAAAATATGTATGCATATGTATGCATGATCAGTTTTTTTATTTATTTTTATTATAGCAGTACCATGTTCGTGCAAAAGTTTTCTTAGTCAAAAATTTTATGAAATTTGGTACCCTTATTATTTGCAGTCATTAAATTAACAAAACCTAAGAAGTTTTAGATAGTAATCAGGGGCGAGGAAATGCAAAAGAAATCTAAAAATCATGATAGTTTCTAGACTTAAAACATGAACAAGACGTTGTACTCGTAGAATTAATCTTTTATAAAAACCTTAACTGGTGGCCAAGTGTTATTAACATACAATAGGCTAACATTTGACCGCAATTACACATGGACTAAATTACTATAAGGCTGTAGAGTGTAAAGCATCATCGTCGTGTCAACTGAACCAGGTAAAGCATGCTTGTAAAAAATAACCTGATTCTCATGTATTGATATCCGGAATACAGCAATAATACGAAGTCATAACTACAGACTTACAATATAAGGGTTGGAGCAAGCCGGATGGGTTCGTAGAAACCCTAACTTTGAAATACGGTCCTAGAATAGAACCCGTATACAAGGCAAGAGTTTAGCCACTAATTAAATGCCTCATTAAACTTTAGGTAAAATAATGTAAATCATTAGTAAAGGCTTATTAACTTAAAATATTTCAAATTCTCTCTCGGAGTCTATCAACTACTCCTTAATTGCGACTATCGTGGAATTTAATTTCATTCCTAACGATATTTATTTTTTTTCTTGAACTCATTAGTATTCATTTCTAATGAAAATGCGATATCTATTTTATTTCACATACTCGTAATCGTTCCGAATGTGGGTCGTTAACATTTTTTTGTAACATAAAGTGATAAGACATTCACATGTTTACCTTGCGGTATGTGATACATCATGCTCTATTAGTGCAGGTGTTATTGAGATTAAAAATCATCAGCCGATAGATTTCCACTGCTGAACATAGGCCTCCGCCAAAAATCTCCACATCGATCAGTCTCGCATTGCTAGCATCCAGTGTGTACCCGTGATTCTCACCAGATGGTCGATCCATCTTGTGGCCCCCCAATACTACGTCTGCCGGTACGCGGGCGCCACTCGAGGACCTTACTGCCCCATCGGGCGGCAGTCCTTCGAGCAATGTGCCCTGTCCACTGACCTTAATGCTTCTGCATATCTTTACATTTCTGATTCGATCGCGCAGAGTAACTCCAAGCATAGCCCTCTCCATTGCCCTTTGTGTGATTAAAAATAGCATGTCCAAATTAGAAAGTTAACAGCAGTAGAAGTAAGACAAGGTAAGTTTAATGATATATCAAAGAACAATAAATAAATCTCTTGATCTCACAGAAGCTGGTGGAAACAATTAAATACAAAGCTTTTGTTATAATAAAATATATGGTAACAATTTGGCGCTAGTTAACCTGGTATGCACCACATTGCGCTTGTCGCCTGAGACATAAGAGGTTGTCTCGATACCCTAGTAATTACACTAGCTACAGCGTTCTTCCAACCGGAAGACAGTAATGTTTGCACACTACTGTTTGGCGGCAAAAATAGACGCAGCGGTGGTACCCACCTAGACGATCTCCGGCAACAGAGACCTACCACCAATATTTTAGAATCACAACCACCACCATTTTCTTTTAGATTACCAGCGTTGAAGAGTTACCTCCATATTATAGAAATCATTAATGTAAAATTATTTCAAAATACTTCTTTAACCATTCTCAAAGCAAAGAGAAAAGATTTTTATGATTTTCTGCTAGTTTTAGTTTTAGTTTTTAGTTTTACTAGTCTCTAAAAGCTTAATTATAAATATAGAATATGTAACAGTTCCAAGGAGGATTGTTAATATTTTTTTTTCTATTCGACGAAGCGATGAGGCAAGCGAAACGTGCACCTGATGATATATGATAAGCCTGCACATAACAGTGCAGCGCTAGTTGGAATGATATACATACATATATAGAATGATATACACAGCAAACATGAGATGTTAGGACTCGTTACCCCAGTAATTACACTAGTTACAGCGCCTATCAAACTGGATTCCAGTAAAGTTTGCACAGTACTATGTACCCACCTAGAGGTCCTTTGGTAACAGAGACCTACCAGTGAATCATACCATCTTATTAGATAAAATATGGAATTAATATGTAGTATGTGAACGCGAGACCGATCGAGGTGGAGATCTTTGGGGAAGGCCTATATCCAGCAGTGGGTGTCCATCGGCTAATGATGATGTAGCAGTTAGTATTATATACATGGGATCATATTGTGCTCGTCTCCTCGAGACATACTCGATACTCAGTGATTTTACTAGTTACAGCGCCCTTCAAACACAGTAATGTTTGCACATCACTGTTCAGCGATAGAAGTACGAACTGCGGTGGTATCTACATAGATGACCTTGGCACTGATGGTGCCAGTAATTATTAATAATTTCCATATACAGATTTGTATGCGTAATATAGTTACAAATATATATTTTTTCTTAACCTAATCTTATCTTGATCAAACCTTAAATGTAGTACAGCGATTGCGTATCAGTGTATAGTTACGAATAATTATTTCTATTTGATTTGAGATGAAACGTTAACGTATAAAATGTAGAGAATTAAATATTTATAACTATTTCACACACACTCTCATCATTGTAAATTATTATAATGTTGTCTAAAATAACTTTTTGTCTCATATTATTATTTGTTTTTGTAAGCATAAGAGCTTTTCCAGCGGACTTATCTGATCCTAGTGAATACGCACTAATTCTTAGCGAGAAGGACTTCGATGAATATTTAGACGCCTGGCTTCAACGGAAATATCAAAACATAACGCAAATAAATCAACGAAGTTCAGGTAATTCAAATTTTATTTACATTGTGTTGCTAGATTAATATACATTAAATGATCCGTAATATTATTATGTATAATACAATTTTTAGTAATCACCAAGTATGAGCCTATGTACATCTCTACATTAGATGTAAAAAAGGCGTTTCGAAATAAATCTAATATTTTATTAACTTAGGTTGCACATTAAAAGTTAACGGTGACCTTGGCCAACCACAACCGGTGTACATTCACAAAAACAATTACTTAACTCCATCCGGTAACACTGGAGAAATTCACCTATGGAAAGGAGAAAACGTAATTATTGCTTGCACGGGTTCCGGAAGAAAAATTAATTATCCTAGAATTTCCGCTTCTGTTGATATTGGCGTAAGTTTTCAGCGCGAGTGTTTTACAAAAATTTTGTATCCTTAAAATTATTATAGAGGCGACAACGGTTTAGTAGAGTATATAAAGTTAATTAATTAACTGGTGGTGGTCTCCGTTGCCGGAGACCGTCTAAGTGGGTTCCACCGCAGCTGCTTTTTCTGCCGCCAAACAGCAGCGTGCAAATATTATTGTATGCCAAGTCGAAGAGTGCTGTAGCTAGTGTAATTATTGGAGTAACGAGGCTCAACATCTTACGTTTGAGGCGACAAGTGTAATGTGGTACAGTATATATCATCTTAACTATCGCCACGTTGTTATGGGCGGGCGTATAACTTATCATCCGGTGAACGTTCCACTCATCTCGTCGCTTAACTGAAAAGAAATATTTGCACAAATATTTCACAGACTGCAAAATGTGAAAATAACGCATACGTAACTGGTGAAGATTGGTTAGATGGAGAAGGTGCTTTTGGTAACATCACATGCTCAACACATTCCGACCACGAAGCCGTGTCAACGTCCGATAGATGCTTCAATAACAATTTAGTTATTAGGTAACTGATGCTTATGCCTTACGTTTTTCCGCCATAATTAAACAAATTAATGACAATGAAATAATAATCAGGAAACCAGACTTTCTCCTAGTATGCATTATCCATTGATTATTTTGTTTGTAATATGAAAATGAAGATGAGAAACTACTACTAAATAGATGTACTATTAAATACATATACTATTTAATAGTGAACATTACTGATCAGTTTTACAATTGACGGAAGGGTAATAATCCTCGTATATATTACAGGGTGGGCTATACAGTTAACAATATATTTTACCCCTTATACTGGTCTTGCTTTGATCAGAATCGTTTGGAGGTTCTGTATGTGTGGTTCGAAATGAATCCACAGAATGCTGTGCACCAGTTAAATGTGGAGAGACCAAGCTGGCGAGGTATTTAAATATTTTTTCCACTGTCTAGATTTATCTTCTTTACATATTTACGAGCTGTTACTCGCCTACTTTGCGTGCCGTAATATAGAATTAGATTTAAAATTTTTCACAAGTATTCCCGCTCGTGGTACGGCAAACCGGCGCCCCCTGGGTCACTTGCTCTTACTAATTCCTCCACAACTCACTTTGGGATGGGGGATTTTTAAAATCCGTTATAAGCTGACATCTATATGACGGAAGCAATATCTTCACCAAACTTTGAGAGTTCACGTCTAATAATTTCGGAGATCTCATATATGTAAAGATTGGAGGGAAACGTTTACTTTAAAATGCATTTCGTCTAGAATTAAAAATCTTTAGCACAAATAAGTTACTGAAATGTTAAGTTTACTACTTTGAGCATAACTCGGTATATACCTTATCGTTTTACTTATTGGATCGATCGAATGTTCTTCTGCTAAACTTAAATACATATCTGTTAAGTAAAAAAAGTTTTATTCATTTTGTTTTATCGTTACTCAAGAATATCTTTCTTTCAGCGGGCAAGTTCTTCCCAGGTGTAAACGTTAATAATCTATATAGTAAAAATAGACAAAAGTTAACTATAGCTAAATACGTCGGTAGTAATTTGGCGAATAAATATGTTACAAGTGTACAGTATTTAGCGCGAGGCCACCTTGCTGCGAAGACCGACTTCATATATGCGACCGGACAACGTGCGACTTTCTATTTCATAAATTCTGCTCCACAATGGCAGTCATTTAACAACGGGAACTGGAACTCGCTCGAACAGGTAATCGTAAATAGTATCATCATCATCATCATCTGATAGACGTCCACTGGTGGATATAGGCGTACTAAGTCCCCATTTTTAATCTAATGTTTAGTGCAGAGTTTACAATTCTCGTTGTTCACTTGTACCTAAGTCCGGTTTAATACCCCTCAGATTCGCGGCCCAATCTTTGGCTACGATGGTACTTCCTACAAAGTCTGCGGCAATAAAACTTTTTTTATAACAGTGGGGAAATCTTCTAAAGATACCCTGCTTCTAAAGGAATACAAGGTTATGTGGAACTTCTACCCGCTTAAACCCCTTCCGCTATCATCCTGAATGAGCCCTGCAATTTCCTACGGAACGCACCGTTGTCTCCCTGCATTACACCTAGGCTTGTCCCAAGGAAGGATGTAGCTATTTCCAAACCCCCCGCTTTTCTACGACAAGTACTTGATCATTTCTTATTTGTCGTTCATCCCGGGCTCGCTTAATAGGCAATGAAGGTTTTATCATCAAAGCTCATTACCTCGAAAACCCTTATAGTTGCTCTCTACGATAGATAGGGATAAGGCAGGTAAGTCCGGCAACAGACCTAACACCAATATAACTAAGTTAGGATAAAGGTAGGGTAGGATGTTTTTCCCCCGAACAGGTTCCCGCCTTGTCGTGGTGGTGGGGTCAGTAGCTGTGGCTTGGTCACCCACGGTGAAACTAAGAGGAATCTACCCGGCCGGCCCAAGGCGTAGGGCTTGTCCGAGGTGGCCGTACCAGGTGAGCTCCGTGAGCTCATCTCGGATGTGTACCGGTAGATTGCGGGGACAGGCATGTACTGCCCTTTGCAGCCGAAGTGAAGTCGCAGAGGGATAGGAGTGTCGATATTACGATTCGCCGTTCTTCGTACCCACCGCAACTAAGCGGTGCCGCACAGCTGATGCGGCGGCGGTAGGACCGCGGAGGAAGAGTAGTGTCGGTATTGCGTTTGGCTACTCTCCCTATCCTCCGCGGTCGTATAACGGTTGGCGGCGAACCCAAGACTATAACCCAGATGACTATAAGAGGCCGAGAGGTGGGTGCGCTGTATGTTCCGGCGCACCCTTACAGAGGCGGAAAGGAGGGGTTCTTTCTCCAGTCGCGGAATTTTGCGAAAGCGTTCCTGAAAGTGACGACGGTAGAACATCGTGAGGGTTTTAGTCGGTGCAAGTGCGACATCGACGTCTTTGGCCCCGCGAGGACAGATATGTGAAGGCATTTCCCCCATGTAAAATAAAAAAAGGTTAGGATATTTTGGTAAATAATAAATAAAAGGTATAAGTCGATTTGTTTAAACGCGCAATTTATTAAAATAGCATAAGTAATTAAGCTATGATGTAGTAGATAGGTCTACCTTTAAAATTAACAAAACATCTTAAAGATCGAGATTGTAACTATCTAAGCATAAAAAATGTTACAGAATTTACGTAGAAGAATTGGTGACGCCGGCTATGATACGACTGTATACTCCGGAACTTACGGAGTACTTCAGTTACGTGATTCCGATAATTATTTAGTCGATATTTATCTAAGTACCGACAGAAAAAATCAACAATTACCTGCACCTATATACTATTACAAGGTAAATGAGTTAATTTACGTAATAGATAGGATAATATATAATGTATATGACAAGATTGACGGTGTATGTGTTATGAATTGAACAGGTATACAAACAGTCGTAATTTTTTTATCTAGTTACTAATATCTACTGTATTTTTCATTGCAGGTAGTATATGACCCGTCACGTTGTCTCGGCACAGCCTTCGTAGGAATCAACAATCCCTATATAACGTTAAACGAGGCACGCGAACTCCAGTTCTGCAAAGATCACTGCCGTAACAATAAGGCTTTCGATTGGCTCCACTGGCAGCCAGATCGCGTGGAAATCGGCTACAGCTTCTGCTGCACCATCGAAGACTTCAGAGCCCATGTTCCGCATTTACCCGCCTTCACTGTTACAGGTTTACTGTCATAAAAATTTAAGACTAGATGCTATTATGTAGATATCTCTATAATATATATTTTTAGAAATTCACTTATATCTAAAAAAAACGAAGACCAAAGTTAGCTGACTTCACTTCGGAATTAGATCATAACGAAAAAATAAAATGTAGAATCGAACAAGCTAAAAAAAATGATTTTTTTTTTATAGAATGACCAAAGTATTATGTGACCCCAAGATATGGTTTCCTTCACTATACCACGTCTTAAAATGTTATGTTTGGTCCGTTTTCTTATATGGTTGTGAGACGTGGACTTTAAAAAAGGAATGTTGTGGTCGAATACAAGTATTTGAGATATCAGGACTCCGTAGAATGTTTGAGATCACGTGGAAGCAGTTTGTCTCCAATGATCAAGTCCTTGAGAGAGCTAACTGCAAACGCAGGCTGATGACAACCGACATGCAAAGTAAGGTTGTATTTTTCGGACACCTTCAAAGAGGATCCCTTTATGAGTTCCCAAGGTTGATCCTGGAGAGCAAAATTCCTAAAAAACGTGCACCTGGAAGACAGCGCGAGACCATTGTTTGAGGGCATAATGTAATGGACCAGGTTTTAATACCGTGAGTTAAAAAGAATAGCTGAGGATCGAATTGGTTTTCTCAGTCTGATCGCCAAACCAGTTTGAAGAGGACACCTAATGATGATGATGTTGAAAGTTGGCTGAGGACGGTAATTTGGAATCATTAAGTAGATTATCATAAGAATTGACAAATATATTTATGTATTATAAACATTTGAAAATGGAGACTGAGGAGGAGAAAGGAGAGGGGATGAGTGATTGTTAAATATTAACAAAAGGACTAGGTAATGTAATACCAAACTATCGTTATATACGTAATTTTGTATCCATTTTGTTTTAATCACAAAAAAAATTTATTACAAACGATACCTAAACACTATCTAGTAATGTATAATAAGTTAGTGATAAAAATAGCAATTTTTAAATCCTGCTAAGTCGGAAACAATTAGATATATTTCCGTGAAATTTACTATTCGAGATGTTAAAGAAACTTTGCTTGTCATGCAAAGTTACAAGAGTAGGTGGTAGGTGTGATTGTTTTTTGGGTTGAGGGGCGGTCAAAAGCGATTGTTATATCAAAAAGATGGTTCCCTTAGAAATAGTGATCGCTAATTACTTGTCCTTTTCTTGACCGAACTTGGCTGGCACTCAACCGTGTGTCTAGATAAGGAGCCGAATTCACAGGACAATCATATAATAACTAACCAGCTTGGTTATCCATCTAAGCAAATAAATTTTTATATAAATATTTTCAGAATGGAATTGTATAGTGACTTGTTAAATAATGAGGGTAATAAAAGTTGCTTTGATGTGACTTTCAAGGCGGTCCAAGTCCGGATGACCAGTATTCAATAAACTGTATCATTCGGTCAAATGGCTAGCAACGTTAAACATCGTCAAAGAATAGATTGATGTTACTATGGTAATTTGTATTCTGTTGTATAACAAAATAATTTAACAAATGAATACAGTGTTAGTTAAGTAAGATTTATTAAACATTGCTTAATTATAATGTAACGAAATCGTGTTAGTATGCCTAACACGATTACAACTAATCTCCTTATCACTGAAACACATTTGTTAAATTATAAATTTGATTAGATTTCATCAGTGATATCAAATAAATTAAAGGCCTATCTTGATTCCATCAGCAACAGATCTAAAGGGAGATAGATCCTTATGGAAATTTACATAAAATGTAGCTTTAGGTATGTTTAAAAAAAGGAAAGCTGAAGTTGGCTGAGGACGCTAATTCGGGAACATTATGCTGATTATCATAAAAATTGACAAGTGTTCGTATTTTAGAGATGTACATTTTAATTATCTTCTCATTACTATTCGGCGAAGCGACGAGAGGAGCACAGCTCGAGGAGTAAATATTGGAGTGTATAGGTTAAGTGTATGAAATACCTGATGAGATTATTTATTACCCAATGTGAGGATGTACGTTTAACTATTGACGACTAACATAATTTTCATATTTTTTGTTTAGCTATGGAAACTTTGGATGGTTCTGGATTATTTTAAAAATGTATTTTATATTACAATCCAGGGTCGATAAAGATCTAATTTTTAATACAGATAAGTCTGTATTAAGAATTAGATAAATAGCCTGGTCAAGTCTCTTTTTTAAAGAATTGTGTGAGTCAACTGGAGATTTAATTACTGGTAAAAATCTAAGAATACATTACTTTAAAGTTTAATGGCGCGAGTAAGTAATTTTCTAGATTTGTCCGTTCCCCGTTTTGCATTAAAAATAAACAAGTTTGTAACGGTTCGTTATTCAATTTTATATTTTAGTTTATTTAGAGACATTTGTCCTGTCAATTATGAAGTCCTTATAATACTTTAACCTTTGTGGAATCAGTTGTCACTAGTGGAATTTCGGAACCATTACGACATAGAACATTCAATGAAAGAGCGTACATAATATGAGCGTATATTCACTTAAAGGTCGGCAACGCAGCCGCGACCCCTGTGGTGTTGCGACTCTGCATGGGCGTCAGTGATCACTTTCTACCAGAAGAACTGTTCGCTCGTTTGCACACCCTTCCTATAAAAAAAAAAAATTATTTATCTCTTTAATGATAGCGAAAAATGTCGCTAGATTTAATGATGTTGCATTTGTGAGGAATGTTTCCAGTAAACCCAAAGTTAAGGTAATGTATGTAGTTTAATTAAATCCAGACAAATACCTTTGCTGTTAAGGGATCTTATAAGATGTTGATGAGAAAATAATGTACATGCGGAGGTGGGATCAATAGCAAATTCTTTTTGCTCTTTAATGAAAGTTGCTAATCATAAAATTGAATCTATAACTTATGGAATACTTACACAGCTTTAACTAAAGTTAAAACCTTTTCTTAACTTCGTCTATAATTCCTAATAATGAATGCTTCGAAATGGAACATTTAAGTGAAGCGATTAAGCGCTTGCACAAAATTGCAGAATTTTGTTTATACAACGAAGCGACGAGACTAGTGGAACATTCACCCGATGGTAAGTGATACGCCTGCCCATAATAACGTAGCGCTACTTAGGATGATATACACAGCACCAGACTATCCTCGTTGGCTTGAGACCCATTACGTAGCGTTTTTACATTAATTTCTCTATCAATAACGCAATTCAAACTGGAACACAGTAATGTTTGTACATTACTGTTTGGCGGCGGAAATACTAGTGACAACGGTACGTACCTAGACCATTTCTAGCAACAGATTACATTAAATTGTCTTTTCAATCTGCTTCCAAAACTTGCAAACGAAATGATGAAATTTGGTTGAATGTTATATGAATACGTTAGGGTTTTATAGTTGTCTGGTCACGGTATAAAAGAAGAAGAACGATCATTGTCTAATTGACTGGTCATAGTTCTCTGTTATCGGAAGCCGTCTAGGTAAGTATCGTCGAAGCTCCTATTTCCGCCACCAAACAGTAGTATACACACATTACTATGTTCCAGTTTGAAGTGCGTTATAGCTAGACATAATATACGTTATAGAAGACAGCGCAAGAAATGGTTTGACGACAAAGGAATGGCCGGGTTTAAATACCATCAGTTAAAAAGAACAGCTGAGGATCGAATTGGTTTTCTCAATTTGGCAACTAATGATGGTAACGATGATATAGTTGGAGATATTACTAGAGTAACAAAACATATTAATTTTCAAGCGTGTGTGGTCAGTGTAGTGCTGTGTATATTACACTATCACCACGTTGTTACGGATAGTTATATCACTCACCACCAGGTAAACATCCCGCTCGTTTCGGCACTTCGTAGGATAAAAAAGAAAATGATCATTTGATCTACTATTACTGTATTTCTTTACGTCACACAACTGTTTAATTCACTACCATTGTAATAAGTACGTCATTTCATTTCAACATAACATTTTCTAGATAATAGATAACAAATTAATAATTTTTGAAGTCCATTAACATTAATATCTTGTAACTTTTGACGCATTGTCTTTATGTTAGTATCACTTTCGTTTCGTTGGCCCTAATAAGCGGGTAATGTTCTATTGGTATGGCTTAAGGCCCACCGTATTATGATTAATAACCACGTACGTACTTGTAAGATGCTATCGACACAAATTACTTTTCGTCGGTTGTCCGCTGCAACTGATTTAAACTCGGTTGTTAACTAGTTTTTTTTTTTCAAAATTTAAATTGATGAGATTATGAATGTAATTTACTGCAGGTATAATTATGTGTAGTAAAATACGTAAAGACAAAAAAAAATTGTGATAATTATTGTTGTAATTTTTCTAAAGTACTTACTAGATGGTATACGTTCGATGCCGGAAACCGTCTAGGTAAGTACCACTACATCCTTATTTCTGCCGCCAAATAGTAGTCTGCAAACATTATAACAAGATTTAACATCTTATAACTCAGATGCAGTGTATATCATGCTAACTACCGCCACGTGGTTAGCGGCAGGCTTATCATTTACCATTAGGCGGAAAGTTTCGCTAATTTCGTTATTCCGCAGAATAATAAAAAAGAGGTTTAGTACGCAATATCACAGTATAAACAGCTTTACAACGATCCCATTGCTGAGATTAACTCTCAGGGAGTATTCTCCCTGAGAGTTGATCTCAGCAATGGGTCCTCTCATATATCTCAGCAATAGTCCAGACCATAATCCACCGCTTGGCCAATTGCGGGTGTTATGTTCTGGAAAACATTTGTTCTTGAAACATAACTGAAATGTTCTTACGATTATTCTTTACCTTAAGTTCTTGCTTACTGGGATTCGAATTCAAACCTCTAATCATTTAAAGCGAAGTTCCGCGACACTGTACAATGAACAGAAAAAAAAAACAATAAGTAATCTATTTCTTTATAGCACATTATTAAGCTGGCAAAACTACGTACCTTTAAGTAAACATATCCATTATATTTACGTTATTTACTTTCTTAAAGGTTTAACTTATATTCAAAGTTGTCCTCCTTTATTTAAATTCTATACTTACATATTTTATTCTCTTTTAACCCTTTTTAAAAAAAAAACCGATTAGAAAATGAATTTGCCTATCGCATAATTCCTGTCAAATATGATTAGTAACTATACAAAAATTATTAAGTTAAATTAAAATTTTTACACCAAACATATTTATGTTATTTCTACATCAGGTTGTTAATTTTCTATCTCTTTAACGCTTAAATAATTAATACTTTATATTCAAATGAAATTCCTTATGATCGGTGCATCTACAGCGACAGCATGTTAAAATGATATCATAGTTTGTTTTGTTCACTTAATCGTAAATTTCAATCAATGCTTCCACTTCTTGTATCTTTAACAGACGTTCCAATAGCTTATCTAAATAATGTTATAGGACGTACACGCGCATGTTAGAGTTAGAGTAACAGAAACCTCGAAATATTAACTGGTTTCTAATTTGAACTAATCTTTCAATGCCTTTTTCTTGAAATTAAATACTTCTGGAATATATACGTCTAACATTGTTATAACCCAATATTGCGTCTCTTTATTTAATTGCTCATATTATCTCAAGTAACTTAGCACCTTTGAATTACTGTCTCCAATTAAAAGTAGTTTTGCTTTATGATGAACCGACGAGACGAGCAATAAGGTTAAATAATGGTAAACGATATCCATGAGTTGTGTACGAATCTGATTGTTAGTTTGTGGCTATTATAGCAGTGATACGTAAAGTAAATGTTACGCCAGCACAAAACAACGAGCCCCTAATTGGAATGGCACACAGCGCCACATTGCGCTCGTCGCCTTGAAACATGATATTAAGTCTCATTACCCCAATAGTTTCATAAGTGACATCGCCCGTCAAACCGGAATATAATAATCTTTTCACAATAATGTTGGGTACCACAAATATGAGCTGCTAGGGTACTTATCTAGACGGCCTCCGACAGAAGAGAGCTACCACTAATAAAGTATTTTTGACAAACAGCCTTTACCAGCTACGTAGCATATTCTCGTCCCAAATACCGCAGTCTGAAGACGACTTATGGTACCGAAGCGTGACCACTTAAAGTGTCATCATAAAGAAGCTAAAAATCGCACAGAAAGCAATGGAAAGAACTATGCTCGGAGTTTCCCCTCATGATGGAATCAGAAATAGATTCGCAGAGAACTAAGGCAACCGACATAGACAAAAAGATTGCAAACCTCAAGTGGCAATGGGCAGGACACATTGCTGGAAAGACTGACAGCCGATGAAACAGTAAGGTCCTCGAGCAGTGAAACCCCTCACACTGTAGACCGAAGATCTGATAGCGGCCGTATTAGTTGTACGAAGTAGCTGGTTGCGGGCAGCGCAGGACCGATCGAAGTGGAGATCCTCGAGAGAGATACTCAGCAGTGTGAATTATCCGGCTGTAAGGCTCTACCACCTACGTATTTTTATACTTACATCATGCGAAATTATTTACAACATAATATGATTCATGGCTAATTATTGATTAACACCAATTCGTTATGCCCATTCTATATCATCAAATTAACATTTATATACGTATCGTAAAAAATATTCATTTCGGACATTTTAAAATGACGAAACAATTAATAGCTGTTTTTTTTTTACAGAATTTTGTCCGAGTTGCTGATAATTAACAAACTATATAAAATAATTAATATGTTAGCTAATAGCATTAGATGTTATAACACAGGTTCGGTTCTACCGCATTCATAGAAGATTTAGTCATTGTAACGCTATTTGTATTGATATGAATGTTTAATTACGACAAATTAATCATCAGTTGTGAATAGATGTCAGTTAGCGATTATCTTACGTAGAGTATTTTTTTTATTATAAGAAGCGACCATACGAGCGGGACATTCACCTGATGGTAAAAAACGCGCCCGCCTGTAACAAGAAGGCGCTAGTCAGGATGATATACACCGCACCACAATGCCCTCATCGCCTGAGACATATGTTGAATGTTGTTACCTCAGTAATTGCACTAGCTAGAACACCCTTTAAACCTGAACACAGTAATGTTTGCACACTGCTGTTTGGCGGCTGAAATAAGCGCTGCGGTGGTATCTACCTAAACGGGATTCAGTAACAGTGACCTACCACCAGTAAAGTAGTTAATATCAAATTTCATTAAAACTAATAATTATTTTAGTCATATAATAAGAGTGGAAAGACGTTCAACTAATATTAAGTGATCTTGCCAATAACATGGCGATAGAATAATACACACTGCACAATATTGTGCTCGTCGCCTTGACAGGTAAGATGGTAAGTCTGGTTACCCCAGTAATTCGACTAAGTCAAAGCCCTACAAAACAGGAACACGGTTATGTTTGTAAGTACTACTCGGCTGCAAGAAATAGGCGCTGCGATGGTACCTAGCTCTCTTAAAACAGAGACCTACCATTTGCTAGGTGATAATTATATGAAAAAAATATCTTAAATAACTTAATTTCGTCTATAATTTTCATTCTTAGGGTAGTAAATATGCGATGGTCTATGTTGAATCACAAAGGAGTCTCGCACTGGCGTTTTAAATGTTATTTAACGTAATGGTGATTTACTTTAAAAACTTTAATAACATATGCTAGTTCTTCATAACGTTATGAAAAACTAATACTGATTTTTACTTAAATTAGCTTCTACTTCTCTTATTTTTAAATTAACTTAATAACTGTATAAGGCAAAGACTGGCCTAACTTTAAAGTTTCTTTCAACGATTTCTAATATTTATGCAAAGCTGCAAGGAGTGTAAGCGTTCTCGCATAACTACTCACGGGATTCAAGCCAACCTCACCTGCTCTTGGTCTATCAACTAACGAGGCTCTGGCTAACCCACATTAGACCAGCGTGGTGGGAAATGGCCCAAATCCTCTCATATGAATCCCTACGTCGCACTATCAGAACATCTCTATATCTTGATGATGATTTCTGGTGCTCATGGTTACAGAGGCACTAAGATCGGTACGTATACATGTTATTGTAGTCGCTCTAGTATATCTAAATGTTATATTTGACGGGCTAAAGTTATGTGTGATGGGTCAGTTGTGAGGTTAGATTTTAATATCGAATAGAAGATTTGAACCCGATAAACTTGAACTTCCGGTGAAGAAAAGAAACCGACCTGCTCCAAAAACATCAACTTGACCAACTTAGCCATTACCACCTTTTTGGAGAATGTTCAGTGTCCTAAGACTAACGATACAAAGTTATATGAATAGTTCAGTTCGGAAGAAAAATTTGTATGGCCTAAAATTTATGCGATTTGAATCAAATACTGCTGGTACTAAAGCCGTTAGTATATTTCTATCAATAATAAATTATTAGAAAGATTCTAAAAGAAATATTTGTGTGTTCTATTAAGTTTGCCCTTCCTTTTTCAGCGATTTACATGTCCTTCATTTTTTTTATTCAGTACTTATACAGTATTTTCATCGCCTGTACATTAATCATTATAACAAAAGGAAAATGATTTTTATATCACGTGGGTGCTTACTATTCTGAAAGTGCTTGTAACAACTTTTTGACATTTTGCTATAAAGTTGTGACATCTTTAATTCAATCTGGCCTCGGGCGTTTTTGACGTTGCTATGGTGTTGCACAATTACGTATTCAAATTGCTTGAAGATAAGGCGATCGCGTTCGACTGTGAAAGCGAAAATGCCTCGCAATGGGATACTTCACGACAGCATTTGACAATCTTGACCTCGGGTGTGTTTCTAGTGTATAAACTTAAAACATTTTCGATACTCATATAAATATTTGTGTGACTTTCAAATAAAAGGTATTTCCCTTCACCGTTCAATAGCAAACACTTATTTATTCGCTACAATTTCTTTCGGAATTCACAACTACCAACACTACACAACCGGTATGGATATCATGCGGCAATAGCCTTCTGTACTTTATAAAATATTTTGTACTATCACCGAAGGCTTTTCTATCCCTTCAAATCGACATTTATATCTGTCAAATTCTATAGCCTTCTACACCCAATCTTACCTCATCTTTCTCCTCTCCTATCAATCTTTTAAATCTAATTTAACAAGTTGGTTTCGAACCCGCTAGCACTGAAATCGAGAAAGCTTTAAAAGTCATTAACAAAATTAATTTTAACCGATAAAACATTTAGAAAGTTAAAACCTAATATAAATAAAACTGCTTGAATAGTGTCAAAGTATTCACGTCAACCTTGTAAGAAATTGTAGGATTCCGGTATAAATATCATTTGATATTATCCGTATAAGCTTAGAAAACTGTTCGTTCTAATGTATGTGATATGTTAAGTAACAAAACAAGTACACACAGTACGAAACAAGCAAAAAGTGAACATTATAATCCGTCAAGAATATTCAGGCTTGCAAATCTAAATTTAATGATAGGAATGGAGTAGAAAATTGCGTGTCCATTATATTTGCACCTTGCATTTTGCTTCGGTTAAAAAGGTTTTTCAACGCAAGCTACTTCGAATGAGTAGATAGTTCTTTTCATTTTATTCTTATAGACTAAGAAGTAAAAATGTTAAAGAACATAAAGCTCCATTTTCTGACTTATACAATAACATTAACTATTACAAAACTTGAATATTTATCGAATTAAAAATGGGAAGATCCGTAGAAAAACTAAGATCATTAACATAGCCTCAAAGTTTGCTAGACTTATGTGGCTTTGGGCAAGGTACATTGCTCGAAGACGACGACGAGTAAGGACCTAGAGTGAAGGTAGCCCTGTACAAGCAGTAGTGGTAATGGAAGATACCACGCAAGGTGGACCGATGAACTAATAAAGGTCGCAGGAAACCATTGAATACAGGCAGCACAGGACCGATCGGAGAGGAGACCTACAAAGTAAGTCTATCCCCAGCTGTGGGCCTACATGTACTGATGATGATGACATTTTATTTATTATATTTCTATAAATTTCACTTGAGTTTAAAATTAAATGAATAAAATACCAAAATTATATTAAGAATTTTATATTTCGAATGATAACAGTTACATTGCAGATCAGGAACAAATAAAGCATCTTAAAAATTTCCACGTATGTAATGTATGTTTTTTTTATATTTAACTACACGACAGGAAAGCAGGAAGTATATCTGATAGTAAGTCATGCCTAACCGTACAACGTGATGTTAAGTATAAAGACAACATCATAAATCTCACAGGCACAAAATGTTAAGTCTTGTTATTAGCTAAAACGCCCTTCAAATCAGAACATAATAAATTTTGTACACTTCTGTTTGACGGCAAAAAACATGCGGTGAAATCTACTTAGACGGTCACCGTCAAGCGAAACCTATTACTAGTAGTTGTTAGAATGTTTATACTGCACCCGATAGTCCTCACATATTTCTAACCAATTTCTACATATTACATCGAATGTATTCTAATGAGGAACATGTTCGTAAAAATCAAGTTCGGTATCATCACACTGCGCTTTCTCTATGAATTGTAAGCGTCACATCAGGCGGGGGATCGACATCTTGCAGTACACGTTCATGGCCCCAATTCGTCAAACAGAGTTCTTCGGTGCCGTTCAAGTAATCACCGCTGCGGGAGCGGAGGCTGCAAGATGAACGCGACTTCAAATCTGTTCACAAAGTAATAAAGAATTTTATACAGTACAATACAAATTAAGTTGTATAAAAGACGACGTTAGTTAATAGCCTGACTAATTAACTAACTTCTTCTTTGATGTAGACAACTTAAACAAACTTTTAAAACAGATTGAGTAAGATTGTAATCATTCAAAAAAATTGTAAATTATAAATAGTTATTTTAATATTTAATAAAGTAATTGTTAATTACTTAAATACAATTTACTTAACCAGGAGGCTAAATAATTGGCTCCATACCACACCCTTGCCTCCAAAAAAGTACAGACACTATTAAAATTGTACTACTCAAAAAATATCTTTAAAAATAAAGCAAAGAATTCGAATACAAGTGTACTGCAGAATTCTTTTACCTCTTGTACTATTCAGGAAGTCTCTAGTGACGTCATCAATTTGCAGCACTTGTATAACAGGTGCCGTCTGTTTAACACGGGATCTTCTAGCTACCCACCACACTAACATCGTTGATATCACGAAGACGACAACCAGCAACACACCACAAATTGATATCCCAACGTCTTTATCTAGAAACACTTTTAAAATCTTTATTAACATTGAAAACCTTATTAACAAGTAGTGCAGTGAATATACTTACAATCCCACCAGTGTACTTTTGCAGCATTCAATAGTTTTTCAGTGGGCCTCAACAGCAATACATCTGAACAGCCGTATAAGTTACAGGCAGTTACTCCTGCCTCATCGCCCTGTTCTAGAGTACCTATGTGCCCACCAATAAGTCTCTCATCATCATTCGCCACGAGAGCCTGACCGATTCCATTTCCTAATAAACTTCTATGATTTAATATCAAAGAAGTATTAACTGTTGACATCCGATTGACAGTTACTTCGTAATGCGTAGCATTCTCGACTACAAAAATTTTAACTTGTAAATTATAAAGGAAATATTAATCAGTTTCAGATGTTAAAATCAGCATCTAAGGATTATTACAGATATTATGGACTAACAAGCAGAATCTCATCTCTGTTATCATAATCCTTTGTCCATATCCATTAGCGAACATAAAGCCTTCGCTAATGGTTACACCGTGTAACATCCTTAGTTTTGTTCATGTCATTATTTTAATAACTTATTACCTGGAATACATCTTATTTGAAACTGTCGGTTTTCGTAACCAAGATCGCATTGACGAGGTGATTCGGGTCTCAAATGTTTAAAACTAAAAACATTAGTGCACGGTTTTCGTAGAGCACTAATACCGTTTTCTGCTTTGCACGTTATATTTATCGTTTTTGTCATGGAAACTGTTATCTCAGTTAGTGGTATAGAAGAAGATTCAGATGTTGTGTTTTGAATCTGTAAATCTGTTTGTATGTACCAAGCATACGATGTTGGGTATGGCGCGGCTACAACATTGCAAAATAGTGTATTATTCGCGAGCGTAACGCCATTGTCACTACATTCTGGAGGGTCTGCAAATAAAATACGGACTAAGAAAATTTAAACTAAATTCTTCTTCTTCTTCAAAGGCTAGGCTTCTTAACTTCAAGAAATCTTATACAGAAGATTCAATAAATATTAATAAACGATAGTATTTAATTTATTAAGTCTTAAACAAAAAAAAAAACTAAGCATGAGTGAAATACTACAAAGAAAAATTTTATATAAAATTGTGCAATTATGTCATACTGAAAATACCCACAAAATACATTAATATCTATATGTTCAGCTTTCGCTTCCCCCATGCTATTTCTGACCGCGCATGTATATCTTCCAGCATGTGCTCGCATCACCTTCTTGACGATTAACGAATTGGCGAAAACTTTATCACTCCAATAAACATCATCATTAATTACTGTATCCTAAAACGAAATAAAAACAATAACTTATTTATTTTTCAAATATAACATGTACACTTAACGTTCCTACGGTTAGGTATAAGAGCTTTCTCTCGTAAGGTGAGATTCAAAGCCTTTTATCTCGTGCTCTAACCAGATTTGGGTTGATGGATATCATATGTATTTGAAAGCAGTTGTTTATGAAATATACTCGTTATGTTTTCCTTTACATATTATTCTTAATTATTCTTAATATAATACAAAAATATAATAGTTGAATGCGCTAAACTTCTTTGTCATTTACTCCAACGTTATATAACGAAGTACTTTTTTTGTAAATTGTCTCCTTCTTATCAATTCAGCCCTTTGTTACTGACTCTTTATTATCCGCTCAAAAATGAGCTGTTTTGGATATTCGTCACAGTCTGCATATGAGTAAACGAGCACAGTACAGTGATAATTATCTTTTACCCGTTTTCCTTAGTCTTTTTTCACATAGTACACTGGCTTTATTCTAACTTGTATTCTATACCGGTTTAACTTATCACTTACATTAAAATACCAAATAAATCTTTCAACTGGGGGATTTGCTTTGACTTCGCAAGTTAAATGGACGGTGTCGTTTTCAATGGCCGCGTTCAAATTACTGATGCCATGTTTGATAACCTCTACTATCGGAACATCTGAAAGTTTAAATATAGTTTTAAAACTTTTAGCAATACTTAAAATAACTACTATAAATAATAATATATTAAATAAACAATTGCATTATTAAATCGGTATTAAATTAGGCAAAACGTAATACATAAATAAGTCTTAAATGAACTACCTACTAACATGTAACATTCACAGTTATAATATCCGCTTTGGAATTCTTGTCTGACGGTATAGCAGGGTTTGTCGCCAAACATGCCAGTACTGCACCATTATCGGCCACCGTAGGTGTCAGCTGTAAGTAAGAGACGGCTGTTCTGGTCACATGATCCCAAGTCTGTTAAAAAAAATTTACATAAAGATTTAAACGGTTCATACATAATCGTAATTTGATTTGTATTGACATACACAATGCAATGAAGAATTGTAAGGGAATATCGGCATTAGTATTTCTGTCCAGGTGTGGCCGTATAAGACTATCTATATATCGTATAGACTACTATCGTGAACAAGCCCGTTCTAGACTATAGAGCTTTGTCTTGGATTCTCATGTTCTACACTCAGTTCTTACTATCAGTTCCAAGTATACTTTGTCCCGGTAGTGAGAACTATATATAGTTAAGCATATGTTGACAACAAAACTAAAAAAATATGTGGAAAATGAATAAATATAATACTTACCTGATTACTGTACTGCGTGAGGTGTTTGTGATTTAACCACCAGGATATATCGGGGGAAGGATACACATCATACGCTGTACACTGCACGGTAACAGTTTTACCAGCTTGTAAACTACCCCCTTGTATCCATTGGATTGAAACTTTTTCAGCAGTAACTAAAATAATGGTTAATTAATTTTTTAAATCCACTGTCTCATTAAAAATAGAAGTATACTACAATTAAGCTTTAGAAAGAAACTTGATATAAGTAATTCTTTATTCTACATCTACTTTTTCAGGTAAAACTGATTCTGTTAGAACTTTAGATGCTAGAGAATTTGAAGCGAAAAATAATAATGTAGTTGATTTACATATTTAAAATATTAATTTAAATTAGCAACATGAAATTTTTATTTTTATTCTCTGCTTACTGTATATTTCTATATCTACGTAAGACGATATGGGTGGTGACAATTTTGTATTACTTGCTTTACAAGATAAATTGTCAGTGTTATCTCGTGTTAAGGGCAAATACAATTCGTTTTGCCTCACATTTGGTATGTCACTATCACCGCCAGATGCATCAACTAATATTTCACCAGAGTACCAACTAATCAGCGGTGGAGGACGACCTGAAAAAAGTACTTATATAATCTTTATAAACTTAGTAAAGAAAACCAATTAATCACTTCCAACAAAACTTTTAGAAATAGAAATTAAAACTATTGTACCTCCAATGACAAGACAGTTTAACACCAAAGTATCACCTTCGAAATAAGGTCCAACTTTATTTTCTACTTTATTTCCTAATTCGTCTAGAAAAAATGGTATACTTGGAAGTACTGGAAAATAAATTATTAAAGAAATTAAATATCCGCTTGTATGATGCTGATTGTTATACAAAAGAAACATTTATTAGGACAGATGTTTAAACCTTTATCTTTAACTTTTTCAATGCTAGGTAGACTTAAATTTTTGAAGTAATATAATAACTCTTAATTATAAAAATTTATGTGATGATAATACACATAACAGAAACACTAACATAAGCTAAACTTAACGATTCAATTACATATATAGTGACATAGACACTGCGAACTATGTAGTACATATATATATTTACAAAATCGAAACACGTAAATTACTTATTGTTTATTTAACAATCTAGTAGTAACCTTCTTTGAGTTTAATCTCTAATTATAAATGACAACTTTCTTTTATATTGTCAAAAGATAATAAAACAGTTGCGTTTAGCAATGCTAAATCTTACCGGTGATAGCTAAATTAATTCCAGTATATCTGGTGGGTGAAAGCAGAAATTCAACCCTGCAATGGTACAATGCCTGGTCCTCTGCCCTTAAAGCTGATATAAACAACGGTGTGGGACGTTTTCTTAAATCTATGCTTGTCCTCGCGCTTACATTAAACGTTTGACTCGACCATTCAGTGTTACTTCGTGCATCGTAACTAGAATTATAAATAACTAGTTTCAATATATTTCACACTATTAGAAACCCAAAAACTCCATGAACTTTACTTACCACAGCAACGCAGTAGCTTAACGTTTGCCTTTAAAAACACGGATGTCCCTGGTTCGATTCCGATAGTAAATATGAGAGAGTATTCTAGGCGAACATGCGCAGTATGATCTCATTGTCATTTAACATCATTTAAAAATGAGTCAAGTATTGATTGCATAAAAAAAAAACTGACTACACAATTTTAAATTTTCATCAGTGTTTGGTTTAGTTTATATTATTTATGTATATGGAAATAAAACATTATTATTGTTAGAATAAGGAGTGATAAACGTTTTGGACATCATTGTCACCGTTATATTTTTATCCGACGAAGCGATGGGAACAAAAAATGTTCATCTTACGGTATACGATCCGTCTGACCATAATAACGTTAAAATAGTTATGTTGATATACGCAACATGACGTTATATTCATTGTCTTGATACATAAGATATTAAATCTCTATCCCAGTAATATCACTCGCTACAACGCTCTTGTAACCGGAACACGGTAATGTTTGCACACTGCTGTTCGACGGGGTAAACATGAGCTGCGATGGTAGTTATATAGACTAGATTTTACTCTGTTATATTTGTACCTAAATCTTATCTATCACAGAAACTGTTATAATAACTTAGTAAATATTGTAACTATAAAAAATTACCTATAAATTGATTCGTCCCCTTTATACCAAACGAGCAACATTAGCTCATCATCAACAATTCCAGCAGTTGTATCACAGTATAGAGTTGTGTTTCCATCCTCTAAAGCCTCTTGATGTGTCAATGGCCCTATCAAGAATTGACAACAGTCTGTATGGTAATCAAGTAGAGTTAATTGATATATTCAAGCAGATTGATCCTTTTCAACAGAACTGTAACTAGTAAAAGGAATCGAATGATAGATAGGTTCAATAGCCTATGACCCAAAGTGTCGAGCAGGTGCTCAACCACAAGGTGTGGTATTATATAAATATCCCGACTTACTGCACATCGTTATGAGCATTCGTAACACCTACCATTAGGTGAACGTTCTACTCTTCACGACACGAAGAAGAAAAAAAAATAATACAGACATCATCGACTCTTTCTGACCTTTGTTAGTATTTTAACATATCTACATCATCCATTCTCGTGATGGAATGAAATGTAAACATTTGTTAAAAAAAAAACTGTAAATTTACTTACTAACAAACAATAAGAACTAACGAATTTATCTTTTGTTAAATTGATCGCTGAAGTAAAGAATATTGACTTACCATCAATTCCAGCTATGAAGGCGTAGGATAGAGATAAAAACAATATAAAATATATCAGCGCCTGTCCGACGCTCATTCTATGGTCCATCCATTCTACTGCAACGACCTCTCATGAATGTTTGACATAAGCTGCAGTCATATACACTACAATAGATACTTTTTTTCAACACAAACTAAGTCCATCGTCTTCTGAAATTATTTATTCACTTTTGTGCTTGGAACAATGCTAAAATCCAGATCTAAAAATATTTTAAAATATGTCTGAGCGCAGGCAATAGTCAATCAGGTTAATTGGTAAAACTTTGGTTTTGCGTATTACTAAATATCCTTATTAACTTCAAAAAATATAGAGATACAAGCTATGATCAAGCGACTGATATGGTATCACGGTCAAAAATCTACATTTTCTATAAAAGGAATAACAAAACTTCCTTGGGATCCCATGGGAGACCACTGTTTCACCTTATTTCTACCCACTTAATCTTTACTCTGTTGTAGTAGATATAATTCCTCATTAAACTTTACTTCGCTATAGGAAGTTTTTTTGTTTAGGTATTAGTGTATTTTATATTTATAATTTATTACAGTATTAATTTTATTTTACTTCCTCTCAACAGCGATATAAATGTTAAATATAAATACAGCCTTAAACTTGTATCGTTATTTTATAACAGGTTTTCTAACTATGTAACATCACAGTATAAAACCCACATTTACCATCGCATATCCTTAATAGCTCAATTATTGTTTTATAAGTTTAAACCGAACATATCCTTTTTTGAAACACTCCAAAAACACGGAATCTCACGATTCAATACACAGTAAAACATAACACATATTTCTGTTAAGTATTTTAAACCAAATAACACTAGAAGTATTTATAAAATCGGAACTGGATTGTTTATAAACGGATCGGAAGCACGTGGTGAAGCACAAGAAACACGTCCTCCTCCGAGTACAGAGGTTTTCAGACTGAGGGAATTATAAACCTAGTGTTGGAGATCGAAGCAACAACTTGTTCCGATAACCACGGTGACGGATGCGTGACGGTGGTATTTTCCAGCCAAGGCGCTGCATCCGGTTGGTCAAATCATTAAGAAATTCTTTTGCACGGATGATTGAAACAAAACTGACTGAGAGTGAAGCGGGGCTTTTGTAATAACTGTTCCACGTAATCCACCTTTCACAAATACTGATTAATGTAGAACATAATCCATAATGATTGAATTGTTAAAAATAACCTATAGTAAAAATGCAATGACATTTACGTTTATAATGATAAGTAACATTATAATAATTTTGCTTGTTGATGTTTCTAACAAAGATTATTAAAATTTGAATTTTAAAACGTGAAGTATAAAACGAACTAATGGATTCCATATTCATCTACGAGTATGTTAATTGTGCTCAACCAAAAAATCTCGCACTCTACGAGCGGGGCGTGGTTATAAAAGTATACCATGTATCCTTTACATATATAATATACAATAACACCACTCTCAGAAGACATGTGTAATTATTGTATCATTTAATCGAATATAGATGTACACGCATCTTAAACTTCAACAGGGAAACTAATTGAGGTACTCCATTTATACAATACAATAGAAATAGTTACAATATAATATATGATAATACAAAATTTACATAATAAAAATTTCTCTTTTGAGGTTTTGCAACATCTAGAAATTACGAAATTATATCAATTAACTAAAGTTGAAATCTCCAAAAAGATTTGAAAACAAGTATGACATCAAACACGCGTCTGCCTAACGGTATCCTGTCATAACTACATATATATATATATATATATATATATATATGCACTATTATAGATTACACTATACTAGTATAACATCACCACTCACAATTAATGTGGCATAAAAATTATATTTAACCTTTGAGACTGACCAAAAATAATTGATCACCATAAATCAGATTTATTAAGCACATCATTACAATAAGTTACTGTATACTTATTATTAATTATGTACTATTATTATTTATTTCAAACTTTGGAGTGTAGGATGTATACGGAGCTTAGAGTCCGTTGCACCCTCTTTGTAGGTGGACTGGCGGCATGGTAAGAACTGCCGGAAGTACATGCTTGCGAAATATTAAGAAGCAATTTATTACCTACATCCAACAATGGATTGATAAAACTTTATGATGAATCTTTATTATTTAAATAATAAATTATTATGATACGGTAAAATTTAATATTCCGTTAATACTTCCGTTTGCACTTCCGGTTTTTCTTCAGGTCAATCCTCTTTTTCATATTTCTCGATTTCTTATGTATTAACATTAAAATATTTACAGGTACAATTATAAGTATAACTAAAGCCAGTTATTTTGCTCATCTATTATTCTATAGATTATTATTTTAATTTTATGTAGTCATTACTTTCGAAACAAAGATAAGTACTAATGTAACCGCAAACCACTTTATTAAAATGACTTAAAAACCGAAACAGCGTCATTTCAAATCGTTTCTAGCAACCATACACTCGTATGTTCTTTTTTCTAACTTAAATCTAAAAAACGAGATCAAAATTCGAAAGCAAAATGAAGAAAGAATCTACTTTTGTTGCTAAACTTAACCATACATCAAAATTGATTTCGAAAAAATATATAAATATAAATTGAGCTAAAATCTGAGTAACTTAAAAAGCTTTTGGGGATTTGCCCCTAAGAGACAATGACATCGTACTTTTAAGTATTAATTATTATCTAAAATTTATGTCATACATGTAGAAAAATGAACATAATAATTGAAAGCTTATTTTGTCGCTTGAATAGTTTCTGTTAAGACTCTACTTCTATATCTCGGTATGTTTTAAGCTTTTTATCACTTGAATTGAATTTAATGAGAATGTACTATCCAGTTCAAATAAATCAATGTATGTAATATATAGTATAAATAAATATTATACTCTATATCTATTTATAATAATTAATATTTTTGTGTTTTTTTATAAAATGAACCAATACAAAGTAATAAAATATATGTACGTTTAATTATTGTTTTAAAAAAAAACCTTTTTTAGTAAATGCTTCTTTCTTTTTAGATTTCAAGTTTACATGAAAACATTATGCCTGTCAGTTAAAAATAACAAAATCACGTAACTCTTAACGTAATAATTGCAGAACTTTTTATTAAGGCGCTTTAATGAGAAACAATTGTTTAAAAAGTTAACAAAATTTTGATTCACTTTAAAACATTTCATAATATGATCATACGATCAACGATATTACGATCATAAAAAAGTACAAAAATCTACTTTTAAAGCTTTGATAACGAATCTTTGCCTCGTCATCATTGAACCGGCCAAGTTCACGAAAACAACATTAAGGTGTCATACGTAAATCAAAAAAGGTATTTTCTTCAATTAGATATATAATACTAAGTGCAATATGTATAAAAATAGAAAAATATGGATATTTTTTAAATTATGCAATAAAAAACTATTGAACCCAAATCTCTTGAAATATCTCGCAATAACGTACAGGTAAATTAAATAACAAAAAGCCGTTCGGAAAAGTCATGGATGGGTCAAGACTATCTCCCAAGGATAACGTATATTATTATTATATATAAGTTATTACTTAGTAACTATTTTTATCTTTAACATAGTATTATTGTTACCAGTACGTGGTACTGAAGCGAAGCCAGAGGTCACCGGTGTCTAATATAATCTTATATCTGATAAGTTAAAACGTGAAGAATATCAGTACAGATACTGTTTGTATCAAGCACAGTATAAGGTTGCAGTGCGGCTCTTCAGACTAAAGACATATTAACTTAATTTTTTATTGTTTATACTAACGTATTACATCAATAAATCTTGGACCGCTTTTTGAACTTTAAAGATAATATGCATAGATAAAAATAATGGTAAGTTTAAAATTACTTTGATGTCATGTTTAAAAAAGATTAATATAACCATTTACTACAGACTCTACCTTTTCTTACAGTCGCATATTAGTTTCACTTCTGATTTGTGTTTTATCTTCTCGCATCACTAAATCACATTATCTTGTACCTTGTGACATGCTATAGTTTTTAATTTGTTTATAAGAATGTATTCTCAAGAAGTAGGTAGACAGTTGAATATGAAAATAAGAAGAGACCAAAAAGTGGAACTAAAGGATTCTATGTACAAATGATATAGATGGTACACCATTTGGATTTCAAAATTTTACATAACAAAGAGAAATTATAATTATTACTTACATTTACAATTTAATTTTTAAGATATTAACGGGATTTTTAACAATGTTGTCTCTATCAATAAAACTTGAATTTTTTCGTCAATAATGATTTTAATGAACTACTTAATAATTAAACGCAGAAAATTAATGATTTTGTTAACCTTTACGTTTCCGACCGTGTAGTTGTGTGACTAAATATTTTTAAGGAAAAGATATTATATTAAAAGTTTTAGTTTGATTAAATTTTAAATTAATGACCTAGGTTACAAATTATTTTTAAATAATATGTTAAGTAAAGATAGTTTTACAAATAATACTTTTGTAAATCTATCTCTATACCGATTATGTCTTCACTCTGTAAATAAGTCATCAGTGTCAAGTCTAAGAGAGGCCAGGCAAAGTAATTGCAGTGATCTTAATACTTTTGAGTGAATTATAATTTGTTGACACACATATCTGTAATATATGAAATAGGCGAAATCGACAATGAGCGATTTCAGTTTAATATGATAACAAGCCGTTGTCCTCATCAGCATTATTACCGTTACCGTAATACGTTGAGTAAAAACTTTGTACCTACCCCTAATAGTACAGTGGAATAAGTTTTAGGAACAATTAAATTTCATGTGGTGTTGTTCATGTTTAAAATTCAGTGTTATGAATTTTTACTTAATACTTATCATTGAATTGAATTTTTCTATTCCTCTAGAACTCGCTAATACACGCTACTAATGAAAAAAGCGCTTTGGCGGAATCTAATACAAACAACTTCCGTTATATGTATAAGATATATGTATAGACTAGAAGTATAAATTCAAAATAGCACAGTACTATTAATATATTTCAATCCTTCAATTAAAAATGTAAATCTTATATTACCAATAACGTAGGCTTGTTTTAATTATATTTTCCTATAACCAAGTCCTAACCAAGAAATTTAAAAATTTTGATTGTTTGTTCATATCAAATAAAACTATCACGAATTTTAAGTATTAATTGAATACAATTAATTAGCATATTCAATTATTATCGTTATGTCAAGTTTGCCTGCCTTATTGTCTATTTATCAGAATTATATACTTCTTTTCTAATATCGCCTCACATTAGGTGAATGGTTATATGATTGGTTCTAGAATGGTACCATTATAAAAAAAATGTTGTCATCTTTGGTTACTGGTCATAAGTGTTTGTTACCAAAACCGTCTAGTTAACTACTATTGCAGCGTTAATTGCCGCCGCCGAAAAGTGGTGTTGCTTTGATCCGGTTTGCTTTGAATTGTAAGTAGTGAAATTACAGGGACAACGGAATTTAACGTCTTGTGTACAAAAGCGACAAGCACAATACAGTGCAGTGTATATCACCCCAACGGGCACCAGATTGTAATCGGCGAGAATATCGTCATCGAGTAAACGTCCCGTTCGTTTCGTCACATCGTGGAAAATACACATATTTCGTGTGTACTCTACAGTTAGGTTAGTAGTATCTTTGATTCGCATAATTTCATAAATAGCTACTAGAGGGCGGTGTACGAATTGTCCTTCAATGCACCATTACTCAGTTATTAGTCTTGAAAAGTTAAACGGATCAATTAAAATTTTCTTTGATAAAGTGTTATAACATTCAGGGTTATTTTTGCTGGCCGATTTTAAAACAAATAGCTCAATATGTAAGGCATGAGAAAAAGTTGCTCTATTAAAAAGATTTAAAATTTCTCCCTAAAAAATTTTAATTATAAACAAAGTTTGATAACAATTATTCAGTTGTGTTCAGTTGTTAAACTGGTGCGAGTCTAAAAAGCTAAAAATATTTCATTTCCGTTATCCAAAAAGGATGTAAATGACTATAAATGATAAAAATTACAGTGCTATAACAGAAAACATACAAATAAAAACAAAAAATTAACTGTAACATAAATGTTTTAAAATGACTAGCTTGTAGGAAGCAATCATATCAATCATTCTTTAATTAATGCTTCCAGTAAACAATTAGTACCAAGTACATGTCTCTTTGTATATCATTCGATTAAACAAAGGCACCACTGCGGCGGTTTGTTTTATTGATTCAGATATAAATATGTATTTAGTTTAATATATTATAAATATTTATGAAAATGTAATCATATTAAATTCTTTCCTTGTACGTAAATAATAAGTCTTAAAAGTTTGATTAAAACAACCAAACATTATTGTGAGGAAGCTAATTACATACAAATATAATATGGTATCTATGACGTAGAAAAAGACAAGAAGCCAACAAATATAACGTAATTACTAATATAAATTCCTTGCGGGAAAAGACATATTATAATTTTCTAATAAATAATATATAATTAATTTTGATGTAATTTTTTTAATATATCTTGTGATAAGCAAACCCAAGAAATCTAACGTTTTAAAGACTATTCTGCATTCTAATAAGACTAAAAACTCTTATTAGTTACTTTAACTAAAGGCTTTGTTGAAGGATTTCTTTCAAAATAAACATTTAACACCTATCAGAAAAACAAAATTTTTGTTGTATACCGTTAAATATAGTAGTGAGTTACAAGCATTCGTATTTCAAAATAACTTTAATTTCCAAATTGTACCTATTAAATAAAATATTTATCTAAATAAATATTGAATGACAGTCATAGGTTAGCAGTGAATTCATTATTGTATTAACTATAGTTAATGACAAATTATTATTAAAAAAAAATAGTTATCTAGCCGTCACGTGCAAAGTTCAAAATCTTCTTTACTTTAGGTAAAAAATAAACAGGTTTATATTTTTATTACTATACAACATTTAAAAATACCTATATTTAATAATTCGTTAAAATGATTTGTTATCGGTGTAGGACAAACCTATTAATATATAAATGTAAATATTGTTAGCACCTATATCATTTTTATGATTACATAAATAAAAAATCAAGATATTAAACCAACTCGTTAATTTATCTTGCTGTTTTAGAACTAGTGCGATTATGTTTAATCACGTGGTTTTTGATTTAAAGGGTTGATGTTGCAATATTAAAATAAGCATAAAAACTACGATGCTTATGTAAATAAAAATTTAATAAAATTATTACAAAATACTATATTATTGTTTTTATATAAGGTATGCTTTAATTTTTTGTATAGGTTTATGACTTTGTGTTCTGAAGTTTTTTTTTTCCTTTTTAAATTATAATTTCAAAATCCCTGCATGGCAACACTTAAACTAGATCCGTCCAAGAGCTCGAGTTTCTACCAAATATCACTGTGCAAGTTCACGACAACAAAGTGTATTTTGTTTGTGTAGTGCATTATAAAATGACCTAGATTGTGATTAGTGAAAAATTATTTATGAGCAGTTTAAAAACAAATCAAAGTAAATATATCGTGAAAAGCGATATGATACTCTCCTTGGCAGTGTTCTAAGATTGTGCTCATATCGCAATTTCATAATAGTGACATTATGATAAAATCGAAGATGTCTCCCAAACCAGCAATCCAGAAGAGGAGGTAAGTAAAGAATAATAGTGAATGGTGTACTAAATTTATTTGCTTTAGGGTTATTCATTGGTATTTATTTCCAAACTAACCTTATATGTTTTTTCCTTGTGCTCATTAGGTGCCAAATCCCCACTTTTAACTTTCTCTTTGACGATCAATCCTCATGATAATAATATAAATAATGTATTATCTGGTTATGGTATTTAACTTTTTTAATGAATAATTATGACAATATTAATATTGAACATGTTGCTTATCCATTTATTGTATTTTTTGGTAATTTAAACCTACAAGCTAAATCATTCTATTTCTAGTAAGAGATGTAAAATACCTAAGTAAATAACAGGTATTTTTAGGTATTAAGTACCTCTTTATTGTGCAAATGTTTTATAGTAAATAATGTGTCTCAAAAAAAATATAGTGTAAGTCGACTAAAATTACTCTATATGTTTCATTGTTACTAATGCAATATTTTATTAGACCATGTATTTTTAAACTTTCTGTTAAGTATGAATAATGTATAAATGAATGGAGAAAAACTTTCATTTCAGTTTTATAAATTAATAAAAGAATGAAAAACCTAAATTAAATTAATATCATTAAACTTTAGAGATAGATATTTTACTTTATGCTTATATATTTAAACAGCTAAAATAGCCATCCTAGCAGTAATGCTAAGCTAATATATTAGATTGAATGCTAACATGGAGTGTATGTAAAACTCTACTATCACAACTCTAAATATATTATTGTTCTTTAATTAGATTATATGTCCCAGTATTATAAAGCTACTGGATAGTTACTGCCACCTTGAACACAGTTATAATATTTTTCTTATGATAATGTTGTTTGATTGTACTCCTATGGTCTATTGTTTTATCTTTAATAAATTAATTAAAATTTTTCTTTGCACCTGTCACAATATTTTACAAAATCATATGTAATATTAAAACAAGTGCATGTAAGAAGAACTCATTACAAAAAGTTTTGCTATGCTACTTTATGATGAGGAAAAATAATACTATTAGTTATGTAATAGTATATTAATAATACTGGTAGACATAGTATTGGATCGCCCCCCAATGTGGGCCGACAATGTGGTGAGAGTTACGAGAAGCCATTGGATGTGGGCAACACAGGACTGACAGATGTGGAGATCTTTGGGAAAGGCCTATGTCCATCAATGGACATCTATCGGCTGATGATGATATTAATAATTGAAATTATTATAACTAACATTAACTATAAACATGATTGTTTGTGTGTGTTTTTAAAGGCCTGCTATGTGATTTGCTGGCCTGGAATATTCTATGTTGCTATGTAATATGAACCCAAATGAGTCATAGATAAAAAAGCATACTTAACAATTATTGTTTCTTTTTGAAATGATGTTACATAGAATAATGTATGTAATCAGTTTATTTTAATCTTGCAATTCTTTTTTCATAACTTGGCTCGCACTGATCTATCTAGTGTGGTTGTAAAATCTTAACTTAACTTAAATTAACATTTTAATAATGTAAGCCTTGACACTATTGTATGCTTAATTATTATTTTTTACAATAAGTAGACTATTTTTATATAATAATTTTTTGCCTTTCTTCAGTTTATTAAGAAATTATGATAAATAATTAACAATAAATCAATAATACTTATTATCCCTGTGAAATAAAGATTATGAGATCGAGAAAGAATTGTGCAGAATATTCTAGAAAGAATGCCAACAGACAAATATACTTGTAATAACAATGATTTATACATTGTGAAGGTAGTATATATTCCTATTTTGTTTTTTTTTTTTCATCCAAAAAATAATGCATTTCTTTTTTAATATAATGTTATCGTCAAAGCATTTTTTGTCTGTGCAGGTGCGTCATTTGCCAAAAATTCCCTTTTTCTTACTGGTGAATACTTATTATTATGTTTTATTAGTCTAATCACCCTTAACTTCAATGCATTGTTTTGTTCACTTTTCTACTTTAAACATTCCTGACATTATTATGATCGAAAGTTTTAGTTGTACAAGGTTTGACATAAATTAATTCCAAAATTATTTAAATATGTATTTAATATGAATTTATATTGTTTTAACTTTCGAATTTTACTTTTAACATTTATAAGGATAATTTTTCTAAGTTATTATATGTTATTTCACATGGTAAATGAGATTATATATCAATTAGGTACTTGGAATATCAATGACACATTGTATAAATATCGTAAGTTCTCCCTGGTCTTGTGACTTGCGTAACGCGCCCGAGCCCGCGCCATCCCCGAGCCAACGCTATATTATTTGTAAAGTTGCACCATACTTACGTGCTCAGCCTTCGATTTCTATTAATACCGCGATTTTACATGCGCTAACTTATTTCATTTTATATATTCATTTGAAAGATGGTTTCATATTACTATAAAGCATAGCATGCGTATGCATGATTCTACAACATTTATCATATACATTAATAATGTAACGTTTATGTCACGCGCGAATATTTGTTGCTCATAAGATTATTCGCAAATTTGGATTCAATTTGACTTTTTTTTTTAATTCTATTTTAAGCCATACACCTTATAGGTTAAGCCGACTAATTCAGTTTGACTTATTCGACTAGCAAATATCATAATTTAAAAGACATACCTGAGGTTTCCTTCCTTTGGCCGTATTATAGTATAAATGATTATACATGGTTGTCCACCATTAAGCCTTGAACCTGAGCCCAGTATCACATGAGCTAAGTCAAAAAATTTTTATCAAGCTATTTATATCATCAGAATGTCGGCCATCAGATGTCTACCGGATTCAACTAATTTGATTAACTGAAATACAATATTACAGAAGATTGAACTGATCATATACGGTTAAACCTGATTCAAGAACTACGTACACATTTAATTTTAACGATAATGAAATGACAATGTTAATTTTGTACTTAAGTTATTCAAAGTGCAAAGGCAATTGTTTACCAATTTTATCTATTCAGAATAGGAATTTTTGTGTAACTTTTACGGGACTGATATCGAAGTACTGTCTATCTAACAAAGGAATAAGTATTATCTGTCCGTTCTGTAAACGGTTATGCGAGGACAAACAAAAAAGAAGATACAAAAATCTCCTCTCCGTCGTCGATAAAAAAGTCGAACTGACGAACTGAGTCAGTTCGACTCAGGTGGTGAAGAATGCCGTTATTATCTTAAGGAATTATTACTAAAAAATTTTGGTATATATTTTTCCATATATCTATAATTATGTTTACTAATAAATGAAACAATTTTTAATAACGAATTAGTTAAAAATAAAGGTTGGAAGTTAATAATGAAAAATTATATTTTCGAAATAAAAAAAAACAATGTCAGTAATTTTTTATGTGAAATATAGTGTTATTCTTGTATTAAAGTAAGACAAATTATTTAAATAAAAATATTGAAAGGTTAAGAAAGAAAAAAGTCCGTCGTAACTCACCTTGACCGCTGAGCATAGGCGAGTTGATAGTTACAATTAATTCAAGGCACGTTAGATACGATCGTGCCCATTACAAACATAGATCATTTGAGATAATGACTGCTATATTGTTATAACATTGAAAAGAACATCTATCATATTACAGGGTATTTGATAAACTTGATATTGCGACTTTAATATTAGAAAAGTTTCAAGCAAAAAAAAATTTTTGAAGAATAGTGAGAAGGTACCTCCTTACTATTCTCCTAAAATTTCTGTGCTTCGAACGAGAAATTAGTTTTTAGTACCTACATTAGTTAATATCTAGTTATTAGTAATTATTAATAGTATTTATGTATGTGTAAAAATATACTGTTAAATTATGCTAAAAATGTGTCAAATATCACTTCATCCTTCAACGCCTTTTTTTTTGTTTTACGTGGGAGAAATGACTTCACATACCTGCCATCGTGGGGGCAAAGACAAGTTATGTCGGATTTACACCGACTAAAACTCCCACGATGTTCCACTTCGTCGCCTTATGGCAGGGTCACGGGAACGCTTTCGCACACCGCCGTGACCCCGTTATACAGCCCCACCTCGGGGGGGGGGGGGGAAACCCTCCTTTTCACTTCTGTAAGAGCCCACCACAACAAACGGCGCGCCCTCCTCTCGGCCTCATAGGCACCTAGGCAAGGGATCCCCTCGAATCCGTCACGCAAAGGCCATGGGAGCCAAGAGAGAAAACTCTCCCGACTCCCTGCGGCGGATCTGGTCTTAGGTTCCGCCGCCAACCGTTATACGGCCGTGGAGGGCAGAGGGAGTAGCGGAACGCAATACCGACATTCCTCTTCCCCCGCGGCGCCACCGCCGCCGCATCAGCGGTGCGGCACTGTTTTGTCGCGGAGGGTAGGGAGAGCGGCGAATCGCAATACTGACGACACTCCTCTCCCTTCACGACTACACCTCGGCTGCAAAGGGCAATATAAACTTGCCCCCGCCGCTCATCGGCACACATCCGAGGCGAGCTCACGGAGCTCACTTGGAGCGGCCACTTCCGGCCGGCCGGGTAGGATCCTCTTAACTTCACCGTGGGTGGATCAAGCCACGGTTACTGAGCCCCACCGCCACAACAACGCGGGACCTGTTCGGGGGTATCTATCGACGTCCTGAGTTAACTAGTCTAGTATGCCCACAGGCATTAAGTCCCCCTATTGTAACCTAAATTTTGAAGCACAAAAAAATTTTTATTAATAAATAGGTATTGTAAGTTTTCATCAATAATTTGTTCTTTACCATTTGTATTAACTATTATAACAATACCTTTTACATTTTTTTTTTTCATATACTATATATAATATTTTTTTACCACGTTATAGAAACCAGAGTGAGGAAGTGTAAACATGATTTAACAATCTGTTAATTCTTCTTACGAAACTGATAGTCTCGCAGCCGGAATACATTGCAAAATGGGTCAGCAGAAATAACTATAGGCAGAGCTGCACTAATAGCCGACCAATTTAGATCCAATGGCATCGGAATTTTCCTTAAACTCGTTATGCGTGTTAGTTACTAGAGCGTTTGTTGTCTATCACGGGGCGTGACGGGCAGTTTTATTTTATAAGTAAATCCTTAATTTTTTTTGCTTGAGCAAAGTAAAACAACTACACAGGTACACTAGTTGCTACGTTTCTAATAAAAATAAGTATGTGATTATTGGGTTTGTTATATCAAAAAAAAAAAATATTTAAAAATCCCTGGTGTTTCTGTATTCTACTATGCGACGAAACGAGCGGGACATTCACCCGACTATAATGTAGGTAATGATATGATACGCATGCTCATAACAATGTGGCGCTAATAACAATGATATACACAGCGCCACATTGTGCTCGTCGCCTTAAAAGATAAGATGGAAAGACTCGTTACCTAAGTAATTTAACTAGCTGCAGCGCTCTTCAAATCGGAACACAGTTTGCATGACAACACGGAAACATGTTTGCACACTATTGTTCGGAAACAGAAATAAGAGTTGCTGAATTATCTACCCAGACGGTCTCCGGCGACGGAGACCTGCTAACTGTTATTTAATTGCATAATAATAAAACAATACGTTGAAAACATGCGGCAAAAACAACTCACTTTAATTATGGTATTCCAAAACATTCTTGTCAATAACATGACCTGATCATCCTACGAAGCTTTTATCGATATTGTTTTAAACAAATCCTTAGATCCCTTACTGTTGTCGCATACCGTCTAGACAGGTATTACCGCAGCTCCCATTTCTCTCGTCAAAGGGTACTGTGAAACTATAACATAGTCCGGTTTGTAGGGCGTTGTAGATAGTGAAATCATAAAGATAACAAGACAACAATTATGTCTCATAGCGACGAGCACAACGTGGTGCTGTGTATACCATCCAAACTAGCACCACGTTGTTATGGACGGGCATGTCATTTACCATCAGATGAACTTCCCGCTCGTGTCATTGCCACGTCGAATAAAAAAAAAATCTGTGCTTAGTAGCTTGGGAGCTTTAGTAATACAGAAAGATCACAGATGCATAGGTATATACAAACATGACATTCTCTTTTTTGGTCGACGTTAATATATTAATACAATTTATTATTGCTCATAACCTATATAAATCTGCTTTTGTTTTAACTTATTTCCTAAGGGCACTTTCACGAAAGTTTCGAATCAGGAAACGGAAAACAAGTTTTATTTGAGTGAATTTTTTGAAATGTACGAACTGGTATGTTAAATACGATAAGGAATAGATTTTTTGTTGGCACATCGCAGGTAGATGTTGTTACAGTTGTCTATGTGGTCATTATATTTGATGGATTGTGTTTCAACGAATGACGTTTCGTCCCTTTACAGCTGAGTTTTAAAATCGGGCAGCTTACAAAAAATCTGATGGAGATAGATAGCCCGTAGCAGGTTTGAAGGTAGCTATAATAGAAGTTAAAACAAAGATCTAAAAATGAATAGCGTAAAGTAGACGTCACATTACGAAATGTTTTTTTTAAATTTACTATTTATTGCGTTATATTAACAAGAGTATATTTAAAGTAGCAAAAGTTTTTATCTAAATTTTTAACTTAATTTTCGCTAAAGTTATGATTAAATGTCATATATTTTTCGTTCATAACTTCATTACTTCCTAATTGTGCCGCGATTAATATTTACATACCCGGATACAAATTGACTCATCACGAGATCTCGGAAACTATTTGACGCAAACACTCAAAATTTAGTAGAGATACTGCTCTGCCGTTTAGAGGTCAACTAAGAATGGATATTATAATTCCGTCCCCAAAGGACATTTGAGCAATAAATTAAAATAGAGGCATTCCACTATACGAACATTTGCACTTAAAGCAACGCACGAGCTCACGTAATGTTGATGGTGGTAAGTTTGCGTTGAGACCGTCTAGGTAGGTAGCCATAGCCGTAGCTCCTATTGCTGCCGCCAGAAAGTAACGTGTCAACATTATTGTATACCGGTTTGAAGGGCGTTGGCGATAATGAAATCACTGGAGTAACGAGCTTCAACATCTTATGCCTCAACGCGACGAGCACAATGTGATGCAGTGTACCATCCTCACTAGAGCCACGTTGCTATGGGGGCGTATTACTCGCCATCTGGTGAACATCGCATCCGTCTCGTTTCGCAGAATAAAAAACCTCAACACCAACTGAACATAGTTCCTTAAAAGTCTTTATTTGTGGAATAAAGCTTAATGCCGATGTAATGGTCTGTGCTGTGACGTCAAACAGCGTCAATATGACGGGACGGGCATTTAAAGTGCCGCCATCGGTGGGTTATCCCATAACATTGAAATACGTTTTAAACGTTGATTATTTTGTTTCTATTTTAGAGTGATGTAAACTGTCTGAAAAAAAGAAAACACCATGCTTTTAAAGCTTACAAACCCAACCCGACCGGCAACCAGAAATACTTAATCTTACATGCGAGTCATAAAAACATTTGATTTCCAAAGCTCTACAACGGTACGTCGACTACTTATTGAGTAACCTGAGTATACTGATACGTGGTAAGAATAATAATGGCTATACCAACCATGATAAACGATCAAATCTAAATTATTTTAAAGGGCCTTAATAAGATTTGGTACCGGTCTTGTGTTACCGTATCATACTTTGATCTAGAAATATCAATATTCGTGATCAAATGAATGCATTACCTTCTTAAACTTATTTACTTCGACACGCGAGAAAAGATTTTATTGAAAAAAAATATTGATCTTAATAAAAAAACAGGATAATTTTTAATATAATTTCTTCGTAAATTCTCATTGATACTAAAAGGGCAAAGTTGTTGGTTAATAATTATTCATACTTATATGGAAGATTCGATCCATGTTGAGATCTTTGTGGAGGTCTAGGTCCAACAGTGGACATCTATCGGCTAATGATGATGATGATGATGATGATGAAACTTGTATGGAATATGTGTAAGTTGAATATACAATATAAGTAGCTGTTCTCCGCCCGCTTTGCTGGCCGTAATATTAAATTAGACTTAAAATTTGTCGGAAATATTCCTTGCGAGCAACCGCAATCGCAAATGAGTTTCTATAGCAACCGCATAAATAATACTAAATGAAAATGTTTAAAAACGTTGATAAGAAATAAAATGATGAAAGGATCTATGAAATTCAAAAAAATATATAGTCTATAACCATCTACAAACAATTCCGCGTCGAATGCTCAAGTTCCTGTGTTGATACGCTCACTAGTTTTCACGTGATTGGCGAATAACCCATTTTCATTATAAATATCTAAATATAGTTTCATATTATGCACTGTTAGAAATTGTAATTCAACCCAACAGTTTGAACCAGTATATGTCACATTGATCGTACAATATACTTGTTATTCAAGACAAAGATGGAATCAATACATTCTGCTGATGGAGATTATTTTTCCACTCGTGTTAAATTAATGCGCATTATTTGCGGTGCGACTAACGATTACACATAATCAAAATGGCGTTAGGGTTTACTATTATAAAGCAAAGTCAATCTTCTACCTTCACCTTAGAATAAATTCTAATTCATGTGCAGGTTACCTCACGGTGTTTTCCTTCACCGTTTGTGTTTCGCTGTTGTTACTGAAGTTCACAAACACAACTTAAATATTAAAGTCATTGATACATGCCGAGGTTCGAACCCGCAACCTTCGGAATGAAGGCCGCACGCTCTAACCATTAGACCAGCGAACTATTAGCTCAACATATATACGTATGTGTATTATATATATATATATTTCAAAATAATTATACGAGGAGAGATCAAAAAGTAGTGAGAACGACATACGTACTTCTTGGTAAGAAAAACAATAAATACTGACATAGATACATATTTGTAATATTAATAAAGAAAAAAATTTTCGATTCTCTTTTGTTTTTTCTGAATGTAGTCATTTGTTTTCTTCGTATCGGAACGTGTTCTCGAAAATGGAGAAAAACGAAGTGCGAGCCGTTATTAAATACCTCTGTTTAAAAAAGTTAACGACGCAAGAGATTGATTGCGATTTGGAGGCAACATTAGGAGAGTCTGCTCCGCCGTATTCCACTGTCGCAAAGTGGGCTTCTCTATTTCGAGTAGGGAGAACGAGCACGGAAGACGAACATCGGTGCGGCCGTCCAACGACGTCAGTCACCCAAGAAAATGTTGCGAAAGTCGAGAAAATTGTATTGAGCGATCGAAGATTACCATCCGATACTTAATTCAAGAAACGGGCATTTCATATGGAAGTATTCAATTTATATTAAAACAATCTTTGAATATGAGAAAAGTCTCCGCAATATGGGCGCCGAGAATGTTAACCGACAGTCAGAAACAAAATCGACTTGACATTTCGAAGATATTTTTGGACAAGTTTCAAGAAGATTCTGAAAACTTTTTGTCTCATTTCGTAACAATGGACTAAATATGGATCCATCATTTTGATCACGAGGCAAAACAGCAATGTTCGTAATGGAAACGGCCATCATCACCGACCCCGAAGAATTTTCGTGCCGTGGCATCGGCTGGCAAGTTATGGCCTCAAAATTTTGGGACTCAGATTGATGATTGATTACCTGGAGCGTGGAAGCACTATTACAGGCTAATATTATGCAGCTTTAATTCCCAAGTTGAGGAATGCTATCAAAGAGAAAAGGAGAGGGAAACTTCGAAGGGGCGTGCTGTTTCATCACGACAACGCGCCCGCGCACAGGTCGGCAGTTGTGATGGTTGCCATTCAGCAAGCTGGCTTGGAATTGGTTGACCACTCTCTTATGCACCAGATCTGGTGTCTAGCGATTTTTGTCTGTTATCTAAATTAGAAGAATACTTAAGGGGAAACAGGTACGAAAACGATCACAAGGTGATGGATGCCATGGAGAGGTTTTTGCAGGACCAAAACAAAACTTTTTTTTTGAAAGGGGTTGAAACCTTGGAAAAGTACTGGATTCGGTGTGTAGAGAGACTCGGAGACAATGTAGAAAAATAAATAATTAAGTTATCAATAGTCCCTATATTCTATCTCATTCTCACTACTTTTTGATCCCCCCTAGTACTTTTGACTGATACTTGAAAACTCCTGACCAGACCTGCAAACATTTTGTTTGTAAAGCTATTTCTTTTATTTACATTGAGGTAATATATATATTGTTTTATTCATTAGTTTAACACATCTGTATGTATATTGTGTTTTGAATTTAATTATTTAAGTGCAGGCCGAAGATCAATGGCCGATGGGTTAATAAAGTCTTTCAGCGGAGACCGCCACCAGACGTAGTGCTGGATCGTCCTCTACAAGGTTGATCGACTATCTGGTAAGTTCGCGGAGAAAACATGGCGAGGTAGCAATGTCCAGTACTAAGGGTCCGTTGGCATATATGAATTGATTTATTAGAACTTGTATGTGATCTCTGATTTATATTTATAGTATGGCAGTAATTATATTTGGATTATAAGTTGTTATAGTTCCATTTGAGAGCTAATAAATATATTTATATCGGGTCATAGTTCATCCAACCCCTTTGTTAACTTTTATTAACTGAAAGTTTTATTATCAATACGAAGTAATCTGTAGTCGTCTAAGATATTTTAACGGAAGCAAATATGTAAGCCTTATTTGTAAATTTGATGTTAATAATACGCGCAATTGTTATAAAATTTTGTACAACGTTACGTCTTTTATTACGGCATAAGGGAAGTAAAACGAAGCAAATATCCGGACTGGTTTGCGCGGTGAAATAGTTATTTTCAAGGCTATGCGGCGCCATGGTTAACCGTACCGTTATCTCTATCTAGTTTGGAAACAGGTACCTTTTACCTGTTGTGGTGGGGTACCTTCTTAATTTTAAAGTCAAAATATCCGTCTATGTAACATTCAAGAGCCTGCCACTATTTACATATTAAAACAATATAACATCACAAATGTTGATATTTTATGTGTAAATGACCGGTTATTCCATCTTTGTTTGGTGTTATGTATTATTCTTAAAAAATATTTTTTTACTGGTTATGTATGAAACATAAACGTTATATGGTATATCGTTATATTTGGCGTAAACAAATAACCTGAACAATTGAGCTATGTTCTTTTGAATATGCTTTGTTGCTTGTTATTGAAGTACATTGAAAACGTCAAAAATATTTTTTCATTTTTCTTTACATTCACAAGTTTATTATTTAACGTCCACACGAAATCATTTTGATTTTGTTGACTGATTCACTGAATTGAATTTTGTTTACTGCTGGTAGTTCTCTTGCCTGAAACCGTCCAGGTAGGTACCACCGCGCACAGCGCCTATTTCGACCGCCACACAGTAGTTTGAAGGGCATTGTAGCTAGTGTAATTACTGGGGTAACGAGACTCAACATCTTATGTCTGCGGTAGGAGCGCAACATGGTTCAGTATATAACATTCTAACTAGCGCCACGTTGTTATTGATGGGCGTATCGCTTACCTACAGCTGAACGTCCTAAAAAAGTAAAAAAAAACATTTTGGTTCTAATATATACAACAAATATTTATTGAGATTAAAAATATATATTTATCATACAAATATTAAAGAGATGCACTTTGTATTTTATTGACGTATTCGTATTTGCGATACTGCTATCGCAGCATGGGCTATCAGCGGTCGAGCTGTGGAATAATTTTGATAAACTATTGGATTTGCGTTTTACATTGTAACTATCTGTATTACATAAGTATGATTAAATTAGTTTAACCAAATTTTTATATTTGGTAATATTCTTCACTTAACAGTGAATAATATTCGCCGCTCTCAATACTATTGACGATACTGACTTAAACTGCTTGCCTAACGATTATTAACTTTATTTCTCCCGTATAAATAGTAAAAGCCAAGTATTGCTGAAGGAGAAAGACGGTCTGTTTTACTGAATCCAATCGATTCTGTTTCAGAGTCAAGGAACTTCGGACTATTTGTGTTATATTTTATTTTACTGGTGTTAAGTCTCTGTTGCCGACACCGTTTAGGTAAACACCAATGCAACGCCTATTTCCGCCGCCAAGTAGTAGTATGCAAACATTAATGTGTTCCGGTTTGAAAGGCACTATTCCTAGTTAAATTACTGGAGCAACGAGTCTCAACATCTTATGTCTCATGGTGATGAGTACAATGTGGTGCTATTTATATCATATTAACTAGCGCCACGTTGTTATGAGACAGCGTATCGCGACCATCAGGAGATCATCCCGCTCGTCTCGTCGCTTTGTAGAATAAAAAAAAAAGAATATTCGCCACTATCAATATCCTTTGACGATACTAGCTTAAATAACTTAGAAACTATATAAATGTTTTTTGGAGTGTATATATTTTATTTCTTACTTATAAACGGTAAAAGCCAAGTATTTCTGAAGGAGAGAGAAGAAGATGAGGAGAGTTCCAGAGTCAAAGAACTTACGGACTGGACTATTCGAACTATTATTATGATTGAAACAAGTTGAAATTATGACTGTGATCTTGATAGTACAGTTTTTGGTAGATGCTAAAGGAACTGAACCAAATCAACTAGAATACTGTAAGAAAGATTGAAAAGTTAAAACTTGTTTATCTTTCTTAGTTAATCAATGGTAGTAATCGTGTTAATTTATTGATTAATATAATTTTTAATATATATACCTAAACAGTTAACTTACTGTTTAAAAAAAAATTTTTTTTGGTTGCACTTTTAATGGGTAATAAATGGGTAAAAGGAAGATAAGCAATGCAAAATTTTATTTGCCGTTGTTTTTAAGATTATCTGCGGCCGTTATTTTACCTCTACTTTAACACTCCTCAGAACATAGAAAGGAATTCTTTCTTAATGTTTATTAGTACAAAAGTCTTCGTTATCACAAATAAGTAATGTATGTATCTATAAAACGTATATTATAAATTATACTGTATATAAACGTACGGGTGTAAGTGGTCCCGCACAACAACATACGGGACTCAATCCAACCTCACCTGCTCGTGGTGCACTCTGCTAATACACAACCCAGGGTTTGGCTCCCATCAACCCGCACTAGCCCAGCGTGGTGAGAAATGGCTCAAATCCTCCATATGAACACCTACAAACGTGGAGATCTTTGGGGAAAATCTATGTCCAGCAGTGGACATCTATCGGCTGATGATAATAATGACATAAACGTAATATATTTTCTCTTAGTAATTTTAGACTTGAATGTTATAATAAAAACTGGTAAATAATTTAAGAAAAACAAACATATTTTTTGTTTTCAAATGGCGCCACTAATTAAGGAGTTGTTTTCCTTGGCCTGATCTTCGCCTTTTAAGACATTCGTGTGTAATATGCTCAATATATATGTCGCATAACAAAATATAACGCATAATCGCATAATATAACGAAATAATAAAAATGTTCAAATGATCCAAAGCGAAATTTTGAATATATACAATTATTTTTTACTAATGTTGAACATGAAACATTTTTGTTGTTTTTTTTTTTTTATTTTCATTTTTATATTCTGTGTACGCTTAAATAGTATGCTACTTTTTTCAAAAATCTTTTCGCAATTTATGTAAAACATATGAAAATTAGATCGGCACTAAAAAGGTTAAACACACCCAATATGAATAATACATGTTTTATTCCATCCACCATCACTGACTTTGTTGAAAACAATTCCTAGTAATTTATTATATACTGTCGGACATTGGCTTGGTGCTCAGCCACATTTCTAATATTTTAAGTACCAGAATGCACTTGTCAGATATTAAATATGATTAATTATAAACCGGTTTCTATGCTATCGTTGACCATGTGATGCTTCTGTAGAAAGTTTTAACCTATTCGTATATTTTTCCTTTAATGTAATAATATGAATAGTTGTTTTTTTTCTATAATGATAATTTTGTGGTTGATGCGAGATAGTCTCAGAATGGCGGCCGGGTACTCATAACATTAACTTTAGTAGATCCACCATAAGATAGGTAGATTATATGGTGAAGGTCAGCAAAAGCCGATGTAAGCGGCGAGCGCAAGACTACTTAAAGCAGGACGAAAACCTTCAACTTCCAGGTCATTCTCAGTGGTTTACTTCTTGCAAAAAACGTCTATTTTATGATGAATTCTTCTGTCAGATATTTTTATTAACACACTTATTAAATGTAACGTACCGTTCACTTGGCAATAAACTATACATAATGTCCGACAATTGGACGTAATGTTTTCAATACGCAGTTGCTTCTACGAGTATCTCTGATGCTATCATTAAAAGACAATTTTTCATTTTATTACTTAACTCTCCTATTTGAGTATAACCTGTTAGTATACATTAAGAATTGACAATGTGCGGGTCTTCAACAAAGATGAAATTGTTTTTTGATAAATAAAACTATTTATTTTCCAACAATTATATCAATTAAAATATTTATTGATATCGATTTGTATTATTACCCTAAATTATATTATACTATGCCCAAACTTCTATGTTCTTAATTTATTTACGCGATCGAATCGGAAATGAGGTGCCGGCATACTTCAAAGAATAGCCAGTTTAAAGCGGCATTGAGCAGACTATACTGCCGGTCGCTAGACGCTGTACTGAGAGGTCCTTCATATGGTGACTGAGAAAACTGCTCGATGCGAGCAGTGCTATTTTTGGAGGAAGCTTTGGTCTAGCAGTAGACGTCTATCGGCTAATGACGACAAAGATAGTTTATACATGTATTTTATTTCTAATGTTACACTAAGAACAAATTTCAGACTACAAGCGGTAAGTCCCTAAAACACCGAATCACACGGATATTTCGCGTTAATAGTTTTCCTCGTTTATTTCGCGGTAAACCTGGTGGGGTTAGTGTCAAAGCCTTAACTGTAACGGCGCCTCGAGTTCAGTATCCTCTTTAATTAAAACGAGGAAGCAACTTGTCAGTCTGGTTGTTTTTTTTTTGTCCCTAATGTTATCATAGCATATGCAACAACTGTGCTTTCATAATTCATAAACTATTTATGCATAGTTAGAAATTATGATAAGACCTCATATACAATTATCACATATGGAGTAAGGGGTATACGTTATTATGACCTAAAGTCAAAGAATTATGTGAGATATTACAGCTCCTACCGAGTCCGTTTTTTCTTGTTGATAGAAAAATCCCGAGCGGCTGAATAGAAATTTCTATAATGTATACATATTTAATTTTCTAGATTACCATGACATGATTTTATTATTACTTAACTTCCGTTGTTAAAGACAAAGCATAGTACGTAAATTACATATCCGAAAGATGTAAAATTTTAGTAAGTCAAAGAAAAGTGTGATTTTATAGTTAAATAAATTATAATATTTCCTCTTTAAAGTATTCGCCTAATTTCCCATTGTTTAAACACTATACAAATGATAGTTCCTTTTGTGCTATGAAAAAGACGAGAATAAAACTCATTAACGACTACAATTATGTAACTTTTGTTACGTAGACTTAACTTAAACTACCTTACTTTATTTATGGATAAAATATTTCATATTATTATAAGGTAAATGTAATCGTTGTTTCTTTGATGAAATTGTAGAACTATAATTCTTTTTCATTTAGCTGGAGCAATGACATGTTTAAATCAACGTTCAACTTAGTATTATTCTAGACCCATCTGCGATGAAATAGATCGCTCTCAAACCTATAAAAAACATAACCAAGCGCTCAGTTTTCATTCTATGGTACGTAAGGTGTATGAACTCAGTCAGTGATAACCGGTATTTAATCATTCGGAATGAATATTATTGTATAATGAAGAATTCAGGGTATATAATTATGAAATATTTTAACACTGGCTGCTGTATTACATTAAATATATCTATACATAATAATTTTATTGATAAATGTAAAAACCTTTTAAAACATTTAATTTTCCTACAATTCTTAAATGGATTTTTACACGATGTGCATAGACCTTATTCCAGTTAGACAAACCTTTGATACCGATACAGTTTGCCTTCTGATATATTCAATTTCTTTGGCTTACCGTCCTATGACATTTGTTTTTACATACACATACATACATATATATACATCACCTCTCGTTCCCAGTAGGGTAGGCGCAGACCACCTCTCTCCGCTTGCTACGATCCTGTCAAACCTCTCTCGCTTCCTCCCTCTTTGTTTTTAATTTTCATATATTTTCCTAACAAAAATAAATCACAATTTTTTACTGTAATAGTTTATGTAATTTCTAGCGAAACAAACATATTGGCTTGTCAATAAACAGATCTTTAATGTAAAATTTGTGTAGAAATTGTTTACATAATTTTTTCTAAATATCAGTATTATAGGATAATCCTGATGCTAACAAAGATTTCTGCCTTGTAGTCTCGGCATATTAAGAATAGGCCTAAGGTTAAGCCCTGTTTGTCGTAAAAGAGGACTAAAAGGGTTTTCTGGTTCTTGGGCTTTGATGGTCGAGTCCCTCAATGCCGACTAAGCACGCTTGGGGTGAAGGACAAGTACAAGCTTGTATCTTACTTGTCGTAACAATAAGTTGTGTAGATGATAAAAATTTTATGGCACAACTTTTAAATGTTATTAATAAAACAGTAAATCTATATTTTACTGCGATTTTACGGTATTTTTTAGGAACTCGTTTTTATTAATAAGCGAAGAACGCACCCGAAAGTTTAAAATAAAAATTATTTTTGTTAAAATATTAAGATCTAACTGGAATTAAACGGGATCAAGATCTTGTACATTATCGCTCCACGGCAACTCTGAAGCTTGTATGTAATCAGACCAAGTAAGGGCAAAAAATAATTAGATTTCTTATCTAATAAAAAATATCAACATTTTCGCAACAACGCCCGGTATTGCTGTATGAGATAAGAACATCTACTGCTATCAGTCGGTCGTGGATAATGTAGTCAAATGGTATATTTTATTGTTGGAACTGTAATAGAATAGTGAATATGTTGATGAACGGGGAACAAGTGCCTATGGAGTGTCCAGTTGTTGGTAGCTACGAAGAGACGCAATGGAGTGTGCAGTGCCCGATGGCTTCCCAGTGGTCGAAACAACCGCAAAACAGCATGTGCAGTTACGGTGTTTATAGCAATCCGTATTTAGAAATCTCAAACCAGTGCTTTAATAGTAATTATTATGTGCGTGATAATACACCTCAATCCTACGATCACCTGGCACACCATCCGGTGAGGTACGCGCCGGCCCCGATCGCCCTACCGTGTCAAAGCCAACCATGGGATTATAACACTATGTGCTATGACATCGGTGGTCAGCCCTGTCAGTACACTAATGTTGTCGATTTAGAAGATTTTATGTAAGTGTAAAGTATTTTTTTTATTCTACGAAGCAACGATACATTCAAACGCTCACCCTTTGATAAGTGATACGAATATCCATAGCGACGTCGCTCTACTTATGTTACTATACACATGACTATATTATGCTCGTCGCCTTGACACAATAATTTCAGCAGCTACAAAGCCCTTCAAACGGGAACATAGTAAGGTTTACAAAATACTAATCGTCGTCAGAAATAAAAGCTGTACTAGTACTTACCTCGACGATCTCCGGTTGCAGAGACCTATCAATAGTAAAGTGTATTGCATATACGACATATGTAATGTATAATTAAATTTAAAACATTCATTAAAAATTACTAATTGAAAAAGAAGTTAAAATGCGATCTATGTACTCCAGAACGAGCAGTAATTTCAGTCATATTATTAGTATGATTAATGGAACTTTCTCTTGATGACAAATTCATTCTACAAGCTTTTAATGAAAAACAAAAAATATTCGTAAACATACATGCTTAGTTAGAAACAACTGGCAAGGTTTCGAATTGTAGACAGCTTAAAGGTTACATCAAATGCAGCAGCAAAAAATTAAAAAAAAATCTGCATGTACTTACTTTGGTAATTAAGCAAATATTAAGTTTTTATTAATATTTATTGCGATAATTCATCAAATTCACTTGATCAAGGTCTTTAACCCAATGGTTAAAGACCTTGGTCAAGTTTCTCTCAATAGAGATATCCTTAAAGAAATCCGAAAACTAGTATTACCATGCTAAATAAATGTGATTCTTATCCATTGACATGATTGCCTGTTACCATGTCGTTTATCGTCAATCTTGATACCACCAAATAGTTTCCATTACGTGATGAAGATATGTTCAGATACTCGTCAATTTCTATATTTATTATGAAATATGATCACATGTTTTACATATATTATATATAATCTTATTTAAAGGTGTTATCCTTAAGGACATGAAAGCGGCGTTAAGATATTTAGGCATCACTATAATTACTTTCTTTCGTTACTATAAATAGTATACTTACCATAAATCCTTTTTTTATTTATCGAACGAACGACGAGACCGAGACATTCACCTGATGGTAAGTGGTATGCCTGCCCAGAACATCGAGATACTAGTTAGGTTGACGAACTTGTACCACACTGTGCTCGTCGCTTCAGAACAGGATGTTAAACCTCGTTACCCCGGTTATTTCACTAGTTACAACGCTCTTGGAATCGCAACATAGTAATGTTTGCACACTACTTTCAAGCGACTGAAATACGAGTATTTCAGCCGCTGCTCCGTGCTGGAGTACTTGTTTTGTTTTATGTGGAGGAAATGCCTTGGTATTCCTGCCCTAGGGTGGACAATGGCAGGTTATATAGGACTTGCAGCAACTAAAACCCACAGGATGGTCCACCTGTGTCGCTTTACGGTGGAGTCACGGTAACACTTTCACACATCTTCGCAACCCTGCCAGCGCCGAATGCAACGCTCAGCTCCCTCGCGGGGGGAGAGACACCTCTTTCCATCTCATTAAGAGCGCGCCGGAATATTCAGCGCGCCGTCCTCTCGGTCTTTTATCGTCACGTGGTTAACGGATCCCCTCGATTCTTTCACCCAGAAGTCATGGAAAACAAGAAACAGAACTCTCTCGACTCCCTGCTGCGTATCTGGTCTTGGGTTCCCCCGCCAACTGTTATATGGCCGCAGAGAATAGGGAGAACGGTGAAAAACAAAACCGACAGTACTGTTTCCCTGAGGCCCCACCGCAGCTGCATCAACTGTGCAGCTCCGCTTAGTCGCGGAGGGTTAGGGAGAGCAGCGAACCGATACCTACATACTCCTCTCCCTCCGCGACTCCAACATATATATATATATATATATATATATATTTATATATACATATTTATATATATACATTTATATATATATATATATATATATATACAAATTTTGAGTTTAATATTTTTAGTTAGAGATATTTTTTAAACATCTTTTAGGATTTTATCACTAATTTGTTATTTGGGCGAATTACAATGAAAGTCATTAGTGGTTAGTGGGCTATTTAGAAACATGTTAAAATATGAATAATTCTCATAAAATACTAGCCAGGCATTTTTTATACATTACTAAACGACACAATCTGGATGAATGCCAGTACTGGCTTGTATCAGCTGATCAAACCACGTGAGGTTTCCAGTAACCTTGCAGTATTAAGAAGCGGTAATTGACTTCACTTTGTTATGCTAGACGGGGAAGTATTATATTTATGAAGTGGTGATTCAGTTAGGTGAATAGAAAAGAATTTCAGTAATGTAAAAATGCGATATTACAATTATAACACTTAATCGCGTGTTAACGCAAATTTTTTTATAGTGTACTAGATTCGCGCCGACAATTAATAGTTAAAAACAATTAGATAAACCTCTTGTTGAATAATCATGGTTAACACATATCAGAACTTTCTTTTATTACATAATATTTAGTTAAATAGAGAGTAACACTGTGATCAAGAATAAAAATATTTCTAAGCGAGTATTAGCTATGTTAGTTTGTAAATGCGGTCGCACTAAACGCTGTACGATTCAAAGAGATGTAGGGTATGGATCCCGCTGTGTATGAGGCTCCTTTGACATATTTAAATAACACATTTTGATGAAATCAGCAAATTTTAAAAACTAACAAGTTTCGATGAGCTTATAACCGCACTTGACGTAGTGAATAAATGGTCTAGACCAGTGATTCCCAAAGTGGTCTATATCGACCCTTAGGGGTCTATGACAACCTGCAAGGGGTCTACGTCAGCGAAAAAAATTTGGGAGTCCATGAAATGTAAATGGGGGTCCACGATAGTGGACGACAAAATTGACGCCAAATGTTAATAATTTATTATTAAAGCACGAGGTTCATCCTTCTCACTAAAAATATTGACTTATTGCTTATGTTATTTTATTTATAGTTTATTTTATGTTTATTTAAGGTTACGTATATTTTACATAACAGATACAAAATTTTATTTTGAGTAGTTTTAATTTAAATTCAATGATAAATGTATAAATTAACATGTGTTTTTACTTTAAGTTTTTAACACTAAACTTCACTACAGTTAGAAATTTACAGGAAATCAATATCAGGTAAGTAGGGGGTCTACTCAACACGGAAAAACATGGCAAGGGGTCTACGACACAAAAAAGTTTGGAGAACTCTGGTCTAGACTCTATTGTTATAGAAGATTTTGTAGCCTTGCTATGAGCAAATCTATAGGGAGCTATGTAAAAACATTTCGTGTACATTATAATAGCTTGAATAACAATGATTAATATGCACCAATCATAATTATTTTACAAATTTGTTAATTTATATACATTAATTGCAGAAACATTTACGATATAGTTTTATGGGAACTAACGATAAGTGGGATACAAAATGCTATTTATGATGGTTATTATAAAATATAAGATATAATGAAAAAAATATATTTATCCAATATATTAATATATTACTTATATTCTCAGATCGTACTACATCTGAATATAAACCAAAATCATCATCACGCTGGTCGTTAATGGTATAAAATTTATCTAACAAATATACCTCAAAAAATATGAGTAACACATCTTAAGTAAAATTACTTGGTAATTATTTTATTATAAGAAAATGAAAATTACTGAAAATAAAGGAACTAAAACGATATGTTAGTATGTCGGTAGACCAAGCATACTCCAGTAGTCCGACGTCGATAACATAGCCATAACGATGTAATTTATTAAATGTCATGATAACTGTAATGTTATCGGGTTAACGAGGTAATTTAATTGGTATTTATCATTTTATATTAATTCAACAAAAAAAAATTACAGCGTAGTTTACTGAGAGCTAAATGAGATAGCTCTCGGTAAACAATCACAAAGAACATGTAGTGTCTATATGTTCGGTTTAGATATAAAAAAAAGGGTTAACGTTGTATTTTTTAATCTGTATCCCTTTTCAATATAGAACCAAAAAAAATCTTTGTTATAGCAAATATTAAATTTATGTATTTTTCTTTTCACTATTGGACAAAACTTATTAATCCTATCATTTGTAATTTCAAGCACTGATATATAACATACGTATATATTTACTAACAAAACTCTATATAGTACAATAATACATATTGTAGAATTTACATATAGTTAAAGATGAGTGAATTTTATGTCACAAATATATTGGATAGAAATAAGTTTCAATCAATCCTCAGCCGATTGACATCCACTGCTGGACATAGGTCTCGCCCAAAGAACTCCACATTGATCGGTCCCTCGCTGTCCGCAACTTTCACCAGATCATCGATTCACGGACATAAGTTTATTAACTAATAATTATTAATTAATAACTTTTCCAAGTATAAAAGGGGTAAATTATAGGTAAGCATACGAAATGGCTGGCACTGTTACTCAAGAAACCAATAAGCAATCGGCGAAAAATTAACACACACTTAGGCTGCATATGAATAAGATGACAAGATGATGTAGATTTAAGTTGTGCGTTAGAGTCAATAATCAAATCGTATTTGTGTCAGACCTCAAGTAGATCAATTAAGTGTTAATGGTTTTATAATAGCTATTGCGACGAAAACATTGTTAATGATTAAGGAAAACTTAAGGATCCGGTTTGGTATTGCTGTAGGTAGGAAATAAAACTAACACAGTTTTTGAAACGCATATAAATTTAAAAATTACGTAATACAATATGTATATAAGATAACGTACCCTTCCAACATTTTAGGTCCGCTGTAGTTTGTTAAAAAAATGTGGAACATAAAAGAAAGTTCACGTTTTTCGACCACTTTTACGATAAAAACTTATTTTGGTTATGAAAACTGTCTTAATTTTTTATGAAAAATCTTCTTTTAAGTTTTATAACAACTAATTATTTATCAAATAAGACAAACGGTTAGCTAATAAAGATTAGTGTATTCTCCCAAATCTGGAAGGTATTAAGATCTAGACATTTACTTTCCACCATATAACCGTTTAGGAAAAGTATGTACTCCTTTCTTACTCTGTAGGTTTATGTAAAATAACAATTAGTAATGTTGATAAGGAAAAATGTTAGTAAACTAATTTACTTGTAAACTTGTCAATGTGATAACTCGTTTAAAAGTAATTTTCATATAATTATATTTTCCTTTCGAACATGTACAGTATATATTAAAATACATACATGCGTATTAAGTAATGTTTACACGAGAGCATACAATGTGTAATATATTAAACACATGTTCTGTGTATCACCACGTGGAGATATAATAAATAAAATAAATGCGAATATTGAAAGCAAAATGATAGATTAATCAAAATTGTTGCTTTAAATAGCATTTTAATTACAAGTTAAGTCCAGTTAGCTACATTTATTTTATTGAAAACAAGTTATTTTTAATTTGTCGTTTGCGCAAGTCTTGTTATGCCGTAATAAAGGAAGTTTTACGATATCACACACGGATATAAATTGACCCCTACGAGAGGTCATCGTAAAACGATTTTTTTCTCTCATGCTGGCAGATATTAAAGATTGTCAAATGATAAAGATTATTTGTAAAAAGACGGGTCCAGCCAATACGCCAATAAGAGAGTATGTAACACTACTTTTAAAGATGATCAATGGCAAGAAAACATTATTTTACAGATTTAACGTTAGCTTGTAAGATAATAAATATTGCAATGGACTATTTTGCTAGAACTTATTACATAACAAATCTTTCACACTTAAAGAGGACTGTTGTTAATAGGTTGTATCAGTTTTAAATGGTTTCAGCAAACAGAAAACCTTTACTAAAATTTTACGTGAATAAATATTTTTTATTATGGATACAGTTTTAACAATTTTTTTATTGTGAAACAAGGCCACGTTATATCCTCAATCTAGAGGGATCTAATGGTTTGCACGCTATCAATAACGAACGGACACACAAATTGGCGAGGAACACGTCACACCCTCAATTGGCGACTGAGAGCGCGATTCGCAATCGCCGTCAATTCTTAAATATTAGGCTATAGCTACAATATTACTCGCAGCGATAAGCTCAAGCGAAAACAATGTCAAATTATATAAAAAGGATCCCTAAAAATATTTATAACCTTCCTTCCTCCTGCCCTTTTCCCAGCTATGTGGGGTCGCCACAGTATGTACTTCTGTTCCATATCCCTCTATCAGCCGTCATATCTGAATTCACACTCTTCTTACACATGTTGTCTTTCACATAATCCAGCCACACTTTCTTCGGTCTTTCTCTACCCTTATAACCATCCACGTTCATTCGCATTACTTTCTTGGTTATATGCCTTTCATCCCTTCCCATAACAAGCCCGTACCACGCTAACCTCTTGCTTTTCAATTTCTCTGTCACTGGAGCAACTTTCAGACTTCCTCTAATGTAAAAATATATACAATATAATATTTGCTACAAATCCGAACTTAGTGGACGTGGTGGGTGACTCTGACTATCTCCTTGCCAGAGAAGATGTGTTCCTATTCCCGGACGTGGAAATATTTAGAGAACTGTTCACAATTAGATTTTTTAGAAAAGTCAAGCTCTTTTTTTGACATCGGGAGAGAAGTCTTCGAAAAAATACTCGTCTTTTGGGGGTAGTCAGAGTTGTGTTAAGATATTCACCCACTAAAACTCTCTCGACGATTAATTGATTGTTCGGAAGACAACCACGGCGTCCGACGCTACGCTGTGATAACCCACCCCGGGGACTTTTTTAGACAGTTCTCAGCACTCTCATTGAAGAGAATACCTAGAAGTTGCTCAATAAATAAACAAATCATTAATTATTATTTACCTCATAATTTCTGTTTTAGATTTTTCATTTGCAATTTCTTTCCTTCTATATTTCTTGGACACATTCCACTAATATTTACGTGGTATTTTTTATTATGTATGTTCAAATTCATAGAAGTGATATCTACTTGGAAGTAGACAACGCTTTCACTAAAACTTTATCCATTATAATATATGTTTGCTAATGTTATTGAGAATCCATTTATTTTGTTGACTTTGTTTGGGATGCTTTTAGTTTTGTTTGAACCTGTTCGTTTTGGTCAATTAATAATTCATAAATGCGAAGCATTAATATAGTAGTATTATATAGTCTCCTGTCTCCAGAGATATATTGGCCTATCATGAGATCTCCGAAATAAAATATTGCTCCTGCCATTTAGAGGTCAGCTTAGAATGGATTTTACAAATTTTCTTCCCTTCAGGGAGTTGCGGGGTTGTTAATAACGGGAAGAATCCCGGAGAGCCACAGGTTGCCGGCCGAGTTGGGATATTTCTGAAAATTTTCAAATTTAACTCTGTATTACGGTCAGCAAAGCAGGCGGACAACAGTTATATATACGCTTTGTCTCGTGTAATCAAACATCATATCTACATTGGCCATGTCAAAAATAGCGGTCAACGTACAGTTGAACTTTGACTATAATTGCAATAACAAGCAAACATAATTCTAACAGCTGTTTTTTTTTTAATTCAACATCATGAAATGATGTATTTGGTTGACTATGTATATGAGGTCCATATTTGTAATACAGGAAAACGTGTAGGTTGAAGAAACCTTTAAATGCAATTATGATATATACTATAAGGAAATAAGATCCGTAACTTGCATACCTAGGTCTGAATTAAAGTCCAGTTGTAAGGCAAATGAGTTGATTAACTCGTTCTCCGACGATTAACGAACCCGTATCGACTGAACCAACTGCTCGTTATAACAGCAGCTCGGCCATGACTTGTTTTTACTTTACAATCAGAAAGCGGGGTTCTGGATGAAAAGTTTTCCTCAATGCGTTGCACTCACTGGCTCCGCCGTCCTTATCTTCGGCGCCGAATTTAATTTTTATCGCGTCCAGGAACGGGTACATCAACACATTTACATTCTATTGTATGATTGTTTTCAATGCTAACATAACCATATCACTTATATTTATATTTTATTATACTTATATTTTATTTCTAAAGATATTCATTTTTATTTAAAGCGACAAGACGAGCGAGACGTTCACCTGATGGTTAGTGACACGCCCGCCCACAACAACGTGGTGCTAGTTAAGATAATATACAACAATACATTATGCTCGTCGCCTTGAGATATTAGATGTGAAGTTTCGTTTCATTAGCTATAACAACGTTCAAACCGGAACACAGTATTGTTTGGTGGTAGATATAAGAGCTGTGGGGCTACCTACCTTTTTTTCCGTGGGAAAATCCTGCATTAGATACCCTTCTGATGTCGGGGCAACAGAAGAGTTATACCGGATTCATACCGGCTAAAACCCCTCGGTTTCTCACTCATCGCATTTAGCCGGAACCACGGGAATGCTTTCGCACACTACCATGGTGCCCACAGCGAGAGGCCTTGATAAAACCATATCTCGGGGTGGAGCTACTGCTTTCCACTCCCTATACAAGTGTTAGGCGGAAGTACCGCACGCATCATATGGAGGCCTTTCATGTTTGGTGACAGATTACCCTGAATCCGCCACCAGGGCCTCTGTTATGGGGGTTAGAAGGCATAAAACATCCTCCTTCGATGCCTCGGTCTCTTCCTACGGATTGAGAAATGGGTGTTTATTTCTCGATGCCTCTCAACGGCTCGGGTACCTAGACGATCTCGGACAACAGAGATCATTAGTAAATAACATTCTTTCATTGTTTCATGTTGTACTTCATTTTTTGTTTGCAATAATGATTATTTAAATCTGACCCTTGTGCTCTAACGCTTTTAGTAGTCAATGTTTCTTGTCTAACCGTTCCAGCTAACAGTATTGACGCACATGTCTAGATTCCTAGTAAAAATTTTAGTCCGATCACGTTTCGTAGTAGTGCGTCAATTCTAATGTAATAATAGCCCATTAAAACTACAACACAGCACTTTGATTCTTTTTATGTCACTGCTTCTATTGTTAAGCTCTATCTGCTACATAGTTTTGAAATTTTAAATGATATGTATTACGACATGTCCTTTAATTTTTTGTCATCTACAATGAGCTCTCGAGATAACAGCGAAGAACTAGTTAGGACGATATACATAGCACCGCACTGTGCTCGTTGCCTTGAGTCAAGATGTTCAGTCTCCGTTACTTCAGTAACTTACACTAGCTCCAAAGCCGTTAAAATCGGAGCACAGTAATGTTTGCACACTACTGTTTAGCGGTAGAAATAGGAGCTGCAGTAGTACCTACATAAAGTCTGAGACAACAAAGATCTATCACCAGTAAAATGCTTATAGATTGCAATACACTTAATATCATGAGATAGGTAGTTACAATGTAAGATGATGAGAGCATAAAAATTAGGTACTACCTTATCCGGTTTAATACTGGTCACGGAAGAACGTTTCATATTCACGTATCACTTGAAGTGGATTACTTACTGAATATGATAAGGTGTATTTGTCGCCTTATATTGAGCAAATATTGGCGAAAGGAAAATTGTTATATTTTGTTTAATAAGTTTTAAGTGTGGTTTATACAAAAAAATCATACATGTGTTAGAAGTAAACTTTGGTTGAAGGTTAAATAGCGATAAGAGTATGAGTGAATGTTTGTGGCGTAGCTAACATAGGTTGCTTTAATAACTTAAAGGTTAATCACAAACAATAGTTTCAAATGTTTAACCACTAAGTAATAGATGCTTAATAAAAATTTGTTTCTGTTCCTTCCTTATTTCGTATATATTAAACCAAACTAACAATTACTCTTAATTGAATTAATTATTAAAGATTTTGCATACGCAAATATATTTAATTTTATTAGGTGGTAGGTCTCTATTGCCGGATACCGTCTAGGTAAGTACTATTTCTGCCACCAAACACTAGTGTGCATGCATTAATGTTCCGATTTGAAGAACGCTGTAGCTAGTGAAATTATGGGGTAACGATAATCAACATCTTATGTAATGTGGTGCTGTGTATAACATCCTAACTAGCGTCACATTGTAATGGGTGGTCGTATCACTTACCATCAGATGAACATCTCGTTCGTCTCGTCTTCTTAGTCTAAAAAAATAAATAAATATCATTGTTAAACTGCAGTGTATACTTAACATTGGTCGCGTTTTTACATTTCTCTTAATGAAAAAAAAAAACACTTAACGATACACCAACGGATGATGTTCGTTGCTGCGGTCGACTAGATAAACATTCATAAGCCGTAATTCGAAATCGCTTATGTGACGCACTTGTTAAATATGCTATTTGGAGCAAGCGATAAAATATAGCGCCGACAGTTAAGTTAACGACAAATTAAAAGCATTAACTTTTTGTGATTGCAAGTTGTCATATTTGTGAGGCATTTGGTGTGGTAACGGCTCTTGTTGCGATCGTGTTTTAATTATTAAAAATAAAATAAAATAATAACAGTGTTATATGTGCTGTGTGGCGTTTCCTCTCTTTAGTAAGAAATATGTGTCTATTAGGATCTCCGGAAACGAAACATAACAATAATAAATTATGTTCCGTGTCTAAAAGGTTTTTAATATTTCTTTTTCTAATTTTGTGTTATTCATGCGGTTGCTATAGTAACGGTTGCTAAAGAAAGTCGTCCAATTCTATATTACAACCAGCAAAGCGAGCGGGGAACAACTAGTATGACATAAACTAGACTAAGATGTAATCTCAACAAGATTACATCAACACAACAAACCAATATCACTTTTTGGTGTTTTAATTTTAATTATCACAAGTTTATCTAATGTTTCGATGTGTGAACTCTAAAAAAAAACAGTTTGTGGATTATTTTCATCACCATCATCATCATCGGCTTAAAAGAACCGTTGCATAGTATTCCCCAAAGATCTGCACTGATCAGTTTTACGATGCTCGCTTCAAACAGTTTCTCGCAACCTTCACTTAATCTTCAGTCTATTTCTTATTTTTTTTTTAATATTATAGTTAACTTTTAGATATATAACATTTTTAATTCTATTGCCCTTCATTATTAGAAGGGAACCCGTCAATATATTGCAGGCGGTAGTCTGATAACCTATCATCGTTAGACGGCGACTCCATCCTCTGTCTACAACAATCTGTTTTGTTGTATACAAAAAATATTCAGTGTTATATTTAGTTATTGCCATTTTAAATTAATTAATTAAATCTTAAAAAAACATTAAACAATTCTAGAAAGTATTTGATGTATTATCTTTTTCATTGTTTAACATTTGAAGGTTAAACAGTGAAGTACATAACAATCAATATATCAGCTGTAATATTTTGATTAATACGATATCCAATATTTTTCGCTTTTGTTTAGTATGTTTATATCTGGTTGGTAATAGATAGCTTTGATAAATTCGATGTTGAGATATGTACAATAGCCGGTCATAGCATTGATTTAATTGGCATTGACTATTCTTTTTTTACTATATCTTATGCAAAAGATGTGAAACACCATCGCTGTTAATGCGTTTGTTTATATAATCTAAATAGTCTGTTTTCTCCGATTTTATTATGTGTAAATAATCTATCTATTCTGTCTAAATATGCAGCATATGTTTTTTAATTCTTTTTGGTATTTGAAAATTGCAATATGTAATTATGATTAAACCTTTGTCGTTAAGTGGCACAAACTCCACTAAAGATGTCCGTGAATTTAAATATATAATATTCAACATTTGTAGCAGTAACGTCGTTTTCTTTGATCAGGAATAATGAGAAGCGGAAAGAGAAGTCTCGGGTGGCGGCGCGCTGCCGTCGCACTAAGGAGATGCAGATCTTCGCTGAGCTGACCGCTGCGATCCCGGCAAAGAAGGAGGAAGTGGAGCAGCTCGACAAAGCGTCCGTCATGCGTCTTGCGATATCTTACCTGCGCGTGCGGGATGTAGTCTCCATGTGTGAGTATATAACTATTTTTTTACAACATCCCTTTTTTTTTATTTTACGAACCTGATAGTAAGTGAAACGCCTACTCACAATAACGTGGCGCTAATTAGGGTGATATACCAAGCACCATTTCCCAGTCCCTTCGAGGCTGAAGACAACATTTACATCTCATAAACAACGCAACTATGATCGCTGGTAGTTATTCTAGGATATCAGAGAAGAAGCGTTTTGAAGCCATATTGAACCTTGTATAAATAAATCTGGGAGCAAAAACTATTATGTCTTATTGACCTCCGTTTTATTATCTGGGCGGTAGGCGTTATAAAAACCGTCCTCGGTGGAGTTTTTTATGTTTTTTTTTTTACTATTTTTACATTTAGGGTTAGACATTCAATATCAAACGATGGTTTTTCTTAATCATTAAAGCAGTCATCCTTTATTATTGTTATTAACCGTAATAATCGTGACATTAAAAAAATCGTTTAAGTAACTCTAACATAATGTAATTATAAAATAATAAGAGTAATATTAGTATAGTAATTCTACAAAAATCATAAAATTTAACTAGCTTTCCTCGCCTGCTTTGCTGTAATTCCCGCAGCCCCTTTTGGGGGTAACATTTTCTAGCATCGGTTCTTGGCTGGCCTATATTCGGTAAAAGGAATATTCCTACCAAATTTCAAGTATTTAGGCCTTACGGTTTCAGAGATATCGTGATGAGTCTATATAAGAGGAAATCTCATTTAAGTAGGTGAATTACAAACGATTTATCATTACCATAATATTTTTTTATAATAATTATCCTTTTTTTATTTAAAACAGTTCGTATGTTGTATATGAAAAAATCTAGAGATTATTTTTAATCATCATCATCAGACGACAGACCTCCACTGCTGGAGGTAGACCTCCCCCAAAAATATCCAGATCGATCGGTCATGCGTTGTCCGCATCCAGCGGTACCAGGGACTGTCGTTTGTAGGTGTTCATGTAGGGGATTTGGATTATTTTTAATAGTATTCCTATAATACTTGAAAAGGATCGAAGTTACCATTCCACATTTTTCTTTATTGAAATATATAGGTGATACATTCTTATCTATGTTTTACCTAAAAAATAAATTGTCTTATTATTGGCATTACCTCGGCTCTTTACCATTTAGCAAAATGTAGTTTTTTTATGTTTTTTTCGAATTTCATTACTTTTGACTTGGTCTGTTGCGTGCGACCGTCTATGAAGTTACCACCGCAGTTCATATTTCTGCTGCCAAACAGAAATGTGCAAATGTTACTGTGTTCCGGTTTGAAGAGCGATGTAACTAGTGAAATTACTGGGATAACATTACTTAACATGAGACAAGCTCAAGGCGACGAACACAATGTGCTGTGTATATAATCCTAACTAGCTCCACTTTGACATGAGTTGACCTGCAATTTACCGTTTGAACATTTCCCTGGTCTCGTCCACTATCTGCTAAACAATATTCCAATATCAAACCAACAATATGTCAATGTCTAATAAGAATTCACATCCGACCCAACACACAAGCCTTTCAATTTGAAATGTAAAAATATTTATATCCGAGTTCTTCGATACACGTTTCTAGCAAAATTTTATTTCAGTAAGCCTAATCATTACCTACTATTGCACTGTTATCGGTTTTTCTCGTTTTTAAGACCTATTGAGTAAAAAAAAAGGTATAGGCAAAACATTGTGTGATATTACCTATTTACAAAATTTAATTCTATTCTATTCATCTAATTAATTGAAAATCTCAAGAAATTTGATGAATAATAAATCTTGGAGCAGGCAAATGTGAAGGTTTATACCCTCTTTACCTTTATAATTTTCATAATGACTCTTCATTCTAAGAATAATGAATGTTAATACATCACCACACTTTTAGATATTATTGGACATGCTTTAGTATATACTTATTCGGGAAGTCGACTACCACCCTTGTTAATCTGCCACCATAACAGAATTGTTGTGCCGGCTGTTAAAATTTGAGAATCAGAATATTCTGGACAAGCATGCTTAACTATCCAAGGCTCTCTTTGTCATTCATCGTGTCAAATAAGATCAAGTGTTAGCCTATTGTAGATGAAAAAAAAAACTATCATCATTAAATATGATTGTATTACATCGAATGTTTTTCAATACATTTATATTTAAAGTAAGTTCTAGAAGAACCAGTAATCTATACGTTTACTCATATCGTTATACCAATATATATCGAACACCACTGCAGCCGGTACTTTGGAAGTAAAGTCGGAAATAAATACTACATTATACCATTCGGGAACCGCTACGTAAACAAACACAAACGCGCGCGCGCACGCCGGTGCTCACGGACGTTCGTGTACATACATACGCACACATACGCGGTGAGCTTATAAGTTGACACATTACATTTGACTATGCCCACTGCGTTACATTTTTAAACGTCGACATTCTCGTGGATATGCAGGGCCATTTTATCACACGGGTCGTTGACCGCGGCCCTGTTGTTGCGTAATCACTTTGTATTTTTCTCCACCATTGTTCGTACGGTCGTAAAGTATTTTAAATGTTTATATTGAATAATTTCATTGCAAATAGTTTATAAAACATTAATGTGTTTACTTTATATATATTATACACCAGCTGTTCCCCGCCCGGTTTGCTGGCCGTGACACCCCGGCAATTCCTTTTGGGGATGGAATTTTGTAAAAACCGTTCTTAGGTGACCTTTACTCGGCATAAGGAATATTCCTACAAAATTTGAAGTATATAGGCTTTATGATTCCAAAAATATCGTGATAGGTCTTTATATAGATGGAAATCTCATATATAGAACATTAGACAATATATATTTTTTATATATGTACATATTGAATTTGATGTTCCAGCGAATAATCCGATAACAGGCCAGCGGAGTATTTAGTATTGTGGCTGCTACATCCGGAGGGTGTACAGTTTTGTGATTTTTTTTTTCCAGTATTTTGATTTAGAAATTTCCAAGATATAAAATTTTACATATTTATTCCATAATAATGTCATGTAAGATTTGATATAATATATGATGTTCTATTAGATGTCTGTCTAAAGCCTCTGTCACCAGGTCCATCTAACGTCTTGAGCTCCGTCTACGCGATCTATCATTTTCTAAGAAGCGACAATATTTACAGAAAGTTTCTATACAATACCGTATATTACTTTATAAAGCACTCGATAAGTACATTCTTTGCAACGTCTGACAAATAGAAGGCAAAAAGAGCGGAAGCTTTTATATTCGCAACTATACTAATCAATACAGAGACTAAATCATTTTTTAAAGATTACGTTCATAAGTTCAACAGATTACAATCAAAATTGGTATGGATACAAATTTTAATTCGAAGAGTATAGTCGCGCTATAAATAATGTTATAAAAGACTACCAAATTTTTAATAACTCTTTGAGGGATGCAATAGGCCCTAAGTTTTCATATTACGTAATTAAGACATTTAGAATAATAGTAAACGTTGTTATCGTACTTTTTGTTAAAATCAAACGCAGTACGGACACCGTAGGGGTTCAAGGTGATTTATTCAGTACGGATGTACCAAAACAATGTATTGAGGATGCGTAATATTTGTACACTCCGAATAATTAACTATTCGCAATTACATCGAATATCAACAATTAATAACAGTTACAAATCGGTACTTCTTGATAAATAATAAATATAGTATACATTACCGCTCTTGGTATAATAGTGTTTTCATTATTCCATCTTCTCTAATCTAGATAACTGAAACCAGTCTCAGAACTTTTTTTGTATATCATTACATCATATGAATATCTCTATTTTGATGTAGTTTTTCGTATACAAAGTTGAGATTACAACATTGAAGTACTACTTATGTGCACAGATCTCTACAAGATAAAGATCTAGTATACTTCGTTTCAAACACAGTTCAAAGGTTTCCTTGAAGTCGTACCAGTTATTGTATTAACCACAGTGTGCATAAAGATAGTGATTTTCCTGGAACGAGCAGTCATGTTATCTAGAAGTTAATAAAGAGTAAATTCGTAGAAGTAAATTACTGTAGCGACCTACATTACGAAGATTTACTTTGTTTCACTTATCAAAACTTAATGTTGATTAATATGCTCTGATCGTATTTGTGTTACGAAGAAACAAGTGTTATTAAATAAAATCAATAGGATAAATCGTATTACGCAATAAAATATCCTTTAGCGTCATTTATATCTTTAAATATGACAAGTTCTTCATAGGAAAATTATATCATAGACATTATTCGTAACTAAAATATTGCTTAGTATTCATCATTGATGTATGTGTATAATTATCCTCTAAAAATATTTTTATTAGTTTAGAATAATTTTTACAAAAAGTATGTTGATAATCGCATGACAAATGTATCTTGAACCTTCGTTAGTTATTTCTTTAACCAACTAAAGCAGGGTAAGGTATGCATACTGTACCCGAAACCTCTATGCTGATCTATACTTCAAAATAAACCTATCAATTTAAATTTAGCATAATCGCATACCTTTTGTACGTTACTTAGATAAATGAGATTACTATTTAAATAAACTTTAAGAAGCTAGGGGATGAGCGCTAATTTCTCTATAAGAAGCTCGCGCCCCTGTTCTTGATCAAGGCCTATATCCAACAGTGTGCGTCTTCCAACTGATAATTTGCACCAACTCTCATGCTCTAAGATGACAAATAAATGTTCTTAGTAGTAGTATTATTTCCTGCAATAACATTAATTTATGTATTATTATATTCTGCCAAAGTCTAAGCATAGCAAAACAATTAATTGTTTTTAGTTACTATAATAAACAACGTATTATAACTTTTAAAGTACTCAGTTAGAATAGCTAAAAGGAGAAATAATTTTCGCAATCTAAAATCTGCCAAATCGTTATTATGACTTCTTCAGTTTTAAGGAAGCGTGATGATAATGATGGTCAGTCGGAATAGCTGCTTCTAATCACCTCTATTTTAAGGCTATATAGTTGATGTCATATATGGATGTGCATGGATTTGTTTATGAAAACAATCGCTTTACGTTTTCCTTACCGCGCACTTGTACGACCGCAAGTTTCCGACTTATTAGAAACTTTGGCACGCGTCACCTTTGGGCGCCGATGTTATGTATGCTTAAGGCGAAGCTTCAACTTTCAAGCGTTTTGGACTCGCGAAGACGAATAATAATGTAAACAGTTGACGTCAATTTGCATTGTGTCGAAACTAAAAATCGGAATCATGCCTTATATGTTGATGTGATTGATTGGATACACAACAAATACAGCTTCTAGAAAAAACTTATCACAACGCTGTAGTTTTTATTATTAAAGAAGTCTAATGTTCTAGAATGTTCTACGGCTCCTCTATATTAATACCACATGAAAGTCATAGTCGATTGCGCGAAATTATAAGTTTAAAATAAAATACATTCAAAGTAATGGAAACTTTACATGATTAAAGTATAACTTATTAATGAAGGTAGGTCTTTGTTGGCGGAGACGTCTAGTTAGGTACCATCGTTGCTCCTATTTCTGCTGGCAAACATTATTCTGTTCCGGTTCGAAGGACGCTGCAGGTCGTAAAATTAATGGGCTAACAAGACTAAATATCTCATGTCTCAAGGCGACAAGCACAATGTTTGCAGTGTATATCATCGTAATTATGGCCACATTGTTATGGGCAGGCGTATCACTTTTACCATCAGATGAACGGCCCATCCATCTCGTCATTTCGTGGTATATAAAAACGTAGATAAATTTATGTAATGATTAATAAAAAAATACTATTACCCTGTTATGGTAAATTTTATAATAGTTTACTTTGAATTTAACTTATTTTTATAAATTAACATCGCGTCTTAAGTATGACGCAAACGCGTTAAGGAATAATTTAATTCACGTAGTGGGAACGTATTGAATAAGTTTTTCTTATAAAACAACTAGCTGTTCCCCGCCCGCTATTCTGGCCGTAACACCCCCGCAACTCCCTTTGGGGAAGGAATTTTATATTATCCATTATTAGCTGACCTGTAAATGGCTGAAGCAATCAAATTTTGACACTTTACATCTAATAGTTTCGGAGATCTCGTGAAGAGTTTTAATATATACAGATTCGATTATTTTATATAGATTTGTTGTTAATGAGTGGCTGTGTTCTTAATATTAGGAATAATTTGAATTTACTATTAGTATTTGTCTAAAACTATATTTTTTTATAATCACTGTGAAGTGGAATTATTACAGTGAATTTGATAAAGTAATTAATACTAAATTCTTTCAAATACTACCTGGTTATTATTAACCTTTAATTTATACACACGGAGGCTAAAGATCATTTACTTATGACCCTTTTATTATATTCCTTCAACGTGTTGTAATAACCACAATGTTTAAGTTTTTTTATAATCTGTCGCACATCCTATATCATTTAATAATAATGGGATACTGATTATTAAAACGCAAATCTTATAATATCTCTATATACGTATTTACTTGTGGCAAGTCTCTGTTGCAGGAGACCGAGCGAGCATAATGTGGTGTAGTACATAACATCCTTACGTACCCGTACATTGCTTCAAAATGCTAACCTTTGTGTCTGTTATTTTTTCAGTACCTGAAGACGACAAGGAACCTCCTAAACTACAAAGCCCCAAAGGACTGGAGGAAATACAATCAGAGTTGTCTTACATGAATGCTCTGGATGGTTTCGTTCTGGTGCTATCCCAACAAGGCGATATCGTTTACTGCAGTGAAAATATCGCTGACCATCTTGGAGTTTCTCAGGTAACAATATTGTAAATTATTAATTATGTACAGAATATATTTTTTCGCTTCTTCTTTAGATTTAAATTCAAAATTTAGCTGTTGACTTACTTCACAGCATCCTGCTAATTTGATCCATAGATACTAAATTTATGATGCTTTCCTTTTTATGTCGTGTATCATTCTATTCAGGGGCGGTATCTGCCCTGTGTCCGTGTTTTGTGGAATAACTTATAAGAGACTTATGTCCAGCTGTGGACATCCATCAGTTGATATGATGATGATAATGATTACTTTTTTTTATGAATTTATCTTTACTCATGAAACCTAACCTTAATTAATATTAGAAAAATAGCTTTTGCCTTTTTTTGGCTTTAGTTCTTGTCTAACTTTTATTGTCTAACATAGAAAATTTTCAACTGCACAACTATTTACTGGAAAAAATTTAATACTTTGTTAAAATCTTTTATAGATATTGATGTAAATTTAGTATGAAAGTATTACAAATTGTGCATTTTCAATATATCGCCAGCAGCTGCTTAATATGCTTAAAATATTGAATAAGATAAATTATTCCGACGTTAGTTTGTGACAGCAATCCTTTATGGAAAAATAAATGAACATACTTATCTATATCAGCACGTCACTTCAGCGACTTTTGGTAATCACGCTTACATGAAACATTCGTGATATACTCGATACATTGATAACAGATTCAAAATAAATTTTAGGTGAAGTAATGATGATAATGAAAACCATTTCCGTCGCTTCGATCTCTTACTTCAAGTATAAATGATAAGACATAAAATTGAATATCGGTCAAAAGATAACATTTCTTTATCTCAGCTTTTCCTCGTTTTTCAATAACTTGACAGATGTATGACTACAAAAAGATTTTACAGCATTTCACTGTAATCTTAACAGAAATAGTAAGATAGGTAACTTATTTTTCTAATATACTAATAAATATTATTAATTTAAACAGGTAAACGAAATTAACAGCAAAGGCAATATGTAACATAATATTAAGAATTAAACTTTATTATTACTAAATAGCACAAAAATTCTACATATTTTCGTGAATATTTTGAAGCTGATGTCGAAATATATAAGTAACACTTGACTAAAATAAACTGTCTAATCCGAAATGTTTTGTAAACATCTTGCCACTGAAAATATAGAAGCATTTGCCTCTAAATTTTATTACCAGCAGGTGCCCCTTTTCAAATTGGTATACAGTATATTTCTCGTTTTGAAATCAACAGGTCAATTATAATTAAAAATAAAATATAACATGACTTCAAAGACTATTAAAATATTTATTGTTAATATCACAAGTCTAAAGATACGCTTCCGGAGGAAATCAGAGCTATGTGGTATTTACGCCCATTAAAACCCTCTCAGTAGTTATATTCAAGGCCTATGTCGTATATTGTATCAGATCTCCTACGGATCAGGGTTCTGCTACGGTGCCTACGGTTCACTACGCCCAAACATCCCAGTGAGAGCCGTAATCCTCCACAGCACCCCCGCTTTGCTGTAACAGATATGGGAATAACTTGTATTTGTCGTCCACCCTGAGCTCGCCTAATGGGCAATAAGGGTCCCAAATTCAAATCTCTCAATCCCGGACACCTTTACAGTCGCCTTCTACGACAGGCAGGACTTATATTAGTCTTATTCTTTACAGTCCAAAAGTGGCGGTAGGTCTAGGTCTCTGTTGCCCAAATTCGTCTAAATGATTTCCACCGTAGCGGCTATTTCTGCCGCCAAATAGTATTGTGCTAACATTACTGTTTTCGGGTTTAAAGGGCGTAGTAATTAGTGTAATTACGGGGGTAATGATACTCGACATCTAATATCCTAGGCGACGAACGCTTTGTGGTGTAGTGTAAATCATTCTGACTAGCGCCACGTTGTTATGGCAGGCGTGTCACTTACCATCAAGTGAACGTTCCGGTCGTCTTGTGGCTTAATAAAAAAAAATGAGGACAGATAAACGAGAAATGAGAATTGCTTCCACGATGATGTTAAAAAATGAAACCTATTATCCATTGTACACAATTTTATTAATATACTGTGTATTAGGAGATCGTTTCCGAAAACGAAGACGGGCGATAGTACTAATGACACCTTTGATGATAGGGTGGAAAAAAAATTAATCCTGATTAAAATAAGATCATATTTTTAAAACGTTTTATTAGCATTATTTACGCCACGAGATGTATTTCCTTTCAATTTGAACCTTTTTTCATAGGGCCCCGGAGCATTTAGATCGGTGATGTGTCATAACAAAATTTTTTAATAATTTAATTTTTAAGTAATGTATTTTTTATTAAACTATCGTTTCATTTAGCTATACTAATATGATGGAGGTTTTTTTTTATCAGGATCGATTTTTTTACCGTCCCATCATCAAAGATGTCATTAGTACTATCGTCTGTCTTCGTTTTCGGAAGCGGTCTCCTAATACAGAGTAGAATAATTGACAGATTCATTTTCTTCTTTTGAACAATGTATTCAACTGGTTGACGGAAAAAGTATGATGTAAACGATCTAAATAGGGCTTTCAACGTTCAAGAATCTTTTGGAAATACCCGTGAGCGCGCACTACAAAGGCATAGAGACGATCTCACCCAGTGAACATTCCTTGACTGGTGGAATTGGACTTTATTACTAAGTAACTAGTCGTACAAATAATAAATTACAATGTCTTGTTTTGCATTTAATTAATATTGCTCATAAGATCAATCTGTCATCCAGTAATAACCTATAATGCACTTAATATAGTGGGTTAGTTGTATACAAGTAATTTTTATTATTAAATAGCGTATAGTGCTTGACTACGATCTCATCTGATGATAAGTGGAGATGTAATCTAGGTGGTAAAACGCAGCAGTCTAAAAGAAGTGTACAAGTTTCAAAATTATTATAATCATCATCATTTCACTTCAACCGATGGATGATTATATTAGTTTAATTAAAAGACTTGTTTTTTTTTTTAAAAAAAAAAATTCACGATGCGATGAGATGGGCGAGATGTTTACCCGATGGTAAGCGTTACACCTGTCCATAACAATATGGCGCTAGTTAAGATGGCATACAATGCACTACATTGTGTACCACCAATGTACCACATTATCTGATTTTTTTTTTTATTTATAAAAATTCGCTTCTTTATTGAATGGTATTTTCATATCAACTGTTATCTATTATTAGTTTATCCCTTCGATAATAAAAGGTATGATAAGGCAAAAAGGAAATAATTCGTACATCAAGTTGTTATCCTGTTACAGGATATAAATTGATATGCAGTTTTTAATTAATTGAAGTGAAATTACAATAAATACTGTTTTTTAAGTTTTCAATTACATTAACCGACTTGTTACTGGTAGATTTTTTTGTTGTTGAACGAAGCGACTAGATGAGCAAGGCGTTCACATGATGGTACGAGATACACCGCCTATAAAACCTGTGGAGCTTGTTAAATTTATATGTCACAACATCGTGATCGTCACGTCTTGAGATAAGACCCACTGATTTAAGTGAATAAATCACTACCTAGTTACCACGCCGTTCAAAACTCAATAATATAATGTTTGGCGAAAGGAATTGACGTTACATATCTAAAGTCAAGGTTCTCAAACTAGGTGTGTTGGCACCCAGTTGATTTTTTTAAAGTTATTAAGACACTATATTACACTATGTGTTGCAAACAAAATTACATGAAAAGGTAGACAAATTTGCAATGCATACATACATAACACTCACTAACATAATGAAAATAAACATTCCATAAACATAAAGGAAATAACAAAAAATTTACACAAATATTTTCATTCATCGCCTTACTATAGGTGGTGCTGTGGCAAATAAAGTTCGAGAACCAATAACTTAAACGTTCGCCAGTTAAAGTAGACTTTTAGTAAACGCGGCAGATTTATATATGTAATTTTTTTTTATTTTTAAATCAGATGGAGATAATGGGCCAAAGCGTTTTCGAGTTCAGTCACCCCTGCGACCACGAAGAGATTCGCGAGGCGTTACGTACAAATAGCACGGGACGTCGAGATCTGCTGCTGCGTTTGAAGTGTACACTCACCAGCAAAGGAAGGAACGTGCACCTCAAGTCTGCTTCTTATAAGGTATATATAAGCAAGCTAATATGTACTTTGTTGTACTTCCGTTTGACGGGTTGAATTAAAAAAAAACGATGTACTAATATGTTTCCTTGTTAAATTTTATTATATACGTTTAAAGTATTTTTTTTATGTAAGAGAATATGTCATTTTAATAATGAAATAGAATTATCACTATTGTATAAAAGAAAAGTGGTAAAAATGTCTGTAAATTTCGTAAAAAATATGTAAGGATATATTGGTAGAGGCCCTTGGAATAAATAATCCATATTGGGAAACTTACTACTCCTTATCACCATCATTTCATCGCCTCTTTTATTCTCCTTTATCTGATGGTAATTGAAACGACTACCTAAAAAAACGTGGGGTCAATCAAAATGAAATATACATCACATTGTGCTCGTCACCAAAAAACGTAAGATTTTAAGTTTCATTACCCTAGTAATTACACTAGCTACAGCGCCATTCAAACTGAAACTCAGTAATATTTGGTGGCAGAACTTGGAGCTGCAGTAGTACCTATGTGGATGGTATCCGGCAATAGAGACCAAGTTATTGTCTTCAACTGTTCAGCCTAGGCCTTCACAAGCTACTCAATCATTTGTAATACTGAATCACACGAACAATTTAACAACACGGCTTATACAGAAAATGATTCTATAGAAATCAGTATTATGATATTAATTTTAATATAATTTGCTTTTTTTTTAAATGCATGACTCATTCCATTTGTCTCTGTACAATATATAGATAAAAAAAAAGAAGAAAAAGTCTCATTGCCATAAAGACATATCTTGCTTAGATTATATTTTTAATGATTTGTTTGTCTACTCTACAATCGAGAAATACTAAGCAGGCTTTCATACTGTTTTTAACTTTATTAAAGTTAACGGATAATTTTTTTCTCTTTTAATTCGACAATAAGTAAAAATGTTTCAAAACCTTAATTAAGGTTTTAATTTTATTGTATTGCTATTAAGTTTGATATCCTAACACTCTTTTGAAACTAGCCGACTCTAATACTATCAAATGAATAAGAAAGCTGAAGACCGTTTTCTTAATCTGACCGGTTAACTTCAATTTTGATAATTCACATGTTGCTGATGATGAAAGTAATAATGTTAGCCAAAAAGTATTACGTATTTGTAAAATACAAATTTTAATATAACTCTTGTGTTGGAGGCCAAGACTCACTTTGGGTCGCTGCGCCAGAGGAGTAAGTAAATATAAGTGGCTCTAGGAACCATGACGTTAGTCACCAGTATCACCTTTATCCCGCAAGGATGCGTTATAGGTGAAGGCCCGTATCCATTTTTAGTATGTCTTACAATAATCATCGATACTTAAAATAAATGACGTCACTGCCTGCGGTCTCTGCAAACGATCGATTGCTATTTGATTTTTATTGCAAAACCAATAACACGCCAATAATTTAATTACTTTTTAACCGCATATATACCAACAGTAACATTCTTAGCTATTACAAGTTTAAGGAAAATTACCACTTCTCATATACTTATGAACTGTTTAAATCAAAAACATTGATCAATTTTAAATTGAACAATATAATGACCTAGTGATAATTTGTTGCTATTGTGGTATATACTGGCGCCGGAGAGTTCTGTTTATCATGAACAAAGTCACATGGAACTATTCCATGATATTAAGTAGTATTCCAGTCTAAAGCATTTTTACTGATAGTAGATCATTGTTGCTTGAGACCGTCTAGGTATCGTAGCTGCTATATCTGCCGACAAACAGTAGAGTGCAAACATTACTGTGTTCCGGTTTGAAGAGTGTTATACATAACGAAATTACAGTGGTAAAGAGTCTTTATATTTTTTGTCTCGGGGCGAGGAGCAGTGTATCTTACTAGCTTATCTTACCAGCTTCGTATTATGTACAAGCGCTTATTATCAAGTTGCGCTCTGCTTGTTTTGTCAAATAAAAAGACTTAAGTATTTTGAATAATGGATACTACGTATTGTATATTTTAAGTATTAGTAAAGTACTGTATTCTTCCTTCCATACAATTTAAATATGGATCCGTCTAGTTAAATATAGGGACAACGTGTTTTTACATTACTCATTTATATAAACACTGTACAATTTATTGTTTAACGATGATTCTTATCAACTTAAAACGACCTTAAATTGTTATCAAAACTCGATGTCGTCACTTTTAAAACTTTAATGATATTAGTTTTTTTCTTTTTCTGCATCTCTGTACAACAATTTTAATCTTATCAGTTAATAGTTTGATATAAGAATAAAACACTAAATCTACCTATATATATATTTTGTCAGGGCAAACAAGAAAGAATCGTATTTGCGACTGCTGTACATAATTCTTATATCAATGTTTGTTAGGGCCACTAATTGCTGTAGACAAAATGGTCTGTAAACATATATGGCGCCGCCAAAGTCGTTACTAATACGACTGTTATCTTCCTTTCTCCTTAATGCGTGGTATTGTCCTAATATTTATTTAAATAACTAAACCTAGTTGACAATAGGTACTGACAAAAACTTCAGCTAAATACTGTACTGCGGCTGTTGTTTATATAACAATAACGAACGAACAGGGTCGAGTATCTGATGGAAAGTCTCTCGCCTACCCATAACATTGCGCTTGTTGCCTTAAGTATTAAGGGCCTAGATAACTTTTATGTTCCTTTAGCTAAAGCGCCCTTTAATAAAAAAAATCCTAATATTTGGAAATTATTTAACTTAAAATAGGCGCTGCACTATAATGGTATCCATAAACAGGAACTACCACTAGTCAGTTAATTTTTGTAATCGATTTATATAATCATAAATGATTGATATATTTTACATATTTCGTTTTGAGACTCTGTCTAGGCAATAAAATGTAGGACGTGTTATTTAGTCCAATAAAAATAATATTCTTAATGTTGCTATATGATCATGTTAAAAATCGCTTGGTAAAAAAATATAAATAAACTAACATATCAAACGTGTTCTCCTCAGGTTATACATCTCACTGGGCACATGCTGTCTCAATCGGAAGAAGAAAAACAAAAGAAGCAAGAAGCTGTAGTTGCAAACAAACAGAATGAAACCGGTGCTCTTATCGCTGTGGGCAGACCCATAGCCCACCCATCCAATATTGAGGTTCCTCTCGACAGTAAAACCTTTTTGTCCAAGCACACTATGGATATGAAATTCACTTATACTGATGATGGGTAAGTCTTTTTTTGGAGTACATTCCTCACTCTTACATAATATTTTTTAATAAATAAAAACAAATGTTACTAAATATATAAACTGTGGTATATTTAATATCATCTAAAATGTAAAACCATAAAGAAGCTGATAATATTGAAATGGGTAAACAAATTTTCACGTTACAATGTTAAAATTGAGGTTTAACAAAAATTAGGTTAAATTAATTCCGCCTTTGACGATGTCACAAACAGAAATATTAATAAAATAATAAACTGCAGGTCTAACAAAATTTTTTTTTATGTACAAAACCACCTATTTGAACCAATTTCTTACCGTACTAATAGAAACGATCATATTAATATACATGTAGTTAATTCTAAGTCACTTCTAACCGACAATCACTCAGCTAACTTGTGGATTCTCCAGATCCAAGTAAATCTTAAATTTCATATAAACAAACTAGTGTGAATTCAAGCAAGGCAATAATAGCAGGGTTAATTTCATCAGAACTATAGCCTCATGCAAAATAATATATAATTGATCCTAATAAATGATGAGATTTAAATACATACCAGGTTCAGTCAGATCGAAGATCTTAAGCATTAATTTGATGTTGAAATGTCTATCGTTTATTCAATTAATGTTTTGTTTATTACAATACTACACTGTATTTTTAACCTTAGTTTGACTTAGTTTTAGTTTAGTGATAATTAATCAACTCATTGTGGCCCACATAGGAAAGAAACGTCGAGATTTAATTAAAGTGTGTATTATCGCCTTCAGTCACGTTAAAGGTACAGAAATACGACGAAATATTGTACACCCTTTCTTTTTATTATTGTTTAATGCGCTATTTAAATGCATCAACCCTCTATATTATGTGAGAGTGTTAACTTATACAAAAAATTATTGTAATTATTTGTTATGTTTAGTTAACTTCATAGTTTCATTATAAAATAGATACATAATGCTTTAAAAATCAACTTAATTTGTTATATAGTTATTACTTACTTACATTAAACTTAAATGCGAATATATTGCAAACTTACGTATAGAACTTCATTTCTTTTTTGTTTATTTATTTTGGTTACCAATTCTTACATAGGGTAAAAGCTTTTTCTTATCGTTAATATAATAATATAATTTACTTATGTGTAATTTTTAATCTAACTCTATTACCAATATATCTCCGTCCGTTTTAAATACTGGGTACTTAATAATCAGGTGGATGAGTTTCTTAAGAAAGGTCACAGATACATTCGGGACTCCGTGTAAACCACCTGTGGCTTATTTGTTATATTACTAGTTGTGCTTCACCGCCGAAAGATGGCGCTGTAAACAATTCTTTAAAAGTATAAAGAGGCAAAATTTAGGTACCGTTTTAAACAGTATGTTATGACCCTTACAGCGCTTCACAGGCCATGGCTGTATTATATCAACAAAAATATCACCTTCAAATGTATTTTGTAGGTTAAACATGATGCGATTTTGCGACTAAGCACATCAGTACGCGATAAACTACGAGTGTTCTAAATGTTTAAGTGAATAAAGTGTTGTGTGAGTGTGGTTATTTATGTGATAATACATAGTGAATAAAATTTCGATGTTTGAACCCATATCGAAAAACCAATATGTGTTTTACAGTGGCGGGGTTTTTTAAAAAACGTATATGAATAAGGTGCATATCTTTCCTTTATTATGAGCAAAGTGTATAATAATCGGTTATATTTCGTTAATTTTAACGATATATGGGCCTATTAAAAACTTAAAATAACAAACAAAGGGAAGGCGTCTATAGGTCATTCAAGGTTAACTATGAAGATACCGGTAAACATAACCTAAATTACTAGAACTGCAGGTCACATTGGAAAATGACCTTTGGAATACAACTGTTCACAAAGAAACATTATGAACAAAAATTTCAGCCCACCGTATATGGCTTACTGTATTTAACTTAGATTGTTTATGATTTTCTAAACCATTTTTATGAATTATATTATTTTTAATTGCAACGTTTTGTCTGTTATTAAGTAAATTAACATTTTATAGCATTTTAAACCTTGTTTTAGCTCCTTTATGTTTAACTCGAGTAAAAAGCAACCGTTCTTATAAATCAACAATTTTTAAGAATCGAAGCAGCATAAATTTTATAATACTATACTGTCAAATAATAATTACAAAATTAGTAACAATGTTTAATGATTTTATTTCTTTGTTGCAGTTTAATGAACACATTGGGCTTTGAACCAGACGAATTGGTTGGTCGTTCCTTGTACGACTATCATCACGCAGCCGATACCGCCTCATTGGCTCAGCAGTTCAAATCATGTAAGTGTTAATATTTTTTTTTTTTTGCTTAACATGGTACATATATAACCCGAAGACCTTGTAATTAGTAATGTAAGTAAAAAATTTGATAAAAGAGTGTACATATAATCGTTCTGTTATCAAGGTATGGGCAATTAACATTCTCATACTAGTCAGTAATAGTGGTAGGTCTATATTGCAGAGATAGAGATAGGTAGGTACCACCACGGCGCCTGTTTCAACGTCCAAACAGTAGTGTGCAAACATTACTGTGTTCTGGTTTGGAGGACGTTGTAGCTAGTGAATTACTAGGTTAACGAGAGTTAACAATTTATGTCGCCTAAATGAACAGAATTTTACGCTGTGTATATCGTTCAAACCAAAGCTGCGATGTTATGGGCAAACATAATTTACTATCTGGTGAAGGTCTCGCTCGTCTCGTCGCTTCGTGGATATAAAATCATATGGAAGCTAATATAATTACTACGGTAAAAATTCTTAATATCTTTTATCTCAAAATGAGTACAATGTGGTTCAATTTTCATCCTTACTAGCGTCCTGTAAGTAGACATCTCTTTCGTGTGAAGGGAATATCTTGCTTATGACCTCGTTTCGTCTATTATAATATAAATATTCGATACAATTATTAATTTTACGGAATTTTTCCATGTAAGTATTCCATATCTGTTACTGAAATTTGAATATTTGTTCTACGAGAGAGCGCCATCTATTTCTCATTGTGTTCAAATGCCGTTACTTTCACATACGACGCCATCTACATATAAAGATATTTTAGTTAACAAAAGTTACTACTAGGTGGCTATTATTTAAAATTACCTTATTTCGAAACTGTTATAGACAGCTTATATGCAAATAATCTTCAACTATATAATGTTTTATATAGATATCTACAATGCTAACGCTCTTTTTCGCTATGGTATTTATTTGTATGCTCATCGTAGCACATGTGCTTTTAAGGCTTGAATTTCCCCAAGGATCTGAAAGCTGGATAAAGTAACAGTAATATTGTAATCGTAATATTAGGAATCTATAGCAGCCTTCCCATAATTCATGTACAATAATTATAGACGACATAGATAAGTCATCTTATGGTGATAAATCCTTTAATTAATTTTAGTTAAATACAAGAATGTTATATCTTATTCGTTATATAAACATTTTCTTATCTAAATGCTTGTACAATGAAATTTCGGTTTTCTTAGAAAAAAATATTTACAGAGATTTTTAAGTATAACAAAAACATTTTCACGATTAAAGTAGAACTGACGTTACATTAAGGATGGATAATCTTATATATATGAGATTTCCAGCTACTTACGACCACCTAAGAAACTTACACGTTATCTCTGGATCCATAAGGCCTAGAGACTTGAAATTTAGTAAGAATATACCTTTTACCGAGTATAAGTAAGCCAAGAACGGATTTTATAAAATTCTTTCCCCAAAGGAAGTTGCGGGAGGTGGTAAGGCCAGCAAAGCGGGCGTGGAGCAGCTAACATAAACATAAAACAAACAGAATGCGTAACTACTAAGATTGAAAAAAAAATTTTATTTGTTCGTGCGCCGTAACAGAAATAGGGTATAAATAAAAAAAAAATAGGGTCGGCAAGGCAATGCTAGAAAGGTATAATAATCGAGTGAAACGAGAGGGACAGATATTCCGTTACGAGATCTATTGAAATTCCACTTTCAACGAACCGGAATTTCAATTACACCTTTAAATCGTCAACAGAATGGTTTAACAATATATACTAATTTCTTATGTGTACCTCTGATTTCGCGATTTTCATCGACAAAAATCTTTTTGTACATTACAAGTAAAGGCTCCGTGCAAATTATTTCATATACGGAAGTCTAGGATTGTTTACAAAGTTGAAATTACTCGGGCATGTAGTACGTCCGAGTACGTGGAAAGCATTCGTTAGTTACCGCTGTAGCATTTTTTTTTACCGCTAACCGGTAATATATAAATGATATTGTAATAAATAGATCTAATATCACATGTAGGCGCAATGTTCTGCTGTGTAAATATACTATCTACTGGTGGTAGGTCTCTGTTGTCGGAGACCGTCTAGGTAGATACTGTGTTCCGATTTGTAGAGCGCTGTAACAAGTGAAATTACTATGGTAAGGAGATTAAGCATTTATGTCTCAAGGCGACAGAGCACAATGTGGTGTGCTCATAGATACCAGATCCGCAAACCCTGAGCCCGATGAAGCCGCAATGGTTTTCAATAAAACTGCGCCGCAAACGTAACCATTAAAAAAAATGTGGTGCAGTGTAATCCTTCCTTGTCCTTACTAGCGCCATATTGTTACGGACAAATATCACTTATTATCAGGTGAAGGCGAAAGCTTTATTACTCTCATCGCTTCGTCGAATAAAAAAAAACTAATCTCATAGATATAGGCACGCGAATCTTATAGATGCTTGTAACTTCGTCGTGTTGAAAAAAAAGTACTGTGCATACAAATTGGTTTTCAAATTATAAAGTTAAAAGATCAATAATCATAATACGTACGTTATCGTCGGATTCGCGGTTATTTTGGTGGCTTGGCTTATCGCCATATGTTATACGAAGAGGTGCAAAAAAAAATTGGAATTTAACCATCAGAACATACGCGTGTTTGAACTAGACATTACCGACTTCTTATCTTTAGCTGAAGGGCAAGTTACATAAAATAAGAATAATATAACGTTATATAACTAGACGGCGAGATGGTTGTGTGTTAATAAGAAAGAATTTCACTTTTAAAAGACAGGTATTTTACATAACAAAATGTAAGTACTATACTTATTTCACGATTGTCTCTGCTTACTTTATTTGCAGTTAAGCTTTTTGAGTGATATTTATAACCTTTAGTTAAATAACTAGTGTTTACTATAAAATTTCCTAGAACAGTTTACTTAGACTAACACACACATGTACGTATTATATACAGCTTAGATGTAAACAAGACTGCGATTAACCGCAGATAATATTCTCAATATAAATATAATATATGTTGTATTCTAGAACAATGCCACTCGTAAAGACTAGGAGAAGCTTTCCCTGACCTCATTACTATCGCGATCTATTGAAGGTACCTATCGGACTTAGACCCCGCAGTTTGGGGGGTTACGGCTGAAATGGATATACGAAACGAAAGAATGCCATTTGTTCCAGATTAGAATCTTTCATAATACGAAGAGAGGTACATAAAGCGTTTCTTCGTCTGAAAAATAAGCTCACAAATTGTTGGACATGTTTTCGCTTTCAAATCTTCAGGGCTGGTTGCTTTTATTACACGGTACACTGTTTTGCCGTTTACGAAATTAAACTGTTTGTAGGAACTTATCCGAATATTTACTGTTTCTATTTTAGTATGAATTAGACTTAAGTTATGTCTGTATTCGTGCATTGGACTAAATGAAATACGTATTGGGAATAAATATTAAAAAGTTTAAATTATGTTTCACCTTGTACTCCCTACATTAAACATTTAATATTATTTAGTAAATAATATTTATAATGTTAAATAATATGAAAGATAGCTAAAATCCTATGTTGTTAACTATCGTGTTCATATTAAATATTCGGGGCACGCTCAGCAGCTCGTGTCCCCTAACATTGTCCATTTACATCGTATCCCCGACTTATCAGCCCATTAAGCGAGTAATGTAACGTAACGTAACATTTACTCTGCAAAACGTTTTAACTATAACTTTAAAATATATATATTTGATTTTTTTAGTTGCTTAAACATTAACTTTAAAGATATTAGATGTTATATTGACGGGAATTTTGTCAGCAATAACTATAAATATTTCAAAATATTACACCTATAATAATGAAGAGTTGTATGGACCAGCGCACCATCTGTTATTGTTGCTAAGTTACCTTTAAGATTGATTCAAGGAGACCACAATGTGGTGCTGTGTATATAATTTTAACTAGCCAAAGTTAAAGTCAAAATGATTATATTTATAATAATAGCATCAAGTTGTTATGAGTCTGTGTATCACTAACCATCAGGTGAACGTCTCGCTCGTCTCGTTGTTGCGTCGAACTGAAATATGTATTCACATAAAAAGTTCTCGTAACTCGGTGTCTTCATTTTATATAGTAGACATTGTCGTGAGTGTAACGACGGCTTTAAGTTTGGTTAAGTCTGTCATGTCCCGCAATCAACGTGTTATGGACCCCTAAAGCTACCAACTCGTGCTCTAGTACGCGACCCTTAAATCTGTAAAAGTGGTTTCTTACTGTCGCATGAATATAATATGATTTAATGTATTGCAAAAATAATTCTTATATGGGAATCGTGTTTACAACTCCATCGTTTTGTGATAAGTTTTATTTATTCGCCGCTGTTACAAAGCTTACGTAATTTACACAACCGATGCGTGGGTTAGCTGTTAACCCTGTTCGGTGTTCTACATTAGCAGAACTGTGTTACATGTTGTTTTTAACTTAGGACGTAATATAATTGTTTTTACTTATCATTATTTAGACTTAGACTAGAAAACTTCTTATGCCCAATAAACTAGTGGAAATTGAACACCAGTTCTACGAATCCCTTATTGATCTTAGAAAACTTTTAACAAAAATTTTAACAATTCAAGTACCTTCGTTAGGTAATAACGAAATGTCGCGTATAAATTGCAAAGCTTTGATGTATTGTATTAGTTTACTACTTGATAACATATAATCGGTTAGTGATAATGGTGTGGAGTCAATACAGTACCTACACGCTTATCTATAATTGTATGACCACGTTGCATAAATGTATTCATCGTATAGGATAGGGTAAAACGTTGCATATTTGAAATGAATCTGGAAGATATTTAACATTGTTATGACGAGTCCTTTCCATGACTTTTGTTAAATAATTAATACAACCCATTCATCCATAATCAGTATTTTTTGTTCTAACATAGCACACTCAGTCTTTTTATGTGCTTCCATGATAAATATAAAAAATTGCTATAAAATCTTTGGCCTGTTGTGTCCAACGTGTTGGACCCGTGGACGGACGGCTTGACGAATGTTTTAAATAGAAAGGTTCTCTACGTTTCCAATACTTATTCTTGGGTTGGCTTTAGCATCGGCAGCCCTGTCTTTAAATATGTTACAGAACCCTGTAAACATGGTAAGATTAGATATAGTTGTATTAATTTGCCTGTGCTGTCTGAGCAACAAAAATATATGAGCGGTGGGCCGTAGTGTCGTTATCGATAAACGTAAGCGAAAAAGTGAAAGTATCATTGAAACGTATCGGTATTTCGTTATTTATTAGAATATACATACATATATATGACGCCTCGTTCCCAGTGGGGTAGGCAGAAACCACCTCGATCTACTTGCTACGATTCTGGCACACTTCTCTCGCTTCCTCCACTTTCATGAGCGTCTTCATGCATGCTCGTCGGTTGCGCGTACTCTTGACCCGGCCTTTCTTTAGGACATCTTCGATTTGATCGAATTATGTCCGCCTAGGTCGACCTGCACCGATTTTTCCAATCGTTCTTACCTTGTATACATCTTTCGTTAATATTCTTTCATTCATTCTTTCTACATGGTCGAACTAGGATATTCAAGTAATAATTTTTCTTAAAATCTAAATTACGGTTTCATGTCGGAATCATCGTCGTCATCATCCACGTTAATATAAAATCTTCTCATTATTACGACTGATTAAGATTATATAACATATAATTAAAACAAACAGATGAAAGTTTCTGTTATTTGATGCCTAATGTTAAATATGGTATTCAAGTGTAAAATTAACCGCAAATTTTTAACATCAGTTACAAAACATAATCAGTCATAAAATTGCTATCATTTTTGTCGATAACGACGTTCGCTCGCAACATTACCCACATCCCTAAACACCCCCATGCATATTAACTTTTATTGCTCAGACTGGACGGAGAAATTAACATAACTATAGTTGATATTCGGCATTGTGATTCATGAGATGTACTTTATTACCTTTTTTTTTTAATTGACTTAGAGACGAGACTAGCGAGATATTCACATGATAAATATTATGCCTGTCCATAACAACATGACGCTAGTGAAGCTATCATTATAATACGTTGCACCACATTGTGGTCGTCGCCTTGAAACGTAAGATAGTAAGTCTCCTTATCCCAATAATTTCACTAGCTCCAACACCTTTCAAATCGTAACAGTAATGTTTACATACTACTGCTTGGCGGCAACAATAGGAGCTGCGGTGGTACCTATCTAGATAGTCTCAGGCAAAAGAGACTTATTTCCAGTAACCCATTTAACTCTCTTAAAAATATTACTTGCCTCCGACGATTGCGTGCTCTATAGAATTAAATGTAAAATTCAATGTTAAATATGATGAATTTCTTAATAAAAATTTAGATTTAGACAGTCTGTATTATACGGTGTCGCGCACTGCAAAACTATATTACTGCACTATACTAAAATGTACGTATGTAATGTATTGTGGGAAATAATTGCTATATATACTAATCTTCCAGCACATACTAATTCTATGATGAACTTGTACCATAAATATAACTATAAAAAAATATTAATAATTTTCATCTTTAATAAAGTCTGCCTTTTTTTAAAAAAAAATTACCTGTAACGGTAAATTAGAGCTTACACTGAAAAAAGTATCCCCGAACTGGTTAGACATGTGGAAATTAAATCGAAACCGTGTTGGGGGGGGGGGGGGTTATTGAACTCTTAAGTTGAGAAACGATCCAATAAACCAAATAATATAGACGTGAGTTTTTTATTCAACGAAGCGAGGAGACGAGCGGGACGTTCACCTGATGGGAAGTGGTTCGCCTGCCCACAACAATGTGCCCCTAGTTAGGATGGTATGCTCACGCTCTAAGTCTCATCCCAGTAATTTCACTAAGTACACCGCCCTTCATACAGGAACACAGCACTGTTTGCACACTGCTGTTCGGTGGCGAAAATAGATGATGCTCTAATATCTACCTAGACTGTATTCTGACTGCATCTGCAATAACGAAAATAGTTAAAAATTGTAATAATTTATTTCGTTAAGTTACATAACACATTTAAAGTAATTTTCTTTAGTTGCACAGAAATTGTGTGGAAATTAATTACTTAATTTTCGTGTGTATAAAGATTTCGGAATCAATGAGAAACTGTCGATTAACATTATAGTTTAGGCAGTTAAACTTTACGAGATCACGTTATTTATATATGGACACTCGTCACGTGTCTACGGTCCGTCCGTTGCGTGCCCAGAATATGAAAATAAATTACATTTCGACCTACGATCGCGAGCGATTACAGATAAACTCATAAATAATTCTCTTTTCGTTGTTAAACATTACAATATATTACTAGTGATTGTTGTAGTAATTATCTAATAATTAACAGCTATCACCGCTTAAATACAAAGTACGTGCCTGTACAATACTCATCGTAGATCATGATACGACAAGTAGTTACCATCGCAGCGTTTATTTCAACCGTGAAACAGTGTTGTGTAAACGATACTATGGTCCGGTTTTAAAGGCGTTGTAGCCGCCAGTAAAGTTATTGTTGTAACGAGACAACATATTCTGACTCAATGCGACGAGGACATTGTGGTGCAGTGTATATTATCCTATCTAGCGTTAGTTTGTTAGAGGCAGGCTTCATTTACCGTCAAGTTAACGTCTCGCTATTCCTTCTCCTCTCTCATCCCCCTACCCGGTTATTTTATCTTATAACCACAATCACAACACCAATTAATTATTTAATTCTTATAACGAATTAATTGGTGTTGTGTACACTAAAAATTCCATGTGACCCCATAAGTAATAATCGCAAGGTGTTAAATCAGGACACCTTGCGGGCTACAGTGTTGGTCCGCCTCGACCAATCCATCGCTGAGAGAAAGGAGTGTCTAATCACTATCTAACGCCGAGATGAAAATGGGCGGGACAACCGTCATGCTGCAACTCCATTTCTCTTCTGGTTTCCAATGGTATATCCTGCAGATAATTAAAAAAATTATTTCCAAGAAAATCTTCGTACGTCTCCCCATTTAAATTGTTGGGCAAGAAGACTGGGTCTATCAAGTAAGTATGAATTATGCCCATCCATACATTTACGAAGAATCTTCGCTGATGAGCTCCTTCTCTAATCACGTGGGAATTCTTACCCCGCAGAGCCCAATAATGGGTAGTGATGTCAATGATGTAGTAATGATGATGTATGAAGTCCATAACAATAGAAAATGTCAGCGTATTCTTTATTACCGTAATCCGCCATTGAAATAAAATTTATTTGGCATGGAAAAAAAAAATATGCAGAATTAAGAAGACAACGATAATGTGCGTCCGCCCACGAAAGTAATTAAATTTTAATTGTCATACTGACTCCTTGCCTAAAAATGGCATTGCACATGTTTTACAATGATCTCAATATCTACAACGACAACAATCAGCTCGCACGTGTTACAACAAAACAAAAGGGTCAAACTAAGGGACGGCGCGGCGTATACTTTTATGAGTCTCTACGGTTTGATATTTCCTCGTACATGATTTTATTACAAGTGCTTTTTTTTTTCTAAATTTAAGAAACTTCATTTACTTTCTTATACCATGTCGGTTAGGTATTGAAGTCAAGTACTTAATTTATGTGCTATATACGTATCTTTTATAAATAAAATTTTATTTTAAGATTAAATAAAAATGTAAGTATGACGCCTTATTTTTTACTGTCACGACTTTCAATGAACCTAATTTAAAAGTTTTAGCCTCTAAGTGATGATTATTAATTTAATTTAATAAAACAATGTTTAAACAATAATTATTACATTAAAATTTGTGTAGAAATAAGTAAGAAATAAAGTGATCGAATTTTTTCCTAGAAAATCGGTTATTTTTTGAAAAATATTTAAAAAACTAATAACTCCAGAACCATTGTTTTTGGATGGGGTATTCTATACATAGATATACTTTAGCTCCTCCAGATCTTTAACACTTATTACCTTTCACCCTGTACAAATATATTTTTTTTTCTTTTGGATAAGATAAAATTTTGTAGACATTTGTTATATCAGTCTCATCGTTAAACATGGCTGCTGTAAACCGGTTTATACGTCTATAATAAGATGTTTAAATAAACGCGATAAAATCCGTAAACATTTAGTCTCATTCAATGTGTAATGTTCGCATATATAACAAATCATTATTTTTTTTTGTTATCTTTTATACTTTGCGTTGTACTAAATGTCTAATATGTAACAGTATCACACGCGTCCACGGCGCATTTCCTGCCGTGACAAGTGCGGTCAGCCAGCTGATCGATGTTAACGGATGACCCACGTTTAAAAATATCATCTATCACGGCGCGTGATGGGCAAGGTCGCAGTCCCGCTATAAACTTCACGTAATCTGGCACATTCGCAGCGACCGCACCGGTTTAAAGGTCGGCTGTTGATGACACCTCCAGAAGCCGATATTGGATCATTAATTATCATAACTATTCCGTTTTTCATACTATCTCGTATATTTCAATTTAAAACCGCTATCATTTCATCCAATTCTGGTTTACATGTTTTTATTCGACGTAGCGACGATGAAGAAGAGATGGATCGTGGGTATATTATGAGCGGGCAGGCATTACTTTCTTCTGTTTAGTTACTATTGCTATGGTCCCATGGTCCCATTGTGTTTCAAAATAGTTTAGACGAGCTAGTTAGGATTATATCCACAGCACCAAATTGTGCTAGTTGTCTTAAGACAGCTTACATTGCTTTTCAAACATTGTACACAAAAATGCACATTATTCTTTGGCCGCAAGAATAGCAACTGCGGTGGTACCTACCTACCTAGACAGTCTGCGATGTATAAAAAAAATATTATTATAAATGTTTTCGTATCAGCGGTAATCAGTTATAGAGTCATTGAGGATATAATGCAATTTAACCTGTATCGAAACATACTCGCAGGAACTGTTGATAATATATGTCAACGGAAAAATTCTCTACCTTGTTTACAATCGCTTATACTTTATCTTTAATTTTTTTAGACGCTTCGCATTTCAGTCGCAATCATATTTATATCAGCTTAGTAGTTACATTCCACTTTATCATTCTGCATAATTTTTTTAGTAAATTTCACGTGATGCTTCCTATGTAAAAATATTTGACTTTTCAAAAGTAAACCTCGATTATATATATATGAGATTTCCCACTTACACAGAGACTCATCACGATATCTCTGAAACTATAAGCCCTAGAGACTTGAGATTTAGTAAGAATAATACTTTTGCCGAGTGTAGGTCAGCTAAAAACGTAGTTTAAAAAATTCCTTCACCAAAAGGTTGTTGCGGGGGTGTTACGGTAAGAAAAGCGGGCAGGGAATAGCTAGTACTTCACAATTTTTGTATAATTTTTAAAAATGGTTAATTGAGATTACGTTTATAAACACCTATTCGAGGCAAACAAGTAACAAGAGATAGACAGGATAATGTTTGTACAAAAAATACTTTTTGACCTTCATTGAAATATAACTTTTGAAATATGGTATCGTTGAAGTATAGTCCTATTTGTGTAAATAAAAAAATTATCATCATCATCATTAGGTTGTCCTCTTGAAACTGAAGTCTGGCGATTAGACTAAGAAAACCAATTCAGTCCTCAGCTATTCTTTTTAACTCGTGGTATTTATATATTCTCATGTTATGTGCTGGAGGTAAGTCTCTTAATTGAAAAAAAATAAAATAAAACGAAGTGGAGTGAAAGAAGAAGGGAGACTGTCATAAGAATAGACAGATGCTAAGAAGAAGAAGAATATATCGTTATTTCACTTACTAGATTTGTTTTTCGTCATCGCTATTTTTATATACGTAAAGAGTAACAAAGTTATTAAATATAATTGTCTCAATAGAACATAAAACATTCTTGATTGGCAACAGCGCTGATCAATTTTCGCGTGCGTTGATTGACATAAACATTTTAATATGTGTGCGTGGTGTATGACAATGTTTGTAGTTATTAGAATAAATCATACTGATCACTTTTGTATGAAAAAATTATAAAGGAGTGGAGTCCTTTATAATTTTTTACATACAAATTACAAAGGCTTTACCTAACATATCCGTGGTTAAAAAAACAAACCCAGACAGAATTAAAACGTGATTGAAGCATAATATAAAAAAATGATTTTATCTTAGTACTAACTGATGCATCGATTACTGATCGATGTAGAGATCTTTGGGGGAGGCCTATGTGTAGCAGTGGACTTCTATCGGCTGATGATGATAAGTGTTGGTAGGTCTCTGTTGCAGGAGACTGTCTAGGTACGTACCATCGCAGCTTCTATTTCTGCTACCAGAGAGTAGTATGCAAACATTACTGTGTTCCGGTTTCAGGGGCGTTATGGCTAGTGAAAACACTGCGGTAACGACGAGATTTAACGTTTATGTTTTAAGGCAATGAGCACAGTGTGTTGCTGTGTATGTCACATCCTAACTAGCCACCAGGTGAATATTTAACGAGACTCGTCACCTGGTAATTTATTTCTGTCATTAATATTAATACTAGTCTTTAGGATTTTCATTTAAATGTGAAATGTTATACTTTGGTTAGATAATTCGATATAATTAGATATTCTACGTAATTCACATAGAATGATCTGTTCTTATTAAAGTGCTATCTTCTTTTCGAAGGCCGATAAATCATTAAAGCAAGAAACGATAAGAAAGCAGACTTACACGATATTTTTTTTTTGTTAAATAAATTTATGTAAAGAAAAATATAAAGAATGCTTCCATTACGTGGATGTAGAGTAAACAAAAAAACATTGGCAAGCGTGAAGTTGATATTACATAACCGTTAGCAAATAGCAACTCCGCTTTTTATCCAGCTCTTTATGTTTTTCGCTAGTATTATAATCAGCTGCCAAGTAACATGATATAAGGTAATTCTATATGTAGATTACTGGTGGCAGCTCTCTTGCTGGCCGTTCGCACTTTATTGTGGTAATAGTGAGCAGTGCTACTATGAAATCAACAAAGATTATTTCTATTATCAAACAGTAATTTAATTTGCAGTTTCTGTATTGGGATCGTAGAAGCTGTCTTATTTATTTATGTACACAGAGATTACAATGAAAATGTAACATACAAGGAAGTAAGTGCAAAGGCACTACTTATTTTGATATAGAATTTCTTCCAGTAGGCCTGTGGTTGGGAGATTTTATTATAGTGACAGTGAACCTGGTGCACTCTGATAATAAAACAAAACTTATAAACTAAATCTAACCTTGAATAGTTTATAAGTAAAATGAGGAGAGAAAAAAACAAATTCAAATTTTTAAGTAATTAGGATAGCGCAAAATAGTGCTCTTTCACGTGCTATTTAATAGTGCCACTGCCTAGCCTCGCGAATTGCCGGAAGAAGTGCAATCCAGAGTCTAACTGCAAGTATAGCGAGAGTGAGAATATGATTCGGAACTAAGGGACTAAAATTTGAGAAGGGTTGTTAGGTGAGATTTACCATACCATACATAGATTTGTCATTTAACAAATGTTTTAATTAACAAAGCGTATTACAACGTTGACGCTATTTAAGTAACGATTATGTGTAGAAATAAAAGGTATATATATATATAGGGTTGTAAGGGGGTCCCGCACAGCTCACGGTAATCAAGCCAACCTCACCTGCTCGTGGTGCGTCCTGATAATCATCAAACGAGGCTCTGGCTCCCGCCAACCCACATTGGGGCAGCGTGATGAGAAATGGCCCATATCTCTCCATATCAACCCCTATATACGACAGCCCGTAGTGCTCTGCGGTACCAGAGGCCATGCTGATGATGATATATAGCATGCTGAGGATCCTGTCTTGCACTAATTCTTGTCATGTCCGTGGCATTTCTTTTGCGAATAGCTGGTAGATTAAAAAAAAATTATTTTGACTTTACAGTTCTAAAAGAAGGTTTCTGCTTTAACACTAATGGACTAATTACGGCGCACGATTTATATATCTTTATTATTATTGTTTTCTATGCTACCAGCAATAAGCTAATGCGTGCATCCAAAATTTTACCGTTCTTCCTCTTTATTTTACAAAGCGACGAGATTAGCAAGACTTTCACTTGATGGTAAGTTATAAATCTAGCCATAATAACGAGGCACTAGTTAGGATGATATACACAGCACATTGTGCCCGTCGCCTTGAGTCATAAGATCTTAAGTCCAGTTACTCCAATAATTTACATAGTTACACCACCTTTCAAACTGGAACATAATAATGTTAATACGCTACTGTTTGGCAGCAGAAATAGGAGCTGCGGTGTTTCCTACCTAGACGATCTACGGCAACAGAGACCTAATACTAGTAAATTTTTACTTGTGCTGCACTCCTTCTAAACATTATTACCATTTTAGGTAAATATTCAGATCATCGTTTGTTTGTAATGAAAAATCATATTATATAGCGAAGCAAGTAAAATAGGAGATAAATAGTAATTGTCGACATCAGTTGTATATTTAGAAGGAATAGTTGGCAGACTAACAAATGGGTGTGTTTAAACACTCCGTTATTTGAGTGGATAGTTATGTCAGAGCACAGATAAAAATATTTTAGTTCCGAATAATAATTTAAATTAATAATTCTGTAATGTTTCCATATTCCGTCGATAACCCGTAATAGAGCTGTTTTACAAATTATGAGCAATACGATAATTTAATTTTGAATTATTAGTTTGTTGAGACGATGCCAAGGAATCTCGTGCATTAGACCCTTTACGGTTTAAACGTAACAAGATATACTAAGGAAAGATTGATGGATAGTCTGATTAATTATAAATTAAACTAGATATACAGGATGAAAGATAATAGTAAAAGGTAATAGGTGTAAAAGATCTGGAGGGTCTAAAGTATAGCTCGTATCCTATCTATCCATGCATGGAATACCCCATCCAAAAACAATGCTTCTGGAGTTATTAATTTTTTTAAATATTTTTCAAAAAATTCCCGATTTTCTAGGAAAAAATTCGATTTTATTTCTATACAAATTTTAATGTAATAACTATTGTTTAATCACTGTTTTATTAAATTAAATCAATAATCATCATTCAATTGAAAGTCGTGACAGTAAAAAATAACGCGTCACACTTAAATTTTTATATAATCTTAAAATAAAATTTTATTTATAAAAAATACTTATAAAGCACATAAATATGTACCTAACTTCAATACCTATCCGACAAGGTATAAGAAAGTACATAAAGTTTCTAAAGTTAATAACTCCAGAACCATTGTTTTTGGATGGGGTATTCCATACATAGATAGATAGGATACCAGCTATAATTTAGCCCCTCCAGATCTTTTACACGTATTACCTTTCACCCTGTTGTAGTTTGATTAAAAAATCTGAAGATCTGAATTATATAAACGTTGCCCTTCTTTTTCGCACCAACATATGTATATTGTAAACAACCTAAATAACTATTCACTATCAAAATGCAATATTTACTAAACAGACGGTACCTAAGAAACATACATAAGTTAGAAATTAAAAGAAATATGTTATACACATAAGTTATGTCCTGACATACAAGCTGTGTTCAGTTTAAGACCACACGGATAATATCATTTGTTGTCAACTTTGTGAAAGTTTGAAATAAGTAAAAATAAAAAAAAATCAAATATATCAAACTGTGATCCATTTAGTATCATTTTAAACATCTAAGCAATATTTCAGTATACTAATATTCCGTACTGTCTATAAATCCAATGATAATTTAGACACGACAGTAATTAAGTAACAATGATAGTTTAAGTTAATTTATATATTATATATAATTACAAAAAGGACATTAAAATCAGTAACGGTACTTCTGGAATAAATCTTTTTCCATTCAGTCGCTTATAACTATTTCTGTGTCATCGCGAATGTTTCCCAACGCCGCTTTCAAGTCTGCGATGTAGACCGCAATAGAATTTTATTTTCGTACCCGTGCATTTGATTTTGTGTTTTTCCACTGCCTTGAACTTGACCGTCCGACGAAAGACGTACAAAAATACTGACCCTGACTCACGGTCGCACAGTAGCGTTGTTAATGGCCGACGAAACAATTTATACGTTTTTACCCTAACTGTAGTGTTTTTTAACGAATAATTATACGTCTGATAAAGCGTCTACATTTATAGGATTTCTTTTATTTGATATAGCTACGAGACGAGTAATACATCTGCCCATAGCCACATTGTACAAGTCGCATTAAATATCATTACCCAGATAATTCCACTAGCTATAAAACCTTTTAAATCGAAACAGTAATATTTACCGACAGAAATAGGAGCTGCGGACCTACCTAGATGATCTTCGGGAAAACAGACCTAACACCAGTCTAGTATATAACGATGTACTTAAATTTTAACAACAACAAAAGCTATTTAAAAAGTTTAAACATTTTTATATATATTAGATTATTAGACTTCTGAGCGATATATGGTAAACTGACCACCAACCTCCTAGGCACCATAAGAATAAGAATTTTATTTTCAATAGAATACTATTAATAACGCTCAGTAGTACTTTAAATTTAAGTGTTTTCCTTTTTCTTTTAAATAGTTTTATTTTGCAATATATTCGTTATACAGTTTATACTACAAAATTACTTGCATATAATATAATTGACGTAATTAACATTCTTTACAGTTGATGTTGTGTGACTTTTTTTTTGTGCTTATAAATACTCGTTCTATTCAAAAACAATGATCATACATGAACTATTCAGTATTGATTATAACTGAACTCTTTATAATCGTTTAAAGTTAAAGATTATAATTATGTAATATTAATTCACTCGGCAATAAAACCTGTACATCAAACGTATGATTCATGCTAGAATCAAATGTACAATCTCTATCGCGCAGTTACTAGGTGTTAATTTTAATTTTTTTTTTCACAAAGCTACAAAGTCGATAGAATGGAAATATGACGCTTGGTCATCATAATATACATTACACTAAATTGTACTCATCGCGTTACCTTTTTTATCGAGGGGAGTTCTTCGAAGAATACTCTGCTTCTGGGGTGGAGACAAAGTTATGTGGAATACCCACTAAATTTTCTTTGGTGATCATTTTCAGTGCTTTACGAAGAGCCCTGGGATGTACGCTGTTGTTATATAATATTCTAAGCAACTTGAAATAAAATACTTAAAATCGTTTTTTCGTTCGGAGGCAGTAACTATGGCGAAACATTTAAATCCATTGTTCACGGCCGAATAAAGCCTTAGGCATTCGAATTTACTTAATTCCTTTAACAAGTATTGATTTTGCCTTTATGCTGTAAAGACAGCGTGAAGTGGACTTTTCAGTTCTTTTGGTTATCTACTCATGTGGTACAACGGATAGCCGTTTGCATTGTAACAAGCTTCTGGTTCTATTCTGGGACAATATGTAGTGGAGGTTGGATGGTAGTAGAGGTTTTTTTGTTACTAAGCGCCTATCTACTTACAACGTTCATATTGTAAATCTTCAACTAAAAGTTATCCTAACTAACTGCGATGTATCAAATTGAGGTCAAAGCGATAGCTCATTGTCGATAAAGAAACACTTTTACATAAAGGTTACTCGTCAAGATCGTCACATGTCAGACTGTAAGTTCCTTAAAATTATGTTCATTTATGTATATGGTACATTATTATCCAATAAATATAAGGTTATATTAAACCTTATTTCAAATAAGCCATTCTCACACCGTTTGACCTTTATTCAAATAAGCTATTCTTACAGCGTTTTAAAAGCTTATTTTTATTCGCACTCAAATCTCGATGAGAATGGCAAGTAATTGGTTCAACAGTAATAATTCTAATTGGATTGGAATTTTGTGGACGAATCTCAATAAATTTAAAAGTGCTTGATTCTCTCTTGTGTCATTTACAAAGAATTGTGCTATACGTGTCGCCTGTTAAGGAACGCGTCTTAACCGCATTCCTGTCCCAATGCGATGAATTCGAACCGATCCTGTCTTTTGTGTATTTTTGTAGATGCCTAACAAAAACCTTTCTGTCCCACCGTTACAAGTATGATGTGACGCGAGGAAATGTAAATTTACCGAAAGACCGTACAGCATTCCCCGTCTTGGGCTAACAACCATGCAGTAGGTTCGATTCACGTATTGTCGTAGCTTTGTATTTTTTGCTGCCGTGCTACATTCCACAAGCAGCGAAGACGTTGAGAAAAAAGGTTATGCTAACACTACATACTCCATCATTTGTGAGATTTTATATTAAAGATTGTATTGGAATTTAATAGAACCAAAAAATTCTAATGTACGACTAACTTAAATTTATTGATTTTTTATACTTAAATCTTTTTAAAGCGCTACTTTTACTTTGAAAGACGGTGACTAGCCAGATTATTCTTATCTGGCCTACGCTTTCGTTCGTCTTTTAGACATGCACAAAACGATCATGTATGTATCGGTGTTGAAAGATAATAAAAATTGACGGCTCGCAGTCGCGGCGTACTTCAGCCAATTGCCAATTATATATCAAATGCTGTTGTCACGTTGATAATGTAGCAGATAACACGCGGCGGGGTTTACGACCGACTCCTGCCTATACCCTAGCTTTATCTGTATCTACATTCTCGAATATTCTTTATAACGAAATGTTTTATTTCAATAAGATCTATTACAGTTTTATTTACTTTTAATATATTCGTCACACAGAAACTAAATTCTTCTCTTGTTACACTGAGGCCCTTAGTTCATTTCCAAAGACCCATGTATAATTTATAATATCATTGGTATGGTCCGACGTGTAAGTTAATGTTTCATCAACCGGCTTTATTGTCACTTTACATCATGTGATGTTAGTGTGTTACATAAAAAAAAATATCCAAGACGTGATGATTTTAGTTAAAATTATTTTCAAACGTTTTGTAATGTCATAAAGTAATAAAATCTGTGTTATAATACTTCATAACACTGTTACCGGTGATTACTCGTAACAATTTAAGATTACTCAAACATGCGTATTTTAACAAGTATCAGCTAAATATAATTTTTCTCAATAATTTAATAAAGTTTTAAAATATTACGATCAAAATTCTCAGTTTTGAGATTTTAAAAGATGTACGTATATCCAAGGCGTCCTTATTCTTGGTGGCATTACTAGATTGCAATACTCTATGTAATTAATCTCCTAGTTAAAATAATCACATTAATGTTTGTTTTATATGTACTGTATTATACACTTCAGTACCACGTTATGCTGGTGGATCGATTTTATTTGCCGCAGACAGTCGAGGTTCACCGCATTGCCTATTTCTGTCGCTCAAACAACAGTAAGCAAACACTTGCCGTTTCCGGTTTGAAAGGTGTTGTTGAAATTACGGAGGCAACCAGACTCAATATATTGTTTCACAGTGGTCTAGCATAATGTGGTGGAATGTATATCGCCCTAACTATCATCGCATTGTTATGTGCGGACGTATTACTCAGCATTTGATCAACGTTGTTATTCGTCTCATCTCTTCCTCCAAAAAAAATTTGCAAGAAAAAATTAACCCATACATTTAGTACTTTCTGTTTTAATTATTACTTAAGTCCTTTAAGATCTTTTTTAATTCTCGAATAAATTTTCCTCAATTTATGTTTTGAACTTATTAACTTAAATCGCTTAAAGTAAAACTCTATTAAGGGAACCTATTTCAATTTTCTCGTCCGTAGCACTCTGTTGAAAGTTTCAACTCCATCGCTTAACTGATTAAAATGGACGATTCACAAAGCAGACAATTAGAAGTTAATATAACTTTATAATAGCTATAAGTAAAAAGGGTTAAGCAATTAACATCTTTTCTATTTTGTTATCTTTACATATGAGCAATTTTTCTGAGAAAGTATTATTTTTACTAATGGCTATTAAATATCAATCTCCAGATCGGAAAACATAATACAGCTCAAAGTAATGTTATATAAATAAGTGTACTCTATAGTTTATATTCATTTTATGATCATAATTTTTGTATAGACCTCAAAGTTAACTCCATTAAACCCAAATATGGATAAAACCTATTTGCATGCCGGTAAACTTAACAACAAACATCTTACTCCTATTGATTTTACTAGAAGTACAATGTAAGATCTTGTCGGAGGTTATAAAAACCCTTGGGACGATAGAAAACCTTTTCAGGGTCTGAAATATAATTTTCATTACTATATCGAAAAATAAAAGGAACAATCAACCAAAATATATTTCAATTTCTATGTGTTCAAATTAGATATTCAAGTATGCATAACATAAATAGTACATAAAATTTACCCTCATGTATATGTTTTCGCGTCTTTTTCCTGTCCCATTTAAAACACAAGTTTATATTGAAGTGTTTTTTAAAAGGTAGTTAACCTAATTTTTTTATTGCAATTTATGTCGCACTGACGGTGTGTTGTTAATTTTTTTTTCCTGCATTTGCTTTTTATATGCAGTGTAAATATACAGTAAATCATGCCGTTGCATCATCTTACCCCAGTGATTGGTTATATTACGTTGTGTGAACATATTTAATACTAAAACGGTGAGATGACATACAATGTAGCTGATTGACGATAGCTTTACTCCAGAATATTTAAGTACATCTTCATTTCGAACCGTGATTCCCAACTTGGTGCGCCAATGATGTTATGCGTACCCCTGAAGTGCGCAGAATCCTATTTGTATATTGATAATGGCGGAAACCTTGAGAAGTTAAACAGTTACCTTACATAAACAATATTATAACGTATTATGTCGACAATATGAAGTTATAATGAATCCGAAAACTTGTAACACACTAAGGTGCTATAGAATAAAGAGAGAGAAAGAGAACATATTTAATAGTTAAGATTGACAATGGATATAACCTTAAGAGAGACGAGACACATTTTAAAGATTAGGTCTGCAGTTATCAGAGGAGAATTTCTTATAAATGAAAGTTTTAATCAGAGGCACGACAACGCAGAAAGCTTGGGTAATACATACGTAATGATTAATCTCAGTTTATTTCACGACGTTTCCTGTATCACTTGTATTTGTTAGCTTTGTTTTTGTTTACTACTTGCTCGTCAGAGCTACAACCAACGTAATATAACGTAATATTATTCGACATACATATATACATATACAGATATGCAATCAAAATATTGCGGTGACCACTTAATATTAAGTTTATTTATGATTGGTATGTAAATATATGTGCAGTTAATTGCATATCCTCTTATTTGAATAAGAGGATATGCAATTAACTATTATATATTGATATATACATAAATAAATATAATACAATGCTTTATTCCTATTCATCCTATCAATAATAACTTATTTTGCATTAAGGTAAATACATGTGGGGCTAAAATGTATCATAAATATAATATTGCTTGCTTTTTACTTTTATGTAAATGAATATTGATAAAATGGTTTAATGTCAATATCATGTTGTTTTTTTTTTTATAATAACGAAGCGACGAAACATGGTTATCAGCTGATGATAAGCGATTTGCCTGCCAATAACATTGTGGCCCTAGTTGAGATGTTATACACAGCAGTACATTTCTCAAGTCGCCTGAGAAGAGATGTTGAGTCTCGTCACCTCAGTACTAGCTACAGCGCCCTTCAAACCGCACGTTACTGTTTGGCAGCGTTGACAAATAAGCGTTGCGGTGGTACCTACATAAGTGGTCTCCGACAATAGAGACCTACCATCGGAATACAGGTTATCCTAAATAATATCCTTTATTTCTACGTTATGAAAGACTTTAAAATTTTTATACATCCGTCTCGGTCATTGTGTTTATTTCGAGTAGGTCAATGCACTAATAATTCATGTTTATTTCAGTCATTTGGTACGAATGTTTAAATACATTGAAATAAGCCAAGAATATGCAACGGAAAGTTTTTTCAGCAGCTTCGCGACAGATATTTTTGCAATCAAACGTTAATGTTGTTCTAGACGCTTCATCTTTTTAGTAATTTTATTGCTAAATACTAAAGTATGTTTAGAATCATATGCTAGTATTGTATTAATTTTATTTTATTTTATTATATATATATAGTATATATATCCCAAGTATATTATACATCAAAACTCTCAAGAATGTAACGTACACACCAAGTACAATAGTATAACAGTATAATGACAATTTAACAATATTTAACCACCACATCAAACTGCCGTACAAAACTGAGCTTAATAATATTTTATTTTTAATATAGTAAAAAATTAATTAACCAACAATTTTAAACTTAAAGAGTCATGTATTGATATTAAAATTTTGAATAATCTTGTTTATGTAACTATAAAGTTATTGATAGATGATCTGATTTCATTTTGTGTGGGGATTAAAGAGTTAACGAAACGTCGAATATTATAAGGTATATGTAACTAAGAAGAACATGTTTGTGCGATTTAGATCCGGACTTTATATTTAAAACTATAGTACTCATGTACTAGCTCTTCCCCGCACGCTTTGCCGGCCGTAACACCCCTGCGACTCAATTTAGAGAAGGAATTTTGTAAAATCTATTAGGGCTTATGGTTCCAGAGATATCGAGACCAATCTCTACGTAGGTTGAAGTCCCTGATATGTATATATAAATATAGATTGCAGAAGTTAAAAAGCTTTAATCTTTTCTTTATTGTAGCCTCGCGCTCCCTTAAATTACGGTAACTTAATTATCAGTATACTTACATTCAAGATATGGAAAAGTAAACTGTACTTTAAGATATAAAACTATGTTATGTAACTTGAAAATATATCTATTTTGGACAACGAATCTTATACGACTGCACCAATGACGCTAATCAGCTGTTATATAAATTAATCAAAGAAAATAATAGCATTAACATGGTAATCATATATTACGACGTTAATGCTTATATGAAGGATCGTGGCAAGTGGACAGAGGTGGTCTCTGCCTACCCCACTGGGAACGATGCGTGACATATATGTATGTATGTAATAATATATTTTATTCGTTTGTCTTTCCCGCTGTGTAACTAACCGCTTGCAAGGCTGGATGTGTAACACGTTAACATATGGTGTTCAAACTAAAAAAAACGCTATGTATGTATTTATTATATTTTGTTATTATTAAATATAGTGACGCTTTAAAGCATTGAGTTGTTAACATAACCATTTTCGTTTATTCATGTGGTGAAATTTTTTTTTATGAGATTCGCAAAGCTAATAAAAAGTTGTAATTGTGAAACAGTTGATGGCGGGTCTCTCTTTTTAAAGATCGTTTGGGTAGCTACCATCGCAGCTACTATTTCTACCGTCAAACAGTTGTTTAGAAATAATACTGTGTTCCAAGAGGTGACGAGACTTAACAGCTTATGTTTTAAGACGACTAGTAGAATGTTGTGCTGTTTATATCGTCAAGCAGAGCAAGTAGCTCGCTGGCCTAATAGAGCGTGCGGCTTTCACTTCGAAGGTGGCGAGTTCGAATCTCGGCATGTACCAATGACTTTAATATTCAAGTTATGTACATTTGTGAACTTTAGTTACAATAGCGAAATACAAACGGTGAAGGAAAACATCAACATCGTGAGGAAACCTGCACATGAATTAGCATTTGTTCCAAGATGTGTGTGTGTGTGTGAAGTCACCAATACGCATTGGGCCCGCGTGGTGACTATGGCCCCATCGCCCTCATATTGAGGGTAGGCCTGTGCCCCAGCAGTGAGGAGGTAAATTGACTGTTATGGTTATATCACCCTAACTAAACTGACATTTTTGTAGACGAGTGTATTACCATCAAGTGAACTGCTCGTCATTTTGAAAAATAAAATGAAAACTTAACCACCGTCCAAACATCACCACGTATAAGTCAATCGAACCAAGGATCTATCAAAGGAAGCGGTTAGCCTATGCAATCATTGAGATCAACTGGTAATAAACAATTTATATCTTCAAATTTTATAAACGGTCGTATTAAATATGTTAATGCTTGCAATATAAACATATAAGTTTTTTGGTTCTATCAGACGTCGAACTCGTCTCTCCTTATCGTGCTCGCGTGACTACTATTGGGTGAATTACGTTGTACACACACGCCAGCCACTCACGCCAGTCACGAAACCGCAATATAGTTCTCTAAAGAATTTTAATAAGACTTCTATTTTCTCCAGACCGTACACAACTGACATAGATTAAAGCATATAAAAAAAAACTCGTACATTTCCTCACATCTAAGTTAATCTAACTCGCAACTATATATTTAAGAGGTAAATAATTTCTTACCTGTTTTCAGTCTAAATGTATGTATATACAGAGATACTTCACTAGGCCTGCTAGAATGTTTAGGCCTCAGGGATGTTTTTTTTTCTATTCTCTGAAGCGACGAGACTATCGCGACGGGTCACCCTATAATAAACGATACGCCTGAACATAACCATTTAGGGTGAGTTACACTGCCCCGTATCGTGTTCGTCGATAAGACAAGATATTAAGTTTCGTCACCTCAGTAATTTCACTTAGCTTCAATGCCCTTCAACCGGAACACAGTAATGTTTGCGCAATAGTGTTTGGTGAGAGAAATAGAAGCCTCGGTGATATGCACTAGACGGTCTCTTGCAACAGAAACGGGCTACCTTGAATGTTTTTGTTTTCCATCACCCATGCCCATCGCTCAGCGAGTCAGTTCCACTGACCCTTATCCACCTTCAAAACTAAAATAAGTACTTACACTTACACAATTCTCATCTTAAGTTTGTTTGAACGCTTAATGTGAAAAACGATAAAGTTGCAGCAAGGGCTTATATAGGGTGGCGCAAAAGTAATCCTCCTATCAGAAAATGCTATAAATTTTGCCTTGATGTAAAAAAATTAAAAGACCAAATAAAAATAATCCACAAAAAGAATCAAAGTTTTTCATATTTTTTTTTTAAATTAGAGCCAAAAAACATCCAAAGGAGGTATACAAGGTGGCGCAAAAATAACCTTCCGAAGTTTTTTGACTGTAATTTAAAAAAAAATATGAAAAACTTTGATTCTTCTTGTGGATTATTTTTATTTGGTCTTTTAATTTTTTTACATCAAGGCAAAATTTATAGCGTTTTCTGATAGGAGGATTACTTTTGCGCCACCCTATATTTAATACTTGACATATCGCAGTTTAAATTTTAAGTACATTGTTTGTTATTTATGAGATAAAAATTTGCGAGAATTCTGTTATTATATATATATATATATCTATATATATCTACACTTTATTTGTTTTAAAAATTCTAATTCATAAAAAAATAATAATTCTTTGCTCGTATCTGATTTAATAACAAACGTTGCACACAGAGACGTACAAAGAAACATGTTAAAGTTTACAGCATCTATATATATATATCTTTATAATAACATTACATTAATTGCTTAACCAATAAAATTATAAATCCAAAACCTAAAGTCATTATTTATTTCTCTATTTTTCCAAAGTATAATGCATTCATCTTTTACTTACAAAATCCTCTGCATCTATATTAAACAGGACATTTATCTTGATTTCAAGAGTTTAATATTATAAATTATCGGCTGTTACGTATTAATATTATTCATAGCTGGGGGTTGTATTGAAAAAGGAGAAGACCTGTTCCGACATTCCTCCTCTAGGCTTGATGTAATTTAGTTAATGGTTGTATCGAAAATTTATGTACAATAATAAATTGTCGGCTATCAGCCCTAACGGAAGGATTAACGGAGAAATTCGATTTGAATTTCATCTCGATTTACTTATAACTTTTTAAAAATAAGTATTTTATAAAAACAGAATGTTACCTATTAAGCCTTTTGCATACTTATATAAAATGTAACAATAAAGAGAATAAAAAAATTGTTAATCATAATTGACATCAAAAATAAAACAAGCACAGACTTATTAGCTTTATACAGTTTGATTCTCGTTTATGGATATGTCATACTTTAAATTAATGTTTCTTCGAGGATTGACTGAATAAAATAGCACTATGCGGTATTGTATAACTGAAAATCGATATTGTATTGAACAGTCCAACCATATTTGAATGCGATGGCGACCACAAAAATTCCATCAACACCGCAAGTGTGTACAGGTACAGCGTTAATGTTTGTACAAGCGTTTCCACCACAACGAGATACGGGACTTTTTATATCGTATACTAATATTTTCTATCGATTTTAAAACCTAATATTTTCATTGGCGTTTTACCTTCAGATACATCCGTTGATGTATATAGAAAGGAGATTTTTTTTTTATATGCTGTTTAACATTTGTTTAAATAAAAAGTTTCTAACCATAATAACGTTACAGAACAAAGATGTGACTGACAAGCTAACGGTAATCATTGTTTCAATATTGAACCGACGTTTATAAGTATGAAAAAAATTATAGAAATCATTGAAATTTTATTATTTGGTGTTTCTATCAACCCGTCCAAAAGTTATAAACAATGTAATAATTTTAACTATTTATAAAATTTTACTTATTTGTCTTGCTCTGACGCCGTAAAAGGAATATTCCTACCATATTTCAAGTTTCTCGGGCTTATGGTTCTAGAGATACTGTGATGAATCTTTACATAGAGATAGAGGTGGGTCTTATATATATATATCTTTGTGTGTGTTTACACATATGTACATATATAACATATCCCAAAACATGTAAGCAACCAACGTGATTGTTACATCTAGTGGGTTAAAGGAAATTCATTCGCATTTCAATGATTTAAAATATAAGTTTTTTTTGCAGTGTTCTCGAAGGGACAATGCGAAACCGGACAGTACCGATTCCTGGCGAAGACGGGCGGTTTCGCCTGGGTCCAGACCCAGGCCACCGTCATCACCGACAAGCGACAAAAGCCTATCAGCGTCGTCTGTGTCAACTACGTAATCAGGTAGGTCTAGCGATAAACGTTGAAACGCGGTTTATTTCAATTATATTTTGATTTTCAGCATTTTATTATATTATTTCAATTGTGAATTGTTAAAAAAATTGAAGATAAGTAACAAGACAGAAGGTAAGTAACAAGTTTATTTATTTCCAATAATTTTTATTATTTACAATTAGATAGTCTACCGCTGTTAGTTTCTGTTTATTAGCATTTTAATATAGATAGTTCTTTTGTTATGTTCAACTTAAGTTACTAAACGTTGCATGCATAGAATCGTAATGAGTCAATGACGACTATTCGAGATCAAATTAAGGAAATAACAACCGGTGGTAGGACTTTATTGCCGGAGACCGTCTAGGTAGGTACCACCGCAGCTCATATTTCTGCTACCAAACAACAGTGGGCTATCATTACTGTGCTGCAGTTCGAAGCGCTGTTACTAGTGTAAATACTCGGGTAACGAGACTGAGCATCTTATGTATTAGGCGGCAAGCGCAATGTGATGTAGTATATATCATCCTTAACCCCCGCTATGTTGTTATGGGCAGGCGTATCATTTACCATAAGGTAAAAGTTCCGTCCCAATTGAATAAAAAAAATTGTCCGCTAAAATTAATATTATTACTTATCTATGTTTCCTTTATCCCATTCAAAACAATGTTATTTTCCTATATGCTCCATATTGTTTTGATTATATTTCTTCTGCCGTTAAACCCTCTTAACTAAAATCACTTATTTATAAAGATATTTACTTAATAAAGAATTGCTAGGTAAAGTGAACGAAAAACAATGTCTTTCCTTATAACATATAAATTAATATTACACTTTGTAACAGTTTATCATTTTATTCACATAATATCAATATCTCAATATAAACCATAATCATTTCGTTTGATATGTATTGATAATGTTAACCTCGACAAGTTTTAGTGCTCCCATGCATTGCGGCATGTTTTTGTAGTTTTTATCGGTGTTTGTTAAAATTATTTGTGTGACACATACATGGCAAGCGTGTCTAAAATGGTCACATTTACGCCTCTATAATAACATACGTTTGTTTATTTAATGAATCCAGAAAAAAATACTTTACAGTATTTGATTGTGTAACCAAGCCCGTGTTTAGTAGTGTAGAATTCATTAAAAAAGTGATATGTCTAGTTGTGGACGTTCATCGATAGTAATGATGATGATTAAAGGTGAAATTGAAGTAAACTGTTTTCATAGAGTCGGTGCTATTAGGAATGCACAAAATAATAACTTTAAACTTAACGCTCATTTACTTTTACTTAAAAGGCAGAATTTCAGGGATTATTATTTGTCGTACTAGCATTTAAAATATTGTTTTTCTAAGAACTCAGTAATAATTACATTAATCCTTTTTTTATATATTAACCGAAACGACGAGTGGGGTGTTCAGCTGATGTAAGCGATACGCCGGCACATAACAACGTTAGGATGATATATACTGTAGCATATTGCACAGGTCGCCTGAGACAAAATGCTGACTCTTATTACTCCAGTAATGACAGCTACAGCGCTGTTTAAACCGTAACATAGTAATGTTAGCACACTACTGTTTTACGGCAGAAATAGGTACTGCGGTAGTAACTACCTAGACGGTCTCCGGTCACAGAGACCTAGCACCAGTGAACATTTTGGGTTTACAACTTTTTCAAACGTAATTTTAGTTAATTCTGTGTCAATCAAGATATTAGAAACATTTGACATAAATTTCCTTACATGTCATTATAACCAAGTGCGAGATACTTCTAAAGGTATCTTATGTACCTCTTTTATATTTTTTCGTATTGAATTTGTCGTAAACAATATGCAATAATCAAGAACGTTAACTTCTATCAGGACAGTACCAAAAAACATTTAGTGTGTAGTCATAATATTTTTGACTCATAAAAAAGGTATAAGGATAAAAATGTTTGATAATAATGTTAACTGATGATGTATATAAAATAAATATTAGTAGAATTATATATTCGTTTTTAAGGCGAAATCTAATTATTCATGTTATAGTGATTCAGCAGATTACGCGGTTTTTTCCAGAAAAAGAATTGAATAGACATTCGTTTACATTAAGGTCTTTCCATAACGACTACTTGGTTTTAATCTCGATGGCATTCATTTACTCAAATTAGAATTTTTAAAAATACCCTTAGAATAAAACCGAACTTTACTGTTTCGTTTTTACTTAAAATTTTCGCTAAACCACCATTAACATATCGTTTCCATAATAAATTTATTTAATCTGATGATGCTACATAATTCGTATGTAAAAGCACCATTAAGAGGCACGGAGTAATTATTGGCTTGTTTAAGGGTGATATAATCAAAAGTTTAGGGTTTATAATAAAAGTTTATATATACAAAGTTTTATTTCTAAAATATATCTTTTATGAAGTACTAAAAATACTTTCAGTTTGTGCATTTCCAATTTCGCATGTAAAGAGCCTCCTGTAGTAAATTATTTATTTTTTTAAGCCTATCATAGTGTATGTAAAAATATACGTAGCTTTCTCTTTGGAAAGTATTTAATATAATTTGTACTACCGCCAGTAATTCAACTCGTACACAAAAATGTTGAATATAAGGCCTTGACTTTCTCCTTGTGTGAGAAGACGCCCAGTCCCAGCTGTGGAAACATTACGAGGGCTGTTTATGTTATATTTGGATAAACTAATATTGCAGTTTAATATATTTTTACGATACAAACACCATGAGTTAACGTAACTCAAACAAATTATTCATCTGCCGGATTTCGTTGTGGTTAATGAATTTTTGTTTGTCCTTTTAACAAAATATTTCTTCTTTCAAAAAAATTTTCGGTCCCAAGTCTTTGTACAATTATGTAATTGGACCATTATTTATTTATTAGGATTATGTAATTATTTGTTGATTTAAGTTTCGTTTTTTAACTAAATATATATTTATTGGTCTCTCTCGTTATAAATTATTGCGTTTCCAAATTGTTGAAAACATTGAGTATACCCAAATAAACAAACAAATAATTACGCAATAAGTAACGATACCTGTCGGCTCAATGCCGACGCACGATCATGCCAAATTGACCCTAGTAATGGACAATAAAATATTCAATGCACAGTCACCAGAGCCAATAACGGCTTGTTACAGCACGTTCAGAACAAATACGCGGCTACATTGTATTACCGACCGATTATTAACAATTTAACATAATTCACTTAATCGCACACTTTCAATATTAACGACCTATCTTAATTCAGTTAAACGAACAGCGAACGAACGATTTTTAATCTCTATGTATATAGAAGATATCCAGAGATTCAGTGACTCATCACGATATTTCTGAAACTATTAGACGTAAATACTCAAAATTTTGTAGGGATGTTGCTTTTGCTATTTAGAGATCAGCTAAGAATGGATTTGCCAAACTTCGTTCTCCAAAAGGAAGGTGCAGGAGTATTACGGTCAGCAAAGCGGGCGGGAACAGGTAGTGTTACATAAACGTGCTCTATACTTACCTTTTTTTTTCACTTTCATATTCTATATAAATCAAAGGTAATCCCATTATACCCAAATATGGATAACTCCATTTCCATGCCGGTTAATGTAACTAGAAACATCTTAATTTCTATTGATTTTATCAGAAAGCTCGTGTTGCATAAACTCGTACATATACAAAATTCTTTCCCCCCAAAGTTGGTGGGAGTTGCGACAGTCTTAATAACGGAAACGGAGGCGACGGGTTGTCACCGCGCGGGAATATTTCTGGCAAACTTTAAATCTAACTATATTACCGCCAGCGAAACAGTCGGGGAACAGCTAGTTATGTTATACAAACCAGTTTTACGCTGCTATGTCGGTCACGCTACTGCCATCCTCGCATCTCGATACGACCCACCGATCGGATAAACAACTGTTCTCATATATTGATCCCTACGAAATGCATAATATTAACGATTAGTTTAACAATTTACATTATTTGTACATTTATCAAGATTAATAAAATATGATAAATTTAAATAATTTTCAAGGTACAGCTGCTAACGCGATATTTGACAAAGAAGAAGGAAACCTTAGAATTTTGTCATGTCTTTAGAACTATCAGTCCATCCTTGCATTAGTATATACTTACTATTTTCAAATTGATTTTACTATCTCCTTAAGTGTCACCCTACGGTGGTGTAGCGGTGTGGTAGCGTAGGAATGATGTGATATAAAAATTGTGGTAAAAATTATGGTAGGTCTCTGTAGCCGGAGAGTCTATAGATATAAGTATACATATCCTTATGATACATAGAGATAAATTAGTAAATGCTTCTTATTTTTAAATGTAAAATAAGTGTGTACGTTCAGAATAAACTTTTCCATGTATTCGAATAAACATTTATCAACCGATGTAACAAACAAAAATATTGGGTTATTGTTATTAGTTATATTTAGATACGACAAACCGCGCCCGAGATGTTTTGACGAGGGTTCAGATCTGAAAGATTAATGCGTCTTGTTATGTAGTGCGAGCCGATATTGTTTTATGTTTTCAAACGGCTATATAAAAAAACAGTGTTATCGCTTTTAACATCTTAACTGCCATTGGTCGCAGCTCCCGACAAACAGTATCATGTAATCATAACTATGTTCTCTTTGAAGGGGCGTTGTAACTAGTGAAATTACTGTGGTAACGAAACTTGACATGCACCAAAGCAACCAACACAAAGTAGTGCTATGGTATCTTAATTAGCGCCACGTTGTTATAGGCAGGTCTATTACTTACCATCAGGTTAACGTCTCGTACGTCTCGTCAGTAAGTCGAATAATAAAATGTTTATGTAACCACACTATAAAACTCCGAACTAGTTGCGATTTTTTTGTTTACGACTCTTTTTAGAGTTGTCGAAGCTATTCTAATATTATTAACGAAAAAGCGAGTTTGTATATAAATTTGTGACCCCTTCTCACATAAACCGCTGAATTACTTCAGGAATTTTAGTATAGAGGTAAAGACGGTTTTGAGTTATTTTGTTTTATTGGGCGAGGGAGGAAGAGGGAGTTTGTTTACCTTCATTATATCATTCAGTGTTTCTTTAATCTTAACATAAATATTTCTTAAGATAAATGGTTAGAAATATAGCTAATATTATAGTAAAGGAAACCGATATGTTGTAAGAAAGTGAACTTTCGCTCACATGCGAAACTAACCAACTCACACTTGGCATGGTAGATAAATGAACTTGACTCTCTTATCGTGAGGGGAAGAGCCGTTAGTTTTATATATACCAAATTTATCAGAACATTTTCTAGTTGTAATACGTTTCAAGTACGGCTAGTAATGTAGTAGTTATTTAATTCAATAACTAGAAATAATATGTTTCTTGTGACCTATTATACTCTTTAAATACCGGAGTGCTCCATTATAATACTTTTGTAGTTTATTACAATTTCACTTAAAACAATGTGAAGAAAAATGTTTAAATTTATTATTCAGTGATTCAACTTTCCAATTTTATACCAGTATATGTACGGTTCGATTACTATTACTTTATATTGTAGATATAGCGGAGTTCACAAATAAAAAATACACCACTGAAACATTATTTATTTTGTATATGTTCTCTTTTCAGTAAATTTTTCGTTCTACTTTTTTATTACTTGAGTGAGTAGTAACATTAACAATCGTCATGAAGTAAATCAATCTCTTTTTGTTTTAGTGCAAATGATATTTTAGTAATCGTGAAATCATATTTATGTTTTATCTGATACCAGCAATTTTTTTTATTTGATTTTGAGAAAAGACGAGCATGTTTACCTGATGGTAATACTCTCCATAATACTGAGGCCCTAGTAAGGATAACATACTATATAACATGTGTTCGTGGCCATGACGAGCTACAGATGCTCTTAAACCGCAAATAAGTGATGTTGGTAAAGTGCAGTTTTTCGATGGAAGTAGGAAATTTTTTCATCATAAGATGGTTTTTAGTGTTAATTGAATTTTAATATTTTATTATGTTATCGTGTCCCTATATTAGAATAAAACATAATTGTCTAAGGTACACCAGTTACGAAGCACAAAAAAGTTACTTTAATATTCAATTTGCGATTGGTTTAATTTATATAATGGGGTGGGACAACGTAAAAGAGTGGCTGTAATAAAAAGCTAATAGCATCGCAGTAAAGTTTCGCTTCAACTTCAAGAGCACTTTTCAATTTATTACCATTCCAAGTACTCTTCGAAATATGATTACGAAATATTGCCATATATGGACGATAGGATCGGACAAGGAGGTTCCGGTTTTTCTGTGTCATAAATAGAGCAAAATTTTTGGTTAACTTGCTCGAGGTCGATAGCAAAAGGAATGGTTTGACGATATAAAAGAGAGGTTTGTCTGCTTGTATATCAGCATAAGGAGATAATGAAACTCATCGTTTTATGTCTCTGGCGACGAGCACAAGGTGGTGCTGTATCTAGATTCGTAATGATGTTAGCGCTGTAAGCCGCCAATGCGAATCTTACAGCTTATCTGACACTGGGCTCGTGGACCCGGATCCACGACCTGTTTGTGCTGTGTATATCCTTATTAGCCCCACGTTCTAAAGAGCACGCGTATCACTTACCATCAGGTGAACGTTCCGCTCGTCTCGTCGCTTAATCAAATAACGAAAAAGATCTTTGCCATTTTCTTTATCTAACTAGCTATATTACAATGAGATAATCATCGTCATTGAGCCTTCTTTACTTTTAAAATTGAGCATTCCTCTTTTATGAAACAGATGCCAACTCTTGACTAATATACATTTAACAAAATAATTGTTTATTACGAAATAACTTTAAAAAAGAAACTAAAACCGTTTCCTATATAAATGAACAATCATAACTCCAATAATACATATTTTCAACTCTTTTAAATACTTATTACCACATATCATGCTTGAGTATGAAGTAAAACAAAGTATTTTAATTGTTCTAAATGTATTTTTGGTGTGGAGATGTATCATATTATGTATGTACATGTAGTCAGTCGTGCCAAGTCCTACGAAAGCACATGTAAACTATTTCTATTCAAAGTGATTATATAGACGCAACAGCGTATAGATAATAACTATAGTTCACATCTCTCTATGTAAATTACGAGATAAGGGTAAAAAACTGGGTTAACTATTGGTAGGTCCCTTTTGCCGGATACCGTCTAGATAAGTACCGCCGCAGCGCATATTTCCGTCATCAAATAGTGGTGTGTAAACATTACTGTGTTCCGGTTTGAAAGGCGTTATACCTATTGAAATTACTGCGGTAACGTGATTTAACATCTTGTCTCAAGATTATGGACACTAAGTGGTGCTGTATATACTAATAACTAGTGCCACGTTGGTATGGGTTACCAAAACTCGTAAACTTCTCGCTCGTCTTGTCGTTTCGTTGAATTAAAAAAAAAAAAACCTTTTTTGTTGATTATTATTTAGTATCGTTTGACTCGATCTTTAATATTGGTTTGACGACAATTATTTGCTACATATTTATAGTTATCATTCGTCAAGTCTTCGTCGCTAGTCTTTATACGTAGTAATAAATATAATTATTATTAGTATTAGTTAACAATTTCCTTGACTTTGTATTTGCATAATAAAATTAATAATAAATAATGTAATAACATCAACAAGCTGGTAAATGATAAAGCATATTATTTTATTCAAAAATAATGTTAATTTGTGTAATACTACATACGTTGTCCATTAAGCTAAATTATGCAATTTTTTGCTTTACGGATTTTCTATTACTTTCATAAATATTTATGCAACTAAAGAATTTACTTATTTTCCATGGCTATGTAATATTATATACTACTGACTCTCTAGGATCGGTTCTCATATCAGAGGATCGTGGTCAACGTTAGGGTTGGGTCTGGCGGTGGCCGCCCCTTACACCGGATAAAGTTGCGCGGTAACTTGCGATTGTTCCGATTTTAAAAACGTACACTTAAATTAAATAATTTGTTGTTATAACTATCACTGAAATTAATATTCTTGTAATTTAACTATTGATACAAGCAGGACGGTTCACCTGATGATGTCATGGATGTGCTTAAAGAAGTGGCGATGGTTAGGTTGTTTATAGTGTACGTCGCTTTCAGAGGTAATATTTAAGTATCATTAGCTAAGTAACGTCAAAAACTATGGACACCGTTTAATCCTGAGCACAACAATGTTTACACATTACTGTTTGACCACAAAAATACCGGGGGCAACTTCTTAGACCGTATCTGTAAATACGTACTTGCTATCACTCTTTAATTATATGCATATATCTTCATTTATGTAAAACCAAGTTAGAACCCTATATTATAGATATCCCGAGATTTTTCATCATGAGATCTCCAAAACTATTAAACGTAAACTTTCAAAATTTGATAGACATATAGCTTCTACCATTTGGAGGTCAGCTAAGAATGGATTTTACAAAATTCCACCCCCTAATGGAGTTGAGCGGAGGAGGTTTAATAACGGAAAGGGAAACGGCGGGTTGCCGCTGAGCGCGAATATTTCTGACAAATTTCAAGTTTAATTTTATATTATAGCTAACAAAGAGGGCTAAGAACTGTTATAGTATATGTACATATAACTTTTTAACAATATTTTTATAATTTTACATTTCGACCTAATACACATTTAATTTATTACCATTACATTAAAATGACTGTCTTAACAAACATGAACTAACTTCGGTTGTTATTTGCTTCAATGGAAAATTTATCTTATCTCGGTTCACAGTAGATAAGGCTTGGTTGAGTGCATAAGATGCAGTTAAGGTTAGGGTTATCTTAAGAGCTGAGTTGCCATGCTTCCTCAGTTCCCTATTAATAATTTGTCACTTCTCATTATTACTTTCATGTTTAATAAATATTATATTAAATATTTCCTTTCTTTATCCACACATTGTTATGTATTGGTAATATTCTTTATGCGAAGATAAATTTTGTATATAATTGCATAAACTTTCTTTCTATACAATAACTTAAAAAAGTTGTAAATAGGGAAAAATTTCTATATCATAATAATAAGTTTAATCTAAATTGCAATTTGCTTAAACCACCAGGTTTAAGGTCGCAACACTAAAGTACCAACTTTAGCGACCTATCCTAAGAATATCTATTGTTTTAGAGACGACCATGTCGTACTTGATGATAGTGATGATAGTATGTTTTACGCTTGCTTTTTATACAATGGACTGGATAACTTCACCGCACCTTATTGTATTTGTCGTATTAATACCTAAAATGTTAAGTGCCGTTATTCCAATAATCTCACTAGATACAACGCTCTTCAGAGTGGAATACAATGGTATAATATTTCCCAGTTAAAATAAGCGCAACGCAATATAACCTTTACTAACTCCTGAACAGAGGCTTGTACCATAATATAGGTTATAAGTAGTAAACATTTAAATGTTTGTACTTTTAAACTCTCATGTATTAAACATTACGAACAATATCGATGACAATCTGCGACGTGCGTGGATATCGTGCGGTTATCACTGTCTCCTTATCGCATGTTATAAAAAGTGATTGCCTATAAATATTACTGGAACGTAACACATTTGCAAAATGTTCGGGGGTAAGTTATATATCGTAGAATTTCAGATTTATCATTTTTCATTAGATCCTCTCGTAATAAATGAAATTTACTGTACTTGTTGATCAATATATAAATATCGTTTTCATTCGCTGTAATACTTACAAATTTTTTATATTTTTATTAGGATCACATTTCATGAACTCATTCGACATAGTTCCAGGTTTATAAGATACAATTCCACTTCCTGGTTCCTAGTGCGGAAATCATAGATATATAGATATTAATACTTCAGATATCATATTTATAAAATCAAAAATAGTTCAGATATCATATCTAAAATAATAATTAGAAACGATAAGAATTGATTAATTACATATAATCTATAGGGATATACTATACACATTAAATTTAGAGGAATGATTATTGAAGAAGAAGCAAATAAAGATAGGTGAAGTTAGTTTCTTACATGACATTTAGATATGTTTTGTTAGACTTATTAGACATAGAATATCAACAATTACTTGAAAAGGCTTTAGGGATAGACGCACAACTAGAAAACTGTCCCAACACCTTTAACTTGAAGAAATAATCATCATCATTAGTCAATAGATGTTCACTGCTGGACATAAGTCTCCCCCAAAGATCTTCACATCCGCATCCGCACAATCCGCATGGCCTCCGGTACCGTTGAGCACGGGACTGTCGTAGAGGTTCATATGGGGGGGATTTGGACAATTTCCCACCACGCTGGCCCAATGCGGATTGGCGGTGAGGATGTGATGTGAGGCAGGTGAGGTTGGCTTGGGTCCCGAGAGTTGTTGTGCGGGGCCCTTTACACCCCTATGTAATACGTTCCTGTAATATATGTTCGCTGTAAACGTAATAAATGTCGTTGACAATAAACCTTTTAATAGGTTGCAACCATTAAATGTTAAAGTTGTGGAGAATTCATCTTTAGAGATTTTGCTTCCTGTCTCTTACATCTCTGAAATAGATTCTTTTAAATTATTTGTCAGACTTTGTTAAATTTCTGAGTTTAATATTCGTTATAACAATATTAAGTTAATGATTTAAGCCGTAACTAACGTAATAAGTTAAACTAGATATTTAACTTTTGAAAGATGATTAAACGAAAACACCACTTGGATTTTTTGTTTTTTAAGTACAAAGGTAACGCTTATCTCAGATTGCTAAATCATTGGTTAGTATTACAATATACTTTGTTGTCGTTTTACGTATATTAAAAATTTATCGAATATCTCTTGCACCGACTCTAATACCGCTTTGCAATTACTCCCTCGTGCAATGTCGTTTATTTTCACACAATATGTGGGTCAATGCAGCACACGCTTTATACACAGCACTCAGAGGGCCGCAACGTATCTATTATTAGATATTAATAGTGTCTTGGTCGATGTTAATAGTTTCAAACTCATGTATATCAAAGTATTAACAACATTCGCATAAATACTTTAACTGGAACATGAAGGCGCAGCACCAACCTCAAATGTCAACAATGAAAAGTAGAAGGGTTTAAAAATAATAATTCTTCAAACTCCCCTACCTTAATAATTATTGGTTATTATACTCGTTTTTATATTATTCTGTTGGGTTTACGTAATAAACCATCCGGCAAAAAACCATAAATAAAATCTGCATACAATACCTTAACATATCTTTAAATATGAAAAGCAGTGTGCTTGTATACCAGAATTAATATCTGTTGTACTTGTGAACAAATCCGGTATTTTTTAATAGTTTTAATATGTACTATTAATAAATACTTTTACATGTACAATATATGTACATAAATAAAAATTCAGTGATTTCTTCGTACTTATGCTTAAATTCATATATCTTTATTTATTTATGTTTCGGCTAAGTAGACGCAGTTGTATGGTACATATTAAGCATATTTTTAGACTTCAATGATCAAAGAAAATTATTTTGTTTGGGATCGCGACCCCTTAACTCTACAGCGATGTCTTTATAAATTTATTGTATATGTATATTTTCATGAAAAGTTTATTTTTTATTCTGTTATAACTCTACACGAGATGGCACTGCTGTGTATCCTTATATATCCTTTAACCAATTTTGTTTGTACTAAATACGAGTATATTGATATTTAATTAATAATGTACTACACATTAGCTGGTTCGTTGCTATTTATGTATCCGGATATCGTCTAGGTAGGCACTGCTGCAATTCCTATTTCCGTTGCCAAACAGTAGGGTGCAAACATTACAGTGTTCCAGTTTCAAGAGAGTTGTAGCAAGTGAAATTATTTGAGTAATGTGTATGTCTCAAGGCGAATAGTACAATGGTGTGCAGTGTATATCGTCCTAACCATCGTCACGTTGCCCTGGGTAAGCGTCTTACTTATATCAAATGAAAGTCTTACTTTTCTCGTAGCATCAAAAAAGAAGTATTAAAACAACTAATTTGTATATACATGGTGTAGAATCGACCATCGAATTCAATTATACAGTTCTATCTATGTTCTGAATGTTAAGACTATTACAAGCTGAGTCAATGACTCTCATCCGGAATATAACGATGCAATCTGCTGATAAACTACTGCGGTGGCGTGATGTGCTAGCTATAGGGGCAACTTTAAACTAGCTCAAACAAAAACAGCACTTATCCTATGTAAATAAAGAGCTTAATTGGGTAACATATTTTCTAAAATGATTTATTATGCAATGAAACGGACTACGGAATCCCAAAATACGATATGACTGATGAAAAATAATGATAACGATATGAAGTGAACATCGATTGTTTGGATGCGACGGATGACGCTGGGGGCGATTAGGTAGTCCAACTTGATGTGGCCATTCACTATACATTATTCAATGAATAAATTTTAATCGTTATTTACGCTCTAGTTATTGTTACGCGAAGTTTTGATTTACAATTGCAGGCGTATAGTTATTACGATACCCAAGTAATTAGAATTTAAGATAAGTACGCCAGTAAGAAATAAATAAGCCATGCTCTATGTTGAACAAGTAGATAGTTTAATAGCAGAAAAGCACTTTCTGCTCTTATGCGACGTAAAACTTATCTAGTGAAAAAGATAAGTGTGCTTTATAACTATCTAAAAATATGAACTGTGGAATATGTATATATATATCATCATCAGCCGATAGACGTCCACTGCAGGATATAGGCCTGCCTTAAAGATCTCCAAGTTTATACGGGTTCACGTGGGAAGATTGGGCCATTTTTTTCCACGCTAGCCTAATGCGGTCTGGTGGGCGCCAGAGCCTCGTTAGTTGATTAGCATGGTGCACCACGAGCAGGTGAGGTTGGCTTGGATCCCGTGAATTGCTGTGGGGGAGCCTCTAACAGCTCTTTGTATATATGTACACAACCTACTGTTGTGATTCAAAACCTTCCCAAGGAAAGAATCAAGGCCACGAATCCAACATATTGACCAGGTTCAGGCCAATGTGTCACATGCGTAAGAAAACTGCTGGCTTTGGAACATGTCGGTTTCCTCACAATCTCTTCCGTTTCAAGAAACTCAAGTTTAATGGGTATCGAACCCGAGCCATTCTGAAACGTGTGGAACCGCAGTACAAACTGAGCTATCACAGTTTTAAACAATTTCATTAATATTTTTATCATCGCTCTTAAAAAATACTTCACGATTATACTTACCATTCCTAACCAAGTAACGATGTACATCGGAAAAAGAAGTTTGAATCCGTCTGGGTGTTGCAGTTGTTCGGTCGTTGGTCTGTTTCTGCTCCAGGGGAATGTACTGCACCCTTTTGGGGTCATTGACTTTCACCCCCTCCCAACCTACCCTTCCCCTCTATACACTACTTCTAACTGGAACTAAAATTACAGTTTCGCGTGGTTGTATTCCGGTTATTGTCCTCCTTGCACAGCCACTGATGAAAGCTGATTAAAGATTTGTCAAAACAATTTCATATGTGTTTTTATAGAATATTCATATATCCTAATATTTTTCACATAAATTAAAATTGTGCATTTATCTCCACATAACACATTCACAAGGCCTGTGACCACATCGTATTATTACATCGTGGTAGGTCTCTATTGCCGGAGATCGTGTAGGTAGGTACTATCGCAGCGGCTATTTCTGTCACCAAACAGTAATTTGCAAATGTTTCTGTGTTCCGGTTTGAAAGGCGCTGTGGTTAAGTGAAATTACTGGGGTAACGAGACCTAACATCTTACGTCTCAAGGCAACAAGCACAAAATGTGGTGTAGAATATAATATCGTAACTAGTGTCATGTTGTTACGGGCAGGCACTTAGTATGAAGTGAACGTTCCGTTCGTCTCGTCCAGTGTCGATCAGATCATAACGCTTTCTTTTCCTAGTTGAAAAAAGGAGAGCGTGGTCGTATTTAACTTTTGGCATGATCCCGTCAAACATGTTCGTGTTTAAGTAAATGAAATCACAAAAGCTTGTTGCAAGCTTTGTCACAAAATCTATGCAATGGTCCATAACAAATATTTTTATCACAAAAGTATTTCTTTTTTAGTTTTATTAATATTGCTGTAACGTCCTTAACTTTCCAATTGAAATTCAACTCTTTTTGTTACATCGGTATCGTCGAATTGAATTCAAAGAGTCATTAATAAAATATGACTTACGTTACGGCATTGGGCTACCAAACACACTCTTGTTACGTTTACAGTTCGTTGACTCTTTTCTCCTTAACAGTATTATTGTATTTACTGTGTGTTGGTAAAATGTCTTTGAAATATTTGTAGTCGTGAAATTTATACGAGATTATTTTAACAACTTTTACGGGAGATTCTATGTTCGTACGATAAAAGACGGAAGGTGTATGATTTTGTTTGTCGCTCGAGTCTTATTAATTTCTGAAACTGTGTTAGGGTTACGTGTTAAACGATAATGACTAAGTCGTACGTTAAGTGAATCATTTGCAGGTTAAACCTATAAAAATTTTTTTTCAATGGCACACGTGTTACTTGGCGGAGACGCTTTCGCCTCTTTACTGTTACCGAGGTGGTCGGAGACTTGCATTCAGTCACGTGGTCGGTATTGACCTGTATGAAACTTGCCGTTCGTCGAATTCGTAAGCGTGCAGCTCGTCACGTAAGCTCTATCTATACTTATGCCCTGCCCATTTAAAATGTTGCCACATCCAATATGAACTAAAATGATGATGACCAATCAAAAATGGAGTTGGTATTTTCAACATAACATTCCATTACATTCGATTGGTTTGCACATTTAAAATTCGCAGCGGATTCGAAGAAAATATGTTTCATTACAGTCAGTAACGTGACGCTGATTGTTTTGACAATTGACTTGCGAAACGCAGAGATTGTACAATTTTCTTTTCGGATATCGAAAAATATTCACCATATAATTCTCCTACATCTTCTATCACATAGGATTTTCATAATACTGTAAATACATTAATAATTTCTAGCCGCTTTTTGTATTCTTAAATTTTAGATAAATGTAGTCATCCGTTGATATTTGAGGCACACTATAAACCAAAACAATGAATGATTATATTTTTTTTTACTACGAAGCTTATAAAAACATTGGTCAACCTTTTCATCACACCATGAACATTTAACAATTTAGTTTTTATAACACAGCCTATTCTAATAAAGTAGTTGTCAATTTTTGTTATTGCTAAAAAAACCTTAAGTTTACTGAACAAAAACGCGTTAATTGAAAAAAAAAAATGTTTTATATTCATATGAATATTATCGTACATCCAAATTTGAGTGTATTGTATGTATAAATGTAAAGTCATTCCCGATCAACATTTTATAGCACATTTTCCGACCCCTTCGAATTGGTATTGCATGACGTTATCGCTTTAAATGGGACTCACTAAAGCACTTGATTTATCATGTTGGTGATGTAAGGTTTGTATGGTCCACGTTGTTCTAGTCACGTATATTCGACAACCAAACTACTCCTACTTTTCCGGAGACCATACCACAGCAACCTCCTATTTTTTCCGCCAAACTACGTAGCAGCTAGTTAAAATAATCTGGATATTATCATGCAGTATATACCATAGCAACTAGCGGCATATTGTAATCGGCAGACGATTAAAGATCAGCTGAACGTTCTGCTCGTATCCTCGCTTCGATGGAAAAAAAATCTGACTCTTATATTAAAGTTTACTACTTTAAGTGACATGTTAGTCTTGAATTGCCAGCATCAAATACAATGTATATAGAAATCTTTTAAAAAATTCGTTTATAAATATAGTAAATATAAAAAAAAAACAGAAGATATACTGCTCGAGTCAATGACCTAATCCTTACGGCCCTAATTTCGTAATGATTTCCAGTACGCGATCTGCACTTTACGTTTCGCAAGTACTGTCTGTCTGACCTGAAACCAGTTCAAACTGTTTAAGTATTCGCCTTTGTCATTAATTATTACCGCCATTTGCAAATATTCATTAAAATTACACTTTTTTTACAACTCATTGATAAACATAAATAGACGAATAAAAAGTCATACATATTACGAAATAAATTATTTCATTATGGGGTTTATTATTACAGCAACCATTCCTTTTACAGTCAACTACGCATATAAGTGTCCCTCACCACAACTCATGGGATCCGAGCCAACCTCACCTGCTCGTGGTGCACCCTGCTAACGAACAAAAGAGACTTTGGCTCCCACCAATCCGCATAGTGCCAGCGTGGTGGGAAATGACTTTAATCCCCCATTATGAACCTCTACAAACGCGGGGATTTTTGGGAGTGGCCTATGTCAAGCAGTGGACGTCTATTGGCTGATGATGATTGCACACGTACATTTAATAACTCACGTCATGGATATTACGAAACAAAATGGCGCCAGAAACTTTCTTACTCCTACCGATTTAACTAATATATACCACGTGAAGAAAAGGATCACTTTTCATGTAACACCTTTTTACGTTAATAAGTACGTGAAGACACTGAAAAGTTATTGCAAACATTTTTCATCGCTTCTACGTTAATAGTAACGCTGTAACATTAATGCAATGTTTTCTTAGAACGCAATTTGTTTTAATGTGTACATCTATGCCGCCGATCAAAATCAAGGCCATTTTCGCTAAGTAAATAAAAATCGATTTTTTACTTAGCGACATAAGCTATCCACGCGTATATTTGCTTAGTTTAATATTCACAATCAATTTCTGTTGTGACGGAAACTCTTGTGAATTAATTCAATCGTAATTCGGCTCTACGTCATCTTGTGTACTACTACTACTTGTGTAGTAGTAGTGGGTGTATTAAAACAGTTAACTTTTTTTTATTATCTATTTTTTTATTTTAGTAAATACATCACAAATAAAATTTATTACATCAGATTGAGTTTGCAAAATTTTACGCAACCGTACAATTGCTTACTCATGGGCTCGTGCTGTTGGATATCAAATAATACCAGTCGGTTTGGAGAAGGCACCAAGTAATCAACAATTTGGTCTACATGACGTATTACTGTTTTTCAAGCAGTTAAATATATATATAATTGTGTTTCATTGTGTGGATTTGTTTCAATAGTAAGTTATTATTTTATTTTTATGTCGAATTATTTATTGGTTTGAATATATAGTGAAAATTTTTTTTGGCGTTAAAACTATTTAACTACGGTTGTCGTCAATAGAGAACGGAGCAAAATTTTCGTTAGATACAACTACCGTCAGTAAACGATGAAGCGGTTTTTTTTTTTTTTGAGATATGATAATCTTCGATGATTTGATTAAATTTGAAATTATGCTGCGAGCGGGTGACGCTAATCAACTTTAATTTTTTTCATCGAAATGTTGTCGACAATGCAATTGAATTTTGTCAAACACATTTAACACAATTAACCAGCTATTCCTCGCTGGCCTTGCTGGCCGTGATGTAGATTTGAAATTTTTCAGAAATATTCCCAACCTGCCTACCGCCTCGTGGGATGGGACCCTTCCTTTTATTATAACACTTGAAATTCCCTTTGGGGTAAGAATTTGGAAAAACCATTTTTAACTTGCCTCTAATTTGCGGAAGTAATATCTATACCAAATTTTGGGTCTTTACGTCTAAGTTTTAGAGATTTTGTGATGAGTCAATGAATCTCGATATCTCCTATATATATAATATAGATACCCAAAGTAAAGGGTTAGAGAACATTTCCATAGTCTTCATAAAATCTATTAATAATGCAAGTTGTTAATCCTTATTATATCTTCGACGGCAGTAGCTGGAACGGAGTCCATTAAAGGTCGGTGTTGTGTTACGCGGCTAAATTGTGGAACAACGCGGCTCCATCCATACGTATCGGATGACAGGCATCTCGCGCGCACTCCTCGTCATACCTCTGACATTATAGCAATAATAAGTATTATACTTTGAAGTAATTACATGAATAGAATAAGTAATAACAGCATATATACTTTTCTCCCTCGATTTGCACGGTGCTCGAATTACACAGTTTTCGATGATCGCAAAGAAACTTATTTGGATATTTTTTCGTTAGCTTCGTTTGCAAAACTATCGGAATAAAATCGTTTTTTTTTTTTTTGTTATTTAAAAACCGCATAAAAGCCAAATTGTATAATTTGAGTACCCTACAAATAGGTGCATTATCTAAAACAAATTAAGTATTTGAAGTCGGCGTACGCTGTATGCTTCTAAAGCTGCTGCTTTTTTTTCTGAAGTTATTCCCTTCTTAATCGGTTTTTGCGATATTCCGAGGGTGGTGGGGCTATATTATTTCTACCCGTTTCCTTCCTTGTTTCTATTTTCCTTGTTACGTACATATTTTTTATTGTAAATCATAAATATCCTATTTTATTATTGTTGAAAAAAAAAAATTATATACCTTCCTATATCTTTATACATTTCCAATTTTAAATTTCTATTTGAACAACCTAATAAAATTTACATGATTCTATTCAAAGAAAAAACATAAATCTTAATGAGTTGCCATAAAATTTATTCATCTCTTTAAATTTTACTGAAAAATTACTATGATGCAGTAAAATGCATTACTTAATAATTTATTGAATACACCTCAAGAAAGATTATGATATTTTTATAGTTTTGTAATGGACTGTACAATTACGAGACCATATTTATATACATTGTTACATTTTAATTTTCCGTGTCTAGTGTTACTTGGCCTCTTACAACTGGCACAGGCCAATTTTGACCGATTGATTCCTATGACGTCATAGTGCAACATTTTCTCATCATCGACTTAATCAAGAATCAAGTTTAATAATATTTTAAGGTTTTCATATTTGATTTATTCAATAAACAAAAATTTTACTTATTATTATCATGCATAATTTCCTTCAAATAATTTTTAACTTGTCTTTCTGTTCAAGAATTACTACTACAATATTGTTTCTAGAGAGATATTTCTTTGTTTTATATTTACAAACATGTAGACGAAATAATTTTTTTTATTCTTAATAGTTTTTATTTAATAGCGCCTTAAGGTAAAAGTTGATTTTCATTACGCCTAACATACTGACCTGTTTCGTTTGATTCGTGGATTGCTTTATTCTGTTATGTAAATTTTTAAGTTACTTTACGTGTATGATGTAAGTTGTTGTTGATGCAATGTTAAAAAAAAACTATTACCATACGTACGATTAAAGTTAAAACACTAATAAAAGGTGTAAATTTATTCTAATCATAAAAAATGTAAATGAATTCTGAAAGCGTTGCGGTAACTACACTATGGTTTATAATAATTCCAAGTATTTAAAGAAGCGCAGTGCAAAATTATATAACTGTTTAATTTGTATAAGTAGTAAGTACTCTAAATTTTAATATATCGCGTGTTCTCCGATGATCTTTATTTTACGGAGACCGTAGTCCTTGTATCATGAGAGGTTATTGAATTTAATCAAAGTAATGGTAGGTAGTTCATAACAGTATCGTATGGTCTGTTCGCAACAGTGTTTGAGTGAGTATCACACGCGTGCTAGTGATCTCTCATTAACCTGACCGTGATCGCGACGGGCCACCGGTGGGCCAAGAACTGTTATCGCACCGCCGCGTGTCCACCGAATGAACGGAGCGGCAACCCTCGAAAATTTATCATTTTACGGTGCGGCATATACTATGCGTTGAGCGCGTCACTGGCGTCACGAGTGCGCCGCCGTCGCACGCCGCGTATCATTCCCTCCGCGGACTCCGCACCGAGCGCACACTACTCGCAACCGCAACCGCAACTTGACCACCGGAACTCGCGCTCACAGTCAGCTGTTCCTCCATACCAAACTCGAGTACGTCTTCGCTTTAACAAAACGGACTGGAGCTCTAAACCCATCATGGTAAGATTCAGTGGTCGTGGACAGTGTATAGTGCAATTGTGAATGTGTTTGTGTCGATTACTCGACCGTCCGGCGCGTATTACCCAATATAATGTGATAATAATGTTACATAGCCAGATACTACACGTACTTCGCTCACGTAATAATATATGACTTGTATATAATAAAAATCGGCTTGCTCCGGTTAATAGGTATCAATGTAATTCGCGAATGGTGAAGTGGTTATAGTATAGGTGTTTGTGTGAAAAGTATATTTATTCGTTGTTTGGTGTTGTAACGTTGAGGCGATGCGCCGGCGGGTGGATGCGTTTTCAGTTCGCGATCATTGCGATTGTCTTATTTTCGAGAGCCGCTAAAATTAGCGGGCACGTCCCCCGCCGTCCCGTACCGTCCCCTGTCGTCCCTCGCCGTCCGCGGCCAGTTACGTAACTACGGTGCGCCGGCCTTGACTCCCGCGCCGTTTCCATACGCCATTGCCCACATAAATGCATCGCCTCCACTCCACACACAGGCGTTTACTTACATTCACAACATTAAGGGAATTACTGCTACGTTAAAGAAAATATCATACGATTGTAGGCTTACATATTCATTATTTAGATTGCTATCAATAAAAGATAAGCTAAACGCTTTACAAATTCCGCACTATCTTGATTTTATTTACAGTTCAGAATTTTTAATCCAAAAAAAAAAGGTATAAACATTCTGACTTGATTTGTTACTTTTATACAATAATAACTGAGATACATTTGTTTGTACAGAAATTCCACAGTAAACATTTTGTTGACGCAATAGACACTAGTGGAAATTTTTAATTTTTCTATAATATTACTAAAAAATTCGTTTAAACCTATAACTAAACATATTTCGTTGGTCTGGTATAAATATGTGCAAAAAGCAAACATCAAGATCAACCTTGGGAAGTTCATTTTGTAAATATTTATCATACGCCAGTCTGCCGCCTGTCTTGTGCTTTATTCTAATCTATCTTACATCTACTTAAGAAGCATTATGTCATTGTGTACTTAACAACATCACTTAAGTTACATCTTAAAAACCCTTTTAAATTTAATAAACAGCTGGGAACAATCATAATAGTTATTTCAATTGTATTCTTTAATCAAGAAGTAGTAAGCGGTTTATATGGCATTTTTACTAGAACAATTTTTGTAAAAAACGTTTATGATGTAACGGAAAATTAAAAAAAAGTGGAATTATTATTATTTTATATAAATTAACAATGTAATTTGTATGGCAACTTCAAATGCAATACATCGTCGTAGACAAATTTATTCACGATTATATTGACTTATGACTTATCATCAGATGGTGCTATTTATTGTTCTCAAGTATACTATAATTTCTCATGCAAATAGCTACTGCAAACGTAAAGCAATTTGATTTTTTTTTTCATATTTTATTTCACAGTAATAATAATTATCTATTAGTGCTCATGAATTGCAGTTCATAGATAACTCAAACGTGTTTATGCGGCTGGTGTGACTTATCTAAAATAATTATAAAGTTGAATATCGTTTATAATTTTTTTAATTGATTATACTGAAGGTTGCAAAACCTACTTATTAGTTGCTAGGAGAGTTAAGTAAATTACGAAATAATAGTCTTGACTAAAAATGTAAATGTATGACGTCATTTGCCCTCCGTCGTATGAATTTGTTGAATTGCGTTACTCATCGAACTGTTTCACGGCCAAGGCCGCTAGCAAACAGCTGTTATGTTACTGCGATATTGGAGATGACCAATTGTTACAATCAGAGATTGAGAAATTAACTTCAGTCGTAACTTACCATTTCTGTGTTTACACCATATTACATGCTTAAAAAATATGGTGGATATATCTTCAAATAGGCATCAGATTACCTATGTGAACATAAATAAAACTTTTGTGGGAACACCCGTAGATTTTACTAAATATTTTGGTTTGAATGCAGTCGAGATAAAGATTTGTTGTCGTAACGTACAGATGTGAATATCGCATTGAAATCTCAAACAATCGATAGGCCACCCTTCTGCGTTGTTGTTGCTGCGCGCGCAGCCGGGCCCGTTAGTGAATGGCCGCCTCGAAGGAAACTCGGGGGATGGGGATTTGCAAGGTCGCCAGCAAGGCCGTACAATGTTCCTACGTTCATCCCTTTCGTAAACCGACTACTCACATACCGCCATCCCTTTCGGATCGATCCCTCTACAGAATGTAATGCACTTGCAACCAAACAATCTTAAAGCTGTATCTATTTCCATCAACTATATATATGTGATGGTTTCATTGTAGTTGCGTCATTATTACAAAAATCCATTAATCAGAAATTCTTAATTGTTGATTTGCTATTGACAGTACAGTAACAGGTTTGTTCATTCATTAAAGTTTTGTTACCATTAGAATGTAAGGTTTTTTTTTTAATTCAACTAAGCGACGAACGGGAAAGAAAGATCTTTTGATGGTAAGTCATACGCCAGCCTGTAACTACTTCGCGATAGTTAGGATGATATACACTGCATTACATCGGGCTGGTCATTTTGAAATATGAGATGTTACCCTAATAATTCACTAACTACAGCGCCTTTTAAATCGGAACACGATAATGTTATCACATTACTGTTTGGCGGCAGGAATAAGAGCTGCTATAGACTACTACTGCCTAGACAGTCTCCGGCAACAGAGACCTACCGTCAGTAAAAAAATAGGAAAGTTTTGTTCAATTTAGGAATATCGATAATATTTGAGATAATGTCGTGTACCGTAGTGCATTATTCAGGAGATGTTGATTTTATGAAAGCGTCACTTTCTGTCGAGCTCACCCATTTTAATCTACAAGGTTAATACAATCGTGAACCTTATAAGCTCAATAACAATATCTTATCAAAGCGCTCAGCGTTAAGAGATTTAATGGTTCCAATTGAAGATTATTGACGCAGATGTTACCCGCAGGACCACAACACGGGTTATCTTCGACTGACATTTATTAATGATGTTTATAGATTTACAAACTGATACGGTTTACAAAGTGTTACAATCTTACATTTTTCGCTGTTCTCTAATGCTTGTGTTAATGAGGGCTAACTATCTCATTATACAATCCGTTGAATTATCAGCATCTTCTTCGTCGGTATCATTCTTATTCTTGACAGAGTGGTCGTGACACTAGGTTTTGATCGCAAGCTTAATAACACTTCGCCATTCCTCTCTTATGGCCGCCTTGCTGGTGCATTCTTATAGTAGCAACGATGATGAGCCATTTACTGCCGCCTTTATCTGGTCAGGAAAGAAAGAAAAAAATTATCATCATATAATTATTCTAATCGTATACAATATTTTGTGTATGTGTATGGAGTAATTCGTTAAAAAATTTACAATTAAAACTTGTCTGGATGAAATTTTGACAGCTTTTTTTAGATAATTATTATCGTTTAGAGAAAAAAAAACATTTAACAACATCCGCTTAAATTTATTATCTTACAGCTTATCTATGTTATTTAGTACTAGTGTGAGCTTGTTAAACATCGGCCTTGAGTATTGTTGGCTGATTGCTTGCAAGTGCATACACATCTAGTTTGATGACGCTGCTCATACATTTTATATTAATACATTGTATTGGCACTGTAACGCACGTTTGCGAATCCAATTAACGCTTAGTGCTTGCTGACTTACTACCGTTCTCATTATCGTCTTTTGTTATACTATACTTGCCCCTTTATGAGAAATTTACATAGGTATACCCTAGCTAAAATAACTTGATTTCACAAATACTAAACATTATTAAAATTCATTGCGGGTCTTTTAAATTAATGAATCGGTCAATATATTAACAATTGGTTATGGATTTATATCTGTATACATATTTAGACTTTAGATCAAAATGTTAGAGTATTTTTATAATTAATGCGTAATAGACAAGCGGTAGACTTAATAGTCTATATTAGTGTTGGCAAATCTTTTGTTTTGTTCGCAGCGGTATCGAGTGCAAAGGTGAGGTGTTTGCTGCACACCAAGTGCAGCATGCTATCTTAAAGCCTGCTGTAGTACCGACTGCAGCGAAGGCAGCGCCCGTAACGATTTGCCAACCGGCACCAGAGGTAGCAAACGGCGCTATAGTAGCCGCCATCCTCCCAGAAGAGGAGCGTCCCATACCCGTTACAGAACTAATATTCGCACCGCGAAAGAAAGAGATGAACAAAGGCTTTCTCATGTTCTCCCAAGACGAGGGACTTACAAGTGAGTGGCACTCGAACTTCCACAGCTTAGGTATCTGTTGCTTGCTTTATTATTTTTTGTTTGTTTTTCATTTAAACTATATGAAAAAACCTACCTAATGTAATATTTCAATAAATCCTTTTTACAGTGCTTAAGGACGAGCCTGAAGACCTCACACATTTGGCTCCAACAGCCGGCGATGCTTGTATACCTCTGGAGAACAACAGCCCTTTTGATATGTTCGACGATTTTTACTATGATAACTACTGTAGCTTGCTCGGTGACGATTTAGCAACAGGATCGCCAGTCGATTCCTTAACCGCCGATTCATTACTGTCCTCACCTGATCCTCAGGTAAGATGTGTGGTATTATATAAATTACCAACACACTTTCTTTAGCGTCAATAAAAATATTTATTACATTTTGTTACATTGCAGGAAACTGAATCATCATGCGAACAGTCGTCCCTATTAACAGAATTGACGCTAGATGCGTTCGACAGCGGTCGGTCAGATAATGACATCGAGGATGGAAATTCCCCATTTATCCCTACTAGCGATGAATTGCCGGTCTTGGAATCGGCCGTTATGTGGGGAGCATTGCCTGATAATGTCAGCCTTGCTAGGCCCCAACCATCTGAGGCGCAGACAGTGTCCTCCGCACCGGCGTTACAGCGTTTACTAGCTGCGACCCCCACAGGGCCACCACCACAAGATCTCATTACAAACATTTATTCGGACCAAGGTATAAATTATAAATATTTATGTGTCTTTTATTCTTTTATAAATTTGCCGTGACATGAAAATAACTTTTGTATTTTAGGTCTCATTCCAAATAGGAGTGTTCCCACATGGGATACGGGAGTCAAGAGGGTTTTAAAGCAGGAAGAAGAACCAATCGCCAAACGTGTAAAACGCAGCCCTTCTCCAGCACCTGTGACTCAAACAAAAAGTACACAGTCCTCGAGCGTCCTCATGAACCTCCTGGTGAGCGGGTGTGATGTAGACGCCGGGTACATTTGCATGGTGCAGTGTCGCCCGCGTCCCAAAGCAAAGGCTTGAATCAATAAGAGTGGTTTATAGAATAACTGTGATAATGGACGTCCAGTGTACAGGATAAGTGTCTCAGCGGTTGGTTGACCGTGAATACAGCCCAAAATCAAAAGTTATATATTTTTCCCCTATCGTGTCGTCAATGTTGTGATATTAATTACCCATATCGATTTTTTAACGTCTATTAATCGTGACCTCGGCACGATTTCATATCTTTAAAATATCGACCTCTTGAATTATCCACGGCACTTTCCCTAGAATTCCAGTTGGATGAATTGGACGAACTCGATGGTTTAAGAGATGGGTCAGAGGATGATGATGTCTTTATAGTAAGCGGTGGAAAACGGTGAAAGCAATTGTTAAAATTTCGTTTTAGTGCTTAAGTTTAACGTACGCATATCGTTGTGATTATGTGATGGACACTTGAATCTTGTTTTAGGTTATCTTTGTAGTTTTTGTCGACTTGGAGGTAACTTCGCCGCGCGCTCCGTCTTATGTTGATAGTTCTGTAGGACTTTATTTTTAGAATATGAATGAGCGAAAATGGACGCTATTTATTTATAGTTAGAAGTTACAATTTAATAACGTTGTTAATATATAATGTTGTTTTTTTTCTATCGAGTTGATTCTACGCATCGCAATTAGTGGAGTACGCGGTTCTTATGTATGTATTAGTTTGTCGGTAGTATAAGTTTAAACAGTTTATGGAAATTTTTAAATGCAGTTTACAACGTATTCACTGCCAGATGAATAAAAATGTAATGTTTTTATAAAAATCTGTTCGAATATATATTATGTAGATGTTACATATGTCGTAGAAGGAACCTTTTTTTACCTTTTTATGTCTAGCAGCTACTAGAATGTCTTTGTAACGTATTCGGCCATTTTTAAATTCTGAATTTAGACAGATGTTTATAAAAAGAGTAAATTTATAATCTATGTATATGTAGTTTGTTCATGACTTTATAGTTTAAGTGGACGATGTGTGATTAGAAAAATATTTTTCTCGGAAGATACCTAATCAATTTTATTGGTTAAAAAAAATGAAGATATATCGAACATTAAAAGATAACTATGAAATATTTGAACATATGCACGTTGATTTCATTTATCTCCTTCTATTCCCACTCCGTCATTTCCCTTCCAAGTATTAGCTTTATAATTGAACACAAAGTATACTTTCTTTTTCAAACAAAATTACCGATAGTAGTATTTTTGATGAAATATCATTTAAATGTTAAAAAATTGTCTTTCATATTCATATAATTTTATACATCATACATATAATACACAACATTTATAATATCAATAACAACTGAAACATAGTCTCTAATTAAAGTAAATACTATTAACAAATATTAAAATAATTGCTGACATATTAATATGTACTACACAAATTTAGACCAACAACATGATTCAATATGAAGTGGGTAAACTAGAAATAAAAATTTACTAGTTCTAACCACAATTCTTACTACATATCCTTTGCAACCAATAAGAATAAATATTAATATTCGTCGATATATTTAACATTGCGAGAACAGGTTTACTTTGTTAAGAACAATAACAAGAATAATTTGAACGAAGACTATTTTATATGCGATTTACATATGAAATAATTTGCTGTTATTTAACTTTTTTGTTCAACTATAGAATAGCGAAAACCGAGATTATTCACATCAACATTATACCTTCAGTGTTCTGAGATCGTTTCAACATCTACGTCTTCATTATCATTTTACAGCATGTCAAATTCAGGTTTAACGCAGTTATATGTATGAAATTCAGTTAAGAAAATCTCATATTCGGAGTTTACTGCTTCCCACCCGCTTTGCTGGCCATAACACCTCTGTAGCTCCCTTTGGGAAAGAAATATTCCTACCCAATTTTAAGTCTCTAGACCTTATGGATCCAAAGATGAGTGTACATAGGTGGAAATCTCATAAATCTATACATATATGTATACATAAATTAGAAGATATAGAGAAAACATCACTCATATAATTCTAGTTATATATCTATTTATTTATACATTATGTGTTACGTGGTACAAATGTGTAAAATAACACTGGAGTTTTTTCTTAAAACATGAATTCACTTCTATCACTGCATTTCTCCTCGTCCTGGGTTGACTGGTAGAGAATACCCATAGGAATTAAGTCCGCATATTGTAACCTAATTATTGTATTCCCATTAATATTTTAAATAATAAAAAAATATCCGTTTAATAAGACAGAAATATAATTCGTGAATAATAAATAAAATAAAATTTATGCACCATTATAAAGAAGCTGGTCCAGTAAAAAGATATCCGTATAAATCCGTTCACAATCCCGGGCTCCGATAAGCGCCTCCCGGGAGCAGTATCGTGGAGCCCCAACATAACGGAAGCGTCAATTACATCTCTGCGGGTAATGCTATAACAGTATGATTATTGGGGACACGAGAGATGAGATTGTGGGGCCCCCTTCTATTTAAAAACTAAATTTCGCAGAAAACCGAAAGAGAAACGTTTACAACGTAACTATGTACTACGATATTTGAACAATATTTATTTTAAGTCTCTATATGTTTTTATTTCCAGAAAATTTTGGTATAAAATTTTATATTTTGTTTATAGTTGGGATTTATTTAAATACTATAAATTATATTTTATAATACTATCAATCTGTATCCAAGCTTCTCTATAGACACGTCGAGTGCGAAACCAGAGATAAAACTTCGTCTGTCTCGTAGTGCGACTAAGAAAACATAAACTTCTGTTATTTCGTATAACATTATTTCAATTAACGTTACAGGGCTTAATAGACCTTTAACCTCCACAATGACAGTTTTACTACCATGTGTCACAAGCCTTGTACTACAGGAATGGATATAATAAAAAAATCAGTGCAGCATTGAACACGTTAAGATTCGGTATCTGATTTCTTTCGTTGAAATCAAAAACTTGATTCAATATAAATATTTAAAAGTACAATTGCTAACTTCTATACTTCTACCATAAATATCATATAACTTTGATAACTAGTCTTTACGAAATTAACTTAAGTAATTCCAGCTTCCGCGTCTTATCCGTTCGCAATCCTTAAAATCTCCTTAAATACAGACTCGCCGAGTAATAAATGTAGGTATGTTGGCAGCTTTAGCTAGTCCAATTAACTAAGGAGACACAAACCAGACAAATGACCGTGAAATTGAAAGGGGAAATCCTGTTAAAAATAGTCTACATAGACTATATTATGCACGATTACAAAAATATCCCAAAGACGTAATAGAATAAACAGTACATATAAAAATCATTTATTAAACTAATCAAATATCTATTAAAATATATTTTGAAGGTTTAAACGTTGTTAATTAAAATAACGTAATACTAAAGAACACTAATTAAACGTTTAATATATTTCAGAGATTTTATATCATATATATATAAATATAAAAGATTTCCACCTATGTCCATCACGATATCTCTGGAACCATAAGGCCTAGAGACTTGAAATTTGGTAGGTATACTACTTTCAGCTAAGTAAGGATTTTACAAAATTCCTTCCCCCAAACCGTACTGCGGGGGTGTTACGGCCAGCAAAGTGCGAGAGGAGAAGCTACTATGGATACATAATTAGTAGTTATTAATCATTGAAACGGCATATGTCTCTTACAAAAACTGAAGAATTTAGATTGTGAAGGTTGATGTAATTATATTTTCTTTTAAAAACACTGATAGAATATTTTATACACTAGTTATTGACTAAATCCAAATTTTGGACTGGAAGGAGTAAAGTCTCTTGATGATTTGTACTAAGGACATTATCTGACAAGGACAGACCGAAGGCAATTTATTAACTTAATATTTTCATAGTGAATGTCACAGTGTAATATCACACATTGTTTTAAGCTTTATTAGTAACGCTCGATAATTTGTTGTTGAGACAGAAGGTCAACAGACTGCGGTCGTTGTCATTTAAATTTTAAAGTCAAGGTTAAAGCTAATACTTTACACATCCTAAACGCTTGTTCACCGTGCATATGTCTTCATAGTTATACATTTGTAAATTTATATACGATTCGTATAATCTTTCGTCGAATATTCGCATTTCTCTTAGTGAAGATCTTATCTTATCCAAGCTGCTGTGGCTACATTATTTAGGATCTGCGGTTACTTTGTAGAACCAAGCCGTTAATACAGCAAGTACAAAATGTTTGCTTAAAGATTCTGTTTTCATATTTCAGTTCGATCCTATATCTCCCAATGCTTAAGTCATCAGTATTGAACATGGAATTTGTATAATTATATATTTACTTATATATATTTGGACTATGTAACTATATAAATTGTGTAAATTATAATATTTTATTTAAATAATGTCTATTTGTGTTACAGGGTTTACCGCAACAAACGCAGTTACAGCAGCAAATCGATGCCAAAGTCCCCCAAAACTATCAACAGGTAGTGATGAACGCGCAGAGACTACCTCATCCAAGCTCTATTAATACTAATAGCATTCCTATTCCTGTTATCAACTTCCTTCAGACGCTAGATAAACATTTATCGCGTCCCAGCAGCCCGAATACCGGCTGTGTAGTCAACAACCCAATGTCTCCACTAACTCTTAACGTGGGCTCCCCCATGCACTCACTACCTCCAAGCCCGAACACGTCCAGCTACACCAGTCCTGCTATGAGCCCGGCTCAGAGGGACCATATCTTGAGCCCCTATGCCACGCCTCAGTCGCTTTCGCCTGTTGGAAAATTCAGTCAAGGATACAGCCCAAGTAGCAGACACCTCTCCCCGGTCAGCATGCTACACGGTTATGATCCGTATTTGAACAACAAAATGCAACCGAGCCCCGGCTTTCCTCTCCAGCCGACGGATGTGCTGCTAGACTCCAGCATGTCGCTGACTTCAACCGATTTCTGGGGAGAATCCGAAATGATGCAAGGCACAAGTGACTTGCTCACAGCCTTCGATGACGTCAAACTAGTGTAGTACGTTCCTTTCGTACGAATATAGAGTGATTTCTTTGGATTAACACGGAACTGTTGTCGAATGTTTGGATACATCGAAATAACATATAAGTATACAGTCTTACATCATCCATAACTGATGACTTATATTCCACATCCTTGAACAAACATTCCGTTAGGAAGTTGCACAATGTATCTATTTATATCCTAAAGAAATCACACGAATGAACGCAGGGTTGATGAAGGTAGAAAGAAAAAAATCCACAGAGATTCCTCACAAACTCTGTCGTAGTTACCTACCTACAAATAATTCGCGACAACAATACAAATGATTTTTAATCTACATTTTTTTTATTTGAAAGATATATACATATTATTTAGTGGTTATGGTGGGTGGAATCATAGGTGATACGATGTGGCTTAGAATAAAACAGATTTAGCGATATGGAATTATTATATACTATAAAATACGTTTTATTCTGTGTAAGCGTGGTTGTAATTTAAGTACGTAAAGGATAAATAAAATATATAAATATTATATGTGGACATATATACATGTAAAATGGGTCCCCAAGTATCGGCCGAGTTGGATAGCCTTCTACAAGGTGGATCGATAATCTGTTGGAAGGTCGCGAGAAACCGCTGAATGCAGGAAGCACAAGGACCTATGAGAAGTTCTTTTTGGGAGACCTATGTCCAGCAGTGGACGTAAACCCGTTGAGGTTGATGATGATTCATTTAAAAACTTGAGGAAAACGTAATTCATTTTCATTATCCGTTAACATACAAAAATGACTTTTAATTATTTGTATGATTTTGGTACTAATTAGTTTATTTTAATATGCACATCAATAACAATATAATCAGTTGAGATGATATAATATAGAATGTCCGAAAGATCGATGTTTTTACATATCGATTATGGTATATATTATGATGATCAAAATTTATATACTCGTTAGGAATTAAGTCAATTTAAGAATTTTATTAAATAGTTTACCTCATACTAATATTTAGTTTATCGCAATAAAAAAAAACATTTTTCATTGTAATAATTTACGAAAGTAATTTAACAATAAGACGAATCGTTCATTTAAATTTTCAGCTGAAACTGTAATTCTAAAGCAATTCAAATAATTATTAAATAAGTACTTTGGTAATCCTTTTTCCTATACACTCGAATAAACGTGTTTATTTTCCTCGTTGCGTTTACAAATCCTCAAATGTTTTGTCATTATAAAATATTTCATTGATCGCCGACAATAATTTAATCTGATGATGATTTTTTTTTTTTGTTATTTCATATATGTTAAGTACAATATACGTTAAGATCAATTAAGGAGAGAAATGATTATGTCTTCGATAAATGCAATTGTTTTCGTTTTTAAAATCTCGATAGATTATTTTACATAATAATAATTATAGGTTAAAAATGTTATTCAATATGCAACGCTGAAAGTTTTTCGATCTCGTGACATAGTTACACGAGGTCTCCGTTTTCATATTGTTTTAGTAGGTAGGTAGTTATAAAGGTGAACTTTCGAGCCATCATTCTCGTCGTTTTCTACTACAACATCCCTTTATTTCTCAAACTGCCAATTTACAGCATATATATATATATATATATATATATATATATATATATATATATATATATATGTGTGTGTGTATATATAAAATGAATATACGTATATTACAATATGACATGCTATGGTGGTCTTTATAATTAACATTTAAGGAGTTTTGGAAATCGGTGGTGTGCCATAGAATGTTTACTTATTCTACATTTAGATCATTTATACGTATATATATATAAATATATATATAATTCATTATTTTTCATTTCTTCGATCTAGTGTTATACTATTATATATATACTTTAAAAAAAATTTTGTAAATAGATTCAAAATCAGATACTTTTATATATTTTGAGATTAAATTTCTGTCATGTAACCGTTGTTTCATTTGCATTTCTATTACTCGTGTCATACACATGATTAGTTTTCGTATGAAGCACTATTCCCAGTAATCATATTTTTTTTCCTATATATGTGATAGGCTAACACTTGTGCCTGATTACACATGGTGTTAAACGACAAAGAGATCGATGATGGTAAAGTGTTTGTCCAGAATATATGATGGAAGATTTATAATATAAAGTTGTTGGCTAGCCAAGCGGTTTTGAAAAACTGATCTCGTATGGAGATGTTATTATTCATTTTGTATATTCAAAATGGTTCGGCACACGTCACTTAAGGCATGAGGCTTTGTGAGAACGATATGCCGGTAAGTATCGCATGAAAGGACACCGCTCTTGTCTGAAATTATTTTCGCTCTTTGTTGCCGTTAATGTGACGCTGCAGGTAGTAGCAGTTGATATATTCTAACTCCGGTTCCTCACGGGTTGTGGACTGCTTAACGTGTATATGATATAAAAACAGTATTCGTAATCAAAATGTTCCTGCCTGATACGATCAGGATACCTCATAAAGAACTTACAAGATATGTCGATACATCTAGGTAAGTTTTTTTTTATTATTCAATTAAGCGATGAAATGAGCGGGACGTTCGCGTTATGGTGAATGCCTGCCCATAATAACATGGCACTAGTTAGGATGATTTATACTGCACTAAAATACGGTCGCCGCCTGAGACGTAAGATGTTGAATCTCGTTACCCCAGCAGTTATACTAGATATAACACCTCTCAAAGCGGATCACAGTAATGTTTATGCACAACTGTTTGGCAGCAGAAATAGGAGCTGCGTGTTATCTACCTAAATGGTCCTCTGTAACAGAGACCTACACACTAAGCTATTTTTCCCGAACGCAGTAGAGATATATCAGTTAATAAGATCCAGTCAACTGGGCAATTAACCCAGATATTCACTGACTACGGCGGATTTTCCCAATACTTGAACCGTTTCATGTGTCGGGAGACCCCGTCGTGCAAATGTGATAACGCCGAGGAAGAAACGGTTTCTTATTTGCTGACGGAGTGTCCTAAACATAGATGCTTGAGGTATGACTGAGCAGGAGACAGTCTTAAGAATAGATACAGCTAGTCTACCCGAGATAATAAAAAATAAATTAGAAATAACTTCATCAATTATTGCTTAAAAATACGTAAGATAGTAAACAATAGAAATAAGGATAAGTAAATATAACTTTATACATATGGACACAATAATATTGTGTGTACTTCTGTGAATATTAGATAATTAGATAGCATAAGTATAGACAATGTACAAAAAAATAAATAGAAGTAATGTTATAAAAAATGTAATTAGCCTAAATTAGTAGTGAATATGTCGTAAGTAAATGTTGTGAAAACGTTGTAAATAATAGAATAAGTAAGGTAAAGCCCTGAGTAATAATATTAAGGAAAATTAGAAATAAATAAATAAAAACAGAAACCTAACCACCATTGATAAGTATAAATGTAAAGACAGTTCGAATTGAGTGTAAAACGGAGAAAATATTACATATGTAATAAAAGAATGTCCTGTACATTTAGGATATGTCGGGATAGAAATAATTCGCAACATTTAATTGTAGAAAAAATTGTGAATTAGTAACAAGTCAGAAAGACAGATTTCTTGATTACTCTAAAATTTATAAATTAAGGTTTCAAGATAAAATAAAAATTAGCACCAAGGATAGAATCATCTTACGGATGTTTGGTATACCGCATAAGTTGATTAATTTGTACATTATAAAATGAATAATAATATAATAATTACAATTTTAAGAAATTATAAAGATATAATAGTACAACTCCGGTAATCAATGTCCTTGACCGTTTACATCAGGGCAAAGATAACAATAAAAAAAATCATAACGTGTATTAAGTTCTTACATAAGTGAATTTTAATTGAAGTTTTTTATTAACGTAGATAGATGGCGTCATTTCAACTTTTCTCCCAAGAATCTCAATAATGAGATTAAAAACTTAATACTGAGTATTGTATATTATTACTACATTCAGGAAAAATCTTATTGTTACCAAAATTGTGAAATCCGAATTTCTGTTAAAAACAAAAGCTTTAATATAAAGAAATTCGTTCATTAAAATTTTTGTTTTGAATCTGTACGATTACCATAGATGCTAGTGATGGGTAAATCAAAAATTGTACTTTGATCTTTCATATTTTGAAATATGTGTAGCAATAATAAATAAAAAAAACCTTATCTATTATACAATAATGGTAATGTTGTTTAATAGAATCATAAAGGAGTAGACTGAATCTACTGGTACAGGATCTTATAGCTTTGTTTAGGCTTTATATCTCCTCATGAATAACATCAAATACAATGTACGGTCTCCACTTTGCTCCCTTTTTAATATTTTTGTTTTTCTTCTCTATTAATATTCTTCATTTTGTCCTTGTCTCTTAGAGAAATGTCTAGCATAGATCCTTTAAACAATAAAAAATATGTTTTTGAATTATAATATCAACATCGAATAAAGTGAAAATAATAGTACATCACTAACGTCAGTTCGTTACGTTCGTTAGCCAGTCAAGTCAACCGAGTCGATCGGTCAACGGATTTCTTTTATTGTTCATAAAAATGAGATAAATAATATTCATTACTAAGTTGCTAGTCCAGTTATTAAAGTGAATATTAAGTGCTTGACCTTGGCAAAAGTTTACCATGACATCTATGCCAAAGCAAACGAACAACAGTGTTCCATCATCCAACAACGGGGCCTTAGGAAAACGAAAAAAATCGCATAACAGAAAGGGTTCGTATCTTTCCAAATGGTTGGATAAAACTATGCGACATATACAGGAGTCTGCAGCTAATATGGATTCATATGATTCGTTTGCTCCAACAAATTTAAATTGGCCGATAAGTAACCCTTACATTGGATCCAGTAACGAACCGTTTAGAAATAATATGTACGGTTATATGCCGGAGCCGACATCTCTCTCTACGCCTTCTGTTTATTATAACCCTCATATTCATCCTGTTTATAATTCTGATTATCGATGTGTACATCATTCGAAGGCGGAACAATCGCGTAGACCGAGGCCGAGAAGGCGAAAAGATAATAAGGCCGAAGAACTATCAAGTGCTCCCATGGAGAATGTTGAAGGCATGTTTAGCCACATAAGCTACCTACAACATAAGAATGCTTCGGATAGCCAGGAATATGCAAGTTTGCCACCAATTGTGACATCAGTAGGCGACACAAACTCGACAAGTGATTTAAATGCTGCTGAAAAAGAGGATACAAGCAATACACGAAGATATAGTGACCCATGTGTTAGAGGTTTGCCTGATGTAGCAAGACCAGCTAATGGTGATGTAGACTCAGTATCAGGTGATAGTTCAGAATTCTCTGAAAATGAAGTAGGGAACAGATTGCTTGGATGCCTTCTTGACCAGATTGCTTCTTTGAAAGGAGTTAATGAAAAACTGACTAAGGAATTGCAGGAAACAAGAGGTAAGGTTAAATTTATTTATTTACCTCGATACTGCTTGCAATTTAGTGAGATAAGAAATACTACTTGTCTCTAGAGATCCTATTGACTTTAAATTTTTTATGATATTTGAATGATGATACAATCACATTTTGGTTTTTTTGTCTGATATTTTTACATACTATAACATTTTATTATTTTAAAATTAATAGTCAATATCTAAAATGAAAATACAGGCATTCTTGATTCATACTTTTGGTATTTGCATAAATTTAAAAATATTCACTTTGTATAGCCTTGCCACCTACATCAACATACTCTTTTATATCTATCATCTCCATGTTTGTCTGAATGCCCACACCAACAACTATTTCAAGGATTGCTTATAAAAGACTTGTAATTTTATTAGAATTAAATTGAATAAACAAAATCCAAATTTAATTCAACGATGGTAAATGTTGTTAATAACATTACAGCCTCATATAATGTTAATTTAAAATAGAGTGATTAGTGAAGTAGTCTTATTTGATAAAATACATGCATTTGGCAATTTCTATAGTGAGTCTAGTTTTTGGAAATTTCATTACAACTAATACATTTTATAATTTATATTTAAATTGTTTTTGTTTGAATGACACACATAATTTAAATAAACAATATATTTATTCCTAATAAAGAGAGTTTACTATAAAGATGTTATGGATGTAACAAAATTTAGAAAAACATTATTACAGTTTAAGATTTAATCAATCATTGTCTATAATTAAGGTGTAATATTTTCGTTAATAGTCATGGAGTTTGAGTCATTGTTTCTTTGTTTTTGTGTTTTATTATACATCATTCCAAAACATTATACTGCCTTCATCACAATATTTCTTTGTGTGTGAACTAACATGATTTTTGTTATATTTACTTTATAATAATTTTCAGCTGAACTTGAATCTGTTCGACATCAAAATGCATATGCAACAAGTACAAGCCTGGGTGGTGCTGCAACTCTCAATAATAATGGTATGATTGTTGTAATATTTATTTGTAGTCATTTATAATTATTTTTATTTACTTATCACTACCTTAAGGCAGTGGCTTATAACAAATGGGGGTCCAGGGACTATATATAATGAAGTATGGATGGTGGTAGAGTTTTTCTAAACCGGTAGGTTAACTACCCTACCCTCATACTGTAAATCTGCTGCTGCAAACACTGCTGTGTTGTACTGGTCAAAGTATTCCGAGCTTAATTATTATCAATGTCCTAAGTGATAATGTTTCGACTTCCATAGCCTTGTTGTCACTTAACACAAACATTTTGTAAAATTGTTTTCAAGTGATTGCCGGTGAAGCTCATTGTAGTTGAATTATGCATATACAAAAACCTCTCTTACATTTCCACTACTAGACTTTTGAGCTTTTTCCCAAACAGTTAGTTTCTTATGTATTTGTGTATAAAATGTAGTCATTAATTGAAATCACATTTTACAAGTTTTTTTCTATCTAGGAAAAAATTTAATTACTTAAGTGGTCCTTAAAAAGGATTACATACATTTTAAGTCTTCTTTATATGTTGTAGTTTTCTGCTTTTGAGTTTCCACAACCAATATTTTCATTTAATTTTTTATACCTCTTTAATTTTAGAAGATAGAGAAATAGTATTTATAGAATATCCTATTTTACGGAAATATTCTTTTTAACATTTCGTACAATTTGGTCTAGACTCGATTTAGTAATAAAATTTGTCCTCGAAAGATACTTGTCAAGTGGCTCGTTATCTATCTTCGCACAAGATAACACGCTCTAATAATATGATATCTATTTAAAGTGAGAGAAAGAGAAAGAATCTATTATTATTTAATAAAAAAAAATGCAGTTTCAGTATTTTATTGATATCAATTTCAATGTTTTGAGAGAACCTATTTATTTACGAACCTACATCTTCTCTGTCGTCCATGCAAATGAGTCAACTTGCAAAGAATGAATACTGTTTTCCTGTTTTCTGATGATGTAAGCGCTTGAAAGCCATAGCGACTTATACAGCTCATTTTATACGGGGCTCGTAGACCCGGATCCACGGGCCAGTTTTTAAAAGTGTACTACATGTAGTGTCGGTATCCAATGGCGGATTTCCGTATTGTGTCTGGATTATTGCTTTCTGGCGAATCCACTCGGTCGTCGAAGACAGGCTGGGTTTGTTCTCCGACCACCTTGACTAATCCTTCCTAACACCTGCATCGGAAACTCTGGCCGGTGAGAACCGCCCCTGATCGTGGGTGTACTTCGTGTACGCGGTGTGTGTAGCTGTAGCGCCGCGTTCTAAAGCGCGGGAGGCGTGATGTTGAAATACAATGTGTTGGTCTTGTATGAAGTGAATACTGTTTTAGCTTTAAATTCTATTTTATAGCGCGATTTAAGTAATACAAAAACAAGGCAATGTCTTTAAGAGCAACTTTTTTTTTATTTCACAAAGCGACGAGGCTTACAAAGAGTTCACCCGTTCATAACAACGTGAACATTAGAATGATTTACGCCGCACCATGTTATGCTCGAAACCTTGCGACGTTAGATGTTAAGTCTAACGAGACTTAGCACCCCAGTAGTTACACTACAGAGGCCTTTAATCCGGAACATAGTTATACTTGCACAGTACTGTTTGGCGGCAGAAAGCGGAGCTAGTAGTAGTAAGGTAGCTAATACCTATCTAGCTAAACGTTTAGCTCGCAGATTTCGGATCCGCGAGCCCTGAGTCCGATGAAGCTGCAATAGTTGTCAATAAAACTAGCGACGCATACTTCATCAATTAAAAACAAAACCACCTAGACCGTTTCCGGCTATAGCAACCCACCACCAGTAAAATCTATAATAACGACACTAAATATTTATGAATTTTTTTATTTAATAACATTGACGGATTTTTGGCACGCTCATACGTAGCACGATGCAAGTTAATATAATATTCATTGTTGTCTTTAACATCCTTTGACACACCGACGAGCACAGTGTGTAACAATGTATATTATACTGTATCCGTTTCCATGTATTACTACACGATACCCTGGCACAATACTTTTTAACGTCGGAAATAGAAGCACCGGTAGTTACCTACCTAGACTGTCCGACAAATGTCACCTTCCGTCAACCTTTTACCATATTTCGTTTCATTATATATCTCATAATATTTTATAAAGCGTATTCGATTTGTAATGTAGTTTTGACTCCATTGCCTCCTTTCACTTTAAGCATGCGTAAATTATTATATATGCGAGAAAAAAGCCTCAGCTGGTAAGCAAAAGTATTATTTTTACATTTAACGTTACGTTACGTTAATTTCGTTGTATTGCTTAAACAATTTGTTGTAAACAGGAAACCAAGATTTTAATTAAATCATACTGTATATTATGATGTAATTACTTTAATTCGTTTAGCTTTAGCAAATATAGTCTGATGTTCTTAAAATATATTTCTTATTTAAATCCGACTTTGCACTCAAATTGTTATTGCGAGATGTCATCCAAAATTATTAATATATTTGTACATCCCAATTAAATTATAATGTAAATCACGTTATTAATAAAAATAGGAACTCCCTATCTAGTATTTAGTTGTTAGAAATTGTAAAGGAAATGTTAGAAAATTGCATTTCCAAGTGAAAGCTGCCGGTTGCTTTAGTTAATTAAATTCAATGAAGTTATTTGCTGTGCGACACTTGAACGGGTGCTTTCTCCGCTCTCCTTCACATAAAGAGTAACTGATCAAAAACGCAACATCACTCTGTTCAGATGACGAGATCAGCAGTGTAAATCGTCTGCCACATACATATGATAATAATTTTAAAAAATATTATTAACAAATAAATAATAAATTAAATTTTAATAATGCCTCCAGATATTTATCAGTAAATCGTTGACGTTATAATTAATATACTATTATACTGATTATTGTATAGAACGTCATCATCATCATCAGCCGATAAATGTCCACTGCTAGACATAGGCCTCACCCAAATATGTCCAAGTCGTACGGTATCGTGTTGTTGGTATTCAGCGGCTTCTCGCCACTCTCACCAGATTTTTAGTCCGCCTCGTGGGGGCCTCTCAACGCTACGTCCACCAGTACGCGGAATCTGAAAAAGTATTCATATATTATGATCAAAAATGAACTAAAATATAACTTAACAAATATAAATATGTTAATTTTGAAGCTATATTAATAAAACAGCTAATACTTTTATTTTAAATTACTTGTAAAATAAGTCTTTATTAAAAGTATTCATCTCAAGCAATGAACATCCACTGCTGGACATAGCTCTACTGGAGGGTATTCCATAAAACTCAGTGTTGCGTTGTTTGAATCTTGTGGTCTTAATATTCTACAAACAGTCACCGATTGCTTGTTATATTTTTGTGGTAAACAATAGTATTTAAATATTCCTATAGGAAGCCGCAGCTAATGAAATTATAAATGGCCACGAGCTACATGCTACTATATTCTTAGCTGCCTGACTTCCGGTACATGAACCCATTATCTGAAGAAACATATATAAGGCTTAAAAGGATCGTTTCAGGTGTGACCAAATGTATGTCAAACGTCTAGCATCGTCATCAGAGATATATAAATTAGCCTTATTACTCCATCAGCACCAGATCTATATCCCAATACAATTAGCACCAGGCGAATGTACTGCTCGGTGTATAGATCTTTGGGGGAAGCCTATGTCCAGCAGTAGATGTCTATCGGCTGATGATGAATGTACTGCTCTCTACTCTCTAACATCGCTTAGTTGTATTAATACAGTGTATATCCGGCCTACGTTTTTTCTCGTCAAACTTTATATGTATTGCTTTACAACAATGCATCGTTACTTTTTTTTTCCACGCCTGCTAAATTCCATTGAAACAACACTTCCGCTGCTTTATTAGTTACAAAGACAATGGAAAGCCAAATTAGATATTTTATTTAAAAATAATTACAGTAAATGACCGACATTTTTTTTGGTATGATTCTTTGATGTGAATAATTTAGAAAAGTATACGTAAAAAAGTATTTTATCGGCGGCAAATGGTTTTTATTAACATTTTAATAGTATATTGATAACATAAAACTTAAGTAATAGATCGTGAACTTATTGTCTAAGCATTCTTTCAACATACGCATTATAATAATGAGTTATTCTAAATTTGTAGAGAAACCTTTAAAATTAAAAAAAATATTTATAAATACATAGAATATTAATTATACATCATCATAATCAATCGACAATTGTTAACCTAGAAAAGAGTAATTAGGTACTACTAGTATAAATTTAAATAATACAACAACAATTACTGGATTGTGGATCATCAAACCTGATACATGATAACGATACCATCATGGGTTAATGATAGACACCAGATTGCAAATGAGGGAGGTCGGACGCGCTGGTTGAGGCGCCCATCAGGCTCGCACACCGCGCACACAAGTCACATCCGTGTCTGCTTGGGAAGGTCTTCACCGCTCTCCGCTCGTGACACAGGCGAAGGTCATCGGAAGACGGGCCCGAGCCCTGCTCCGATGACCTCATAGTCCTTACCACCATCCGACGCGCACCATGGGCGTCTTAAATTCATATGTATATTTATCTATGTATATATTTGATTACACCCCCTTTGTCTCTCCGCCTAAAGCACTGTTCATCTCTTCAACCCTTCCGCATCTAATATTTTCTCGCCTTTCTCCTCCTCCTTTTACATACAACTTTATCTACATATATATTTAGCTATTGTGTTTTGGTTTAGCTCGCGGATACCAGATCCGCGAGCCCCGAGTCCGATGAAGCTGCAATAGTTGTCGATAAACCTTGCGGCGCAAACTTCATTATATAAAAAGATGAGGAAGAAGAAAAGAGAAATTATGTATAATAAAAATTAACCTTAAGCTAAAAATTATAATGACACTTGAAATTAGTTAAAGAGTATCGTTAATTACAAGAATTGAGTTACGAAACTAACGGTTATTATCATTTAATTGCTTTTAACTACACAACGAACGGAGTGTTGCGTGCATCGAGTGACCCAGTGGGATAACCTCGTGTTCTTTGCGGGTCCATGTTGTTACTTTGAGGGCAAGCTGATACTAAATTAAATCCATTACTGTTAAATTGTTTATTTAGTCTATATATTGTTAGTTTAATTAACTAAGAACATTATTTTTAAATCACATCGACTATCAAAATTAACCCTTATTTTAACCAAGCCGATGAGCATAAGACCAATAGTGGTAGTTACCCTATTATTCTAATAGAAACTTTAGCTGTAGTTTAACAAAAATTTCTACATAGATTAAGCATTATAATAAATTTTAACAGGTTTTATACTTTGTGCTGTTTATAATGTACTTATGAATGTACTCTTATTATTTTTACTACTGGTAAATCTCGACCTTCTCTTACAAGTACGGAGTCAAAGCTGCCCAAGTGCTAGTTGATGGTCGTCAGATATGAAATCTGTTCTTGGAGTATGTTGGTTTCTGTGAAATGTGTTCACTGGTCAACAAAATAAGCTCAAGAGCATTTTTGGAGGCAAAACTATAAAGCAGGAAATATTTATGTATCTCACCCTTTTATACAATTCGAGTTATTTTAGTTTCAAATATTTTATGTGATACTCGACCGTCAGGGAAAATGTACGGTATTTACAAAAGCAGCGTGAGTAATTGCGACAAGGGTGATTAAACCAGCACCAAGTGATTTTATTTGCTTGAATCGTAAATGTAAACTGTAACATCGGTGGAACGGGTAACGGGACCTTTTGATGGGCTTCTTTTTGCGCTGCCTTATTACAAGAATTTATGTTGAATCGAAAGACGGCGCTGGAACAGTAGAAAACGGATACCTTTGCGTAATACCATGCCGATATTCTCATAAATGCACTAATAAAGATCATCATCGTCATCAGATGATAAAAGCCTACTAAAGAACACTCTCTTCCTAAAATCCTTTATTTTTCCCCAAAGTCTGCAAACAATGCAGAAACGACGAGTCTAGTCGTTTCTGCATTGTTTACATCCAACGGTTTTCTGCAACGATCACCAGATCATTGATCCACATAATTTCCAGTACTACATCTGCTGGTACGCGTTTGCTATTGTTGGAGCTTATTGCCACATCGGTCGTCAGTTCTTTGAATAAATAGATTAGTAGATATTAGTAACTTTTTTTAAAGAAGATAATTTTAGCTTTTTTACTAGGTTTAATGATCGTCCACTGTGAAATGAATATAGAATACTTCGCTTTCAATCAATCGAAACTGACGTATTTTCACTTTAATATTGATTTGATGGTATTGAGAATATTCGTGCGTAAACTTGCGTGTTAAGGCAGTAATGTATGTGTAAATACAGTTTATGCACTAAAAACTCAATGGTTAAAAGTGTTATAAGCTACTCGTAAAGTTGTCGATTGAAACCCAACATTCAACATTCATCGATGTCTATCATCAGATATATAAAACATAGTGGGCGTAATAATATAATTATTGATATTTTTTAATGTGATGTTATATTGTAATAGTAAGTAGAGGGGTGTAAGGGGTCCCACACTCATGGGACCCAAGCCAACCTCACCTCATGGTGCACTCTGCTAATCAATGAACGAGGCTCTGGCTCCCACCAATCCGTATTGGGCCCGTGCGCTGGAAAATGGCCCAAGTCCCACATGTGAACCCCTCTAAAGTCGGCTCCTGGTTCCCGGCCATGGCGGCAGCGCATGAGCGATCGATGTAGGGATCTTTGGGGGATGCCTATGTCCAGCAGTGAAGGTCTATCGGCTGATGATAATCGTAATAGTATTGCTACGGAAATATTTACTAGATGTTATCATTAAAAAAAAAAACTCTAGAATTTTCATCATTCTTTAAAGGCAACGAGCATAATTTGTTCCATCCCAACTATGGTCACATGTTATGGGTAGGCTATTACTTATCATAACTTGAACACCCTCCACCGTCTGGGAAAGTTAGGTTAGTAATTTAACGAACATATTTTGATGGATTAAAATTGTAAATTGAGTCTCCATTCCATTCCCGTCTTAAAGTAGAATAGAAGTTTTTTTTTATAAGTTATACTTTCCTCAACAATATTATTAAGATAGGAATCTAGAACTAATTTAATGATAACTCTAAATTCAGCTTGATTAAGGCGTAACGTGATCAAAAAACGTTCAGAATTAGTTCCCGTAAATCTCATCTCGCGTTTGCGGTATCGATCATTGTACGCTTTCGTTCTCTGCGATGTTTTATATCTGTTAAGTGAATTTTTAGGTTTTTTTCCCTGATTTATATTTATAAATCATTTTACCTATGAACATCTAAAAAACAGAAAATGTAATATTACATGAAAAGTAATAAATAAAGTTATGTATCCAGTCGTATGTATACTTCCTTTCGACTTTATTTTTATATGCTCACCCATTTTAATATTTAAGCGGTATATATTTTGAAGGAAACGTCCAGAAGAATCTAAATATCCTTATACGTAATATTTAAAAAAACACTAAAAACACTGAACAATTTTTTTTTGCTAGTGTAATTAACATCAGGATGTAACGCACAAATATATCGAGTCATCACAGATATTGTAAAATAAAATTAATCGTTACCATTTATAATTTTTTTGTGCTGTTCAATTATAGTATATGTGGTAGGTAGACATACTATTTATTCCTTATATACACAAATAAAGAACAATAAATTTGTTTACCGCAGGGGTCTTCAATGGGCAATACTCTCCTGGCTTCCTAACTGATTTGGTGCGGGAGATTCGCGATGCTGCTCGCTTGAGAGAAGAGGCTCTATACACCAGAGTAAGAGCAATGGTGCTTGAGAGGATCGATGTGAGTTGATTACCACTAGGATATATTATGCTTTATATTAGCTTTGGTTCGATTCAACTAAATCCTTTTTGTAGCGGATAACCGCCCATTTTGTAGCACGCAGGTCTCTGGTGCATTTCTAGTACTATTTGTAGTGGAGTTTAGATGATGGTAAAATTATAAGTAACCGTCTAGCCACTCAGCTAAAATAGATTACTGTAGCACTCTCACGTTGCAGATCTATTACTATAATATACAAGGTATTTTATACTTTCGACCTCATCGACAGCGTATGCCATTAGGGTCAAGTGTCAAGGTCAAGCTGTTCTAAAACTGAACGACGTAACATTATTTTAGCCCCGAAAATTATTAGTATCACACTTTAAGAACTATCGTCTATTATTTTCAGCACAGCAGATAACTGCTGATATAGAAACGTTTTGGAAATATTTGGTAATTTCGAGTTCATTTATCAAACATTTGTTGCAATTGCTTTGATTTTAACCTAGTTAAATTTTTCCTGGGGTTTTTACAAAGTACTGAATTCATTTTCACTTTCATAGCCATACCTTATAGTGAGGAAGACATTACCGCGTAAATTTAACTTTAGCATTTTCAAAATAAACTGGCGTAACTCCAAGAGCGCAAGCTGCGACGAGTATTTGCGCGATACACATAATGAAAATAAAAAAATGCTAATCTTGAAAAAAAATTTTCAAGGTTTTTACAAATATTTGATTTTAAATAACTGACCTTAAACGTCTGTAACCTCGTAAAATTAATCAGATAAAAATAAAAAGAACAGTCGCCCAATGTTCCTACCACGGGAATAAGAGGTCACCTCCAACAAGGATAAAGTCAAGATCATTTATTCGCTATACTGGCACTTAGCCATTTCCACGATATGGTCGATTCCCACGTGTCAACGAAAGTTGTTCTTGGAACATGTTGCTTTTTTCACCTTGTTTTCTTTCCTTTCGCGTCTGTTTGTGACGATAGCGACCATTTCACAAACCGTGATATGACAGCTTTTCTGTTTAAGATCACATAAACGGAATTTGATATGTCGTTAAAATTCAAGCAATATTAGTAAACGCTGATCCTAATCGAAAACATAAATTTTATTTTTACCGTAATAGATATATTTTTTTTAATTATATTGCTAAATGTCTTTTAAATGACAGAGACTTAAATGAATGATTACTTATCTGGAAAATATTACTCACATATGAAAAATCGTGAAACTAAATGATTATATTTTTAACAGTTGTGTGTTTTCCGCATAATAACAGAAATCTATTTAAAATCAAGTTTGTATCTGTGACACATAGAATTTGGGTTATGGGTTAATAGTTAAATACTTTGAATAAAGAACTTTGCTAGTGTTATAGTCAAAATATTAATTGATATGATTTGGTTACAGAACAACTTGGCTTCGAATGAGTCAAAAATAACGGAGAGAACAATTGAAGATATCAAGGTACGTTGATTTGATTTATGAAAGCGCCATCTATGGTGAAAGGAATGTTTATTAATAGCTTAAACTGCTATCTATACTTTAAATATTGCGTTATATAGAACTGTTCTTGTTTCTTGTCGTTAATTAAACGAGACGAGCGGGTTGGTCACCTGATGGGAAGTGATACGTCCGCCCTTAACAACGTAACGCTAATTAGGTCGATATATACTGCACCACATTACGCTCGCCTGAAACATAAAACGTCTAAAAAAAAATTGTCTCGTTACCCCAGTAATTACTAACTACAGCGCCCTTCAAACCGGAACACAGTAACGTTTGCACATTACTGTTTGGCGGCAGATATAGGAGTTGCGGTGGTAACTACCCTCACGGTATCCGTCGACAGAGACCTACCACTAATAGATGACACTAATTTATTTTTAAAGTATGTCCTTTTTATATTTATAATATGAAGTTTTCGAGAATATTCGTTAATGGGGTGGATTTTTTAAGTTATGATGTTCCAAAGATGGCGCTGATGTATTTTAAGTTATGACGCTTCATAGAGGTGTCCGGAGATTATTTTTATGTTTAAAATAAATTAAATATATATTTCAAAGGCGTATTTATACCCGTACTCGCTATGACGTATTTATTCGTTCCGCTCAGTTGACAAATTCATGGAGGGCTGATATTTTCGAACTTATTCTGAATTGTGCTGTTTCATAGATGGTGTTAATGTGTTTTAGTTATGACGCTTCTTCAATGGCGCTGAATATTTCGAGCTTGTTATTGTAATGTGTTCTAACTTCTTTTGTTGTTTCATAGATGGCGTTGATTTAAACTTGAAATTTTGTTCAAACGACACATTTGTTAATAGATTCATTTTTTATTATGGGAAGACGATATGAAGGAAGTCTGTCCAGTATGAATTCAAATAGCTAAAGAATCAGATAAACGGAAATCTTTAGCGAAAGATATCAATTATATTTAGATCTTTAGCCTTTGGCGAAAGACGGTAAAAAAAATATTAAGAGTTTGTCTGCATTTATATAAATTTTTTTTCCTTGCCATAAAGCATAAATAAATGGAAAATATTATTAATAATATTCATGCATGCACAGCTGTTGGCAATAATGTTTCGTTTTACTTTAAATATAATAGTAAGATAAAAAATTGTAATCGTTTTTGTTTAAAAAAAGTAATACTTACTGGTTGTATAAAATGCCATGGATGAGCGCTGTAGCTAGTAATATTACTGGGTTAACGTGATTCAACATATGTCTCAAGGCGGCGAGCGTAATATGGTGCTTTATATAACATCTTAACTAGCGCCACGATGTTATGGGTGAGCGTATCACTTACCATCAGGTGAACGTCCCGCTCGTGTCGTCGCTGCGTAGTATAAAAAAAAATATTTATATTTATACTATAATTGCATCAATAAACCAGCCGTAAACATTTGTATATGATTGACTGTGGATTAGCCATGGTTACTTTCTCTTTCCTTATTTACGTTTTAGTATGTGTTCTATATTTATATACAGTATAGTGGACTTTGTAGAATAATTTTTTTTTTACCTGTGTTTCATCTCGATTCGTTGCTATTAAATTCTGTTTACACTGCGACCTGGGTGGTCCGTTTCGAGTGCCCTCGACGCCTTCCCCATTCCTTTGCGTCACACCTAGTGTTCGGAACTGTTGCTTGTGTGACGCGAGACGGGTTATCCAGACACTGAAGGTTTGAAGAGATTGTCCAACTTCATTTTTATGTTTTAATATATGTTTATAAAACATACTAAATTTCAACTAAATGACAATACGAATACGAAATTAACTGGTGGGTAGGGTTCTGTTATTGGAGACCGTCTAGTTAGTATCACCGCAGTGTCTATTTCTGCTGGCAAACAGCAGTGTGCAAACATTACTGTGTTCCGGTTTGAAGGGTGCTGTAGTTAATAAAATGGCTGGTGTAACGAGACTTACGATCTTATATTTCAAACGACGGGCGCAATGTGGTGTAGCGTTAATCATTTTAACTAGCGCCATATCTTCGTGGGCAAGGGTATCACTTACCATCAGGTAAACGTCTTGATCGTCTCATTGCTTCGTCGTATAAATATAAACGAATAGGATGTTAATTTAATTGATAAGAGATACACCTGACAATAATGAAGGGGTACTTATCAGCATATTTACATAATATAATTTATTGTGTCATTACACCGGTAGTTCCATTGGCCTTAATGTAAATACAATAAGGCCAATAAACCTACCGGAGTATTTAAATAGTAGATAAATACCTGCTATTTAAACAGAAAAATATAAAATGAGGATTCTATTCTTGAGTCCACACTACATTTCTTTCCATTGAAGTTTATAAACGTATATACAGGAATAAAGAAACAGTTTAAAATCTTAGTAATTTTTGCATGCTATCATTGATCCGTCCATTTGTAAACGGTCATCATTACCTTTGTCCGTTACACGCTCGGGGTTACCGTGGTAACGCCCACAGTATACACTGTGACGTTGCACATGTACAGGGTCAATTTAAAGCGCCACTATTATTCTTAAAGCCATAACTTTGTAATATATGTTGTGTGAAAAGTTATATTAAAAATGATGTACTTTTGTGAAACAGTACATATCTAACACGAGCGCAATGTGGTGCAGTGTTATTAATAGTGCATCATTGTTATTGGCAGATATACCTATCGCCTGGGGAAGGTCGTATTTAATACGTCATATTTGAATAGTAATTAAAAATAATCGTAGATATGAACTTTAACTATCCTTAATTAAAAACTCAACCGGTTCTTCAAAAAGTAACATCTGTTATACTTCTTCATCATCCAAGGGAACTGAGAGGTAGAATTGGAAGCCAAAAGGAACTCATGAAGATTAGAAGGGTAGGGTTATGTCCACCTGTAGACATCTTTTTTTATGCAATTAAGCGGCGGGACGAGGAGGTCGTACACCTGATGATAATTTTTACGCCTGACCATAACAACGTGGCACTAGTTAGGATGATATACACTGCACCACATTGCGCTCGTCGCTTGGGACGCAAAACGTTAAGTCTCGTTACCAACGTCTATCGACCGATGATAATGATTAAGTCCACTTTTACACAAAGTGCTTGTAAATAAATTAATAAATTGATAAAGTCTTTGTTTATGTTGATATAAATACTTGTAAATGATCATTGACTTTAAAATCGTTATACCGGCACACAAATTGACGTGCGTCCATAGCCCGCACGGTGACGTCACGGATGGGGTGGCGCCACGCTGCAGCTCCATCCACTTACATCTGCCAATATTTGCCCAGCACCCCGCCCCGCCACCGCACCCGTTCATATTTCAAATGCTCGATGTGGGGAGGACTCTAAAGACTACAAAATACCCGAGTTGCGCGATCACCTGCTCACACCGACACGTAACATATAAATATTATATCGATCCTCAAATTTACAGTCTACTCGTGATAGGTCTCTGTTGTCCAACACTGTCTAGGTACATACCGCAACAGCTCTTATTCTTACCGGTAAAGAGTAATGTGTAAACATTAGTATATTACGATTGGAAGGACGCTGTAGCTAGTGACAATATTAGGGTAACGAGACTATGGTATGTCTCAAGGCGACAAGCACGGGGTGGTTATTATGGGTAGGCTTATCACCATCAGGTGGACTTATGGCTCGTTTCGTCATTCGGTAGAATAAAAATAAATAAAACTGTAGAATTACAGATGGATCTCCGTGTCAACGAATACTGTAGAGGTCGCGTGAACATTACAGATAATTGTATATAAATATTAAATTAATCGTATGAGGTTAATAATCAATAGCAATAACTATTTAATAAAGAGTAACGAGACGTTGAACTTTGTTTTCGTATTAAGTTATGGCAATTGATCTTCTCAATAACTTTGTCACTCTACCGTTTAAAGTCATATTTTAGAATCACTATTTTAGTATCATGTTTTAGTATCACAACTTGATTTCTAAGTTAGAACTGTTGATCTTCTACGACCGTTTACGATAATAACTTGAAAAAAAAAATGCTGTTATTGATAAGCTTTTGCAGATCATTTGTTCTTCCTATAAAATATATTCTATTAAAGAAGCAATGTTTGAACATATGTTAAGAAATATAATGTAATGTTAATATTTAAAAAAAAATTATAGATTAATTTAATTGATGATTGTGATGAAATTAGTAAAAAATTATTTAAGTGTCTATAAGCTACGGTGTAAGGGGCGGCCTCATCCCATCAGCCGAATACCCTCGCGTACCGTTGAATCGATGCGTACACCTCTCCCGTTTCACTGGCGTTGATTTTATAATCCCATACCAGCGAACGGGTACCACACGCGCTGTGCTTATTGTGTATATGATGGAATGAATTGTTATTACTAACTTATATGTATTACTTAGCTAAGCAACATAGTGAACTTTTCCTAATTTCTATTTATTCTTCGAAGCGACGACACTTTGATACGCCTACACCTTAACAATGTGACGCTTGTTAGGATGATGTACGTACCACGCACATTGTGATTTAAGACGAACTATTTTAGATTCATACCGGATCATGGTAAATTTGTACACATATCTTTTTGAGAGGCGCAGTAACTAGTGTAATTACGGGGGTAACAAGATCTCAACATCGTATGTCTAAAGACGTCGAGCGCAACGTTGTGCAGTGTTTAACATCCTAAGTAGCGCTACTTGTTATGAGCAAGTGTATCACTTAACAACAGATGAACGTCCCACCCGTCTCGTCGCTTCGTTGAATAATTAAATAAAATTATAAAAAAAGGAAACCAAAATCGATGTAAATACATAAAAACAGAGAAAACCGCTTTAAGCCATAAGTCCGCCTTTTAATGCCATCGTTATGTTCTCACGTTTGTGGTGTGCAAATAAAGATTTTTTTATACAATTAAGCGACGAGACGAATGGGACGTTCACTTGATGGTAAGTGATACCTACTATCCCTATAACAACGTGGCGCTGTTTAGAATGTTATGCACTGCACTACATTACACTCGTCGCCTGAGACAAGATGTTGAGTCTCATCACCCCAATAACTAAACTAACTACAGCGCCCTTTAAACAGGAATACCGTACTGTTTGGCGCAGATATTGCCGCTCCGGTGGTAACTAGAGTCTCCAGCAAGATTCCCATCACCAGTAAAATAATAAAATAAAGTATTATCACAACAATAACTTATATCATAATTACCTACAATCATGGTTCTCTAAAATATTTTCGTTACAATGTTCGTACTAGTTAGATTTAGTTTCATCGTTATATTATAGATGGCAGCACAGCTGGGCAGCCATGTATACGTAGTGAACTTGCACCGGCGCATTCGTACACAACACCCTTAATTAGCCGGCCCCGCAGCCTCCTCGACCTAGTGTCGTTAAGAGACACGGCTGAGGTTTACACACGCAAACAAACACGAGAGCCAGCGAGCCGGCTAATTTTGTTTGTTCCGCTGCTGCCTACCTATGATCAGTGCTGCACACTGCAAACCAACAGGCACACGGTCACGTCCGCGAACGGGAAAAGCAGTAAAGTTTCTCTTCGGTATCGAATGTCGCTGCGTTTACTTGAATACTGAATATTTTAAGGATCATGTTCTTTTACTATTGTTAATGTATTGGTAAATGTTTAAGTATTGCATTTTCTTCATTCTTCACATTACGTTCATAGATTTATTCTCAAATTGTCATGATGAACAAGCCCAGCTTTATTCAACGAAGCTACAAGAGTCCAAGACTAAAATGGATGAATATAAAAAAAAAATTAATATTAGGCAGTATAATAAAAATAAGTCATAGGATCTTTTCTATATTAATCTCACTCGTACACAAGTCACATTATAAGTATAACATATTTTCTTATGTTTTGTTTCTCCCATTGAAGAGTTATAAGATTTCCTTTATTATCCTTTTGTTATTGTTCCGAGGACTACCTTTTTATTCAGTAAAAAAATTATATCAATTAGCGGGCTAGTTTTTATCCTAATCTAAAAATGGAAGAACAAGCCGTGCAGTACAGACATATTTAATTGTATTGTTTCCGTAAAGGCCAGAACGAAACAGGCACATAAAAAGTTATGTGAAATATATGTCAATGAACCCTTAAAGGAAAAGCAGGGTTAGAATATGTTTGCCAGTTTTTGTTCTGGTGATTTTATATTGAAAAACGCGCAACGATTTCTCCGTCCAGTTGAAGTCGATAACAACCATATCGATTCAGAAGGCACAACACGAAATATTGCAAAGAAGCTGTATCGCAACAACATTGAAAAAAAATAAAGTCTTGGTTAAATCAGAAACTCGTTTTATGGATCTCTCACCAGCTGAAGGATATTAATTTGATGCAACACATTAGCATCTGAAATAAAATTAGTCCATTTCTGAAAACCTGATTATTGGCGATGATAAGTGGGTAGTTTATACAACGTTAACCGGATGAGATCTTAGGTAATGATGAACCAGCCTAGACAAGCAGAGGATAACCGAAGAAAGATTATGCTCTCAGTTTAGGGGGATTATAAAGGAATTCTTAAGTTTAGACGTTTACCAAATAACCAAATGATCAATTCGAGCGTGTATGTTGAACCACTCTCCAAACTAAGTAATCGATTTTAAGTAAGGTTGCCAGAAGTGGCAAATCGTAATGGTGTTATCTTACACCATGATAAGGCAAAGCCTCACACATGTTTCATCACTCGTCAAAAATTATTGGATCTGGGTTGCGATGTGTTGTCACATCCACCATATAGCCCTGACCTTGTACCTATACAACACCATTTATTTTACTCCATGTACTCCCTAAATGGTAAATATATTTATAACACTAACGATTTCAAATTATACTTAATACAGTTTTTTGATAGCAAAGATCTGAAATTTGTTACCTAAAATCTGCAACGACTTATTTACCAACTCACTAAAAATCTTATATGTCTGTTTTATATATTCATATTTGTTGCTGAAAAAACCGGACACTAACATTACTACCTGTCCAAGACTAGTCCGTTATGAATTTTCTCTCGATGTTATGTTTGCCTTCGATAATCTCGGTTTAAGATAGAAGTGTAGAATAAATATGTAGTATAGGATACACCACTAATGGATGATACAAAAAAATGCGTGTTATACCGAAATGAATACCTACATTACTAACAGGTCGCACAAACATAATCCCCGATATGAATCTACTTAGCCGTTGTAAGAGCGATGCTGTGTCGGTACTTAGTTAGATGGTAGTTATTCGTGTGGCATTTAGCGTACCCCGTGAGAAATTAAGGCGATAGTGTTAAGCGACTCGGCGGGGATATGTTTTTGCACCTCAATTAACTTATTACGGGCAGTGCTCGCCGCCAGGTCGCTAATGCGCTTGGCAAACTTGGCTTTGGCAGTACGCTGCGGTGCGGGATACACCCACGCGCTTGTGTACTCTTGTACGGTTCAGGTAGCTTCGGACATACCAAAAGTCCACTTACCTTACTGGAATACCATAGCTTATGTTTCAGCTGTTATACTGTGTATTCGGAGACCGCTTCCGTAAACGAAGACAGACGATAGTACTAATAACATCTTTGATGATGGAACGGAAAAAACATCGATTCTGATTAAAAAAAAAACATATTTTTAAAATGTTTCATTGGCATTATTTATGCTCCATCATGTTAGTACAGCTAAATGAAAAGATAATTTCATAAAAAATACATTACTTAAAACTTTAAAAATTTGTTATGACACATCTTACTGATTTAAATGCTGCGTGGCCCTATGAAATAAGGTTCAAATTGAAAGCAAGTACATCTCGTGGCGTAAATAATGCTAATAAAACGTTTTAAAAATATGATTTTTTTTTTAATCAGGATCGATTTTTTTCCGTCCCTTCATCAAAGGTGTAGTTAGTACTATCATCTGTCTCCATTTTCGGAAGCGATCTCCTAATCCACAGTATATAATAAATATTATTGCCGTGATGTTCTAGAGTAATAATATATTGTAATTAACAATATATTTGTGAAGAATATACGTAGTTATATTATCATCATCATCCTTCTGTAGTTCACTGTTGGACATGGGTCTCTCCTAAGGAACGCCAATTAACCTGATTTTCGGCTATGCGCATTCAGTTGCTGCCGCCTTACACATCTTCGCCTGGTCAGTAGATGTCCCGTGCTACGTTTGTCTACACCGTCTCCATCGGTATACATGTCACTCACTGGTCACTTCTACGACAGACGGTAATCTTAGCTCTTCAGTGGATAACTAGCATAGCTCTTTCCATCGCTCTCTGAGCAATTCTATGCTTAATACGCGTAGACGCGTCTTCAATGTCTACGTTTCAGCACCGTAAGTGAGCACAGGTAATACGCACTAGTCGAAGACTTTTTTCTTCAAGCTTAGAGGTAGGCGACGAGAACACACAAAATTATAAAAGGCAACCTAACCCAACTAAATCCTCCTTTAGGCTTCGTTCTCGAAATTGTTTTTACCTGTCTACACAAGTTTCCCGAGATAAGTGTAATAATAAGCATCGATTGAAAAGAGAAGAGATTCAGACAAAGTCAGCTAGGCCATAACAAGGTAGTTGGAATGATATACACAGCACAACGTATGCTCGTAGTCTTCAGATAATGTTAAATCTCGTTACCCCAATAGTTTACCTACAATGGACGAAGACCGGACGTGGTAGTGCCAAGCCAGTGCCAACATTTACATTAACTAAATATTAAAAAAGAAACAGATCTTCCGCGTTACTTATGTTGTGGTGCCTTCATTTCTTCCTTGGCATACTGAATAAATTATTTCCAATATTTGTTCAAATGTTTTTAATTGTACCTATATGTAAGTTTAATATTCAAAGTATAACAAAAATATCGTGAACAGTTATTTTATTGTTTCCTTTAGCATCATGATTGGCTATATTGTCGACTGAGACGACTAAGACGTTCACGTGATGATAAGTAATACGCTTGCCCATAACGTGGTGAGTTAGGATGACATTCAGAGCACATTGTTTTCTTTAAAACATAAGATGTTAAGTCTTTAAGTCTCGTTTCCTCAGTAATTTTATTAGTGCCCTTAAAACCAGAACACAGTAGTGTTTTCACTATGTATGCTATTTGGAGACGGAAACGGAAGCCTCGGTGATACCTTTCTTCATGGAAAATCCTGCATTGGGATATGCTTCTGCCGTCGGAGCAAGAGAAGGGTTATACCGGACTCGTGCCGGCTGACACCACGGGGCCTCGTTGGTGTTAGCCGGCGGGCTAGACGTGGAGACCCACAACAGAGACCTTTCACCAATTGTCATTAATAGTTTATAGTAATCATAGGTTGATGATATTGAGAGAAGATTATAAACAATTTGTTTGGTTATCTTAATTATTATATAGCATAGGTTATGTCCGAGCTTCCGGTTAAGGAAACCGGCATGTTTCAAGAAAGACATATTTCGTTGACATGTGTCACCCACTAACTCTTGTGATGGACTCATTCGTTCACTGTGACAGACGGTCCAGAGAATCCCAATCGTGGGAATATTAATTGGGCCGTATTTTAGATGTTCGTCATCATAATCAGCCGATAGATGTCCACTGCTGGACATAGGCCTCCCCTAAAGATCTCCAGATCGATGTTACTTAAGGAAAAATAACATTCATCATTAGAATATTTATTATTTCTGATTTATCGATTTTATGCTCACTTAAGGTTATACGAAGTAATTTGATTTCGGACGCTATCTTATTGGTACGCTAGAGGTGCACGATCAGCTCACCGTGTTCCTGAATATATTAGCCCAACGTTAAATAGCTTTCCCGGCGTTCTTGGGGTAAGGAAATGAAATATATACATATAGGCCTCACCACCACAACCTGATACGAGCAAGACATAGGAATCGGAACAATATACGTGTTTCTAAATGTTCAGCTCACCTCCTTAACATGCTCTGAAATGGATTAAAATATTTCTCTATATAAATTGAAAGATAAGTAAAAAAATTATTTAAATTTTTTTTCGAAGAATTATGGAAGTGTTATAATTTTGGAAGCTATTGGTAAATTTCGGAAATTATAGAAAATTTTAAAAAGCTTATTTTCCGATAGACTAAAATTTAGAGATAGTTCAATGTTAAATCGAGCAAAAACTCTTTCTTATTTATATACAACAAAATATATATTTTTCCTATAAATTGCTTACATGCATTATTTAATTCTCTAACAAAGGAAAAAAAAAAACTATAAGATGACAAAAAACAAGAGTTTGTTCCGGCTAGGAGAGCTCAATCAGCTAATTGTTTGCGAGATGGTGTTACCGTGTCCTTTGTTACAGAGCTCACTGCGCGCCTCGGAAGCTGACAGTCGCCGGATGATGGATCGCATCGTTAAGCTGGAGGATGATATGCGCACTTTGAGGGTGGCCAACGAGTAAGTTGATTAATATGAAGATTTTATGATGAAAATATCACGGCACATCTGATTTCATAAAATAATAACACAAGTATTTTAATACCCCAAAGCAACAAAACGAATACGTGGATCCTCTATAGTAAAACCTGTTAATATAATTTTGTATAAAACCTACGGGACGTCTGGTAGGCAGGTACACTGGTGGCATTACAAACGCTTTGCCAAATCCGTATAGTATAATCTAGATAAATTAAAAGAAACCTACTATGAATACTAAGTTTATTGTAATAGCTCCTCTCTTTTCGATAATCTCGGAGAGTGGATTTTCTTTCAAATAACAAATTGAAGAAAATCCTCGAAGTTGATTTATAATATCAAATATGCTAATATAGGCTGTCCCGTGGCAGATTTAGGATTTCTTAATTAAATTAAAGGATGTTATTATTTTAGAATATACATATAGAAATATTCGAATTTCAAATCCTAAATCTGCCACGGGACACCCTATACTACAAACAAAATTATTAGTGTATAGAATATTATTGTACATTGCTTTGAGCAGGTCAAGTTAATTATTTATTGCAGACTGGACTCAACTGAAAATAGAGTAACTAACGGTAACGGTGAAGATGCTGAAAGTGAACGTTTGCGTTTGCGCAAGGAGATCGACAACATGCGCAAAGCGAAGCAGAGCTCAGAGGAACATGCTCTCAAGTGAGGCGATAAGTTATTACATTGCTTATACTTGATGCTTAACAATCAACAGCTTATGTATGATATAGCACCATTTCCGATTGAAATCACAGATATGCAACAGTACTATAGTTTTATATATCACCAGCTTTTCGCCTGGGACTTCAGTTGCACCTTTAATTTTTACATCTTATTAATTTTTTCTGGATATAATTATGTTACAGTTTATAACTAAGGTTTTCAACATGTTAAATCTGGATTTAAGTTCTCTGCTATATATAGAAAATATTAATTTACTAGGTGTAAATGAATATTTTGAGTTTGTGGCGTAATAATGAAAATAGTTTACCATTTCCAAGTTTGTTATGTATATATATATATATTTTTGGTATAATAACTGATATAACACTTGCACGACATAATTTTTATTGCCGTGTTGTATGTTGTTTGTTTGCCGGATATTTTTGTGTTGATTATACTTTAAAGGTTTGTTGATACGTATTTTCAGTAGAGTAAATGAAAATATCATTATTAATATTAAAAAAAAGTTATTTCATTCGAGACCCTAAGACAAAATTAGAGTAGAAACTTTCAAGTAAAAGATGCTCGTTGTCTAACATTAATAACTAACTTACCCGCTTTGGTCTACATCCAAGAACTATCAAACTTGTCGCTTTATTAGCTATCTAGTTGTAGTTTAGAATTTCCGCGCGGATTTAATATGATGCTAAGCAGCACTTCAATTCCAGACTGGAACGTCTAGTTACGCAGCTACGTTCAAAGTTCACCGGTCTTCAGCTATCGTCGAACGGGCCTGACTCGCTCCCGAGCGATCCCGAGCACGATACAAACGCGCGCATTCGCCGAACGAGCGGCAACTCGAGCAACAATTCAACTGTTGTCTTCGGACCAGTAACCGATTTGTAGCGAACGGAACCGGCCCAGATCGTATACGCTCTCACAACGGACTTGTTGTCGTCGATCTATAACAAAATGTTCTAAGTGCGTGTACATAATATGAGGGCGGTCCTACGACAGTGCCTTGAGGGACTCCACTTACAAAATGGTCAAGTGAACTAGCGTGCGTTATATGACGTGTGTGTTATGATAATGCAACTAATAATTAATATTTGATTGTAGTTAACTCAAGCCTATTTAATATAGTACTCTGATTATTTTAAAGATTACAAATAAAACGTTCATGTTAGATCATATCGTTTGCTTTATGGGATTCGAATCTCACTAGTGAAATATAAACTTTTGTAATATCAATTTGATTTGTTTGAATTATTTCAATACATAAAAATATAAATAACACGATAATATTGTAATTATTTATAACTATTATAGAAAAGGTTGAAATGATGATGATGACTATTGAAGATAATTTTGATGCTATAGTTCTGTTTGTTCGCTTACGTGCGTATAACATTTGTGATTTTCTGGTCTCAAAATTGTTTACTTAAATTGAAGGTGCTCCAATGTCATATGTACATTATATGTTTATCATTTTAATATCTTTTGTATATTTTAAATGGTCATTACGAAAAAAATAACACATTCTTACCATCATTACATTTCGTTTGCATAATTTATTCGTCTTCGATGTTATTTGCTAACGCATTTATACTCATAGTGGGTCTTGCGCTCGCGTATACATTATAGGTGTTTGCAATTCTCATCGCCAGTACTCTTTTGACACCTTCTATTATCATGATATGATATTTGTTGTACTCCATTAAGATCTCCTTTGTCAATGTTGTCTTTAAAGGTCGCCTCGTAAGTTTATTCAACACCTTCAGACACAACATTTTTATTACGCATTATTTACTCGGAACAAAGTTTGTTACAAATTCAAATATTTTTCAAACGTCTTAGCGTATTGTTATTGTAATTTCACGATTTTTAAGGTATTATGATTCTTGTACTGTATCATACATTTAAGACGAAGGATTTTCTTTGATTATTTTTATAATCACATGACCGTCGTCAATTTTAACTAATTATCAATTCATCAAATGGGATAATTGTAATAACCAAAAAATTAAATATTCTGTGTCCTGTTTGCTTAAGGTTTTTCTAATATAGCATCTACGTCATACGTTGTGTATTCGTTTTACGCGTGTAGTTTTGTCTTTTTGTTAGGTGATAATTGATTGATTGCTTACGTGATTTGTTGGTGCTTCGTATCGGCTGGATCATCAAAGGTTTTCTATGGGAAAGTGAGAATCGGTGAAAGTGTTCATTACCACTTCTTATTTTATCGAATCGTTTATTGTGCTATTGCTGTTTTGTATTTTTTTCCCTTTTGTATTTTACTACATCTTTTGTTTTATATTCTCCTCTCCTAGGCCCCGTTTTACAATTTACATCGGACCATCATTATTATGCTCAAATTCAATATTAATAAAGTTTGTACTATGCCTGAAATCAGATCGTAAATACGTTTACAAGGGACGCAAGTTGTTTCACAACATTCTATAAGCCAACATATCAAGTCCAGTTGATATTTACGTTAGTCTGTTTGTTTTTATGTGGTTATTGCGTTAATGTTACGAATTTTTGTATAAGTGTTACAATACGAACGCTCTGCGTCGTTCCACTTCGACCTTGATTATTTTACGAGCAAAGTGTCAATTGTAGGCTTCGTATGAATGATGTCACCGGACGAACGGCCTAAACATTCTATATTGTATGTTTGTGATTATTTAAAACTGCGCATAGTACTTATTGGTTCTCTTATTGATACTCACCAATGTGATTTCAAAAATGTTATTATTGTAATTCTTATCAGTGATTGCTTTAGATATTATTTTAATTCTATTAAATTGTTTGCTTTAAAAAATACAATTGGAAATGACGCTAATTGTAACATTCTCTGTAATATCATGTGTTTTATGATTCTAGTTTAATATCAGAGAATGGCTTAATTTATCTGCTCTAATTGATGAATCTTTTTTTAAATAAATCAAAAGTTATGACTCTTCTAAATGTTTACAGTATCTATTGCCTTTTCTAAATATCATCAGTTCATTATTTTGTCACATTTTGTTTTTAATACATGCTCGTATCTTATAATTAAAGAGTTTTTTCAAAATAATGTCAAAAATTTATCACAAATCTTAAATTTGTTCAGAAACTATCGTTTTCCACTGTTTGTTTTATTACTTATATGAAAGTAGTGAATTTTTTCTGTGACAATATTTCAATATAATTGGTTCCTTACAATCATCAGAATGTATATTTCGTTCCTAAACCGAGGTGCTATCATATAATGTTTTTTTACAGACGTAATCTGAAGCGTTCCACCTCAGCTCCAGTTAAATCTAACCGCTATCGACATTAATCCTCTACTGACGCAGGCCGTTAGCCTCAAGTTGTAACTAACCACCGACGTCACATTTAGTGTAGACTGATTTTACTAATTTATTTTATTACCCTTTAAGTAACATACCAAATTGTAATTTTAACTATTAATCTTTAGATGTAATTTTAAAAATTTTATAATTATTATAGCGTGTAACTTATCATTAATTATTGTCGAAATTTGTATATAAATTCAAACTTCACTGAGGCCTAAATCACTTTTTTTTTTTTTTTTTAATAATTTTACCGCTTGGTACATTTTGTTCAATATGGCTTTTTGTTTAAAGAATACCTATTAAATTGAAGAGCAAGAGCAATTTTTTTGATTTTGCTTCGAGATGAAAGATTATTTTGTTTTATACATACCGAAAAGGCTTTTGTTTCTTTTATATGGTAACCAAAATATTGCGAGAACTTTCGGTCTCAAAATGAAAGAATGCTTCAGTCTAAAAATATTTCTAAGCTTTCCTTGTGTATATAGTTTTACGGTCGCACAAATTTGCACAGAGAAAAACAACTATTGTAGAAAACATCAATCCAGATCCTTAATATTTGCCAATCTAAATCTTTAGGATTACGCTTGTGGATCATGTTTTCTTTCTCTTTTTCTCTGTGACAATTTGGTTGTTAGGTTAAAAAAAAAATGGTGCCTTACATACGTAACGCGTCCGCCCATTCAGCGAATGTTCGTGGTGATCGTTCAATCTGTATTATCTTGTGCCATTTGTAATTTTCGAGTGTATGTGCTGACTTTTAGTATCGTGTTGTCGTGAACCTTGTGTCAAGGTTTTTTTTTTATGTAAGTACAGCATACGCACCCCGACCATTATGCTATGTTGGTGCTATTTCAGTCTCTCTTAGTAGTTGCAGATTTTTTTATTCGAATAAATCCTTAATCTACCCTCCCTCCTCCCAATTCGTTTATCTTGTTATAACTGTTCTTATGTCTAATTAAATAAAAGAATATGTTGATGTTCCCACTGTTGGGATGCTGCTTTCTCTGACAATAGAATCGAGTCCATTTATCGATCACGCTGGCCAAGTGAGAGTCGGTTGATATCACATGTATACTTGCAACATCAGTTTATGATGAACATATTTAATCTCTATCAGCTTAGCAGCAGCTTACTGTGCTTATTAAAGTTTTAGCACAATATATTGAATTTGTCCAATTTCACAAAATTCATAAATAATATTTGATAGGGAGTTTAACATATTTTCCTTAGTTTTTTTTATTATGTTGATTGTCATATTGTTAATTCTGTCCGTGAAGTAATTTCGATCGTCTTTCATATTGTGTTTTATTAAATTTGTTTTAAGAAAACATCGATCTTCTCTGAAGTAGACTCATTAAATTAGATATTTCCGTTCACATATTAATAATTTTGAGATGTTAGTATTTTTATTGGAATCCTATTAGATTGAAACTTTAATTTCATCCAATGTTTATTACTCACCGTTATGTACGCAAGCGCCATATTTTTTTTTTTAGTTTATTTGTAATACTCAGTAGTCATTTGGACGTTTCAAATATTTCACATGTTACAATATTGTTAAAATATTGGTATAATGAGGGTTTTTCAATAAAAAATTATAAAAGTAATGTGGTTTTATTTTAATTTAGTAACACGAACTTTTTTGTATTACTATCTTAATTTATTTATATATATATATATGTATGTATATATAAATAAATAAAGATATGTATCTATGTAGAGACTCGTCACGATATCTCTGGAACCATAAGGCCTAGTACTGAATTTGATAATAGTATTCCTTTTACCGAGTATAGGTTAGCTTAGAACGTATTTTATGAAATTCCTTCCCCGAAGGGAGTTGCGCGGGGGTGTTACGACCAACAAAGCGGGCGGGGCTAGTTATTTATTGTCTGTAAGACGTTGATCTCAAACCATTGGTTCTTTGTTGTATATGCAATAACTGCGCTTTAAAGTGCTTACCATCAATATTAAAATAAAAATAATAATATTGGATAAGGAAACACACATTTTTTTACACAATTGCTTAATGACATTGGTGTAGTGTACGCTTCGTTGATTAAAAAAGGTTTTATTATTATAAGGTATTTACATAACAATATAATCTCTTAATATATAGTTGTTTTCATTATTATTCTACAAAGCGGTGTGACAAGCGAGCTGTAAATGATACACCTACTCTTAATTATATGGCGCTAGTTAGGATGATGTACACAGCACCGCATTGTACTCATCGCCTGAAGAGATAATATGTTAAGTCTGTAAGTAACGTTACTAGCTATAGCGCCCATCAAACCAGCATATATATATAGGATCTGCGCAGTTATCTAGACGGTCTTCGGTTATAATGAATTACCACCAACTTAAGTCGATTTTGCTGCAATGTAAAAGGTTTGTCCCAACGTGCGTCTGCTGGCGTCACGAATCTCTTTATGCGTTAATAATGATCAGTTCAATTACGTTTTAACCCCAACGCTTCCGGGTCTAATTTATTCGAGAGCGGGACAGCGGCGTATTGTTTCTATTATTTTTGAGCGTTTTCAATGAAAACAGTAAAAGCGCAAAGGGCGCGCTGGGACACGCGGCGCCGCGTGCCGGACGCGTGCCGGCGCCATCTTGCGCGGATGGGTGGGAACTTCCGTGGGTGTACGTCGCTTAGGTGCATTGTGGGAACAATGGCCAATGTAATTGCACACGCATATTTTTAATGACATTGTAAATTATTGATAGCTCAATCATTGATAATTTCGACGTTAAAAAACGTGTACAACCCTTAAATTACAACCCTTTTAAGATTCTATTCGAGTTAAAAATAATAACAATAGATTGTCTATTTATTATTTCTTTAATTGATATAATTGCAACATTTAGCAATTTCAATGGACATACAAAATAGATATTTAAACGTCTTATTGTGTTCACTTTATATCCATATTTTATAAAACAAATATATCCCTACCTATTCCTAATTAAATCTCCCCCACAAAGATAGAAATCGAAAACTAGAAAATCGACAATTCTTCATATGTGATGAACACATTTACATTATTGATTATAAAGTACACCATCATAGTTAATATAAATCCCGCTGAAAGGTCGAGTAATAAATTTTTTAATCAGCCAAGCCAGGAGTCGTGCCGGACATTCACCTGATGGTAAGTGATACGCCTGATCGACGAACAATATGACGCTAGTTAGGATGATATTTACTGCAGCCCATTGCGCTCGTCACCTGAGACAAGATATTGAGTCTCTTTACCTCAGTAATTACACTAACTACAGCACCCTTCAATCCGGAATACAGTAATGTTTGCACAATACTGTTTCGCGGCAGAAATAGACGCTGCGGCGGTGTCTACTTAAACGGTCTCCGACAACAGAGACCTGCCACCAGTAAACGTTTACTTTTGATCGTAGGGTTATGGTACTATACAATGCAAATTAAAGTGATTACTACCCGTTATTATATCTTGTAATATATTCGGGGTGCATTCGTACCGATCAAATATTCAGGCAGACCGCAGCGCGACAAATTGGGCACAAATCAATCGCCGGCCGCGGCGAGCGCTAAAAAGCTCGACCTTATTACACTGCATGAATTAATCACACTTGTCGACTGTCCTCTAGTGGTGACCATTCGATATGTTTACGCAAGCACATGCCTATACCACAAACGGCGTAGAAAGCAGTAATGTATGTTTTTTATGTAAGCTTTCAATTGCATCACCTCGTGGCGTTATTGAAGTTTCTTGGTAAAACTTGTCAGAGTATTCTATATACCGCAAAGGTGTCTTGGAAAAAGTAAACAGATTAAGGAAATGTGTTTTAGCACCACATAACACCAAATGGTATCGTGATTGATATCATATCAAAATTAAATTTAACAAAGCCCGCAATGCTGAACATGGGAATCTTGGAAGGATCTTCATGTCAATTGGTTTTGCGTTACCAGTCCAGTGGCTTCTTGTGGTCCGTACCTTCCCCACAGAGCCTGCCAACGCTGATGCTGGCAGGCCCTCTAGCTGATGCTCGACGATCTTACCGCTCCAACGATTATCAGTTCAGTGTTTTTTATTTATATTAAAATTACAATAAAGTTCAGAAAGTTCGTTTTGTTTTCATCTTATTCTAAGTAGGAAACACTGGAGAATGTTAGAAATACCATAAGGTAAGTCAGCAAGTTATAAAATAATCGTTGATACCATCATCAGCAGCGTTAACCCAAAAAAAATGGCCTATTTAAAGTTTACCTTTTTGTTGTATATTTATGTTTATACCTTCATTTATATATTCTCATGTTTGTTTCACAAATTTCTTAACATTTATTGCTACTGTTTTCATTACTTTGTATAGTAATTAACGTTATACAATATTTATACATATTATATATTAAAAATAGATATTCATCAATTGTTAATTTTATTCACTATCCACTCTGATAATCTAAATTCCAGGAGTAAAAATAGATTAGACGGAATTGGTCTTATCATAATTACAACATCAATAGGCAACGGCAAGACTTTCCGAATCGATTTCCAACACGATAAGTCCGATATTGCTTACATCCAACGAATGCTATGTATGATCTTCACCAGATCATCGTTCCACACAACTCGAATTGTGATCGACGATAAATGTGATCCTCTATTAGATGTAGTGTTTCACATCGAGCTCGTGGAGCGCCTCCCTACCGCTATGAATATTGTACATTGCAATTTGTGTAATTTGATTAACTCCACCTGTGTGAGTTATTCGGGAAGGGGAGGGCAGCGGAGGCATGGTCAGTCTGTATACTCCCATGGAATCCTAACTTTAAACATAAATCAGATTTCTCTGCAACAAAACTAGCATTTGTATTTGTAAATCGATTTACTTTTGTTTCATTACTTGCTCTTTTGATTATTATAAAATATCCAAACAAAGGGTCGATCGATGTGGTGGTCTTTGGGGGAGGCCTGTGGCCAGTAGTGGACTTCTATCGGCTGATAATGATGATCTAAACTAATGCTAGTTTTGATGTAGAAATGTCTGATTTAAATTTGAGTTATAATATTCAGAAAATTCAACATCCTCAAGATTTTCCGTTACTACTCCCACTTGTTGAGTCAGTACAGTATGTAATCTATTCCTCTTTATCAAGCTCCGAGTCTTTACACGTATATCCTCTTATACAATCCAATCATCTCTTATCAGGTCTTTTTCTACTCTTTCGCACATTCACATCGATGTTCTATATAATATTATGATAACACCAATCTCTGTAATCCAGGAAACAAGAATCCCTTTCAAGCATTTTCTCACACATATTGATCGATTGTAAGGTCATATGCTCTAGCCACTTAGGTTAACTTGAATGTAAAAAAACCTTTAAGATACTACATATGAATGATAGTACAAACTTTTTTATATAATAAAGCTACGGGACGTTTACCTGATGGTAAGTGATACGTCTGCCTATAAGAACGTGGGGCTAGTTAGGATGATGTATACTGCACCACATTGCTCTCGTCGCTTGAGACACGATGTTGGCTTTCGTTATCTTAGTAATTACACTAGCTACAGCGCCCTTAAATCCGGAACACAGTAATATCTTCACACTACTATTCGGCCGCAGTAATAGATGCTGCGGTGGTCCCTACCATCAGTAAACTATAAAGACTATGAGGAAACAAAAATTATTATTCATTTAGTATATATTATATAAAGGCACTGGTTGCCATGGGCCAACTGGATGATCACTGCAGTGCCTATTTCTGCTGTGAAACAGTATTGCGCAAACGCAACTTTGTTCCGGTTTAAAGGGCGTTGTATACCTCTACTATTTTCACTAGCAAGTCGGTCTCATATTGACGAAGACAATGTATGGGAAGGTGTATCATTTACGATCAGGTAAACGTCCTGTTCATCTCTTCGTTTTGAAAAATGTGTGATAGCTGAAATCTACCATTATGATAACACATCTCATAGATTGCTTATCACACAAAAGTATTTAACCACAGCCTATCCGCAGCGTGCACGCTTATTTAATCAATCAAACCACCCCCACGAACACGCTTATCACGGTGCCCATCCCGACAAATTACATATTAATGCTGGTAATGTTAAAAAGCGCGTTGCCAAACTGACAGCCATCGCTCTTCACTAGGGTAACCATTATTACTATAGTTCAATTTAGTCCATGATTTTTTAAAATTATCTATCACTTTGACGTCTAGGTGTTCACTTACTAAGGATATAGATGGTGAAGCGTGGTCACCTACAAACTGGATATAGATTCTCAGTAACACTAATGCGGTTAGGATGATAGATTTAACATATGAACTATCACCAATTTAGATTAAAAAGAAAGAATTAGAAACACAAAGTTTTATTTACTAAAATATTGTAGTGTTCCGTACTATTGTTTTTTTTTTATTATTAAATACCTTTATTTTATTTATTTATATATACACCTAGTGCCTTCAAATTAATTGCTTTAGGCATTATCTTCCAGTCTCCCTTTGGTTATATATGATGTAATGATGTATGGAAATACATATACATATAAATATTAAAATGTATAAATCGTCGTATTTTATATATCCATAGATATCTAATAAAAATATTTACCTAAAAAGTATTATAGCATGATTATAAAAGAAATTCTCGTAGTTTTGTGTATCTATTAACTGTCTAAATGTCGAGCGCGATCTAGAGAAAAATAGATGGGATAAAGAAGGAAGTGAGAACAGCTTCAGAAGTAAAAGGAGAGGAATGTTAGTAAAATTTTTTTAATATTATTATTAATTTATTACAAATAATAATAATATTAAACAATGTTTTATTTTAGAAGACGTACGTTCACAAATCAATAAGTATATATATATACTTATTGATTTCGTATATATATATCACATAGTAAATAGTTGCCGTAGTAGTGTAATACTCGTCTTCAATTTACGATAAATGTTAGGTCTCGTCTAAGAGGTATAGATTAGATTTAAATACAAAAAGATTAAAGAATGTATTTATAATGCAATATTTATGTACTGTAAAAACTTTCTATTTTATTGGTAGTGGGTCTTTGCTACCAAAAACCGTCAAACTAGACACGCTAAACAGTTGTGTGCAAACAATACTGTGCTCCAGTTCAAAGGGCCCTGTAGGTAGTGATATTATTGCGGTAACCAGAGTTAAACTCTTATATCTCTACGTGACGAGCACGATGTGGTGCAGTGTATATCATTCTAACTAGCCACGTTGTTATGGATCAGCGTGTTGCTTACCATCAGGTGAACTTCTAGAAGAAGGTTACAAGATACAAATATTTTTAATAGATAAGGAAAAAAAATATTTATCCTATAAAACGGACAATGTTATGGTGACCATATTCTACCCTTCTAATAACGAAATAGCGCACCAACGGACGGAAGTAGCGACGTGCGCATATGATTATAATTATATTTTTACAAGTTTTATTCTAATGAGGGCGTCGTGGGAGCAATAAGGGTCGAAGGGAGTCCAGGTAGGGTTTGGAGGGTAGCAATAGGATGAGAGTGTAATGTGATTATTACGCCTGATGACGCTATCGTTTGTCAGGTGAGGTGTGGAATAAGCAATATTTTTTTTAATCTGTAACACTGTTAGGATCCAATATTGTCAAAATATGTTTTTTTTGGGCAGATGTTTGTCATTGAACTGTTATAAAAATTATTTCTTAATTTTCTCTTGAAAAATATTGGATTTTTTGATATCATTCATTATGAGCCGATAGACGTCCACTGCTGGACATAGAGCTCCCCTAAAGATTTCCACACGATCGGGTAGGGATTCATATGGGGGGATTTGGGCCAATTCCCACCACGCTGGCCCGATACGGGTTGCTGGAAGCCAGAGGCTTGTTTGTTGATTAGCTGGGTGCACCACGAGCAGGTGAGGTTGGCTTGAAACCCGCGAGTTGTAGTGCGGGAACCCTTACACACCCCAAGTTTGATATATGAAGATATATTCATTGTGCGAACGTTGTGACTATTAAATAATGATGTTATAATAAAAAAAATACAAATTTACTATGCATTTTTTATTACATAAATATTAAAGGACTTCATGTTATATATTTATTTATTTATGTTTTCTAAAAACATCTAACATGAGTGAAAAATGCAATAAATATAAAATAAAGAAAAGGCGGATATGACGTCCCAGGACTCGTCTCATTTAATAAGAGAAAAATATTATAAAAAATACAAAAGGATATAAAAAGAAAATAATAGGACTATTAATGGGGTAACGAGACTAGATATCTTGTGTCAAGGCGACAAGCACAATATGGTGCAGTGTACATCAACCTAACCAGCGCCACATAGTTATAGGCAGGCGTATCATTTACCACCAGGTGAATGTTCCACTCGTCTCGTCGCTTCGTAGAACAAAAAAAAACACAATCATGATTAAAAATATAAAATACATATAGATTATTTATATTCAATATGTATATAAACATGCATATGCAAAAAATATAAATATACTGGTGGTAGTTCCGTGTTGCTGAGGTCTAGGTAGGTACCATCGTAGCGCTTGTTTCGGTCGCCGAACAGTAGCGCGCAAACATTACTATGTTCCTGTGTGAAGGGCGCTGTAGTTAAGTTACTGAGGTAACGAGACTCAACAGCTTATGTCTCAAGGCGACGAGCGCAATGTGCTGCTTAAAATACCATCTTAACTAATGCCGCCTTCTTATAGCAGGCGTGTCGCTTGCGATTCCGTGAATGACCCAGCTCGTCTCGTAGCTTCATTATATAAAAAAAAATATATAATATTACGTAAAAATACTTTAAAAATACATTGCTACATAATATGAATATTCCCTCGAAAGTTTTCACTAAACAAATTTGTGAAATTTCCATTGTGGGAAATTTAATTTACAAATGGCAAGGAGTTTCGTTGCGATTGTTTGCGTACTTGAATATCAATAAAGCTCCTCTATTATCATCTGAGACCCCAATATAAACAAAATCTCGGTTCAATTATAGTCCGTGTGACCCTTTTGAGGTTATTTTTTATGCGCTTCGTACTTATGTGCTACGCCAGCGATTCCCAACCTGTGGTACGCAGGACCGATGGGACTGGAGATCCTTGAGGGACTCCTACGCTCAGTTAATTTGTGTAAACAATACTGTAATATTGTTACGTCTACAATAAGTATTAAAGTACTTATTCTAGACATAACACCATTATAGGATGAACCATGGACTATATAACTTACTGAAGTGCTGAAGAGTAAAGAGAGAAAGAGTTATTCCAGTTTTCAAAATTAAGATTGACAATAGGGACACCTTAAGAGACACAAGACAATTTTTATGGACTAGGTATGTAGTTATGCGAGGAAGGGTTCTAAATTTTTTTTTACTCTACGAAGCGACGAGACAAGCGGGACATTCACCTGATGGTAAGTGATACGCCCTTCCATAACAACGTACCATTAGTTAGTACGATGTAACATCTTATATCTTGAGATATAAGATGTTATATCTCGAAACCCCCAGTAATTTCATTAGCAGCCACCCACCGCCCTTCGAACTGGAACACTGTATGACGGCTGCAGTAGTAGCCGCTGTAGGACCTATTTAGACTGTCTCCAGCAACAGAGACCTACCACCAGTATAAATGATATTTCATTAACGAAATGTTTTACTACGGGGCTCGGGAACGTTAAAAGTTTGAGAAGCATTGCGCTATGCGATTGTTTCGTTGGAGTTAATAGTGATTTGTGCGGATGTAGACTCTATGTGGTTAACCGAAGATTGACATTTCGAACTCCGATGTTGGGTCGTTTGTATGCTTGTGAAAATTGTGCTGGATGTAGAACTGGTGCGTTTCAGTCACCCATGTCCGGCAGAGGGCCCTCGACCGCCGCCACGCGTATCTATTTTTATTTTATTTCAATTAGTATAAGTACTTGAAAGGAAATTTAATTAAGCTCTGGCGTTATGATTGTATCTCTTTTGCTATTAAACTGTTTTAATTATGTATCATTGTTTGTAAGTTATAAAAATCGATCAGCGACAATAATTAACTATAAGTTAGTAAAACTTATTAAAGTATATTCATACATGTAAATGTTTAATAATATATATATATATTTATTTATTTTTGTCGTATTTAATACAGAGGGCGCATTTAACGCTTAGTTGCCATTCTCTGTCAGTCGCCCCTTGGAGACAAAAATTTTGAAGGCAGGTGTAATAAAAACATATAATATATACATTAATATAAATATGCAAAAAATATATATCATATAGGTTAACATACAAAATACTTATATACAATACTTTATCCATTTTCTAGACGTCTACTCACATCTCAACTCAGCAAAGGCTAAGTTGCATTAAGTCCGCCTTTTGTATACCTAGGTCTTAAGGTTTTACAATAGAAGTTTAATTTAAACATTTGGTAGATGTAATAAAAAAAGATAAGTTTAATTGTTATGTTATAATAAGACAATATATAAATTTCAACACAACCCTTATTATCCGAAAGTGAAGTGCCGAAAGATTATATAAATGCAAATGTTTAATTTCTTCGATTGTTAATGACATTCCCAAATAAATTTTGAGGGACTTTAGTTAGATCTGTACAAAACTTCAAAAAAAAAAATATCTCGAAAGATTCTTTGTAATTATGACGTAGATAAAATCATCACCTGTGTGAGGGTTACGTGAAATTTGACAGAGCGGGAGTGGTCGGTCCGGACGGTGCGACCACCCACGCCGTGTTTACACTGCCGCCGTTTAATTGTCTACGCAAACATTTATTAGTACGCCTCTTCTTAGACCTACCCGCTGTTTTGTTGGGGCAGGTCTTTATCATTCGTGTAAGGGTCGTAAATATTGGCCAGGTATTGTGATATAACTTTTTGAAATAAACCATCAAATTTAAATAAGCCTTAATGCCGTAAGCAGACTGCAGAAAATCCGTCACTTACCTTCGAGTTGTTGATAACTACTGTACACCATCCTGCCTGTTAATGTTTTGATTATTTTTTTGTCGCAGCAGCTTGTAACTTGAATGGACATCGGTTCAATTTTGAGGCTACACGTTTGATTTTGGATTTTGGTTAGGATTTTTTAAAACCGTTTAACTAGCTAAGTGTTAGAACTTACCGCTATACGTCTCCAAGATACCTAAGTACAATTTCAACTAAACTGAAACATGAAGGTTCTAAAATGTTCAAGTACAGCTTTCAAAAATATCCATTATCTTTCGATGTGAGAGAAAACCGAATCCCACCATTGGGATTATACGTTAGGCTGGTTATGTTATGGATAGTTTTTAATATTTTATTTATTACTACTTTCTAATGTAACTGCTGTATATTATACATTTATAATCAATGGTCTCTTTATCTCTATTATCTGTAGACCAAGATATAACTGTATGATGTTATGTAAGCTTTAAGTTAGCGCTTAATCATTAGAAATTTGCATTAGTTTTTGAATAATTATTTCTACTCTATTATCAATAAAAATCTTCAATAACATAATTAAAATTTGTAGTGAGTAACAGTAGTAGAAAATGTGGTCGTTCAAATTATCCAAAGCCTTGTACTTACTTATTACTTGTAAATAACTTAACGCACATCTGGGATCGACAGCGGAAGTGTGGTTAATTCTCTCGTCATTAGCACTGATATACAGTTACTCCTTTATCCATCCACAAATTATCACCAGCTTGAACTGAACGTAGTGAAAACTTGCGTATTTGAAATATTTAAAGATATGTCCAGAGTCGTGTGAACTGTGTCAGTAATCGCTGCATCACTTGTTGGATATGGTCACTTAACAGGAGGCCTTATCGTCTTCTTACACGGGAGAAGTGTTGAAGCCGTGATAAGACAGTTTGTGAGTTTCCGGTGATGTATAACATCATGAGGTATTTTGTTTCTAGAATACTTTCGTGGATATGTGTCATGCAGATCATGAGTCTCCCTCTGTAAGAGATGGTTTCGATTCCCAACAGTGTAAACATTAAATAGCATATTGAATATAATATAATTTATTATTATTTGTTATACTAAATTGAATATTGCATGTTACTCGTAATTTATCGATTTTGATAGCGGAGTGCATTATCAAAGTAAATGTTAATTTTTAAATTTTTACATAGTTTCAGGTGCAGCCTGATGCGGACAAAAGTATCTGGGAGGCATAACAAGTCGATAGACTGAGAGCACTTGAGCTCGGGTGGTCCGGTACAGTGAGACGATGTGTCGGACTTCGCAATATTATCATATTAATGTATACAATATCGTATCATAATTTTTTTTTACGATGAAGCAACTTGATGTTCAAGACTTGATAGTAAGCGATACATAACGTTATTAAGTAGTACATAACAATATACCGCTATTGAGAAGGATAAATATTGAACCAAATGGTAAAAAAGATATACATTGAAAGAATTAGTGGTAGTGGCGTTAAGTTACAAGATGCGACATCTTGTTACTTGAGTAATTTCTTTGTTTTTTCTTTAGTAGATGGAGCGGTAATTCGAAAAGGGCGCTCACAATATGATAGGTGACAAAGTAACAATGTGGCGCGAAATTAGATGACATATCTAGGACCTACATTGGACTCGTCGCTTTAATGAGATGATAAGTCTCTACCCAACTAACTTCATTAGATACTCTTTGCCGGCAGAGATCGGAACTGCGGCGGTACTTAGACGGTTTCCAGTAACTAACCAGAACACTTACCAACAGTAAATATATTAGATACTATGTTAGTTAGTCATTGACGGCACCTGCTTTACCACCGCCTGTACATGTTATAGCGAGACACAAGTTTATGATGGTTTTACTGCGAGAGCCACTTAACGCCCGACACGGCTACCGTGTACGTAACCCTGTACCGACCCCCCTCTCTTGCCCTCCAAACCTCGCACTTTAATTAGATGCATCCACCCCCGCGACGCTGCACCCGATTCGGCAGCGTAACCTAGGCAATAGGGCTTGACTTTAAAAGGATAAATACTTAGAATCTAAATACATTACTGTAAAGTAAATACACTAAAATAGTAAGCAATCATTGAAGATGGATTTTCGTAGAACGTATTAGAAAACATACACAACACATCGAGAGTAGAACTCTGTTGCCGGAAACTGTATAGGTAGATACAGCTGCAGCGCCTATTTCTGCGGCCAAACAGTAGTGTGAACACATGAACGAGTTCCGGTTTGAAACACGTTGAAGCTAGTAAAATTTTTGAAGCAGCGAGACTTCTAATATCCAGGCGACAAGACCAATGTGGTGCTGTGCATATCATCATAACTATCTCTGTTGTTGTAGACAGGTACATCATCAGATGAATGTCTTGTATGTATCATCGCTTTGTAGACAAAAAAAGATATATATATATACATATGTGTGTACATAGTGAGTTAATATTACATAAACAGATATATTATTGCGTCTTACTGAAGAATCTGAGCAAAGCCTGAACAAATAATTTTACAAAGATGAAAAATAATCCCCGTTACATATTAGACAACAAAACAACAGTGTATTAAAACATACGTCAACAACGATATTTACTTGATATCGTGGCAGATACTAAAGTTAGCCTTAATACTTAAACTTGGATTAGGAATTAATAATTCTAAAGTATCAAAAGTCTACATAATGTAACAGGCTTCAAAGATCTAGTCATTTGTCTTAGTCCTAACAAGAGTAATATATGATCATTCATAAAAAATCGAGCTAATTTAATAGAAGACATCGTTAAAAAAAATCATTGTTATTTTAATTTGAAGCGTAGAAGATTAACTTTGAATAATTAACAGATTAACAGCCTATTTAATATTCCCACTGCTGGGACTTGCGTCTTTTATGACGAGGTAAAAATCAACTTATGCGTTGGCTGGAAGCCTTCAATAAATATAAACAAGTTGTAACGTTTAATAATGTATATTTTTCTTAGTGTTAATCATTATTATTAGTGCTATATTAATCTGTAGTATCACCACCATTATGTGAACGTCCCGTTTATCTTATCCGCTTGATGGAAAAAACAAATCTAGCTTTAAATACGAACTCCACAATAATCTGAACGGATTTGGGAAGCGCTCCGGCCGCGAAGAGATTGCAAATTAATTCCGCATTACAACTTCTAAATGTACCAATCTCGGAGTCCCACAGTGGGAGGGCCTTTAAGCGGTGTACGGCCCTAAGCCGCCAATATACAGGAATTAAACAAGCAACGATAATAAAGTTCCCAGGATACCCCCGAGGCGGCCACTTGTCCAGGATTACGCTGCGCTTGCGGCCTGTTTGCGTTTACATGCGCAACAAATTTGTTCTATAAATCAATACACGAACAGATTACTACGTAACTACTTGCATATTTTACATAATTATTATGGTAATATATGTAATATGAAATATATACATTTTAATATAATGAGGTACAATAGAATGAGCGCCAGTTAGGATATTTACATAACAAATTATTGCACTATTCACTTCTAAACACAACAAAGAACAAATAAGATATAAATTATCATCTTAAATAATTATTAAGTAAATATAAACAAGTAGCTGTCTCCCGGTCGCTTTGCTGGCTATAACACCCCTGCAGCTCCTTTAGGGAAGGATTTGAGTAAAATCCGTTATTAGTTTTACTGGTGGTGGGTCTCTGTTGCCGAAGACCATCTAGGTAAAAAACACCGCAGTGCCTATTTCTGCCGATAACCAGTAGTGTAAAAACTTTATTGTATTCTGGTTTGAAGGGCGCAGTAACTAGTGTAATTATTGGAGTAACAACATCAAACATCTTATGTCTGAGGCGATGAGCGCAATATGGTGCAGTATATATCAACCTGGCTAGCGCCACGTTGTTATGAGCGGGCGTATCACTTACCATCGAGTGAACGTCCCGCTAGTCTCGTCGCTTAATAGAATAAAAAAAGCTGACCTATACTCAGTACATGGAGTATTCATGCCAAATTTCAAGTCCCTAGGCCTTTATGGTTCCAGAAATACCTTGATGAGTATCTACATAGGTGGAAATCTTGTATATGACTATATTGATGAAGATTTCTAATTTCAAGTGGCAATGGGCAGGATACATGGCTCGAAGGATTGACAGCCGATGAGGCAGCAAAGTCCTCGAATGGCGATCGCGTAGCGGAAGACGCAGTGTTGACAAGCTTTCCACTAGATGATCCGACGATCTGGCGAAGGTAGCGGCAAGCAGCTGGGATGCGGGCAGCGCAGGACCGATCGATGTGGACATCTTTAGAGGAGGCTATGTCCAGCTGTGGATGTCTGTCGCCTGATGATGATATATAAATAGTGATTAATGCTTTCTATACAATTTAAATAAACAGTTAAACTTTAAAGTTATCGAGTTACTGTCCAGGTCCTTAAGGTTCAGGTTAAGGGATCTATTTTTTTATCATATTACTTCCACCATTTATATATTGATTACTAGTTTACACTATTTACGGTTGTACTTACAATATTTCTATTTGCTTTAAGTTATATATATGCCTATACTTACCATTACACAAGTATATATAAAGTTATATTCATTCGTCCTAATTTGTACTGTTTCCTATGTTAAGTAACATTTTAAAAACTTACTTCTAACTAGTTTAATTTTTATTAGCTTGTAATTACTATGTCTAAATATGGTGTTACCAGCGTTTATTAACTTCATCATGTGGTCTGTATGCTGGTTACCTTCGTTGTATAAAAAATAGATAAAATTTATTGGTGGTAGGTCTTTGTTGCCGGAGGCTGTCTGAGTAGATACTACCGCAGCTCTTATTTCTTCCACTAAACAATAGTGTATAAACATTACTGTATTCCAGTTTGAAGAGCGGTGCAGCTGGTGTAATTACTGGGGTAAAGAGACTTAATCTCTTATGTCTCAAGGCGACAAGCACAATGTGGTGCCAGTGTAAATTATTCTAACTAGCGCCACGTTGTTATGGGCAAGCGTATCACTTACCATCTGGTGAACGTCTTGTTCGTTTCATCGTTTCGTAGAATAAAAAAAAATTAATGCTCATGGCGCATAAAGTCCGCCCCTAATACCATATTTTTTTTAAAAAAAATAAGTTATGTTTCATTTCAATAGCGGTATGTGAACTCAACTTAAAACTAGGTCCTGGTATAACTTTAATTGTTTATAAAGTGCGCGAGGGGGCTGGACGCGAGATGCTTCTATGAGAAAGACTAAAAACTCCATTGTGGTGAGGACCCTTGGGTTTAAACGCCGATGCTTAGCTTCATGAGGGGTAAAGTATACCCCATCAGTATTCGGCGAGCGTGGTTATGTGAAAGTTAATAAAACATTTTCATGAATACTAAATTTTTTTTTAACACAGCATAAAGAGAATGATATAGAAGTCACTAATTAGATGTTCATAGATCATGGAACACCTCCGAAAGTTCTTTTTCCTCTCCTCACTCTCATTCCTCTCCTCTATTGAATGTTCTCTTTTTATACCTTTGTACCTTACATACCGTTTCATATCTCCACGTCCTAGGTTGTCTAGCTATAAACATCAAGTTCGCTTATTGCAACCACAGATTTAGATATTTTCTTTATTCAACGACCATTTCATAATAATCGAGACGTTCACCTGATGGTAAGTGATACGTCTGCTTATAAAAACGTGGGGTTAGTTAGGATGATATATACAGCATCACGTGCTTGTCGTCTTGAGAGATAGGATATAAAGCACGTTATTGCAGTATTTTCACTAGCTACAACGTCGTTCAAACTGGTACACAGTAATATTTGCACAGTAATCATTGACGGTAGATTTAGGTGCTGCGGTGGTGCCTAACTTGACGATCTCTGACAACGAAGACCTACCACCAGTGATTGTAATAAACATTAACGAAATAACGTTTTATATATATCCTTACGTTTTATATGAAAAGTCTATTTACATACCACTCAACGGATCGTTAGACATCGGTTAAGTACATATACTATTTACTTAACCATCTATATCACTAAGTATTAACTTGTCTATTATCAAAGAATTTAATTTTCAGTATTTTTCCGGTTCACGAGAGATATGATAATGATATAATTCCTGAGATATGTCCTGAATCTAAGAATAAACGAATTTAACCAACAAGCCTGTTACAAGTAAGATCTATCACTTGTCATCAAGTTAATATACTGAGAGGTTCTATGTAAAAGCTTAAGTCGCATGATATTTTAATTTCCAGCAAATCTTTTGCCTTCAAGTTCGCCTATGATTTTAACTTAATATTTTTTATATATGTTTTTATATATTATAATCTAGAATACAATGATATTGTATATTAATTTAATCTTTCTATGTACCAACTTAGCCAGACAGTCTGAGAGAAAAGACCTTCCAAATTGTAATTGTAACTCATACTGTATATGTTTTTACATATATCCTTAAAATATTTTTTCCTTTTAAACAGGTACCAATGAATAAATATATTTCTATGTAAAGATGTTCGAAATAACTTGGGTTTTCCGAAGCGGGTCCTTAGTGGGTGGTCCGCAACGTACCACTTAGCGTGACACGTAAAAAATACCACCAAAAATATGGAAATATTACGCGTACCAACGCTATACCTGTTATGGATACGACAAGGACATTTAAATGGACTTTAAATATTACAACTTGTATGTAACATATCATTAATCTCGCAGTGGTAGATTCGTCCTCTTAAAATTTGGTTTATAGTTACAATGTATAATGCAATTTTAAGTCTTCAATAAAACATACTCATAAATATAATATTATATATAAATCAAAGTCATTTACAGCCTTGAAATATAATACTTTATTAGTGTTAATAGTTCTAGTAACTTTATAATGTTTTAATGATTTTCTTTGTATATATAAATAAAGTAAATAAATCAAATACTGATTGTACAGAAATGGAGTAAAGAGGAGCTTAACTCACGTAGATTTCTCATACGCGCTGTCACAATTAGAGAAAAGAAAAAAAATTTGCAAATATAATTAATAAAGGAAAACTATCATATAAATATATAGTTATATTCGCATAATATATTAAAAATACCTTAATTATGATATGGTAATAAATAAATGCATAGTAAAGGAAGAAATAGCTGCAATACCCAGTTTTACAATATAACTGTCTGTTCCCCGCCCGCTTTGCTGGACATGACACCTTTGCAACCCCCTTTGGGGAAGAAATTTTGTAAAATCCATTCTTAGCTGACCTATAAACGGCAGAACAAATATCTCTACCAAATTTTTGGGTGTTTACATCTAATAGGTTTGGAGACCTCGTGATGAGTCATTGAATCTCTAGATATCTCCTATATGTATATAAAAAATAAATATTAATTTTATATCTTTCATTGGTTATATAATAATTAAAAATTGCTAATATCAATAAAACAAATATTTTTTGTTTAATTTTCCACATTCTGAACGTAGTTTCAATTATACATTGGCTAATATATTTTTTAAATCATATAGGTTAATTACCTGATTACGGCACCTTCTGGTGTTAAAGAGGTAATGTGAGTGGCGATAGTAAAATATACTAACGTAGTATTAGTATTAATATTTATGATATTCTTAAAAACACTTCCAATACCTCCGTTCGTTAAATATTGTTTTATCGCATCCACTCTATGCGAAATCTCAGCCCATGTTTGTTTTCCTAGGTCAGGTACGATGCTCCAGCGCACAGGTACGCGATGAAAGCTCCCCGTCCTCCCCTTCTTTCCATTATTCCACGGACTCGAGAGCCTGTTTCCTTTGCCTCTGTAGATGATAATGAAAATAACATTTCGTCTAAGCGACGTTAAAACGTGCCCGAAGCAGAACTTGTAAGTTTGTAGAAAAAAAAACGCCAAAAAGTAAAAACAACTTTGTATTCATAGTATCGAGTAAAACATTGATGTATATTCGCTAACCTATATACTTAGAAGCTTAATGCTATTCTTACATATAGAAACTTATATCCTCCTTATGAATCCCTACCCGATTAATGTGGGAATCTTTGGGGGGAGACCTATGTTCAACAGTAGATGTCTATCTACTGACGATGAAGTAAAACATTAAATTTTTAATAATTATGATATGACAACGGGAAAAGTATAAATGTCCTTTACCCGGAGCAGGAATAAAATTAAAAAAAAATCTAATGGCTTTATCAAATAGTTGAAAATCCTACTGCAATATTTATTTCTATGTACTGTATTAAAAACCTTATCATTATTCTCCCTCCCTCTTACTGCTATTTATCCCTTATGGTGGTGAGGTCAGCTTTCTTTACCTCTCTAGCAAGAATAGGACTAAAGTAAGCCCTGCCTGTCGTAGAAGGCGACGAAAAGTGTCTAAGAGTTTCGCAGGCCTTGCGGATGAGGACCCTTATCGCTTAACAAACGAACCTGCGTGAGAAAGCGTATGGTTCAGCGCTGATGTTTAGGAGAGCCAGGCCCCTCGTCAGAAATGTGTAACACAAAGTATAGAGGGCCACCGGTGTCTTCTATAAGAGATCCCGGAGTCTCTTCGAATGCATTGATGCAGATCACTGAGTGAGTTTTAGTGAGTAAGAATCTCACATAACCCTGACTTCCCCCAGAAGCAAGGTTTCTTTCAAGATATCCTCCCCGAAACCAAAAAAAAGGGTAAGTCAATCCTCAATGCCTATTTCTGCCGCCAAACAGCAGCGTGCGTGCAAATATCACTGTGTTCCGGTTTAAAGGGAGCTAGTGAAATTATTGTGGTAACGAAGCTAACATCTTAAGCTTCAAAACGATGAGCGTAATGTGGTGTTGTCCTTATCATACTGACAAGCGCCATGTTATGGGCAAGCGTATCACTTACTATCAGATGAACGTCCGCTCGTCTAGTCGCATCAAAAAAATAAAAATTATTACTGTAATAATTTCTTATCAATTTTTTTTAAAAGAATTATATAAATAGCTAATCGACTAATGTTATCCATCATCACAGTCATCAGCTGACGTCCACTGCATTCCACAAAAGTAATAACATCAACTGATGGTAAGTGATACACACTTCACTACATTGTGTTCGTTGCTTTGAGACACATAATGAATCTTTCTCCTGTAATATCACTAGCTATAACATTTCAAACCGAAACACACTATAGTTTGAGCATCACTGTCTATAGACAGAAAGTCTCCTGGAAGAAAATCTTATCAGTCAAGAAGTTTATAAAAATCTAGCTCTTAAAACAATACGTTCAGTATTCTAGTTAAATTTATTACTAATGTACTCCAAAGAGACTAGATCGATTTTTTTTAAATTGTACCAATGTCTTCGCTGAAGATTTGTATCAGAATAATAAAATGGGGTTGATTCCGTTCCTACACTAATGTTGAAAAATTCGGACCCCAAGATCTCGTGGTGCTGTCAATAATTCTTATCGCCTTAATAAGTCTCGGATGTGGGAGGATGGTGCTAATACCTAGGCTTTTTCACCGAATATCAAGTTTCAAGTTAAATCAAACTAACACAGAAGAGTAATATAAAATATCTACGTCGAGACATTTTGATACAGGGTGGCGCAAAAGTAATCCTCCTATCAGAAAATGCTATAAATTTTGCCTTGATGTAAAAAAATTAAAAGACATTTTTTTTTTAAATTACAGTCAAAAAACAAAATGAAAAACTTTGATTTGTTTGCATGTATTTTTTTCTCCAAGTGCCGCAGTTGAAATTTTATATCAAACAACATGTTATTTCCTGAAGATATAAGATTGCTGGATATTACTCATCCATACAAATTCTCACGTCATATTCAGCTCCATCTTCCAACAATGGTCAGCGGTACAAAAACGATATTATGAATGACAGATGAATACGGACTACAGAGGGTTAAAATGTTACGTGATGCCATTGTGCACCACCGGCTTTACCCTGGCTTACCTGTCTTATCCTCGGTAATGAAATTATGCGGTTTGTTGTGACTCCCAGTTACCTTTATCTTTCGCCATTGTTACTGTTAACTAAATTGGGATGTGACGGAAGTGAATTAGGAGACGCGTTCCTTGTTCGTTTCTTTATATTGTTCTAAATAATAAGTTACAGGTTTTTATTTTTTTGATCAATCTATAAGTCCATTTTAATCATTGTAGCATAGTTGGAAGAGTAAAAAAAGCCGTTCTCTATATCTATGCCCTCCAATGATTATATTAAACTCATCGCCTGAAGCTGGTATCTAGGTTTTAAGTTTACTGTTAGGAACTGTTTGCTGTAGGTCTCCGTTTTGCCTGACACGATCTGGGTAGGTAGCACCGCAGCTGCTATTTCTGCCACCGAATAGTAGTGTACAAATATCACTTTATTCCAGTATGAAGGACGTTATACATAGTGAAATTACTGGAGTAACAAACGTTAACATCATATGTCATGGCGACGAACACAATGTGATGCTGTGTATATCATTCTATCTAGTTCAACAATATTATGGACAGGCGTATCACATGTTAACAGGTGATTGTCCTGTTCGTCGCATAAAAAAGTATGAAGTGGTGGAAAAGAGTATGAATATTCATCATCACCATCATCAACTCTGTCCAGCGAAAGAGATAGGAAACTGTTATATCTACCTATACTATATTAGTTCTTCCATTCAGAGTTCAGTTAAGAATGGATTTTATAAAATTCCTTCTCCAAAGGTACTTGCGGAACAAACCAGGCGAGGAACAGCAAATTTGCCCATATTTCTAGTAAATATCTTCTGTACAGTTACTTATTATTATTGCGATTGTGTTATTCTTGCGGGCAACGGATAATGGAAACTTATCGTAAATTATTTAAACAACTAATTAGGTGAACTCTCAGTCAGTCCGAATGTCTACAAATTGTTAGTAAACAATTTTAATTAGTGTGCATAAACAATCTCAAACAAACAAACGCGATATAAACAATGCTCTAACGCACCTTAACGATGTGATTAAGCAGCCAAAAGATATCGGACAAGACAGAACATGTCTTTGTTCGTAGCTCTCTGATACTCTATAATATCCCATGCCAATTTTTAGTCTCCGGTTTAATGATTCTGCAGATAATAGATCTTTAACAGTTTACATTATCTTCTTTATATAAATATTTGATACACCCTGTTTATAGACAGACCAACCCTCATTGTATTATACAATTTATACAACTATTACATTCTCATTACTCCATATTGTATAGCTGTATACATTTAATATTTATAATAATATAATTTTTAATATAGTTTCTTTGTTATATATATATATATATCTCATCTATCTTCCTCTTAAAAATGATAGTGATGGTTGGTGTACGTGGGTGGTACTGTCAAAATATCACAAGTACTACATTATTATATTCGTATTACTTATTATCCGGTGAACTTGCTACTACAAAAATATGATTATACATATATATATATATATATATATATATATATATATATATATATATATATATATATATGTGTAATATATTACTTTTTATGTTAACAAATACACATATATTTCTCGTTCAATACCAATTCAATTTATTACATTAACCCATATGCTTTCATGCAGCCAATATATCGGGTTCAAGTTACGAGGGGTGTGCAAGGGGAGAGGGTGTGCGGGACAAGCGTATACCATTAACCGGGATCCGGTGTCGGGTTACAAACGATAGGCGGGTTCGTGAACCAGCTAACGAATAGAAATGTAGAAATGAAATGCGTAGAGATTAAGTACATTTCGGATCGGGTTTTGTACTTTGATGTTTTGAGGTAATACTTTCTTTTTCGTGCGACGAAGCCACGAGACGATATGGTCATTGACCTGGTGAATTTTCTAAGTATTTCTAAGTAAATTTCTAAGCAAAAATTAACATAGAAAAGGTTTTTAATGTCGTTATAATTCCTATCGTATACCAAGGAAGACTACTTTGGTTTTCCGCTATATGTATTCATTCACTGTCAGTCAAAATTAACATCGTCTTCAGACTTCCTTAAAGGTATACTTTAGGGCTTTGTGCTGATCGCAGCCAGCAGCTCTCCGTAACATTTACCATATCACTGGTATCTTACACACTGTATATTAAATTGGTCAATAGAAACTGTCTTTCACCACGATAACGGTAGACCATAAACATTTTTAGCCACTCAGCAAAATATAAGAGTTTCTTTGGGAGGTCTTAATGCATCAGCCTATATAATCCTTGATTTTGGTCCTTCAGAATTCCAGCTGTTTCTTCTGTATTCTTTAGGCAGTAGTCATGTTAACATCAAGATAGAACTGCCGATATCACTTGTTCGTTTTTTTTATCAGAACTCCTAAAACTCTATAGCAACGGGATCATGTTACTACTTACAAGATGACAAAAAGTCATTGGAACAAAATGGCTAATACATATTATAAATAATGTACATAAACTACGAAAAAAAAAATTCTAGCGTTTTCATATGAAATGCGAAGAAACCTTTTCAATCTATTAAAATATAATTTTATCTAAACAAAATACTTTTTCTTTATTTATTGATAAATAAAAGTTTTAAAGTAAAGTGAACCGATGAAATAACTGATTTCATTTTGTAATAAACTAATTACAATACTTTTGTTAATATAATTTGTGGAATTTTAGCTAATTAACGCTAAACTAATCACCAAACATATTTTTATCTCCGTTCGGATGATGTAATAAAGCATAGACTTTCCTGTTAGCTAGTAACGAATATCTTACTGTAGAAGTAGTAAAATATATATAAGATAAATAGAAATACTTAAAGGCTTACGAAGGCTTGTAATCTTAGTATTTTAACTTATGTTGACCTGATATTGACTTAAATAGTTTTATTTTTTATTTAACTTTTACGTCCATTTCTATCCTTTTTTTTCATGTAAAAATATATAAATTTTACAGCTCATTGTTTTTGCAAGACAAAGGTACTAGAAGCACAGGCGCTTTGAATAATGTTAACAAGTAATAATCTAACAAGAATCATATTATTTTCCAATTCAATTATTGGAATCAACATAGATTTGTTAAGAGCAAAATAATCATCTAATTTCACAAGATTCTTCTGGCGGTAGGTCTCTCTAGTCGGAGACCGTCTAAGTAGGCACCACCGAAGAACGTCATATTATCATACGAGATAGATAGATAGAGACGAATAAAGCACAGATTGTATCTCTTACATTTAACTCTAATACAATGCATCCGGTATATCCGTCCGGTTTGTTATAGCAAGTGTTACTTAGGTAACGAGACTGAACACCTTATGCTCATCAAAACTAATGCCGTATTATTATGGCAAAGGGAATCATTTATTGAATAAAAAAGTTAGATACCCAAATATCCTGTTATAATCTTGAAATGTTTATATCAAAACTCAATTTTTTTTTTTTTTGTTTTGTTATCTTCTAATCCGAGTGTATCCGTTGACGTGCCTTATTACAACTGTACAATGACTACATTTTAGTAGTCAAGAACAAATAGTTGAGTTTACTACTAGCGACTACAAGAAGGTTATCAATACGATCCCTATTTCATGTAAGATCACAAATTTCACAAAGTGGTTCCGTTTTAATTATTGTTAATGTTATTAAAGTTTTGTAAATCATTACGTATTATTTTCTGAAATGGGTATAACTTAAATGATCTGTAATTTTATCTAACTTTACTACTATCTTATGAGCATTGAGGATATCTTGATAAAGTTATTTATGGCTACGAGTAAGTAGAAGCTATTAAGCTAAGTGCCATTTTATTTGTTTACAGTTCATTATCCGCAGCTTCCTTATTGTAATATTAACATATTAATATAATAAATAATACAATAGAGTTAAAATTTAAATTATTATTATAACTTTTGATACTATTGTGCACTTAACACAGTTTCCCTGTTAGTCTTAAAAAGTTAGGTTTAAATAATAGTTACTGGTAACATCATAAAATGGCATAAAATCTTATCATTATTATATTTTTCTATTCACTGTAATAGGGGTTGTATTTTAAGTGAGTTTTGAAAAAAGTGTTATGTGAACAATTAATAGAATTTAGTATAAAGTACACGATTTTTATGTATTCGTATAGTATAAAATTTATAGAGGAAACATTTAACAAATGTGTTCAGTAGTTATGTAAGTTATTTTAAAAAAAATTGTGAAGTAATAACTTTAAACATAACTGTGTAAAGTTAACCAATAACGTTTTTAATTTTGTACTGAAACCGTCGGATGTCTTGCGATTGTATAAAGTTCACTTAGATATATTCAAGTTGCAATTTCGTTATAGGCAGTTATCGGTGTATAGATAATTTATAAACGTTAGAATTTTAATTATTTATATTTTTATTATATAAGTATATGTATAGATGACCTTACATAAAATTTACGCGTCCTCATGACAATAAAGGTAATTTTTAAAGCTCCTATTGTAGTGTTTTATTATAAATAACATGTTATGTGTACATCAATAACTTTTATTTCACTGAATGCAATTTTACAAATTGTAATAAGGAAAATGCACATAAATTTTACGCAGCAATTTTAGTAAGTTTTTAATGAAACTGACGAGAAATAAAAATGTTTAAGTTGATCATCGTAACGACTTAGAAACGAGATGGAAAGCTGCACACAAGTACACATTCTAGCTAACTCACTTATGATTATTCCATATTTTTATCTTTCCGAGCTGCGGTATTATTAGCGACGGTCCGCGGCTCGAGGCTCCGTGTGAGGGGGACGGGCGATGGAGTGGGGAGAGGCGAATGGGGGGGATAGAGTGCGCGCGCAGAGCGGGAGGATCCCGCCGAGCCACGCCTCCAAGCGCCCATGGCCGGCGAGTGGTGGGGAGCGCGGGCCCCTGTCCTCTATTTACTCTTTCAATCAGTGCGAGTGTTTGCCCCTGGCCGGCGTACACGCGCGGGTGATGCGCTAGCCATGATCTCGCAGAAGCTATCGTACGGCGACGTGCCGACGTCCGCGTCGCTGTCTTCCCTGTCTCCGGGCCTCGCGCCACCTTACGTGAACGGGATGGGCTGCATGCCGGCTCAGGCGTACCCCAACATATACTCCAACAACATGGTCGCCGGCGGCTCCTGCATGGGCTCCCCAGGCGTGGGATACTCGCCGCCCAGCACCATGGCGTCCTGTATGGGCGGCGGCGGCGCTGTGCCCTACGGTGCTTTACCCCGCGAACAAGAGGCTGCTTCTCCGACATCGGCTTTACAACGAGCGCGAAATGATAAAACCTACCGCCGGTCCTACACGCACGCCAAGCCGCCCTACTCGTATATATCCCTTATAACAATGGCCATCCAGAACAATCCGTCGCGAATGCTCACTCTCTCGGAAATCTACCAGTTCATCATGGATTTGTTTCCTTTCTACAGACAGAACCAACAGCGATGGCAAAATTCGATAAGACACTCGTTATCTTTTAACGACTGTTTCGTGAAAGTCCCACGGACTCCCGACAAGCCGGGCAAGGGATCATTTTGGACCCTGCATCCAGATAGCGGGAACATGTTTGAAAACGGCTGTTTCCTCCGGCGACAAAAGAGATTTAAAGATGAAAAGAAAGAGTCGATAAGACAAGCGCAGAAAGCAGCTCACACGCATGGGCATCACAGTTCAGGTCATGAGAAGAGAGGTGATCACGGGCACGAAAAGGCGACCGTTGGTGCCGGAGAAGAGAAAGAGATGCGGGATGATTTATTAGCACAACTGCATGCTGCACCGGAGTTGTGCCTACCTGAGCACACGCCATTGGCTCTGGAGCACTACGCACAGTTGAAACAGGAGCCTACCGGCTATGCACCCGCACCGCATCCGTTCAGCATCACGCGGCTGCTGCCTGGCGCAGATACAAAAACGGACCTGAAAATGTACGACGTGAACTACGGGTACGGGCACGCGCCAGCCGACAATTACTACCAGTCGCCTTTGTATCATCACCATGCCCACGCCCACGCACAGCCGCCTTTGTGACAGTATCCGCTGGCGTAGGCGCCAAGCGCCCTATGGCCGCGCCGGGGGTAAGTCCACCGGTGAAAAAAAAGCGATAATCTCAAACCAATAGACTCAGTGTGAGCGTGACTTGTGTTCTTGTGATATCGGGACGAAGTAGCCAGGGCGTTCGTTGTACAGATCGTATATTGTGTAAATATTTGCAATGATTTCTTCAAAATCCGTTTTGTGCATTCTCTTAGTAGATAGGTGTATGCGTGAAAGCGCCCCGGACGGCGGCGGCGCGGTAGGCGTAAATCACTTCCAGGTCCCCTGGAAGTATACTTCGTAGCCAGCTTCGGAGGTGCGTTAGTATATCGACTCTTATTGGAACATTTAACTAATTTATTTACGAGTTATAGCTAATAGTTGCGACATAAATATTGGCTTTTTCCGTGTTAATAGAAAGCTTCGAATTAATAACAAAACAAAAGTTATTCTGTGACATAATCGTAGCCGTAATACGATCAATATGATACGGTTATCGGTCACTATCTATTGATGTACTGATAACATATTTGTATAGCACGCGTTGAAATCTTTTGTTCAAAAATAAACAACTAGATTTAATAGAATTATTAATTTGGTTTGTATATTTGAACAACCATAAACAAATCTTAAAGAAAAAAAATTATTGCTCTAGCTATGTGTGCAATATTTTATTTTCTTTAAAATATTATTATTTTTTTTAATTCCGAAACAAATTTGTGATATGAGAAAGTTAATATGTACCCAATTAACAATTTAATTCTATTGAAATAAGTTTACTGTAGTATTTAAACATATACAAGTAACTAATAGTAATACTTATATACTTTATAAATAAATTAGATGGAATGTGAACTTTCAGAGTCGGTATACGGGCGTGTGTGAAAGGTGTCGTCATATCGGACCGTTTAACAGTGCAATGTTGTTTGTGTATAACAAATATGTAAAATATATATAATTAATTATTTAGATAGGCGAAATGGAATTATAGTTCTGTCGACCATCGCGTATAGGTATAGTTAACATTTGTATATATAGAGTTTAAGATAAATTTAATAAATTATAAGTACATGGTGTTTGGTGTAAGATAGGTACCTATCTACGCTTCCGCACATTCCATTTAAAATATATATTTATGGGCAAGTGTCAATTTAGCATTTCTAATATTCAAAACTTTGTTTGGTGAGCGTGCGGACAAATGGTTGATAGATGAATTTAGATGAGAAAACCTTTATTGTACTGCACTTTTAAATATATGTTACTTAACACTAACTTTTCGCTAACAATGCCAATATTCGTTCTCCTTTTTTTGAATCAAGTAAAAACGTCAAAAATATATTATAAACATATTCTTTACTAAGAAAAATATAATGATTTGTTAATAAGATATAATATTACTTGGCAACTTTTAAAAAATATATAACTGTGTGTAACATCTTCGCACGCTTACCAAAATGCTTAAAGAGTTACGTATAAATATATTTAAGAAAAAAGTATGCTAAATTCATTCTTGTAGCTATAAATATACATATTAATGTTGTATTACTCGAATCTGGATAGGTTACTTATATATCATCTGTTAGTTACAGAGTTAATAAAATTAAGTATTTACAAAAACTTATTGTTTTCTTTTTGTACACTATACACCATATAATGCTTTATAATTGAAAAGGATCGTTCTTTAACTACATATATGAAACTAATATTTTATTTCCAATTTTAAGTATTTAAATTTTGAAATATTGGTATTTATTATAGTGTCTCATTATAATTGTGTTTTAACTAAATTGATTCAAAGTTAGTATGGTTGTAGTACAGGAAGCGAGATAAAACTTCCTCTATGTTGTTGATGATTTCTATTGTTTACAATACAAAACAAAAACTACAACAATGATTACACAAAAAAAAACTTTATTTACTTAACAAAGGAGGTTTAGAAAGAGATTTGTCGAAAACCTAAAAGCGTTTAACCCTTTCTCATTGCATAGGCCTACCTGTCGGCTTTAGCTGCAGAGTTTGTGTGAAAAAAAAATTGCTTATCTGTGCAACTTTTACTGCCGGACATTTTCACTTTTGTCGGCACCATGTTGCGCAAGTGTTACCACGCCGAAGGTTCATCTCGGCGATGTTCGCTCATAAAACTATAAAATAACACAAAAGGGTTAACGCGCGGACCGGGGCGTTAATTTGTCGGTAGAAATCAGCATTCGCTGTGAAGTAGGAACGAGGTTTTAAGCGACACGCTTACAATACTTGTGCAACTTATCTGACGCTTGGAATAATGTTACAAACAAATAATTTTACACTTTACTATATTATGTTATGGTATTCATTACTGTTTAAACTTATTAAATGTTTTAATCGACTAAACGAATCCTTCATTAGTGATACATGTTAATGAAAAAACTAATGATAAACTCTTGATAATTATTAAAAATTTTTTTAGACTTTTAGTTTAATCAATAAGACGTTTCCTACTAGTGAACTAACTAAGTTAATAGATTCGTTACATTTTTAATCTTGTCTTCGTACGCTTCATTACAAAATGTTACCTTTGTCTTTAAACATCTTTCTTGATCTGTAATGATTGATATTAAAAGTATCAAAAAATTATCATATCACCGTATACGCTGAAGTTAAAATTTTATAATATTATTAATTACGTTGTTTACTTGTTCGCAAATGATTCTGACGATTCATTGCTTTGTTATTCAATGGGCAAAATTTATCTTAATTTTCTTAATGCACCTTTCATATCTTTATATTGTCTGATTAATATTTCACGCGGTCAGCGAGAATTATTACAAAACAAAAACAAATTAACAGACTCGTGAATATAACAAAATAATTTATTTTAATTTACTTGTTGAGACGTAATAAAGTTTAATAACAAGTAGTGAATTCTTAAAAAACTAGATTCTTAACAACGACACGACACAGCTGACGCTATTTCTTATTATAAGCGATGACATCAGTTAGTACGCGAAGCTGAAATGGCTTTATCATATAATAGAAAAACTTTAAATATGCTCTTGTATCCTGTTAAGAAAAATTAAAAAATACATATTCTGTAGCCATACTAAGATAACTGACTAATGTATGAATAATATTTATTGTGTGCCTTGTAAAAATTTGGTTAAACTTGGTCTTGTTGTCTGTTAGATGGAAAATTAGGTATCTTTTGTGGACAGACTGACATGTTCGTTAAGTTATCCATAAACAATATTTTTAATTTTTATCAGCGTTATATTAACATATCATACTTAGGACAGTATTAATGATGTTACTGTTTCTATGTGTTTATACGAAATATTATATTTTATAATCAAAACTAGATATTACATTCTCATGTCGTTTCTTTTCTGGTAATACCAGTTTCTTTTGTAGAAAGAGTTCTTTAGGAACCTCAAACAGTATTGTTCCTGGAGTCAAATTATCGTTATCTAGATTTATATGAATGTCGTACTACAGACATGTTATAGGTGAAGTGTCTGCAATTATCACTTCCAAAACACTAGTAACTTTTTTAAAAAGAAGTTATTAATAACATGTGTACATTTTAAATTATTTTAACACGAGCGATCAATAGAGCCATACAGAATCTTACTACTCTTTTTTTTTTCCGAAGGCACCGCGGGTGGTTTACAACGGTCGTAAAGCTAACCACTCCACAGCTAACCCACTGTCGTTTTCAACGCGCGGTGTATGAGCGCCGCATTTTCATTGTTGTACGTTTTTTTTTTAGTTTACCCAACGTCAAAAAGAGAAGTGTAACATGTTCCCCAAACAGCTGAACAGATTGTGATCTAGTAAATTTTTTTTAAAGAATAAAATTTCAATATATCTCATATAAATTATTGAAATGTTCGCGTAGATATATTCGTCACTTTTTACATTTCTATACATAGTAGAGTTGAGTTAATATTTACAACATATATAAAAAGAGCTATATTTTCTACTGATACAAAATCTAAAAATAATATTAATTTGTTTTTTTTTTCTTAGCTTATATATTATTGTAAATTAACCTGATATTAATATAGTTTTGCGACAAGCACTTATCAATCAACCGCTATGTGCAGTATTTCTTCTTCTCACTACTTCATTTCATGACAAGTCGGAAAACCATTCTCTATATGTCATTACATATATGTATATGTCAAGCATAATAACTATGACAGGCTTGATTCGGTAAATAACTGCCGACGGGATGTGACGTCCGCTATTTGACAGTAAAATATATAATGTGTCATACATAAATGTCAATGTGTCAACACGGGAAACTGTCAAAGTATGAACGTACTTGCTTTACAAATGTCTTTTTCCTCATGTTAAACTGTCAAATGCTGTCTCGTTTGATGGAGTAAGCTTACTGCTGCTATACATAACCTGTGGTAAACGTGTAACAGATAAAAAAAGTACTTTTTGCCTTTTTGTTATTTCATAATTAATTACATCAATATTTATTTCTTGCTACCGTTAAGACTGTTGTCGGAGACCGCCAAGGTTAACCTTTAAGCAGTTGTGTGTTGACATCATCGGTTGACATCCTATTCATCATCCTAACCAGCATCGCATTATTATCACGGGTTTCTTCTAAACATAATGAAAAAAAATGTGATGATTAAGCAATGCAATAATCCCGATTGTTTATTTCTTTAAAAAGATGAGAGGTAAAAAGAGTTAAAAAGGAGATCTGTAATCGTGTTTGTTAAAAAAAAATTTTTTTTTATTTAATCGATATGACAATGAGAACGTGTCCTGTTATGTGTGGGCGAATCTTTTTGTATATATATATATATATATATATATATATTGTTATATTGATTTTGTGTGTTCACATTCGGCTTGTTACCGGGAGAGCTACCGGGCTTGGTCCTCTCCTCTAAACACATTGATAACGACCATTCACTCTTCACAAGCGATCAAACATCACCAACTTGGAACTGCTCACGAGGTAGCTCCATCAGTTAAGTGATCACGTCTTTATTACCAGTTAATAAGTGTTAGTTTTTTTTATTTCTTTGATTTATTGGTCCGCATCGATGGAGTGGTTCATTTGTATGTTTTATAGTGAATCACTTGACATTTTTTTTCGGTTGTCCGCATTCGGCTCACTGTTTTCTTTTTGTTGTAACATTTTTTTTTTAACTTGGGCCCGCGTGCGATATTATGTCAGAGGCCCCGTGTAGATCTCAGTGGTCTTCGGTGTGATAATAATATGAAACCACTTTCTTTGTTCGATGTAACGGTTCTTATGATTCATTCGTTTCATTACAAGTATTTATGTAGCTACCATTTTGATTGTAGTAAGATATTAGGTCCTTACATATGAAATTAGCGTTTTGTCGTATTGACCACTTTGACATGAAATATCTTCTCTTTGGTTCAGAATTCCAAATTCAAATTTGTAAATTCATTTAGCTGGTACACTTGAGTTTTGAAAACCGATATTCCTTAGTTTTTTCCTCATTATATTTTTCTTTGGCGCCGCTTATTATCGTACAATGGAAAAACATGAATTATCGGTATATTTACGAGTACGAGTTCTACCGTGGCAGCAGTACCAGTGCTGCATAAACAGCTCGAAGGATTAATGATGTGTACGGCGCTGGTGTCGCAAAAGAAAGCACGGCACGTTTTTGGTTTCAACGTTTTCATTCTGGAAATTTCGACCTTCAGAATCAACCCCGTGGACGGCCGGAGATAAAAGTGGAAAATGAAGAATTAAAGGCTATTGTGGAAGCGGATCCATCACAAAGCACTTCAGAGATAGCTGCAGGCTTCGGGATAAATGACAAAACTGTATTAATCCACTTGAAGCAAATCGGGAAAGTAAAAAAAACTTAAACGATGGGTACCTCATGATTTGAGTGAATCGAACTTGCAAACACGCGTCGACTGCTGCTGCTGTGTTACTTTGCTCAACCGACACAATAATAAAGATTTTAAATAGAATCATTACTTGTGATGAAAAGTGGACACTATACAATAATCGGTAGCGCTCGTCGCAATGGCTGAACCCTGGAAACCCAGCCAAATCCTGCCCTAAACGAAAATTGACTCAGAAAAATTTAGTTGTGAGTATTTGGTGGACTAGTGCCGGTGTCATTCACTACAGCTTTCTAAAATCTGGTCAAACGATTACGGCAGATATCTATTGTCAGAAACTGAAAACCATGAAGGAAGAACTAGCTGCTCAACAACCGAGATTGGTCAATCGCTCTAGGCCACTGCTGCTTCACGACAACGCAAGACCACACACTGCACAACAAACAACCACTAAGTTAGATGAGCTACAATTGGAATGACTGCTACATCCACCGTACTCGTCTGACCTTGCCCCAACAGATTACCATTTTTTCCTGAATTTGGAAAACTTCTTACAAGAAAAAAAATCAACTCCGATGCCGCAGCCCAAACCGCCTTCAAAGAGTTTATTGCTTCTCGCCCCCATGGTTTTTTTAGTAAAAGGATCAATGGACTACCTATGAGATGACAAAAGTGCATAGATAACAACGGTGCTTACTTAGATTAATTAAATATATTTTACAAAAAAAATTACCTTATATTTCTCCCGTACAAAACGCCAATTTCATATGTAAGCACCTAATATATATCTCCTAAGTTTGTTAAATTTGTTGTTTAATTGAGAAATAAAACATGTTTGTTTATTTTCGGACATTTGTAAAGATGATCCGTTCACGATTTCTCAATATTGAACATGGGGTGTAAATTTATAAAAATAGGCTCGTGATGAACAGCTGGATAAATGCTATGACGTTGAATATAATAGCTGAAGATCAGATTAGTTTCCTCAAGGTGACCGCTAAATTCTAAGTTTTAAAGGCGTATCATGATGATGATGAACACTTGACCTGAATTTCACATAGTATTAACTGACAAGCGTAAACATATATATATATATAATATACGTTAATAATATGGTTTCTAATTTTTATGATGATATTTATAATGAAATTATTTGCAGTAGATATCTTGGTACCAAAGACTAAGACTATGTATGCACGTTTGTACAGTATAGTAATTGACGCTAAAGTTATTTACTACAAAACAATAAAATTTATATACTACTACTTAGACTTAGAAGTGTGGAATGAGGATACTTCCTTGTCTATCTTCTATGAATGACTCATTCATAAATCCACCTTTTTGTGTTTGACGAAAGGACTCGAAAGAAATGTTCTTCTGATAATAAATTATACGCTTGTTAAAAGACGATTTACACAGCACCACATTGTTTTAATCGCTTTGATACATAACACGTTGTTCCGTTACCCCAGTAATTTCACTAGCTACGACACCCTTCAAACTGTAACACAGTAATGTCTGAACGCTAGCGTTTACACAGGAACTGCGGTGGTTGCTAGTGTGATGATCACCGGCTGTCTGTCTGTCAAAAATATACTCTCAATTTAAATGCTTATTCTACTTCTTAAACATATTGGTTATTTTATAAAATTATGACTTATTGAAATAGGGATATCAATTTCAGGACCTTCGTATGTGGCCGAGAAATATTCGAGATTATGACCGAAATATCAATTTCGTGAGTGAAATCTTTTGGCAGGGGACGGGGGTGATGAGGGTTGGGAGGAGGAGGGCATCAACGTAAAATTGAAAACTATTTGTTGAACAAACACCATCCATCAGTTGGACGGCACTTAGCCGTATTGCCGGAATGAAGACTGCCCCCGGTCCGAACGTTGTTACTTGGTTTTGCACATCTTATACAGGAGGTGTTGTTTTTCGTGTTCGGTGATTTGAAAGTAAAAAAAAAAGAAACTTGATCCAATTCTAGTTTATGAATAATTGAAATATACTGATTAACCACTGCATATGAAATTAGTGCAATGTGAAGAAAATTTTACAGGACATCATTGTAGACTTCTCCAGTGGTAACTTACCTAATATATTTACTACTACATTGGGCTCTTTATCTACTGCCAAGCAGCAGTGTGGAAATATTACTGTACAACCGTTGCAAGGGCGATATAGTTACACTAATGGATGGGTTACCAAAACTTGACAACTTTTATCTCAAGTCGATACAGCAACCACTAAGTGTTATAAACTGAGAATATGTTTAAACATCGTTTCGTTGTAATGAGAAGATTTACCATCAGATAAACATACTGTTCATTTGGCAAAGAAGTTAGGAGTTGCTGATATAATTGTAGTAACATTCCATTATTGAACTAAAATTCATGACTCCACAACATCCATAGCCGAGTACAAGTCTTCTCCGAAGATCTCCATGCCGGTAGGTAATGTGCTACTCATATCCTACGCTTTCTGATGACTTAATGATGAGATGTATTAACTATTGAAAATTAGATTAACTTTATATAGGATGGCGCAAAAATAACCTTATAAAAAGTACCTTATAACACAGGTAATAAGGTACTTTTTATAAGGTTATTATTGCGCCACTCTATACTTGTTTCAAAAGCACAATCTTCCTTTGGTTTGTTCACTTATATAAAATTATATAATTTTTATTGAAAAAAATTACACTAGGGAATGAATGACAGAATAACAATGTCCTTCGACATTTTGTTAATTATAAAAACTTTACAACTTAGCCGAATGACATTAACTGAATATATAACGTGTAAGTATATGTCGTGAACGCAGAGGAGCTTCTATAGAATACTATGTTCTTTATATTAAGTTAAATATGAAAAGTAGGACAAATAAAAATGAAATGTAGCTTGAATTCAATATCTTGTAGAATTAGAATCTCACACAGGTGCTGCGAACAAGATATGTGATAATAAACAGTGCCTTTTCTAGGATACAATCGCAACAGATCCTTGCTAAGGAAATATATCAGCACTCATTTATCTCTCAGACTATAGTAATTACTTGGTTACCAACTTTAAGATCTATGTTCAAGTTAGGGAGCAAAATGCAACAAAAAATGTTACCATACAGTTTTATAACAAATTTATGATCTGTAATTTAATGTTTCCGGAAACTTCTTCAATCATTCCCTTAAATTATGTTTGATGATGATGATAACGAAGTACCGTTTCATATATATAAAAAGTTTTAATGTAACATCATTGATTTGATAACATAATGGAAATTCATTTATACAGAATTTCTAAATAATGTAACGTTTTTCATATTATCAAGTTTAGCTAATTTATAGTTGAATTAACTACAATTAGATTTTATTACTCTTGCATAGAAACTTCGTGAGAGATCTGTTTTTATGATTTTTATTTGAAAACATTGTTCAAAGAGTTAAATTGTCTTAAAAGTATACAAAATATTTCAAACCTGTTCTCTGTGTTTTATTAAAATCAATTAAAAAATAATTTTTTAGATAAAATACTATAAACGCCAAGTTTTTGGATAAAATTTGAACAAAGATTTAAAAAAAAACTAATGTATCCTAAGCAGTGAAAACCAGGATACATATACTCCTTGAAAATTAATGTGAACTGTGCGTCAAACTAGAACTTAAGTACATAAACTTTAGCAGTTAAGTTATGGAGCGGTGTAAGCTCAAAGTTACACATTGCCGTATATTTCGTAACTAATGAAAGATTTATTATATCTGTAATAATTAGTATTAATGGTGGTTGAAATGCACACAATAATTTATTTTAATTAACACGGGATCCGTAGCGTGTGGGATTGGTGGCGGGGTAGATCTGTCTGCGGGGCCGCTTCTGGGTGCAACGTCCCCGCCGCGGCCATTTTGTATCCCTCTAATTATTACATCATGGACGGCATTAATCACTACAGAACTCGGAGAACATCTTGATGATAAAAAATCTTGACGGGTATTGATAAATAGAAGATTTGCATGTATTATTTATTTGTCAATCGTTATAATATTTAATACGCAAATATATTTTGAAGATTATCTTGTATAAGATGTTAAATTTCCAATGTTTTTAAATAATCAACGCATGGAATACCATAACCATCACCATTTCTTATTCAACGAAGCGTCAAGACGTTTGGGACGTTCACCTGATGGTAAGTGGAGCAGTGGATCAAAGTGCATCTTAGCTTACGACGCAATGATATTATTTTATATAAAAAATATATTCATTTCTGATTTGCTGATATCTAATAAAAGCTTATATAATATAATTTAATATATACATAAACTACTCCATGTATTGTATACCGGTATGTATGGATAACAGATACTTTGGTAGTAAATGTACTTTAGTATAGTTCCCCTTTAAGGTAGAAAAGTTATTTGTATTAATATTTGTATTTATCATATATAAATAAATAAAAAAATTGACAAATTAATTAATATGACTGGTGGTAGGTCTCTATTATGGAAAATGTCTAGGTGAGTACTACCGCTGCTCTTATTTCTGCTGTCAAACAGTAGTGTGCAAAAATTATTGTGTTCCGCTTTGAAGGTTGCTGCAGGTAGTGTAGTTACTGGAGTAAAGAGATTTAAACTTATGTCTTGAGATGACGAGGACAATGTGGTGCTACGTACACCACTCAAAATAGCGCCACGTTTTTATGGGAAGGCGTGTGACTCTTCATTAGGAGAACGTCCACTTCGTCTAGTCGCTTAATTGAATAGAAAAAAAATTAGTAGCAGTATTACGAGTTGTTACTAATAATAATCAATTTGTAAACAGTAATTTTTTTTTTTTTTGTATATTTGACTTAACTTTTTATGCGCAGTAGTTAATTGGTTAAGCATTGTATGCTTTATCGATGTATCGAGTGACTAAATACAATATCGTTTTCGGCGTTCTTTACAATTGAACTATCGGTTCGACAAAAACAATATTTGCACTGCTGATTAGTGTTGATTAAACATCTACTCGAAATGTAGCAAATCATCAAAACAAAGCACGTTTTCTATTGACAGTCAATATCAAAATTTGAATCGATAACCGCCACAAATAAACGACGATTATTGATATATTAAGGTGGGAAGCTCGCGGCCACATACCTCACCTGCGTACGTGTATGCTATTTTAGTTGAAATCTTATCTAACGGTTATACTACTCAAACTGTGTTAAATAAATCATTGCTTTTTTTTAATACCTACTAATTTCTACATGTTCGTCACAGTAAATAATAACAATAATTTTGTAATAGTTGTTATTTGATGAAGACACAAGACAAGTTGACGTTCACTTGATACACCTTTCCATAACTGATGCTGGGTAGGATGATACTGCACCGCATTATGCTCGTCGCTTTGAGGCATAATATGTTAAAATTCTCTACCTCAATAATTTCACTACTTACAACCTTCGAACCGGAATACAATAATGTTTGCACACTACTGTTTGGCGGCAGAAATAAGAGCTGCAGTGGTAACCTTGACGGTCTCCACCAATTATTAAAAATTTTTTTTGCGATTCAACATTCAAGACTAAAATCATATAGTAAAGTAACACTGCTGTGTCTTTTTTTTATGTACAATGGCCATTAGACCATTTCAAGTTCAAGTATTAACTTCAATTCAACTTGACATAATTGACAATGATGCTGTAGATGGTGAAGAGTGGTCGTCTAGAATACTCAGGCTTTTATATGTTGACAACCGAAACATAGCAATGCAGTTATGGCGGCAGATTTACAACATGACGGTGGTAGCGAGACGGGTTTAGAAAACCCACAAACTTCCGCTTAGCCACAATACCACGACAATTATATTATTCATTACTATCATACAGGTAAGTAAACATTATTACAGTTACTAGGTTTGAGCTATGTTACTAAAAACCTTTGAAATATATAATGATGTAAGTTCTCGTGTGATAGAGGTTGACCTATAAGTTATTAAGTAAGCGATCTGCACATCTAATCGCTTTATACTACGATAAAATCATAATTAAGTTGTAAGTTAATAAATTGATTTAACTATTAAATGGATAGGACATCAGTAAAGTCGCAGCGATAGGATTTGAACCGCATTCACTTTTTATCGAGCACCTAGTATTTGCCGATTGTCGTATCGGAGCGGGGTCAGTATCGATTGACGCATCGGTTATCGAATAGTCGATATTTTTGTTTGCTCTGCCCCATCAATGAGAGAGTCTCGAGTATGTTGCGTATTTAAGCAATAACTTGTTTGATAATACTTTACAGTGCTTGCACTGTGATTAGTCCCAGCTATCTAGATTGCGTTTGTGATTTATTTTTTGTTTTATCTATTAGCGCTCCATTGAGGCTCGTTCACGATGTGGTCACTGTAGTTCCTTTTTTTTCTTCGTTATTTTAAACATTACAGTAGTTTATTAGACGATGAACGTACAAACATATCACTTATATTTTATACAGGTTGACATTACATTTCTGGATGTTGTGAGGAGTCATTCTAAAATGACAATAATAATATTTTCATGAATAAAAACTAGTAAAAATTATAAGTGAGGAAAAAGGAGACAGAGGATGGATAGAATTTATAAAATTGGTTTACAACTATTATTCGTAGACTGAAGCAAATGAATACTAAGGTAACTAATATATATATATCAAAATAATGAAATGTTTAATTTACACTCGACGGCGTATAAGTTAAATTATTATCATTTAAGAATTACTGCTGTCTAGTAATGATATTTTTATTGATTTTCGAATCTAATAACGAATATTAAACAATTTCCGATCTAACTCTACTAACGAGGCCGCTAATTACGCTTAATAGTCCGATGAAACAAAGCACCTTTATCCCCCTACGGTTTATCCTGAAAGATCCGACCTAATCGAACCACATATAAAGAGAAATCCAAAACAAGCCGGGTATCCCCTTTCCCACAGTCGGGGCCGACCACTTAAGGCCGCATTTGGGTTGTCCATGTAATAAAATACTAACGTACGCCGTTGTAATATAAAAGGCGATCGCATTAGCTAAAGGAGCTATTATTAAAAAGTATCGAATTTCTGAAAGCAGCGCGTCGACGCGCCGACCAATCAGATCCTCCTGTCAACGGAACCGCCAATTGGCGGCGGCCATCTTTCTTTTTTACCGCAGATCCAGGTAATGGATTGTTCTTCATTTTTTGATTTATATTGCTCTTGTTTCTTCCACTGTTGCGCTGCTATTTTAACGAGCCGATGTGTAAACCTTGGTTAGGCTGAATCAGGATATCTGTTGTGAATATAATAAACTTTATTGGTTTTTTTTTTATACTACAAAGCGACGAGGTGAGCGGACATTCACCTGATGGTAAGGTGTCATACACAGTATCACATTGCGCTAGTCGCCTGGAGACAACATGTTAATACTCGTTACCCCAGTAATTTCATTAACTACAGCGCCCTTCAAACCGAAACAGTATTGTTTGGCGGCAGAAATAGACGTGGCGTTGGTGCCTACCTAGACGGTCTGCGGCAAGAGAGACCTGCCACCAGTCCTTGTTTTTTTTTAGACATTATTTCACCTTTTTGTTCCTATTTAAAGAAGGGATTACTTATATTGGCAAGTACAATATTATAACCTGGCAGGTGGATGAAAGATCTAAGACTTGAAGAACAACATAGGGAATCGCTGGTTGTATCATCAAATCGATCGCGTTGGAAATCGATTCAGAAAGCCTATGTTCTTCAGCGGAAGATAATATGCAGAAATGTTGTTTCAAGTACAGTGCTGTAGTTGACGTAATAACCTTTAACGGTATTAACTAGAATAGGTAAGTGTATAAATAAAATATCCTTAGTCGACTAAGCTTTAAACAGCTTAATTATAATACGAAGCGCTCATCCGGCTACTTACTCGATACATTCTACAATCTGTATGGGTATTATATTGATAAAAACTTTTAGAAGAGACAACAAAGAATAACATATATGTCAAATTTATTCTTTTTATATGAATATATATATCTTTACTCATTTATTTACACGCATTTAAACTCTGTCTCAGAAGAAGTTAGCATAGTAGTAAGATTTTTAGTATCGACTCATTTTGCTTTATCCCCTTATAAACCTAACTTGGTCTACTGTCATAAAAGTTTTCCTATATTCCGATTGTAAGCAAACTTCACTTTCCATCACAGTAATGGCACTTAAAATCATGTGAATATGTAATGTAATGTATTATTAATAAAGAAAACATTTTTGATAATACGAGTGTATTCAAAGGTAATAAATCTTTCAGGAAACCACTTGTGTTGCCGTCGCTCATGGATAGCCTAAACACCATGGAGCTGCATTTGAATAGTCATATGCATAAAAGAAATAATAATGAAAATGAAAGGTTATTTATATGATATGAAATTTACTTTTAAAAGATACATATTATAATGAACTCGATATTTTCTTTGTATACTATACTATTAATGGCCTTGAAAGAAGTTGCACTATTACAGGATATACTTAATAGAAAAATTATAGATAAAGATAGTTATTACTATCCAGTATTTATTTACAGTTGCATACCCCATCCAGTGGGTTTGTATGTCCTTTGTTAAGCCAAGCATGCGCAATGAACTCGGTCAATACAACGTCAAAGCGAACGCCGGCTGAAAGAAGCTGGTGCCGTAAACTGAGCTGAAAACTTGAAAATATTCCGGATGTTTATTGTTTCACATGTACAACTGGATAAATATGTTTATACGGTATTCGCAACCGTTTGGATATGATAGTTTTGTTTTTTAATTCTTCATTTATGGATACAAAATTAAATATTAGTCAGTATCATTGAATACTAAGGAATCTAGTTATACATATGTACTCTGCTAAGAAAATGTTATGACGATAAAAATAATAATGAGAGTAAATAAACGTTTTACTTTTTTGATAAACTCATGTATTTGTTTGTTCATGTCTACGAATACTGATATTCAATATAGTAAACCTAGTCATACACAAGGTCTATTCATAAGAATGTAATAAAGCGTAAGTTTACACTGGCAAAATATATCTCTATTAAAAACATGAAATTCTAATAAATTCGTAGTTATTTTCAGGATTTTCATACAGCGGATATTAAAAGTGTTTAAACGTCTAAAGATTTAGCTTTCTACTTAGTTACGAAATGAACAGTGAATATTAAACTTGTACCGTTTTGGTTGGTTAATGAGATCAAACAGTCATTACCGTGTTGGGGACCTTCGGCGGACTTTCATAAGTTCAATTGAACGGAAAAATCGGACCGGACTAATCACGACACGCCGCGTCCTGGTCAGCATCATACAATACGGAGGCAACTATTAAAAAATAATCGACTTCTATCTACTAGTAGATATTACTAAGTTCTCGTTAAAATTTACTATTAATAAATACGCGAAAAAGTAAAAATTTTACAATTAATTCAACAAGTGTAAACCACATTATAGAGATATAGTCATACATTAAAAAATAAAGTTTTACGTCAAAGTTAATAATCCTCTCTACTACTACTACTACTATTTATCAGCCGGATATCACCCATCGCTACTTCTCTATTTTCAGTTAATATAAAAGGGTTTTTAAGTAAATGCCAATAACTAGTAAATTTAACATAATTAAGTTTGGACTATTTAAAAGTACAGTATGGGCATAACGGTTTGGCTATTTTAATATTACAGCTTAATACTTTGAAAAAAGCTTGATTTTTTTTATTCGTTTCTACGCATACCAAATTTTCAGTTTAACTTAAATAAGAAGTTACTTTTTGGTATTTTACAATTTGTATGCAACGTTATAACTTTTGTAACTGGGAGTTGCACGAGTTAAAAAAATGTTTGTCTAATAAAACAAAGAGTAATTTTTATAAGTAGCTAAGTAATTTTACAGGGTTAAGATTTAAAAAACATGTTTATAAACGTAAATTATTAAAAAAATGCGATCTAAGGACAATAAGAATTTACTGAACAGAGACAGTGTTTATTGTAGTACTACTGATTTAGACTTTTGTTAAAGACTTTTTTTTGATAGAAATCAGTCTTCCTGCGTACTTCGCGTGAAAAGTCGTTTTGTTAACAATTAAGGACGAATTTAAAATTTCTTTCTTCCGAGGAGTACGAGCCGCGCGCTGCTTTACGCTGATCGGTAATCTGTGTAAATTTTCTTTAAAAATTTCCTTCCGATGTTCGTTTAATGGAGTACCTGCCTTTATGTTTGTTCAGAGTTCGTAATTTGATTGAATTAATAAAACTTTGAAATTAGATTTAGAATTATTCAGATTTTTATGGATTATTTAAATATTAACGTCCGAAGATGTAAACGGCGTTGGCTTTATTACCTATGATTTATTTCTAAGTAAAAAAAAAATGTATACAGTACCAAATAAAATTCTTTAGAGAATAATAATATCGAATTTAACAAATAAGGCTTAAAGACTTTCTTATTATTAAGTACATTTTGGTTTATTACGACATAAAAAACGCAGGATATCTATGGTATATATACATTTACTACTCCACCGAAAGTAAAACAAGATAAATTTAAAAATAACTTATAAACGGTGGATCTATAGTTATATTGTAGTTTCTATTAATATAAAAACTTAATTTATTAATAATTCACAGCTTTATTCGTCTTTGCAGAGCAGAATATTATCACATGATAATTTATAAGAAAAATAAGTGGTAGAAGTCGCATTAGTCCCGCCGCGTCCCTTGTTATCAGTTCCCATTAGATAAGGCTGGCGACATCCCGGAACCGACAAGCAAATATTGTTATCTGAAGGAAAACGCGGGCGAACCGACTCTCAATATCACGTCAGAATATGTGTGAAAGATTGTAGATTTCTATGTAATTTTAATAAAACTGCCTAACTACCAGCATCATATTGTAAATCAGTCACCATAACAGCATCGCTGTGTTCTTCCTGTCAACATGTTAGGCAGTATTTTGGGCGATAAACTATTCATGGTCTTATTGAGAACAAAATCTATACTTTAACTTACTTGTATGGAGGAACCTATTTTAAGTCTTTCTATCTCTGTTTATACCTTTCGGGTAATCTCCGAGAAAGGGTTTAATCAATTTTGACGAGACTTACTGGTATACAGCACTGTAAGATATAACTTAAGTACTTAATAAGTAAGAGTTATTATATAGTTAGCTCTCTGATGTAGTTCACTGGAAACTGAGCTCCTGGATCTGGATTCTTGAATCCTTGTATATATTAAGTAAATAAGGTATATATATTTTTATTTAATGAAACGCCGAGACGAGCGAGATGTTCACCTGAGAGTAAGCGACACTCCCAATCATAACAACGTGACGCTAGTTAGGATGTTATACACTGTACCATATTGCGTTCGTCCCCTTAAGACATAAGATGTTAAGTCGCATTACCTCAGTAATTTCACTAACTACAACTCTCTACAATCCGGAACAGTAATGTTAGCATACTACTGTTTGCCGGCTGCAATAAGCGTTGTGGTGGTACCTACCTGGATGGTCTCCGGCGAGAGAGACCTACTCATCCATGTTTATTAGAAATAAACCACTTAATAAAACATTTTTGTTTGGAGAAGGAAAATAGTTTTACAGTTGGTTTTTGTGTGAATAGGATACAGTGAAGATGTAACGTGATACAGACAGACGTAGGAACACTTTGAAATGTAAAACATACGGTTAGGCAAGCCACTCTCGGTTCTGCATGATAATAATGTACACATGAAGATATAATATTGCTGTGTGTGCTGGCGCGTCGCGGCGCTGAGCTTGTGCCTCATCGCGAGGCGTTCCGCGCTGTTGCTCGCCGCCATCTTCTGGAGGCTCCGGACGAAATACCGACCGCAAAAAAATCATTAAATTAAAAAAAAAAATCCATGCAGGTATTTCCATTTTTTTTTCTCTATTTTCACCCCCCCATTACTATAAAGATCTGGCTTTAAGGTTTCGTTACCAGGCCATAAATCATCATCATCAGCCATTGTTGATACACTGCTGGATATAGGCCTTCCCCAATGTGTTTCACCAAATGCGATTTTCAGCTTTTCACGACTATTCACTTCCGACCGCCCTGATGATGTCATCGGTCCATCTAGAGGGAGGGAACCCCACACTTCTGGATCCTGTACACGACCTTCAAGACTTTCCTCCCCCATCGGCTGGTACTGACATGTCAGACATATAGAAATATAAACATTAATCATAATAAATGTAAATATTAATAAAAGTTAAAAATGGCGCAAAGTAAGTGGACAATTCGCAAATCGACCAGCGGCAAATCGCCTAGAAATCAATTGGAAAAGCTACAGGTGGAGTGAAGGCTATAAAATCTTCAAAAAAAAAAAAACCTATTAAGTTTGTGTACAGATCTTAAAAAAAGCATTAAAAATATTTGTTTAGTTATCGATAAAAAAAGAGAATTTCTGAGCAAAGCCTTTAACGTGTATGCTGTTGATGTTATAAACTTACTGGTAAGTTGCTGCTGCCGAAGATCGTCTTCGTATTATAGTAGCTCCTATTTCTTCCGCCAAACAGTAGTGTGCAAACGTTTCCGTGTTCCGATTTAAAGGGCGCTGTAGCTAGTGAAATTATTGGGGTTACTAGATATCACGTCTTGTTTCTTTGTAAAATAAAAAATTAATAATATATAAGCAATTATTATTACGCGATATTATATAAGAGTTTTAAATCTGAAGAAAATTTTGTGATAATCTATATATTTATAGGCAATTAGAAAAATTAAGTTTGTCAGTTGAATCTCTGAAAGCGGAGACTGCAGACGATTTGATAAATTGACTGTAAATTTGGTCAACTTGGATGATGAACAGTCTTGACTCTATCGTTGTGAGAGAAGTCCCCGTAATGGGAATGTCAAAAGAAACTTTGTATTAATCATAATAGATCGAGCTATTTTAACTATTAGGTAATTAAAAAAAAAATTTACTTTTCATAGTTCGACGGTAAAATACGACATGGGGTCTTTTAAGGAAAGAGCGTAAAGGTCGGCAACGCAGTCGCAACCCCCACTGGTATAGCGACTGTCCATGGACGTCAGTGATCACTTTCCACCAGGTGAACTGTTCGCTCGTTTGCCCTCCCTTCCTATAGAAAAAAATAAATTTACCGCCGGACGGGGTTTGCGAACAAATAATTTTTAGCTCGTCTTTAAGAACAGCACAAGAGTGGAACAACTTGCCGGCATCGATGGTCCCATCCAAATATGAAGTCGGTATCTTCAAGAAAAGGTCGAATGGGCCGTCACCAGGTTAGTATTCTTCACCGCCACAGACCACATCACTTAACACCAAGTGATATCGAAATCAAGCACTGACCTTTTAAATCAAGAAAAATGTCGATTTTCAGTAAAATATGATTTTCTCCACCAACGCTACCGCGCTTATCAGACCAAATATTTTCGAAATCGTCCGCGAGCAGGTTTCGGAGATTTTTTTTTTTGATTTCACGTCGTTTGCCATCTCAGTTGAATAAATAAAGACAAGTGTACGCTTCATGGAAACACCAATTCGGAATATAGCTGTTTCTCTACCTATCTACGAGTTAGGTAAAGCAAGTATTTTATTTTATTCGAGGAAGTGATTACACGAGCGGGATGTTCATCTGATGGTTAATGATACGCCTGCCCACAACAACCAGGCGCTGGTTAGGATGATATACACAGCATCACATTGTATTCCTCGTCATGATACATAAGATGTCAAGTCTCATGTTTCGGGAGTGAAATCTTCGAAAGATACCCTGCTTCTTGAGAGAGGTTAGGGTTATGTGAGATTCTTAGTCACTAACAGCCCTTCGATGCTCTATATCAGTACATTTGGAGAAGCCCCAGAATCTCTTATAGAACATATCGGTTCCCTTCTACACTTTGTGTTAGCAGGTCTCTAAGGAAGGGTCAAACTTTTCTTTGCACCATCGTTGAATTACGGTAATAAGGACCCCCACCTTCAGGTCCGCGAAACCCGCAACCCTTTTTAGTCGCATTCTACTACAGGCGGGGAACCTACGTAGACGGACTCCGGCAACAGAGACCAACCACCAGCAACCCCATTGTCAAATAATACGTAAATGTGCGAACAAGTTCTTAAGACTAAATATTTTGAGGTTGGCTCTATATCGGCTGATGATGATGATGATTTTGAGGTTTGTTAAACCGACTAGAAACATTTAAATATGTATTACGTTGAAAACTATAAAGTAGGCGTTCAATATTTTTTTTACATTATTTACGCTTCATCATCATCATCAACCGATAGACGTCCACTGTTGGACATATGCCTCACCCAAAGATCTCCACATCGATCGGTCCTGCTTTGCCCGCATCCAGCAGTATCCTACGATTTTCACCAGATCGGCAACTACCACAATATTATATGTGATTATTCGATTTAAATAACTTCCTTTGATATCTACTTTTCTACCAACGATTAATCTTATTCATTTTTTTTTTAAAAAAAAAATATTTTTGGAGTTAATGACCGATTCAGGGTTTTGACCGATTCAATTTCAGCTTCGGGGTGTATTCTAGGGGTGTATGCTTAGCTATCCATTCGCTTGACAAAATCTACATTTCCTCACAAGTTTTACCAAATGAGTAAGAAGATTACTTTTTAACTTAGAATTCCTTTTACTGGTATAAGAAGTCTGTTGCTAGAGACCGCCTAGGTAGGTACTACCGTAACTACTATGTCTGTCGCCAAACCGTAGTGTGCAAACATTACTGTGTTCCGGTTTGAAAGGCGCTGTATCTATTGTAATCACTGGGGTAACGAGACTAAACATCTTTTGTCTGAGGCCACGAAAGCAATGGTGGTGCAGTGCATACCATCATAACTAGCACCACGTTGGTATGGGCGGGCGTAGCACTTACCATTAGGTGAGCGTGCCGCTCGTTTAATCACAAAAAAAAAACTATATAACTCTCTCACTTGTTTACATATACAGACTAAACACAAACGTTCGTTTCATAGTCTCCAAAGTAATACTAAACATATCTACATTTATTATTACTTTTATATATTTATATACAAAGTAGTCACAAATATAACTTATAACATACATATATACACTAGCTGTTCACCACCAGCTTTGTTGGTCGTAATATAGAATTAAATTGGAAACTCACACTTGAAATTTATTAGAAATATTCTCAACCGGCGGCAACCGGCGGCAACCGGCGCCACTTGGACCTCTTCCCGTGTTTAACTCCCTTTGGAGAAGTAACTATGTAAAATCCATTCTTAGCTAACCTCTAAATGACAGAAGCAATATCTCAAGTGAATCTCTGGATATCTCCTATTTATACATAGATATAATCACTAAGTTCATCTTTGCAGTTCGTTGTAACTACATATTTTTCTGCTGTGTAAATTGATTGCAATAATCTCAAGCAGCGTATAAATGTAAAATCGATAGAAATTCGATCTGATAAACCTCGAGAGCGATTGCGTCCGCTATTGCGAGAAGTGCAGCTAACACCTTGATAGTAAACTTGCCGATAGTGCGGGTTCGATGCCCGATAGCTTCACATATCAACTGACACTGAAAGCTTACAGCTCTGACTATATTTCTAGCCCTTCCTGTAATGTTATTGATTGATTTCATGATGATAAATATACTAGAGGTTTTTTTGTGATTTGGGATGAACCTCTTTATCACCATGATGTTAAATGACAATAAAACTGAAAATGTTTTTTTTTTTATTTAGAGAAGCGACGAGACGAGTAGGACTTTACTCGATGGTAAACGATACGCCTGCCCATAACAACGCGGCCCTAGTTAAGATGGTATTCATAACATCACATTGAGCTCATCTCGAGACATAAGATGTTGTCTCGTTACCTTCGTAATTTAACTGGGTACAGCCTTTCAAAACGGAACACAGTAATGTTTGTAAGGTATGTAACTAGACGGTCTCCGGCAACGGATACCTACCACCAATCATGCGTGATAGCTTTGAGACAACATCTTGTGTCTTGAGAGGACCAATAAAATGAGATTCAGCCGGTGCGCTCCTGAGACAGTTGAAATTAATATATAAAAGGAAGGATCAAACAAATGTACAATGACGTTTACAAATTTTACATAACGTTAAGGAAAAAAGTCATTCGTTACTAAATCCGCGATGGTTGTGAAGTAATACCCACTTGCCGCGCAATCAGCTATCTTCGAAAGTTAAGTTGTTGCGTAAACTTAATTTAGCAACTTTATTCTTAGCTTATTCAAAGCTGACTTACCTTTAAGTTCATTTGTTATATCTACAATGGTGTATGGAAAATGAGGCTGTGGTTATAATAGCCGGAACACAGTGATGCTGGTGTGGCGACAGATTTACAATAAGGTAGGGCTAGCTTGTCAGGTGAATTTGAAATAAGCGTACCAACCAGCAAACATCTTCTGGTTCCCTAAATCGAATCAAGGATCTCCATGTTACTAGGCAAGAGGTTCGCCACTGCCACACCTTCATTCTCTGATCCTTGTTACGGTTTCACCATTTTAAATAAACTGGTCAGAAGATATTTACAAATGATTTAAGTCAAGAAAACATATATTAGAATGTTTACTTATTCAGAATCAGAAGCTTCTTATCAGAACTTTCTACTTAGGTAATATTTTGAAGCTTAAAGTTTTCTGGAATCACAGTACTTGTGCCATAGTTTGAATTGTTTTAGAAGCTACTTGTTTTTCAAAGATCGGCAGGAGTATTGTAACTACTTTTTTGATGGGTGGGAAACCTTGGGAACATACGCTGTTTCAGAGAGATGAGGAAAATTAGACTTAAGATATTTATCCACTTTATAGGCTATAATAATGTAATTATTTCCGTCTCCCTCCATAACCACAATCTTTGAAGACTACCTTTTGTGCATTATTTATTTATAAATTCACAACTATAATATTATCACTGGGAGCCACCACCAATACTGTCTTATGTGTCTATTATTTTGTTATAATATTAATGTTTTATTTATTGTTATAATAGAAAATGCTATGAATTCTAAACTATTTGTAATTAATACGAAAATATATCTATTTATTTGGTAACCTGATTGATCCTGGTGTTTGTTTTTGTAAATATCAATTTGTTGCTATTTGTATAATTCACATATAATATTTGTATATTCTGTGTGCAATAATACTAATTTATTGATAGATATGGGAATATTGTAATTATTGCAGGTTGTATCTAAATTATTCACAGAAACGCGCCCGTTCGAGTAGAGAGAGTTTTAACGTTTCGCCATATTTACTAGTGAGCCGTTGGTTGATCATAAAATAGTTCAAAGAGAGTACTAGTCACGTTCAAGGGCTCATGTTATTTTAATTCCCTCTAAGTGGAAGTCGACTGCGTTGCACTCATATAACTGGAGAGGCGGAGGACGGAGAGGCGGAGGAGGCGTATCAAAGACGCCGCTCTGCTGGTTGACGGGGGCCTATTCTCGTATACTATATACTTTGTCGCGTACGTTATTACTTTTTAAAGTATTAATATTATGTGATTTTTTTTTATTTTTAAATTTTTCACATTGTTTAAAGCCTTAGTTATGTTTATTAATAAACATAAGAATCATTTTTATATAAAAATATAACCAAGGCATATTAAAATGTACCAAAACATTATTCTCAAATGTTGTAATATTTTTCATCACAAAGAACAATTTTATATCATACAGGATACGAAATACTTTTCCAAGTTCGTCCTGCTTTGTATTCAGATATTTTTCATAATAACAACTTAAATTATTCAGATATTTGGTACAGTTACTAATTAACAAATTGTCTTTACTAAACATATTATCGTTTGGCATTACAATATATATTTTTTTTGTGTTACCTTACTACTTATTATCATCTTAGGTCTATGGAGTTTATCGATCGCAACTTAGAATGTGGTCACTGATGGTTGGTGTCGGTAAACGGAAACCGTCCAGACAGGAACAAACAAGTACACGTAGGCAAATTGAGCAAAGATCAGCACAATGCTATGTAGTGTATGTCATCCTAACTAACGCCACAGTATTATGGATAAGCGTACATACCATCAGGTGAAAGGCATGCTTGTCTCATCATTTATTATTTTTTTTAAAAAAATTGTGATGTTTTTTCAATTCAATTCATTTCAATCCAATTGATACCAGAATAAGCCCCTTGAAAGATGAGCCTAGCGCCGAGACACAGGGAATATTAGATGGCTCAATGCTACATAATCTGTGGCAGAATGCTTGTGGCTTCTCTAAGAATTAACGGGGCGTCTCATTTTGCAATGGCTGCCAACTACCCTCTCTCGCAAAAATGGGACCTCTTATCGCACTTTCATCTAAACCACCCTTGTATATAAAAATTTGCAGTTTTCCTCATAAAAACCTTTAGCACGAACTACTCTTTAAACATTTTTAATGGAAGAATAACGTACCACGATATTTTTTATTAAACCTACAGTCAAGTTGGACTGATGTTGACCTGATAGTACTTCGAATGTCAATCACGATATAGAGCTAATATATATCAGTAGTTTAGAATTCACTACTCCGTTTTTGTTGCTACAGACTTAAGATACCAAGTCTCGGTAATCCATTGAGCATCTTTTACACTAAGATACAATAAAATTTGTGCATTTTGTCAGCTGGTAAAAGCGGTACCCTTGTAGACGTTTCCGGGTAACAATAATCATCTACGTATTACCTAATAACAAAATGAATAATTATTAACCATTGATTCTTAATTAACCTTATAAAGATTTCAAAATAGTACTAATAAAAGTACTATTTAGAATAAAGTAATTTTAGTGTTCAAACAAACACTAATACCGATCTAAATGCATAGATTTTTATCGTAAGTTTTTGGTAGGAAATTGTCGAACGATAATGAAGTATTTAAAATAAAAATCGAACTTTCTAACCTATCTTGAGACCTCCAAAGAAGTTTCTATAAGGAAATAAACATAATTTAAGACCCACGAATATTTCCGGGAATGTTCCCTACGTCCCGTTTCTCGTGCGCATAACACCACGTTCACTTCCTGTAAACCCTTATTTGACTTTAGTTATCACGATTTACGCTAACTGGAAGTGTTGGCTTCCTTCAATTTAGATGCATAATTAACTCTTTCTTTAAGGACATTGCTGACGTCACAACATTGTTAAACATTTAACTATGCCAAAATTTGAGAATATTATGTTATACAGAGATCAGAGATGAAATTATCAAAGACTGGTACTCTGTCTCAGTTGTAAATAAAGTTACGCTTTGAGTTGATATATTTTCAGAGGTAAAGTGAAAAAGTATTTTTTTACTGTTAATGCCACTTTTACTTTATTTCGTTCCAAGTATTCCATCGTAGATGACAGATTTGAAGTAAAACCCTGACGTTGTCACAACGGGTCCGCTTCGCGCACAGGCGCTAACTACATGGCACTTCGAGGAAACCCGCGCAACTTTACGATGTTTGCTCGTAACGAGAAATATGTATACGCACTATATATACAAACTAGCCGATAACCTCACCCACTTTTACGCCTTTGTTTTAATTTTGTGCTTATTTGGTTTTTTTTTAGTATTGATATAACAAAACATCGAAATCTTAGCTCTCTTATTTATATCAACAGTTTTTTTAAGTCTCGATAGTGCACTAAAAATCATAGTTGTAATTATAATAAAGCTCCATAATTCGGGGATAATTATCGTAAAAGTTGGAAGATTAGTTGCCATCCTTTTCCTGGAGTCGTTCTCTCTTGGTAGCATCCTTCAGTTATAGATAAATATAAATATTTCATTAAGACAAGTTTCGTGTCGCTTTCGTGTGGTGATTTCTACAATCCACTTACTTTTCTTATACTATATATTCCATGTAAGTTTGTCAGGATAATTAACGGATAATTAATAATCGTTTTTAAATTTAATCTTAATTATCCTCTTCAACGTTTCGTTTTGTTCAATATTTCAAACCGCAAGATTTACCAATCGCCAATAGTCCAATGATGGCTCCGACGCAGCTTTGCGGTACGAATACTAAAAAGTATTATACGAATACATTAAAAATATGAAACAGGTTTCTGAAAATGGAAAATTTCGTTAAAATTTTTGAGCAATATCTCAACTTTATTATGGAGAGACATGATTTGGGGCGTACTGTCCGCATCAGAAGCATATAATAAATTTCTATTGCATCTGTAAATGTTAATAACTATATATTAATAAGTGTAAATACAATTAGAATATGTTTTGTAATAGTTAACGATGAGTTCGAATAGGGAAAGAACTTAAACGATATCAGGTTATGGTTAATTTTCACTGGTATTAGTTGACCTTAGATGCCCAACGAATGACTTCATATATGTACATATCTATATTAATATAGAGTCTACGACCGCAGCAATTATCTTTAAAAAAAAATTAAGTGGAAACCTTTGTTTTACGAACGCGACAGTACTTGCCAATAACTGGCCAAAGCAAATATTTATGGAAGCGAGACAACGGCACGGTTTTTGAGAATTCCGAACGAAGGTCCGTGCGGCGTCGTGTTTGTCTGTTTGTCTGTTGCCCCGCTCGGACGTAGCTCATGTAATCTCTCTGTTTGCTCGGTCGGTGATACGCGACCTGCCTGTTGGCCTCCGACACTATTGGTCTTGTATTGTGAGCCTATCTACATGTGAAACAGTTATTCGATATGTTAAGGCTAATGCGTATGTTCATTAAGAATAGGATAAACGAGAATCGATCAATGAATTATGAATAGGAATGAGTGGACTGGGCTTAAATACCATGGGTTAAAAATAATAGCTGAGGATCGAATTGGTTTTCTCAACATAATCACCAAACTTCAGTTTGAGCAGGGCATCTAATGACGATGATGCAATGAGAATGGTTCTAGCTTATGAATAATGCTTAAATATTTTTAACAATGTAAAGAATCTTCTTTTTTTCCAGCTAAGCTACATTGGATACCCTTGTTACGTAAGGAATAAGTTACAGACTCTTACCGGCTAAAATCTCCGAAGACCTTCTAAACCCATTTCACTGGAGCTGCGGAAAATCTTCCACTTTAGAACAGTATGTAACCAAACAAGTGAGCAAAGTTCATTATCTTTGGTTTTATCATCTTTTTCATACTTCCCATGTAACAAAAAAAAATTAAGCTAAATATAATTCGTTGCAGCTATGATTAGTTGGCATTGGACAGGACATCACTCGAAGGATAGGTAGCCGACGGGTCACTAAGGTCCTCAAATGGCGACCACCGGAAGACGTAACATTGGCAGGCCCCCCACCAGGTGGTCCGACGAACTGTTGATGGTTGCGGGAAGCAGCTGGATGCGGGCAGCGCAGGATCGATCGATGTGGAGATCTTTGGGAGAGGTCTATGTCCAGCAGTGGACGTCTGTCGGCTGGTAATGATGATGATGATCACTTCGTCAATCAACTTCTAACAAAATATACAACTTAAAAAGAAACATTTGATGTTATAACAATATTTTTGTATATTTTAAAATTATCATAACTATATTCTTTTAACTCTCAATTAATTGGTATGTAAACATCTATTAAGTATCGTTGCGAAAAAAAAATCCATAACGGCCCGTACAGTTTTCCTCCTTGACATCGTTTTAAAGTCCTTAAGCCTTTATCACACGCTCACGCTCTCTCAATAAGTGAGTGCAACAAGGTGCTAATCCACTTGCCATCACTAATGAGACGATGCTAATCACTCGCAAAGGAAGTGCCCAAGAGTGTGCCACTCCGTAGACGTTCGTGATGCCTTTGTTTGGTTAAGGGACTCCAATAACGCTTTTTACGAGGCTAGTCCTTGCGTCTCCTTGCTAATAACGTGCCAGCATCGTCTTGAAATATACTAGTGCGCTTCATTCGCAAGCTATAGTGACCTTAATGATAAATATTTTTAGCCTCCGTCCAAAAAAGGCTTTCGTGGGTTCAGCTCGTCTACTTGTGAACCGTGTCCTAACCGTATGCGTTTCTTATGGTATATCTCTATTTAATATATTTTTATTTAACTTTCATTACTCCTTCCACGTAAGAGATGGGACGAAGAAATAATTAAAAAAAAAAATTATTAATTTATCTTGTGACCCTTACCATGTGTATTTTATGCTCATCAACTCGTATGTCAAGTTTGGGGAAACCGACAAATATTACAGGTCTAGTATAACTAAAACGTTGCTTGTTCAAACTAAAGTTGGGTTCAAAGATTGAGAAAACTAATCTACTGTTCAGCTATTCCATTCAAGGTCAAAGCATGTCTTTCCTTGTCTGGTAGACCAAGAGCATACGTTCGCGAAATTTTACCATTCAAGAAGAATCTTGAGAAAATTTAAAGAAATCCTTCGAAAATGATCGAATCCTTCCCATTGTTTCGTCATCCTTACGTTGTGATGATTTCATTAAAGAGTATCTGCGCTTTTGATTCTGTGGTACATATTTAACATTATCAAATGTATTTATAAATTAATTGAGAGGAAACAGCACAGATAAAAGAATGTGATTACAGAAAATTAACTACCTATAAGAAAGAAAAACAGTATTTATATTGTATTATAAATTTTAAATACAATGTTTAATTTGATATATGCGTAAGGGGAAGTAAAGGATGTAAGGGGTTCCGCATAATAACTCACGAGACCTAAGCCAACCGTAACTGTTCCCCCCCAATAGGTTCCCGCCTTGTCGTGGTGGAGGGGCTTAGTAGCCGTGGCTGGGTCGCCCACGGTGAAGCGAAGAGGAACGTACCCGGCCGGCCCGAGGCGGCTGCTCCAGGTTAAAGCTTCGGTACTCCACCGTTAAGCTCACCTCGGATGCGCGCTGGTGGGCTGCAAAGGCGGCTTTACACTGCCCTCTGCAGCCGAGGTGGAGTCGCGGAAGGAGTACCCTCTGCGATTAAGCGGTGCCGCACCGCTGTTGCGGCCGCGGTGGGCCGCGGGGGAAGAGGAGTGCCGGTATTGCGATGCGCCGTTCTGCCTATCTTCCGCGGCCTCTTGGCTCCCACTGCCTCTGGGTAACGGGTTCGGGAGAATCCGTTGCTCGTGGGGTCGCAGATGTGTGCGAAAGCCTTCCTGTGACCCCGACTTAAGGCGACGAGGAGAAACGTCGTGGGGGTTTTAGTCGGTACAAGTCCGACATAACCTGTCCTTGCACCCGCGACGACGGCTATGCGCAGGCATTTCCCCCACGTTAAACAAAAAAAACGTCAACTGTTCGTGATGCACCCTGCTAATTAACAAACGAGACTCTGGCTACTGTCGACTCGCATTGGGCCATCGTTGTGGGAAATGGCGCAAAACCCCCCATATTAATCCCTAAATACGACAGCTCATCGTACCCAGCCGTACCGGAGACCATGCTAGCTGTCTGTGCAGATTTTTGGGGTAGGCCTATGCCCAGAAATGGACGTCTATCAGCTGATAATGATAATGACATGTGAAACCGAAATGGCGGCAATCACAGTTATGTGCATGCAGCACAAAATGGCTGCGCTCATGTCCAGTTGGGTCTTCATAAAATAATTAAATATAATTGGAGTTCAGAGCGTGTAAGCATTTCCACGCAACAATTCATGGGATTCAAGTCAACCTCACCTGCTCGTGGTGCATCCTGCTAATCAACAAATGAGGCCGTGGCTCCCAGTAACTCATATTAGGGCAGCGTGGTGGGAAGTTATCCAAATCCATACTATATAAATATCTACCCGATCGAGGTAGGAATCTTTGGGGGATGCCTATGTTCGGCAGTGGACGTCTATCTACTAACTATGATGAATTGGAAGTTTTGTATAAGATTTTAAAAGCTTTAACTTAAATTAAATAAAACGTTTAGCCAGTTAGATATACAAGCTGGTCGATGGTATGAATCAATGCCGTAACCTGTAAAGGCTTGCATCATCAAGAGACATCACAAACATGGCCGCCCTTTGATCTGTGCCGCCGCCGACGTACACTACGGCATTAACTCTTTGATGAAATTGTCTCTGATGCAGTTTCTCCCAGAACATGCCTTTTCATGTTAAAGCTTTTATGTATTATTCATGAACTGGTTCCGTATGGTGTACTACTTTTTTTTTTCAGGTTCCTTTTATCATTTTACGAGCGCGGATCTTTGCGTTTTTTGATGTAGAGAAACTGAATTAAAATTAATAAAAATTTCTTTTAAAATAAAATCTTAAAAAATTAAATCATGTTACAATAACATCGGTTATTTTAACTTGCTTGCTTTATACCTTGTATACAAGGTGGCGCAAAAATAACCTTCCGATGTTTTTTGGCTGTAATTTAAAAAAATATGAAAAACTTTGATTCTCCTTGTGGATTATTTTTATTTATTCTTTTAATTTTTTACATCAAGGCAAAATTTCTAGCATTTTCTGATAGGAGGATTACTTTTGCGCCACCCTGTATATGTTTAATAAATATACTACTATTTTCTGTATTCCTGTATTTATATTTCAATATCTTGTTTTGTTATTTGAAATATGCAGAAGTCGTTTCTAAAAAGTTTACATTCTTATAACTGGTCATCATCATCAGCCGTCTACTGTTAGACATAGGCCTTCCCAAAGATCCCCACATCGATTGGTCTTGTGCTGCTCGCATCGCCGTGCACTATCGTTTGTAAGGGTTGATATGGACGGTTTCCGGTCATTTCCCACTACGCTGGCCCAATGCCGGTTGGTGGGAGTTATAAGGGCCAAATACTTAAAATACAGAATCATTCATACTTTCTTCTTTATCTATTTAATTTCGCCTAAATACTAATTTCACTGTTAGTGAACCTTTTTTTATTTTTTGTTTCCATTATATGCTTTTTTCTCATCACATTTTTATGAAGACTAACATCATTTTTAATGGTGGTTGATCTCTTTACCGGATACCGTCTTGGTAGGTACCACCGCAGTGCTATTTCTACCTCCAAACCATAGTGTGTAAATAGTGTTCCGGTTTAAACAGCGCTGTAGCTAGTGTATAGTAATGTCTCAGCAATGTAGTGTAGTAGTATCATCTTGACCAGTGTCACGTTGTTATGGGCAGGTGCATCACCCAGTTGAACGTCACGTTCGTCTCGTCGCTTAATTGATTAAAAGAAATGGTCATCTAACATCTGCGTATGAAAATAATTCATTGTCTATGTTGATTCGTTAATAAACATTGGAAATTCAAATTCTTTACATAATTTAAAAGTTAAACTTTGATAATGGCCCGGAAATATCTATCTGCACTGGAAACAGCGCCATATTGCAATAACAGCAAATACCGAAGTACTCGTGGCGATTTTGGCATTTATTAAAGTGCACACAATGCGAGCCACTACACCGAATCGCTTCTCTTTTATTTTATTTTTAATATTAAGCCCCCAGGCGGTCGATCAGCGCCACAGAGTAGCGAAACGGCTGGCTAAAGTCACAGCGAGTATATGGGTATAGAATGCTATAACCATATACTCTAAATATATTTAAAAAAAATAACTAGATATATAATAACTTATCTACTCAATGTGTTAATAAATATGTATAGGACTTTTATGATCAACTGATAACTTGGAATAGTATTAAAAATTAAATGTTTATATTGTCGTCATCAGCCAATAGACGTCTACTGCTGGACGAAGGCTTCTCTCACAGATCTCCAAGGGCCGTCGTTTATATCGATTCGTATGGGGAATTTAGGCCGATTCCCACAAGGCTGGCCCAATGCGGGTTGATGGGAAATATTTATATTTCAACTTACTAATAGTTTATTTGATGTATGAAGTTGTCCCTTTCAACTATTATTGTTATTAATTAAATATTTTCGCTGTCATTAATGTGCCAAAGTTACAGTATTCCGGTTTGAAGGGAGCGGTAGTTAGTGAATTTACCTTATATCATGCTTCAGAGCGACGAGGCTATTATCCTAGTGGCGCTACGTTCTTGTGGGAAGGCCAATCACTTAACATTACGTGGACGGAGCGCTTGTCTCGTCGCTTCGTTAAATAAAAAAAAACCTTTATATATTGTTGGTCTATTTCCTAAATAATAATATAACAGAGACCTCTGTTATATTATTTAATGTTAGGCATTATCTTTTAGTTTTCTACTTTTGTACTTAATATGTGTTGTGATTGTTTGGACCAAAATAAAATAAAATAATTATGTTTCTTTAGTAATTTAGTCTCTTTTATATTACCGATTGTTAATGAAGAATTTTTCACATTTGCAATATTGATGAGGGGTTTAAAGGTTCCCGCACAGCAACTCACGGAATCTAAGTGAACCTCACCGACTCGTAGTGCGCACTACTAATCAACAAACTCTTCTCTGGCTCCCACGAACCCGAATTGAGCCAGCGTGGTAGAAAATGGTCCAAGTCCCTTCATATGAGCCCCACAAACGAAGGGTATTTTGAGGGAAGGCTTATGTCCAGCAGTGAACGTCTATCGGCTGATGATGATAAATATTGATGAACGTAGTACTAAGTATGTAATAATTTAAAGAGATATGTCTATATATTACGCACGTTTTTATTACCCAATAGTAGTGTAAAATCTTTACTAGCAAGTGGCGTAACTGGAGTAAATATACATCTTGTTTCTCAGAGCAATTACTAACTTATGATAAATCGTTTCAAGGCGTTGGGACGTTGTGAGTAGATGACATTACAGCAAATGAGTGTCATTCTCTACTACACCACTGTTCTGTTGGTATAGTAGCTTCATCATTTAGAAATACAACAAAAAAATGAATAAAAAAAAAACATGTATACATCAGTATTATTTTTGCAATATTATATCGTTCAGTCTGTCGGTGGCTGCTCTGTACGCTGCGTTATCGCGGAGCCTGTTGAAGTGCTCTCAACAGCTATTATTGAGATTCAGATGGCGGACGCCTCTTCATCATGTCTTCTCTCAACAATCTGCTGCCTTGCTAAGGTTTTTATGGCAAACTTTTACCTAAAATTATATCACATTACATTAGCACAAATAAAAAAAATATGAGTTCTCTTCACCGACGAAGAAGAGGAACTTCTCCATTCGGCGTTAACCTCTTTTTATGTACTTCAAACTTAGTCTCATATTTCTTTTAAACGATGACAATTCTAGAGGTTATAAAGTAAGAAAAAAATTGAAACTTAATTTCCCCTTATGCAAAGACAAAATATTCTACTTATTAGAGAATTAAAAAAAAAAATCATCGCTTAGAGAAAAACTTAGCTACTGACTGATTAACTATGTAATATCTTATGTATATTATAATTTTAGCGTACTAAAGTTTTTGGCTGAGTATAGGTTTTTTCTTCTTCCTAATAAAATGTGTCTCCAACTGGTGAAGGTTGGCGATCAGCATGGTCCAGTCCTTTTTGTTTGTGGTTCGACGGAACAACTCGGATGCTCCAGATATGCCGGTCCATTCGCTGATATTCCTCAATCATGACCATTTTCAAAAGGATTGTTGTGTCTGGCTCGATCCACAGGCGGGTCAGTTAACACAGCATGTTGGTGATGGTCACAAAGTTGCTGCTCTTCCCCTGAAATTATTTTTACATGATCGCCTTCTACGATAACTTGGAGATAGGTTGGTGGTGGGAATACAAGGACATTGTTATAAAACCCAATTGGCTATTGAAACAAACGAGTTTTATTTGTGTTGTGTTCCTGCTTCCCTCCCATAAGTATTGGGTCATTCGTACAGTATACAGTGGATATGAAACGTTTACGAAGACCCAGTGGGCTGCTGAAGTGGGCAAACATTACAAATTACAGGCTTTTGACAAGTATTCCACGTGACGCGATCGTTATCTGGACAGTGCGCGGCAGTTCCGAGGATCGCGTGCGACCTGCATTTTGCATGGGTGCTAAAGTTATAAGCGTATAAACCTTATTTCATCGGACCTAGATCTCAGTCATTTCACTACCAACTGCGGTCTTAAGTAATATTACTTTTCTTTATGTAAACATCGTATTCTTTAAATCATCATTATGATCATATTCGTCATTAGTATGCATCAGTCCACTGTTGAATCGAAAAAATGCTACCTGAACAAATCTTTAGCTATTTTCAGCCTTGCTCATAGGCGCTGTTCCATCTGATCAGTCTGGTTCCCAAACTAGGTTATCTATGTCTTGTATCTGCTAAACAACGGTCACTTCCCCCATCAATGGTTACTTCCTCAGCAATAATTTTAAAGTATTAACAAATAAATTGTAATTGAAATAATCTAACTTCATAAAATTTATATGTATCAAGTGATTATATCATGACACTAAATTTAATACATTTGCTGGTGGTAGGTCTTTGATGCTGGAGACCGTCTAGGTAGTTACCATGGCAGCGCCTATTACTGCCGCCAAACAATAGTGCGCAAATATAACTGTGTTCTGGTTTGAAGAGCGTTATACCTTTTTTTTCCCTGGGGAATCCTGCATTGGATACCCTTCTGCTGTCGGGGTGATAGAAGAGTTATGCCGGACTCTTACCGGATGGTTTCTCACTCATCGCATTTGGTCGGAACCACGGGAACGCTTTCACACTACCGCGGTTCCGACAGCGAGAAGCCTTGATAAGACCACACTGGCTCAATTCTCTCGGGGTAGAGTTACTGCTCTCCACCGTCTATAGAACGTTGTACCTAATGATATTGATATAGTGATGAGACTAAGTGGTACAGTATATATCATCCTAATTAGCGCTATGTTGTTATAGGCAGGTGCATCACTTACCATCAGGTGAACGTCATGTCAAAAACTGCGTCCAGAAGAATATAGCGCCGTGTGTAATAACTCTTTATACTTGGACACCAACCAATAGCAGCTAATAGCGCATGCAATAAAGGCTGTGTAAAGTTTAGTAGCGGCTAATGTCGTGCTTTACGTTGATTTATTGAACGTAACTTTTAAATATTTTTTAAGCGTCCTCAATTAATGGAAACAGGGTTTCAAACTGAAATAAAAAAAAATGCATTTCAATGTCCACATTGAAAATATTTTCACCATTAACTAATGCTCATGTAAGTTAATACTTTACAAAGCAAACTTTACTGTCAGCTCTTTAATTTAAATTGCTTTTGTGATTCATATCGGAAAATTTCCTTCTTCTTAATAATATTATTCAATCAGCTCATAGATGCTCACCGCTGGACATAGATCTTTTCCAAAGGTCTCCACTCCAAGCGGTACTCCAAGCGCTACCCGCATCCAGCGGTATCTTTCGACCGTCATAACATCACCATTAAGTACCTTATTTCTAGTTTATTTAGACCTTCAATATATCCTCCGTCTTCCATGGTTGCTTGAAAGAGACCATGACTCCTTTTCGCAGTTTAGGATTGAATAAATAAATTATTACTCATAGTATTTTAATGAAGATCATTGTTCGACATACTACTATAAATACTTCTATACATTGTTAGAGTTTACGCTGTGTTGACTTTACCACAAATGTGTGCAATGTGATAACATGTCTATTTCATCATCATCATTTCCACCGATGGACGTCAACTGCTGTACATAGGTCTCACATCTATTAGCTCTTTCATATTCATTAGCTGCAGCCATGACTAGAGATATTGTGCAATAAGCTGCTGTGAATGCAACTTCTGTGACCGACCGATATCGCCAGAGAAGAAGACGAGACAACATAGAACGCTTCAAGTAATGATAAGAAACAAGTTTGAGTAGAAAACTTGTTGGACATAATATGCAACTATGTGTCATTTAAAGATTTTAAAAATCGGTATAATTTTTTTTTTTATTAAAACCGATTTAGGTGTATATCTCAGGCAAGTATCGACAGGTGCCGCGGTGGGGTATCGGGGCACGGTTAATAGTTGAAAATTCAAAGTTGTACTCAAACACGCCAAGTAAACACTACGCCATCTGGCGACGTTTGTCCAATACTTGCACCATGGTACTGAACCCCCGGGTATAACGTCACCACTTCAATTTCATCACACGTTAATTATTTAAATTGCTTTATCACATTCATCTCTCATATGTCTCTATATATCAGACATTAAAATCACCGGAAACCAATGGACCAAAATAGTTTTAAACAGTTTTGTTCAATACCTTACAAGAGACCTACCTTTAGCAGTTGATGTCCATTGTCTGGTAATGATAATGATATTTTTAATAATAACATTTTATTGTACAGTTTAAACTATACTAATTTAATTCTGTATTAAACATAAACTATAACTGATGTTAATAATAATACGCGCATATAAATGGAAAGTAAAATTTAACAATAAACTTTGTTGTTACAAATTGTTATTAAATAAAAATCAATTTGTATTCTTCGAATAAACAATCCAGAACTGTTTTTACATAAAAAATTCAAAAGTTTTATACGTAATCGTATTAAAAGTTACTAGTTTAGTTCGTACTGTAACTAATGTTGCTCAGTTTAATGCGAACGCGTTATACGAGTGCGTGCTTACTTTACTTTGCCTTGTGAGGGAGAGTAATTGACGGCGGCAAGTAGAGCCTGGTGCGAAAACATGGCGAATTTTTTCAACATCAGCGAAACGCTTGCATTTATCTACCACTTGTAAAAAATTTAAATTAACGTTATTTCTACAGTATTACTGCGATCCGACTGCTGACATATAATAGCCAAATGAGGGATAGATGCCTGTCATCACCGTAATTGCAACTGATCAACGTCCACTGCTGAACATAGATCGTTTGTAATGTACACTGTAGATGCTTTAGCTCGTAATTAATAAAAAAGATCTCTTTTTCCGGATCGTTTTCATGTAAGAGAAAGCACTGCTGCTGAGAAGAAACTGCAGTGTTATTGATATCATTATCATTATGTCATCATAATGCTTTTCGCTTCCGCTTATTGATGTTCATTTGACTAAGGTCTTTGGGAAACGAAGAGGATAAATTTGCCATAATCCCCAAGTGCGAGCTATTTTTTCTCGTTTTTCTCCCTGATATTTTTATTCAGGGCTTTACTTTTCTTATCATACTATTTACACTATGTACAACATTTTTTATTAATTTCCGCTATTTCTACTATTTATTTTATATTTTTATATCCATGCTTTTACTTATGTTATCTTATCGGCATCGCGATCTTCTTATGAAGTTACCATCGTACGGACTTCCTGAGGGACTATGTCAGTGGATTAGTAGCTTTCTGTCCTGCAGAAGTATAAGAGCTGTCGTTGACGGCAGCAGCTCAATTAACATGGACATAAATGCAGGTGTCCCACAAGGCTTTGTGCTGTCACCGATGCTATTTTTACTTCATATAAATGACATGTCAATTGACGGCATTCATTGCTATGCGGATGACAGCACCGGCGGCACCTGCTACACGAGCCGTAACAACGTCCCTCAGACTGCTGTAGAGGAAAGTCGAAAGAAACTTGTGTCAGAAATTGATGTAACTCTTGCCCGTGTGTCGGAATGGGGTCGCCTCTATTTAGTTCATTTTAATCAAACCAAAACACAAATTTTCGCGTTCACAGCTAAGAAAGCTCCATTTATTGTAGCTTCTCAGTACCAGAATACATCTGTGACCATCTCAAGAAGCATTGGGATTTTAGGCGTCGAAATCTCCAATGACGTCCGACTTGGAAGACAAGGTAAAGCTGACATCTAAAAAGCTCGGTGTAATTAACAGGGCGAAGCAGTATTTCACTGCGGAGCAAAGGTTGTTGCTATATAAAGCGCAAGTCCGACTTCATATGGAGTATTGCTCTCTTCTCTCTCATCTTTGGACGGGAGAACCTAGATGTCAGCTGAGACCTTTAGATTTCGTGCAAAACAGAGCTGTCAAAATTATCGACGACCCTTTGCTAACGGACGATATTGAACCTCTTGGTTTTAGGAGAGATTTTGCCTCCTTATGTGTGTTCTATCGCCTCTATAACGGGATGTGTTCTGATGAGCTGTTTGACATGATGCCGACGGCCACATTTCAGCATCACACCGCTCGCCATCGGCAGGGAATTCATCCTCATACCTTTGAACCGCAGTGGTCACGTACGGTCCGGTTCCAGAGATGTTTTCTCCTGAGAACACTTAAAATGTGAAACGAGTTACCTGTCGAGGTTTTCTGTAGGAGCTACAATATGAAGTTCTTCAAAAAGGGCGTGAAATGGTTTCTGCAGGGTCGGCAACACGCCCAGTGATACCTCTGGTGTTACTGGCGGTCATAGGCTGCCACATGAATGTTTGCCACCGAAGTGGTATAAAAAAAAAATACCAACCATTACGTAGAATATTATTGTGTATATATATATATTAATATTTACTTGTCTTAATTTCTGTTGTTTACTATATTTCATATTTTTTGCAATAATATAAGAATTTACTTCTGTCATATCCCGTTTGTCTTTACACTTGTCTCCTACTCAAAATCATACCTTAACTTTTTATCTATAGAACCTTCGGTCAATAAATGAGGAACCTTGTCTTCCGTGGCATCATCAAATATGCACGCTGAGGACTCTTGACAATTCAAACGATTGACTGATAACTCTTATAGGGCAACCTGCTGTCCTTCCCTTTGAATGGTTCCCTCTTAGTCTTCATTTTACGACACGCCTGATAGTAGCGTGTCGTGGTGAACAAGTCATATTATCTAAAAATAAAACAATTAAAGCTTATGTCAACCCCTTTTTAACTAGTTCGCGGTGGTTCGAGTGCTCCCATGAGACAAGCGTGCGCCCCCTGGCGTGACTCGCGGAGTACAGCCGGACCCCAGGGTACGCAGTTTGTTGCTGCCACTTTTCACGTAAAATTGAACGTTGAATCATTTAAAACCCCCATAGAACGAAATGTTTATATTCAATTTATTATGATAAATTCTTTTTTAGAGCAACAACAATGAAAATTATAAACTCGCTAGACAGACGCATCTAGTAATAATGAAAAGCTAACTTATTTATGATTACAAAAACCCTATTTTTTTTTGTATTAGAACAAGAGGTTAACATGCTAATAACAATGTAGCGCCAGTTAAGATGATATAAACGTTGTGCTCGTCGTGTTAGAAGAGAAGATTTTGTCTCGATGCCTCAAATAATTTCACTATCCACAGGGACCTGTAGCAATTTCTACCTTAAATGGTCTCCAGAAATATAGACGTACCACCAGAATTTTTCTTCTATCAGCTTTACTATTTGTACAAGTTGTTTTTTTTACTAATCTTTCATTCTATACTTTTACGCATTAATCATGCATAAATTCGATGCCTTAAGAAATTTAACCACTCCTGAAAGAAATGTATATAAATATTGACTTAACCATTTAACCTCATACCCACTTAGGTTCAAGCTCTAACATTTATAAGGAACGTTAACCAGTTGATTATTCTTTTGGACTTGTGTTGGTTTTATCCAGACGTTTATTAATGTTTACAGAGCCGCAATATAGAGACATTTTGTAAATCAATGCAAAACAGTAATAAAGATCTTATTAACGATTGGTTGGGTCGGGGCCCGGCCATATGGCCGACATAACAGCTTGCTTTTATTAAGTCTGGCTGTCACTCAATTTGGAGTATTAGCCGTGTACGCGCGCCCGACGCCGGAGGGCTGGCTTTGATATGTATAGAGGGATGAACTTCGTGCTGGCGGTCATAATACAAAAAAAAATCGCCACATCGCCGAACGTCACTCATACTTTTAATATTAATTGACTCAAATATATGTTTACGAGACAAATATATCACATTTAATTTAGTTTTCGTTATATTTATATGTGACCACAGAAATCAACAGGAAAATATGACATACAATATGATTTTTTTTTTAGTGGGCTTAATGCTGTGGGCAACAATGGACAAGCTAAGGAAAATATAGAGGAATCGCAACATATACAGAGCCACAAAAATCCGGCTAGTTCAGGCACTTATATTCCTCATATTCTTGTACGCCGCAGAGACCTTGCGAGAAGTAGAGAAGAAGAGGATACACTTTCTAAAGATGTGGTGCTGGAGGAGAATGTTCGGAGTGTCGTGGGATTAATTTCGTACCAACGAGTCTATACTTCGAGAACACGGCATCAAGTACCGTTTATCACCGCACGACACTTTTTTGGTCAGGTATGCTGAGGGAAGGTAGCTATTGAGCGACTTGTGGTCCAAGGAAAGGTTGAGGGTACCAGGCCACGACTGATCAGATAAAGGCGGTAAATGGGTAGTAGTAGTAACAGTAGTAGGACCAGTAAATGGTTCATCATCGTCACCACTATATGAGTGCACTAGGAAGGCGGCTATCAGAGAAGAATGGCGGTGTGTTGTTGAGCTTGCGACCAACACCTGTAGTAATGATCACGACCATTCTGTCAAGAGTGATACCGACGAAGAAGAAGAATGTTATAGTGTTATAGTCTCGGGCTAGTAAGAATAGGTAAGGCTAAGATAAGCCCTGCCTGTCGTAGGAGTCTAGAAGTCTTCTTTTACTCTTCTCTCTTTTAAGGGCTTAGAGAGTGGGGACCCCTTAAAGCTCAATAAGCGAACTCGCGTGGGATAGAAAATGCAACGTTATTCCGTACTTATTGTAGCTCAGCAATGGTACAAAGGAGGGATTGGCCCTTTATTAAACCTTCTAAGCCAATATGTAGAGGGACACCGGTGCGATCTGCAGAAGATCCCAGGGTTCCTCATAATGCACAAAAGGATTGGTACTGAGGATTTTAGTGGTTAAAAATCTCACATAATCCGACTTTAGCTCAGAAGAAGGATATCTTTAAGATGTTTTAAATGAGTAGTATTGAAAAGTTTTCTAATGATAAATATTATAAAAAATTCCGTGCGCTAAGAAAGTAATATACAAACAAGAAGACCAGCGAGGTGTTCATCTGATGCCAAATGATATGTTTACAAACAAATGATATGTCTTCAAACCCGAACATAGTAATGTCTGCACACTACTGTTGTGGTGGCAGAAGTAGGTGATGCGGTGGTACCCATCTACGTGGACGGTCTCCGGCAACAGACACCATACACGAGTAAAATTACTACATCATTAGAAAAATAGCACTTGAAATTTGGTAGTAATATTCCTTTGCTGAATATAGGTCATCTAAGATTTTAAAAAACTCGTTACTCAAAGGAAGTTGCGGCCGACAAAGCGGGCGGGGAACAGATACAATTTTACGTATGCTTAAAGAATCGCTATTTTGGATACAGAATATAGAATTTTGTATTATTAAAGCAATAGTTTTATTTTACTTATTTCTTTATCTATTATTAAATAGTCGTCAATATAAAAACAATATAAATGACATATAATAATATTAATGAGTCGGCACTCTTGTGTTGTTCTAACAAGTACGCTGTATGCCTATTTGTCGTCTTCATTGTATAAAAAGAATGCTTTGAATTTATTGCTTATTCACATATCTAATATATAGACATATAAATAATATAATAATATATCAGATATAATCGAAAATATTACTAAAAAAAAATCGCAAATTTAGAAAAGAGTACAGATTTTTGAAATGTTTAGTGACGTGTATGTCTCAGGGTTGAATGTAAGCCAAAACGCCGCGAGCGGTTAGTGACATGCATTGTTCCCGCCCTACCGTTTAGTGCATTATTGGTCGTGGGGCCCGTCTTGCCCCGCGTGTGCGCCCGCGCAGCCTTGTGGAACATATCATAATCGATTTAGTTATGCGTGAAATTCCGCGGTGTATTTTGATTCTTTCGCTTCGATTAACTGCTATAAAGGTGGAGTTAATCGAGCGGTATTGATGTTGAAAAATATTTTTATATGACCAATTGAAACTGATATAGAATATTTTTCTCTACTACAAACAATACATTTGTGACGTTTTTGGACATTAAAATTATATGATACTACAGCTGTTTCCCGCCCGCCTTGCTGGTCATAACACCTCCACAACTCTCTTCGGGGAAAGTATTTTCTAAAATCCGTTCTTATCTGACATATATATACTCGGCCAAAGGAATATTCTTATCAAATTTCAAGTCTGTGGGCCTTATGGTTCCAGAAATATCGTGAAGGGTCTCTAGATATGTGAAAAATCATATATATATATATAAATATATCATCATCAGCCGATAGACGTCCACTGCTGGACATAGGTCTCTCTCAAAAGTTTTCACGTCGATCGGTCCTGCGATGCTCGCATCCAGTGACTTCCCGCGACTCTCACCAGATTGTCGGTACACCTTGTGAGAGACCTCTCAACACTACAAATGTGTATATATATATATATGAAATATTTGACTAAAATTGGACAATTTTAGACAAGTGATTCGTATGTAGAAATTACTTTATTAATGGTAGGTAGATCTCTGTTCCTAAGTACCATATAGATAGTTCTTTCTTTATTATACGAAACGATGCAACGTTCACCTAATGGTACCTGGTGGTACTTACAGGCGTATCACTTATCATCAGGTGAATGCCTCACTCATCGTCTATCTTTAACTGATTGGTAGCTAGACTCTAGCTGGTGGATGACTAAAGGTGTAGTAAACGTTGTAAGATTTTACAGACAAAAAGATATTGCAAATAGACACTAACAGTTTTATTTGTTTATATAGATAATTATTCGTAGATGTAGGTGCAGTGTTAACAGCCCCATTGCGAATGTGTTAAATAAAACTACCCCCAAATAAATCGACAATAATTTATGCAGCCGCGCTGCAATAATCTGGCCCGCGCCCCAGATCAAATGCGTACAATAAAAATATCGCCACTCTCCCTCGCAAGCGCACTGAGGGCAGTACAAAGGCGTATTTACATTGTTTTATTAAATTAAAAAAAAAACTTTTAAGGTCACTCTAAAGTTTGATATCAATTCCATTTGGTATTAACCAGCATTGAGACACAAAGAACTACAAATATTCTAGCTCTCAAAACGAAAGTCGGAATACAGTAATGTAGTTATATCGGCAGATTTGAAATGCGACAAAAAATTCCATTGAAACTCCATAACATGGGATCCGAATTGAACATGAGACATCTGTGTATACCCATCAACAAGCCATGGAAGAGTTCATAAAATTTTTCAAATATACTTGTTTAGATCAATACCTTCATTGCTGACGTCAATATAATTGTACAAGTAGATAGTAAAATCACTCTTGATGCGGTTACTACAAATAATAAGTACTAGACTACTTAAACCTATAGATACAATTTTCACTCTTTTCTATTCTAGGCCTCTCTATTCTTTTTGTTATATGTTTAATAGCAATAATAATATATACATACATGTTATATGTAAATTATATTTTATATTAATCTATGGTTAACATTGTGAAAGCTGAAGCAAAGCGATGAAGACGTTATAGAGAAAACAAGATGAAAAATTTTAAAAACTTTGACGTAAAGTTTAAATGTTTGTAGTTTTAACTGTACAGGGGTCCATTCTAAAAGGGTCTTTAAAAGAGAGGGCCCCTCTCCGGGGCGCCGACCGAAAACAACACGATTTGTATTTATATCTAAACCGTTCTTTTGTCGGGCGATTAGTAGCGTATTGTGCGCAAGTGTAGAGTGTAATGAATGTGAGGGAGGAGGGACTTACTCCGAATACTCCTTTCTTCAACTGAACTGTCGCGAAAATTTTTACAAGTATTTTTTCTATCATGCAAAACGAGACAATCAAGACGTTCATCTGATGGTAAGTGATATAATGATAGACACAACTTGCTTGTCGCTTTGAGACATAAGATGTTAAATCCTCCGTAATTTCACTAGCTACAGCGCCCTTCATAGCGGAACACAGCGGTGTTTGGACACTACTATTTGTCGGCAGAAATAGGAGCTGCGATGGTACCCACCTACACGGTTTCCGGCAACAGACCATCACTACAACTAATTTTAACCAGATTTAAATGTAGCAAATATTTTTTTTCTCTCAAAAATATTTGTAGTATAAATCCCTATTATTTGAAATATTGGTAGTTAAATAACAGGGAACTATCCAAAGGGACTTCATTTTCGATTTTATTAATGTATTAACTCAAGTGAAATTATAGATTTGTGTTCGTTTCAGCCTATTGCTGATTCCTGATGAACACAGGATTTACTAATAGTTTTTCAAATTGCGACTTATTAACAGATTTACTACTACAGGGAATCATAAATTTTTTATGTGTAATCCTACACATGAATAAACACCAATTCTTTAACTCAAGAGAGGAAGAGATCAGGTGCGTAGCAAAAGGTATCTTAGTTTTAACTTCTGTCTCCCACAGTAAAAACATGAATTTTATTCAAATTTTTGAAACCAATCAAAAGACATACATACTTTATTAATAGCGAGAGGGGGTCCAAATAAATAAATCTACTTTTATTATTTATGAAAGCGAGCACTGATAATATTCAGAAAAATTTCACTTAACATAAAACTAACAACTGCAAAAGCCTTTTACATGATCTAATTTGCCGTTACTAAATATTTTGACCACAACAGAATACCGTCACTGTGACCAAAACTAATTGTGCTGTACCCCATCCCTGGATGTGATGGTGCGCACGACTTCCCCTCGTCGAAAGCTAATGAGATATAATCCCGTAACGCTCCGACCCTCGCTGTGTTTCGCCTGTGATTTCTATTTCGCGATCTGACGATTCCACATTTAATGACGAGGGAGGCGTTATGTACATTCATAGCTTTCTAAATCTTCTATATATTCGTTATTATCTCCTTTAAAACGTAATTAACTGCAGTATAAAAAAAACTTTCTTTTCTATAAGATATCACCTGAACCCGGCAAATAAACTTCCAATAAATATATTATATATTTCTCTATATGTATGTATTTATTTATGTTTAAATATATATATATATATATTTATTTAGTATGTATGTGTTTTATTAAACTCATAATTTCCGTTATAAGTCCTAAATATTCCTTCTCACCTACCACAGCATATCTCCTCTTCGTAAGTAGAGAATGCCCATAGGTATTTCATCCGCTTATTGTACTATACTATTGTACTATTGTAAACTAATTTTAGGAGTATCAATAAAAATAAATAAATATAACTTTATCATTTATAGTGCGAAAAATCTATGAATTATAGAATAACAGACAAATTTAAATACTAGACGGCAAAATTTCGAATTGCATCACCACGTGATTCCTGAAAACTTCAGCTATTGGCAATAAAATTCCCGTTGAAATCCGTTCAGCTGTACGAAACGAAATAAGCCAGAATCAATATACAATACACGATTTTTTTATATGAGTACAGTATTGTTTGTACAAATACATATTTACATTTTATTGTAATGTCTTAATAAATACCCTTATCTAAAAGAAATTACAAGAGTTTATGATATAATGTGTAGTGTCTATAATTTAGACTTCTGCCTTTTTATCCGGTTTCTTTTTGCCTGATGTCTATGGTATGTCTTTCTTGAAAAGAGGATCATCTTCCATCTTCAATAAGAGGCTCAAGTGAGCAATAGCTTCACATAGAAGATTCAAAGAATTAATAGAAACATAAACAAATATAAGAGAACGTAAATATTTATTTTAATGATATCGTGTTTATTTAGTACAAAGTATTCATAAATATTTTCTACATTTTTTAATCGGTTCCCGACTCCTATAGAATCTTTATTAATATAAAGATGTAATGCATATTGACTAGGTAGAGAAAACAAGAACGGAAGCAGCTTCTCGTCTCGCGAAATTAACTTTCAAATATTAAACTCGCCTTATGAAAAAGGCTCTCCACCTACTTATAATACTCGGATGCCTAAAGGACTTAGATACCTACTTACCCCGCCGCCATCGCAATATTTTAAAAGGAATATTTTTATTCTAAAAGAAGCAAGTAATTTCAGTAGTTTCATAAGTTATGTCTTATATAATACTAAAATATATATATATGTATATAATAATAAAATGAAAAATAATAAATATGGACAAAGTGAGGAATAGTGTGATAAGGCGTGGTTGAAGATGTAGTGACAAAGATAGAGAAAGGGATGCTTAGAGGGTTCGGCCATGTAGAAAGATAAGGGAAGAATGATTGGAAAAATCGGTGCAGGTCGATCTAGGCGGACAAGAGTACTCGCAACCGACGAGCATGCAAGAAGACGCTGATGAAAGTGAAGGAAACGAGAGAGGTGTGCCAGGTTCGTAGCGAGTGGGGAGAGGTGGTCTCTGCCTACTCCACTGGGAATGAGGCGTGATATATGTATATGTATGTATACTAAAATATATTTTGAAAAGAACATTATGATACAAATATTAATAGGTCTCTTTTATACCCTTGAGCTGAAACTTGTTTCTTTTTTCATTCGACGAAGTGTTGAGACTAGCGAGATGTTTATCTGATAGTATGTGTTGAGAGCCAGAGCCTCGTTTGTTAATTAGCAGGGTGCACCACCAGCAGGTGAAGTTGCCTTGGATCCCGTGAGTTATTGTGCGGGAGTCCTTACACCCTAATAATTAATAGTCTTATTATATAATACTTAATATTAAGTAGTTAAATTTTGTCACAAAGTTTAGCGACCGCTGTTCTACAAATAATCAAAACTGTGGATCATACTGTACACAGTTGAAAAAGACGCTATTGAAGGACAGTTACATTTAAAATACCTGCGTTAAAATACCTATTGCAAGGATAGGTTTTTTTTGTTTATTTTGATACGCCTGGCTAACAGTTAGTCGCGATTATAGCGAGCAAACACGGGCGCAAGTCGCCAGCTGGGCGATGTGAAGAGTGGGCCGACATTTCGCTAATAAATTTCGTCAATGTCACCGGCCAACAACTGTTAGGTGGTCAAACAAGCATTTGCATAAGCAATCGGTGATAATTCATTGAAAAAATTTGCATAGAAACACATATGGAAGCTGCCTATGCCATATGAGTGCCAGAGATGGACGATAAGTACGAGCTGTCATCATGCTTCACGTTGCACAGAGAAGATGCTGCGGAGGCTTACGACACACGCCGGGATGTGCTTATGCGTAATGCAGTGAGGTACCGGTGCGTTTCGTAGGAGATGCCGATGCTGCTCACAAAGTATTAAGGATGAACGCCGATGGGATTTTAGTAGGTACAAAACCCACATCCCGTCCTCCTCCAAAAAAGGTTATAGTCGTCTGTCATAAAATTTTCTCATAACGACGTGGCGCTAGTTAGAAGTAGCTAGTTCGGATGAATGACACACAAAATCTTAAGTCTTATAATCCTAGTCATTTCACTAGCTACAACGTCCTTCAAGCTGGAACACTGTGATGTCTGCATATTACAATTTGGCGGCAGAATTAAAAGCTGCGGTCTATCTTTCCGAGATATCTAGATGTCTTCAGTATTAAATACTATATCCTATGCTCACCCGTGGAAGTACTCAGGCTGCTAATGTAAAAAAAAAAATCGGTAATTTTATGTATGTTTTAGCCGATATACAGTCAAACAATTTTTCGTGATTACTGTATACTGCTGTAGAATACTGTTATCCGTGAAAAGCGACTCCTTAAAGCCTCATTAATTCAAAGCTGAAGCACAATTAATAGCCGAAAACGAGCCCATTGTGGTGAGCGAGCGGTATTTGGGACAAGCGGCGGGTACACCTGCACAAACATGTCGCGATGAATAATTAAAAATTTCACTCCGGCGATACATTAAGTGTGCGGCCACGCGTGGGCGGCGGCACAAGCGACGTCCACGAGTTGTATGTGCATACGATAAATCGTACATCGCTAAACGAATACACAGTTATAAAGTAAATTAAATAATCACGAAATAAGTCTTAGAAAATTCTACGTCTACACATATAATAGAAATCGGTTTTCTTTGTTCGACAATCACGTGAAAACTAGTGAACGTAACGACATCCGAACAAGACCATCCGACGCGGATTGATTTATATATGTTGGACGACTGTAGGTTATATAGTTTTTCAATTTCATATATCGTTCATTATTTTAATTTCGTATTATTTACGATTGCTATAGTAACGGTTGTTACAGAAAATCATTTGCGATTGCGGATGCTCTCAAGAAGAATTTCAGACGAATTTCAAGTCTAATTTAATACTACGGTCAGTAACACGGGCGAAGAACAGCTGGTATCACATACAAAGCAGACTAATAATGATCCCTTCTCTTCATCTAATATTCTCTTAGAAAAGAAGATATGAGAAAGTCCGTCTACTCTTTTAGCAAAATTGTCTACATGTATATGTATCTATTATTATAATTTCTTAGCTTACGGAATCCGGATCCGCGGACCTTGAGTCCGATGAAATCGTCAAAAAGACTAACGGTTTGTAGGTAGTTTGTAGTATAGGAAAAAGAATATAACAATGAGAAAACTATTTTTTTTTTCTATCCTGCGAATGATAAGATGGTCAGGACGTTCATCTGATGGTAAGTAATGATTGATAGGTGATACACGCCGTACCAAATTGTACTCTCATCATGCACTCTCATTACTACAATAATTTCTCTTTTCTGATTAAACCTGTACGTAGTAATATTTGTTTAATACTTTTTAGCGGAAACGGAAGCTACGGTGGTACTTACCTCGATGGTAGACCATACTTCTGGTGGACTACCAAGTACAGACTACCGGGTGGGTTGTTAAACTGTTAGTAATTAATGCAAATGCAATTAGAACTATTAAGGTGATATTTTCTAAATGTTATTAACTTAATTATATAAAGTGTTTAGTACACACTTTATTATAAAAACTTCCATTTTAAATCGAGATAAGGTTATTACTGCAGTAATTTATGTTAGACAGCGAAAGCTATGCATGAATTTTCGCTTTGTGATAAACTAAGTGGCAAATAATGCAGTTGCTAATAACAATGATCACCACAACACCATCTTCGAGAAGAAATACCTTCTAATACTTAACTTTAGATCATTTATCTAAGATTATGCAGTAATTTAAGCAATTGTTCGTTCTTCTTCTTAAAGTGCTTTTCCAACTAGTGAAGGTTGGCGATCAGCGTGGTACAGTCTTTTCTGTCTTGGATCAATACATCGAAGGCTATTATAAACAACTGAAATAATTAATCTCGGACCAAATGATTTACTAAACAATTTCATTGTATCAAAATCTGTATATAAAGTGCCCTGTCGAATCAAAAAACGTATACGGGAGTCGAGATTAGGGGAGGGCTCCCTGAGGAATACGGAGTTGTTTACACCGCATTTCATTAGGATACCGCCCCCGGAGTCGATCTTTGCGAATTTGTTAGACCATAAAAAATAAATAAACCCATCGCCACCCCCAACTATAGCTTTGATTGTTACACGAGGCTCATACAATTAAGCAACTTTATTGCATGAGGAATATTTGAAAGCCACGTTTCTTGAGTATTGTGAATAATAGAGTTTATATATTAAGTTCTATTTCAAGCAGTTATAAAAAAATATTTATGTAACTTAAATTGAGTATCAATACAAATTATAGATCATTCATTAATAATGTATTACTATAGAAAATAACAATGATTATATTTACGCGGATATTACACATTTAATATATCTATATGTTATGGATTCTGTACAATTAGATGATTTTAATTTCATCATTCTTTAACCAGGTGTAAAAATAGGGTGTCTAAAAAAATACGTGAGGACCAATTAACCATTCAGCCAAATATAGGATAAAGATAAAACAAACTGACCTAACTTCCATATGAGATAATTGTTGGGGAGAGAGAGATTCTTTCACTGGTGGTCTAAATACCATCGCAGCTCTTACCGCTGATCAGTAGTAAGCATAATACGTTTCAACTTAAAGGATATTGTAGCTAATGAAAGAACACTAGAGTAACAAGATTAAACATCTAATGTCCCAAAGCAACGAGCACAATGTGATGCTGTGTAAAACATCGTAATTAGCTTTACATTGTTAAGGGTATTCGTATCTTCGCATCAGGTGAATGTCTCGCTTGTTTCATCGCTTCGCCGAATGAAGAAAAAGATATTTCAGTTTATTTAATGTAAAAGAAACTTAGCTATACATAAGACTTCTATTAATTATTTATTTCGCATAGCAACAGTTATATATGTATCTTACAATCAGGTGAACGTCTCGTCGGTCTTGTCGTTTCGGCAAACAAAAAATTAAATTGACAGTGAGTTCATTTGAACTACATTCAAAAGGTTACTGATACAACACGATGAGTAGACCTAAAGACATCTGTCACAGTCTTCCGGTCCCCATGAGTACTGTGAAGCAGTCAAATCAATAAAACAAATAATATAAACTACTAACGTTTAATAATCAACGTTATCGCATCATTTCAATTTCATCATCATCATCAACCCATAGACGTCCACTGTTGGACATATACCCCCCCACCAAAGATGTCCACATTTCAATTTGTCAACTGTTAATGTTAAATTCAACCCAAACTCATGTATGACAGTTGTATGGGACAAATGACGCGCTAAACGGTACAGACGCAACCGTGGCCGGTCCGTAATATAAATCTGTTCGAATCACTGAATCCTCATATAATTCCCCCTTAATAAATACCAAAATTTAGGGGGTGAGACCGGATCCGAAGTAGAAACGGCGTAAGTGTTGCTTACCTCGTCGTCGCTTGTGCTGTTAATAAATAGCATAGCTGCAATTTAACAGTTAAATGTGCTATTGTTATAATTTGCGCTCCGTCACAATGGAGTCGGATATTTGTCACGGGATTATTTAACTGTACGTGCGGATTTTGAACATCGGACGCAATTACACCAGTTCTGGGCCATTTTCCGGTTTATTAGGTGCCGTTAACATTTTAATTTGTAGTTTTATTTGTATGTTTGTAATTTCCTAATGTTAACAATGAGTTATAGTTGCATACCGCTGTCAGTACCCCATTCAGAAGCTTGGCACAGTTTAAAGTTTACTTAAAACAAATAATGGGTGTGATACACATAAATATTAACGGCTTAAAACTATTTTTTTTTTTTAATTATTCTAGGAGACGATCAGGATTTTTATATAGAAACTTTCACTTATAACACTTAGCTGTTTAGTTTAAATAGTAATGTTCATATCTTAGACACTGTAAAACTTTTCTCATATCACTTACCACGAGCAATATTTTGAACTGATGTTATTGCAATAATAGTGGCAGGAACAAATATCAGAGAACTGAACTCCTTCTGTACATTGTCCTTAATTGTCCTCGTATGCTTATTGGCAAATCAACATTATAATATAGATCGCCGTTTCAATTCCTGAGCCACGTGAAATTCAGATTGGTAGTTTTAAGCCGAATCAACAGTATTGTTGTGTTCTTGCTGACAATGTATAACAGCTAGTATATTCTGTACTCGCTGGATAAGTATGCTCGTACTTCTATGTAGATATAATATTATATATTTCATTCATAGACTTAATATACTGCAGATTGATTACCGGTCTTAATTTACCACGCATTGTATAAAATGCAAAGTAGTAGATCAAGCTGAACTGAACATATCAATATGGCGAAGGTGCGGCCGCTGGTGCAGTATGTGTGTAAGTATGGATATGTTAGTGTAGTGTATGTGCAAAGCATCTAATTGTGCTGCCGTTGTGGTTGTGAGGCTCGATGTGATGGTAATTAATTGGAAACGTGAGGTAACAAACGCGCTGCGTCCGACATCACTTAATAACTAATTGCAATTGTTATTACACAGCCATTATTGATTATATGCTAGTTCAATTTCGAAATTGTACATTGTCCATCGTATTACTTATGTATTTAAAGTACACCAATAATGAAACCGTAATAACTCAGTATATAAAGTGGTCGTTCGCGCCATATGTTGCTAAGAGACGTGAGTTCAATCTTCACCAATCAAAAATTTGTTTATTTATTAGGTCATCAGGTCCCGATCACATTGAGAAAATCAATTCAATCCTCAGCTATGCTATTGTCCTTTATACAATAAAGGGATTTAACGCCTATGGGCATTCTCCAGTAGTGAACCTAGGACGTGAGGAAATGTGGTAGATAAGAAGGACATCATCGATAGGTGAGAAGAGAACGTCAAAAGAAAACTATAACAGCTACTACGAGAATAAATATATGGCATCCGTCGGATGATAAAGGCTCTTATTCCCAACAGTGGGAACATTATAAAGTAAAAAAAAATCCGATTTGTTCACCATTTCGTATACTATCAAAAGTGTTTGTTTTTATATTAATGATAGTTATATTTTTTTAGGAATAGTGTTACGTTGAATACTGTAGTTATGTAAAGAAGGAACGTGAAAAGGGACAGAAGAAAGAAATTCATTCAACGTTTTATTTATACAGAATGACAAGCAATTATGAAGAAACGAGTACTGAACTAACACGGCGCACGACTGTAAAAGGGCCTTTCATTTCCCTCCATTACCTTACCACGGGTATTACACTGTTTTGTGTAATTAAGCGTAATTTATTTCTATTGTTCCTAAACTTATGATAACAGAGGACTAAATTCTAGTTAAAACTCTAGTATTACCGCAAAAGCTTGTATTTCTTTCAAAAGCTATCAAAAACTACTAATAAATTATAAATTGTACAACTGTCTTAATCTTCTCTTTCTGTTCTTAGTGGAGTCGAAAAATCACATAGCCTTAATTTGCATTTAAGCATTTAGGCTTGACCTATAGGCACTCTACTAGTTAAAACATAATTCATAACTATGCATGACATATTCTTATAACTTTCTGCCGCATATTTAATATCCACCATAACCCCTTCTTCTGCCACATAACATATAATTAACAAGGGCTAATATTTTTGAAAATATACTAAAAGGACTAATATTACTATAAACTTATTATTACAATGAGTTGAACGTATTGCTCAAGACGTCCTTTAATACAATTGTGATTTTATTAGAAAAATTATCGATACTTCAGCATCTTAGTTTAATAAGCCAGAAATGAAGACGTTTGTGACTGCGCAAAGCGATAGCGTTGAACCCGTGCCTTTCCCTGCACCCTGCGGATTAGAGCCCTCCGCCAAGGACCCTAAACTTTCCAAGAGTCTCACGCCACGAGATACTGACGCTTCGAAGAATTTGACTGTATACTTTATCAAAACGGCATTTATATCTAAACTATTTGGTAAAAACCTATTCTAGTTTTGGTAATTCATCACCTATTTGCTTAATTTTTATTTACCATATCTTACAAACCATGTTTTTAACAATCATAACGGGTAAGTAGATGAACTTATCGAAGTTCAAACGTACAAGAAATATTTAGGATGATAATTTATTTACTGTACAGAGGATCTAAAAATGTGTTACTAAACACCGGCTTAGGAGAAACATAACCAAAGTTGTGCTTACTGACTTTTTATCAATGAAAGAAAAATTACTTAATTTTTTTTTATTATTACTTTTTATCATGTTTACTTATTAATCTAGTTCAATGAAAGTAATATTGTAGGCATTGAAAAAACAACGAAGGTTTGTCAATAATGCTACGATCAAAATCAGTCATCGAGAACATTAACTGACGCAGAGCACAACAGTATATAATATCATATAATTATGTAGGAGACAAGAGCTAGGTGAGCGTAATAAATTATGTTTCAAAAGAAACAGAGGAGGGTTTTGATGGGTGAGTGTATTTTTTATTTTTTTTGTAGAGGGTAATTAGTTTATAAGCTGCGGTATCAAGTAATGATCCTTTCCTTGTACATATTTTTTGTTCGCGTCGTATATAAACGTTCACTAGCGACAGCCCGCATGTATACAGGGTGGTCAATTTTGTTTTCCAAATTGCTGTTGAAGAATTGTTCCTTCAGCAAGAAATTATATTCAAGTGTAATATATACGGGCAAGACTGCTATGTTTAAATAACCCAATATCATTATCCCTATAGTCTCATTATTAATATCATTATTACTAAACCTGTATTGGATATAAGATTCAGCGAAAGCATTTAGCGTTAGTAACTATCATACCTAAAGTTCTGAACTTAATTGCTTACGGTGTTAAATGACAATTAATATGTGATGGTTAAGCGTGTTTGTCCACAATACTCTGGGTCTCATATGCTTACAGCTCGAAGACAGCAATGCTGTTATAGCGGCAGTTTTATTATATGGTTGATATGATATAAACAATGGTACAAGCCAGACCCTCAACCAAACTCCTCATCAACTTGCAGCTCCAGATTCTAATGAAGAAATACTGTATTGCAAGGCTTAAGTCTGTGTGGCAAGGGCCACGGAATCAGTTAATGTTTTGCGGTGACAATCTGCTCCTGTCTTCGGTTTTTTAATTAAAAAGCTAGTGCTTAACCGTGATGTTGAGTTGTGATGTTATCTGCGATGATAAACACTAAACAAGTAATTGCCTAATCAGTTTTCTTGAAGACAGTCACTCACGTCGTGTCTAGGCAGTGTTCCACTATTGCTGCTGTTATCAAGAACTGAGAGCTGAACTTGTTTGCACATTGGGGACGTTTACAACTTATGGTTAGTGAAGAGCCGTTATCATCAGCCACGGCAGTCCACTGCTCGACGTATGCCTATCTTCAAGAAACGTTATGCAACAATTCGCCGTATATAATTTTTTTTATTCTACAAAGTGATGATACGAGCTAGACCTTCACCTGGGTAGGATGACATACACAACACCACATTGTTATCGTCCTATTGAAACATATGATATTAAGTCTCATTAATCCAGAATTTAATCTGCTGTTTGTTAGCAAAAATAGGAGATGCGGTGGTTACCATCTAGACGGTAGAAAAGTCATACTCATAGCATGTCAGTAGTTCTTATACGATACAGCTACTTCTTTGTTTCTGTAACGAATCAGTGTAAGAGATTTGGACACAATTATCTCAACTGGCGTTGTGTTTGTGTGACGTTAAGTGTTTCAATGTAACACTGGTAAGCGTGGGGCACGTACAGGCCTGGCGGGCAGCGGCACGCGACCGCACTATATCGGCGCGTTCGTTTTAATATCGCGCCGGTTTGCGCGTACACGCGGCGGTGTTTGCGGCACGCGACCTCTCGAGGGCCCCACACCATCGCTAATTCCGTCGGAAATTTCAAACAATAATGAGGGTGAACGTATTGTTCACTCCCAAAATCGTTTTGCTCTTTTCATTATTTATATATAACCCTATTCTGTTCGTCTGTCTTGCTGAAATTAATTCGATCATTGATCTGTAGATTAAAGTAGATGTGTTCGCATATAGAATCTGCCAAACAAGGATTATATGTATAAGATGTTACAAACAAGAAAACATAACCTAAAAGGAAAACTCTTGACTCTCTAGTTTGAAGGTGGACGCTACTGACTGCAACACTGTTATCCTTTTAAGTACTCTAGTTAGAAACATACTATTGTACTATATGTTATTATAATGTTTTTGTTCCAAATATATTTATTTATTATAAAGCGAAGTAGTTTATTTTAATCATTGTTTATGGTATTATAATTATTTATTATACCTTACTACTTTGTATTTACAAAAATAGCAAAAACACACTATAACGACACTAAAATGGAGTAGTTAGGGGGACAGCTTTGTATCCTTAGTGAAAGAGTACATCTGTATAGTTCATAATTAGAAATTAAGAAAAAAATATATATACTGTTAAAAAAAATAATATCAAAGGAATAAGTATTTAATATTATTTGAAAAAAAAAATGCTAATAATTGATAATTTGTCATCCAGAAACTAGAAATTACTGATATTCTGTCTTAAAATATCCTGTACCATTTTACATTATAGCTGCTGTTCGCTGGTGCTTGTGTCAAATAACAGACCCATGATAGAGATTATCATGTCTCTAACTCAGCTAACATAACTAAATAGTAATGTTAACTCTATATACATATATACTATAGCAACCATATGGCATATATTTATATGTAGATTTCCATTCATTAGAGAAAACTTAGCATAGATAAAAATGAAATTTTTTGTTTAAAACATTTTGCGATAATTGCTTTATATTATACTATTCTATGTGTAAAATTATTATTGTTATGGACTAAAATCGCACCAGAAAAGTTCACATAACCTTAATTTTTTTTTTTGGGACCGCCGGACCCTCTCCGATGTTTGTGCGGGAAGACTATCGCCCGCCATCGCTGATTGATACGGGCCGCAACAATTCGTGTTTGTTTTCAATTACATACGCCGCGATCCACACTCTATCCAACACCGACACCGGAGTGATCCTTAAAATAGAAGAGACTATAATATAATTTTTTTGTTTAGTTATTAGTTTATTTAAAAAGGTTTTAAGAAGAGTTCTTTCAAGTCTTTTAACACATTAACATGTATACCGCGAAGTAATATACTGAACAAACGATGCGCTTGACCAGTGCTCGCCGTCTAGACAAACAAGATTTATAACTTATTACCCATTACTAATTTTAATACTTATATATAGCCCTCCAAACCAAAACCTAGTATTTTGTACACCACTATTTGGGGATAGAAATAACGCAGGGTTTGTTTCTGCTTAGACAATTTCGGAATGTTAATTCCGTGACCTTTTTTAAAAGCAGAGGACTACCAAGTGAGTTTTAGTCTGTAGTAAATATCTGCACATAACTCAGTCTTCTCCTCTGAAGACAGGATATTTTTAACGAAATACTCTGCTGTTTGAAGGTGTTTTTAATCTACATCGATTAAATTTTTTCCATTATAAACCTTTCCACAATATGCCGAAATTTCGTAGCACTACCTTTGCGCATCTAATTCATGTTGTATTTCACATCTTCATGTCTGTATGTATATATAAATAAAAAAGATCTCCTTCCACCGCCCTTCTCTCCTGCCCTCGATACCTTAAAAAAAGGATTTACTAAAAGTAATATCTATTTTTTTATTTAACCGATTTATATTCTCTATATCTTTGTAAAACTGAGGAAATATTTAACGAACGATACCAAAAAAGGACACTCTTACGCGCGTTGTTTTAAGATACAAAATACATCACCGGATTTTGCGAGTTGCAGTGTGTGATCCGGAGCCACGACACTTGATCGAATTGCTTCACCCTGAAACAGTTGGCCGATGGATTTTCGTTGTTGACCGAAGGTATTTCTAGATTTAAGCTTTAATTGTAAAAAACTTCGCGGACATTCAGAATTGAAAATGTAGGCTGGTATAAGCGTACGAATAAACAAAAACATCGTCAAAAGTTTACACTATTTCCTGCAGCCTTACGGCATTTTGAATTATTCCTTTTTACTACTTCCTGTATTATTTACATTTTTATTAATATTGACAGTTGCCTCTTTCGATATAAAGAGCCGAAAAAAGGAGAAAAATCTAAACATTTTATATTTCGACACAACGAACGCATTATAGTTGTGTACACGTCTTAACTGTTCCCACATAATTATGGGAGAGTGACACAGGGCGATGGAGAGGGCCATGGTTAGAGTATCTCTGCGTGATGAAATCAGAAATGAGGAGGTCCGCAAACGAACCAGGGCCACCAACTTAGCCATAGCGCCAGGGCGTCGAGACTTATAGGAGTCGCGACGCTGAAGTGGCAATGATCGTGTACATAGCTCGTAGAACCGATGGACGTTGGAGACTTAAAGTGCTAGAATGGGGAATCCACGTTGGCATGGCAACGTAGGTAGACCTCCCATTAGGTGGACAGAGGACATCAAAAGAATCGCTGGGAGTCACTGGGTTCAAACAACGCAAGACCGTGGTTTGTAGAACACATTACTAGAGACCTATGTCCAGCAGTAAATGGCCATAAGTTGAAATGTTCATCATCATTACCATCATGCGATAGACGTCAACTGCTGAACATAGCCCGCCACTAAAGATCTCCATATACAGTCCTTCAGTACAGCTAGACACTAGGGTTGTCGTATGTAGGGGTTCATATAAGAGGATTTGGGTCACTTTCCACCACGCGTACCTAATGCGGGTTGGCCAGAGCCAGAACTTCGTGTGTTGCTTAGCAGGGTGTACCACGAGCAGGTGAGGTTGGCTTGGGTCCCATGAGTTGATGAGCAAGACCCCTTACACCCCCAAGTTGAAGTGATGATGACGAATGATGTTGCTTATCACCAGATAAACATCCCACTCGTCTCGTAACTCTAATGAGAAGAAAAAAAATATTTTCAGCAACAACTACTACATTGAATAACTGCCTCTGTACTTTCGCGCAGTGGTTAGCTGGTTGTTTAGCAATACTGGGGTCTCTGATCTGATTCCGGGGCTACAGTATGATTGGGGGTATCTACCACTTACATATTATAATTTCGCTGCTATAGCAGTATTGAGTGCCAGCAGTCATAGAAGTATTCAGGGCGAACACGGTTTACTATCCATAACATTATTATCCCATTATACAAACTTGAGAAGTGTAAGACTATTCTAGACAAAAGTAGATATAGATTACACCGATTTGTAATGAGAGGAAAAGTTAAAATATCTCTTGAAATCCTAATGTAATAACTTAAAACGTTTCGCCGGATATTTGAAACCAAAACTATCGACATTTGTTCGCTGACGAAAAACCTCTCCAACAATCGACTGAAATGCAAAGAGGGAATTTTAACAAGTTAACCAGTTTTATTTGATTTATTTTCGCTGCGAGCCCGAGGCCCGGGGCCCGGGGCCCGGGGCCCGAGGCGGACAACTAACTATTTTAATATTTTATTACAACCAGGCACTCGGTTCTAATAGCTTTCGATGGAACGGTTTTTATTGTAGTTAGTCGGTTTTACAGCTCTATGGGGTTAGTTCGTGGTTTTAAACCATCGCGGCTTTATTTGTTCAACCTCACGTTTCATTAGAAACATACGTCTGATTTCATAATGATCGATAACTATTTACAGTAATGAAATGAAAAAAAAAATTGATCACTAACTGAACTCTCGAAGCTGATGTATCCGTATGGTGTCGGTGTAGATTTGCTGAAAAATATAATATAGATACCATCGGTTAGCATGATTATTTTTGTTGATATTTATGTATAAAAATTACATAGTTTTAGTAAAATAAGAAGTTAATAAAATTACATTCTTTGTATATTGTTACTAATTGTGAATATACATATCATCATTTAGATATGGATGTCCACAGCTGGACATAGATCTCTTGTAATGTTTTTCACAAAGCTTGGTCTCGCTGTTTGAATCCAGTGGCTCCCAGCGATTCCTTTTATGTCCTCTGTCTTAGTGAGGGTCTGCCGACGCTCTACTTTCGTCTAATATGCCTCTATTTTAGCATTACTAATTTCATATTGGAATGTATAATTAATAACTACAAAAACCTGCCATATTTTACTATGTCAATGGTATACGAGTTTATAACAATCATCGAACTAAATTGTTCGTGTAAATTTTGCTGAAGCTGTATCGGGTTAACTTCAAATCGATCGGCGTAGACCTGTCGTGAATTTTGTAAGCAACAAATGAACTTAACGTCCTTATTTACAATTTTTTCCTCCCCTTTGACACGGCCGTCAGTTATAATACGTATATTCACGTAGTTTGCAATTACAGTAATTAAGGCAACGGGCGCCGGTTCGAGTCCGGGCGGGGCCCGCCGTATCGCGAGCTCGCCTTATTTGAAACACAAATATTTGCTCCTGATGAAACTTTTCCAACGTCTCCGGGCCTTTATTAATATTTTATTATTTTGTCTTGTACCTCCGTTTCGGGAAATTTTCCAACTTCTCTTGTTAGCAACTCCCCGGTTCTAAAGCGATTATATTTTAAATTATTTTAATTAAAACACTGTGCAAACTTCTAAGAACGGTCCGATGGTTTTGAAATTTTATGGGGTTCCTGTTATATTTTAGTTTTGAAACTCCATGTATACAATGGAGTTTCATGACTACATCACGTTCCGGATTTGACAGATTTTGCTGGATATTTAATATTGTACCTACATCGAAATGGGTGTACGACATGGGTAGTAACTGCCCAGGCAGGTCGCTGTTGCCAGAGACCGTATAGATACCACGATAACGTCTATTTCTGCCGCTAATCTGTAGTATACAAACATTTCTATGATCCGAATTGAAGGGCGCTGTAACGCAGTGTAGTTTATAGTGTAAAGAGACTTAATAGCTTATGCGTCAATGCGACGAGCACAATGTGGTGCAGTGTATGTCATCCTAATTGGCGCCACGTTTTTATGGACAGGCATATCACTTTCTATGTAGTTACGTAATATGATCCCTAAACGCCAGTTTGATGAGGGTACGTAATAATGATAATAATGATAAAATTTAGAACTATGTCATTTAAGTAATATAACTTAAATTATACTAATCAGTCTTTTTGGTATCATTACTATCATATGTTAATGATCTTTAAACAGCTATAATTTCTATAGTAATCTTGCTAAGTTATGCTAAGTTGATTTCCGATGGTACAGAATGAAATAAAATAATGATTAAAAGCTGTTTGTAATCTGTGATAACAATGACTTCAGATCATCTGTGAAATGTTGCAAGGGAGAACAATATTTTCAAAACATTATCTCAGATTGGTGTTCACTATTTAACTTAGGCCTTCCTATTTTGAGGATAATTGTCGTAAACGACACATTTGGTGTGGGAATTGGCAAATACATTATCATGATTAAGGAATCAGGAAAAGCTGCTGCGGTATTCTTAAGAATTTTTGCTCTTTCGTCGCCTTTTACTACATGCTGAGATCGGGGTAGTGGTCAGAGATATTCTATCCCATGTATCGTCTGTTTAGATAAATATTACCAATCTGTCTAACTGAAGAGATCGTAGTCTGTTAGAAGATAACATTAAAGGTTCCAAATTTTTTAAATTTCTAATGTACTTAGGCCTCAGCTCAGCTGTCACACCCTAAAGTGGCCTAGTCTTTAAAATCTGTAAAAACAGAGTACTAATATCATCCCTTATGAGTAAGCCTCACTGTAGTCGTAGACAGACAATTAGATTTTAAAATATCTAATGGTTTATAAACCTTCTAAAAAATTTGATGCATATTGATTTTCTTTATTATTATTAGCCTAAGCGAAATTAATAATAAACTCCGATATAATTGCAGCTCTACAAATATTATGACGCCCTTAAGAGCACCCCAGAAGAAACAAGAAAATATTGACTCATCGAGTCGATGTTGTCCTTACAAATTTCTCCTTCAGATCGTTTTTATACTGAGGTAAGTTTCCTTTAATGTACGGTAACCATATATTTTTAAATATTATCTGTATGAATCTAATTTTTAATAATGTTCTTATATTTTATTCAGCAGTGAACTTCTAAAGAGTAAAATTACCGAATAAATGAAAATATTAGGTTTGTAAGAGAAAGATACGCGAGTTAAAAAAAAAATTATATACAACAGTAAGAGTAAATATAGGGTGGCGCAAAAGTAATCCTCCTATTAGAAAATGCTATAAATTTTACCTTGATGTAAAAAAATTAAAAGACCAAATAAAAATAAGCCACAAGAAGAATCAATGTTTTTCATATTTTTTTAAATTACAGTCAAAAAACATCGGAAGGTTTGTTTTGCGCCACCTTGTATACCTTGTATACATAATATATATACCTTGTACTTTTACTTGTACTTGTACAAGGTATACATGGAAATACCTGAATTAATTTTTCAGGTAAGATGACTTTTTTGGTGTTAGGTTTTTATATAAAGTTATGTAAAAAAGTTGGCTTCCTGTACTGTAAAACTGTCGTGGAAAAAGGACCAGTGTAATTGTTCTATATAAAGGGGAGGGAAAGGGGAAACGTTATGTTGAGTCCTATATGTTACATATAGATGAATGCCAAGCATTTTAAATGCACTGTATCCCACAAAATTAGATATCGTGGTGTGCTCATTTAAGTGTAAGCAACACCGTTTGTTTAGTCGATTAAAAATTGTTTACAGCAGTTCCCGCGAAAAAGCATTGCCGTGGGCCGAAGGAATATCGCAAATATTGACTTCCTTCCTCTTGTTACGTACAACAGGGCAAAGGAAACCATGCCACATGACTCTACTGTAACTATTTTATGTAATCACTATTCATAGTTATATAAAATATCATTTGTATGGTAGAATAAAGTTTTATTGTTAGAAAATAGAAATATTTAAGACTAAGCAATGATTTTTTTTTATATATATCGGACGTTTTAATTCATTAAATTATGTATTGATAATATAATAACTGTCATACTGACTATATTATAGTTAATATTTAATAAATAACTTAAGAAATATTCTGCAACAGAATACCAACTCATACATTTTAGATGTATAATACTATCTATTATATATCAAGTTGCTTTGCGGATTATAGTTCTTAATACAGCTAGTACTATACTACGTAGTATTATTATCTGTAAAAATACCCATTCTACGATAGTTCTTCTTATTTATAATAAAAAAAAAACTATGTATAACGTTTCATAATAATACGAAAAGTAGCAGTGGAATTAACTTCTATCTTTTTGTAAAGTATTTGAATTAATAACGGCCATTCGCACAAATAACACTAAAACGCGTATATAGGACAAAATATATGAATATACCTTCAAAAAAGTATTCTTTGGTTTAAATTTTTTTGTTCCCGAATTCATTGTTCAGTTAACATTTTTACGCTTTTATTCAACGTACGCAGTGTTTGACTGTAATTGAAACTACACGTTGCCTAATATTTGAAATATTCAATATTTATATGCAAAGAAACAATTACATATATTTTTGTAGACAGACCATAATAAATAAATATATAGGCTTAGGAAGCCAGAGTATGCAGTGCGTATTTTCCTGTATACGGTGCACGCCCTTGAATGTAATACAAAATAAATTATAATATATCTTTAACTGAGCTCAAAATTTGTGGAAATTCATTAATCAATAGCGAGAAACTTCGAGAAAACTGTCGAGTTAATCTACGAACTTGTGTTAAAATCATGAAAGTTTTCAGTTCCACTGAATCAGTTAATAGTTCCAATCGTAAAACTTCTAACAAGATTTAACTCTCAACAGTTGATTGGAATATTTTAATAATCTACGGATTAAAGTGAGTGATTTAATTTTTTTTTTTTAATTTAACTACGAGCGAGATGTACACCTGACGGTAAGTGATATGTCCGCCTAAAACAATGTGGCGGTAGGTAAGATGGTATACACTCCACCATATTACGCTCGTCGCCTTAACACATAAGATTTCACTAGTAACAGCTTCCTTTAATCCAGAACATAGTAATGTTTGTACACTACTGTTTGGCAGCACAAGTAGGAACTGTGGTGGTACCTACCTAGACCTACCATCAGTAAACACCAGCAAAACATATGTTGTTTTATAAATTTATATCCTTTTACTTTACAAGTATTATGGTAGTATACTTTTTAACTGTTTCATTAAGAGCCCTAAGTATAACTAATTTAACATAGTATTATGGACAACTGACGTATTCACCAAAAAAAAAAAAATAACTAGGGAAGCAATATTGATCTAAAATACGCGATTGTGAATCACGCAAAATTTTCAAAGGAAAATGTTAGTAATATTTGAACTATATTATAATAAACGTAGCTTTTACACAAACATCCTTTAAAGTTTGACCGTACATGTTGATTCGGACCTTAGTACTGTGGGATAGAGTTGAAAATTGTTTAATATTTCTTGTTCAATAATTTGATTGTCGGATTGTCATTTTGCTTGCTTATTTTCGAGGGCTCTCGATGTTGGCAACACATGACGTGGTGAAGACATCGAGTGATCCGGCCCGTGATATTATAACGCAGGCTTCTGTGACAGTTCGGTATTATTGTTGTTGATATCTCATTGTCGTCTCCGATAGTAAGAGAGCGACATTGACAAACATTCACTATTTAATCTATTATTATTAAGTAACAATATATGAGATGTTTTAGTTAAGTTTTCAAGGCAGTCGAACGCGCTGTACGTGTCGAATGGCTGCGGGTTCAACCCCCGCTGAGCTTAAGCTTCCGGTAAAGGTATGTCCCGATCAACGTGATATGTTACAAGAACATATGACTTCAACGAAACCGCATTTGACCAGTGTGTTCGATAACATTCCTTGACTTTGTTATTGTAATAGAACGTTCAGAGTTACTTACTCTGGATTTCGTCCTTATGAGAGAAGACCCAGAATCTCTTGATTGGGCAACAGCATACAAATACGAGTTTTATAGTGTTCCCGATTGTCGGCCGTTATTGTTTTTTTATTGTACGAAGCGACAAGACGAGCGGGACGTTTACATGATGGATAGTGATACGCCAGCCAATAACAACGGTGTGCTAGTTAGGATGTTATACACTGTACCACGTAGTGCTCTTCACTTTGAGACAAAATATTGTGTCGTTACCCCAGTAATTTCACTAGTGACAGCGCCCTTCTAACCTGAAGACGGAAATATTCGCACAGCAGTTTTATGGCAGAAATAGGCACTGTGGTGGGAGCTACCTAGACGATCTCCGGCAGCAGAGACCTATCACCACTAATATTATATAGTACCCAGTTTAATTACTATGGTAACGAGATTAAACAAAATGACTCAAACAACTAGTACAGTGTGTTGCGGAGTATATTAATCTAGCTAGCATCACGTGGTCTTGAACGGGGCTGTTTGTTACTTTGTTGCTAATTCGAAAAACTTATAACATTGTAAAAATTTGTATATATATATATATATATATATTCCAATAAAAAAATTATCAAAAACCAACCACCAAGTATTAATATATTACCTGGTATTCTTCTTAATCTTAAGGTGCTTCTCCTATTAGCTGAGGTTCCACCATATTTCGCCTAGTCTCTTGAGAGGTGGAACGGTTGGGCAACACCCGCGACCCTGGTCTACTACCAGTTGTTACGCAGCCACGATTTACTGATACGAACAACACTGTTTTCACCCGCCACTTTGTCCATCAAGGCAGTTCGTACTTATTCCGGTACCGCCGGGCACTAGGGGCCGTCGTTTGTAGGAATTCATATGGTGGAATTTGGACCATTACCCACGACACTGGCCCAATGCGGGTTATTGGTCTTATTAGTATATTAATACAAACAAGTAATAATTAAAGTAAATATGTCGCTACCAGCACATTTTTAACGTGATACAACATATTATAACTGGGTTGCTATATGTAAAAACTATTATTTTTTTATACTTTACAAATTTCTATGATACATACAGGTTTACAATACAATTCAATTTTTTAACATTTTCTTATTCTTTTTTTTAATAAATTACTGTTATTATTTATTGCAATATATTAAATAATATTAACAGTATATTTCATAAATGTAGAATATATAAGTTATACGAGTATGCTATTAACATACCCTGGAACAGGTTTTACAATGATAACGCGGTCTAATCCCCGAATAAATCAGAGGCATGCAAATTTATGAGCCCGCTCAGAATTTACACATATACGTAAATTATGTATCTCTGTGTACAAAAACACCCTCCGTATTACTTGTTGAAATATACGTAAGTTATATTTAAATTAAGTCTGCATGTATGCATTGCAGAGCAGGTTAATCGGTATGGAGGCTTATATCACACACATTCAGATGAACCTTCTATTATCACCTGTTCCTTTCTTCCTGAAACGATCCAGTAATGGTTTACTAGTGCCAGTGCCATTCTAGGTAGGCTGTAGCATGCAATTACTGTCTTTCGGTTTGGAGGACGTTGAAGGTAGGGAAATTATAAGGGTAACGAGACAGAGAACCATATTGTGCTGTCTCAAAACGACGAGCACAATATGGTGCTGTGTACGTCATCGTAACTAGCACCATGTATTTGTGGGTAGGCTGGTAGGTGGTAACTTACCATCAGGTGAACGTTTCGTTCGTCCCGTCATATCGTCGAATAAAAATCCGTTCGGATGTGAAGGGCGTTGTATCTGGTAAAATAACTGGTACAGTGTTTATCATCTTAACTAGCGCCAGTGATATAGAATTACTCTCAAATGAACTTTTTCGTCTCGCTTATTAGTTTTTTTCTTACGAGAGAAGATCACTTTATTTAGTGTGTATTTAAATCACAGTTAAAACTTATTAGTTGTATAAATTAGTAAAGGGATCCAACAAATGTGAAGATCTTTGGTCGAGGTCTATATCCAGCATTGGACATTTATCAGCTGATGATGATGAAAAGGAATATTATAAACAGACAGTTTAAAGCATTAATTCTGTTTTAGAGACTCTATTGTACGGGAAACACGTGGCGGTGTTGTCATATCGCTATACATTTTTTTTTTCTGTTTAATATTCTCGATTCTCGCTACCGGCGACGGGACATGTGTTATTATTATTCAGTGCTTCATTCACCTTTCTTTGCGTGGACAAAGGGAACGGTCCGCGGAACTATGGCGGGCGTATAATAGGGCCGACATTATGTTCAAAGACGGACGGGAACTGGGAATGTTGAGAAGAAATATGTTACGCGTTCATTCAATGCGACGTTATTTCGGATGTAAAACAAACTGACATCGAATGTAAATACTATTGTTGGATGTTATCCGAAAAATGACACACGAAATGGATTTTTAATGGGCCCCATTCACGTGTGACACCGTCTGCTGAAGTCAAACACTTCCGTGAGCTGTGTTAAAATTTTTTTGTTTCATCGTTTTGATTAATGCCGATGGAAAATGATTTGATACAAGATAAAGAAATTAAAAATATCGAGTTAAGCCATCCTGTAACATTTTATAATAAAGTTCTTGATCGCTGGTACTTGTGATCTATATATATATATATTATATAGGAGATATCCAGAGATAAATTGACTCATCACGAGATCTCCGAAACTATTAAACGTAAAGATCCAAAATTTGGTAGAGATACTGCTTCTGGCATTTAGAGCTCAATTAAGAATTAATTTTTACAAAATTCCTTCCCTAAAGAGAGCTGCGGGGGTGCTATACCCAGCAAAGCTAGGTCCCTAATTCTCGTAATTAATGTATCTATATATAGCTTAAATTAAAAAAATCTTAAAGTGAATCATTAATGTATTATGTATAATTATTTTGATAATTAGACATTATTGTTTTTAACAATTAAATATAGTATTAATATTTTTTAATTTTTCTACCAAAAGATCTTAGAGCAAGCTTGGAAGATTTTGTATATATTTTATTTATATGTAGCTAAGTTTAAACTATCTTAATTTTTGTTTGACAAACATAAAAATACCTTTAGAGTGAGATAAGCAAAATATATTTTACACCTGTTAATTTCTGATGAAGTTTAATGTAATTTTATGTTTTTTTTATTTATTTTTTTATTCAACGAAGCGACGAGACGAGCGGGACGTTCATCTAACTGTAAGTGATACGGCTATAACAACGTAGCACTAGTTAGGATGATATACATCGCACCACATTTCACTTATCGCCTTGAGACATAAGATCTTAAATCTTGTTACCTCAGTAATTTCACTAGCTATAACTCCTTTCAATCCGGAACACAGTAATAATCGCACACTACTGTTTGGCGGCAGATATGGGAGATGATGTGGTACCTACCTAGATAGTCTGACAACAGAGACCACCAGTAAAAAATTATTAACCCCAAATTTATTTCGAAAAATTAAAAAAAACCCACCTCTGATGTAAAAAACTAGGAAAGCTTGATTTTTCTCATTAATGATTTCTTTTCTATTTATCGTCACATACATGGTACACTTTTCAAAATCTATGTATTATTCATAATATTTTTTTTTATTTTATCAATAAATGCATGTTAGTATTTGTTGTAATGTTCGTACGTCGACTAATAAAGTATTCATGTATGCAAGCGGAGCTGTCTGTGTGTCCGTTTATTCACGGTAGCACAAAATATGTCACGGTCCTCTAACCGGTAAAGTTATGCACATACATATGTTTTACATAGCTTATTTCAATAACAGCCTTTCTGTATATAGTATTACAGCTCATATTTAGCATCATATAAAGTATATGCCTAGTGCATCTGTGACAGCCTGTGTTTGAGTGTGAATTAAAACCGATACCTATATCCCATTTTATGCTTCTATATATAACACTATCTGGTCCCTGCCTGCTTTACTGGTCGTAATATACAATTTGATTTGAAATTTGACAAAAATATTCTCGCCCGATGGCAACTCCTCAGGCTCTTCCCGTTGTGAGAGTTTACATCTAATTATATCACTGATCTCGTGATGAGTCAACGAATCTCTAGATATCTATGGTACACGTCTATCAGGCGGGGAAGAGCTAACATATATAACAGATTTCTATCTATTTGGAGACTTATCATGATGTCTCTGTAACCATAAGGCCTTTTTTGTTTTGGGGGGGGGGGAAATCTTCGAAAGATACCCTGCTTCTGGAGGGAAGATAGGGTTATGTGAGATTTTTACTCACTAAAACCCCCTCGGTGATCTGCATCATTGCATTCGGAGAGGCTCCGGGATCTCTTACAGAACGCACCGGTGCCTCTCTTCACTTTCGTTGAACACGTCGCTGGGGTGGGGCTTAACCCTCCTAGGCTGTCCCACACAGATTCGCTTGTTAAGCGATAAGGGCCCCCCACCCTCAACGCCGGCGAAACTCGCAGACCCTTTTAGTCGCCTTCTATGACAGGCAAGGCTTACCTTAGTCTTATTCTTACTAGCCCGAGACTACAGGGCTAATAATAATGCCTGCGGACTTAATTTCGTAGAAATATTACTTTCACCAGGTATCGGTCAGGTAAAAAGGGATAACAAAAAGAGTTATAGGGGTGTGTGGGGAACATATATTAAATTAATATAATGCTTAATAAACACAACAAAATCCTATGAGATGTTTCCATATAACATCAGGTATACATTCTAATATGTTTCAATGAAAATAGATCTATAACTCCCATTCAATAAACATCCAAATAAAGTTTAGTAATGCATTACGCTATGAATGGTCATGGACCATTATCAAATTAAACAGGTAAATATCAACAGAGCTCGCATTTCACACAGATAACCTGAATCGACCGTGACGCAAACGCAAGTGCAGTGTACAAATTCCTAACATTACCCTGAAGGGATGTACTTATTTGTAGTATTTCCTTCAACTTCCTGTACATTCGAAGCGTAACTAGGGAATTGGACACGCCCTAATCAAAATATATTGCTGTGCAAAAAACGTCTACTCAGTGCAAGTAGAAAAAGTGGTTTTGTGCGAATTTTATTTTGTATGAACGGTTCCGTACAAAATATGGTACTGGTGGTAGATCTCTGTCGCCGGAGACGGATTTTACTGAACTGTTTGTAAGATGTTTTATTAGTAAAATTACTGTGGTGGAAGACAACGATTTAAGTATTAAAGCGAGGAGTATTTGGTGCAGTGTATATCATCCTAACTAGCGCCACAATTACCATAAGGTGAACGTGTCGCTCGTCTCGTTAGTTTGTTCAAAAAAAAATTTTTAAGTATATAAATAAAATTATAAGAATATGTCACTTGCTGTTATTATAACGATAAACATGTTCCGGTTTGAAGGGCGTTATTGCTAGTGTAATTATTGAGGTATTAAGATATAATGTTTTGTATGATGTAATATCTTCGTCAATTCTGGGAGACAAAGAAATTTTGAAGGGAAGTAATAAATATTATATTATATAGATAATATATAAACATACAAGAGTACGAATAACACATATAGAAATAGACATTGATATAAATAATATTTATACAAGAATAAAAAAAATTACTTCGTATAAAATACATCAGCTTGGTTGGGGTAATGGAGATGAAGCATTCTCTTAAATGCAAGTTTGTTGGGTGCATGCTTGACGTCATTGCTATCTGGTGCAGTGTATATCATCTTAACTAGCGCCAAATGATTTTAATATTTTTTTTATCTAATTAAGCGACTATATGACCGGGACGTTCACCTGATGGTAAGTGATATGCCTGCCCATTATTACGTCACGCTAGTTATGATGAAATATTCTGCACCACATTACGCTCGACGCTTGAGACTTAAGATGTTGAGTCTCGTTACCCCAGTAAACACACTAGCTACAGCTCCTTTTAATCCGAAGGTTTGCACACTATTGTTTTGGTTTGGCACGGTGGTACCTATCTAAACTGTCTCCGGCGATAAAGACCGAGGCCATCAGGTTTATAACTGGGACTTACCATTAGGTAGACATCTAGCTCATCTTATCGCTTAGTGGTTTAACTTTATTAAATAATTAATATAAATAATAAGTTGGTAAGTGTTTTACGTTTTTCATTGTGTGCTGCGGAATGCCAAAAATGGTATCGCCATTCGCACAATCAATCAAGCGATAAGCCAATAAACCTCAACGATGCGCTTTTGAATCGAAAATTCGATTTTGAATTGAGCTATTGTTGGCACGGCCAGCGGCGACGCGCGAATCTGCCTTGTCGGATTGCACAATGAAAAGGGCAACCGGAAGTGAACATGTCGGTGTCTCCTCATGAATGGGGCGAGCCTGAACGCGTACGGAACTATTGAGGTAGACCCGCAACCGATTCCGTTGTGTATGGTCACCAAAAATTTGCTTCAAAATTTATCCATTCGTAACTTAGATCTTGATAGTTGTATCTAAATATAACAAGGCTTTCGTCACCTTCGAAATCAAGTACTTAACCCGTGAACCCGGATCCACGAGCCCAGTATCAGATGAGCTGTAAGAGTCAAAATGATTATCAAGAGCTCAACATCTTTATAGAATAGAGATAGTATTTGCTACCAAACTACTATTTACTGACAGTAATAATCAACTACCTGCAAAAGACTGTCATAGTGTTCTTTCCGAATTTACATTGCGTGAATTGACCATCTGCTGACTACATTACAAGAGACTTCAATTCATAATAACAATGACTACATTACAAGTTATTAAATGGATACATTCCTTTTCTTTTTTTTATTTCAAGTTTAGCAATTATCACTTTAAAGGCGGCTAGAAGGAACATGAGCTAGAACCACAAACTTATTGCAAGTTGTATATACATGAGATCCTTTCACTGCCGGTTCTTCTGTCTACTACAATTTTCTCCTGAATGAATGTAAAGTAAAATATTTGTGTAAAGTTTCAATAAATCCTTGTTTGTCTAACCGTACATTCACTAATGTCTGCAAAGTATCAAACTGTGTAAAAACTCTAACAGAAAAATATTGTACAACAATACAACGCCCCCCGTTCGACAGAGGAACTGGCGTATCTATACGTCCTATAGAAAAAAAGCGGGGTTGTCTGTGCAATAAAATTAAACATACCATAAAAGGTGGAAAGTAATAATGAAATATGTATTACACGGGTATAATGTTGTTAGTCCCTGTTTAGTGATCGAATAGACCCTTTTGGTATCGTTTGACTTGTCCTTTATTGTTCGGGATTGTCTGTGAAATTGTTCGAGATGTATGATCGATTTATTGCCTTTGATATATAGCGCATGTCTGTTACTAATGGTCATAGGTACCCTTAAAGCCTTTTTCCAAACCTTATGCTTAATGTAAATCCTCTTTCAGCAATAATTACTAAAACTTTTATCTGAAATATTGTCTTTTAACATTTCATATTTTATATCATTTACACCGGCGGAACCTATGTCTTGCTAACGATTAATACCATCAAAGTCGCAAAAACTCTAGGAATATACCATTCTGTATAAGATATTAAATCCTAAGTACTATTTTAAATCATTACTTTCAACATTAAAACCCTTGGAAAATAGAAAGCGGCCACTTTCACCACCAAACACAAAATGTGTTTGTGCAACGTTGTCTTTTAACTAACATCACTAAAGCTAACAACTTTCAACCTTATTATTAATGGTTTAAGAATTATAGAAAATTGTTAAGATTATTTCTTTAAAAACCACAGCTTCTATGCATCGCTAAGAAGTAAAGCCGGTTCGTACTAATTAATGTTAATCAAATAATGTTGAATTCGTTTTCAGAACTAGTCATATCCGGAGTTAAGTTTAGACCCTATAATTATATTTCTTTTAAAAAAATACCTGTCATGTTTTTTCGGTCACAAAAATTTTAACAGGTATTCATTTATACTTCAATTGCGTACTCTTTCCAAATACTAAATGATTTTTTTTTATTCAATGAAACGACGAGACGAGCGGGTATTCACCTGATGTCGTGCTTCTTGGGATGTTATATAGTACCATATTGCGCTGGTCGCCTTAAAACATAAGATGTTGAATATCGTTACCCAAGTATTTTACTAGCTACAGCACCTTTTAAACCGGAACACAATAATGTTTGAACACTGCTGTTTGGTGGCAGAAATAAGCTCAGCGGTGGTACCAACCCAGACGGTCTCCGGCCACAGAGCCCTACCACTAGTTAACACGTTTCTTTACGAACTGTCTTTATAGTTTGGTGATAAACGTTTTAAAAAATTTATTTAAGCGGAAATTATGTTCCTTATTTACTTTCTTCTTTGCAACTATGATTGCTACTATTTTTCGTACTAAGTATGACAAAAAATTAGAAAATATTTATATGACGTAAAAACACCGCGCATATTACGGACAAGTATTTGCTTATCTCCTGCTCCTGCGCACAGAAAGTCGCAAGTCTTAGCGAGTGACGTTAATTTATGATTGATAGACGAGACTTAAAAAGATGAAATATCGTCTTTCCGATAGTGTTCAAAAGAAGCGTTCCCTCGACTGTAGTTCCCATTATTTCCTAAATTCTACGGACTTACATGCTAACGAAAGTGAATAATTAATTTCTACAACTTATAACATTCTAGCATTAAAAGAAAAGGATCGATAATCTATGGTATTTAATATTGTTAACATTGTTTTAACCAAATGACGTCCATAGACCTTCCCAAAAGAGACTATTTATTGTGCTTCCCTATGCGTATTTTCAATGGCAATATTCAGCTATTTATCATTACTGTATCTCAAAAAGAATCTTTACTACTTTACCTAGTCCTATACATTACTGAAAATTGGCTAGTACATTATTGAAGACAAGTATAGATATACAGTTTTTCTAATATCCATAAATAAAAATATCACGGTGGCTACACTTAGCAGTAATGAGAATGTAAATAACGAAACGACTGTTATCGTTTGATAACAGCGTCTCCGAGGCTGACAAGTTCGTGGAATATTTCCACTCTCTTATGTCATGCATTGGAAACGAAGTCATTTGTCCTTTATTGTTTGTTGTACATATCGCAAACAATGCAATCATCACAGAGTTGAACAGATTTGACAGGAACATTGACGGAGAGAGGGAAACATTGAATCTTTCGATCGAATCACTCAGTTTCTCAATATGCAACAATCACTTTTTCAATATATAATCGAACCAATGATATATTAAAACTAAAGAGACAACTTTAATACAAATTATTATTAATGCAAAATTTAAAAACTGAAACTACTCGAACTTAACAAAAAATTTAAACTTTGCAAGGTTAACTTCAAGATTTATTACTTTCATAAATAAAACGGAAACTCAATCTCCTAACCTCTTACTAAAGCATAAAATCTCGAAACGAAAGAGTAACATAAAGAATCAGTAGAACAAAATAACTTGTCGTATCTTCTCAGTTTTAAACTTTGGAGGAATCATTAGAAGGAATTTCAGTAAGTCCGCTAACATTTAAAAAAATTATCTAAAAATATTTACATATTAATTACTGATTCATCATCAACCGATAGACGTCTACTGCTGGACATAGACCACCCCCAAAGATCTTCACATTGATCGGTCCTGACAATCACCATGACCTCCGATACAGCTGAGCACCAAGACCGTTGTTTGTAAGGTTTTACATGGGGCCATCTGGGCCATTTCCCATCACGCTGGTACAATGGGGGTTGGTGGGAACTAGAGTCTTGTTTGTTGATTAGCAGAGTGCACCATGAGCAGATGAGGTTGATTTGGGTCCCGTAACTTATTGGGCGGGACTTCTTACATCCTTACGGATTATCACTTAATTAAAGTTGTAATATAGGGTAAAAATATTGCATAATTATATACGAAATTGTACAATTGTTATCATCAGTCAGTAATTAGCTCACAATTAACTCAATAAGATCACAACAAACGAACTTTCTCCACTTTGATCATGAGACATTTATTCGGAACAAATATTTACTTCTATAAACGTCGAGAAGTCAATGTTTACTGGTAAAATAATCTCTAAGACTCTACAAATTAATTTAGATTGTTGCCTGAATTAAACTCTCGGTACGGAATGACAAATGAATTACAGAGCCGTGGTAGCTCAGGGATTGGATGGCTCTTTGGGTTTAGGAGTTCGATTCCAAATCAGAAGTACTAAACCGAAAATCATTATTACGGTAGATATAAAATTTTTGTAAAGTATAACATATTTTTTTATTTATTTATAATTGAAAATCATCATCATCATCATCAGCCGATAGTTGAACATACTCGTCGTTAATTTCTCACGACGGAACGGCGAGACGAGTGGGACGTTCACCTGATGATAAGTGATACATGATACCACGTTATATACATGTGATTTCTCTTTATATGTATGTATATATAAGTAATTTCACTAGCTACAGCGCCCTTCAAACCGGAACATAGTAATCTTTGCACACTACTGTTTAGCGATAGAAATTGGCATTGCAATGGTACTTACCAAAGCGGCCTCCGGCAATACACTTGTCACCAAGTGAAACTGTTTGAAAAACTCTACCATATTTCAAAATTAATAAATGTATGTAATATATATAATAAATAATATACATAGTCATCTTCATCTCAACTCTTCGTTCATCTCATTCACATGTGAGTGAGAGTGCTGGTAAAAGTCACTGGAAAACATGTTGATCATCACCTTAATTGTCCCCATTTTTGACCCTTGATAGCAGCATGTTAGAAAAGAAATCAAATTAGATTTTACTCAAGGTTTTAATTTAAATGATCGATAAGCGGAAGGTGATCAATTGGAAATTCTTACAACACGCTATTACAGTGAACATGGTTGGTTCATTAGTATCCGCTGAACCTGAAGGTACAGGCAGATGATCTGGCGGTAGTAACCAAGCCTTAAACGAGTGCTAACAGTCAGCGAAGTTTATTTCCATGTGTGTTTTTCCATAACATTTGTTCGTGAGGCTGGGTCGTGCAAGATGGCGTCTCCTAATGCGCTAACCGCTCCCGCAAACATAATTATTGAAAGTCGCATGTACACGGAGATGTTTGATCTCGCTTATTGTACAACACGACCGATCATAGTTAAGCACTAGAACTAAGGACAGGTACTTGTTACGTAGGTACTGCTAGATTTATAATTGTGCTAACTGAATCCATGGATTTCGTTGGCTAAAGATTTAACTTTTATCAGCGTGCTTCAAAGTATTTCTTGCTTACTACTCTTTAGCATAAAAAATGGATATTGTTGATACCTAGGCCTACTAGGCCACCAAAGTTTCGGATGAAAGGAGATTACATTTGGCCGAGATGCAAATCTTAAGATGGATTTGTGGAGTGACGAGGATGGATAAAATTAAGAATGAGTGTATTAGAGGAAGTGTGAAAGTTGCTCCGGTGACAGAGAAATTGAGGAGCAAGAGGTTAGCGTGGTATGGGCATCTTATGCGGAGGGATAAGGACGTATAACAAAGAAAGTAATGAGAATGAATGTGAATGGTTATAAGGGTAGAGGAAGACCGAAGCAAGTGTGGATGGATTGTGTGAAAGATGGGTGTGAATTCAGATATGACGTCTAATAGAGGGATATGGAAGAGAAGTACGTATTGTGCCGACCCCGCATAGCTGGGAGAAGGGCAACAGAAAAACTGTTGATACTTAGGTGACTTCAGCCAACGATTTAGATCTAGACAATTTTACACCTATTTCTTGAAAGTATATTAATAACTTCGCGATGTATGTGTAAATATGTGCTAGAAACGTTCACAAGTATGAACTGACATATGGCTTTGTGTTATGCCGACGGAAAACAAAGAATTAAAAGGACAATATGTAACGCACGACATTCGACCGCAAGTGAGATCAATTACACATATATCGCTAAACAAATACCGAGTTAGGTTCGGTGTGTTACACGAATCTTTGCGGACACGAATTGAAAACTCAAACATTGGACTTGCTCTTTTGGCGATAATGCCGCGTTCGCGCGCACTCGACGGTCAAGTGTGCAAGTATAGTGTTGTAAGTGTTGAAATAAAAAGTTTAACATTATTTTTTTATTCGGCGAAACAAGGCACGTTCACCTGACAGTAAGTGATACGCCTGCCGACAACGTGGCGCTTATGATTGGCATACATTGACCACATTGTTCTTATCGCTTTTATACATAACATACGTCTCGTTACCCCAGTAGTTTCACTATATATACTTAACTATACTATATTTTATACTATATTTACAAAATACCCCGCGTATATCAATGCCGCTCTTTTAAATCTTTACTTAGTAAAACGCCATCGTAATCCAAACATTATAGTGATTCTTCTGCTGTTAAAGCAGTGAAGCTCCTCCTCATAAATTCAATACATTATTAATATTTCACCAGAGAGTAAAGGATTTTTATCATTTTCTCTAGTTATATTTATAACTATTTATGTATTGTACTTCTTAAATTCATGTAGAAAGTAACACAACATATTTTTGTAGGATTTAATAATGTCTATTGAGATTTTCCTTCATGTGCAGCTAGGTGCACGCGGAGCAATACTAAACGCTGTTGTAACCCTCGATCAAGTACAGGTATATAGAGGTATGAATACGTGATAACTTCTCAAGTTCAAAACTTCGCATTATAAGACTTAGTCTACTGGCACTTGTTCGTGTGCCATCTAAACAGACGTTTACAAAAAAGGTTACCGGAGGGTCACATTACAGACGGGCCGATAATTTGTGCAGTCCTCGGTCTCATTCCAATCATTAACACTTTTGTTGTTATCCGGGTACTGACACGCTACGATGGCTGATTCATGAAAAGTTCATGAAAACATTAAAGTTACAATCACAAAGAAAAGAGTTCATTCCAATCTCAGGGTTGCTACTGCATGGTATTCCGGTTATGTTTAAAATAAGATCACGAAGGTACGACCCCGTTTGCTTACTTTGTCTTATCTACATTAGAATTACCACTTGCTCTGAGTTTTACATGGTTTTAAGTGACAATGATGCTGTGGATGGTGAAATATTTTCGCCCATAATCCTGCTGGGAGAAAGCTGCTGTTAAAGCAGCAAATTCATAAAATCAAGATAACTAGTCAGTTAGACTAAAGAGAATACTTTCACTAAACAAACTCCAACTCGTCTGTCTTCGGAAAAGAACGTAGGACTTCCGGTACGTCACAGAGACAGCCTACTCGAACTATAATCACTAATGTATCTGTTGTACAAGTATGTAAATATAAAACTTACAAACTCTAGAATTGCCACGAGTGTATACACACTGTCTTACACATAATGGGCTAAGGATTAACAGTTTCAGTGACAAATTACATAAAGTAGCGTTTGTTAGTGGGCCGAAAGCCGCTTCAAATATAAATATTATGTTTATATATTGATAGAGTAGAGCGTTCGTCAAACACAGCCGTGTGCGGTGCCAATATTAACTCTAGTTATCAACCCGTTGCTGAACCTGACTGCCAAGGTCATTGCCAGGGTTAAACCGTTTACATTTACCATGTCAATATTGAAAATTGGTGAACGAAAACTCACCACCTGTAAAATTGTTTAAGTTGCTAATAGTCTTATAAGTCAAATAGAAAATTGCTGAATACTATGTAAAATCGTGTTTCATATATGTAATACATATATACTTTTCAAGATAATGTAAATTTGTGACGGTTTATTTCTAGCTGAAGGCCGTTTTTGTAAATAAACTGAAAATTTTATACTTTAATTGTATTATTTCTATATTTCAATATCTGTCATACTTCATTTAGATCAGAAGTATTTAATAATAATAATTTTATATTCTATATACTATCTATACCTTACTGGTACATTTCTTGAAAGACATCAACTATCTAAAATATATGGTAATGCAGTTTGTTAGCATAATAGAATGACACTAGTCCTGAGGTTTTAACACAATATCTGAATTAAAACTTCAGGAAGAATTTATATAAAAACGGGCAGTTTAATTGATACAGTTATAACTACAAAGCCAGGAGTTCAAATGTAACAAGGCTAAATGTGAAGTTGGATTTATTTGAATTATAAATAAAAACAAACAAAATGGAAAATGAAATATAGAAAAACATTATATAATATAACAAACATTCATTTATTTACTTTGTTTACAGATCTGCTGGATGACAGCTTTTTTAGGTTTAACCTTGTTTACGTACTTTTACCCTCATTTATGTACGAGTGTGGTCTCCTTTTTATTCTACGAAGTGACGAGACGAGCGAGACGTTGACCTGATCATTAGTGATACGCCTGCTAATAACAACGTGGCACTGGTTAAGATGATATACACAGCACCTCATTGTGCTGCTCGTCTTAAGACATGATCTTAGGTCACATTACCCCAGTAATATCACTCGCTACAACTCCTTTCAAACCGTGACACAGTAATGTTTGCACAATTGTGTTTGGCGGCTAAAATATGAACTGCAGTTGTGTAGTACTGTACTGGTGCAGTATCTAGATGGTACCCAGCAACAGAGACTTGCCACCAATTGAAAAGAATAAAGAACAATTTTAATACCCAACTCTCTTATAGAAATGGTACAACCAAAAATTACTTCCTCTCCTCCAAATCATCTATACAAAAGCGGCTTAAAATTTCAAAGTAATGGATGTCATATATTTTTAAGATAGCGTTATGATGTAGTATTTTTTCAGTTGTACAAACAGCAGCCTTCGTTTATCAAGCGACTATATTGTAGCATACGCAATGATCTATAATTGTTCTTCTGATAACGATTAATCTTTCAGACAAATGGCTGAAAACACTAATCTTACGTGGAACCTGCTGTAAAAACCTTATCTTCTCAGCACATATCATTTGACGCAAAACCTTTGTTGCGAGCTTTTTTAATGAAGTCATTCTAAAACTAACAATTTTAAGAGAATTAGTTATAATATACCTTTTTTTTAATTAAAAAAATTCTTCACCTGTAACGAAATTACAGACCATTAGCCGATAGACGCCCACTGCTGGATTTAGGCCTCCCGGAAATATATCCAATTAGTCTTGTACTAGCCACATCCAGCAGTTTCCAGTGACCTTCCCCAAATCGATTCTCTTTATTATAGATCTTTCAGAAATATGTCAATCAATACGCGGTCGCCACTCAAGGACCTTATTGCGCCATCAGTGATCAGTTGTCCGAGAAATGTGCCGGTTCCATTGCAACTTAAATCTAGCAATCGTTAGTACTTTGTCGGTGACCTCAGTTTAATGTAGTCAATAGTTAAATATTGCACTCATTTTTAAAACCAGTCGTTCGTCCTTCTTCGTCCTTCGTAATGCTAAATGCGAAGTGATGGTATTCAGGATTTTTTTTAAATCATGGAGGTTGATCAATAATGGAGTTATAATTTAGAAAACATGTTTATTTGATTATAAGCCCCGTTTTAAAAAAATATTTAAAGGTTTTAATTTTATTAATATTGTCTGTCCCCATTTTAATAACATTTATCCTTTGGATATATATTGAATTTTTTGACCATGAAAAATATCAAATTCATAAAATTAAAAAATTCTATCTTCATCTCTAGACATACATTTTGGACCTTAGTAACGTGTAGTTCATTTCGATTCACATTAAGATGAATATCCTGCTCTTTTCCTCGAGTTACATATTAAAAAACAAATTCAACAAAATGTCAGCAATAAAAAAACTAAATTAAAGGATAAAATTATAATCAAATATTGTAGCAAATTAGAAAAAGAAATTTGCCGATATTAATCTCGCCGTTCATACACACGATCGGCAATCTGTGTGTTTAATATATCAAGGCAAACTCCTTGGATTACATTGGCGGTGTTACCAAATATTTTCTGTGCAAGCCACGGCTTGTGTGCGCTGTGTACATATTATGTATGTTTATGTGTTTTTCAGTGTACAAAGCCTATGTTAGCTGGACAGCCGAGGTCTCAACCTTTTTTTTTTGCCTTGGCATATGTTCAACATTGTGGGCAAAATAACCGGCGCTTCATTGTTATCTGCCCCCGTAGCATACAGGAACACATTCGACACATTCTCAATTAGTCTACCTTCGCTTCTCTGTAGGTGATCAGGCCGCATTTACTGAACTCTTCTATTACAACTGTGGAACGAGTTAGAAGAGACGAAATCCTTACTTACCCTTAGTAAAAACTAAATCATGTATATACATATATCTGTAGGTACTTCAACTTTTATATCATTTTTAGTCCTTGTTAGTTTTGTGTTATACATGAAGTTGGGTAGAGGAGTTTATTGATCACAGAGTACAAAAATGAAGGTTTTGTTTAATGATTTTGTTCTAATAGCAAATTAAATTTCTTCACACTCAAAATATGCACAAATGAAATTTTACACGAGTCAAAATATAAAATGTTAGCAAATATTCTAAGCTAAAAAATGTTTCATGCCTTTGCTAACGAATATTCCAAATATTTTATGATCGTTATCTATCCTTTCTTTGTGTGTTTTCCCACTGAATTAACAGTAATATTCATTAACGTATTCATGCAATATCGTACGTACCTTATCAAATTATACACTAATTATGATTCACTGCAAAAGACAAATAGGAGACTAAATTACGCAAACAATTTAATCCTAAAGTCCTCATTTCCATTCTTAGAGTACATTGTGGTCGAGACCTTTATAAAACAGGTCTCCATAGAACAAACTCTTGCGCAGTGGCGTGCGCCGACCGCTCTGCAAACAATATGGCGGCGATAAGGCAACGGCCATCTTGGCTTTACTCAAATCGAGGTTATGACGCCGCACTGTAAATGTAAATTATGATTTTATGGTCATGGAGTTTAACAATACTTAATATTAGCGAGTTATTTATGGAAGGGGAGTGAGTCTACATCAATACACATATAGACATATTATAGGATTACTAAAAACTCATCGTTTGTATCTTTTTCAGCATCCTCTTTCAGCACTTTTCATAGAGCTACAGAAGACGACCGTGGAAAGCTTACGAAATGTAAATGTTATAATAATAAAGGGGTAACTATTAAGATGACGTTGTGCGGACCTCAACTAGAGGGTAAAATACTTGAAAATCATTTATTCATATTTACTCAGAAGTAGCGACTTTTTTAACAAGTCTCTCTTGTTGGATACAGTCTAGAAAATACTGTGTAAACGGTATTAGGTTTACGGTTGAAGGACACAATAGTGAAATTACTACATAACGTGACATACTATGCAACAATTTGTTAACAATTGTGCTAACTTGAATAATTTTCAAGTTATTGCGTTACTGTAATGTTGGACGAACACCCATTTAAGGCTGTGTTGTTATAAACAAACGCATCAACTACAATTAGATGAATTTCCTGACTGTGTCATTGTTATGCAGAATAAAATAAAATGTTAACCACCACACCACTATCTCCATTGACCAGTGACTACTTCACCGGCTACGCCCTCATTGTCATTTATCACCAATTTAATTGAACACAAGAGTTATTTTTCTCTTCTTTGATAAATCATTACTTCGATATTTTTCTGTATCACGATATGTCTTTATCAGATGTCAAGTTTTAGCCCATTATAGTTAAATAAAAACGTATAGAATACGAGCATATTGATATCATGCTATATTAAGTGATCACTGTATTTCATAGAAAATCGGAATACTGAAGTAATCAAATTTAATTAAAAATGACATTGTCATGACATGACATTATAAATAGCAGAAACTATGATTCATATGACGTATAGAACGCTGTTACTATAGGTAACAAAGATTTCGCAACACAAACACACACACAATTAATATTCAACATGATAACAATTGCTATCTTTAGTAGAAAAACAGGCTAATCCCGGCGTTGAGTGAGACAGAGAGTAAATTTGCTGTATCAACAATCAACTGCCACCTAACATTGGTACGTATGAGTAAGGGTTGAAACATATATGACGGCTAAACTAAGATTTTTTTTCTATCAATGATCGCTCCATTTGAAAATTATCTTTTATACAATAGAGCAACGAGATGAACAGGATCTTCAATATGGCACTATTTTAAATGATATACGTTGCACCACATTGTGGTTACCACCTAGAGACAAAATTTTAAGTTACTATTTTGCGGCAAAAGTAAGAGTCGTGATGGTACCTACTTAAATAACTAGATAGCTCCGTTGCTGGAGATCTACCAGCATTAATTATAAATCATTAGAATACTATATTATAATATTAGCAATAATAACAAATAATATGATATTTGTAATAATAATTAGGTTTAATGAAAAATTAGAAATAACATATAACTCATTGTTATTGGTGGTAGGACTCTGTTGCCGCAGACTGCCAGGGTAGGTACAACCGTAGCGACAACTTCAACCGCCAAACATTACTGTGTTCCGATTTGAAGGGCGCTGTAGCTAGTGTAATTATTGGGATATTGAGACAACATGTTATGTCTGAACGCGACAAGCACAATATGGTGCTGTATATGTCATTATAACTAGCGCTACATTGTTATGGATAGGCGTATCACTTATCGTCAGGTGGATATCCTGCCCGTCCCGTCACTTCGTAGAATAAAAAAATAAAAATTTTTTTTGTTTATTAAAAATTGCATAATACACAAAAAACCGTCAAACAAGTTTTGATGCGATGAATGCAAATTATGAAGTAAAAGAAGATTTTTTTTTAATGCACATAGTAGTTTTTTTTCATATCCATGAAAAACGCTCTGTGCACTGAAACCCTTACGGATAGTCACCCGCCGCTTACACGGCAAATATTTCAACAAAGATACAGGGGCGCTCAACTCCAACTTTAACTACCCTAGTATACATAGGGCTTTATGAGAGAGAACGAATGATGCTCGCTAATGTGTATTCTTATTGTTTTCAGTTTACTTGGATATTTGCATACATCATTTACTTTAAACACCTATGCTTTTTCTTATTTAAATACTGAATATGCTTTCATACTTGGCCAAGATATTATTTACTCGTCACACTTTTTTTCTTATATCGATAAAATATCCTTGTAATCCGCAAAAAAATTTGATACATCATTATTTGGGCCACTGTTGTCGGCTTCTTGAGTTGCTCGTACTGCGGCAACAGATGCACTCTCGGCTGCGCATGAGCGCTGCGACACTAGCGACAAATTGTTGTACCTGTGCGGCAATAGTACAAATCCTGAAAGGATCGGATGCTGAGGCAGTAGCGGAATGCACGGAAGGACCAGAAGAAGATATCGCAATACTGGGAGCTAGTTCTAAGATTTTGTCAGCGCGGACTGCGATGTCATCGAGTGTGTCAGCGCTGCCGGATAGGATACCCTGAAGATGTTGCGGAAGACGGCGCATAAAGACCTGTCGGAGAATGCTTTCTATCTGTCTGTCAAGGTGTTACCGGCGAGCGAATGTAAGCGACGTAAAAATTGAGATGGTTTGCGGTCACCTAATTCTTCATCGGTCAGTAGTTGAGGAACTTGTTCTTCCTCGGACTGTGATAAACGCCTAATAATTTCATTTTTACGGTGCTCATATCTGTCGCTCTTAGGAGGGTTGATAACGATGTCGTCGATTTCGGCTGTGATTTTAAAATCTAGTTGACCGACGACATGGTTATATTTCATTTGGTCACAAGTAATGCCTGCTACTCGAAACTGTTTCGATATGAACAAACCATAAAGCTGGTCTTTGGTACCTTGGCTGACACCCTATGAACTTGAGGTTGAGAGTCAAGGTCTGGCTTTGGACCATATCCCCAAACTTGGGTGCAAAGAGGAGAATTTCCCTGGTGTAAGTTGGAGAGTTAAAAGCAAGATTTTGCATCTGTTTCTGGAAGAGGTAAAATTTTTGAGCGACGGTCGAAGTTACAGGACCCGCCGGGTCAGTCATCGTTGGGTTAATGAGATGAGTAAAATAGTATAAGATTAGTTGTAAGTCAGTGAGTAAGAAACGTGTTAGGTCTAAATTGTAAGGTGAATGAGGGTGAAGTTCGGCTTCCAAACGCACCTATAAAACATACAATTAAAAGTAACATTAACAATAACAACGACGGCTATTTCTTATGAATAGCAACCCAACAATACAATGTAATTAATAAAAATCTGCGATCTACACAAAGATGCAAGACAAACACAAAACAAACAACAATAAAAAAGAAAATAATAATAACAACAACCTTATCAGTAGTAACAAATTAAATTTAGTGCACTCAATGCATATTAAACACAAAGACTCTTGTAAACGTCAGTCCGTCAATTTCACATACGTACGACAAAACAGCTTGAGCTAGTTGTCGGCCAATCAGATCGGTGCACGTCGATTCATGTGATGACAGCTCGCAATGGACGCCTTCGTCGAGACGAATTAAGAGAAAATATAACCTTGATGATGCACTAACGATGCGACGAGTCGGAGACTGTCCTTGAGATTGCGCCGTATGAACGTAGGATGCTTGATTTCGCAGCCAACCCCATGCTTCGATCACGTCGGTGTCACCAATATGGAATGTTAGGGAAGTATAATGATTAATAGGCTGCTGTAGTCGTCCCTAGTGTCCAATCCAAATGAAATCATTCTTAGTTTGTAGTCTTTTAATAATCACTCGTGCGATACGGATTGTAACGCTATGTCGCACCAACTTCGACTCTCTGACTAGCGCTGCCCTTCCTTTCTTCTCTCAGCCTGTTGTCAGAGCTCATTCCAAATTCAACTTCAGTCGTGGGGTGCGTTCGGAAATCGAACGCCGCTACAGTGTTTTATATCTCAAATTACTCACTTCTTTCTTTGCTTCAAAAACTTGACATCAGATAAGTAATTCATTGTTTTACATTTACAACAAGTATCGCATAATAGAATAATATCGTAGTATGTTCTCGTGATACAGAAGGTACTAGAGCAAAGTCTTTTGTCTGTCAAACAGTAGTAAGCTTAACTTACTGTCTTCAGGAACAAAAAGTGTTATAACTAACGAAATTACTAGAGTATCTCTCATCTAGACATCTCACATTTTAAGGAAATGATGTCGATGTGATAAAAAATAGACAGTTCCCTTAATATTCCTGCATAGACACAAATTGTAAATTATAGGAGAAAGGAGATATATAGAATATTCATCACGGTGGTCAAGTGTTAGAACTACTGGTGGTAAGTGGGTGGTATCTATTGCCTGAGACTGTCTAGGTAGGTACCACCACAACTCCTATTTCTGCCGCCAAACAGTAGTGAGCAAACATTACTCTGTTCAGATTTAAAGAGCGCTGTAGCTACTGTAATTACTGGGTTAAGGATACTTAAAATAATTCGTTTCAAGGTGACGAGCACAATGTGATTCAGTATCACATATGGCTAAGTCAGTGTCTGCCAAAGCTCAATTTCAGTGGAGATGGAACTTTGTAACTCACAATATCACTACAGATTTAGATAGTCTGTGAATATTATGACTAGCGGTTTATTATTTCAAAGGCGACCATCGCTTACCACCTGGCGTAGTTAAATATATGTAGCTGTAAATGCTCTTATTCATCTTCGGAGCAGCATGTTAACTTAGCCAAAATAAAATTATACATACATAGACTTTTTGGTTAGTACGATGTCGAATTTGCATATATTTACACAGGTGAACGATTAACCCAGACTCGAATTTAATATAAACTGAAAATTAAAAATAATATTTAAAAGAATTTTCGTAGCCAATTTTAACATGATCACATCTTCCCTTCTCTGCTTAATCAGAAACAAGAAGCTAAGAGTCAGTGGGAAGTCTAACATAAATCACATTAAATTTCATTGCTACTGCTATTTGCTTTTTATCTAATAATGAAATAGTTGACATATTACTTCAATGGCTATGTTATAAGCATAAATATTAATAAGTAGTTAGTGTATTGTGTGTGTGGCCGATCGATGTGGAGATCTTTGGGGGAGGTCTATGTCCAGCAGTGGACGTCTATCGGCTGATGATGATAGTGTATTGCACCACCGGATGCTTATACATAAGGCAGACTTTCATCCTTCACGTTTCCTACGTCCTTAATAATGCGAACGGCGAAGGATTGGGTCAACTTGCCGGCGTCAGTTTCCATACAAATATGATGTTCGAATCTTTAAGAGAATAATGTATAAAGCTTCTTTTAATCAAATGGGTGACGAGGGGGTGTGAACGGTCCTGTGCAATAACATACGGGACTCAAGCCAACTTCACCTTTTTTATTTACCCTGCTTCTGGGGGGAAGTGAGGGTTATGTGAGATTCTTACTTATTTAAACCCCTCGGTAGTCTGCATCAGTGCATTCTTACAAAACTCACGTGTGCCTTTCTACACTTTGTGTTAGCTCGTCTCTGTGAAAGCTGCAAACACTCCTAGTCATCATCGCTGAGTCATACGCTGTCCCACGCAAGTTCGCTTGTTGAGCGATAAGGGCCCCCACCCTCAAGTTCGCGAAACTCCTAAACCCTTTGAGTCGCCTAATACGACAAGCAGGGCTTACCGTAGTTCTATTCCTACTAATCCGACACTACTCGTTGTGCACCCTGCTAATCAACAATCGCGCCTTGCTCCCACCAACCCGCTTTGGGTCAGTGTGGTGGGAAATGACTCAAATCCAACCTCAACAAACCAACCGACCCTACAAACGATGGCCTATAGTGCCCGGCGGTGCCAGAGTACATGCAGCGCAAGGCCGATCTTTGTCGAGATTTTCGTGGTAGGCATATGTCCAGCAAAGTACGTTATTCGGCTGACAAAGAGGCGACGAGAAGAGTAAAACGTTCACGTGGTAGTAAGTGACTCACTTGCCCATTAACAAAGCAGCCCTTATTAAACTGATGTTTACTGCACAACATTGCGATCGTCGCCTGAGACATAACATGTTGTGTCTCGTTACCCCTGTAATTACACTAGCTACAAAGCCCTTCAAACCAGAACACAGTAAAGTTTGCATACTACTGATTGGCGACAGAAATAGGCACTGCGGTGATACTTACGTAGACGGTCTCTGACAACATAGACACCACCGGTAAAGCTTAGCTTCTTACAATTAGTTAATCAATAAACCAGCTATTCCCCTTGCTTGCCTTTGCTGACCTTAACATGGAATTAGATTTGGAATTCAGACTTGAAATTGGTCAAAAATATTCCCGCCCAACGGCCACCGCCTTCCGGGCCCCTTCCTGTTATTAACACCCTTGCAACTCTCTTTGGAAAATGCATTTTGTAAAATCCGTTCTTAACTGACCTCCAAATGGTATATTAATGGTATATAATGCATATCTCTACCAAATTTTGAGTGTTTATTTAATTTATATATATATAATAAATTATTATATATATATAATTATTATATATATATAATAATTTTCAGAGATCCCGTCATAAGTAGTAAAATGTTTGGATATCTATATATATACGAGTATATATATATGTACATTTCTTATAAAGTAGCTCTAGATTTACTCCCTCATTCCTATTCTAATACAATTTTTTACTATTTCAACGATAATATACTCAGCACTACATTGTGATCGTTTGTTGAGACATAAAATGTTAAGTCTCGTTACCCCATTAATTTCACTAGCTACAGCACCATTCGAACCGGAACACATTAATGTTTGCATTGTACTGTTTGGCGGCGGGCATAGGTCACTCTAATGATGAATGTTTATGTGCAAATAAATTGATACAATTAAAAACATTAATTTAACTACACTGATGGTAGGTCTCTGTTGCCAGAGACAGTCTAGGTAGGTACATATTTTTACTGCCAAACAGTACTGTGAAAACATTACTGTGTTGCGGTTTGAAGCTAGTGTAATTATTGGGGTAACGAGACTCAATATCTTACGTTTCAACCGACGAGCGCAATGCGGTGCAGTGTATATCATCGTAACCAATGCCACGTTGTTATTCGCAGGTGTATCACTTACCATCAGGTGACAGTTCCGCTCGTCTCGTCGCTTAAATGAATAAAGAAAAAAATTATGAATTTTACCGATGTCACCGCAAAATCCTCTTGTTTATTACGAAGTGAAGGCCATTAAGAAAAAAAGAGGTGAATTGAAAACGTATGCGCTGCGCCGGCACGAAGATCGCACTCTAATCGCGTCGAGCGTGGTTTTCAAATATTAGTGTTTGTCAAAGACACGAAGCCGCCGGTGCTCGCGGACGTGTTTGTCCGTCCGTCTGTGTGACCCAAACGGACGGCTTTTAACTGGGACGACTATTTATACACACGCATTAAACGAACATTGTGACCCTTTCAATTAACCTTATACATTAAAGAAAACTTGGCAAAGGTTTTAACTTGATACTTCATCGAAATTTTTTCGTAGATAATTTTTTTTATATAGTTAAGCGACGAGACGTCCTCATATTGAGGGTAGGTCTGTGCCCCAAGAATAGGGACGTAATATGGCTGTTAAAAATAAAAGCGACAAGACGAGCGAGACGTTCATCTGATGGTAACAGATACGCCTGTCCATAACAACGTGGCGCTAGTCACCTGAGACATAAGATCTAAAGTCTCGTTACCCCAGTAATTACATTAGTTACTTCGCCTTTAAACTGGAACACAGTAATGAGCGTTAGTACCTACCTAGACGGTCTTCAGCAACGGAGACCTACCACCAGCAATTGTTAAATATTAACACAATTATTATATAAAACACTTGTTTATTATGTCTAATTTATTAACTATTGAATAACATAAGTTTTCTATTCATCATATCCCCTTACTTTGTAGAAAGTCAAGTTCGAACGGTCCATGTGATGATAAGTCACCATTACCTATGTACAATCGCAACATGCGGTAAGTGCTTATTGTTTTGTTGTCTTAAAAGAATTTTCCTTAACTGAACAAATTCTCTTATTTCTTAAAAAAAAAATGACTGATAAATCTTTAACTAGTTAAAATATTCCAATATTAAGTTCTTAAAGGTTAACTCGTTTATAAACCATTTTAGCACTAACTAGATCCTAAATTTTAAAATTATAATCAAAAGATAAAACAAAAGAAAAAGTAAATTTTTTTTATTCATACTTTACAAGCATTTATAGTTCAGTTTGTAAGGCGTACGTCCTTTACATCTCGAAGAGCTTCCGGTGAAGAAAAACATCATGCGGAAACTGATATGTTCTAAGTATCATAACTTTCGTGGATATGTGACATCCGCTTAGCCAGCGATGTGGACAAATGACCTTAACACTCGCCTTATGACCGGAAGAAACAGTACAACTAGAAATATTAAGAAAACTTTTTATATATTTACTTCATCCCCATCTAGGATATAGGACGTAGGTCTCTTGTAATGTGTTCCACAAAGCACTAGATTTATTTATTATTTTATAATCAACAGCAAAAACCTATGTGATGCAGATGCAACTTGTATAAAACAATGGCAGCCTTTTGAAGTACCCACAGTGTACGAGGGAGGCCAATTTCCCCGGCGGTACTCCTTCCGACCAGTCCCCAATTAATCCGTTTGAAGGCAAGTTAAAAATCGTTTAAACGCTACCTGAGCGGGCGAGCAACCAATTGAATTATTAATGCAGCCTCCACAAACGGCGCGGGTACATATTTACTTGTCGCGTAAATAGATGCGCACACAGCCAACACGCGTATTTTATGTAGTATAACCGAAATTCTGAGAGTGTTCAATACTTCCCAAAAAAAAAATTACTACTTTTATATTATAAAGTCTTGTATTATTTATAGTTTAAGTTTAGAGTAATAATATTAGTAAGAAAAATTTGTAAAATCATTTTTCATCATGTGTACTACATGTAGAAAACGATAAAATCTTAAATGTAAGGTGCTTAAAAAAGTTAATTAAACTTATTTTGTTTTATGATGAATTGATGACAGAAAATAATTATTTGACGGGGTTTAATTTTAATAGAGAAAGAAGATTCATAATTAGTATAGAATAAAAAATAATTTAAAAGTCTTATTTTTTTACATATACAATAGCTTTTCTGTACACAATACGTACGTAAAAGGCCGTAGTTTTCCCGGTTGCGCGCGCTACCTGTGAATGTGTGCGTGTGCACGTATGTGTGTGTATTCAGGGTTGGCCTTTTGCGACGAGGGGCCCGGAGCCCAACGTGAGGGAGGAGGAGGGAGCGCCTTACTAGGAACCGTGGAGTCGCTCTCTCTACGCGATGTATTTGCCGACTTGTGCAATTAACAGCTCTTTATGAATATTCAACAAGATCCCAGACGAGAGATTTTTATATTATTCCATGTGTGGCTTGCGAAGATACGGTCTGTCTGTATCATTGATATTTAGTTATTTCAGATAATGTTCAGATGTGTGGACAGACAGCATCAGAAGTGTGACTGTCACCCGTTGAATTGAAACAGCGAAGACTGTCTTGCGTGGTATACATTATGTATCCATCATACATGTTATGTTCAATTGGTGATGACAGATTTTTTTTTTATCAAACTTATTTTTAGGACTTTTATAAGTCATGTATTTAAATTATTATAAGGTTGTATGTTATGCACATTTTAACAGAACTAGTGTAGTACGAGACTCCACGTATCCCGCGGAAAACTTTGATGGAAAGAGACGACATTGCGTTTAAAGAGAAAGCAACAACGGGGATGAGTCTTGCGCCCTCGATTCCGAATAGGCTTTTCTGTTACTGCAAATTGTAATGCTATTTTAAGCTTTATTACCAATTGATAGAGTCCATTATCGTATGATGCATTGTATACATGAGCATTGTGCGTGTTGTATTAAGGCAGAAGAGAGCGGACAACAAATATTGATTCGAAACAGGGCGTGAGAGGGGCTCCGCGGGGCGGTAGGGGCGCACATAATTTGGACTAATTCCTGCGACGTTGACACAGGCTTGTCTGCCAGCCGCATGGCTACGGCCGATCAACCTACCTTTCTTGTACAACTTTTTAATAGTTGCCAAGTGTTCTGTTGAATATTTAACGACGATGATGACTTTTTAAATGCCCGATTGTGAAGTTCAGCGCACGTAATAATTAATATTATTCGTTTAGGAGGGGTTTTTTTTAATAATTTAGTATGCGCTCTTAGGATTTGAGTAACTGAATAAATCTGTTTAACCACAGCAACGCTGTTATGGTAGATGTATACCATATTAGGAAGCTTACTAGCGAGGCGGATTTGAAATAACTTTATCACTAAATTATTCTTATTCACACTATAAGCTTCTTTTGCTTACGTGGAGCAGCTATTCGTTTGTCATACACTGCAGAGGTCCATGGTTCGTGTCCGGTGCTACATTTTGGTTAGTGGTAGATCTTTTTGACTATATCATACGAGCAAGTAGTTAACTTCGTTATACCATGTAGTTATGTAAATATAACAGATGAGTTGGCATTGTTGTAGATAAACTTCCTAGACGTCTTACCGTAGAAAAACAAAATGATAAATGAAGGTCTCAGTATTTGATAGTATATCTATACATAATGTAAAAATTAACATTTAAATTTTTCAATGAAGTGTACTATAATTAATGTGGTCACGCAACTTTATATTAATCACTCGTTTTATATAGTAAAATAAACTGGAAGTTGATTTAGTCATAAGTAATACACATCTTTTTTATACAAGTAACCGACGAGACGAGAGGGACGTTCATCTGATGGTAAGTGATACACCTGTAGCGCTAGTTAGAATGTTATAAACAGCACCACATTGCGCTCGTCGCCTGAGACAAGATGTTGAGTCTCCTTACCCATGTTATTACACTAGCTACAACACCCTTCATACCATTTGCACAGTACTATTTGGCGGTAGAAATAAGCGTTGTAGTGGTACCTACCTAGACGATCTCCGGCAACAGAGGTCTACCACCAGTAAATACCGTTATAGACAAGATTAAAATACTATACATCCGTAGCATGTTACATATGCTCACAAATAAATCATGAATAATTTATCTATCTTCATATATAAAGTCGTCGTATAGGTCATACACTATATTATATATCGAATATTTGAATACATACCTACCACCTAATAACCTTCACTGTTTGCTACGCCCCAATACCATCCATACGCAGACAAAACCAATAACGGATAAAAAAATTACTTGGAACTAATCTTAAATCATGTCTATGTCCGTGAGAGGAAAATTAAACTTAAAAACTAATACTTGCTTGAATTAGTTTATGATATTAATTCTCTTCTACACCTATTTAAAATTATTTCATAATTAACGTTACTTTTACGGGTTTCCCTGCGTGACAGAATCAGTTGTGAAAAAATCCACAGAACAACTAAAATCATAGACATAGTCCAAAAGATTCCTAGTCTCACGTGGCAATGGGTAGGATGCATCGCTCGAAGGACTGACGGCCGATGAAGCACCAAGGTCCTCAAATGCCGACCGCGTACCGGAAGACGCAGTGTTGGCAGGCTCACCACTAGGTGGTTCGATAATCTGGTGGAGGTCGCGGGAAGCAGCTAGATGGACGCAGCGCAGGATCGATCGATGTGGAGATCTATGGGGAGGCCCGTTGACTGATGATGATAATGATGGTGAAACGTTTCTTTCTAAGCAAAGAAAAGAAAAGAAGACTCTGGTTTCGACGTGATTTCTTTTGTAGTGTTTTATGGATGAATATGGATAACTTTTTTTTAGAGAAAAACTATCCGCATAACTTTATAGTTTTGATGTAACGCTTTTGTTACAAATATAACACTATCACAAAATCGATACCAGAAATACCATAAATTATTGCAGATGAAAAAAAAAATCTAATTTAACGATAGGAAAGGAGAAAATATTGATTTAGCCCTTCTTAATCACTTCTGTTGAAGCTTTGTGTATTGTTTTTTATACAGTTCCAATTAATCAGCGGTTCGATTTGTTTAAGTACATAAATTATTCGAAATATCATTTTATTAATAGAAATTATATTAAAATTGCTTCATTTATTACTATTTGTAGTAAATACAACAAATTATTAACAAACTTATTGTTTAACAGTGACCACGACTCACATGTTTGTGTCACCAAAACAAAGGTACACCTTGCTTCCAAGCAAACCTTTGGTAAAAGGGATTTAATAGTTACACGAAGTATTTTCTGTTGTTTTATATATAGTATCGCATACGTGATATAAGTAAATCATACTAATTGTAATCTCTGGAGACTAATAATATTAAAGTATATTAAAATTGTCATAATTTATAAATGTCCGCATTTAAATAACAATTGTGACTACTGCACGGCTTACAATGAACTGACAAAACGAAACCGACACAATATGGGCCCCTATTCGGAAATTTCGTTCAACAAAACGTTACTTTCCTAAACGTCCAAAATCCCCATGAATTCGCAGAGATCGCTTTGGCAAAAAAAAAATCATTACATATTTATATCGTCCCGCCCCGTAAGTTGTTATAAGTATTTTTTTTTTTATTTATAGCCATGAATTGCCCGCGGTGCTAATATCGTGCAAGATCGCGGATGATCCGCGAAAGAGGGGCTGATTTAGTTGGGGCTGCGAGGGTCCCGCCCGGGGGTGACTTAGTTGTGATTCCACTCGCCGGGGTCTTTATGTTTGACGTTTATTGTACGACGCTTAGTCTTACGGCGACGCCTTGTTTTCGTTCGAGTAGACGATAATCACAGTAATCTACGAGTGTTTCAGAGTAACATGTGTCATTTAAAAACATATTCAATGTTTATAAGTGTTACTATTAAATCTGTCTTAAGGAATAATTAATTTAGTAATATACTTCTCCTACTGCTGCTGAGCTAATAAACAATATTCTGGGGGAAGAATAATTCGTGTAGTCACATCAACACATGGTGGAGAGAATGAATGGTTCCTTACAGGAATCTACACTAGTGTTGTTAATGGTTAAAATTTAACATAAGTTACATATTTCCATAATCAACCATAAATCTTATTAATGATAATTGCAGCTTAGCATTTACATAAAATATTACAGTTTAAGTATAAATCTTAGATAGTGTTATCGTGACTCCAGGTCATCGTCATCAAACTACGGACGTCCACTGCTGGACATAGGCCTCCTCCAAAGATCTCCATCGTTCGATCCAGTGCTGCCCGCTACCAGCTGCTTCTCGCAACCTTCACTAGATAGTCGGAGCACTTAGTAGATAACCTGCCAACACTGTGTCTTCGGGTACGCGGTCGCCATTCGAGGACCTAGGTGCCCCATCAGCTGTCAGTCTTTCGAGGGATGTGGGCCAGTGGGCCTGGTGAAAAAGCTTTAAGCTGCACAGAGAGCAATGGAAACGGCTATGATGATATCGAATTAAAAATGAGGAGATCCACAGGAGAACTAAGGTCACCGAAATAGTCCCAAAGGTTGCTAATCTCAAGTGGCAATGGGCAGGACTCCAGATAATTGTTATAAATAAGCAATAATGAATTTAGTTTCTCATTGAAAAAGCTATTAGACAGAAAGCATTATATTTCATAAACACATAGGATGAATATGGAATAAACTAATCATCATCATCATCAGCCGATAGACGTCGATTGTTGATCATAAGCCTCCTCCAAAGATCTTCATGTTTGTAGGGATACTAATGGGGCGATTTGAGGCATTTCCCACCACGCTGGCTTAACGCTGGTTGATTAAAGCTAGAGCCTCGTTTGTTTATTATCAGGGTGCACCACGAGCAGGTGAGATAGGGTTGGGTCCCGCGAGTTACTGTGCGGGACCCATTACACCCCTATAAACTAATGCTATGTTTTATTCCGAATGAAACTTTTAAACTGCGATAATGATACTATTACTTATACTTATACTTATATATATATATATATATATATATATATATATATATACTTCTTTGGTCTCTTCATCAGTGAGACTATCAATGATAATGATATTTATAAATATAATTAAGAGCAGAAGGCATATAGTTTGGACCTTTTGTTATTTATGTAAATATAACTTACATAGCACAGTTGGCAATGAAAAAACAAGCACCGTGTAAATCTAGAAGTACTTAGAACAGGAACTTGTTAGTGTAAATTACTATTCTAAGTATGAAATGGCTACAACCACTACCACCTTTATACATCATCATACCATCATATACACAAATCATAAGATTTGTTTTATCACATGCTAGTTAAAATGATAAAGAATACAGCGCATTAGGCTCATTGTCTTAACACAAAAGATGTTAAGTCTTGTTACCTCAGTAATCGCGCTAGCTACAACCTCTTGCAAACTGAACCACGGTAATATTTGCACATTACTGTTTTGCGGTTGTATAACTTCTTCTTAAAGCGCCTCTCCAACTAGTGAAGAATGGCGATCAGCATGGAACAGTCCTTTCTGTCTCTGGTTTGGCGGAACAATTCGGGAGCCCCAGATATGCCAGTCCATTCCCTAATATTTCTCAACCATGACTTTTTCCTTCTCCCCGCCTTGTAACAATTGGTTGAATAACCATTCAACATATACAAAATTATATATAGGTATAGAAATGTCCCTCAGCTTAGCTACGTACTGCAGCAAAGTAAGTAAATAAGTGAAAATAATTAAAGTAGTAAATCTACTCTTAATTTCAAAGGTTATTGGAATCTCTCGAAATCGCTGGACAAATAAAATGTACAGCGTAGGTATTTATTATTAAATTGCAATGTAAACCTACTTATCTCTTAAGTGCAATACCCTACAGACTTAAAGGTGACTTTTAACTGGTCCTAGTGCTTAGTGATGAGCAAAGCAAGCAAACAAGATCAAAACTTTGACAACCTTGATATTGGTCTCGGTCATGTCTGTTCGGCCTTGTCTTGCTTAAATACTTCCAATCTTGATCTTGATCTTGCATATTCAGTCTTATTATATATTAAATATTTTATTTCCAGAATAAAAGCATAACTTCAAGTTATAATGGGTTATAATGGAACTCTTGTGATATGGAAAATAATTAATAATAAAGAGATATTTGGTCAATAGTCACATGTGATAGTTCTCTGTTGCTGGACCGTCTAGATAGATACTACAACAGATCCTATTTACGCCGCCAAACTGTAGTCTGCAAAGATTAGTTTTTTTTTATGAAGCCTTCCCCTCCTTTTCGTTGGGCTGGGGCCTATTTATACAATTCTATTACTACCTTGTTTCTTTCTCTCATTTTTCTCCTTATCTTCTTGCACTCTTCCTTTCCTTTCGTTTCATTTCTCTCTTTCGTGTTATAATCTTTAGATATTCTTATCTATTCTTATTTCTACACATTCTTTTATATTTACTCCTTTCACAATTATTTTTGTTTACAATTTTAGTAACTCTTTTTTAGTATTACACAATTTTATACTTCTATTTCCTTACATTCTATTATCTCAATTATCATTCATTATTCTATTACATTTCTTTGGCCTTTCACTTCTAATTACTATTTCGATTACTTCACATTTCTTTTATGATTTTTTTTTTCTCGATGACTTATTTTATCACTTTCCTACAAAATTCCAAGAGGGTGCGACGACTGCTGCCCTCACTCATCAAATCTGCAAAGATTGCTGTGTTCGAATTTAAAGGGCGCAACTAGTGAAATTACTGCGGTAAAGAGACCTAACATTTTATATCTTAAGGCGACGAGCACAAATTGGTGCTGTTTATATCTTCCTAACTAGCACCACATTGTTATGGGCGTGACATTCACCAGGTGAACCTTCGTTTCATCTATTTGTTCAATCGAAGAACAATAACTTATATTCTCTCTTGTCTCTCTGTCTCCTCTCTCTTTTGCCAGATCAGTTAATTCAGGTACCTAGCAACAGAGTAACATTCCTGTATTTGAACAATATGTTACTTACTTCCGCTTGTAAAATTACTAAACGTATGAATCATTTAAAAACATGTGTAATGCTATGTCTTTGTTACAACCGTATTGTTATTAAATGTCACTAACCGTCGAGTGAACGACCTGCCGATTCCGTGGCCAAAAGTTTTTTTTTTTTTTTCATAGGAAATAATAGTAAGAGACAAGTATTCAATTGGTTGCGTATGTCCGTAAGAATCTGCTGTCTTTCAGGTATTTAGCAACCCTATATTTTACTCATTAACTTAGGGTATAAGATGAGTTACATTTCATGTACCACAAGGGCCTTCAAACTTGATTAGTATATAAAAATCCTGTTGGAAAAATAAAACATTGTGACTTACCGCTGACAATAACGCCTTACTTACTATTAAACTTATTCAAAACACTATTGAAACATATTTTTTAATGAAATATACTTGGTGCTCTACTGTTTGAACATGATATCATATGATGTTAAGTGGTGATGTGATCTGCGGTGGTAAAAGCTATGACGAATTTGGACAGGAACATTGTCGCTGGCAAATTGTTTCACTCCTTTGCTATTTATATCAAGAACGAAAATTTTGCTTTAATTCAACGAAGCGTTGAGACGAAGTGATACATTCCACCACGAACTCCCTGTCGTCGGGGACCGTCTAGGTAGGTACCATCGCAGCGCCTGTTTCTGTCGCTAAACAGTAGTGTGAAAACAGTGCTGTATTCCTGTTTGAAAGACGCTGTAGCTATAATTACTAGCGTAACCAGACTCATCATCTTGTCTTAAGGTGACGAGCACAATGTGGTGCATTATATAACATTCTAACTATCGCTACGTTGTAACGGGCAGGCGTATCATTAAACATTAAGTGAACGTCCCGTCGGTTCGTTGTATAAAAAAAATGTTGAGTCTCGTTACCCAAGTAATTTCAGTAGGTTTAGTAGCAACTCCTTTAAAATCAGAACACAGTAATGTTTTCATACTACTGTTAGGCGGCGGTCCATAGGACGGTCTCCAGCAGCAGACACCACCAGTCTGTTAAATCGGTTTTAAAATATTCTAAGAAATAATAATGTACTATTCAAAAGTATGAATACTTACTCGAATAGAGTTTAACTTGTTTTTCTATTATAATACTATGTTATTACTATATATTTTTGTGAATATGCTTTCGTCGGCACGAAGTTTAAAGTGGTCCTAATAAATATCTTAGCACTTATCGTGTTCTCAGAAATTCTTGCGCTAAACGACGTATATGGAAATATTTTTAGATACAAACGACCGAAGTTTGTACAGTGAGATAAGCGATGTGGCGGATGCCAGTTGTTTGCCTTTATACCTACATACGTACCCTAAACGCTGCAGGAACGCTGTATAGCTTCATATACATATACCCAATTTTATTATACATAATTTTGGTAAAAACCATTTATGCCTATTTAATCAGCTTCTATATTACGCATGTATTAAATAGCTCTCGTGACATATAACTAAAATATTTTAAATCTTTTCTCAGAGAGTCACTTAACCAGATGAAACTTTTTAAAAGCAGATACTGGATGCGTATACTTTCGTCCGTTGGGTGAATATACTTCCGTCGGAGAAGCTTCCCCATATATTATAGTAAGCTGATTGATACCATCTATTATCCTTTGTGTTTTCTAAAGTAAAAGAAACTGTATTTTTGAATTAGTATTATTATCAGTTATATACGATAATTTTTAATTCATAACATTCCTTTTATATAAAAATCAGCAGATCATATTTTCGTCTTATATAGAGAGGCACAGTTAAAAAAATTTTCGTATCTAAACTATGTTTAATGTTAACTAAATTGTTCTTTAAAAACCTTGTAAAAAGTGTTATTAAAATACATAAAGTGATACATGAAGTATATCCTTAAGAAAAGAAGGATACATATACCAGGAAGGCAAAGAAAGGACAGTTGTGTATGAATATATCAAATGCTGTCTACGGACAAGAATTCAAATATGAATATATATAATTGAATCTTAAATACAATAAAATACTGTGGTATATTGTAGTAAACGTTAGTATGATGCCATTTCCTTTAAGCCGCCGAAAATTATATTTAATCAATATCATACTTTGATAAATTCTTTTGCAGTGTAAGCGAAATCGGTACTTTCATGAGAATAGAACAGCAAAGGAGTGGTGAGCAACATCGGACCGTACACACTTCACCTTTGTTTACTTTAATGGCCCGTCGGCTCGCAAACACCGCTTGGTGGGATATCTGCTATATCCGCTGGGCTACGATATTGCTAAATCCACATTTGTACCGCATTTCCGATAGCCTGTGCCCTGTGTAACCTTCCAAAAGATATAATAAAACGTTATAATTTAACCACCGACATGAAAAGAGGGGTGATAAGTTCGGTGCGTCTAAGTCCGAGTCTACCTTTTGGTATTTTTATATTGATGTTATCCGGTTATTGTATTGTTTTATGTAATACAAATTCAAATTCAAAACCCGTGGAATCCCTCGATTATTACCCCTTTTTTCAAGTTACTGTTGAATATATTTTAACTATTACTTCACCCTTTAATTTAAAAATTATTCACATTAATCTACAATTTCAGATTCATCGGTTTATTGCAATTAATATACTTTGAATGTGTACATTATAATATGTTGTTTTAACATAATGATTCATTGTAAATGCTTTTGTGATCAATAATAATGCTTTTGTATCAGATAATATATTTATATGAAATCAAAATGATCCTGAATTGTACACAAGTGATTAGAATATTCACATGATGGTCAAAATTTTACATTATTGTCAAAAACCTAAAAATAATGAAGATGTATTAACACTAATTTCTAACAGATATTTAGTTTTATAGGCTTTAGTATAATACTTAACTATATTCATTAAATTCACCAAAAGGATTTATGAACTCCATGAATAATCATAAACATACATTTTAAATAAAAACACCCCTATTCTACTAATTTTCATTAGTGGAACTCCGAGCCTTCTCACACAGGTACATAATCAAATCTACCATGTAATTGAAGGTCACATATCTTAGAAGAGAGAGATCTCATAATATATCGGTGTTCTCTTTGTGAGGATTGAATCGTACTACATTTTGGAGGGTGTGAGATGGAATTACACGATACCTATATTCCTTTTTACCGCCGGACGACCAGACGCACGGCGAGTCTCCATTCTTAAGTTGTGGACATCTCCATTTTGCGAACAAATAGGGTCACCTCCTTGTTCTTCATTAGAACAGCAAAGGAGTAAAACAACTTGCCGGCGTCGGTGTTTCCGTCCAAATACGACGTGAGTATCTTCAAGAAAATAGTGAATAGGCTGTTACTAGGTTAGTTCGCCTTTCGCTTTTGTTTTGTAGTCGCAGGCTATTAAGAATAGGACTAAAGTAAGCCCTGCATATGGTAGAAGGCGACTAAAAGGGTTTTCGGGTTCGTGGACTTTGAAGGTGGGGGCCCTAATTACCCACTAAGCGAGCCCGGGGTGAACAACAAGTACAAGATGGTCTAGTTACTGTCGTACCAAAGCGAGGGTGTCAAAGAGGGCTATAGTCTTCCCTGGAATGTGCTTTATGCGTAGTTTCGTGAGACACCGATGCGTTCCGTAGGAGATCCCGGGACCTCTGGCAATGCACTGAAGATGACCACTAAGGGAGTTTTAGTAGTTATAAATCCCACATAACCTTATCTTCTCCCCAAAAGCAAGGGTATGTTTTTAGAAGATTTCCTCCCGATAACAAAAAAAAAGGTTAGTGCGCCATTTCACCACAGATCACATCACCACTTAACATCAGGTGCGATCGTCGTCAGCGCTGTCATTGATGATATATAAAAAAAAAACTATCGCCTTATTGCTATAGCGGCTTTAGCAAACCGTATCGCCTCTAATTCCCCCAACGCTGTATCACCGAAGTAATACCAGAACGTTCCCACCGGCCATAAATAAAGGCCGCGACTGTGCAAACAGACGGAAAGTGTGCAAACAACATAAAACACGGAATGATTGCAATTAAAAACGCATCGCGCGGTCACGTGGCGCGACGCCATCTTGCCGCGTTCGCAGAACAGGGTAATGGCTCTCGCAAATTATACCTATTTTGTATTTCAGGTGTGTTTGTTTATGTGGCGCGAAGGCGGTACTTTCCTTTTTATTATCAATACACACTATTATTCTCTTAACTCGAGTAGTACCATTAATAAATTCACTTGCATGGAAAAACCCCTTACTTTAATTAAACACATTTAAATAAAAATGAGACAGAAGCCGTTGGTGTTCTCTTACAACGGAGACCAAGACTTTAGTTCTGTGCGCCAAAGTAAATTAAATATACATCAAAGGTATTATTTACATAATCAAAATAATAAGATTGTAATATACAAAATAAAATCAAATTTACAAATTGTTGAAAGAATTCTTTACTACAACTTTCTGTGAAAATATAAGGGTATAACATATAAAAGATGCTAAGTTTTAATCCATAAAGATGATAACAACGATTTCTTAGATTACGTCATTTATTAATATTATATAATGATGGTTAGATATTATTATATATGATATTACCACAGACCACCCAAGTGATACTTATATGTAAGGTAGGCAGTAAAGCAACCGTGGTTATCACTGGTGGTTTTTTTTTTATTAACGTGGGGAAATGCCTGCGCATACCCGTCGTCGCGAGGGCAAGGACAGGTTATATCGGACTTGCACCGATTAAAACCCCCACGATGTTCCTCCTCGTCGCCTAATGGTGGGGTGACGGGAACGGTTTCGCACCATACGCGACCCCTCCGGCGCTAACCGCTTACGCAGCTCCACCTCGGGAGAGAAGGAAGAACCCTTCCTTTCCACTTCCGCAGGGGCACGCCGGAACATGCAGCGCGCTCCCTCCTCGGTCTTTTGCTGTCGCGCGGGCTAGGGATTCCCCCGAATCCGTCACCCAGAGGCCTTTGGAGCCAAGAGAGAAAACACCTCCTGGCTCCCGGCGGCGGATCCGATGTTGAGCCCGCCGCCATCCGTTGTTAGTCGCAGAGGGTACTCCCTCCACGATTTTACCTCGGCTGCAAAGGGTAGCATAAAACCGTCCCTACAGCCTGGCCGCAAAGGGCAACATAAAGCCACCCCTGCAGCCCTCAGTCGTTCCGGTGAGCTCCAGTTATCCGACCGGTGCTCTAACCTGGAGCGGCCGCCTCGGGCCAGCCCTTCACCGCGGGCCGGCCGGGTGGGTTTCTCTTCGCTTCACCGTGTGTCTGTGCCACGGTTACTAAGCCCCTCCGCCACGACAAGGCGGGAACCCGTTTGGGGGGTATTACTGGTGGTGGGTCAAGTAGTAATCAAATTACCGTTTTTAACAACAATTTTCAGATTCTTATGAAATAAAATAACTTTAATATATTTTACTGTTTATTTATCTTTGACTCGTACAAGAATGTACAGTAATTTCCTGCTAAAACAAGTACAACGTGCTTAAATTTGTGGCAAATTCTGTTATTTCACTTAAGTATCGCTGGGGGCATGTGCTGAGTACGTACAAACTTAATCTACTTAGTGCACGCCGAATAGTTGCAAAGTACCGGCAACTGCGGTGTTTGCTTATCGGCAGGCGTGTTTTACATAAATTGTAGACTCCCCTCGTTCAAGACCACGCAGCTCCACTTCTCAATTCTGAACGTACAAACGTTATAACGAATTCTTATTGTCTCTTACTTCATGATTTTAGCGAAAAATTCTGGTGGTAGATCCCTGTTGACGGAGACCGTCTAGATGGGTACCACCGCAGCGCCTATTTCTGCCACCAAATAGTTGTGTGCAATCATTACTGTGTTCCGTTTTGGAGGGGGCTGTATTTAGTGAAATTACTAAGACAACGACAATTAACATCTTATGTCTCAATGCGACGAGCACAATGTGCCACGTTGCTATGGACTGGCGTATCACTAACCATCAGGTAAACCTTCCGCTCATCTCGTCGTTTAATTGAATAAAAAAATAAAACTATTTCTTTGAAGAGGCTCAGCAAAGGAACCTCTAAGAAAGCTGTTTGTATGTATGTTTAGTTTTTTTTTTTCATAATTATCTTACAAACTGGAACGATTTAAGTGTTTGTTACGTTATCCGAAATCACATGATTTAAAAATGAAAATAATACGGGCACAAGTTATTTGCCGACTATTCAATTATTCTGTCAAGGAACGATCAAACGGCGTCCCCTAGACGTGCATCGTCCCGATAAAACGGAACGCAGCCTAAGTAAATAAGAGAGTTGAACGCATCTGCCTGTGTGGGGCGGCCCTTGTACCTAACGCGATGGAAACGCGATATGAGGGTATGCGGACCGCTTTAAACAGATATAGCACGGAATCATCTAAAACGTAAGATATTTTTTCAGTTACATTTCACTATTCGTATATGATAACATAATCCATTTTCTTTTATACAAATTAAATTTTTATTTCGCGTCAAAACATAGAGACCAGCATGACTTCAACATTGAGATAAATAAAACGTCTTCTTATAACGAGATAGTACTTATTTGTTTATGCATTAAATTATTTATTTTTAATGTAACATCTGAAACTGAGGGTACAAAGGGCGCACTTAATGCCGTAGAGACATTTTCCGATAATCAACTCGATGGCAAAAGTAGAGCTTGAATGTAGTGAGAAAATTAAATTAACAATAACTTATAAATATATACATCAAGATACATGCTATATATATTCATATATAGAGTGGCGCAAAAGTAATCCTCCTATCAGAAAATGCTATAAATTTTGCCTTGATGTAAAAAAATTAAAAGACCAAATAAAAATAATCCACAAGAAGAATCAAAGTTTTTCATATTTTTTTTTAAATTACTGCCAAAAAACATCGGAAGGTTATTTGGCTGTAATTTAAAAAAAAAAATTAAAAACTTTGATTCTTCTTGTGGATTATTTTTATTTGGTCTTTTAATTTTTTTACATCAAGGCAAAATTTATAGGATTTTCTGATAGGAGGATTACTTTTGCGCCACCCTATATATATACAATTTAAGATATTATGAAAGTTAGGTGTCTACCTGCAAACCATCAAGTAGCGCATCATGATACTATTTCAAACTATAAGAATCTAACTAGTACCTTCAAGTTTTGAGCTGGCGATAACATATTACTTAACTAGGTAAATATGGTGCTCGTTTTAAATACAATAGAATCGTAACAAAATCGAGTAGTAATCACAAATATTCATTCTACTTATTTTTCTAGATATGAATTAGATTTGTTTATGTAAAAATTAAAAAAATTATAAATGGGTTGGCGCTATACAAAAATCGTTCATCTCTTGAAAAAACACCCCGTAGACGTGTTTCTTTTGATAGAGAAAAAGGTTTTTGTTTTAAGAAAAAGTTTTATTAGTCGCAGCGACTTTGAAGTGGAAAACATAATTTGAAATAAATTAGTGAAGAAGAAAATTATCTGCTCTCTTAATGTTCCCACTGCTGGAACTCGGTGCCTTCTCTGCTCTTACCTGGAGGCAAATTCTAAAACACCATAAATTACTGTAATGTACTTAAAAATATGTTTTGTTGTATATAATTCGGATAATACTATAGAAAAAACAAATAATATTTATAGTCCGATGTACTCAGAACAAGCTCACTGTGTCTTAAAATCTTCTAGTGGTTTGCTTGGAACTTGATTTAAATTTGTTTATAATTGGGATACCAAGCTGTTATAAGTTGTTTTTTTAATTTTCCAAAATAATTACAAATTATCCTTTTTCCTGTCAAATCAGTATTTGTTTGCAAGGATTTGTGATCTATCAAATCTGTTGTAATGATTAGGATAAAGGTCGGTGCAATGATAAAGATTAAATGAGTGCAATAAACTCCGTAAAGTACTTTTATATTAAACGTGTAATATTCAAATAAATAGAAGAAATCATTACTTAAGCAATTATAAGTCAATAGAGTAACTGGACATTGTTTAGCGTAGTTAAAGCGACAAAGTGCATAGCCAAACAACAATCCGAAAAAAGTTTGCTCGCACGTCCACGCGGAGTTGTCCACAGTTCTATTTGCGAAAGCAATTTCGCGAAATGCCACAATTTATTTAAAAATTACGCCCTTGTTTGTGTGGGCAAATATTGACGTGTTTGGTTTATGATAATGGCAACACTGAGCGGCAGGTAGACCGGCTAGCGACAGTATTATTTACCTGTACACATATTATTTAATATTTACCGTCGCAATGTAAAGTTTACAATATAATATTTGTCAAGTATGCTCCTCTTTCCAAGTCTATGTTTACACCCTACATGTGGTTTTTAATCAAAGATAAATTTGATGACTAAATATTCTTATAGACATGCAGTCTATCCTTGGTGCAATGTACTTCTATAATTTTTAATCAGAATTATTTTCTTAATATAGTTCCGATGAAATGTCGAAAATAAGTAGACATGAGTCGCATTAATCAAATCTAAGTGTTGACTTGTTACATTACTAAGAGCCGACGGCAGCGCGGTGCCAAACAAACTCCTCAATCGAACGTAAAGTCAGACTGCAAACAATATCATCATAGCATTTGTACAGAAACAACAAATTTGTAGCCAGCTTTAAATGCAAGCCCAACACGCGAGCACACACTCACCGTGTGTACAGAGACAATATGTAGGAGACTACTACGATCTTAAGCAAGGCGACAAAATGAATCTCCGCTCGCGACTGATACGGCCCAATTCAAACACAGTCAGCGCCATTTTGTTTTGACAAGCGGCTATCTCGTGACCAAGGCCCCAAACGAACTTACACCTAACGTTATCTGCATAAAATCGAAATTTGATTGAAATTTTGGAATCGTACGAACATCGGAAATTAAGGGAGGACCAGACACGATTCTGTTTGCAGTCTAACATGGTCCCAGTACGAAGTTACAAATATTTGACGTGTCAATTTTGTGAATATTGACCGAGAATTGCGGTTAATATTCCCGACCCGAACAACCTGGCCGCGTGTTCGGTCACCCTTTAATTAAATAACTGAAGTCAGACTCGCATTTTAAATTAAGACTCGCCTCCCAATAAGGTAAGTAATAATAAGCAAATGAGAGGGTAAAAATAAAACGGAATGAGCTGGCGTAATATCATAAGAAGCAGGTTATCATTAAGAAATTACGATCCCATGAAAACGACTTACAAAGAGCTGAAATTCAAAAGGCTGACGTGTTTAAGTTTATCACTAAACAAAACTAACAAAATCGAGCTATTAATTGTGAATACATTTTGTGCAAACGCAAATTGATAGAGAAAAAAAAAACAATGTAACAGCTTGTTAGGGCGTATTGCTCGTTACCGCGCGGCTATTTATTTTCGAGTGGCAACATCGAAGAGTCCATAAACAAAAAAACACTTCGGCGACTGTTTTCACAGACAACAATGCCGCGGAGCACTCCACGCGGAGTGTTAAGAGTGAGGTTTTGAGTAGGTACTTACTTTTCGCGACGTAGGTATCTGGTAGGGGCTCTCGGCTCAGTATTTTCATTGTGTGCATTTAATTTTGAGTGCGCGAACTAGCTCGCTCTCCCGGGACGTATGTTTGCGAGGGTAATATTTGCTTCCGCTGTATAATTCAGCCGGCCGCCATATTTGCCAAAGAGCAATCATTTTAATATCGTCAGGCATCACATTAGGGCCGAGTGGGATACTCACTTTGTTGGATGGATTAATTTTTCAATTTTAATTAGATAGCTTTGTGGAAAAATTATTCCAGTATAATTTTGCTTCATACATTTATTTGATTGAGTTGTACTGATGAATACGTAACGATTTCAACTGTAAACGCCCCGAAGGTTTCGCTTTCACATTTCTGAGTTATTTTTTGGATTAAGTTTCCTCATTTTTTGATGATAACAGAATACACCACCTTTATCTCGTTTTTGTTATTTAGTAACACAAAACTGCGAAAATAAAAACCAAAGCACATTTACTGTCGTAGTTTTACAAACATTTCTCAGGTTGTCACTATAGTCTATTAGTAGGTCCGTGCAATATACCGGTCCCCAAAACTTCAGAGAATTTCTTCGAAAGATCGGAAGAGGTGGTGGGCATCCGTAAGTACATCACAAACGTGTAAGAATAACTTTAATAAAGGAATGAATTAAAAGGGAAGGTTCTACACTTCTAGAGTCCCAGAAGTCACCTCGTCATTCGACCAACGGATAGCTGTTTGTTATACAGGGAGTTAATTTATTACCTCATCAGACGTTGAGTACTCTCTAACTCTGGTCAAACAAATGTAAATGCTAAAAAGGACTAGCAGTACCACAGAAGATCTTTAGAGAATAAGTTTAACTCTATTAATTTTCAACGGTCAAGCATTGCATCAATTTACCAGTTCCATAAATTATATTTGTTTCTAAAATTGGAATTTGTGTTATTCGCCTCCTACACTGAACTACACTTGTTATCCATCTCACATAATGTCAATTGCCAATGATGCCTTAGATGTTGAAGCGTGCCTAGAAAACTATGGATCTCATATGTTGACATCCGGAATCAACAATGCTGTAATAGCGGAAGAGTTACAATATGTAGCTCCACAGGCAGATTTAAGCAAAATTGATGGCATTAGAGAAACATCAAATACCAAATTTTTAAGCTTGTGATAAAATTGATCGCTGATATAATAAAGATATAATTTACGTTTAGATTAAAACGTGAACTATTATATTAATTAAAGTAAATCATTAATATAACAATTTATTGAACTACAACTTTATTCTTTTAAGAACTTATATAAAAATTGTACCAAATAAAAATAGTACCAAATTTCTTTTTCATGTTAATTCTTTCGTCTATCTCGCGAAAATAATGTTTGCGGCTTACATACTTTAATCCGTTGTTATTTAAATGAGTAACAAAGCGGCGCAGAGACGTTTATCTTATAATATGAAAGTCCTGGTTCGATTCCGGGACACGTTTTGTGGAAGTTTTTTTGAATTCCCTGTTTAACTACATCTTTCATGCAAATCCGCTGCCGTAACAGATTTACTGTGATCCTGCTAACAGCAAACCCAAGCCAACATCGTCATATATCGAAAAATTTACACCATGTTTTTTTGCTAGAGTTTTGTATGTTATATAATAATAAATTATGTATATAGAAATTAGCGATTATCGGAGTCTATGTTTTTAAGGTAACAATAAATTAAATTAAAATGTTTTATGATATATTTTGTTAAAATGAACTATCTTTAAAGGTTAAAAGATCGGGTCAAGCAGTTCTAGAAAATGTTGTTCTAGTGTCGCCATCTATGCTAGTTTTATTGCAACGTTTATTATATATTCATTAATATGTTTTTTATATTATATGTTAGATGGCGTTAGAAAACTTTTACATAAATTTTATATAGATGACACATAAAATTTTGCAAATATTCTTTTCGCGGATCACGGAGAGAACGCCGAACACAATAGTCTTGCATTTACGAAGAAGACCACGACCTTCCCTTGGACCAAGAGCGTAGCTGCATGAAAGCAACGCGACGAATACAATAGGCTATAGGAGGACGGGCTTTAAAAATAATTAATTATTTATAAAATATGAAATACATTAATATATTAAACAAATTAAAAGTATATTAAAATCATTAAGTATTTATGTTTTATATACTATATACATCAGTCACTGCTCTTAAATTAAATAATGATTGTCTTTCTTATAAGCTGTACAAAAAAAATGCTTATGGTTTAAAAATCTAGTTTCTTTTTTTTTGTTTTACGTGGGGGAAATGCTTTCCCATATTTGCCCTCGCGGGGGCAAAGAGAGGTTATGTCGGATTTGCACCGACTAAAACCTCAACGATGTTCCACAGTCGCCGCTTTATGGCAGGGCCACGGGTACGCTATCGCACACCTCTGCAACTACGCCACCGCCGGCTGCACCATGCAACCCCACCTCGAGGGGGAAGAATCGTCCCTTTCCACTTCTGTAAGAGCACGCCGGAACATACAGCGCGCCCTGCTATCAGCTTCTTTCAGTTACCTGGGCAACGGATCCCCTCGAATCCGTCACCCAGAAGCCATGGAAGCCAAAAGAAAAAACTCTCAAGATTCTCTGCGGCGGATCTGGTCTTGGGTTCCCAGCCAACCGTTATACGGTCGCGGAGGATAGGAAAGCGGCGAAACGCAATACTGACACTCTTTTTCCTCCGCAGCCCCACCGCCGCTGCATCAGCCGTGCGGCAACGCTTAGTCGCGGAGGATAGGGAGAACGGCGAATCGCAATTCTGACACTCCTCTCCCTCCGCAACTCTACCTTGGGCTGCAACGGGATGTATAAACTTGCCACTGAAGTCCACCGACACACATCCAAGGTGAGCTCACCTGGAGCGGTGACCTCGCGCCGGACGGGTAGGTTCCTCTTAGCTTCACCGTGGGTGATCAAGACACGGCTACTGAACCCCATCGTCATCACAAAACGGGAACCTGTTCGAGAAGAGTTTTTATCGCCCCTGCCCAAGACTACATTAAATATATGGCATAAGAGGCTTTAGTGTATTTTTTACGAATCCCGGCCAATAATCGTTCCAATGATTAGAAATTCCATTATGATTAGAATCCATTCAATTGCAAAACAGATAAAAATAAAAACATAACCTATTAAACTGAAAGCATTAATAGATTATTAAACCAATTATTTTATGTGAAACAAATACAATTGGCGGCAATAAAAATAAATTAAAAACCACATTATAAATTTTATACATAACAGCTCAGTACATACCACACTTTAAATAAGTTGATAACAATTTACATAATTTGAAGGAACTACGTTTAGAACCGATCGTTCCATATTCATTTGACGTTTTCTCCCCATAATAAGGGGGTGAGAGGTGTTTTCATATTACTCACTAGTAATTTATGCAACCTTCTATTTATTTTTAGATATTTATAAAGAAGAATCATTAAGCTAAAGACACACTGAATCTGGAGAATAATTATTTCAATGTAAAAAGAAAAGGTCTATTATTTAGAACATTTACACTTACGGAACATTTGCCAGAAACTAACCATTCTCATTTGTTTAAACAGAAATCTTAATAACAACTATTTCAACTAATTTAGAAGTTTAAATTTTTCCTATACTTTAACATCAAATTATAGGGTAAACACATTGTTGATTTTACTGTGACCTGTAGATAAGTAAGTACAATTTAATTTTTAATGAATAGGAACACTTCTAACCTGTACTCTTCTCTGATTTTCTTCTCAGACGTATTTTTTTCAAAACTTGCATGTAATTATTAAATTATATCAATGTATATATAATGAAAGTAGGTTTCCATTGATCGCCAATCACATAATTAGTAACCTTATCGATATTTTAACATGAGCATTCGCGGAGTGATTATAGGCTATTTATTTTATGAATTTCATAGATCCTTCATCATTTTATTTCTAATTAACTTTTATAAACATTCTCATTTCGTAATATGTATGCGGTTGCTATAGCAACGGTTGCTATAGACAGTCATTTGCGGTTGCGTTTGCTCTCAAGGAATATTTCAGACAAATTTCAAGTCTAATTTTATATTGCGGCCAACAAAGCGCGCGGGGAACAGTTAGTAATTAATAAAATAAAAACGATTTTCTTTGGTTCGTATTATGTAATTACAAAACTAAGAATAAGAAGTTTTTATAAAAAAAAAGTTACTATACCGCTAACAGAAGTCAGAGATTTAAACAAAAATCTAAAATAACAGGTTTCAACATGAATCGAAGTGCGGAATCAATGACTGACTACTTATTCGAGTGTCATCTTGCTTTTATTAATTGTATATGAATTATCAAAGTCAGGCCGCTGTGTAAAGTTTATATAATTAAATAGGCATATATTTGTCGGTACATCTTTTGATATCCATTATCACATGTAAGAAATAAGATACTTCGCGCCACGAGTTAAGATTCTTGTTCTTTTCATCGGTTACAATTATTACAATATGAGTATCTCTATACGGAAGTGGAAAAGTAACCATCATAAAACGGTAAAAAAATTATGTTTTTTTTTGTTTAAGGAAGATATAAAGCAAACGAGACGTTCAAATTATGGTATATTGTCATCGTCACTACGCTCCACGTTGTTATCAACGTGGCGCTAGTTAAGATGACAGCACAATATATACAGAGGTTGTACTTCTAATTTTGAAACATCAGATCGCAAGTCTTTTTACCCAAGTAATTTTACTAGCTACAACGCCCTTAAAACGGAACAAAGCAATGTTTACACATTACGCGGCAGAAATAGGAGCTACGGTGGTACTTACTACGACGGTCTCGGGCAACAGAGACCTACCATCAGTGAATAACACAACATTTACCTAAAACTTATAGGCTTTAAGCAAAAAAAGAATGTCGCTTTATTTTAGGATGAACAAATAACTTTACCTTCTAGGGGATCATTTTAAGAATGAAGGCCGCTTTTCAGTTCACATTAAGCAACCTGCTAAAGATGTACACTGTTGAATATTTATTACCTCCCTCGCGATTCCATAGGGGTATAAAATACGAATAATTCACATGTTTAAGCACATTCAACAAGGGTGTTTCATGTTGTGGACTTCAAAGGTATGCGATTTTAATTATTATCTTTATTTGCGTTTACCTTTTTTATAAACATTATTAACATGTAAGTTTATACTTCGCAGATGTTTCAAAAAGCTTTAGCCACTGCCATTATTGCCTTAGTGATTTCGTCGTGCTCTGGTCATATTGGTGGACAAATATCTATTCAACAAGTCCGAGAAATGAAACCGCAGAAGTATTGCGGGCCGAACCTAGCAAAAACTCTTGCTCTATTGTGTTATGAAGAAAACGCCGGAGTCGGGAAACGCTCCGATTTCAATACCGTTTACAGTAAGTCATCACTGTGTTAATGACGCTCTAGTCGAGACATGTACATTTTAAAATCCTTTATTTATTTAATTATAAACCGAAACCGAATACTCGATTAATACAATCAACAGATTAATAGATAAAATAGTTTTTACATAGAATATTAATTTTAAAGAATAAAAGAAATATTTTGTTAGAAGTATTTAATTTTTTTCGTGAAGGAGCACAGAGGCATTGAATTTTTTTTATTCTATTAAGCGACGAGACAAACAGAACTTTCACCTGATAGTAAGTGATACGCTCGGCCATAAAAACGTGGCGCTAGTCAGGATGTCACATAATCACCACATTACGTTTGTCGCCCAGAAATTACACTAGCTAAAACGCCCTTCAAACCGAAACAGCAATTTTTACACACCTCTGTTTGTCGGCTGCAGTAGGAGCTGCGATGATACCAAGACGGTCTCCGGCAATAGAGACCTACCACCAGTGAATTATAGTACATTGTAACACAATTTATGTAAACAAAGGGATTACCAAACCTTTAATTTTATTTTTTTTTCCTTATTTCATATAATTGCAGACGCAATAGCACTTCCGGTTTACAAATCGGAAGAAGTGTCCTACTGGCCGTGGTTGACAGCTGAAAAGGCGAGGCGCATGGGCTTACCGTCGCGCGGTAAACGCTACGTGGGCGTAGTGGACGAGTGCTGCTTCAAAGCATGTAGTATCGATGAGCTGATGTCGTACTGTTAGATTTATTCCTTGCATAAAATTCAGTCTTAATCGAACAGTTTAACCTGTATTAGTTTTTTTTATTTATTTATCATGAAACTATAAATGAAAATTCATTTGAAAAATACCTGAACTACATGTAAATAAATTTTCAATTAACAATTTATATATATAATATAAATAAAAATATATTTATACGGCATTCAAAATTATTTTTTTAATTTCTATCCAACACGAAAGTCAACCACACAACATGATATCATATCTAAGAATGGAAACGTCCAATAATAATAGTATTTATAAGAAATAAAACATAATTATTCGACTCATGTGTTAAAAATAATTTCTGTAACTTAGTCTTTAATAAAGGAGTACATGATAAATATTTTTGAGGTTATGAACACATTAAAAAAATAGGCTCTGGGAACCCACATAGTACTATTATGAATAAGAAAATATGACGAGGTAGTAAAAAATGGCTTCACCCCATCCCTATTTCGTAGTTTTTATTATACCTTAAAAAAAAAAATAATTTGCTAGTAGTTATTTATAAAAAATACATAATCTGCTCATTGCATCAGTACCTGCTGAGTGGACATGTTTAATATTATGTCGCGATATTAATTATTTTGTAATATATTTCTTATCTCACACAGGGAGTAATTTGCAATTGGAGTTGAAAGTGAAATATGTTTTAGCATCAAACGAAACCTATTAAATATATTATTTCATCGTGAGACTTTATAATAAATTATAAACTCAGAAAATATTACACCATCGTAGTTATAGCAACACTTGGATTTCACACTGTGATCACAAAGAATACCAAAAAACGCTATAGAATAAAAAGACCACACATAGCAAAGTTTCATTGTATAATTCTGACATTAAAATTAAACAACATACATTTTAAATGAGTTTTATTAAAAAAAAGTATTATACAGTGTCATTAAAATCTTCCATTATAGTATGGCGTAAGATAAAGCATTCATTCTTATTTAAAAAAAAACTATTTTTAAAATAACCCGTCAGCTTATTGAGATAAAGACAATTGTTAAAAAATAATAAATATTACTGTTAAAAATATACATAAATTATTAATTTTGAAGTAGCAATTTATTTTTAATAATGCGGGTTCGATATCATTTATATAAATATTGATATCAGTCCGATTATATAAATAATCGTTATACATGCATTTTGTTATTCGAACGAACTGATATCAGTTCGGTGTTACCAGCGATAAATTTTTTATATTACACAAAGATAACACTAATTTTATTACAACTTAAAATAAGTCTTATAGTTAGAAAAATATAAACGAGAGATGTTATTGACGCTGTTTCTATGAATCTATGTGTTTTAAGCCGAATGTTATATTTAATTAAAAAATAACATTGGCCAAAAACATTAACCATATTAAATTAAAATAAATCAACTTCTTTATGGCAACAATGTTACTCTAAAAAGTAATTTAGTTATATAACTCCAAATATTAAATATATATGTTATCAATTTAAAAATTAAGTTTTACATTAACTGGCATACTAAGTACGAAAATCTAATTTTTTAAATTATTTTACTGGAAATCCCAATTTAAATTAAAACAAAAATTAAATATATTAGTTATAAAGACCATTAAAGTTAACTTAAGTTTTATCCCTAAAATGGGTTAAACATGATTTGAGTATATCAATATTGATAGCAGCAAATAATTAACGGTAATTTTAACTGTCATGTTAGTTGTAAAATGTTAGTATTTAAAAAATAAAAAGGAAATAACCTTGATTTTTTCATAATTGCTCAATAATGTCCTATTTTAAATTAAAAATTACTTTTAAAATAATTTGACATGTAAATTTTATTTATAGACTGATGCGCTTCACCACCCAGAGAAATCTCCGCTTATCATTAGGTGGGATTACAGTCGAGCACTAGTCTATATTAATTAAAATAAAGTTAGTCTTAAAAATATTTTTAAAACTTATTCCACAATTAAATCAAATTGATCCACATCTTCACACATAGAATTAAATCCAGCAGCCCAAGCTTCTGCTTCTTTTTGCTGAAATTAGCAATAATTAATTTGTTTTAATTTAATATAATATCTAATCACTATAAAATAGAAAAAAAAGTATAAAACCGGACATATTCCAAGCACAACCAATTTGTGGTCAATTCACTTTGGTGAAGTGGTAAAGACAGACCTATCTTCGTGTGATAGAAGTCCTAGAGTCCCCAATGTTGGACTATAGACAAATTGGGACAAATGTCTAATTATTTAAAAAAAATCTTTGACATTATCCTTGATGTGTCATTTTACCCAACATTTATCATCTAGCCATGATGCTTCTCTCTGTGCTATGAAAAAAATAATATGATTATTAAAAAAATTGTTACCTCTTTCTTTGAGGGCTGTTTTTTCTTTGTTGTCTTCTTTTTGCGAGATTTTTTTTGTTGAACAGAAGGCATTTGGAAAGTAAGGTCATCCAAATTATCTTCCTCTAAACTAGAGCCATCATTGTCACTAGTATTGGCATTATCCTGATTGTCACTTGATTCTGAATTATGTCTGAATGTAACCTTCTTAGATTTGCCATAGCTTTTCCTGGAGGGCTGCAAACATGAGTTAGCCTTGCATTTTATAATTATTGTTATATCAATTTAGAAATAAGTTTATAAACAAAAACTTATATAAAAAAGAAGCAATAAACACAATTGCATTAACTCTGTTACTATATTACAATGGCAGTGCTTTGTGTTTAAACAATTGAGACTGACATTGTTCAAGGTGACCACACTTTATCGTCCATAGCCTTATAGTTGCTTGATGTCATGTATGATAAAATAGAATATTTATACAACATCACATTATTCTCATCGCCTTAGGATATAATTTTTAGTTAGATATGGTACAAACTAGTACACAAACATGTTTGTACATTACTTGTCTACAGGAACAGGTGGGTCATTGTTCTACATAGAAGAAGTCGAGGACCAGTAAAATTTATGTATCAACATAAATATTTATTTGTAATACAACAAATACTGTTATATACTTATAAAGTATACATGATTCATGTTTTTACTACCCAAAAAAAAAAACTAACCTTTGAATGATGAATAAGTTCAAGATCTTCAAACAAATTGACAGACTGAGAATCTTCTATATTTAAATTACTATTGAGAGTATTAGTTGTTACTACATTGTCAGCTTCCCATCCTGCTGCAAAATCATCAATTGCTTTTTCTTGTGTATTATCATTTTGTATCTCTTCATTAACATCTTTATTAATATTGGAATTCACTACTTTATTATTTGCTTTCAATGTAACAGCTGCTCTAGTAGGACCAGTTTGCATATTAAATTCTTGCAGTATCGCTCTTGCACGAGGTCTCAATGCGTTTTTGCGTTGCTTATCTAATTTTTTAGTAGGTGACAAATTTTCCTGATCTTGCTCTTCACTATCATCAAATCCAAAATAGGTTGTATCTTTATCATTATTTTTACTTCGATGATTTGTTTTTTGTTTCGAGGTTAATGGAGATTCCTTCTGTACATCTAGATATTCAGGAGAATGTACTATGTCATCTGACGATTTATTTTTGTCAGGTGTAGCAATATTATTAATGGTGCTTTTGGAATTTTGTTTCATTGGACTAATGAAAGAAGAAGTATGTGAGACATCTTCAAACAAAGAATTTTCTTTAACAGGTGTTGTTTTTATTTTACATTTTTTCTTTTCATTTTTCTCAACAACTTCCTTAAAAAAAGAGATTATACTTGTTTGTTTCAATTTTGATGCTGTTTCATTTTCTACTATTTCTGGTAGAACTACATCTTGTTCTGGAACCATATTTGTGAAAACATGTTTCTTTTTGTTATTAAAATCAATAAATGAACTTTCAAAAGCTGGTGTCATATTTGGTTTTACATATGTGTTAACATGCCATTTAATTGGCAATTGTTCAAATTCAGCCCTCCAGGGTGTTGCAGAGGGATTTCTTGCACATACATTTATACTACTGCTGGCAGCTGGTTGATCATCAAAGAAACTTAAATCATCTTGCAGGTTTAATGGATAATTTTTGTTAGCTGTAGCTTCAAGTTCTCTATTATAGTCACTCCTAGGCTCAGAAGGCTGCCTAATTTGAATTGGCGAGTTTACAGGAGAATAATTAATATCATTACCAATAGCCACAGCTTCATTATTCAAAACTATGTCTTCAACATGGAAAGAGTTAAAATTTTGCTGCAAAACATTTATCTCAGTGTGACTTTCTTTTTCTATAACATTATTTACATTGCTGACAATGGCATTTGGTTTATTTTGCCCTTGCACATTAGAAGCTGGTTGAACAGTTTGTGTTTTCATTTTTGATTTAGTTGACAAAATTTTTTTTAAATTTGCTATTGATTTTGTTACATTTTTATCATAGTTCATTGTGAAAACAGGTTTAGTTTTTTGTTGTTTCTTTTGTACAGCTCTTTTACGTTTCTTTTTCTGTTGTGGGGGTTCTTCTGTTGGATCGTAAGTGAACTCATACACATCTCGAGAACTAGCATCTCTTTTTAATGCTTTCCCATTTTTGTCAGAAACCTTGAACAAGCTATCTTTATTTAAAGTTACAACTTTATTATATTCTTTATTACAGGATAAAGGGATATTACATGTTTTATTCTCTTTTGAATCATTGGCATTATTATTAGAGTCTGCATGTTTTTTACTGGAACCACTTTTTTTAAATCTCCTTTGTGGTTTCTGTATTACTTCTTTGTTTTGTAATTGTTTAACTGATCTAATAATTCTGTTCTTAGATTTTGGTAAAGGTGAACTACTTTCTTTTATTTCTTGTGAACTCTCCGATGTTTTACTTTCACTGTGAAGTGTTCTTAAGTTTTTTCGCAGCTGCACCCTCTCTTTTGCAGAGACAACTTTAGTAGATATTTTTAATTCATTACTTTTAACTACAGGAGTGCTTGCTTTAATAGGTTGTACTGGGATGTACTTACTGGGACTGATAGAATGGTCTTCAAATTTTGATGGAAGCCGACAAATCCTTTTTGGACGACTGTCAGCTAAACTAGTTTCGACTATTTTAAGTGGTGATACCACGACTATTAATCTTTTTCGGCTTGCCTCACACTTGTCCTTATCCAAAGGTTCATAAATTTTATGAGAATTTTTACCCACTTGATTTTCAAAATTGTTTTTTGGCAACTTTTTGTTTCGACTTGACATAACCTTATCAAAATTCTTCATTTCACCAGAGACATTTTCAATCGTTTTTAATGTTCTTGTGCGAACACAAAGTTTTGGAGAAGTGAAAGGGTCATCATCAGATGCTGAATTAGTTTTATCAGATAGAGCTTTTCTTGGAGTTTTTGTATTTTTAGCTACATTTTTCAACTTTGACCTAATTGAAATAAAGTCATTTTCTTTCGATGTTAGGATAATTTTATTTCTTTTTGGTTTAGGCGGCATGACGCATAATAAAAACCAGATTATCAGTCACAAACAAATTACGCTGTTGTAAAAGTTTACATTTTCTTTAGAATCTTTTCGAACTACACGAATTAAATTACTAACAACATTAGATTTATCTTAATAGCTGCTAATTAAAACAATAAAACAATTGTTTATACAACTTTCGCTCGTTTTTTTGAGTTTGACAATTGACTTTGATAATAAAGTTTAATGTTACTATTGCAAATATACCTTTTATTTTAGAATTGTGTACATTAACGAAAGATAGAATTTATTATTCGGAAAAAAAGTAACTCCTCACAAATCCTATGATAAAGGAAAATCAAACAAAAGTTTTAACAGAAACAGTTTCGCAAATCATTCTTTTCTATTTTAACCTTCAGATTGTTTTTTAATAATCGGAGGCTGTGTTAATTCACCAACAAAAAAATCTGTTGTTGAAAGTTCTATGAAATATTGTTCTATGCATGGTTATAGAAAAGAAGAAAAAAAAGTACAAAACTTCCTGACTAATTTTGTTGTCGATTAAAAATACGATTAGTTCATTATCATGTGAAGTTGCGAAAAAATTCGTTTAATTTTAATTTTAGCTATAAATAAAAAGGCAAAGATAGCTGCTAATTTAATTTATAATTAGTTACTTTAAAGTCCGTTTTTCAAGTTTTAGTTTTCCTATTAAAAAAACAGAGCATCTGATAAACTTGGGTATTAATCTACTTTAGAGCAAATTTTATAACATTTATCTATAAACGAGCCATTTAAAGTTCATAAATAATAATAGTCATTCGTTTCTAAAAGAAACATATTATAGCATATTTTGTTTATTGAAACAAACTATGGCAACTTTAGATTCAATTCAAAAGTATCGTTAGTTTGATTTGTTCGATTCCAATCCGTTATCATTTTGAAAGTTGTACTGTACTGGTTGAATTTGTTTTAAATAATTCATTTGTTTTTTTTGCATTAATACTACGAAGTAATTCTTGTGCTAAAGTAAATAGGTGAAATTTAGATAATTAAATGACTAACCGTTAAGTTAACATCGTGTTTTTCTGTACATGAGCTGATTTCTAAAGTTTTTGTGTATTTGTATTTAAAATCTTGGTTTGTCAAACAATGTAAAAGCCATTAAATAAAAATAGAATAAATTCGACAGTCTGACATTTTTGCAGTGACTGCGGGATCATGAGCAGAAAACAATAATTCAATAAATACTTATAGATTAAGGCCTTTTTAACGTCTGAACCAAGAATAAAGAAATTACGAAAATGGTGGATTATGAAAATAATAAAGCTACCATCGATACCGTGCAGGTAGCTCTTCGAATAAGGCCTCTTATGCAGCAGGAAATAGAACGAGGATGTGATGAATGCATAGATGTTGTTAAAGGAGAGCCCCAAGTTCAAATCAAAGATCTTGCTTTTACTTACAATTTTGTTTTTCCGCAACATATTACACAACAGGAATTTTACGATACCGCTGTCAAAAGTCTAATAGGAAAATTGTTTCAAGGTACGTTTTAGATAATAACACAAATTTGTTTAATATTGAACACATGTTGAATAAATAATACTGATGGTGATGAAAATTAAAAAGAAATTAAACTACCCGATTGTTATACTTAATAAACTTCCAAAAATATTAAAAATATTGCTACTTTACCTATAAGTTTATATTAAGTATACAATTAATGTAACCAAAATAAAAAAAAAACAAAGTGGTTATGAAGTTACAATATGTTATTATATAAATCAAATAGTCTACTCAAGAAACAAGACGTAAATATTCGGCAGCTATATATAATATATACATACTTATTTATAAAATAATTAATAGGCTTATCCAATTACAAATAATATTCATTAACAAAAATAAACAAATATTGTACTTGCTTGTAGTATGAACTACAATGAAAAGGATTAATGATGATCAGAATGACCTAATTGTAAGTGTGGTTATACAATGAACATGTAAAAGTAGCAAAAAACAAATATTTTGCTAAATAATTTTCTTCCATATATCCACAACTGAAAAATCTAAATTTTTATTTTACAAATAACTCTTATTCACATTTGATTCCACTGACTTATTACAAGTATGCAGTGAATGTGTTTGGTAATATTACTTCATAATTTTGCTTACCTGTTCCTTTAAATCTGCTAATTTCATTTGTTGAACTCATGTGAGAAATGTCTTAATAAAAGTAGAATTTTTTTTTTACTGAAGCTTGGTTCATAGATTCAAATGGTAAGCATTTGTGGAGTACTTATTTCCTGTAAATTGTTTATATTCTTAGTAACAAAAGAACCATGGGCTTGATTTGCTATTTCTTAAACTTTGCATTTAGGTCTGTACCTTCTTTAAATCAATATTTTTTTACTTTATCAGGATACAATGTCACAATACTTGCTTATGGTCAAACTGGGTCTGGGAAAACATACACAATGGGCACAAATTATTCAGGTTCTGATGGGGATTCTACAAAGTTAGGTAAGTAATGGAAGAGATTTTTTTTTCCCTTTTATATAAAAGGTGATGTAATTGCTGGCCAATGAGGAAAAAATGGGCACATATTCACTTACTGTTTTCTAGAAATCTGGTAACTGATTTACAATATTGAGAAAACTGGCTAGAAGAGGTTTGCAAAAATATTAGTACAAAATTACACATCTTGTGGTCCCAGAACTAAATTAAGGACCTTTTCTGTATTATTAGGTGGTTATTTTTTGAGGCAATAATTTTGTGTGAGGAACCTATACAAACTTTTCGTTATGTTGGTAATTTTTAATGCTTTGGTGTTTTTATGCAATGTGGAGCAGGGCACACTGCTAAAATTCCACTCTGTTAACTAGAGTTATATCAATGATGTTACTAAAACTTGTAAGTGTAAATTGTAAATAACTGATTCAAATAACAAATTTTAGGTGTCATACCTCAGGCAGTTGCTGACATCTTTGATTTCATAGAAATTCATGAGGATAAGTATGTTTTTAAAGTAACTGTTTCTTTTATGGAGCTTTACCAGGAACAGTGTTTTGATCTTCTGTCTGGTAAAGAGCGAGCCCATAGTATAATAGAAATAAGAGAAGATATTAATAAAGGTGTTCATTTACCAGGTAATTTATTTTCTTATATAAGTATTATATTAACTGTCAGGACAATAAGAGTCTGTTTCCTATTTTATGAATAAGTTAGGTGACTGGTGACTCTATTATTACAGGTATTACAGAGCTGCCTGTATCATCCACCATGGAGACTATGATGGTACTAGAAAGGGGATCCATTGGTCGAGTAACAGGATCCACTGCAATGAATCAAGCTTCAAGTAGAAGCCATGCAGTATTCACCATTATTATTGCTAAAGAGAGCAAAACTGATAAGTGAGTAAAACATTTAGATTTTTTTTCTTAATATTCACCATTAACTATGTACAAAGTTAGTTGATAGTAAAAGTTTTTAGCAAAAGTTAAAAGAAAGTATAAGAAACATCTAGTGTCCATTGAATCTATTATAATTTACTAGATTTTTAGTTTCTGTATGTCATGAATTCTTATCTAGGAGTATTACTTTTCATTGGTGGTAGGTATCTGTTCGTATTTCTGATAACAAACTGCACCAATATTATTTTGTCTTAGTTTGAAACATAGTACTTGGTAGGTAGTAAAATTACTTCGATGAGAAGTCTTAAGATTTTCTTTTTAGGCAACAAGTACTATCTCATGCAGTGTATAATTATCATTCTTTCTAGCGCCACATTGTTGCGCCTAACATTCTGCTCATGTTATCACTTTGTGAAATAACAAAAGATCTTAAAGACAATCTAGTATCATTGCAAGATATAATGAATTCCTTTCAGAAATATTGCAACCACATCAAAATTCCACTTGGTAGATTTAGCTGGATCTGAACGTATTAAGAAGACAAAGGCCAGTGGTGAGAGGCTTAAGGAAGGTGTTAAGATAAACCAAGGACTCTTAGCTTTGGGAAATGTTATATCGGCACTGGGTGATGGCACCAATAGGAGTTTCATCAGTTACAGAGACAGCAAACTCACAAGGTTGCTACAAGGTAACATGAACTTTAATAAATACAAAACACAGTGTCAAAGATGTGACAAATTTCATTTTAATAATATTGAATTAATTGATGTTTCAATAGAATTACAATTTTATGTACAGTAATTAATGATTTTTAAATAACAGAAGTAACTTAAATAATTGAATACAGAGGTTCCAAGCGCCATTCCGCGGCCATAAGGTGTAGAGTTTGGTTGGTGACTGGCTTTATTTGGAATCCACCTGGCTAGCTACCACTCTAAAATTACAAATTTGCAGTATGACAATTTCTCGCTGTCTACAAATGAGAAATAGACTATACTAGGCAAGCATGCTTTACTATCAAATATGTCAGATTCTTGAGACATAATATAATATGTAATTGAGGTCCAGCATATTGGCCTATAATATATAAATAAAGCTTAAAAGAAAAAAAATATTTTATTCATTATATACATAAGTCATTTTATAGATATTTCAATCCAGTGAAAATCGCAGGGTAAAGAGAAATTCTGGTGGTATTGGAACGATAGCACTAGATTTTAATTGAGGAGTCCCATGTCTAGTAGTAGAATGCGGGGAGCTGAAATGATGTGATGACACAGTTTTAATTATTAAAAAATGTATTGATTCTTGTTTACCTTTGCAGACAGTCTTGGTGGAAATTCATTGACGTTGATGGTGGCTTGTGTAAGTCCTGCTGATTATAATTTAGACGAGACGGTGTCGACGCTGAGATATGCAGATCGAGCGCGCCGCATTCGCAACAAACCTATCATAAACCAAGACGCGAAGTCCGCCGAGATAGTCAGGTTATATATTTTTTATATTTAACGACAAAACGAGAAAGTCAAAATGTTTAGTAGGTGGTAAGCAATTTGTCTGTCCATAAGATAAAGGTGGTAGTGTTAAGATACGTTCTCGACAGCACATTTTTTTAATTCTACTAATTGACGAGATGAGCAAGACATTTATCTGTTGGTAAGTGATACGCCTGCCCATAATAATGTCATACACTGCAAAACATTGTGCTGGTCATCTTGAGATATAAGATGTTGACATGTTATAATCCCAGTAATTATATTACTACATTACCCTTCAAATCAGAACACAGTATTATTTGTACACTATTGTTTGGCGGTAGAAATATATGCTGCGGTATCTAGACGATCTCCGGCAACAGAGACCTACAATCGTTGCGCTGGGCACATTATAACATATCTTTTATTACCCAATAACTTCAACTATAGCAGATACGATCGAAATTCAGGATTGATTATTCATTATCATATGACATTTGTAATTGGCGCTGTGGTTGTAGCTAACTACCTTACCCAAATTATTGTGAGTATAAATCTACGTTAGTGGTTCGTAATGAGCAACCGTTTGCCTTTCCCATACATTCGGTTCAAAATGGTTGTTGCCTTTATGACCTTTGAAAGAAATATAAAGTTATGTTCAATAGCTTTGATTGCATCCAATGCAATCCATCATAAGTTTATTTTTTACTTTTTTCAGATTAAATAATTTGGTTAATGAGTTGAGGGTTCAGTTGTTGGGTAAATTTCCTATGGTTACTGATCAGAACAATGAGCGATTACAAGAAGAGCTAGAGAGAGAAAAGTCGAAATATGCAGAATTATTAAAAAAACACAAACAAGTGACGGAGCATCTTAGCAATATGCTGGTTGAGAACACTAATCTTTGCGAAAAAGCTCTGCTGGCTGAGGCAGCTAAGGATAAAATTGAACGTAAGCTCAATGAGCTGACAGAGCAATGTAATCAAACTATTGAAAATATGAATACCACTGACAAGAATCAAGGTGATGATGAACGTAGGAATAGCATGGTAGACTACATCAAGGAAATTAAATTTAGACTAGAAGATTTACAATCTGTTAATATAAAAAGTAATGAGGAATTGATCGATCATGAGATTAAATCATCGTTCGTTAAAAATGATAATGGATGCGATAAAATAGACGATGATATGCTTATGAATGAAGATCAAGCTGTGATGGAGGAAGAGAAGCGTGCTATGGGCCAGGTATTGCACAAAAGTATTTTATTACTTTCGGGTTGGGTAATGTGGCATATTTTTTAGTAATACAACTCCGTGTCACCCACAGTCACAAGGAGCCCCGATTTTGCTATAGAATTCACCAGTGTCGACAGATTAAAAAACACCTAAATCTAGATTACAACTTACATGCTTTCTAGAATTATGTGTATATATTTATAGTATATCATTACTAAAAGTTTTCTTTTATTAGACTAAGCAATGAGATCACTGAGCCCTTCACCTGTTGATAAATGATACGCCCGTCTATAATAATGTGTTGCTTGTTAGGATGATATACACTGCAACACATTGAGCTCGTCGCCCCTAAGGAGTGAAGTGATAATTGTTCACATAGTTCATTGTTGCCATCAATCATTCCTTTATATTTCATTTTTAAGATTGGTAGATTGGTTGCAAGTATCATTTGAAGATATTGTATTATAGATTAATCAGCTCTACAAATTGTAATCTTTAAACTCTAGGTCGCATTAAATCAAGAATTACAAGAGTTGAACCGCGCAATGGCTATAAAGGCGTCTGTTGTCCAAGCGATTCTGGCTAACAATAAAGAAATGTTAGAAAGCCACAACAATTTGAAAGAGAATGAAGAAAAAATTGCACACTTGGAAAAGGAAAGAGATGAGCTTATGCAGCAGCTCAAGCAAACTAAGGTAAAATATTTTCTGTCAAAGACGACAATGTTCTTGGTAGTTACTGTTTGGAACATCAATACTGCGATATCGTCAGCTTATAAATTACGTTACCTAGATACAAGAAAATTAGATCCTGGTGGTTTTTTAGACTTACGTATATAATGATATTAAATAATAATAAACAACCTTCTCTAATAAGAAGACAGTTAACACTGTTTATAGTATCTTAAAGGGGTTGGGGATTAAACTTGCGCCTCTTGGACAAGTATTGTTTCGTCAACTGCACTTGCAAACTGCGCTCTAAAACATTATAAGTCGTTTTATGCAATGAATTTGAAATAAAAAAAAATATAAAACCATATACTGCTCACTATCAAAAATGACGTATTTAAACCTGCAGAGTAAAGATCCGTCACACGAGGAGCGTCGCACTAAAGTGTCCGCTTTGGAGTCGGAGATATCAGAGCTGAAAAAGAAGTGTCAACAGCAGGCCAACATTATCAAGACAAAAGAGAAAAATGAAGCGAAGATCGCCGCGCTCAACGCTGAGCTTCAAGCCATGAAAGCAACAAAGGTACGTTTCTTCCATAAAATATAGGAATTTGGACTAGAAGATCATGAACAGTGTGTAGTTTAGATGGTGTTAGGGTTTTTGTATTGACAAGTTACGGTAGATTTACAACGTGGTGGTTGTAATCACTACCACTACATTGAGAAGCTATCGGCACATCTGCATTGCCATGTTGAGACTATCAACATATGAGAACCAGAGTATTCTGGTTCTGCATGCTTCTATAACCTAATTGTAATTCAACATCATTAAGGTCAAGTTTTTAATGATTTTGGATAAATTCGTAATAAATCTGCTGAACCGATATTTTTTTTTAAAACAGGTTAAGATTATAAAACAAATGCGCGAAGAAAGCGAGAAGTTCCGCAAATGGAAGGCGGATAATGAACGAGCTATGCTACGCTTACGAAATGAGGACAGGAAGCGTGCAACCGCCATGGCCAAGATGGAATCGCTCCATGCCAAGCAGCAGAACGTACTTAAACGGAAGATGGAGGAAGCAGTCGCTGTCAATAAACGTCTGAAGGTAATTTTCTATAATTAAATTGTGTATGACGATGACAAAAAAAGTTCTGCCATTCAAAATAAAAAACAATTCCATTTTTCTAATATCTAGTCTTTTATATTCACTTAGGAGGCACTAGAACGACAAAAGCAGTCCCAAATGAAGCGCAATGCCAAAGGCAATGTGAAAGCTGGAGCATTCCAACAATACATCGAACAAGAGTTGGAAGTTCATCTCAGTATTGTGGAAGCTGAGAAGTCATTGGAAGAACTTATGGAGTACAGGTGAATATGTTTTATTTTATTTTTTTCCGACGAGATTAACAGGTTTTTAATATGATGGTAAATAATAACCATAACAATATGGACCTAGTTAGAATGATCAAAATCGAAACAAAAATCAACATATGTTACATAGCCATAACAGTGTTTGGTGTCTCTTATTAGGCATAACAACACCTATGCCAGGAGATACCATCCCTACTTATCATATATGATTTGAGTTTTTTGTTGTAATAAGTTTAAAGTGCTGATATTTGCGTATTGTTACAATTACCACGTACTTAACGGTAAAGGAAAATATCGTGAGGAAACCAGCACACTGAAATTATAGTTGTGCGTGTGTGTGTGGTAGCCCCAATAAAGTGGCAGCAGGCTCGCCCTCTGTTACATGGGACCTAATCTGACCACATCTAGCGAAAAGTGGGTGTTTATTCGACTCTGCCTACTGCTACTGGGAAAAAAGGCGAGATAGTATTAAAAAAAAATCAAGAATTTGCATACCCGCGCGGGAGGGTATTTTGTGTTTTAGCGTGCGTATTTATTTTCGTTTTGTTTTGAGTAAAATATGTATACACTAATTATACATTCTAAATATATCTATAGTCTAAATATACAGTGATGATAAACACTGCAACCCATAATTTATACTAAAAAATTAGTTAAAAAGAAAAAGTACAATACCGGGAAAAAATAATACATATTCCATGATGCAAAAAGCTTTAGTGGAAGCAAATTATAAAAATTTATACATTGTGAGTAAAACATATGCATACCACGAATTGAATGTAAACGGGTAGTAGCTCACACACAGATATTCATAGCAGAAAAAAGAATCCTGTATTATTATCAACATATAACTTTCAGGGCGTTGGTAAAAGAACAACTGGATAATCTTCGAAATAGTGGAGATGACGAAGTCACAAAGAAGAAGATTGCCGAGTTAGAGGATGACCTGACTCTCCGGAAAGCTCAAATATCTGATCTACAACATAAGATATTAACAGCGGATCAAGGTATAATTTTTTTTGTACAGATGCAAATTAGTAAAATATATTATTGTCCACTATAATTTAAATATGAAGGTTTCTTGTATGTGATCCTTAATGATTAATAGTTAAGGCACATATGATCTAAAAGTTAATTCAATAATAATACTGCTGATCTTGAGAAACTAACGTGTGTAGGACCAGAGCACATAGTGTATATGTGATGACTTCAGGTTATCGTAGACACCATCGCAGGGTCTGTTTCAGCCGTCGAACAGCAGTATGCTGACTGTGTTTCGATTTAAAATATATTGTAGTTAGTGAAATTATTGAAATGGGACTTAACATCTTGTCTTTACGCTATGCGTACAATGTAGTCCAGTGTTTATTACATCCTAATCATATATATGGTATATGATATATGGGCAGACCTATCACTTACCTTCAAGTAATAGTCTTGCTGGTTTATCTCCTTTGTTTAATAAAAAAAAACTTAGATGCATTATTGCATTGATTCAACAAGAGGAAATGCACACGCATATTTGAAGTACATGTATACGTAATTGTCAGTTATGGTATATTAAGAAAAAGTAGTAGCAAAGTTTCTTTATTATTATTAAATAAATATAAATATTTCGGTTGCCGGAGACCGTCTAGGTAGGTACCACCGCAGCACCTATTTCTGCCGCCAAACAGTTGTGTGCAAACTTTACTGAATTCCGGTCTAAAGAGCGCTGTAGCAATTACTGGGATAACGAGTCTCGACATCCTATGTCTCAAGACTACGAGCACAATGTGGTGCAGTGTATACCATTTTTACTAGCGCTACGTTGTTAAGGGCAAGTGTATCACTTATCATCAAGTGAATGTCCCACTCGTTTCGTTGCTTAATGGATTTAAAATTAAAAGAAATTTAGATGAAAATTGGGTAAAAAGAATCTTAAAGTGGAGGAGGTTAAGAGAGTTAGTCTTTTTTCAGATAGATTTACATCGCATTAGAGCGGTTATATTTGGGTGAATGCAAAAACTGAGGCTATGATGAGATGAAAATGTAAAATAAAACTTATTTGCAGAAAACAAATCGCGCACCCAGTGGGATAACATACAATCGATGCTGGAAGCAAAAGTGGCTCTGAAATGTCTGTTTGATCTATTAGTGGACACAAAGAGAGAATTGCAAAATCAGAGCGAAAAAGGTTATCAGGCGCGCTATGAGCAAGTCAAAGAAGAGCATGACAGGCTGGCGATGCAGTACGAAAATAGTAAAGCTGAGTTTGAGAGGCAGCTGGCCTTAGTTAAGCTGCAGAGTGAGCAGAAGGTGGGTTTTCATTACTAATTTTGTAGTGAGTTTAGTGATACAGTGTTAATGAGCCGTCTCTCAGGTATTGATTAGATTTAACATAACTTTTCCCTTTAGGCAATAATTATAATAGTGCTCTAAATATGTTTGTATATATCTTGCTTGTTATGTGGAACTTTTTAACAATAAAAACTATGGAAAGCACCATATGCCAAGGTTGACTTAGGCTTATTTAAATTAACTTGGTGTAGGTTTCGCTTACTACTTACCAAGACAATCTGTTTGTATTAAGGAAAAATCGTAAAAATTATAGATGATGAGTAACATTTTGTGCATTCTTAAACAGCTCTCTTAATGTTCTTTTATGGAGCTGATGGCCAAGTGCTTGTTGGCTGGATATCATATATGCAAGTAAACTGTTATTCTTGAAACGTTTTGGTTTGTCGCGTGCGACCTCCTTACAAACTAATCTATCACAACTATATATGACACCTTTATTTCATCATCATCATTATCAACTTTTGTTTATTCATAGCTGGATATAGGTCTTCTCTTAATGTTTTCCACCAAATGCGATTTTCAGTTTCTCGCATCTACCCACTTCTGACCGCCTTGATTATGTCATTGGTCCATTTGGAGGGAGGGCGTCTTACACTTGCGTCTTGTACGCGGCCTCTACTCCAAGTCGTCTCCCTCATCGGCCATCACCAACATGACAGAAATGGCCGGCCCATTACCACTTCAGCTTGCAGGTTTTGAAAGCTATGTCGACAACTTTAGTTCTCCGTCGAATTTCTTCGTTCCGGATTTTGTCCCTTAGCTCATAGAAATGCCAATCATAGCTCTCTCCATCGCTCGCTGTGCTTCTTTGGTAGACCAGGTCAATGGTCAGCTGCCATGTCTCCGTGCCGTAAGTGAAGGTGTGGAGGACGTACTGGTTAAAGACTTTCGTCTTGAGACATTGGAGTATTCGCGTGATAAGGAGGTGACGGAGTTTCCCAAACGCTGCCCAACTGAGCCGAATGCGTCTATCGATCTCTTTGTTGAAGTTCAAGCAGCCAAGTTCTATAACCTGTCCGAGCTAGATGCATTCTTTATAAATTCCATTTCTTTTTAGTTGAGCGCGTTAGTCGCTTTGCAACGAGGCGTGGTGGGCAGGAGCAATAGCAGTGAGGCCTGCAAACAACTGCAAAATGTTATACAATACCAACAAGATCGTTTGGAGCAAGTGGAGCAAGAAAATGTATGTAGTTTTGCAAAAGATTAATGTAATCAACATCTTGATAATTATTAAAATATTACAATTAAGTAAGTCTTTTTATGGTAGATAGATAGAACAAAGCCATAAATATATTTTTTGTCTCTATGAATATCTATTGCTATGAAATGATAGAGGACTATTAAAATTATAGATGATATATACTTGTAGAGTTTTAAACATTAAGAATTATTTACAGAAAAAATTAGCTGATGAACTTGAAGAATTACGCTCGGCCAGTCAGTGTGATAAGAGAGAACCTAAATTGGACATGGAAAAGGATATGCTGTTTACTGCACTAACTGAAGGTGATGAAGAGCAAGCTCTGGACCCCATTAAATATCCAGATGGAATGTTGGCGCCTACAGTCAAGCGGATGCAGGTGAAAAAAATACTTTCGTAATTTTTTGGAGAACAACAATGGTGCTAGTTAAGATGATATTAGTTAAAATAATTAATTAATAGTTAGTTAATTTAGATATCGGAATCGAACCAGTGACCTATATAAATGAAAGTCGAATTTCCTCGGTGTGTAAAAAACTAAAAGAGATCTTTTATTTAATTTTGCAGCGCTCTCGTCTAACAATGGATTTCAGTGGAAAGGATACAGAAGACTTAAGGGCCCCTAAGCGCAACAGCGACGGCGCAATGCACTGCATCTGCCGAGGTTCCTGCTCAACCAAGATGTGCGGCTGTGTAAAGTCTGGCGTTGGCTGTAAAGGGGCGTGCCGCTGTCAGGCGGCGCTTTGCAAGAACCGCTCCGGAATCTCCTCCGACAGCGAAGATAAGGAAAATCAGGTACAACCAGACTGCGCCATTTTAAGAAGTGGACAAAGATAACCACACATCTTTGACCAATTTTTGATCCCATTTAGCCCAACCAATCAATTAAATATATCCGATCAGGAGTTATTTTATTTTGTCACTTAACATCATGTCAAATTAAGGTCATATTACCTTTTTGTAGATAAAAATACCAAATTAAATATTTTACTTCAAATATTCACTTTTTCATCATTACAAATGGTGTATATTTTCTTCATTCCAGCCTTCTAGTTCAGAGTACAGCTCGTCAGAGATCCCCCAGACATCTTACTTTGACGAACGGTGAGTGGTTCGTCGTTTTATAACTATAAAACGAATCTCGTCACTGCAACACTAAGGGTTTGAATATGTTTAGATTTGAATCGTCACAGGAAACGAATGAAAACACCATGAGAACTTTGAAAACTATAAACCGTTTATATGGACGAGGTCCTCGTCTATCACCTGCTTTTTCAAAAGGCGACAGTCCCAAACAGAGATGGATGTTGGGGCTCCTGCTGTACAACACTTGTGTGGCTCCGATGTCGACATATTGCGCGAGCAGTATCCTCCAGTACGGAATGGATGCCGCCATATATAACGTGATGGGGAGCATCTTCGGATTTCTAATGCGGGAGGTCACTAATTCGATCTTCGGATTGCCGAACTATGCGCTTATTGCTACATAACTACCGTCAGCGCAAAATTACTCTCGTCAATTTTGGAATTTCACCATACTTAACAACATATGTTTTAGTTAATTCAAAAACCATAATTTCCTTTATTTCCAAAAGGCGTACCGAGAAGTACACGTTCTATAAAAACTTATCTGGCATTTGGAATATATTCCGGAAGAAGGGACATTTTAAAACTACCTCATGCTGTAAGTGCATAGTTCTGCAAAGCATTTGTAGTTATATATGTAGCTTAATTCGCATTCTGTATTTTCCATGTAGCTACATCAGTATATCCATATATTTACCTATTGTGTTTAAAGCGAAATTAGCTCTGCAGAACTATGACTGCACTAGTGGTTGTCAAGCATACGTGAAGCCTTTAGTGACCTCATGCTGTTAGAGCTAGATACTTGGTCTGAACATACTACTATAATAAGTAGAGTGTTATGAAGTAATGAAAATAAGATCAATATTACCAAAAATTGAATGAGGGTATACCGATATTTGTTATTATCGACTGAGAAACGAACGGTCATGATATACTTTAGCGCCTATAACAATTTCCCCCACTAACAATAGGATGTTATGCCAATCGCGTGTCAAGCGTGTTTCAAGTACGCGCCACGCGTGGAGGGAACGGAAAATGAAAAATTTGGAGCCCCCATGTAAGGGATGTCCTAGGAGTTGAGCTTCTTCATTTGGCACTATAGTACATATAGACTGCTGACGATTGAAATAGAATGTGTAATTGTACATACATACATTTCATTCAATAACTATACCATTGTCACAAAATTTATTTGTTTGTTTAAAATAATATGTATATGCATTTTATAAATCATATATTTTTTCTACAGAAATCACCTTGATGCTACCTATGTAAAGAAGAAGAAGAGTTTTTTTTTTCCCCCTGAACCTGAACATTAAGAGGTAAACTTTTTACAAATCATGTTTTGTTATTATGAGATACAAGAATGACGAATTTTATTAAATAAAGTTTTAAAAATGAAAATACATTACTACCATATGGTATTTATAAATTTCAATATTAGATATTAAGTTTCATTACTCCAAGTCCAAAGTCCTTAAAAGTTTTTATTATACAAATATAATAAACAGTAAGATATTCTTTTGAAATAAACAGCTGTCCCATGGGTCGGCAACCTACCTTCATAACTGTAGGAGACTTCATTATACCGGAAGTATAAAATATAAAAATAATAATGACAATATCTTTTATCAGAATTTCTCTACTACCGGCATTTTGGATGATTTTGAATCGCGGCTAGAAAAGTTCGTGGCACCCTGGTCACAGACACGTGGTCTTAGTTAATCGGGCATATTTTCCTTTATTTTATCCTATGGTTTCCAGATTCACGCGACTTGAATTTGATGCAGCTGAAGTGGCGACTTGTCAATGGGACTAACAGCTTCACATAATCCTGAAAAAAAGTTACTTCGATATTTTTTTCTTACAGATTGAATGAGGAAGGCTTGCCTAAGAGAAGAATGAAATCTATAGTAGAATGTTTCTTTTCTACTCGTATATCCAGATTTGACATGGTATGCTATTTTTATTAGTGTCTTGCCTAGCTTATCATTTATAATGTAAATTAGCTGTATAATGTATGAAATTATGATGCAATTATTTTAAGGAGGTTTTAATTACATTGGATATCCGTTTGTGTAAACTGCAAATAGAGATGGGTGAAAAAAATTGTGGAGTATAACTCTAAATAAAGTTTATTTATTGGTATCTGAGTATCATTATCTTGTTTATACCTATTTGTGTATGATTAAGCCCTGGGTACTGTCCAATTGACGTTGGAGGTATTTTTACAAAGTCAAGGGTAGTAGCTTGCCACAGGTGGGCTGAAAATACCCTATCACTAACCAAACTCCTTACTCCGTGTTTCAAAGGAAGCATTTAGATACTGCTCTAATAGAAAATTGAACTCGTGGCAGATTTACATCAATTATCAATTTTTTAAATAGGTGTCCGCTCTAGTTCTGTGTAAAATGCCGGCGTGACCGATTCCATTGTATTTTTAATAAATTCGGATATAACTTGGAAATTGCATTCTATACGAAATAACTCCACCCAGACCAGAGAGTTGGAGTAACTTATATATCAATGCGAGAAACAATGTGGTGCTGTGTATATCTTAAATAGCGGCATTTTTTTTTATTACTCATTGCTGCGCGACGAGCGATAGTGATATAACGCTAGTTAGGATACACGGAACCATTTTGAGCTCGTCGCCTTGATATATATGTTAAGGCTCGTTACCTCCAGTAATTTCACTAGCTACAGCTCCCTTTAAACCGGAACAATAATGTTCATACCCTGCTGCTGGGTGATAGAAACAGGAGTTTTGATAGTTTCTCTCAAAACGATGCCTGGCAATAGAAACCTACCACCAGTACAATCGTACTGCCTTCACCATTGTTTCATAGTTTCGTAGAATAAAAAGAAACATCCTGAAGCTGAGTATCCCGTGCTGAGCAACGCTCCAGACTATGGCTACGTCGTATCCTCGTCGCACCGAAAGTGATGCGGCGAAATTTTGCAATCGTCAAAAAATTGCCTGATAATAAAAATTGTTTGTTTCCTTTTTATGTTTAGGATTTTTCCATCAAAGTCGACCAGTTCCGTCGATTGTTAAGCAACGAAAGAATCTCCATTGATTTTGTGAAGCCAAAACAGAAAACTATCGAAATATCTCAGATTCCACTCGATGGGCAACATTTGTTTATCAAACATCTGTGCATAACCGGTAAACATATTTTTAATTATTGTATATGTCATCTGAAGGCATTGGCTTAAATTTTTTTTTATCTTCACTTCATTCTATACTACTACTTCATTAAAATACCGTTTTTCCAAATCCAAGGCATTAGGATAATAAATATGTAAAAAATGGTAATTAATTTCAAATGAATAGTTTATTCTTATATATTTGGGATCCTAACAAAAAAAAAAACCTAAATTTTAAAAATGTGTAAGTACATTTTTTACTGAGGAATATCTACATATCGATCGATGTAGAGATTGGGGGAGGCCTATGTTCAGCAGTGGACGTCTATCGGCTGATGATAATGATATCTACATATACTTGAAGCATAGCTCCTTATCCTCGTACTATCGCAATCTTCAGCGTCAATCAAGCCGGATCGTAGTAATGTTTGCGCACAATTGGTTGGCGGTAAATCAGCTCTGCATTGGCACTAACTTCGACCGCCTCTGACAGTAGAAACTCAACTGACAATGCAATAGATTCGTATATTATAGTTTCAATCCCTTTACAGCCACTGTTAACTTATACCATCCATCATCAGTCGACAGACACTAATGGACATAGGCCTTCCCAAAGATCTCCACATCGATCGTCCCGGCGCTGCCCTTTTCAGTTTTTTATTTCTGTCAAAGAAATTAACTTAAATGTAATGATGACAGATTACGTCGGAGCTCGTTTATATAGAGATCGTAATGCTGCGCCTATTAATGTATATCTATAACATAATAACGATGTGAAAATAGTAAGGCATTCCGTTTAAAAGCCAGTGAGGAAATTTTATACTTTATTTCCTTCTTTACTTCTTCTTTTATTTTTTTCTTCTATTTATATTTATACCTCTTTCTGATCACTTATAAAACTATACTCATAAATTTGTATTCCTTCCTTTCTCGTTGAAATAATACAGACAAGTCTTGTATATCTCGCTACTCTCTTTTTTTTATTCAATTAAGTGACGAGACGAGCAGGACGTTGATCTGATGGTAAGTGTTACGCCTACTTATGACAACGTGGCGCAAGGTAGAATGGTATACAGTGTACCACATTGTACTCGTCGCCTTGAAACAAAAGATTTTGAGTCTAGTTATCTCATTTATTACACTAGTTACAGCGCTCTTCAAACCGGAACACAGTGGTGTTTGCACACTACTGTTTGGCAGCAGAAATAGACGTTGTTGTGGTAACCTACCTAGACTGTCTCCGGCAAGAGAGATCTACCACCAGTAAATAATATATAAATAAAGAATGTGTATATTAAATTTTATGACAGGTGATTGGTGGTAGCAAGTCTCTGTTGTCGGAGACAGTCTAGATCGGTACCACCGCAACCCTTATATCTGCCGCCAAATAGTAATTTGCAAATATTACTGTGTTCCTGTTTAAAGGGCGCTGTAGCTAGTGTAATTACGGGGGGTAACGAGGCTTAACATCTTGTCTCAAGACGACGAGCACAATATGGTGCAGTTTATAACATCCTAACTAGCATCACGCTGTTATTAGTAGGCCTATCACTTACCATCAGGTGAAGGTCCGGTGATCTCGACGCTTCATTAAATATAAAAAAAATCACAACACACCACACCACCTTGCGTGTTAAGCTTATCTAGAGGTCCCTGGCATAAGTAAAAGGTTAAACCTAACGCATAATAAACTTGGTAAACCATTCGGCCGTCGGGTAAACACAAGTTTGAGTCATATCCCGGAGTTTGTCGTCGAACCTTGGCCGACATCGTCCTGACGTGATCAGACGTCATGCAACGTTATACTAAAGTAAGAAAGCCTTGTCGATACTATCAGACCGCGAACTCGAACAATATTCGATTTGTTAGATCTTTGGATGATTACTTAATTTTCATTTACATTCTATATAAGGCGAAGGCTAAGGCTCAATTCCTCTCAATGAACTCTGGAGATCTTTAGGAAGACCTATGTCCAGCAGTTGATGATGATGATGATTCTATATAAGAAAAGTTTATAAAGATAAACTAATAACAATAACAATTGATATTACTCTATCTCTATCTTTATACAACGAAGCGACGAGACGAGCCGGACGTTCACCTAATGGTAAGTGATACGCCCGCCGATAACAATGTGGCGCTAGATAGGATGTTATACACACCACCACATTGCGCTCGTCGTCTTGACACAGGTGTTGAGTCTTATTACCCCAGTGATCAAGCGCTACAGCGTCTTCAAACGAGAACAGAATACTGTTTGGCAGCTGAAGTAGGCGCTGCGGCTGTACTTACCTAGATAGTCTCCAGTAACAGAGACCTACCAGTAACCGAAAAATATTTTTATTTTGCGTTTCTTTTGTAAAAGGTTAAAATATATTAGTAATTGTTTTAATTTAGTTTTTGTAGGAAGTGGTTTTTTTAAATCGTTTAATAAAACGGCATAAAATTTAAACTAGCGGTTCCCAGCCCGCTTTCAGAGATATTCTTATGAGTCTCTACATATATAGAAATCTCATATATATGTTTAGATAACAAACGAAATGATAAGACATTATAGTAGAAAAAGCTAATTACTGTTTAAGTAGTGTTATAAATTTTTCTCTAGTATAAAAATAATTTAGGCTTAAAAAAGTATTACATTGTTAGTAAATTTCTGGTAGTAGGTCTTTTGCGAGAGATCGTATAGGTAGGCATCATCCGCAGCATCTATTTCTGCCGTTAAATAATAGTATGCATACATTACTATGTTTCGGGTTTAAGGCGCTATAGCTAATGTAATTACTGGGGTAATGAGACAACATATTATTAAGACGACGAGCACAATGTGATGCAGTGTGTAACATCCTAACTAGCGCCACGTTGTTATGGACAGGCTAACCACTTAATATCAGGTGAACATCCGGCATATGTCGTCGCTTCGTCGAATATAAAAAAGTAATAATATTCAAAATTTCATTGTAAGTATTAATAAGTTACATTGTTTTATACATTACGTATATTACATGTATGATCATGTATTATGTATTTTAAACACTATAACATGTTACATTCCACCGCTGGACTTAGGCCACTTCCAAAGAGCTTCACGAATACCAGTCTCACGCTTTTCACTGATACTGTTTAAAATGTAAATCTACTAATTAAAGCTTATTGATTTTATTTCGAGACAAAAGTCAGAGTTATTTTGAATCGTAAACAGTTAGTGAGGGTTCACGTTTCGCCACAAGCAAAGAAAGGCTCGGAAGCGCGCTTTCGATGTTTACGGGGAGAAATCTCGGACCGGTTGCGGCTCCGCTCAGTTCGTCAGTGTTGTACGACGCGCCGGCATCGAAACACGTCCAATTTTTATTTATTGTTAATTTAAAAATACGTGTTAACATTTTAGATTTCGATCACATCGGAATTTCGACAAGTGTTTTATCGTCGCGTGTTTAACTTGTGCTCACATGAACTGTATTAAATTTTATTATTAAATTCTGTTAGAAAGTGCTCTCGGAGTGTTTTTCTGGCTGCCACCGGTACGTTATTTAGATATATATACATATAATATTAATGTTTGTCCACAACAGAATTAATTGAAGGTCCGGTGCATCGTGTCGCCACCATTCGTCTGCTTCTTAGAGAGGTTTCTCTCGGTTAGCATTTCACCTAGTTTCGCGGCGTTGATGACCACGGCGATCAGGTTACCTACTGGCATCTTTCTATTTTGGGGCTAATTTCACTTGTCGACAGTGAGTTATGACAATTTAATAAGTTTAATGATATAATGGATTTTATTAAAAAAATTCAATTGTATAAAATGCTTAGTAATGATCAAAAAATAAATGAAAGTTACTACTTTTAAAGCGAATTTCATTCTTTCACTATTGCGTGTCAACTAACAGTGAAGCCAAATAGATGTTACACAAAAACGAGAGATTGAGTAAAAAGAAAGTAATTTTTCATTATTGTTGTTACTCATAAAATTTTAGTTAAATGTAATTAATATTATTTAACCGTATAAATTTTTGTCAAAGAAAAACATTATTATCTCAATTGTCAATATATAATTAAAAGTTTTAAGATATGATAACAATTGATCAGTTAAAAATTATTAAGGGTTTATTGTAACTTACGGGTGTAAGGGGTCCCGCAGAACAACTCACGGGACCCAAGCCAACCTCACCTGCTCGCGGTGCACCCTGCTAATCAAAAAACGTGGCTCTGGCTCCCACCAACCCGCATTGGACCAGCGTGGTGGAAAGTGGCCCGAATCCCCCATATGAAACCTTACAAACGACAGCCCCTGCTGCTGGGTGATGCGGGCGGCTCAGGACTAATCGATGAGGGGATCTTTGGGGGATACCTACGTCCAGCAGTGGACGTCTATGGCGGTATCGTAACTTCTCAAAATTTAAACAATACGGAGAGGTACATAGCAACCATCAGTTTTAGCAAATGGTATACCATTAAGGTGTACACTTAAATATAAGTAGAGTACATTTAGATACAAAATTTATTTAAAGCTGATTTTTAATTATTCAACTAAACTACGATACGAGTTGGAATTAGCTCGTTGCGTATTGTATTCGTCTATAACAATTTGAAGTTAACTAAGATATTTTCTTAACAACACATTGCGCTCACAATTAAAACAACATTTTAAGTCACCAATAATTAAATTAGCTGTAAGTAATTTTGTTGGATTTCGCACCCTGTAAACAGGATTATAGTTATAGCTTATATATTTCTCGTTCGATCGTTTTATAACTGAATTCGTACCTCAAAGTAGTACGTACACCCGGATGATGATTAATTCTTTTAGTTCTTTGATTCTGGGCTTGTGGAACTTGACACTGCGAAACTGACATCGTCAGTTTAAGCCTAGTACAAATTTCCGCTACTGTACTTAAATATTTTGTATATTTAATAGTAATTAATCTCTAGTCAAGAATTTAAAAGTGACAAACATGTTCGTAATATTTCAAACTCACATATAATAGAGTTCAACGAGTATAATATTTTTGCGTAATCGTTTTTTAAATAAAACTTATTACTTAATATTAAGTTTAATTTCTGTTTATTTAAAAAAATCTGAAAGTTTATAATAGACTTTTTTTCGGACTTTCCGCATATACAGGGTGAAAGGTAATAGATGTAAAAAATCTGGAGAGGCTAAAGTATAGCTCGTATCCTATCTATCTATGTATGGAATACCCCATTCAAAAACAATGGTTCTAAAGTGTAATTATATATAATTTTGTAAATATTTTTCAAAAAATTCTCGATTTTCTGGGAAAACATACGATGATTTTATTTCTACACAAATTTTAATGTAATAATTATTGTTTAATCACTGTTTTATTAAATTAAATTCATAATCATCACTTAGAGGCTAAAATTTTTAAATTAAGTTCTTTAAAAGTCGTGACAGTAAAAAATATATGACGCCTAATTTTTTCCTAGAAAATCTAGAATATTTTGAAAAATATTTAAAAAATTAATAACTCCGGAACCATTGTTTTTGGATGGGGTATTCCATACATAGATAGATAGGTTACGAGCTATACTTTAGCCCCTCTAGATCTTTTACACCTATTACCCTTCACCCTGTATATCATTTCTTCATATACTAACATAACGGTACATGACATAAAAACTCATATTATTCCAGTACAGCCGTGTGGACAACATTACTGTACTCAATTATATATCATACAAATAACTGTTGAAAATAACTTACTGTTAATAATAATTATGCAATGTAACAGTAGTGTAATTATGTTGTGGTAATCATGTGATAGCTAAGTTTTTAAATAACAAATTTCGGAAGAGCGTCGGTTCGATCACCACTGAGCTTCCGTTGAAAGAAAACATCGTAAAGAAACCAGCATGATCTAAGAAAACAGCTTTAACATCACTTCCACCAACGCACACTTGGCATGTGAATAAATATCCTTTACTCTCTCCTTGAAAGAAGATTTCCAGTCCCTGCTGTGGATACATTAAGTGGGTTGTTAATTTCAATCTTGTGATTTAATGGTATTGAATCCGTTCTTGAATTCCAATTAAGGTATTTCTTATGTTTAAAGTTTTTAACTTAGTAATCGCTGTTTACAGAATATTTGTAATTACAAAATACAATGACATGTATATTTTATGTCATATTTGTTTTTATTTAACGAAGCGATGAAATAAGTATGACGTTCATCTGATATTAAATGTGGCGCTAGTTAGGATGTTATATATTGCACCACGTTGCGCTTATCGCCTTCAGACATAAGATATTGTCTCGTTTGTCCACTAAATAGACTAGTTACTATGCCCTACACATCGGAACACAGTAATCTTTGCACACTGTCAGCTGCAATAGGCACTACGGTGGTACCCACTTAGATGGTTTCCGGCAACAGAGACCCACCTCCAGTGAAATATGTTATATATATAATATTACATATATACATGTGTCATATTTATATACAGTTTCTTCATGTATCGGATATATATTCCTATTCTATTGAATGTATAGTATGTTATAGTAGTTTGTTGGGAATACTAAGGTATTCCACGCGTCATGCGAATGCATTTACATAAGGCTTTTGTTTATGCTCCAAAAAACAGGTTCGTCTGTGTTGCAATCGTATTGTTTTAAGAACCCGCGAACGGCGTGTAAGAAATAAATATGAGGTTAAGCACGAATGGTGATTGTCCTCGATAAAGGGTTGTCATCATCGTTATTATTATTTAGACGTGGTCAATTTGAAGCACCTTAACCTAAATACAAATTTTTGACTTTAGTCAATCCTGTATATATATATATATATATATATATATATAATAACTAATCTCTTTTAATATGTTTAATATACCTATTGAAAAGAGATTGGTTATTATTGACAACATAGAAATCTTAAGTTATCAATATAACCGCATAAATTATAACAGTTTGAACATTAAATAGTTAACGGAACTTTGAAAAATTTAATTTTTATTTTACTAACCGTTGTTTGTCTTGCAGTATGCAAACTCCATTGGTGTTCAGTACTGATAATCTTATCTGCTTAATCAGCTTCGTCGAACTTACAGATCGCTTTTTCTGACGGCTTATAGGAGTGACTTTTACTACGATAATAGCAGCAAGAATGTATATTATTTTTAACCCTTCTATTGAAGTTACGGGTTCTGTATTGACCGTCTTATCATATATTTATACAACAATAGTGGTCATCATATAGCAAAGAGATGAACCGTCTAATGAAAAACGTTCAAATGATATTATAACACTAATAAAGATATTTACACATGATTGCCCTAACTGCTTTAAAAAACAAACTTCATCAATCATTACTTTGTTAATTTTTCATTATATTTCAGGATATCTTTATACGATAAATAACTCTCTGTTATATAATGTTTACTAATATCAAAAATACAGCTATTTTTACTTAAATTGAATTGAAGTTTGAATACTTTGAGAATTACATCAATGTAATACTTGAAATACGTTTCCGGATATTGTGAGTCGTTATCAGAACCTTAGGAACCTTTTTGCTAATCTCCAATAATGTATATTTCTTTAACACAAATTTTAGTGAAACAAATGGCTGTTTGAAGTTTTTATTTGATGTACGTTTATTAAATTTTAAAACGAGAAATATTTGGGTCGGCGTGGTGAGGAATGCTGAGGCTCTACGGTAACATACTCGCGGACTTTCCGTATTGTTACTGTATCTTGGAACCGTAAAATAATGACATAGTTTTTGACCAAATGAGGCCGACGAAAGAATAGACTAGTGCGGCTGTTCTTCAGTAAATCACTACATCAATATTACATACATTAAACATAAAATAGACGTGCAAGCAATTAGTAAATCAGATAATCTATACTTTTTATCCTCTCTTCATAACTATATAAAAATAATAAGAAAAGTAATAAAGCTATTGTTAATTTTTAGTGCGTAATAAGAACGAAAATTTGATTAAAAAACAACTAAAACCTGTTAAACTGGAAAATACTTTGTTTAATATATAACTAATGGATGTCAAAGTAAAAAGTTTAAAATATTATCAACGGTTTGATAAAGTAGTATGCATAAAGTTTTTATAAGTTATCTTAAAATGTTTTAACATGATTTTTTTTACGTTTTCTTAAGAGTAGGTAAAGTTTTGTTTAATTTATAGAAGCGATAAGAGTACATATCAGTTTTATACAATCTATGTTAGTTAAAATCGCAATTAATCTAAAAATAAATGACCAACATGAAAATTGTCAGTTAGCTGTTTGAAAACGCTAAGTTTTTTCCAGTCAGCTCTAAAAAGGCTGCGCTGCATTAGTATGCCAGACTCGTGATGCTTGCTTACTGTTGAACAGTCAACTGACACGGCGAAAATTTAAATGCTAATGCCGTCGGTGGACGAGCCGCTTCTTGACCAAACGGGGAATGACCCGGCCGGACTTACGGTGACCATGCTAAGTATGGCCATAGTGACCGATGATCAGGTAACAAAAAACTTACTAACTTTAGTCCTAACAAATACTTTAAAACTTCATTTACTTATAATAATATCCATTACTAATAATTACTGAGAAAATACATAAACGGATATGAACATACAGTGTATATAACTCTCTTTTTACTTGATAGATATGTTCCTAAATAATTGTTTTAAAAATGTTTTAATTCACTAAATATGTTATAAAATAATAAATTTTAATTTAGTATCTAAGTTAATCGCTGAAAATCGTTTAAACAAAAAAAAATCTGTAAATAGAGAATTAAGTATATATATTATAATATACGATTGTTTATATAATATGGCGAGCGAATAGTGTTAAATTAAGATAATTTCTGATATCTCATAGACGTCCACTGTTGGACATAGGCCTCCCACATAGATCCCCACATTGATCGGTCCCGCGCTGCCCGCATTCACCGGTTTCCGCGATCTTCAACAGTCAGCTTCGGTATCGCCGGGTACTAGGAGCGGTCATTTGTAGGGGTTCATATGGGCCATTTCCCACCACGCTGGCTCAATGCGTTTTGGTGGGGTATATACAGGTTGATGAGGCCTAATATCTTAATTCATTAATATTCTACTTACTGGTGATAGGTTCTTGTTGCCGGAGACCGTCTAGGTAGGTGCCGCCGCAGCTCCTATTTCTGCCACCAAATAGTAGTGTGCAAACATTACTATGTTCCATTTTGAAGGGCGCTGTAGCTAGTGAAATTACTGGGGCAACGAGATTTAACATCTTGTGTCTCAAGGCGGCGGGCGTTATGTGGCGCTGTATATAATATTTTACCTAGCGCCACGTTGTTATGGGCTGGCGTATCACTTACCATCAGGTGAACATTCGTAGTAAAAAAAAATCTATTACTAGTTTAATGGAATATTGAAGAATGAAAAACATAAGAAAGTTTCACATCAATTCTTTCGATGTGAAGATAATGATGTTTCTTTTCAATTGACGACGCGACGAGACGTAGGAGACGTTCACCTGATGGAAAGTGTTACGTCTGCCCATTACAACATGACACTAGTTGGAATGGTATATACTGCACCACTTTATGCTCGTAACCTTGAGTCACAAGAAGTTATTTCGTTGTCCCAGTAATTTAATTGCTACAGCGCCATTCAAAGCGGAACTTGGTAATGTTTTGCACGGTACTGTTTGGCGGCAGAAATGGAAACGGTACCACCTTATCCAGACCTTCTCCGGTAACAGAAACCTCTAAAACTTAACCAATAAATGCGTACATATATATATGTATAAATATATATATAAATAAAATAAATTAAAAATAATTTGTTATATAAAACTATGTTAAGAATTTTCACACGATGCGAAATTTTAGGTGTAATCTTCAGAAAATGTATAAAAAAACATGATTGATGAGATGTGATTTCAGAAGACGGTGCCTCGAGGTGTCTTTGAGGTCCGGGTCAATAAAAAGTCTCGTATTTTTTTGGGTGGTTGAATATTTTACTATATTTTAAAGTGAACAAATTATTTAAAAATATACAAACTTATGTCGATGCTTTATCTCATAGTTATTTAATTTTACATAAGAATTTCACTTACATTAAATCAAGTAATACAGAGCTCTTAAGTATATATATTTATATTTAAAAAAAATACAGGTTATTTAATCGGAAGGCAGGCCTTGATTTTGCTTCAACCACGTAATGTCACTGTGTCATTCAAAAGAAGATCTTAGTCATTTCTGTGAAAGTTTGTTTAAACAAGATTTCTTGAGGTCGGTGAATTTATTTTTTTCTTTTTTTTATGTTACAAAGTGACGATACGAGCGGGACGTTCACCTGATTGTAAGTGATACGCCCACCCCATAACAATGTGGCGCTAATTAGGATGTTACACTGCATCACATTCTGCTCCTCTCCTTGAGACAAGATGTTAAGTCTCGTTATCACAGTAATTTTACTAGTTACATCGCCGTTCATACCGGAAGACAGTACTATTTGGCGGTAGAAGTAGGCACGGCGGTGGTACCAACCTAAATCTTCTCCGGTAACAGAGACCTATCACCAGCAGTTCTACTGGACACTTCTTTTCACTTAACACTTTAATCTTTATTATTACTAATATTAATATTTATACTATATTTAACATATACAGGCATAGTCATTACATTTTACTTAAACAAATAACAATTAGAAATAAGAAAGTAAAAGAAATATTTAAAAAAAAAGTTAAAATCTTACGTTATTTTGAGCAGTAAATCGATACGATACGGTTTGAACGTCTTTCCATTGTGTTGAAATTGTGGAAATAATAATACAAAGGAGGTTTTTATAAGAGTGCCGCGGACATCTGAACCAACACGAAGTCACTCGCAAGTGTAGACGACCGCATTCTCAACACTCCGGTTTTAGTGTATTCCATGAATCCATTGCAATCTTACATCGCACGGAGATTTGTTGATACTCATGCATTCAGGACCCGTTTCGTATGACGTCGTTAGTTTTATTGTACGAGGAAGGACATCCAAACTGCTAAGTACTGATCGGTTTACAGACCTTTCAAGGGAAACCTATATAACCGTCTACTGACTGATAATGATGATCTAAATAACGAATTAAAAAATAATTATCGGTTTAAGTGGAGACCATTAATATATGAAAAAAATGTTTTTGTTATACCGGTGTATAATATTTACTGGTGGTAGATCTAGATTGCCGGAGACGGTTTAGGTAGGTTCCATCGCAGTTGCTGAATGTAATTACTGGGATTATGGGATTTAACATCTTATTTCTCAAGGCGACGAGCACAATGTGTGTATAATCCTAACAAGTTGTTTTAGGTAAACGTATCACTTAATATCAGGTGAACGTTTCCTACATCGCTTCGTCAAATACAGTACAAAAATAAATATCCTTAAGTATATTCACCTCCTTTTACTTATGTTTTATCCTATTTAACTAAACTTAATTGTTAAGTTGGTAACATTTAAATTATTATATATATAATATCACATCGTTACTTTCATGAAATCATTGAGAGTCATTATCATTATTATCATCAGCTGATAGACGTCCAAAGCTGAGCATCGGCCTTCCCCAAAGATCTCCACATCGATTGGTCCTGCGCTACACTGGTTCCTTGCCAATGTCCGTCGCAATCAGCATGACTTTCGGCACCGTCGGGCACCAGGGACTGTCGTTTGTAGGAATTCACATGGAGAGATTCGGGCCATTTTCCTCCAAGCTGACCAAATGCGGGTAGGTGAGAGCCAGAGTCTCTTTTGTTGATAGTAGGGTGCACCACGAGCAGTTGAGGTTGGTTTGGGTTCTGTGCGTTGTTGTGCAGGATTCTTTACAGTTTCACTCCTTACGCATTGGGAATATTTTACAAAATAAAATCTTTGACTGGATTTATGGAACCGACACTTCACAAAGGATGCATCGACGTTTTTCGATTATAAAGAACCTGTCTGCGGGAAGTCATTTCTTTACATAAACGGACGGACGCAGTACAGTTGGACAGTTGATAAATTAAAAAATTTATTACATAATATTATTTCTTTTAAAGTAATAAATAAGTAGACCATTATTGTTCAAACATTATTGTATTCCGGTTTCAAAGGCGTTGTAGCTAGTGGGATAATGAGATTCAACATCTTATGTCTAAAGGCGACGAGCTCTACGTGGCACAGTGTATAACATCTCAAGTAGCGCCATGTAGTAATGGGCGTGTGTATCACTTAACATCAGGTGAACGTCCTGTTAATTTTGTCGCTTCGTTGAATAAAGGACACATCTGTCTCTGACAAGAGTAGATATTTATTTACATTGTCTATACAATAAACAAAGATCATACTTATTCATTTTCTGATCAATTTAATTACTACTTTTCAAGTTAATAAATTTAGTATTCGTCACTTAAATACATTGTAAACCAAACCAGACTTAAGATAGGATTTTTTTTATATACAATTAAGTGACGAGATAAGCGGGAAGTTTAGCTGATGGTAAGTGATATGCCCGCCCATAACAACGTGGGGATAGTTAAAATGTTATACATTGCACCACATTGTGTCGCCCACACGTAAGATTACGAGTCTCATTACCAGAGTAATCAGTCGAATTATATATATATCTAGTGAGCTACAACGTCTTTCAAAATAGAATACAGTAATGTTTGCACCTCTCTGTTTAGCGGCAAAAACACATGATGCGGTGGTGCCTAACCTTGACGGTCTCTGGCAACAGAGACTACTAAAATAGCTTCAAAGAGTTTACTGATAGTTCAGTTTTAGAGGAAGTGTAGCTTCACGCTATTAGACTTGAGGATGCATAGGATCGTCTCCTATTCATCAAGATGGTTTCCGTAAAGAAGAACATCGTAAGATACCCGATATGACTGAAAACAAATACATATAATATCCATAAACTCGTACAAGGTCAAAATTATAGCCTTGACTCTTTATTTGAAAGAAAGACTCCAAGTCCCAACAGTTGGAACTTTAAGTAAGCTACTTACGCTACAAAGGTCACAGATTTGAATCACACGCGTTTATAAGTCGTACAAAGATTTATAGCCAAGTTATATTATATTATTTATGCGCAAGGTCTCATGAGGTATATAAGCTGCACTTGAATAGCTTCGCTTTATATTGCCTGCATAATATAATGTAATTAATATATAAGTTATACAACAACCGTTGTACACTTTAGCTATTAGAAAGCACTAGAATGTTAGTGTTAATCTTATGTTTTCATCATCATCATCAGCCGACTGACGTCCAGTGCTGGACATAGGCCTCCCCTTAAAAATCACCACATACGTTACGGTGTTACGCCGCCCGCAACAAGCTGCTTCCCGCGACCTTCGCCAGATCTTATGTTTTGCTGCAAGATATTCTCACACTGAAGTAAAGGTTATTTATTAGCTGATATGTTATCTTACGAAATACTTAAGATAGTAATCATTGAATCATTTTCGTAGTTAATATAGTAAATTAATAAAAAAAATCGTAATAAATATTTGTTTAATAATAGCAAAATGCACTTTTTGTGTTATTCTAGTAGTTTCACTAAATATGATGTACTTAATAGAACGAAGTATTATTTGAATACTACAGCTTAACAATACGCAGCAGTAAAATAGGTTCTGCCGGAGTATTAAGGGACCTTTTGTTCAGGTCCCATCCTCTTATGATGGTCGAAGTATCTTATTAGAAAGTATCTGTTTTCTGTGGATGTTAAGCGCTCGAAAGTCATATAGACTCTTGCAGCTAATCTGGCACTGGGCTCGTGGACCCGGATCCACGACTTGTTAATAAGTATATTTTGAGTAGTATATAATGTATTTTTCTTAATGTGTGGTTCATTCAAATTATTTGTGGTCTGACCTTCTAGCAGCTTTGTTTCCCAATTCTCTACAGTAGATTGTGCCAGTAGTAGTATTTTTAGATTATCTATTATAAAAGCTGTTCCCCATCCCTCTGCTAATTGTTATATAGAATTACATTTGAAATTTAGGCTTATCAGAAATATTCCCGACTGGAAGCAACTTGTCGCCCCCGGGCCCTTTTCCGTTATTAACACCCCTCCTTTCTTAGCTGACCTGTAATTGGTAGTAGCATTAATCTCTCTTCTCGTAGGCGTAGTGTCGTCACTGCCAAATTTTGAATGTTTATATCTAATATTTTCGGAGATCTTGTGATGAGTCAATGAATGTGTGGATATCACCTTATATAGATGAAGCAATGCAACCAGGGCTTTGGTATTTAAAACAACTTTTTGTTTCATCGTCATCACCACGTGGTAGTACTAACGCAGGCGTCTCTCTCCCTCAGCTTATGTATATCTGCTATCTTAAAAGTATTTTTTTAATTCGATGAGGCGATGAGCTGAGCAAGACATTCACGTGATGACGCTTACTCATAACAACGTCGCAATAGTTAAGATGTTATGCACTAAACCAAATTATTCTCGTCATCTTAATACATTAGATTTTAGGTCTCTTTGCCCCACTATTTACACAAACTACAATATTTCGAAGCAGAAACAGAAATCGCAGTAGTACCCACACGATTACTGGCAACAAAGACTTGCCAACAATTCATCTTATTTCAACATCTTAATAATAAATAAATTTGTGTAATGTATCATATATATCTTCTTCCTCTTTGCTATTTTCTAATCATTTGGGGCCGATATTCCTAGCAGTTTTTAATCTAGTTCTCTACAGTAGATTATGTCATTTGTTGTGTATTTTATATCATCTCTCATCGCATCGATCTCATTCAGGTTAATGCTGGTTGAACACAACTGTTGTCCTTCTGTCCTTAATACTTAAAGCTGTGATTGTTGTGTGGTCCAACTTAAGTCGTCGATAATAAAATTGTAATTTTATTGTATCTATAGTTATAACAATGTAGTTTTCTTTAACGGAACACAATAAGTTACGAAATGATGTGGTGACCGATTAGACTTGAAAAAGCGCGGGAGAGGTACACGATTGTTAGCACGTGGGAAAAATGCGGCCCAATGTTGTGTGGAAATCGCAAGCAAATAGTGGGCAATTACGATTGTGCTGCCTCCATCTGTGCAAGCTTAATGAGCTCTTGTAAATATATAAATTGCTAATAATGATACAGCTACAAGATATGTTAAGGATAAACGAAATACACATCTTTCTCATTTTAATGGTCAAAGTCGTCAAAGTAAGAATAATCACTTTATTTATATTTTTTGGGCTATGTTTGTACCATTAATGTTATTCATCGCTTGTACAGATTCTTGGGACTAATTAAACCGAGATCTACAGGCTTAACTTAAAACTTTTTCTTTTATATCAGCTTTGCTTGATTTGACGGTAAATTATTAAAAGTGAATGTCGCTAAATCACCCTTCATATTCAAATTATGGATTTATTTATTATTAATATTCTCTTTTGAAAAACTATCAAAGAAATTAATATCAATTCAGTTGAAAGATGGAGCACATCTTAATCAGATGATAAGTTTCATCGACTAATCAATCAAAAACTTATATAGCATACGTTTTTATATATATGACAATCGTAATACTATAATTATCGTAATAAAGTAGTTTTCAAGTTTTTGTATCGATCGGTGTAATATAATACCAATGAAAAAAAAAACAATAGCATATTCTCCCGCGTCCGTGGGAAGACGAGGTTGTGAAGAAATCGGCCCAGTTCTAAAGCGGTTGAGAATTCACATCGTGGTATTATATGTAATGTGGGTTTGTATGTCTATGTGCGCATTATCACTATACGACGATTATTAAAAAGCTTAACGACCACTTGGATACATGGGCGAAAGTTTATGAATATAATTTTTTTTTTTAAATTCCTTTTTTAGGGAGAAAAATTATTACAAAAAAAGCAATATTTAATGTAGACACGGAGTCACTTTCAGCGGTTTTTAGATCTTAATGCACCAAAGTTTTTTAGATCTGAATTCATTAAGTTGGTATTCACTAACATATCTTATGTGTCAAATATATAGTAAACAAGCCTTGTTTCTTTTCTAGTGCTGACTCTTTACCGGTAGTTACCTTCTATTCCAGAAACCATGTAGTCAGGAAAATTAGCGTTGCGGTAATTCTAGCTGCTAGGCAATAGTGTGCGAGTATTACTATAAATTTCTTTTAAGGCTTATGCAGTTATATTTATTGGGGTAAGGATATTTAAATTACATCTTGGGGATCAGTTACCCTCGGAAGTTGCAGTCGTCAACCTTACTAAAGTATTGTTGGTAAAATTTGTATATACCTCTACTTCCTTCAAATTACTGCCGAAGTCTATATGGATGAGAAATGCTTTTTAATAACAAAAAAATATCTTAAAGTAGCCGCTTCTTATTAACATAATTTTTTAAATGTAAATTGTGAGAAAATAGTACAAAAATAAAAAATGGTTATATGTAATGAGATAAGCTGATTGTTTAACTGTATTATGAACCTTTAATCTTAAAAATTAGTTTCGTTTGTATATAGTCTGATACTATGGATAAAAAATATGTATACAAATGATCAGAGATACATAGAAGCAACCTTAATAAAAGTATTACGTGAAAAGCATTGAATTGACCTTAACACTTCATTAATTAATATAGAAAAAGTGTAAACAAATGTAAATTTACGTTTATTTACAACCGTACAATACAATTGTTACCCGTAGAATTAAAAATAAAAATGTTTTACAATAGTTCCCTACATTCAATGCCCTTAACAAGCGAAAGTTGTTTGCTTTAATTATTAAAACAATCATTGACTACGGAATTTAATAAGGAAAACTACGTAAATAAAGCATTATTATCTTCCGATGTATTAATGAATGAAATTGTCTTTCTATGAAACATGTCAATAGTACTGACATGTTATTGAATAATAATGAAAAAAAAAACTATTTACGATTTACTTTATAATAAAAAGATATAAGTAAATAACTTGTTTATTGATACTCTTTATATATTAACAAAACGTTAAGGAACACCTTAAACTGACTCACAGTAATATCTAGTTCAGGAGACATGACATCACAGATTATATCAGCAGTGCTTTATCTATGTAAGGACTCATCTCGACATGTCTGTAATCATAAAGCCTAAAGACATGGAATTTGGTAGTAACATTCCTTTTACGGAGTATAGCTCAAATATTAACGGATTTAAGAAAATTCCATCCCCCAAAGGGTGTTGCGGGAGTATTACAGCCAGTCATGCGAGTGGGGAGCAAATATTGTTATATAAAGATAAATAATTTTTAATTTACTCTTATCAATTGTATAATTAAGACAGTGATAACTTAGATTATAGCCTTCATATAATCTTTAAGTATCGAAGAGGCGAGGGTTCGATCCCTACTGAGCTTGAGCTTCTAGAAAAGCAACATGTTCAAACAACAACAACTAAATTGATGGAAATAAGACGTAATATGTAGAAATTAGAAAATATGTAGACGCAGTTAAAAGAGAAATGTAAGATAGAATAGAAAAATTAAATAATTATAAGAATGTAATAAGAATAGAGAATAAAAATGGAAATAGAATGTAGACAAAATGTGATATTAAAAGTAGAACATAGATTAAGAAAAATTATGGTAATAGAATAAGAAAGAATGTGCAGTAACAAATAAGAAAACTGAGGGCTGTCTTTACTCATTTAAGGGAAATGAATGCAAGAAGGAATTAGAATGGAGAATTAGAGTTAAATGCGAAAGCGAGAAATGGAATGAAAGAAGGAAAAGGAAGAAAGAGGAATATGATTAGGAAAGAGTAAAATAAAGATGATAAAGAATAGAAAGACATAGGCCCCAGCCCAACAAAACTTGGAGAATGCTTGTTTATAAAGAAAAAAAAACAACTTCGGAGGACATGTGACATCAGCCCTGTATTTAGCCGGCTTAGTAAATAAATAGTTCTTGACTTTTTTCTTCATTATTACATGTTTCGTTGTTAGGTCGTTTTTTGTCTAACGTTAACTGTTTCAGTATAAATTCACTTCCGTTATAAACATTACTATTTAATATTTGCTCAATTTTAATGAAGATAAGACAGTTTATAATTACAGAGGCCTCTTCATCGTCATCGTCATCATAATCAGCCGACAGACATCCTCTGCTAGACGTAGGTCTCCCTCAAAGATCTCCACATCGATCGATCCTGCGCTGCCCGCATCCAGCTGCTTCCCGCGACCTTCACCAGATCGTTAGACTACTTAATGGGGAGCCTGCCAACACTGCGTCTTCCGGTACGCGGTCGCCATTCGAGGACCTTGAAGAAGTCTCTTATATTCATGAAATCCCTTTCATTATTTTTCACACCGCGGCGCGTTTTAACTTTTATAACGGCCCATTGTCGTATGCATGTGTACTGGTTAAATTAATTGTACTTAAAGTTAACTTTTTTAACATTTATACTCTCACGTTAGTTTCATATTTATTAGTCTACTTTTACTTTTCGCATGTTTGTTGCATATATATAACACAGTTTTTTTTTTATTGTAACATACTTTGTCTTTGTCTTGAAGAAAAGTCTACAACATGAGTAAGACGTAAAGGTCTCTTCTCTGTTCAAATTGAGAATGAACAACAAAAAGTAGATTGAAGAACAAGTTTTAAATATAATTTTGTTCGTTGCGAATTACTCTGTACAAAAATTGTAATAAACATTACAAAGGACACACTATTGGCGAAACACATACCTCAAACTAGTAATATTCAAACTCCATTGTTACACTGAAGGTCAAACAAAAGGCGCAGTGTTTGGCGTCCGTACTTTCTTTTACCTTAATAACTTTACGACTCTTTGTTAGTTTCAAATAACGTGCAAAAGTATAAAGGATTTCTAGCGCGACGTACTAGAGTAACTTAGAGTAGCTTTCTTGAATTTTCTCAGCTAGATTTCTCTTTCGTTTCATTAAAAGCCGCCGAGTGAGCTGTCGGTGTAGACGATAGCTTCTGGTACACACGCGCACATCATTTATAATTTAGATAGATTATATTTTAAGAAATGAATACATAAATTATTCTTATTATTATTAACGAGCGATATTTTTTTTTATTTCAACTAGTCTGGTGCTGTTACTTTTCAGTAGACATGCCGGCATTACCGTGAGCACGTTACGTAAGTTAAGCGTTATTTAAAGTGAATTATAATATATGCAAAGTTGGAGCAGCACGGTAGTTTTTTTTTATATCAGCAGGCACAAAAAGCATATACCGTTCGATTAGGTCATCAAACTTTGTTTCGCTCACATAACGACAATAGGCACAGTCATTGTTTTCGCGTCTGTTAGTAAACCATTTAAGGCAAGCGTTCACTTTCGAATAACGTTACGTATAATTCATATATATCGGTAACATACATATCCTTACGGTTAACCTGACCTATTAAGGACATAGGTTTTAGTTTTTTATATGCTTGTGATACCCACGTTTAGTCCTCAGACATAATATGCATTACACGCTTTACTTTTGAGTTAACACGTTAAGTTAAAAAAATGAAAGTTAATGATTTTTCATGTAAATACGGGTTGGAATACTCCGATCGCTACTCTATCCACAATCTTTCGAAACCGGAGAGTAAGGAGATAGGAGTTTTAAAACACCACAGCAGCTTTCCCTGTGACCTTTATCAATATATTATGCTCGTCAAACTTGCCTAATGTGACTAGTTTAACGAGAACCATATTCAGCAGAATGTTAAGAATAATGTCCATATGACAATTTTTATTTTAGCCACGAGATATTATTCATTTCATGTGATGGTAAGTGATACGCTTACCCATGAGAATGTGGCGTTAAATAGAATGCTATACACTGCACCACATTACGCTCGCTGCCTTGAGACATAAGATGTTAAGTCTCATTACCCCAGTAATTTCACTAGCTACAGCGCCCTTCAAATTCGAACACGGTAATGTTTGCACAGTATTGTTTTGCGGCAGAAATAGGAGCTGCGGTGGTATTTACCTGGACGGTCTCTGACAACAGAAATCTAACACTACAATAGGTACGAAGAAAGTAGTGATAGTTAAATTTTACAGGAAGTGTAGCTTCACGCTGTTAGACTTGAGGATGTTTAAGATCGTGTTCTATTCGACAAGAAAGTTTCGGTAAAGGAGAACACAGAAAAAAACAGAAATGATTTGAAAACGAATACATACATGTAACATCCGCAAACCTGTTTTTGTACCGTTGTAGGTACTGTTGTTGTAGGTAACCATTCATCATCATCATCAGCCGATAGACATCCACAGCTGGACATATAGGTAACCATTACATTATGATATTGCATAGAATATTTTGACTATTTAAGGAAAGTATATTAAAACCACTGTTTTAATTTAAATATTCTATCCAGGGGTGTAAGAGGTCCCGCACAACAATTCACGGGACCCGAGCCAATCTCACCAGCTCGTGGTGCATCCTGCTAATCAATAAACAAGGCTCTGGGCCAGCGTGATAGGAAATGGCCCAAATCACCCACACGAACCCCTACAAACGACGGCACTTAGTGCCCGGCGGTACCGGAGGCCTTACTGACTGTGGACCGATCGATGTGAAAGTCTTTGGTGAAGGCATATCTCCAGCAGTAGAAGTCTATCGGCTGATGATGATGATGATTCTATCAAGTAATATGCTTTACAAGCATCTGTAGTTGATAGTAATTATTGTGCTCGTACAAATGTTATTACATAATAATAATTTTTTTTTCACCATCGAAATTGGTACCGTTACAACGCGTACAAATAATAACGTGGCTTACGATGTTCGTTCCGGCAGGTAGTCGCTAAGAAATGTGCTAAAAACATTACGCGGCGTACCGCAGGTAGGTTGTAAATAGTCTCCGCGTCCGACCGTAATAGATCCAATTACATCTTGAAGTACAACGACCTGCTCAGATCTAGTTATAGTAAGACACATATCCTGTCTTTTAAAAATCAAATATACACACTATCAGGCGAAAGTATTTGTACCAATTTTTAAGCATACTGGTGGTAGGTCTATAACTGGAGACCGTCTAGGTGGGTACCATCGCAGCGACTATTTCTGCCGCCAAACAGTAGTGTGCAAACATTACTGTGTTCCGCTTTGAAGGGCGCTGTAGCTAGTATCACTACTGAGGTAACGAGACTCAACATATTATGTCTCAAGGCGACGAGCGCAATGTGGGCAGTGTATATCATTCTAACTAGCGCCACGTTGTTATGAGCAGGTGTAACACTTACCATCTGGTGAACGTTCCGCTTGTCTAGTCGCTTAATGAAATAAAAAAAAGCATGCTGCTGACTGATTGCTGACCCGGAAAAGACGTTTTATATAGTTCAAGTTCGTATTCAAAAATATAAAATTCATGATCAATAACATACAAAAGTATACATCAGTTTGATTGTCTTATTAATTTCTATTTGACATAAAGTTACATAAATATTTTTTTTTTATTGTGACGCTAAAGTAATAATTAAAAATATATGTATGTTACGACTTTTAGTGTATAACTGACTCGTCTCTGGTCTCGTGTTCGCTTTTCTCATCGAGGAATCCATTTACACAAAGATGTGGATTGGTCAGACTGGTAATTTAAACATAAATTCAATCAAACTGTTTAACACTTGTCCGTGGAAATTTACGTTTCTTTCTCATAAAATATTCATTGTTTATATTAGTAAATATTTATGTAAAACATATCAATACGAAAGTAACAAAATACAAGAGAATACAATATCAATTCCAATTGATTATCGATTAATGAATAGTTATGAGTAGAAATAGATTAATGAATGATAGGAATATATATATATCAATGAAAATATTAGGATTGAATAACTTAATAATAAAACTCATTTTTACACATTTTATCGCGTTTATGTTATTATCACTTGTGATCTTGGGAGGACTGAGAACACAGATGTCGTGATATCATCGTGATAACTGTATTTATACCATGATGAAGTAGAATAGTAGTCTCTTTTTAGAATTCTTAAAGTATAATGAAATAATTGCTGAAACGAATATTTGTACGATTTATACAAATACTACTAAAATACGAAGCGACAAGTGCCGGGTCCCAAGCGAGAGTTATACGTGAAAGTAACTTACTCAACTGAAATGAAATATATATATTAAATTTTAAACTTACAGATAAAAGATATATGTATTAACAGATAATAATGTAATCTGTGGAATTGTTTCATAACATTATCATCATCAACCTTTCTCAATCCACTGCTAAATGAAGGCCTAATGTCGTCCACCAGATGTGCTCCCCTGCTTTTCGCATCCTCTCACCTTCGAACACTCTTATGATATCGTCGGTCTATCTCGAGAGAAAGCGTTCTACATTCCTGCTTCCTATACTTCAAGGTTTTCTTCTCCCTACCGGCCGTCACTGACACAATAGAATTGACTGACCCACTGCCACTTCAGCTTGCAGATAATATTAGAATTTTTTTAGAGAAAAATATAAAATTAAAGCAAGCAACACATATAACACTAAACGGGTTAGAGAGGGGATGAACGTAACAATATACAGGCGGGCCGCATGCCCGTTTACCACCTAAGTGGTATTAAAAAAAACTGATATCGGCAGACTGTTCCAATCCTTCGCTGTTCGCAATAAGATGATCGAAGCGAAACGCGTCACGTTGGAACACTAGTTACTTCAATAATAAACATTACCGTTACAACATTTTATATATAATAATATATATGTATAAATAAGTATCTAAGTAATATAATTAGTGTACTGTCGCCATCAAATCTTATCTTCATAATTCTCTGTAGTTTGGCGACACATTTAAATGTGTATATGTGTAAACCTTTATCTAAATAAATAAAATAAAAATGTTAATGACCTTCGTCGACAACTTCCGTTCTTCGTGGAATTTCTTCGTTTCGGATTTTGTCTCTTAGAGAAATGCCAAGCACAGCTCTCTCCATCGTACGCTGGCGTCTTTAAATCGATGCACTAGCCCAATAGTCAAGTGCCATATCTCTGCGCCGTAGGTGAGGGTGAGGAAAACGCACTGATTGAAGATTTTTGTCTTCAGACATTGAGAAATTTGGGAGGTATGGATATGCCCGCATTGATAACATTATTTATGCGGACGTAAATTTTTGGCGAATATAACAATGAACAAAATAAAGAATTGTTATGAATAGAGACAATAAGAATATATGGGACCTAAGTCTGCTTAAAAACCGTTAAGTGTTCATGCGGGTGTTGAATAAAGATGTTGACGGCATTTTAACAGATAATATAAAATTCTGTCCAATTGTGCTATTGCTTGCATCTGTCACCAAGCGTTTTAGTTTTTAATAATTTAGTGCACCACTATCTTTGCTTTTAGTCCACGTCTTCCTTTACAACGGGTTGTCTGGAAGAAATTGCTTTTTGAGCAATAAAACCGTCCATTGTACATTTATGTATATATATAATGTATTTCATATCTTGTAACTGGTGTACAATAAAGGATAAGTAAATAAATAAAAATTAATAAAATTTAGTACAACCCCTTACAAAATAGTTGTTCGTTTAAAGTTTTAGTTTAATTTAATTTAATTTTTTATCATTTTAGCTCGCGGATTCCAGATTCGCGAGCCCTGAGTCCGTTGAAGCTGCAATAGTTGTAAATAAAACTTGCGGCGCAAACTTCGTGATATACAAAATAGTTGTTAAAATTTTTTTTTAAGTTATTTTGTATAAATAGAGGCCAGTTATTGAGGGAGGAAGGAAAAGTGTCGAATGTAGATGATATTAGGAAAGGTCTATACCCAGCTGTGGGTTAATAATAGCTAATGATGATGATTAGTTCCGCTTTTAGCGCTACCTGCGCCTTCGGCGAGATTTCACGGCTCCCCCAAACTGTTACTATATATTGATGTTTATTTATGAAAGATTGTGAGTTTATAAATATATATCTATGGTCAGGGGTTCCTGTTAAAATGTACTTTACGCAGTGAACCGGTTAGATACCGGATTCCATTCTAGTGTTGGCAACATTAGGAATTTTTCCCAAAATTTTGTGAATTTACGAGTAACCAGGCTTCGTTTAATGAGAGAGGATTTTGTGTCCGTTGTGCTGTGTCCTTTATGTCGGGCGCTACTAACGTTCGCCCCAATACATTTTACCCTAACGTCGCTACTGATGGTGATTGCCTGTCGTAGGATAATAATTGTTTGAATGAAAGCGAGAAATGGTATATATAGTCAAATTTCGTTTACAGATGGCGAGGAGGTGATGGCGATGGGCGTTCGCGCAGCGGCGATGTGGTGCGCCGTGTTGGCGGCGCTGGTGGCCACGGCTGCCACATACACCGTCGACTGCAACCACGAGTACACCGACTGCGACACCGAACTCAGTGAGCATCGTGTTGCAGGTGAACTATCGAATTGTGTTTCCCGAAACCGTAGCAACCTTATTTGTATAGCGATAAGGTCTAAATTTCTAACTTTAATCACTTGAAAATTAATACAGTTAAAGCACACCGTGCACCGTTCATGTTGTACTAAAATATAACGAGATTAAAGCCTTACAAGTTGTGTATAACAGTTTCGTGAAACCGTTTCGATGGTTCTAATTAGTATTAATTGAATTTAGGTGGATTAATAGCTGCTAATTTTATTATGTATAAGGTATTACAGTGATCACATACACACAAAGTTTACTAACGGATTAGTTAGCATTAGCTTTCGTTTGAAACTTCATCACATGTTCCGGATGAAATAGTATTGTAAGACACTAAAGCCATTGATGATCTTAACTATTAATAAATTTTCAAAGTCGATTAAGCATTTAACTAAGTTCATTCCAGTGCCTTAACCAGTCCTATTGTCAATCGTACTTTCTCGTGTTTTACGGCAGCGGCGGTCAAATTTACTGACGTGGTGCTCTCTGCTGGATTACGGATGATGCTCTGGTAACTGACCAAAGTTTCGGTATGATATATACACGGCAGAAAAGGCTACAATGATAGTTCCAATGAGAGTACCAAAGATTTTGTCGTTGCATTGACTGCTCTATCAAAAATATAGAACTTTACAAACGAACTATTTGTACTTGAAAGACAGCACTGCATTCTCCGCTTATAAAACAGTTATTTTAATGTTATGTATTTAATTTTTTTTTTATTTTAGAAACTTTTAAGTTTTCCTTTATTAACTACTATCCTTTCCTTCCCTTTTTATTTACTAGCTTCTAATAATATTAATACCAAAAAAATTTGGTTTTGTAGGATTGAATTAGTTCATTATTCAGATAGTAAGTAAGCATACATGGACTGAAATAATTCTCAATATAATACATTATCTAATAAAAAAAAACTTAACTTTGTGCATCTATAGCACATTGATACAAAAGTAAAATTATTTCATAGTAATACTTTGATAAAAACTTTTTTTAATTGAAATAGGAAAAGATAATATTCCAAGACAATATATATATATCGTATATATATAAACGTCCTATATTTATTTTCAAAGTTTATATATCAACGAATGTCCATTTCTTGTTGTTTATTATTATTATCTATATTATATTTGAGCGCATGGGTCTGACACATTATAGCATAATATTAAGTTGCATTAGCATCGATGTTTTGAAACTAAATACTGTCTATTCGGAGAAGCATTCACGCGTCTATTGTCTCAGTTGTTTTGACAACAACATATGAGGTCAATTTAAACATTTAACTAAACCGACAAGTAGTAATCGCTCCATCAGTTCATCGCCTTTTTCTCAAACTTATCGAAAATAAATAAGCCAAGCTATTCTAACAGCATCGTTGTTAACGACGTGTTACGACTGAAACATTTACAGTTTATTGTTTTCAATACTTGATTTCAATTTCATGTAATGTTAAGAAACTTGAGGCCGAAGAAAATATAGCGTGTGCATATTTTGACAATCCGATCTCAGTTATACTGTCAAACTGATAGATTCATGTGAAGGTTGCAGCTAATCATCCAATTAAGTAGAATCTCCCTAAACTAATACATATGTGACCATAGAGTCCATCAAGAGACATCCACGACATAAGGCATGAAAGATCAACTAGATAGACCTAGGATTTTCTAAATAATGGTTGTAACATATTAATCGTAACAAAAACGAAAGAATAATAATGAAATTAGACATCCGTTTCTACTACGGAATACACTAGAGATTAATCTAATAAAATTAGACCTTTTAGAAGGTCATATTGTCATGAATTCCAAGGTTTTTATAGCTCGATAGGTGTGAATTCATCAAGCTTCCTTCAAGGCGCTAGTCCGAGGTTATAAATTGTTTTGCAACACAAATATTTCGTTAAAATTTTAATAAGTAAAAGGATGGCAGACTCCCACAACACTCATTATTTTATATTGCATTAGAAACTCCTTTACTTAATAAAAAATCAGGACAATATTATATGCATAGCTATGAGAAATCAACTTGGATGCGATTGGGGACTAAGGCTATGAACAAACAAAGCTATTTGTATTTTTTATAACACGATATTAAGGTTGTTGTGTGTTATTTTAATTATGATATACTTGTGAAGGTTATCAGGTCAATAGGAAAGACACACAAAAACCGGATTAAGTGGTGGACAGCTTGCAAATATAACGGGGCTGTCATTAATCTTGGTCTTATCTCGAATAGGGTCTTTGTTCTGTTAATCTTTTAATTTTTCTTTATAATGACCATATCTTTACTTTTATAGATACATTGAATAATGCCATTAAATTTATCTTTGGTGTCTCCATCATAGGATTTCTTTTTTTCTATATAACGAAGCAATAGAACGGTGCAGGATATGCACCTTGTCTATTGCCCATGTCGGTTTAGGATTAAAATCAAAATCAAAATAGTCTCATTATCAAAATAATTTACCTTAAGCTCATAACCACACTGCTATACTTCACGCTGGTATCTAAGATATAATTAAAATCATGTCCTCTTTTTTAAGAGTCCTGCCGTCCGTGTAACAAATAACTAACAAAGGAACAGTAAGAGATTTCATGGACACATACTTAGATGTCAAATGTGACACATTTCAGCTTTTTTTAATTCCGAAAATTATGATTTTACTGAACGAATAGGGTTAAAAGGACAATATGGAATTTTAAGGTTTTTTGTAATATAATAGCACTAACGTCGCAGCGTTCAAGTAATGCAACTTATGCCCGTTATTATCACTAATTCAATCTCTCATTTGGAAGATGAATGGCCACATTACCGGAACAGTCCGTTGAACGGAGAGTCATTTTTTTTTATCTCGCGACACCGCAGCCGTCGGATTTTTGAACGGTGATTTTCCCTTAGACCGTAGTTAATATGAGGTTAGCGTTTAAACTTTTTTTTTAAAAGTAACATTGTGTTTTCTTATTACGGATCCAACAATCTGACTACCACGTATCACCAACAATGTTTTGCCTCAAAAATATTATTGTATGTGAAAACAATATTACATATAGCCGTTATTTTATTTATTATTATGAAATCCACTGTGATGTTTATCTTTTCATAATAATTATTATTAAAATTTTGAAGTTATGCTATGTCAGTCTACCTTACCGAAGTGTTTCCGCTATTTTATAGTTGGTGGCAAAGATCAACACATTGAGCACTCGCACGGCCTTTACGGTCGTTAAATTATCGACAGGTTTTTAAATGTCCGTATTTCAATGTCGATACAAATGTAAAGTAGGCCAACAGTTATGAATCATACTCGTATTAATAGAAATCGCTGTATTTGCCATATTTCCATAGACAATATAGTCAGGAGAGAAGAATATGATGCTATGAAAATAAGCGTATGATTTGGCTTCGTAGACATTAGCTTAAAGAATAAAAAAAAAATGGCTGATTTACAAAATTACCTAAAAAAAGAGTTATAGAGAAAATAGAAATAAGAGAAAGTTATATTATGTATCCATTTATTTTGTTAGAATTTTAATGTTGGATATAGAAAGGACTATGCTCGGAGTTTCCCTGGGCGATCGAATCAGAAATGAGATCCGCAGGTAACTAACGATACCGACGTAGCCCAAAAGATTGCTCGAACGACTGACGGCTAATGGGACAACAAGGTCTTCGAATGGCGATCGCGTATCAGAAGACGCAGTGCTGTCAGGGCCCCCAATAAGTGGGCTGACGATTTATGAATGTTGCGGGAAGCAGCTTCAAATTTGAAATCTCGAGAGATGCCTATGCTAAGCAGTGGGCGTTATCCGGCTGATAAGAAGACATATATTGTACATTCTTCTTTTAATCTTTGCCCCATTTATGAATACTGATGCACTTGTCGGTGTGCCACGGGATTATGCTGTCAACTTAACAGTTCATAGGGTTTTCGTAGATGACGACTGTATTGCCATACCGCGTGAACTTCTTTTGTGTTGGTCAAATTTAAACCGAAATCGAACATAAATACTCTTTTTTCGTGTGATTCCCATTACTTCATGATACGAATATTAAAACAATATATTGGTCACAGACATATTTTTTGTTGGAACTGTTAGAGAGAGCACTCTCTATCATATCCTCAAATTCGCACGGAAGATATTTGCTATAATTATTCTATCGTAAACTGTTTAGTTCTGTTTATTAAATATGATTTTAACGAGCCAGTTAAAGATATAGTACGAGTCTGTTAAGAGAACTTGGCTTATCTATATTAGTCTTTACATTATGCTATGAGGCGATACAAGAAAAAAGAAAAATGTCAGAGGAACCGAATAGTTGAGTCGTGACTCCTCGAACGTCTTTTTTGGAATAAGGTTCAAAGCATTCCTTATAACAGAGTAACTATTGCCGCTTTAAAAATTACACGTTAAGTTTTTGTTAAACAGAACTAAAGAAACGTAAAATCGTTATGAATTGTTTTTTGTATGATAAAATACAAAAATTCCGTAGGTAGTTTGCCAGCCTTTCCAGAAATCGTATGGTAACCATGATTCATTTTCAGGCCACATATAATTATATGGAATGGTATGGTTATTTTTAACTCTCATCTTCATTATCAGCAGATAAACGTCCACAGCTGGACATAGGACTCTCCCGAAGATTCCCACATCGATTGGATAGGGATTCATGTGAAGGGATTTAGGCGATTTTCCACCACGCTGGCCCAATGTTAGTTGGTGGGAGCCAGAGCCTCGTTTGTTGATTATTAGGGTGCACCATGAGTAGGCGAGATTGGCTTGGGGTCCCATGAGTTGTTGTATGGGACCCACACTAACTCTCATTGCTATCTATAATTATAGTCTTCTACTGTGTGCACTAAAAAGTACAAAAAATCAAAACGCTTATAAACTCTTACGTCAACTTATAATCATTTAAGAGGATATATTAATAAATTAATATTAATATATACAATAAAACCTTATCTTTATAATTATAATAATTTGAATATCACTTCTTTGTACTGTTATCCTTTATACGTTAATAAAGCTTTCCCCATTCAAAAACTTGTTAATAAAATATAATATATTCACCCTATGGAAACGATTTTGTTGATAAACTCAGTAAAAGTTGTTTTCAACTTGAACTTTAGGGGTCGCTTCTTCCACTTAAATATAGACGTTTATTCAATTTACATAAATATAAAATCTAACGGCTTTTAATCAAAACATTTAACAAGAAGATAAGAATGTATGATTGATATAATGTTTAGTTAATTTGTTTAATTAATATGAAGACGTTTTATTGGTTGTAGGTCTGTTGCTGTTGTTGTTGTTGTTGTAGACCGTGTAGTTGGTACAAGCGCAGTGCCTGTTCCTGTCGCCAAACAGTAGGGTGGAAACATTATTATGTTCTAGATCGAAAGGTGCTGTAATTACTTGTGTAATGAGATTTTATGTCTCAAAGCGACGGGCGCCATGTGGTGCCGTGTACGTCATCCTAACTACCGCCACGTTGTTATGGGCAGGCGCAAGTGAACGTCTCGCTCATCTAACTAATGTGGGGTAGATTAATAAATGTGTTCTTTAAAAAATAACTTAAAATCTATTAATGCTAATATTAGCCGTATTTAGGGTATTATGTTATAACGTTTAAGTCTTAATGATAATGACATTTTATTTCACGTTTCCATTATTTTTATCTATTTTTATTTATTAAGATCGAAGAAGAATATCTAGTTTTATTTATTAAGAGAGGTGGTGGTAGGACTTTGTTGCCGGAGACCGTTTAGCTAGGCACCATCGCAACGCCCACTTCTGCCGCCAAGCAGTAGTGTGCAAACATTACCGTGTTCCTGTTTGCAGGGGGTTATATCTAGTGAAATTACTGGGGTAATGAGACTTAACATTTATGTCTTAAGGCGACGAGCACAATGTGGTGCAGCGATACCACTCTAGCTACCGCCACGTTGTTTAGATGAACATCCCGCTTGTCAGTCACACTCGAGAATGTAAAATAAGTATAGCAAATCCGAGCATGTCATCTTTGGTATAAGAAAAATCAGAGATTTTAAAGTTTGGTACGATATCATAAGTATCAAAGTGCGCTCCAATACGTGGGTTAGTAGTCGCACGAATCTAAGACATTGTCTGCTGACCTTGTATCCGATCGGATGTGGTACTGCAGTCAGGCGAAGTGAAAGTTGACGGCCGTGCGTGGAGATTGATGAGTATATTTACGATTTAGGGTTGCAGCTCAAATTCAATATTAACCTATATAGTCGTAGATGAATTAGACATAAAGCTAAAATTCTCAAATTTTGGTATATAATAATTTTTTTTTATAAGAAGTGTGGCAAACGAGCGAACAGTTCACCTGGTGAAAAGTGATCACTGATGCCCATGGACAGTAGCAACACCAGAGGGGTGCGGCTGCATTGCCGACCTCTAAGGGAATAACATTCTTTTCTTGAATGATTCGTTTCACTATTGTTATAACGTTTAACTTGTCTCGGTAGTATTGAAAAAAAAGTTAATAATTTCTTTTTAATATTATCATTTAAAATTTTATTAAAATACATACATTTAAATAAATTTTCTGAGCGAGCACATATCATCTTCGCCCTCATTGTCAGTTAACGTCGTGTGAAATTCAAATCGAGTGTTAACTTATCGCCGATAAAAAAGAAACTTATACACAAACGTTGGTAAATAGTTATTTTATATAGTTGCTACCGTGTAAAGAATTTTTTTTAGTACATTGTAAAACGAGTAGGAAGTTCACACGATGATAAATGATACGTCCATACACACCGAATACAATGAAGCATTGCTTACTTTCCACGACGAGATGAAACTCAGAATTGATATCGACGGCAGCAATTCTTTAGTTTACGATCGGGCCATATGATTTAATAACAAACCAGTCCAGTGTACGCAGGAAGTAAACCTGTTGATTTAAACTCGTGTCAGCGGATTTCCTTATATTGCCGGAGCCGGTCACCGGCTTGTGTTTAGCTTCCGTTGAGCAACGTCGCCCGCGCGTGGTGTTGCTCGCTCAAATACAATGCGGATGTCTGCCGCATTACACAACTGTTGTAACAGACTTTACTCATCGGATTCTTTTCTTATACCACCACAAAAAATTTCCCCATCGACCTGATCTTCGCTTCTTTATTCCGCATCCTTTCATACAATTTATTTTACAATAACTATTCAATGTTATTAAGACATGAAATTCGACTTGTTCCACCCCCTTTCTTAATCAACTTTTCATTTATTATTGTATAGAATAGTTTGTATTTTTCAACTAATCTATTACGGATTGTATTATTTATACCTGCCACCATTAAATCCACTCTCTACAGGTTCATATACCGAAAGGTTTAATAAATAAAAATATGATAAATGATGTTGTCCTCAAACGTTTTGCAACCTTAAAAGGCTCAATTATATTCAATCATGTCCTATAAATTCAGGACTTTTTGTTGACAATTTGGTAATTAAATAAAGCGGACGGTATTTACTTAACGTCCCTTCAAATTACTAAGCGTCCTTTAGCTAATTTACACAGTAATGATTAAGAGGCTGAGGTCGTTACAGTGTACGTATGTATATTTAATACTAATAATATTAATAGGTACATAGGACAGTGTCTGTCAAACTTTAGAAACCATTACTCATCATCATTACAATATGTATGTATAGATATTTCTTTTTGAACCCTCTTAGAATCATTTAAACAATCTAACATTACAATCACTATATTTTTTTTAAAATAAACATTTTCGTTAGTACAATAAAAATAATAAAGTTTTTAACAAAACACGAATTTCCACTTCTAAATAATTCATGAAACCATAAACGGAAATCTGCGAGTTATATATATTATAAAACGGGCATGATATCTTTACTGTTGAATCATAAACTTCTTGATGGTCAGATGACATCATCCGTTAAGAGGTATCCCTTCAAGATGTCATATTGTAACTATATATCCTTAATGATTAAGAAATTAATTTATAACAATTGTTACGCACATATATTTACTATGTTTAAGGTCATTTTAGAATTCATGTTCCTCTCGCTTATATATTTTTAGGCAGCTCATTACTAATTAGATTATTTCTTTGCGACAACATTAAAGATTAATGTAAATAAAAGAAACGAGTGAGGCGTACATTAAGTGTTTAGTAATTCATCTTCCTGAAACGGCGGCCTTAGAAAAATATTTATTAAGCACCGCAATGTCTCGTTACTACTGTATAGCTACAGTAGCCTTTGAAACGAAAAGCAACAATATCGGTAAATTCACAACGAAAAGGTGCATAGCTTTACCCCTATGAAATATTATTTCGATGTTTAGTAACATAGATTATTTATAAGTGTAAAGAGAAGCATATAAAAGTATCACTTTTTAGTTACAGAAACTGAGGAGACGTTAAGGACGAAGGAATTATCTACATTCTCTATGACTCATCAGTCGACTATGGGTATTCAATAAGAAATAATTTTTAGTACTTTAGAATTTAATAGAAGTAATCTGGTACGTTTTATTTGTGAATTCCACTACTTTTATTATTTCAATTCCTAACATTAACTTCATCATCATGTCTTTTGTAGTGACCGTTATTAATATGCGTTGATAACAATATTTCTTTTTTTGTTTAAAGCTATATTTTCCATAAACATATTAAATACGCTAGATTTGTGCATCACCTATCGTATAACTTACCATATTAATCCGTTAAAGACAACCTGATATTTGACTAGAGTATCGATAATTATGTAATTCGTTAGTAGTTCGTAGTCTAAATGTTATCATAATGTAATAGTTGATAATATTCTTTGATAATATTAATTTCACTTCATCACTTTTAATTACATATTTGACGTTTTATGGGACCAAACGATGAGGCCAATGGGAAGTTTATCTGATCGTACTCGTAATCGTTAATAGATAAGAGAGTACATATCCAATATTGTTTAAAGGTTTTCTAACAAAATAATTGGTTAGTGGTGACCATTTCATATTAAAATTTTCTTTATTTTCTTGATATAATTTGTCGAATAATAGACAGTTCTAAACAAATCGAATGTTTACATAGTGTGGTGAGAAGTTCGAAGAAACTTCGTTGATTTCAAATAAAATAACTACAAAAGTTACTAATTAAACGTTACTTTATATAGCTTTTTGGATAATTTATCTTTATTTCATTTAAAACAATCTACAATTTATTTGTCTAGTCAATTACTGTATATTACATCGTTTTATTTTGTTCTCTTTAATAAGTAGGTGCTTTTTAATATAAATATGATATTTAACTATTTCATAATAGGTATTATGTAATATTTAATTAAAAGATAACCAGAAAAATTAAACTGACAGGATGCCGTATATATACGGCTTCCTGTCAGCATATTTTTTTGAGAAACAGACGATCGTAACACATAATGCGAATTATTTCCTTCTCCCTAGTATAATAGAAGAGGTTTAATAATATTTTTCCTTCATAAATTATTTAAGTTTTTCCAAATTTTTGGTGCCTATATCTTCTTAATTAGCTTCAATATTATGTAATTTTACCATCAGAAGACCGTCCTGCCCGTCGAGCGGTTTCTTCATATAAAAAATTATTTTACGTAAATAGTAGCAGTAGTATTCGCACTGCCTTAATAGGTTTTTTCAATTGGAGAAATTGATTTTTTAATCACCACAGAACAATATCGACAAATACAAAGTATTAAATCATTAAAAAAAAAAATTCTATAACATTTTGAACAGAAACTATAAAAACAGGCTAAAATCTTTGCTTTATTGTTGGCTTAATTTTTTTGTTTATTATTAGACCGGCATAGAATTATTATCCAGAATAAGAACCAGAAATATTAATAAATATGCTAAGTAATATATGAAAAACAACGGAGTTTCTACATTACACATTAATTTTATCATTATTAAATAATGGGCCCGTAGTTGCAGACGTTTTTTTGAGAATAACTTTAGTTAAATGTGTTGTATTGAAGATAATACTCCACATATTCCTTTTTATGCCTTAACCCATAAAACCTTAGTTATACATTAGGTTACTTAGATTCCTTTTTTTTGTCAATCTTATACAGAAACTGAATATCATATTACACACTAAATGTTTTCGAATATTATATAGAATATTTTATTAGTTGTTTTCAATAGTAAAGCTAGTAGATATGCTACCTTTTTTTGCCTTAAATGTTTATTACACAATGTTCGTATTTTAAATAATAATTAATACGATACGACAAAAAACTACAAAACACTTTATTTACAGCTTATTTTTAAAGTTTTATATCACACTTGTGATTGTTTTTATAGTAATTAACATGAATGTTACGATATTTACTTTAGTTCATAGTTTTCGTTTAACTCCTTTTAAAACGACTTTCTATAATATTGTTAACGCGAAATCTCTTTATAAAATTATTTGAAAATATTATTTTCATCTTTGTCAATAAAAATTCAATGACTTGGATCTTAGTTACAGATACTGATGTTACGCAAAAAACTGCAGAGTATTCTGCACCGATAGCAAATGTAGAGAAGTATACAGGTATTACTAATGGTTTTATAATGTTTAGAATGCGTAGTGTTTGTTTATGTTTTTAATCATTTTTGTGTATTTAGGAAACACTTAACATACCCATTAAAACTCTATAGTAATAAATGGATATCATCATCATTAGGTGCCCTCTTCAAACTGAAGTTTGGCGATCAGATTGAAAAAATTAATTCGATCCTCAGCTATTCTTTTTAACTGATGGTATTTAAACCCGGTTCATTCCAATAAATGGACATGGATTAATATAAAACAAAGAAATAAAGTACGTAATGTCGAATCGAAAACAAAACTTGACTTATATATGTTTATGTTATATATACTTAAAATTATCGACTTATATTAATAATTTTAGTGTTTAAAAATTTAAGGTTTATCATTTTACTCATATTGAATTAAACCGGTTTTTTATTAATAAAAGTAAAATTTAGATCTTTTTAAATGATTCAACTGTGGTTGACTCTTAAAATAATTCTTAACAAGTAGATGTAATCATTTATCAACAACGGTTATTTTTTACTTTTTTCGTATGTTGTATGACAACATATTCTCAATTTTAAAGTTTATTCTCACAACAGTGTTCATTCTAAGTAATCGATAAAAATTAACATATATGCAATTTGATATTTAATTTCATAGCAAAGAGTAGTTTTACGTCACAAGGAAATACATATATGCGACTCCAATAATAAACTGAAGTTACTTTATGAAAAATGTACAATATGAGATTTGTGTACTATATTTATTTATTAATTTTAAACATATATAACTATTTGTAAAATAGTAAGCACATTAATGAGAAAAATTCTTTTAATGTACATTACGAGAAAAAATAAATACACGGATTAAAGTTAGAGCTAAATCCTTACCGTAACATTTAAATGTTTTGGCTGTATAAGATTTCTAAAGAATAATTCCAAAACGCTAAAAAAGTGTTTTCTTTATTTTTAGGTAAAATGTCCACTGATGAAGAGGAGGTCGCGTCGCATCGTACCTCGCATCTCACGTTACCGCCGTTCACTTTTACAACAACAACAAGACCGGTTAAGGTGTTTACTGAAGCTCAAAGTATCTCTACAACCGTAACACCTTCGCCACCGAAGCCTACGATATCGGTGACTTCGACAACGGATACTAAAATAGACACGGAAGCAACAGAAATGCCGGAATTAAGTGATTCGTTACTTAAAGCTAAACCACGATTGCTGGATTTAAGCGTTGATGAACTACAAAGTTTTGCGAATGCTCTTCACAATCAGTCTGATCAAAATCTGAATAGAAAAGTACTATCGGATTTGAGTGAAGTCTCGTTAGATGTAGATGAAGATGACGAACCGCCCAGACTGATTACAAGTGTTCCTAAGAATAAAGATATATCCGATAAGTTTTACACTAATCTTCAGGTTCCTTTTAATCCTTTACTATCAATTGATAGATCAGATGAAATAGAAATGTGTAAAGATAATGAAATCATGTATAAGGTAAGTGAAATTCAATTGTTATCATAAGCGAATGAAAAAAATAGGATGATATCCTTTAGGTATTAATTAATAATAAATGAGGTCTCGTAAAGATTTTACAATGGAAAGTATCCTAAGTAACATTATCTTCTGAATATGTGAAGTCGTCATCATCATATAATTTCAGGTTATTAATTTCCCCTAGAAAACAAATACTTGTATTTAAGAATAACTTAATGTTTCAGGTGGGCGAACGCATTGATCGTGGTTGTGAGGAAACATGTGAATGTACATCTTCAGGTATTTTTGAATGTTCACCACGTTGCAAGCACCCATACTCACGTCGCGGTAGAAGGCTTAACGATCCTTTGTGTTTTGAATCTCCGATTGATGAATGTTGTTCAATTATTGCTTGTTCAACAGGCACTGGAGGTCAGTATTATTTTAAAGATAGTATTTATAAAGTCTTTTTATATTAATCAAGTCCAAGATATGAAAATATTCAAAGAAAAAGTAAAATTTACAAATTTTTGGTTGAGGATTTATTGTAAGCATCTTTATTAGCGTATCGATAAATGTTATCTGAAACTTAATATTGTTAAAATTGTTGTCAATATCAAGAAGGAGCTATAAATTATAGAATTGCATTATTTTATAATAGTGCACTACCAACAAATTTCTTTTTTTCCTTTATTTACCAGAATCCAAGCCATCTCACGATGACAAATGTAGGTACGGAAATGAAACATACGCTGTAGGTGCGACATGGAACATTGGATGTGAACAAACTTGTTCTTGTGAAGAAAATTCTGTAGTTACCTGTAAACCAAGGTAATATAATATATACACACTCACATAATATTACGTTGCTCAATATGTTTACAGTGCTTTTCGATTGGCAGTAAAATAGTATTTACTCTGTATAATTTTCTCTAATACCAATGTATATTTAACAATGTTTAAAATGTACAGATGTAACCGCCTTCAAACATCGGATAAATGCATAAATGTGCAAGATCCTAATGATGAGTGCTGCGAAATCCAGGTGTGCGATGTATCTTCTGATGTACATGAAGAGCCGGAGAATATAACAATGACTTCATCGTCAACAAAAAGCTCCTTTAGCACCTCCACACCTCATGCTGCTTCAACCATAGTAATGAATTCTAGTACATCAAAGATAATAACTTCTCCCACACCAGCTGGATTTTATGACAATAGTTCTGAGGTAAAAATTTTAATATTTCTTTTCATAATTTGATTGTAATGTAAAAAACAAGACAACTCCAATAATTTTGTAAATTTCAACAGACTAGAAGATCATTCGTTGATGAACAAGATTCCTTTAGACCAACGCTGAGACCTTTGGTATTGTCGGAACCTATCGGTTCGGTGACAGTATTGCAAAATAATAGCGTACAAGTAAACCTGATGCATGTGAATAAAAGTGAAGACCCCGTTCATTTATTGCTGAGTAGCGACGGTGGCCGTACATTCGAAGACGTTGAACTAAAATACACAAATCTGATACTTAATCTAGAAGGCGGTAGAGATTATATATTAAAAACAAGAGAAACCGGAACGAAATTCAACTTTACTATTACTGCTACAGACGCGGCGGTAAATGAAGTACCGGTAGAAGAAACCTATAATCCGTCTAAAATCGGATGCCACCAAGATGGAATATTTTACGCTGTTGGTTTGTAAAAACAAATGTTTTAGTTGTTACACTAAGTAATTTTTTTTGCCATTATCATTGCAATGTTATGTAATCTAATGAGAAGTTTCTTTACATAAGTATAATTATCAATGTGGTTTTATTTTTCCAATAACCTTTTTTTCTGCACTGTTGAAGTGACGGTAGACCATAATTTTTTTAATTGATTTGTACCTTGCGGCCTATAATATTCTGTATCATCCACGATAAAAAAAATATTCAATTTTCCTTTCGTTTAAAGATCACTTTCTATTAATGAGGAACATTTGATATCTATGAGAATAATTAAAAAAAAACTATATAGTTAGCGTGGTGACTAATGGCCCTATCGCTTTTATATTGAGGGTAGGCCTGTGCCCCAGAAGTGGGGATGTAAATTGGCTTTTATGAATGTAGTTACCCATTGACAATATTTCATAATAATATTTGTATTTAAATGTTAAATATGACATATATTTAACTAGGTGAAGAATTCCACATCGGATGTACAGAACTTTGTGAATGTACGGGTAAAGAGACTCGTGAATGCGCGGCGTTAGTCTGTCCATCTCATGTGGGCTTGGAGTTGGTGTCGAAGGGATGCGTGCGATGGGCAACTAGCCCACCAGCCCAGCCTCCCAACTGCTGTCCAAGAAGCGCCAGATGTTTAAGCGATGGGACATGCCATTACAAGGGTGTTGCGTAAGTTTATATTATTACTGAATATTTTTTTTCCAACTATCACTATTCATTATTATTATTTTACTCTATCCACTGTTCCAAATAGTCTCCACAGTGACTTGTAAACCCGGCACGAGTGGTCCCATTAGTCCTGGTTCTGGTTCTTTGTTCTTCACTAAGTTCATTAGTCTATGAAAGTCGCATGATATTTGAAAATCAATGATTTCAGAGTGCCAAATTGGAGTGAAGTACCAATTTCTCTAACCGGTTGCGAGCAACGCTGTTTCTGCGAGAATGGTGAATTGGATTGTCAAGAAGTCTGCACGCCTTTGCCGTCGCTGCCTCCTCAGACTTTAAGGTGCCCCCCTAATCACCGACCAGCTGCTGTCAACATATCTGATGAAGATTGTTGTAAACAGTGGGGCTGCTTATCTAACGGTAAGAGATATGTCGATTTACTGCGCTATTAACATTTAATTACTTAAAATGTTTCGCTTAATATACAAATAATAAACACAAATAAAAAACAGCATTTTGCGTGAAAGATTGTACATTAAAAAAACGCTTAAGAAAATAATTTATCTTAAAATTATATTAAAAATAATATTTTGTCAAATATTTATACTTGAGAATAAAATGTAAAAATAATTGTGCTTAACTGAAATTTCTTAAAAGATATTGGGGAATAGTCTCAGAAATCATGTCAAGCTTCGAAAAGAGTTACAAAATTACTCTGATACCATAAATAATTGTAATTAATACAAGTTTTATAGGTCATGTACAAATAGTAAGTTTTTTGATAAGCTTTCATAAGCACGACTTCAGACATATTGCAAGGAATAGAGCTTATAGCTGCCATTACCTATTTATCTTACACGTAACTAGTAATTTGGTGTAACGTAGTAATCAAGTGTAGTTTTTTTTTTATTAATAACAAAAATTAACGAAACGCGTAGATAGGCGTTTCTTTAATTAATAGAAGTAAGATTACTTCCATAGCTATTTCATTGTTTCTGTAGAGAAACATTTCATCTTTATTCATTAATAACACATGTTTTATACCTCATTGGCGAAAAGATTCATTATGCAAAAACCAATAATCCTAAATTTCATTGCATGGCCGTCATTCACTGTTCATCTATCATCGTATTATTGCTTGCAGCCGGATACAAAAATGGATCAAAATATATGCATGTTTTACCACCGCATGATAAATCGAAACTGTTCAATTACGTGACACCAGTTGCACCGATATTAGCGACATATACCACATCAGTACTGCCTATACCGCTCGTCACAACCGAGACCACAGACTTCTTTAGACACTTAAGTCCAGTTAAGACAAGACCAAAGACTAATAAACCAATTGCCCCACCGCCAGACCCAGGTCCTATTATAGATAACCCTGTATATCATTATACACAAGGATCACAGGAAAACACTAAGGGTGATAATTTTACTGCGTACGGTTTGAACGATTTTCATCAGAGACCATTTAAATTACTACAACCTATATCTCCTGTCACCAGTATCAACGTTAATTGGAAAACATTACAACCACCAAATAAACCTGTACTAGTCGCTCCTACACCCGTACAAAATATTCCACTGCCATCTCAGAATACCAACACGAGAACTAACAGTCAAATAAATTACGTTATTCCCGATAACAAAATGCATGATTTAATTCAACAATATAAACAGAATCACATGATGGAGTCAAAATCTCTCAGCGAGCACGATGCCTTCATAAAACAAATGCACGAATCAGTTAGCAAAATGCCGCTCTTACAAATGCATAACTTAAATTACTTTTTACCAGTTTACGACAAAAAAATCCCAACTCGTGTACCATTTGGTTTCGGTGAAACAAAGACTACACCTCGTAGCGTGAAACCTTCAAAAACATACTTCGAACCTCTATTTAACCAATCCTCAGATTATTACAGGAAATATCCAAATCCTTTAACATATAAAAATGGTCGTCACGACGTCCACGGCTTACACGGAAAACATGTTACTATATTGAGAAATAAAGATTTGAAACCCGTAAGACCTTCCGAAATCGGGAAAAATGATAAGCAATGGATTCCACCTAACATACACGTGTTGGCGAAAGCACCAAATCCTTACGAGACTGTTCTGTTTCGTGTTTTGCCTGAACCTATAACAGATATGCAAAAAGTTCCAAGCAATAGTGTTAAGTTGACGAAGGTTTCAGACAAAAGTTATTCAACGCTAGACCTGGAACATATGCTATCACAAATGGAAGTGGAATCGGAAGTGAACAGAAATCTTGGACGTTCAGCTGATAAAGAATTAGGAGATTCGGCGACAGGTCAGTGACCTCGCCCTGATTTAGTCTATGTGTTTTGTGTTTAGACTTTTGACCGAGGAATGACTTTGTACTGACCTGACTGTTTATCAACAGTAGATTGGTTCCTACTAAAATATTTTTTTTAACTTCTGTAATAACTGAATTAATACTAATTATTAACGAACTTTATGCTTTTCATCTTGATTAACTATTACCATTTAAAACTGTTCACCAAATGTTTTCATATTCAATAGTTTGTAAACAAAGATTCCTTATCTTTTCTGTATGTTTTTGTGCATAATATGTTTATAAGTGTTATAAAAATGTTTTTGTTTATTACTTTATTGATGAATCTTTACTTTTCAGGCTTCCCAACTAAGTCACACCCTCAAGAACCGTTCATACCAACTATTCCACCAGAAATCCGTTATCCTTCGGATGATTCCGGTATACCTGAATATGAGCATAATAATATTCATCGACCGATTAATTTAGACCAAACTCTTAATGGACTCCCACCCGGCTTGTCTTTACCACCTCCATATTCAGATGATAATAAGAAGCTATCTGTTATATTATTACAAGCTGATTCTCCGACAAGTGTTAAAATGATTTTCGGTCTACCGCCAGTTTTAGTTGGGTTGCGCGGTAGTGTCGATCTACGGTACACTGACACAGCGTAAGTTTTTTCCAGTTTTTCCATTCAAATCAGTTTTATTTATGAAAACACAATTTGTCAACAAGTACTTTTGTATTTTCAGAGATGAGGATATTTCTCATTGGTATTCACAAATATTTGCTCCGGCTGATGAGATTTTGGGCACTCAGAGATTGGACTTCCGGTTGACTGGCTTAAAACCTTCAACTACTTATAAAATACGCGGCAAATTGTACTTGCACAATCTACCTGTTGAACCAGAGAGTGACGTGTTTAACGTACGCACATTAGACTTGCCCACGGTATGTTAATCATTTTTCTATACAGTATCGCCCTATCGATATCTACTGCTGAATAAGGTCTTTACTTACGTATATTGATAACGATCGCAAGAAATTCTGCTGAATTTTTTGTGAATCTGTTCCATACAACATTTACGACACACCGAGAATAAAATAGTGATGGGGGTAATTTTACTACCTCTTACTTCTCTGGCGCAGGAACCCAAAGTGAATCTTGGTGTTCGACAAAAGAGAGCGCCAGCGTTGTAATCTTAGTTATATTAAGCAAATTAGAAATTATTAAAAAAAAATTTAATTGCAACAAATTAATAATAATTATTGGTCAACATAATAATGTAATTTATTGTACTGGATTCATTTGTTGTATCCTTCAGATGCCACCCGAAGAGGAGAAGAGACGTGAAGTTGATAGCAGATTATCAGTTGTGGACGTGAACGATACGTCAGCTCGCATCACCTGGAGGCACTTCAATGAAGACGAGTTGCAGTATATTGACGGTATTCAAGTGCGGTAAGCATATTTAACTTAATTTTATTATTATATACATTCCAAAGTTTTGTACGTGTTAAATATTATAATAATAATATAATTATTATTCTAGATGCATTCACTTTTCCAGTGTTATTACTTCACATAAGTAATAAAACTTGAAGTGATAATATAGAAAGATAGTTATAATTATCTTGAGAAATATTGATTTCATACTCCTGTTTATTCTTACTTCTCAGATATCGTCCAGTTGGTACACCAATCTTCAGCATGACAGAGCTCCTTCATCACAGTCGATCGATGGTTGAGTTGACCGGCTTGAGGTCCGGAATTCAGTATGAAGCGTCGTTGGTGCTGATACCTCCACCGCGAACTATGACGGAATTGTTCGACCCTACCAAAGTAGAATTTACTACTTCACCTTATGTTGGTAAGTATTACTATCTTGCTTTTATAATAATAACGAAACAAATTAATTATCTGTGACTTCAGGTCTTCTCTTACATGAAGAGATTAAGGTAATTTATTCACCCCAGTGGCTAAGTCTATGTTTAAAAATATCTATTTCTTCATTTTTTGGTGTCGGGAAATTTTCTAAAGATATCCTTCTTTTGAGAAAAAGTCAGGTATATGTTGGATTTATACCCATCAAAACCTCCTCCGTGGCTTCCTTCAGTTCGTTAGGAGGGGCTTTGCGATATTCTACACAGCGTGCCGGTGCTCTTTTGCACTTTGGTTAAATCTCTCAAGGAAGGGTAAAGCTCTCCTCGGCACCTTCACTGCGCAATTCAAAACCATCTTCCATTAGCTGTCATCCTAGGATCGCTAATCAAACTGTGAAGGCTCTCATGCTCAAGGCTAGCTAATCCGATGATATTTTTGGTTGCCCGCTTCGACAAGCAGGGCTTACTTTAATCCTATTCTTACTATCCCGAAACTAAAAGGCTGATTGATATATTTCTTTCCAGACCCATATAATTGGTCGGTGGTGGTAGAGGTGCATACTGTGGGATCAGACGCGGCCGAGCTTATATGGCACGGGGTCCCGTCACCGGCGGAACGCTGGGTGCGCGTGTACCGAGCAGCGCACTCCTGTGGCAAATCAAGGAGAGAACACGACGACTTCCGCCTGGCTGCACGAGACCTTCCACCCACCGTAACGTTGAATGGCCTTGAATCTAACTCAAAGTAGGCTTATCTTTTATAATACTATATATTTTGAACTTTGAACAAACGAAATCAAGAGCATTTATTCATATGAAGTAGTTACAAATAAAATATAGGCAAAGTCGTGAATTTGCGTGAAGTAATTTTGGAGCTTATGTCGTTTAGACATCACAAAGAATTCGACATCTTATTATGAAAAAACATATTCCTTTTCAGGTGTCGAGCGTGGCTCGAGCTCTTCCTTACCAACGGAAAAGTAAAAACAAGTAATGTAGTAGAAATACAGACTAAGCCTGAAGATTCACCAGAACCTATAGACAGTTAGTATTTAATTATTTCACCCTTACCTTAGAATTTCAATTTATTAAGGTTAGAAAATTCATTTACTAACTACATGATCCCACTGTTGAAACTTGAAAATTCCCCTTAAATAGAAAGTCATAACCACAATCTACAGGGTTATTTAGTTGGTGTTTCTCAGATATTGTATGTCCTGGATAAGTTATTCTTGGAACATCTATTTCCTTACTTTATTTTCTCTCAGCAGTTCCGAATGGGGATCAGACTTTTGCACCTCCATGGCCCAAATATTATTACATGCTGGCACGGATCCTTTTAAGTTCTCACCATTAATATGATCTAATGCGTGCGGTTGCTAAATAATTTACAATGAACATTGTCAATTTATTATTTTTTTTTAAGATATTATAGAAGCATCTTCAGTATCCGGCGGACGTTCTCCGCCTCGTGGTGATTACTACGGCGCGCTGGTGGTGGTGGGAGTGATAGCGGCGCTCGGGGCTCTGACGTCACTGCTGCTGCTGCTCGTAGTGGTGCGCCGGCACCGCCCTCGATCCGTTCCCATTACACGTAGGTTTATTAATAAGAAATTTCACTCGAAATCATCGTGTATCTATAGTTTATCATCATCTCGAAAGAGATATAGAATGAAGAACCTATATATATACAAAAATGTACGTTCTATACATTCACAAGTACGTTAGAAGAAGGAATATGTCCAAATACGATTCAGGTATAGTTTCGTCTTATACAGTTATATGCAAAAATCACATGTAGTATAACGTCGGAATATCGTGTAATTTGTTTTTCTGTCTTAGCTGTGCCATCAGCACCACGGGAATCCTCCCTGCCGCCATACGACAACCCGGCGTACAAGCTCGAGCTGCAACAGGAAACAATGGGTAATGGAAATTATAAATTTAGCATGTGGTAAATATATTGAAGCGTATTTATTTCATAATAATTAACCTCTTCTAAGTATTACTAACCTTTTTATTCTTTAAGATAAACTTTAAGCAAAGGATACAGAGATAGAATTCATGCCGTAAACAAATTATCCATCAGTCAACCAGAGAGGATAAAGTAAAACATTATAACTGTAAATAAAATAAAAATATACCCTACATATACTTAAACATTAAAGTGTTATAGTGAAAATGTATTTTTTTATTATATGTTATAGCTAAGTTAATTGCAATAGTTATACTTTTCAATCAAAAATCGGATTCAAAAATAATCTTATCTAGAGCTTCAATGCAACGGATACTTATAGAGACTGGATTTAAACTAGAGTTTAATTCCATACAGTCTCATTGGTACTTTTTATATGAGACTCACTGTCGAAGTCATCATTACCATCACATTTCCTAAGGGACACGACTTGGACTGAACATCGGCTATAGGCATCAAATTGTTATGATACAACTTAAACCCTAAAGCCAAAGAATGCTAAAGGAGGGAACGAACGACTAATACGTAATATTTGGTTATTAAGCAAAGCCACTCTCCCCTTTTCGAAAAAAAAAATCATATCTGATGGTGGTGGTATCTTAAGATTTCTAATTGCATGTCAGGTGGTACATTGATAAATTATATTTCTTTAGTGCTATCTAAGAGATAAAGGTGTCTGGACTTAGTATTATTATTTATTCACTTTATATTAATTTCACATGGTCTTAAGTTACAATGAGGCTGTGAATGGTAAAGCGTGCTCGCCCAATATTCTGGCTCACATGTTTGGACACGAAAGCTTACCATCAGATTTATAGTAAATGGTAGCTGGTCAGGCCGGTACAACAAAGCCTTCATAATTAACCTAGGGGTCAGTGTTGCTTGGCCTCTGCGCCAAGGTGGCAGTTTCAGAAACAACTTACCTATATAACTTAACTCATGTCATTTACATCTACAGATCTCTGACAGTTAAATTCCCGTGGGCGCATTGGAAATGGGCTTAACGGGAACTCGGAGCGCAATGTTGACCCAAACAATGGTCCACGGCCCTACAACGAAATGGCCGTATAAATACCATCGTCAGATTTAAACGAACTCATATTAATTAAAAGTGTTTTATTGTGTTTGGTGTTAATTATTTACGGCATACGATTTATATGAACATTTAAAACTTGACATCGCGGTGTTGAAGATCTAAATTAAGGTCTTAAATAATTGAACATTCGACGGAAGTACTGAAATTATGATAGTAAGTTAGGCCCTAGATGTGTCGATGAATTGTGTGCTATTAATCATTGTTATCTAGCTACTTAGAGATCGAATGAAGAAGAACAATATGTTTCGTATAACTTGTACTATAATCACTTAAGTCTAAACATGCTATGTAACTTAATTTGTACATTAGAACCATAATTTTATTGGTCCATAAATTAATGCTCTTTTTGTTATAGCTACTTGTTTAACATTAGATTGTCGAAGAATAGAATAATTAACAAATTACGGGGTACACTTTTGATATAAGTATAACATGTACTTCCAAACAATGATAAATGCTTTCTTATATATAAAGTCATAAAAACAACAAAATTATATTATAATGAATGTTATATATTCTTGAACTAACAAAGCAGTTGAAATTAATTACTTTTGCTATCTAGTGTTAACATATATGTAACTAGCTGTTCCCCGTCCGCTTTGCCGGGCGTAACACCCCTGCAACACCTTTTGGGGGGTAACATTTTATAAAATCTGTTCTTACCTGACCTATACTCGATAAACGCAATATTCCTACCAAATTTGAAGTCCCCAGGTCTTATGGTTTCAGAGGTATCGTGATGAGTATCTATGTAGGTGGAAATCTCATATATATATATATATATATATATCTTTTACACTTTTTTATCTTTCAACTATTTACAATATATCATTCGACTTAGTATAACCGATTCATTTTGTTTTGTTATTTCCATTTAATTTTTAATATTATTATTTTAAAATCATAAAGAAATTAATAAAAATGGTTTATTTCACATCCTTAGATAAATAATTATTAGATAAATATAAAGGCCTTATACGAAGTGCCTTATTTGTACCTTACTGTATATAGTGTTAATAAATTATATGTAGTCAAGTAATTTGTTAAATAATATAGTCTTAGAACAATCGCGGACTATGAGAAAGTAATTTTGCGCTTGAAATGGAATAACTTTAATATCAATCAAATATAATATGAAAACTGCATTTATAAATGTATTAATTTCTAGAAGCTGATGTCTTGTTTAAAGTTTTCTTTATAAAAGAATCGATGAAAGTTATATATCGCTAGAAAATTAGAGGTAAATTGTTGGTTTTACAGAAATGTAACTTAAAAAGTAGTGTTGCTAGTGAAATAACTATGTAGTAGACTTTGATTGATGTTTAATAAACTTATAGTAATCGTTTGATGATAACAGTAACGCTAAGTTCAAAAGTCAATGAAGCGGCTTTAAGTTACTTCAATAATAATTATAACCTAAATAAAAAGTAAATGTTATTTAACCTACAATATATTACTACTAAACAGTTAAATAAAAAGAGACAAGACAACGTTTACCGACAATTAAGAAATAGTACGCAAAGTTACCTTCATTATAATCCGTAAACTGCACTTATTGTACTTCATGTAAACTCTGTTATTTATGTGCTGTTAATTCTATTATAAATAATAAATTATTTATAAAATTGTAGTTGATATTTTCATTGCCGCATTATAAACAAAATATGTAAAGATCATCAAGGAAAAGATGACATAAAAAGAGATGAGAACAATTGAAACAAACAAAACGAAAGAACATACAGAAATAAATTCTATGCATTTAGTAATTAAAAGTGTTAAGTTGGGACTAAAGTAATAAAAGAATGGAAATTAGAAATTATTTCTCGTTGCCAACCGGAAATGATCACAAAGGATTGTTACTTTGTAAGACAGGAAATTACTCTCGGAGTTTTTAAGTACTTTATTGCTTATCTCTGTACGTATAAATTGTATAATTCTAGAATTTTATTATTGGTATTACTATTATACTTATTCTTTCTTTGATTCCTATGTTAATTTTTTTTTTTACTTTTAATGCTCTCTTATAAATTACTTGTGTAATATTGTTAATTTTTTTTTTATTCTACGAAGCGATGATACAAACGAAAGTTCACCTAGTAAGTGATATGCCTATAACAAAATGGCGCAAGATAAGGCGATATACTCCATGTTGTACTCGTCCCCTTGAGATATAAGATTGAGAAGATATTGTCGCGTTACCCCAGTAGTTACACTAGCTTCAACGCCCTTCAAACCAGAACACAGTAATGTTTGAACACTACTGTTTGTCGGTAGAAATAGCAGCTGCGGTGGTACCTTTCTAGACGGTCTACGGCAGCAGAAACCTACTACCAGCACCACCACTTAATGGTCTCCGTTGTCTGAATGCTTGAAAACGTCTGAATGTCAAATTGCAGAGAGACACTGATGCGTTCTGCTAAAGATCCCGGGACTCACTCATTATAGACTGAAGGTGACCACCGATGAGGTTTTAGTGTGTAAACATGCCACATAACCTTGACTTAAAGTAGATTATCTTTACAATGTTTCACTCGTAACACCAAAAAAAGGTTCCGACTGTTTTTTATACGATAGCAAAAATATTCAGAGCAAGCATTCTTCACCATACACAGCCTCATTGTCAATAGCATCTGAAATTGAGGTTGACCTGACTTGAGTGTTAAGTTAAAACAAATGAACATCATATTTTTTTTTTAAAAAAGAAGTAAATTATTCTCTTTTACAGTTTTAATATTGAAAGGATTCAAAACTTCGTTAATTAATCAAAACCGTAACGAAAAAAGTTTCCTTTTGTAGCAGTTTGTATAAACGTAAATTTTAAATGTCTATATTGTTGTTTTGTTAATTTGTTTGTTTGCTGAACATTTACTGAACTCAATTAGCATAAACCTATTACAATGTTTTCGTTATACTTCTCGCATATAATGTATACATTAAACTTAGTTCTATTTAAGCAAACATAAACACATTCAAACAATTTATTAAAAAATCTATAACTTAACTATGCTCACTGATGGTACCTCTCTGTTGCTGGCGAACTGTTTAAGTAGGTACGACTGCAACTCCTACTTCTGCCAGCAAACAGTAGTGTAAAAACATTGCCATGTTCCGGTTTGCAAGGCGTTGTGGCTAGTGAAATTATTAGAGTAATGGAACTATACAACTTACGTCTCAAAGCCACGAGCACGATGCGGTGCTCGTGGCTTTGAGACAGAAAGTGGTTGTGGTGTTATGGGCAGGCGTATTACCAACAGCTGAACATCTCGTACGGATATCTCCCCTCTTGTATTTTGTGGAAAACTTTCTAAGAGAACTGTCCAGCTGTGAACCTCCTTAGGATGTTCCAAAATATATTTAGTAAAGTTAGCTGTATAATATATGACTATCAGCCGATTTTGCTCGTACATATATACTCATGTATTATCCCATAAGATTAATGATCCAATTTCGTAGCAGTCAGATGAAATGATCTGTAACTGTCGTAGATATTACGTGGAAATGAAATTAGGCAATGTATCTTAGATATACTAGTATATATACATATCCAGGAATTTATACAACAATTTGATTGAGTTAATAAATAATAAATCTTTCAAAGAAAACAGTAACAAAATAAATTGACTAGAAATTGCACAGCAGGTCGACTATCAGTAAATACTACAACTGTGTTTGTAAATCCGGGGTTAAGCTAACGATGTTTGCAAAGTGAAGCACTTGTTGGCTATTTGTAGATCGCTACAGTGCGCCACGAAGCTTCTGCAAATCATTCAATTTATTTAATTGAGAAATTACTTCATATTTATAACTTACAGATAAACGTAAACATTCTTCTATCAGACATCGTTTAAACGTTATAAAAGTTGATGACATCGTATCCTAATCATTAATAAAACAAGACAACTTAAACATGAAATTTATAACTTAAATATTTTACCACTCTTTAATAACGTAAGGAACTTTTACCATAGTAAATATTGTTATTGATTATGACATACTTTAAAATTTTAATAGAAAGCCGTTTATTGATCTTTACAGCTTACGAAAACATTGCGTCTGGGATTATTCTTTTTCAATCTTCTTGTATATCAGGTCTAGGAGATAATTTTATACTTATCTCAGATGAGGAGAAAATAAACAAAAAATGAGTATAAAGCTTTGAAATACTCAGATATTTTACTTACTTTCAATTCTAAAGGCGAAAAAAAATTTAAGGCCATGCCAACTAAGAGCTCTCGGAAGATTTTCTTTCTGAGAATAATACAGCAAAGAAAAAGATTTTGCTCCAGTGGAAGAGTCTATAAGTTGATTAAAATTCCTTTATACGTAATTCAATCTTTCAACAAAGAAATTTTTATTCACGAAGTTCTGAACTGAAAGTGTAACGGGGAACACAATTTCTATTGGAAAAAAAATTATGAATCTTGAATTGATAGCATATATTTTTTAATTTTTCAGAGAAACTGAAATTTGAAATCTATGAATTACAAGGCATTTTTAATTCGTATTCTCTTGTCTTTGAACCTTTCATGTTATTAAATATCTCTTTATATGTCCAATTATTAATTTAATGTAAATATATACATTTATTATTATAGGTATACATATAGCAATTATAGACGAGGCTTATAAGATCTTAAAATAAACACTAAACAATAATGCTGAGTAAAATCTCAGAGGAGTATAAAACTGTCTAATATTCCAATCGTAGAAAATATGCACATCTTTACTTTATTCAGAAGCCAAATATTGTATTAAAAGTATACTTAAATGTATTTAACTTTTTTCTCATCTCAACCGTATGGTAAACAGGATGAGTCCTGCCCTATGCCATTAATTAACTATTAATTACATTAAATACATCCTGAAATTAACGTTATGATATAAATAAATGAATAAAATATATAATATTTTATTCATTTATTTATAGATATAGAATATATATATATATATATAGAAATATTATAGATGATCGGCTAAATCGTAATTGGTGTACTAGTACAAAATTGTCATTCATCCGAAAATCAGCAGGATGTCCACAAAAAAGGTAATTTTAATCTTTTTCCTGACAAGTACTTTATTACTGACTAATTGGTATTAATCCAGAGCTGGTCACTGGTATAATTAACTTAATTTGTGCTTGTCATGTAATTGAATTTCGGTACGTTGTGATTACACAAAGGATCTTTATAAAAGGAATGGCAAGATTGAGTGGGTAAAATTACAGACCGAAGAAATTCTGGAGTGAAGGTATCAAATAATATTATCATCAGATATATCATCATTGATGATATTTTACATAACTGTAGTTATAATATATAGTTATGGTATATATATAATTATGGTATAGGGGAGGAGTTTTAGCAATAATCACCACGACAGCAACGACGGGTTGGTGATTGCAGTACTACAACCGGGCTCGAAGGATTCCATCGCGGTTTGTAGATATTAATTTCTTCCAGCCGTGCTCATCCTCTTGAGGTCCGTCCTAGGAAAGCTGGTACGCTGCTTCCTTCTGCCAGAGCAGTGTATTTAAGTGCTACACTCGCCATGTCGTACGGTACGTTACGGTTTGTGTGGTATATCTTGGTGATATCTGTTCCACCAGATATTGCACCACCTCTAGTACCCTACCGCCTCTGTCCAGGAATGCTTATTATTCGCACCTGTTCTATATATCTATAGGAAGTTCCACTATATACAAACTATGGACACGGTAGGTAGCTGAGGCCGGCCCCTACATATATATATATATAATATATACAAGAAAAATCCTTGATCCTTTTTGCGTCGGAGAGCAGTCGTTACGTTCAAATACAATACAGAAGTTTTATTTACTTACACGAAACCACTTCTCTTTATAGCCATGTAGTTGTATTTACTAAATCGTTGGGGATGTTTTTTATATACTTTTCTTTTAAAACATAAGACGACGAGACATAAGCATAAGGTTTAATGATGAAAGACCTTTGCCAATAATTATAATGATAATCATAGGCCATCCTCAAAGATTTAAATCATATAAAAATATAAATTAGAAAATCGTCCCTTCAATGCAATAATAGTGTACTTGTTGTAAACGACCCTGTAATAGTAATGTTAAAATATCCATCCAACATATTGACAATATGATGAAATGTTCGATGTGTTTTTTTTTTTTTCATAATAAATGATATATGGAGCCGAGTAGACATCAGGAAAAATATGAGCTACCGTTGAAAATATCACAAAATGTCCTCGGCACACTTAATTAATGTGGATCCATAAAGGTTCATCCTTTCATCAGACAGCTAATAAATGACTATAACGTTATCATCTTGTCCAAAGATTAATGAACTGACGGAGGTCACACGTTACTTAATACCGGTCTTGGAGACTAGATTCCAACTGGGAAATAACTTACATGTATGTAATGAAGTTTCAGAAGAAAATTAAGAACATAGTAAATGGTTATTATAAATCTAAACAAAACGAATTATTGATTAATCCACTTTTGTAACTTTAAGTAACAATGATTTATTACGCTTCAATAATCAACTCGTAGATTCAAATGTTGCTGACATTAAATCCGATGAAGTTGTAAAACTTAAAGAGGCTAACATCACCGAACTTCAACATAATACATCTAACTTGTGTTTTCATTATTGAGAAGAAGAAAACATAATTAAATCTAACTTTCATGTACAATACAATTCTCAAATAGAGACTTAAAATCCGAGATCACATTTTTACTGGTGGTAGGTTTCTATTACAGGAAATCGTCTAGGTAAGTTCCACCGCCAAACAGTACTGTGTTACGGTTGGAAGGGCGCTGTAGATAGTAAAATTACTGGGGTAACGAGGTTCAACATCTCATGTTTCAAGACGACGAGCAAAATGTGGGGTATACCATTCTAACTAACACCTATTGTTATGGGCTAGCGTATCATTTACCAGCGGATGAAAGTTCCGCTCGTCTCGTCGCTTCTAAGAAAAAAAAAAGATTTTTTATAAAGTAATCAAACAAATTCACTAAGTTATATCACTCGCATCAATATATTAAAGATGTTAAGAAAAAGACAATATTAAAAATTCAATTAAAGTTTAGTAAAGTTTTTTAATTATAACATCTGTAGGAGATGGAATGAAAGAAATCGAGTAATACAGAAGTTTCTAGGTCGAACGTGAACGAGAAGGCTTCTAAAACTTTTAATTACCTATACTTAAACGTAAAAGGCTAAAGCGAGAAAATTTCCTATATTTCAAGTGTACTTGTTTAGTCTTGTGTACTTGCCTAGTGTTGTAGTCTATCTAAACGAGTACACTTTTTACGAAAAATTACAAACATGTTAAATAATTGTTCAATGTATTAGTTACAGATCATTATTAGAACTCTGTGTAATCTTATCTTTTATATTTCCTGTTTGACCATAAACGTATCAGTAAATAAGAATCAGGTGCGCACAACAACTCACGGGACCCAAGCCAACCTGATCTGCTTGTGGTGCACCCTGCTAATCAACAAACGAGGCTCTGGCTCCCATCAACTAAAAATAGATCAGCGGGGTGGGAAGCTAAAATCACCTCATATGAACCCCTACAAACGACAGCCCTAGTAACCGGCGGAACCGGAGGCCATGCTGACTGTGTAACGATCTGTATGGAAATCTTTGGGAGAGGCCTGTGTCCAGAAGTGGACGTCTACCGGCTGGTGTTAATGATGAAATGAGAGTCAACAATATATAGCATCACAACATAGAGTACTTAATAATTTTAATACTTTTTTGGGACTATGTTCATTAAAATATTGAGAAAAGAAAAGTATTGATTTCGGACCTCATGGAAAATATATATAAAAAAAATTATGACAATATTGTGATATGTTAATACTGTTAATCGTTACCCGGAAATTAATATCTTATCATCGTTAAAAAAAAATAACTGACGAAGCGACGAGACGTACGAGACGTGTAATGGTAAATCTGTCCATAGCAACGTGGCGCTAGTTAGGATGATACACAGCTCCATATTGTATCTGATCGCCAAACTTCACTTTGAAGAGGGCACCTAATGATAATGACGATATGGTGGTGGTCGACTTGAGATATCATATGTTGAGTCTCTACACACCAGTACTTATACAAGCTACTTCTCACAAGAACAGAGTAATATTTGCAAACTACCGTGTGTCGGCAGAAATAGGAGCTGCATCCTTGCCATCAGGAAATTATATTAATATAATGAGTATTGCAAAAATCATAGTAATGAAACAATTTGTTTCAATGTCGTTTTAAATTCTGAAACTTTGTAGGGGATAATCATCTTTCTTCTTCTTAAAGCGCCTCTCCAACTAGTGAAGGTTGGCGATCAGCGTGGTAAAGTCCTTTCTGTCTCTGGTAATCTTTGCATGTCGCTTTTAAATTTTTATTAAGCTCTTTATTGTAAAGCTGCATTCAACAAACTTTTCATGCGAAACAGCTGCACATGCATACGCCTTTGTTGTGTGCTGAAAGATAGTATTAAAAAAATTTTTATTTGTTTATTTAAGGCTAATAATATATTAATAATATTAAATGTACATGTATATAAGAGATTTCCACCTATGTAGAGACTTATCACAATATCTCTGGGACCATAAGGCTTAGCGACTTGAAAGTTGGTAGGAATACTCCTTTCACCGAGTATAAGTCAGCTAAGAACGGTTTTTAAAAAATTCCATCCCCAAAGGGAATTGCGGGGGTGTCACGGCCAGAAAAGCGGACGGAGAAGAGCTAGTACAAATATATATTACCGCGCTAGTACAGTTAATTAATAGTAATATATAAAATTAAATCTTCAGCATTAAACTACAAATTTAAGAATTTGTAGTAGTACAGTAACACTGACACGTTGTTGTTTGGTCCCTGGCGGTCCAAGTGAAGTTTGGATAATATAAGTATTTTTTGAAGTTATTTGGCGAATTAAAATTATATTATTTTATGACAGTCATTAATATGTGTTCTAAAGTAATATAAACGATTATGTTTTATCTATAGGTTAGTTGCAATATATAATTACGCGAAATAAAGTTGCATTATTATTGAAGAGAAAAAATAATTTATCAGAGAGTTTGTTTGATCAAGAACAGTATGCTTTCGATGTAACATTTTGAGCGGTATATATTATTTTAACAAACCTCAAGATATCATCTTTCAGAGATAGCTTTTTTAGTCAGCTTTATGACTAGTGTATAATAAATTAAAAATTGAGAATTAAATGATAATATATTTGCTATTTTTAGGTATTACAATATTATTTTAGACTACAAAGATTAATCTATCACTGAACGGTTATTGTTAACTAGAATAGTAACGGGGCTGTTTTAAATGTATTGGAACTTTTCATTGTAAAGCTTAAAGATGATTTTCTTCTAACCATCCTGAACTTCAGCTTACAGTAAAATAAAAATCGTGAGGATACGGAAAATATTAAGCTTTCGACAGTTCATAAACCTTTTATCATCCCATATCAGTTTGTTCACGGGCCATCACGCGTCATTCGGCAAAACAATGGTAATAAATAACATAACAAGTTTGACGTGCTTCACTTATGTTCTTAACTTTGTACGAAACAAACAACGCGTTAACTTGTTGTTTAAACTTGCCAACAACACTGCAACGTGTTTGTTTAGACTTGTTGTTATTTGTGTTAAACAATCGCAAGTTGAAGACTTCAAACAATTGTAAGCCTTCATGGGGAAAATCTCTATAAATTATGCTACGGATTATGAAGAACATTAATGAAAAATAGATAGAAATATAGAGGAAGTAAGATTTTTTTATTTAGACGACTAGTCTAGCAGGATGTTCATTTGGTAGTAAGCAATACATCACAGCGGGAATGTAAATTTAAGTTGCAATCAGGACTTTAGGGTATGTAATAATTTTAATAAATATTTTGTCTCCTTAAACCATTATTAAATAGAAACAAGCACCAAATTTACCTGGTGATAACCATTCCAACAACATTACGCAGGATAAGTTATTTAGAAAGATATCATGGCTAGTAATTTGCTAAATCCTAATAATTTCTAATTTACTCTCCAGCAACATAGACAGTGCAAATATTTCTGATATATATGAAAATGAAAAATGTTTCATCAGAACAATTGTACGTTTCATTGAGATCCTCCACTTTCTAATTATAGGTTTATATGATTAATCTTTTAATACAACAAATGTTCTAAAACCTACTTTACTATATATTTACCCAACAGTTGAAACATTCAAGCGAGAGGCAATTACAAAAGTACTCGGATTAAATACTTTTAATCTAGGTTAAGCCAAGTTGCTGGTAATGTAAAACACTTTGTTACAATTTGTACTCAAGAGATGCGAAGCGAGATTAAAGCTAGACGTTTTTTTTAAAGATTTCTTTTATTAACTATCTACAAACGTTGAATAGAAAAGTGGCCTGACACTTGATAACATAATAACTATCCTCTAGATTTAGAGCACGAAAGGAGATTGAGACAAAGGGTTTCCTTCAGTAGGTTTCTAAAACTATTCTTACGTTTGTTCTCGCGATGGATGGTAAGCAATGTAACAATTTTCTGTTACAAAAAATGGCAGCATCACATTCTTAATTAATATACATATAAATGGAGGAAATGCCATCGATCAAATCATCCTCTATCGTAACTTTTCTTATGTATGTAGATTATCGGCAGTTTATAACATTATTATTAAAGTAGACTATTTTTTATCCATTGTATCTCCTCTCGCGATGTGATCTCATTCACACAAGGGTTCAGTTACCCATGATATGTTCCAGTGATATTGTTATTTTTAAACCTTACGTGCGTAGGCGCGGTGGACGCCTTATGAAAAACTGTATGAATCTTTATATATAAGATTGTCATTCTGTTCAAAACGACATGTGGTAAGATAGAAGAAATTGACGTCATATAACGGAAACGTCACGGCATGCCAATATTGCGAACGTGTGCTTAAAACGGAAGACGAATTTCGACGGAAGTTCATCTTACACAATTGATAGGAGAGAAGAAAGACATACATTTGAAATGTATGTTTTTCTCCCCTTGTTGTTATTTTTATCAAATATAACCAAAATATTGATAGAAAAAAGTATTGTTTTAGCAGTATAGAGAAATCATGTAATCCTCAGTCTACCAGGTTTCTTATTTCTGTTATCATAAACATTACGTTAACTGTAAATAATTAACTTATTTTTAGATCCTCAAAAGACGCCAAGTATTTCGGTGAAAGTTAATTATATTATTTCATCTCTGGGTGATGAGGAAATGATGACGGAATATCGGCGGAAATGAACATAGCTCGACAAGATTGACGGGAAATAGCCAAGTTCGTTACTAACGTACATTAGAGAAAAAGTTCTATTTTCGTTAAGTGAACTTTAACATTTACCGAAGTTATAGTCGGAATGTTAAATTGCTGTAAATAGAATACTTTAAGAAATTATAAAAAGGTGGAGAAATTATAAAAAAAGTGTCAAAAAATCATTTGTTCCTATAATCGCTTTAGTAGTGCCTAAACTTATTTTCTAAATATTTATTTAAGTAATCTCGGTGTACTTTAAATTCGACATACTTTTTTTTTGAGGCTTTTGTCCCTAAGGGATATGTCAGTCCCATTTGCTAAAAAAAAACAACAACACAAAATATATTGTGCCATATAGATATATATGGTACAACATACTCTTAATACAACGAAGAGAGATCATTACTATCATATATCATGCACTATTTTTTTTTCCTTTCATTAACGTTCTTTAGCCTCGAGATGGGGCAAGAAGCGTCCATAGTAGTTCTCCATCGCGTTCGGTATTAGGCTTCACCCTTAATCTCATTTCACATCTTCCCAATTTTCTTCTCCTCGTCTGTTACTGTGCTGCACTTGGAAGCAATTTCAAACCAGTTTCATTTTAAAGAAGTCGCTGCAGAGTAACCTACTTAGCATTAGACCATAAAAATTAGATCCAAAAACCATAGAAGTCGGATACTCATCAAGTACATGCCATCATCATTATTATCAGTCGATAGACGTCCACTGCTGGACATAGGCCTCATGCAAATATATCCACTTTGATCGGTCTTGCGCTACCTGCATCCAGCGGCTTCCTGCGACCTTACAATCAGCATAGTCTCCAGTACTGCCACGCACCAGGGACTGTCGTTTGTAGGGGTTCATATGGTGAATTTGAGTCATTTGCCACCTCGCTGACTCAATGCGGATTGGTGGGAGCCAAAGCCTCTTTTGCTGAGTGTACTATGAGTAAGTGAGGTTAGGTTAGGTTGTTGTGTAGGACCTCTTAAACCCGGCGTCGTTTAAATGATCGAAGAGAAAAAGAAATAAAGACGCAACAAAATTCTCGATTTACGTTCAAAGCAAATATAAACATTCACGATCCAATACATGTTTTTATTTTGCCTCGCGACAAACCAATAAACTGCGAGTCGGCGGTAAATTCCTTTCACATTGTGAAAATCGCAATGTTTTCAGATCCCTCTCAATTTGTGATAACAGACGTCTAGAATTATATTATTGATCATAAATAAAAATTTAATACAAACAGATCTCTTGCCGGCTATTAAGAATAGGACTAAGGTAAGTCCTGCCTGTGGAAAGCTACTAAAAGAGTCTGTGGGTTTCGCGGACTTGAGGGTGGAACTTTAGTCGTTCAATAAATGAACCGGCGTGAAGTAGCAAATGCGACGTGGTTCCATACTTACTGTAGCTCACCGATGGTGCTAAGAAGACTTTGGCTCTTCTCAGAAAGGAGTTAAACCAAAGTGTAGCGGAACACCTATATGACATCTCGGGCCAATCTTAATGCTCTGAATGAGAGTACCAAAAACGTGTTATTGGGTAAAAATCTTACATAACCTTTACTATCTCCCAGAAGAAGAGAATCTTTATAAGATTTTACCACCGATTCATAAATAAAAATCTCTTACCGAAGACCGTCTAGGTAGGTACCACCACAGTTGTTACTTCTGCCGCCGAACAATAGTTTGAGCTGTAGAAGAAGGGGTTGGGACTGCTGAAATTACTAAGGTACTTAGATACTTAACACATTACGTTTCAAGGCAATGAACGCATTGTAGTGCAGTGTATATTATCCTAAGTAGCGCCTAAACCATTTCTTTTAACACGAGTCTAGCGCTAGAGATTGTTAGAGAAAGACAAATATAGGACAAAACGAATATTATGAAATAAAGGTTCTCAATTTTTCGTTTATCTCTTTAGTTTTTTTTTAGTTTTATTATATTATATTATATTCTGCATTATTGTTATCTGTTTTGTTCCTTAATATTATGTGAAGTTGAAAGTTTTTGCCAATCTACCGCCGATTAAACTTGTGGAAGAATGCTCTTTAAGCATTAAAAACATGAAGTTTTTGTAATTTGCATGTGCAAATAAACTGTTAAACTATTTGGTATTTTAACAAAGCTAAAAATAAAGTGAAAAAAACTTATTATTTTCTGATCTCTCGTACCTTAATTACAAATTGCAACAGTGTTTTATTACACTACAACCCATTCGGATTCAATTTACTCGAGTCGAGTGCTTTAGTAATCAGTTAAGAACTTTCACAATAAGTTTCGTATCGTTGGTTCAATTAACTTAATACATTTGTTCGAAAGAATAAAGTAAAAAGTTTAACAATAAAAAAAACAGTGAATACTAGAAAAGTATTATAAAGTAAATAATCATCATCAGCCGATAGATGTCCACAGTAGGACATAGGCCTCCCCCAAATATCTCCATATCGATCGATCGTACACTACCTGCATTCAGCGGCTTCCCCCGACCTTAGTTTGTAGGGGTTCATATCGGAAGATTTAGACCATTTCCCACCACGCTGGCTCAATGCGGGTTGATAGTAGTCAGAGCCTCGTTTGTTGAGGCTCTGACTGCAGATTGAGATTAGCGTTTGTCCCGTGAGTTGTTGTGTGAAAATCCTTACAACCCTAATACAGTAAATAATACATTAATACATTAATTTTAATATATAGATGTCATTTAAAAAGATGTAAAAGGTAAACAGAAGTTATTTACCAATAAATTCGATAACAAATCGAAGTATATTGTTACAAAGGTATTTTATTCGTCGTAAAACACTTCGCTTCCGATATCACGAACAAAGGAATTTCTATTCGTATCGCGAAAGTTTTTATTTAAAAGTGCGCTCACTATTACTGCGAGATTCTGTAATATCACTTTACAAAGAGTACAAAGGATATCTTAAGTAAATTCTATGCACACATATAATAAAACATATCAGTGAAACTTTTTCTACTGATGGTAGATCGGATGCCGGAGATCGTCTAGGTAGATACCACAAAACTGCCACCATTTGCCACCAAATAATACTGTATAAATATTACAGTAATTTAATTTAGAGGGCGTTATACAAGGTGGCGTAAAAATAACCTTCCGATGTTTTTTGGCTGTAATTTAAAAAAAAAATTTAAAACTTTGATTCTTCTTGTGGATTATTTTTATTTGGTCTTTTAATTTTTTTACATCAAGTCGAGAATATGATGTCATGTAAATGGCCACCGCCACATTAAGTACTGACATTAGGGGCCAATCGCAAAATTTATAGCATTTTCTGATAGGAGGATTACTTTTGCGCCACCCTGTAGCTAGAGGATGTAATTCAATAAGAAAGTATCCTTATTAAATTATATCCTTAATGTTAAGTAAACTTGAGTCTAAAACATCTTTCTTCTTAATAACAATGTATCTTTATATAATAATATAAATAAACAAATAGTAGAGTAAAATAGTCAAATGTAATATACATATGTATATTATTACACAAATATCCCAAAGGTTTGTAGTGGTGGAAGAGATACTTGGCACCAAGTTCTTCCAGCTCATCAAAACTGATATTGTAAAAAGTATATAAGTAATACACTTAATCGGACATAGATGTCCCAGAAGGGACTTCTCTTATCTTCTTCTCCAACTTCATCCACATCCAGCTGCTTGAGCGGGTCGTTACTGCCTTTGTTACTCTTATTCAATGTCTTAACTATTCCTCATCGTCCATATCACTCACTCTAATAAGATGATCTAAGTTATTTATTAATAGTATTATTGATAAATTCATAGATCAATAGAGTATTGATTAGTGGTAGGTCTCTGTTGCCAGACACCATCTAAGTAAGTACCACCGCCGCTCCTATTACAGCCGATAAACAATGTGCAAATATTACTGTGTTCCGATTTGAAGGGCGCTGTAGCTAATGTAATAACTGGGGCAATGAGCCTTAGCATCTTATGTCATTGGCGACGAGCGCAGTAGCACTTGATTAGATACCATCCAGTGAATACCATCCTAACTAGCGTCATGTTATGAGCGAGCGTATCACATACCATCAGATGTACTGCTTGTCTCGTCGCTTCGTAGAATAAAAATAATATATAAATCACTATTCTATATCAAGGACTGTTCCGGTTAAGGCCAGGCAGGTTAAGATTCTTCACACTGACACCTTATACGACAAATTTTCTTGTGGATAGTCGTTTAGGAGATCATCGGATCCGTTGTCAATGTTTCCAAGATTCTTCTCCTAGCCATTATAATTGATAACATAGTGAGAAAATGCTATATTCACTAAACCAACTTTCTTGAAGATGTACATTCTAAAAGAAATTATGTTTTAATATATTTCTTTTGTTGTGAATAAAATGATAGACCCTGACTCGGTAAGTTAATCTCGAGTGGCTTAAGTTAAAATTGTTTTATCTAAGCAATCGAACAGAACGTTTCATCTATATTCATTCATATCCGCAGCGTTATTGGTACTCCGATATGTGATTATGCTATCTGATGATAACGTATAATAACGTCATGCAGTATCTCGTTTGTTAAATCAAGCCTTAAAATTGTGCAATCCGGTTCATGAGTTACAACGAGTATAAATTTCATTACCAGTTAGAATGATTAGACAACATCGGAATGCCCTCATCAACTTGAGGAGTGAGAATGGTAAATCTAGTTAGAGAAATTTGTCAAAAATATTCCCTCTCGGCGGCAACCCGCTGCTCTCCAAGCCACTTCCAGTTATAAACACCCCAGCAACTTCTCTTTGCGGAAGACATTTTGTAAAATCCATTATGAGCTGATCTCCAAATGGCTGAAACTTGAGAGTTCACGTTTAATAGTTTCAAGGATCTCGTGAAAAGCAATGATCTTCTATATGTATAGTACTAGCAGTACCCCGCCCGTTTTGCTGGCCGTATTATAAAATTAGACTCCAAATTATTTTCTATGGCAACCGTTACCATAGCAACCGCATAAATAAAATGAAATGAAAATGTTTCTAAAAGTTAATTAACAATAAAATGATGAAGGATCTATTAAATTCAAATAATAAATAACCTATAACCATCTACATTTCGTTCCGCGTCGAATGCTAATGTTCCCGTGTCGATACGTCCACTAGTTTTCACGTGATTGACGCACAAACAAAACCCATTTTTGTTATACATATATTGATATATTACAAACATAATACAAGTAATAATTGGCATACGGTAGAATATTTAATGAATACAAATTATAAATGATGCTATACAACAGCGGCTGCCTACACAATCTCCTTCAGTATTAAACTAATCAGAAGCTATAAAAACATTGAACGCCTGGCAATCTCGCTAAGGCGGAGTAATTTGCCAAGTTCATTAGTTAACTTTATCTGGTTTGCGTACAATAAGGTATTCCTTAACTAAATTAATCATTACTAAGACAACCAGTATATAATTTGTTATACTTTATAAAGATATTAATTATATGGTATATAACTTATGGTGCTTCTTAAAGAAAATGGTTATTTTTAACGCGTCTCAATAATTGTTTTCACCACTATAAGCTAACGTTTGGCATCATAATGATTTCTTATTCATTTTCACTTTGTTTTAAGTGACAATGAAGTTGAAGATGATGGAGAATGTTCCTTTACAATAATGTAGCTTTAATATGGTAGCAGCCGGTACACGGAAGTGCGATTATAACGGAAGAATTATTTCTACTATACTCTACTTAAAATTGCAGATTAAAAATAATATTAATTTTACATAAAGAAGAATGTAATAAATATTGTAATAAAAGGCGTATCTGTTTGTCTATCTGTAGCTCGCCCATATACCATTGCATCCATAACATCTTCGTACGAAACGGTTTAGTACCAGATCGACTTTAGTCTGAAAGCTAAATCGATAGCTACAAAATCGATTATAGAACCTATTCTAGATTTTCCTTTTAGAGACTGTATTGTCTGCCGGCGTTTACATATTTATTGTTGATGTTATCATAATGTTTTCCTTTAATGTACTCACATTTGATTGAAAATGGAGACTGAACCTAAAAACTTTCATGTCTTTCAATAGATATTTTACGTTTATTTAACTCACCGTAAAGTTCACGTACTCGTAAAATAAACTATAAGTTTTATTCAACATACAAATAATAGTTAAAGTTTATAACAATAATTTCGATCATGGCAGTTAAATAGAAGTTTTACTCACAGTAATTATATTGCTGAAAGTATTAAATATTGTATCAAATGTTTAAAATCCACATGCACGTTGTATAGCCTCATCAATGCATTGACCCATATTTAGGTCTATTGTTAGCATACCTGTAGATGCAAATACTAATTTCAGATACACTTTTTATACACACATATACACTGCAGTATATGCTGTTAATTCGAATGTTAACTGTCAGATATAACATTTTGACGTAGTTACTAAGCATAATCCTAATAATTTTTACAGTTAAATTTAGCTTTTAAAGTATACTAGAATTACTTTAAGTTTGACGATAAATAAGAATTGCAAAAAAGAAATTATACTGTATATTTCATCTTCATCTTAACTAGGTTTCAAAATATATGTTAATGTTATCAGAATTAAGTCTTTATATACGCGTATGTTATACAGGGTGGCGCAAAAGTAATCCTCCTATCAAAAAATGCTATAAATTATACAAGGTATACAAGGTAGCGCAAAAATAACCTTCCGATGTTTTTTGGCTGTAATTTAAAAAAAATATGAAAAACTTTGATTCTTCTTGTGGAGTATTTTTATTTGGTCTTTTAATTTTTTTACATCAAGGCAAAATTTATAGCATTTTCTGATAGGAGGATTACTTTTGCGCCACCCTATATATTAATTAAATTAAAGTATGCATAAGACCAAGCTCTTTTAAAGTATATAATAAATTGGCACTTAAGAAACAGACAATTGTATTGAAAACCTTTTTAGATCACAAGGGAATTGACATTGCGAAAAGTCCAGTTTATTCTAGATCTACCTCCGAACAAAAAAATTTTTTTTTAACACCAGATATTTGTCATAAATCCTACACAGATTAAAAGAAACTTTGTTATGAGAGTTATGCTTGATAAATAAAACTAACCCTTTTAACTCTCCTTCCACTCGGAAGAGTAGGAAGGATAATGTCGTAAAAGGTAAGTAAGGAAGGAATAATTACAGTGAAGAGTCTTTCAATACCAGCACAAAGCCGTCACTAATCCGTTTATATCTTTCTGGCACGGCCTATGGCATGGAAAATAACTCGAGAACAAAGCCAAGGAAACTTAACATGAGAGTATTTAATTCTATTTATACTTAATAGAAAAGACATATAAATTTCATATTGTGGGCGGTATCAGTATTGGAACTTAAGTGTGGGCTTAGTGCTTAATGTCATGTCTCGTATATAAAACGTCGAATGTAATATAGCAGGCTGTCCATAAGGCTCAACCCAGTGGACCGACTAACGTTGGAATTGTACTTGATTATGTTGACTTCTCGATTTTTTTTTATTCGACGAAGCGACGAGACGAGCGAGATATTCAGCTGATAGTAAGTTAGACGCCTGCCCACAACAATGTGGCGCTAGAATGATATACACTGCACCGCCTCGCGCTCGTCGCGTTGAGACTTATGAGAAATCTCTTTACCTCAATAATTGCACTAGCTACAATGCTTTTCAAATCAGAAAACAGTAATGTTTGCACACTACTGTTTGGCGGTGACAATAGGAGCTGCGATGGTACTTACCTAGACACCAGATAGTCTTCGGCAACAGAGACTTGCCACCAGTAATATGCCCGCAATACTTATTTCACATGTCAATAACTTGTCACTTTATCGTAACTTTCACCATCATCATCATCAGCCGAAAGACGTCCACTGCTGGACATAGCTCTCAACCAAAGATCTCCATATCGTTATAGTTCATTATGGAGAATTGGGCCGTAACCCACCACGCTAGCCCAGTGCGGGTTGGTGGGTAGTCAAAGCCTCGTCTGTTATTCAGCAGGGTGCACCACGTGCAGGTCAAGATGACTTGGGCTCCGTAAAATGTTGGACGGAACCTCTTGCACCGAAACTTATCCACCTACTTATACTTCTTGTCGTAACTTTAGTTTATACTTGTTTTTAAATTTACCAAGAGTACGTATCTAACAAAAGATTTAAAAACGATGAAGTAAAATATGAGAGCCAATTTTTTTGGGGGCGAAATGCTTCATGTAGCGAAAGTCTCATTATCATATAAAACTGTATGATGTTTAAATCAAGTGTTAAGCGATTGCAGAGAAAATATATATTTAAGTTGTTAGTATAATATATAGTAACACCAACAATTGACGGTCCACTTACAGAGATATTGGGGAAGGCTTATATCTAGCAGTGGATAAACAAACGCTGATAATGATGATGTATATAAATAAAGACATACATAAATACACAACAAAGAACTAGTCATGTGTGCCCAGGTAATATTCCCCCACCATATTTCTAATTGTTCCGTACAAACCGGTACACAGTAATATTTGCACACTACTGTTTGGGGGTAGAAAATAGGAGCTGCGGTGGTACCTACCTAGACAGTCTCCGTTTTAAATATTTCTCGGTTACAATATCGAATATAGATAACCCTAGTAATATGATATAGAATATATATAGATGTGGGTATAGAAGGTGAAATGGTTTCGCCTTTATATTGCTAAAGTGTAATTTATATTCCATCCCCGCGAATACGATGTTCGGGGAAGCAATCATCGTATGTTCATACAAGAATCGTAATTTTACTACAATTCTGTACTTAACTTTAACATGTTATTTTCAAAATATGCGGAAGCGAAATAAGTAAATTATAATCAACTTCTTTACTTACTTTCATAATGTTTTGATTAAGACAGTTTAGATTTATATAATGTCAGTATTCATTATAAAAATTACCATCTGTGGTAGGTCTCCGTTATCGGAGACCGTCTAGGTTAGGTATCACCTCAGCTCCTATTTTTGCACAGATTTATCATATTTTGTCGCAAGGCGACGAGCACATTGTGGTGTTGTATATATCATTTTAACTACGTTGTCTCCCTTGTCTAGTTGATCCGCCGAATAAAAAAAAATTATGTTCAGTTTTGCTTAAAATTTTTAGGTCCGGATAAATCAAATCAAAACCAAAAAGTCAGTAATAGATATTAAAGATTTCTTTACAATAATATGATTTACTATAGTTACGTCATCGCTTTATAACCAACCCTAAGAAGTGTTATAAAAATTCTCTGGCGATTTTTATCGAAGAACTGAAAATTTCCTTTAATCTCAGGGATCATAAATGTCGAGCTACGTTTATTTCCGGCGGCGTTCGGTCGTCATTTCCTTTAAGAGCTTAGAGAGATAAAAAGCATTTGAAAAGAAAAACGAACGCTGCGACAAAACTCCCCGGATGTAGGGAAGGAAACTACATTTCTTTTATTGGAGGACATTTTTGCTTTTAGTCATTGCGAAAAGTGGCGAACATAAAATAGCTTTACAACGTGATACAATCGGAAGTAAAAGACAAGGTTTCAAATAAGAGTAAGAGACTTTAATCAAAGATTAAACTTCAACAAGTTATCTATTTGTTATTTAACAATACTTGTTAATGTACAGCACACGCTTTTTAGCTCCTTCGCTCAGATATATTTAATAATATAATAATCTTTTACTAAAGGTTTTAGTACAGAAAAACAAGTATTCAAATTTCTTATTAACATATATTTTTTTTAAATACCTCTGAATTGATATTTAATTAATATATATTATATGATCTTCGAGTGGCGCTCGCGCACGGGGACACGTAGTGTTGGGAGGCTTCCCACAAAGTGGACCGACGATCTGGTGAGAATCGCGGGCACCCACTGGTTGCACCCAACGCAGGACCTATTTATGTAGAGATCTTTGAGGGAGGTCTATGACCAGCAGTGGACGTCTATCGGCTGATGTTGATAATGATATATTATATTAGTATTGATGTATGGATCTGCAGCACCAAAATAGAGAATGTACAACTATTTTTCTCCTTGTTGAAAAACTCTTTGTTTGAAATTCGTATAAAAAAATGTGTAGTACATACATTCATTTTACATACTTCACAGTATGTGCGACAAAGAGCACTTAACGTTTGGCAAATAAAAGCCTTTAGTAAACTCTCACTGTGAGCAAATACAGCTAAAAGCAAATCTGTTCAGATCTCGTCTTGTTCGACCTTCGACTCAAAGGTACGCATTTAACAATTAATTGTGTGGGAAACCGCGTATTTACTTTGTATTGAGCAAATATATCAAAATCAATACCTAATATACTAAAGAATAAATAATGTTAGTTAACGTATAACTTTTCAATCATCATCAGCCGATAGATGTTCATTACTGGACATAGGCCTCTCTCAAAGATCCCATCGTTTGTAGGGGTTCATATTGAAGGTGTTTGGGCCATTTCGTACCTCGCTGGCCCAATGCGGGTTGGTGGGATCCAGAGCCTCGTTTGTTGATTAGCAGGGTGCACCACCAGCAGGTGAGGTTGGCTTGGGTTCCGTGAGTTGTGCGGGTACCCTTATACCCCATTATATATATGCTGTTAATTGTATACAAAAATATTGTGATCTCGTAGACAATATCTTACATCTCAAAGGAACCAGCACAATGTTATGCTGTGTTCATCATCCTAACTAGCGCCATGTTGTTATGAACATCTCACTCGTCGCTTCATAGAATAAAAAAATGTAAAAAAAACAACTTGTATAATATCAATGTGTATATTTCAGAAAATATCAGTACGTTAGAAAATGAATCGTAAACCGGTAACAATAGGACGTTCTTTCGAAAGCAGTGGCGTGAGAGAGAAATAAAAAATACATCTTGGTGGTTGAAGGGCTGGATTTAATTACAAAATATAAAACCTCTTCGGTCATCTCAGCGGACGATTACAAAAATGTGCCAATCATGCGGTTCAGCGGAGCACGAGTAACACCCTCGGCCCGCTTTATCCAAACGGAGCTTCTGCGACCTTCACCCAAGATTTGTATGTCATATGAATTATGTAAAAATATTTAGCAGATACATATTTATGAGACCGATTAAGTTCTTTGCGTCATAGCTGTTGTTTACTTGGAGGTAAAATAGAGCTTAAGATTAATTTGAATCTAATTTAGAAACATGTAGATCATCTATGAATAGAACATATTTGACGCATAAGTTCGTACCAACTTACCTAACAGTTATATATGTATCTTCTGTTACTTTAATTTTATATATGGACCCGTGTAAGCAAGGGACCAAAGGAGAGGAAAGATTATTTTCCAATGAGGACTTCGATGTAAAATTTATGCCGCTTTGATAATACTTTATCCAGTAGAATTTTATACATTTAAGTTAGTCATGCAAATACAAAATAATAAAAATCAATAATATCTTTAAATTCGTATTGACCGTTCATCAAGCATAAGAAATATCCTTCAAAAAGAATCCATTAGAAGCCATAAAAAAAAAATAATTTGATGTGCTATATTGTATGGATACAGTTCGCAGCAATCAGCTGAACAATGCCGACTTGTCTCCAAACAGTACTGTCTCGGTTTGAAGGATGTTGAAGCTAGTGAAAATACTACGGTAACAAGAATCAATATCTTTCGTCTCCAGATGACGAACACGATAAAATGCTCTGAACATCATTCTAATTTTTCCACATTGTTATGATCTTAAGGTTGCACTTATCATCAGATGAAAGGCTCGCTCGTCTCGTTGATTACAAAATTTGAAAATGTCTTGCTAAAACAAATATTTATTATATCAGTTCAATTGCCCACGTTAGTTCCCTAAAATGTGTCAAAGTCACTATATATTATTTATCGCGGAAGATGTTTTTGTTTTAGAAGTAATAAAAGCAATTGATGAATCAAATTTCGGAAGCAAATTTATCCGACAATTTACATTAATATGGGATTTGACCCAAAAGTTTTAGGTTAGATTTACAGTTAAGCCGCGCGTAATACATTGTACTGAATAACAAAAAGGTTACAGCTTTTATAAATCCAGTAAAGATAAAATGAACGACATAAAAATAACACGAATTATTCAAACTGAAGTACAAACCAGAAAAATTCTGGATATACAGGGGGCCCAAAAGTAATCCTCCTATCAGAAAATGCTATAAATTTTGCGATTGGCTCAAATGACAATCAACTGTGGCGGTGGCCATTTACATGACATCATATTCTTGACTTGATGTAAAAAAATTAAAAGACCAAATAAAAATAATCCACAAGAAGAATCAAAGTTTTTCATATTTTTTTTTAAATTACAGCCAAAAAACATCAAAAGGTTATTTTTGCGCCACCTTGTACTAGAGATTGTTGATGGTTTGTTAGTATATATACATCAGTTGGGAATATCACAAAGTTTTAGTTATAGAACAGAACATCAGTTAAACATCCCTCTCGTTTCTTTCCTTCGTCCAATTAAAAAAACATTTTCTCCATAGGTGGGACTCTCATGTATATGGATAATTCGTTTCTAATTACTCTGATATTTTTTACTTCAACGAGCGAATTAGTTTTGTCTGTTTTCTCTCTACACTAAGTACCATGATGTTTCAAACAGGATATTATTATATTAAATAAACAAATTGTGGATAACCTGATAGAATTTGTGAAATTAAATCACAGATAGAACCCTAGACTCATTCCCAAGAGTACTAAACGATTCGCTTTGTTTTTTTGCAGTGGAGAAGACGGTTTATTTATTTACAGAAGTAAAGCCAAAGCTGTTATGCCATTTTACGTTGAATATTTGCTAGAGTAAGTGTGCTTACTGTTATTTATTACTTTTATAATCTTTTTCACTTATGTATAGTTTTAATAATTATAGTAATAAATTTAATAATTTATAACTATGCGTCCAAAATTATGTTTGACTATGACATTTTGAGTTTTCTGATCAAATACCTGTTCTTGTTCACATACTCTAGTTTTTTTGGATTTTCTTTATAAAATCACTTTTATTGGGAACAAGTCTATTATATTTTTATTGCGATATCTAGAAATTAGTATATAAAAATTATATTATTATTTATATATTAAAGAAATGGCTTTCTAGAAAAATTTGTATAACTATAAACATACCTTGTAATTTTTAGACAGTCTTTATAGACACAATCGATATAATATTTATCCTATAAATATATTAAAAAAGCATTAAGATTTGGAGAAGAAAGCGAATTTGATTCCAATATTAAGTTTCTTAATGTTCGGCAGTGTCATACAAAGGCTGATGATCATAAACTCAAGCTGATAAGGAATTAATAACAATAAGAAATAAAAATGGCGTGAAACGTATATTAAGCTATATTAAGTGTCTCATAAAAAGAAATCGTAAAACGTACAAAACATAAAAAACGGCATTAAATAGAAAAAAGCTCCTCTGCACGCGGCCCGGAAGGAAACCAAATAGATAACACTCATTGCTAATGCTGTAGCGCTTCATTATTCTGAACACCATGAACAAGGGCAGCGAAACGTTTCCGGCGCTCTGGTACGCCGAATGTAGGTTGTTTTTAATTCAAAACAGTGGTCATGACGGCCCTTTCATGATCTGTGGAAAAGCTGGCGGTGGAAGCATGCGCGGCCGCTCGGTCGATATGGGGTGACGTCAGTATGAGAACGGTCTCAGTCAGGCGCCGTCGGCCGTAGCGCGAACATGTGGCTGCAATGCTTGGCTGCTACGGTGCTGATCGCATCCGTCGCTTCCCGCGAGGTCTTCACCAACTCGTTCCTCGTACGCTTCAAACGCTCCCTCCGCAACGAGGAGGCCCACGAGCTCGCACGCAACCATGGCTTTGACAATCTTGGACCGGTAAGTCGCCACGTGATTCTTCGTAAACAATACTCGACCCGCGCTCGTATTAGCCGTTTGATATCTCGATTTATGGCGGCACTACTGGATACAATCAGATAAACTCCTCGCACAGTAAAGCGTGATTAATTTCCGGTGTTATTATTGGACTTCGATTAATTTAAGTAACATCAGCATGACGCGGGCTTTAAGTTTTTATACATTCAACTAAGTTATTGGTTAGAGATGGTTAAAAGTTTTTAAGCTACTTTTTACCAAAGTATTAACATTTAAACACGCATATACTAGACATATTATTAAAAAAAGTAATATTTAAATTTATGTAAAGGGTAGGTTAAAAATATGATTATACACTTCCAGAAACATTAAACGTATTTACAAAGAAATTACATAAACAAAATTATTAAATGGTATTATATAACACTGTTTTATGATCTCTATACAAATCTAATGACGCTATGAAAACCTTAATTATTAACAGTGATTTTGTTGTTTATGTTTTTTCCCGGATATTATTATTCAGGGCTTTACCTTATACTATTATTTACAACAACTTCACTACTAATAGCTATTTACATTTTTCTGACATTATTCCGATTCCTTTTTTTATGCATTACTCTCCCTTTATGTCCGAATCCAGACATCATAATAAAAACTCATTACTGAAACGATGAGTTATGTTTAATGACAAGAATCTCTGATCTACTGTATACCGGTTGTAAGTTTGAATCCTTTCAAAGTATTGTTATAGTTTTTAATTTTCCAAAAGGAAATATTAACTTGTATGGTTTTTGGCTTCAGTACCGGCGAATACTTTAAAAGTTGTATCACATTAAAAAGGAGAAAATAATATGAACGATATTAAGCACATCGTTAAAAATATTAAAAAGGAATTGTATGTCGTTTTTTTAAGCTTTTTCACGTAATAAGTTAGTAAGTAGTAAGTAGCACGTAATTTGCAACAAACTTGTAACCTATAAATGAATGCAGTATACAGCAACTATTGATATGAAATTCGATTGAATTAAACAGAAATTGATTTTTCACCAACATCTAATAATAAGTTATAATAACGTTACGTGATATAAAAACATTTATCGTCATCAATCGATAAACGTCCACTGCTGGACATAGATTTCTTTCAAAGATGCACAAACACATTATCCATGAAAGATACTTGTAGGTTTTATTGCTGCGTATTACTGATATTACAAAGGATAACTTACCAGTGAATATCTCCTTAAAATATATCCAATCACTGTGAAGATTATCCGGATTAAACAAACTGATTTAACATGCAGCATCAATTTTAAACTATCTAACAACCTTAGCGTAGTCATTCCTTTATACTGCAGTCTCGGGCTTTTAAGAATAGGACTAAAGTAAGCCCTGCCTGTCGCAGAAGGCGACTGAAAAGGTTTTTGGGTTCGCAGACTTTGAAAGTGAGGACCCCGATTTTCCACTAAGCTAGCACGAGATGAACGACAAGTTTGAAGTCGTACTAAAGCGATATACCGAGAAGAGTTACAGCTCTCTCTGGGCCGTGTTTTAGTCTTATTGCCGGTAACCACCGGTGCGTTCCGTAAGAGATGTTAGGCCTTCCGCAACGCAATGACGATGATCATCGAGGGGATGTTTGTGGAGAAAAATGCCATATAACCTTATTTTCCTTCCGGAAGCAAGGTCTTTTTTTAGATTTCCCTTCTGGTAACAAAAGAAAGTAGTCTTCCGTTTCTTTGTAATAGAAATGAAAAAACTATCGGACTCTATGAAAAGTTATGTTTACATATAACTATACCAAAAAAAATACACTCGAAATTAGTAACTATCAAATTGTAATTATTTCAAAAATAGCTGTGACTTTTCGTAACAGATTTGTCGTACGGTTATTTTAACTATGATGATTTTCAGTTTTTATCTCATCCGACAACATGAAATTACGACGCCCCTGTGTATCTAATCTAGCAAGACGTCAACTGTAACCAATTGGATAAAAGCTTAGATAAACTAATCAATGACGATGCGATACCGTTCCAACTTGAACGAAGTATGAAACTATTTTTTTTAATCACCGAAGCCACGTCATGTCTGAGTTGGTGATAGACGACACGCTTAGCTGTTACCATGAGGTGGTAGTTACGAAGTTTACTCATTAGAATATAAGGCTGGTTGCTGTGAAACTACGATACTGTGTGTTGATGTTACTCTAAAAAGTTACAGATAGTTGCAGAGAGAGAAATATGAGAGCTCTAAAATAAAAATGTGTTAGAGAAGTCTTTAATTTTCGTATAACATACTTGTAGATGCTTTAAATAAGAACATAGTTGAATTATGCGAAATTAATTAGATCGTTGCAAAGTAACAGCTCGATGGATTATTGATGTGTACGGCGCTGGTGTCACAAAAGAAAGCACGGTACGTTTTTGGTTTCAACGTTTTTGTTTTGGAGATTTCGACCTTCAGAACTAACCCTGTGGACGGCCGGAGGCCAAAGAGGAAAATAGAGAATTAAAGGCTATTGTGGAAGCGGATCGATCACAAAGCACTTCAGAGATAGCTGCAAGGCTTCGGGGTAAGTGACAAAACTGTATTAATCTACTTGAAGCAAATCGAGAAAATAAAAAAACTTGAACGATGGGTACCTCATGAATCGAGTGAATCGAACTTGCAAACACGCGTCGACTGCTGCTGCTGTGTTACTTTGCTCCACCGACACAATAATGAAGGGATTTTAAATTGAATCATTACTTGTGATGAAAAGTGGATACTGTACGATAACCGGAAGCGCTCGTCGCAATGGCTCAACCGTGGAGACCCAGCCATATCCTACCCTAAACGAAAATTGACTCAGAAAAAGTTACTTGTGAGTGTTTGGTTGACTAGCGCCGGTGTCGTTCACTACAGCTTTCTAAAATGTGGCCAAACGATTACGGCAGATATCTATTGTCAGCAACTGCAGACCATGAAGGAGGAACTAGCTGCTAAACAACGGAGATTGATCAATCGCTCTAGGCCACTGCGGCTTCACGACAACGCAAGACCACACACTGCACAACAAACAATCACTAAGTTAGATAAGCTATAATTGGACTGTCTGCGACATCCACCGTACTCCCCGGAACGTGCCCCAACAGATTACTATTTTTTCCGGAATTTGGACAACTTCTTACAAGGAAAAATATTCAATTCCGATGCGGCAGTCCAAACCGCCTTCAAACAGTTTATTGGTGCTTGCCCCTATGGTTTTTTTAGTAAAGGGATCAATGAACTACCTATGAGATGAGAAAATTGCATAGATAACAACGATGCATGCTTTGATTAATTAAATATATTATACAAAAAAAAAAATTACTTTATATTCCTCCCGTACAAAACGCAATTTTCATATGTATGGACCTTATATTAAGTTATTAACCAAAAATTTTACTCGCCGATCGTATGACTTTAGTCCATAGAATATAGAACTATAGATATACGTAAAATATAAGTAAATTAAACATTGAAATAAACAAACTTTTTTACAATAAATAAATAATAGAGTGGTGTACGCAAGCGCAGCATACGTCAACCACTTACCTATATGGACTGATGATAAAGACAGCTACGAAGATTGTGATGATGTATCAGAAAGTGATGTCTATCTTCAACATTGGGCATCGATTGGTTGGATTTCCAACGATCGCAGGTTTCTTAGTTTAAAAAAGGAAGAAAGGAGATCTCGGTTTACCTTACTGAAAACAGATTTAATACATTTATTAACATTTTCGTCTAAATTTACCATTCGTTTATCTCTACGCTTACGTCTACAGTTCTGTTTAAAGATATGTTTTATAACTCGTATACAGGGTGGAGTAAGGGTTATAACATCCCCGCAGTCACTTTACAGTAACGGAATAGTGTACATTGTGTTCACAGATCCTGTGTATACAAAGATAAAACTAACTTTAGTTGAAGGATGTTTCTTTATAAAATTATGCTTAATAAGTTAATACATTTCATTGTCTTCGTGTAACCCTTTGCTTATACCTAAATAAAAGTTGACCAGAATATACCAAAATACAAAAAATTCTGAAGAATTATAAATAACAGGGTTGAGAAGCAATTATTAAAATATACAGACTTTAATATTCAACGCAAATGAAACATGAAACAAACTATTCCAAGTTCGTTTCATTAACCTTTCTCTTAGAACTTAACAAAGTTGATTATCCTGCACGTGAGATAACCACATTTTCAATACAGTATTAATTAAGTCAGCACAGTAATTAGCTAATAAAGTACATTTAACATAATTTATTCGAATGGTAAGAATCTGTTTGAATCAATATGACTGGATATAAACGTTTCTAGGCAAATGTTTGTTATTATAAAACGTCGCTTTATTGCATAAGAACTTAAGGAATTATATAAAGAAAATACAATAGTTATAGTTTATAACTAATAACAAATGTTTTAATATTTATAATTGACCATTACGTTAAATTGAATGAAGGGGAGGTTACTCTATAAAGTCTGTACGTTGTTGAAGCTGTCCGCAAACGTTGTGATGTTTCGAAATAATCGTTGACAATAGTCGCATGATAAGTCGACTTTATCCCTGACATTGATAAGGCAGTTTTACGATTGGGTTGTTACAACGTGGGATGCGGGACGGTTCACTGTACTCGCAATTTCGGCTGAAAATGTTTGTGAACATACACTGTGAAGTTCCAACAAAATATAGGTAAATTAAACACCCTTTACATTATAATAAAAACCTCTAGGTATCCATCCGCCTTTCTATATTGTACATTAATTTGTATTTGTATGTACGGCTAATTATTAAAAAATATGTTATGAGGTTACAGTTTAATAAAATTTTAAAAAATTTATAGTTTCCATATATTAAACCATATACATATTCCTCATGTTCCTTCTAGATACCTTGATTTGACGACATGAAGAAGTGAGTTCCTTTAATTATATAATATCATTAATTAATCTGAGCGCCGAGAAACAGATTAAAGAAGACATCTCTTAAAAATGATATTTTCTTATCAGATAATAAAAACTATCAAAATTAACTGTAGCTACCCAAAAATATGTCTTATTATTTTGATTATACCCACATTCGTAAGTAAATCGTAGTAAGGCTCACTGTAATGATCAGGACAACGTAACTGCTTGGTTAAAAAATACGAAGTGGCTTCATCACTTTGTAGTGGATGAAATGAGCCAGTTGCCACATTTCTATTACAAATACAGTATAATATATACACAGTTGGATGCGATTAACGCTCGTCAGTAAATTGATACGTTGTGCATCGTTAGCTGTATAAAAGTCGCGGGGTGCCCCACTTACAGCGATGAAACTTGTCGTATAACAGTTTGCTGACGGCGACATGACCCAATTCCGCAACGCGGTACACCAATGCATACAAGTCCTGTATATCACTCGTTAATTAACAGTATTGTACTAATAAGGAGGATATGAATACATGATAGAAATATTATGAATAAAACTAAGCTTGTGACTCCTGATCTAACTTAGACTTCCATTTTACCAATTTAAAATCAGAATAAAATAATATCGATAGACTAAGCATGTTATTATGTTAACAATTATTTAAACAATAATGTGAGGAAATAAAACAATATAGCAGTGTAATAAATAATTTCGTAATATATAGTTTAGTATTTTGTTAAGAATTTAAAGAAGTATCCTGCCGAATTTCTTGCATCCATTCTTTTTAGGTCTAAGGCATTACTTTTAATAATTAAATTTTTTATTTATTTAAAAACATTATTGAAAACCTAAAATTAGGTTTCCAATAAAATGTCAGCTTTTTCTAATAGTCAACCTAGGAAATGAGGAGATGCTGTAGTAGATGAGCATCATTTTATTTTTTAACTGTAGTGTACACATACAAACTATACATATACAAATGAATACATAAATACATAGTAAATACACGAATGTATAAAATATATAAGACAGAACTAGTCATGTGTGCTCAAATAATGTTTTTTCATCACTCTTCAAAAACTCCTTTATTTGGAGCTCTCCTAATAAATATTATTAGATTCTGATTCAATATGTACTATATATGAATCAGAAAATTCAATATGAATTTTTCTATATTAAAGAGAATAAAGTAACATATGTCTGAGTTTATTGGACAAATGGAGAACATTATAATTAATATATAGTCCTACAATGGACTTATTAATACTAATTACTATATAACTAATAATTCAAAATGGCTTATAACGCAGAAATGTTGTTAAGGTCAATTATTATCGTGATCATTTGTCTTAACTCTAACATTCTTAATTACATTTCTTTGGATAAGACGATTAGTTGCTTAAGAGAGAAACATAAGCTTCGTCTAGGCATCTTAGAACAGTCCTTTTTAATTTAATCATCCTAGTTAATAAATAGATACAATTTTTAATTTCAAGGCAATAACAATTAGCTTTATATTACTATAGCTTTGTATACAAAGGGAATATTATACCTAAAGGTTTTACCGAAAACTGTAATTGTTAGAGATGTCTTCTTCTTCCTCAGTATCACTCTCGACAGAGTGGTCGGATTCATCACTTCAGGTGTTGGTCGCAAACGTAACAACATGTCGCCAATCTTGTCTGATGGCCGCCTTCCTAGTGCACTCATATAGTGGTGACGATGATGAGCCATTTACTGCCGTCTTTATCTGGTCAGTCTATTTCATAGGCGTTCTTCCTCAAGGCCTGGTACCCTCAACCATTGCCTGGACCACAAGTCGCTCAAAAAAGATGAGGATATGAGACTGTACCAAAGATAATAAACGCTGCTTGATGTCGAGTTCGCGAAGTACCAACGAGTGTATCGTTGGTACGAAATTCAGTCCACGATGTTCCGAGCAGTCTCCTCTAGCACCACATCTAGAGCATGTATCCTCTTCTTCTCACAAGGTCCACGTTAGAGATGTACTCGTATAGAAACTATAGGGTGGCGCAAAAGTAATCCTCCTATCAGAAAATGCTATAAATTTTGCCTTGATGTAAAAAAATTAAAAGACCAAGTAAAAATAATTCACAAGAAGAATCAAAGTTTTTCATATTTTTTTTAAATTACAGTCAAAAAACATCGGAAGGTTATTTTTGCGCCACCTTGTATACCTTGTATAATTTATAGCATTTTTTGATAGGAGGATTACTTTTGCGCCACCCTATATAATCATCATCGTCAGTTAATAGACATCCAAGTAAAAACAATAGTATTTATTAGAAAAACCACACAATATAGTAAAGATGTCCACAAAAAATTAACAGTAAAACGTACGATAGTTTGCAGCGAGAAAAATTAAGGCGCACAAAATTAAAGCATCTATGTCGGAGAAAAAAAAAGAAGGAAGACCTTTAAGAAATTCTCCGTGAAAGTGGAATAACTCATTCAAATGGCTTTCCGCGACAACCAGAATATATTGCTTTTTGGTGTACAAATTAATGGACAAGTTTCGTGAAGGGCCATTATTTGTTGTATATATACTCACTGCTATTATTTTGAGATGAGGACATTATGGAAATTCCCTATGTACAGCTCATTTTATATCCTCACACGTCTTCGGTCCTTCTCTCATAAGGAGAGATTCGAGATCAACTGCCAATTGCAGGGTCTTTATTATGAAAATTAAAGATTGATTTTTATAATGCAATTAAACAATTTGTTAAAGTTCAACTTTGAAGTATGAGCTTTTATTAATAATTTATAGACTATGAAAATAAAGTGAAAAAAGAAACAAGTTTTTTTTTTGCATCTCGTTTTATTTAATTTCCTCTTCACGACCTAAACGGTCGACTGAAAGAGAATGCTCTAAGGTATTAAGGCATTCTATGGTTTTGTTTATGTACTTCCGCTGTGTTAGTTTAATTTAATTTGGAAAAAAGTAAATAACTCTGTTGATTGTTTATTTGTTCAGAATATGTTCAATTTTTTATTTTCTCTTCTAAGAACTGTTTAAATAATATTTGTATGGGACCAAGATAGGAATATTCGTCAACAGGAAATTAAGTGAAATCTATATTTAGTTAACTAAATATTTCTTTTATCGCTCTAATAACTTTATCTGAAATATGATATAAACAACTAGAAAATCAATAATACATTTTAACAAATACCTGATTAATGATTACTTAGCTTTTTCCTCTAGATTTTAAATATTCAATCCTCAAACTAAATCAAATAAATAGTTATTGTATAACTTAAACGTTACTGGGTTACGGTTCGAAATGTTTTGTAGTTAAATTACTGATCAAGACTTAATATCAAATATCTCATGAGAGTAATATCGTATGAGTAATGCAGTGTTTATGATTCTAACTCGCGCATTGTTATGGGCGGATCAGGTGTTCGTTGTACTCGTCTCGTGGCTTCGTGGAATAAAAACGAATAGACATAACATAACCTTAATACATATTTCAATTCAAGTCTGTCTCAATACTTTACGTAACTTTAGAAGTAAATTTCTGATATGTACTAAGAAAAAATAGTGTCCGCGTATAGAATAGGTAATGTATTTTGCTTCACTCTCCGAACTTGTTTGTTTATTCATCTTGGTCTTATATTCAAAAAGCTTCGTGCTATGATTCCAAATGTACAGATTAAATTTACGACTCTCGCGAATAATTCAATAACAAAAAATGTCAACTTCAAAAAAAAATTCTCTTCGACATGACATCTGGTCTCAGACGACGAGCGCGATGTGGTGCATTATATATCATCCAAACTAGTGCCACGTTGTTATTGGCGGACGTGTCTCTTATCACCAGGCGAACGTCCAGCTCGTCTTGTAGCTTAATTGAATAAAAAAAAATAAAAATTACATTCAGCAAATATTTATATCTCAAAAAAATATTTTTTCTGTTTATTCAACGAAGCAATGAAACGAGCCGGACCTTCTTAGCGCTAGTTAAGATGGTTTACTTTGAACTACATGTGTACTCGTCGCCTTCAGACATAAGATATTAAGTCTCATTACCCCAGTAATTTGGCTAGGTACGACGCTCTTCGAACCGGAACACAGTAATGTTTGCACACTACTGTTTGGCGGCAGAAATTGGAGCTGTGATGGTATCTACCTTTTTTTATGGTTAGGAAAATCTTAAAAGATACCTTTCTTCTGGGGGGAAGTCCTTATGTGGGACTTCTACTCACTAAAACCCCCTAGGTGGTCTCCATCAATGCATTAGGAGGGGCTTTGGGATCTCTTACGGAACGCACCGGTACCCCCTGCACTTTGGTTAATACATCCCACGAAAGAGCAAAGCCGTCGTTAGCACCCACGCAGTGCTACGGCAAATACATGACCACCATGCATTTACTGTCCTCCTAAGGCTCGCTTATCGAGCTCTGAGGGCCCCCACCCTCAAAGCCTACGAACCTGAGGACCCTTCTAGACAGTCAAGGAATACCTTAGTTCTATTTTTAATAGGCCGAGCCTACAGGGCTGAAGGTGGTACCTATCTCTGTTGCCGGAAACGTTTAGACGTTTCCGACAACAGAGACTTACCACCAATAAAACTAATGATTATTATATGATTTAAACACAATAGGTATAACCGTAATTTCGTTATTTTAAACAATCAACAATCATTTCCACGGATAAGTACATAACTTTAACAAGTTTTAGAGCTTAAATTAGTATAGAATATATATGTTTCTGCTAGCTTTAACACGAACAATCCTTTCAACATTTATTTTAGACCAGCAATTCAATACTCGGAGAAGGAAAATATATTTATAACATAATATGTTTCCAGGCGATAATTACGATTTCCTGTGGTAAACACGCTCGTAAAGACCCTTAGTATATATAACTTCGAACATATACTAACTAATCGCGTAGCTTACAACCAGAAACCGATATAACTTATAGTATACTTTAGTCATCACTTTGAATATTAGAAGTATTCATTTGTATATATAATATGAACCGTTTATATATGTAGAAATAAACAATATGTAAAGGTAAATATCGTAGTTTCTACTTATGCTGTCATGCAGTAATATTTAACAATACTCTTGCGATTTTAAAAAGTCTGTACTTTGTAAAATTACTAAAGATCTTAAATACATGAGTAGCAAAGTGCTGTGAAAATCTTTTAAGGCAATTCATTTATATGGGCAAACGTATTGTATACCACCAATCTAATATATTGTTATCACCGTGTTCTAAATTATCATCATTAAAAATGTAAAAAATCATCCTTCATCATAACCGGTACACTTGTATCATGTTTGGAGAGATTAAACAAAAGGGGAAATATTGTTTATATGTTATAGATAACAATATCAAAGTAACTGTATAGGTAGTGCCGGTAAGCTGTAAATGCCTGCAACAATAACAATATGGACTTTATCTAAAGCCGAAAATATAACTTTTTTCATCATGTCTGCGAAAATCTGACAAAGGCCCCTTAACAACTTCGCTTTTGTTATTGTCAACATGCGAAAAGGTCAAAGGCTAATACAGTTGGTAATTCAGTTAATTTTGTCTGAAATTATATAAAAAACCATAAAAACATTCCTTATTTACTTTAATAATATAGTTTATAACATAACGATATACCCAGTTATATACAATATTTGGTAGAAGACGAGTAGGACGTTCTCCGGATGGTAATTGATAAAGCTGTCGATAACGATGTGATGCTAGTTAAGATGGAGCCATAAGGCGCTTATCGCCTTGAGAGTTGAAATTAAATGTTGTTACCCCAGTAATTTCACAAGCTAAAACATCTTTTAAGCAGAACAAGGTTTGTACATATAATGTTAGGCGACAGAAATGGGAGTTGCGGTGGTAACTATCTAGACGGTCTCCAGACACCTACCACCACTTACACATAGATTTATTTTATACAATTAGCTATTAATGAATGTTTAAGCGTCTGAAATATATTGCTAAATGTTTATATAAATAAATAGCTCATTTAATTTTCCCACTAATGGGGCTTGTAGCCTTCTTCCACAAGTAGAAAACCGAGACCAAAACATATAAAGCCTCATCTCTACTCTCTACTATACAGTACTGGTAGTAGAGGTTTTCAGAGGCCTATTCGAAGTCTCCTTTCAAGGAAATAGGGATATATAAATATGCTTTATTAATTGATATATGTTACAAGAATAATAACTATGATTCCTTATAGATAAGATAGATATACACATATAATTACTTTACTTATGTCCTACTTTACTTTACATTATTCCCTACTATCAATATTCTACAAAGTCTATCCAAATAGTAATGAACGATTGATCTTCATTATTTATTCTGTTTAGATAACTATAGATAGAAAACTATACAAATATTTTTTTTTATTAAAACATTATTCTCCAACCGTACCCACATATTAACGTTTCTAGCATAAAGTCATGTACTAATGTGGTGTAGTGGTTCCCGCACAACAACTTACGGGATCCAAACCGACCTCACCTGCTCGTGGTGCACCCAGCTAATGAACGAAAGAAGCTGTGGCTCCTACAAACCCGCATTGAGCGAGCGGGGTGGGAAATGTACATTTGTGAACTTTAGTAACATCAGCGAAATACAAACGGTGAAGGAAAACATCGTGAGGAAAAGCTGCACATGAATCAGAATTTATTGTAAGGTGTGTGTGAAGTCACCTATCTGCATTGGGCCCGCATGGTGACTATGGGCACATCGCCCTCATATTGAGGGTAGGCCTGTGCCCCAACAGTGGGGACATAAATTGGCTGTTATGGATTATGGATGGTGGGAAATGGCTGAAATCCCCCATGTGTACTCTTACAAACAATACTCCCTAGTGCCCAGCGGTAGTGGAGGCACAATACTGACTGGATCTGGTTAAAGTCGAGGGTAGCCGCTGGATGCGGGCAGAGCAAGATCGCTCGAATTAGAAATCTTTAGGGGGAGGCCAATGTCCAACAGCGGACGTCTTTCGACTGATGATTTAGTGATTGATTCTGATATGTTATACCAATTAAAGGAAAACACGGCACACACAATTCTAAGCACTGTTATATTTATATATCATAAACATATTATAAAACAAAAGATACAAATGCAATAGGACAATAAGGAACACAAAAAAAAAAACAACTAAACAATAATTTAGTAGGTACGAGTGTTTGTAATATTAAATAAATCTTTGTTAAACTATAACCTAAATTAATATCTGTATTAAGTACATATGTATGCGATTCCTTGACACCAATGCGCTCGTGCGTGGGGACTGTTCCAAACCGCAGGAAGCCACTTTGGTCAATTGATGTCGTCACTTTCTGCGTCATTACAAACCGATACAGGATCTCTTAATCTATGACAATGTATATTTCATCTTATTTTTCTAACAGTTCACATAACATCTACGTGAATATATTCCAGTTTTACTGTATTCATACTATGTCCATATTATAAACAAGTTACCGTAAATATGTTAACGTTATAGTCGTCCTTTTTCTGGGGTTATATCTATGTATATATAATAAAAAAAAGGTTTTTTTTTATCCGCCAATCACGTGAAAACTAGTGAACGTATCGACACGAGAACATGAGTATTCGCCGCGGAATGATTTGCAGATGGTTAAAGGCTATTTATTTTTTGAATTTCATAGATCTTTTTTCATTTTATATTCTAAATAAGAATTATAAAAATTCTTATTTCGTATTATTTATGTGGTTGCTATAGTAACGGTTGCTATACAAATTAATTCACGGTCTAATTTTATATTACGGCCAACAAGGCGGAGGGAGGTACAGCTATTTATATACAAAGTAGCTGTTCCCCGCTCGCTTTGCTGGCCGTAGTATAAAATTAGATTTGAAATTTGTTTGAAATATTCTTTGAGAGCATCCACAACCGCAAATGAGTTGCTGGAAACATTAATGTGTTCCGGTTTGAAGGGCGTTGTAGCTAGTGTAATTACTGAGGTGAGGAGACTTAATATCTTGTGTCAGGAGACGAGCGCACTGTGGAGCAATATATCATCCTAAATAGTGCCGCTATAGCTATAGCTGTTATAGGCGTAGCACTTACCATCAGGCGAATGTCCCGCTTGTCTCGTCGCTTAATTGATTAAACAACAAAAGGATTCAGCTAATGCGGGAGGGAAGATAAATAGGTACATTAACAAAAAGCAATATAAAGAATAATACAATCCTAAACAGTATATATATATACAATAGAACATTGTTTAAAAAGTAAGAACTTTAGTAGTATTATTGTAGTCATTAGAATTGTAACTGTGTTCTCACTACTGAAGTTTATTCAGGACCAAGTTGAATAGAGTCTAAGCCTTTATTCAATACCAGCAGAGCCGTAAATCTCCTCAAGCTGCAGCTTAAGGAAATGTTTCTTTTTCGTTCCGTTTCCGTCTTGCGAGAACGATATTTGAGCAGAATCTTAATTAGAGAGGACTATGTTCCTCATTACTGAAGAAGCAAAATGTTTTTTCTTATTTTTATTAAATAATTTCCTTTAGCATTTAATTAACTGTAATTATAATAATTTAAGCTCCATCCATGGAGGAAACCTTTACTACCCTCAGCTCTACGCTCTACTGGAAGGTTGTGTTACTATTCGATTTTCTATCCGAAGTCTCCATTCAAGGAAATAGTGATATATAAAAGTGCTTTATTAATTAAAATATGGTTCAAAAATAATGACTATGATTCCTTATGAATCATAGCCTTCACTTAATTTGTAATAAACGAAAAATTTTCTTAAGTAAGGCGAAGAGGAAGACAGATTAAAATAAGTTATAAAAGAAATAGAAAGAATGTGTAAAACAGAAGCCTTCGTAGTGTGGTGCACCATATTCTTCACCGGCCAAGCGAAGCCAGTTCAGCAGTGGACATTAAAAGGATAAATGTACCAATGATTATGTCAGTTAAGCAAGTAACCTTTAACTAACTACACTTGTAATAAACGACATCCGTTTCGTGAAACAAATCGTTAGAAGCCATTAGCTGAATCGCAACCAAAGCGTTATTGCCGCCATTTCGTACTTTCGTTATACCTGTTTTATAACATCATATAACGTCTGTAAAAGTAAGTAATAAGACATTACGAGCATCCTTGAATGACGAATTATTTACGTAGATCTTCTGTTATTTACAATAATTTAAATATACAGCATTGTAAAAAACAATATAGAGTATAAAGAGCAGATTTAACGCGCCTAAATGTTTTCCACTATAAAATCCGAGCTCCGAAAGCTATTGCTTCAATTAGAGTGAGAAATTGGATAATAAATAATTTCTTCGTAATTAAACTAACTCAGAAGTAAATAAAAATAATAGATATATAAAAAAAGTAATGTTTGTTGATATGTATACAATATTCACTTATCTGAAAAACTATTGTTGTCATATATGTTCAAAAAAATTTAACTAACATTTCAAATTTTTGTCTAAGGAAAACTATAATAATTAATACTATAAGAAGACGTAATATAAATGTATAATACATATAAATATATAATGAATCTAATAACATGAAAAGAAAGTAAAGATTCCGTATTGCTTCTTTTGGTAATGTTAATGAACCAATGTTTCAAAATTGTCTTATATTAAAGCTTTTCAATCAAAATGTATGCGTTTTACTGTGATTATATTAAAATAAAAAAAAACGTCTGAATATTTTTAAATATTTTTTCATAATTATCACTTATAAAAAAATGGTTGTTCCTGAACAAACTTCCTATAATTTCTGTAAGACACGTCCTCAGCTTCCCAATTAATTTACGCGGGCTTGATAGCCCGGAGCATAATATTTCATTAAGGCTTAATGAAAGGACGGAACTTATTAGCGGGGTGGCTTTTATTACTCGTTAAAATATTGAATAACAAATATTTTCACCAGTCTCCTCTTGTGGTTCAAACCTGTGTCTCGGGCTAGTAAGAATAGGACTAATGTAAGCTATGCCTGTCGTAGAAGGCGACTAAAAGGGTCTAGGAGTTTCTCAGGCCTTGAGGGTACACTTACCACTCAACAAGCGAACCTGCGTGGAAGATAGCGTAAGGCTCAACAATGGTGACTAGGAGGGTTAAGCTCCTACTCAAAGATGTGTTAATGTGTCAAAGTGTAGAAGAACACCGGTGTGTTCTATAAGAGATCGCGGATCTCCGAATCCACTGATGTAGACTACCGAAGAGATTTTAGTGAGTTAGAATCTCAAAAGAACCTTATTTGACCCTAATTGACCATTGATGTAATAAATAAAACATTATTTGTTTAGAACTACTATAACTGTCTGTTTAGTTAAAATGGAATTAAAATAAACAAATACAGAAACTAGATTTTTTTTTCATCAGCCTCATTGTCACTTAACATCGCGTGAAATTTAAGTTAAATGTTACACCATTGTTGATAAAATAAAAAGCTTAGAGATCTAAATCATCACAAATAACACATTCGAACAAAATTAGAGGTACTTTAAAGTTTTTTCTTCATCATAGGTAACAACTTTATTCTCGACAACATTGTCAAAACGTTTTAAAACCTTAAATATAAGTAAATTAGAACCCTTTGAAAGTATTAAGATTACTCTCTAATTAAAGTATTTTTTTATTATATGCATTGATGCTTTCGACTTTTTTTTCCACCAAAGTACAAATTATAGATTACTGTATTTTGCGTAGCATTTTTGTTATTGATCTTCTGTATAAGTTATCTAAGAAGGTTCTATAAAAATTCAGTTTTCACGATAGTAAATCATTGATTTAAACAATTTATTAATCTCACATAATGACTTAATCGCTGATGAGTTGGGTGTAAATGAAAATAAACTTTACTGCCACGCAATAAAGTTGAAGTGGCTGTTATTTTTACAACCAATGCGTATCTAAATTGAAATGTTTTTACGAGGAATGTTTATAAAGGACGTTACATCGCCTTAGAAGTACTATTAAAATGTCGAGAATAATATTTATTACCGTTTCGAACCTTTTGTTTAGACCTTTGTGTTTTCTTTTTTATTTAATTTATCATTTATTATAGGTTAAAGGACAATGGGAATAATTAGTAAAATTTTTCAGTATACCAAAAGAATAGTATTTTTTATTATTATTGTTATAACAAAAGCTAGAAAATGGATTAGAAATATAAAGGGTAAATAGAAAGTAACAAATAGTAGAAAAATACTTGACCATTACACGATTTCGCAGACGGCATTACACTTGACTTAACCTAATCCAATATGGAAGGCCGTTACGAAAGTGGTTACAAGTTAAACTTGACCCTTTATTTCACGGTCAGTCGACTGTCTTTAAGTATTCACTTCAGGGCTTCGTTGGATTATGGTCAGTACCATGACTTTGACGCAGAAAATATATACTGCAATGTTACTTTGCATATTTTAATGACGGTAACAAAGTACGAGTATCAATTCACTGCCATACTAATTTATGTCCGACCGGAACAGGTGATTGATTGCTTGGCGGATAAGTTTTCTTGATTGTCTAGCTAGGTATAATCCTCATAGTCTGGCTAGATCAGTTGCCATAATATTAATATTTTACGGCTTTCAACTAATTATAGCCAGGAACATGCCTAAAGATTCGGATAGGCTATGCGAATCGTACCCGCAATCTCTGTGCTTATCTATAGTTACAAATAAATTTTACCAATTTCATTTCAGAATGGTTGCGTAATTTTTTGTGACCTGAGAGATTGTTATTTCGATAGGTTTAGAGAGCTAGGGTACGTAATTTGCCTATATGAAGCGCACAATATGATTTGTCAATGTATTCTGAGCGACTACGCTTCGCTTCTTTCCAGTTTTTTATTACTTAATAACGTATATAATTATGGTCTAGTGCAACCATTGAAATTAAAAAAAAAAAACATATTAATATTTTACAAATATTAATAGATAGATATCGTTCAGGTACTGGGATCAGACACGGAGTGGCACTTCGCACACCGGGGGCTGCCGCACGCCAGAGCCCGCCGCTCCGTAGCGCACACAAGATTACTCAAGCAACACCCACTCGTAAGTAAATATTTCAATTATCCATTTGAGACCTGACTCTAACAAATTCTATACAACACATGTTATTATTTAGAAAATAGAGAGTATTTTGTATTGTCTGATTTCTAAAAATAAACGATTAACCGAGATATTATTAAATGGACTTCATTCAACAAAATCAAAGTTTAATTTACAATCCTTTAAAACATGATCCAGAGAATATATTGCAAGAGATCAATCATAATTTATGATGTGACATCTTGAATATAATCAAAATGAATGTTTATATCGTCTTCGATCTTCATATTTTATTCCATCATGTATTCAAATCGATTTAGGTTAGAAACAAATTGCCGAATGAGTGCCGTAAAAAAAAACGGGAAATAATCTATCTAATGATTGATAGGTTTTCAAAGATTGCTATAGCTTTCACAGATTCTGACAAATTTATTATACTATAGTAGAAATGTAAGATATCATCAATCACAATGATTAGTACCGTTAAAGAGTTCTAATATTTTTGTATGATTTCTGTCATTTGGCGTAAGTCTAGATTTGCTGAACAGTAATTTGCAAACATAGTAGCTAGTAAAAAGGCTTAACAGTTTATGCTTCAAAGCTATGAGTATAATGCTAGTGCAGTGTAAACATACTAACCAGGACCATTATTATTGGCAGACGTATAACTTACTGTGAAGTTTATTTACTACTATATTTATATACTACACAATATTCTAACTGTACATTGTATGTTATTTACTTTTCGCACATATATAAATATTATGTATCTTTCAATTTATATCAGGTTCACACAGCGGTTCAGCAGACGGGTTTTAAGCGAGTGAAACGAGGATTTCGTCTGCTGAGAGTACCGGAGCCCGTACCGGCTGCTGAACCGCGTGATCCTTACTTCCCCTTGCAATGGTATTTGAAGAACACTGGCCAAAATGGTGGCAAGCCCAAGTTGGATCTGAACGTGGAAGCAGCTTGGGCGCAGGGGTATACAGGGGTGAACGTAACGACTGCTATCATGGACGATGGTATGTATTACGTGTTTTCATTAAGCAGTCAGCTTGATAACCCAAGTAGTGGAGGGATTAGAACATCTTTACTGCCACTGTACCATCGTCGTGTCGTAATAAGAAATTACTTCAAGTAATTAATAGCTTTTCTTGGGACCTTTATGACAAACTATTTCAGTTTAAACATAACCATCAAGTACAACCGGTGACAGATGTCAAGTGAAGATGATAATGATGAATCAGAGATAGTGAAAGTTGTTTGAAGTAGATAGTTTTTACTTTAAAGGCTACCATTTTTTATTATGTTATTTGTTTATCTTAACTGTTGTGTTTTTCTTTGGGATATAAAAAAATATATTGTATCCTCCTCTTTTCTGTCTGAATGAAGTTTTTATGTTTTTAAATGTATGAGATATAAATAAAAACAATTCTTCTTTAGGTGTCGACTACATGCACCCGGACCTGAAGTACAATTATGTAAGTATTTTGTTTTTTTAAAAAAAATAACCACTGGTTATTCGTTATCCTCTCGGTGTTAATAAATCTTCGTACCCACGTTATCACCTCACCGCGAGCCCTGATTATTCCGCTCTTGAATTTTAAATGAAAATACTTTATTCATGGCTGCCGGGCCCTGTTATAACACTGAAAGCTCTCCGAGTAATTTTCGGTGATAAGCTTTGTCAATTAAAGATAATTCATTTGAGATTAGCAAAAAAATTATTCGTTATCACAATTTATATCATAAAATTAATCATGCTTTGAGAAGATTAAAATAAAAAAAAATATTTTCTATTAAACAATATTGATTTTAATCATCAGTACATTCATATATAGTTGTATAATAGTTTTTTTCTTAGAAGTAGAAATAGGAAAATATTGGCGTACTAGTTTAAAAAGATCTGTACCTTTTTAAACTAGTCTTAAAAGCGACCAGTCAAATGTGGTGTTGTGCGAACATCCTTCGTGATTATTATATCATATTAAAGCCAAAATGTAACACAAGATTTCTTGTGGAGAAATAATATAACTGTTATATATTTAACACAGTTATTATTATAAAATGCTACTTATACACACGTATACTGTAATTCAACGCAACATATGCACTTATAACTCAGCAGGACCATATTTATGGATATGGTCTTAACAGTGAAGCAGACTTATATATTAAAACATATAAGACCATAGATTAAGATTTATTATAATTTTCCATTAGCCTTGGCTATGTTATGAAGAAAAATTCTAGGGCACTGTGTTTATATTTTTTTTAAGTATGAAAAGACGTTTTCTTCAAGAGATTCGTTTAAAACTATAAATAGTTCAGAAGAAGAATTAAGCAGTCTCTTGAAGTTGAGGTAACAAGCTTTTGATTTACTTGGTTATCTCCGTACAAGACAAAGTAACAAGTTCCCGCAAAATTTATATGCTTGTGACGGTTTAAAGAACTAAAAGAAATAGTTTTTTTTAAGTTTTACAACTTGATCTCTTCCGTAATTGTTAGTAAATCCACAAAAAAGACAAATCCTTTGAGTTTACTGTTTCGAAAAGATGATAGATGCCATGTACTATCATCTTTTCGAACTTAAAATTATCCATACTTTATTATTCTTTTATTCTACTTTAAAATTATCCATACATATGGATAATTTTAAAGTTGCTGTAGCACAGACTACAATTTAAAATAATTACATAACGGATTTAAATATCTTAGACAAGTATATTGTTATTTATTTTAAATAATATGTCTTATAAGACAAATAAATTACTTTAAAATATATAAATAACATATAGGTTATAAGTTGTTTCATAACAATTATTAAGCTGCTTATTAATTAGTCACATACAATTCTTTGACTCTCATGTGTTGCCAGTTGAAACGCAAAAAATCCTACCATCAACCGAGACCTACCAAATGTGGTCTCGGATTGAACCGAATGATGTTGCTAGTCAAATGATTAGTCACCGCGGAAGCATTTTATAACCTGTAATCAACGTTTAAGAGAAGATTCTTATTTCCATATAAAGGTTTCAGAATGAGGTAAATAGTTACACCTGTTACAGAACGCTGAGGCCTCATACGATTTCAGCAGCAATGATCCGTATCCATATCCGCGGTACACCGACGATTGGTTCAACAGGTGAATACTACTTTGGTTATTATTTAATGGTGATAAATAGTTAATTTTAACTAGTTGACCGAGAGTACTGTAAAGTACTCGAAACTTAAGGTAATTCATTATTTTATTAAGCGTTTAATGTTTTGTAAAATAAAAAAAAATATATATTATTTTGTCTCATAGATCTCATTCAGGAGTTATCCTTATTTTTATTTTCATAACACGTTTATTACTGAAAAGAAACCTGATGGTAAATCGCTCTCGTAACCTGAGGTCGTATTTTGTCCACATAAAATATATTCATACCACCTTAAGTTCTAAGCTTACTTTTTAAGGCACTTGTATGAAATTTTAATTATTTACGTTATTTATTTATATGTTGATTAAAAGTGTACTTTAAATACAAACTATGTTAATCATACATGTAAAAGTTACTCATAAATATTATAGCCATGTCTTATATTATGGAAATGATTTAATAACACTTTCAATGTTTATTTTAAAACCTAGAAATGACTTTCTAAATAGTAACTATATATAGACGTATAAACAATATAATCAAAACCAGAATAAATAAATAACAACTAAAACATCTACTACATAAATAATAATTCTTCTACTGTTTATTAACAAAAAAAGTTTCAGATCATAAATATCTTTTCTCATTTTAATGTTATGTTTGCAAGTAAGCAGAATTTAAGAAAACACAACGATAACTACATCTTAGATTTTTTTGTATAATTGCTTTAAGTTTATATTTCCTAGGACAATATTTCACATACGATATTTTCAATTATTCACCCCTAAGTAATTTAAGAGTGAACGAAGGCAGCGATGACCATTTTCCATATGAAACCTAAACCAGAGACAAAGATAATTCATAAGGAAATAACATCTACAGAAAAGAGCTAATGAAAGTTAAAGCCAAAATTATTTCGAAACAATACAATTAATTTGTTTTTGATCATCGTCTGCTGATAGGTGGCTGGACACATCTCTCCGAAAGAATGTTACACCAGTTCATCCTACGCCGTATACTACGATTTGAAATTATTAATAATGTAAAATAACTAATAATTATGTTACGTTAGATTTTAAAACAGTCTAAAAATAAAAATATTGACATTGCAATCAAACGAAAAATATTCGATTGTCCAAAGTTATCTCCGCTTTTGTAATGAACACCCCCAACCCTTCACAAAGCATTTGCGAGAAATATTTGAAGAATCAACAATGATCAAAGTGATTATAAATTAAATCCTAAACTCACCCTCTTTCGTAAAAGATCTTTTTTTAACTTTGCTTTAGTATGAAATATTAATGATTTATTAAAAGTAACGGTTAGACGGAAAGAAAGAAGAGAAGCAAATTAAATAACTGATTACCTTTTATTAATGATTTGCTAAGATTATTTACCATTATTCATTGAAATTGAAAACTACCAACAAAGGTATTATTTAAATATTAATTTAATTATTTATTTAATTTACTTTTTTTTTCTTTAAAAAAATGAATTTCCACAGGCTTTCTAAAGACCAATATCCTAATCTTCTTTAAGCTCTTTCAACTTACAAGATATTAATTGGTAGGTAGTTAAATGCTTATGATACCCTACGTTATATGCCTTTTTATTAAATATCCCTAATATTAAATAAATTTCTTTTATTTATGAAGTATGTAACATATGTATAAAAAAGCAATATATATATGTAATAATTATAGATTAATTGATTTTCTTTACTGTGAAAAAAAAAAGAAAATTTACGGAATAGATAAGTATCTGAAAAGAGTATTTATGAATCGTTGAAGTTTGAAGTTGTTATTAAACATCTATTTATAATTATTAGGATAAACTAAATATAATAGTTCATATATTATTAATGTATAAAGTATTATATTTAGTTTATATATTAATTAACTAATATAGTATTTATATAAACATAATACGATTCCCTGGAAAAACAATGTGCGATAGTTTCAGACTGTATTATAAACAATAGACCGTAAGATGAACAATGAAGCTTATAAGCTGTTGGTTACATTTTTAGGATACTTTCAACCAGGATCCCTTTACGAGTTCCCAAGGTTGATTCTGGAAGGCAAAATTCCTCGAAAACATGTACCCGGTAGACAGCGAGAGAAATCGTTTGACGACATAAATTTGTTAACCGACCTTAAATACCATCAGTTAAAAAGAATAGCTGAGGATTAGTTTTCTCAATCTGACCGCCAAACTTCAGTTTCAAGAGGACATTTCATGATGATGATGGCGGTAATATTAGGACCTTGAATAAGTTCTCACTGTTTCTTTAAAATGGCAGTAACAGTACCTTGTTCGTGGAATTTCGAATGGACGACACGTACAAAGCACTAGGTGTATCTACCCTTAAATTTCAGTGTATGGTAGTTCACTTTAGTGTAAACAAATTATTTTTTTTTAGTTTTGATAATGTCTCCTTTTATGCCAAATAAAGTGTATTTGCGAGGAATTTTATTACACTACTTTATTCAAAAAGAAATCTGCAGCTGAAGTACATACAATTCTTGTAACTTATGGTGACAATGCTTTGTCGAATACATGTAGAGACTGGTTTCAACGCTTCAAAAATAATGATTTTGAACTTAAGGATAAAGAAAGTTCTGACGCACCTAAAAAATTTGAAAGCGAAAAGTTGGAGGAATTACTTGTTCAAGACCGATGTCAGACGTTAGCAGAACTTGGAAAAACATTACAAATAGGATGAGTCAACTGTTTCAAAAGGTTTAAAAGCTTTAGAAATGATCCAGAAACAAGGACATTGGGTACCGTATGATTTGAAGCCGAGAGACGTGGAACGGCGTTTTCTACATGTGTGAAATATTGCTTCAACGGCAGAAAAGAAAAAGTTTTTTGCACCGCATCGTGACTAGTGATGAAAAGTGGATACACTGCGATAATCCGAACCGTAGAAAATCGAGAGATCAGCAGGGTGTAATTTGTTATGAGTTGCTCAAACCGAATGAGATTATCACGGGGGATCGCTTTCGATTTTAATTAATGCGTTTAAGTCGAGATTTAAAAGAAAAACGGCCGCTATACGAGCTGAGACACGACATGGTGATTTTGCTACATGACAACGTTCGGCGTCATCTTGCAAAACCGGTGGAAATCTACCTGGAAACGCTTCAATGAGAAGTTCTACTCCACCCGCCGTAATCACCTTACATAGACCCTCCTGATTCTCACCTATTCCGTTCGATGGCACATGACCTAGCCGACTAGCGCTTTCATTCCTATGAAAAAGCTAAAATAGGAAGCAATTCTTGGAAAACCTCAAAAGACATGTCGTTTTTCCAACGCGGAATCCATATACTGCCAGAAAGAGGAGAGAAAGTGGTTGCTAGTGATGAACAATACTTTGAATGAAATATTTTTGTTCCTTATAATTTAAACAAAGCTTTTAATTTGTAAAAGAAACGCAAAGAATTTATTCAAGGTCCAAGGTATATATGTATATTTTCTTTATAGCCACGGAACACGGTGTGCAGGAGAGGTAGCTGCCGCTCGAGATAACGGGGTATGCGGCGTTGGTGTCGCATACCACTCCAAAGTAGCTGGTGAGTGGTGTCTTTTCATTTCATCTGGAGGAGATCTTTGGGGGAGGACTAGGTCCAGCTGTGGACGTCTGCCGGATGATAATAATGATGATGATTTTTAATAATTTCAGTTTTGTTCAGTTAATGAACTTTTACGTCAGTTTAATATTTTCAACCAAACACAAGCAAGAAGTTTATACTATTTTACAGATGCTTTTATTCATAACTTTTTAAACAAATTAAACAATACCCTATTTACATTGTTAAAAAGTTAAATATAATTTTTTTTATAAATGCTTTATAATTCAATGAAAAAGATCTTTTTATAACATTTTTAAGTTGAAATATAATATAATATGACATCAGAATTATGTATGTGTATATATATAATTCAGCTGTTTACCGGACGCTTTGCTGGCCGTAATATAAAATTAGACTTAAAATTTGGTTGAAATATTGCTTGAGAGCTACTACAACTGCAAATGACTATCTATAACAACTGTTACTATAGTAACCGCATTAATACGAAATGAAAATGGATATAAAAGTTAATCAGAAATTAAATGATAAATGTATGAAATTCCAAAAATAAATAACCTGTAACCATCTACAAATCATTCCGTGTCGATTGCCGTGTCGATATGTTCACCAGTTTTCACGTGATTGGCGAGCACAGAAAACACTTTTATATATATGTATAGAGACAGAAGATTAAGTGGATGAAGTCGCAATCAACAGATACTATATTATATCTTAGTACCCAGTTATTTGGCTAGTAAATCATCCGATGAAGCGTATATATGAAGCTCTGGAGAATAAAGCCAGTAGTAGGCATTACATGTGCTCCAACGAAGCGTATGATTGATAATTTTCATAGCTGAATAAACCTCAAGATCTGATTGTAAATTTTTCAAATATTACATAATCTTAAATGGACGGTAACATATCAACATGTTGATGTTCATATACAGGTATCAGAATGTTGGATCAACCGTATATGACTGATCTAATAGAAGCAAACTCTATGGGGCACGAGCCTCACAAGATTCACATATACAGTGCGTCGTGGGGACCAACGGATGATGGCAGGACAGTCGATGGACCTCGGAATGCTACCATGAGGGCTATTGTGCGTGGTGTCAACGAAGTAAGTGTTAATAACCATCCTTAGCTCCGGACCTTACGTCTGATTTGCATGTCTTTTTGTGGCAAAAAAGCTGGTCGGCGAAGCCGTGAAAAGGTTACAGGGTAGGCAATATACCTGTACTTCTAATAAAGGGCGTTATAGTCAACAATTACCGGAAATAGTAATTGTTAAGAAGAACTTCTTCATCGTCATAAAAACGTTGAAAATATTAACACAATTCAATCAATACTATAGTTCCAGGTAAATAATTCTTTCATACCGGAAGATCTCACATTTAGAGGGAACTCTAACATTGAACTTTAATAATCAACATTTTTAAGTAAGCACTAAAGCTTTAATAAGAAATATATTTTCATGCAAACAAGATGTTAATATTTTCAATTTGCAATAACTCTATTTTTGTTATGAATAAAACTGCTAATATTATATATATAAAAAAAAATTTTGCTAAGTAAATAGACCTTTTATTGCTTTATTGTTGTGTAATGCTTTAACTTTGCGAAGTTCTATTTTGAATATCTTTCAACTCAACGATATTTGAATACTTTGACGTAAAGCTTTCAAAAGGTTCAATAACATTTTTATATGAAAATTTTCCTTGAATTTACGTCTTTGAACCTTAGAGGTCATAATTTCATGTTTTTTAAAGAATTATAAAAACATTATTTCTTTAAAGGTTCAGCCGAAATCAATTGTTTTGTTTAACCTTCCCCAGATTACAAACAACCGCACAATTTACTTTGTCATTTACTGAAGCTTCCCGAAGCCGTGGAAATGTTTGTGAAATTTAATTGAAAAGTTCCTCCCTATACGCTGTATTTACATTAGTGTAATTCTTTTGTTAATTACAAATTGTTTTTTTTTTATTGTCATTCTCTTTTTAACATCGCTCTCTTATACGCTATAATTCACATTATAATAAGTGATAACGGAGCGAAGATGGTAAAGCGTACTCGGGGAGAATATCTAATTTCTTGTTTTGTTGGTGCAATTTTGTCATAATGGAAAAAAAAAAGTCTTGGATGATGGTGTCCATAACCTCGAAAACAAAGTAAAATTTATCGAAATTTACTCATAATGAATATTAGCTTTCATTTATTACCAAAACATTACAGACAGAAAGTCGCAAATCTATAGCCATAACCTACTGCCTGTATAATATTGAGCTGGCTACTAAATAATTATATTATTCTACTAACTCGCAACCAGCGTGATGGGAAATAGCTCAAATCCTTCCATATGAACCCTAACAAACGACGGACCCTAATGCCTGGCGATACCATGTTGATTGTGATGGACGTTAGCAAGGCGCCGGAAGCAAGGCAACGCAGGACCATCGATATGGAGATCCTATATCCAGCAGTTGATGTCTGTCGGATGATCATTAACTAAATCATTGTATATAATATGTCATAAATAAACACAAAGATATTTTTAACTTGAATTGATAAACGGCGCCTCTTATGCGTAAGCCGTAATTTACTTACGAATATATAAATATGTATTAAATTTATGAAACAAGTTCTCATATATCAACACATAATCCTACCCGTCTCCTTCGACACATTACTAGTATTAAAACAATGTAAACAGATTATGTTAATACCATCGCTTTCATAATAATAACTTCACCACCGTGAATATAATGTGCGGTGAGGGGTACCCGATTGATACAGAATCCTCACAGTTAACTTAACGTGTATACTCATGTATGAATTTACTTCTACCTTTACGAACAAAGGAGTTATGTACTGACGCTCGCTTTGATACGCAACCATTTAGCCCGAATTTACAAATGATATTACATTTCATGTTTATTATATTATTACACGTAATAACTGAGACTTGAGCTCTTAATGTCAGAAAGAGCGAGTAAAAGCCATTTATCGTCAATCGTCATGTATCGCCAAGCAGAGCTGTTGTAGAACATGATGATTACTTAAACTTAAAGCTCAATGAGTGTCATGAAATAAAACAACTTAATTATTATATTGTTAAAAGACTATAAAGCTGAAGATGGTGAAGCGTACTCGCGAAAACTCACCAACTTTCGTATGGTAATTAGCCGCTGACTCCCAGAATCAAAACAAAGACATATATATGTATATATATATATATATTAGAAGACATACGGTTAGCTACTGCAACACTAATAAACATAAACAGCACTCTTATTTTTATCACAACTGAGACTCTGCTTTATTTCTTATTCTTCTTCATAAGATGCCTCTCAATCTACAGGAAGTTGGCGGTCAGTTCAACATATTTAGCACAATCTCTTACTGTCTGCAGCAGACAATAAGAGACTGTGCTAGCTGTCAGTCTACTGCAGATCAGTTGTGCGGCACTTGCGATCCCAGTCCACTCCCTGATGTTTTGCAGCCATGATTTTCTCCGACGACCAACACTACTATTACCCGCCACTTTGCCCATCAAGATGAGTTGAGGCAGTTCGTACCTATCGTGCCTTAGCGCGTGGCCGAAATGTGATACTTTTCTCGTCTTGACGATCTGCAAAAGTTCGCGTTTATGATTTACCCGTAGGAGGACCTCCACGTTCGATACTTTCTGAGTCCAGCTTAACGACAACATGTGCCTGTATGCCCACATCTCGATCGCTTCCATACTTTTATTATGATTATAAAACATTTACTGCTGGTAGACTTCTATTGCCGGAGACCATCTAGGTAGGTATTGCCGCTCCTATTTCTGCCCCCAAACAGTAGTGTGGAAACATTACTATGTTCGCATTTAAAGGAAGTTTTAGTTGGTGAAATTACTAGGCTCACGACACAAGTAATAGTCTCAAGTACTATGTCCCAAGGCAAATAGCACAATGTTTTGCTGTGCTTACTATCCTAACTCAACGTGGCACTACGTTGTTATGGGCAGGCGATCATTAACCATTAGATGAACATCTCGATTTTCTTGTCTCTTCTTATAATAAAAATAAAACACTCTGGTTCTATAACGGTTTACAAATCTTGACTTTTTGTTATTCAGCACAACACCTTTCTATTCCATTTTCTTCGTCAAACAATGTAACAAAACAAAGGAAACCTTTTGTACATTTTCTCCAAGGGAATAAAGTCGGATGTATACCGAGATAATATTTAATAATCTCGGATCCCTTCAAATAATAAGATATTTCTCGTGCCTGAGGTGATCACTGTAAAACTATGATTTCTCTTTACTTTTATTGTTTTACGTGTAACTTCTAGTCTGATAACTTTTATAATATAATATTCGTATTTATGGTATTGAAATAAGATAAATATAATTATAGATTTTAATAATATATACATATAAACGTGTTTTATTATAGAGGTACATTAGACTTCTCACCACTAGCTCTACTCTAGGCGCGTTGTGAAAGGCCACACAGAGGGCGAATAATCTTATCCTTCTAACCCTCTCTTAAATAGCTTCTCTGCTTAAGAGTATAAATTTATGAATAAATATTTTAAGTGTTAAATAGAACTCATTTCCTTTATAAACGTTTCTGAAACGGTTATCGTAATGTATGATTATTATTACCCAGGGCCGCAATGGTCTTGGTAACATCTACGTGTGGGCCAGCGGTGATGGCGGAGAGGATGACGACTGCAACTGCGATGGGTACGCTGCATCCATGTGGACAGTTTCGATCAATAGGTATTTCCAAAAAAAAAATTTGTACCTAATTTTAAAGATATTTGAATACTAGGATGACGGCGATTCATTACTCTATGTAATGAATAAACATTAGGGTGTTGTAATCAGATGGGCACTACAGATAGTAAAAATACCCCAGTAACAAGTTTTAAATCATATTTCTTAAGACAAGGACAGTGGGCTGCTGTTAAAAATAAAGAGCCTAGCTCATTCTAATCTCTCTCTTTTCTCATTTTGTTATACGCAAGTGTGTATTTTGCATTTACATGAACAATCTGCTAGTCTTATTTCGTAGCATAAATAATGACACATAATAATGAACATACTATTTAAGTTATCTAAGTTTTTTAATGTACATTATCTCAATTGAAAGTGAATTGAGTAAATCCATGTATGGAAATCGTTGCAGCGCTATAAACGACGGTCAGAACGCTCACTACGACGAGTCCTGTTCCTCAACCTTGGCCAGCACTTTCAGCAATGGCGCCAGAGATCCCAGCACTGGTGTTGCGACTACGGATTTATACGGAAAGTGCACTGCAACTCATTCCGGAACCTCAGCGGCAGCACCAGAAGCCGCAGGCGTTTTCGCATTGGCACTACATGCAAAGTAACGAGATTTTACTTTTTACATATAAAAAACTTTTTACGTCCTTTTCTCAAGCTGCTTCCAGTCTTTCGAAAGAACTGATCATTAAAAATCAACTGGGATTAATGGATTCTGTAAAGCATGCTTTAGGATGTTTATTTATTGCAATATTGTTTTTATTTAATTCCCCTACTCTTAATATGTCTTTCTTCTCTCTTTGGGACCTTGTTTACGTTAAATTTAGACGTATATCCATAATTATATTGATATTTATATAAATATTCATTTGTACCTATATTTATATATTTGTCTTCCACTTTTAACATTTTTTCTCTCCTGTGTTTTATCTCTTCTCATAACGGTGTGCATTTCGTTTGTATACTACCGTTATTGTAAGCAATAAGTAATGAAAGTAAATACTATTAAAGTATTACATATTTATACAATATTTAAAATATTATATATATAATTTATACAATATTATAAAAGTATTACACGTATCAATGTAAAAATCTTCGTTTTAAATATTGTACATAAGTAATTTGAATTTATTGAATGGAATTAACAATTCTTGCTTTTAGCTTTCTTGAAGGGGGCTTTAAGCGTTTGATGGCCATGCACGCCCTGTCTTAACCTCTATTACTATCCACTATCAATTTAAATACAATATTTTCAGAATTACTTATTGAATATATAGTTATATTCAATAATAGACTATAATATTTCACCAACAAACTTCTCACAGCCACAACATTTGGTATATTAGGCAATATAATATACAGTACTAAAAATAGCGTTTTGTTTCAGTCCAAGTCTCACGTGGCGTGATATTCAACATTTAACTGTTCTAACATCAAAAAGAAATTCATTGTATGACGCAAAGGTGAGCAGTGAGCGTGATATATTTGAAAGCTTTCTTTACTCGTGAATTATTCACAAACAAATGTTTTATGTAAAAAATGTACTTAGACTTTTTTCTCTAACGTTATCGTAGTGTTATTAAAATTTTAACAACAGCAACAACAAGAAAACATTATTCTACATTTACTCGCTAACTGTTACTAAAAGAAATGATATTTAAATTTTATATCATTAAAGAAAAGGAAGAGTTCCTAGTCTTTTATATTATATAATCAACAGTAAATATCAACCATGATAAGAATTAATAAATAAAGACACTGTTTAAAATTTATATATACAGAGATACTATTGTCTGCTTTATTGTATCATTACAATATTGTTGGACATATCAACTCTATTAATACCTCGTTATCATCATCATCAAATCAATCGATGGATGTCCATTACCGGACATTAATACTTGAATACACAATATGGTAAAACTTAGTAATGGACTTTACGATATTTATTTTGCTTGTGTCGAAATATCGTCCGAATGTTATAAATATTGCTTGCTTTTTCATGGAATATATTCAACAAAAAACATTTTTTATATTTAGTTGTTGTTCTAGGGTCGATTTCATTGGACCATGAACGGTGTTGGGCTTGAGTTCAACCATTTATTCGGTTTCGGCGTCCTCGACGCGGGCGCTATGACCGCTTTGGCGGCGAACTGGAGATCCGTCCCTCCGCGGTATCACTGTGAAGCAGGCTCCGTAAACACTCACACGTTAGTAGCTATTATCTTTGTTTTACGATAAAATAGAACAAGTAACGTCTAGGATAAATTATTATTTATTGTATAAAGTATTCCCTCTCCCATAACAGTAAAGCGTTGCATATTGCGCCTGCGATTTCACTAAGTACAAGTCCATTAGAAGGAAAACGTAGTAATATTTGCTAATTTTAAGCTACAGGCGCTGCAATCATATAACCTAAACATCTTCAGTGAGAGACAAATTGCACCAAAAAAAACAAAACTATTAAAAAAGAGGAAAAAAATAAAATTTTATGTCAAGCTTATATCATAACTAATAATTCTGTTATCTAAATCACTCAAACGGTTGCTTTTATTAACACGTCTAATAATATTGTTGTCTCACAGCGAAATTCCGTCAGACGGTAGTGTGACACTACGTATAGAAACTGCAGCATGCGCGGGCACCGGAAGTGAAGTGCGTTACCTGGAGCACGTACAGGCGGTGATTAGTGCAAACGCGTCGCGACGCGGCGATTTGGAGTTCTTCCTCACCAGTCCCATGGGAACCAGGTTTGAATTGATACTGTGTATTAAATTTATTAAATTAATAGATTGGACTAGAATATTCTGTATTGGAATATTAAACTAACTATTCTAATTGCAAGATATCCTAAAAATTATCAGGGTAGAAGAATTCGAACTCTTTTTAACACTTTATTTTAAGGAATATAGAATTAAGTTTAAAACGGTCGTTTTTATATTTGCATGCTGTTTTTTCTACAACGACACAAAAAGACTCCAGAATTTGCCTAACAAAGCTGGTTGCCGATTTATACTATTTAAATATAAATAATAATATTTATACTATTTAAATATTATATAACCTCAAGTTTAATAATTAAACAACGTAAATTATCATACAGGTCTATGATTCTGAGCAGGCGCTCTAATGACGATGACTCCAGGGATGGTTTTACGAAATGGCCTTTCATGACAACGCACACATGGGGTGAATACCCACAAGGAACTTGGACTCTTGAGGTACTTTACATATCCTCTAAAATTTTCCAATTATTTCAACAAACTGTCTAATAATAATAAGTATAAATTAATAAAAACAATATAAACTTGTTTAATAAGGCAAGATTCAATGGCGGTACCGGTCCCAGCTCAGCATCAGGCTGGCTGCGGGGCTGGTCGCTGGTACTCCACGGAACACGCGCCCCCCCTTATGCCCAACTTCAACCGCAGGACCCTAACTCTAAGCTCGCCGTGGTAAAGAAAGCTCACGAAGACAATGCTCTTAGCAAATAAATCACACTTATTCGATTAGATTTGTATGTTAAATATTTACCCAAATATTGGACATATAAATCTAATATCTATTGAACTAACTCTGCTATACTATTTAGTGAGGGACTAGAAATTTCTAAATACATATATAGAGTCTTTGTTATACATTTTGTTTTCTATCGACTATTTTCTATTATTTTACGTCATCAGTTACAATTACATGAAAATGGAAAAGACATGAAATTGTCAAAATCTAGATATTCTATCCTGCTTCATTCAAGTACAATGTATCAAAAGTAACTTAAGTTTCCTATTAGTTATTTCCAAATAGAATTATCTAACTTATTTCTAGTTCCTATACTTAAAAATTAAAAATAATACGCTACACACACTTATCTCTTTCTCAGCAGAAACTCTTTCTACAACTTGCCATGATTATTTCTGCAAATTCATGAACATTTTATACTATTGTTAAATGAAACTTCTTACATTTAATTATATTCTTAAATAATATTACATGAAAAGAGATATTTCTAGTTTATTATAATTTTTATATTTATTTAATAATCGTGAAAAATTTTAAATTATGTAAATTTCTTGCTTGTGCTCATTTCGTTGTATGCTACGCGCAAATGTATGACAAAATTATTATTAAACGTCGACATATTGATATATATATCATTTTAATGTTAAAATTTATAGTACCTGAAAGAAACATTTGTTGAAACTTGCTCTTATATTCATTATTTAGATTTATCGAATACGCCTTTACTTTTAAAAATTCTTGTTGGATTTCCAATTATTAACCAAATTTATTGATCCTTTTCAAGGACCATTACAATCTATTACATGATTTTGTATATGTTTATTTTTAAATTTTTTATAGACAGAATAAGGAGTATTTTTTACATATATTACGAGGCTGTTAAAAACTAAATATTCCAATGAAATCTAGTCATTTTGTTTATTTTACATAATAATTATACCTGTCTGTAGAGTTAACCATAAAATAACATGAATTTTGTTCATCTTCTTCGCTTGATTTGTTTAAAATGTTCAGAAAACATATCATGAATCGAAACACCCAAAACGAGAGAACCAATGATTGCCTAAGTTTTATATAATATTAAGAAGTTGAGCAAGATTTATAAATAAGTTTTTTCAATGTTTTTAATTTTATATTTTAATATATTGCCCAAACAAATGACCACAATAATTGTAAAAAAAAATATAATAATAGAAAAATAATACATATAATATTGGTGTTTTTTAAAAAAAAAATGGCCAGATAATAAACGGTCTTAATTGTAAGTATTTAACTTTATAACGTTGCTAATTTTTTTTAGAAAACATAAAAATATGTGCCGTTTAACCAAACGAACTTAATTTAACCAGCAGAAATAAGTTTGTTTGATAAAACTGTTTAAGGCATGGAAGTAGTTCATATTTACAGTGTATTGAAATTAAAAAAGAATTAAATATAAAAAAAAATTGTAATGAGCTAAGAAAAGATACTTTAAAATAAGCCTGAACTATTTTCATAAATTGAATCATTATACCTATTATGATTACTTGAATATGTTTCTAATACTGTATACTCTCATAGATCATTCAAATGTACACCCATAAACACCTGTATTTATTTATTTTGTGGTCAGTATATTATAATAGTCATTAAGAATATAAATTCATATATAAAGAGAAATAAATCTATTATGTATTAATATTATAGAAAATATAATGTGATTTGATGTTGTACTTGAATTAAACGATGTTTTTATAATTGATATTCCTTCCCTAATTATATATTTTAATATGAGTATCAACTTGTCATCATCCTGAATACAGGTAAATAAAAATATTTTATACAAGATAATATATGTTTCGTAAATTAATGTTTCTGTTCTTGAATAAACAAAATTCCGACTGATGCATTTTAATACATACTACTATGAAATGAGCTTCAGTTTATAAACATTTTTAATTAGTTAAAAATTGTATTGGTTTTAAAACAAATATATATAAAACACATAAAGCATATTTATTATTAAATTACGAAAGTTATAAGTTTTAAATCTTTGAAAGTTTTCTACAAATGTTAAACTAATATTAAGCATCGCTCTTATTGTGGATGAATCCACATCTATATATATATAATGAAAATAAGTTTTCTTAGTCGGTTGCTATAAAAAGTCATTTGCGGTTGCTTTCAATGAATATTTTAGACAAATTTTAAGTATAATTCGGCCAACAAAGCGGGCAGGGAACAGCTAGTATACATATATATAAATATACAAAGTATTGTCGACGGAAGACAACACCAGCAGTATTTTCATAAATTATTAAAACTCATTTTTGAGTGCTACGTGAATGCCGAAAATAAGCCCAAAGAAATAGCAAAATAACTAATTTAACAAAATATTACTTTAACATTTACAGCATAAATTCTCAAATATTTTTCATCGGGACACTCATCGATAAATACTATTTCGCTTTAAAACGATACGAAGTAAAGCAGTTTGTAGAGGAATTGACGTGGGTTGCGGGATCTTTGGTAAATTACACGCACGCATCAAAATCAGCACTACATTGATAATGACAGAGCAATTCAAAGTAGGAGTGAGGCGTATTTATTATAACATATAAAAATCACAAGTATTCGAAGATAACAGATAACATTTGTTCTTGCGCCGTCATTACATCTAGTAAAAAATATTATTTATAATTCACTATACTCAAGTTATTCAACCACTATCAACAATAACCGCCGGTCACTAATATAGTTTGAAATAACAAAACTGCAAATAAAAATTAAACAACTATTCTTGTCTTTGTCTTTTGTATAATATTGTCATAATCTAAAACGAGACACATCTAGTATTTATTTGAAATAAACATAAATTATAGTAGGTCGTTTAATAAGGAAAAATTCTCTTTGAAAAGCGAATTCTTAATTAGTTCGTGTTGAATGTTATTACGTTGAATAATTCATCTCACTCACATCCATTGTACATACAGTTAATAAAACGAGATGCACCTAGTATTATAACCCGAAAAATCAAATTGTAAAAATATAACACTTGTTATTTAATAACAGAACTTGGTACCTGTTATTATTGCGTAACAGTAACAGTAATAACAGATATTATATTTGTCTTGTCCACCCACGTCTAATTCAAAGTACAGAGCAAGTTATTAAGTATAACAGTATTACTACTAAGATCTAAAGAGATCCAATTGATGGATACACTTGTATACTTCGTCATAGGCTGCTGTCTCGAGTCTTGATATGATATACTCCGTAATGACTTGTTGGCCGAAGGCAATGTACACAAAGATGTACTGTCCTTATATGGATTTGCGCTATGATAAACAATAGCTTGATCTATTTATTGTTCATGGTGACGCCATCTGTTGGGTTGGTTGATAACTTCTTGTTACAACTTTAATTTTAATTATCAGTTGTCTTTAATGCGATGAATGAAGCTGTTTGCATGATTTTTTCATTATTTCCTTAAGATTGACAGAAAGTTTGGTAAGGCAATTTTCACATTATAATTAACCAAACTCCCTAAAATTTTTCCGCTGGTACAATACGTTTTATACAAAATCGTCTATCTCTTGATGTAACTTTCTTTCAATAAACATAGCTTGGAAGGAAGATTTAACAATGTTACCTTAAGAATTGAAAATATTTAAGTCTGCTTTACCTAATTATTTACCCATCTAGTTTGGGAACCCAGAACTCAGTTTTAGAACCTAGGGTCTACGGTATCTAAAGTATAAAATAATTTTTATAAATGCACCTGCACGCTATGAAAACAACCAATATAACAGAGTTAAAAAACTATAGTAACACGTCATACAAAGTCATGGCACTAGGTCGGGGTTCTTCTTTATGAGTGATGAAAAAAATAATTTTTGTGTTTAAAATGAGCCTGAACGAGAACCTGTCTGATTAGTGCAGATCAAGAACGACACGAACTATTTCTGACCCCTAACAATAGTGTACAAACATTACTGTGTTTCGGATTGAAGGGCGCTGTAGCTGGTGAAATTATTGCGGTAACGAGACTTAACATCCAATGTCTTAAGGCGACGAGCGCAATGTGGTGCAGTGTATATCACTCTAACTAGCGCCACGTTTTATAGGCAGGCGTATCCTTACCATCAGATGACCGTCCCGCTCGTCTCGTCACTTCATTTAATTAAAAAAAAAGATTCCTCGATGATAACTGACCTTAATTTAACATGATGTTAAGTGATAATAAAACCCTAGGTATCACTTATTACCTTAGAATACTTATCTTAACAACTTGAATAGTTTTATGACACTCAGTGTTGAAAAAGCTCTATCGTCACACGTGCTCTCGAAAATGAACCAGACATTACCATATCACAAAGCGGATGATCCTTTTAATAGTTTTCTAGGATAAGAATTCGCATTCGTAATAGTCAGAGACTCTAGCGCTGATACAAAGAGTACTAAAAGGAACAATTCCAAGATTTTTTGTGATAGTTTCAAACTGTTGGTGTTCCACCACTTCTACAATAGGTTGGCCAATAAGCCAATCATCCAATGCAGAAAGGTTAGAATTTGAAATCCAAAGGTAGACTTCTACTTTTCTATATGATTCAATGTTTTAATAAGCAGAATAAATAGTAAACAGTAGATTTATTGGATGGATTTTGATATTATATGTAATATACTGTTCGTAGGTCTCTATTGCCGGAGACCGTCTAAGTATTTCTACTGCCAAACATTACTGTGCTCGGGTTTAAAGGGCGCTGTAGCTAGTTTAATTACTGGGGTAACGAGACTCAACATCTAATGTCTCAGGCGACGAGTGCAATGTGCATTGCGTACCATCTTAACCAGCACCACGTTGTTATGGGCAAACGTATCACTTACTATCGTGTGAACGTCCCACTTGTCTCATCGCTTAATTACATATATATATATATATATATATATATATATATTTCTTCATAACGTCTATTCCATTATATTTTATATACAAATGGAACTCACTAATTTAAATTACTTCTCTTCAACTGGAAACTCATTTCTATGTAAATTTACTTTTAAAATGCAAATTTAAATTCAATGATAATGGAAAACTATATTCCTCTATTGACTTGAGTTTTTAAATACAATCTTATAATTTAAAGATGCTATGAAAGGATTCATTTTAAACTTTTACGCCGCTTGCAAATTGTTATTGAATTGTTGAATAATATGATAATAAACAATTCTATAGACTGACGATTTGGTTAAGGTCGTCGAAGGTCTTCGGAAGAAACCTATGCCTAGCAATGGATAATGAAACAATTCTATTAATATTCTCACAACCGAGAGTCAAGAGCCACTCTAATAAAGACAGAGTCACGAAAAGTGAAGTTCACTTAAAAGATCATAGGTTCGTATCTGCCATTGACCTTAATATTTTATCTGAGATTATATTTTTATACATATACTAGCTGGTCTAACTTTCTATAGCAAGCGTTACTATAGCATCCGCATTAAAAATACGAAACGAAATTTCTTATAAAAATTAACTAGAAATAAAATGATGAAGGATCTATAAAATACAAAAAAAAAAATACTGTATAACCATCTACAAATCATTCCGCGTCGAAAGGTCACCAGTTTTGACGTGATTGGCGAACAAAAGAAACCCTCTTTCATTGTATATATATATATATATATATATATATATATATTGACAACCATGACTTTCATCTGATGGTATGTTGTATTCTGTCCGTAACCACATCACGCTAAATATCTCCAAAAATCTACTTCTTACTTATTAACACATCGTGCTAATAATGTAGTGCCTTGTATTAAATCTACTTTGAGCTCATTATTCAGTGAAATATAATAGCGAATGGCATCTCTCTCTCCTTATCTATCTCTCTCTATCTCTGTAATTAGTTTTCTCAGTGCTAGCCCGTCATAATAATCTTTTTCTTATGATATTATACATTTTCTATGCGCCGCCTTATGTATTGCAATTATTTTAATATTTTTTTATGACATTTGGAAATTATATATATTTTTTTCTGTTCTCTCTCTCTCTGTTAGACATAGACTTCGTCAAGGAGGGATAGAATGCCGTATTAACTGTCTGGTGTGCTGGTTGACAAGTGCAGCAACCTGGTAAATCTCTTCTTTTAAAATGATTCCCTATTTAGTCACCTTTGAGTCAAACAGAAGTAATAAAGCCATAATGAAGGTATAATAAACCGTGTTAGTACAATCACTAATTTTTTTTTTACTCAATTATGCAACGAGACGGGCTCGACGGTCACTTGATGGTAAGTGATACCCCTCTAACAAGGTGGCGCTAGTTAGTATATATGCCTGCCGCTTGTGGCGTGAAACATATGATGCTGATTCTCGTTACCCCAACAATTTCACTAACTACAGCGTCCTTCAAGCCGGAAAACAGTAATATTTGCACAGTACAGTTTGGCGTCAAAAATAGGCATTGTGGTGTTATCTACTTAGATGGTCTGCGGCAACGGAGACCTACCACAAGTAACTCGGACATTTTTAGCAGTTCTTCACAAAACATGCTGCCTTGCGAACTATGATATATCATTGACTTCAAATGATTCAAAGTAGTTGTACAAAGAAAATTTGTGTTTAATCTCGGTTGAATACGTAAATATATATCAACACCATTTTTACTCGGACTATAATTTTAATCAATGAGTAAATATGATCGTGAGCAGATGAAGAGAAACTTATATAAAGTTTCTCTTCATCTGCCTACGATTACGGTGTGCCATACACCATACGTCATGTATACGTACGTCATATCAAACTATACATTTCTTTTTACTAACAACTGACGTAAGAAACTTAAGACCAACTTTACACCAGAGTAAGACACTAAGTGATTAAAGTAAATATCTTTATTCAATTATAACAATATCACATTTGTCAACTTGTCTAACAGACACACTCACATTCGTTTTCACATACAAACCGCTTAACCGATTTTAATTCATTTTAAACTATATTAAAGGTACCAATCCAAGGTATCGTCTATCTTATATACTGGTGATTTCTTGGAGAACATCAGGCATTTTTTGTAATAAACTTAAAGAGGTATAATAGAAGAAAGTATAAACGGGAAAGAAATCATTAAACTTACGTAGAAATCAAAATAATTTATCATGTCCATACTTAATTGATTAGACGACATACACCATATTTATAATATCCGTTAATAATGATGTTGACAAGTAAAAAAAATAATATTACTATATCCCTTATTTATGATAAAATAATTATTATTTTCTTTTGTGGCTGTAGTGTAACATAAGCCCTAACCTTTGCCTCGTGCTATAGGTAATATAAAAAAAGCTTGTCTACAAACTCAGTTTGTTCACCTTACCATCTTATAAGAATAAGTAAAGGTCGAATACACATTTACTTTGAAATACATTAAAAAATAGTTTTACACATATGAAAGAAATATTCACGCCATATATATATATTATACTTAAAGCATAATTTGTTTCAATAATAGTCTCACTCAGTATTTTTAGTTACGTAAAAGTAAAACACGTTTGCACATCTCCAAGGACCTTCATCACGTACAGAAGAAATGTTGTCAGCTGAGTGACACTTTAGCGACGGTCTCTGGACCCTCCAGAGAGTTTTGAAATGCCACAAAATCCATTACCAAGTTATTTCAGACGTTCCTTGAATGTTCATTAACATTGACGTGTTACTACGACGAAATTCACCCAAAAAAAAAAACCGGTTTCTGTTTTTGCCAAACTGACTGCAGTAAACAAATTTAAACCGATCTTGTTTTAATACAAAATTAGAAAAAAAAATTAAAATAAGGAATTATATAAAATAATAAGAGAATTATTAAAAAAATCAATACCATTTGCATTACAAAGAAAAATTTGCCATATAAAAGGTAAATTTTCTTGTCCACGTTTCCTTTTATTCCCTAGTTATTATCGCTGGTTACCATGGCTTATCGTAAAACCGCTACTAATTTAATAGTTCCCGTCTAAAACTTCGCAGCGATAAATAGGCACTAAATCACGATCCAATGAGAATTTCAATTCTACTTTAAAGTCGTAAACTCGCCCATCAGGAAACTCCACTTAAACTATGATATACACGCGAGCAAAAGTTTGGAATCACTTACTTGAAATTGGTTCCGCGCGATTCTGCTTACTAAATATTTTTTTAATTATCATAAAAATGACATCATTTTAAAGGTTCAAAATTGTCAACTTTAAATTAATACCAAATTCATTCAAATCGAACCAGTAGTTAAGGAACTATCTCAGAATTAAGTGAAGGAGGTAGGAAAACAAGGAAATATGAAAAAATAATGAATGAATAAGACAATAAATAAATATTTTATTTAGCCTTAAAATTAAGTGTCAGTACTTTGTGTTCCCTCCCCTAATAACTATTCGAAGACGATTCTTCTTAGACCTGATCAGTTTCTGAATTGATTCTTAGGGGATACCTTCCCACTCCTCAATCAACGTCGATTTCAGCTCATTCAGACATGACATGTTCCAGCAGAATATCGGAAATGTACCTGTTCGAAGTTAAACCGCCTCTTCGTCCCCCGCCAGGTACGAATACAAGCTCGGTTTTACCGTCGAAGGAAATGCCGGCCCACATCAACAAGAGCCGCTCCCATAACCCACTGTTTAAGCGAAATAGCACTGCGCAAATCGCTCCCCAGGTCGCCTGTAAACCCGACCTTTTTGGTCGCTATCGTGCAAACACATCCTGCTCTCGTCTGAGCACAGGATTTGTCTCCATTGCTCAACCTCCCAATCAAGATGGATGTGCGAGCAAATAAAAGGCGTGCTTGTCGGTGAGCTGCCGTGAGTTTCAGGCCCGTGGCAGGCCTTTTAAGAGTCAGATTCGCTTGCTTGAGTGGTCGACGACTGTCGACTGTCCACTCGCTGGCTGCTACCCCATGAACATCTCGGAGCTTCTGTTGCACGTCGACACTAGATAAATCCTGATTTCGGAGAAATGTTGACGCGAAAAAACGGTCATCCCTCTCCGATGTGCACCGGCGCCGTCCAAATCTTGGTCTCAGGATAAGGCGACCAGTCTCCCGAAAGCGCTTGTAAACTTTCGAAACACAGGACTGGCTTATGTGGAGCCGACGAGCGACAAACCGCTGGCTGAGCCTTTCTTGCAATAGGGATACGATTTGTGCTGCTTCTGTAGGTGTGGTCTCCATTGTCGTACAAGATAAAGGGTCAAAAGTAGCGGAGATGTGTACCGGTCAACGTATGAAAGTCAACTGATAAAGAAAATCCGATAACAGGTGCTTTTACAGGAGGTCAATAGGTTGCAACGCTCGACGTATCAAACAATTTAAACACGTCTTTTTCGTTATTCCTTTACTTAATCCGGGATAGCTTCTTAAATACTGGCTTGATTTTAATGAATTTGGTATCAGTTTAAAGTTAAGAGTTGAACCTTTAAAATGATGTCATTTTTATTATTATTAAAAAAATATTTAGTACACAAGATAGCGTGGAACCAATTTCAAGTAAGTGATTCCAAATTTTTGCTCGCAAGTGTAGAAGCAGCCTTTGAATATGAACGACGTGAAGTGTACGCGATATGTCATTTTTCTCGTGTACATTCCATTTTTACGAGGCTCCAAAACCATGGAGTCTTTCGTAGTTGGCGGTGACTTCACCTCCATTTTAAATTTCCCCCATTCGGTATTCCTCAACGTCGAATGTATATCGAGTTGGATATGCGGATCATCTATACTGAACCAGTTGATACTTCTTACAGCGGCGCATTGCGTCAGTGGTTGCAATAAGCACTGGAATATAGAAGGGTATGCGGGCCACGAAGATCTAAATAAGGTAGACGTAATTGATTTACACAAGTGATCAGTAATATACTTTCATAGACAGCATGGATAGAAGCTATTTACACTCGACGATGATATGGTGATAATATAATAATCAACGTTTGATATCCTCAGCTAAACCCCTTTAGGCCGTTGTATTAAAAATGCCGTAATAGACACAGGAAAAGCAGCCGCCATTTTCGTCTTTTAAAAAATACCCCGAATAGATTAAAAAGTACAAAAATTCTTGTAATATACCCAACATATAAATATTTATAAGACCAAATTCAAGAGACATTCAAACAATGAAGACTTCAAGCTGGTAATTAGGTCTCAAAGATAAGTAAAGGTAAGCAGAGATATTTCGAACTTAAGTAATTTATTTGTAAACTAGCACGAAATAGTCTGTAGAACTGAGCTTTACACTAAAAATGTATATCCATGGTCATTAAAATTATACCATGTTATATTTTTAATTATTATAAATTTATTAGTAAAAATAACTATAGACTTATATATGTGTTGTTTGTGGAACTCATTACAAGAGATCTATGTCCAGCAGTGGACGTCCATCGGATGAAATAATGATAATGATGATATATGTAGTACGTAGATCGAACAGCTGTTAGAGCAAACATATTCTTGAGTAGAACCGACATATTGACAAAAGCTGCATAGAACAACAGTTTACCAGGTGGATGACGACATCGTAAAGAATACAGGGAATCGTGTGATGCTTATGACTTTGAGCAGGTCTTGCTCAAAATCGATTGGAGAGGACTCGTACGCTCAGATAATAATGATGATAAATCCTAACATTTTAGGTAAACATCATGAGATCAGTTAATAAGTTCCTAATTCACGAAACATATGACGAACGATCTATGGTAAACGATATTGCAATCCTGTGCCTTGAACATGGGTTGCCTTTGGGCAAGTATGTCCAGCGAGTGACAATAAAGAATACGCAATATTATGAAATGGCAACCGTCGCAGGTTGGGGAATTATAAATGTGAGTATTTTTATTTATTTAAACACATTTGATATATAGCGGACTTAGTACTTTCAGCGTTGTCTATTTTGAGATATAACAAAAAATATACTGTAAAATGAACAAATTAAAATCTCGTGTCTATACCTGCAGCCAAACCATAATGTATAAACATTACTGTGTTTCATTTCTAACGGTGTTTTAAGTAATAAAATTATTATCATATGGAGACAAAGTCTTGTCTTAAGGCAATGAGCACAAAATGGTGCAATATACATACTCTAGCTAAAATATTGTTATGAGCAGACGTGTCACTTTACCATTCGTCCCGTCGAATTAAAAAACTACTTAAAAAGCAGAAACTAATTAAAAAGCATTCTGTTTATAATGTTATTTCATTGTCGCTAAGATAAACACATTTGGAGTTAGTTCATATGTGTACTTAGCATACTTAAAAATCTAAATTAATATCTGCTGTAGGGGCCACATTTTTCCTTTTAGATCATAATTAGAGTCGTTATTTAAGACATTTTCCGTAATTAAGGACTCATTTATAAATTAAATCATATTTGGCGAAAGAAGTACAAAGATTTTTTTCCTTCTATTTGACTAATACTTCCAGCAACGCGATGAAGCTCTACAAAAGACAGAAAGGAATGTTACTTATTTAGGTAACATAACCGATACTTGAAAAGAAAAATCGCATATTCTTTGAGAAATGACAAGACTAATAATATTCGTTTCTTAAAACATTGAGTAAACGAACAAAGCCATAGAACTAAGTAACAAAATCTGTGTAATTTTTTTACTTTCAGAGACTTACGAATGCAGATACAGTGTTGCTGAAGCAAGCGAGACAGAAATTGATGACTCCAAAAAACTGCGCACGATTTGGCTACTTGATGGCCGGCATGATGTGTGCCCGAAGTCCTGAAAAGAACACCAGTCCAGCTTCGTAATATATTATAATCCATATGTTTCAATTAACTATAGTAATGAGTTAGTTCTCAATTAGAAATCGGAAGCGTCTCTTTTTTTTTCTTTTAACTTTTTTGTAACTTTTTAAGGAATAACCAATCTTGCATCTTGTTTTGTTGAAAACAATCTTGTATATATTTCAATATTTACCTATACGTACATAGATATTTTTGAAATGTAATGGAAATTAACAATAAAGCAGTCGCAGAGGAGAAAAACAGAGAATATTGATTTTGAATCTGTTAACTTCTATTGAGTCAATACGAGTACTACTTAGTGATAAGTTCAAGAAAATTTTTAAGGCGAAACGAACTCAAACCTATATATCTACAAAATTTCTGTTGAATTTTTTTTATTGTATTTAATTAAGTTTTGATTATTTTCAAAAAAGTATTTACAAATTCCTTACCATAATTATTTAAAATTGCGTGCCATCGTCATCTGGTTTTATAAAATTTAGTAATACTTCATTCTTGCTTTTCTCGTTTCAATCATTAATATTTTACAGCGGAGACTCTGGCAGTGCACTAATCACAAAGGACCTGAGACAAGTTGGATTAGTATCGTTTATATTCTCGGAGTATCCGAACACGCCGATTTACACAAATGTTTCCTATTATTTCAACTGGATCAGGAAAAATTCTCGCATGTTACATTGTAATTAATCATCGTTGAATGTCAAATATATACCAGACTATCTTATGAGTACTTTTATTTATCAACTGAACTGAACAATGTTGTTAGAATAATTAAAAATTTCTTTTTTGTCTTTTAAGTTTTTGTACTACTACAGTGGGATAGCTGTCAATGTGACATTCCGTCTTGTCTCCCACGAAACTGTACTTTTTTAATGTTTAATATACACGATTTATTCTTCTGACTCGCCCATCTTTTGCCAACCACTTTACATATCAGAAGCAGTGCTAGCTCAGTTTGTAACGCGAACGTAAACACCACACGTCGCAAGGAGGCGCGATCCTAATTAATTCACACAAAATATCGTGAGAAAATCCACTCGTTTCAAGAATAACAATTTTATAAGACTGCAACATCCATCAATCCACACTGGGCCAGCGTTCTTGATGACTATCTTCCTTTTTCCATTCATAGGAAGACCTCAAGTCCCAGCAGTGAGAGGGTCGTTCCTATCTATCAAGTGTCTTTAACTTTAATCAAATATAGTCCCGAGGTTTAACTGATATCTAATGCTAGGTAACTTTAATTACGACGTTTTTAACACCATACATATTTGTATAAATATACTTACTTTGTACCGCCTTTAACCTTAAAAAGATTGAAGCCAAACTTGAAAAAGGAAATTATATTAATAATAAAATATACTTAATAAAACAATGAAGTAAACTTGAGAATATAACATAGAAATAGATTTAAACACAACTGTAAATATAAATATTGTACTAACATGTTATTTTTGGTACAGAAATGAAAGATAAGTAATAAATCGTCAATCCTTATAAAACTATCTTGTATCTGTTAAAAAAAATATGGGATTCAAATGTAATCCTAAGTCTAATTCTGCTTCTCAAGCAACTAATCATTAAAGTAAGTAACAGTCTCGCTATATTATAGTATCGACTATTTCGAAAGAGGTGTTTTCAAATTATATTAATTTTAATGACGTTTGGGCATAAGCTAAATTAATCGAGTTATTAATTAGTTCCGTTTAATTGGCATATTAACCGTAATTAAGCAAAGTATGGACAAATTATTTATCCCTTAACCATACAAAGTAAGATGTACGGAATAAAAAAATACGCTATTGCGGTAACATTATTATTTTTTTACATAATAAAATGCTGTGATAACACTAAAATGGAAACTTTTGTCGTTCACGGTCAATTTGTTAAAATACGCAGCTACCCACATTGTGTTTTTATTTTCGTTGACTGTGATGGAAAATGGATATGCGGTTCGTCCATTTTAAACCAAAAGATACTAATAACCGCCGCACATTGCCTGTTTGGCTGCGGAAAGAAGGCCAGAATTGATGCATTCGCTGGGCACGAAGATATAAAAAAGGTAACCAAAACCGATAAATAAAATACAAGATTAATGAACGAGGAGATTGGAGAATAAGTGATGGTAAAGTAACGTACTCAAGATACAATTGAATATATTTTTATATTCGACAACACGACATTCACTTGACGGACGCATTGTGCTCGTCGCCATGAGACATAAGGTAGGAAGTGGCGTTATTCCAGTCATTTCACTACCTACAGCGCCCGTCACTGTAATGTGTCCACATACTTATAATTAAAATATTTAACCATAGTATACTTACAGCTATTTAAAATAATACAACCTTTAATCAGTATATTTTTACACAGTAAACAAAAAACCGCAACGCCAAATCATAACTTTGGGGGACGTAAGACCGTTTATTGACATCTACAACTCAGCAATTTTGTTATGGCGGTAGATTTGCGATATTTTTTTTTACTCTGCGAAGAATGAACGAGCAGATCGTTCACCTGATGGTAAATGATATGCCTGCCCGTAACAACATTGTGCTTGTTAGGACATAAGATTTTGAGTCACGTTACCTCGGTAGTTACACTAGCTACAGCGCTTTTCAAACTGAAACACAATAACGTTGCCACACCAGTGTTTGCCGGTAAAAATAGGAGATACCTACTTAGACAGTCTCCGCCGAGAGATCTACCACCAATGAATAAATATGACGGTAGTAACAAGCTAACGGTTTCAAAAACAAAATACATTAACTAATACAACAACATTTGGTTCCAGAATCAATTCACTAAAAAATTTATATGTTTAATAGTATTTATCTTCATACAGGTGAAAGTAAAAAGACGAGTAAGCAATATAATAATTCATGAAAAATATGACAGTAAACGTGTCAGAAACGATATAGGATTGGTTCTGCTAAAAGAGAACTTACCTTTAGGAAAAAGAATAAAAAGGGTGATATTGACAAAACAAAACAATTATGGTCTGTACGCAGAAGTGGCGGGTTGGGGAGTCGTTAATGTAAGTATACCATTTTTTTACACTGTATGCAAAGTTTTTTTTTTCTTCACTGTTCTCTGCAAATATTTTTCTCCTAAAAAAACATGGTCAATAAAGTGTTGACCACCTATTTAAGTCTAAGCATGTCGTATAAACTCCAATTTCTTATAAAATTTACCCTAACATTTTCCTTAAAATCTATGGACAATAAGTATTTTTTTTTGCATTCTTAATACCTAATGGTAACTGTTGAACTGATTTTGAAAAGACTTTTACTGCTTCGAATTCCAAACATAAGACTCATCACTCACTTGATTGCACTAACAATATCCAGAGATTCATTGACTGTTAATATAACATATATTAGATTTAACTAGGTATATATAAGGAACAAGAAGTTAGATATAGTTGTGTGAATTAGGTCGCGGATACCAGATCCGCGAGCCTCGAGTCCGATGGAGCTGCTATGGCTGTCAAAATAACTAGAGGCGTTAACTTCATCATAAAAAATATATAGTTGTTTTACTGGTTATAGTTATATGATTATTATAAAAAATTCAAACTCTTGGTAGGACAAAACTAAGGAAGGCACAGAACTTTTGAAAATGGCAAAACAAAAAGTACGATCAACGGTTACTTGTAACAGGCTTGGTAACCTGTTACCAGGTATGATGTGTGCAGGAAGCGTTCAGGAAAGCAATCCAAGACCGAGTCAGTAAGTTCAATATGATAACTAATTTTTTAAGCCCAAGCAAATTTAAAGCTACGTGCTAGCAAATCCGCAAATCCAAATAAACTTATAATTATTAAAAAAATGTACATCATTACACTGCCTTCCCCTTAACGCGTTCGTCGATCGTAAATATTTATAAGGGACAGAAACAGTTTTATAAAAGACAAATTTTGCTTCGTGGTTGACCTATCACGTTCACAGTACCACGCTGCTGCATAAATATGGATGAATGTCTGATCGAATGATAAATATACGTGCTTGCTGAACCACGGTCCAACGGATTATCAATGTTTAACGTAAATAAAATTTGTTATTCAAAATGTTGAGATAACTATTTAAAAAAAAAATCACTAGTAAGTACCTGTCTACACCCTTCAAACGTTGCTCTGTTACTATAATGTATATTTAACTTGTAATTTTCTTTAATTTTATCAATAATGTTTTATCTGCTCATGTCTTTAATTTAACTTATATTAATATTGAAAAACATAAATACACACAATTCCATAAAAAATTTATTTCTATTCGGTGAAGTAACTAGATAAGGAGGTTCATTTGATGGTAAATTATGCGCCCATAACAATGTGGCGATAGTTAGGATGAAATACACTGCACGAAAATTGTGCACGTCGCATTAAGATATAGTCTCGTCACCCCGGTAACTTCACTAGAGCCATTCGAAACAATCGCGAAAATGTAAGATATCATTACCTATTATTTTTGACTTATTGTCTGTGGCCCACGGACATTGACAAACACGTGTTTATGGCCCACTGTTAAAAAGATTGAGAACCATTGATTAGGATGGTTTCCGGCAACACAGACCTGCCACCAGTAAAAGGATGAAAAATTTTAATTTTATTATTTTTTAATTTGGAAACAATAAGGGAACATATAATTAAACACTATTCCTTACTAAGCAGTTATAATAAATACGTTTTTAATTTATTTTCAGAGGAGATTCCGGAAGCGCTTTGATCACCGCAAACTTTCATCAGATTGGCATAGTCTCTTTTCGCTACCCATCATACCCAGGACTTGTGGTCTATTCTAATATCTCTTACTATTACAATTGGATCAAAAGAAAATCAAGGTCATTATATTGCGGGAAATAAATAATAAACAATTTTTTTAGTGTTATTTTGCCTTTTCGATACTCAAGTTTTTTAATGGTATAACAAAATTATTTTTATTTTCTACTCCCTTTTTACTCTATTTCAATTGTTTTCATCTTGTACCAAAATGATATGATAAATTTATAACACAAGATTACTTGAAGAATATGTAAAGATACTACCATAAAGGTATAAAACCAGGAAATTGTAATAAAATCCAAAATAACCAATACAGATTAAATGTTTTTCATTAAAACACTTTTTGTTTAACATATTTTATTAGAATTCCTATAATTTAACAAAAATATTTTATATTTATTCCTTAATTTATATTACAAATTAGTGTTACCTGAAACCTACCACATATTTTTAAATTTTCTCTACTTGTATAAAATGTAAAACATCATGTCAGTTTGTTGGTGCTGTATTAGATCCCGTAGCAACAACAGATTCATTCTCCATAGCATGAGACGGAGGATGTTCTAGAACAGTATCAATCAAACCATAACTTTTCGCTTCATTTGGTGACATGAAACAATCACGTTCCATTGATGACTGGACTTTTTCTAATTTCAAACCAGTATGCCTTACATACAGAGTATTAATTTGAGCTTTCAGTTTTAATATTTCTTCAGCCTGAATCTGAATATCGGTAGCTTGACCTCTTACTCCACCTGATGGTTGGTGTATCATAATACGAGAATTAGGTAGTGCATGGCGCATTCCAGGAGCTCCTGCAGCAAGCAACAAAGAAGCCATACTGCAAGCTTGTCCTACACACCATGTAGCTACAGGTGGTGTAATATATTGCATTGTGTCATATATTCCTAAACCAGCTGTAACAGCACCACCAGGAGAATTAATATATAGATGTACTGGCTTTTTGCTTGATTCTGACTGGAGAAAAAGAAGTTGAGCTACAACTAATGAACTAATTTCATCGTTTATGGGTCCCATCAAACATATAATTCGTTCACGTAAAAGTCTCGAATAAATATCATACGCTCGTTCTCCCCTTCCAGTTTGTTCCACCACAATCGGTATCATTCCCAGCTGAGCTGGTTTCGTTAAATTTATAAATCGAATATTCCTTAATTTGATTGGATCACTACACAAAACTTTAGTGAAATGACGGAAATTATTTAAAGCCATTTTAATAAATTGCCGAAAGGTGTAGTGTCAATTTATAAACTATTTCAGGTTGTTTCTCTTCTGTCTTTTTTTCAAATTTGAAATAAATATTTCTTTTAATATGCCGTATAAGTATTCATTTGAATTTTTTAAATCGGTTAATATTATGATTAAAAGACTAAAATGTTTATCTCCTGATGTTCATATTCTTCGTCGAAATTTAAAGTTTTACGTATGACAGATGTATGACATTTACTTTATCTTTACAACAGCTAAAACTCCAGATAAAATCTACTGAACAACAACAGACTATACAATTATAATATTTTTTTCGCTACTTTATTACGTAATTATCAATATTCGTAATAAAGACTAAGGAAAAGAATTTAAATTAATACTTATATACTTCCATTTAACAATTGATGAAAGATACGTAACATTACATAGGATTGTATTTAGAAAATCTTATACAGTAATAGGTGTAAAAGATTTGGAGGGGCTAAAGTATAGCTCACATCCTATCTATCTATGCATGAAATATCCCTTCCAAAACCAATGGTTCTGAAGTTATTAATTTTTTAAATATTCTTCAAAAAATTCTCGAATTTCTAGGAAAAAATTCGATGATTTTTTTTTTTATATAATTATAACATAACTATAGGTAGACTTTTTTCATAAATCCAAAAATTACGTTTTAAAACTATTTACTAATGTTTGTGTCCAAAAGAAACAATAGTGAAAATGAAAACTAATTTCTATTCCTCTAAATCTATGTATTGGCATATTTGCTAATGCTTATCTTTTTAGAAACAAATTATTCTCAGATTAAGGATTAAATAACCAAAATGAAAACAGTTAAATTCTTCGTTGTGCTTTAGAACACATTTGATTTAAAACAGAAACCTGTTTCAAGCCGGGAAATGATAAACTTAAAACAGTCAGCACTTAGTGATTCTAGAACTGTCGGTCCATAGTACTATTTTCATAAGCCTGAAACCAAAGAGCTCATTCATAGGGATCTATTCTGCAATTTTCATGTCCTTTTAATGAAAAAATATTGAATACAAATTAAATAATAATAAAAACATTATGTTTACAATTATCTTATATTTGCATTAATATATTCTTGACAATAATCATAGTATTAATTAGGCATTTTCATAAAATTGTATTCACAAAATCAATATCACTCCTTCATTTGTAATAGCATAGAGTTAAAAAAAAAATCCATGTAGCAATAAGATTTGCAAGATGTTCATCTGATGGTAAACGACAGGCGCGCCCATAATAATGTGGCACTAATTATAATGATAACTATAAATCATCAGTTCAAGCGACAAGATGTTAGGTCCCATCCACACCATAGTAATTTCAGTACCTACTACACCCTTTCAAATGGAACCCAATAATGTTTGTACACTACAGTTTGGTAAACCTGTATTGGCTTTGGCAACACAGACCTACCACTGGAGAGGTATAGGTAAGTCATTTTATAAAGCATCATAATTAAATACACTTTACAACCACATTTGTGATTTTGCCTTTCTTAATCTCAGTTTCTGTAATGCTTCTTGTCTTTTCTTCTTAATTACTGATTTTATGTCTGTATCATTGCAGTTGCTATTACTTGTATTGGACTTTTCAGGTATGTTACCAGATTTTGGTTTTATATCATTATTTCTATGTATATTAAAGGCTTTATCACTGGCAATTTTCAGTTGAAACTTTGGTTTACTATTACATGTAGCTGTTGATTCGATTACTGAACAAACTAAGTTTGATGGTTGTGTTGCAGTAAAGGGTAATTGTCTTTTTGCTAACAATTTTTCTCTTGCCAATTGGTGTTTCTTCTTTATTTCTTCAGGTGTACACCTTATTGGAGAATCTTGTAGATCTAAAAGTTTTAAAGTTCATGAGTTTTCTAGATACATTTAATTATTAATATATTAAAAAAAGCATACATTACAATGCACAAAATTATTTATAGTTTTGTATAATTATCTAAGTTTGTATTATTGTTCACTAATGAAAATACACAAAACTTAACTTGAGGATTAATGCCTGCAATAAATTGGCAAGGTCACTGGGAAAGCTGCTGCCAATTTTGGGATTTTTTTTCTTTTAATCAAATTACTACACACGAAAGTGGCAGAGAACGAATATTTGTTATATTTCAGAATGAAAAACTAATATACATGTGTGTTACTTTTCTTGGATAACTTTATGCAGTATAGAAAAAAAACAATGCTAGGTTCTATTTTAACGAGTTTTACTATAATTACAAACTTTTCTTAGGGATTAAATGATTTGAACTACAATGTGTACACATACATATAACAAAGCTTCGTTTATACTTTACCTCTTGGATCATTTTTATGAACTGGCATTGAATTATACCTTCCAAACACCATACCACTTGTTGAAGGTTTGTGGATATCTGTTAATGACGGAGATTCCGGCATAGAACTATGACGGCCAAATATTGTTTTTGTAGTAGGACTCTGACAATCTGAAGTAGATTCTGAAGGCTTTTTTGTAGTCTTTGAAGATACCTGTGTAAGCTGTTCTATAGCACTATCATTTAAATTTCCCAAAAAACCATCAAATGAGTCATTATTAATTTGTGGTGATGGGCACTTTTTTAATTGTTTAGCACAGGGAGATTCTATTTTTATACTATTTAGTATGGCATCCATGGAATCATTACCCATTTTAAAGATAATTGAAGGGTTCATACATTTTGTTTTATTATTAAGTATTTCACTGGTTTGCATATTGGGAACTTCATGCTTAAGTATATTTTCTTCTAACATTTGACTTGCCTTTAGTAAACATTCATTAATTGAGTCATCTGAATCAAAACCATTATCATGTTCAGGTTTAGAAAATTTTGAACTCAAAACATTTTTTCTTAGACATGTATTGTTTTTTATACTGCATTTTGGTGAAAATTCAATTGACTCATTAAAGATATCATCTTCAAAATTATCTCCTTCAGTTACAGCATTTTTAACTGTTTTGTTACTAATAATTTCTGGTAAATTTTGATTTAATTCTAAAAGTTCTTGCAAGAGTTCACTTCTTTTTTGGGAAACTTTTAGAGGTTTCCGTTTCGGTACTGGTTTATCTAATATTTTAGATGGTAAAGATTTTTTTGACCTCCTACTTAGAGGAGTAGTATTTTTAAAATGTCTCTTCTTAGATCCAGATTTTGGAGTGTAATGATTCCATATGACATCAGTTTCGCCTTCAGTTCCATCTTGTGTGCATAAAAATGGTACAGGGCTTGCAGCATCAGAATCACATATTGAATCACTGTCTATTGAAGGAGAGTCTGTTCTGTATTCTGGTGTCGAGCACAATACTGAAAAATTACAAGCGATTATATTTAAAAAAGGAAATATTAATACTTAATCATAATAAAAACATAAAATTTTTTTTACAAGTAACAACCTTCGTGAAAATTTTAATTAAATGTAGAATCCACCTAATAAAATCTATCTAATGTGAATATAAACAGTATTAGCGTAAAACATCGATTGCCTTAAACATACAATATTTTTTAAGTATTGTGTTTATTAAAGTGAAGCATCGTTCTTATCATACAGCTGTAACATAAATCAATTTTAAATCACAGAAAAATGTTAATAACATATAAAGATAAAACTATAATTGAAAATACCTTTGTTTTTGTTTTTCGATACAACCATTTTATTGGATGATGCACGTTTGCTAGTCATAAATAAATAAAAAAATCATAAAACTTGAATCCAAAACCACCAACACCTGTTAAGGTTATTCCTACATATCATCAGTGTTTGTTATACTATTTTTATAATAGTATTAGTGAGTTATGAATAAAAAAACTTTACACATTTAATAAACTTGAAGTTTACTCAATACGTCACATTGTCACAATGACAGACTGATCACACCCGTACACCAGATAAGTAATTAACACATTAATTTTGGTGCTATTTTTTTATTCTTCTCTTAATCAATATTACACAATGCTTAATTTTTTGTGTTAAAAACCGCAAATATACACAAAATTTTTATCAATGACTAATTAAAGTTTCTAACCATTCAACTAAAACGAGCTCGTATTATATAGTCTGTACAGTGTTGCATATTGTATTTAAAATTGACATTATACATTTAACTACAATAAAAATAAGTTTAAAATAAGTAATTATTCATTAATAATAAATTGAATTATTACTTGAAATGCATTTTTTGCTCCCTTTTTTAGGTATTAATTTACAGGTTTCATCTTATTGTTGGTTGTAATTAATTATTACATCAAAAAAGGCTTGCAATAGTACAATTTAATTCAGTAAATTATATAAGTCTTGTATTTTAAAAGAGTTGTCACATTTAAAAGATAAAAGTTAAAAAGTAAATATCTATGCTTACTTTATAATGGGCTAATCCAGAGTGCTTTGTATATACTGAGATGGGCTTGTCTAATACCATCGAAACTCTATGGTCAGTCGAACGAGGACCAGCTTTGGGTTTAGTCGTATAGATTTTGCTTTTTGTTGCAGCCGCGATGTTCTATCGAAAGTGACATTATAATAGTGTAAAGTGTTAAATAACTTATGCAAAATGCTTGCTGACGGAGAAGTAGTTGGGGACGGATCATGGAATCTCACGATCTACGTCACAGACTTGAACGAAAAGAGGACCATGGTCGTAAAAGGAGACATGCACATCGGCGGAGTAATGTTAAAACTTACAGAAAGCTTCGGTAAGTTAATTTATAAAGATTGCATCTCATTTTTTGATAAATCTACTTCACAATCTTAAGAAACAATCGCCTGCAAAAAACTTTTTTGAAATTTAAAATGTACTCGCTGCTGAGTCATGTTTACCTTTTATGGTCTTTTATGTATAATTTTATTAAATATACTGCATTATTTATTAATGACTATGTTACATAATGCAATTTGTAAATTATAATTAAAAGTAGGAGAAGATAAAGTAAAGAAACAGCAAAAACTAGATGATAATACATATAAGTAATCTTATGTCAATAAAGATTGCCCAAAATTTAGTTTTTAAAAATTAAAAACACTCTTAATAATAAATAAAGGAAATATTTGATACTTGCACTTAAGTCATATTTCACGTCACTGACAGTCTTTTAGAAACCAGCAGTCATTGCTGTTATTTCTATTTTATATCTATGTTCAATATATTTTAATATTGATTATTGCATTTTCTTCCGCACTTTTTAATTAAACATATTTTTAGGTGCTTAAAAAAAACTGTATAATGTAGATATTAACAGTACTGTATAGTAAATAATTTAATGAAATTATATCCAATTAAAATTTAAAATCATAATGTTAGTTTTACATTTATGGCTGATGTTTTAACGAACATAGTAAATCAAAGACTTATTAATATTTTTTAGAATTCAATTTAGGTTTAATTTAGTAAAAAGTTTTGAAATTTTTTGATGTTTGTATATAGCATTTGTTTTTAATAACTAAAACTATATGTCCTTGTTTTGTATTTAGAAATGAAAAAATGTATTATGATCTAATTAACACAGTTTCTAAGTAAAGAAAAAAGAAAGAAATGTTGCATTGATTGGAATTATCAACTTAACAATGTACAGATGGTATATGCATCAGAGTAATAGAAGTTGTAATAATCAGCTAATAGACATTCACCGTTAGACATAGTAATAATGGATAGGACAATTTTAGTCCTTTTATTTATAATTTGTTTTTTCACAACATTGTATTAATCAAAAATAAGACCTAAAAGTAATATCTGCACTGAGTAAATTAGGGCTTTTATAGGTTATTAATGTTCATTACTGCCATTGGGTAGTAATCTTCTTTGTTGGTATGACTCTTGATAGAGTGGTGGAGGTCATCACTTTAGGGGGTGGGTAGTAATATACTTACATTAATATGTTCCTTATCAGTGATAATTGTCACCTCTGCAATCATAAGGCTAGTGATGTTTAACTTGTATTTTAAAGTACAGGATTGTAACATTTTACTACTATAATATCTTAAATATACTTGGCATTTCATTGACTACTATCAGAGTTACACAAATCATTTTGGTTTATACGAAAATGTTGCAACTTTATTGAGTTTTTGAAATAAATAAAAAATGATATTTAACAATTTTTTATTTACGAATGAGGTTATAAAAAAAATCTGACAAATAGTAGTTGAATAAATATTTTATAGGCATACATAACATTTAAAATAAATACCTTTACTTAACAAATTATAGCAATAAATTATAACAATAAATTATAACAATAAAAAGGTTATTACCATATGATTCATATGTTATGGATCATGTGACTTTATTTTCATTGAAAGTGATGTCTTGAGTATTTACATATTTCTGAACAGCAAACAAGTGGCCTTCACAAGCAGTATTAGCACAACTTTAAACAAGTTTTTCCTATCTGTTTGCATGTAATTGACATGTTATGTACATTGCAGCACATAAAATAATGTGACCTTTGTATTGCTGATGGATATCAAAACTGAGTAAATCACACTCCACGTCTTGCCAATTAATGTAATTGGTCATTGTCCTTAATAAGTATACTCATTTAGAACAATAATTTGTTCTGAACTGCTGTTATAAAATTTCATTCAGATTAAAGCAAAACTATAACAAAACATACAGATTAAAAATTTATTTGTTTTGATTTAAAATAAATCACATCTTGTTATAGAAAGATGGGTTAAGTAAATTACTATAAAAATATTATAATAGTGAAATCAAATATAATATAAGATTCCCAAACTTATGTCAAAGTACCATGGGAAACTAATACCAATATTATTAATATACTTAAACCAATAAGCAATGGTAATAGGTTCTCGTAGCTGGAGACTGTCTAGATAGATACTACCGTAGAGCTTATTTCTGACTCCAAAGAGTAGTCTGCAAATATTACTAAGTTTTGGTTAGAAGGGTGCTGTAGGTAGTGTAATTACTGGGGTAACGAGACTACATCTCAGGTGTCAATGCGACGAGCACAATGTGATGCAGTGTTTATCATCCTAACTAGCGCCACGTTGTTATTGGCGGGCGTGTCACCATCAAATGAACGACCTGCTCGTCTCGTCGCTTCGTAAAATAATTAAAAAAAAATTAAATTGCTTTATTAGTTTAATGATTAATTTAATCAAATTCACTGTACTATAAGTTAACATTTGTTTGTGTTAACGTAAACAACATTAAAATTCTCACCTACGCGTGTCACGTTGCGACGAGATAACTTTCAAAATGGCGGCAATATTTGCCCACTGTCATGAATTAATCATTTACGTTAGATCATTACGTCTTTTTGCCATACCCAAATCATAACAAAAAAACGTATTTTATGCCCACGTTTTTTTTTATTTTATCGTTTCTTTTTTCAACACCCATCAACACCAAGATTTTCTGAGTTACTTTTTAAATAGTTCTTTTTATTTTTTTCTATAAAGCGACGGAACGCGCGGAACGTTCACCTGATAATAAGTGATACGCCTGCCCATAACAAAGTGGCGCTAGTCAAGATATACACTGCACCACATTGCGCTCGTCGCCTGAGACATAAGATGTTGAGTCTCGTTACCCCAGAAATTACACTAGCTACAGCACCCTTCACACCGAAACAGTAATGTTTGTAGACCTATGGTTTGGCGGCAGAAATAGGCGCTACGGTAGCACCTACCTAGATAGTCTCCGACAATAGTGACCTACCACAAATAAATAGTTCTTACTTCCTATTTATTTTTGAAACTTTAATACTAGAATACAAAAATATTTCTTCTGAAGTAAAAAAAAAATTGTCGCTGGTTTGTTATCATGTCATTATCATCAAGGGTCATTTACAGTTGAACATAGACATTATGTATATCAAAATTTAATGACGCTTAACTTACAATATCTATTATAATTTGATAATAATTTTTCCACATCAGACTGCTGAACGAATTAAGGATGTTATATCATTGTATGTCCTCACGCTAGTCAACGGACATCGCTAACATATACAATGCCTCTTTATTTAAATCGCCGATAAGATATTACTGTTTGCATTTACTTACTTTACGTAACATTAAATTCTGTAGATTAATATATAAAATGAATCTTTATCCGTATATTGTATATTATGATTGCGTAAATGATATCTAAAACGTTGGACAAAATACATAAGATGATAAGTGATATAATGTGGCGTTGGTTAAGATGATTCCTTATTTTAATATAACGAAGAGATGAAACGAACGGGACGTTCACCCAATGGTAAGTGATGTGAACTGCACCACGTCGTGGTCATCGCTTTGAGATATAAGTGGTCAAGTCTCAATACACCAGTAGTTTCACTAGTTACAAGTCCCTTCTATCCGGAACACAGTAATGTTTGCACAGTACTGTTTGACAGTAAAAATAAGAGCTGGGGATACCTACCTAGACTGCTTCCGGCAACATAGGCCATGATATCGTGCTCGTTTTATTTTTTGTGTCTAGTGTGTATCTATGAATAAAGGTCACCACGTTCTCCTGGCGGAATTCTAGATCAGTGCGGTATGTTCATTCGTAGAAGCGATGTCGAGTGCTGTTTCCGGCGCCCCCTCTCGACCGGCACAGATAACGTTATCATCCGCTCTTTGTTCCTCTAGTTGACGCCCTCCGACCAATCGCACACTGGGCCGTTGACTCGTCTTTATTTTTAGCGCTTTAGTATATTCTTAATCGATTTTCTAATTGATATACTTAATTTTCAAAAAAGTATATTGTAATTGGTGATGGGTCTCTGTGGCCGGTGACTGTCTATGTGGGTACTACCATCACAGCTCCTATTTATGCCACTGAAAGGTAGTGCAATTCCTGCAATAACGAGGATTATCATCTTATGTCTCTAGGCCACCAGCACAATGTGATGCAGTATATATTATCCTACGTAGCGCCATGTTGTTATGGACAGGCGTATTAATTACTATCAGGTCAATGTCTCGCCCGTCTTATCCCTTCGTAGAATAAAAAATAATGAATACGACATAGCCATAATAATGTGAATAATGGCACTACATAGGCAGTATCACATTGCGCTCATTATTTATATATAAATGCGAAGAAAGCAGATTTGATACGAAATCACACCTTTTTTTATTTGTTAGTACTTACATAAATTAATCTTATTCAAAAATACATATACAACGTGAAGCTTAAGATTAACTGAATTTTAGTATCAAGAAGATAGAAAATAGAAATGTTTTACATTGAAGTTAGCTTAAGAATGTTGTAAATACCATATTCGTTTCGTATGCTGCACCATTGAGTTGATATAAAGAAGAGGCTCGCCTAAATTGGGCGAGACCAGACCAAAACAGGGCTATAGCCGCAACGGCTTTTGAAAACTGCATTCGATTAGACCTTATCAAGCACCTTCATCTGATTTAGGTTGGGAAAGCCCCAATCGGGACAAGCAATCCCAATATGCAATTAATGTTATCATACGACAATGGTTAGGTAAGTGATATCGCGAGATAAACATCTAAGACCATACGATCCATATATTTTTAAAAGATTTTTATAAAGTACAGATTATATTTATTTTCTTTTCACCTATGTGAAATATACTATTACTTTGTTAAAAAACGGTATCTCTAGTGTTTGAAATACTATTCTTATATTTTCTTAATAGTGCACATGGCACTAGAAAAGTCGAGGATTCTCAAACTACTTTTGGTAAGAGACCCCTTTTTTCAAAATTAACTAATACCTTAAACCCTTATAGTGGTAAAAATAGTTAAAAAAATCGCTGGTATTTTTTCATATTGAAACAAGTTTTTTCCAATTTAAAAACATTACGGTAGATTAAATGAGTAAAGATACATATGATACAACTTAAACGGTATCATAAAAATTTCAAACCAAAACTTGTTTTAATTAATTGGAGTAGATTTTTAGACCTCGTCGACCCTCAAAATAGGTTTTCATTTATATCGACCCCTAGGAAACTGATTCCATTCCTAAGGAGTCGATGTCGATCACCGTGAATTCCAGTTTTAAATAATAAGTAAGCTTTCCTTCAGACATATATCGTATTTATTTGTAGTCGACTAAAAAATTATTAGTGTCGAGAGCGTGTATTTAGGTTTTTTTTTAAATCCTAAAATAAAAAAAAAGTAGATTCATTATTACCGTTAAACTAAACACTAGTCTTTACTTACGCAGTTAAGAATGTATGTGGTCACATTGAATTCTTTATCGTTGCACTCGATAGATAACTCTTTATTTTTTTGTGCAAATCATAAATGACCTGAAAGGATTCGATGCTTATAAATGCCAGGGCCGTTCTGTAGAAGTATGGGGCAGGTTGGATACTGTCGCCAACTAGGGATCGGTGCCGGACACTAACGGTCGCGCGCATTGCTTTCCACCTCCCACCACCACCCTTCTAACTTTGTTAATTCTATATGCACAAAAGCTTTTACCTGTAACAAATCATTTACTCCTTGATACATAATTTACTTGTTATAAAACCGGTATTTCTAATATGTTATTATTTATTAGAAATTTTTACTATAAAGGGCTGTTAGGATAATTGACTATATAACGTATTCAGTTATTGCTTACTTAAAAGTAGTTTAAAGTTGTGTAATGAGCTTTCTTGGTGCTTCCGTGGACCATGTCCCATGATAGGAGGTTAACAATTTTACTAAGTATTCCTTAAAAGTTTTGAAAGGTATTCATTAAAACTAAGTGTGTTGCCATTTTATTTCCCTAGTAATTTCACTTAGTTATATTTGTCAAAATTAACAGCACATTATAGTTTTAACGACGGTTAAAATTAAGGATGCATGATAAAATTTAAATAGATTGTCGTTTCCGCTTTAACATGTACCCTTTCCTTAAGCCATTCATAAATACGGTTTGCAATGCAAATTAATTAACTAGCCGAGGAAATATGCTCTCAGTATACGTGATACTTAACAACTTGATGAAGGAAGGCTAGTTAATTCCTCATTGATCACCAGTTATTTTGAAAACAAAGAATCGTTTGAATAGCAAAAAGTTGTATCTGTGCAGTTGAAGTTCGAACAAAGGTAACGTAAGAAAAAACCTCCAGGTGCAAGTTAATATGGGTGTTAGCTTTAACGGTGATTTATCTAATGGTTTTAATGATAACCTTTAAAGAAAAATTGTCGCCATTTGTATCAATTGTAATATTAATTGGTATGATGAAGGGATAGTTTAGCAGGTTATCAATACATTTACCAATGAGGTGTACGTCACTATTAAAGATTTGATGGGATCCTAATAAAGTAGTGTTAAGTAAAAACGTATTACTGATTAAACTTATCCGCTGGAGGCTGTTATTATTATCTCAATTATCTAATGTCATGTGGCGATATTATCTCTGTTGTCGGAGACAGTCTAGGTAGGTACCGCCGAATAGTAGTGTGCAAACTGTGTACCGGACTCAAGGACGCTGTAGCTAATGTAATTACTGAGGTAACGAAACTCAATATCTTGCTTCAGGCGATGAGCGCAGTGTGGTGCAGTATATATCATCCTAACTAACGCCTTGTTATGTGTGGGCGTTTCACTTACCATCAAGTGAACGTGCCCCTCGCCTCGTCGCTTAATTGAATAATAAAAAAAAACTGAGTATACTAATCCGCTGTAATATTCGCCCATAAACTATTTTGATGAATACAATAAAATACCCGTGCGGTTTTTATTGTTATTATCACAGTAGTCACAGTGGCGACGTGATGAATAAGTGTCATATAAAATCCCATTAAAGTAATATCCTTAGAATTCTTCTTAGGTAATTTCCCAACATGTTGTCAAAGTTATGGTGAATAATTGTATTGAGTATGCAATACTAACCACTAACTGAATACTTAAATGCACTAGAAACTAGTAGCTCGCTGGCCTAATGGTTAAAGCATGCGGCCTTAATTCCGAAGGTCGTGGGTTCGAATCTCTGCATGTACCAATGACTAATATTTAAGTTATGTACATTTGTGAACTTTAGTAACATCAGCGAAATACAAACGGTGAAGGAAAACATCGTGAGGAAAAGCTGCACATGAATTAGAATTTATGCTAAGGTGTGTGTGAAGTCACCTATCCGCATTGGGCCCGCATGGTGACTAAGGCCCCATCGCCCTCATATTGAAGGTACGCCTGTGCCTTAACAGTGGGGCTTAAAACTGGCTGTTTAAAAAAATAGAAACTAAAGTGTTTCTTAAGACATTTCTAAAAATTATCTGTGATTTAGCCTTTTCCTTATAAATAGGTTCATTTTTTTTGTTTGATCCACAGACCCTACACACGTTGGGTCTATAATTACAACTAAATATAGTAGATGATACTGCTAAATATATGTATAAAAAAAATAGAGATTTATACTATTAATTTCAACTCCTATTTTTGTTTCCGTTCATAATAGATTATAACTTGATCTCAATTTTACATGGTGTAATGTAATCAAGGATGATGAGGGTTGCTGACCCGATAAACTCTTATATATGTAAAGAAAGAAAAACATGTAAGATTGCGTAAAAACTGAAGACGGAAAGAAAAAATTGGAAAGCTCATAAACAAGACTAAAATGGAATGTGCATAAAAAAATATAAAATATAGCCATAAATATCTTCTCTCGTCTTTTTCGCTGTCACACTCTTGGCAGAATGCATGGTCGTCCATAAAGTCCACAAGTTTAATAGTCCAAATTTTACATTTCTAACAAGCAGAAGAATGTGAAAAAAGTGATTAAGTATTTTTTCTTTATAAATTGAAAAATAAAGAAAAACATTTCTTTAACTGCACTGAAAGAAAAAAATTTTTTTTCAAACATTTTCATCGTCAAGAGTATCATCATCTTCTAATACAGATTTAGTCAATTCATCATTTTGATTATAAATTTTAAGGGTAAACTGTTTTTAAAATTTGGCCGTCATTGACGTTACCACAGTAATTACGAGTCTAGACCATTTGACGGCTGTTTACGAATAGTTATATTTAACCGTAATTTTTTTTTCGAAATATGTTTATGCTCTTGGTTTTTTTGATGACTTTTACAGCTTCGTCGGTCTCGAACTACGCTCTCCATCACGAATACAGATGAATGAAAACATAAAAGGTTTTACTGGTGGTAGGTCTCTCGCCAGAGACTGTCTAAGTGGGTACCACAGAAGCATCTATTTCTACCGACAAACAATAGTGTGCAAACATTACTGTGTTCCGGTTTTAAGGGCGTTGTAGCTAGTGTAATTACGGGGGTAACGAGACTCGACATATTATGACTCGGGCGACAAACGTAATATGGTGCAGTGTATAACATCTTACTAGCACCACATTGTTATGGGCGGGCGTATCACTTTTCATCAGGTGAACGTCCCACTCATCTCGTCGCTTAATTGTATAAAAAAAATATATTCCTATTATATTTGATGTAATAGGACATGTATGGCAAATTAGAAGATATTTAAAACCGTGTTAAATAAGCATAATACGTATTTGTATTAAGTTGTCAGTGGCCTGTAATACAGGAAGTCTGCGTAGGCAAACCTGTGTGTTTTGGTTTCGTGTTCAGCTCGAACATGACCGACGAAGCAGTATTTTCCATTTACAGAGGCATCAGTTTCCGAGTGTTTGCATATTATTACAAAGCTACGTTTGCCGGTTCTCAAACGAGTGGCATATATTATGTAAACTAATTCCCCGTTGTATTAAAAATACGCAGACCGATAGTGGAAGTGGTGATGCAATAGTGATGAATATTTTTTTTTAAATATAGTTTTTTTTTAATCTCTAATTTCTTAGACGGCAGTCGTTGATTACGTGTTCTTATGTCTCTTGAATATTAATTTACTTACGCTGATTATTTACTTTCACAAAGTTACAGTTTCATATTTACTATATATCAAAAATCCTAATCTTCTTTCATTAATTTATATATACCATTACTACTAGATCTACATTTTGGTTATATTTCTTTACTATTGATGGAGTGTTCTGTAATCAGATGTATTTTTCTAGTTTTTCAGAGTTACAAGCACACACCGGATACTTGAACTTACAACTTGTATACAACTCTAATAATTTTATTATTGATGACAAATGATAACTATTTTTATTAATGATGATGATTTGTTGGTAATTAAAAGTATATCTTACGAAAATATTAGTAGCTTAATACTAGTTAGCCGTACTTGTTATAACTAGAATGTTATTCTTTGTGAATCTTTAAGTTAATGCATTCGTATTATTGTAGGTAGAATCATGACTTATCTACTTAACATAAACATGACCATAATGTTGGATAATATAATCGTACGTTTGTTTTTATATCCATATTCGTAATGTTATGTTACGTTCATCTTTATTAGAGCTGACTTGTATCATCCAGATGACGCCTATATTATAATAAAAATATCTCCCCTCTGTAATGGATCTATATTATTCCATAAGATTTTATGTATCAAAATTTATAATAAAGCAAGGTATATTAACATAAAAAATACATAAAAATGTAATATGAATATGCATAGTATTAGTAAAGCTAAATTTGCATCCATCTTGATGATTCAAGTTCGCGGATGACTCCATACGGTCATACGCGATTCCCGGGACCGGTTTCCGATATGACCGTAGCTGACGTCACGTCTACAGCCCGAGGGTATTAATATTATTATGGTAATAAACTAGACTGTCTGCGATTCTTTTAATATTTAATAAGCTTGCAAAGTTATCAGAAATGATATATTTTGGAAGTGAAACTTCTATTGGAACGATTGACGAAACGAAAAACAGACAACCATAAAATATTCACAGCGTTTAGGCTGGGAGGAAATGAGATAAATCTCGTTTCGTTTCTTTTCTTTAAATTTTTAAGACAACTTTGATATCAAGACCTTCAACTTAACTGTTAATGTCAATTAATGTTATTAGGTTCGTTTTAATAAGCTTTTAAATAATTTAACTAAATTTTTCCGATACTGTCACTTCCAAAAAAATATATATAACTGGGTATAATGTGGGTCTAGTATAAAAACCGACATTTACGACCGTCCAGCCTTTAACGCTGGATATGGTAAAGCTAAGGTCACTCGGATATTGACATAATTAATTGAAGGTTAGATCTCTCCGTGTTTTATTTGGTTAATTGTTACTGTCAAACCATTTAAAAAGAGTGTTAATGAAGTCCTTTTATAACCTTTACATAAAAACAATTTTCAGAAGCAACAACATTTGTGCTCTATTAAACGGAATACGTTAGTGTGGCAGTTTTTATTAGAAGGTTCTAGTCCTACAAAAATACAAAATGACTAAAGATATTTCCTTAATAAAATTAAATATGTTACAAAAAATTTAATATTTCACTACAACACTGATGGTAGGTCTCTGTGGCCGGAACTATCTAGGTAATTACTGCAGTTTCTAGAACTGCCGCCTAACAGTGGTATGTGAACATTACTGTGTTTCGGTTTGAAGGGCGTTGTAGTTAGTGAAATTACTGGTGTAATGAGACTTAATATCTCAAGTCTCAAAGCGACAAGCAACAATGTGTTGCGGTGTTTATCATCCTAATAAGCGTTTCTTTGTTATGAGCAGGCGTATCACTTATCAAGTGAGCGTTTTGCTCGTCTTGTCGCTGTGGAATAAAAAAAATGCTTAGCTCTTTTTAAAGCCTTAAAACATTGGTCATTTGATTTAACTCGTTGACGGCCTAATAAATAATGGTTCGTGCTGTGAGATTTCGTAGCCGGGCACCCGTTCCGATTTGAATATCTATTTATAAACCTCTGACTTCACCGAGGGGTCCCGTTTCTTACGGCACGCACCGTTTCTGCAGTCTTACGCACCGGACATCACATGTTGATATTTTGCCAAACATACATATAGCGAAAAAAGAGGAGTTAACTGCAACTCGTTGATCACAAGCAGTCTGACAAGACTATAACAATTAAGAAGAAAAGCAATATTATATAACAATTTTATTTAATGATAGTTCTTAATGTTTTTGTAATTATAAGGCGAAAAATTCATTTATATTTATATATATATAAATATATAAATAATGGTCCATGATTGTCAATGCTTCATGACACTATATTTATTACATACACGTTCTTCTATTTATTTATAATTGATTAATAAAGTTATGACAAAAATTCTGGTAATTTTTTGGTATCCTCCGTTTGTCTATTTTAGTCTGAAACTAGATTTTCGATGTCAAAACGGCAACTGCGTACCACATTGTTTGTCTCTTTAAGATACAAGATGTTAAAGCTTATTACCAAAGTAATTTCAACACCTACAACGCCTTTCAAATTAGAATAAAATAGATATTATACATAGCTAAAGAAAATATATCAGATATAAAAGATGCGATGGTCTCCAATTAGACAGTCTCCAACAACAGAAACACACGAGCAGTACATGTTATCATCATCAGCCGATAAACGTCCACTACTGGACATAGGCCTCCCCAAAGATCCCCATATACAGTCAGCCTGGCCTCTGGTACCGTTGGGCACTAGCGACTGTCGTATGTATGAAGTTCATATGAGGGGATTTGAGCCATTTTCCACCACGTTGTCCCAATGCGGTACATGTTAAAAGAATGATTATTTAACTTCCATCAAAGTTAATCAAAAATCATTATCATCTTTTAATTAATCACAGTGTACTTCCGGTAATTTTTTTTTACTTTTATGTTATAAAAACCTATAAGGCCCATTGATATAAACTGGTGGTAGATCTCTGTTGCATTAGACCGTGTAGGTAGTTTCCAACGCTGTGTCTATTTCCGCACTCAGTAGTATGCAAGCATTGCTGTATTCCGGTTTGATGAGCGCTGTAGTTGTAGTTAGTAAAATTTCTGGAGCGAGGAGACTTAAAATGTTATGTCTTAAGGCAACGAGCACAATATGGTGCAGTGTATATCATTCTACCTAACCCTCGTTCCGTCGTTTAGTAAAATAGTATGAAGAATATTTTCCCCTAAACCCATTAACGGTCTGATATTATTTTAGCGCTATATATCGGGTCAAGGTCTGAAACACCGGATCGAACGAGTCTCCTTTATTTTATGTACCGCGCCATTAGCCGCAATTGTTCTTGCGGCCATGTTCTTTGTTCGCGGTAACCGTCCCCTGTTTATTATTTGATCGTTTTCTTAAACAGCCCTTCCTTTTTACAGTACCTTATTATCTTTCATCGTCTTTTATTAAGTGATTTTTAAAGTGCACACTTTCAGTCTTAATTCTTTTCGCAGCTTATTAATTTAAAATCTCATCAGAAAGTCTCGCTTAGTCCTAGCTAATTTTACTTCACCATCTGTTTTCCTGTTCAGGATTCTATTAGTCAGAACGTCTGTCCATAAAGACTGTATAGAATAGAAGCCCTTTATTTTGAAAATGAAGACCATCTGTTCATATTTCAGCAAACATACTATAGATCATCTGAAGAAGCGCCTTAGTTCACCATTATATTAAAAATATTATCTTATCGAATCCCTAAAGTTGTAGGTTTTTCGAATGTAGTGGGCCTTATATGACCTTGTCAAAAGGATTTAAAAAAAATTTTGTATTATATTCTTTCTTTTTCCTGATATGTAATTTTTAACATAATTTATAGTGGCGTTTCGTTGGCCGACCAGCAAGGTCAAAACAGTTACCGTTTACTTTATTAAAATTTTTTTTGAAGTGCATGACGTCTCATCGCCCCTGACACAGTGACACGCAGCTTATATTCTTTACAAGCATTATATATATGCTGAATATAAACTGTTAAGCGAATTTTGTATCTTTTTGAAAGAATAATATTTTCTTATAAAACCGTGACAAATTGATTTGATGGTCGATATTAATCAAATTTGTTACTATTTTGAGTTGATTCTACTTTTAACATTCAGTTTAAAAATTACATATTTCATTAATTCATTAGAGTTGCATACAATTATGGAAGCCTTTAAATATTTCTAGTATGTAATAACAATTGTTTTTTCCTTATTTGTAACAAAATACAAAATGGTGCTAATGAGAATGGTCGAATGTGATAATTATATAAAATTATAACTTAAAATAAAACCTTCATAAATGTTATAGAACTGACATTGAGAAATGGGTTTTCGAACAAAATAAAAATTATTAAAATCAATATAGACATAAAGAAGAGAATTAAAATAATAATACGCGTTGAGTGGAGAATATCTTCCTTGCGTTGGTTAAAAAGCAATATTTTTTATTGTCTGAATAGTACAAGAAAACATTCATCATCATCAGCCGAAAGACGTCCACTGCTGGTCACAGGCCCCCCAAAGATCCCTACATCGATCGGGAGTGAGCTGCTCGCATCGCCGAGCACCAGAGGTTGTTGTTTGTAGGGATTAATATAGAGGGATTTGGGCCATTTCCCACCACGCTGGCCCAATGCGGGTTGACGAGAGCTAGCCTTGTTAGTTGATTAACAAGGTGAACTACGAGCAAGTAAAGTTGGGTCTCGTGAGTTGGTGCGCGCGACCTCTTATACCCTTAAGAATAAATTAGATATATAAAATAAAGATATGATACAATTAAAAGGCGAACCCTCTTTTTTTATTTTAATAAAAAAAATCATTTAATCTCTAGCATAGACAGTAAACGTTTTATATTAAGAAATATTTAGGCCTTTTTCTTTATATTATCCATACACATATTAAATGATAAACAATCTAGATATTTATGTTTTTTAATTAAAAAATTGTTGAGTAAGCAATAGTTAAAAGTAAATGCGTCAATCATATCGTTTACCAGGATTTTCATTCTGTTGATCCTGCTACTTGGTATTGTTAATCCTATTAACGTCGATTATAAGGAAAACTCTTAAACAAGAATTCGCTTTGAAAATAAATTAGTGGTTTAGCTGCTAGTAAAGTAGTTAAGTGACTAATACAACATTATTAAGTTTATATTATCAAGCCGTTATTTCGTCGTTAAATTTCCTTGTATTTTATTCCTCATTGTTTGTATCATGGAGGGTTCCTAGTTTGGTACATGATCCTATAAGTGGAGGAGTATAGATAACATTGGTGCTTTTTTGGATCAGCTTGCTCTCCAGTCTTTAAAATTATATAAATTTGAAGTCAAGTGTTAATGAATTGTATATAAAAATTTGTAATAGTTTATTAAAAAAATACTTTAATCATGCTTCACATAATTTATAGATACAGCGTGTCTGGCATAGTCTGTGCCAGATTTGTATATTTTTAGTCTGTGCACATTAATCTTACATGGCGTCAGTGGTTCATTCCAAAGGTTAAAAGTTATAACGGAATATTATCAACAAAGGCCATAAAGTTGACTTTAATATATTTTGTTTTTGTCATTTGAAATATTTTATATAATCTAAAATCTCTTGTAATAAATTTTAAGTTGACATTTAAAGATAAATTGATTACAAAATTCTTGATATACTATTTAGTACTTGATGGAAACTCTTTGGGCAGCTTATTACCTGCTAACTGATGATGTAAGACTTTTGTTAAATATTGAAAATGAGAAGATATCTAACCTGGTATAATAAAGAATACAAAGAACGGTCTATATATGTTACCTAGGAGCTATAGTATGAAGTTCTTCAAAATGGGCGTGAAAAGGTTTCTGCAATGTCGGCAACACGCCCAGTGATGTTGGCGGTTATACAGCCTGCGGTGGCCGCTCAACATCAACCGGGACGCAAGTCCGTTTGTCACTTAAGTGGTATGAAAAAAGAAGTATATATATATATAAAGAAGGAGTATAAAATAAATTTTATATACGGCAATAGATCGCTTATTAAAATTATTAATGAACCCTATTGTATGAACGCCCGCATAAACATAAATGATTTAAATTGATATGAATTACAAAAACTTTAACCAGCTATTCCAATTGAATGTTGCTGCTATATATATATATATATATATATATATATATATATATGAAATTATGTGACGTATATCATTTGATTTAATAATAAGGTACGTACGGATGGTTGCTTTATAACAACTAATGTACACATTAAAACCACGGGTGGTCTAAAACATAGTAAAAAAAATTGTTTCATTTAACAATAAAAGTTCGCTTACTCATCGAGACGTGCTAAAAAGTGCCGCTGGGAAAAAAAAAACAGTATCTTAGTCAACAAACCTCAATACTCTCTATTTTGTACCTTATGCACTTTATTAAGTGTGGATAGAGATTGAAGTGTATACTTATCAGTTACATGTACTCCATAAGTGCAGGTTCCCACGCGAAAAGTATTCCTGTTGGCGAACGAGGGAGATAAATATTTAAACAAGCCGGTGCGAGATGCTGCGTGAAAATTTATTATACCACTAATCATATGCAAGATAAGCAATAATTATTCAAGTTATAAACATGTTGATGGCTGTTTTTTGTGTATATTTTTGAGGTTTTTGAATAGAATGATTTTTTTTTATAGAATTGGTGGTAGAAATACGATTTACGATGGTTGCTTACTTAGAGGGTCTCTAGCGAGAGAAATTCTTTCATGTAATAAAACATCGTCAGTAAATTAAAATACTGGTGGCTTTTTTCCTTACCGCTGCGTTCTCTAAGAAATTCCGAAGCCACATTGCACTGGAGGAAATCTCCGAGGGGGTTTTATTAGTTAATAGTCCCACGTAACCCTGATTTTCTCCCCTGAAACAGGGTATCTTTAGAAAAATTTCTGGGCGATACAAAAAAGGTTTTTATGGAGACCTCGGTGGTCTGTTCCAAGGCAGCTACTATTTGTGCCGCCAAACAGTGGTATGCAAAAATTACTGTGTTCCGGTTTGAAGCGCGATGTCACTAGTGAAATTGCTGGTACAACGACACTTACAAACATTAAGGCAACGAGCACAATGTGATGTAGTGTTTACCATCGTAACTAGCGATCGAAGATACGGGTAGGCGTATCAGTTTCCTCAAGGTAACGTACCGCTCGTCTCGTGGCTTCGTTGAATAAAAAATGCATCAAATAATGCATCCGGGTATATAATGGCTCAATGGCATTAGATTTTAATTAATTATAACAACTCTAATCCCAGACGTCGTATACTGTGTGGCATATGGCGCGGACCGCGCTATGTCGCGTCTACAAATAGTCGAGAGGCTATTTATACGCGGCGCGTATCCGCTCGGCGCACGCGCATTGAACGCGGCCGCGGTGATATGGCGCCGACAATCTTCGCGTTCGTAGCTATATATCGATGTGAATTATATTGCTAATTGGCATTCCGCTAATGATACCACTATTCAGTCATAATTTTAGTTGTACTAAATAATATATGATTATTTTTTTCGTATCAACATAAATGGTCTACGTCTCATAAAATATACATATAAGTTAGGTAAGTTTAGAAGAACAAAACGTACGACGCAAAGAACTCCATTAACATGAAGTTTTTTATCCTAACAAAGTTATAAACTCGTAGTAGGTCTTTGTTGCCGGAGATCGTTTAGGCAGCAGCAGCTCCTATTTCTGCAGCTAAACAGTAGGTGTGTAAACATTATTGTGTTCCTGTTAGAACAGCAGCGGCTGTACCTAGTAAAATTAGTAGGGTAACGAGAACACATCCTACGTCCTACGTATCATCTTAACTAGCACCACATTGTTATGGGCAGGCGTATCACTTACCATCAGGTGAACGTCCCGCCCGTCTCGTTCCCTTATTATATGCTTTTCTTTATCTTTGATTTTTTATTCACATGTCACATTTATTTTACAATATAAATCTCTACTTAGGTATGCATAGTAATTTAAAACATGTTTCTGATGTAATTCTGTGATACCAATATTTTGGTAACTTATCACGCCTTTAAAAATGCGAAAGTCAATTTAATAGAAAGCTTTTCCACGGAACCGGAAACGCTTCATCAATCATGCTCTGCGTTGTACTTAAAAGGCGATGGTATCTCATTATGTGTAGCCCACGCCTTAACCAATTTTAATTTTTTTTTTAGTTATTTTCATAACATTATTGTTTTTAAGGAATATTTTTATACGTAAGACATATTTTGTAAGTTCATATAAATTATTAACTAACGTCATAAGACAAGTAAAAAGTATAAAAGCTATAGTTTTAAACATTTATTTCTTTACTTGTGCGTCTACAATTATTTAACTATTTAAATATTTATTTGTTTAATTCAAATAGGTCCAACCGTTATGGAACAGTAATGTTAAAACATCACATTAGGAGTCGGTAAATGATAGTCACATCTCCACATGGTGCCTTTGTGTCGATCTTCATGACACAAGAATTTCCTAATTTGGCATGAGCTTGTGGTCCTGGCAGCTCCATTAAGGTGTTAATATGTAGCTGTGTGGAGCGTTTAAACTACATTACCATGGATAAAAACCTCGTAAGGCGAAGGCGTTATGAATATGTTTAAATAAGTTTATGGTCATACAAACAGTTTGAGTCGCGCCCATAATGATGTAATTTGAATGACGCCATAGTGTACTTATTTTGTAATATTTATACCTGTTTATTATCAACACAACATAAAATTTATCACCGTTAATTTACATGGTTAAAAGTTACAATTTTTTTTATTTAAAAATCCGGTTTTAGTTTATTAAATCAATACTTAGCAGTAGTAGGTAGAAAATTAAAGTCATTCAATTGTCACCTTTTGTTTTTGTTACATAGTGATTTGTAAATACTTTCTTATCAGCCGGATAACGCCCACTGCTGGGCATAAGCCTACCTCAAGGATCCTCATTAAGGGGTAATTGGGCCTTAGATCCACCACGCTGACGCAGTGCGGGTAGATAGGTGATTTGTAAATACTATTTATTCAATTGTTCCTCAATATAGACTAGGTTGTATTGTTGTGAGTGTAGTCCGGTTTTTTATTCTTCATTAACAACTGTTGGAAGTATCACTGTTGCGGGAAACCATCTAGGTATTCAGGAGAAGAAACGTTAAGTATATGTTTTTTACTATGTTTTCCGTTTACCAAGTAGCTTTATAGGAATTCAATAAAAGTAAGAAATACAGTGAGATCAGGGACCTTTGATACATCTCGTACTTTTTGCTGGTAGTAAGTTGTACGAACGCAACACATGTTTTTGTCGACAAATAGTAGTGTGTAAACATTACCGTGTTCCGACTCGAACTGCGTAACAGCTATTGAATTTACTGGTGTAACGACACGTAATATTCCGGTATGCTTTTGTAAAAGATATATATAAATAATAATATACCAGCTATGAAACACAGACATTGTGGTGGGTGTCATTGTAGAAAAAAAAAACTAGTAATTGTTTTTTCTACTATCAGTATCATAATATTTTATGAATGGCTCGTGGGCGAAGCGAAGAAGTCTTTACCCATATGGTTACGTTTATGTTCGTAAAATATATCGATGACTCACAAGAGCATAGTAGAATGATGACTCATGTCTACACAGTTTTAATATAACAGTAGTTTATATATAATATCTGTTGAAATGAAACATGAGAAATATTTCAATCAACAATCTTTTTTTGGTAATAATGAACGGTGAATGAGAAGCTTTATCATTCGTCCACGAAGCAACTGTCGGTGACAAATGATTACTGCCCCACATGGGCAATAACATCATCAAGACGTATATTTCTACTGTAGTTAAATATTGTGAGTTTCTGCGCTTTTATTATTTTAAACATATGAGTAGAACATGAATGATAAAACGCCTGTCTGCAACAATGTAGGGCTGGTTAAGAATTTTATACAGCACCGCAAGGTACTCGTATCCTGATTACCTCAGTAATTTTACTAGTTACAATATTTTAACCGGATCACAGTAATGTTTGCGCACTACGTTTGAGGGAAAATATAGATACGAGTATAGGCACTGCAGTAATACCTATCTATGCGTATTCCGGGAACGGGAACCTATCACCACACATTGAGATTGTTCTAAATATTGTCTTAAGTGAATTAACTCACAATTTTTATTCATACACTCGATTCCCTCTTCCTCCAAGTACCTTTTAGGCTGTGAACAGGTTCAGTATTCAAGGAGCTGTGTAGTCAGTCAAACGACTAACAGCATTAAACCTCATCAGAGAATAGATTAAAACGGGTTCCATTACAAATTTTTTTTGTTTAAAAACAATTTTGTGTCTTCAAATTGCGAACTCTCAGCTTTGAAATATACTATGTATATAATATATACATGCAGTGTGAATTCAATTTTACAAATAAACCGCAAACTGGGTCACGGTCCGTCGTGATGCTCTTCGGCTTATATCGCCTAACCTTTGTTCTCAATGTATACATGACATCATGTGTTTATAAAAGAGTTTATTTTAATCTCACCAATAATGATTCAACCTTCCCGGCACTTCTTTTTCTTATTGGCAAAAATAAATTCGCATTTAACTGTTTAGAAATAAAGCTTTTTTTATATCAATCTATTACCGAACAGCGTTAATACAAATATATATATAAAAAGTTTCTATTTACCATAGTGACAAATTTAATCCGACAATAATACAACAAACATATATATTCTTTATATTTGATATATAAAATGAATTAAGTTCATTATTTAATATGAATACCGATCAAAATGTAATTTACTTAATGCAAGAAGTGATTGCATCATAAATTGCTGCCATTAATAACTTTTTATTAAGTAATTTGATCAACTCCGTACCAACTATCATTTTTCGTTTCGATTGCTCTTATTAAGCCGGTACCCCACCACAGCTGAAAATAAAAGAACGGTTTAACCATAAATACCGATACTCGTTTTATTTAAGCACATATTTGTATAGTTGGTATATCTATAAGCTCTGTGATGTATACAAATACTTGTTATTAAATAGTACTATTTTCCTGCCGTTTCGTGAATATATTTATTTATTTATCCTTTATTGTACACCAATTACAAGATATGGAATACATTATATATATACATAAATGTACAATGGACGGTTTTTTTGCTCAAAAACCTATTTCTTCCAGACAACCCGTTGTAAAGACGTGGTGGACTAAAAGCAAAGAAAAGATAGTAATGCACTAAATAATTAAAAACTACAACACTTGATGAAAGATGCAATCAATAGCACAATTAGACAGAATTTATAATTTAAACTTTATGATAGTAGTTACTTAAGTGTCTTTTGAATGAAAATAGGGATTTGGCGATACGAATACGCTTCAGTAAAGAGTTCCATAAGCGAACCGCCGTGACCGAAAGGGAGTTTTGGAAAAATGAAGAGGAATGCATGATGACGCGAAGGGAAAAGTTTATTGAAGAGCGAAGAGTACGACTGTGGCAATCGGAAATAAATTCGAATTCATTGTTTTAGGTAGGAAGGTATTAGAGGGTTGAACAATATCTTGTATAGAATAGAGAGAATGTGAGTATTCCTGCGAAAACGGATTGTCAGCTTCTTGTGTTTTTTTTGCGAAATTCAGAGATGTGATCATATTTGCGTAGCCCAAACATTGAATCGTATACACAAATTTTGAATACACTCGAGCTTATTAAGCTGCGCTTCAGTTAAGTTAAGATAGCAAACATCGGCATAGTTGAGAATAGACAGAAGAAGACAATTAGCAAGCGCAACCTTAGTGGCTGTTGGAAGAAAATTGCGGAGTCTGCGCAAGGAGCTTATAGCCCCATACATCTTTCTACTCACTTCGTTAACTTGCGGTGCTCACGACAGACAGGAGGCAATGTAAATACCTAAATTCTTAACTTTACTATTATAAGGAATTACGTGACCGTTGAGTTAATAAGCGGTATATCGAACCAGTTAATGGAGAGTAGTCTAGAGCTTCCGATGATAACTCGATTAGCACCAAAAAAAGCGTGAGTGTAAATTTGGAGATCGTCAGTATTTAAGTGGTAAGAAGAAAATACGTCATAGGTTATAGAATTGATGAAAATAGCGAACAGGTACCGACATATCAAAAGTCGACAAGTAATTAAAAAAAAAATACCGACAGAAATTACATCGCGTTTATTTATGTATTTTTATATCCGGATATTTCAACTGATAATTAAATCAATAATCAATTTAAAACTTGATGGATTTGGAATGTATAGATCATAAACAACAAAAATCTTTTATCTCACAGCCTCTTCGCTCCAGTGAAAAATCTTAAGACGATTTCAAATCTCGCAATGTAAGTGATCGGTCCTTATTTTGCCCTTGTTTTTTAATGGCTGTAGAATACACTGTTCATTTGCTGCGTCGCGTAATTTAATCACCAATGACAATACCGATCGATACGCACCAATTCACTGAATCGATTTAAATGACTGCTTTCACGGCTTGATAAGGTAGCCAACGTATACTTCGAGTGTGCATAGGAACTAATTGAAAAAGGTATTCACATATATGTTTAAAACTTAACTTCTCTTGAAACTTACCTTACGCGCTTTTTGATATAGAATAACGCGCACCAAACAAACAGCTTAAAGAAAAAATACGCATGTTTTTTTTTATTATTGCCGACGTGCTATATCGGATTCCGTAAAAAGTGCATTCATTGAATTAGCTTCGAGCCTAAAGTGTTTCACTTAACCGGCGCCAGTGTAGAATGTATAATTGAAGCGCATGCTACGAACAATGGCATATGTACTGCACGATGTACTAACAGCTGTTGGACATATTAAAATTCTAAATGTATTGACGTCACAGTGCATTCGCCGGTTCATTCAATGTGCGTAGCCGCACGCAAGCCCAGCTGTCGGTATTCCATCACCGCAATTAATTATACGGTGCGTAAGAAAAAAAAAATAGAGTTAGGTTATACTTATTTGTAGCCACGATACCGCTTTGGTCACTAATTATTCCTTAAGTATATTGAATTTAAGTCTGTAACAGAGCGAAATGATCTCTGCTTGCTAGCAGTCATATCGTCGATTATGGGAGGAGATTCGGTGAAGTCTTTGTGTGAGATAGGGGTGAAAATCAAACTGTTTTGTTATATATAAAAAAAAGAATGTTATCCCTTTGTTAATTAAGCGATCCATTGAAATGTTAGTTATACCCATGACACTTGTTTTTTTTTAAAGATATTGGTAAACTATTACCCTGGTTGAAGTAATGTAATGTTAATACCAATAGCCTGTTTAGAAGAAAAGCCCTAAACCTTTAAATTTTAAACTCGCAACTTGAAGTCATTTTTTATGGCGACGCCTCCACTGGTTACCAGATCATACTGTTATTTAAATATACTATAAATAATTTAGATCTACAATTGTAAATGATTTGCTCTTTCATTACTGTAACTAAAATTTATGTACTACTTGTCGACAATTCAAACAGTAGGTAATCTCGATGCGAGCAAACGGTGCCCGCATATTAACTTATACGTTACATTCTGCCAAACCTGTTATAATCAAATGGTTTTATATATATATCGACGTAAAGTCGTTTTAAAATCATCTGTTTGATAAAAGTCCATTCATGAATCATAATTTTTATGTTCAATTTATAACTGATTTCTTCAATTCATGAATCTTTTTGTTCGTATTGTGGGAGTATATCTATACACGGGCTGAAACGACACAGTCTCGTTCTGACCGCTGAAGTGTTCAGACCTTCCAAAAAGTCGTTACACAGACCGAGAAATATAAGAGGAATCTTATAAAACGTACCATTTTTAAGAAATGAGTAGTGCTAGCACCATTAGCATCTTTTAAAGAATTACTATTAAAAAATATTCATAGAGTCGTTTCTCTTACATGTAATAAAAATTAATAATGATACTTTGTTTGTAATGATTTGATCATACTTTTATAACATTTTTGTGCAATTTTATTTAACTTCTGTGAAATGAAATAAGAATACTTACACTTTTTTAACATATCTCATACTAGCTCGTAAAGACCTATTCAGCAATATAGCTACAGTTCAACGACTTGATTGGACAAGATGGCGGTCCGCGAACGTGCTAAGTGGATGATGGTAGCTTATCTCCTACTGACAGCTTAAATAGATGTTTTCCTGTAAATGGTAGGAGTAGGTAAAAGTTATAGTTCTCACCATCGGAAAACTTTTATAAAATATGTTATAAGTAAAAAAGTATCAAGACATCTCTAGTACTATTATACATAAGAACAGTTAGGCTATTAGATTAATATTGATTTTGTGCCGTCATCAACAAAATTGTTGGACAGTGGTTGGGTCACTCTGTTATTACTGCGCTCATTATATTTTTTTTGTCCTAAAAACAAGTTTTCTAAGCGACGTATTGCTTAACCCGAGAGGCAAGCCTCGTTACGGTTTCGTGAGAAAAACAGCGATGTCGACACATGATACGCTAGAGATTAGATACATTATCAACATTAAGTAGTTGTACGGCGTGCTACTTTCGAACCGGACCGATCTGAGAGAACCATCATCCGCCAAATGTTTGCTTAGCCGAGATTTTTTTTTGAGTACCCAATCAATTAACAATATACCGACATATATCTATTCGTATGTGGTAAAACTTTATTTGCACACAAAAGAACAGTAAACGCGACTTGATGCCAAAGGGTGTAGATAGCACATCTACTCTACTAGAAGGAACGCAGGTCTACCTGTATCTATTCTATGCAGGAATCAAGTTTCAGAACCCATTGTTTATTATAATTTTATTCAGAAACTAATATAATTTTTTAGATGTAGTTATTAACAAACACAACATAAAGCGTTGTTTATTATAAATTTTACACATGAACGACGTATGAATAGAAGTCATACACGAGGGTATACATAAAAGAAAGTTTTTCATAGCGACATGTAGTGTTCCTACAGCATTCAGCACAGATGCGTAAATATCTAAATTCTATTTTTAGATGTATATTATACTATTATTTTTTGTTATATACGACGGGATGGACGAGATGTTTCCTCATGATAAATGTTACGCCTGGCCATAACAATCTAGCGTTAAATAGGATTATATACACTGCACCACATTGTGCTCGTCGTATTGACACATCAAGTTGTAGTCTTGTTACTCTAGTAATTTCTCTAGTTACAGCACCCTTCAAACCGACACGTTTGACAGCAGTAATAAGAGCTTCAGTGGTGCAGACCTTAACCCGCAGTAGTGCTCATATTTTGTTTAAAATTTATACAATGAGGTGATTATTTAAGTGAAATTTTTAACCAATACCTGCTAATGGATCGCTGGCGGTGGTGCTCCTCAATTGATAATTGGTTTGCCATTGTTAATTGTGCCACGGTCATCGCCTCTAGTTTCCTCTACTTGGTATCCATTATAAACAATGACCGTTTATTCTTCGTAACGGTTAGAAATTTAAAAATCAACAGCGATACTTTTGTTGTTTGATAAGTAACAATTACATTAATTATGGCCTATATTGTTTATTAAGGTTACGTACATCGCTATCATTTAAGTGCTTTTAAGAAGAGCCTACAATTTTTAATGACTAGACTCGTATTGGATCAGAAAATCCGATTGATGAAGAGTAAACTATAGTGCATTTTGCAATGGTAATTAGACCAGTACATGTTAATTTTGGTCATAAACCTATGACTCACTTTAGTTTCGAAAATACATTATAACGTAACTTCTTGGATATAAACACGTACATACATATCGACATAACGACGTGGACATAAAAACGTTTGTGACCCTCTGCCAAAAATAGTTGTCGACCTTCTGTTCTAAACATTCCTTAAATTCTATTAGAAATGCAAACAACTGAAAATTTTATTCAAGCATGAGTAATAAATGCTGTGTATCTTATATTCGATTAGATGAATTTTTCGAAGTATCTGTCCTCGGAGATTGTCTAGACAAGTACCAGGACCGCTTTTACCTTTCGCCATGCAGTGGTGTGCAAAGGCCAATGTGATCTGACTTGAAATGCACTCTTGCTAATGAAATTACTGGATAGTATTGTATTCCTTGATGCTGCGTAAACTTTCTAATTGACACCGGCATCTTCTTTCTTGCTTTGAACAATATTTAAAACTGACGCCTTCGCATTCAAATCGTAGTCTGTAAAAAAATGTTAAGTAACTTCAATTGATATTAGTTTGCATACTGTTGTATCACAGTATCGCAATTTACTATTTCATCCTACTCAACATGACAGTTGCTAAACAGTAATCCATCAGCGAAACAGTTGCGACACCGGTATTAAATGTGCAACCATCAGTCTTGACTGCGGACGACCACTTTCACAAATCGCCCACGAATCCATAGGTGGGAGTTTATCAATGTAATTTACACTAATTGTAATTGTTATAGTAACAATGTAATAATAACTGTAGTTAACGTAACGGTTTTCTTTCACACCTACAGATTAATTACAACGAATATATTAATCGTATCTATATTTATTGATTTTCAGGTACTGATCCGTTGAAGGTGACTTATGTATTATATTCATCATACATATCTACATAAGTAGTTCAAATTGATACTAATGACGTCTATAGGTGCAATGTACGAACCCCGATGAACTTTCTACGTGTTAACCCCTCCCCGTATAAAGGGTCTGTTATTGGCTCATTCATAAATAATATAAACTATTTGGAGGTTAATGTTAACTAGCTTTAATATTACTATACAAAAATGTATATATTTTAATATATATTTTTTTTATTGTTTTCAGGTAAAGGTGAGAGTAAGCGAAAATGAAGTCTAACAAAACAATTGTTAAAGCAATAGCCTTGGCAGTGGTTAAGTAAAGTAGTTCAAAATTGTTGGCTTTAACGAAATAACTTTTATAACAGAGAAACCTGGAATATATTCAATCGTCATTTACACATAGGTCATCTAGCTATACTATCATACTATCTCGCCTGTTTTCCTAATAGGAGTAGGCAGAGGCGAATAAACACCCACTTTTCGCCAGATGTGATCAGATTAGGTCCCATGTAACAGGGGGCGAGTCTGTTGCCACTTTATTGGGACCACCACACACACACAAAGATAATTTCAGTGTGTTGGTTTCCTCACGATGTTTTCCTTCACCGTTAAGTACGTGGTAATTGTAAAGAATATGCACATTAGGCATTGAAAAACTACCTAAGAGGTGCATGTCCTCCCGGCCGGGATTAGATCCCTCGTCATCTGATTGCGATGTCCGAGATCATAGCCATTGAACCACCACGACCCTAGCTAGCTCTCTAGCTATACACTATTAGTTTTTTTCTCTAAAATTTACTACTACTTTCTACATTTGTGTTGTTAAAACATAATTACTTCTTTATTACTTACACGAGGTGTACAGTAACCGCTTATCGTCAGGCGTGCCTGTCGCGCTTGTCACCTCTGTCGTATTAATGAAAATCTAGAAGTACTATTCTACTTTTTTTTATTCAACGAAGCGACGAGACGAGTGGGACGTTCATCTAATGGTAAGTGATACACCTGCTCGTAATGTGACGCTAGTCAGAATGTAATATACTGCACGACGTTACTCTTGTCGCCTTGAGACGTGGAATGTTATACCTCGTTACTCCAGTAATTTCACAAACTGCAGTAATGTCTCCACACTATTGTTTGGCGGCAGAAATAGGCGCTGCAGACGCAGTCGGTCTACCTACCAAGACGGTTCCGGCAACAGAGCCTCGCCACAAGTATAACTAAAATTACTCTTAACTATTTTTTTAATCTTAGATATTTATCGTAATCTGTACATATTTAAGAGAGTGTTCATAAAAGTAGATTATTATAAAAACTATCACCTATATTTAATAATAACTGATAGATAATAAAATGCAACATTCCTTTCACCACCTCGGGCAACACAAACAGCTTATTATCTAATCTCCAACAGTTGCCAGTTGTGGGTGAGATTTAGTAACGAAGCTGTTGGTTGTCAATAGCAGCGTGAATGCCCTCAGATAGCATGACGATCTTTTTTTTTTTTTTTTCAATATATTTAGAAAGCGTGAATTGTGTCTTAATTTTTTACTTTACATTGGATGACGAGAAAGTGGTTTTGAATTTGACATTACTTTTCACAATTATTCGATCTATATTATTATTAACTTTTATTCAACGAAGCGACCAGACGAACGGCACGTTCCCCTGCGCCCTTCAAAACGGAACAGTGATGTTTACAAATTGCCTAACCGAATCCGTCAGAATATATATATATATATATATATATATTAAACCCATGTTGTTTTCAACTATGTTTTAATATTTATTAATTTGTAATATCTATGTTAAAAGCATTAAAAAAAAGATAGAGGGAGTTTGAAATTAGTTAAATTTATCATGGATTTGTTAAGTAATAAATTTATTTAAGATAAAGAATTGTACAGGAAAGATTGAGATACTTTTTAATACAAATAATAACCTCATTAATATAAAATAATAATTTTCTGTCTAACCATATCTTTTTTTATATATACACAATAAAGCGACGAGGCGAGCGAGACGTTCACCTGATGATAAGTGATACGCCCGCCCGTAACAACGTGGCGCTGGTTAGGTTATTATGAACTGCACCGCACTGCGCTCGTCGCCTGAGGCATAAGATTTTGAGTCTCGTTGCCCCAGTAATTACTCTAGCTACAGCGCCCTTCAAATCGGCACACAATAATTTTTGCACACTACTGTTTGGCGATTGCAATAGGCGCTGCATTGGTACTTATCTAGACGGTTTCCGGCAACAGAGGCCTACCACCGATTACTTTAAGGGTAAGTAATAATCTACTTTTTTATAAACGTTGTTGTGCTCTTCACAAAAACTCATAACTGAAAAGTAATCATAAGAGAGCTGATGTTAAAAAATCGAAAAGGTTGCAAACGTTTGCAAGGACGACCTTATATTATATAATATGTATATACGGACCCCAAATTGTGGTACGAGCACGCGAACCCAACATAATGACATCCATCCTGTAATACGAGCAGGGGAACTACTAGAATAAGGCGATTACAGTAATCTGTTTTCATATTTCAACACGCGTCCACGTGTCCCATTGTTCTTGTTACACGTAATAGCCTATTATAACAAAAGCTTTGAGAAAACATCATTGTGATTACAACTATTGTTCTTCTCTTTTGTTAATTACTGTTACGCGTGTATATTACCATTTTTTTTTTAGATATCCTGTCACGCAATAACCACATCACTGATGACTTATTTCTACTAAATTCACTGGTAATTACTAATTTTATTTATGTAATTACCATCATCAACTGTTAAACGTCCATTGCTAGATATAGGTGTTTACTGGTGGTAGGTCTCTGTTGCCGGAGACAGTTTAGTAGTGTGCAAACATTGTTGTGCTCCAGTTTGAAGGGCGTTGTTGCTAGTGTAATTAATGGAGCGATGAAATTCAATATCTGATGTCTCCAGGCGACAAGCACAATGTAGTGTGGACATATATCATCCTAAGTAGTGCCACGTTGATATGGGCAGGCAACTCTCCCAAAGACGTCCACTACGATCGGTTGGATTATTTATGTAATAATTTGTATTAAAAACCGTTATGACTAAATAAATCACTCATAATTTTTTTTTATGCGATAGACGTTAAAGTCGCTCTATTTCCGGATATAAAAGTATAATATATAGTTAAATAAATTATAACTAAAAAGTGTCTGTTTCAAACATATTATTAATACTTGCGTTTTGATTGAATTTAATCTCAAAAAAGGTTGCTAACCACTGTGTTTTAACAAAGTAAAACAATGTCCTAATAATAATACATTCTTTGTAATTCTTTCACACCATCCATACGATAGTGATGAAGTGGCAACACTGCATCGATATTATTATACCGGCAATTGTGATCTCATAGTATTGCTGTCACATTTCCGCAAACCGGTATCCTCAGAGACCTATTGGTGGATTAATATATTATATTAAATAATCATTTTTTCATTAGTAGCAATTAGGTTTAATTTTATTCTACAAGTTAGTCTAACAGCGATGACGTAAGATGAATAAAACCGGACATAGTTAATGTTATATCTAATTTCAGTGTTCATATAATACTTCTGATATCAATAGAGCCTTAATTGTATGTATAGCTTACACTTATGTTATCATAATACCTTGGACTATCCTAGTCTTTAAAGTATCTAATAGATGAAATATACATTTTTTTTTAAGATATTTGGTTTATTATATCTCTCAAAATAACGTTTTGATAAAAAAAAAAATGTTAATGTAAAATTAGATATGTTTTCAATATACTGCACTAGTAATATTTTTAACTGAATTCTTGAATATATTCTGAACAGCAGCGGATGCAGATGGAGTCGGATTCGACGAATTGAAAACATCTAACAACATAGTTTATTTTAACGATCATCTGCAAGACACCACATCGTCTTAAGCGGCTTCTCTTATATCTATATCTTCGACTTCTGACTTTGATCTCGTCGATAGAAATATGTGGAGCATTTTAATAAACGTAGGTGTTGTAAAGACCCTCATGATGATCTTTTTACATGCATTATCACGATGATGTCATAAACTGTCCATTATTTTGATAGTATAATGCTCTCTGACCGTGGTTGTTTTTTTTTTTGTTCTGGCGAGTTGATAATAATAAATAGCATAAAAAATGTGTCGTCTTATATAGTTTAGATAAAGATACACTGAATGTCATTTCAATCTGTTAATTATACTTAAAGGGAATAAAATAAAAAACAATATACTTTTTACTCGCGATCTTCAGAGATCACTTTATAAGTACAAAGACGAAGTAGTAATCATCATTGTGTATTTTACTCACACATACACAAAACTTAACGTACGTACGTAACGTACAACATGCAACCATACAAGCGTTTGTTATCCGACGACGCATTCCACCTTCGTCCTCCAAGCTTAAGAAGCGAGGTTCGTACGTTTCTTCCTAAGCATTTCTACAACAAATGGAGAAAAACTTATTTGTCTCATATCACTTACGCGAAAGGAATGTCCGAGTTATTTTAACTTTTTTAAAATCCCAGAAACGGCCGTTTGTTTTTCATTTAATTAATCACGTTGTTGTTTATCTTGATCTTTGCTTAAGTTGTCCAGCGTTGACTCGTTGGTTCATTTCTAGCAATTAATTCCAGGTTCTTTACGTTCCATTGCAAGCGTAGTGCTTATTTCACAGTTATTAAGAGTCGTCGGGTATGCCTTAGAGCAGATACATACCGCATACCTCCCTAATTGATCTCGCTCTTACCGGTTTTGCACCTTTCCTTGTGCAACGATGCATGTTTCGTGATATCCTCTCAAAAATTTTCAACAATCTTTATCGCTACATGACATGAATTTTATGATTTTGTGAAGTTGAAATGAAGCTTTTGGACATTAAAATGAAAGTTTTGTTAACAATTAAAATATGACACTTGTCTAACAAAATATCTGCGTCTGCTATATGATGCCAACCAAAGGCACCACAAGAAACGGAATCTACTATTGTAAAATTTTTTGTTTTTTTTTTTTTTTCTTTCATAGTACCCACTTTCTTGATTATTTTTGACACTCTACTTAACTTAACTGATGTCCACTAATTTTTTTCTAGTTCTTCCGCGGTGCACTATGGTTATATTTAATATTTGATTTAGGGAGGCCAATAAATATTATAATTAACAAACTTAAATAACGCGTCGATGAGATTTTTAACACAATTCAACGAGAAATTTTCATAACATATATTAATCAAAACCTATGGTTTAACCTCAATCCAATTTTATATTAAGGTTTTTACCTATACTCTTTTTTTCATGTATATTTTTCCTCAGACGTTCTACGTTATAATTATTTCATTATTGATCAAAGTACATTAAATTATTTTATGCTATTACAAATAAATGTCTACTATCAGAGAACAGTTGACGCATTGTTGACCAGGAAAACGGATTTAACCATATAAGGGATAATGAGCACTCGGTATGATTTATTTACTTATCAAATTATGAAATTGTTTATACTATTATATTGTGTCTATGTTTGAAATGTCACACCGATTTATTTATTTTAGATTTGAAGCTTAGGAAAACTAGCTGCAGTGATATGGTAATTAAAATATTTCTCTGCTTATAAATAAATAAAATACCTTTGTTTCAGACCCCAAGATCAATACTAACAAAAAAGACTAAACTAATCAATAAATATAAAAAAGAAACCTCACAACGACCAGGTGGCAGTGCATTCTCTTTGCCAGTTCTTGAACTAACATGTTACTGCAACTTCCAAGCCGGGCAATGAATGATGCAATGCGTTTCCTCTGTATGGCGTTGAACGTGGTCCACTCTGGCTTTAAACCACGTTTCGGAAGCAACTACCGTTTCTTTTAACCCCAAGAGGTGTCTAAATATATTATTATACTGGACTCGGTTACCTTTCAATGACTTCCTCGTGTAATCAGTCCATAGCTGACAGATGTAGAAACTTTGACAATAAACCTAATACCTAATAGGTTAAAAATATATGAGTAAAAAATATATCTCCTTCGCTTACTGCAACAAATTAGGTTTAAAGGGAATTGTAACTAGTGTGAATAATGAGCGGTGCGGCGTGATTGAAGATGTAGTGACAAAGATAGAGAAAGGGATGCTTATATGGTTCGGCCATGTTGAAAGAATGGATGTAAGAAGATTAACGAAAGAGGTATACAAGGTAAGAACGATTGGAGAAATCGGTGCAAGTCGGCCTAGGCGGACATATTCCGATCAAATCGAAGATATTCTAAAGAAAGGCGGTGTGAAGAGTACTCGCAACTGACGAGCATGCATGAAGATGCTTATGAAAGTGGAGGAAGCGAGAGAGGTGTGCCAGGATCGTATACAATTGTCGTTACGATCGTATACGGCTATTTCCCACCATGCTGGCTCAATGCGTGTTGATGGGAGCCAGAGCCTCGTTTTTTGATTAGCAAGGAGAATCGCCTGAGGGACGGGGCCCCGCATAATAGTGCGGGACCCCTTACACCCCCATTATAATTAACTTGTCGATTTAATTTTTCGTATCGATATGTTTTTTACCGATGATTTCGGTACTCGGCATCCTGTACACACGTTTCTATTGATCAGCGACAATCAATTGATTCCTATTCATTTTAATAAATCTATTTAATTGATACTAGAACTTTACGGATTGTTAGAAATCGAACTAATCTGCACTCAAGATGTTGCTTCACTCTAATCAGGTGTTTGTTAGTAGGCCGACGGAAGACGTAGGCGAGTCCAGAATCTCGCCAACTGGTCCAATTAAATCCACATACACACATCAACAGCTGATTGTATCATATTTCAATAGATAAAACTTATTTGTGTATTACCTAACTACATCTAAATATTGAATGCAATTTTACTAGGTCCTCGATTTGTATCCATCATCATACTAGTAATGGTGCATTATGTAGTTCAGGTCTCAGTTTAATAGGCTCAATAAAACAAGTTGTATATTATTTATCTTATCTTGCCTATAATTCATCGATTTAGAAGAATAACATTGATTCGATAAATAAGAAATTAGCAGTAATTTCAATTTTTACTATCAATTACTTACAAATAACATATCCATCTAATATCTAACTTTGACTTAACATTTTTTAACTGTTTATATAAAACACCTATTAAATATCAATTGCTATTAGCATTTACATTCTCTTGGTACACTGAAGTAAGCAAACATAAGAAAACGCTTATATTAATAGATCTTATACTCATAATTTACTTCCATCAATGTTATATTGACGAGATATTCATAGTGTTACCATAGTTAAATCGCTTAGATAGAATACTATTTAATTCAAAATATTAGGTGTACCCGCTAGTAATGCCTTAAAGTCAAAGGCTTCTCGTATCTAGGTTGTCACGACCATATGGCGTTATTATGTGTCCATTTAACTGTTTGACGTAGCTCAGTGGCTGAACGCTTGCCTTGTAATAGAAAGTCCCAAGTACGACTCAGGGTCCACATGTTACAGAATTTGGATTATATAGGTATATTAAACTTATGTAAATCCGTCACCATAACAATTTCAGATAATATCATCCAAGGCCTTATTGTCATATGTAAGTAGATTAAAAATATCTCTATAAACCTTCTTGTACTTCCACATCACTGGTTCTGTTTATTCTTGTACTTATTACATACTTTGTAATTGAATGATTTTAACAACTGTTTCTGTTTATTAATCTATATTTTTTAATTCGACGAAGAGACGAGACGAGCGAGACGTTCACCCGATGGTAAGTGATACGCGTGCTAATAACAACGTGGCGATAGTAAGGATGATATACACTGCATAGCATTGTGCTCGTCACTTTTAGATTTAAGATTTTAAGTCTCGATACCCCACTGTTTTCATCAGCTACAGCGCCCTTTGAATCGGAACACAGTAACATTTACACGCTAATGTTTGGCAACAGAAATAGGATGTGCGGTGGTACCTATGTAGACTGTCCCCAACAACAGCGAAGTGAATATACAATATATAGAAATCTTATTGTACGATATTATTATAAGAAACTTTGATACAAATTTAAGTGCTTTATGTTTGTAAAAATATTTTAAAACTGTGATAATGTATATAGGTCCATTGCAAAATTCTTATGCATGTAATCGTACGAGAGAAAGCTAGTTAATGTAAGGTATAAAAAATATATTCAAAGCAGGAACAACTATGTACCCCAAATCCCTAACAGTGATTAATGACAGTCGTCTAGGGCTTAGTTTACATATACCAAATTTAATATTTGACTACGGGCAGTAGTTTCTCCAGTAAACACATATTACTGAAGGTATTCGCTCCCGTTTTGTTTTACGACACACTTGTGATTTGTTTGCTTACAGATAGCGGTACTGTTTAATTACTTTGTCAGTTTTATATTTACACTGTTCAGTGTTCTCAGCGAGGAGCCGGTTCGCGCTGTGATGATAAACTTGGACGAGTTATGATGTTATCCATTTAGTACTACCGGTAATTTAGTTTGCAAACCCGACTGTTGGATGTAACAATGCTGACCTCGTTTAATTGCCCCAAACTTCCTGTTATGGATAGGTTAAACGAAACGTCATACTGTGATCCATCAATAGCGCTTACGCTTCTTAAAGCATGAATATTAATACTCTTAACATATTGTTTATAATAAGTACATTAATAAAAGTTCAAGAAAATAAAAAGTATAATTTTTTAAATTCATTCAAGGAACTAGACAAGTGCGATGTTCACCTGAAACAAAGTCATATAAAGCTTGGTGGATATCGTATAAAAATGTTCGTAAAGCTATTGAAAAAAATTTATAGTCATTTCATTGTCAATGTTTTTTTTATCACTGCACTATAATAAAAATACTTTATTTATAACATGTAAATAGTTATCATCCCATCAGCCAGGCGACGACGTTGGAGCCGTCTGCCGACAGATTATTTCTGTCTTGTCCCACATAGCCGTCGATAAACCTGAGAATAACTACCCAATTAGTAGAGGAAACTTACGAAACAATATACTCGTAAAAGTATTTAAAATACGTACCATTTTGAACTGATGAAGGAACTATCTATATCCCACTACTGCGTTTGTCCAGTAAATCCGTAAACTATTTATTCCGTTTTATTACATGACATCGCCAAAAGAAGCCATTTTTACTTTTTACGTCTGGTATAACGGAATAGATGTACAATCATCATTGTAACTACTTCTCATCTTTATCATCATTAGCCCATAGACGTCCTCTGCTGGAAATAGGCCTCCCCAAAGATCGCCACATTGATTGATTCCTATGGCGAGATTTGGACTATTTTCTACCACGCTGGCCTAATGCGAGTTGGTGGTAGCCAGACCTGACTTGTTTGTTGATTAGCGGTGTGCACCACGAGCAAGACAGGTTGGCTTGGTTCCGTGTGAGAGCCCTTACTGCATAACTGCTTCTATTTAATCAAGTAATTTTCAATATTAAGAGGAATAAAAGCCGTTTAAGTCGTCCAATGTTCGTAAAATATACATTTAACATTCTTGAACGTTGCAGAGAAAAAAAATATAAAGAATCATCGACTTGTGTTTACTAAGAAGTAAAGTCGTTCGATACCATATTGCGCAAATAGGATCACCAGACTTTAAATAGTTTACTAAGACTATTTCCATTAGTAAATATTGATTCGTTAAAATAATACCTATATAATATAGTTTCTTGCTTTATTTAAAATAATTATAATCACATTTTCATTAGATCTGCTAGGTGTGAGGCTTTCTCTTATAAGATAGCCATCACCTTTTATCTACTACTCTGACCAGTAATTGTTCTTGGAACATATCAGTTTTCCGTTTCCTTTCGAATTGTCGTGACAATGACAAATTCAACCTTATTTTTTTTATGTTATTGTTAATCCAATATCCGATGCTATGCTTGGCATTTCTCTAAGGGACAAAATCGGTAAAGAAGAAATTCAACGGAGAACTAAAGCTTTCGACGCAGCTCTCAAAATTTGCAAGCTGTAGGGACAGTGGGCCGGCCATGCCTGTCGTGTCAGTGATGGCCCATGAGAGAAAAAAGTGTTGGGGTGGAGGCCGCGTACATGTCGCAAAAATGCAGGACACACCTTCTCCAGATGGACCGACACTATCATCAGAGCTGTCGGAAGTGAGTGGATGCGAGAAGCTGAGGATCGCATTTGGTGCAAGACATCGGGGAAGGCCTATATCCAGTAGTGGATAAACAAAGGCTGATAACGATGAATGATGAATCCAATATCTTATAGCATGTTATTACATATGATATAAAATATATAGATCGGGAAGTACGATGTTAGGCAGTGTGCTGGCGGTGGCGGAGCGCCGGCCTGAGCCCCCTCCATCTTAACATGTCGTCTAAGTCGTCATGTATGGGTCATAAAGAAATGGAATATAATAAAAATATATATATATAACATGTTCACGTACGGTGTGATAAAATTCCAATACTTCTCTACGTATAGTTGGACACCGCAAGAGTTAAGGAGTCGGCCTTATGCATAGAATACTAAATCAAGCAAAGCTTAGCATCGCAGCCGTGTGTTGGCTCGTTTAAAGGACAACTGGCCATGTAAGGTATAACACAAGTCACCGCTGGAATAATTAATTACTATCAAGAAAACAATTTTGATTATAGTGCTCGTTAAAATCATTGCATATAATCACACGGCACGGCGTCTCCGCAATGTCCTCCAACTGCTGTGAACTTTCCATTCCGTTCCACCTTATCTTAATTTAGCATTTATCATTATTGAAGCAATGTTCGACATTGCATCAAATATATTTTTATTGATATCTGTTAAGATTATTAAATATTATAACATCAATATTATATGTAGTAACTAATAATATTCCCGAACATTCTAATGAAACAGCGTAAGAGAGCAGACTAAAAAATATGTTATAGTACATCATCATCATCAGCCAATAGACATCCACTGCTGGACATACATAGGCCTCCCCCAAAGATCTTCACATCGATTGGTCCCTTGTTGCTCACATCCAGTAAGTTCTCGCGATACTCACCAGGTCGTCGATTCACCTCCTACCTAACACTACGTCAGCTAGGCGCCACTCGAGAACCTTACTGTATATGAGGGCTTAATATATTTATTACAGATATTATTTATAGTAATTAATCAAAGTAGTAAAAATTCAATATATTTTGATACTTAACAACACATTCTTTACGTACTATAGAATCAAAAAACTGATTGAGCCATGTTCTGCTTTCTACTTGGTGTTTTTAATTTTGTGAATAGTCAGTTTAAGAAGATTACATGTTCCAAGTCTATGTTATTACACATCCATCTCTGCTCAAATTATATTCCGTCCTACGTTCAAAATGTTGGATATGAATAGTTCTTAAACATCGTTATATATATCGTTGATAATGAAAATGGTATCGGACTTATTATCTATACAAATTAGCAAAGATACAATATCTCATTTTTAATAATAACATCCGCCAGATTCGTTATCACTGATCAATAGTAGACAATCTTTGAGCCACAACCTGCAGTTGGTGAACCTGGAATCGACATAAAATCATTTGAAATTTCTATGAAGGAACTATTGGACGGTATTACTTGGGTAAGTCTCTGTTGCCGCAGTTCCTAGATATGTACCATCGTACCGCCTATTTCTACCAGCAAACAGTAGTGTGTAAACATTACTGTGCTCCGATTTGATGTGCGCTGTAACTAGTGAAATTACTGGGGTAACGAGGCTCAACATTTTCTCTGGCGATAAGCGTATACTATTCTAACTAGCGTCACGTTATGGGCAAGCGTATCGCTTACTATCATGTGAACGTCTCGCTCGTCTCATCGCTTAGTTGATTAAAAAAAAAAACTATTTAATCTGTACAATGGCGTCGCTTATGCAATTTTACATTAAATTCAATTCACGTCAGGTAGACGCGTGGCTTGTACGTGTACCAGTAATAAACAAAGAATTAGCATACCAATTATACTTTACGAATAAGATTATCCTTATCTAGACATTTTATCATTTATTTCCATCATGCCTTCCGCACTATACACTACATTATTACCATGAGGCGTACATAGGGCTCTTGTAATCTATTCCACAAAACAACGCGTCCATCGGTTGAGATGATGATGATGCATACATAACAAGTAAAAGATAATTTGTGGAATTTACACAGATATGTTAGGCGATGTTATAAAACAAAATTATCGTATATACCTCAAGTAAACCATTTAATATACTAGAATGGGCTTTGTTATACTCATGATAATGAGGAAATGATATTTTGTCTTTTATATCTTCGTTTTAAAAGTTGTACACGAATCATGGATAACATTTTCCTCTTCTTAAGAGAGATCGAGTTATAAATTTAAAATATAAAACTTGAACATGGCTATAAATTAAGTATTACGTGTAATTCTTCAGTGATATACGAGGCAGTAATAAACTTAGCAAGCGTTAAACATTTTAATACTAGAGATAACGAATTTTACTCCACAAAGTTAGAGTAGAGACTGTGCATAGTCACTATGTGGACAATATTATTCTGTAAGTCAACGGTACTCAATCTTCTACATAAGCTTCAATATCCTTTTTTTAGTTTAACTTAACAATAGTATTATGATACCAATAAATTTTTTATGATATATCTAAATATAATAATAACAAGAATTCAAAACGCTTGTCTTTTTGTACTGCTAATACATTGCCTGTGACTTAAAATTAATAAAGCATAATTAATACAATGTTTTGAGACGATAAAGAAAAAATCATTTTACAACTTTTTATTATTTATCGACATATTTAAGTACTTTTTTTCCCAACAAATGTTCCAACTGTCGAAATACAACGAAACATATTTTAGACAAAAACCAAGGAACTGATTGCTGTATTCATTTACAAGAAATGTTAAAAAAAAAATGTTGAGATCTTTTGTCTGACCATAGCAAGACAATCAGTTATATCTGGCGATGATTGTTTCATGAGTTCAATCTCACGTATAAGAATACTGAGCTGTGATTTAATATTCTTCAATACATCATCATACGTACATTGATATATGCAATCGACTGATTCTTGTCTCTTAGTGGCGTCCATACATTTACATTCATTTTTAGATACACATATGTATATACTTTGTATATTATTTTTAAACATAATACAAAATTACTTGTTTGTATTTACACATTGTTGCTAAAGAATGTATAATATCGAATGCTGTGCATGTCTACCATGGTGGCTACAAACTGATTAAAACCTTGTCTGCTGATCAGTATAACTTTGTATCACCGCAAATGTGTCAAATAAATAAATAAATAGGTGACAGATTTATTTTATTTGTTTATTTATTCTTTTTGTGCACAATATGTAAAAAAAAACAAGATTATCTTAAAATATAAGTACAAAGGCCAGCTTAACTCTAATTGAGTTGTCTTCCAGCAATCCTTAGAGTGATGATTTTAAATGTTTTATGTGGGCGGAACATATTTACAGAGACTATAATAATAAATACAAAAATAAAAAAAAAAAAATTGTGACATAATAATTTGTACATATAAATATAAATACAGTTATGACATTGTATCATAAGTAGTTGTCATAAAAATAGAAATAACATTATGAGTCACGCATCCTTAGATAAAAAGAAAGTAAAGTATATTTTTAAACGCTGTTAGATTCTGACTTGCTCGTATATCTCGTGGAAGTGTGTTCTACAACCTGGCAGCTTGACGAGATAGAATCTTCAAAATAAAAAAATGTTGCTGTACAACAGGAACGTCCAGAGGTGGACGTTAGAAGTTCAAAGCGTTCAGGAAGGTAAGCGTGAAAAGAATGCTTATTGCGTTTATTATATAGCACTGAAAGTATATGTATATTACGCCGACGATATAGAAGGAGCCATTTCAGATCCTCCTTGTCGTTAACATTATCAAATTTGTATCATCCAATAACAAACCTTATCCAAAGATTCTGGAGTCATTCTATTTTAATCCATAATTCGTTTGAGGCATCAAAGAATGTAAGGAAAAAACAGATTTTCTTTAATATAGGCGAAAGATATTTTTGTGATAATATTCTGCGTGGGAACTGTTTAATAGCGATTTTTTTTTCATAATTTCATTGGTAAAGATATACTTAAAAATTAACTACCTCATCAGTATTTTTCATCTTTCTAATCTATCTGATTACTAAGTTATTTTTGTGGAAAGTAAAGGAACACAGTAAAGCTGAACGGTTTATACTTAAAACATGTGATATAACAGATCCGCTGCCCGTTAAATTACGGACGATAGAAGTGATGGGTCATAGAACTACTTTTTTTTACAGATATTCGATCGTAAAAATAGTAAAAGCACAGTAACATTTTACTTTATGGTCAGCTATAAAGCGTCGCCGTTAAAATGTCACGACTCCAGTTAGTGGGGTGATTGGCTGAAGAGTTTAAAGTTCGCCGCGCCACCGGGTGGTCATTATCGGAGCATTCAAGGATTTGTCACTACACCGATCATTTGACTGCTCATTTGTTTACTTACTTCTCTGTTCTGATAACGTTCTGTGTTCGCACTTTGACTGGTGGTAGGTTTCTGTTGTTAAAAACCGTCTAGGTACCACCGCAGCTTCTGCTTCTGCCCCCAAACAGTAGTGTGGAAACGTTACATTGTAACGATTACAGGATTTCAATTTGAAGGATAGCTGTAGCTAGTGAAATGAATATGGTAAAGATTTATAACGCCTAATATCTCAAGGCGACGAGCATAATATGGTGCTGTGTATACTGTACTAAATGGCGGCATGTTGTTATGGACAAGCTTTTCACTTACCAACAGGTTAACGTCTCGTTAGTTTTGATCCTTCGTAGAATAAAAAAAAAGGTATCTTTAGTTTCAACTAGATGTGGATATTTCTATAATCTAATACCTAAGATAAACTTCTATAGAAAATTTAGCAAAGCTTAAATTTTTTTTAATGAATCATTATTCCATTAAAGGAAAGACGTTTCTTAATTGATATGAAATTATAACTAATTAATCAAGTTTATATGATATTTAAATTACATATTTATTGCGATAATTATTAATAAGTATTAATCTTTTATCTATATGTATATATATATATATATATATAATGCGAGAATATTTCAAATCTAATTCTATATTACGACCAGCAAAGGGGGGAGGTAAACGGCTAGTAGAATATAATTACTATTAATAACGTTGATATTAAAGTATAAAAAAAATTTAGATCAATGTAGTCATGACTCAAATTATCCGAATGATAAAAACCATGCTGTTCGTGAGTCTGGCCATGCTCCTCGACTTCCGTGACTCATGGCTGGATAAAGAAATGAACGTACTTAAGACTAATACTTAACTTTTTAGTTTTGTTACAAAAAAAAAAAACGTTACAAAGTTCACTTGACAGAACGATGACGTAAAGGTTAATGTTTTTTTCTTATAGGTTTCTGCCGTTCTCGTAACGGAAATCTGACAGGATGAACTCTTTGTTTTATTATTTTTGTATAATTGTACGACGTTTTAAATATCCTTTGCGGCTTTAGATAAAATTAAACATATTTTCAAGCTATTGTTAATACTTTTGTATTTTGTTTAAAAAAGTTGACTGTAAATTTCTCACTTTGTGTCAACACTTATAAAAACTAATTGTGAATAAAAAGGTTGTAATCAAAAATTGTTAGAAACCTAATTAAATATGTCATTGTTATAGATTTCAAAAAGGACTGGTCAGATCACGCACTTTGGTGGCCAACGCGCAATAAATGGCTTTCACGGCCGAAGCACACCCTCGACCAGTACGGGGTGCACGCTGATGCCGCTCTGCACTTCACCCCCATGCACAAACCCCTGCGGATCCAGCTGCCGGATCTCAGATACATAGACTGCAAGATCGACTTCTCTATTGATACATTCAGCGCTGTTGTCCAACTTTGCAAGAGTCTTGGTAAGATCTTTCTTTTTAGATTTTTAAATAAATCTTTTTTTTTTTTTTTCAAAACATTTTTAGAATTTTACTAATGTTTCTCAGACTACGTATTGTAGCCCTGGTGAGGTACTTGGAGACCTGTAGATTTCATAATACTTTTTTAAAAAAATTATATAACTTCTTCAAATTGTAACTAACAAACGATAAATTTGTTCAGGTATAAGGCACCCGGAAGAACTGTCGCTTTACTATCCACTGGAGCCTTCACACCTGAAGCAGAACTACCAAAATTTGAAAGAGGCGAAGAGGATAAAGTCCTCTCAACCACCGGATACCAATACATTCATAGCAGCAACGCGTGGCTCCTCCAATAGCCTCGACAGATCTAACGGGCCCTGTCCAGCGACACCACCGCCACCGAGGTCACTTTCAGCTACACCGGTGGCTTCTAATCATGTAAGGATCTTTGCGCTTTACTATCGAAACAATTTTAATGGATACTTAAATATCTCAAATGAACGTCTCTTACAATTACATTAATGTATTAACTTTTGCTAAACATTGAATTCCTATTTTTTTTTTAAATATAAGCATTTACATGAACAGAATTTTTTATTAACTTGTTGATAAACAATTATTCTAGTTTCTTTACAAAAAATAACCCTTTATTAGTGGCAGGTCTCTGTTCCCACAGACAGGCTAAGTGGGTACCACCGGAGAACTTATTTCTGCCGCCGACATGCAAAGCATGAACATTACTATGTTCCGGTTAGAAGGGTGTTGTAACTAGTTAAATTACTGTGGTTACGAAACTGAGCATCTTATATCTCAAGTGCTGAACACAGTGTGGTGGCGTGTATACCATCTATCGCACCATGTCTTCTTCCCTTCTTGCTGCGTCGAATAAAAAAAAGAAAACATTTAATAATACCACCATTTCCCGTTTAGAACGGCACGATCCGGCGCTACGGTGGTCACATCTACAGCACGCAGAGCGACGGCTCGAGCGATGGTGGGTACTGTGGCACCCCGCCGCGCGCCTCCTCGCTGGACGCATTGGACGCGCTCGCGGAACTTTCGCTAGCCGACTCCCCGCTGGAGCCCGACACACAGTCGCGGGAATCCCTACTGACTCCGAAATCACTCATGGAACGCGCTAGGATGAACGTCGGGTAAGTGAACTGCATTTTCGACAAATGAATTATGCGGTCGCCATAATAACTATAGACAATCGTTTACAGTTGCTATTGCTCTTAAGGAATATTTCAGACAAATTTTAGGTCTAATTTTATACAGGTAGTATATAATTATATATATGAAAAGAGTTTAATTTTTTTTTTCCATAGATGGCTTGATTCGTCGTTGTCCATCATGGAGCAGTATGTGAGGGAGTGGGATACACTACAGCTTCGCTTCAAGTTTTATTCCTTCTTCGACTTGACTCCGCGCGCTCATGATGCACCACGGCTCAATCAGCTGTACCAACAGGCTCGTTGGCAAATCCTCAACCAGGAGGTCCATTGCACTGAGGAAGAGATGCTGCTTTTCGCCGCTTTACAGGTTTAACTTTTAAAAGAAAATGTAATTATTAAATTCGGAGCAATGAATACTTCGGAGAATGTTGGTTCTATTACGGGGCTACATGTTGTGGAGATAGGTTGATGGTAAAGTTTTTTCGTACCGCCTGGCTACGACCACAGTCATATTGTTAATCTACCGCTTTACAGCATTGCTGCGTTTCAGTTGTTAACACGGGCGCTAGAATATTCTCATCCATCTCGCTGTCATCCTCGATTTCGTTGTCACTTAACTTTATGTGAAATTGAGGCTCAGTGTTAGCCCATTGTAGATAAAAAGCGTTACGTATTTACAAAAAACATATTATTTCAGTTGCAAATAGAGCTTCAGACTCTAGCTGGGGGCAGCGTGGAGGCGGCAGATGGCGCACAAAGCGCTAATAACACCGCACCGGAAGACGAGATCGACGCGGCGCTTAGCCAACTGCAGGAACAGCTCGAGGGTGGCCCGCCGGCGCGTCAAGATATCACCCACGTGCCGGAGCTCGCGGACCATCTCAAGTATCTTAGGTAAGGTCATCCTCAGGTACCCATAATCATCGAAAAAAGAAAAGATTATATTATTATCACAATATTTATTCTTACCCACGACGAGGATTTGGTGATAGGTCGAGGAAACCGCTGGAAGCGGTCAGCGCAGGACCGATAGATGTAAAGATCTTTTAGAGATACCGTCATTGGAAGTCTAAAGGCTCATAACGATGATGATGACCCGGTGACTAATGTTACGCCTATTCATAGTTATGCAGTGCATGCTTGTCAAGATGGAGAGAGCTGAAATAGCCGCTGCGGGAGTCCAAATCTAGATGGTGATCCATCAAGACAGACGTGATAAGAACTACCATTTTTATATCGACCATAAAAATATTTCTAATTTTTAAACCTTATTCTTTTTTTTATTTGCCTATCTTGTATTAAATGACGACGTTGTTTAACTGGAAAATAAATAACCTTTATCATAATTTAAACTTCGTAATATATTTATTAACGTTTATCTATTCTTCTACGGAATCCCGATCTACGTGTGGCGTGCAAAGCAAGTGTAACAAGGAATACTGTTACATCGCGTAAGACTACTTGTTTAACCCAGCTCTCCCCAGAGTATTGTAATGACTAATGATCCACGACCACACCAAAACACGTAACCACTAACTTCTGTTTATAATATAGCACATGAATTCAGCGCTCATGCGATTTCAGTCAAATGAAATATTTTCATACTACCGTCAACCTACAGTCGATATCGACTGAAAGTTGTCCAAAAGTTAATTACACTAATAACCGTCCTCTATGTTCGCATTGTAATGTCTGTGTTGTATTTGCCAACCCATAAACTTAAATGTCTTTGGGACATTACTTACCATAGACATTATTAATTTTTATGTTTAATATTACAAACGAATGTAACCATTATTGTTTATATCAAATCACCATTAAAATTTAGCTATATATAAACTAAATATAATTTATAAGATATTCAAGATTATACTTAGTTTATAAGTTTTGTTCTATAGTATTATCAGAGTGCACCAGGTTCACTTTTACTTTAATCAAATCTCCCAACCACAGCCCTACTGGAAGACATTACATATTGAAATAAGTACTGCTTTCACTTACTTCTATGTATGTTATATTATCATCGTAATCTTTGTGTGCATAAATAAATAAATAAAATGCGATGAATTTTCTAATATTAGTAAAATTTTACCTAATAGAGTTATAAACTGTTCGTGTCTATTATCTTTTGTTTTTATCTGCCTGTTATATTTTTTTTAATTAGCCATGTAAATTTGTAAATAAAATCCCTGCATGTATTTAGCATTGAGATGGTAAAATTTTTATCCAACTTAGTTATATCCTAGTCAGGTTTTAAGTATTCTCTAGACAATATATTTAATTTATAATCCCTTGTAGATCTTTAGTAGAACTTTGATAAAAATATAACTGCATCCGTGGCGTAATGTCTAAATGTTTGCGTTGTAACATAACGGTTCCTAGTTCGATTCACGTTATGGAGTTTTATTGGTAGTGTGATAAACTACCCCTCATTGTAGATTTTTCTCCGTAATAGCATTGCTGTGTTCCTAATGTCAACATGTTAGAGCCAGAATTTTCTGGGCGAGAATATATTTAAAAAAAATATTAATTAAAAAATTCTTTGTAAGTATATCTATTAAACTTCGTTCTGTTGCAGACCGAAGCGCTTTACGCTGAAGGCGTACAAGCGCGGCTGGGTGTCGTGCCGCGACGGCGTTCTGCGCATACACTCATCGAGCGACGCGGCCGCACGCGGGGAACCCCCATCTTACGCCGTCGAATTACGCGGTGCTGAGGTATTTTTTTTTTCCTTAATACACCATTTTCTCTAGTCACATTCTGTCTTTATATAAACAATGTATTAATAAAATTAAATTTAATTACTTAAGTACTACTTATTTTAGGGCAACATAATAGTAAGAATTTTAGTAAAGTTATTTTTTCTTAATTCCACACTGTGACCCCGGAATCGAACCAGAGACCTCTGTGTCAGTTATAATCTGCACATAAATGATACAAAACCATTACCTTTAGGTAACACCGGATGCACATCCCGCGTCGGGCAGATACAGCATTAAATTGGAAGTGCCGGCTGAAGACGCAATGCACGAGATGTGGCTCAAATGTGACGATGTAAGAAAACCTTTCATACTCTTATTTTTATAATTGTTGGTGATAAAGCGAGTTAGTTCAGAATAAACTGGTTCTCATATTTATTAGAAAGAGCAATGAAAGTGATGACCAACCCAATGGTTTCGTAAAACCATACCACCATCCGAATTACATTTACTTCAAAATCGAACCTAGGATAGTCTAGTAGGTTTTGAGCACGTCCTATAAAAAAAAGAATTCATTTTCTTGTAGAGTCAATCTCACAACTATAGCTACTAAAACTAATATCGATATGAAAATTACGATATGAAAAAAGTATCGCAATTATTTAGTTTTTTTTTGTTCTTATGCGATTATCATCAAAACATTTCTCTTCATTACCGAAGTTGTAGCCTGTCTTGAAATATTTTTGTGACATCCTCCACTCAGCTGTTTCCAGTTCTATTCTGTCCTAGGCTTTCTTTGTAGCGATCGTAACAGATTCTCTTAATCGGTTGGCTAGGATGTCGGCTACGAGACCATTTACGGCATACATATGTAAATAGTCGCTCAATGTTTCAAAATCATTCAGGTCATTAAAGTGATTATTCTGTTTGGTCAGGAGGAACAATATGCTAAGTGGGTAGCGGCTTGCCGTCTGGGTGCGCGCGGCCGCTCTCTGGCCGACGCGGCGTTCGCGAGCGAGGCGGCTGCAGTGCGCAGCCTACTCCAGCTGCAACGTCCCCAGCCAGCCGCCGCGCTGCAGCAGCACAGCGTGCCGCATCTTGAGCACTTGCAGCCGGAGAACTTCCTCGCTCCACGCTTCCTCAAGAAGCTTAAGGGCAGGGTCAGTAACGTTGAACTTAGCTACATCTAATCAAGACAAACTGATACTCTAATATCTAGCAGTCTTTAAATGCGATAACATATTACTTTAGATTACACTAGATTGGCATTCAGTGGTATTTAGTTTCATAAACTCTGTAACTTATGGGTATTGTAGTAATTTACCTTTATATACCAATTATCCGGCGAAGTTTTCTTTCAATATTCAGCTCAAGCTCAATGGGGATAGCACTAGGTTTTTGAAACGTAAAGGTCGCCATTTACGAACTAAGCTACCTCGACCTAATTTCTTATCATCATATAATTGATTTGCATTCACACCTGCGTACAGTTTACACAGCGCGTACTTGAGAGTCACGCGAACGTGAAGGACTTGCCGTTGCTCGAGGCAAAGCTGCAGTACATCAAGACGTGGCAGAATCTGCCCGACTACGGGCAAACGCTGTTTGTGGTGCGCTTCATGGGACACCGCAAAGACGAGATCATCAGCATTGCTAACAACCGCATCATGCGCCTCGATCCCAACACCGGCGATCACATCAAGACCTGGCGGTACAGCACTATGAAGGTCAGTTAGTTATTATTTTTTTTAAATACAATAGATATTTAGGTAGGATACCATTTTGCAAGAAAATTATCTGCTACGCTTGCCAAATGGGAAATGTTATATGTTTACAGAATTTGATGTTCTTAGATACGTGTGGACTTCATCACAATATTTTCCAGAAGCTCGAACTCGGTTGAAATCGATCCTTGCGTCTTTTAGACGTAAAATGCTTGACACACAAGTTGAGCTATCACAGCTTCGTTTTTTTATCTGAATGGTCGGTAGAGGTATAAATTGAACTAATGTTTCCAAATACAGTATTAGATCGTTCAATTTACTAACATTGTACAGAACGATGGTGCACTTGTACACTAATAGGAATATCAACAAATAAAAACCGGTAATTCGGTAATAATGTGATTTTTCTACGATGAGGGCTCCGCTGTCCTACTATTCTGGTTGATTATTAGATGTATAATTTTTTTTTCCTAATTTTACAACTTTCAGGCGTGGAATGTGAATTGGGAAATCAAACATATGATGGTGCAATTCGAAGAGGGCAACATCATATTTTCGGTGCAATCGGCCGACTGTAAAGTGGTACACGAATTCATCGGGGGCTACATTTTCCTGTCCATGCGCTCGAAAGACGCCAACCAAACCCTCGATGAGGAACTATTCCACAAACTGACCGGCGGTTGGACGTAAATCTTCAGATCCCCAATCAGTTTTTTTGTGAACGGATAATATCCAAAAAAAAAATATGATATATTCCGCACTTCGTTTGATAAATTATTTTCTATGAGCTAAAGTAACATACATAAAAAAATATAATTGTTAATATTAATGTTCGACATTGAAAAAATGCCGCACTTAAACACTAAAAATATTTAAGGATAAGTTACGTGTATTTTTATAATAAATTGCATTAAATATTTTTATATTATAATGTAGCGCTTCCATTAACTGTCTCTATATTAGATATTTGTAAATGCCAAATATGTTTTTTATCTACAACAAGTTAACACGACCTCTCCACGTATTTAGCGACATTGTAGTCGGAGATGGTAAAAAAATAGCCGGAATACTGCAGTTATGTTATGGCGGCAGAGTCAAAATATGAGAGTGGTATTTAGTTAGCTTGGTTGATTCAAAAATCCTTACCACCAACTAAACATCACCACAATATCGTGTTGGCAGTTAGAAGAGCCATCAGGGAGACAAGAGACAACTGCCACAAACTTCAAAGGTTAATTGCACGTGATTATTGCCACAAAAAAGTCAATTAAAAATATATATATATAATCAAATTATTAATGGATATATAAACCATAATGTTATTAACAGCTGTATTACTTTATAATGTGCTCTATACATTTACAAGTTTTCTTATTTATATGTTTACATTTAGTTAATATGTTAAAAATATGTACGATAGGATTATTTCATAATCAATATGTTTACGATTTCAATGCCACTATGAAACGCAACGATAATCTTCATCATTTTAGCCTATGGTCGTCCACTACTGAACGTGGGCTTACCCAATTAATATCCAGCATGACCGGATCGATGCCAATACCTTTTTTTTATTCGACACATATAACAATACCGCCGACCACTTTGTTCTCATCGTGAGACAGTCTTGTTATTCTCAGTTACTTCAATAGCTATAAAGGCTTACTGCAACAGAGACCTACCATCAATATAGATTGTTTGACGTTTTCACCAGGTCCTTTGCCCACCTGGTAAGTGGTACTATTCTAAAAATTTTATGTCCAACATTGGATACTTCAGTTCCCTTTGGTGCTTTAATATTAAACAGACCGTGAGGCTGATTATATAGTGGCCTTATGACAATTGCTATTTAAAATATATACATTGTAAATAACCTTTACTTTTAAGCTATGTTAAACCGGTTTTGAATAAATATATTTTTCTTGTTTTATCTACTTTATCGCTTGCAACTTTTTCTTTAACCTTACAATTCAATATTTTTTGTTTGACTCACTAGTTTAATAGAAATCGCATGAAATGCTGTCACAGTTAAATCCGACTAGTTTTTGTATAAATATTAACAAATTGTCACGTTATTATGAATTTATTGTACAAAATGTATGCAGTACATTTTTAACAAAAAAAAAAAAAAAATATTGTATGTTTGTAAATGAATGTCGAAATAAATGTAAATTAATAACAAACACCTTTAAAGACTTTAATTCTTTGTTTAAAATTAACTTAAAACTTAAAAAACATAAAATTTTATTTTTCTTGTTTAAATGTGTTTTGGTGAAACTTGTTAATCTTGACATTGTTTGAAATATTGATTGTTCTATATAATCTCCTGGTACCCCATTAAATAGCGCATGTGATAATGTCCTATAGTCTTTTCTAATGGAAGTGTATTTGTCACCAAAGTACAGCAACCTGCAGTCTCATTGATTCTCATAGAAGCATCTGTTTTTGAAAACAAAATTTTGGGTCCATCTTCAGAATCAATATATTCCTCAACCGACAAAATATCTGTTTGTTTGAATAATTTATTATTTTGTGTAAAAGCTAACAGACGTCCATCTGAAATAATTAAAACAAGAAATAATACACATTTTTTATATAAATAAAATATAGTTTTCATTTTGTTTATACTTATGGTTTATAACTTTGTTGCATTTAGTTTTAAAGAAATTTAAGGATTTGGCTCGTGATTTATATGATTAATTATGGTTCTATGGAAATAAAAATCTAAAAAAAAGAAACATACCTAAATTACACAGAACTGTAGGTAAATTAATGAAACGGGTAACTAATTGTAATTCACCAATGTTACTTGTAAGTTTGTATAGCTCACAGAAATAGTTTTGAGTACAGTAAATGTAGCCATTGTGCGACACCATACATTTCACTCTCATTTCAACTCTGGCTACTGGATTCCAATGATCAGCGATGTCGGACTCCTCATATCTGTATATATGTTTGTGGCCAGCAGTATATATATCATTCTCATGACAACAAAGAGCAGGTTCTTGAATTGCATCTGGAAGTTTTGCAATATTTCTATAAGTCTTCTCTCTGATATTGTATATAATTGCTGTATCTAATACTACCCTGAAATTTTAGAAATTACCACAAAGTAATTTTTAAATGATAATAATACAGAAAGCTATAACAAAGTTATATTTATGTATACATAAAGCCAGAAAACTTGAAAAAAAATCTTGCTGCATAAATTAGTAACATCCTAACCTCCAAAGTGTCAGGACCAAATTTTTAGTCAACTAGATTTCAAATGGCCTTTTTAAGATTACTATGAAGGTAGGCATTAAAAACGATTGGATTTATTTTATATATTAAAAAATTCAACTAACCTAAATCCACCCACACCGCCAATAATATATAATGAATCTCCCAATACAGCAACACTTCCATGTCTCCTACATGGCAATTGAACCCCATGCCTGTTCCACTCTTTCCTTAATGTATCATATACTTTGACATCTCTCATAAACACTCCTGTACCTTTACCATACTCTCCACAAACAACAATAAGTTTTGTACCATTGTGAGAGATCACATTCCATCCCCATAAATTTTTCTCAACTAACTCCAACCACTTGTCAAATCCTGAATTTGGTCTATATGTATACATATAATGTGGCGATTCATCTGCTAATGGCTCATTAATTGTCATTGGTATTGCTGATGTAAACTGCAGCTTTCGTAACTTACTTTCTTTAAGTAAGTTATAAGCTTCATCATAAATTCTCTTTGTAAATTTTTTGCATAAATGTTCTCTTTCTTTGTATAACACTTGTGCTGACAATTTATGTCCAGTAATAAGCAATTCATATAAACAATCAACTACTTTTGATGGAAGACTGTTAACATAATCTGTCATTAAGGACTTCATATTTAATAAATCATTTGATGATAATTTAGTTAAATCTAAACATCCTAGTACAATCATTAAGGCATCAGCACCAGTTTCATTATTTAATATCCATTCCAAACCAAATTTAAAAACATCCATTTCACATCCTCTATCTAAGTATGGATGTGAAAGATACCAAAAAAGTTTCTTAATTGAAGATATTAAACATGTTTTCATATATTTAAATGAGAATAAACCAAATGCTGCAGAGTATTGTTCTAACTTCACATATGAAGCATTTTCTGCAATCTCTAAAGTGTCCATCCAATTAGAAATTGACATATTTAAATCTAGTGTATATTCTATCTGTTTTATTAATTCTGAAAGCTGTAGAAAATTTGCAGCCATTGCTATTTCACTAATTACCTGTAGTGAATGATCTGTTAAATCTATTAACCCAATGTTCATGTATTGAAGAATGATTTGCATTATACTTGGTTGCAAGACCTGGAAGAAAATAAAATAAAGGTTAAATATAAAATTTAATGAAACACAAAATTAAGCCATGGCTATTTCTAAATTATTTATATTGATACTGTTAGTAAACAACTAAATTATAACAAAAAGATTTTGTTCATAAAATGAACATAGTTTTGTAAGATAGAATAACATGTTAACAGATTCACGAATTTGTAATTAGTCCCTTTTACTTATGAGACAAGCACATTAAAATATTCGTATTTATTTTTGAAACGAAAAATTACTTACGTCTATAACTATTTGGCGTTGCTCGTTTTCAATGTAATTACCGCTAAACATTGCTCTAAAGTAGTCACTATATTCACATAACAGATCTTTGTTTACGATAAACTCTTCTCCTCGAATTAACAGTGTAATACTCTCCATTATTTACAAATACAAAAAAAGGTTTAAGTTACAGAATTCTGATTCGAATCTTGCAGTTTTTAAATTTGTACCTGTTTAGGATAAGTTAATAATTGTTGTGACGTCGATATTGTTGCTAGCATTAAAATTTGTATAATTATATCAGGCTTTTAATACTTGAAACGCATATTATTCTTTTACAATTTTAAATAATAACTTTGCACTTAACTACAATATTGAGAACTTATAGACTCAAAGTTTCTTTTCAATATATCCATGACATAGCATCTTTGATAGGTCTATCTTCTATGTTTAAAACTTTATGGAGGGAAACTTCAAGTAGATTAGCTATTTGACTTTGACGTTCAAAAGAAATTTCTTATAGTCAATAAAATAGAATCCAAAACAAAGACTCGTGTGTTTTATACTAGAATATTTTCTCAGTTCAATGATTAGGTGATAGAAAATATGACGGCGACAGCATCTGCTGCAACTGCTTCTGTTGATGAAGATTTGGATGAGTGTGGCCCTCAACTTATTAGTAAATTAGAAGTGATCTATCAATTATATTACATTTGACTTTTTTGGTTTTTTATTAAAGTAGTTAAGTGACTGTGTAATTAAATTTTTTAGGGAAATGGAATAACTTCGGGGGATATTAAAAAATTGGAAGAAGCTGGTTATCATACTGTTGAGTCAGTGGCCTATGCTCCAAAAAAATGGTTAATAACTATAAAGGGCATTTCTGAAGCAAAAGCTGATAAAATTTTAGCGGAAGCTTCGAAACTTGTGCCAATGGGCTTTACGACTGCAACGGAATTTCACCAAAAGAGGTGACTTGATAGAACTTGTTCCTAAACATCAAATGTTAATTTTTAAGTGAGATAAACTTTTCAATTTGTATGTGCGCGAAGTTATAATGTAAGGGGGGTTCCTACATAGGAGGGTAAGAATTGACAGTTAAAAGATTCTATTACCATCTACTACATATTGGATTTGATTTGATATCTTAATTTATATGAATTGTAAACAAAGAATTACAAAGCTAGGGGTTATCAGTTGTGCAGTGTGCAGTTATGCAGTTAAAATTGCATGCTACCACTACTTCATATTCTCCTTAGTGGAAGTGTTTGTTCAATAGTAGGATTCAATAGGAAGAAATCATTTATTTTACATATTTATATAAAATAAATGATTTCTTCCTTCACAAATTCTTTAATATTTTAAAGAATTAGGCAAGAATTTTGTGAAAGAATGCACCAGCATGTTAGTACTGATCAAAAAATGTTTGTTTAATTTCAGAGCAGAAATTATACAATTAACAACAGGGTCAAAAGAACTTGACAGATTATTGGGTGGTGGCATTGAAACTGGTTCTATCACTGAAATATTTGGAGAATTTCGCACGGGGAAAACGCAACTGTGTCACACATTGGCTGTGACATGTCAGGTAAATGAAATAAAATTTTTACTTGTCTATTATATTTTTATTAATATAATATTCACCCTCATATTGAGGATAAACCTGTACCCCAACAGTGGGGATGTAAATTGGCTTCTATGGTATATTTTTATTAGTAGTCATAGTCATCATTGCTTAATGATACAAATAATCTTACTTTGAGTACATACAGTATAAGCTTATTTTTATTACTGAAGTGAAAACATTTGTTTCTCAAATAGTGTTTACAATGTTCAAGTCATTAATTTAGACCTAGAAAAGCAACTAATGTTCTAAGTGCTTAGCTAATTTACTTTAAAGATGAAAATGATGTATGTATGAAATATGTAACATAGTATGTATGTTATAATAATTACACATATTTTTATGTACTCAATTCACTAGCATGTTGCCTGGCATTTCATATTGTTTTATAGTAAAAGACTAACCCCAGTTTAAGTACCACAGGACTGGTTTGATGTCAGGGCCACATGTAGAGACTGGTTGGTGATAAGGATTTTTCAATCTCACCTATCATTGCATCACATTTATATTATAAATGTGCTGCCATAAAAATACTGCTGTAGTCTTGCTGATAACATACACAAGCATCTATTTCTGCCGTCAAACAGTATTGAGTAAATATTACTGTGTTCTCGATTAAATGGAGCTGTAACTAGTGAAATTACTGGGGTAATGAGACTTAACACTTTGTCTTAAGACAAAGAGTGCAATGTATTGCTGTGAATACCTTCTTAACTACGCCACATTGTTATTGGCAGGAGTATCACTTACCAGCAGGTTGAATGATGCACCTGTATTGTTGCTCCATTAAATTAAAAAAAAAGTTTAAATTACTATTATATGTAATTGAGTCTATAAAGGATTTAAGATTTTTGTTTGTTTCCATGTATAGTTACCAATCGAGCAATCTGGAGGTGAAGGTAAATGTATGTATATAGACACTGAGGGCACATTCAGACCTGAGCGACTGCTGGCAGTTGCACAGCGATATGGCATGGAGGGTGCAGCAGTGCTGGACAATGTGGCGTATGCCAGGGCTTATAATACGGATCATCAGACACAACTCCTGGTGCAGGCGTGTGCTATGATGGCAGAATCAAGGTTGTTTACTGTTCATTTCGCTGTATATATATTGAATACAATTGCCATTAATCATTATGTGCAATTTTTTTGTACCAAAGTCCACCACCAGGGTGGGTTTCGTGTTTTAGTAATTACCTATGTAGGTTTAAACTATTTCTACTTTTTACAATTATACTGCTATGATTTGGCGGTTGGTAAGTGATATGCTTATAAAAATGTGGAGCTACGATGATATATACTGCATCATACATTTGATGATGCATGTGCCCAGCCCACTGCCACTTAAGTCTAGCAATCTTTAAGCTATGTCGATGACCTTAGTTCTGCGCATCACCTCATTTCTGATTCGATCTTGCAGAGAACCTCCAATCATAGCCCTTTCCATTGCCCTTAGGGTGGACCTATCAATGTGTAGATCTTTGGTAGAGGCTTATGTTCAGCAGTGGACGTCTGTCGGCTGACGATGATGACTGTTTAGCGAAAGAAATAAGAGCTGCAGTAATATATATATATTATAGAAGTTTCAGTTATTGTATTTTTATTAAACTAAATTAACAATTCTTACATACATCTAATCAATTATTAATTTTTAGGTATTCATTACTGATAGTGGACAGTGCAACAGCTTTGTACAGAACAGATTACTCGGGCAGGGGAGAGTTAAACTCCAGACAATTGCATCTGGGTCGCTTTATGAGAATGTTGCTCCGATTAGCTGATGAGGTATGTATGTGTATTGCAAATATTTTTTTTAAATAATATATATTTATCTTTTGACACTGTAGTCAGAGATCTTCTTACCTGTGGTTAGTGCATTGTGGATATAAATTATAACATTTAATTTACATGAATATGTATTAATTGTACTCACCTGTTCCATTTCCTAATTGGCGAATGAAATAATACTGGGTAAGGTCACACGCTTCAGAAGTGTAACTTTGTAAAAGAATGAGATGAATTCACAGTGAAAAACAGAGAGAAAGACAAATAAACAGCGAGAGAGAGCTGAAGGGAAAAAGGGATAAACTGAGAAAGGACTAGAGATTCGAGAGAGAGAGAAGAGAAACATGGAGAAATAGAGAGAAATTGAAGCACTTAAAATAACATATTTTTAAACATTGATCTAATATAAAAATATTCTTTTATTCCATGGGTTTATTTATCCGTGTATGGGCCCATACTTAAGTGTGGAGTAGTTGGCGCGCTACAGACTCACAACGAAATAGTGAGGGGGGGGGGGAACTACATAGACAAAAGTTTTATCTCATTCTGTGATAAATTATTCGTTACAATTTTAAGCTTCATAATATTTAATTAACACTGTCCCGAATTAAGTTTTTCTTACAATAAATTTACTTAATCAATAACCATTTCAGTTCGGCGTTGCGGTGATAATAACGAACCAGGTCGTGGCGCAAGTGGACGCCGTCGGGGTGTTCAATGCGGACACTAAGAAACCAATCGGCGGGCACATCATCGCGCACGCCTCCACCACACGCCTGTACCTCAGGAAGGGTAGGGGTGACAACAGGGTGTGCAAGATATACGACAGCCCGTGTCTGCCGGAGACTGAGGCGATGTTCGCGATCAGTACAGAGGGAATCACCGACGCTAAGGAATAGCGTTACCATCATCACACTAGCAATCCAGAGGTGAAGGTTGCAATATCCAGTTATCGCTATCCAGTGTTGCAATGTCTCTGGTTATATTGAGGCTTAAATTTTTGTTCATTATTTTACGAGGCAGGATTTCATCTGATGCCTGCTGGCTCATAAGATGCCTAAGTATTATTATTTTGATAATTTCAATTACTATACTTAAACCCTTCAAACTGGAACACAGTAACATTTGCACACTACAGTCTAGTTACAGACCTTCCTAGATGGTCTCCAGGACTAGGACACTGCCATCAGCAAAATAATCATTACCACTTTTTATACAGATTTTTATTTTTAAATATTAAATGTTTGGATAATATATACTGTTTTGAATTTTATGGCAGTCGAAATTTTTTTTTTAAAGATTAGCTAAAGGTTTTATCTATACAAGTCAGCTCAATATAAACAGCTTATTGTGACATCGTATATAAATAATAAAACTGTGTGATGCTGTGTAATGGTTATGTTTTATCTGAACATCCGGAATGCGAGGGATGATGATTAAATGTATATATTTATAATAAGAGTATTTTTTTTTTCTACGATAGGCTAAAAGAGTGCTGCTGAAATTTTTTCATGGAGGGCAATAAACATATGTTAGCCATGGTGTTGCGACTGTAAAAAAATTATTGTTTTTTTTTTTAATTTGTTTCTATTTTTCTCTGATATTATTATTCAGAGCTTTACCTTATCCTATTATTTACAACATATTCTCTAAAAGTTTTTATACTTTTTTTTTCTAACATTATTTCTATTTATTTATTTTTTTACATTGTCTATATTTATGCTATCTAATTATCTATTATTTTCATATCTATAAAGTACATTTACTTATCCTTATTTCTATTGTTTATATTAATAAATGGATTTTAAAACATTCTTTACCCAATGAGAGTTGCTGGGGCTGTTAATAACCGGAAGAGGGCCCAGGGGGTGACGAGTTGCCGCCGGGTGTGGAAATATCACACAAAATCATACACGTACACAATACAGAACAACTAAAGATGAAGACTGACACATCCGGGTGGCGATGAGAATATTTCTTACGAATTTTTAAAATCCCACTTAACCTTGCTTACCTCCAAGAAGCTGGGCATTTTTAAATTTTCCCCGACAAAAAAAAAGGTTATGCATAGTTGTGCTAGCAGCAGATTTACAATGGGTAGTAGTTTTTTATGGTGATGTTTGCGCCGCAGTTTTATTGACAACCATAGCGGCTTCATCGGACTCAGGGCTCGCGGATCTGGCATCCGCGAGATAAAATCATAATAAAAAGAAGAAAAAGAAACTAAAAGTAAAATTAAATTAATATGAAATTAAACCAAAACTTAAAATTAACTCAAAATACAAACTAAAACAATATTTAAATAAATGGATACATATGTACATAAAGTAGTATGTAAAAGGAAAAGGAGAAAGATGAGAGTGGATTGGATGCGGAATGGTTGAAGAGTTGGATAGCGCTACAGAGGGAGAGTCAAAGGGAGTGTAATCAAATATATACAAAGATAAATATACATATGATAGTAGTGTATGGGTAGTATTTAATCAAAGGGGTTTGAAAGACATTTTATTTTTCCCTAGTTTTATTCCGGAGTGACGGGATGTGAAGGGATGGCAGGCTTTTCTGAACATCTCGTAATATATACCTGACGCTATAACAGTATTTATATAATAATATAAATACTGTTATAATAGAATATTATATAGTATTATAGAGTACTCGCAACCGACGAGGATTTATGAAAGTGGAGGAAGCGAGAGATGTGCCAGGATCGTAGCAAGTGGAAACAGGTGGTCTCTGCCTACCCCATTGGGGACGAGGTGTGATATATATGTATGTATGTATATATAACAGCGTCGCGATAATAAAAAGAAAAATGGTGTACAATCACAGTACAACAGGAGTACAAGTAAATGTAGTTAGTGGACACTGTCTAGTGGAAGGTATATCAGCAGTTTCTCGTTTCTGCTGCCAAATAGCACCATGCAAATGTGTCAAGGTTAAAACGGCATTGCAACTAGTGCAATTACCGGTAACGAGACTTATGCTACATCGTAACTTATCCACGTTATGGATTGATATCATTTACCATCAAGTTATCGTATAGCTCATTTTGTTTCATCATATTGTTATTCGACGAAGCGATGACACAAGCGGGACGTTCAACTGATAACTGATACCCTTACCATAACAATGTCACTCTTATTAGGATGACAAACACTGCACCACCCACATTGCTATAATATCGTATCGTTGCCGCAGTAATTACATTAGCTACTGTGTGAATGGAATTATTATACTAACACAAATAAAACAAAGTCATATACAGGCAAAAAGGTTTTTTTTTATTAAAACCACAACTAATATAAGAATTTCTACAATAAAACATCTCAGTTACATATAGAAAAAAAATTTAAAGTAATTCTAAATCATAAACCGTATCACCATTATGCATATCTAACAACGGGTAAACGTGTACTGTATATATTCTATTATATAATGCTCTGTAAATACAATATATGGATAAAATTGTTTATTCTGTAACATTGCTTCTCATTTCAGTCTTTGATTCTACACAATTTAAGACCCTTTCACAATGGTGTTAGAAGAATAATTGATATTAAATGTACGTATTTAATTTTTAACCTTTATAATGAGGTGGCCACAATCATATTTCACCTTTTTAATGAGGAAGCCACAATCATATTTAACCTTTTTAATGAGGAAGCTACCATAACATTTAACCTTTATAATGAGGTAACCACCATCATATTTAACATTTACAATCAGGTGGCTACCATAATATTTAACCTTTATAATGAGGTAACCACCATCATATTTAACATTTACAATCAGGTGGCTACCATAATATTTAATCTTTATAATGAGGTAGCCACAATCATATTTAACCTTTTTAATGAGGTAGCCACCATAACATTTAACCTTTATAATGAGGTAACCACCATCATATTTAACATTTACAATCAGGTGGCTACCATAATATTTAATCTTTATAATGAGGAAGCTACAATCATATTTAACCTTTTTAATGAGGTAGCCACCATAACATTTAACCTTTATAATGAGGTAACCACCATCATATTTAACATTTACAATCAGGTGGCTACCATAATATTTAATCTTTATAATGAGGAAGCTACAATCATATTTAACCTTTTTAATGAGGTAGCCACCATAACATTTAACCTTTATAATGAGGTAACCACCATCATATTTAACATTTACAATCAGGTGGCTACCATAATATTTAATCTTTATAATGAGGAAGCTACAATCATATTTAACCTTTTTAATGAGGTAGCCACCATAACATTTAACCTTTATAATGAGGTAACCACCATCATATTTAACATTTACAATCAGGTGGCTACCATAATATTTAATCTTTATAATGAGGTAGCCACAATCATGTTTAACCTTTTTAATGAGGAAGCCACAATCATATTTAACCTTTTTAATGAGGTAGCTACCATAATATTTAACCTTTATAATCAGGTAACCACCATCATATTTAACATTTACAATCAGGTAGCTACCAACATTTTTAATCTTTATACTGAGATGGATTCCACCATAATATTTAATCTTTATAATGAGATGGCTACCACCATCTTTGGGGGTATGCCTTTTATATTAATCATCTGAAGGATTAATCATCAATAAATAATTAGCATTATTACTAAAAAAAAAGGTTTAACGATGCAAGGGTCTTAAATTACAATGAACGAATCTTCTCACTTCACATACTCCTATGTACGAACACAATAAATTTATTCATCAACATTCACTATCTTCGTTGTTACTAATTATCATACAGCATTCTTGATTAGATGAAATGTAGATTAAAAAATTGCATAATTTAATAACGAATATTTTCATATTTGGACGATTACATGATAAAAAAAAAATGTTATAAAATTTAGGTCCAGCTTACTGATTACACTACGACCAGGAGCGATGCGAACAGTGTCTTAAAATAGTAAATTCCCAGTGTTACATAATACAATTATTATTCTAAAACTTCTCGTTGGATAGATAAATAGCCTTATTAATGTTCCCACAGCTGGGACTCGGGGTTTTTTTTTCTCATAACCACAGCAGTGTTGGGTGCGTAAGGGTTGATGGATAAAGAAGGTTTAGTATATTCAAACGCTGAGGACAATCATTGCAGAGGTTTCAGCAGGTCTTAATTTCCATACTTTCCTGACTTCCGTCCAGAAGGGTCGAAGACTGCACCCCTTCGACTGCCCAAACTAAAAAACGCAGCGACGGGGCAGACTGGACTTTCGTGGCGCTAGTTAGAATGCTGCACACTGCACCACATGTTCATCGCCTTGAGACATGTCATGTCTCGTTACCCCGGTAAATTCTATAGTATAGCACCTTCCAACTAGAACACAGTAGTTTGCAAACAACTGTTTGTCGGTAGAAAAGTTAATGGTACCTATCTAGACAGCCTAAAATAGCGCTTAGTTTTTATATATAGTGCTGTAAGGTTGCTGGTGCTGGAGACGACCTACGCAGGAACCACCGCAGCGTCTATTTCAGCCGACAAACAGTAGTGTGCATATATTACTGTGTTCCGATTCGAAGAGCGTTGTTACTAGTGAAATTACTGGCACAACTTTAACATTTCATATCTCAAGGCAACGAGCGCAATGTGATGCTGTGTATCCTAACCAGCACCAACTTGTTATAAGCAGGCGCATCACTCACCATCAAGTGAACACCCCTCTCGTCTCGTTGAATAATAAAATATATATGTATATATAGATTTTTATAATTATTTTATAAGTCGCAATCAGTTTTCCAAATAAATAAAAAAAAACTGTTCAGTGTGAATTAATAGGAACGAACAAATAAACACGCGACATATTGATCCGCGTGTGTGTATATGTATATGTGTGTATATATCAATAAATTACTAACATATATATATTACGAGGCACTATCATACATACATACCTAAAATATACCTAAAGCTTACTTTAACAATTTGCCAACTACAGTAACAATACCGATACCTTCGGGCTGAAAGGCGTGAGTAACAAAGGTCTTTTTCAGTACAGAAAAAAAAAAAAACGAAAAAGCATGATAAACAGAGCACCACAGTGTGCTCATCACCTTAAGACAAGATCCCGCGTAAGCCGAAAGGATAAAAATAGAAAAACAATGCTCTGTCCTACTCCGCAGGGGAATGCTTTAAAAAAAAAACTTTAGACGCAATAGTAATGTCACTAGCTACAACGCCCTTTAAACCGGAACACAATAATGTTTCCTTACGTCCTTCGAGCCCATAGATATCGACAAGTAGCCTTTACGCTGGTGTAGTAAGACAATTTCTCACAATAGCAATCTGTCCGTGGACGGTGAAGCGTGCTCATTAGCAGATTTTATGATGGTGGTGGGTGGCTTCTAGAACCACCAACCAAAACTAGGGGATGAACTTATATAACTGTGACTTTACCGCCTAAACGTTTTAACCTACTGTAGTTAAGCTCATGATAATGTAACATTTAAGGCAGTCTAAGCTGTATTGTTAATAAACCTTATACTTAGCGCTTATTCTATGGTAAGAATTGATATACTCAAACTAATATTCCCACTGCTGGGATAGAGAACCTCCTCTGTAGCAGAGAACCAACACCAATGATTCACTATATTGGCAAAGTGTGAGCTAGTGGTTATCACATGACTACAAAAGTTATTTGAATATATCAATTCCTTTAAAATATTTTCTTCATCGGAAGCTCAAGCTCAGTGGGAATTGAACCAGCTCCTCTTCTATATGTAGTACTGTACTTACAAACTGAGCTATCACCGCTTCAATTATTTAAATGTTTCACTGTAACTTCATTTTTAGTTTAGTATGATACCATCATCATAACCATAAGTAATAAAACCTAACACAAACTATTTATTTTTTTCACTAATAAATATAATAAAATTCTATTATTTAACAAATACAATACAATGTTATTAGCAAAAGGGAGAAAATAAGATTTCATTTTCATCATATATATATATATATATATATATATATATATATATATATATATATATATAATATACAGCATGTTAACTTCAACGGTAACTGTTTAAATAATATAAAGTTTCAACTATTAAGTCATTCTATTATATTTTAACCATATCCTTTTACTGAAAATGCTGTTAATATTAATCAATAATAAAATACACTTTTATTTATTTATTTTTTTTTTTGTAATAATATTTAGTTAATAATAATTATTAATATTAACATAACATTAGTATGAAACTTTTTTTCACATCCTTTGTAAATAGATATCTGCAACATCACATGAAATATCTTATTCCGATAAGTTATTGCTACGAGTTACATTGCCAATGTTGTAAGATCATGTTTTTTTGTGATCTTTTTTTAATTGTATGGCAACACTGTTTAATTGTATCAACACATTATAATACAGTTCACACAAATGTTAAATGCTGTTAGTTCATATAAGCTCATGTCTTATGCGATGTAGATATTATAAAATATTCTATATAGGGGTTCTAAATATTTTTATCCAAGTCTGTGTGTATGCTAAAATAAAATAAGCAATTTTTTTTTAATTTTTTGAGTATTTTACTTAACAGCGCTTGATTTTGTTATATTTATTTTATCGGAAGCCAAAGTTGAGTATGGACCGAATCTAAAGCTGTTCTAGAAACATACTTAAAAATTTATTTTGATTTATGTATTACAGCTTCTTTGATACAGTGGCTTAAAGGCTTGCCCTGTAACATGGAAGTGTCTAAATCGAGTGTGGCTCCACATTTTGTGGAGTGCTTCCTAGTTAATTACAAAATATTACATATGTATGCTTAACATGTTCCGTGCCAAGCAATTTTTGGTTGATTCGTCGTTCAGGTACTTTGATATTTTGACTAAAGATGGACATGTTATCACACAATATTTACAATTAAATAAACTCATGTGTTTTATTCTATATTGCTTCTATTCTATTCTGCTATCTTGTATGATGCTTTATTGTTTAGGTGGAAATATAGTTTACCGAATTATATTTGTAATGAAATATATGTTTCCAGTGCGTTAAATAAATATGACTGCGTGTATTACAGGTGGTACAGGTGCCACGGAACATGTTAATAATCAATAGTTATGAGAGTAATCGAATCAATAAATATTATTTCATTGTACCAAAATTATATTCCAGAATTAGTAAAACAATAAATTAATATGAACATTGACTAAAAAATTATAAATACATAAATATATTTCATGATATTTGTTTCTTTATTGCATATATTAAGTAGCTTGTACGAGTGAGAGAAAATAATGTTAGCGCTCACAGTTTGGGTTCAGCAGCACTGGGTCCAGGCACTTCTATTTCAGCTGGTAAAGGCACTGGAGGCGAAGTTATTGCTCCTTCGTGTTCCAGGCGCTCTTGCTCGCGTGTCACCAGAGCGAGCAGTTCCTCCTGAAAAGATAAACTTTTGCATAAGGTTATTAAGCCATAGCAGTTTACCGCCCCAGACCACAATGCCACTAACACTAGGCTTAATTGTGGTCTAGCTCTAACATAGGTTATATGTAATTACAGTATTATCAGTAAATAATATGAGTGTAGTTTTTGTAAGTTAATTAGAAAATGTTTAATCCTTTATATCTGAAGAATCTGAGAATTTAGTTTTAACACAAGTAACGCTACGCTACTAATTTTTTTTAATGCAAATAATTTCACTAAAGACTGTATAAATTATTTATTTTTGCGAGTATAATATGTGTAATACTTGATTACGCACCCCCCATCCTAATCGTTGCGCAATGTCTCTACACCCGTCATCGCAGTCCCCTAGGCGCGCGACATCCCTGACAGAGTCGTCGTCTAGCTGCAAACCGCCGCCAGACAGTCCCCACATGCGTAGGAGGGGCGAGCATACGCCTGCCTTCTCACGGTTGATTAGCAACCTTGGACACCAGTCCGGCACCCTAGCGAAATTACAATAAACATACAAAAGAAATGGTCTACAGTCATATCCTTCTGGTTATTCAAACTGTCCTTATGTCTATATGCCTAACCCTTGCTTTGTAAGTTGGAGGTCCCTAGAGTGATTCTGGGGACACATGGTGTTTTATTACTGTGATAGTCTTTTAAAACTGCCAAGATAGCTACCAACCTCAATGGAAATCCACCTCCATAACAGCAATACTGTGTTCTGGCTGACACATATGGAGCTAGAATATTTTGAGACAAGCAAGCCGGAGCCTTAGAGTAAGTAATAATAAATCACCATAAGTGAAATAAAAATAATCTAACACAATTTATATACAATGTATTCTGCCCCATACCTCGGTACATATTCAATGTGGGCTTTTGAAGCCTACTCTCACTCACTGTCTGATAACCTTATGCCTGCTAATTATGTCAGCTTCTATTTGCTTTACAATGAATAACTAGGCCTAGGGACCACTGAACCTAGGGTGAATGAATATAGTCTTACAACTCAAGAAACAACACACCTTGTAAAAAAATTCCAAGGGTAAAAATGTAAAACTGTAAAAAGTTTTTCACCACTTACATGTCTATTAAAGATGCAAATGGTTGTACTTCAAGTGATGAACCCATTATTATGAGCATATCACACTTTCGGAAGTCCTCTTGCAGGCATCTCTGAAACCTCTCTGGCAGATTCTCCCCAAAGAAAACTATGTCAGGTTTTACAATACCTGAGCATTCTGTACATACTGGTATTTGATCAGCGAAGATAATATCTGGAAAAAAATGAGTATGAAGTGAGATAGATGAAGACCAGTGTCAATATTTAACATTAGCAGTAGACAATAGTGTGCCGAATTGATGATATTGAAATACAAACCTTTAACAAATTCTAGAGAGTATTCCTTTTTACAGTCTAAACAATGTGAAGTATAAAATGTGCCATGTGCTTCCACAATTTTATCTTCTGGTAACCCAGCAACTCGTTCTAAAGTATCTATGTTTTGTGTATAATGACGGAGAAGTAAACCTGTCAAAAATTTAAGACTGTTGTAGTTTTTGTATTTAACAGAGATGAAAAAAAAGGAGTTCCATAAAGTGTAATTATTTAAAATATTAACAACAAAATAATTAACAATGTTATATGAAACCTTTTTCATGCAACAATCTGATGAAGTAATGTGATATGGTTGGCTTGAAGCTCCCTGGGTATAGCTCCTTTGCTAAAGTGAAGAATGGTTTGGGATTCTGCTTGAAGAAATTGATTTCAAATATAGCTTGTGGCCCTGGAAGGTTGTATTTTTGTAGGTTGTGATATAAGCCAGTTTCGGGACTGCGGAAATCAGGTATACCAGCCGCTGTAATATATTTAAAATAAAATTATTTTAAGACGACTATTTCTCCGGCATGATAAAAGAATCAAATTTTCCGTGTCCTATGATATTTAACGAAGACTATTTTAATAAGAAAAATTTTACTTACAAGTAGAAATTCCTGCTCCAGAAAGAGTAATAATGTTTTTGCACTTTTCACTTTTAATCCATTTCACTATCCCATCTAAGGATACTTCTTCCAAGACTTGATCCACGGGACTTGGGGGTTCAGCGGGTTCATAAAAACCTAACTTTTGAGCTAAATAACGACGTATAGAATCTACATCCAGATCACGAATTCTAGAACCCAAGCTCTCGAATGGATTTGGCGGGACAGTGTCGCCTACAGGTTCCACATCTATAAAAAATTTAGAGTCAGTTACAAAATGTTTTTGATCTACTTTTTATAACAAGCACTATCATATTTATCTTACCGTCACTTTTGCCTGGTGGTGAGTTAGCTGACATTTTTGATAAATATCGCAAATTCGGAAAATTGCGACTGCAAACCTTTGTCCGATTCTGCCACAAATTTTTTGACAGTTGAATGATGTGCATTTTCGAAAACAGCTATGGAAAACTTAAGCTTAATACGTAAGTTTAACCGATTATAAATTTTGTTAAAATAAAATTATGTAACCCATAAAACACGTACAGTAGTTTCAAAATATATTTAAATATATGCGTGAACAAATTCTTTTATCATTAGAATTAATTTCTTGTAATTAATTCTTGTATTTAACAACATCAATGTACGCAGTAAAAATAAAACTTAGAAACCAATACATAGTTTTTAATCATAGTATGTAGTTTATCGTAACCGTTTTTGTCTGCTGTATAAAAATTTTTAGGTGTATATTTAAGTACCGTACAAGTAAAACGTTGATGTTGTATAAGTTGTGTAAGTCATACGCCTGCCCATACAAAGATGGCGCTAGTTAGGATACAACATACATACATATAGTTAGGATGTAGACAGCACCACATTTTACTCATCGCTTTGAGAAAAACCGAATCATACTACTTTTGAATATGATAATCACGAAAGTATTACATGTTTGTTATCTTTTGACGGCAGGAAAAAGTAATTTTCTTACGCGAATACGGACATATGAGTGAAATGAACAAGTGAGTGTAATATATAGGAGGTGATAATTTTTCTTAGGAAGAAACGGAATGCATTCGGAAAAGAAAAAACTTCTGTTAACGTGTTTTACTAATTATAAAATTAACATAAATTATAATATAATAATTAATTTAATATAATATTATAATCTAATAATTCTTTAAACGTAAATTCTGGTCAATTATAAGAAATGTTAAAGACATTGTAAGTAAACAGACAATAAAGGAAAAAATACTTTTTCCATTCTTAATTTGTGACACCGCTCATAATTACGAGAGTTGTCGATAAATTATGATTTTTTGGTTTACGTTCTTCATGGAACTAAAGCCATTTTTATGCAGATTAATAATAAACAATATATAATTTATCTTTCTTTATTAATTATCTGTTACATATTTATGGTATACTTGTTGATATAAACATTGTAAGTATTATAAATAAACAAGACTAATTGAAAAATAAAATTATAACTAAAATTATAAATTTTATAATGAAAAAATATATAAATTCCAGAATACTTACTAACGATAGTCCTATTAAAATGCCACCCACACCTCCAAAATTACCTGTAAAAGTTATTGCAAAAATATATTTAAATATTCTCCATTTCTGTTGCAAAAAACATGAGATCTTTGTAAAGAATAGTGACTTTATGATGTCAAATACCAATACTACTGCCTTACAAACGGGAGCAAAAAAACATCGCGAAAGTAATCACCATATATGTGGATATGTATTATCAACACCTAATATTTTATAATAAGGAAAGGTATCAAATTCTTAACTAGTTCAGTTAAAGGTTAATACGTGTAGTTTTTCCGAGTTATTGAAAATATATATATATTGTTTTTTTTTTTTATATCTTATTGATGGCTGTAACGCAGATGCATAACAGCGATGTTACAAATTGTTAACAATCTACTTACTAACTAGTTCAAACCAGTACGAAACTACTTCCAAACGAGCCAAGGTACCGTAGTACGTAGACTGGTATATGGATACGTAACATTTATCTGTCATATTTATATTTCCTCTGCGAACAAATTAAATATTTAGATTGGCGCTTTAACTAATAGATAATATGATAAAGTTACTGTATAATTCTATTTACTGCTAGTGATTACCATAACTAAACTTTAATAAACCCGTAGATATATCGAGTATTTTTTATTTAGTATTAACACTTTTTACTTATTTATTATGTTTAAAAACAGAAGTTGAACTATCTCCTTGGCGCAATGATTAAGCCCATACCATTTAACATTGCGGAAACCAAGATATCCGAGCTATATTTCTGGAGATTGGTTGGTGGCAAGGTTTTATTAAATCCACCTGCTACGTGACAAAGCGCTTGTATGAACGTTTATGCACAAACGTTTGCTCTATATCTGCATTGCTCTATCTCCCTAATACATACCTTTGATATCAGGTTCGGTAACAGTTTTACGCTTTAAACTTGAGTACCACTGATAGGCGGGGGATATTTATTTTGAAATCAATAATTAGCAAATAGTATGAAAATAGTTGGTGTTTACCTCTTATTCACCGCATTAGCTTTTCGTTGGGTAAATTATATATTATACAAGTTATTTTATACACAATGGTGTGAAAGTACGTATAGTAAACTGCTGCGATTTACAACTAAGGACTAGCGTAAGGAGCCCACTACAATTAAAATACATCTTCAATTGATTTACTATAACTACATATGCATCACCTTTAACCTTTTAAATTTTTCATTTCATCTATATTATAAAAAAGCATACACATACAGCATATAAGATTTTAACTCTTTGTAGCCATGATTAATTTTTGTTTGCGATGTTGGGATTTTAGTGGTTCTTGTAATATGTTTAGTGAATTCACAGTCTGGAAAACAATCAGGGCAGTGTAACGAATTCAGAACTTCCGTACTCAACCCTTCAACATTTTCAGCGTTCATTGGGTATATAAAATATAGCCTTTCTGAAATAAATAATAATAAATAGTATTTAGTAATAATATGAAATTAAGACTTGAACTTAGGACTAAAAATTAACAAAAACTTGATTGATTTTAGACAGGTCTACTCTTCACACAGCGAAGTCACAGATTCTCAGAAATTCGCTATGATACTCAAAATTTTTTTACTAATCTTTTGATATGATTCGTGTTTGAAGTATTTTATGAATTAATTACTATTAATGATTGTTGCTAATTTGGCAGAATATGAATATATGCACTGTGTTGTTAATCTTTTAATATTTTATTCTGGTTTTGTTACATAAAGTGTGTTTTGGTTGGTTATCAAGCTATTTTATAATGTCTTTTCCGGCATCGAACGTTTCTACTTGATGACTCGGAAAGGCGATTTAAATTATTTACAATAGAAATTTCCCGTACTCAAACGAAGTATTTCGCATGATCTTTTTAATTTTATAATTAAGTATTTTTAGTAATTGCAGCATGCTCACATCAGAATTCATAAAATAACTCGCATGGACTGATCCTAGAGTTATGCGCTTTTCTATTAAAAAAGCAATAGTTCCTCACTTCCAGTTCAGATTATAGTGAAGTATAAACCAATATAAAGCAAAGAAAGAAAACGTAAGTCTTGACACACTTTATCTTCGTAGTGTTCGTGAGTAATGTTTAACCCACGATTCAAATGTTAAGGATTATATTTGAATAAACATAGAAAAACAATAAGGATAAAAAGGTTAAAAGAATAATAAGGATAAAAATTATTGTTCTTACAGTTACCTTTGTATTTGTTAAGGCATTTTAAATCATACAATGTGCACGTCGGTACGTCGGAATGGAACGGCAAAAAGTAGGGTGTGCATCTGCATAACGATTGCACGGTTCTGATTCGGCAATCGACAATGCATGCACTATAAGAGTACAAATTGTTGAACTTCTCCTTTTGTTCGTCATGAAAGAGGCACCGTCGCTGTATAGAAAGTATATATTCGTTTTAAATCAGATAAAAAAAAAATCTTCAACAGTAAATAAAATGGAGTGTTCAACTCATAATATTTTAACCCATTAAACAACGAAATTTTAATCATTAGCATTTAAATATATTAAATTAATTATTACAGTTTTGTCTCCAGTGAATTTGGTATACAATTCCTTCACTCCTTAATCGGTGAGACTTGGAATGAGCTTCCACTTCTTTTACGTGTAGCTCGCATCGAAGCTCCCTTTAAGCGAAAGTTGTGAGAACACTGTGTCACCTTGAAATATCTTTTTTTTAAGCTCATGTCAGCTATCATTAATATGTTTACATGTATACATAAAATAAATATTTTAGCGTTTTATTATTTACGTTATAATACTTATCATATTCTATGCAGTATATTTATTATGATTTATATTGTAGTACAAGTAACAATTTTTTCTGCCTTCTGGCATTAAATTGGTCTTTTTGTGCAAACAATGTTTTTAAATAAATATATAAAATTCCTTCGTCACCTTTTACTAAACATGAACAGACGCACGCTGTGTCATTACCATTATTATAGTATCCCCAATTTCTTACCAAAAAGGCCGGGGATATTTGTTTTTAATAAGAGCAGCAAAGGAGTAGTACAACTTGCCTGGATCAGTGTTCCCGTAATCCAATAAATGTTAATGTTTCTTCCTTTCAATGTATTTAGTTCAGTAGTGCAAGTAGTTATTATAAAAACTTACCGTTTGCAGGTTATAGTAACGCACTTCCCGCGACGCATGTTGCTTGATGGAGTTCAGTTCCAGGAATATAGCTTTATTTGGTTCAACAATGTGCTGGATTATTCGGCCTCCGGTCAGGTCCGCGTAGTGCGTTGGATCAAAAATTAGGATCTATGAAAAGTACCATTAGTTTATAAAGACCTTAAAAATTTAAATAAATATTATTCTTATCTTGTCTTAGTTGATAATTATAAACTTTTGTTGTGAACTAGAATAATGATAATGAACAAACATTTCTATATCACTCGTACATACATTAGGTCCTTATGAAATTGGCGTTTTGTACGGGAGGAACATAAAGTATTTTTTTTTTTTGTAAAATAGATTTAATTGATCAAAGTATGTACCGTTGTTATCAAATCTAATTTACACTATAAAGAAGTTTCTCTTTAAAAATGTTTGTGTACACTGTCACTACACCGGTTCAACTATATATAAATATATATATGTATTATTTATGTATAGAGGTCATATGAATTTTTCACTCAAGTTTACCTCTAATCCCTGTACAGGTCGTGTTGTATAAGCGTAGTCTTCAATCATAGGGTCTATTACAAAATTCAGACCATGAAATGTATCGGGCTTAGATTGTCGCTTCACCTCTGTCTTTATTTTCTGTGGCCTAGGTTGATTAACAATAAATGTGTAAATAACTTGTTTAGTACTCAGATTTTATTGTTAGAGCTAGCAGACAAAATTCTTTGCTTTAATAAAATCGTCATTATCATCAGCATTCATCTATCTTTTTCTTATCCTACAGTGAAATGCCTAAAATAACAAAGAACCAGCTCGATGTCTTGTTCAGGTGTCATGGCTGTATCGTAAGTAATACTAACTGGGTAAACATTTTCGTCTTAAAACTTGAGATGATGGTAAAATAATATTGAGGGTGAGCATCCGAAATTTTACCCAGTCTTGTCGAATGATGAGTTGTTGAGACTCATTTGCAGTTTCATACGCCGGAACCTGTACGAGCTGAAATCGTTTTGTGTTCGGCTATGACGATATATTTAATAGTAGAGAGTGATATCAAAAATTAGAAAATCCTCTACTCAAAGAACTTAATTTAATAATAACTTTAATTATAATTTAAAGTTTTTTTTTTGCTTGTCTTATCTTTATTTGTTCATGGAGAAATTATCAAGGAAAACATTAATAATATCTCTTACATTCCCGCAGAAGTATAATTTAGGACGTAGTTGAATACACAGCAGTGTCCTCTGACGGTGCGTCGAACATCAAAAATGGTTTTACAGTCGACAGATTTACTCTCCCAATGGCATGATAATAACATTTCCTCGCAACTTGGCGCTAACTAAATAAGAAATTAAAAAGAAGCTGTAGCGACATTTCTAAATAATTTGTAAATGAAGAGGTGAGAGTTAGATTTTAAGTTGAAATGTATATTTCGTGGTTTCAGTGGCTTCCCGTTGTAAGTTAAATATATTAAAAAATTGCGGAGAGTTATAGCCGAAGGGAAAAAAAGTTTATTATACATTTTTATGGTAGAAAACTTATTTATAACATGTTTTCAATGAAGCTGTTTAAACGGTATAATACTGTTACAATTTACATATGAATGCGCGACTTGGTGGCCAATTAAAAATAAAGCGTTACCACAAAAACCATCTCCTTGAAAAATACATACGTGTTCTCAATTCTGAACATTTCGTGGATTAGCAAATCCTTATAGTAGGTGATGAAGCTTGTTCGCTCCTTATACTCTCTCTTTTATATCTAAATAGCTATCACACACCGATGCTGTGATGACAATACGAGATCAGCTGCTAGCCAGATTCATCTACAAACTTCACTACAAGTCGTCATCATCAGCCGATAGACGTCCACTGCTGGACATAAGCCTCCCCCAAATATTCCCACATCGATTAGGTAGGGATTCATATGGAGCATTTGGGCCATTTCTAAACCAAGCTGGTCCAATGCGGGGAGGTGAGAGCCAGAGTCATGTTTGTCGATTAGCAAGGTGCACCACAAGCAGATGAGATTAGCTTGGATCCCGTGAGTTGTTGCGCGGAACCCTTACCCACATGATCCATTTCGATTCCGTCACATCCACAAGATTGTTACAAGTAAAGCGGTTAGCCGCTGCGCCTTTATATCACTTTCATCATTTATATATAAAGATAAGGAGCTTTTTTTTAAAAAAATACTTATATATAAACTTACTTCTTTCATTACTTCAATCATTTCATTCGCAAATGTAGCTCCATTTTGTATAACGTGCTCCAATAAGAAGTTTTCAACTATTTCATGGTACGACAAATCGATTAGTCTGCCTAATTGCCAGGTTTTCATATTTGTTATATTTTGTTGTGGTGTTTTCTTATATCTACAAGTAAATTAGCGTATAGTAAAAAAAAAATGATTTCTTCAACTTTTATATATTTTAAGTAATAATATTACAAGATGATAGCACAAAAGATACAATTAGCCCCAGCCCTTAGAGCTAATTGTATCTGGAAACAAGTTTCTGGCCAACGGGCGAAAATACTCAAAAACTTGTATGTCGAAATTTGGCCTGAAGTAAAACGACCACGATTATTAGGCGCGATGTGCTTTGTGTTACATGTGACTTCTTTTGTTGTATTAAAATTACTTTACGACAATACCCGTCTTTGATAATGGCTGATACGTAGCCATAATTACATAAATTAAGTTGAAAGTGAATAGCTTTGTGTTGTGGTAATCGCACCGGTCGTGAAGAGTCTGTGCCGTTGCAGAGGCTACAGATTTAATGGTGATTCGTTAAACGTGGTCTTCGTTAAACTTTGCACAGGGCTCGTGTTTAATCATATTATAATAGTTAAACATCTTGTAGCGATAGATAACAATAATATTTTTATCAAGGCACCTACATTTTAATTGATTTAATCTCTAAGAAAATTATTCAAAAATAGGTTGATTATAAATATTTGTATTGAAAACATTGATAAAGAATTTGGAAGATAATTTTTTGATCAATGCAAAAATGTTAATGTAGTTTTTTAACGAAAAACAAATTTTAATGAATTGATGATTATTATAGCCATTTCTTTTTTTGGTTACGAAATAAATAAATAATAAAAAAAAAAATATTTTCTATCATCACTTACATATTTCTCTCAAAAGCCATCATAGCTTTCTTACTAATTCTGTTTATATTGCAAATTGCTATTGCTGGAAAATCTATCTCCGATGTTGGGTACGACGTGGTCTCCATAGACACCACCAGTGGATTTGAGATGTTTCCAAACCATATGTACAGAAAAAAATAGATTACTATTCCGGTCATAAATACAAAAGTTATTATCCACGGAATCCTGTAACAAGAAAGGTGACATAATATCAGGCAGGTAAGTCAGGGGCGTGGCTTTCATACAGATAAATAAGCACCCTGACTCCCTAACCTATCTTAATAATAATCTTTCAAGTTACTCAAGAGGTACATAAATATGCTTTCACTATTGCTAAATTTGGTTTGATAGATTGACTAAATTGGTAAGTTTATTTTTAAGTATAGATAAGCACAGAGGTTTCGGATGTGATTTGTACCCGAAATCTATGTGCACATCTCCAGGGTAGGATGACCAAGGAAAAAGAAAACCAATGGTTTAGTTTCTAGAACTTCTGAAATCATGTTTAATATATTAATTTTATGTTTAATATTTATTGTTTAATATATAAATTTATATAAATCTAGATATTTTTTTATTTTTTGAAATCATTGCGTTTATCTAATTTCTATATTTCCACCTCTTAAGTAATTTCTTTGACAAGTGAAAGGAAAGAAAATCTTTAGATGTGGGCTTTACCAGTAATTGATTTTTTTTTTAAGTTATAGTCTACTTTACCTTTCTCTTAACGTAATATCAGGATCGTTCATTTGTCTCATGCCAGGCATGCAACTGTTCTTGGTGTACTCTTTGTAGCATTTCTTGAGGATGTTGTATATTGCGTTTTCCACGTTAGTTTTTCTACGGGCAGGATATTTCCTTCGTCTGTATTCGTTCCACTCCTTACTTGCCATTATTAAATTTCATAAACCAATTTACGTCTGGATTTTACATATGAACACTCGTTCAATACGAATGGAGACTTTGGAATAATTGGCAATGGCGTGTTAGTATCCAGCTCAGTCTGCGTCACACTGTACTAGCTTTGACTTGGCGTTCATAAGGATCCGTATGTATTTGTTTGCTGGTATCAAAGTAAACAGTTTTCTAATCAATTAATTTCCATCTGTTAAATCACTTATCAGTTATTTAACATTGTCCTTTTCCAAAGGAGATATATGCTCTACCTGCCACATTTGATATGCGGGTTCGCGACAGTAACGGTAGTGGTCACAGAGGAAATTCCTGCTACGTTTTTCTTTAATCCATATATACGATGCTGAATGAAAGTGGTGGTAGGTATATATTTAACAGTTCCCCACAGAAGTACTGTAAACACTGTCCATAATTTATATACACATATTATAAAAGCTTTACAGTGCATTCATTCTATAGTTTATTAGTGGTCGATCATCTTCTTCTTCTCCTTCTTCTTGGTCGTTCATTTTTCTCCATTATTGGTGCCTTTCATAAAATCGAGTTTTTTATAACTGATTAATCGGAATCGGAATTACTTCATATTTTTTCTGCTTAGTTTTAACCTTATTGTATAAATTTCATATAAATATTAAAATTAATTAAACGCCTGTTAAAAAGTATAACACTTCATCATCATCAAGAAATCCACAGCTGGAAATAAGCTTCCTACAAAAATCTCCACACCGACCGCTAACTTCATTAAGATTTAATTTATTTGTTTCAGTGGTAATTGAAACTGTTAAAAGTAAAAACCTTTGTGTTTGTTCATACACTTAAGCGTACCCTGAAAATGTTGCGTGTCCAAGTGTAATTCTAGTTTTATTAATATTTAATACATTAATTAATATCATGTGCCTTTTCACACATTTATTGGAAGAGAAACCACACGATATTATTATGTGTATACTATTGTACGTAAATATATTATATATTTACACAACAAAATGAAACGGACATGTTGGAGAGTAGGGTGTTATATACTGTATTTATAAGAGTGTGACGTTCGTTAGAATATTTATATACTTTTTTTTTCTCTTACTATACCGCGGACCTAACTCGAGTTCGTGTGCATATTTGAAAAGTTATTAATAGCAACATTAATCAAACTATTTAGTAGTGTAAAGGAAATGATTTACAGTAAATTTTGAAAATCGCACTTATTACTATACAATTATAATTACGACGCTGATACTGAAGCAATTCTTTTTTTTTCTAAAACGTAAATTATAATTAATAAACGTAAATTAAATTCAAAATTAATCAGTTTTATTTCTATGTATAAAGTCCTTCACGGTTTCTTCTATACAATGAATATATTGCGAATTTTCTTCTCTCCTAAGATTCAAGGTACTTTTGGTAGTGGCGCGGTTTATGGCCTGTTCTGTAGCATTTCTTTCGATTATATATTTCGGGCAATCAAATATAAGCTGGATAATTAATTCTTTTTCGTTTGGATCACAGTTACAAGATCGTCTGTTTTTAATTTTAAGCCTGTATAGGTAATCCGCAAAGCCACCATGAACCGTTAACGCCTGAAACAGATATGGAGACACTTTTATTTTACAGATAATTTTATATGCTTCTACTTGGCGAAAAAATTATTTTACTGTGCCGGCTGTATCGCCATTTATGTATCTAGAATAATACACTACACAACATCGCCTAAATTAGAATAATTTATTTGTGGTAGGTGCTTATTGCATTACCGCCTAGGTAAGTACCGTTGTAGATCCTATTTCTGCAGCCAAACAGTATTGTGCTAATATAACTGTGTTTCAGTTTGAAGGGTTCTGTAGCTAGTGAAATTACTGGGGTATCGAGAGTTAACATCTTGCGTCATGGCGACGAGCGCAATGTGGTGCTATTAAAACGATCTTAACTAGCGCCGAGTTGTTATGGGCGGGCGTATCTCTAATCATAAGAAGGTCCCGCGGTACTCGTCGCTTCGTTATATAAAAAAAAAGGATTAAAGCAAAATTCTTCACTTTAGTACTGCCAGAGAAAAACTAGACGGTTGGTGTTAATGGCTGCTACATTATATAGAGCTGCGAATATCTCATAGAATAAAAAAGTATTACCAGGTCTCGGAGGATGTGGCATTAAAGTAATCGTGAATATTTGATGTGAGATGTTTAATAGTTCATTATTTAAATTTTCATTTCCTTTAGTCACTCAATAAAAACGAGGCATTAACAAATAATAATTTGCATGCATTAATAGGTTATGTTAATTACTTATTACGAAGTTTCTATTTAACAATACGTAAGCAAGGTCTCTCTCTATAAGAAAAAAAATTTGTGGTAATATAATATTTTAAAACGAGCTGCAGACAATGCATAAAATATGACTTATTATATATAAACAACGTTACATCATGTATAAGATTTAATTATTTAATGTTGTATTATGTTTGGTAATTAAAAGTAATATTATAAGAGGCTACGTTAATAAGTTAATAATAAGCTAAAACTTATTATTTGTACATAGGCGCGTATACGATATGGAATATAATATAATAATGCTGTTCTCAAGATCAATAGTAGAATTATGTCAATATCACTGATGGTAGGTCTCCGTGCTGGAGGTAGATCTCTTTACTGGTAGTAGGTCTCTGTCGCCGGAGACTGTTTAGATGGTTACCACTGTAGCGCCTTCTTCTGCCGCCAAATAGAGTTCCAGTTTGAATGGCGTTGTAGCTAGTATAATTACGAGACTGAACATCATGTCTTAGACGAGGGGTGCAATGTGAAGCTGTGTATAATATCCTAACTAGCGCCACGTTGTTAATGGCGCTTACCAACAGGTGAACATCCCGCATGTTTCGTCACTTAACTATACAAAAAAAATCTATATTTTATAGAAGATGTCCAGAGATTAATAGGCTCATCACGAGATCGCCGAAATTATAAGATATGAAGACTTATCATTTGGTAAATGTATTGCTTCGCCGTGTAGAACTAAGTATGGATTTAAAAAAAATTCTTCCCCAAATGGTATTATTGGAGTGTTACGGACAGCAAAGTGGTCTGGGAACACTTAGATTATCTATATATGAATCGTAAATTTCAAATTATAAATTTAACAAGTTATTTAATTAATCAATTACTTAAACATGTCTTAGAAAATAACAGGAGCTTTAATGCAGTTTTAAATAAATAACAATTTTAAAGTAACTTCTTTGCGTCAGCTTCTTGTTACGAGACAAACAGGTTGATGATGAAGCGTGCTCGCCCAGAATCTTCATATATTAGCTTCTTTTACATATCGAGATAGCTTTCACCATCTCGTGAGAGAAGGCCCTGAGTCCCTGATGTGGGAACACTAAGTGGGCTGTTTATTATTATTTTGAGGTATTCCTTTAATAGTCGGCGTGTGGTTGATGTTTAATATATATATATACATAAACGATACACTTTTTATAAATTAAATAGTATAAATAAAGAAAAATATTTAATATATGTATAAACTAATTAAAAGCTTACTACAAAGTCTAGTAAACTTAATATTATTATTATTATATAGCGACGACACAGCGATGTCGTTATAGCGGTGAATTTCCAACTTGAATATGGTAGCTAGGGGTAGGTACGATCAGCCCTGTAGTCTCGGGCTATTAAGAATAGGACTAAAGTATTTTCTGCCTGTTGTACAAGGCGACTAACAGAATTCTTGGGTTCGTAAGCCTTGAGGGTGGGGCTTTCAGAGCTTAATAAGCAAGGCTTAGGAGAACGGCAAAACGGTGATCTTGTATTTGCCGTAGCACATCGTGAGTGTTAAGGAGGGCTTTGCCCTTCCGTGGGATGTTTTAGCAAGAGTGAAGAGGGGCGTTCCCTAGCAAATCCCGGTATCTCTTCTAATGCACTGAGGGAGACCACCGCGGAGGTTTTAGTGGGTAGAAGCACATAACCTTGTGTTCCCTAAGAAGCAGGGTATCATTAAAAAACATTTCGCTCGTGTTAAAAAAAAGGGGTAGATATGATTTTTTTTTTCTAATAAAGTACTATGAATTTAATTAACGATTGATATTCAAATAAATAAAATACTTTAGGTATTAAAACACATATATTGAATAATCATTAGCATTTTAATCACACCTTAGTTTAAGTACGCCGTATTACGTGAGTTTCCTAACTTAATTATTTAATAAGTGTCATATATCTTATGAAACTATTATCAATTGTCCAATGAATAAAATTTTAGTACATTAAGTTAATAATCGGTTTAGACTATTAACATAAAATGATGTGTCAGTCTTTACCATCTTCAGTTTCGCCTGGTTTCAACCAGCTGCACCCTGGGTTCTCTTCCCGTTACTAACACCCACGCAACTGCTTTCGAGGAAGGAATTTTGTAAAATTCATTCTTACCTGACGTCGAAACCGCAGATGCAATATCTCTACCAAATTTTGAGTGCTTACGTCTAATACTTTCGGAATTCTTGTGATGAGTCAATAAATATCCGAATATCTTATATTTATATATGTATATATACAATACCTCTTGTTATTTATATGTTCTATTTTAAATGTTCACATAGCCGGCATGATGTCCACGCATTTTCCTTTGCACGGTTCACGCCGCAACACCATGACTATAGACCATAATCAACAATGATCAAATAACTCTTAATACAACTTTACTGATTTTCAATATTAATAGATAATTATTTTGATCTTATGAACAAACCATGATAAATACAATGACCCGTTACTTCAACAATAAAATCTAGTGTAAAGGTTTTATTGCGAGCATTATACTTGCTATCAATAGACAGTTAAACACGATAACAGTAAAAAAATAGCATTTACATAAACTGTGTAAAGATCTTGTGCAATTTTACTTATCACAATCGACACTTTGTTGTATTATTCAAGGCAAAAACAGTGTAAACAACAATCAACGGTGATGGTTGCGTCGATATGAAGCTGGGGACGGTGTGAAAGATGAAATAACGTTTATTTCTAACATTAAATTGTTTATAGTCGTAATAGATTTAGATGAAATCACTTTTGATTGTATCGGCGTGCTGTTTATGTTCAAATGTCGCCGTTATCAGTCGGTTGGTTGGTGAGGTTTCAGTTTCTACTGTACAGTGGGCAGTATTCAGGTTCCGTAGTATCATGCGAATTATTAACGTGTGAACCAAATTTATTATTATCTTATATCCGTCCAATCCCGTGCTTGCACCTCTGCGAGTATACACCCTACTTTATATATATATATATATATATATATATATATGTACACAAATATTTTTTGGTGCAGTTTCACCTTTCTAGATGAACAGTACAGCAATCCCTTTGCAGATTACATATAAATATCAAATTTCAAGCAGTTTTCATAAAATTATTGGATCAGGAACCTTTAAAACAGAGACTTCGATTACGTTAAATAAATCTTATGAGTTTCAGGTAAAACATAAAAGTAAGTTTCCAAAGCGCTACTATAATTTTTTTTTCAAAAATATTTCACGATTTGTTCATGTATGTTTAAAGTATTCATGTTTCAGGGGTGTAAGGGGTTACGCACAACAATTTACGGGACCTAAGCCAACCTCACCTGGTCGTGGTGCACCCTGCTAATCCAAAAACGAAGCTCTGGGTCCCACCAACAAGCATTGGGCCAGCGTGGTGGGAAATGGCCCAAATCCCCCCATCTAAACCCTTAAAAACGATGGCCCCTACTGTTCGGCGGTAGCGGATGCCATGCTGACTGTATGTGGAGATCTTTAGGGTAGGCCTAAGTCCAACAGGGGATGTCTATCGGCTGATGATGATGATGATGATGATGACAATTCATGTTTCATAAGCATATATAGGGTGAAAGGTTAAGGTGTAAAAGATCTGAAGGGTCTAAAGTATATCTCGTATCCTATCTATCTATGTATGGAATACCCCATACAGAAGCAATGGTTCTGGAGTTAATTTTTTTTATATATTATTTAAAAAGTTCTCGATTTTCTATGAAAAACTTCGATAATTTTATTTCTTACTTATTTCTACACAAATTTTAATATAATAATTATTGTTTAATCATTATTTCATTACCAGTTCTAAGTTCGTAAGCGTACCAGTAGACGTAGTGTTGGGAGGTCTCCCACAAGGTGGACCGACGATCTGGTGAGAATCGCGAGAACTCACTGGATGCGAGCGACGCGGGACTAATCCACGTGGAGAGACCTATGTCCAGCTGTGGACGTCTATCGACTGATGATGGTAATGATGATGACGATGAAGTTCATTATTACTTACCGTTAACAAAGTAATACAGACGTTTTTCAAGTCCAACCGAGTTACAGTTGCAAGTAAAAACCGTTATAATGGAAAATTATTCATGTACTTTATCAAGGTCCTATTTGAATTGATTATTCTTCCATTTCAATTGTTCGATTGTTTCATTTTCACAAATGCCTGAATATTTACAGAATAAAGGGATAGATGTGTAATAACTGAATTCAATGATGATTATTATTTTAATGAAATGGCGCTGATGGAAACAATACGTCGAGTACACTTTCGCATAACTTTTGATTAGAGTGTAAATTGTTATTACGAAATGTTCAGCTCGACAATGGTACAAAAAGTGTGATCGATCATGAGGCACTTGGTTTTAACACTTAAGTATCAATAATCCCTTTCTATTATGTTATAAGTTAGATGAATGAATGCTAGTAAATCGTTCGATTTCATCCATTCTGAGGTAAAATCAATTGTAATACTCGCCGACCGTAACACAATAGAGAAAGTGTTATAGATCACTCTTTCATTTGTCTGATGACCTCTGAATTGCACCGTTTACCTTAAATAAACCTTCATTGTTAAAAGGAGAACACGCAAATTAGTTGCTATGTTATCGGTGTTAGATCTATTACAGCGGACAGTCAAGGTAGGTACCACCGCGGTGCCTGTTTTTTATGCAAACAGTACAGTGTTTTGTCCCTTTGTGCTACTGGTGGTAGCTCCTATTACTGCCACCAAACAATACTAAGCAAATATTATTTGTTCCGGTTCAAAAGGAGCTGTAGCTAGTGAAATTTCGTTTGTAACAAGACTTAACGTCTTATATATCATAGCTACGATTATAATCTGGTAAAGATCATATGCACAACATCTTAACTATTGCTAGCGATGAGTAAAGTTGGTTTTGTTTCTCTGCAATACTAAGAGAAAATTTACACGATCAAGACTAACACCAAACGTGTAGGTCTAAACAAGAAAATGAAAATTCCGTTAAAATGATGAGTTAAAATATTTATCATATAACTTAATTCTTCTCGAAACGAATTATTTTTGTCATTTGGAATTTCCAATTTGCTTCACTGGAGTTTAAAACTGAATATCAGACATAGTAAACTACCATTCCTTGGAAAATAGTATCTACAAGAATGTCGTCTACACACAGTAATGTTTGCACACTGCTGGACGGTGGCAGGAACAGGCGCTGTAATGATACTATACAAAGATCTTCAGCAAAAGAGATTTACTATCAGTGGACAATACATTAACAGCTACTATACATAATATCCTACTATTTTTTTTAAACTCTTTTCAATGTTTTCAAACTTGAAGTATTGAAAAAGTTGCAGATATTACAAATATTTTTTTTTATACTACGAACCGATGAGACGAACGGGATGTTCATCTGATGATAAGTGATACGCCCGCCCATAATAACGTGGCGTTAGTTGGGATGTTATAGATACACACTACATTGCTCTCGTCGCCTTGAGACAATTTGTTGTAGTATCGTTACCTTAGTAATTACACTAGCTACAGCTCTTATCAAACGGGAATATACAAGTGTTTGCACATTGCTGTTTGGCGGCAAGAATTCTGGCTGTTGTGGTAACTACTTAGACGAGCTCCGGCAACAGAGACCTATGACCAACAAAGTTAATAATATAATATAAAAATATACATTAAAGCTGCGTCATTAAAAACTTTCATAAAAAAAATATTAGAAAAAAATCCAAATATCAGATAAAATGAGTGAAACAAAGACTGAAAACGCAAGACCAAGACTAGAAGTTTTTCAGCAAGATCGAATTCGAACAGACAAGGTGGTGGTTGTTTACTGGTGGTAGGTCTACGTTGCCGGAGATCGTCTAGATGTGTAGTACCGCAGCGCCTATTTCTGCTGCCTAACACTAGTATCCAAACATTACTGTGTTCCGGTTTAAAGGGCGCTGTAGCTAGTGAAATTACTGGGGTAATGAGACTTCAAATCTCGTTCGAAGATAACGCCGCGCTGTTATGGGCGGGCGTATCACTTACCATCAGGTAAACGTTCCGCCGATCTCGTTGTTTAATTGAATAAAAAAAGACCAGGACCTACACCAAGATTGTTCAAGTCTTGGTCTTGTTCCTGCTTTGCTCATCACTAACCATCTCTATTTTGACCCGTATCAAATGTTATCACTTACCTATATCTCCTGGCGTAGAACCACCCGTTTTTTAATTTTGTTACTGTTTACCTGTTTTATCAGATTCTATTGATTAATAATTAACTTTACTACATTAACTTAACTGTGGAATGTGTTTACATATATCGATTTAATAAAGGTAAGGTTAAATGTCGATATTGTCAGTCCATGTTGAAAGACCTGGTTTTTATACGAATAAAATTATATATTAACTGGAGGTAGGTCCTTGTTGAGGGAGACCGTCTAGGTAGGAACCGCCGCAGCGCCTATTGCAGGCCACAAACAGTAGTGTGCAAACATTATCGTGTTCCGGTTTTAAGAGCGTTGTTCCCTTTTTTTTTGATCCGCGCGGGAAGTCTTCTTAAAAGATATCTTGCTTCTGTAGGGAAGAGACAAGGTTATATGGGGCTTCTATCCACTAAAACCCCCTCGATGGTCTCCCTCAGTGCATTAGGAGGGGCTCCTGGATCTCCTACGGATCGCCTCGGTGCTCCCCTGCACTCTGGCTAAAACATCCCACGGAAGGGCAAAGCCCTCGTTAGCACCCACGCTGTGCTACGGCAAATACAAGATCACCGTTGTACCGTACTCCTAAGGCTCGTTTATTGAGCTCTGAGGGTCCCCACCACCCTCAAAGCCCACGAACCCGAGGACCCTTTTAGTCGCCTTGTACTACAGGCAAGGAATACCTTAGTCCTATTCTTAATAGCTCGAGACTAGAGGGTTAAGAACGTTATACCTAGTGCCCTAATTGGAGTAACGCGACTTACTGCATGTTAATTAATAATACATATATATTTATCTCGATAGAGGACATGAAAAACTTACAAACATACAAAATTAAATAATTTCAATTTTTTAAGAAATCATTACCACTATAGTAATCTTGTCTCAAGACGACGAATATAATGTGCTGTACTATCCTAACAAGGGTCACGTTGTTATGGACAGGCGTAATACCACTTTGTGCTCATCGCTTTAAGACATAAGATGTTAAATCGCGTTACCCCAGTTAGATCACTAGTTTCTGAGGAGGATAATGACTGGACGTGGTCTCTTGAGATAGTACTTGCGAGGATGGTAAGGAGTGCATAAAACAGACCCCGGGCTATCACAGCATAGCGTTAGAGAAGCCGCGGTTGCGTTCCGAACGGATCTCTTTTGACCTCTCCAAACGTTTAAAAAGACTGTCGAGAGGTTTTTAGTGAGTAAAAATCTCTACATAACACTACCTTCCCCCTGAACACTAAGTATCTTTTCTAAGATTTCCCCCCGAAACAATAATAATAGATCCTTAGCTATAACGCCCTTAAAACAGGACCACAGTACTGTTTACATATTACTCTTTGGCGGGTGCAATAGGCGCTGCAGTGATACCTACCTGGTCGGTCTCCGGCAACAGAGACCTACTACCAGTAAACGTAGATATTTATGTCATCATTACATAATTCAATGATATGGAATAATAGTCTATTTTAAATGAACTACATTATTTCATGGTTCCTATTAAAAATAACTGTAATTTTTTTTTCAGCTCTATAATAATAATTTTTACAATCTTATCATTAAAAAGATCACAACTTGACCAGTCTAGTAATAGTTTGTAAGTTATACTTCTTTTTCTTTTTTGTGTGTTTAATGGCTTCGTTTTTATAAGTCTGCCAATGTTATAAATTACGTTTAAAAAAATATATGGCTGTTGAGGCGTGAACTTCTTCCTTTTTAGTGATAAAAAAAATAACCTAAATGGAAATGATTACGTTTGAGAAGCGACCGTTGATATATCTTAAAAATCAAGTATTATTATTTTTATTAAGATTAATATAAATGAAGTAATAAAGTCGTGATAGCTCAGTTTGTAAGACGGTTGTAGACGCTGTACGTCTCGCAGCGGGTTCGATCCTGACCGAGCTTGTGCTTCCAGTGAAGGAAACCATCGTGCGGAAACCGCATAAAAAGAAGCTTTCTTCGTCATGTGCAATCCAATTAATTAGTGTGTTGGATAAATGATCTTCATTCTTTTTTCCTGAAAATACCAGCAGTGGGAATATTAAGTGGGCTGTTCTTTAATTTATTCCGTTATAAAGATACAATAAAGTTGTTATTATAAATACAGCAGCAAAATGCAGTAAAAGCAACTTATACATGTATTATGATAATTAGCGATTTACTGTTGCCGGAAACTGATAACCTAACGCCTATTCTGCCGCCTAACCTTATTGTTTTCCAGTTTTAAAAGCGTTGCAGCTAATGTGTGGTAACGAGATATGGCAACATGTCTTAAGGCAATTTATATGGTAATTGCAATGGGGTGATGTACATACCATCCCAACTACCACCACATGATTATAAGTAATTTGTCATCAGGTGAATATTTAGTTTGTTGAAAAAAAAATGCTAATTAAATTATTTTTTTTAGTTTAAGACAGAAAATTCAAAATGTATGAATTTATTTCGAATAAAATTTATTAGGATTTTTATAAGTGATTGAAAATGTATTGATAGAATAAAACACACACACACTAGTGCGTTGTGATTGTATACATTGCATATTACTCACACTAAGAAATCTATCACGGGCTACGCACACATACACGCCGCCATGTGGTTACAGTAACGCTGCATCAGTGTGACGCGTTGTTGCACGCGATCGGATGGAAATGCAACACGATGTTGGGGCATTTATTCGTGCTCTATATCTATTCTTAATTATTTGCTTGCTATCACACGTATTAGAGTATTTATATTAAATATATACATTTCGGCGAAATGCATGGTTGATGAAAAACATTGCTATGCCATATGATAAACATATATTGTTTATGTTCATTACGGTATACACTGTAATGGTGTAAGAACATGTGAAATTAAATTAAAATAGTATGTAACTTTCTCATATTCACCTTGAAGATAATCAAATGTCGGACAACGAGATACGTCACACTGTAATGATATTAAAAATTAATGTGATTTTGTTTTTTTTTAGATAGAAGATTTTACGTGACGATAAATAAAAAAGTTACTAGAGTTAAGGAAAACTGATACTACTTATATATTATTCTAGTCGCAGTTATTGATGTATTTGTTAGTACATAAAGAAGATAGGCCTTTGTTTTATTAGGTAAAGGTAAAATGTTAGAATGAGGAGTTGCATGTAATGCACAGCAATAAATGCAGTCGCATAGCAAGGTGGGGCGGGGCGGTGGGGCGGCGGGGCGGCGGGGCGTTCGCGGCCGGTGGCAGTCGCATCGTGACCGCGCGTCGCGCTGTTTGTGTGATACCTTCGTCACGGGAAGACGGCGCAACGCCATCCCGCCATGGTGTCCGTTGGCGCGTGGAGGCGCAGGTCAAACGCCGAAAGCGATGACCGCACGGAACCCGGTGCTTCCAGTTCGGGAGTGCCCCGTGCGCCGCCCAACTGTGCTCGTTGTCGCAACCACCGGCTCAAGGTCGAGCTGAAGGGCCACAAACGTTACTGCAAGTACCGGTATTGCACTTGTGAGAAATGCCGCCTGACAGCTGATAGACAACGCGTGATGGCGATGCAGACGGCTCTACGGCGTGCCCAGGCCCAAGACGAGGCCCGCGCGAGAGCGCTCGAACTCGGCCAGCAGCCGCCTGGCATCGAGCTGGAGCGCCCTGAACCGCCTATAGTGAAGGCGCCGAGGAGTCCGGCGGTGCCGGCGCCACCGCCCCCGCGTTCCATGGGCTCCTCCAGTTGCGACTCCGTGCCTGGGTCGCCGGGTGTATCGCCGTTCGCCCCACCACCACCATCGGTGCCGCCACCACCGACGATGCCGCCACTCCTACCGCCGCAACAGCCCGGTTAGTACAACCGTTTTATAACTTTCAATTTATGTTAAGTTGCTGTCAATCTTTCAGTTTGTGTATACTGGGTGGTTAGGTCTCTGTTGTCGAAGACCGTCTGGGTAGGTATCACCGCAGCGCCTACATCTCCCGCCAACCAGTAGTGTGCAAACATTACTGTGTTTCAGTTTGTAAGGAGTTGTAACTAGTGAAATTACTTAGATAAAGAGACTTAATATCTTATGTCTCAAGGCGACGAGCGCAGTGATGCAATGTATATCATCCTTACTAGCGCCACGTTGCTATAAGTAGGCCTATCACTTACCATCAGGTGACCGTACCGCTCGTCTCGTCTCTTCATTGTATAAAAAAAAAACCTGATTCTCCCGCGCAATCGATCTATATCCGCTGGCTTACATGGATAAGTGATTTATATTATTAATAATGAAAATCTTTATAACCTGTACTTAGTAATGCATGTGGATAGAAATAGAATACTACTACTACTTATTAGTCGGATAACGCCCACTGCTGGGCACATGTCTCTCTCAAGGATGTCCACGCCGATCGGTCCTGCGCCTTGAATAACACAGCTTCGTAAATATTAGATTAGGAAGTCGTGAGTTACTATGCAGAATTGTTATCTTAGCCTGTTTGACCTGAGATGCCGTTTTCATTTGCATGTAAGCAAGCAGCTTCATTTTTCAGGAGTTATTTATATATTTGTATCTTTTCAGAACTGTTAACATTTATTTTAATCACAATACTAATTTAGACAATCTAACTTTTATATATTTAACATCTTTCCGGTTTGAATGTAATATTTATATTACACATTTATATAATTGTATATATATAGATTATCTATAATACTTTAAACTTGAATTTTTGCACGCAAAATGTTTTATATAATTATAATAAAAAAATTTACAATAATTGTTATACGCACTGCATTATGAATTGATAACGCTACTGATAAAGGTCATCAGTAGTAAGTAATTTATCATCAAGAACAGTGAAATGTTTTTTTTTTCTTACTTTTACATTTTATATGCAGGCAATAATTTGGTCTATTTTCCGTTTATATTGTTAAAAGATATTAATAATAAAACATAAAGTAATTTTTTTTTTCTATTATATATGATCATGATTTTGGTTTAATACTATCGATTTTTAAACACTCATATATAACTTAAAATTTTTATTAAAATCGATGTATAGAAATAAAGAGATTATTATTAACAAGTGAAATAATGTTATATAATAAGAAATTATTTTTTTCTTATATATAACTACAAATAGTAAAAACATGGATATTATATCTTATTTATTATTCTTAAGTTATCTTTCAAATTTACTTAGCTAATGTGTCCGTTGTTAATATTACTTTTAGGCGTATTACGAAGCCGTCGGTGTAGATTTTCCGTTAAACGTATAAAAGTAAATAATATTTCTTTACTTTAAAGTTTATTTATTTATTTTACTTTATATTAACTTACGCAATGAGAAAACGTTACAATGTATCTATAAAATATTCTCTTTGATGATGATGATGATCTTTTATACGTACGTTCATAAATACTTAGTATTTCATTATGTATCTGTATTTTTGTTGTTTGTTTTAATTATCTGTATTTTATGGTTCTTATTATATAGTTTATAAAAATATTAACAGATTATTTATAGTATTTTTAATCTATAATCATTAACACATAAACAACAGTTTGCTTTTATCTAAATTCACATCCGACGATTTCTAATCGAATTATTATGTTTAAAATAATAATAATGTTTTAAAATTTTTCTGCTTATTAAAGCAACCTGAATATGATCTCAACAATTTAATTTGTTTATTATTTATTTATTCATTGCACTAAATATGTGGATAAAGTTGTTAATTATTAATACTTACATATTTATTTCGATAGAGGATATGCAAAACTTACAAACATACAAAATGAAATAATTTAAATTTTTAAAGAAATCATTACTATCATAGTTATTTTTAAAAAGCTTTAATTAATGTATTTTTGCTTTGAATGATTTGCCATATATATTTTTTTATTCTTTTTTTATTTTACTTTTATACATTATTAAACAAGTTCTATTGAATTTAATTCTATATCACACTTCAGAGTTTAGATTATCTGTATTTTATTAATTAACAGAGTAAATATAATATTTTTAATCGTTAATAAATAACAGACTTCTTAATGAATAAATCACATAGTTTTTTTTTTTAAATAATTATAGATTCTCATATACATATGTCAAGTAAATGAAATGATAATAACGGTAAGATTGAGGTTTATAAATTGTATTATCGTTAAGAAATACTTTTCCAACAAATATAATATTATGTTATTAGAAAAAGAGTATGGTAAAAATTTACTAGTGGTAGGTGCTTGAATTTACCACCTAAGTGGGTTGTGGGGGGTGTGCAAACATTACTATGTTGCGGTTTGAAGGGCGCTGTAGTTAGCAATATTGAAGGTTAAGTAGTTTTAAATTATTAAGTCTCAAGGTGACGAGTGCAATGGTGCTGTGTATACAATCCTAACTAGCACCCTATTGTTAGGGGCGGACATATGATTTAAAATCAAGTGAACATCGTTCCTATTTGATTCGTTTAAAAAAAAAAGATATATTTTTTCTATTTTTTAACCAAATGTACATTATTCATGTTAACATAAAATATTACATCGTCATCAATATATACATATATACACATATATTTAAATATATCTCTATAATATAACTTTTAAGCCAATTAATGCTGGAAGAGGTCGGAAAATTATATAATGCGCTGTGGGTTTAAGTATTTAGTAAACTTTTTAAATAAACATACTTTTTTTGTTTATATTACACATGATATAATACATGAGAAATACATAAAAATACTAAACACATAAATATAATTTCTTTTTGAATTAAATAGATAAAAATGATCTGAAATATATAGATTTTTCAACAAATAACAGGAAGGGTCGCACAGGATGTTCAACGGGTAGTAATCAATACTCGCCACCAGCAAAACGGGGTGCTAGGCAGAGTGCATTTTATGAGCATAATTATTTTGAGTGTCTTTTTGTAATAAAGAAGTATTTTCCGTTTCGTGATAGTTTATCTGCAGCTCGTCGTTCTTAGGCTCTTGATCTTTCTGTATTTTGTAGTAGTCGATAATTTTGGATGAAATTTTACTACTATGTTTACTTCATTGATTCAAATATTTAAATTTTTCCATCGGTCTGTTCGGTAAATATGGTTTCAATTACAAATTTAAACGACGAGTAGAAGATTTGAATATATTTTTTTTATATTTTTTTAAGCATTTGAATCTAAGTAAATGTACAGTTAAAATCTTTGAGGTGGGAAATTAAGGCCGCGGACTAGAAGTAGGTAAATTTCTAACAATTTTAAAGGGGATTTTTTATTAGTTAGATTTATATTAGTTAAACGTATAAAGGGTATTTCCCTAGTTCCTTTTAAATTAAATTCTTCTTAAGGTGCCTCCGAAACTAGCGGAGGAAGGCGGTTGGTTTGCGAGGCGGTCCAGTTGGGCGTCACTCGCAATTCCGGTCTACTCTTGATGAAATAAGTTAAAACTTCGTATTAGATAGTAAATTTACAAAATAATTTAAGTCATGAAATATGAAATGATTTACAATTAATTCATCTTACTTAGATATTGAAATTACTACATATTTTTAAGATATTTACTTAACCGTCGGTATAACTCTTTAAGGTCTAGACCAACATAATGTTAGGTTAGTTTTATTTTATTTACTTATGTTGTACAAAAGCAAAAAAAATAAGAAATGGCTTTGTTATAACGTATATAAAATGATAATTTTTATGCTTTGTTTATTTTAGAACCTTTATTATTAATGTTTATAATCATTTCTTATCTTAAATTATAGAATACTATTCAAGATATATCATCGGCGGAATTTTTGATCTAAACACTTAATTGGTACTGAATGAGCTAATGACAGGATCTATACATTAAATATATTTATTAATGATCAAATTAAAACTAAGGTAATCAAACGTAATTTATTTTAAATCAATGTTATCCGATATGTTTAAAGTAATGATGATCTAAAGAGTGTAAAGTTAGTTTAAGTGTATAGATGCGAAATAACTATTTTGCGATACTACTATAAAAAAAATGGAGCAAGTTATAAGTGTCCCGGTGGTGGGATATAGACGTCGGTGTTCAACTCGAAACAAAAGGGGATAAGGTTACCAAACAGATACCTGTCGTGCCCTCCACATGACTTGTTTCACGCTGTATTATCTTCTTAACGGAGGACCAAGATTTAATTTAGAAAACACAAGGTGCTTTCTCTCGTTTATCTATTGTTATCTCATGATATTGTCTCTTCACGGTCACTAAATATTTGTTCGTCTTCATACTATAGGCGAAACAACTGTGTACTTTATTGTGGAAGTAACTTATAACGACCAACTTATGATAACTTGTAAACTGAACGATGCTGTTATGGTGGCAGTTTTATAATATAATGGTGATATAGAACAAGGCGACGATTGTCTGGATAAATTGATTGTCGTTGGGAACATCGAAGGCCGAAGATCATTCGGCCGTGCACCAACTAAGTGGACCGAACAGGTTAAAGACTGGTCGCCTTCTAAATTTTACATAGTCGTAAGAGATGCGTCGGACAGGAATTCTAGCAGTGACCACGATCCTCAGACATGAGGGAACGACACTAGAGAGAGATCGAACAAGTGAGGTCCGACAGAACCGGACTTTATCCTTCAAGCTCCATTAGTACGTAGTACCATTAAACCAAGGACTAATCACCCTGGACCAAACTAGCTGAATCATTTATAAAAAAAAATTACAGTATAGGTTAAAAACTGTGTATATATATATTATATATCCTTATAAGAAAAGGTGTATTACTATTACTAGTAAACTTTTATTATAGTGTTTCTCTTAAAACATATACGGCATGTTTCTTGTCCAAGTGTACGTATGAGGAGCAACTCTGAGCTGATGACTTTGTGGTTAATGTTTTTTTTTATAACAAAGTAATCTCGAATTAAGTGACCTTTAAAGTGGAACATCGAATCGGGAGCAGACGTCACACTGCGTAATGTAGAGCGGTATCGCGGCGATACAAATAATGCATTTTGTTTCAATATAAACATACAAATGTTATCATACTCACCTCTGTTGACAGACTGCCTCCTTATCAGTTGCAACTTTGATTACTGTCGTTTATATCTTTACTGATGTAACAGACTCAAGATATAATATCGCGTTGCCCGGTGGGAGTATGAGTGTCATTGGGGTCATTAGGTTAGAACCTATATTCACGTATGCTAATAATTTACTAGTCCGAGTAAAATTGGTCTTGGTCATGTAATCTATCATTAGCTCTTTCGCAAGACCAATGATCAAGACCAGGCCCAAAACCTAGACATACCTATTATGCAAGACCAAGACCAAACGTGCAGGACTAAATGAAATAATTACAATATCGATGAAATGATAAGTTAAAGTATTAATCGTAACTTAAACATATGCTTTTCTTCTGGAAATAAAATATTTAATATATTATAAGACTGAATATGCAAGTTCAATACCAAGACCAAGACTGAACAGACAGGGCCGACACCAATACCAATGTCTTGTTCTTGCTTTGCTCATCGTCACTGTTATATCACTATTCGTCGTCCTCGGAGATTGTCCTTGGTAAACAACGCAGCTCCTATCCCCTCCGCTGAACAGTGCTGTGTAAAATTTAGTGTTCCGGTTTTAAGGACGCTGTAGTTATAAAATAAATGTAGTCGAGGCTGAACATCCTATCGTTCAAACTAGCAGCACATTGTTGTGGGCGGGCGTATTACTTGCCATGAACGTCCTGTTGAATAGAAATATGCTAGAACATTTTGCAATTGTCCTTCTCGTCAGCCGGATAACGCCTACAGCTGGGTATAGGCCTCACTCAAGGATTCTCATTGAGGGAGAATTGGGCCCACCACGCTAGCCTAGTGCGGGTTGGTGGGTGGTCCCCGTCTGTTGTTTATCAGGGTGCATCGCGTGCGATTGAAGTTGAATTGGGCTCCGTAAGATGTTGAGCGGAACCCCTTACACCTCAACAACCCCAAATGTCTTAATAAAATTATAATATTTTTTGAATACTATGTATTAGTAGTACAATATATGAAATTCGTAAGCGTTATTTTATTCGCTCTTAATAGGATAAAAGGGGTTGAAAAGTAGCGCTGCTCGGAAATAATGTCCCAATCAGTATCAGCTGAGCCGCTTCCTTTGCTGTAGTCGGTAAATAAAAACTTGTATGTATATTTAATAAAGTGATTTTTATTTATCTAATTACTCTCAAAAGATTTTCTTTCAACATTCCCTTGGTTTGAGATTGTATAGATGTAAAGGATATTGATGTTAAAGTATTTGTTAATTTTAAGAATACTCTATAAACGAAATCTATATAAAATGCAATTATAACTTAAATTGTTTTTTTTTTTATAATAAACCAGTTTGTTCATCATTAGCAATTGTGAATATTTTTATTATATATTCACAATTTGTATGATATTGAATATATATTATCTCAATTACTTTGACCTGAGGACAATATTGGCAAAACTAGTAACGGACAGTATCTTAATATATTCAGTGTTTCGATGTCGTGATATCTTCTTTGTTTTAAATATTTAACTGTAATTAAATTATTTAGCTGACTAAAAAGTTTAGGGTGTATTTTAGAGATTTTTTTTTTTTAATAATGTCAGACATTATTGATAATTGATATGAATTTTTTTAATACAATATCAAATCAACAGTATTCTACAACGCCTTATCACAAGGTAATAAAACCGATAAAAGAAATATTAATGTGACTACTGCTCGTCCTTGATTTTACTCATTAATTATTAATATAGATAAAGATAACATTTTCTTTATTAACTATAAGGTCTAATTATAAAATATTATATATTATTATAAGGTAATGAAGCTTAATATTTTATAATAAGCGGTATATTCGTGCGCTATAAGTTTTTTTATGATGCCTATTAGCAGAGCTGACTGTACTTAAAAAAAAAAAGTTATTTGCCTACATTTGGTGGTATATTAGCAGTATTAAGAACTTATTTATGATTTATTATGCCAGGTTTCATGGTATGTTTAAAGTTTAGTAATGGCTGAGCGAGCGCCCATCAAAATGGTTGTTTACCTGGGTAGCTCAACTCCGTTTTAAGTTGGCGAGGGAAAAAACCGGCAACGCCCAACGGAGCCCACATCGTTCTTCCTTACTGTTGTAATAGCTTCATTATTTCTCTGTCTCGCTTACTCCTCAAGTCTATGGCCCGTAGGGGGTGAGGCGTCGCGATAGGCCGGCTCGCAGGGGAGCGATTGAGAGGGGGCTGAAATAAACTTAAGCTTAAAGTAGGCGGCATGTAAATGTCAGTAAATATAGCAGACGGCTTTTATGTACATTCAAGACATTCCCCTTTAATGATTTACGTTTTTTTTTTATTATATTTGTTATTCGTTTTATATGTGAAATAACAATTAAAAAGTTGTTATATTATAGTGTAACAGCAATTAAATGATATAACAATAATTTATTGAAGTATTTATTATTGGTGGTGATATTGTTTAAGTATGGTAGTTATTTCTGCCGCCATTGATTGTGTGCTTAAAAATAGGTAAAATTATACCTAAATAAATATTAAAAAATATATAAATATTTTTTTTTATAGATAAATTATTGGGGTGTTGGTGTAAAGGTTAAAAATTTTATCTCATAGCGACAAGTAGAATGTGATATATTGTATATCATTCTAGCTGGTGCTATATTATTATGGGCAGCTGTTCTTACTTAGGTAAAATTACAAAAGGCATAACATGTCAATAAATAATTTTTTTTTTGTCTTTATTTCATTATATGAAGCGACTCCACGAGCGAAAAGTTCACCTAATGTTAAGTGATCATCATAATCATTGTCATTACCCAACAGCCATCCAAGGCAAGGCATAGGCCTCCCCCAAAGATCTCTACATCGATCGATCTTCCGCTGCCCGCATCCGGCTGCTTCCCGTGACCTTCACCAGATCGTCTGACCACCTAGTGGGGGGCCTACCAACACTGCGTCTTCTCTCTCTCGTTTTTAAGACCTTGTAAAGTGGTACGCCCGCCCATAACAACAGGGCGGTACTTAATATGATGCCGAGGACATAATATGTTGAGTGTTGTTACTCCAGTAATTACACTATATACTGCACCTTCCAAATCTTAACACAGTAATGTTTGCCGTCTGAAATAGGAGCTGTGGTGGTACCTAGCCGGTCTCCGGCAACAGAGACCTACCACCAGTAATTTTAACTATATTAATATTAATTATTGATAAGACGTTAAAAGCTACACTCAAAAGGTATCTTAATATATCAGCTGAGAGCTTCGAAGGCTTCATACCAACTTACACATATTACTTAGCTTACATAAGTCGCGTGAAGTTAACACAATTACTAATCATTTCATGCAAACTTCGCTCTGGTAGATTAAAGCATGTTACTTAGTAAGGACGTACGCTTGCGCTTGTGCGAAGTAACTTAACTGAAGAAACATTATTATGTTAAGTATATGTTTCATTAAAATATATCTAAGTTTCTGTAATATTTCACTGCTTATGAAGTAGCTGAATGAGATTTTAATAAGCTCAAAACATACCACCGCAACTTCTACTAGTAATAAACAGCAATGTGATAACATTACTGTTCCGGTTTGAAAGGTGTTGCTGGCGGTTAGTACATGTAGTATATATGACACTGACTATCGGAATAGTGTTTCGCCACCAAGTGAATGTTCGTCTGGTCTCGTCGTTTCGTTTATAATGTACGAGCTATTACTAGCTGTTCTCTGCTTGCTTTGCTGTCTGTAACACCCCCGCAACACCCTTTGGGGAAGGAATTTGATAAAATCCATTCTTAGCTGTACTCTAAATAGCAAAAGCATCATCTCTACCAAATTTTGAGTGTTTATGTCCAATAGTTTCAGAGATGTCGTGATGAGTTAATAAATCTACAGATATCTCCTGTACATACAGATAACAAGTAATCAATTTATTTTCTATGTTTCATTCAGACAATTATTACTATTTGGTATAAAGGCATTAAACATAACTCCAAAAAGGATCAGCTTCATCAGGTTACCACCAACTCTATTGCCAGATACCTTTTAGGTAGGTACCACAGGACCTTTCATTTCTGCCATCAAATAGTACTCTGTAAATAATTTTGTTTTCCAGTTTGAAGGGTGGTATTGCTAGAGAGATTGTTGAGAGATCTTATCTTGTCATCATGATCATCATCAGCCGATAGACGTCCACTGCTAATCATGGGCCTTCAGCAAAGATCCCTACATCGATCGATCGGCCCTGCCTGCATCCAGCGGTGTCTCGCAATCTGCCGGGCATTATCAGCCGTCGCTTGTAGGGTGGGAGGATTTGGATCATTTTCCACCACGCTGATCCAATACGGTCTCAAAGTAACTAGCACAGTATGTTGTTGTGTATAACATACTAACTAGGGAGCAAGTTATATGCAAAGAGGCAGGTCGAATAAAAAAAAAAATGTTCTGAGCAGAAATATCTTTGAAGGGTCAACGTCTTTCTCGTCCCTTCGCTTTGTGTAATTAAAAAGAAGAGAGCTTATAAGCAACTTAAAAATTAAATTCTTTGATTGGAATAAGTAAAAAGTTATCGGCTGAGAATGGACACACACCGATCTTGAGCGATACGGTCCTAATGATGTCCTGTGTGGTCGTTATTGCGCGTTTATACATCGCCAAATAGCTTCACGTACCACACTTTTTCGTACGACATTGAAAATATGCTGCGCTTTAGAGAATACGTAATGTTATTGCGGTATAGGGCCTTTGTGGTTGTAGACCATATTGCTATGATTTACATATTATATTTATTATTTAATACGTTAAAACCCCTGAAAACAACTTATAGATTTTATATGGTAATTTTTTTTTTTTATTATATTTATATACGTTCTTGTTTTATATAAGTGATGAACTGGTGGTAGGTCTCCGTTGGCGGAGAACTACCAATTAGGTAGGTAGTTAGGTACAGTACGCATATATTTCTTTGTTCTGGTTTGAAGGGCGTTGTAGCTAGTGAAATTACTCGGGTAACGATTTTTAATATCGTGTCTCCATGAGACGATCACAATGTGGTGTTGTGTATGTCATCCTAATTAACACCTTGTTGTTATGAGAGAGCGTATCACTTATTATCAGGTGAACGTCTTGCTCGTATAGTCGCTTCGCAAAGTAAAGAAAAAATTGTCAATATATTATTTAATAAGGGATGCTATTTTTTGTATTCAACGATGCAAATGGACCAGCGGGATGCTCATCTGATAGCGAGTAATAGTCTTGCAAATAACAATGTGATTGTTATTAAGATGATATACACAGCATCGCATTGTGCTCGTCACCATGAGACAACATTTTTAATTTCGCTACAACAGTAATCTCATTAGCTACAACGCCTTTCGAACCGGAACGCATACCTAGACAGTCGCCGGCAACCGAGATTAACCACCAGTATTGTGGTGATTGTTAGGATGATATACACTACATTATACTGCGTACGGACACCTTGAGATATAAGATGCTGAGTGTTATTACTTCAGTAATTTTTAGCTACATTTACAAATCGAAATAGTAATAACTGTAGACATCTGTTTGGTGATAGTAATAGCTGTGGTGGTACCTATGTAGACCGTCTCCAGTAACAAAGATCTACCACCAGTTAATATTGGTTATATTGTCACTTATTATACATTACTGGAGGATGGCCGTCAGATATGTTAATTTGTACCTGTCTTGAACTATATGGAACAGTTGCCCAACACTGGTGATACCCGTCCACTCCCTTTTTTTGCAGCCAGGATTACAATTAGATAACCATTGATCAGTGAAGATAAACAAGTAGTTTTTTATAACCTACATAATACCTTAATATATATTAAACAGATATTTGTATATGTTAATGAAATATTTTATTCATATACATATATAGAGGTGTAAGGTTTCTTGCACAACAACTCACGGGATCCAGACCAACCTCACCTGCTAGTGGTGCATCCTGCTAATCAACTAACGAGGCTCTGGCCCGCATTGGGCCATTTGGGAGAGGTCTATATCCAGTGGACGTTATCGGCTGATGATGACGATGATATATACGTATATATATTATTAATTGTATAAATATAAATAATTCATATTTGATATACAATTGCATGTAAGTCAAATTTCACGCTACTGTCTGGGTTTCGGTTTCAGTTATCCAGACGGTCACCGGCAACCGGGGAATAAATAGAAAAATTGATATATTTACAAAGATTATATTAACACGAAAGTTTCGCGGTTTCCATATGTATTTATTAAGCTATATTTAATGATAATATATAGTGATAATAAACACCACTTCTAGTTCAATCGTTCTTAATTGGACTCCGCGGAGACTATATATGTCTTGAATAGCACTTAAGTTTTATTACTGTACACACGTGTGTAGTATACGTAGTTTAATTTTTTAATTTAATTTCTTATAGAATTGCTTATAAGTTGTTTATGGTCCATGATTGCAATGTATATTTACCCGCTGTTGTGATTTTGTATCTACTGTATAAGTTTCATAATTGAAGCGGCGAGGTATGTTCTATAATTACGAAGTTTACGTTTGCGAAGTACTTAATAAATTCTACTGGTGCTTTAGTATTTGTTGCTGTTGTACGTCTTGATCTAGGTCTTCTGACTTCTATACATGGTCCTTTTTGCTTTTTTCTCGATATAGTATAGCGTATCATTTGTTAAATTTCAACACATCATCCTTATGTAAATGACATAAAAAAATCGTCTTTTCATCGTTCTTGCATTCGCATGAACATATTTGCATATGTTTATGTATTTTTAGAATACATAAAATGTTATAAAAGAAGAGTAATTATTGAATTTTGTAATATTGTTTTTATGCAGCGAAGTGACGAGATGAAGGACGTTCAATTGATGGTAAGTGATACGCTTGCCTATAATAACGTGGGACTAGTAAGGACGGTATAGACTGCACCACAATGCGTTCCTCGCCTTGAGACACAGGATGTTGTTTTGTTACCCCGGTAATTTCACTAGTTAGATCACTTTCTATTTAATCTAATTTTTGTTACTAGAATAGCAGAGAATGAAATAATTTTTTTATTATTTCTTTTTTATTCTATTGGGAACACAGTAATGTTTGGCGACAGAAGTGAGAGCTGTGGTGGTACCTACCTTTTTACGATCTCGCCAACGTCGGCTGCACCGCGTAGCCTCGTCTCGGGAGAGAGACCTTAATCTTTCCACCACTGTAAGGGCGTGCCGGAACATATAGCGCGCCCTTCTCTAGGTCTCTTATTACCGCCTCGGCGACGGATTTCTCGAATACGTCATACAGAGGCCATAGGAGCCAAGGGACGTAACTCTCCTGACTCCTACCGGCCACCTCAAGTCGAACGGGTACATTCCTCTTAGCTTCTCTTAGAGTTGCCGTGGTACCTAGCAAAATGGTCTTCGGTAACAGAGACCTACCACTAGTATTAAATATTGAAATTATCAATGATCATATCATTAAAATTTATTGTTCTATTTTTCCGTTATCTACAGTGTTTAAGTATTGATATGATTGTTGAAGAGTGTAAGGGTTTCCGCACAACAACTCACGCGATCCTAATCAATCTTATCTGCTCGTGGTGCACCCTGCTAATCAACAAACGAGGCTCTGGCTCCCATCAATCCGCATTGGGCCAGCGTGGTGAAAAATGGCTCGAATCCACTCGATGTGGGAATATTTGGGGGAGGTCTATGTCCAGCAGTGGACGTCTTTCGGCTGATGATGATGATTGTTGATAGCTTTGTCTGAACTCACCCCACATTACTTTATTTAAGTGTTCAAATGGTACTATCGGCCTGTTAGGGTCCTATGTTGTTATTACGTTTATGAACTGTCGGTTTGTTATCTTAATTGAAGAAATAAAAAAAAAAAAAAATCTGTTTCAGAAGTTATATCGTGGCTACGTTAACTGATAACATAAATTCCAACTTTGGTCTCGGTGCTTGCAGACGGTGAAGATTTATTAAAGCCCTCGTGTACGTTTAACGGAGGTTCAATACTTTTTACCGGTTCCCAGTATTGGCGAACGCTGACGGCACGCTGACGATTTATTAAGTATTGTTGTATTTTTGTGATTATTTGATTGCTCGTTATACGGTTATAATAAAGCCGAGGTGCCTAACGATAATGACCTGCTAAAGGATAATAAAATTTTTATTGAAACGTAATGGCACGGCGACGCGCCGTCTGCGCCCGTACAGTGTACCACGTGGATAAATATGTCAACAGTACAGCGCGCTACTGAAATATTAAAAAAAATATATTTCAGTATGTTATTCCTATATATCCTATAGGTCCTATTTTTTTTATTCAATAAGCAACGAGGAGAGCGAGACATTTACCTAATGGCAAGTGATACGCCCCTCCATAACAATATAACGTTAGATAGTTATACACAACACTGCTTCGCGCTTGTCGCCTTGGGACATAGAATGTTTTTTTTATAGGAAGGGTAAACAAATCATCGAGCAGTTCTCTTGGTGGAAAGTGGTTATTGGAGTCCATGGACAGTCGCAACACCAGAGGGGTCGCAGCTGCGTTAGCCACATTTAAGGAAATGATACGCTCTTTTCTTGAAACACTCCTATGTTTAAGTTTCGTTACCTGGGTAATTTCACTAGCTACAACGCACTTCAAACCGGAACACAGTAACGTTTGCACACTACTGTTGGGCGGCAGACATAGGTGTTGAGGTGGTACCTAGACGGTCTCCGGCAACAGAGACCTGGCACTAGTAAATGTTTTTTGTGACAGCTCAAATAATATTTGTTTCCATCAATTTAATGCTTGTTACTGTTTATACCACTGCAGCTCATGTATCTGACGTCAAATAGTATGCAAGCAATACTGTGTTCGGGTTTTAAGGGGGCGTTTGTTACCGAGGTAACGAGACTTAATATCTTACGACTATAAGCGACGAGCACAATGTGTTGTACATCATCCTAATCTGTTTGTTATGGACGAGCATATAGATTATCATGTGAACGTCTCGTCGCATAGTGAAATAAAAAAAAAATGTTTATGTTATTGCATTCTTTTATTTGATATTAGTTAAATATTTGGCTGTTAATTTGAAGTGGCGCGTCATAAAGTTAGCACTTGATGTAGAGTGTATACCGTTCATAAACTCGGATGTCAGTCAGCTGGTGGGGCACAAGTTTTACGATGCATCCGTATTTCGGGCAGTGGCTCAGCGGGTAACGTCAGACAGTGTGGGTGCCGCGTGTCAGAGTTCACGTTAAATAATTATTTAATATTTGAATAATTTTATTTATAAAACAGAAAAATATAAACCTTTTTTAAATTGTTAATATCCGAAAACATATCAAACGAAGCCACGAATATATTGAACTAGTTGTTCCCCGTCCACTTTGCTAGCCATAACACCCCTGCAACTCTTATTACTCTAGCGAATTTTACGTCTAAAAGTTTCAGAGATCTCGTAATTAGTTAATGTTACTCTAGATATCACCTATATATAATGATAAGGTTTCTTTAATTTTCAGTTCCTTTTTTATATCCATTTTGGCATTATTTGCAATCGGATCGCTATCAAAGTTAGAAGTCTTGGTTATAGTATATATCTAATGATAATTTCAATTGTTTTACTTTGTAACGAGATATAATATAATAATACTAATGGCTACTACTTTATGACGATAATCGATATTTAAAAACAAAATTATACATCATCATCGTCAGTCGAGGGTCTCTTTCTCACCATCTTGGCCTGGGGTGCTGGATGTGGGTTGATGGGAATATATATAACTACTACTAATAGAACATCATTTTTAAGGTTTTTTAGTTCCATTTTATATTCGATTGATTAATGCTAAATGTAATTTCTAATATATTTATGTTTTTTTTTATAAATACATTTGTTTTCGTAATAATTGTTTAAATTAAAAAAAAAATTTACTTAATAATTAATGTCTTCAACATTATCAAGCGATGGATATCCATTCCTTGTCATCGTAAGGAATGCCACGAAACGCGATCTCGCGTTGTTTCAGTCAGTTTATGTATAATAATAATTAATAATAATATATTTAAATAAAATTAATGAACACAACTATATTAGAAATATTAAAGAAAAACAAAATTGTTTGTGAGAATATTTCTTTTTGAAAACGCTACAAGTCGTACTCCACCCTCTCATTACAGGAACAGTACTTTTGTCAACTGTAGTAACAGGAGAATGAGTCTGTCTGGCTGTGTGCTACACAAACTAAATAAATGTCAAGTATAACTGAAACTGTAAAAATAACCTTTGTTATTTTCTCTTCGATAAAACGAATAAATGATATAAATAAAATTTATAACAATCTAAATATTATTACGAAAAGATATTTGGACGTGATAACAGAAATTATTGCATATTTAATATATCTGTATCTATATACTATATTAGCTGTTCCTGGCTCGCTTTGCTGGACGTAATACAGAATTATACGTGAAATATGTCTGAAATATACCTTGAGAGCAACCGCAACCGCAAATGACTTTCAACCAGCCGTCCAACCGTTACTATAGTAACTGCATAAATAATACGAAATGAAAATGCTTATGAAAGTTTATTAGAAACAAAATGATGAAGGATCTATGAAATTCAAAAAATAAACAGCACATAACCATCTGCTATCAAATGCCTACTTTTCACGTGATGGGCGAACAAACAAAACCCATTATCATTATATATATAAATAGAAGATATAGGATATATCTAGAGATTCATCGACTTATCTCGAGATCTCCGAAACTATTAGACGTGAAGATCTAAAATTTGGTGGAGATATCGCTTCTGCCATTTAGAGGTCAGCTAAGAATTCATCTAATAAAATTCCACCCCCAAAAGGAAGCTGTGGATATTACCAGCAGCAAAGGCGAGGAACAGCTATTTATATATAAAACTAATATATATATATATTTAATATTTTGTTTAGCAATTTTTTTCTAATCATTAAAACTAAAGTTTACCACTTGCGTAAGTTTTAACTTTATTAATATAATTTTTCCTCTCGTTTTGAGGTATTTTAAATAAAAAAAAATTCGTATATATGTTTTCGTGTATGTATTCATTAAAAAAAATTAATTTACATATACAATTTTATTTTATTCAGAATAGCGGAAAGAGTCTAATGCTTCTTAAACAATAGTTCAATTGTCTTAACACTAAACTGTCTTGATCCTTTCATTAGCAAAGTTTACTGGTAACTGCAGCTCCTACTTCTGCCGTCAGACAGTGCTGTGTAAACCTTACTGTTTTCCGGTTAGAAGGGTGCTGTGGCTAGCTTACCGAGGTTTTCGAGATTTAACATCTTAAGGCGAGGAGCGCAAAGCGGTGCTGTGTATATCATCCCAACTAGCGCCTCGTAGTTATAGGCAGTAGCTCCTTAAAAAAAAATCTTTTCTTGAGTTTTAAATATATACACCAGTAATCATTTATTTCACGAGTCAAGCGTAATACATTGTAATAACTCAAGCTATTTGTTTTTTTTTTGTTAAAAGCGTTGTAAATTATTTATTGGTTTAAGTTTCCTAGCAGAAACGGATACGCTGTAAAATCGCAGGACGTTTGATTTTTGCCCAATACGTTTCCGTTCGAACAAGGATATGAAGTTTTTATTAAAGTTTTGAATTTTGAACTTTATTTGTATATAATTTCAGTTCATAATAGATTGTACAGTATCATATAACAAGTTTTGAAATTTTGAGATACGATAAGGCGGAACAGGACCGCGCTTTCGTAGATTTTTGTAATAAAACAACAGTTTACTACTCAAATTATTGTGTGATATACTTGGAAGAGTTAACAGTAATTTTTTTTTTATTTGATTAAACGAAGCGCAACGTTCACCTGATGGTAAGTCATACGCCTGCCCATAACAACGTGGCGCATTGTGCTCGTCGCTTTGAGACATAAGATGTTGACTCTCGTTACTGCAGTAATTACACTAGCTACAGAGCTCTGCAATTCGAAACGCAGTAATATTTGCATACTACTGCTTGGCGGCAGAAACAGGAGCTGCGGTTGGTAGCTACATAGGCGGTCTCCGGTGACAGAGGGCACCACTTTCAGTGTTGCCATCTTCGAAATGTTGCCAATTTATAATTCAATACAGTATGTACTATATTAGAAAACTGTTAGACGTATAACACTAAAAATTTGGTAGAGATATTGCTTCTGCTATTTAAAGGTCAGCTAAGAAAGGATTTTATAAAATTCCTTCCTTAAAGGAAGTTGAGGGGGTGTTACAGACAGCAGAGCAAGCAGAGAACAGCTATTACACTATAAATGAAACGTTAAGAACAGCGGAACATTCACTTGGTGGCGAAGCTATGACTATTCCGCTAATTAAGGTACTAATCGCTAACAACAACTTTCAAACCGGAACAGTAATGTTATCACATTTATGTTTATTAGTAATAGACGCTGCGGCGGTAGCTTTTTAAGCTTATTAAACTTCAGCAAAGCGGACGGGGAACAGCTTGGATTTTATTATATTTTTGTTAACGCTAACACAACTAAATTGTAAACTATAGTATTGTATAGTATAACTATTGTAACTAAGTTAACTAAACCGAACATGTCAACGGGCATTAAGCCCGCCTTTTGTGTACCTCGCTGTATGGTTACATAATCATCATTATCAGCCTTTGTTTATCCACTTCTGGATATAGACCTTCCCCAATGTCTTCCACTAAATGCGATGCTCAGCTTGTCGCATCCACCCAGTTCCGACCGTCCTGATGATGTCGTCGGTCTGGGAGGAGGGGGGTAAAAGGTTATATAATAAATACAAAAAAAACATATAATGATCATGACCGCCACTTTGTGCTTTTATCAGATAACGTAAAGGTCGACTGTCTGGATATTCTTATGTTGCGGATACATCCAAATTTAAATGATCGGGTTAGTGGGGCATTGAGAAAACGAATTCTGAAGCTTCACATAAGAAGAGATTCAAAAAACAAACCATATAGATATCATCGAACCGGTGCACGGAGAAATATCGATATACCATTATAAACATTTGAACACCCCGCTATTAATACCACTTAGTGCCGCTCATTCAGATTCCGGGCAGGTCACACATGAAATCAGCTTTGTCCAGTTCGTTAGTGTGTAGTTAAACTTTTTATATACATTTTTCTCGCGAACCTTAAAGTTAAATCATATCTAACCGTGGCAATCTTTAAATAACTAAAACGTTCATTGATTAAGAAAATTTCATGTTTTTTTTTTTTGCACCAACTCTGACGATAAAGTTGTATCAGGTATTAAGTGAACTAGTTTCTTTTATTACAAAGAAAAGCTGTTGTATATAAACGAATAATAATAGGCCTTGTAATTTTTTAGTTTTTAAATCTTCATGTACTTCTTCCTACTAAATTTGACAAAAAAAAAACAGTAAGGATACTTTTATTATATATTTAGTACATCATTGGTTAAACTACAGTAGCTAGAACTTCCGTTTCTAACATTTTTGAGGAGCTATAGAATTTTATTGGCGACTAAGGAATTTCAGCAAAAGGATAACAGGCTATGTTCAGCAGTGGATGTCTATAGAGTGTAATGATGATGATAAATCGCTGATTCGTTGTTTATATGCAATGCATCTCATCATCAGAACATTGATTTGATATATGTCTATTACATTACTGACTATAATACATAATGTTGAACTAAAAAAGAAATGTTGCTATTACACGTCCAGAAGTAACAAATCAAAACGAAATATATTGGTTATAAAAGTGCAACAAGTATGCGAAATGTACACTGGCTTCGAATGTGTATACCCACTTGGTTTTATAGGCCATAAAAGGAGTTTACGACCGTCAGGGAAATACCATCCGGCTAAAAGGGTTTCGGCGAGCGAGGCAGGCTAATTAAAAAAGTCTGCGATCTATACAAATGTCTCCTCTTATAGCGGTTTAAATACTGTACTCGTATATGTCATAGTGTAATCAGCGCGGCGCGGCGGCTAACCGCTGGATTTGCATCACGAACTTAGTTACGAGGTGTGGTTCGATTACCTAGCCACATATGGTAAACATGTGTATGGAGGTACTATTACTGGTCGAAGGTGTCTACTGCCAGATCCCATTCAGGTAGGTACCACAGCAGCTCCTATTTCCACCATTAAACAGTAGTCTGCGAACGTTACTGTGTTCTAGTTTAAAAGGTGTTGTAGCTTTTGTAGTTTCTGGAGTAATGAGACTCCACATCCTATGTAGGCGGCGAGGACAGTGCTGGGCATATCATCAACGTTTATAGTCAGTATAAAAAAAAAATTAAAAGGTATATTTTTTAATAAAGTCAAGTATATAAGTCAATTACGAAAGATAGAAGTTAAGTTTAATATATATATATATATATATATGGCTTTGCTTGGTTCGCCAATCACGTGAAAAGTAGTGAATGTAATCGATACGGGAACATGACCATTCGACGCAGATCGATTTATGTATGGTACATGGTTATAGGCTATTTATTTTTTGAATTTCATAGATCCTTCATGTTACTTCTATATAACTTTTATATACGTTTTCGTTTCGTATTATTTATGCGATTGCTATAGAAAGTCACATGCGGTTGCTCTCAAGGAGCATTATTATATATATCAGTCTCACAATATATGTTAATCACATTTGTATGCACTGTATTTATTATAATTTATTAATACATTTATTATATATAATAACTTTTTATCAACTCGCAAGATATTGCACCTGCATTTTTGTTCTCTGCTCAACCCTATGATGGACTGAAAGAAAATGTCATTTAGCATTAAGTCCGCATCTTGCAATTATTTTGATGTATAAATAAAGTTTTTAAATCAATATATATATCACAAAAATAAAACATTGAAACAAAGCGTTAGTATATTTTCAGTGAGTACAAATATATCGCATTATACAAATCTCTTTACTCACTATATCATCTTAAGCGTGATCGTGTTAAAGAGATCATTAGACTACAAAAGATTTTTAACATTAATTTTAAATCAAACAAAATAGTATAAATAGTGTACTTTGTACAACATAACCGCCCGTTTGCCGCCGTGTCCGGATAAAGCGGTGCTGCACTGGTAACAGCCAGATCTTTGAAAGCCTTCATGATAAGCAGAAGAGGCGACGGATAGTGTTTCTGATAATATCGATTGTTTCCTATTTGTAATGTGTTTTGTATTGTTCACAGATTTGTAATTTCTGTAATCCTTATACAAGAGCTCAAACATTAATAACTATGACGTTTTATATCAACAACATATAATATATATGTCATATTAATTTATTTCTATTATTATGCATAAGCGATGACAGCTTCGTTACGGTCTCAGTCCAGGCGCGTCTATATCATCATTTTATGCACACATACATCATCATCCGATAGACGCCCACTGCTGGGCATAGGCCTTTCCCAAAGATCTCCACATCGATCGATACTGCATTGCAATAACTATATATTTATATATCAGCACCGCTTCTGTTTAAGTAGATACTAACACAGCGACTATTTGTATCGTGAAACAATAGTGTGCACACATTACCGTGTTCTGGTTTGAAAGGCGTTGTACGTAGTGAAAATATGACTGCCGCCGTAACAACCGCCACATTATTATGGGCAGGCGTATCGCTTACCAAGTGAATGTATCGCTGTCGCTTCGTCGTATGAGAAGTTAGAAAAACGTGGTGAGGAAATCGACTTCCAATAACAGCTTTCATCGATACGTTACAGCCGCTGACCTACACTTCCACACAACCTCACTTTCCAGAGTGTTACATACACGTAGAGTGTCTTTTTTTGTTTTTTTTTTTTTTATTCAACTAAGCGATGAGACCAGTGGGACGTTCACCTTATGGTAAATGATACGCCCGCTCATAACAACGTGCCGCTAGTTAGGATGATATACATTGGGCTCGTCGCCTGACACATGAGATGTAAAATCTTGTCGTTCCAGTAACACTAGCTACAGTGTCTTTCCAACCGAAACACAGTAAACACCTTACTGTTTCACGGCAAAAATAGACGCTGCGGTGATATTTACACGGTCTCCTCAACAATGTCTCACCACCAGGAAATGAAATGCATGATATTATGAGTCCCAAGGATAGAACCTCTTATATTGCATCAGGCGTATAATGTGATAAATCGATAAAAGTGTCTTATCTAAGTCAGTTTCATTACTTAGTCGTAAAGCTATTAGATGCTAATTAAAGTGTAATATCGCAGATCTAACAACATCTCAGGACAATAAAATCATAACATTATCCAATCAGAATTAGAAAAATTGTTAAGTAATCAACTTAAGCATTTACATAAAAAATTTAAAATGTATTATTCAAAACATTCCTAAGTTATATATAAGTAAAACACAACAAGTTTTCTTTAAAAAATTGTTAATTTCACATCTCATCTGTGCTGAATCTTCTATTGAGATAATCTGTAAAGTTATTTAAGGATAATATCCAGTCCCCGGGCTCATCATAATAAATTTATAGTTTGCGGTGTTTTTATTTATTTTATCCTCGCCACAACAATAGCTTATCCGTAAGTGTAATTATATGGGGTTTGCATAAGCATTTATGAGTAGCGTCAAACACGAACGACTGTTATCTACAACAAAAAAAAGGAAAGGTTCTCATTTTAACACCAGCACGGTGCCCTTTTGTGCGAGTTGTTTCCAACCATTAAATTCATCGCTGCCACTCTCCAGAGCAGTAAACGTCGGACGGGTCCGCGGTGGGGTTTTGTTATCGGGCGGCGTGCTATCCGCCTCCGCTTGTGACGGGCGGCTCGACGCCCGCCCGCGATCTCCGCCAGACGCTCGTAAACCCGCGCAAGTACAAAAAACCAAAGTGAAAAGGAAAATAAAAAAAAAACACCGAAAACAAACACCTTACGCTTATAATTATGTACGCGGGAAATAAAATGCGCGTTTATTACGGGCCGGGTTTGTTCATTTTATGGGCCGCTCTGTATCGCGTCGGATAGATGTCGGAGTGCCTAGACGTCGTAAATAAGTATGAAATATGATAATTGAGAAATTCTTCAATATATTACGATTTAAACATTGATGATTTCGCTTGACGTTTTGTGGGGCCATAACTCGGGCCGTTCGCGGAATCGCGCCGGCCGGGACTCCGCGTCTCCGCGTCTCCGCTGAACGTGTTCACGTCACGTCGCGCTACCCCGACAGCTAATATTTAGTTTCAAGTAGTCCCGGTACAATGTATTTGGTTCGCACAATAATTTATTAAAATAAGCGACGAGACGAGCGGGACATTCACCTGATGGTAAGTGATACGTCTGCCCATAACAATGTTGCGCTAGTTATGATGATATACACGGCAACACAGTGCTCTCATCGCCTGACACATAAGATATTGAAACTCGCCAGTAATTATACTAGCTACAGCGCCCTTCAAAACGGAACACAGTAACGTTTCCACACTACTTTTGGCAGCAGAAATAGGCCTTAAGTATTATGTAACCCTCACGAAAGCTGCAAAAGTACTGCGCATGAAAAATGTTACATTGAAACAATGAACAGCTTCCTTCGTTTTTGCCTGAAGATACATGATTGGTTTAACCATTTTTCGGCTGGTTGCAAAATTTTTTGGACATTAACTTTTTAATTAATCCCCTATCAGCGTGACTTGGGCTTTTCTCATTTGCAACATTAAGTCATAGTTACGATAAGCAGTTAGTAATTAAAATTTTTATAGTCATGTTCGCAATTAGCGGGGGACACGGTGTATGATGTATTGCTGTGGTTTTACTATCGGAGCAAATCACTTGTGACCCAATAATTGCTTAGATTGATTAAATTTTAAAACCGAATTTTCTTTGTTATTGTTACGACACAGATTCAAACATTAACAAACAGAAACATTAACTGGATTCTCAAATTTATCTTGCGAAGATTGCTGAAGAATATTCTTCTCTTACTTAGCTTACTGTTCAGTAAACATTCTTTTTTAGCAATCTTCGTAATATAAGTATGCTTAAATAAATGTTTTTATTAGTTCTCTATATAACTAGTGTCTATTTTTGATAGGGTAGTCATATGAACCTTACTGTGTTTCTAATTGAAGGGTGTTTTAGCCATTGAGATAATGTATACCTTAAGATAGATAACTCAAAATCCAGAGAGAAAGCAAATGAACACAAAGACAATATTGAAACAGTAGGCTCATGAGTCATCTATCATTTCTAGTTTCTAATGTAGATATTAAAAAAAAATTGTTTATTATAAAAAAAAAAATTAGTTTAGGGCATTACTAGAATTATTTTCAACAAATATTTTATTATTATATAATATATACAGTACCATGAAAGACCAAAATCAGAGAATGTCGACATTCACCGGTGTATGTAGACAATCATAGATATGCTCTGGTGGAGGTCGAAAAGAGAGGAGCTGACAGAGGCGACTAGCTGTTAGGTTAGGTTAGTAACTAAGTTTTTATTTCTATTATTTTCCTTTATCATATTTCATGTACTGTGTGTTTTAAGTTCTTAGTTATTCCTCTCAGAAAGAGAGGTGTAAAATTTATTGCAAATGAATTACGAAGAAAAAAATATAAATCTCGGACATGTTCAACATTCACCATTTGTGCTTGGTGAATGTCGACATTCACCGGTGAAAGTCGACATTCTCCAGATTTCGATGTTTCACCGTAACATATATATATATACTTTTTTTCTATACCAAAGGCTTCTTCATCATAATCAGCTGATAGGCAATAGGTTTAAAAAAACCTAAATTTGCAATGATGATAAGTAACATAGAATCAGTATGCTTGTACATAGTCTCATAAGTTGGTGGATTTACTATTTGAAGTTAGTATCAGTGAAGTAAAAGTTAATCGTCACACAGCGGAGGTAGTTAAAATATTATTTTCAAGTCTAATAAAGTCCTGTCACATTATTTTACTTACACTCGGTGCAGTTCATGACCCGCTGTCGTGTTTCCGACAACAGAAGCGTGACAGCACAGCGCTTGTGCAGTTACTTAAGTAACGACGGCTAATGTCAACGCTATCGGTTAAGCGTCAACGATAAAACTTTAAACTTTGTATAATATTACCAGAGTGGACATCGTATTGTTAATACACTACTGTATTAGAAAATTTTTAATGTAAACCAATTATCAAGTGCTCAGTTAATTGTTTTAAAGTTAATATAGGTTAACGCGGTGATTTACTGATGGTAGGACTCTGTTGTCTGAAGTCGTGGTAGTTCAATGGCTATGAACTCGGACATCGCAATCAGATGAAGAGGGTTCTAATCCCGGCCGGGGCATGCACCTCTTAGGCAGGTTTTCAATGCCTAATGTGCATATTGTTACGATTACCACGTACTTAACGGTGAAGGAAAACATCGTGAGGAAACCAGCACACTGAAATTATCTTTGTGTTTGTGTGGTGGTCCCAATAAAGTGGCAACAGGCTCGCCCCCTGTTGCATGGGACTTAATCTGACTACATCTGGCGAAAATTGGGTGTTTATTCGCCTCTGCCTACTCCTACTGGGAAAAAAGGCGTGATAGTATAAAAAAAAGGACTCTGTTGCCGGAGACCGTCTAGGTACCACCGCAGCATCTATTGCACCCGCCAAAGAATATTGTACAAATATGACCAGTTTAAAGGAAGCTGTTACTAGTGAAATTACTGAGGTAACAAGACTCAACATCTTATGTTTCAAGGGGACGAGCAGAATGTGGTGCAGTGTATAACATTCTAACTAGCGACAAATCGTTATGGCTAGGCGTATTAATTGCCGTCAGATGAACGCCTCGTTCATCTCATCGCTTCGTTGAACAAAAAACACAATCTCTTATTAGTTTCTATTAGTTAAACGCCGAACTCGTCTTGTTGCTTTATTGAATTAAAAGGAGGTAAAGGTGTCAGGTTCGATTCTGGAGCCTGACGTGGTTGAGTATAGATAGTGAAAGAGATCTTTTTTTAATCCGCTTGACTATCTAACAACTCTAAATTTTAATTATTATTAATATGTTTATACTGCATTTTTCCTATTTAACGACTAGATAAGCGATATGTTTACCTGATGGTAAGCGATACGCCTGGCCGTAATGACGTGGCGCTAGTTAATATGATATACACATCACAATGCGGTGATACTTAGACGGTCTCCAGCAATAGAGACCTGCTACCAGTATTTACATCGAGCTCATCGCTTCAAGACCTAGAACGATGCTTGAAATTATTGTACTGGCCTTAGTCGTGTTCTTAACACGTATAAAGCTATTTTACAATGCAAGAGCAGATATCGGATTTTGATGGAATTGGACGAACTCAATTACCTTCCAAATAGGTTACTACTGGTGTTGCGCAGTGGGTCAGTGCCGTGGTAATTGTGGTGGGACTAGCCGACACAAATCCCAACGCGAGCACGACGAGCCGAAACTGATTTTAACCGCAAAACCTTAGAGTTCAATGTGTATCGAGTGCACGATTCCTCAAGATATGATTGTACCGTAAACTTGATACACCGTGACACCTCTGCTGAAAATCGGATAACACTTTAATTATAATATCTTGCTCTAATATTATTTAAAAAAAAGCTTTTGTTTATTACATAATAAAACAAAAATAATCTTACTTAAAAATTAATTTTATAGGTACTTGTTACCTGATATAGTAGAGACGAGCCTTATTTACTTATCCAATCTCTTTTTAATATATTCCATACCTTCTTTCATCATCTCAACCATTATACATCTTTTTTTTTTATTTCTTTCCAATTTTCATTAACTTTTACTTTTTGTGTACAAGAGTTGAGAAGTTTTTTTTACTATCTAAAATCTATTACTAGTGGTAGGCATTACGACGACTATTTTTATCATGAAACATACGAACCCGGTTGTGTTCTGATTTGAAGTCGTTTTGTGGGTAGTTACCGTCGTAACTAGACTACAACTTAACGACCACAATGTGGAATATTGTGGACATCGATACTAGTCAAAATTGTTAAGTAAAGGTAACACTTCAGTCAAGTAAAAGTTCATGCTCGTCTCATCGGTTTGATAAACAAAAAGGTTTTTAATTTTTCTCTTACTCTAAGTAAGTAATACCGTACTCTAAGTAAGTATTAACATAACTGTTAAAAATTTAATAAGGATATTTATACTGACCTCCTGGCGTAGTCTAATTACTTGTCTTACAAAACAAGAGGTCTCTAGTTTGAATCAGGGCTGTATGTTGTGGAGTTCGTGGCAGACTCTCTTTGAATCCGAATCCGTGTATTCTGTGCGAGCACGCTTGGCCATTGTCATCATGTGAATTTGAGGTTAAACGTCCGCCAATTGTAGTAAAAAAAAACCTGTCGAAGTATACAATGCCGTGAATTTAAGTATCGATTATGTCCACTACCCAAAATTTACATAATTTTTTAATTTGCGCTATAGAAAGAGGTCAGTGTTAAATTTGCGGTAGGTCCGTTTAATAGCTCGTATTAAGTTTTAATGAAAATTCATATCGATATAAAATCGATTCACCTTTAAATTTTAACAGGCCTTTAATTTTGTGGGTCACAAATGTCTAAATTAATTTTAGTGCCTTTTTAATACCTTTGTTACATGCCACCGTTTCTTTTGGTATCGCTTAAGTAATGTATTTAATGCTCCATATAAGTTACGAATGGTTTCCTTGTGAGCCATATTTCAAAGATTAGACTTTGCTGTCAAAAATACAATTGCGAAGATTTATCATCAGCCGGTAGACGTCCACTGCTGGACATAGGCCTTCCCCAAAGATTCCTACAAGATCGTGTGAGGATTCATATGAGCTCACGCTGGCCCAGTGCAAGTTGGTGGAAGCCAGAGCTTCTTTTGTTGAATATCAGGGTGCACCACGAGCAGGTGAGGTTGGCTTGAATCTCGCGAGTTGTGTGGGAACCCCTGCACCCCTTGTGAAGATTAGTTTTATTAAGTTCTTTTTAATACAATAAGTATAGTCATGAGATTTTCAACAATGGGATGCTTGGTAATATATTTACACAGCAAAATATTGCAACTATAGTTCTTAGATAAAAAAAAATTGGTCTATTTATATAAAGGGAACACTACATTGCATGCGAATTACTCGGTGACATCATCATCATTAGATGCCCTCTTTAAACTGAAGTTTGGCGATCAGATTGGGAAAACCAATTCGGTGCTCAGCTGTTCTTTTTATCCGATGATATTTCAATCCGGTCCACTCCTTTATGTCATCAAACCACTTCTTCCACTGTCTGATGGTTTGTTTGAATTTTTTTTTTGTGTTATAAGCAGGCATTACTGATACCTGTTAAGGAACAACGTTTAAATCAATTATAAAATAACTCTAATGAGACACATAGTCCTGAAAGATAAAAATAAGTTTTGTTTTACAGCTCTTTTAATGTTCCCACGATTGGGATTGGGTGCTTTCTTTCACAAAGCTTTCCTTGTGATAGACCCTGACCTGTGTTTTAAGTCGAATAAACTTAATAATTTAATTGAAACTTAATGTAATAATTAAAAACGTGTAAAGATGCGAAAGCGATTATTAAAGCAGTAAATAGATCGTAAAATAATTACGTGGATTAATTGTTTGACAAAGTGCAACTGTACGAGCGGTACGAGCTGTTCGAGCAGCACGAGTAGAGCTGGCAAGCGTGGAGGGGGTGTAATGGGGGCGCCGCTGTTATTCTTCCTTGTCGTCCGGATTAATGCATTTTATCGCCTGCTCACGACTTTTATGTCGCATTTGCATATTTTTATGGTTTTCTGGCGGTGAAATTAAAGTATTATAAAACCGATGCGACTCTTTGCGATACAGACGTAGCTCGTAAAATATTGTCGGTGCTCGTAAAGGCGGCTCTAATAAAAACTGTTCGAGCAAAAACACGAATTGCGAGGCCGTTTAGCGTTATCGATAGAGTGTAGAAATGCCCTAGGGCGCCGTGCTTCAAATTTCATTGCGTATGGGTTTAATGAGCCGGCCTAAGTGATGGCGAGGAAAATATTCCCGCGGATTGCTTCATGTGGCTCCAAGTAAATTTACTGTTCAATATTTTTATTATACCCATAAATGAGTTATCTAAGTGGAAACGAGGTTTTACTGTTTAAAAAAACGTGTAGACAAAATTTTTTTCGCGTACTTTATTGAACATTAAATAGCTACGTGTGTGTCCTCTTTAGTTAACTTGCAAGACAATCTGTTTTGCAATAGATTTAAATGTAGTGGTGGTAGGAATCTGTAGCCTGATACCGTCTAGGTACTACTACTGCTCCTCTGGCGCAGCAAGCCAAAGTGAATCTTCACCTTGACACAAGAGAGCGCCAGCGTTGTCTGCCTCGCACTGCCTCTTGCCAGTCCACTGCTTGAAGCTCGCCTAGGTCGCATCCCTCCAGCGATATATGGGCCGGCGTCCCAATCAAGGTTCCGAGGAACACTTTTTTGATTCTGCGATCGTCTCCTATCCATAGCAAGTGGCCCATCCAGCAATGTCAATGGACTTTCGCTTCCTATACGATGCTCGCTTCGCCAACCAGTCTCTCGATTTCAATATTGCGTAGGGCTCGCCACCTACCGTCTTGTCTCTGGGTCGGACCGAAGATCCTACGAATGATTTTCCTCTCGGCAACCAAGGACCACTCTTCTTCTTTAAGCGTTATTAACTAGGAACTATGGCAACTTCTATTTCTGCCTCTAAACAGTAGTGTGCATATATTACTGTGTTCAAGTTTAAAGTGTGTTGTAGCTAGTAAAAAAAAACAGTCTAATACATGTTTAGCATATTAATATTTGTATGCACAAATATTTGTCCCGTCTGAGGAGATAACGGTTTGTAAGATTAGATGTTCTGGTTGTCGCAAGGCAAACTTTTTTTTTGATACTGGTAGATGGAAAGAAGGGGAAGAGAGGATCTTCAAAAGAGACTCTGTTTCTGGGAAAAAGAGGAGAGAGAACTGACTTGATCAATTTGTCAACCTGTTGTCGTAGTAATCACGTCGGCCGTTTGGTACGAAGATGCAATGCGGACATTAGTAGTTAGATTTATGTTCTGCTATATATATATTAGTACTAAACTAGATTACAAGTACTAATCTATTTTAGCGAATATTGCGTCTAGTGAACCTTTTTTTTATCTTCATCGTCGCTATCATTCTTGACAGATTGGCCGTGGTCATCACTTTAGGTGTTGGTCGCAAGCTTGACGACACGTCGCCATTCGTCTCTCATGGCCGCTTTCCTAATGCATTCATATAGTGGCAACGACGACGAGCCATTTCCTTTTTTTTTTTCATAATAACATGCAAATGTTTATTCAGATACATCTGAAAGTACGTGGAAGAAAGCGTATGTACATTCTGCTGTAACTGATTTATTTGATAGGAAAATAGCTCTCAGCTATCTCAGCTATCAATGATAAATGCCAACTGGCACGAATAATATTAAAATGTGGCTGGTGGTGTATTTTTGGTTTGATTTATATTATATATTTAAATGCGTAGTTCTAGTATATTGTTTATAAAGCTAGTCCAGACTATTCCAGCTCTCATATGTTGACATTCGGAACAATGCTGGGTAATTTAAATATATAAGCAATAAAGGTAATTCAGTGAATAATCAACAGGCAAGGCTGATAGGATTTCCAAAATCTTACCAGTCTTTCTGGCTAGTACGGTACTTCATCAAATGTGGATATGGAGACATACCATGGACCTCCGTGTCATTTTGGCGCTGTGCCACAGACAGTCTTCTACACTACATTAAAAATATAGTTATTCAAACTGTTCGTACACTACGATCTATCAGGGAAGTGATGTTGTATGTTTACAGTGTATATATCTGTCTGTATCAGATGATTTTTTTTATGTAATGAAACGACGAGACGAGCGGGACGTTCATCTGATGGTAAGTGATACGCCGGCTCATAACGCGGCGCTAAGTAGAATGGTATACACTGCACTTCATTACGCTCGTCGCCTTGAGACAGTAGATCACAATTCTTGTTACCCTTGTAATTTCACTAACTAAAACTCCCTTCAATCCGGAACAGTAATGTTTGTACAGTACTCTACATCGGTCGTCCCTGGACGGTCTCCGACAACAGAGACCTATCACCAGTGATGAATTAACCGATCCTGATCTAGATTTTTTAAACCTGAAAATGATTTGTTCAAATTAGACGTAACAAAAGAAGATTGGTTCAGCCTAGATCAAGTTTTATCTTTTAGATGACTATTGTTTATGTCGTGTGAAATGTTTCATATTGATTATTATAAAAAAAAAATATTAACTGTTTATGACAAATCAACGCAAAAGGCATAAAAGAGTAGCATTTGCATCTAAAATACTATAAGTGTTTTCAAGTTAATTTAAGTTAAATAAATCTTTGAATTAACAAATTCATTAATGTAAATTGACAATTTATATTGCACTATCACAAACCGACGAGCACAGAGCGGTGCAGTGTATAACATCCTAACTTACGCTACATTTTTATCACCAGGTGCCACCAGGTGGAGGTTCTGTTGGTCTCGGTGGGTTGTTGAATTTATAAAAAAAAATAAGTTATTGGCTATTCATAACGTTTGATTGATTTACTCACCGACAAAGTAGGCACTTTAGTCACTAGTGGCCACTTGTTATATAAGAGAAAAGAAAACAAGTACACGTGTAAAGTGCTGCAGTGTAAAAATGTTATTGTTTAAGATAAAACAATTTCTAGTAAGATTAGATTTATACGAAATGAACAAAATAACAATGATTGATAGTGCGAGTGTATAAAACAAAGATGTAATGATGCAATCTATTCAATATTATACAACTTATTTGGTTAATTGTGACTAGCTGTTGGGGAGCAGATTTGCTGGCCGTAACAACCCTGCAACACCCTTTAGGAGCAAAATTTTGTAAAATCCTTTCTTAGCGGACCTATAATCGGCAATAGGAATATTCTTACCAAATTTTAAGTCTAGACCTTATTTCAAGAGACATCTGATAAAACGTCCCTTTCATGAAATACCAAGATTGATCCTGTCTTCTGGCACAGGGATTGTCACGCTGAGGAGACACCAAAAACTGTTATGGCTATGTAACGCAACTTATCTTACGAATGAAGTCATCGTTCGCTTTTTACAATCTTCAAAGGGTTAACTGGCGAATAAATTTACTGGAGGTAGGTCTCTTGCCGGAGACCATCTAGGTTGGTACCACCGCAGCGCCTACTTCAGCCGCCGAACAGTAGTGTACAAACATTACTGTGTTCTAGTTTGAAGCGTGTTGTACCTAGTGTGATTACTGAGGTAATGAGACAACGTATTCTCCGGCGTTTATAACATCGTCTCGTCGCTTAATTATATTAAAAAAAAAAAAAACAAAAAAATGATGAATGATAAAATCAGTTAGTTATCTTTTGCGTGATGGCACCAGCACTGACGGGATGTTGACTTTTTGCAATTAAGCTTTCCCCGTAGTGTTTAAGTCTCGTAATTTTTCTCGAACACGTTTTGCTCAGCCGATGAACAGTGCAGCTCGCATGCAAATCGTGATAGCAATCAAACGATTCTTGAAAAACGATGTCTCGATTAAACACAATACAAATTCATGGTGTGCCACAACGAATACGTATTTGAAGGCAGCGGATGCACCTGTGCTTAATGTATCGAAATCGCTCACTTCTTATGGTGGGCTTATTAAAGCATTGTTTCTCCATCGGCTGCCTGGTTGTCTATGTGCGTATTAAACACATAGCTCCGTCCGTCCGTTTGTCTCTGACTGCTGTATCCGGTGTCGAATTCGCGTGATAGTTTCGTAGAAATGCTTATTCAACGTCCACGCCGTCAAACATATGATAAGTTTGTTTGAGGAAAAGTTAAGATAATGTGGATACTATTGAAATTGTTAATAAAAAAATAAAACGGTAGTTACTTACTAAGAATAGATTAGTAGTATTCTTCGTAGAATAAATTAGTTAAACAACTTTACAATTAATTTACTATAGTAGTTATTTTCTGTTAGAAATTTATCTTTGATTAGTACCTTTGCTTTTAATGCTTGATCTTCATCAGCCGATAGCCGTCCACTACTGGACATAGGCTTACCTCAAAAACCTCAAACACCTGCGCTGCCCGCGTTCAGCGTTTCTTATATATCAGTATTTGTCGCAAAACGTCGGGGACCAGAAGCCATCGTTCGTGGAAATTCATATAGGGGAGGATTTCGGCCATTTACCACCACGCTGACTCAATGCGGGTTGGTGGGAACCAGAGCCTCGTTTATTAGCAGGGTGCACCACGAGCAGGAGAAGTGGACTTGGGTCCTGTGAATTGTTGTGTGGGATCCCTTACACTCCTTTGCTTAACTACATTATTCAAATAAGTGTCTTTATATTTAAAACGTTTTTTTGTATTAAATTCTTTTTTTATATAAAATATTTGTTATATACATTTATATCTAAGCTAATTTTAGGTTCTATAAACGATATATTTAAGCAGGTTTTATAAGAGATATTTAAAGTTTTACTTACTACCAGAATTTGTTGTTTTTTTTAAAAAAAATTAAGTATATATTTTTCAAAAAAGAAAGGATACGAGAGTAGATACAACGGGGTGGTTTCGAATTATATTTAAGTGCGTCAATGAGCGCGGTTCATCTAAATTGCATGTCTGTATACAGTAACAAATGCTATGATTTCGTGTTGGAATCGTAACGAAAAGCTTCGCGGAATTATTTAGCATGTTAATGGGCGCACACCGTCGCATATACATGCGCGTTGATCAGTCGCGAAGCGGGAATATGAATAAATAGTGGGAATCAATATGCATGCGGCGCGTCGCCGGGACGTTCCGTCGCTACATCTCAGACCGAGCGTGCGGCCGGGCCGTGAATTAAACGCTAGCCTATCCATATTATCAGCAGGAAGCGGAACTGTCCTTTTTTTATCCGACGAAGCGATGAAACGAGCAAAACGTTCACTTGATGGTAAGTGATACTTATCTTGACTTGTCCATAACAATGTGGTGCTAATTAGGATGACATGCACCACATTACGCCCGTTGCTTTGAGTCATATGTTAAGTCTCGATACCCCAGTAATTTCACTAGCTACAGTGTCCTTCAAACCGGGACACAGTAATGTTTGCGCACTGCTGTTTATCGGCAGGAATCGGCGCTGCGATGGTCTCTTGTAACAGAGGTCTACCACCACTAAAAGTCTTTTGAAGAGGGGCGAGTCTTCAAAGGGTACTTTGCTGCTGAGGGGGAAGACAATGTCATGTGGGATTTGTATATACTAAAATCCTATTGGTGGTCAACCTTATAACTTTGCGAGCAGCTCCGGTATCTCCTACAGAAGAAACCGGTCTCTCTCTGCACTGCACGTAAACACATCCCGGAGAACGCCGTAACGCAAACCAGCACCCTCTGCTACGACAAGTACGAAGCCACTACGTAGTTCTCATTCACACCGGGCTCGCTTATTGGACAATGAGGACCCCAACCTTTTAAAGCCTACGAACCTAGAAACACTTCGAGTCGCTTTCTACGAAAGATGGGGCTTACGTTCATCCTATTCTTAATTTCCAGATAATACTAGGCAGAAGTGGAACTATTCTAGTGTTTCGGTCGGTGCAGGCAATGAGTCTTTAGCTAAGTACCTGTGCCGTATAAAAGTTGACAGTTAATTGTGATCACCGTGGCTGCGACAGAGACGTGGTTCAGCACGTAAGACATGCTCATAATGAGCTAAACAGCGATGACGGGAAAGACCTATTGTTTCCAGTTTTTATCTTGGCAATGACCATTAATAAAAGATCGAGGTGCGCCAAAATCGAGAGAGAGAGAGAAAAGCAGTCTAATCTAATCGCAGACGACGAGTCGGCACTAAAGGAGTGGAAATAAAGCTTTGGCCCCAAGGGCTGTGGTTCAGTCGTCGGATTTAGGTGTACTCCGTCCATTGAAATACAGACACCTGTTGACGAGTGTGGTATTCTTACGCGCATTTAATTCACATGAGAATAGAGATCTCCAATTCCACCTTTCACAAGAATGAACCTGAAAATGCTTCACGCTTGTAAAAATACAGAAGTTTGCAAAAACGTCCATGTCCTTCCGATCGATAGCAATAACAGGGACACTGTGGGGTTTTTTAAGAGTCCAGCATTTCTCTTTTGCTCTCCCGTAGCCAAACAGTTTTAGTGCTCCTTTAACTTATAATATTTTTGAGTTTTAAGAATCTTTATTTCTCACAAGAATATATACAATTCACTTATGCGAGGAGACAATAAGTAATAGATTAAGCTAAAATTACGAGCGTACAAAGAAAGACATACAGTTATTCCATAAACTTAATACATAGGAAAACTGACTACAGTCGGCTAAAGGAAGGTAGTTCGCGATCCGCGGTAGTGGTCGGTGGGGTAGAATTTTAAAATAAGCAGACATCAGAGGGCAGTCGCTAAAAATTTGAAGTCGGATATAAAGAGTGAGTCAAACTAGAATAGTCATCCATTTTAGGGTGCTTTAGGTTTGTTTGTTATCTTTTTCTTTCTTTTGTTTTGTGGTGAATTTAAGACATGTTTTAATAGTAGTTTTTTGAAAACTTGATATGATTTAGCATTTTTTTTATATAGGGTGGCGCAAAAGTAATCCTCCTGTCAGAAAATGCTATAAATTTTGCCTTGATGTAAAATATACCTTGTATACAAGGTGGCGCAAAAATAACCGTCCGATGTTATTTGACTGTAATTTAAAAAAAATATGAAAAACTTTGATTCTTCTTGTGGATTATTTTTATTTAGTCTTTTAATTTTTTTTTACATCAAGGCAAAATTTATAGAATTTTCTGATAGGAGGATTACTTTTGCGCCACCTGTATTATCGGGAAGACTGTTGTATAATTTAGCTCCCTCGTATATTACACTTTTTCCCATAGTTAGTTCGCGGAGGCCGTAAATATAAATTGTTCATTCGATTAGAAATCTTTCTACAAGGAAAATGAAATGAAAATAGTTCGCGGAGGCCGTAAATATAAATTGTTCATTCGATTAGAAGTCTTTCTACAAGGAAAATGAGTCGTCACCTTTTTAGGAAGAGTTATTTTAGTACGTATTTCATTATTTAGTATTTTATGCACTAATATGCAGGTGCGGAAGTAGTATGTTTGAGAAATGTTCGTAAGTTTAGCATTTTTATATATCTTTTTTCTTTATAATATTTTGAACGTCTCTTTTAACTCTTAAAACTCTTGAGAATGTTTTAATGATTTAATCATTGAATATTTTTAAGTAATATAACATATATTATTAATGAGAAAATATATATCCTCGCTATCTACTAACATTAGGAATAACAATTTAATGCATCGTATAGGATAAGTAAGATTGATTGGGCAATATCAATAAGGTCCGTCTAGTGTACGGGAAAAGCTTACTTTAAGTTATCTTAGTATCCACAAATACAAAGGTGAATTGGGCGAAGGCTGAAAACCAGTGTTGTTCCTATAGGGACGTATGTACTGAACCTGGGTCCTTTTCAGTACGGCATACTATTTAAATAATGGACTCAAATCTACCAATTAGGCTACAGAACCCTGTTTTGTATATGTTATACTATTATAAGTATTCGATTTACATGAATGTTTAATTAAATTTAACGCTCACTTAAAGTTATCACTGCTGTGAGATTCGTGTTTTCCCTCGCAAGGAGAGTCATCTCAGTCTATCACACCAGCAACTAAGTTTCCAGTGTACTGTTTAAATATTTACATATATCTTAAAATAGTTATCTGCAATTAAATCTTTATCTTCAGGCCTTATGAAGGAAAATGAGGCTTTAACACCAACTATAATGGACCCGTTTACACGGAATCGCAGTAGTTGTTCAATAATTATATTGCGTGGTCATTTACTAAATTGTCCACCTCAAATATTAATTACTTCCGTCTGTTATGATCCTATTTAAGAGCTGATTAAAGTATCTCGTAATGAAACATATATAATTGAGGTATATTTTAATGATAGATAAATTTTGAAGCGATAGGTGTAATAAACGTCAGGGTGCCGTATGAATTTACAACGCACTGACAAATTTAATTTTGCGCCACAAATCATCGGTTTAATTTGGCATAAACATACATGAAATGGTCAAAAATAAACACTAAAGTCTTTTACCCTATCTAATGAGTTTGTAAAGTTAAGAATTTTCATATTGTATTCATATGTTTAAGCTAGTATTACACATTTAACTTAACAAAATTAAACGTATTTTATTACGTTTGTTCACTACTTAAATGTATTGAATGCTTTGCATCCATGGTCTAGAGAGAAATGAGATGATATGTATTATTGTTTCTAATTGTACCCCCTTTAATTGTTGCCACCCTTTGCTGGCCGTTATATAAAACAAAACAAATGACATTCTAAATCAACCGTTGCTATAGGAACCGCATAAATAATACGAAATGAAAATGTTTGTAAAAATTAATTAGAAATAAAATGATGAAGAATCTATGAGATTAAAAAAAAAATAACCTATAACCCATCCCCGTGTCGATACATTCACTAGTTATCAAGTGATTAGCGGACAATCAAAATCTGTTTTTATTATATTTATATATATTCATGACGATGAGTTAATTATCATAACATATAATAACTACCATCAACATCATCATCGTCCAATAGACGTCCCCTGCCGGATATAGGTCTCTTCCGAAGATTTCCATGCTAAAGACTAAAGATGGTTAAGTTAATAATAAATGATCATAAAGTTTAATAATCTCGGTTGATATTCGACAATGTTACATTACACACAATAAATGTATTGTTCAGTTTTAAAGTACAAAGGGCAAATAGAGTATTACACAAACGAACATAAAACTTATTGTATCGATGTATAATGGTGATTAGATAATCGTTTACATCACTGATTGTCTCCAGCACAAACAAGTGTATCACAATGCGCCTTGACATCACTACACGCCGGTTTGTAAATATTTTTGTTAATTTCGCTACTACTCACGATTAACACTCGTTCTGTTTACGATCTAGCTAATGAGTAAATACTCACGCATTGGGATCCCGAATCACATCACATCATCAGCTGATAGACGTCCACTACTGGACATAGGCGTTCCCCAAAGATTCCTACATCGGTCGGAGAGGAATTCATGTGGGGATTTCGGCCATTTCAGCCTCCTTTGTTGATTACTGTGTGCACTACGAGCAGGTGATGTTAGCTTGGATCCCGTGAGTTGTTGGCCAGAAACCCTTACACCCCGAATGATATCATGGATCTAGTTACGAGTAGTACCTTAAAATAACTAGATTTAATTGCTAATGGGCTAGTCACATAATTCGAAGAATTGACGTCTGATGTGGAAGAGACAGCGTAGGACGATCTGGTGAGGGTTGCGGGTAACTAACGGAGATGGATAATTCAAGACCGATCCGGTCAGAAGATCTTTGAGGAAAGCCTATGTCCAACAGTGAACGTTAGCTGATGATAATTGCTAGATTTCAGTGATGATGGCGAGGGCGGATGCTCGATGAAGTTATGGTCAAGATGGATGGGATAAAAGGTAACGATGGAAGATTCCACAAAATGGCCTAGAGTGAGATCTTTCTAAAAGGTCAACCCAGAAGCGGGTGATTATTTGCTGATGATAATGATGATGATGATAAGTGCCCTTGGTAAAGGAAAATAGGAAAGAAACATATTACTCAGATACTAAAAATAATTGCGATTTGGAATGTTGTATTTTTTTTCATCGTATTTTCATTTTATCTCGTATGTGTCTGTATAGTCTATATGGATCTATGGGGGGGATGTTTGTAAAGGCGTTTCCGTGACCCCACAGAAATTAAAACGAAGAAGGCATATTGCGGTGACTTTCCCTTCGTGTCTGAGAGAATGTTTAAATAAAAAAACGTAAAAAATATCTACATTAAAACTACGATATGTCCACGTGAATGTTGAATATAGGGGACCTGCTAACCTAACCGACCCCCCTTAATCATTGGCCTATGGTTAACCGCATTGGCTTCGCAATGTTCCTACCATGGTCATAAATGAAGATTTTTCAAAGCGACTTGGACCGCCATTATATTATTTGTTATTTACCGAATTATTTAAAAAAAAAAACTGTGATCAGAGAACAACTTCCGGTAAAATAAATAAATCCGTACATATATAGTTATTTTATTTTCATTAAATGTTTGAGTCAAATTTTTCACACGATTATTTATTTTTATTTACGGTGCTAATACATATATATATATATAGTAATGCCTACTCTATGTATATATATGGATACTAATTTTTTTTCTATATAGATATTTTCTGCCTTTTTTGGTTTTATTTTACGTGGGGGAAATGTTTTCGTATACCTACCCTTGCTGGAGCAATGACAGGTTATGTCGGACTTGCACCCAATAAAACCCCCGCGTTGTTCCACCATCGTCGCTTGACGACAATTTTCAATTTACCTTAAATTTTTATGCTTAGAAAATAAAAAATATGATTATGAAATTAAAGTCAACATATAATATATAAACAATGAAAAGGTAGTAATTATTGTATATACTCGTATATAATGAAATATATATTTATTTGATTAAGGATATGTTTCAATTTTTTAACTTGCTAATATCATTTTTTTAAATACCGACATATTTAGTTACAGAAAGAAGTAAAGGATAATAATGTAAATTAAGGGTTGAAGACAAAACTAAGGATTATGAAATGTAAAGGAATGTTAAGTATTTTCTTGTCCTTAGGAAACACCTTCAGTAATTTAAATAGACATTAACTAAAGTCTAACTAATGACTTCTCGAAGGTTATCTATTTAGCACTCTGGAGGTAGTAGAGATGAGGTCAGAGTCTCAGTGTTTTTTATTACTGGTGAATTAATAGTAATTAATCATTTATTATAATATTTCATTATTATTTTGTTTTAATTTTATAAAATTAAAGCAGCAGCGGTACGACGAGATCGTTAGTAAGGGATGCGGCTTGTGAAGTTATTTTCATAGCGGCAATAAAAGTTTTTCATTGACCTCGTCGACTCTTAGTGCGGTATAGGTTTAAGTTAACTTTTATCTTAGTTTAACGGCGCCCGCATCGTATACTTAACCATTAACTTTCACATCCATTGATATTGGTTATAAGTTATGTAAAGGTATATTTCTGTAAAGCGGTACGCAGGAATTAAATTTATCACTTTGCATTAAGGTTATAAGATATTCACTGGGAGTCGGATACTCACTGATTGAAGTCTTGGTTTATTAAATACCCTTAAATCTAAGATGTTGTCGGGTAAAGTATTTAGTCGACTATAAAAACTCGGCGCTTTTATGTTTAACTTGAAGTGTAACTTCGCCGTCCTTTTTTTTTTGTACTCATCATCACGGTGTTTTTTGCAAAAACTGTCTTGAATCTTTGCCATGTTTATCAAACGTAATATATACTTTTTTGGATTAACAAAGATCTGAATTTTTCCCCTTTTTTTATTAAATTAAGCTTCCAGACGAACGAGTGGTACATCTGATGGTGAGTGATACCCCTACAAATGACGTGGCGCTATATAGGATGATATATACAGCACGATGTTGTGCTCTTCGCTTTAGACAAGATGTTGAGTCTCGTTGCCCCAGTAAATAGACTAGCTACAGCGCCTATTAAACCGGAACAAAATACGTTTGCATATTACAGTTAGGCGTCAGAAATAGGAGCTGCGATGGTATTTACCTAGATGGTGTCCGGTACCGAGATCTACCACTAGTAAAGAACCTCGCGATGTACAATGTTAATAAGATCTTTATACAGCGATGTAAATGCTGGTCTTTTAGTAATATGTTCCCAGCAAGCGAAGTATTGTAGTAGCAGCAGTTCCAGTAAGCAGTGTTGATACTACAGTTCCATGGGCCTTGTAGATAATTTAATTTTTTATAATCCCATTGTATATTCGCAGTAAATTATTTATTATTTAATAAGGTAATCTACCAGTAAGATTTCTATTGTTATTGTTTCCTTATTCATTATCGACAATGAAGTTATGCTTAACATGAATTTCTAATAAAATATAATTCCAATAATGTGGAAAACTAAAAAAAATATTTTCCAAAATAATACCACAGGAAATGATTTTTTTTCCTTTTTTATAGAACTATCTTCGTGTGATAGTATTTATTATTATATACACTATTAAAGAGTAACAAGTGCTCATTATTTAGAACATAATAGATTGGTGTCGAAATAACAACATTGTCCTCTTTTTTTAAAAAAAAACAGACTTATTTAGAAATATTGCTGATTACTACCGGCTATAGCTTAAATATGAAATTACGTACTTGTTACTTTCAAACCAAACGTTGGAATTACATGATATAATCTCACTATCCCATTTTTACCATAGGACGCCAGGGATATAGCGAGTCACCATTCTTCCTTGGTAAACATAATTTACGAACAAAGAGGTTCAACTCCTACTTCTTGATAAGAAAATAAATTAATGGAATAACTTGCCCGCGCCGGTATTCCCTCCCAAACATAACGTGGTCTTCAAAAAAAGAGTGGATAAGCTGTTACTAGGTTATTGTGGTTTAGTATCACAGACCACATCACTACTTAACACGAGATAGAATCGAGGTAAAACATTAAATTTTACAATTAGAAAAAAATAGGCTCCAAGTCTCCAAGCTCCAAGACATGTTCGTTTTAAGTCAGTATTAGTGGTTGGTATCTGTTGCAGGAGACCGTCCAGATAGGTACCATCGCAACTCCTATTGCAGCCGACAAACTGTAGTCAGCATTACTGTGCTCCGGTTTGAAGGACGCTGTAGCTAATGAAATTATTGGGGTAATGAGACTTAAGATATTATGTCAGAAGGCGACAAGCACAATGTAGTGCAGTGTAACTAGGGGCACCTTGTTATGGACACAGGTGTGTTACTTACCATCAGGTGAACGTCCCGCTCGTCTCGCCGTTTCGTTAAATAAAAAATAAAAATTCCAATGATGTCCTTTGTTAACATATTTAGTTTCTTTATATGGCAACCTTTATATAAATGTATATATAATATACATGTAGTTTCCTGCGTCCGCTGAGGCGGGGCGACGTTACGCTCTGCTTGTCTAAGGGCCTCTAAACGGAACTTCGCTGTCTTTTTATTTCACGCGTTAGTAGCTCTTATGTTGTAGCATGTAAAAGCTACATTCGCTTCCAACCGATTAAATATAGTTCTCAGCTGCATAATGTGTGTGCGCAATGGGAGGGGCCTTACTCACTGACAGTTATTAATGATTCCTAGCGTTCCCGTATGTTGTACGAGGGCCGGCCGATACAACACTGTACTATATGTTTGTTTATAATTAAACATATTTTGTTGATTTCCACGCGATTTATCATAAAAATTTTGTAATTTAATCACAAAGTGTGGAAAAAAAAAGTTTTTACTGCTTCACGGCTAAGTTTTATCGTAGTACATAAATAGCAACGCAAGTCAGCCCGAACTGGGAACGACTACGTTTGCCAAGTATACGGCGCGTAATCGGCAATTTTCTTTTGCTGGAAATTGTATACGACTGGTGGTAAAAAGAGTTTTACAACGGTGCAGTCATTGCACAGGTGTATTCCTACTGCGAAACTCTGACGACTGCATATAAAACTATTGAAAATTAAAGTAAAGAACTACAGTATATATACATTTATTTTATCGTAGAAAAACTCATTGGATACTCTTCTATAAGTCTGCGAACAAACTCTTCCACGTCACAATATTTTCTCTCCATTCTTTGGGAATGAGATGTACAGGAACGCTTTCGCTCATTTCATCTTTTCGAATAGGTAGTCTGGATTTCTATTGCTGATTGTATCTACTATATCATATTAGCCCAAAAAGCTTCTTTGTATATTACTTCACTTTCTAAGCTGGTTAAAAAGCTTCCAAGTCTTGCATTTAATAGTAGTGTGCAAACATTACTGTGTTCCGGTTTAAAAGGTGCTGCATCTATTGAAATTACTGTGATAACGAGATTTCACATTTTATGTCTCAAAATAACGACCTCTTCTCATCACTTACCACTAGGAGAGCGTCCCGCTTATCTTGTCGCTTTGTAGAATAAAAAAAAAATTAAAAACAGAAACATGTTCTTCATAAAAATCAGGAAGGGATGGAACTACTTCCTTGCGTGGGTATTCTCGTCCAAATGCGTGGTTGTCTTAAAGACTGTTTCTACATTAGTGCCCCTTACCACTATCAACCGCATCAACACTTAACATCAAGTGAAATTGTAGTCAAGTGTTAACCTTGTCAATTTAAAAAAAAAATTATATAACCAAAAGCTGTTGTAGTTCGTCAGTTAGTTATACCAAGCCTGTAACCTCTAGTCCTATGAAATTACTGTGAATATGGTAGGAAGCAATCGAAATAACCAACGCGTAAAGAGCCTTTGTGGACATGAAGGACTTGCCTATCCTTATTGGTGATAAGGCAAGCTTGATGAGCGCGTCAAAGTACCCGTAAAGTATCGTGTTTATCATAGAATTAAGGTTTTAAGTGATGAGTAAGCCTCCCCTTGCATTTTGCTTCGACGTAGCAATGAGCGACTTCAGTGCTATCCATAATGATTCAGTGCTAACTCGCGCTAATAAAGGTGTCAAAATAGGGTACAATTGCTCTTAATCTTGACCCCTGATACCAATAAAATATAGTGTGAACCCATTAACAGAGATTTTTCTTATTTGTGATGTTTGATAGTAGCATTTAAATAAGACCGCGTATTGTGAAATTCCACTACCTACACTTACAATTCTACTTGATGTTAAGTGGTGATGCGGTTGTTAACGGTCAGGAGCACTAACGTAGTGTCAGTCTTTAAGACACCCACGCATTTGGACGGGAATACCGACGCAAACAAGTAGTTCCATCCCTTTGCGGTTTTAATAAAGAACATATTTATGTTTTTAATTCATTTTATTATATAAAGAGACGAGACAAGTGAGACGTTCACCTGGTGGTAAGTGATGTGAAGTGCTCGTTATTTTGAGACAAGATGTGAAGTCTCTTTATTACAGTAATTTCATTAGAATCAGCGCCTTTAAAACCGGAACACAGTAATGTTTGCAGGTGGCAGAAATAGAAGCTGCGGTGGAACGTATCTAAAAGGTATCCGACAACATAGCATACCAGGAGTGAATGATTATACATATGAGTACAAGAATTATTGCAATTTTTTTTATCAATAAAGCGACGAGAAAAGCAAGAAGAGAGATATCATCAGTTCACCTGTTATTAAGTGATACGCGTGCATATAACAAAATGGCGCTAGTTAGGATGTACTACTACACAGCACCACATTGTGCTCGACGCCTTGACAGTTAAGATGTTCAATCTCGTTACCCCAGTAATTAAACAAGCTATTAGTGATGAATTATTTTAAAATTTATTCCCCAATCGTGAGAATATAAAAAAGGCGACTAAGAAATAAAAAAAACGAGCGCCGCCATTTTGGAAAATCAGTCACGGCTTGTTCACATCGTACAGTGTTGCGTATCGGCGTTCACGAAGTGAAGCGTTTACAGGATCGTAAAACTTTAATATTTAACAGCATAACCCACTAGAGACAAGGTAACGGCGAATTGGTAACTACTTATTTACATCCATTGTAGAACTGTATATAGATATGCACATATATATAAATATATATATATATACACACACACATACATTATGAAAACTAGTGAACGTATCGACACGGGAAGATGAGCATTCGACGCGGAACGATTTGTAGATGGTTATTGGTTATTTATTATTTGAATTTAATAGATTCTTCATCATTATATTTCTAATTAGATTTTATATACATTTTTATTTTGTATTGTTTATGCGGTTGCTATAGTAACGGCTTTTATATAAAGTTGTCTTCGGTAACGGTCGCTATCAAGGAATATTTCAGACAAATTTCCTGTCAATTTTAAGTTAACATTACGGCCACCAAAGCTTACGGGAGAGAGCTAGTAATAACATATATTTTTTTTCTACAAATAAGTATAGACAATCAAGTGAATGATTTGCTCGTCTCGACTCTTTGTTGTGTAGAATATATATGTATATATATATATGTATGTGTATCGGTCGGTTTTTGTTTAATTATAAGGCGTATTAAATAACTCATAAGTTACCTTACCTAGTTACTTTTGTTCTCTGATCAGTCCTATGGTAGATTGGAGTTGATCGAAGAAAATGTCTTTTGGCATCAAGTTTGCCTTTTTATATATTTTTTTTGTTTTATTTAATTAAGGGATTAGATCAGCGGGACGTTCACCTGATAGTTAGTGATAAGCTAATAATAACGTGGCAATAGTTAGGATGTTATATATTGCACTATATTACGCTCGTCATCTGAGACTCGAAGATTTGAAGTTTCGTTACCCCAGTAGTTTCACTAGCTACAGCGCCTTTTAACCTGAAACACAGTAATGTTTGCAAATTACCGTTTCGATGGTAGAAATTGGAACTGCGGTGGTATCTACCTAAACGGTCTCCAGTACTGACTTAATACGAGCATGGCTTAATGATGTTGATTTTCGTTACCCTGTTAATAACAGTAGCTACAGCGCCTTTCAAATCGGAACTCAGTAGTGTTTGTCCGCTTCATTAGACGCTGCGGTGGTACCTACCTAGACGGTGTTCGCCAACAGAGATCTAGCAGCAGTAAAATGTAGCGCAGTCTATGTTCTAGGTCCGTTTGTTTCTCAAGGAACTGTGAGTTATAGTTTCAGATACTTAGCGCCGTACGTAGGTAGGCGTTGGCGGGGCACAGCCGCGTTATCGCGGCACGGCGTCCACTTCCTGCGCCGCCCGCGCCCGGTCACGTAGTCCGCATAACGGACAATGTTAAGAGTTTTTGTGTTCGCGCCGATTGTTCGGTGTGAATGAGGCCTTGTCCCGGTATCGCACCGGACGCGCCGCTTAAGCGTCATACGTTACGGGCGACGCGCGCCGCCATTCATTTGTTTTTGCCAACGAATCCATTTCTAGAATTTTCCGACACCAAATAATAATGCACTAATATTTATTTATTGAAAGGAAATCTTACAATATACAAACACTTGACCAGGCAGGTTAATTTAAGAAGATTTGCATTCCATCGTCGTCATCAGCCGATGGACGTCCACTGCTGCACAAACACCTCTTCAAAGATCTTCGCATACAGTCAACATGGCCTCCCATACCGATGGACACTAGGGGCTATCGTATATGGAGATTCATATGGGAGGGTTTGGGTCATTTCGAATCTCGCCAGCCCAATGCCGATTGGCGGGAGCCAGCGCCTCGTTTGTTGATTAGCAGGCTGCACCAAGAGCAGGTGAGGTTGGCTTGGATCCCGTGAGTTGTTGTGCGGGATCCCTTGCACCCCCTTGATCTACATTTACTTAGAAATAATAAATACATTTAAAGACACTTAATTGCAAAATTTAATTACTAGGCAACATTCTTACAGGGAAAAGATGTTTATGTTTTGAAAATAGTGGCACCGCTGGTGGTGAAAAGGTACCTGAGGCTATCTAGGTAGACAGTAAACCTAGATGATCTCTGGGAACTGAGATCTGGACTGCATTTCATTCCAAATATATACTACACTCCAATGCTGTACAAAGAAATCTTAAATTTTTCCTATCCGTAACATAGCTGTATTTTTTCCCGTTCCCTCCTTTTCAAAGATATTGAAAAAAAAAAATTAAAAAAATAATTTATTTCACCAAATTTTACAGATATTACAAATATATTTCTATGTAGTTGTTTGCAAATAATGTCATTTCTCTTGGTTTTAACCTATAGATTCCTCACCAGGCGATGCCTGTATCGAGGAAACGTAGGACACAAAATTTCCTGAAAAATTTTTATTTGTTTATATATATTATATATACAATATATACATTTTGTATTAATGATAGGCAGTACACTATATAAATAATAAGTATTAACATTTAAAAGTTCTTCTGTTGTATCATAAGCGAGAAATTGTTCTCTAATTGTCGAGAGAATTTTTAGATCAACTTTTATGTATACAAGAAATTATTGCAATTTTCCATTTCTTAGGAAAAACGCCGTTTGCGAGGCTGACATTAAATATGTATGTTAACGGATGAATTATTTCATGTCCAATGCTTTGTACGAGATCGTTTTTTATACCATCGATTCCGGGATCCTTATTACTTTGTAAAGACATTGTTATACTTTCAACTTTTTTAACGTCAGTTGGACTAATAAAAAAAAAGTCTACTGGCGGATTACTTCTTTTAAAGTTATTAGCACGATCTGCTTCAGTTGTATTCATATTTAGTATAAGGTTGCCTGCCAAGGTTTGTGGGATTGTAGAATAATGTTTATTAGTCATATCTTGATCGTTGTGCTGTCACATGACCTGCTAGCCTTAGTAATTCAATTGGTTTTTCATGCACAAATATTTTTGATGGATTTCCAAAACCTTTTTGGGGTTATTTTTATGGGGTTTTAGTTGATTCTCTTTATACTCAGTTTTTAATTTACGCAATTGTCCAATAAAGAAATTCCTATACGGCGTATCTCTCTTAGAATTTTGTTTTCAGTCTTCGAATCTTGTCTAGTTATTATATACAGTGTTTCTGCTTCCTACCCTTCTTTCTTCTAAATTTTTATGTATATATCTTATTCTAGTATAATTTCAATCATTCTTAACCGTTTAATCTTCTCTTTCTTATAACACCTTACGTTGTTGTTGATTATACTATGTTAGAAGTAGGAAATTTCTGTAGTTTTTCCTAAAAGCTACGATTTAGTGTTCTTTGAAAAGACCATGGATAAGTTTTTTCAGGATTGGAAGCAACTAACTGACACATCTATTGTTACTTCGATGTACATGCTACGGCAACCGCGCAACATCAGGCGGACATACGCTTGTTTGTCATCTTCGCAGTTTTATATATTTTTTTATTCTATGTCGCTCGTTAATATGATATACGCAGCAATGTAATGTTGATATAGTACTGTTTAGCTACAAGAAAAGGAACAGCGGTTGTACCTATGTAGAAGGTCTCAGGACAGATAATTACCTATCACAAGTAAATTAACATATAAACATGTAAGTAATACAGCAGGTCTTTAACAGCGGATGCATAAAACATAAGTTTTCACATAAAAATAACATAAATACGTTTTGAATTTGCGAGATGGGCGTGAAGCTAACATCGCCGGCAATAACGTCTTAACGAGCCAGCTCCATTGTGAGCGCAGTGTCGCATCATCCTAATTCGTCACTCCACCATTCTGATACAATGTAAGCACAATTAAATAGCGAATTATGGGCGCCGTGAAGAGATCATAAATTACCCGTAACGTTCCGATACAAGGACGCCAGTTTACGATCTTAGGTAATGGCTAAAGCTAGGATTACTAAGTCTAGAAACTTCTATACTATCCGATGGTACATTCGAAGCGCGGCTGTTAAATAAATCACTGTATACACATCAAATGTAAATAGACATCACATTGGTGATTATTTATCATCGTCATCATTAGTCACTATTAAGGTTGTTCTGTTTCAAGAGAAAGGGATGAAGATTTATACAATAAAGTATAACAAATTTAAAGTGTAGTATATACAAATAATTATAACGAAATTATCTTCCGGCATTGCTTCCTTCAGTGCAACATCCTTTAAAAACCTTTAACCTTAAAATATAATTTTTTTTTTCAATGATTTTCAACATATGAAACTTATTTCATAATACTGAGGATAATTCTTATATTTTATACACTATCTAATCTTCAGTTTATGTAATTTTGAAATATTACAAGTGTATGTATAGCGTCGACTTCTGTACGATGTAAAATTTCAAGATATCTATGTAGAGATACTTATGTAGTATAATATTAAAATAGTAATAAACAGCTCTGGTAATATTCCCACTACTGGGATTCCGGGTTTTCTATCAAGAGGAGAAAGTAAAGGCGACTTCTCAACCACGTTGGCCAAGTCCGAGTTGGCAACATTATTTAGCAATTAATGAGGAAAACATATTTGAAAGTTTTGTTTACTCTTTATATTAAAAAAGGAAGTAGATTATTTTAATGGAATGCGATCGAAGATAAATCATTTATGCGATCTAGATAGTAGCCAACTTTACAACGATACTCGGGGTAATTAAGTGTACCAAACATTTGAAACAATTAAGTGCCCTCCATTTTATTGCGCTGAAGTTCTTAATTGCCGCATACGCTTTCATAGGTCTGTAATTATATGAAATGTTGGTACAAATTGCGGCACTTAAAAACGACTGCCTGGGAACACAAATCATTGTACAAGAGTTTACGAGCCCTCTCGTAAATAAAGTTTTAAAGGAAATATATTCTACAATACTTTTCCTCCATCTGACGCAGTGGACATCGTCAAATAATAACAGGAACAGATGTACCCGAAGTACACCATAACTTATTTTATTCGAACAATAGATGAGGTGTACGCAACGTTGATCGATCCATGGGGTTAAGATGATATACACTGCATCACATTGTGCCTTTTGACTTAGGAGTTAACATGTTAAATATCATTACTATATTAATTTAATTAACTGCGGCGCTATTTAAACAGGAACGTAATAACGTTTGTAGTGTTCCGGTTAGGCGTTATGGCAGTTCCTATTTAGGTGGTCTTCTATAATATAGTCTACCACTATTAAGTATGATAAAAATTTTTTTTTTTTGAGACGAGTTAACGTGATGCCATAACAACGTGGCGCTAGATAGGATTGCACTACATTGTCCTTTTCGCCTAAGACATACTATGCTGAGTATTGATACCCCAGCACAGTAGCTACAGCACCCTTCAAACAAGAACACAGTAAAGTTTGCACACAGTTTGGAGCTAGAACTAGGCGCTGCGGTGGTACCTACCTAAACGGTCTCCGGCAACAGAGACCTTTCATCAGTAAAGATAATAATAGAAATATAATAATATTGTAATAACTTAAAGAATTTTTATAAAATTAATAATTCATGTTATTTAAAACCAAAATAAACAATTTAAAGAATCTCTGATGATGTTCAGCGCTTGGTAGTCATTATGACTCTTACAGCTCATGTGATATTGAACCCGCGGATCCGACTCCACGGTATGTTTGAGTTTCGAACAAACAACACTCGCGGCTCTATTGTACAACACCACCGCGTGCATTGCCGACTACGTGCTCGAGCTTACGTAGGCGTTAGAGAAAAAAAAGCGGTTCTATATTCAAAGTCGTACCATCGACCAATAGCGAACGCTGTAGGCGTGGCGGCGCGCCGCTATTGGCCGACGGCGGCGGTTCCGACGCGCTAGCGATGCATCGGTCGATTATAACCTTACAACGGTTCTCGATCGTTACGCGAGTTGTTTTATGGCGAAGTTTTTATTTTGGTGTCACTAGGTGTTGCCATTAATTAATATTATTTATTATACCTACAACTTTTCGTTAATTAAATTAACATTTAATAGCGACTAACAAAAACTTGCGCTCATTATGTAACTAATGTTAAAAACAACAATAATGGTGAATATTACATTAAATTTATTCATAACTGTGTGCGTTTTTAAAATATGTTTTTGCTTGTTAGGTTGTTAATATCACTAGCGGTTCACCGCCTGGTGTGCCGGCTCTAATATAGAATTAAACGACTTTCTACAGCAACCGTTGCTATAGCAACGGCATAAAAAACACAAATTGAAAAAGTTTTTTAAAAGTTAATTAGAAATAAAATTTTGAAGAATCTATGAAATTAAAAAAATAAATCGCCTAAAACCGTCTATAAATCACTCCGCGTCGTATGGTCATGTTCCTTTGTTGATACGTTCACTAGTTTTCGCGTGATTGGCGAACGAACAAAACCCACTTTCATTATATATCTTTAAACCTCTTGTTGCTGCAACAGCTAATCACTTGCCTTGTAATATAGAGGAGATAGATAGTTCGATTTAGCTGTCTTATATGGTGGAGTTTGGATTGTGGCAATTCCTCATATTTTAAATCTGCTATCATAAAAGCAAGCAGAAGTATGCTGTGTCCCTAGTGTGTGAATGAGGATAGGAATATTTAGTTTGTTAGACTGTCATCTTCTTCATTGCCACTTAACACCATATGAAAATAGTCGTTAAGTGTAAGGCCATTAAAAATATCATCATGATCATTAAGATTACTCTTCAAACTGAAGTTTGGCGATCAGATTGAGAAAACCAATTCGATCCTCAGTTATTCTTTTTAACTGATGGTACTTAAGCCCGGCCCACTCCATTATGTCGTCAAATCATTTCTTCTGTTGTCTACGCGGTGTACGTTTTTCAGGAAATTTGCCCTCCAAGATTGGGAACTCATAAAGGGATCCTCTTTGAAAGTGTCTGAAATGTTATAGTCACAGATAATATAATTTGTACTAGTGCAATAGTTTTATGTCCTACTCCAGGAAGAAAACATTATAAAGGTACTCCTATGGTTAATTATGAGAGTTATTATGTTCGGTGAGCGTGTTAGGCAACAACAAATACTTAAATACAATAAAATATTGTAATATAATGTAGTGTTATTAAGTTTTATTGTAGTTTTTCTTTATATTAGTATACTCCAATCATTTAATCCATAATGATATTTAATTTGTCTTCATATTTGTAGCGTTAAGGCAAATAGGGCTTTACGTCTTGTAAGTTGACACCGGCGCTAACTATTGTAATTTAAGTGTCTGAATTATGTGAAGATGTCAATGTACATAATTACAATAAAAAAAAATGTTTTCGTTTGAAAAATACAGTAAGAAAAAATTAGTTTTTTTTTTTAATATTGTCATAGGGATCTTTAAAAAGAGTCCGAATTATAAATTAGGCATCATTCAAAAAATCGGTTATAACTAAAAAGAAAATATTGATCAAATAACTAAAAAAAAAACAAGTTGATATGATGCAGAAAGTTTTTTAACGATCGCCAATTCAACTTTTACCACTTCTGATCATGGGAGGGTGGTTTTGTATTCGTTAGTCCTCCCCGTTCGGTTACGTTATTTAGTATAACGAATAACGGGATAACAGATATATTCATTACTGTTAATAATTTTCGTTTTTTAATACAATAGAAAAAAAAAAATATTTAAAACGTTGGAAAAAACATCAAAGGAAATAATATCAGGTTGATTTTGAGAATAATTTTTGATGATTTTTGAATTCATGTCATTTATTAATCACGTCCATGTTCCTCATCAAAGGATGAGGTATTAACTATTTTATAAAATACCATATGATTGCATTTAAAATACATTAAGTTACTGAATATACTTTAAAAAAGGTTAATTGAACATTAAAAGCTACTAAAGCCTTTTAAAGCGGATTTAATTTAAGGTAAATCTGATGCAATAAATTGTTGCATACTTCAACTGAGACTTTAATCATTTTGGATATGTTATATAGAAAGTCTATATATATGTAAAATAATGTGTGGTCTATATCCAGTTGTGGACGTCTGTCGACTGATGATGATGATATATAGTTGGACGTTGTACCCCTGTAATAAATCTGTAAGGAACTGCTAAGATAATATGACTATAGTAAATTCTTCAGACACCATTTGCGTAGTTAACATAAGGCTTAATATGTTTACTGGTGGAAGGTCCTCTGTTGCCGGAGACCGTCTAGGTAGGTACCACCGCAGCGCCTATTTCTGCTGCCAAACAGTAGTGTGCAAACATTACTGTTTTCTTGTTTGATAGGCGCTATAGCTAGTGAATTTACTGGGGTAATTGGACTCAACATGTTGGCTCAAGATACTTGGTTCGCCGATCATATTCATTCCACCAACGAGGTTTATTCACGCTTCGTTGTTATAGCCAGCGTAACGTGCTTTTGGAACTGTCGGCGATTAGGATGAGGGTCGCCATCTCTCTCTAAACTAGGTGCAAGGTATGCGGTGGCTGGACCCTGCAGACTGCACAAAACAATCACTGGGATGGACTATCCCAGTACAGCGTTGGAGATGCCGCGTTTGTGTTCCGCAGGATGATTCCGTGACTTTTGTGAACTCTGGTGATGATCACCGTGGGAGTTTTAGTAGATTGAAATATTCACAAAATTACGAAAGGAGAAAACAGCTAGTTTATGTGGAGGTAGTGGAGGAAAAATCATCGAAAACATACACATTTTATCAATGATTTTCCCTCTGAAAATGGTTTATCATACGTAAAAAATAAGTTTTTAAAGTAAACGAGTTCTTAACGTAATGTATCAATCGTTGGCTATTTGCCTAGGGTCACGCATTTCCCATTCTCACGATAGTAAATAAAGAAGAATGAGCATTGCCGACTTCAAGTGCACCATCAACTCGTGACGATGTGTGACCGAGTGTCCTTTCGATGCGAAATAGCCTTTTTACTGTCTACGGCTCTGCCCACAGACAAAGGGAAGTCGTAAAGAGGCTGAGTGCCCGCAGCGATGCCCGACCTTCTGACTGCACTGTGTTTATGGACCCTAGTAGTGTGCCCCACGCGTCGATTGTTCCTTGATCCTTCTTCATTGTTAGGATTTCGATTGTGCAGCGTGATTATGTCGATTTCACCGGCACTTCATTCGCGGAGAAATGCTGCGTCTATAATTTGTAGGCAAAAGGTGCATTCGTACTTTCAATGTACTGATGCTAGGTCTCTGTTGGCGGAGATCATCTATTTACCACCGCAGCTCCTATTTCTACTAATAAATTGTAGTATGCAATCATTACTATGTTTCAGTTTGAACAACGTTGTACCTAGTGAACTTAATGGAATTTATTCAATAATTATCTGCCTTTGTCTATCCACTGCTGGATATAGGCCTTCCCCAATGTCTTCCACCAAATACGATCCTCAGCGTCTCACATCCATTCACTTCTGAAGGCGTCCTATACTTCTGCGTCCTGTATGCGGCCCCACTCCAAAAATTTTCTCCCCCATCACAGTCATTGACACAACAGACATGGCCGGCTCACTACCACGTCAGCTTGCAGATTTTGAGACCTATGTCGACAACTTTAGTTCTCCGTCGAATGCTGGTGTAGCATGACTTAACTTCTTACGTCTTAAGGGAACCAGCACAATGCGATGCTGTGTATATCAGCTCTGCTATTTGACAATGGTCTTCAGTTTAGACGTTATTCTTTCTGTAAGATCTACTACGTAAATCTAAAAGTTATCACTCAATAACTGTTATATTGTTAACTTAAATGTCATGAACAAATGCAACCGAGTTTCAGATGGATCATGGAGTACACTTATATATATATACATATCATCTATTAACTCGTATTTATTATTTGGTTTTTATACTCTTATCTCTCTCGCTGTGACAGGTCTCGAGTCCCAGATGTGGGAACTTTACAACTGTTTGTTTATATAAAATATAGATGATATGGTTTTAGTCTGCGATAATATAAATGTGTAAGTATAGTGTAGAATGTTCTCAGTAACCATTCAGCGGCTTCATCGCCGGCACCGGAGGCCCTTGTTGATAATAGATTGCAATTAATGGTTTACGTTAGCGTTTGACGGAAATAAACACGCGCCATACTTGAATGTCTCCGTTCGCAGAAGTGATTATTTATAAATGAGCACAGCTCCGTTCGCAGTAGTCATGATATTTAAACATTTACACAAAGCTAATAAACAACAACTAAAATTTTAAGAGATACTATTAAATATAGTTTTCGACAGTAGATTGAGCTTCAAACAGCATATAAACTATGTACGTATCAAGTAGTTGGGGCATTACGTATTACTGCAAAAAGTATCATAGAAATTCCGAAATACTCGGTACACTGTGTTTACTAGTACTAGGTCACTGTTGCTCTGTTGTAGCCCTGTAGTCTTGGGCTACTAAGATTAGGACTAAGGTAAGCCTTGCCTGTCGTAGAAGGTGACTAAAAAGGTGTAGGAGTTTCGCGGGCCTTGACAGTGGGGACGTATGGCTCAGCGATGGTATCAATGATGGTTAGGCTCCTCCTCAGAGAGGTGTTAACACAAAGTGCAGAGAGGCACCGGTGCGTTCTATAAGATATACCGGAATCTCTCTGAATGCACTGATGCAGAGCACTGAGGGGGTTTTAATAAGTAAAAATCTCACATAACCCGACTAACCCCCAGAAGTAGAGTATCTTTCGAAGATTTCTCTCCTGAAACCAAAAAAAGGTGCTACTGCAACACTACTGTGCCTATATTACTGTGTTCCGGTTTGAATGTAGTAAGTGTAATTGCTGGGGTAATGAGACTTCTTATTTCTCAGAGAACCACATAGGAAGGTCCCGTTTTTCGTGTCGCTTAATTGAATAAAAAAATACATGGTAATTAAAAATATTTGCAATATTTAACGCGAATATGGGGGTTAAAATATTAAAACTACTTCTCATTGTTTAAGCAGAAAAGCTCAGCACAGAACAGAATAATCAAAATATTGTTTAAATTTAACTTCCTAACATCTACTAACTTTGTTTACATATTTACATTATAAATCTCTTGATAAAAAAAATTAAATAAAGATTTAAATACACACATACTTAGACAAAATGATAACTTAAGACTTCTGAAATTTAAAGCTATGTTATGTACTAGTATAGAAACAAATATAAATCACAGCTATATAATAAATTAATATAACGTATACCATAACTTAATGTTGAAGTTATTGAAATATTAGAAGAATTTGAAACATTGTGACGTAAGTTATTTAAACATGTCAAGTTCATGTCAAGTTATTAAGTTAATATTTGTAACGAATGAAAAAAATGCTTATTGTTGGCAACACCGAAGGATTGTAGGGTCTTTCATCTACAAAATTAACCGATTGTGATACGCTGGATAGAAACCAATGGAGTTAGAGCATCCGCTTCAGATGCTATCCAGACGCTAACCAGGACCCTCAGTAATGAGGGACATACGTTATATAGACAGGATGTTGGATAATTATTTGAGTAATTAAGTTTCTTTAAACTTAGACTAATCGGTATTTCTAAGCTTTATCAACGCAATTGTACTACACATTAATATCACAGTCAGTACGTTACGAGATTTTTCTGGTGGTAGGTCTCCGTTGCCGAAGATCGTCTAGGTAGGTACCACTGCAGCGCCTATTTTATGCCGCCAAATCGTAGTGTGCAAACATTATTGTGTTCAAGCTTGAAGGACTCTGCAGCTAGTGTAATGAGATTTATCGTCTTACATCTCAGAGCGACGAGCGCAATGTGATGCTGTGAATATGAGCCTAACTAGCGTCGCGTTGTTAGAGGCAGGCGTATCACTTATGTTGTATAAAAAAACTCAATAATCTCCGAGGAGTTTTTCAACCGGTGCTGCACTGTAAATCGTGTTCTCTCCTTCTATACAAGAGGCCATAAGTTCTTTAGTTCTATGTCTGCCAGAGACAAATATACAGATGCTTTCAGTTGGATACAATACTTAAGTAAAAATAAATTGGAGATCGTTAAGTCCCAAAATCACTAAGCTGCGATTAAGGAGATTTACGAGATCTCACAGGTCTCTAACTCACTCTAAAAACGGCCCCGCAGCTAACGTGACAAATAATTTGAAGTAAAATTAGATTTCCTTTTTGCAGCGGTGTCCCTCGAAACTTTGGTGGAGAACTGTCATAGACTACTAGAGAAGTTTCATTATTCGTGGGAGATGATGCCACTTGTACTGGTCATCCTCAACTATGCGGGCAGCGACCTTGACGAGGCGTCGAGGAAGATAGATGAAGGTAAGTCCACTTCATCGTTATCGCCATGGTCCATCACATATATATTTTGTGACATTTTCTTGCATAGCGACCTGTAATTGCAAAGCGCGAACTCTTTACTGATTTATTTATTTATTTTTCGTTTATTTCACAATTTTTTTTTTCTGTAGAAAGCTTAAAAACATATTGTGATAAAATTTATTAAAATATTTGATGAAAGTATAACACAAAATTAAAATACTAGATCTAGTACAGAGTTTTTAGTTTGTAGTAAATATTAGTTTTGTATAAAGGATTTATAATTTTTTGTACGATAAAAAAAAAACTAAAAGTCCTATATATATATAATAGCAAATCTGTTTTAGTAGTAGAGCTGAATTAATATCTAAACTAACATAAGTCTCTATTCAAAATTTTGATATATAAAATGGAGGCTATTTTTCTATATAACAACAAATAATTTTTTATACGGGTCACCTTATTCATACATTTAATTGATTGAAAAATATAAAAAAAAAAGTATTTTCATATTTCAGCTTAGAATAAAATTTTACAATACTTGTTATGATTTTATTCGACCATTTTCGTTTGTACCACCATTTTTTTTTTTTTTCGCAAAAAATAATTTTTAATCTATATTTCTTTCATTTATAACCTGCCCTAATTGAACGATTACGTATATTTGTTTTGTTTTATATTAAAAAAAAAAAAACTGTGTTTGGTCATATTGCTTTATATAGGTTTGTTTGTTAAATTGGTGTACTGTTTGTTTTTGTTTTCGTGTAATTGTTGATACACAAAAAAAAAAAAAATCAAACACAGTTTTTATGCTACGGCGAATTATTTTCTTTGGTGACAATGGAAAACTTTTGCTACGGAATACTAATTCAAAACAATATATGAATGAGATCTCAATATTGTTTATGTAACGGAATATGTTTTAGTCTTTAACGTAATCCATTTCATAGATCTGTTTGAAAATATGGTAATTATTAAAAAAGATGTGCTCGCATGAGAGAACTAAATACGTAATCAACTTATGTCTAAGTTGTAGCTTGGATAATAGGTTTCTTCAGTCTATCAGTGAGGTTGCTAAACAAATAGACAATGTTATAAAGAATACGACTCGAAAGTATACGACTCGATCTTTTATAGTTTGCTATTTTCTTTGACGAGGCTTTATTAATATTGTGTACTAAGAACTGATTAATTCAAGCTTTTGCTTATACAGTTTTATTCAGTTTCCAATATTTACACAAATAGTTCTTACTGAATTGATATTTTAAGTAATTGTAATGTACTGTGCAATATTTAATAAAACATAACTTTTCAAGACTTGTTCAATATTAATAACGATCGTAAAAAACGACAATTCTTGATCCTTTATAAATTCACTAATTGGTAAATTAAAAAAAAAAAAACATTTTGTAATTTGAAGATTTGTTTATGAGTTTCAAACAGTTTTTAAGCTTTTTTTCAAGTGTTTGATGCTGATTTTCCTTGAAAATGTCGATAACTGTAAAGTTTATTTAAGTTTATTATAAAAAATCTATATCACTTAAACTTAAAAACCATTATTTGTGTTACTTCGACATATAACATATTTATTATAGTAATTTTACGGATCTTAAATTCAATAGCAAAAGATTTTCATCTATAATATATAATGTGTTGCATTGATGGAAAAAACTGTGATGATCTTCATTATAAATTGCATTGAAACGAAAGTAACTTTTAAGTTGAACAATTTATTATTGTCCGAAGCAGTTTTTCCCTTCAATCGTATGCTGGCGATGCGATGAAAAAGAACTTTATTTGTCCGCAGGGAAGCTGATCGTCAACGAGTACGCCAGGAAACATAATTTGAACGTCTTTGACGGTCTAGAGCTACGGAACTCGACACGCCAGTACGGACTTTAATACAGTAATATTAGTTGTTCTAAAACACACACACACATGCACACAATCACACATGTACGAGTACATACATACTATACATACACGACATAGTTAAATAACTTAGTAACATATCATGATCAAATACATATAAAGTCAGAAATCATAGTTATTTCTACAGTAGACTTCAAAGTATTACTTTACTTAACTTTCGTATACAGTATTATTAAAATAACCGTAACTTACATTTAGAATATCATGAACAAAATTAAGACCACGTTTAGATGGTTTAAATATAGTAGTTTAATAATAAGTCTAGATGCTAAATAATTGTTGCTATTTGTAAACATTTTTATCATTCAAAAGGCATGGGAGCTAGATTTTCGCTTGACGGTAAGTGATAGGCATGATCATAGCAATATGGTGCTAGTTTGGGTTACAATTTATGGTATTAAGTACCATTACTGCGGTGTTCAATATATTTCTAGAATTTTCTATCATTGCTATGTTGCTATATTTTTAGACGTAAGTGGTATCCGTAACATTGAGGAGTTATTGTAATATACGCTGCGGCATAACGTGCTTGTAGTTTTGAAACGTAAAATGTTAGTCTTTATTACTGTAGTAATTTCAATAGTAATGTTTGTATTAGTAGTAGAAATAGCCGATCTGAATACCTAGCACCAGTTAATTTGCAATTTTGTGTTAACAATAGTAAATGTGACAGTCGAAAGTTTGCATTCCTATAGTCTTAATATAGAATTCAACTGGTGCACAATCATAAAAGCGTAATAAAGATCAAACATGAACATGGCATGTCAGTCGCTGCCGGCATACAGATGGTGGATGTGACGTTTATACTGTGCACGGAACATGTTCAGGAATAGACCGCCAAGTCACATTATTACCATTAATTAACAAGAACCTTAAATGTTAATATATGATATGAAAATAATAGTTGACTAACAATAACTGGTGGTAGGTCTGCTGACGCAGGTCTAGGTAGTTACTACCGCAGCTCCTATTTCTCTCGCCAAACAGTAGTGTGCAAACATTACTTCCGGTTTGAATGGCGCTGTGATTATTAACGATACTCTAACATCGTATGTCTCAAGGCAACGAGCGCAATGTAGTCATGGGCAACATATTAGTGCCACATGGTTAAGGGAAACTGTATCACTTACCATCACGTGAACGTTTTACTCGTCTAGTCGTTTCGTCGAATAAAAAAAAAATCTTGTACATAATACTTCAACGAATTTAAAATATCATCATCAAGCGATAGACGTCCACTGCTGGACAATGACCTACCACATCGATCGGTATTGCGCTGCTCGCATCTTTGAGCTCCAGGGGGCGTTTGTAGAAGTTCATATCGGGGATCCTCTCATTTAAAAAACATATAAATTTTTTAAAAAAAAATAGTGTTTATGATAACCTTAGTATTAGAAAGGAACTAACAGTAAGAAACTAATAGTAAGGAGTTATTTGTTATTGATCTTATAAAAATTTGAATAAAAATTTGACTCTCAAACGATTTTTTTAACATTGTATCGAGAAGTTATAAAAAACTCAACAGATGGCGCCACCACAAACAATAGATCACGATATCGTTTACCATAACGCATATCCATATAAACATCGTATATCCCTAGTATCTTTTGTGTTGTTTAGTTTTAATTTAATTTAATTTTTTCTTTTCTTTTCTTTATTTTTATTTTAACTAGCGGATACTAGATCCGCGAGCCCTGAGTCTGATGAAGCTGCAATAGTGGTCAATATAACTAGCGGCGCAAACTTCATCAATTAAAAAAGTGTATTTTATGTTCGACCAACTAGCCATTATAAAGTATACAAATGTGTCCATGAACTGGATCTCTCTGGATCTTTTAATGACAGGACTTTGGTCAAAAAGTCATTACGGAGTATACAATTATATCCATCACCTGGGTCTCTGGATCTTCATAATACTGTTGTACTTAGTAACTTGCTATGTACTTTGATTTTCTCTGCTCTTTATCAACATAGTGTTGATGTTGCGCGCGTTGCCGAAGTGAGGTCTCTTGAAAATACAAGAGACCTCACTTCAAGACTCCTACAAGATATATCTACATTACTGTTTAAATTTGTTAAAAGCACCCCGATGTTATCAAAGTGATAAACAAATGAGATCAAATTGTTTAAGGGTCAACTTTGAATAATATTGTAAATAACTAATATGTTACAATCACATCATTACGGTCCGCGATGCGAATAATTAAGGCCATGTACCAATAATTACACAACATTGATGCATTCGAAGATATAACTGATGAGTAGTTTGCAAATGGAAAGAGATAGCCATTAATTATGCATCATGACTGTTCATGAACAGTTCGTATTTCTTTTATATATAATTAAGCGATGAGACGAACGGCACGTTCACCTGATAGTAAGTGATACGCTCGCCCATACACTGAACCATATTGCGCTCGTCTTGAGACATAGGATGTTAAGTCTCATTACCTCTAGATTTTTTATTAATAACTTCAATAGCTACAGCGCCCCTTAAACCGGAACACAGTAATGTCTGCACAGTACTGTTTGTCGGCTGTAATAGGCGCTGCGGTGGTACCTACCTAGACGGTCTCCAGCAACAGAGACCTACCACCAGTTTAAAGAATATCTATTAACTCATTTACTTAATGCAGCGAATAACTATTGCATTTATTGCAGTAAAGTATTAGGTCCTTACATATGAAATTTGCGTTTTGTACGGGAGGAATATAAAGTCAATAAATTTTTTGTAAAATATATTAATTTAATCAAAGTATGCACCGTTGTTATCTATGCACTTTTGCCATCTCATAGGTAGTTCATTGATCCCTTTATTAAAAATACCATGGGGGCGAGAATCAATAGACTCTTTGAAAGCGGTTTGGCCGCATCGGAGTTGAATTTTTTTCCTTGTAAGAAGTTGCCCAAAATCCGAAAAAAGTGGTAATCGGTTAGGACAAGGTCCGGGGAGTACGGTGGAAACACTCAGAAATAACTTTTTCTGAGTCAATTTTCGTTTAGGGCAAGATTTGGCTGGGTCTCCATGGTTCAGCCATTGCGACCAGCGCTTTCGGTTATCGTACAGTATCCACTTTTCATCACAAGTAATGATCGATTTACGAGTACAATCCCTTCATTATTGTGTCGGTGGAGCAAAGTAACACAGCAGCAGCAGCCGACGCGCGTTTGCAAGTTCGATTCACTCAATTCATGTAGTATCCATCGTTTAAGTTTTTTTACTTTCCCGATTTGCTTCAAGTGGATTAATACAATTTTATCACTTACCCCTTAGTCTGCAGCTATCTCTGAAGTGCTTTGTGATGGATCCGCTTCCACAATAACCTTTAATTCTTTATTTTCCACTTTGGTCTCCGGCCGTCCACGGGGTTCGTTCTGAATTTCGAAATTTCCAGAACGAAAACGTTGAAACCAAAAACGTACTGTGCTTTCTATAGCTGCACCAGCACCGTACACATCCGTAATCCTGTTTCTGCAGCACTGGTACTGATGCCACGGTAGAACTCGTACTCGTAAATATACCGATATTTATGTTTTCCATTGTACGGTAATAAGCGGCGCCGAAGAAAAAAATAATGAGGAAAAAATAAATGAATATTTTCAAAACTTAAATGTAACAGCTAAATGAATTTATAAATTTGAATTTGGAATTCTTAACCAAAGAGGAGATATTTCAGATCAAAGTGGTCAGTACGACAAAACGCTAATTTCATATGTAAGGACCCTATAAAAAAATTGTTGATATAACGAACACAACGATACTGTTATGGAAGTAGATTTATAATATGAGGTTCAAAACGAGCCAGATTTCCACATGTGCTCCGGAATCGCAACAATGGCTCTGTTGTAAGGGTAGAAACCTTTGCTTATTTTATAAATTTACGTTATAATTAATAATAAATGAATTCTTAGTTAAAAAAGATATTAATGGGGTACAGTATATTTTTTTTGTTATAATAAGCAATTTCGTTACATTTACCATACCAACAATAAAATCATACATTTGTTTGCACATGCAGTCTTTATATATATATATATATATTTATTATTATATATTAAAGCAACAGTTTTATATGTAAAGTATAGATAATTGTTATTGTATTTTTAAAGTTACAAACGTGTGATGAAATAGATCATCATCACTAAAGTTATTGTTATAAGAAATACGTGATGGATATGCAAAATAATATATATAATATTGGTCTTTGTGTATTGATAAGTTACACAGTTTCCACCGAGACGCTAATCTTGTGATATATTGTTTGTGTACACACTACACTACACTACACTACATTGTTGTTATAAAATTGATCAACACATACACACTAACGCACTACACTGTTGTGTAACGTCAAAACGAATTCATACAAAATAGCACAGAACACAATCTAACCAGTAGTGATTTCAACTTTACAGTGACCGGACGAAGGTGGAGAAATTTGAAATATAAAAAATAAAAAAAATCAAATATTCAACATGACTGTATATCCGGTTCCGCTTGTACGGTGCCGTCGCTAATAGTGTTGTGTTATTGGTGCGGTGATAATCGATTATGTTTCATACAGTGTTGTTTTCTTTTTTGTAGGAAAATGCTGAGCGAAATTAATAATATAAGTGGTGTACTATCGTCGTCCATGAAGTTGTTTTACGAATGATACTTTGTTTTACAAGTGCGGTGTTTTGTGTGGACGCGTGCTGTGCGATGCTGCTTAATGCGAATTGCATCCGACTGTGTCGCCGTCGCATCTACGGATTGCGGTAAGTCGACAGTTTTCACATATCCACCTAATTATATTGCTTTATACGTTCATTACTTTACTTTAACCTGTCGAATTAATAAAACTATATTTAACTGTTTTTATTGCGGTCAATTACGTTAACGTTAACTCAGTACTTATAATGACTATGGCGTCAGTTGTCAATCCAGTCTCCAGTGATAAACGCGATTAAATCAGTCAAATATAATTTTATATTAACTGTTGTAGTATTTACTTAAATATTAAGTTCTCTACTCAAACTCAAAGTTATGATTTCTTTGTTATAATGAATTTACATCATCGATTTTAATTGTCAAACGATTACTAACTGAATTCCAACCTTCTTTTAAGAACACAAGAAACTCATGGAAGTTATGTTTTATCCTTTTGTCATCGTACATAAAATTATGCAGTTATACAGAATGCACCTTATAAAATGAGCAATTGAGTTCAAATTAATATCCCATTAAAACTTCTTAACAGTGGAGACCGTAGAAAAACTGTTGGCATCGCATTTTATTGTTTCAATACTTCATATTATATCATTGTCTGTATATTGAACATGCAAGAAGACGTAAGAACATTTAACAAGTTAATATAAAAGCGTAAATTACTATGTTTTTTCTGTAATAACCGTACAATTTGTTCTAATTTATATAGATAGACAATATCATAAATAAAATATAAGTATACAAGACAATAGTTGAACGACTACACACGTGCTTTTTTAATTGTCATCAGCCAATAGACGTCCACTGCTAAACATAGGCCTGCCCCAAAGATCTCCACATTGATCGGTCCCGCGTTGCTCGCATCCAGTGGCTTCCCGCGACTCTCATCAGATCATCGGTCCACCTTGTTGAAGGTCTTCCAACACTATATCTAACGGTACGCGGCTGCCATTCGACGATTATATTCCCATCGGTCTTCAGTCCTTCGATCAATGTGCCTTGCACACTGCCACTTAAGTCTAGCGATCATTTGGGCTATGCCAGTGATCTTAGTTCTTTTGCGGATTTTCACATTTCTGATTTCATCGCGCAGACAAATTCCCAGCATAGTTCTCTAATGTCGTTTGGGTGACTTTGAAGCCTTTTTATAAGGCCTGTTTAAGTTGACGCCTTCCGTAACATAGATTAACCTAACCATTCAATTAAGAAGCTTAAATTCTATGATAAGTGTAGGGAATGTAATTGGTCACTGCCCCAAATATTTGACCATCATCATACAAAATAGAGATAAATCTCACCTCATAGTTTTTCACACCAATCGATCCATACTTGTCTGTAGAGTGGGACATCCATCATGTTTAGGCCTACCAACATTAAGTCTTCTGATATATGAGTGATAACCTTACTTCACCTATCGGTTATTAGTCTTTCAAGCTGACCACAGTCTTTTACTTAATTATTTATTTGAATCCTAATGTCGAACTATATTATGTCCAAAATTGTGAAAAAGCTCAAGTTATTAAAAAAAAGCTCTATCCTTTTAGAGGAATATTAAAATTTACACTGTTTTCGTAAATTTTATATGCTCTGTTGAAGGGACCCTCTAGGTAAGTACCACCGCAGCTCCTATATCTGCTGTCAAACTGTAGCATACAAATATTACTGTGTATTTAGGGCGCTGTACCCATTGATATGGGGTGACGAGACTTAACATCTCGTCTCAAGATGACGAGCACAATGTGGTGTTGTGTATATCATCCTTACCAGTGCCGCGTTATTGGTGTTACTATTATTTACTATTAAGTAAATGTCTCGCTAGTTCTAATAAATACAAAATGTTCATATATACATAATTCATAGTTATATTAAACATTACTCCTTATTAGAAGTAATAACAGCTTTTGTATTTTTTTAATGTTCTTATGTGGAAAGAAATAATTTTCGCATAGTGTCGAAAAAGAGCAATGTTTAACGTTTCTCGTCCTATGTCCTTGTTAAGAATATAGTTGGTTAAAAGTAAAAGTTTGTTTTGCAACAGTTTTTAACGATTGCTAAAAATGGACATTGTTAACTTGAACTGTTTGGTTTATAAGCTCTGCATCGACGGGGACCTATAAATAGTGCGTCGGATAAAATCTAGTCCGCTTTTTGCTTTCGATATCGAACGGCTTCGGGCCCGAGAACTATTTTAAAGGCGAGGCCATAAACAAAGTTTTTATCACTTTTCCGTTTATAATATTTTATTCGTGGACCCTAAAGCCCCGCGACTATAACTTCGGACGTTTATAATATGCAATTATGGATTGTAAAAATGTTAAGCGGAATCTTCTTAATGGCCGCCGTTATAAAAGGCGCGCCTCCTGTAATGAGCGCCGTGTAGGCAAATTGTATTTCGCTCGTAGATTCCTCGAAGTGCAATAAAAATTTTTGCAATTATGTTATAGCTTTGTTTTATATCGGGCTGTTCTCTGCAGACGGCTGTACATTTGATTGTTTATTACGGAGGAAATGCTCCGCCACAGGATATACATATCGACAGAGATATAGGAAATTAGATTACACACAGCTTTTTGTACTTAAGGTACTCCGAGGGTCGTCTTTATTTTACTTTACAGTTTCATCAACTAAGTAACACTATTTAAAATTTTAAATTAATCTTCATCTTATTATAATTTATTAATAACATTTGGAATTGCTGACCCGTAGCTGGTGGTAGTCTCTGTTGCCTGCCGTTCCTTCCGCCGAACTGTAGTGAGTAAACATTAATGTGTTCTGGTTTGAATGATGCTGTAGCTAATGAAATTACTGGGGTAATGCAACTGAAAATTTTTCTTCTAACATTGTATAAGGGCGAAGAGCGCTATGTGGTGCAGTATTCACTATCCCATCGAGCGTCTTGTTATGCGCTCACCATTAGATGAACATCTCGTTCTTCTGTTAGCTTTGGCGAATAAAAAAAATACTTTTATATTCTATTTTTAGAGCTTAACATATTTTAATGTAGTCTTATTTACGTAAAGTAAATAATTATTCGATGGACTGTTTAATTAAAGGAATTGTTTGTTTCATGTAGTTAAATATCGATTCAAAGACCTAATGACCTAATATTTTTTATAGAAGAATAATCTTCTATAAAAAAATACCGTATTTTCTTGCTTAAATTTATTCATGTATTGACAGGTCACAGGTACTTTGTTACTAGTAATCAGATTTTTTTATTCAATTGGGGGGTCGAAACGTGCCGATCGTTCACCTAATGGTGATACGTCTACCCGTAACAACTTAGCGCTAGTTGGGATGATATACACTGCACCACTTTGCGCTTGTCGCATAAGACACAAGGTGTTGTCTTATTACCCCAGTAATTACACTAGTTATTGCGCCCTTCAATCTAGAGCACAGTAATGTTTGCAAACTACTCCTAGACGGTCTCCGGCAACAGAGACCTATCACCAGTAAAAGGTGTTTGTTTCAGTGTACATTTTCTAAGGACGTATTAAATATAACTGTTATATCTTAAAAAAATTTAAACTTAGAAAATTTATCTCTTTAACAAGAATAATTGATTTTGTTAGCTTTATGAAGCCTATAAATTTTTTTTAGTGACAATAGCAACAATTCTTGTGAAATACTCGTAGTTTTTTTGCAATGGACCATTATTATTTTTAGTAAACTTATGTACTGTTCACTAGAGTCATAAAACATGCCCACACCTTGCGTTATCTGATATACACCGTCAGAGTAAAAAAAAAAAAATTTAATAGTTTCGCGCTGTAATGAACTCTTTTACATATAGATAAAGTTTATGTTCACTTGTGGGAAGGAACGTACGCAGGCGGGTATAATAAAAACATCGTAGTTCATTTTCAATTACGGTTGGACGCATCGTAAAACGTTAAAACCATGCATCCGCCAATAGAGCATCGGCTGGCAACATTGCTCCAAAATTATAATTTCACTCCTCTGGTTTTTTACAACCGCAAACCAGATTACCCGTATCCCGTATGTGTTAGAAACGCTTTGTATCCTCGCCGTGGACAAAGTATTGTTTTCATTTTAAAATAAATATGAGCGCAATGCAGGGGGTCTTGTCTATGGGTGGGCGTGCAGCCATTGTCTCGTGCGGTGTGGGTCAGTTCCACTCGTAAAAGTAGTAGCCGGGAGAGAAACCGGCGACTAATTGAAAAATAAAACTGTTAAGATAATCTGTAAACAGTTTGATGTTAAATTTTTTTTGACTAGTTTATTTGAAATGTAATGAAAAAAAGTCTAGAAAGAAGTCTACAAACGTCAGTGTGATCCCATTCCAATGGTCCGTTCATTCATAACTAAATCTGATGACCTGATAGCATCGTAGACAGACATACTTGAACATTGCTTCGTATAATCTCCTGTAATTTAAGAGATAAGATTTTAAAGAATTATATATGAAAAGAAAAAAAAAATTATTCTATTAAGTCATAAGACGAGTGGAGCGTTCACCTGGTGGTAAATGATACGCTCGCGCATAACAACGTGGAGCTAATTAGGATGTCATACACATAAGATGTTGAGTCTTTTTACCTCAATAATTACAATAGCTACAGTGCCCTCCAAATCGGAACACAGTACTGTTTCCATATTATTGCTTGGCGGCAGAAATTGGCGCTGCGGTGGTACGTACCTAGACTTTCTCCGGCAATGGAGACCTAGCACCAATAACAGTAAACAATCAAGAACTTGTAATATTTTTGCACTTCAACTGATTTTTTTATAGCCGATTAACGTATTATAAATATACTTTGTTGTTCCCCACCCGCTTTGCAAACCGTAACCCCTGGTAACTCCCTTTGAGGAAGGAACTTTCTTAAATACATTCTTATCTAACCTCTAAATGGCAGATGCAATATCTGTACCAAATTTTGGGTCTTTAAGTTTAATAATTTCAGATGTCCCGTGATAAGTGAACTCTTGAAATCTCTCTCAACCCCACAACTCTTTTCAGGGAAGGAATTGTGTAAAATTCGTTCTTAGCTGATATATATTTGGAAAAAGGAATATTTCTACCAAATTTCAAGTCTCTAGGCTTTATAGTCTTTTTTTTCTTCTCGTTTGTTTGCAGGATCTATGTACGTTTTGTATTATATAATACCCTATTTAATGTTTCTCCTGGCAAAAGCTTCTATATATCTTAGCTGTTTCCAAATTCGATTCTCATGACAAAATTCTGACATTAAAAATTTTCTTTTTGGAGCAAAGTCAAAAGTTCAACAGAGGACAATGAAGTCTTCGTCAAACTAACTTTTATTTCCCATATTCAGTGCTGTTAAATTTATTTTGAAACTTACTATAAAAGAGCGCACAATTTTTTATACACGACTCCTACTCATAGAAGAACTCCATTCTTTGGCTCACTATAAGAAAAAAAGTCAATCCCGATGAGATCAAAAGATCTTTGAAAAAAAAATCTTGAACTGTACCAAAAAGAAACAATACTATGATGTTTTTATTTTAAAATTTTGTGCCTATAGTACATTATTATATTAATTTGCGTTTAATTATTTAAAAGAATTACTTAGTTTATTTGTTAATTACCAGTTTATTTTCCTAGATTTAGATGGATGTTAATCTATATCCTCAATGGTTAACGGGTAGAGAGTATTAAAATGTATCCAGTATTGGCGCGGTAACCTTTATTTTGTAGGTACAACAAAAAAATTCTTTTAGCTTATATAAAGTAAATGAGTCCATCATGAGGCGTTAAACCTTAGATACCAGGTTCAATTCTCAAGTAACACACTACATTGATGTAGTAAATCTGCTTCTAAAACAGCATCTTTGTGTTCCGATTGTCAACTTATATTAGCCAGAGTATTCTAGCCGCTTTACCATCTTAGCCTTTATTATTAATGTCTTTAAGTCAAATGGTTATATAAATCTTTACTCAATGTATGATATATATAACCTTAGCATTGCTTAAATTATTTTTTTTTATTCAACGAAACGATGAGACGAGCAGGTCGTTTATCTGATGGTCAGCGACTACCCGCCTATAAAAACGTGACACTAGTTGATGAAGAAGGTTATTCATAGCAACACGTTGCACTCGTCGCCTTGAGACGTAAGATGTTAAGAATCACTCCCCCAGTAACTTTACCAGCTACAACTTCCTTCTAACCGGAACGCAGTAATGTTACTACATTACTGTTCGGCAGTAGAAATAGGAGTTGCGGTAGTACCTACCTAGACGGTCTTTGGCAACAAAGACTTATCAATAAATGTTATAGAGTAAGACAAATGTAATATAGAATAAGAATAGAAAAATAATTAATAAAGAACAGCTATCTCTCTCTTTTAAGCGCAATGAGTGAATGAATGAAATAGAATGGCGAATGAATGAGAAACAAAGAAGGAAAGAAAGGTAAGAACGGACAGAAAGAGGAAGAGCAGGAAAGAAAGGAAAGAAGGTAACAGAGCAAATATTGTAACAAATAGAAAGAACTGAAGCCCAGCTTCACAAATACCCGGAGGAACGAGAAAAAAAAATACATATCAGTGCGGCGCGATCGATCCCACAATGAGTGATATTTTAAAACTTAAGTGTAAAGTTAATCAGTTAGCGGCTTTTTGTAAAGAAACCACGGTGACTTGAAGTTATAGGAATATTCCTTATATTCAGGATTTAAGAATTAATGTAAGCGTTGAGGTCCAAGTTTATCACGCCGAGTAGCAGCACCACGTGTGACACCGCTATCTGCGAGGTTAAATATTTAATTATGTAAGGGCAACTAAAGCGGCTGTATACTTTGTTTGTAATATATGGTTTTTTAGAGGTACTTTTATATAACTTTTCTTGTATTAGACCTCTAGAAATAAAAGTATGTTATGGCTGAACACATAGCTCGAAGCAAATATTAGAGAAATTAATAATATTTAATTGAAAAAATGTACTGCACTCCCTGGGATGTACACAGGGTGAAAATAAATAGGTGTAAAAGATCTGGAGGGTCTAAAGTATAGCTCGTATCCTATCCTATGTATGGAATACCTCATCAAAAAACAATGGTTCTGGAGTTATTAATTTTTTAAATATTTTTCAAACAATTCTCGATTTTCTAGGAAAAATTCGACGATTTTATTTCTTACTTATTTCTACACAATTTTTAATGTAATAATTATTGTTTAATCATTGTTTTATTAAATTAAATTAATAATCATCACTTAGAGGCTAAAACTTTTTAATTAGGTTCTTTTAAAGTCGTGACAGTAAAAAATAAGGCGTCATACTTACATTTTTGTTTAATCTTAAAATAAAAATTTATTTACATCAAGTATACAAACAAGTACTTGACTTCAATACCTATCCGACAAAGTATAGGAAAGTACATAAAGTTTCTACAATTTAGAAATAAAAACATTTGCAATAAATCCATGTACCATGAAATATCAAACCGTAGAGACTCATAAAAGTATACGCCGCGCCGTCCCTTAGTTTGACCCTTTTGTTTTGTTGTAACACGTGCGAGCTGATTGTTGTCGTTTTAGAATATAGAGTGCAGAGTAAAAGTTTAAAGTAACAATTAATTTAAAATTTACTTTAACTGACGGCCTCGGTTCCTGCTACAAGCACGAAGCCTTTTTCTTAAGTCAGACCGAGTGATTCGCCCCGTGAGCTGTTCTCTTATTTTGTCAGCAGCAACGATGATGCGTGACTTTAAATCTTCTAACTAGTTAATTGGTGTTTTGTGCACTAAAGATTTCATGTGACCCCATAAGTAATAATCGCAAGGTGTTAAATCAGGACACCTTGCGGGCGACGGTGTTGGTCCGCCTTGGCCAATCCATCGCTGAGGGAAAGTAGGGTCTAACCACTGTCTTACGCTGAGACGAAAATGGGCGGCACAAACGTCATGCTGGAACACCAATTCTCTTCTAGTTTCCGATTATATATTGAAGACTGGGTCTATCAAGTAAGTATGAATTATGTCCATCCATCCATACGAAGAATCTTCGCTGATGAGCTCCTTCTCTAACCACGTGGGGATTTTCACCTCCCAGAGCCCAATAATGACTATTATGAAAATTTGTTATGTCGTCTCTATCAAACTTCGATTCATCAATCCACACAACATTTTGGTGAGAAAATTATTATTTTCTAAGTCTGCATGCAGCATAAAACGGCATAAGTCTAAGCTCCTTGTAGGATCTCCTTCCTCCAGGACCTGGACCGGTGTATAATGGTAGGGATAGAGCCTTGCCGCATGCACAGTAAACTACACTTTCAATTGTATTAGTCCCTGCAATCTTGCTACGACTCTGGTCGATGTAGTCGGGTCTATAAAAATATGGTCTATGAATCCTTCTTCCTCTTCAGTATCGTAGATGCGTGGGCTACCTGCGTCTTGTCGCCTCTGTTGAACGCTGCCAGTTTCCCTGACGGGTTGATACGTCGCCGCAAAGACTATGACTTGGTAGGTGAGGATTTGGAAAACGTAGCTGATATTCTCTTAGTGCTTGTAAAGAATCTCCATCACTAAGTCCATAACAATAGAAAATGTCAGCGTATTCTGCATTACCGTAATCCGCCATTGAAATTAAAAGTATTTGGTATGGAAAAGAAAAACTATGCAGAATTAAGAAGACAACGATAATGTGCGTCCGCCCACGAAAGTAATTGAATTTTAATTGTCATACTGACTCATTACCTAAAAATGGCATTGCACATGTTTTACAATGAACTCGATATCTACAACGACAACAATCAGCTCGCACGTGTTACAACAAAAACGAAAGGGTCAAACTAAGGGACGGCGCGGCGTATACTTTTAAAAGTCTCTACAGTTTGATATTTCATGTTACTTGGTTTTATAACACGTTTTTTTTTTTATTTTGGAAACTTTATGTACATTTTATACCTTGTCGGATAGGTATTGAAGTCATTTACTTATTTTTGTGCTTTGTACGTATTTTTTATATGTAAAGTTTTATTTTAACATTAACACCCATTACCTTTCACCCTGTATAGATGTAGTGTAAGGATACTCCGACGCGGTCGGTAGATACCAGGTACCTTGAAAACTGAAGATAACTGGCGAAATTTTAGTGGTTACAAACCCGTCATAATCGTCTCTACATAAGATAAGCAAAAAGTTACTTGATGGTAAAGGATACGCCATTTTCATCTGGAAGAAAAACTTCAAATGATGGCTTACTTCTTCAGAGAAGATTATGTGGTATTAGTGCTAACACTTTCGGTGGTCAAGCTTATTTTCTAGGTCTGATAGAATCTATACACCGGTGCCTCCTTGAGCTATATCAATACAAGTCCAAGGTACTGCCTCAACCCACCTTAGCACCCTGTGGTACACTATACTACTCACTGGATTCATTTAATGACTGATGAGGAGGGACTATCGAAGCTCAAAGTGCATGAGCCCGAAGACACTTTTAGTCGCCTTTTATAACATTTACGGGTTATATTAGTTTTATGCTTAATAGTCTGAAACTAATGGCCTTTTTTGAATAACTCTAAGCAGATGTTTTGGCTCCAGTACAACTATTATCATATCTATTGACGATTATGCTAAGTTAAGAATACCGTCCCTGTCTCAACTCACTTAAGTGATAATGCAACTTGTAAAGAGGCTTAAACTATTAGTTGCATTCATTTAAATAAGATAAATATTATAATTTTGCTATATATTATATCTTTAGGAGACATTTTTAGCACACGGGACAAGTTATTCAGTCCTGTTAAAGTATACCACATTGCCGCCGTCTTATTCCGGTATTGACAAGGACTATTAGCTAACATTGTAGTTGTTATCCGTCTCTTTCGCTCTACACGTTTTGTTCTAATGTTAAGTTGAAAGCGAACATTTTACGACGATCGCTCGTGAACAGCTTCAAGGGCCCAAGCTCTTTCATTGCTTATTTTGCGCTGTGACTAATTTTACGCTGGTATTCTTCGACAGGGCTGTCGCCAGGGTTCACCATTTAACAATTCATGTCTCAAAGCGACGAATACAATGTGATGCAGTGTACATCATCCTAGCTTGAAACACATTGTTATGGATCAAGGTATAACGTGGACGTCTTGATCGTCTAGTGTGATATTGTTTATTTCAAATAATATTGTTGTTATTTTCTTTCACCTATAATTATTTCTAAACTCAACACAAATATAAAGTATATAGATTTTGTTATTTGAGAATTTTCCAAATTTTTTTTTAATTATCTTTTGAGATCTTTTATAAAGTTTTATAACGATGTATTGAAACTTTCATTGAAGACAATAAAATGCATATTAGTTAAGAAGAGAAATGTAATATCATCATCAGCCGATAGACGTCCACTGCTGGACATAGGCCTCACTCCAAGATCTCCACATACAGTCAGCATGACCTCCGGTACCTCTGGGCACTAGTTAGCAGGCTGGCGGGAGCGAGAGCCTCGTTTGTTGATTAGCAGGGTGCAGCACGAGCTGGTGAGGTTGGCTTGAGTCGCGTTGAATAATATACGACAGGTAATAATGTTTTTTTATTTATCTTTTTTATAAAAGATATGAGAAAAAAAAACAATGTTTATATTACGTACAAAGACGAGCTTAACTCTGAAGTTCTCTTCCAGAAAACCTCAGCATGGAATTTGTACGCTTTATACATTACTTTATTGTTCATAAACTATTCATTAATTTTATTGATTAAGTTATTAATATCCCTGAAGATCAGCCCTGGGGAAATTAACAGGACCTAACTTAGGTGTTCTGAGAAATACAGCAATACTGAGAAATTTTATAACTCGTATACAGTCATTTTATGTTAACGAATAAGTACTCACCCATTTAATATGAACAACTAAACAAGTAATCTATTAAGTTGCAGCTGTATCTTCGGATGTTGTTTAATAAGTTACTTTATTTTCTCAATGACGATTTTTTTTAAGTAGCTTCTTGATCTTGAGAATAATGTATGGTTTCCTAAGTTTCCACATTAACAAGATATATGAGCACATCATTTAATGGTACGTCTAAAGCACCTGCTACTGTCAGTGAGATTTGTGTCTACCGGTTTGTTAGAATTTGTTTGTTTTTTTTTATATAGTAAATTTAAATATAACTTAAACTATACGAACACCAATATTCACGTGTTTTCCTCATAATTTGGTTTTTCTATTCCACAAAGCGACGAGACTAGCTAGGAGTTCGCTTGATGGTAATTTATGGCCGTAGGTCTCTGTTCCCGGTGGCCGTCATAGTAGTGTGCAAACATTACTGCATTCTGGTTCGAAGGGTGCTTACCTAGTGAAATTACTGGGGTAATGAGACTCTACTTCATATCTCAAGTGGTCTTGTGAGGTACCCAAATATCGAGCTTTTTTGTGTACCCAGTTTTTTTCAAATACGCTAAAACTGTTTTGTGGTCAATTCTCAGTTCTTCAGCTTCGTCGTAACTACTGATATGCCGATCTTGCTCCACTTTTTCAAAATGGCATCCATTTTATCTACGACCAGAGCGACGTGCATCTCTGACATCAAAATTTCCGGATTGAAAACGCTTAAACCAAATTTGTGCCACTCTAGCAGACACTGCACTAGCTCCATAAACATCGCAAATTTTTTTCGCGGCTTTGCGTTGCATTTTTACCTTTTTTGTAGTAAAATTTTAAAATGTACCGAATTTCTTCATTAGATTCAATCATCTTGACAGTACGAAAAACAAATGAATATCACACATTTTCCAAATTTGAACTTGGAATTATGTTCTTTAAAATTTAAACTTTCAATGACACCAAAACCAGCCAGATACAAATAGTATTGCCAAAGAGATTTTATTACAAGTTCATACATACTATAATGCGAAAAGACTTTTTCCCCGACCTAATATATCATCCTAACTAGCGCCACATTGTTATGGCCAAGCGTATCACTTAGCATCATGCCTCGATTATAACTTATTAATATTAGGTATTAGTTTAGGTAATAATGCAAAATTACTTGGCTAAGCTATTAAAAATATCTCTATAAAATAAACTAGTTCCTTATTATAATATCTAAGCCATTAATTATGCCTTAGAAATGTTGCAAGTGTGTTGCGATTTTATTGGGACCTAATAGCCCATTTCGCAGCTATAAACGCTGATATATGGGTACTGCTATTCCAGGATATTCTGCAATCAGCACCAAGTACCTGATTATGAGAGGGAACGATATTTATACATATTCGTCATAATACAAACAGTTGTAAATTAGATATTCATGTATTCTGTTTATTTAGCATTTCCTAATTTCAAGGTAGTGATGAGTGGAGAGGGACGTTCACGTGATGGTAAGCGACACGCCCGCCCATAACGTGGCGCTAGTTAGGATATTATACACTGCACCATATTGCGCTCGTCGCCTTGAGACCTAGGAAGTTAAATCTCATTACCACAGTAATTTTAATAGCTACAACTCCTTTCAATGCGGAGCACAGAAATAGGAGATGAGGTATTAGACAGTTTCCGGTAGCAAAGACCTGCCACCAGCAAATCTTTTATTACTTTATTGCTTAATGATATAAAAGATAAGCATATTAATATCATACTAAGTAACAATCTGAGATCGGGATCTATTTGTATTATTTTCTTACCAAAAAAAAAAAAATTCTTAGTGAAATTCTAATGACAGCGCTTACGTTATATGCTATAATTGTTAACAATTAAATTTTGTCATGAATAGTTATAAAATAGCATATTTACTTATTAACAATGTTCAATATAGATAACGTATAAAGAATCCATATTGATAAAGTTTCAAACGAGGGCCGCGTACTATTTAAGGTACGCGATGAATTTGACAATGGTCAATGTGGCGTGGACCAGTGGTCGTCAAGGTGGCGCTGCGCATGGATTCGCTGCTTATTTTTTAGTTAAAGAAGCGACGAGACGAGCAGGTCGATCACCTGATGGTGAGCGATATTCCTGCTCATAACAGCGTGACGGTAGTTAGGATGATATACAGTGCACCGGATTGTACTCGTCGCCTTGAGACTAGAAATGTTGAGACTCGTTTGCCTAGAAACTACATTAGCTACAGTACGTTTCGAACTGGAACGCAGTAATGTTTGGTGTTAGAAATAGCAGCTGTGTTGGTCGTTATCTAGACGGTCTCGGACCAGAGATCAATCGCCATTAGATGTCCTGGTCCGCAGAACAATGTCGAAATCTTACACAGAGATTTTCGGGTATGCAAGTAAGTAAGGGGTCTCGCAAAATAACTCACGGGACCCAAGCCAACCTCGGCTGCCCGTGGTGCGCCCTGCTAACTAACAAACGAGTCTGCCACCAACCGGCATTAGGTTAGCGTGGTAGGAAATGGTCTAAATCCTTTCATATAAACCCCTACAAACGTGGAAATCTTTGAGGGAGCGCTGTGTTTAGCAGTAGACGTCAATCTGCCGATGATGATGATGATGATGCAAACAACATCCGAAATAAATGTGCTTGTTTATACTTAGAAATCAACTTACCAATTTTAACAATGTAGCAATACTCAAAGCATGTAACTCTGTAAGTAACTTGAGAGATTGTTGGTCAGATAGGTTTAAGAAGCCCTACTTCTTTGCCTGTATGGAGAACCCGCCCCTACCTAATTGTTTATTTTATTATGTTTTATTCATCATAATCATAAGCCGATAGACGTCCACTGTTGGACATAGGCCTCCCCCAAAGATCTCCACGTCGATCGGTCCCGTTTTGCTCGCATCCAGTGGATTCTCGCGATTCTCACCAGACCGGCGGTACACCTTGTCGGAGGCCTCCCAACGCAATGTTTACCAGTGCGCGGGTGCCACTCGAGGACCTGACTGCCCCATCGGCCATCGGTCCTTCCAGCAATATACCCTGCCCACTGTCACTTAAGTCTAGAAATCTTTTGAGCTATAGCGGCGACCTTATTTCTTCGGCGAATCTCCACATTTCTGATTCGGTCACGCAGAGTAACTTCGAGCGTAGCTCTCTCCATTGCCCTTTTGGGTGACTTTCAGCCTTTCTATAAAGCCGGTTTATTACTAAAGCTTTCATAATTTTATTAAATTATCTTAACTATATACATTTTATTTGTTCTTATATAACATTTTGTTATAAATAAAACGGCACAAATATTTTACGTATCGTTAAAAAAAAACTTGAATAACAAAAAGTTTGATTCATTGTACAAATGTGATGTCACCTGTTGAAGAGATCAACAAAATCTGTTCCAACGCTGCCCTCACTACCGACACTACTTCATAAGGTTATATAAAGCGCGTGCGCAGCGGGTAATCGTTTCCCAAGACTAAAAAGCGCAGTCCACGGCATGCGCTAATTCATGGATGGATACAGGGGTCCTTCAGACCACACACGAACCCACCGTCACTGACAACACACACTTCGGAGAATGCACACGCTCCGAATCTCGACATCACGCCGCCCTCGCTTCAGAACGCGGCGCCACAGCTACACACACACCGCGTACACTAAGTCCACCCGCGAACAGGGACGATCCTCACCATCCAGAGATTCCGACTCAGGCGAAGGTAGTCGGGGACCGGGTCTGCGCCCGCCCTCGACGACCGAGTAGATTCGCCAGAGAAACCAACAACCAGACACACGTGAAATTCCACCGTTTGATAACTACACTCCACGTGGATCCGGGTCTACGAGCCCAGTGTCAGATAAGCTGTAAGAGTCGCATTGGCTTGCAGCGTTAACATCGTTACGAATCTAGGGTACTAGAGAACTATAAATCGAGATGGTAGTATAACTCGTGAAGACACCCTTCCTCTTATATATTTAAACTTCAAAAAAAATCCTGCTAATTGTCCACAGGATCTTAAGTTTTAACTTACTAGTGTAGTAAGGTGTAAAAGTTTGACGACCGCTGGCGTACTTCGTTAACTAGTCTACGCGATGTCTAGTTACATTTGTGGAGCAGTGGCTATTTTGTAATGTGTAGGTTCCTGGTTTGTTCTCTGTGTGATCAAATCGGAAATGAGATCTGCAGAAGAATCAGGGTCACCGCCATAGTTCTACGAGTAGTGAAGCTGAAGGAGCAATGGGCGGGGCACACAGCTCGTAGAACTGATGGATGTTCGGTTCTTAAAGTGCCGGAATGGCGACCTCGCGCCAGAAAGCACAGCATTGGCAGACTTCACTAAGTGGACGAAGGATATAAAAAGAATCGCTAGGAGCCAATGGATTCAAACAGCGCAAGATTGTGCTTTGTGAAACACATTACAAGAGACCTACGTCCAGCAGTGGACGACCATCGCTTGTGATGACGATACATTGGTACCACGACCCATATATTTTTTATTTTTAATATGATTCATATCAGGGGTATAAGAGGTCCTTCCATACAACTCACGGAATCCAAGCCAACTTCACCTGCTCGTGGTGCACTCTGTTAATCAATAAATGAGGCTCTGGCTCCCGCCAATCCGCATTGGACCAGCGCGCTGAGAAATGGCCCAAATCACTTTGTATGAACCCCTACATACGACAGCTCTTAGTTCCCAGCAGTACTGGAAGCTATGCTGACAGTATGTGGAGATCTTTAGAGGACGCCTATGTCTAGTATGATGACGATGAATGATTCATTGATGGTACCACCGCAGCTGCAATTTCTGCCGCCCAACAGTATTGTGCAAACGTTACTGGGTTCCGGTTTGAAAGGAGTTGTAACTGGTGATATCACTGAGGTATACAATGTATATCATCCTAATTAAAGCCACGTTGTAATAGGCGGTCGTATCATTTACCATCAGGTGAACGACCCGCTCGTCCCGCTATGATATTTTCTGAGTTTATAATAGCCTACCCTTAACTTTTAGTTCAGTTAGAGCCCGTTAGTTAACGGTGGTTAAATTTAACTGTATAAACACACACACAACACTGTTTCATTATTCTTCGGACAAGTGTTAACGAGCTCTAATTCTGAGCTGAGGGGATTTCGTTATTACTTGTCAAGCGCATTGCCTCCCTACGCATGAATTTAATGGAAACGACATTTAAAATGTTTAAATTTTTCAATATATATGGTTACGATGATGATGATGATGATCACTTATAATCAAAATTATATCTTTGACCTGCTATCATAAAATGTATGTCCTGTGTGATAACAATAGAAGTAGAAGAAATAAATCGGGAACAAATTTCTTTTGATTACTCATTTTTGTAATAAATATTAAAAAAAATATTATTTAATTAAGCGAAGAGACGAGCCGGACGTTCACCTGATGATAAATGATACGCCCACCCATAACAATGTGGCGCTAGTTTAAATGATGCGCCACATTGTACTCGTCGCATTGAGACCTAAGATGTTGATGTTACTCCAGTAATTCCACTAGCTATAACACCCTCCAAACCGGAACCCAGTAATATTTGCAGACTGGCGGCAGAAATGGTACTTACCTAGAAGGTTCCGGCAATAGAGGCCTACAACCAGTAAATTAGTTATTTTATTATATTATTTACTAGATAATGAGATAATATATTGCAATTTTACAAATATTTCAATTAGAAATATTAATTTATATATAATTGTATATCAAATATAAATTATTTGCCTATACAATTATTAGTGTATATGAAAATATATATATATAGTATATTTAGTCAAACTACTGCGCCTTTTAAACCTAAACGTAGACATTTACTTAATCTGCATTATTCTTATCATATACATAAAGTTATAAAGTTTTGTTTTAAACAGTACCGTGTTCTGGTTTGAAGGATGCAGTTGCTAGTCTAATTATCTGTTATTACTCTATCTACCTCTACCACTACCTCAGGGTAACGAGACTCAACATCATGTGTCAAGGCGACGAGTACAATATTTGGCAGTGTACATCATCCTACGTGATGTTTTAGCTACAATCCTGGAGAGCAAATGCTATGTTATGGGCAGACGAGTCGTTTACCATCAGGTGGAGATCTAGCTTGTCTCATTGCTTTTGAAAAAAAAAGTTGGTCTTAAAAATGGCCTCCTGTTTATGTTCTTCAAGACATTATACTCAGTAGTGTAATTTGTGAAAGTAACTTTCAAACGTTCCTTTTTGTATTAATTTTAAAATTTAAAAATTCTTCCAGTGATATATTTAGCAATGTAATCGATTAGGGAAAACGGAAATACACGGAAGGGGTTGTAGCAATCATCATCTCAATTAATGTACGTCCATAGCTGGGACATAGGTCTCTTTAATATATTCCAATTGGATTTTTTAGTATTGAATCGATTGACTTTAATGTTTTTCATCATCAGCTGATAGACGTTCACTGCTGGACATATATCTCCCCCAAAAATCACCACATCGATCGGCTGTGGATTCCTGCGATTCTGACCAGATCGTCAGTCCACCTTTTGGGAGGCCTCCCAACACTTCGTCTACCGGTACGCGGCCGCGGGTGCTAATCGATGATCTTACTGCCTCATCGGCAGTCGGTCCTTCGAGCAATGTGCCCTGCACACTGCCACCTAAGTCTAGTAATCTTTTGGGCTATGTCGATGACCTTAATTCTTCTGCGGATCTCCACATTTGATTCGATCGCGCAGAGAAACCCCGAGCATAGTATGTTTTTAGTTTTTATTAATTCCTTACTCGGTACTTACAAAGCATTTGAGTATACTCAATTTCCTTATCATATGATGGTAAAGAGAATTTATATCTTTTACTACAACTGGCAAGCTTAACAACAGCAGCCTGATGGTGCTTATGGAAAACCGGTGATCTAAAACTTCACATATTTTTTATTGTACACCCGCTCATAACAACATGGCGCTTGTTAAGTGGATATACACAGCACCACACTATATTCGTCAGTTTGAGATGTTAGATGGTAGGTTCCTTACTCCAGTAATTTCACTAGTAACACCCTTTTGACACAATACTCTATGGTGGTGGAAATAGAAGCAGCGGTGGTACCTACTTAGACGGTCTTTAGCAACAGAGACCTTCTTTTTATCCAGGCGATTTCTTCCAAATATACCCTACTTCGGGAAAGGGGGAAGACATATTTGTGAGATTTGTTCTTATTAAAACCAACGTGGTGGTCACCCTCAGTGCATTGCAGAAAGCTTCGAGGTTTCCTACGGAACGCTTATATACCTCCCTACCCAGAAGGGCTGCTACTCTCCATGGTACCCTCACTATGTTACGACATAGTTGAGATCATATCTTCTGTCATCCATCCCAGGCTCTATTAGTGAACCCGAAAACTCTTTTAAGCATTTTCTACCACAGGCAAGGCTTATCTTAGTCCTATTCGTAATGGCGCGAGACGACTGAGCAGCAGCAGTGATCTACCACCAGTAATGTAGTGTAAGGTAAACGGTGAACAAACTTCGAAGTTAAACAATTGTTCTCTAGTTCCGGCAACAGTTGTTTTCCTGCGGGTTATGGTTGCGGGGACCAGTTGAAGAGAGTTGCGGTTTGCCTTTGTTCAGAGATGTTTTCGTAACCGTTCCCAAGTTTAGGCTCTCTTCACGTGTTTGTTCGCGTGTTAATTTTTGAGGGGTTGTATTTGGTCAAGCAATTTTGTCCGTACAATTCGTGTGGTTTTGTCAATGTAAAGTTTTTGGAAGGGTAGCGTGCGGGGGAGTTAGACCGCAATTATACGGTGTATTCGGAAAACAATCAACGCAGTGGACACGCCGATAACTGCTCTGTCTGCGGTCCTGCTTTGTTAATTTCCGGAAGTTTTGTCCCGTTAACTACTCCTTACCTCTTTTCAATTAAATCTATTTATTATAAACTTTCATTCAGTTTAACTGATTGTTTTATTTGCAACGTATAAATATATATTCATCTCGAATATGAAATCTCCCAATAGCTCCATATGACTTCTTAACTATGACAAATATTTAATCACATTCTATATGTTTAAGTATAATGTTAAAATGTGAGCTGATGATGATGATAAGTGCTATAATTTTTTTTTTTCAATTAAGCGAGACGAAGGGAACTTTCACGTTATCATAAGTGATACACCCGACCATAGTAACATGGCGCTAGTTAAGATAATATACACAACACCACATTCTCATTGTTTTGATATGTAAGTTATTGACTCGCTTATTGCAGTAGTTTCTTACTTTCATATTACAACACCTTTCAAACCGGAACACAGTGATACTTGCACTTCTGCTTGCGATGGTATGTTTCTTCTGTCTATGCTTTTGTCTTATTTATTCGGTGTCGGTCTTCTTTGTCTTCGGCATGATTTTTAGAGGCTTGTTCGTCAAGGATGAATTCTTTCAAATCCTTTTCGATCGTTGTCAGTCAAGTGGTCGGTAGTCTTCCGTGATTTCGCGTCGCCGTCGGCATGTTCTGGGTCAATGACCATGCGATCTTCAGATCGCTTCTGAATCTGGCCATACCAATGTAGACGTCTCTCTTTTAGTTTTTCCTGAATGGGAACTACTTTAAAACTTCCTCTTATATATTCGTTTCTTATTTTATCCATCAGGGTGACACCCGCTGACCAGCGCAACATGCGCATATCCGTAGTGTGTAGCCGGTTCACGTGTTGTTTGCTGGTGGCCCAACGCTCTGATCCATACATCAAAGCTGGCCTGACTGCTGTTTTATAAACTTTTCTTTTCACTTTTAAGGGTATCGTATTGTCGCACATTACGTCTGTGAGTTATCGCCATTTAAGCCATCCTGTGGCGGTTCTGTGATCCACATCCTCGTCTAATTCCATCGTGGCTTATTATGGATCCTAAATATTTGATACTGTCAACTTTTGGCAGAGCTACTTGTTCTATGACAACACGAAATATGCAAGACGTATGTTCAGTCAAATAGACAATTAAGTTACTAAGTTAAATTGTAACCTCTAAGACCAGCAGACTTTTAAGGTTTTAATGCCGCGTTTAAGGTTAACCTTGAATAAGACCGTTCAATATAAAGGTATGCATTATGAGCGGTTAAAAGTGGGCTAATAATATGAAATCGCTGATATCCTAACAGAGGGAGGGATTGCGGTGGGACTTCTTAAAGTTTAAAATGCAGTCATAAAGCTAAGACGATACACGGGTCTTCGGAGTCCGGTAGTAAAACGAGCTACGTCCGATATCGCGAATTCCTTTGGATCCTATCAAAAGTTTTATTGCGGCGGTGCTTTGTCCCGCTCGCACGTACCAGGTTATAAAGAGAGGACGCTATGCATTATCTTTTTCAGGAATTCATTGTCGTTGCGAGTTTTATGTGGCTTGTGGAGCGTTGCATATTTTTATTGCCCGCCGCGGATTGAAAAGCTCCCGTGCGGGCTGCTCGCTCCGCCTTTCTAAGGAAATACTATAAAACCAATCGTAAATTTAACTATTTCCTTTATGTTATTTGATTTTCGAGTAAACAAACTGACCAGCAGTATAAAACTGTAGATTAATTGGATGTACACGCGATTTTTCGCAATGGTCGCCCCCTAAGCTGGTGCTGAGCAGACTGAGGATATGTTTCAAACCATTCAACCTCAATGTTACTCAAAATATATTTTCTTTTATTCAAAGAAGCTACGAGCCGAGCAGGAGGTTCATTGGCTCGTAAATGAGCACGCGTATCATTTACCATCTGATGAACGTAACGCCATGTTGTCATGACGCTGGTTAAAATATTAGACACTGCGTTACAATTTTCTCATCGCCTTAAGACATCAGATGTTGAGTCTCGTCACCCCAGTGATTACACTAACCACGGCGCCTTTCAAACCAGAATACACTAATGCTTGGATACTACTTGTTTGCGGTAGAAATAAGCAATGCATTGGTACCTATCTAGACGATCTCCGGCAACGGAGATCTAGCACCAGTAAAATTCATCATCATCCTCCCTCCCGCAAAGATCTCCACATCGATTGATCCTGTGCTGCCCGCAAAACCGCCAGGCTTTAGAGGTCTTCGCTTGTAGATAATAATATTGGTTGGATTTGGGCCTGTTCTCGCCATGCTGCTCCAATGCGAATTGTTGGAAGCCAGAGCCTCGTTTGTTCATTAGCAGGATGCACGACGAGCAGGTGAGGTCGGCTTCGGTACCTTTAGTTGTTATGCGGAACTCTTACGCCCCTTAATAACTATTGTCAACCCTTAAAGTATTATTAAATACAGGTTTTTTCCAAGTCTTATTACTGATATTCAGCTTTATTTTTTTATTTGTATCTTGGTGGCCGTCAGATGAACAGTGACCACTTACTTTACGTACCTGTTCATTTAAATTTTTCTGTAGCCTATAGTTTCTATGTTAGCTACATTAACTATTTGTCTTCAAATAATGTATACGTAATAGTGAAGCCGATGATCGTGAAGCGATATGGCTACTCAGCTATACTCCATGACGGTAGATAGATAATATGAAGTGGTTGCAGTTTTTGTTATCCGATGGTGCAACTAAAAAAAACAATGTTCAGTTATTGTGGGTGATAACAATGTGGTGCTAGATGGAGGATGATAAAAACCACGTTGGGGTCGTCGACTTCAAACATAAGCTATTAACAACCCATTACGTCTTAACTATAAGTATCATTAACAAAATTCAGGTTGACTCCAGCTACAAACTGGTTGTAGGTCCCTACTCCCGGGGACCGTCTGGGCAGATACCACCGCAGCGCCATTTTCTGCAGCCAAAAAGTAATGTACAAACATTACTATGTTCCGGTTTGAAGGACGCTGTAGCTAGTATAATTACTGGGGTAACGAGACTCGATATCTTATATCTGAAGGCGACGAGCGCAATGTGGTGCTGTGTACAACAGCTCACATAGCGTCACCTTGTTATGGGCAGGCTGATCACTTACTATCAGATGAACTTCCTGCTCTTCTCGTCGCTTCTTTGTATAAAGAAATAAAACAACCCCATTCTCTCATGATGCGTGTCGCTTGCTAGTCCTTTTTGGATTTGAACAGCTCTTCTGATACTGGGCCCACGGTCCAATAGCCCACGCAACCAGTTAATCATTCAGCAAAAGGACAATAAACGCGAACGTATTCTTATATTTTTCTTTTACTTGATGTTATTAAAGAAAGCTTTACAGCTGATGAGAACGAGATGGTAAATATAAACCATTTAAAATGGCTTTCTATAGTAATGAAAAACGCAGCCGTTGCAAAATTTACGTGCTATTCCTGCAAGCGGATTCTCGTAAATATATTCCGAGCTATAAAAACGGGACGCATTCGGTTATAAGATTTTTACACCGACCTCGTAACAAGGCTACTGTGGATTTACGGTATAGATTCCCTTCCAGTTGCGACTCTTTTATTATCGTATCCCTGAAACTCTTTCTGAACTTCATCACGTTAAATATTTCAGCATTAACTGCTTTATTATTAATATTTACTAGTGTTAAATCTAGGTAGATCTGTCGTACCTAGTGTAAATACTGGGGTAGCGAGACTCGACATCTTATGTTTGAAGGCTATGAGCGGTGGTGCAGTGAATATCATCTCAACTAGCGCTAGGGGTGTAAAGGTTCCCACACAATAAACAACTCACGGGATCCAAGCCAACCTCATCTGCTCGTCGTGCACCTTGCTAATCTACAAACGAGACTCTGGCTCTTACTAATCCGTATGGGGTCAGGGTGGTGAGAAATGGCCTAAATCCTCCCATATAAATCCCTACCAGATCGTGTAGAGATCTTTGAGGGAGGTCTATGGCCAGCAGTGGATGTCTATTGACGGATGTATCTAGTGCCAGGTTGTTATCAACTTCTTCTTTTTAAAGTGCCACTCCAACTAGTCAAGGTTGGCGATCAGCGTGTTACAGTCCTTTCTGTCTCTGGTCAGGCGGAACTATTAACAGGCCGTGGATCCAGGTCCACGCGCCCAATGTTAGATAAGCTGTAACAGTCGAATGGCTTGCAGCGCTAACATCGTCATGAATCAAAAGCGGAACTATTCGGACGTTCCAGATATGCCAGTCCATTCCCTGATAATCCTTAAACATGACTTTTGACTTCTTCCCACCTTTGTTGTTATAGGTATACGAGTCATTTACTGTTAAGTAAACGTTCCGCCTCTCTCGTTGCTCCGTTGAATAAAAAATTGAGAATTTGTCGGATTAAACGGGGTGTAAGGACCGCTGCTCTTCCGTCGCTGTATACGGCGTGTAGTTACAAACTGTAGCATAATTTGCCCGAAATGATTTGGAGTCCGAGCTTCGAGTCCGGGCACTTTAATTAAACTAAGGTGAGCGTCGCGAACGTTAAATGTAGACGGGGGGCGGCCATTGTAAATTCCTCCGGCGTTTCAGTTTCATGGCTTTAGTTGGAAAACGCCGTCGGACTTTTATGGGCAATTTCGGTTCAGACGTTTTGTTATATTACCAATGCTTTTAAGGTGCTGCACCTCGCTGCCGGTAAACATATGTGTAGTTTTACGAGGCACTAGTTTATGGAAAATGTGTAGTAATGCCTGCCGAAGCGTTAACTGTACGTATGAAATGCTCCGTACGTCTTCTCGATGGGCGAATGTGCCCATTGAAAATTTTGCACATGCTGCGCTGTACCTTCAGCTGCTACGATGTGTTTAGTGGGCACTACCTTTGAAGGTGTTAAGCTTTACTGCTTTATCCGCCTCAAAATTGAAGTTTTCTCATCTCTTTCCAGTTCACACTTTAACTGTAATATTAATAACCGTTAACAACATTTTAATTCTTCTAAGCGAGCTTTGGGAACTGTAATGTCCGACATAACATGTAGGGAGAGTATCATTTGCTAGCAACATTAGACAATAAAATAATAATATATTTACACGAACTTGACCATAAATAGGTAGTAAATAGAATATATGTATTATGAGATAATTACGTTAAAATTTGGTTAGAAAACTAACTAACTTTTCCTAAGATCATGTCTTATTTATTGTGCAAGTACCTCTCAAGATGAACTGATGTTTGTAATTTCATGTTCACGTCAGGTTTTACGTCTCTGTTGAGATCTCATACTTGCGTTTAATGTTCATGTATCCTACTGTAATGTTTTAACGACCTGTGTAAATTTTAGTGTACATCACTAAAAATTACGTGAAATTTAAACCAAACGTGTTAGCCTATTGTAGACCAAAAATTATGCTATTGTAGTAACAATTGAATGTAATACGTTTGCTAGTGATAGATATGCTGCCGGAAACTGTCTAGGTAGGTGTCACCACATCACCTAAATCTACCCCTAAACAATAGTGGGCAAACGTTACTGTATTCCAATTTGAAGGGCGTTGTTGTTAGAGAAATTCTTAAGGTAACGAGACAACATCTTTCGTCTCAAGACGACGAGCACAATGTGGTTGTGTATATCATTCTTACTAGAGCCACGTTTATATAGACAGGTATATCATTTATCATCAGGTGAACGTCTCGCTCGTCTCGTCGCTTCGTCACATAAAATAAGATATAGCTCGTACATTTTTGTGGAAGTTTGGCAAGACAGTTCTTTTAGTACCGTCCAGTTAGATACAGAGACGAGGAGTTATAAATGTTAATAAATAATGGATATTTACGAAGTTCATATGAAATTTAAATAAATTTCGTCAATGTCGTCTCAACCGATGAACGTTCACTGCTGGTAGGTTCTTGTTAGGGTTTCCACAAAACACGGTGCTGCGCTGTTTGTATCCAGTATCATGTATATAATGTAATAATGTGTAGTTATATATTTTTCTATATACATGGGCGAAGTGTAATAGTAAGTAATTCGTATTTCCTAATAACACATTAAATCGCGTTCGTCCTCTATATGTACGAATACATTATTTCCGGAGATCAGGTCTTAAGTTCGATGTAGCTGTAAAACGCTAAGGGTTATATCAAAGTTCAACTGAATGAAGATAATCAGTTCAAGTAAGGTAATAGAAGCATATATACAGTTGTAGATTGTTATAATTAAAACGAGAGAAAACGGAAAGGAATGGATGAAATGGTGAGGAATAAGAGCGCGAAGTGGAGTGAGAAAAAGAAATAAAAAAAATCATGGAAAATTATATATTAAAAGAAAAATAGAAATATAGTGGAGTTAAACACAAGTAAATTATTACACGATTTATTTAAATACAAACTTAGGTAAAGGTATAAAAATTGTTAATACTTTAACCTAACACGGGCTACGACTTGAGCTGCAACACATAAAGCTGTGGAGGTGTAAATGAGCGGACTCTGTACACTATGTAGGTTTTACATTCGACGCTCGCCGAGAAATATAGCCATAAAAGCGATCCTCAAGCTCGTACCTGCTGTAATTTTTGACGCTTCGTACACTTCACACACCGTTGTATCATTCCCAATTAGTTCTCTCAAAGTACACTGTGCGGTGAAGACGTCATAAATAGAACTTTACGAGTGTCTCGGATGGCGTCTAATAAACCCGCGTTTAGTGCGGACTTCGCGCAGTTTAAAGCCGACTTAGCGACCGGGCAACAATCACTTGCCGCATGCCGTGTGCACCCTGCGCGTACGACCCGGAGTTATGTACATTAATCATTGACAACACAGTTTTCTATAACTCTATTAACGCCACGAGTCCTCGGCGTACGCGTCACATCTAGCCCGGGAGGAGGAATACAAATATAGCAATAAATACTTAAACGGTTCGAAATATCAGGAGAGCTCGTCGTTTATAAGTGATGACACCGCAGAGGAAACGGGTCCCCATTTGCTGATTTTGAGCAGGAAACAGGATTAAAAATAGATAGGTATAGTCATGAGATAATAAAAAATAAATTAGAAGTGCTTAAAACATTTTTTAAAAACATGTCATATTTAATATTGTAAATAATAGTATGACAAATGTAAAGACCTTAAAATGAATATCGGGGAGCGATCGGGGGAAAAAAATATTGGAAACGGACAAAGAATAAATAATTTGAAAGGAGTCAAGAAAGTGAGCTTTGAGCTGAACAGAGCCTACACCGCGTATACTCTCCCGCAATTTCGGTATGTCTCAATCATATCTACCACCAGGTAGAACTATAGTCAAATACACGTCTATAATATAATCTGTCTGATAAGATTATATTGCCCAATGCTTTTTATAACAGATAGAAGTGGTGTTGGCCTCCCCTGAGGTGGCCTGACGATCACCAGTTTGTCAGTCTGCCCAGGTCTAAGTAAGTAACTGGATACGGGTATCAAAGTACTCGTGGATATAGAGATCTTTGAATCCGGCTGATATTGATGATCATTTTCAAAATATTTTGTATCTTTATTATAGTTAAAAACCGAAATTATATATTAGAAAGAAAGCTAAAATAATTTATTAAAATGTGATTTAGTCCACTCATCCCGTGTTTATAACCAGACGATCAGACGCAGTGATCGGGGTCATCTTCCTTATTATGTAAACATCTCTAGTTTGCGAACCAAGAAGTTTCGCTCCTCGTTTTTGATAAGGACAGCTTAAATAGTCGTCATCAGCAGTAGGTGGTCCTGCCCTTTAGTATCGGATTATTAAGAAAAGGGCTAAGGTCAGCTTTGTTTATCGAGTAAGGCGATTAAGATGGTTTTCATGATCGTGAAGGCACCTTTTTGCCCATTAAACGAGCTCGGGGTTAATGAAAATAATGAGGTGGGCTTGTGCTTGTCGTAGCAAAGAGAGTGGTGCTGCGGTGGGTTACGAAACATTCAGGCTCTTGCAAAGCACTAAGGATGACAAGCGAGAGTGTTTTAGTGGGTACAGATACCACATAACCCTGTCTTCTTCCCCAAAGCAGGATACCTTTTGATGATTCCCTTTTCCCCCCCACGGTTGGGATCGTGGTGAAGCGCTAACCTATTTTGAATGAAAAAAGGTTTTAACATAAGTTATGATTTAGAACTGTATGAACGAGCTCGTAAGCGTCAGGTCGGCGCGTTTTCAAGAACTAATCAAAGCACGTAGTTAGCTAAAAAGTCACGCGCCCGCTACGAGCAAACACTGCGTCATAAACCCGCCTGTGCTTTACTGCCATCGAATTCGCTCGAAACGTGACGCGGAAACGGGCGTTTTTAAAGGCTTAAAGGAGAACTTCTTTTATTACTGCAGTTCGAGCAGTAAAGGCGGGCTTTAATGCCTGCGAGTGGTGGAGTAATTAATAAGTTTTAATTAGTCATCTCGGGGCCTCATTTCCCGACGCTAGTACCGTGGATGCAGTTCAGATGCAGTTTTTTTCTTCTCATATTCTGCTTTGAAATCTACATAAAGGGAAATGTGGAGAGAACAACTGGAACTTATTCTATTAAGATTTAACACTATGAACTACATCGCTGAATTTATGATGACGATTATTATTCGTACTAAATATTTGAAAATTGGGGTGTAAGGGGATGCGCCTAACATCTTACGGAGTCCAAGTTAACCCCAACGGTGCAACCTACTGAATAACATATGCGGCTCGGGATCGCTCACTAACCTGCAATGGGCCAGCGTGGTGGGATAAGGCCCAATCCCCTTCAATAAACTCTGTGGAGATCTTTGAGCGAGGCCTATGTCCAGCAGTGGAGTCATAATTATATGGATGATGAACTCAAAATTAACAAAAAAACGAGTGTGTTCTCACACGCCGTAGAAGACAAACTGTGTTTTGGGTTACTGGTAAGAGTATGAGATGATACAAAGTCGGTAAAAAGAGAGACAGCGATTGTTCCGCAATTTATTATTTTAATTACTGAAATAGGAAAAAACGGAAGAGAGGTTAATTAAAGGACTAATTATTTGATGTAGTATAAACATATTTTTTTTATTATCTGTTCTTACAACATCGGGGTTCATCTGTCCGTATAGTAGAGCTTTTAGAGTGAGCTGCGAACCATACCACAAAGAAGGCAAGGAAAGGTAAGTATATAGAAACGCGTTTTATCTCATATCATCTATCATCATCATCAGCACTAGCCGATAGAAGTCCACTGCTGGACAAAGGCCTGCCCCAAAGATCTCCACGTTGATCGGTCTCGGGTTGCTCGCATCCAGTGGGTTCCCGCGACTCTCATCAGATCCTTATCAAATCCCATTACATTTATAGTTGTCTCGTTACACTTTTTCGTTTCATAAAATGTTATTCATACCGTCCCAAAAGATTTCACTTCCGTTATATTAAATAAATATATCCGTTCAAATCGATATATAATTACGATAATTTTGTCTGAAATTACAGATGTTTATCAACAAAAGTCGACTTGTTAAAGTTTTAACTTAACTCTAAAATAATCTTTGTTTTGATATAGAAAAGGTAGGGTTTTCGTTAACTAAACTAAAACATTGCTTAGTTAGTTTAAATATTTAAATTAAAGGTGCGATATTTTTTTAAACAACTATCAATTGAGACGGTGTTGCAACTGTCCGGAGCGATGGTGATCACTTATCATCCGTCATGTGAACTATCTGCTCGTGTACCTCACTCTTTCTTTAAGCCCGTCTCTCTTATTATAAGACTAATTGAATTTAGTATAAAAGCTTACATTATATATTTATTTTACTTATACTAATTACCAGCTGTTACCTTCACGCCTTGCTGATCACAACACCCCTTCAACTCGTTTTGGAGAAGGAGTTCTGTAAAATTCGTTCTTAGTTGACCTCTAAATGACAGAAGCAATACTTCTAAAGAATGGGTAGCTACAAGGTAGATAAGAAAAGTGAATATTTTATATAGACTGTGTCCTCATTTATGAGAGGAGCGAGAAAGAAGTAAATAGAATGGGGAATGATAGAGAAAATATGAAAGTGAATACTGGAATGGAAGAAAAATAATGATGAAGGAGGAGAGTGGTAAAAAGGAATATAAAACAAAAGAGACTGAAATAAAAATAGAAATGCATAGGCCGCCCAGCTCAACACAACCGCAAGGATATTAAAAATAAAAAAAAAAAAAATACCTCTATCAAATCTTGAGCTCTTACGTCTGATAGTTTCGGAGATCTCGTAATGAGTCAATGGATCTCATGATAAGTCCTATAAAAAAAATCTTAAAATATTTCCTATAAATTCGACAACCTATTTCAATCCTCTAATTTATTTTTCCCCTACCTCAATTTTTTTTAAAAAATTCAAGCTTGTCATGCTCTACATTCTCAGCTTTCTGCCATTGAAAGTAATTCCGAAATCAGTTCAGCTATGTCACAGATAACCCGAAACAGACAATAGCTTAATTTATTTAGGTTAGTGTACTTAATGTAATCCGGTAAACATTACTTAAACTTAGTTAAAGAGATTAATATTACAAACAGATACACCATTTTTTTATCTGTACAGAAATAAGTAAATATTTTTTGTCGGTCTCTTTAATAGCTTTCTTTGTTGGTGGTAGGTTTCTGTTGCCGGAGACCGTCTAGGTAGGTACCATCGCCGCGCTTATTTCTACCGCCAAGTAGTAATGTGCAAACATTACTATGATCCGGTTTGAAAGGCGTTGTAGCTAGTGTAATTACTGGGGTAACAAGACTCGACATCTTATGTCTCAGGCAACGAGCACAATGTGGTGCAGTATATATTATCCTGACTGACGCCACTTTGTTAAAGGCATGAGTATCATTTACCATCAGGTAATCGTCCTGCTCATATCGTCGCTTAATTGAAATAAAAAAATCTTTTTATTTTGATAACTATCTAAAAGTTAACTTTGACAAATTGTGTTCACTTAGAATATTTAAGTTGTTATATTGAGGCAGGCATTTAATCTTCTTAAGGTGCTTCTCCGACTAGCAAAGGTTGGCGGTCAGTTCATCATATTTCGCATGGTGTCTTTCGAAGCGGAACAGATGGACGGCACTCGCGATCCCGGTCCACTCCCTGATTTTACGTGATGAAATTATTAACTAGCCAAACGGATTTTTAAAAACCGAATCTCCATCCAAACACACATGAGAGCCGGGAATTTAACCGGGGACCGCCGTGTTTGGAGGCGAGCGGTTTAACATCTAAGCCAAAGAGGTACTGGAGCTAGTTTTAAACTTAAAATTAGAACTGTAACACGTGTAGCCTCGACTGCAAATCATTTGATCCGCGCCGAGCTTGAGTAGAGCTGGTATTCGGAATAAGAAAGTCGTAAACCGTCGGATAGACTGCGCCGTTCAGTCCCGAATCGATATTAGTGTAGCTCGGATCGTTCCAGTTTGTTTCCTTGGGAACAAAGTTGCATCGCTTTTTAAAATGAGATGAGTAACCGGAACCACTCGTATTATCCTTGAATTTATTTAAAATTTAAGTCCTTTTAGATCTTTCATATCTACTAAAATTTCTGTATTATCATTCGCGCGCTTCTACTTCAGTGTTTACAACTATTGTAAATAGAACAGTCTAGAAGTTTATTATAAATATTTTCGTCAATATAAGCTGTTGCCAAATTATTAGTCACTTTTTATAGCTATTTCTTGCATTACATTTTTTTTTATTTTTTTACTTATTCAACGAAACGTACTGATAATAAATACGCATGACCAAAGCAATGCTTAAGTAGCAGCAGCAATGGTGGTAGCAGCAATAGCAGTATTATTAGCAGAAGAAGTAGTACCAACATGAGTAGTAGCAGCAAGAGTAGTAGCAGTGGCAGTAGTCATTGTTCCTGTCATCTAACTAGGATGTATTCAATAGTAGAGCGAGTGAAAAAAATAGGCTGCTTCTCGGTTTGTGCAATAAGATGTGATGGAATAACATTTTTTATTAATATTTTGAGGGTGCTCTAGGGCCGAGGGTGCTAAGTCAATTGTTAATATATTTAAAAGAGACGTCGCGCTATAACGTAACGCTAATACACTACCAGTGGAACATCTCAACATCATAGTATAACATATAGTATGAATATAAATAAACTATAGGGATATAGTGGCGTTAGCGCCTTCCTGTAGATGTCTCTTTTGTCGCTTGTTATAACACAATGATGACGTGGTGGTGAGGATGTTATTATCCATCTTCCACGTTAGGTTTTTAAATAGATAAGACGTATATATACTTTATTCAAAGATTACAAAGAAAACATAATAGAGGCGAATGATTGAACCAAGGGACGACGTATTTGTTTTAACCAACATATGAAAAACATGTTATTTCAATATTAGCGGTTTTGCTACTGCACTTTGAAATATCAGTATGTTAAGTTTCGTTAAGTTACTACTATTTAGAATCGAAGAAAAAATTTAATTGGAATATTTAATGTACTTAAAATTAAACATTTTCAGAAGTATATCTTTAGTTCAGGAAGAGATAAAATGTTATTGCATCTTCGGACCGTGCAGGTGACATTTCCGTTAAATCTTGTTGTCTATGAATTACTTCATATTGAAGATAGGGGGACATCAGGCGATTGGATAATCAAATTGACTTATATTGCTTCATGCTGTATAAACTATATAATATATATATATATAGCTTGAAACACCGCAGTCTTAAATAACTGCTCTTCTGCAATCTTTCCTCATTTCATCTTTAAATTACGCCGATGTCTATCTAGACTTAAGGTCAATTTGATAAGCTCGAGGAGCTGTTATTATTTTGTATAATTTATATTGACTTAACGTGATTATAATAATTATTAAATTTATCTTAGTATGTACGATCTGGTTTGCCCTTAATTAAATTATTTATTTAAATGGACATTCAGTTGTTACAAAAGTTAGGCACCAAAAAGGTTGAACAAAAACGATGATCGTAGTACTGCTCATCATTTCAAGGATAACATTTAATATAACATCATGAGTTAAGAAAAATACCAATAACACCAATTTTTTTTATAAACTCGTTTAATTACTCAATTCACGGATGCTTCTTTCAATGTCTCGATGAGTTCAATCACTGTCAAATTAAAAAAAAAATCTCTCTTTCACTTTAACTAAAAAATATTTCTCTTCTCCTTTCAATATCCGATATATGTATAATCGATACTCTCCTAATTATCACAAACGTTCACTGCTGGACATAGATACCTCTCAAAGATCTTAACTCCAATCTGTCCTGCGCTCCTTCATCCTTACAGTCGGTATACCTTGTGGGCTAGGCTGTCTTCCAGCACTACGTGAAATAACGGTTACGGCTGCGTCGATAGCCTTAGTTCTAAAACTATATTTAATATTAAATATGGTAATACTATATACAAACTAAAAAAACGATTGATTATTATACTAATAATAAATAAGTAAAAGTAATAAGGTCAAATAAACTAGTTTCACTTTATAGCGTATCGAAGATTTAAAAAAAATAATTATGTATTAAATGTCTTTAATCTATATGGAGATATCCAAAGATTCATTGACTCGTTACGAGACCTTCGAAACTATTAAACGTAGACACTCAAAATTTAGTAGAAATAATGCTTCAGCCATTTAGAGGTCAACTAAGACATATTGTACTCGCTATATTTTTATTTATTAATATATATTTTATTAATATTGGTTGAGTTTGTAACAGCTATATGTACGCGTCATAATTAAGTAAAAGCATGTCAATAAATAAATAAAAAATAGTCATTGTGGCGTATGCACTAGAGTTATTAGCATTTCATGACATCAGAGCCCGCCACGTGCCTGCACTGTGGCGCGGCCTTGACCGTGCGGTTCAGCAGCTCTCATTCAGAAATAGACACTTCCATTGCGTCTCTACATCGCGCTGTCTATTGTGATAATGGATAAAGATGAGAAAATATCTTTACTGTTTGCACACGACTTACTCTACTAAGACTTCAATTAGCTCTTCGTCATTGTCATCTTCGAACCGAAATTGGGGCCATCCGTAGAATTTCCAATCTTATGCCATTCTTTAAAGTGTATAGTCGCCACTTTTTCTCTTGTCTTCCATACGTTTTCCGAAGATATTGGCTTCGAGACTCAGTTATGATAAATGTAAGAGATCAGCTCTATAAATGGTGGAAATACAAAAGGTTTTTCTGCATAATGTTTGTCATGAACCATCATTTGCCGCTGACTGCAGTATTTTTTAATTTAAAACCATGTTTCCATAGGTTCTTAAAAATTTTGGGTAAAACAAATCTTAACCGCTTGTGATCGTTTAAAGGACTCTTTCATTTAAACTTATGTCTTGCATATGGATGCATTCAATCTATTCTTTTATATGGATAAAACAATCTAGAAATAGCATATTTTGAGTCACCTAAAGCTATCTAAAAATCACACACATAATGCTAATCATGCAGGAATATGATATGACAAAAGAAAATCCTACCGTCTTGGGTGGTCTTAAGTGGTCAAGTAACTATTGTAAGCTGAATCAGTAAAAAAAACATAAGTTACATAGTAACATAATTCAATAAATTAACTACACAGTAACCAAGGTTGCTGCATTACAAATAAGCAAACGTCAGCGGGATCCAGTAATGGATAATGAAAAAGGGATGGGGATGAACAATGAATTTCACACTGCATCTACATAATTATTCAATTATTTATAATTACAGTGTATAAAACATTAATAAACAACTAATGTTCCCACGCTTTTTTTTTATTAAAGGAAGCCACGAGCAGGACGTTCACTTGATGATTAGTGATACGCCTGCCGATAATATGTCGCTCTAGTTAAGGTGGCATACACTGCACCATGCATGTTAAATCTCTATACCTACACTAACTATAGCACCATTCAAACCGGAACACTGTAATGTTTGCACAGTACTCTTTTTGAGATTTTTACTCACTAAAATCCCCCCAGTGCTCCGCATCAGTGCATTCGGAAAGGTTCCGGGATCTCTTATAGAACGCACCGGTGCCCCTCCACACTTTGTGTGAACACGTCTCCGAGGAGGGGCTTAACCCGCCTGGGCACCATCGCTGAGCTATACGCCGTCCCATACAGGTTCGCCTGTTGACCGATAAGGGCGCCCACCTTTTTAGTCGCCTTCTACGACAGGCAGGACTTACCTTAGTCTTATTCTTACTAGTCCGAGACTACAGGGCTGCCGGCAACGGAGACCTATAAATTCTTAGAACACCTCGTTACTATACTATCCTGTACCGGATGTTTCCAACAGCCTTAACTTTACCTCCATATTTAATCGTTCACACAGCTTTGTTTAATCAATCTGTATTCGCATAAGCGTTGAAATTTTTTAAAAATTCTTGCGTTTCCTTCAAAGCTATTCTTCAGGCTTTAATGGCTCCATTGTTACTGTTTGATTTACATAATGGTTATCTCTGCTTGAAAGTATTTCCCGACGTCAAACGAGAATCCTCGCTTCTTTGTTTCTACCGCCACCAGCTCCACAGAATATGTACCCATTAAACTACCGTAGTAAAACTTTTTGTTTCTCATGAGTATTGAGGGATCGGTTTGAAGGGAGTTGTAGCTAGTGAAATTACTGGAGTAACGAGATTAAACATCTTATGTCTCAAGGCGATACTGTTTATATCATCGTAACTATCACTACGCTGTTGTGGACTATTTATATACATATATCTACCTGTTATAATAATAAGATTTTTTTTGTTGTATATTCTTATATCTTAGCGTGTTATGTAATGTAACATCAGAGTGTTATACTTTGACCTCGTTGCGTAACATCCGGTGTAATTAGTTTCCGTGACGCTGAAGCGTCTTTGTGTAACTGTTGTTGTCATATCGTCTATTGAAATTATCGCGCGATTGTTGATTTTATTTATTTATTTATTTACAGTCTTCATTCAAACGAAAAAACTTAATTATTACTGGTGGTAGGTCTCTGTTGCCGGAAACCGTCTAGGCAGCTTATATTTCTACGCCCAAACAGTAGTGTGTAAACATTTCAGTATTCCGGTTTGAAGGGCATTATATCTAGTGAAATTATTGTGGTAATGGCACTTGTAAAACTCAGAAATCTAAATGTTTACTTATATATTCTAAGTATTATTTTTTCTTTATAAAAATATGGCCTGTTAAAGTTTCGCATAGGTCTCCTATTAAGATTTCCACATATATCTCTCCTTGGCTTTCAGAATTATTTCCAGATCAGCTTCATCAGACAGTCAGTTCTTTCATATCCTGGTTGTCATCGTCTATTTCACTGCTTGTGTTTATTATAGTTGTTTATGTACAATTAAATCCTAATTATGTCTGAATATAGCTGTAATGGTGTAAAATATATATATTTTTTTTGATAACTATACAAAAAGTTACGTTGTATGCTTCTCATCATTAGGTTAAATTACAGAATTATTCATTAACGTATATGTTTTGTTCGGAGACGACGGAGTATAGTTAGTTACACATATTTAAAAAAAAATTAAAACCTGTGGTTGCAAGGGTCAGTTTTTTAACTATCAATTTCCTTAGCGCTCTCACTTAAGTAAGAAGGAAATATATGAGACTAATAAATAAACTTAAACTAAAGTATTCCTCTTCGTTTCCATGGGATTAAAATGGTTAAATCTTTTTAACTATAATGTAACATAAAATTGTTATATTTTTGTATAAATTATACGCATCAAGACACTGACCTTGCTTCATGGTCAATAACCTCATACTTAACTGGTACCTTTAACCGTCGGTCGGCAATAATAATATTGTTGATACATTTTCAATTAGCAACACTTGCTCGTTATCGGTGTCAATTTACTCAGCTTTTATACTTTGTATTATTATAAAAAGGTTATAGTTTCTTATGAGTATAAACAAAAGGGGAAATATACTGTTTTCTTGCGACTAAGTACACAGTTTTTTCTGTGCATATGCCAACACTTGATTATAATTATTCATGACGTTAAATGGACGATAATGTCCGGAAATGGAAACTTGTATTGAACAAAGCGATGCTATTATAGCTAACTTAATAGAATCAGGTTTAGATATTAAATCGGAAACTAAATGTAAAAGAGAAGTAAGGCAATAATAAATGTTCTCAGAATTTATTTAACGGAGCGACGAGGACAGCGGGACGATCATCTGATGTTAAGTGGTACGCCTGCGCACAACAACGTAGCGTTAGTTAGGGCGTTATACACAGCATCACATTATGCTTGTCACCTTGAGCCATAAGATATTGAGTCTCTTTACTCCAGTAATTACATTAGCTACAGGCCTTTCAAACTGGAACACAGTAATGTTTTCACAGTACTGTTTAGAACAGGCCTGTTTTACTAGGCGGCAGAAACAGATGCTGCGATAGTACCCACCGAGACGATCTCCAGCAACAGAGACCTATCATCAGTAAAATAACTATTGACAACCCTTTAAGTATTATTAAATACAGTTATTTTCATAGTCTTCTCCATAATATTATTGAAACGTTTAATTTCTACTATTTATTATAGTATACATAAAATCATAACTTTACTTTATTTTTAACTATACTTTTGTGTCCATTTCTAACTAATCTTATTTAACTATACTTTCTTTGTTATTTACACTTTTATTATAAAAGTATTGAAACTTCTTTTACCGTTAGACTACTTCTACTATTCCTTATCTACCACGCTTTAGACTAAATTCTAGCTAACTTGTTTTCTTTATCACTTGTTTACTAGACTATTTCGTTAACAACCTATGCTTTTACTAACGCTATCTTATTATCTGCAATTACTTACAATACTAATGTATATATAATTAAATATTTTTTTTACCTTATTTCTGTTGTTTATTACGGTACATTTATTTAGGTAATATTTGATAGATTTATTTCTAATTTATCCCCTAGCATCTCGTGTATACTGTCTCTATCATCAACCCTGTAACAGAAAACATTGTATGAACGTTACAATATTTTAGTAACGGACGAAAATATTAAGACAATAAATATTCAAATGGCTGCCAATCCGTCTTCGCAGGAATACTCCTATTCCTTCTATTTAATACAGGATATTGTTCAACCCTCTAACACCTTCCTACCTAAAACAATGAATTCGAATTTATTTCCGATTGCCACAGTCGTACTCTTCGCTCTTCAATAAACCTTTCCCTTCGCGTCCCCGTGCATTCCTCTTCATTTTTCCAAAACTCCTTTTCCGTTACTGCGGCTCGCTACACAGGACAGCCTAGTGCAATAAGATAAACTAGATATACATTTGTTATGCGCAATATCATCACTTAACACTTGATGAATGTGAAGATAAAGGTTTATGTAATAAAAACGCAAGGAGGGCCGTTTGATGCATTGTTTAATCATCGGCAACGCAAGTGGCATGGATGTTGTTGCGGCGGGGTTCATTGTCAAGGCCGATGGTACAATGTTGCCGGCTGTCGAACCAACTGACGCGCATGAACGCGAAGGTCCGTTTCAATCAAAACATTGCGCAACGGTCGCGGGGTGGCCAACCGCTGGTACATTGTAGTGCTCTGTCGGCGGCGTGTCGCCGCGGCCTTGAGACACTGCCCCAGTTTCGCATCAGCTTACCGTAACCTGATGCAATATCTAACTAGTCGCATTTAACTGTCCGATCTAACTACATCGGACTGTTAACTATTATATAATTGAAAAGTTTATACTATATGATGTGAAAACACCAGGCAGCAGGGTCTCATTTACTGGGATGGTAAGAATAGGACTAAGGTAAGCCCTACTTATAATAGAAGTCGACTAAAACCAGCGTGTTTCACGGGACTAGACTAGATGGACCTTTATCGCTCAATAAATGCAACGTGGTTCCGTACTTGCCCTTACTTAGCGATGGTACTAAGGGTTTGGTCCCTTTCATCAGATGTGCTAAACCAAAGTATAAAGAGTCACCAGTGAATTCCGTAAGACATTCCGAGGCCCATCAGAATGCACTGATGTAGACCATCATGAGTTTTAGTAAGTAATAATCTCACATAACCCTGACTTCACCCCAGAAGAAAAGGTACCCTTCCAAGTTTTTCCTCTGAAACCTAAACAAAATCATTGTTGCCGATGTCTAGATCGGACCAACGCAGCTTTCTACCGCCTAGCAGTAATGTATAAAAATTATTATACTCCGGTTTGAAGAGCGCGGTTGCTAATAAAATTACTCTTGTAACAAGATTTAAGCCTCATGAATGAAAGCAACGAGCTCAATGTGGTCTTGTGTACACTTTCTGAACTAGTGCCAACTTGTTATGGACTGGTGTTTAACTTACCATCTGTTGAACGCCTCGCTCGTCTCTTTGCTTTATAGAATAAAAAAAACACATTAACCTTATGGGCGCCATATCCTCGATTATAAGCTTAAGACGAAGGTGTAAGGGGTCCCGCATAACAACTTACGGGACCCAAGCCAACCCCAACTGCTCGTGGTGCATCCCGCTAATTAACAAACAAGGCTCTGGCTCCCACTAACCCTTAATGGGCCAGTGTGGTGGGAAATGGTCTAAATCCCCCTATATGAACCCCTATAAAAAACGGCCCCTAGTGCCCGGCGATGGGGGCAGCGCATGACTGCTCGATGTAGGGATCTTTGGGGGAGACATGTCCAGCAATGGACGTCTATCGGCTGATGATGATGATGAAGTTTAAATGGGCGTCTAATTTTTATCTTATAGATCATTTTATGAAATATTTAAATTATTCATAGTACAAGCTCCAATATGAAATCATGTCGCTGTATAAATATATTATCAATAAATTATGATATGTCAACTAGTCTAGATAGGTTTTTTACAAAGTATACTAGAACTGTAATTTACTGGACACACTGCTTTAATAAAATCGAGGGCGTAACTTAAAATATTAGTTTCACTCATTAATTTTTACTTAATAACTTAAGAACGTACAGCAGAATTAAACTTAACTATTATTTGTGTATATAAGGAACACATCATGTTTTATAACTTTATATCTTCGTTAATTATTAGAATGATTTTGTATGATTTGTTAATGACAATTATCTAGCGGCACTAGACTCGGTGGAGAGGTGGGCTAAGAGTCTTGTCCGTGATTAAGAACATATCACGACTAGGCTTGACAGTTTTGAACACCAGCGCCAATGTCGTGTGGCCAATGTCGCAGTATTCTATAGGATACATTTTGGAGAGTGTGCAATGTATTAAATGATATAATACCCCCATCCCCTTGTCACAACCTAACAACCAAGCGCATGGCGAGTCTTCATCCTTATGTTGTGTACATCTCCAGTAAGCGAACAAACAGGTTCAGCTTTTCGCTCTTCATAAGAACAGCAAAGGAGTGAAACAACTTACCGGCCTCCAAATATGAGGTGGGTGTTTTCAAAAAAGAGCGAATACGTTGTTACTGCTTTTTTTTGCTTTACAATCACAGACCACATCACCTTTTAACATCAGGTCGGATCGTGGTTAATCGCCAATCTTATCATTTAAAAAAAAAAACTGCAATCTAATATTAATCTACTTTTGAATGGTCAATACAACTGATGGTAGGTCTCTACTGACGGAGACCGGCTAAGTAGGTACCATCGCAGCGCCTATTTTTCCGAGAAATTGTAGTGTGCAAATATTACCGTGTTCCGGTTTGAAGGGTGTTGTAGCTGATGAAATTATTGGAGTAACGAGTCTCAAGGCGAGCACAATGTCGTGCTCTATATATAATCCTAACTAGCGCCACGTTGTTATGGATGAATGTAAAACTTATCTTCAGGTGAACCTCGCGCTCGTCTTGTCACTTCATAAAATAAAAAAAAGTTTACTTCCTGCAACGATAAGGACTTACTTTAATTAGAGACATTACACTAAAAACATGTTTATTTTTCTTTATCTAACGAAAGGATGAGACTAGTATGTTCACCTGCTCGTCGCATTAACACATAAGATGTTAAGTCTCGTTACAGAAGTAATTTTAATAGCTTCAAAGCCTTTCAACGGAATACAGTAGTGTTTGCTGCTGTTTGGCGGCGGAAGTAGATATTGCGGTGGAGACTCCAGCAATAGAGACCTGCCGCCGCCATCAATCGTTGGAACTATGGACATGTGCGTTTTTATATTCAGGCTGTGTTTGTGTGGTGTGGTCGGTGTGTGATTGTTTGCGCCTCGCCCGTGATTGGTGCACATATGTGATGCGCTGTGTAAGTGGATGCCCGGTGTTCAATGTATTATTATGTTGGTATATGATTGCATGATAAGCGACGGGAACAAAGAGCTTGAGGCCATTGCTTGCTTACAATGTGTTTCTGTAATGAACTGTTTCTTGTACCTCGTATATTTATGGATTATCAACCATTACAATACAAACTAACATTTTATATCAAAACGCGCATTCTCCATGTTTTCAATATTAGCTGAGGATGTAGAATGGATTTTTCTTTTAATTCTACTACGAAACGAACGAGACGTCCATCCGTTGGTAAATTATATGGCTGTCCATAACAATGTGACGCTAGTTAAGATTATAATACCCAGCATTATATTATAACGGGCCGTGGACCTTGGTATACGAGTCCAGTATCCGATGAGCTGTAAGAGTCAAAATGACTACCAAGCGTTCAGCATCATCAGAAAATAGAGACCACATTGTGCTCGTTGCCTTGATACTGTGTTAAATATCGTTACCGCATTAATTTCACCAAAAATCTCCTCGACGATGGGACCTGCGCTGCAGCATAGCCTCGGGCACCGCACTAGTGGTCGTCGTTTATGACCAAGCTGGCCCAGGGCGACTTAGTAGAACTCGGAGCCTGGATTGTTGATTAGCAGGGTGCATCACGAGCTTAGCTTGAGCCCCCGTGAGTTGTTGTTAGGGACCCCTTACACCCTTCATTGTAAGAAGAGGCGGATGTCTTTAGTCATTTTCTACCAGTAAACCTAGGACGTGGGCAGATGCAGTGGTGGATGAGGTAGAATAACATTATCAGAAATCATCGTTAGTTTATACACATACATACTCACATATATTATTATCATTATTACATACCTATTACGCTCTCGGAACAAAGTAGTGTTTGAACAGTAATATTAGGCAGTAGAAGTAAGAGGTTCTGTAGTAAGAAACCTCTTAAGTTATTTTCATATTCCTATGATATTAACAATTGTATGGACACATGTTTGTAAAATATAAGAGGGGTTAAATGGGTTCAAGAAACTTTACTAACAATAAAACCTTTTTTAACAACAATTAAACGAAATGTCAAGACAAAACAATAAAGTTCATGATAATAAACGCTAATAAAGCGAATGATAACCAACTGGTGATTTACATCATAACGATGTTGATCACAGGTCTTCGACGAGGTTTTTACATAGTCACGGTCTTTACTGCTTATAACGAAAATATAGGCTAAAGGCCAGCAAACAGTAAACAGCGGTTTCAAGTAGGTGATTACTGTATGAAACACCTCCGGGTTGTCTCAGTTAATATATACTTCTAACTTTAATAAACAATGTCAAAACAGAAGGTGAGGAGCAATAAAACTGGCGTGATGTACACATGATATAAAAAAAAAATATATACAATTAAGCGATGATACGATCCGGACAAAGATTCCGGACGCGCAAGGGGTGTAAGGCGTCCCGCATATCATCTCATTGGACCCAAACCAACCTCACCTGCTTGAGGCTTTGACTCACACCAACGCGCATTGCGTCAGCGTGGTAGGAAATAGCCCAAATCCCCCTCATAAACCCTTACAAACGTGAAGATCTTTGTGGTAGGTTTATGTCCTGCAGTGGACGACTATCGGCTGATGATGATGATACGGACATTCATCTGGTGGTAAATGTTACGCCTCTCCATAACAATGTGGTACCAGTTAAAAATACAGCACCATATTGCGCTGGTCTGAGATATAAAATGTTGAGTCTCGTTACCAACAATTACACTACCTACAACGTCCTTCGAACCGGAACACAACAATGTTTACATACTACTGTTTGCAGCAGAAATAGACGCTGCGGGGGTACCTATCTAAACAATCTCCCCCAATAGAGAACTTCCACTAATGTTAATGATAGTCATGTGATGAGGAAATTTTGGAGTAAGAAAGTAGATGGATGTGAAGGTGAAGATATACCCTAAGAAGTGTATTACTGGATGATAAAAGATGTAAAGGGTGTGCCTTTTTAAGACGACGGGTGATCAATGGAAAGTTGGTTTGACCTTAGAGTACTTTTAGGTACAATCAATATTTAGTATTTTATAAACTCCTCGTATATAATTATATATAGGCATATAATAATGTAGTTATATGTATATAATGTATATGTGAGTATGTATGTGTATAAATCAATGATAATTTCTGATAATGTTATTCTACCTCACCCACCACTATATATCCCGACGTCCTAACTTCACTGGCAGAAAATGTCCAAAGGCATCCGCCTTTTGTTACAATAAAGATTTTCGGGTGTTAGGGGTCCCGCACAACAGCTCACGGGACCCAAGGAAACCTCACCTATTCGTGGTGCACTATGATAAATCAACAAATCAGGCTCTGGGTCACACCAACCAGCATTAAGCTAGCATGGTCACAAACGACGATTCCTAGTGGTCGAGGCCATGCTAACTGCAACGGAGGCCTGGAGATTTTTGGGGGTGGCTTATGTCCAGTAGTGGGCGTCTCTTTTTTATAGCTCTGATGTTACTACAGATATCGAGCGGTAACCACAGCCTATAACCGCCAGTAACACCAGAGAGTTGCCACCCAGCCTTTTTGAAGAGCTTGATCCGCTGATGATGAATAAAGATCTTAAATAAATGATTGAATGGAATAAATTTGACCTTGGAACTATATGTATACTTCTCTGAATGAAATGTTGTTGAACTGGTTTATTGTAACACTAATATCTCGATCTTTATGGAATGTAAGTTTAATTATAGTGTATACGATATTACTACATTGTATTGTATATGTATAAGTAAATTAAATGGCGGACGACGAATAAGGTTTAAGTTGTGATAATTACAATATATGTAAACGCGTTAATCGGGTACCGGCGGCGTATCGCCTTGGCATTTACACGTGGAAGTATGCATTTAAGTGAATACGTTTGCTTATTGAACAACAACGTTTGTCTGTTTATCAGCTGATGTTCTCAATCAGCTCGCACTTGGCCACTGTATTGGATAAACGTCATCCTCATTATTGTGACAAAAATTTTTTATTTATAAAGTTAGGAATATTCATCATCAGCCGATAGACTTCCACTGCTGCACATAAGCCTTCCCTAAAAATTCACACATCGTTCGGGCAGAGATTCATTCACATTTGGGCCATTTCCCATCACGCTGGTCCAACGCGGGTTGGTGGGAACCAGGGTTTCGTTTGTTGATTAGCAGCGTCCATCACGAGCAGGTGAGGTTGGCTTGGGTCCCGTGAATTGTTAAGTGGGCTGTAATATACGAGATATGGTAAGTCATTCCCGTGCTCATAACATGATGCTAGTTACAATGATATACACAGCACCACATTATGCTTGTAGCTTCGATATAATTCATTAATCTCATTACATTTTACTAGATATAACACCCTTCAAACCGGAACATAGTAATATTTTTACAGTATTGTGTATCGGCTGAAATAGGAGCTACGTTCTTCATATCCGTTTTAAATATCTTATTTGTTTTTATTTGACTAAATGACGAGACGAACAAGGCAGTAAATTCTTTTTTCAAAGGCGTCTTTCGAAGATTTTCACACGTCTGTATCTTTACCTTTCCGAAATCCTTCTGGGCCAATGATTTTCTTCCCTTGTTTCCACCGGTTACTCTCCCTTTACTTCTTTTGCTTTCTCTTAGGTAACGCATCATAATATATAAAATCCATAACTATTATCATCACGAAGTTCATTTCTTTTGATATTTCAGCCTTTTTTTTATCTGTATATTAGACCGAGTAGGTTGTATAACCTCGAAGAGATCAATACCTGTTATCTTTTTAACTGATAAATAAGGCAAACTGTTATAAGTAATAATATATAATATTTACTAGTGGTACGTACCACCGCAGCTCCTATTGCAGCCGACAAACAGCGAGTAAACTTTATTGTGTTGCTCTTTGAGGGGTACTGCAACTAGTTTAATTATTGGGGTCATCAGGCTCCACGTCCTACGTCTCTAGGCGACGAGCACAATGTAAAACACTAACTAGCGCCACCTTTTTATGGGCAGATGTATCACCATCAGGTAACGTTCCCCTCCATTCATCAAATATTAGGTAATAATTTAAAAAAATCATTACGACAATTAACAGAGAAAACGAAAGGTGAGGAGAAGAAAACAGTCATGGTTGAGGAGTATCAGGGAATGGATTGGCATATCTGAGCGTTCCAATTGTTACGCCGAACTAGAGACAGAAAGGATTGTACCACGCTGATCAGCCAAGCTTCACTAGTTGGAGAGGCACTTTAAGAAAAAGAATAGACAGTTGTAACGATTTGCTAGTAAATTTGGTTTTTATTTTATCTTTGTATATACTAAGGTGTGCTTGATTTAAAGTAATTCAAATCTATGAAATATATTTGGTGATATGTTTAGTTCCAGAGAAAACCTAAAATTCCTTCGTTAGTACTAATGTGTATATAGATATATCGAGCGATCCGATTAATCTAAATTTAATCGACATTTCGATGCCAGGGAACTCTACCAGCCGATGTATTATTAGATAGTACTCGTAATTGCTTTAATCCGAACACTTAGTGCATAACTACAGTAGATATAGACTAGTGTGTAAGGATTTAGATGAGCATCTACTGGTAGGTCCCAGATGTAGGAGACCGTCTATGTAGGGAGTAGTAGGTCCGCACCGGTACATTCCGTTGGATATCCCGAAGCCTCACTTATTGCACTGACGGAGACCACCGAGGGGGTTTTAGTGGGTAGAAATCACATAACCTTGTCTTCCCCCCAGAAGTAGGGTATCTTTTAAGTAGATTTCCTCCGCGATATTAAAAACATGGTAGTAGTAGGCCTGGTTCGAAGTATGTTATAGTTAACGAAATTATGTAATGAGACTTACAAGTTACATCATAAAGCGTTGAGCGTAAAGTGGTGTTGTGGTTATAGATAGGCGTACGACTTACTACCAGGTGAACGTCTCACTCGTTCCGTAGTTTCATCAAATGAAATATATATTTCTATGGGTTAATAGTACTTTACATATATTTCCTGTTCCGATTTAAATCTGTAGTAAGTGAAGATATTGGCGCGAAGAAGGCAGTGTGGTACTGGATAAACATTCTAACTGGCGCTTTGTTATAACTTGCAGGATGTTTGCTGGTGGTAGGTCTCTGTTGTAGACAGTCTAGATAGGTACCACCGCAGCTCCTCTGTCTGCCGCCAGACTTACTATGTAAATATTACAGAGTTCCTATTTGAAGTGAGTTATAATTAGTGTAATTACTAGGGTAATTTGTGTCTCAAGGCGACGAGTACAATGTGGCTGTTGTGGGCTGGCGTATCACTTACCATCAGGTTTACGTCTCGCTCGTCTCGTTACTCCCTTGATCAATAAAATGTAGAGTAATGGACAAAATAAGATTAAAATGTTTATTTACCAAGTTACAGACCTCTCCCAAAGATTCTCACACGATCGGGTAGGGAGGGATTCGTATGTAATTTTCCACCACGAGCAGGCGAGGTTGGTTTGGATCACGTGAGTTGTTGTGCGGCAACCTTTACACCCCTGTGTAGTGTAGTAGTACTGTAAAACATACGAAGGACGCCCAGGGAATAATACCTGGAAAAGGGAGCTGTAATAACTGTCTTCCACTACGATAGATTTTTTTTTACAAATTCAGATGAATGTCCTTTTCCTTTTATCTCTTTACTGCAAGAAAAAAAATACTTAATTTTTTTTCATGTCGTTGTGCCGTATTCAGAGAGCGCGTCGGCGCGTCGGCGCGTCGTAACTTAAGCTAACGCACCGTGCCGACTGATCCGATCCAAAGTGATACTTAAGTTACATTGTAGTGGGGTATACAGCATGCGATCAGGAAGTCCATACGTAATACATTATACTTGCTTTTCTTTTCTGTTCAATATCAATCTTTTTTACTTACTTTACTTTTACTTCTGATCTGTTTGCTGTGTGATCCTTTTGTTTTATGTGTTAATAAATGTGATGGTGGTAGGTCTCTGTTGCCGGAGATCGTCTAGATGGGTACCATTGTAGCGCCTATTTCTGCTGCCAAACATTACTGTACTGTACCGGTTTGAAGGGCGCTGTAGCTAGTGTAATTACTGAACTAACGAGACGCCACATCTAATGTATTAGGCGACGAGCGCAATGTGGTGCAGTGCATACCATCTTAACTAGCACTGCGTTGCCATGGGTGGGCATAAAACTTACCATAAAGGGGAATTACATAAAAAAAAATATAATTATCCTTTTATATAAAAGAGAGGTTAGGTTAGTGGCTAGGTTTTTCATTTTGCATGTAACGATGTGTTAATATTTCGTCTAGTTACACTACATCACATTTTTCAAAGAATTTAATATATTTTTTTTTATTCGACGAAGCCTACTGAGTTAATTGATACACCTGCTCATAATAACTTGGTGATAGAATGATATACACTTCGCAACATTGTAAACATCGCCATAAAGGTATTCTCGTTAACAGTTACTATATTGCAGTTCCTCGATCGTCTTTTTAACCGGAACGCAGTAATCGCACTCAACAGCCAATTTAGGTCACCACTATTGGGTTACAGGCCTACCCTCAATATGAGGGCGATAGGGCCGTAGTCACCACGCGGGCCCAATGCGGATTGGTGACTACACACACACACCTTAGAATAAATTCTAATTCATGTGCAGGTTTTCTCACGATATTTTCCTTCACCGTTTGTATTTCGCTGTTGTTACTAAAGTTCACAAATGTTATATAACTTAAATATTAAAGTCATCGGTACATGCCGAGATTCGAACCTGCAACTTCCGGAATGAAGGCCGCACCTTATAACCATTAGGCCAGCGAGCATACCACCGTTTAACGCCAGGAAGGGGGGCTGCGGTAGTACCTATATATAATACTATAACCTTATAGAATGATGGGTGCGATTACGGCGTTCCGGTTAAAAAGACGATCTAGTTACTATAATTACTGCGGTAATGAGAAAATCTTAGGCGATGACCACAATAGTGCGCAGTGCAAGATAGTAGTGTGCTGTGTTACCTGTATGTACTTAGTATGCATGGTTTGTTCCTCTCCTTTTTTTTCCACTAGAATGTTTTTTTTTTTAATTTGTCCAGACAAAGCGTAGGAGATCACAATAAATCGGACATTCGTCAATTATTTATAGAGATTCCAGGCATACTATTATATAAGATTTAGAGTATGCAGAATCGTTTCTATAATAGGATAAATTCTTGTTGATCGATTTTTTTTTTCTGTACTAACATAATAAAATTACGTGTTTCTATGACTGGTGATAGGTCTACAGCACCAGAGACCGTCTGGGTAGGTTCCTGTGTTCTGGTTTGAAGGGGGCTTTAGCTAGTGAAATTACTCGGATATCGAGACTTAAATTTTTGTCTTAATGCAATGAGCACATTGTGGTGATTTGTATGTCATTATATAACTAGAGCCTTGTTGTTATGGGTGGTGGTGGTATCACTTACCATCAGGTGAACGTCACGTTCGTCTCGTCGCTTCATAGAAAATAACATAAATCATTTGAAATGTTACCAGTTAGAAACGAAAGGGGTAAATTAAATATACTATACTACCTATACGAATTGAATATATAAACGAAATTCCACATAATGTATTGTCTTTATATATCCATCCGTGATCCTATTCCGTGTATCAGCATCATCATCGTCAGTCGATAGCCGTCCACTGCTGGATATAGCCCTACCCCAAAAATCTCCACATCTATCGATCCTGCGCTGAAGTCAGCATGACCTGCGGCGCCGCTGGGCATTAGGGCTCGTCGTCTGTAAGGGTTCATATAGGAGGATTTGAGCCATTTCCCACCACGCTGGCCCAATGCGGGTCGGTGTGACCCAGGGCCTCGTTTGTTGATTACCAGGGTGCACCACGAGTAGGTAAGTTTGGCTTGGGTCCCGTGCGTTGTGCGGGACCCCTCGCACCCCTTTCCACCCACCCCATTCCGTTTATATGCCTAATATTAATTACAGCCGTTCCTAAGATCACCTAAAACAGAAATAAAATCATACCCAATATTTTCTAGTATGTAATTAAATTATTAATATCTACTAAAGTTGCATATTAATTAAAATATTGTTTTAATAATACAAACATTGAATTTCTAAAAACTGTCATCATCAACATTCGTCTGGCTTCACCTGGACGTTGTCTCCTTCCCCTTGGAATGCTACATAGTTGGATTTATAGGTTACGAGAATTCAGTTGCTACGCTTACATGGTAATACCATCTGCTCGAGCAATGGCTGTCGCGTCCATTCCTCTCATGATTCCATGAAGTATATAATCAGGCAGACTGTAGTGAGTTTGGTTCTTTAAAATCCACTGAAACCAACCAGCCGATAACTCCTACCGCTCTCTGATCTTCTGCAGTAGTTGTGTAGCTTCAGCACCATAGGCGATACCCACAACGATGGCGATGCGATGACGGTGAAGCATACCGGAAATAATTTTGTATCTTCATGTTGACAGCCTGAACACAGCGTTGTTGTTGAATTCAAAAAATTATATCACTATCAAAATTGTGATAACATGTGATACCCAGAATCGACCTTCAAAACGTTATAAGGTAAGACGTTAGCCGCTGCGCTACAGAGACAGATTTGTAATTAATAGATGACGAGAATCTAGATGTTGCTTGTGCACTATATTCTTATTTACTGATGGTAGGTCTCTCTTGTCACAGACTGTCAAAGTACTATCGTTGTTCCTATTTCCGCCGGCTACTGCAGTAACGATTTAATACCTCATGTCTCAAGCAGACGCGTATAATGTGATGCTGTGTATATCATCGTATCATTTACCATCAGGTTAACGTTTCATTCGTCTCATTTCTTCATTGAATAAAAAAATTAAAAGCATTACAAATGCTTATGCAAAAGATTGAATTATGATAATACTTCTGGTCTTCCTTCATCATTACGTAGATTGACTGCACACAAATCGATTTCTTTAATATACTGATAGTTACATTGTATTGATTATTAAATCGATATCTCAACTACGATTATGTCGATAAGGAATTTATTACGTATAGGAAGAAATTGTTTGAAGATGTCACAACTGACTCTTGCAGTAAAAAGATAATAGAAGAGGTAATAGCATTTTTCCCACCAACCTGCATTGCGATAACGTGGTGGGAAACTACCTAATTCACCCATATTTATCACTACTCAATCGAGAAACATTGGGGGAAGGCTTATGTCCAGCTGTGATGTCACCCGTGTGATGATAATGATGAATAGTATTTTTAAATATCGATAACTTTAACTAGAACTGATTTTATTTTCACATAAAGTTAAGTTAACAATGAGAAGTAAAGCGTGGTTGTCCGAAATAAATATGGTCGAGGAATTAAACCAAGGTTACCAGGCAAGAAAACAACCAGGACGGACGCAGTTCCTGACGTAGTTCCACTGGTAGTAGGTTTCTGTTGCCGGAGACCGCCTAAGTAGGTACCACCGCCAGCCTTGTAGCTTCGGCTAGTAAAAATAGGACTAAGGTATTCTCTGCCTGTCGTAGAAGGTGACTGAAATGGTTCTCAAGTTCGCTAGCCTCGAGGGCCCCCTTCAGAGCTCGATAAGCGAGCTTTAGGAGGACAGCATATGCAAGGTAGACATATATTTGACGTAGCATTACATGGGTACTAAAAAGGGATCTGTCGTTTCACGGAGATGATTTAGCCAGAGTTTAGAGGGTCACCGGTGCGCTTCGTGGGAGATCCCGAAGCTCTCCGTAATGTACTGAAGTAGACCACCGAGGAGTTTTTAGTGGGTAGAAATCGCAACTTTGTCTTCTCCCCCAGATACAGAGTATCTTTTAAGATTTCCGCCACCGTAATAAAAGTTCATAGGTACCACCGCAGCTCCTATTTCTGCAGCCAAACAGTAATGTGCAAACATTACTATGTTCCGGATTGAAGTGTGTGGTAACTAGTGAAATTACTGAAGTAACGAGACTTAACATACCGTGTCTCAAAGCGACGAGCGTAAAAAACGTAGTTAATTCGAAAACGATTAGTATACGAATGTCTGTATATATATATATATATATATATATATTCACACACACATATATCCGATATATTCTGTTCCGATATTTTAGTATAATAAATTAGTTATTTTTATTACGTAACATACATAATATAGTATCTGGTCCCACAACGGGCCCCTGTTTATATGAACAAGTCATTCGTCTCCGACTTATCTCGCGCTGATAGTTGAATAATAAATGTCTTTGTTGCTTACATAAATTAACTTTAAAATGTTGGAATCATTTTAACTAAAACAAGCGTTTCCTTGTTGTTTTTTTTTTATACTTAAAGGGCAAAAGGTGCAGCCTTTACAATGTATATTATTTTAAAGTAATACCTCAGTTACCTCTGATCTCTTGGTTTCTTGAATCAATATATGATAATGATATACCGCAGCGGAGCTGTCTTTGCTTATAAAAGAACTTCGGATTTTATAAGACAATTTTGTATCACATAAATATGAACAGCCCACTTTATTCCCTTTGCTGGGATAGGGATGGTCACGACTCGCGATTGTTTATCCACTGTGCTGGCTTAATGCTGCTTGTAGTTTATTGAATGTCCTCGAATGTTATTCTTCTTAGAACATTTTTTTTATTCAGTGAAGCGATAAGACGAAAGGAACGTGCACATGATGGTTAGGACGATATACACAGCATCACAGTGTTCTCGTCGCTTTGAGATATAAGATGTTAAATCCCAATAATTTTGTTAGCTACAACTCCATTCGAACCGGAACATAGCAATGTTTGCACAGTATAGTTCGGCGATAGAAATAGGCGCTGTGGTGGTATCTACTTAGACGGTCTCCAGCAATAGAGACCTACCTCATATCGAAATCCTTACGTCATTTTTCATAACTTGAAGCAGAAGCTTAGTGGGAATTGAATTCAGGTCTCCTTTTGTAGTATGGCGCGTAATTTGAATGAATTCCTGGATAACATAGGAATAGGCTTCCGCCAAAGATCCCCATATCGATCAGTCCTGCGCTACTCGCGACGCCGGAAACCATCGTTGTTTCTAGGGGTTAATATGAGTGAATTTGGGCTAGTTTCCACCACGCTGCTCCATTGCGGTGAGGTAAAAGCCAGAGCCTCGTTTGTTGGTTAACAGTGTGCACCACGAGCAGGTGAGGTTAGCTTGGGTCCCATAAGTTGTTGTACGAGACTCCTTGCCTATTATAATTATATATAGCGACTTTATCCTCATACACTGAAACTGCAATACGGTCGGGTTGCAAGGACTTTTTCTAATATATACAATCAGCTGCCTACCGAGATTTTAACTGGAATCTGCAGTATGCAGTTCTTCAAAAAAGATGTAAAAAGGATAGACAACGTTCTCATGATGTCTTTTACCAGAGGTGTCTGTATCGTAACTCCTTACCATCGGAAAGTATGTACAGCTGTTTACTATCTTACTAGATATATACTACTAAAACGACAAACAGCATACGTTTATATGTATAAGTCATAACTCATATTTACTGATGGCTCTGTATGAGGAGTAATAAATATCATTCGGTGTGTTCTTAAATCGTTCATAATCTGTCGTCTTGATGAGGAGACAGTGGCACGCGATTGTTGCTGCTGTCAGTTTTTCACCGGCGATATGCAATCACCTGAAGGAGTCGGTACCGTGTGAAGGGGGGATACAATGTTAACTGGTTGTGTACTTTAAACGTTACACGAGTAAATTCAATTAATACAGGGTGTTTCAACCGATCGGTTAACAAATGAATATCATCAGCGGTGACTGCTGACAGCTTCCATCGATACTGGATCGGAATCTTATAACTGATGCTATAGCTGCGATATTTAATTCGTCGTGTATATTTTTTATGTTATGTTAAACCATAATTACTACTAGTATTCCCCCTACCTTTAATTGAAAGCTATTTTATAAATATTTTTTTTATGTGCTCTAAGTTGTACTACGTAATCTCAGTACTCCTTTTGCTGAGTTAATTTTGTTTTCCAGAAACTTATTTACAGCTAAGTTGATTTTTTTAAAAAACTATAATAATAACAATAAATAAATACAGTTTACTCACTAATAGAAATTTTTGTTATTAATAAAATACATTATTTCTGCGATAAAACATTACAGCCGGATTATTCTTGAAATAAATGTTTCCTTACTATTTGGAAGTTGTTTGGATTCAACTATTACTAAAGTTCACTGTTATATCCCGTATGGTCTAGTGGCTAGGATACCTGGCTTTCACTTAGTAGGCTCGGGTTCGATTCCTGGTAAAAGAAAAACACTTTCGTTAATATCGCCGATCTGTTAATGCAAAGTTGATCTTTGTGTGAATAAAATCAACACTAGTTTTTATGCATTTGCTATTAAAATATATATTTTTATGACAAAAGTTAAAACTATTATAGGAGTCCTTGTTCATTTATATCTTTAGCTATCATCATTTATGAATTAACAATTATATATAGCACAGCTGACGGCCAGCTGTTCCGCAACAGCGATGTTAACATTCCACGCAATCGACTATTCTAGTATTCAATGTGATGATGACTTTTTTCTCTGAACACCACAACATTGTCGGCTGCTTGTTAAGCTTTAATTTATTACGAGATGAATAAAATACTCACATATCCAAATGTATCGTTATTTTCAATTTAGTTTAATGATACGGCCGTTTATGACACCAGTAAGTTCGCATCGTCTTACGCCCCATATATAAAATATATATATTTATAACTTAGGTATTATGCAGCAACAATAACTTATTGTTATTTTTTTTTAAACACAAACGAAAAAGTTATTTAATAGACTCATCATCGTCATCATCATCAGCCGATAGACGTCCACTGCTGGACATAGACCTCACCCAAACATCTTCACATCGATCGGTCCGGTTGATATACTCGGTAAATGAAATTAAAAAAAAATATTTAACTCATTCCAACGCCTTTCAAACCGGAATAGACAGCACAGTGAATAAAATATATCAATTTATGTTTTTGCGTATATTCATATGTTAAAATTATTCGTAACTTTGCTATTACTTCTTAATGTTTTCTTATGAAGCAAAGACTATAAACTTATTTTTTAAGTACGGGTATGTAATATTAAAGAAAATTTATAATTCCTTTTTTGTATTAGAGGAGGCGGCAAGGTGTTCACCTGATGGTATGTGATATTAATCACGTTACCCACCCATATCAATGTGGAGCTAATTAGGATTTTAGGCTAGTTAGGACATTGTACCACATCGTACTCGTCGCCTTGGGACATAAGATATTAAATCTCGTTACCCCACTAATTTAATTAGCTACAAATCCATTCAAACCAGAACACAGTAATGTCTGCACAGTACTGTTGGTCCGTTGCAACAGGAGCTGCGGTGGTACCTGCCGAGAAGATCTCCGTCAACAGACACCTACCACTAGTAGGTTGTAAGCAATAATCGCAAAGTACTTGCCTTGCGTCATACATCAAAATCAACAATAAATCTATTACAAAGTTTAACTAAGATATAAAACCTCAGAATGTCTTAGGGTTCCGTAGAACGCTGTGAGAGGGCTCATTCCTCCCTCGCCGTAAATTAATATTTAATGCAACGGTAAGGAAATATATAAATTTTTAATTAACTATCTCCAACAAGCGAAGAGCTGCTCTTTAATCAATGCTTAAGGAATTCAGCGGCTTCATTAATTGTTGTTTTTTTTATTGAATGGATAAAATGACGAATGCTTATTTGACTCACAAATGATGACAATCAGTGAGCAAATGAGTGAGCGTCTCAGGAGGTGATCATAAATCGATCCCATTGACATTGGCAACGCCCTGGGGGTTTGTATTGTTTACAATGGCCTGAAGACATTTGACTTAATCTCAAGTATCATTGTTACGTATTGTCGGAGACCGTTTAGGAAAGTAACACTGCAGCTCGTATTTCTGTCGCCAAACAGATTCACATTGTTCATGGTAGGCGTATCATTTAAATTCTTGAAAAAAAAGTAATGCAGGGTTGCGAACCCCTAGACACGACGGTTGCAACTTAAAGAGGGTGGAACATATTTTTCTTTTATAACATTTTGATTTATGATATTATATACAACAAACATAACAATACCATGTATAGAAGAGTTTTATTATTTTACTTGGGTAAATAGGTATAATCGTTAGACGAATTTGGTCATTGACTTTAATTACCGGAAGCGATGTAACAGTAAACTATTAATCATCATCAGTCTACAGACGTCCACTGCTGGATATAGGCTTAGTTTTAGTGAGTATAAATTTCACATAACCGACTTCCCCCAGAAGGAGGGTATCTTTCGAAGATTCCCTATCCGAAACAAAAAAAAGCCTCTTTCAAAGATCTCCACATCAATCCATCCTGTGCTGCCTGTATTCAGCTGCTTCTCGTTATCTTCACCAGGTCATCGGACCACCAAGTAGGGGGTCGACGATCTATTTGAACAAATAATATTTTAATAAAGTATAAAATACGAATACAGTTAATTAACAGAAGTAAACAAAATAACTAAATCTACCCCACAATAGTGCTATCGGCACCACGTTACTCGCAGGAAAAGGAGGTTAAGTGCAATGTCAAGTGTCAATTTATAATGCACGTCGTTGTATGCACATTTGTGAAATAACATAAATCTAGATCGCGGCGCGTGGTGCGTATGTACCTATGTATACGGTCACGGTGTCTGACACTTGACACCATAGAAGACTTAAACTCATTCACGTTACGAAAACGTTACATTACTGAAATTACTTATTCTTTTTTTTTTTAATTAAGCGATAAAACGAGCAAGACGTTCAGCTGATGGAATGCGATACGCTCGTCCAGAACACGGCAGTGCTAGTTACTTAACCACTTTGAGCTCGTCGCTTGAGACATAAAATATCGAGTCACGTTGCTCCAGTAATTACAGTAGCTACAGCGCCCTTCAATCTGGATTACAGTAATGTTTGGCAGCAGAAATAGGCTCTGCGGTCGTATTTACCTAGACTGTCTCTGCCAACAGAGACCGGCCACCAGTAGAATTGTGTTAATTATGCTGTTGAATACACTTCGATCAGATCATGATAAAGGTTTGCTAGTGTACGGTGAGAGTAGACTCGTCGATAGTGATACTACGTACGCTAATGTAAATATAGATCTCGAGGCGACATTGTAGCCGTCTCGATCGTCTACGATCATATATTGCATAGTTCATTACTTCCTCGTTTCGTCGATATTAATATCGCGATCTGTCCGTCCTTTGTACGCGCCATCGCATTGCATGTACATTTAGGTTCGTACCATTTTTGTTCGATGTAACGACGTAACGAGGATGACATTTAACTGATGTTAAAGCATCATTTAGCAAAACGGCGTCTTGAGATATAAAAAGTCAAAGTGCAACGGTAATTTTTCTAACTACAGCGCCCTTTAAATATAATTTTTTCGCGGTAGTTTAGCCATTACAGTAGTACATAGCTAGACCTTTTCCATCGACCGAGATCTTTAGTTACTACTATTAGATCATCAGCTCGCTTTTCGTATTAATTACCATAGATATATTTTCATTCTACATATGGTGGAATTTGAACTACGGTATGGTATCTCAAACCATCTGGCCATCTCATTATCGTCATCAGATACCCACTCTCCCTTAAAGATCTCAACTATCCAATAGCTTTTCCCAGCCTTCATTAGATCGTCGGTCCACCTTGTGGAGGTCCTTTACTACGTCAACCATTCTCCACTTGAACTTTACTGCCCCATCAGACCTTCGAGTAATATACTCTCTCCATTACCACTTAAGTCTAGCAATCTTTTTCGTTATGTAGGTAACCTTAGATCTTTTACGGATCTTAGTATTTCTGTTTCGATCGCGCAAAGATACTCCAAGCATAGTTCTACATAGCTCGTCTTAAAATATAAAGCTGCTGCCATATTTGCTTCAGGCTATTAAGATATGAGAATCAGAGTAATCTGGGCTGTTCAATCTCAAGTGAAATTGAAGCTCCGGGTTATCTCAACGACCAAAGAAAAAAAAACTATTAGTAGTAAATTCTATGATTATAATACCATTATAGATATGAAAACGCTTTTCAACTTCCAAGTAATTATGAAAGATTGTACCATTGTAGAATAATGAAGTTAATTACAATTGTTAACTTAGCGTGACAACCATCGCCATAGTATAAATTAACACTTGAGAAAATTTGTTTATTGTTCACAATAACTGTTCAGGTGTTGACCGAAGGTATTGTAATTTTTTTATTACTACACTTAGTTAATCCTGCACATGCAACTATTGTTTTGCAGGTTTTTTTAGCTTCATAAAGTTATGTCATGAAACTGGTCCCATCGCATCTGACTGATGTTTGCCTATAAATAATAGACTTTCCTCTTGTACAAAAGATGTGATAGTTCCACGAATGCTTCCTTCCAATGTTGCGTGGAAGTAGTAGTTATGACTGATGATATTAGTATCATAGTAAAGGACGTGAACCGAGATTATGGGTGGGTAAACAAACTAGGTCTGAAATCTCTGTGCTCATCTGCCATCATCTGTCATAGGTATCTTGTGATGTGTTCCACAAGGCACGGTTTTGCGCTGTTTGAATCCAATGTTCTGTGTCCACCTAGTGGAGGGTCTGCCAGCGCTGCGCTTTCCGGTGCGGGATCGCCATTCCAGCACTTTAGAACCCCACCGTCCAACGGGTTTTCGAAGTATGTGCCTCGTGCTTATCTGCATTTAAAAATCAACCTACCAATTTAGAAATTTAGTCAATTCAGCATAGTTGTGTACGTTTTGAGTAACTTTAGAGACTATTATCTAGATAGGTATACGGAGTCAGGATATGCATTACTAATTTTCCTGTATGGAGCGCATTCCCCTGATTATAGTTAGCTACTTGTCTGTCTACAGCTGAACGGAAGCTACCTCTATTGATTTCCAGATAGTTCATATTCCATTTACATCTGACGACTTCGAACCTTTGTAAACTCATCAATTAAACCGGAGAGTTGATTCTTAATATGTTTTCTATTTCGTGGTACTGTTGCTGCTGATCCATCAGCCTTCCAATAAAGTCAGAATATAGGTCACCTAATATATCTTTTTTATTCGAGGAAGCGACGAAAATGACATACCATGCACCACATTGCGCTCGTTGCCTGAACAAAATATGTTGTCTTTTTACCTCCGCAGTTAAACTAGCTACAGTACCTTTCAAACCGGAACATGTTTGACGGCAGAAATAGGCACTGCGGCGGTGCCCACCTAGACGGTCTCCGGCAAGACCATCAGTATCCATTCAGTATATACATCCTGCAGGCAAAATGCAGTTTTAACAATGGTTTTCCTTTATAAAATAGTATGACACTATTTTATACGTGTTAAAATAATTTCCTTGTAATACCGAGGACTTTATGGTCCGCTTATTTTTTTATAACACATAGCTTAATAAGGTTTTAAGTTACAATTTTTACATAAAGCTACTCCATTCCGGCTGGTGCGTTTTAAGTTGAAACACTTGTCAGTACCGACACCTCCGATGTTTTTAGCGCGAATTAAAAACTGCAAGAGAATATTCATTCTCCGCGTCTACCTCTTCGGGTAATCGAATACTTGAGATACTTTGTTCTCGCTCGATTTACTTAAACAAATACAAACCCTTGCACTTGTAGTACGTAAATCAGGCAATCATCTGTAAGAGATAAACTTTCGAAACGAATTAACCAGAAAAGCTTAGCAATAAATTAGAACATGTCTTCAAAAGACCAGCGCAAGATTGTGCTTTGGGGAACACGTTATAAGAGACATGTCCAGTAGTTGATATCCATCGGTGGAAAGGATGATGAACATGTCTTTAATAGAACTAAGTTATTAACGCGATTGAACTTAAAGTCGGAAACTAACGAGCTATGCTAAAGTTAAGAACTTACGAATTATTTATTTTTAGACATCCTACTATCAGCTTTGCCATTATGATAATGTAATAATAACTTTAAAACATATATATTTAGTTTTGATATTACAAACTATTACTATGTCTTATTTAATATAGCATACAAAGCTGTTGAATTATATTAAAGAATTTACTGGAGCGCTTGTCCGATGCTCCACACCCTTTGAGATGATATGATCTCTGTTTTTGTGATGAAAATTAATTTCTAAAAAGCTTAAAGAGAGATAGATCTAAATGCTATGGTAAAAAGTAGCTAGAGTTCTGTAGATCTTGAAATTACTACAAAAGATTTCCAAAGAAATATCGATATACGAGTTAGGTCATATCTGTTCAAAGGGTGCGGATTGTTAGTTGGAGATCATGAATCAATAAATAGTGGTGGTTTGCAGCGCACTGGGTGGTGCACCAATGGCGGCTGTACGAGCGGTCATTGTGCTCGCTGTTGGAGTTGCAGGCGCGCAAGGGCGCGTACTGCTGCTCGTCGCGGTACGTCATCGCGCCGGAGTACGGGCCCCACCTGCTCCCCCTGCAGCTCACCACGCAGCGCCACTCGCCACCACCTGCGCACTTGTAGCATTGCGACCACGCGCCGGACCAGGTACGCAACACACAAATTTTACACACACATATATATATATTATTTGTATTTATCTGGCTGTTCCCTGTCTGCTTTGCTAGCAGTAACGACCTCGCAAATCCGTCTGAGGAAGGAATTTTGTAAAATTTATTCTTAGCTGACCCCTAAATAACATAAGCAATACCTCTGCCAAATTTTGAGTATTTACGTCTGATAATTTCGGTCACCCATTGCTCGGTTATCCGGTGTAAAGATGGAGCCATACTACCGTTTCGCGTCAGAAATAGGAGCTGCAGTTGTACCTACCTACATACACCGGCTACAGAGACTTTTTTTTGTTATCGGGGAGAAATCTTCTAAAAAGTTACCCAGATTCTAGAGTAAGACAAGGTTATGTGGGATTTTTACCAACTAAAACCCCTTCGGTGGTCATCTTCAGCGCGTCGCAGGAGGCCCCCGGGATCTCCTACGAAACGCGCCTATGCTTCTCGGCACTACACTTAAAGCACATCTCCGGCAGAACTGTAGCCCTCTTCGACATCGTAGCTTTGGTACGACAAGAACTAGATCACCTCGAACTTGTCATTCATCCCGGGATCGCTTAGTGGACAATGAGAGCCACCACCATCAAAGCCCACGAACCCGGAAACCCTTTTAATCGCTTTCAACGACAGGCAGAGCTTACCTTAGTCCTATTATTAATAGTCCGAGGGCTACAGAGACCTACCACCATTAAGTACCGTTTATCTATTAGGTATATACATGTGTACATTTAAAAAAAATTGAGTGTATAGTATTTTTCTCTCTAATGTGTTTTAACTTTGATAATGATTTCAAGTATTAAAACCAACATCATCAGCCTAATCCAAGGATCTCCATATCGACAAGTCTCTGCTCGTGTTCCACTGTTTCCCTCAGCCGTTTCCCGCCGTCAAACATTAGTGGGCAAACATTTATGTGTTCCGGTTTGAAGGGCATTGTAGCAAGTGAAATTACTGTCGTAATACATAACATCTTACGTCTCAAGACTACAAGTAAAATGTAGTTCTGTTTATATCATACCAACTAGCTATGGTGTTATGGGCAAGCGACTTACCACCAACAGAAAATCTCGTCAAAAAAAAAAAGGTATTGTTAATAAGTACTTCTGTATGATCACTTAACAGATATTTAGGTAGAACTTCCTGTATTGGTGTCTAGTCCTCGTAAGCGCGATATTTAACTGCGATGTGTCTTCTCTCCCATACTCTACTTAGATATAATAACACGACATATTCCGTTCATGTTCTCGATGCGATCGCCACTTACCTGCTAGAATATATACTCAACGCTTTATCTTAACGATGCCATCAATTCTGCGAAGAGCCAGAATGATAGGTTATAAAGTCTTTCTAGTGATAACTATAAACTGAAACGTAACTCTGTAAACACCAGTTTCCACCGGCGTTCAGAGCTATAAAGGGGCGCAGATAATTCCGTATTGTGTATCTATGGTAGCAGATGTTAGGTTAGACAATATAAGTTAAAATATTTACACGAGATGACAAAGGTAGTAGTATACACCTGTTGAGTGCAAAGGCTATTTAGTCTATTCAGTAAACTAAATTTCTTGTTACTATTGGTAGGTCTCTGTTGCTGGACACTGTCTAGATAGGTTACGTTAGCCGCCAGCCCTGTAGTCTCGGACTATTAAAAATAGGGCAAAGGTATTCCCTACCTGTCGTATAAGGCCACTAAAAGGGTCCTTGGCTTTGTGGGGTTTGAGGGTGGGGGCCGGCAACCGCATGGTGGTTTTGTATTTGCGGTATTACAGCGTTGGTGCTAAGGAGGGCTTTGCCCTTCCGTGAAATGTTTTAACCAGAGTACAGGCGGCACGGGTGCGTTTCGAAGGAGACCCCGGAGCCGCTTCTAATGCATTAAGGGAGACCATAGAGAGGGTTTTAGTGGGTAGCAACCCCACAGAACCTTCTCTTTCCCCCGGAAGCAAGATATGTTTTAAGTTTTTCCCTGCGATAAAAAAAAGGTTTGGTTACCCACAGAGCATATTTCTACCGCCAAACAGCAATGTGCAAACATTACTATATTCCGGTTTGAAAGGCGCTGTAGCTAGAGAAATTACTCGTGTAGAGACCTTAAAACTTATGTTTCCAGGGGACGAGTACGGTAACCTGCTGTGTCATCGCCCTAACTAGCGCCACGTTGTTATGATCAAGCGTATCAGTTACCATCAGATGAACATTCCGCAGGTCTCTTCGCTTCGTAGAGTAAAAAAAATATATTCTGAGTTTATATTTCAGTTTAAATCGGAAGGAGCAGTTGTTGATACGCCTGTCCATAACAATGTGGCGCTGGTTAGGATGATGTACACAACGGCATATTGTGCTCGTCGTCTTGAAATTTCAGATGTTCAGTATTATTATACGTATCAAATATTTACTAATTAACAGTTATTTCAATACTAGGTTATCATATGTGGAATATATTTTCGATCAGAAGTCATAGAAATAGTTATCATAGTAAATGTTGTTTTATTTCCTATTCTTAAGTGAATTAGACATATCTTAATTTTTTAAATACGCACACAGCTTAAGTATTTTTATTAAGGTAACTTAGCATGCATAATTTTTTTACAGTAAAGCAATACTTTATTTAGGATTTTTTTTGTTTGAGAGAAGCTAATGTTCACTTTAACCATTTCAAAGAATTAATAGTTTATATGTCCGTCTGATTAGATGACGTTGAATCTAAACATTTAGTTATTTTATACATAATACATATATATTAATATATAATATATACTCAGCGTTATCCGGGCCTATAGTCGGGTCTTGTTTGACATAAACATACACACAATATGTGCTGCCTATTTCCTATTAACCCGGCTTCCAGCACTACGTCGTACTTGCCCCCTATAATAAAACTACCGGTGCAATAATAGCTATCTCGCACTACCACGCCCATGACCCTAGGAGTAAAAGAGACGGAAGAGGTTTTATAGCTCGCAGCCATTTTTCCTAACAAAAAGTTTTATTGCAAAGCACTCGTAAACCATGAGCAGTTTCGCGTCGACGAAAGTTTAAAAAGCGATTTGTTTTTAACATACATATATATATACATTAATTCAATTAAAATATTATGTTATAAAGTTATTTATTTTTAATCAACACATCAACGAGACGAGTGAGTTTCACCTGATGGTAAGTGATACGATTGCCCATAACAACTTGGCGGTAATTAGGATGATGTACACTAAGGTAACGAGGCTTAACATCTATGATAATATACTATATAATACTGTTATATACTGTATATAATACTGTAATATACTGTAATAGACATAGGTTAGGTTAGATTTTTAAATTTCTAACTTCATGTTGGTGGTAGGTCTCTCTCCGTTGCCGCAGATCATCTACATAAGTACCACAGCAGCTTCATTTCGGCTGACTTAAATATTGTTAATTTAAGCTAGTCAAATTACTGAGATAAGAGATTTAACATCTTATATCTCAAGGGGTCAAGGACAATATGGTACTGTGTATATCATCCTATCTATTACCACATTTTTATGACCAGGTTGTTACTTACCATCATATGAATTTCTGTTCGATTCATCCAATTAAAAATAACCTTTTGTTAATGATTATTATATGAATATAAAAAATTAGTAATGATTTAATTATATAATAGTGATGATATTGTTGATTCTGACGCATTTTTATCCTTTTTTTTTATTTTTTCATCTATCGAAAGACGGCGATCGTCAAGGCGATTTTCCATCTAAGTACTACAGCTCTGAAAAGAATTCGTTCTCAATCCTAATCACTGGCTTCGACTCTTAACTTAGGATATACTTCATTACTGATACACTAAAAATAGTATTGAGCTATTAAATTCATTTTATTATCTCATTTATATTCAAGGGTATAGTATTAAAGTACACAAAGGAGTTTTAATAGTGTTTGTCCAATGACCTACCACAAGGCGAGACCCATTTTAAAATGGAACACTGGTACCAGACGATCGTAAAAACCTTCGAGTGCTTGCCTTTCTTTATATCGACACAACGGTGTAAAAGTCGTTCGCTAATTTATCACACAGCGACATGCATCACTTACCTTTATTACAAATTACTGAATAAAATTACTTTCGTAATGAACATTAAAAAAAATTACTAAATACTGTTTTAAAGCCATTATTCCAGAAACTCTATATGCTGGAAAAATATGTTCCGAAGTGATATCGTTAATGCATTTATAAACGAATACGAAGCGGCGAGACGAGCGATAGGTTAGTCTGATGGTAAGTGATACCAAGGTAACCGACATAGCCCAAAAGATAGCTAGACTTACGTGGCAGTGGGCAGGGCACATTGCTCGGAGGACCCCGATGATGCCCGATAAGGCAGTAAGGTCCTCGAGTGATGCCTGCGTACCAGTAGACGTAGTGTTGGGAGGCCCTTCACAAGTTGGACCGACGATCTGGTGAGATTCGCAGGAACCCACTGGATGTAGGCTATGCGGGAGCAATCGATGAGGAGATCTTTGGGGAAGGCCTATGGACATCTATCGGCAGATGATGATGAAGTGATACACCTACCGATACTCCTACCTATATCGTAGTGCTAGTTATTATGATTCAGCACCATATTATCCTCGACGCTTTGAAGCGTGAGATGTTAAGTCTCTTTAAGCTATTATATCTTCGAACCGGAACAGGGTAAAATTCACACACTATTGGAGGCAGAAATATGAGCTACGGTCCTACCTAGACCTAGGTCGTACCACCAATAAAAAGTTTTCTTTTTACATGTATATTTTACTATGTATTGTTTTATATTTTAGGTCCTTACATATAAAATTGGTGTTTTGTACAGGAGAAATATAAAGTATTTTTTTTTTTATTCTGTTTAGTTAAAGTATGCACCGTTGTTATCTATGCACTTTTGCCATCTCGTAGGTAGTTCATTGATCCCTTTACTAAAAAAACCATGGGGGCGAGAATCAATAAACTCTTTGAAAGCGGTTTGGACTGCCGCATCGGAGTTGAATTTTTTCCTTGTAAGAAGTTGTCCAAATTCCGGAAAAAATGGTAATCTGTTGGGGCAAGGTCCGGGGAGTACAGTGGATGTCGCAAATATTCCAATTATAGCTTATCTAACTTAGTGGTTGTTTGTTGTGCAGTGTGTGGTCTTGCGTTGTCGTGAAGCCGCAGTGGCCTAGAGCGATTGACCAATCCCGGTTGTTTAGCAGCTAGTTCCTCCTTCATGGTCTGCAGTTGCTGACAATAGATATCTGCCGTAATCGTTTGGCCTGATTTTAGAAATCTGTAGTGAACGACACCGGCGCTAGTCCACCAAACACTTACAAGTAAATTTTTCCGAGTCAAGTTTCGTTTAGGGCAGGATTTGGCTGGGTCTTCAGGGTTCAACCATTGCGACGATCCCTTCCGGTTATCGTACAGTATCCACTTTTCATCACAAATAATGATCGATTTACGAGTACAATCCCTGCATCATTGTGTCGGTGGAGCAAAGTAACACAGCAGCAGCAGTCGACGCGTGTTTACAAGTTCGATTCACTCAATTCATGAGGTACCCATCGTTCAAGTTTTTTTAAATTTTTTTAGGATCATCTTCATTTTCTATTATTTCAACTAATGGACGTCCACTGCTGGACATAAGCCAAGCATAACAGTAAAAACAATAAAAAATTTATTACAATACTTCAACCTACAAAGAGGATTACCATCATTACCATCAAATAGGTCCTGTGCAAATTAATGAGGGGTCAGCTGAAATATCTGCCTTTGTTGTGTTAAAAAAAAAAAAACTTTATTTATAACGCCCGCCCGCCTGACCTTAACCTTCCTTAGGAATGCTGTTAGTGGAGCTATCCTGCTACCTTTATCCTTTAGTGATCTTTCACGATAACCACGGAATGAGAGAAACTGGAACTATATTTCTGGATAGATGTAAAGGATACTACTTGTAACACGGAGGTCTTTAGCATAAATCTGTGGCTTCACCTTCAGGAGTTTAATTGATAATCCAGCAACCACCTTCATATTGTAAAGCCGCTGCCATAACGGAATTACTGTTTCCGGCTGTCAGAATATGAGATACATAGAAAAAAAAAATATTTTAATCTCATATATTTTGGGTAAGAGTTTGTTATTTGTTGTGTGACTTGAACGTCGCAATAATCCGGTTATTTAGCACCGGCGGCGGTGTTGCCAATTTTATAAATAACGTCGATGGAACAGTGTCACCTCACTACCGGTGATGCGTCTGCGGGTCGTAAAATTTCGCGCGTAAATGTCGCTTTTGACATAAGTTAACATCTGCAGCGCTGCATAGAATTTATGCTGTGAATCCTTGAACAATAAGTAATAATAAAAGTAGATGTAATAACATGTACGGGAAAAGCAATATTTCACATAGTCCCCCATTTATAACTAAATTATATATCGTTTACTTTATTACTTTGCCCATACAAATACATAAATAAAAAAACAACACTGGTGGTAGGTCTCTGTTACAGCCGTTTATCCTGTTGTCTCGGGCTATTAAGAATAGGACTAAGGTATTCCCTGCCTGTCGTACAAGGCTACTAAAAGGGTTCTCGGGTTTGTGGGTTTTAAGGGTGGGAGCCAAAAAACGCATGGTTGTTTTGTATTTGTCGTAGCACAGCGTCAGTGCTAAGGAGGGCTTTGCCCTTCCGTGAGATGTTTTAGTTAGAGTGCAGGGGGGCACTGGTGCGTTCCGTAAGAGATCCCGGAGCCCGTCTTATGCACTGTGGGAGATCACCGTGAGTGTTTTAGTGGGTAGAAGCCCCTCATAACCTTGTCTTCACCCCAGAAGCAAAGTATCTTTTAAGATTTGTGGCTACCACCGCGGAGCCTATTTCTGCCACCGAACATTACTATGTAATCATGACTTTGTTCCCGTTTGAAGGGCGCTGTAGCTAGAGTAATCACTAGGCTACTCAACATCTTGTCTCTGGCGACGAGTACAATATGCTGCTGTATGTACCATCCTAACTAGGGCCACGTTGTTATATCGCGTATCACTTAACACCGGGTGAACGTCTCGCTGATCTTATCCTTTAATTGAATAAAAAAAATATATTCATTATAAGGAAAGATAGTAGTAGTATAGGCGAGTTCAATATATTAAGTTTTACACTAACATTGTTATGATTGTAAACTTACATAAGGTCGTCAGATATAAAAACAAAAAATATTTCAGTAGTATACATAAAATATAAAGAATAATATATCTTATATAATATATATATCTTTAAATACTGTTACAAAATACGACCTATTTAACGACTTTAAATATTTTAATATAACATTATCCGGCATAGAAATAGACTTGCACGAGGCAATATAAAATCTAGGCAGATAGAGCCGGGCCACGTCTCCAGTCGTAAAACATACCTAGCTTAAATAACCTATAAAATAATATATCACTTTAAAATATTCGTTTCAGATGTATATATATATATATATATGTATATACAGGGTGAAACGTGATAGGTGTGAAAGATCTGAAGGGTCTAAAGTATATCTCGTATCCTATCTATCTATGTATGGAATACCCCATACAGAAACAATGGTAAGGGAGTTATGAATTTTTTGTAATATTTTTCGAGAAATTCTCGATTTTGTAGGAAAAAATTCGATGATTTTATTTCGTACTTATTTCTACACAAATTTTATTGTAATAATTATTGTTTAATCGATGTTTTATTGAATTATATTAATGATCATCACTTAGAGGCTAAAACTTTCAAATTTGGTTCTTTGAAAGTCGTGACAGTAAAAAATAAGGCGTCATACTTACATTTTTATTTAATCTTAAAATAAAATTTTATTAAAAAAAAAATACGTATAAAGCACATAAATAAGTACTTTAATTTAATAGCTATCCGACAAGGTATAAGAAAGTACATAAAGTTTCTAAAATTTAGAAAAAAAAACACTTTTTTGCTTAAACTGATAGCCACGGTTCCTGCTACAAGCACAAAACCTTTTTCTTAAGTCAGATCGAGTAACACCCTGTGAGCTGTTGTCTTATTTTGTCAGCAGCGACGGTGATGCGTGACTTTAAATCCTCTAACGAGTTAATTGATGTTGTGTACATTAAAGATTTCATGTGACCCCATAAGTAATAATCGCAAGGTGTTCTTAAATCTGGACACCTTGCGGGCCACGGTGTTAGCCAATCCATCGCAGAGGGAAAGTAGTGTCTAACCACTATCTTACGCCGAGACAAAAATGGGCGGAACAACCGTCGTGCTGGAACACTATTTCTCTTCTGGTTTCCAATGGTATATCCTCCAGATAATTAAAAAAATTATTTCGAAGAAAATCTTCGTACATCTCCCCAATTAAATTGTTGGGCAAGACGACTGAGCCTATCAAGTAAATATGAATTATGCCCATCCATACGTTTACGGAGAATCTGATGAGCTCCTTCTCTAATCGCGTGGGGATTTTCACCTCGCAGAGCCCAACATAAAAATTTGTTATGCCGTCTCTGTCAAACTTCGATTCAACAGTCCACCATATTTTGGTGAGAAAATTATTATTTTCTAAGTCTGTATGCAGTATAAAACGGCAGAAGTCTAACCTCCTTACAGAGTCTCCCTCCTCCAGAGCCTGGACCAGTGCATAATAGTAAGAGCAGAGCCTTGCCGTATGCACAGTAAACCATACTTTCCATTGTGTTAAACCCAGCAATCCTGCCACGACTGTGGTTGACGTAGTCGGGTCTATAACAAAATGATCTATGATTCCTTCTTCCTCTTCAGCATCGTAGATGCGTGGCTTACCTGCATTATGTCGCCTCTATTGAACGCTGCTAGTTTCCCTGACACGTTGATACGCCGCAGCAAAGACTCTTGGTAGGTGACGATTTGGAAAACGTAGCTGATATTCTCTTCGTGCTTGTAAAGAATTTCCGTCACTAAGTCCATAACAATAGAAAATGTCAGCGTATTCCTCATTGCCGTAATACACCATTGCATATTAAATTTATTTGGTATGGAAAAGAAAAAATATTCAGAATTAAGAAGACAACGATAATGTGCGTCCGCCCACGAAACTAGTTAAATTTTAACTGTCATATTGACTCATTAACTACAAAGTGTTTTTTTTCTAAATGTTATAAACTTTATGTACTTTCTTATACCTTGTCGGATAGGTATTGAAGTCATGTACTTATTTATGTACTTTATACGTATTTTTTATAAACAAAATTTTATTTTAAGATTAAATAAAAATAAAATTGTGATTACGGCTTATTTTTTACTGTCAAATTTGTCCTTTCAAAGATCCTAATTTAAAAGTTTTAGCCTCTAAATGATGATTATTAATTTAATTCAATAAAACAATGATTAAACAATAATTATTACATTGAAATTTGTGTAGAAATAAGTAAGAAATAAAGTCATCGAATTTTTTCCTAGAAAATCGGGAATTTTTCGAAAAATATTTAAAAAATTAATAACTCCAGAACCATTGTTTTTGTATGGGGTATTCGATACATAGATAGATAGGATACGAGCTATACTTTAGCCCCTCCAGATCTTTTACACCTATCACCTTTCACCCTGTGTATAACATTAAAATAGTTCTTAACGATTGATGATAACATAAACAACCTTCACTCTTCGATACAGTAATAAACCCGAGTCCAGTAAAAATATAGTTTTTAAATGTGATCTAAATAAACATACTCTCTTTGATACGTCTTCATCATGATTATCGTCATTATTTTCCAGAGTTTTCATCATCATTATTTTAACTTATCGTCATCCACTTCTAAATAGACAACCCCAAAGCAGTTTTAGTTCGCGTATTCTATAGAAGCTGTTTATTATTACCATCTGCCAGAAGATATTTACTGATGGACATCAGTCTTAGTTAAGGATCTCTACATGGACTTACTTTTGCTGACCATATTCGGTTGCGTTTCGCAATTTCCGGAAAAACGTTAAAGCAATAACTTTCTTTACTTGGTCAAAGTTCGTTAGTCCATTTTTTTAAGTCACATCACCAACTGAACTATTTATTTATTTAGATTAGTGATGGGCAAAAAAAGAACAAGGCAATTTTGGTATTGGTCTTAGACTTAAATGTTCAGTCTTGGTCTTGTTTAAATGTTTCCAGTCTTGGTCTTGGTCTTGGATATACAGTATTATAATATATTAAACATTTTATGTCCAGAAGGAAAACATATGTTTAAGTTATGATAAATATTTTAATTCATCATTTCAACGGAAACTATATTATTTCGTTTAGCCTTACACATTTTGTCTTAGTCTTGGTCTTGTTTCTCCGCAAGACCTAGACCAATTTTACCTATCACTAATCTAGATAACTTCTAAATTTATAGGTAAGATATTTACATTGTAGTAGATTCGGGACCTGTTGATTCCAGTACTAATTGGTAGTAATAAAACTTTACTGCATTACAGTCTATAACCATTCTTACGTTGGTAAGATAACAAATCTCGAGAGTACGTGTATGTATTCGAGTATCAGCTGGCTCTGTCTCCAAACTAGAGATTTCACATTACCGTGGTTTGAAGGACGTCGGTGGTAGCACTGCTGAAATAACTTCACAATGCTTCATTATTTATCATCATAACCATCGTAACATTGTTATGAAATTATTTAACTTAGCCACATATTAACAAACGGTTAAAGGAAAGAAGAAGTAATTCATTAAGCTTTTATTACTATACCTAACAAGCATTGTGCAGCAAGTGCATCGAATAGTTACATTTAAAAGGCAACAAAAAAAAAAAACTACAACGATGTTTACTTTTTCTTGCATTAATAACTGCTGCATTCTGTTAACAACTATAGCTAGTTTAATGATGACGTTTACTACCGTATTAGTATATTACAAATATTAATGAAAATACTGGTGATAGGTCTCTACTGCCGGACACGGACTAGGTAGGAAGCATCGACCGGTAGGTACCACCGTTCAGCCTCGGGCTAGTAAGAAAGGTACTAAGGTAAGCCCTGCCTGTCGTAGAAGGCGACTAAAAGGGTCTAGGCGTGTCGCGGGCCTTCATTGCTCAACAAGCGGAAACTGCATGAGACAGCGATGGTGCCTAGGAGCGTTAGGTTCCTCCTCAGAGAAGTGACACATAAAGTGTAAGAGGAGCACCGGTACGTTCTATAAGAGATCCCGGAGCCTCTCCGAATGCACTGAAGCAGACCACCAGGGGCATTTTAGTGAGTAAGAATCTCACATAACCCTGACTTGACCCCCGGAAGCAGGGTATCTTTCGAAAATATTCCCTCGAAATAAAAAAAAAGTAGCAGTCCTATTGCTGCCGCCAAGCAGTACTGTGCACACATTACTGTTTTCCGGTTAGAAGAGCACCGTAGCCAGTTTAATTAAAAAAAGTGAGTACATGATATTTGAGAGAAGTGGGAAAAATAGGAAGAATGATGCTGTACCTGACATTAAAGTCTGTGGCTCGAATTTGAGTAGGGTATACCAGTTTAAGTACCTAGGGCACATCGTTAACACTGATCTCAAAGACGGCGGTGACATAGAGAGGGAGCGAAGAGCGTTGTCGGTGAGAGCCAACATGATCGCCAACATGATTGCTCGTAGGTTTGCTCCCTGCTCGAAGGAGGTTAAACTCACTCTATTCAGAGCTTACTGCTCGAGTTTCTTTGCGAGCAGCCTGTGGGTGAGCTACAAGCAAAAGTCCTACAACGCCCTTCGCGTTCAATATAACAACGCATTCAGAGCGCTGTTGGAGTTGCCTCGCTTCTGTAGCGCATCAGGGATGTTTGCTGAAGCTCACGACGATTGCTTTAATGACACGATGCGGAAAAGATGCGCATCCCTGGTGCACAGGATGCGAGCTAGCTCCGACACCATTCTGGAAATGATTTTCTGTACACTAGATTTTACGTCAAACACTGCCTAAGGCTGCATGTGGCAGGGGATAATTGTATGTAGCATTTTAGGAACGACAGTACTTATCTATATGTTTACTAACTTAGTTATTGTCTTACTAACAAATTTATGAGCATAATTTGAGCTGGAAATAAAGTTATTATTATAATTAATTACTGCGGTAATGAGATTCAACGTCTTATGTTTTAGGCGACGAGCGTAATTGTCAGTATATATCATCCTAACTAGTACCACGTTATTATGGGCAGGCGTATCACTTACCAACGGGTGAACGTCTCGCTCGGCTCGTTGATTAATTGAATAAAAAAAACACTGACACCGGCAAGTTGTTGTTTCACTCCTTTGCTGTTCTTATGCAGAACGAGTAGCTGAACAACTCCGTTCGCAAACTATGGCTTATTGACAATTGGTTACTGATTAACATTGAGTGTAACCTGCTCTGGTGTTTGTTCATTACACTTAAGGGTTTTGCCGTTAAAGCCATATAAGTAATTCTGTGTGTTATCACCTTTTTGTTGCTATGAGGCACCTTGTTTCTACGAAGATATTTAAGCCATTTCTCATCACGCCGGCCGAATGCGGGTTGGGGCGGGCCAGAGCTTCGTTTGTTGATTAGCAGGGTGTACCACGAGCAGATGAGGTTGGCTTGGGTCCCGTGTGTTGTTGTACGGGAACCCTTACACCCCTTACACCCCTAGTCAATAGAAGGGAATAATTTTTGCTTAAAGCATTTTTTTACTTATAGACTTACGGAGTGCAATTATATAAACCGCAGCAGTTCTAAGTGTCATATTGCTTAAGTACTAATAGGCGAGTTTGGCTTGGACTCTTGCAACCCCTTGCTATGTTACATTAGTGACCAAATAAATATAAATTATGTAATTTTTATTAAATATCAATATGGAGTATAAAATAAAAGTAAGTTTTATGGATTTATTGCATTTACAACGAAATCTTTCGACCGCTTCGCAACAACGAGAGCCACGGGAGGACGGGTGAATTTAGATGTATTAAATCTATAATATTCGTGTTAATATAAGAAATCATTACTGAATAGTATATTCAGAAAAGTACTATCTAGAAAAAAGAGTAATAAGTTTTTTTTTTTATTAGATTACTTAATGTACACGTTCGCTGCATCTTTTTGTCTACTTAACCACATTGTGTAACGAATGTCGGAACTTAGTTATATATATGAATTCAGTTCATTATAATTTATAACATCAATTAGCATGAAATCACAAGCAAATATTGCAGTTTCATATTCATTTATTCATACTACGTATTGTGGTAACATAATAGATGGTTTATTGAAGTGTTTTCTCTATTCTTATTTAACGTTGCACAACGATGTTGAAACAAGGAATGATAGACATCTAATTTTAATACCGTTACCGAATTATCGTTTGGTTACGATCGTTTGTATAATTACTTGTATTATATAAAACGGCAAACGGTGTTGGAATAATCAAACAAGTGTTTTTTAGATTTTTTAACGGAGTTACAGTGCAAAGAGATCTCAATGTTTTTGTTTAACTTTGTTCATACCTTAGGTAGCGACGATAAAATATAAGGTTCTACTGATAGCATCTTAAGTTAATTAGCGGAGTCTGGTATTAAAGGCGTCATTGATCAATTTTCGCACTTCCGTCCTGTTGAAACAAGCTTCACAATCAATTGGTTCCCTTCTTCACACGAACTACTATCAACAGCGGTAATGGAATAAAAAGTAAATTAGAGAACCTTATTCGTTTATAACATTGATATGTTTGAATTACCGGAAACAATTCAAGTACTATGAAAGGTTAATCTGTAGAGCTGGCGTGTTAGAGTTAAACGAGTTTTGCAACGAACTTTGTATTTCTATCCTACAAGGATACCAGTGCTCCCGTTAAAATTACCAGCTATGTAATTAGCTATTTTAACTAAATGACAAAATGGAAATATTAAATGGACAAAATCAATGTTTGCAAAAAAAAAAAGCTGTTCTCAATGATTCCGCCGCTGTACTGTATCCATGCTTAATCAACAAGTATAACTTTTTTGTTATTTAAAACGACGTAAACTTTTGAAAGGACGTGTAAATGTGAGTGTGAAAGATAAAAAATTTAAAATCCATTTTCATAGGATACTGGTTATGTACGTCTGTGTTACCTGACACCGTATCCATACCATCCTGACGCTCGTTTTTGCCTCTGACCAATAACGTGCAAAGCACACCGTGGTTGTTTCTCAGTGAAATTACTGGGATAACGAGACATTTACTTACCGCTATGAACGCAATGTGTTTCTTACTTTCAAAAAAAGGTATGCGCTGTCCTATTATTTTTTACTAGGAACGTCCGGTCCGACGGTGAACGTCCTTTTCTTCATGCCTCTTTTCATAGAAAAAAATTTACTTGATTTATCACAAATAAGTATCAAACTCTAAATATGATCACGAGTAAACACTGTCTAACCGCTTATAATACGGAAGTACCTGTTTAGATTAGGATTTAAATTCACAGATAATTTTAGGATGTTGGCTTGTTGTGATAACTTCAAGTAAGCCGTAACAACATCCCTGCATTCTCGCTAGTAACATATTAACGTTAGAATTCTTCACCCTCATCGGTTTCATTACAGATTACCTTTTATAAAATCTTCATCAAGTTTAGCTTTTTGTCTGTGAACAGTACCGGAGCTGAATAACCATAAGTAACAAGACGTGCAGGAGCAACAAGTGAACTGTTATGCCCTTATGAAGTCCACCTGTAGGAATTAAATCCACGTCCACATTTAACTCATACGTATGTTAAGTACCGAGACAGTCACATTATCCACTGCACGTAACCTTCAATCTATGTACAGTATCATTATTTAGACTTTAGGTGAGAAGATGGCACCGAGGAAAACTTTATATGGTGTCAAACAAAAACAGCACATGCTTTATTATGTGCTTTTGGAGCGCGATACACGCTTTGCAATTGACAAAACATATCACAACATTAAACATCCCCGTATTAAATTATCGTTAATTAAACTTTTCTCACCTCCATTGTCTCCCATCATTACGTTTAATTTATTATGTTTTTTTTATATTCCACAAGCCAACAATTTATTCTTACGGCCAATCAGGCATAAAAGTACATTTGTTATAAAGCAAGTAAGTGGAAGCCGTTATGGCTTACTTTTTAAGGCGATCGTACGCGCTATAGGACCTGAATAGGCGCGGGTTGGATCCCCACTGTGCTCGAGCTTCCGGCGAATGAAAACATCGACGTGCTTTAAGAACAACAGCTTTTGTGGTACATGTTTAATTTACGAACTTGCACTCGGTCAGCGCGGCGTCCGAACTATCTCTCTGTGAGAGTAGGCCTCTAGTCCCAGCCGTGGGAACACTTACAGCGTTTAAAATTCATCGAAATTGCATTCGAAGCCTTTAAATATTTTCATTAAGAACTTATCCATCGGTAAATAGAAAGGGAACATCGTTATATTTCACTTGTGTTTTTGGTTCATTGTTTTAAAAATGTCCAAAAGTTATGATAATCTTTAATATCATTACTATGTTGTGCTTTTAATAATATTTTACTACTTTTTATAAGAATAATGTGTAGAGCGCGGGTTCAAAGCCGTTAGTACGGCTTCGTCGGCTCGTGCACCCGCGGATCGAACATCGGCTGGTGCGGTTTGAGGATCAAAAGATTAACGTGCCTCCTGCTCGCTGATCGCCACTAAAAGCGACCAAAGCCGCTCGTCTACATTAACACTATCCTTGTAAGACAATTGCAACTTAGACCTATAAATATTGCTCCTGTTTAACATCTGTAAACTCTTTATCATTCCTGCCCTCATACACGGTGTTCCTCGCCATATTACGGCAAGATTCTGAAAATTTTCCCACAAACCCGCAACTACTTATGTCTTAACTGCACCTTTCATCTCCCTCTTGGAACAATAACCCCTCCTATTTAAAAATTTTGATGTGACGCGATGGAAAATGCATCTGAAAAGTGCAACATTGCTTAACATCTTGTCTCAAACAACTATTACGTGGTGTTTATTATCCTAACTACTGAAAAATTGTTATAAGCTGGTACATCACTTACTATTAGGTGAACGTCCCGTTCATCAGTTCTCTTATGATTTAAAAAAAAATTATAAATTGTTAAATCACGAAAGTATGGCCCGCTTCTTCAAGAACAGAAGCGCGAGTGCATCAGGTACGGCCGCAACATTGTATAAGATCGAGAATGAAATCAATGACAACATCCGAGGGTGGGTTTATTTCTTTTCTTAAATGTCTTACTCTTGATTACACGCTGTCTTTGGGAGCTCAGATTAAATTATAAGGAATGTTGTTTACAACGTGTGAACGTGCAATTACCTTACCGCAGTTAAACATGGAAGAGCATACATTGATAGTTTCATCTGAGTTTCGTTTGCAGTAATCCCCGACATCATTAGAGCAATTTGCTGAATTGATTCACTTTCGAAGCCGGGCTCGTAAATTATTCCATAACTAGCTCCGCCGGCGGCATCGCTCGCCCGTACATTATGTTAATGCTTGGATGAATCTGAAATGCGAAATAACACATTTTTTCTCAACGCACTTTAATAATATGGCGTGATGATATTAAGGTTGTGCGAGGGCCGACTGCGGCCTCGCTCTCTGAGTTATGGCGGATTGATATGCACCCATACAAACAGACTTTGATTGACGCACTTTCCAATGGTCGCTGCTGGCATTAACGATTTCATTCCATACTGTAACACGCGACACAGGTGTAATACTTATAATTATTGTAATATGCGCCTATTCATTACTAGTCGAACAAGACGGGCGTTTTATATGCCTTACACTTTGTTATTAGTTAGATGAAGTGGCGACAGGCCACTGGAACGACTTGTGATCCACGAATGTCCCTTAAACTTAAGGGACAGATCTACAAGTCGGTCGTTAGACCTGTCGTATTGTATGGAGCTGAGTGTTGAGCCACCAAGTGTTCGGATGAAGGGAGATTACATGTGGCCGAGATGCGAATGTTAAGATGGATGTGTGGTGTGACGAGGATGGATAAAATTAAGAATGAGTATATTAGAGGAAGTCTGAAAGTTGCTCCAGTGACAGAGAAGTTAAGGAGTAAGAGATTAGCGTGGTACGGGCATGTTATATAACAAAAAAAGTAATGAGAATGAAAGTGGATGGTTATAAGGGTAGAGGAAGACCGAACAAAGTGTGGATGGATTGTGTGAAAGATGACATGTGTAAGAAGAGTGTGAATTTAGATATGGCGGCTGATTGAGGGATGTGGAAGAGAAGTACATACTGTGGCGACCGAACGTTGCTGAGAAAAGGGCAGGAGGAAGAAGAACACTTTGTTATTAGTGCCCAATTGAAAGCTGAAGTTTTTATCACAAATTGAAACACTCGGGGACGACCGAAGCTGCGATGGTTGAGTGTAGTGACAAAGGATACGATGAGCTGCGATCTCAAGGAAAGCGATGATCCAAATAGAGCGAAGTGGAGTGAAAGAAGTAAGAAAGCAGACCCTGTCATAAGACGGGACAAATGCTAAGAAGAAGAAGAAACACTTGCGTGTTACATAAATTAAACTCACTAGAAATACTTTCATAATTTTAAACGTTTATATTTTTCTACATAGAACCTTAGTTAATCTTGTTTTCAACTAGTGAAGCCTTCATCAAAATTGGTGCAGTCCTTCTACAGATTATTTGAAGCAAACACAGTCAAAACATTTCTAATATCATCATTATATAAAGCTTAGCTTCCTGACATTGCTATAGACAATTATATCGATTTTTTATAGATATGTCGAAATTATTAATGTTTATACATATAAGAAATTTACGTACATTTTTGTTTAAGACATTTACTAATATAACATGTCTCTAAACAGAAATAATCTAGTATCGAAAATTCCAATAGATATTTATATGACAGAGGAGAGAAGGACAGCCAGTTAGCATTGTCATAATTCTTTATCAACCAATATTTCCTTAAGTAATAATTTAAGTCTTATTAATGAGTAATTAGATGCACTACATTCACAGTGAAGCTAGGAGACGAGTTGAATGCTCAGCTAATGATAACTAACAGGTTCAATATGTCGTGACCCCGGATTACCTTGTGCAGGTAAAGTGAAGCGCCACGGTACATTGTATTATATAAAAATATAAATCAAATACCTTTCACATCCTTCCGTTGTACTTTTAGTGAGGTATACTGCATCAGCTTTAAGGTCAAAGTTTATTAAGATTAGGATTAATATTACTGAACATTTTTGTAGGATTTAGAGTTTGTATATTGCTTGTACTAGGAGTCTTACCGTTAACAACAAAGACCAAAGAGGTCTAAAAAAGAAATGGTGTTTTGTTTTTTAGACCTCTTTGGTCTTAGCCTTTGTTTAGCTTGTAGTCCAGCTCTGATAAGCAGCATTGCTTTCCTTATGACACCGCAAGGCTCTTCGGAATACAACAGCAGCTTCGTAATACTTTCGACGAGATTTTAATGAGTAAACATCTCAAATAACCTATTTCCCTTATCGTCATCATCATTAGGCGCCCTCTTCAAACTGAAGTTTGGCGATCAGATCCCTTACAGTATATAGTAACTGAAAGGTTATCATTTCTTGACAGTCCTGAACATAGAGCGCTGTGTGGCCTGTCTCTCTGTGTTCTATAGGATACATTTTAAGAAGTTTGCGATGGAATTACATGATACGCGCGGCAGATCTCCATCTTTATGTTGTGGACATCTCCAATTTGCGAATAAAGAGGTCCAGCTCATCGTTCTGCAGAATAATAGCAAAGGAGTGGAACAATTTGCCGGCGTCGGTGTTACCGTTCAAATACAACTTGGGTGTCTTCAAGAATAGATTGACTAGGTTTTTAGCGCGCCTTACAACCACAGATCACATCACTGCTTTACAATAGGTGTGGTAGCGTGATCATGTGCTAATTTTGTCAATTTTTTTTAAAAAAATAATACAGTTAAATATACCGTAAAATAATTTTTAACTATATTAATATGAGCTTTATAAGTTGGCGACCATTAAGTAAAGAGCTTATTAATGAAATAACATTAATTTGGAACGCAGCTGTCGCTGTTGGGTCGGTGTATGGAGATAATGGCAAGAGTCAATAACAGTAATCTTATATATATATTGGTTGGTTAACGTGTACTATGTAAAAAAAATAAATTAAACTCTTACCCGTTAAGGGCAATACACTCCTGTTTCAGTAGTAAAGAATAAAACAAACTGGTGACGTTTTATAATCAAACATTTTTTTACAATGTACGGAGCGCGGTCCCCGGTAGTTAAATCGATCAAACGTACAATTCCTGTCGGAAGTTTTGAACTTTTTTTTTATTATCCGCAACTCACGACACCATTATATCAATTACTCGTAATCGAAGGGATCCGGAGCAAGTTGTTCTGTCATTCGTCCAATGCACAATACGTAAGCGGTGATTAATTAAAACAAGTTGAATCGAGTCAATGTTAAGAGCACTTTGAATAACGGATCATAATGCGTCAATTAATTTCCATACATTAAAATTTTCCCTTTATATTTTATTTTGCGTAATTTTATGTACACGTTAAACGGCGTTTCCGTTAAAATTATCTTGTAATTTTTTTTTTTTATAAAAAGCATACTTTCGAAAACTTCAGGGACGGCAATATCTTCATGAGCTAGCTGTAAACAAAATCTTATTTCAAGAAACATTTACTAATGTTCTTAGAAAACACTGTACTGTTACTTCCTGTGTGGGATTGGAAGCAATTCTAGCTGTATCAGCAGCAGCTAAAGTTATGCTTAAAAAATGCATACATTTCATTACATTAACAGCCAGGGGCTTGACAGCATTGCGTCCCCGACCACTACCGGTATCTAGTACGCGGCCGCCACTCAAGGACCGTACAGCCCCATGGGCCGTCAATCATTCCAGCCATGTGTCCTGCCCATTGCCAGTTAAGGTTACAAATCTTTTGGGCTATAACGGTAACCTTAATCCTGCTGCGGATCTCCTCATTTCTGATTCGATCACGCAGAGACCCTGAACCCTTTCTATTGTTCTCTGTGTCATATTGATTTTCTTCATGAGACCCACTGTAAGCGGCCACGTCTCGGTACCATGAGTCATCACTGGCAACGAGCACGAATTATAGACCTTCGTCTTTAAATACTGCGCTAGTTGCCAAATTCGATTCGTCGGTTGACCTCTTTCTGGAAGTTGAACTTACCAAGCTAGACTATTCGTCCCAGCTAAACATATACGTCGACAACTTCCGGTGTAAAGTCTCCAACCATTACTGGCGTTAGAAAATGCACAAAATGCCAATCTTCTGAAAAATAAACATCCCTATAAATATTCAGTAAGGTATTTAAATGTTTAGATTGACATTTCTGCCTACTTTGCTAACTATCATCACAATCATCATCATCATCAGCCATTATACGTTCACTGCTGGAGGCCTTCCCCAAAGCTCTTCACAGATTTTATCGAGTGGAATTAGGTCTTAGGTTACCACTCTGGCCCTGTGCGGATTGGTAAGTCGTCAGAGCCTGCTCTGTTATTCAACAGGGTGCATCGCATGCAGGTGAAGTTGACCTCTCTCTCTCTCTTCTTCCTCAGCAACTCTCTTCAGAGAGGGAATGTTTTAAAATCCATTTAACGGTGATATGTTCTGTAACCTGATACCATCTAGGTTAGCCACCAACGCAGCGCTTATTTCTGTCGCCAAAAAGTAGTGTGCAAACATTACTGTGTCCCGATTAGAAGGGCGCTGTAGCTAGTGTCAACAAGGACAACTAGACACTACATCTTATATCTAAGGCGACGAGTGCAATGTGGTGTTATGTATACCATCCTAAATAGCGCCTTTTTATGGGCAAGTGTATAACTCACTATCAGAAGACCGCCACTCTGGTCTCATCGCTTAATTTAATAAGGAAAAATCTCAGCTGATCTATAAATTGCAGAAGCAACATCTGTACTAAATTTTGAGTCATCATCATCAGCCAATAGATGTCCACTGCTAGACATAGGCCTCCCCTAAAGATTTAAAATTTTGAATGTTTACGTCTAGTACTTTCGAAAATTTCAGATTGAGTCAATATGGATATTGGAATATCTCCTATATATATATATAGGGTGGCGCAAAAATAACCTTATAAAAAGTACCTTATAACACAAGTAATAAGGTTCTTTTTATAAGGTTATTTTTGCGCCACCCTATATATATATATATGTGTGTCCATCTGACACACACCTACTCATAATAACGTACTCGATCACCATTTCTACCAATTTATCAACTTTCAATAAAAATCAGGTTGTCTAATCAATAGAACGGTCAACGTAGATATAGTAGGGCTGATGTGGAACGATGCAATCTAACCCAGCTCTCGATTCCTGTTGCGCCGATAAAAAAAGCGGGTGCGGATGCCATACCTATCGCCTTATTTGGCGGAGCCGGTGTAGTCTGCAACCTTGTTGCAAGCGACGACGGCCCAAATCACATACTGTAGCGATCCATGTTTATACAAACTGCGGACTAACTACGGAACAAACATTCATGAAAATATATAATATTACAGGTTTTTTTTATGTAATAAGGTGACGAGAGGGCGGCACTTTCAACTGATGGTAAGTGATACGCCCGCCAATAACAACGTGGGGCTAGTATGATAGTTAACAGTTGTTCTAGTTGGAGCAGCTCTCTGGCCTAATGGTTAGAGCGTGCGGCCTTCATTGCGAAGGTCGTGGGTTCGAATCTGTACATGTACCGATGACTTTAATAGTTAAGTTATGTACATTTGTAAACTTAAGTAACGACAGCGAAATACAAACGGTGAAGGAAAACATCCTGAGGAAAGCTGCACATGAATTAGAATTTATTCTGAGGAGTCTGTGAAGTCACCAATCCGTATTGGGCCCACGTGATGGCTATGCTATTGCTCTCATGTTGAGGGTAGGTCTGTGCACCTATAGTGGAGACGTAAATTGGCTGTTGACATTTGCTCTAAGCGTTTGTTTCATCATCATCATCATTATCAGCCGCCAGACGTCCACTTCAGGACATTGGCCTACCCCAATGATCTCCACATTGATAAATCTGTTGCGTTGCTTTAAAAACAAGTATATTGATTAACCTGCAATTATAAATTACCATTTTATCAACTCACCATCTCTGCTCGTGGTGCACCCTGCTAATCAACAAATGACTCTCTGGGCCCCAGCAACTCGCATTAGGCTAGCATGGTGGTGCGTGGTGCCAATGCTATCAAATGAACCCCTAATAACGTGAAGGTCTTTGGTGGAGGCCATGTTCACTAATGGTCGTCTATTGGTTGATGATGATAATGATTGTAGGTCTCTGTTGCCAGAGACCGTCTATCTAGGTACCACCGCAGCGCCTATTTCTGCAGCCAAACTTGTGCAATCATTACTGTGTTCCGGTCTGAAGGGCGTTGTAGCTAGTAAGGCGATATATTGTCTCAAAGCATCGAGCACAATATGTTGTAGTGTATACCATCCTGACTAGCTTAGCTGACCTCTACACGTCAGAAACAATATCTGTAGCAAATTTTGAGTGTCTACGTCATATAGTTTCGAAGATCTCGTGATGAGTCAACGAATCTGCAGATATCTCCTATATACATAGATCTATAATTAAGTTTATAATTTATAAGGTTTTCTCATAAACTAAAAAAAAACTTTTGACGTAACAATTTTTTTTAATAAAATTCTAGCAGAGTTCAACTTATAAAAGCTCAGTTAAATTAAGTTAGTAAGTTTTATTAAGTCAGTCAATATACTTGAAATTATGATAATTGTTTTTATTCAAAAATTATTGGCCTTTGTAATATATTAACTTTGTATTGTAAATCCTAATTAATAATCCTATACATAATTATACTATCCAATATATTACCTGTCAAAAAAAAACGTTTACATAAAACGAACCCTGGCAAACTTAGGTATATGACTACTTCTGATATCGAGTAACTTAAACTAGACTATTTATTAACTGTCTGCTGACGTTCTTTACTACCCTTTTATGACATGCGCCGGAGTGTATAGTCTCATTGGCGTGCAACAGGTGACGAGAGCAGAACGGTCAAGCGCGATGGTCACCAGACCAGTGGCACGCAAACTTTTTTTTCATGAAGGTTACAATGTAGTTAGTCGTAATGCCACAAACAAGAACAATAACTTAAATAATAACTTCGTATGTTATCGCGATTGTTTTAAAATGGTTTAAATTATATTGACACTGCAAGAACCATTCTCAATTTTTTTTTATGTAATTAAACGAAGAGACGAGCGGCACGCTTACCTAACGCTAAGTGATACACCCGCCTATATCAACGTGGCGCTAGTTAAAATGGTATGCACTGCACCACATTGCGCTCATCGCCTGAGGCATAAAATGTTGAGTCTCATTACCCTAGTTACTTACGTTAGCTGCAACGCCCTTCAAACCGGAATACAGTAATATTTGCACACTACTGTTTGACGGCAGAAATGGGCACATACACCACGACATAACTTATAACTTAACCATGTGATTTTTGTAACCTTTTCATCCCCATCTTAAAACGTAACAGTTGTAATTATCTAATATCTGTGCACATCTCCAGCTTTAAGGGTGGTGGTAAAAGTCAAAAAATTATGGTGATAATCGCGGGAAACCACTGGATGTGACCTTCGGGGGAGACCTATGTCAAACAGTGGACATCTATCGGCTGACGATGATGATGAAGTTAAATATACGACGGCGGCAGTACATCTGTAAAGTGTATTAATGTTAAATAAACATTTACTTAAACACCTTACCCATTAAGTCCCTCTAAAAAAAATATTCAAAGTGTATACATTTGTATAAGTATCATAATTTGAAAATCATATAATAAGTGGTCAAGCGTGACCCTGTTTGTGTAAAAAAACTGAGGAAGAGCTTCAGGTACGCAAGATCGCGTGTAAACACCTGCTGCTCACTATTTAATGCCAACGGTTATAATCGTTTACCACTTAAAGTCTATTTTTTTTTAATATAGTATATATAACAGCATAGAGCGTCTTTGTTGCAATTCTCCAGTGTTTAGGCTTTGCAAGCTATTGAGCTGCTGCAGTAAATCTGTCGACATTCATGCGGACTCATTATATACATTTCGTGAAGTGTTGCGCTCTTATTAACCTGGCAAGTTTACTACTTTAATTACATTCTGTTGTTTATCCCACCCCTTCGTATCCATAATAGAGGGTAATTAGTGAATGCTGTGGCTACTTCTTGATAATTGTATAAAAATATTTCATGTTTAAATTCTTTATGTGAATGCAACAGTATATGATTGATTGTGGACCTGATAGAGCAATGTCTTCACTGGATTAAAGCTGGAAAAGAACATTATCCTGCTTTAAATATTTATAATAAACTTCGGTATCATTCCTAGCCCATGTGGAAGGTGTATTAGAATATATACCATCACGTTGTTTTAGTCTAAGTTAAGTCCTGGAGATGGTAGTTATCGTTCTCTTAGGATTTTTATCAACGTGGCTTATATACAATGCATCCTTTTTGAAAAGCTCTATGTTTGGAGGACGTTCAATGATCAAGTTTAATCCTGAGAATATTACACAATCACCTTCAGTTTTTCAAAAATCGATCATATGCTCTTAAATATTATAATAATGTCAAAATTTTAGAAGACAAGCTAGAAAATCTAGATGACAATACAATAATCGACGACTAACTTTGTGATACTATAAGTACGTTGATACAATATTGAAGTGACTTTAAATTCACTACATTTGCACACTATACGTGACAGAATGTATTAATGAGTTCAATGACCATTTGTAATTACAATTGTACCATATTCAGGCAAATAAGCAACTTGATTTGATGAATACTTGAGGCTGAAATTAACAAACGTAGTTTAAGTTATCTATACCTAACTGCAGCGCTATCTGGTGAGGTATATCTAAGAAGGTAATATAAAAATATGTTTATGAATACGTAGCAGTTTTAGATAATCAAACATCTTATGCTTCATCATCGATTCCTGAGAGCACACCATTTAAATTTTGGCTACTTCCAGTACCACCCAGTACTCGTTTAGATACTATTTAGTTCTAATCTTTACCGCGGCCACTCCACTCGGAATGCTAGGATCTAAAACTTTTTGCTGCGCCGGTGGCAACATTTCCTTTAGACTGTAGTAGTGGTTGTTGAATAAAAAATTAAATTTTATCCTGGCAATTTATTTTATAATTCGCCAATTACGTCACCGTAGAATGTATTAGGTCGTAAAAGTTAACATATCTTAGTTAAAAACAGTAAATCTGAAAGTGAGGCCGCGAGATCGCCGTCACGAAGCCGAAGCGTCGGGAATCGCTTGAGTGCCCATTGTATTTGTATTAATTTATTCTAATGGTCTTACTTAACTGCTGGGGCCCGTGTAAAGGCGAGGAATCGCTTACCGTCCTGTGTTTTTGCCACAACGTCCTCCGACGTACTGCAACAGCTGGGGAATGAAATTCCTCCTTTAAGACGATGAAGCACGGGGTATTTTTACATTAGCAACATCTGCTCGATGCGTAAACCTTGAATGTTTTTTTTTTTTTTGTAAACACTAAAATTTTAAGATGTGTGCGGTGTGTGTGTCCTGACCAAAATCAGTGCGGTTCTCCTTAAGTCCAGCGTCGATAAATAGCTTTGATTAGCATACGTCTTCCGTAATGGTTTTCTTTTAATAAAACATACTTTTATAATACTTTTAATTATATTAGAATTGAAACTGGTATATACGTATATGGTCTTCATGAGCATCCATATCAGATCAGTAAACGATGTTCATATTCTTGATTAATCCTTACACAAAGTAGAAATATATGCAGTACGCCAAAACATCAATTAAAAATGAAGAGCTGAGCTTAGAATTATGTTAAGATGGAAGTGATACGGGTGGATACGAGACTGGTGGATTGATTAAGGGTCGGATAAGTAATGGCAAAGAGTGCTATGATGCTGCTTTCAAGAATATAGAAAGACAGAAACCAATCGTTCCAGATTTAAATACGCCTCGTTCGCACCTTAGTCTTATCCATATTTCTCTACAGAGCGGAGACTTAAACTATAAAGGCAGCGGATCGAAGGAGAATAGACGAGTTTGAAATGTGGTGCTAGAGACGGATGCTGAACGTATCTTGGACTGAACATAGGACCTAAGTCTCTATTTTAACACAGCTCCACATCCAGATGGACCTTTCAACCGTCTGCGTCGGACACTTTTTCAGTAAAATTGCCAGAAAAAAGGGAAATGACTCGGAGAAACTTGTTACTGCCAAGATTGATGGTAAGAGGCGTAGATAGCACCGAAAAAGTTGAACTGACCAGGTGAAGGAGACCATTGAAAGTCGATGATGCTATACAGAAAACATCAAATAAAAGCAATTGGTGTAACATCACTAAGAACAGGTTACCGATAAGGAGTCACGACCCTCAGCATTGAGGACCCGACTCAAAGAGAGAGGAGAACTATTATAATTATTGCACGAAAAAACTAATTTACTAATGTTAGGTCTCTTGCCGGAGACCATCTAGGTAAATACCAACGCAGCGCTTCTTTCTACTGCCAAGTAACTGCTTGTTAGCTAGTAATATTACTGAGGTATTCAGATAATATTTTATTTTATTTTAATACATATTTGAGTATATATGTGTATATAACAATGACAATTTCTGATAACGTGATTCTATCTTATCTACCACTACAACTCCACTTGTCTTAGGTGGACTGGTATAAAATGCCCACAGGAATTAAATCGGTCTGTTGTACCCTAATTTAACATACAATAAAAAATTACAAAATTTTTTTTTGAATTTAATATGTATTAGAAAAAAAACCTATCTTCGGGTATACAGATAAGTCGCTCCGCATGTTGCCACTACACTCTAAGTCTATTCCACCGATGATCACTTACAAGACATCAGTTGTTTTTGTTACTTATTTGGAAAGTTACTAACTAATATTTTCATCCAAATTAAAATGCAATAATACCTGTTGTTTATAGAAACATACTGATGTTTATAGAATTAAACACTTTCGACTTCATCTCTCGTATGTCTGCGCGCTCGACATTAACCGTTTACGCAAACCGCAAAAGGAGCCGCAAAGCAAAACTTCGAATAAAAAAAAAGTGTAATTGCGTTGCGAATGCTAACTGCAATACAATGGATGAATTATTACTTTATTCCTGGGTTAAACTCGTAACTGCATTAAAACCAGAAAACAAGCAATTTGATTTGTGTATTTCATTTTAGCTTCAAAGCGTGAAGTTACCGGACAACTTATTCTAAGTATACGTGTGGATATTTACACACGGTTACTTATCAATGTTTATTGCTTCACTTCAATACAAATACCTGGCTATTGATGGGAGCAAAAAGTCTCTACTTTTTTTTTTATTCAACAAGACGAGTGCGGTGTTCAGTTGTTGGTAAGTGATACGTCTACCCATAACACGTGGCGCTAGGTAAAGGTATACACAGCACCATATTGTGCTCGTGGCATTATGGTATAAAACGTTAATTCTCGTTACCCCAGTAATTTCACCTGCTACATCGCCATCATCACTCGATAGACGTTCACTGCCGGCCATATGCCTTCCCCAAATATCCTTCATTTCCGGCACATTGCCAACGTCAGTCACAGTGAGCATGTCCTCCGGTACCGCATTAGTAGCCGATTATTATTTGGGCGGATTTGTGCCATTTACCACCACTCTGGCCCAAGGCATGTTCGTGGAAGCCAGAGCCTCGCTTGTTGATTAGCAGGGTGATCAATGAGCAGGAAAGATTGACTGATGGTCTCCGCCATCAGAGGTCTTCCATCACTAAACAGCAGAAAGACTAATCTCATTTTTCTTAAAATAAATGAATTTCTTTTTATCGATAATGACAGAATGTTTATGGTAGTGTTGAGGATCATCATCATCATCTCAACCAACAAGTCCACCACGGAAACCACTCTCAGTCTTTACGTTACAACATTGGGATACGTTATATCTCAATAATGAACATAATTTATTGCATATCTTTACAAGTCTTCAATATTTGAAGCCCCTGTTTCCTGAACTATACTTATATATATTTAATTTGTATCTTAAGAATCAATACTCTCTCCCATTTCCATAATAATATAAATATAAAAAAAAAATATATTATTGGTCGTTTATTTCACACAAGCAGTAACGATAAGTCATCAGTATTTTTATAGTCCAAGAACAATAGCCAGTTCTTGAGTTTGCTCTACCTCTATCATCATTTGGAAATGGGTAAAAACTTAAAGCCTTATTAAGATCGATATATAAAAAAAGAAAAAGATGATTTTGTTGTCCTTAAGCAAAAGAAGTTCGAATACTAGCTGATGTTATGACGTCAGTTATTCACCTTCTCCTTTCATTATCGATGTATAGAATAAGTTTAAAGATGCAAAAGTTCGTACAAATCTTCACCTTGTTGAAGAATTTCTTAAAACGAAATTCTTTAACCAGTGTATCCTCCTTACCCTCACCTCGACGTAGAAATATGTCACCTGAGCATCGGGCTGGTCCACCAATTTAAAATCGCACAGCGAGCGATGGAAATCAGCATTTCCCTAAAGGATAAAGTTTGGAACGAAGAAATCGAATCAGGAGTAACACTGTCGATATAGGTCTCAAAATCCGCACTGAAGTGGCAGTGGGTGGTCATGTCTATCGTGGCAGTGATGACCCATAGGGGAGGAAAGTCTTAAAGTGGAGGTCGCATACAAACGAAAGTATAGGACACACTCACTTCAGATGGACCGCCATCATCAGGCAGTCGGAGGTGCGTGGATGTGAAAAGCTGAGGATCGCATTTGGTGGAAGGCATAGTGGAAGACTGATAATGATGATGTAATAGTTAACATTTTCAATTTAAATGATGTGTAAGATTTTTTCATTACTCCTAATATTATGTAGATTAACAATAGTCCTTAGAGATTCCGTAGAGAAACATTTACTTACATCTCGTTTCACTTGTTACCGCGTGTTACAGTAATACAATAGATGCTCACAGCTGTCAATCATATTTTTCTAAACGGAAGACGTATCAAAGGAACAGTGTAAGTTTATTACTTCTCGCTTAATTTGAACGTTGTTAAACTGAAAAGCTTCGACATTATGTTCGGTATTTTATTCATTTTTAACGCGCGTCGCCCCTGTCCGCTAAGGGAGGGAACGTGAGCTGGCTCTGTATTAAAGGGATACTATAAAGCTTTGACATTCACAATGTCTCCTTTCAATACAGGATTAGATATATTGTCCTATGATCTTAGTTGTTCATTATTATTGTTGTATGAATAATTTTTTTTATTCAATTAAGGCCCATTAAAGAAATAACCAATTAAAAAAAATGGCTTGAATCTCTCCATAATAACCCCTACAAACTACGGCCCCTGGAGCTGGTATAGGAGCCCATGGCAGGGCGCCGAAACTAGGGCAGCACAGGTCCGATCGTTGTGGATATCTTTGCGGCAGGCCTTATCCAGCAGTGGACGTCTACCAGCTGATGATAATAATAATTCAATTAAGAAACGAAACGTTTAACTAATGGTAAATAATGCGCCTACCAATGACAACGAGGCGCTAGTAAGAATAATGAACACAGCATCATATTGTGCTTGTCACCTGAGACAGGATGTTGAGGATCATTAGCGCAGTAATTATATTAGCTACAGCACCCTTCAATCCGGAAAACAGTTATATACGCACACTGCTGTTTGTCGGCAGAAATAGGCCTATCTAGACTGTCTCCGGCAACAGAGGCCTACCATCAATAAGATTACATTCTATTAGAATATTTCTTGACCTTCACATTCCTTCAATGAAGACGAAAGATAGAATATTTGGCGCATTCTGTAGAGTGTACTATATTTCATTAAATACATTAAGTTTTTAAGAATGTTGTACACTGGCGGCAAGTCTCTCTTGCCGGAAGCCGTAGTTACCACTGAATCACCTATACCTACCGCCAAGCAATAGTCTGCACACTTAACTCTATTCCGGTTTGAAGGGAGTTGTAGCTAGTATAATAGCCCAGGTTATGACCCAATACGATGAGCACAATGTGATACACTGTACATAATTCTATTGCCTCATTGTTATCGGCGATTATGGCATTAACCATCAGGTTAAAGTTCCCTCATCACATTACTTCGTTAAACATACACAAGACATTCAATGTATAATTAACCTCCATTACATATTTTTTTTTATATTAAAACTAATTTTCTTATAATAAAGTTGCATAGAATTTTCACACGAAAACAATTGCGTCGGATAATAGTTACACTGCAATCAAGTGAGTGAGAAAGGGGTCCCGCACGACAACTCACGGGACCCAAGCCATCCTCCCCTGCTCGTGGTGCACCCTGCTAATCAACAAACGATGCTCTGGTTTCCGCCAACCCGCATTAGGCCAGTGTGGCGGAAAATAGCCCAAATCTTCCCATATGAACTCTGACATACGACCACCCCTAGTTCCCAGCGGTAATGGAGGCCATGCTGATTGTATGTGGAGATTTTTGGAGGAGGCCTATGTCGAGCAGTGGACATCTATCGGCTGATGATGATGATGAATCAAGTGAGTTGGTATATACCGACATCTTAATATTACAAAAGTGATAAATGATGATATATATGTTAGGTCCTTACATATGAAATTTGCATTTTGACGTACTGACCACTTTAATCTGAAATATCTCTTCTTTGGTTAAGAATTCCAAATTCAAATTTATAAATTCATTTAGCTGCTATATTTGAGTTTTGAAAACAGTCATTCATTTGTTTTTTCCTCATTATTTTTTTCTTCGGCGCCGCTTATTACCGTACAATGGAAAACATAAATATCGGTATATTTACGAGTACGAGTTCTACCGTGACATCAGTACCAGTGCTGCATAAACAGCTCGAAGGATTATTGATGTGTACGGCGCTGGTGTCGTAAAAGAAAGCACGGTACGTTTTTGGTTTCAACGTTTTCGTTCTGGAAATTTCGACCTTCAGATCCAACGGACGGCCGGAGACCAAAGAGGAAAATGAAGAATTAAAGGCTATTGTGGAAGCAGATCCATCACAAAGCACTTCAGAGATAGCTGCAGGCTTAGGGGTAAGTGATAAAACTGAAGTAAATCCACTTGAAGGAAATCGGGAAAGTAAAAAAACTTAAACGATGGGTACCTCATGATTTGAGTGAATCGAACTTGCAAACACGCGTCGACTGCTGCTGCTGTGTTACTTTGCTCCACCGACACAATAATGAAGGGATTGTACTCGTAAATCGATCATTAATTGTGATGAAAAGTGGATACTGTACCATAATCAGAAGCGCTCGTCGTAATGGCTGAACCCTGGAGACCCAGCCAAATCCTACCCTAAACGAAAATTAATTTAGAAAAAGTTACTTGGGAGTATTTGGTGGACTAGCGCCAGTGTCGTTCACTACAGCTTTCTAAAATCTGGCCAAACGATTACGGCAGATATCTATTGTCAGCAACTGAAAACCATGAAGGAAGAACTAGCTGCTAAACAACCGAGATTGATCAATCGCTCTAGGCCACTGCTGCTTCACGACAACGCAAGACCACACACTGCACAACAAACAACCACTAAGTTAGATGAGCTACAATTGGAATGTCTGCGACATCCACCGTACTCCTCGGACCTTGACCCAACAGATTACCATTTTTTCCGGAATTTGACTTTTTACAAAAAAAATATTTCAACTCCGATGCGGCAGTCCAAACCGCCTTCAAACAGTTTATTTATTCTCGCCCCTGTGGTTTTTTTAGTAAAGGGATCAATGAAGTACCTACGAGATGGCAAAAGTGTATAGATAACAACGGTGCATACTTTGATTAATTACACAGAATTTACAAAAAAAAATTGACTTTATATTCCTCCCGTACAAAACGCCATTTTCATATATAAGGATCTGATATAATCTTCATTCATTAGATCATAAGGTTAAAATATATACAACCTTCTTTGTTTATAGTATATAAATAATTCTCAGTTAAATATTTTACATAAATGTTTACAGCTGGTTATAACCTTGATGTCATCATCATCAGCCGATAGACGTCCACTGCTAGCATTGGCCTCTCGCAAAGATCTCCACATCGATTGGTTCTACGCTGCCCTAGTTCCGGCGTATTCACAGTCAACATAGCCTTCGTTTGTAGGGGTTGATATAGGGAAGATTTGATCCATTTTCCATCACGCTGGCTCAATGCGGCTTGATGGGAACCAGAGCTTCGATTGTTGATTAGCAAACTGCACCACGAGCAGGTGAGGTTGGCTTAGGTTCCATCCATTAACCTCAGTGTTTTACTACACCGTAAATATATTTTTTTTTACATTTGTGTGAAAACTTCTGGACCTAGCAGTGGATTGTCGATCTGGTGAAGATCCCAGGTTTCAATGGAAGCAGGTGGATAATGATGATGTGGAAAACATGGTTAGGTTATTAAAGAAAAATGTAGTCGTTGCTGTATACTGCGCTTGACTTTGATTGTCTCAATATTGTACGTAAATCTTCTAGCTCATACTTATCTAACTCATCACTATATCTCTGGTACCATAAGACCTAGAGACTTCAAATTTGGTAGGAATATTCTTATTACTGATTACTAGTCAGCTGAGAACAGATTTTATAAAATTCCTTCTCTAAGGGTAGTTATGGCCAGCAAAGCGGGCGGGTAACAGCTAGTTAATAGTATAGTGATTATAACTATCTAACAATTCAAAACTTATTACATAAAAATTGCTGTTATTACTTGTAACAGATGCCAGTCTCGAACATTAAGTTAAGTTTCCGATTAACTTAGGTAAAGGTTCGCGGAATGACATTAGGGACCGGTTTCGGTTCAGTTCAAACGGTAACTACCGAAAGTTATTAAGTTACGTCTAACACGGTAACATAACATTTATCCGTTATGATTTATGAGTCGGGAAAGAAATATTTTTTTTTACTTTTAGACTATTCGTTACACGTGCTCTGTCGTAAACGCCTGTCACAGTTTTAATATCTTAAAGTTTAATAAAACACAAAGAAACTCGCTGGAGAGCTTGGGTGGCTGCGTGGAAACGGAACTAATTCACAGTACAACGTTGTCGCTTATTAAAAATATTAACTACTCCATTACTACACAGCATTCGTTGAGAATGAATCTTGAATTTATAAGTAATTAAATTTCACTGAAAGTGGAAATGATTAATTTTTGGAAAGATCTATTCAATAAGAAGAATAACCATTTACTGGTAGGTTTTTGCTGCAGATCGTCTAGGTAGGTACCACCGCAGCATCTATTTCTGTCGTCAAACAGTAGTGTGCAAATATTGCTGTGTTCGAAGGTTGTTGTAGCCAGTGAACTTATTGAAGTACCTTATGTCTCAATGGGTGCTTTCATGAAGCTCAAAAATATGGAGTGAAAGTACCAAAGAGAATCATGACCCAGTAATAGTATAATACAAGTATTTTTTTATACAATGCAGCGAGAAAACGAGCGGGTTCAACTGATGGTAAGTAATACGCCCTTTCATAACAACGTGGCGCTGGTTAAAATGTTATATACAGCACCACATTGCGTTCGTCGCATAAGATGTTGAGGCTCGTTACCCCAGTAATTACGCTAGCTATAGCGCTCTTCAAACTGGAAAACAGTAATCTTTGGCAGCAGAAAAGGATGCTGCAGTAGTACTTTCCTAGACGGTCTCCGGGAAGAGCGACCTAACACTAGTAAAACAACATTTTCAAGCACTTTCTTCTATCATTATTGGGCATTTTGAATAATTTTGGCTTTTATAATATAAAACAGGCATTTAAGAATGTAAATAATGTATTTTAGTAAACTATTTACTTTAAAAAAAAATTTTAAAGACTATCTCGCAAAGGATAGAATTTATGGTTATACTATACGGTACATTTTATTGAGAAGAGCTTCTCGATCTGAATAAGTCGGTTTAATATGTCGTTTAAAAGGCAGAAAAGAAAAGCTCATTTATTAGCGAAGGATGAGTTTTATACTATATTTGACAGGCCATACTTACTTTTGTCCGCGTCTTGTATGAATTATTAAAATTTTGTTGACTTAAAAGTGCACGACCCTCTCGTAGCGCGTCGATAAAAATTAACGACCCATACTTTTTACGAGTAGGTTCTCCGTGTGACGGGGCCACATACAATGCGAATTTCATTATCTCATTCAATTCATACCCTCTAGACGCTCTTTGAACACAAAGCTGACGATTACCAGCAGTTGGACCAGTTTGTAGTTAATAAGTGAAGTATAAATTCTTTACACTTACTCCAATAACAAATGCAATAACGTTACTCATGACACTGTTAAGTTGATCTGATGCTTATATTATTATTATATTCGAAAGGTTAACACACTTGACCTCTATTTAACATTGTAAATGAGAACTTGGCTTATCGGTCTTGTGCCGCTGAAGCAGAGGGACTTACTCATATCTGAGATTTGTATAACTAGTGCAGAGAGAAACTGGTGCTTTCCGTAGGAAAGTCCGGAATCCCTCCTAACGCACTAAAGGCGACCACCGAAGGGATTTTTGGGAGGTAGAAATTCTCCAAAACCCTAACTTACCCTTCGAAGTACGTTGAGATTTCCTTCTCTACGAAATGAAAGCGTAGATGTGTAATTGGAGAGAATTTTATGATGATAAAGAAGAAGACAGATGATGTTCCCGTTATAACATCTTATGTGTCAAGGCGACGAGCACAATGTCGTGCTATATATCCTAACTAGGACCACGTCGCTATGATCTGGTGGACAATTCGCTCTTCTCTTCGCTTCGTTAAGTAGAAAAAATTCCATTTTAAAAAATGTCAAGTTTATATAGGTTAAATGAGAACTAGATCTTATTTCCCTATAGACTATAAAGGCGAGAGTCCCAACTGTGGGCCGGGAGCTGTAAGTACGTTGTATTTATTTATATAATAAATATTTTTTTATTCGACCATGATTTTTTTATAGACGAGATGTTCACGTAATAATTAGTGATACGCCTGCCCATAACGTAACGCTAGTTAGGAAGATATACACTTTCCTATATCATTCTCGTCGCACTGAGACATATGATGTGAATGTCGTTGCACCAGTAATTTCTCTAGCTGCACAGCCCTTCAAACCGGAACACAATAATGTTTGCACATTCTTCGGCGGCAAGAACACCAGCTATGGTAATCATCAACGTCATTCTATCGATTAATTTTTAGATGTACAGTTTAAAGCATCTATAATGCCTTTTTTTATTACAGATCTCTTTGGTCAACATGTTCAATAAAGCCTCATTAAATACAGTGGCATTTTCCAGGGTCGGTACAGTCTCACCTCACGATATTCACAGCCGTCTCCTCGCTTACATTGAAAGCGTCGTAAATACAATTTCGATCGCTCCGATACGCTCCGGATGTTAGGCGGGTAAACATGAATTTAAATCAATGCGAAACGATGTAGCAGCAGCCTTAAGCCGCGTACACACGGACAACGCCACGGTATAAAATATTTCAAACTGAGAAATTCTAACTGGAAAAATAATAAGTAATAAACGACCCACCTGATGTTCCCACTGTTGGGATTAAGTGCTATTTACATCAAGAAAAAAGTCTGAACAAATTTATCTATTAAAATTCAGATTGGTGTATTTCTACATCTTAATTGCCTTCTCATGGAAAAATTACCCATGAACGATGGTTGGTGGTCATGCCTTCTTCTAACGCTTCTTATAAAAATATACGAGATTACTGCAGATGTGGTACCGTGAAGAACTGAAGGAAGACAATGATGTAGAGGCCTCATAACAACCAGGCTTGATCAATCCATCGCCTCTGCTGCTTCTTCACACGCGACCTCATAATGCAAATCTGATAGTTTCCTAATTACAAGAGTTTGGTTTGGAAGCTTTTCCTCATCCATCATACTCACTCTATTTTGCGCCTACTGACTAATAACTCTTTTCAAAATTCGGACAAATATTTAACATGAGAAAAGATCAGTTCACGAGATGCAGTACGAAATGCAGTTGAAGAGTTTATTGTCTTCCGTTCACCTGAAGGCAAAGGTGCATAAATTTTATGATTGCTTATAAAAAAAGTAAAAAAAAAAATACTTCAACTTGTTCGGTAAATATCTATTATAAATACTTGCAATATACACACAACATTTGATGGAACTAACTTTAGATAATCGAAATCTAGAAAAGGTAGTAAAAGGTAGTCTAGTAAAATTTTAGGTAGTCAAACGTTGTGTAAAAGAGATCGTCTATCCAGTTATAAAAAAAAAAGTTATGACTTTCACTCCTTTGTAAGTGCAGTAAATCGCTTGATAACAATTTATTCATATATACGTTACATTATCTTGATATTATGATACTAATCATCGTCTGTTGTTAATGAGTAATAGCAATTAAAAATTTCCTGAACTATCAGATTGTAAAAAAAATCTTACTGCTTCATTCGATAGTAAGATATATCGAGTTGTTATACGATAGAGTAAACCTACGGCCGATGGGACAGTATGGTCATCGAGTGGTGCCCGCGTACCGGCAGACGTAGTGTTGGGAGGCCTCCCACAAGGTAAACCGATGATCTGGTGAAGGTTGTGGCAAGTAGCTGAATGCGGGCAATCCAGCAGTGGACGTCTGTCGGCTGCTGATAATGATGATGATGAGTAAAATATTTTCGTATTCCCTATTATTCCCTATGAGTAAGATATCAACTTGCAAGTACATGATTAATCTTGTATTGCTCTTTTAAGTTAAATTTAACTGGTATTGTATAGTTTGTTTATCGACGATTAACTAACATTTTTCTATGGATTTCTCTTTGTATAAAGCCGTAAAAAAAGAGAGAAAGAGAGAGAAACGTTTAAGCGTGTTTGTTCGCCCAGAACACTGTGGTTCTCATATTTCGGCAGCAGGAATAATAATGCTGATATTGCGACATTACAGATTATAGCATGGCAGGTTGCATAGTTGTAACACCATCAAAATACCAACATATTTGGTTTCATAGGTTTCGTAGGTTTCGAAACAGAACCAAGGATCTCCTAGTTGTCTGTTAGTTATTCAACTACTTTGTGGCATGAGGTCCCAGCGGTATATCTAAACCAATACGACGTGGGGACCTTCAATTAAAGAGCCTACCACCTCATTAAAGTTGTCAACGCAGTCATGACCTCTCAGCTGTTGCGGCTGAAACTAAAATGAAACATATGAAGGACTGAAAAAAAAATTCTAAGATAGCCTAGGGGTTCCGAAGTAGTTCAAAATATTGCTAATCTTAAGTAGCTATAGCAAAGATGAGACGTACCCACTAGAACTCTTTCGGTGATATTCGTTAGTGCATTATCGTCAAATCTCTCGGAATCTCCTAAGAAACATACGTGTACCTTCATGCGTTACTCTTAAGCACGTCTCGGACATGAGCAGGACACACCGCTCGAAGGACTGGTAGCCGATGGGGCACCAAGATTCTCGAATGGCGACCTCGTACCGCAAGACGTAGTATTGGCAGACCCCCCACCAGTAGGTTCGACGATCTGGTGAAGGCTGCGAGAAGCAGCTAGATGCGAGCAGCCTAGGATAGATCATTGTGGGGATTTTTGGGGCAGTCCTATGTCCAGCAGTGGACGTCTGTCGGCTGATAATGATGATGATGACGTCCCGGAGAGAGCGAAAGTGGAGATGCTAGAGAGGATTTTCCTCTCTAGCACCTTCACTTTACTATGACAAATAAGTAACCGCCTCGCTTTGTCATCCACCCCGGGTTCGCTGGACAATGAAGGACCTTCGTATCCCATAAACATGAAAATTCCTATGGTCGGCTGCTACGAGGGGCAGGGATTACCTTAGTCCGTTTCTTATTAGCTGGAGACTACAGCAGTGATCTACCACCAGTAAATCAAATGTGTCATGCTTATTTCATCGTGTAACTTAGTTGTTCCATTATTTATTGATAATTGTCTGTTGTGTATGGTTCTGGTCGTGATCGTCGCCAATGTGGAAGGCACCGTAGGTGTAAGGACGGTGCTGTATCCTCGCTCGATCCCCGGTTCGTGTGATTGTTTTGGAAATAATCGCAGCGGTGCGGTCACGCGTGCGTGATTTTAGAGTAAACAAACGCCCGAGCCCCGCCCGACCCCTGCGCGACCCACGCCCGACCCCCGCACGACCCCAACAACCGAACCAGCCATTTGTCGTGCAGTACGATTTAACTGCTTTCATTCCACTTGACTCATTCATTTCACACAACCAGCCTAGGTAGGTACCACCGCAGCTCCTATTTCTGGCGACATACAGCAGTATGCAAACATTACCGTGTTCCGGTACGAAGGGCGCTATAGCTAGTGAAATTACTGACGTTACGAAACCTCGTGATCATTTTAAAATACCGCTATTGGTAATTGAAAAATAGCTGGAATTATTTAATGCCCCCATCATAGATTATATTTCATGATCATCATCAATCATTTCGCCACATCAAACGCACTTGATCGAAATACGATTTAAACGAAAAAAAAACTCTGGAATACGTACGGCAATAATTAATCTTCTAGTAATAAAATAATAATGGTCTTTCGCAGGACACGGAGTCGATTATCCTTTAACCCTCAACTCGCGACGACTATAAACGTTCAGCAATATTCAGTCATTCATAAAACAACAGCGTATCCTTGAAACCACTTGGCACAATGAATCCATGCACTTGACATCAGAATATATTTACCGTAAAATAATGCAAATTATACGAAAACGCTACACTACTGCCAAGTTTGACCAGCTTCAGATGAAGAGCATCTTACTGATTACTACTGATATTCCGTAAACGAATTGTGATACATATAGCATTATTATAACAGTAGCTTAGGTCTAGACCTAACTACTTTCATGTTGTTTCAGACTATTAAAAAATAAGACTAAAGTTGGCCTGGCTGTAGTAGAAGGCGACTAAAATGGTTTTTTGGTTTGTGGGCTTAGAAGGGCCCTAGTTGCCCACTTAATGAATCCGGAGGTGCTGGAGAAGGTTATGGTACTTTCCCAGACGTGCTTAGGCGTAGTGAAGAGAGGCACCCGTGTGTTTCTTACAAATTACTAAGAATAACCACCGAAAGGCTTTTAGTGCGTACAAGTCCTATACAACCCTGTCTTTTCCCTCAGAAGAATCTTGTGAGGATTTCCGCCTCATCAAAAAAAAAAAGTTCTAGACCTAACCAGGAAAGCAAGAATAAATCTTATAATTATTTTCAACTTTATTTGACTCCGGAAACGCATTTCTAACTGCAATAGAGACAAAGTAAGGCTTCATTTTTCATTTAATACACCGCCATCTAAACAAGTACATAATTATAGTGAAGAATTACTTAGAAACAGACACAAATACTACCTAAGTTACTTGCTAGACTTGGAGCAGATTAAAAAAATATGCATTTCTCACAAAAAGTCTTATTGCTGTTTATTTAAATGTCTGTACTAAATATATAAATATAGTTAGAAGATATATTTATATATATTGCTCTATATTTATTTACATGTATTTACATGTAAATTTAGTTAGAAGATATATACTGCTCTATATTTATTTTCGAGGCCGCTCTCATCCATTAAATACTGATAAATATTGATTGTTTGTAAAGCAATTAAGAGATCGGACCTTTGTAAGTAGAAGGGCTATACGTCGGCGGGTTCATTAACTTGGGTAGCTTGTTATAACAATGCATGTTTCGTTTAAAGTTAATGCATAGCTTTACATTGTATAATTTCTTGCTACTGTATACAAAATTTACATTATATCTGCATTCATATTATTCCTCTCATCATCATCATCATTACGTGCCCTCTTCAAACTGAAGTTTGGCGATCAGATTACTCTCCTATCTTATCTTTTAATCAATCTAATTCTAAGTTAAACTTGTATCTGTATGCAATCGTAATTAGTGCTCTTATTTACCAAATGCCTAGTGTCGGTCGGTGGATATTGTATATCCTCTAAATTTTAGTCTAAAGCCATATTTCGATCTTTACCGGAAGTTCAAGCTCAGTCACGGAACCTACGCTTCTTAAAGTCGCACTGTTTAACCATGCTTAAAAAGTAAGTAATCTCATCTATTAAATATATACCTTTGTTATAGTGGTGGTAGGTTTCTGTGGCCGGAGACCATTTAGGTAGGTACCACCGCAGCTCCTATTTCTGTCACCAAGCAGCATTACTGTGTTCAGCTTGGAAATATGCTGTAGCTGGTGTAGCGACGAGCGCAATGTGGTGCTATGTTTAACATCTTTACCAGCGCCACGTTTTGTCTCTTACCACGAGGTGATCGTCCCGCTCATCTTATCACTGTCTTGAATAAAAAAAATAATATATTACTATTGCTATGAAAATTGTATAAACAAACAAACAATTTTAAGTTTAAACTTTTATATGAATTAAGTTTAATTAATATATTCTTAATATTGTATCATTTGAGCAGATGCTGATAATATCATTGATATACATCGCAGTATATCATCTCGTCCTCATCTTCTCCCTGTATTAAGTCATAAGACGGTTTCCGAAACTGTCGCCCGCTTGCAGTTCACCATAAAACTAAGCATATGCAGCGTTTACGGCGAAGCTTTACGCGACTTCGGATAACTTGCATTTCGCTTGATTAAACTGCTCCCTACCAAGTAACATATCTCAGCTAAACACCATAGGAAGCTGTAGATACGTCGTATGCAAACTGGTACATTAATTTAAATTGGTTTATTTCATGGTTTTCACGAGTGGTACGCGTTCTGATTGGCAGTTAGTCGGTTAAGTTCAGTTTAACGGTCGGCTCGCCTTAAAGCTGACACTTAAACCACTTCGGGCGCTTTAATGCGGTTTTTAGTCGGTTATGGAATTAGCGTTAACTTCTCTTACATTCATATAGTAATTTAATTTTTAATGAACCATGCTAGTTGTATATTTATTGGAGTAATGTAAAAGTGAGATTTCGGCGCGAATTCCCGATTATTCTACGTACGATACACTTCTTATAAAATTATCTCTTTAAAGCGAATGTATACTGTACTGTATTTACGTAGCATAAATCGATTGCATTCCAGCAATGTTTACTTGTTATTTAGTCAAGTAACACCTGCAGAAATGCACAGCCTGTACGGTCTTTATTATAACACATTAGATGACGGTCTCACTAGAATAGTAATTTCACTAAATACAGCCACTTTTTAAACTGGAACCACAGGAATGTTAGCGCGCTACCGCTTGGCGCCGGACTTCTTAAACGGCCTGCAAGATATGTGCTAACAATTAATATATGTATATATACAGTAGCGGTATAATGAGATGAGGCTAAAGTAGAGTGTGTTTAATCGTGTTATATAACAACGGTTTTATATATGTCATCATCATCGTTATCAGTCGAGGTCCACATCTGGACATAAGCCTTCCTCATAGATCTCCAGATCGATCTATCCTGCGCTGCCCGCATCCAGCTGCTTCCTTAATTATATATGTATGTATCTATTATCTTTTACCTTACTAAGAAGGCGACGAAACGTTCACTCGATGGTAAATGATACATCTACACATAACTTTGTTTTTTTTTTTTTTTCATTCAACGAAGCGACAAGACGAGCGGAACGTTCACCTGATGGCGAGTGATACGCCTGCTGGGTCTAGTTAGGGTAACATACACTCCACCACAATGTACTTGTCGCTTTAAAACTGAGATATTAAGTCTCGTTATCCCAGTAATGTTTCCGTACTACCGTTCAACGGTGGAAATAGGAGCTGCGGTGGTACTTTCTTAGACGGTTTCCGGCAACAGTGACCTACCACCGCTTTAATCACACGCGATTTTTATCATTTGCCCCAGCTGCTCAGCATGTAGCTGAGCTGGGCTCCATTTCGGTGCTTGTGTCTATTAATGTTTATTTATATGAAATTTGTAGTGCCTAATAGATTTAAAATTAAAGTAGTAATCATGGTACTTATTATTGACGGAAGTCCTGTTTGGGGAGGGGGTAGTTTAGAGAAAATCATTTTTACCACTTTAATAAATATCTATTATTTCTAAAGGTTAACAAATAACACTGTTAGACTATTATAAAACAGTGGTATTTGAGGTAAAAGGGTTGCAGTTCGCTCTAGTTTCCTTGTTTATGTGAGGTCCAGATTCCCTCGATCCTGTGTGAATTGGGTTATTGGAGAATTTTTCACAAGAACTTAACTCTATAAATAAATTTAACCCAGATATCGTCCCCTGTCCATTTACGGTGTGATCAGTAATATCCGCCTCTGCCAGTTTTGGAAGTCCGATAAGGATCTTTAACTGTCGGATATTTAAAATGTTGCCATTCATTTATAAACAAAAAGTCGTTTATGAGACCTTAAGGTCCTATAAAACTTTTTAATGTTCCTCGAAATTGCCTTCTGAAATGTTAGGCCCTACGTCCTTAGTTATTCATGATCAGATCGGTGGCATAGCTAACGGGCGAATCCGAATACATTACTCGTCGTAAGCCTCTATATGTTAAAAAGTTATAATATGGTTTACCCTTTTTATCTTCATCGTTATATCAATCAGCTTCATTGTCATCAGCTCATATGCTTCCACCGCTTCACATAGACTTCCCACAAATATGCCCACACCCATCCATCTATTAAAGGGCTTTCCAACACTGCCTCTAACGTTATTTTCTAATTAATAAACAGCGCATGTTACGTTCCCACTGCTGGGGTTCTGGGTCTTACAAGGAAAGAATGAAATTATGTTTGAACATAAGACTTTCTTATTAAAGTTATTTTTGAGTAAACTGCAACGAAGTACATTAGTTAAGATCAAAATCTGTTGCCGGTATCGGATTGGTAGTGGAGATAATCTAATATATCTCTCATACGGGTAGCAGTAAAAGTTTAATTTACATCCGTGGTTTTATAGAGCAAGTTATATCTTCCGGCATATATACATATATATATATATATATATATATATATATATATATATAGCGACGAGACTAGAGAGACGTGCACATGATGGTAAGCGATATGCTTACCCAAAACAACGGTCATATACTTTGCATCACATTGTGCTCGTCGCCTTGAAATCTAAGCTATTAAATCTAGTTACCCTAGTAATATCACTAACTACAACTCCCTGTGTGGCTATCAATCTAGACAGTCTCCGACAACAGGAACCCATCACTAGTATATACTACAACATGATTATTTCTTTTACCATATCATGTTACCGTCATCCCAACCGATGGATGTCCACTGTTGGATATAGGTCTTATAATATAATCCACAAGACAAACATACAGCACCCCGTTGCATGTATGACGTCCTAACCGTAAATGTACTGTTGTAATGAATGCATGTGCAATGTCATTATGTTCTATACAAGATTCGAACCCCAAATCGATGGTATGGAAGCCGGTGCTGCGAAATAAATTGCATCAATTAAGCGTTGAGATACAGTGCAAACAATAGGGTAGAATTTATACCGCTACCGGCAGTATATGGTGTGTCCGTCCCAACACAATGGCTAGCCTCTCTCAATTGGAATAATATAATAATAAATAAACTGAACTAATGACGAAAAACCTTAATGGTACATTGGCTAGTGTGTTAGATTTTCTATTGAACGGTTTTCAAATCGAATATCTATTTTTTTTTTAATTCAATAAATCGACGAGAGTAACGAGATCTTTATCTAATGATAGAAGATTTTTTTTTATTCTATGAAACACCATAAACGGAGAGTTCACCTGACAGTAAGTAATACTCCTACCTCAAAACAACGTGGCGCGCTAATTAGGATGGTACATACAGCATCACAATGTTGTCGTCGACTGGAGATATGAATATATTTCGTTTCCAGTCTTCAATCCAAGGCTCGTTATCACAATAATTTAATTAACTACAACTTCCTTCAAAACGGAACACAGTAATGTTCGGCGGCAGGAACAGGACCTGCGTTAGTACCTACCTATGCGGATAGCGGAAATAGAGATTTACTACAAGTATTTCTTATGAGAATGAGTTTACTTTTCCAAATTTAAGAAACTAATAATAGAAGAATAAACTTAAAAGATCATAATAAATATATTAAAGAACGAACATTTTTTATACTCGGATTGCAGTTCATCACCACTTCAACCGATGCACATCCACTGCTGCACAATTGTGATCATTAATTTTAAATTCACAAACTTGTTACTTTAGAAACACGAGACAAAGTAATATCAAGTATATGTATAACAATTCTAAGATAATGGCGGTGGAGGGTAAAAGTAGTGTAGATATATTAATTTATGTCCGCTTTATACGTGCATGTGTGTGCACACATACAAAGTTTGTGCAGACATATAAGGCACCGACCGACAGGTTCTCGAGACTTATTCTGTAAGTTACAACCGTAGATCCAGATAAAGGCTGTACTTACAGTCGTTTAACGGAATATAAGGTTAAACGTGTAATGAAATAAATATAGGATACACTACATTATACTGTTGTTTTGTTAACATTTTAAGTAATCTTAAGGACTTTCCCACTGCAGGCGAGAAAGCGACGAGCTATCGAATATTTTCTCACTTTACATACAGTAGATACAGTGTTAATGAAAGAAATAGATTTGCACTATCTGTTCCCCGCCTGCTTTGCTGAGGAGGAATTTTTAAAATCCATTCTGAGCGACCTCTAAATGACAGTAGTAATAGATCTACTAAATTTTGAGTGTTTACGTCTGATAGTTTCAAAGATCTCATGATGAGTTAATGGATTTCTGGATATCTTTATATATATAGATATGAACGGTCTGTTCACACAGCATCTCGACTCTCGCTCTATTAGTTCTGTAGCAACAACAAGAAGCATTAAATAATAATCGCTGAGATATGTTCGCTTTGTGATCGAAGACATCGCCGAACGGGGAGGATCCTCGCTGAGCGAAAAAGTGACCCGTATCCTTTAGGTACGTAAAGGATAATCGCCCATCACTTACCCACACTCGCTTATATTCTAGCGATAAAACTATCAGAGGTACACACTCGCTATTTGGATTGCTAGCTGTACTCGATTCCTGTTCCTCGCCGTGAGTAGGAAGTGTCTTCATCATCATCTCATAGATGTCTACTGCTCGACATAGGCCTCCCCCAAAGATTCTGTCATCGACCAGGTTGATATTCATATAGGGAAATTTGTGCCATTTCCCACTACGCTGGCCCAATGCGGGCTGGTGCAAACCAGAGCCTCGTTTATTGATTAGCAGAGTGCACCTGCTCTTGGTGAGCTTGCCTTGGATCCCATGAGTTGTTGTGCCGGAACTCTCACACCCCCATTACCTCTGTTTTAGTGGTTATAATAGATTAATATCCTCCAATGATATGACAGCGTACCTTTCCTTTATCATCAAAATTTATATATCTATACTGTAGATGATGGAGGGATGGTTTACTTATCATCCAGATCGATACGTCTAGAGATATATGCTTGGTATAATTTCCGGTCAGACGGTAGTTAAATTTACCTTTGGTGAACCGCTTGTTTCATAAAATGTGCCTGGTTCAATCCAGGACCATGTCAGTTTGGATGATGATAAGATTTTTCATTATATTACTTTCTCTCACAAGGATGTTAGAAGAAAACTCTTTTAGGGTTAAGTTTACCTATGTCCCATCTGACTAGGTACTAGTCTAATACTGTGAATTGATCGCCGTAATAGCTCTCTCTGTCTCTTGACTGAATTTTGATACATTTCAGAGCCCTGACTGAGTATTCTGGGCGCTCACGCTTTATCATTTTCATCTGTATTACTCAATAAATATCTTAGGATATTAAGTAACAACGGAAGCAACTATTTTACTGGTGGTAAGTCCCTGTTGCCAGAAACCGTCTAGGTAGGTATCATCGCAACTCCTATTCCTGCCGCCAAACAGTAGTGTGCAAACATTGCTGTTCCGGTTTGAAGGCCGATGCAACTAGTGAAGTTACTGAAGTGTCGAGATGTATTATCTCACAGTGACGAGCGAAATGTCGTGCTGTGTATAATATCCTAATTAGTGCAACGTTGTTACGAACAGGCGTGTTACTTAACAATAGGTGAAGTTGGGACTCGTCTTATCACTTCGGGAAGTAAGAAAAATATAAAAAAATACAGCTTAGTTATTGCTCCCACAGCTGGGACTGAGAACCATCATAGTCTATATACGATATGACAATCAGGCCTCGCACTATGTTTACCTCAATAGATGGTCTACCAGTTAACATGTATTCGTACCATATTGTACCTTTTATCTTCCGTGTATGACCATTTTATTATAGTATTATACCACATATATATTAAATACCGCCATTTTCCCTCAGATCTCTAACTATATCTGCGATAATGTTTCTTAGTACTTTAGATACATACAAATGTGCTGAACAACAGTGTTGTGTGGGTATCCAAAAAAATGTATTAGTGATACACGTATTAATTATAACAGCCGCGATTATGCTTACGGCGGTTTTGTGTGACAGTCTCCGGCGTGCCGGCACTGACTTGGCCGGGCTCGCATGCAGATCGGAACATTGTTTAGAACATCCGACAAGTGTTCGCACCGTTGCCGTCCGCCAACATTCTCAAGCGTGTTTATAGATACTCTCAAACATTTGCCCCGTTTTATGTAAATCATGTGCCCAGTTACACATGTATTATTAAACATAATTGTCAGTTATTTGAGAAACATCGTCTAATATTACTAATAGGACAATCGAAGAAAATTGTGGAAACATATGTTGTTGTATTAAATTATAGGGAAACATTGTAAAACAATCGTATCATTTAGTTCAAACACTCCTTACTTACAAAACATTCCAATTATTGATAGTGGATGGTGCCCTGCTACTGACACTTAACCCTGGCTTTAACGTCGTCTCAACTAACCACTTTAGCATTACTTTAACCCTCCACAGTAACTTAGAAAAGTGTCATCAAAAATACCATGTTCAGAACCGAAGTATACACATTATCGTATACTTCTTAACTTGTGCGGAACTGTGGTAAGAATAATGATGACTTGTTCGACGAATGATAATCTTATTCATAAGGTATTTACAAAAAAAATCGACAAGGTCAGCGATTGATCACAATCCCACCTGATGTTAAGTGGTGACGTCTGTGGTGGTAAGGCACACAGACTTTTCTTAAAGGTCGTATTTGGACGGGAACATCGACACCTGCAAATTATTCCGCAGCTTCTTTGCTGTTCTCCTGAAGAACCAGGAGCTGAATCGCTTTGTTCGCAAATAAGGGATGTCCGTAACATAAGGATCGAGATCGCCATGCGTGTCGTGTAATTCCATCGCACACTCCCTAAAATGTATCTTATAGAACACCACGACTCTGGCCACCATTCGCCTGTGTCCAAGACTTTGAAGCCCAGTAATGACAAGTACTTGATCACCGATAAGCCACATGCTCATTTATATTGCATTACCTTCATTGTCACCTGTGATTTCCACCACATCGTCGATCCACTTCGCAGGCGGTCCCGCTGACAATCGATTCGGAAGGCCTATCTTCAGCAGTGAACAACAGTTGGCTGAAATAATGATGATTAATATATAACTTAATTCCTTGTTAATACTTTCTTTACTATTTATCCGAGGAGATCATTCCCCTGATAAACAAAAAAAATATTTCGGTGCTACAGAATTTAAATTCCACTCACTGGGTTCATTTATAATTTTTTCTCTCACCTTCTTTTGTGGGTTGCGAATGGCCATTAGTGACCATGATGGCATACCATAGTGTTTTTATGAGTTCTCCATCGGAACTGTAAATAAAGGGAAACGGGAAGTGTTAATGCAATGGGTGGTACATCTGTGGAAGTGACCAGAGAGACTACTCTTATATAAATGAAGTGCAAGGCGACTTCGGACTAGACCAAGCGAAGATGCAAGTTCTTTATCTCGTGCTTCTTCCCTGATATTATTCTTCAGGGGTTTATTTTTATTATTCCATTTCTAATTTACATCATTTACGTTTGTTCTTACAATACTTATATCTGTGCTTCTATTGAAATATATCTTTGGGGGAGACTTTTGTCCAGCTGCGGACGTCAATCAGCTGATGATGATGATGCTTCTTTTGTCTACGATTACTTACGCTACATATTTTTAAACCACATTTGATAAAGTTATTTCTAACTAATCTATTTTCTATTAGCTTTGAGTATACTATATATATTCTTAACTCTGTCTCCTGCTGAAAATCATATTTTAAATTTCTATGTATGAAAGATGCAGATTGATTAGCAACTACTGGGAAGGTATAGCTGAATTTAGGCCTAAGCGATTAACCTAAGCCTGGGCGATGAGACAAGCGAGTAGTCCACCTGGTAGTAAAAGATAAGCCTGCCCAAAGTGGCGTTAAGTAGAATGATACACATAGCACCACATTTATTTATCGCCTTCACACATAAGATGTTAAGTCTCATTACCCCGGTAATTTCACTAGCTACGACTCCCTTCAATCCGAAACACAGTAATGTTTGACGGCAAAATAGGAGCTGCAGTGGTAACCACATAAACAGTCTCCGGCAACAAAGTGTTACGATCAATATTACTTCAGGGTATAAGATTATGGAGGGGAAATCAAATCAAATCAAATCCCCCCCCTCCCATATGAGCCTTTACGAACGACGGCCCCCGATGCCCGGCGATACATGCAGCGCAGGACCGATCGATGTGAAGATCTTTCGGAAAGCGTATGTCCAGCATTGGACGTCTATTACCTGATGATGTTGATGATAAGATTATAAACTAGAATTTTCTATAACTCCATGTTGGAGCTGTATAAATATTAACAGTTATATAAGACCGGGTTGGAGACTATAGTCCCCATTGATTCACGATACGCGAGGTCGCTCGTAAAACGTGGAGCGTTAAAAAGTTTCGCTCTGAACCTCCCGGCACAAAGAGAGTCGTAAATTATGCGTCTGACGCCATATTTTAACGACATCTCGGAAGCCGTTATAGATATCCGGATTCATATGGGATTAGAGATAGGTATTACTTAGCCGGCTAAGTATCTAAAGTTTACACTGTTCTTTATTTAATAGTGTGCGTTATACTGTGAAACTTTTACTGGTCAACGTTTTGGGTGTTCAGTAATATCTAATTATATCACAGTTATGATTAACAACCCCGCACCCCTTTTGGAGGTAACATTTCGTAAAATCCGTTCTTAGCTTACCTATACTCGGTAAAAGAAATCCTACCAATTTTTAAGTCCCCAGACCTTACAGTGCCAGATATAGTGATGAGTCTTTACATAGGTGGAAATCTCTTATGTACAAGATAAATAGATCATTTATATATTTCTTGAAACATTTTGAATTAATGTACAGTGCTTAACTGTACATTAAAAATAAAAAAACGTTAAGAGCCTTTTAATTAAGTTTCTAGTAGTAGAAAGTAGTAAATTTTTTCTTATGCATCGGACAGACGATTTCGATTTAATAAATGGTGTACAATGGGCGGAACAAGTCGCTTCCGTTTTATAATTGCCATTTATCTAGTTACTTCTACGGACAATGGCAGGGTTAAATGCGAACTCGATTCGTGACAATATTTTAACCGCGTTAACCGACGATTAACTGTGTATGGTTAATTACGTAGCTGTAAATAAAAAAACATGTATTTTAATGTATATATTTAATATGACTTCTTTGCTCAATCATAATTTGATATAAATTAATAGTAACGAATGGCCGCACCCTCTTATCTTGTGAGAGTATACACCTGTTCCAGCATTGAGAACTAATAGGGCTGTTTATTATTATGATATTTTGCTAAGTGATTTATCACATTAAGCTATTTTCCCTCGACATACATATGCTTGGATGTTTTATGTTAATTTTAAAAAAATATTCGACGTATTTGTTTTAATAGTAATTCTATTCCATTTAATACTTCGTATAACATTGAAATTATTGCATAAATTATGTACCACTTTGCATTCTCAGTTAACACGCTTTCGAACGATTTGATTAGAAAAAAATCTACTACTAAGTATGAGGGTGCCTTTTTTTTTTCTTATATGTCGGAGTTTATTCAATTGTTGTTCATACATGACACAAACTACTTATAGCATGTTTCGATGAAACGGCGAGACGAGAAAGACATTCACCTTAGTAATACATTACTGCAATACACAATAAGTAATACGTCTACCCATAACGTCGAGTTAGGATAATACACACTGCACCACACTGTCGCTTTAAAAGTCTCGTTACCCCAGTAATGAATCCACACTACCGTTCGGCGGAAATAGGAGCAGCGGTGGTAACTACCGAAATGGTAACCGCAACAGAGACCTACCTACTGTGGACTGTAACTTCAATGAAACGGGTATACTATTACCCGGTGGGAGGACTTGGACTGTCTGGGTGAGTACCACCACCAATTCTAACCGCAAAACGTTAGTGTGCCGTTACAATATTCCGGTTCGATTGGAATATGTACATAAATAACTTTCGTAGTAAGTTAACAAGGATCTTGTCTCAGTGCGAAGGTCACACCGTGCTGTTGTGTAAATATCTTAATATTATAAATTACAGCGTCGCTTCATCATCATTATCATTTAAAGGGATGCACTGCTTCTACTGGATATACGAGTATGAATGCGTTGCTAAGTAAATGTTTTTTTTTAAATTTACAATGTTAAAGTTTTACACTTGGACCATTCTACGGCGCTTTAAATGTAAAGACTTGTCAAGTATACATAAATAATCTGAATACAGTTAATTTATACGTGTTTAAGAGACTAAATACATTCTTGAATACACTGGTGATGACCCCCCATAACGGTATCCTCGTATGTCCGTAATATCCGTAAACGTATGTTAACTTCTCATATTAACAGGTATTTAATAGAACAATTATATATATTTAACTATAAGTTATATATGTAACTCTCTAAGTTAGCGAACGATGAATAATGTTATGAACAATAAAAACAGTAAAGAAAATGTATCGAGTTTCAACCGACGAAAAGTAGAAGTATTCAATAAGTAGTGTATATATGTTTTTGTTCTTTGTGTAGATTTTGAACATTTTTACAATTTCTATAATTATTTTGTTTAACAAAAATAAATATAACTGAGGGTATGAAAAATTTCCGTCGCGCGTCCAAAAATGATGAAGTGCTGATATGTTGACAATTGGAATATATCAATTCTCTTATGGGAGCTAATTAAGTCGACGGGCAGAGTATAAAAAAAAACACCGACCACGTTCAAATCCCGTGTCCCAAGGCTTCCGGTAAGCCGCTGCAGTACGGAGATAGAGGAGCTTACTAGTGGAAAATCTCTATTGCCAGACCGCTGGTAGGTACCACCGCATCTCCTATTTCTGTCGTCAAACTACCTGTAATCTTTGCTTGGAAATAACTACACAATACTTTTGTTGTTGTTGAGAATCCTTGCTGCCGAATAAATTTGTCTAACTGCAGCGTCTTTCAAATCGGAACAAAGTAAGCATTCGCACACCGCTGCACACAGCTTCAATGATCGCCACTTTGAAACATCTTAAACGTTGTCTTTACATTAAATAGCTTCAATTATAGCAAATTAGCAACAGAGTTAACTAATAATTAGTGTTATTACACCACATTATAATATATCAAGGCGGCCGCTGAAAAAATTGAGCCGAAGGTATTTAATGTGTTTTTTTTTTTTTTGATTCCAGTAAAACACTGTTGAACAATTAAGGTTCATTGGGGATATAATGTTGTGTGGCGACGTAAATACAACTAGACACCGAGCAGACATTCACCTGCTGATGGCATTTTTCTTAATTAACAAAAACCTACTTAAAAATTACTGTACTGCAATTAAACCTTATCTGTATTCTTTATAACTGAGAGAATGCCACATTAATACACTATAACACGGTATAAAAAATTCACACAAAAGGGGATATTGAGATGAAATAGATCTTCATGTTTATATATAGCAAAATTTAAGAAGATATATACGTAGGTAATATATGTATGTGAAATGAGAATGTGAACAACTGACATGACATCAGATAGTATTCCAAGTCCTTTGGTTTAGCCAGCAGACAGCATAGTCATCTTTATTTGTTTAAAAAATATTATATAAACATACTTTATTTGGTTTTCATCATCAGCTGATAGCCGTCCACCGCTGAACATAAGCTTCTCCCCAAAGATCTCCACATACAGTCAACAAGGCCTCTGGTACCGCTGGACACTAGGGGCTGTCGTATATAGTGGTGCAGATGGGCAGATTTGGCTCATTTCCCACAACGCTGGCACTATAAGGCTTGGCGGGAGCCAGAGCCTCGTTTGATTAGCAAGGTGCACCACGAGCACGTGAGGTTGGCTTTTGTCCTGCGAATTGTTGTGGGGGACCAATTAAAAGATAGTGTGGTCACATTTATTTATTTTATTCTATGAAGAGACGAAACGAGCGATACGTTCAACTGATGGTAAGTGGTACGCATGCCCATAACAACGTGGCACTAGGCACGATGGCATACACAGCACCACACTGTGCTAGTCCTCTTGGGACACAAGATGTTGGGTCTCATTACCACGGTAATTAGACTAGCTACGGTGCTCTTAAAACCAAAACACAGTAATAAACAACTTAGGTCATAACTCTAATCAGTATTCGAACTTCTTTTGATACAACACAGCAAGTGGTCTTTTGGTAATAAAATAAAAATGATTTTCTCCCACAATTTAACAATTAAAAAATAGGTTATGACATTTATTTATTATAATTTTTTTTTATTCTATAAATCAACAAAAGGAGCGGGAGATGATGGTAAGCGAAAGGCTAGCTAGTATGCACCACATTGCGCTCGTAGCCTTAAGACGAGATGTTAACACTTGTTACCTTAGCAATTACATTAGCTACAGCGTCCTTTAAACCGGAACATAGTGGAACAAGAGTTGCGGTAGTATCTTTTATTTTTCGGCGGGGAAAACTTCTTAAAAGATACCTTGCTTCTGGGGGGAAGAGAAGGTTATGTGGGGCTTCTATCCACTAAAACCCCTTCAGTGCTCTCCCACAGTGTATTAGGAGGGGCCGTGGGATCTTCTACAGAATGAACCGGTGCCCCCTGTACTCTGGCTAAAACATCCCACGAAAGAGCAAAGCCTTCTTTAGCACCCACGCTGTGCAGGGTCGGCGCCCCCTCTTGGAGAGGGTTCCCGTGGTGTATCTGGCGGCGCATCTCGTATTCCGACGCGTCGCCACGTAGGGATTTTCTGTCGGGAGGGGTGCTTCACATCCCGCCCCGAGGCGGGCCCGTTCGATCCGGGCGCCGATCGAGGGTTGCGGGAGAACTGCTCGATGTTATCTCGTGACCCCTGTGCATTCTTTCGGAAGTGATTGGAATACCTTGTGAAGCTTTTTAGTCGGTTGGAATCTGACACTACCTCGTTAGCGGCCCTCGATGCCGGGGGTGTGCGTTTGTTAGCATTTTGTTACACACTTTAATAAAAAATATAAAAAAGCCCACGCTGTACTACGGTAAATACAATACAAGATCACCATGCATTTGCCGTCCTCCTAAGTCTCATTAGGACCTCTGAGGGCCACCACCCTCAAAGTCCACGAACCTGAGGCCCCTTTTAGTCGCTTTGTGCGACAGGCAGGGAATACCTTAGCCCTATTCATAATAGCCCGAGAGGTAGCTACCTGACGGTCTCCGGCAATAGGTACCGGTGACACAATACAATGAACGATTTAAATTGCATAGAGGTTTTACGTTGTCAAAGTAAAGAATAACATTATTAACATTAAATAAAATCTAAATGTTCAATAACCTTGAGGTGCGAACAATGGATATTGATTTATTAAGGAAACACTTCCAATCCAATTAGTAATACGAATATACGAATTATAGATAATTACTATATGTTTACTGTTCATGCTTAAACCCCTTCAACTACTGCAATATTAAAGGGAAATTTAACGTCAAATCTCCGATTAGGAGTAGGCACTAATTATAGTAATTAAGTTATAATGTTAAAACGTTATTTACGATTTGAACACTTTGAAATTTTTGTATATACTAGCTGTTCCCCGTCCGCTTTCTTTAATACCCCTGCAATGCCTTTCAATGGTTACAATCCTTAAAATTCTTAGGTCAGTTATACTCCAGCGAAGGAATATTCCTACCAAATTTCAAGTCTAGGCCGTATGGTCCAGAGATATCATGATGAATTTCTACATAAGTGGAAATCTCTTATATATACATTAGTTGTTCCCCGCCCGCTTCGCTAGTCGTAATATAAAATTCTCTGAAATATGCCCGCATCTAATGATTTCTCCGCACCGACACCAGATCTTCACTCAACCTCGACATACACACATATATCTATATAAGTAGCATATATTCAGAGTTGCGTTGGGTCATCACATCTCGGAAACTATTAGACGTAAACACTCAAAATTTGGTAGAGGTATTGCTTCTGCCATTTACATGTCAGCTGAGAATGGATTTTACAAAATTCCTTCCCCAAACGTTTTTGAGGGAGGGTGTTACGGCGAGCAACGATAAAGAGAAACCTAGACTATATATATAAATATATAGACTAACTATTCGTCCACTTTGCTGGTACTAATATAAAATTAGACATGAAATTTATCTGAAATATTCTTTGTGAGCAACTGCAACAGCAACCGTTACTATAGCAACCGCATTAAACGAAATGAACATATTTATAAAAGTTAATTAGAAATGAAATGATGAAGGATCTATGAAATTCAAAAAATAGATAGCCTATAACCATCTGGAAATTATTCCGCGTCAAATGGTCATTTCCCCATATATATTTAAAATATAGATAGATATTCCCTGAAGGTTATTGTTGATAATCGTTTGACCGGTTGACTTGATTGGGCTTCCCGACCTGGTGTTCAGGACATAAACTTTTATATTGAGAATTCATAATTGAAAATAAAAAGGTGGGTTTAAATATCCCTGAATACCTTCAAGCACAATCTGGTGTATATATCAACCTGAATAACGTTGTGATAGCAGCATGAACAGTTTGAGATGGTGGGCATCTACCATCTAAATTCTACCACCACTTACATTCACGGAAACTGAATGCTGTTTCAAAGCAAGCGAATAACGGCCACTGCTTTCTGATTATATAATAGTCTATATATATTTACATAACTTGACTCCGCTTAAGTAACAAACATCAACATATGTTAATATAAGATAATATGTAAAGTAGGTACTTAAGTTTTTTACACTTATTCGCCAAGTTAAACGTATTTGTTTTTACAAAGCCTATGTTTGACGGAACGTATCCAAATACTTGTTTCTTTCGCTGTGAATTGATACCAGGTATTGTTACTGAGTACTGGTGTATCTGTTGCGGTAGATCGTTTAAATATCAGCATTTATATCTGATGGAAATAATTATATTCAAGTAGTATTGTGACATTTCATTTTTTTATTTTTGGTGGTTTCTGTACCTGCTGCGATTTTTTAAGCAGCAACCTTGATAACTGTCTACTCAGGATTGGCTTCTTTTAACGTGTCTCATGTTTTTATTTTATCTTTAGCGGGTTCTGCGAGTACCTTCTGCAATTTTTTAAGCAGCAACCTTGATAACTGTCGACTCAGGATTGGCTTCTTTTAACGTGTCTCATGTTTTTATTTTATCTTTAGCGGGTTCTGCGAGTACCTTCTGCAATTTTTTAAGCAGCAACCTTGATAACTGTCGACTCAGGATTGGCTTCTTTTAACGTGTCTCATGTTTTTATTTTATCTTTAGCGGGTTCTGCGAGTACCTTCTGCAATTTTTTAAGCAGCAACCTTGATAACTGTCGACTCAGGTTTGGCTTCTTTTAACGTGTCTCATGTTTTTATTTTATCTTTAGCGGGTTCTGCGAGTACCTTCTGCAATTTTTTAAGCAGCAACCTTGATAACTGTCGACTCAGGATTGGCTTCTTTTAACGTGTCTCATGTTTTTATTTTATCTTTAGCGGGTTCTGCGAGTACCTTCTGCAATTTTTTAAGCAGCAACCTTGATAACTGTCGACTCAGGATTGGCTTCTTTTAACGTGTCTCATGTTTTTATTTTATCTTTAGCGGGTTCTGCGAGTACCTTCTGCAATTTTTTAAGCAGCAACCTTGATAACTGTCGACTCAGGATTGGCTTCTTTTAACGTGTCTCATGTTTTTATTTTATCTTTAGCGGGTTCTGCGAGTACCTTCGGCAATTTTTTAAGCAGCAACCTTGATAACTGTCGACTCAGGTTTGGCTTCTTTTAACGTGTCTCATGTTTTTATTTTACCTTTAGCGGGTTCTGCGAGTACTTTCTGCAATTTTTTAAGCAGCAACCTTGATAACTGTCGACTCAGGATTGGCTTCTTTTAACGTGTCTCATGTTTTTATTTTACCTTTAGCGGGTTCTGCGAGTACCTTCTGCAATTTTTTAAGCAGCAACCTTGATAACTGTCGACTCAGGTTTGGCTTCATTTAATGTGTCTCATGTTTTTATTTTATCTTTAGCGGGTTCTGCGAGTACCTTCTGCAATTTTTTAAGCAGCAACCTTGATAACGTCCACTCAGGTTTGGCTTCATTTAACATGTCTCATGTTTTTATTTTATCTTTAGCGGGTTCTGCGAGTATCTTTTGCAAATTTTTAAGCAGCAACCTTGATAACTGTCGACTCAGGATTGGCTTCATTTAACGTGTCTCATGTTTTTTGTCGTCGTCCTCCATTTTTGTACGTGGATAGTTGATAATTGAGTCATTTGTTTTGGCTGCAGTTCTTGCTACACCCAGACACTTGTAACTAACTGATCTACTCTGTGTTCATATTCCATTCCTGCTAGAGTGAAACTGAAAATTGTGACGTTGTAGCTGATGAATAATAGAACAACGATACTTGATGCATTGCAAAGCGACGCGCGCAAAGCGGTGCAGTGTATGTCATCCTAACTGGGAGTCGTTGTTGTAACATTGGGTGAACGTCCTGTCCGTGTGTTAAATAATATTTTTGATAAATTTTATAATATAAATGATATGTTAAGTTTGGACCTGGCAACAGCTCGATCAATCTCCAATGGTGCTGTGATGAATCATATGTCGCGTATTTCTCCAATCGACGCTTATGATCACGAAAGTTCGTTTCGAAAGATGCTGAGATATTTCTCACAAATGATGTAACGTATTTCAAGCCTTATATATATATATATATATATATATACATATATATATATATATACATATATATATATATACATATATATATATATATATATATATATATATATATATTTATGTAGGTATCACCGCAGTTCTTATTTCTGCTGCTAAACAGTATTGTGCAGACATGACTGTGTTCCGATTTGTAGGATGTTATGTCTAGTTCAGTTACTGCGGTAATGAGACTTTACATCTTATGTCTCAAGGCGACAAGTACAATGTCGTGCTGTTTATATCATCGTAGCTTGTTATGGGAACGCGTGTCACTTACCATCAGCTAAACTGGTCATCATCATCAGCGAATAGACGTCCACTGCCGGACATAGGATTCTCCCTTACATCTCCACGTAGATCAGCCATGCCCGCAGCTAGTGGTTTCTCGGGACCGTCACCAGATCTTCGCTCAATCTCGACATACACACATCTATATAAGTAGCATATATTCAGAGATGCATAGGGTCATCACAACACCTCCGAATCTATTAGATGTAACCACTCAAAATTTGGTAGAGGTATTGCTTCTGCCATTTGGAGGTCATGTAAAAATGGATTTTTCATACTTTCTTCTTTAAACGAATATGCGCGGGAGTTACGGCCAGCAACGCGAACAAGGAACATAGAATATATATATATATACTATTACCCAGCTTTGCTGGTCATAATATAAAATTAGACATGGAATTTATTTGAAATGTTCTTTGAGAGCAACCGCAACCGCAACTGCTATTTATAGCAACTGTTACTATAGCAACCGCATAAATAACACAAAATTAAAATATTTACAAAGGTTAATTAGATTTGAAAATCATTTTACGTCTAACCTTCATCAGAAATATCTATGAAATTCAAACAATAAATAACCTATAACCATCTACAAATCATTCCGTGTCGAATGCTCATGTTGCCGTGTCGATACGTTCACTAGTTTTCACGTGATTGGATATTTATATCCTCGTGACACGTGTGCGTGAGCGTTTTTAAGAATTGCCTAATATGATTATACACGACAAAGTGTATATCATTTTTCGACGGTACCTGGATGTAATATAACACCGATTACCGGACCGCGATGACGCTAACACAACGGTTAACCAGATTACAGGATCCGCCGTTCAAATTTTGAACTTCATTTCGTCCGTTTTTCATTTTTAAGTTATTTCAAGTTGAGTTTTTTTTTTTTTTTTTCAATCGTATAGAGAGCTGCCCGCGCACTAATCGCTCTGACACGCCGCCCGAGCACCGACTTGTGTTGCAACTCTAGTACACTTATACGCGAACGAAAAAAAGTCGATACGGGGACCGAACTCCATTAATTTATTATTAACGGCTGTCGCGTGCGAATATTTAGTACGCTGTACTAACACTGGAACTGTAACGTAAACTTATTAAACAGAAATGTATTTATAACAGATGAAAGAGGTCATAATTTTATTGCAGTGCAACGGAAGATCTGCAAAAACACTGATATGGATGAGCACATGACTTATTTAATTATACTGGTGACAGGTGTTTGTTGCCGGAGACTGTCTAGGTAGGTACAGCGCCTATTTCTACCGCTAAATAGTACTATAGAAACATAAATGTGAAGAGTGCTGTACATAGTTTAATTACTAGGATAATAAGACTTAAAATCTTGTCTCAAGCAATGAACGCAATTTGATGCAGTATATATCCTCACTGGTCCCAAGTTATGGACGGGCGTATCATTTACCATTAGGTAAACGTTCCGCTCGTCTCGTCGTTTAATTGTATAAAAAAAAAATCATCTATTTTAGCTTGATAAGTGAATTAAAATACAATGAAGGAATAATTGGACGTTAATATTGACTTTATACAATTCTCACAACTACAAATACAACTCCTCGGCTGCGTTCGTCTGGATGTCGTTAAATTTTATATTATAGCGTTAATTGGATTAATGAAAAAAACTTGAAGCAAAGTAGCAAAGTAGCAAAGCCGGTGGTGGCGAGTACGGCCCTGTGCGAGCTGGTTTGCAACATTGTTGCTGTGGAGTAATTGTTTTATTAGTTTCTTTCGCTCGCGCAACCGTACGATCCGGTCTGATGTGCCGCCGCGCTGCATTGGCCCAGTGACCGACATCGTCCGCTGGCGCGTCTGACCATTGACGTCTTATTTCACACACACACACATATATTTATCTTCTATCATAACCAATTTCTACTGATGATAAGTCTCTGTTACTGGAGACTATCTATGTACCACCGCAGCTCTGATTTCCACCGCCAAACAGTACTGTGCAAACATTACTTTATTATACATACTCACATATCGTCAGTCGGAATATAACAATGCTTTAATATAGGTAGTTACAATACAGAGGTGGTAGTTAAAAAAAACCACCATTATTAAACTATATAAACATAACGTGTGGCCTCGGAATCGACCTAGGAACACCTGTGTTACAAGGCAATCGGTAAAGCACTAAGTATAGCACTATTCTGTAGTAGTAGAAGCACACAAATACGTATATTTAATACTGAGGAGATTAAGGTAATGCTTATTGTGAAATGATGATGATGCACAATTTATCCTTTTGTTTATGATGCAGTAATTATATACTTTATGGTATCGTAAAGTTAGATTTGATTTTTTAATATAAGTTTCGATTGCGTACAGTACAAGTAACTAATGTTAAAGACAATATAATTACAAGATTTATTAATGCGATTGTGATTTTGTAATCCGTATAGTCAAATTAATAATATAGGACAGTTAAAACAATCAAAATTAAAAAAAAATAATAATTAAAAAATGTATTAAACATTAAGGCCAATGTTGGTTAAGAGGACTGTAATAATGTAAAGACTAATTACGAAGAAACGAATAAAACATCTTGAAAACGGTCGCTTTAACTTCCAGACAATTATCAATTGTTAATCTAGAAGTGACTAAACAATTTTACTTTCGATATTCAATTCGATAACCTACAAAAAAAAAGAGTTAACGTTATTTTGAAATTCGGTTAAAGTCCATCGAAAATGAAGTCAACTAACTTTCGCATAGAACTACTTAACAAACAAATTAATTTAAATAAAACTTGGTTCTATATAAAATATAAATATTCAAAAAAGAGTTTATATATTAAACTTCACTTATATACTGAAAGAAACACTATTTATTAGTTAAACACAAGTAAATACCATTGAAAGGGTGATAGTAGTTCCATGATATTTATTCCTTTCATACGATGTGAGGTCTCTTGTCATATCTACTGCTTATAAGAGTGACGAAAGGAATCCTTCCACCATTCAAATTCTATAACATGTGCAACAGGAGAGGAACCAAGAACCTCCAAGTCACTAAGCAAGCAGTCAACCACGCCACAATGGCTGCTTATGTTATTACATGCAAGTTACATCTATAACATCAGCTGATGGAAGTTACAAGTACAATACGTTATGCTCATCTCCAGATCGTTGATAATGTGAAAAACCGATTGTAGGTTACCTGCCGATAGTATCAGCGCCCTAGTTATGATGATAAACGCTGCACCACATAAAATATTATGTCTCGTTAACCCAGTAATTTCAAATCGGAACACGGTAATGTTCGCACAGTACTGTTCGGCAGCAGAAATAGGCGGAGCGGTGGAACCTACTTAGACGGTCTCCAGCAACAGTGGTATACCATCAGTTATGATAAGCATCGTCTTACTACAATGTGACTGGATCATATTAAAAATATGTCACTTCCAGCGATGTCACAATGTAAGGTTCCGCGGCAATATGCAAATGTCAGCGACAAAAAGCAACTGACACCCTACTAGTTAAAAGTCAAAATAAAACCCTTTAAAACAATTATTGTGAATACATTTATAGTACTTAAATGTCAATAAAAAGTACTGTACCTCTGCAGATGGTAGGTCTCTATAGCCGGGAGATAGGGAGGAGGATGGAAAGGTAGGTACCACCGCATTTCCTATTTCTGCCACCAGTATACACAGTACGCAGACATTACTGTGTTCCGGTTTGAACTGCGTCCTCTACCTTAAACGCGCCTTCGAGATCGCTGGTGGTCAGGATAGCGATCCTCATCTCCTAAACATTCCTGAAGAGAACAATGGCTGGACGTGGTCTCCCGCATAAGGCAGCACTGGCGAGGGTGACAGAAACTGCATAAAACAGACCCCGGGTTGGCTATCCCAGCATACCGTTACAGAAGCCGCGTTTGAGTTCCGAACGGTTCCTTTAACTCCTCCGAACGCTGAAGATCATCACCGAGGGAAGTTTAGTGGGTAAAAATCTTCTCATAACTCTGACTTTCTCCCAGAAGACAGAATATCTTTTCGAAGATTTCTTCCCTAAAACCAAAACAAAGGCAATTGATGTGTCCTGCTGTCATGCTTTGAATTATTGTTACATTGCAGTAATATCATTCAGTTAGATAAATAACACCTTGTTACGACTATACTCATAACTTTTAATCAATCAACAGTGAAATACTATATAACAGTTAACTACAATTTTCTTAAAATAATGTAATTCCAACTATTCTCGCTTCTTTGTAGTTGATTCTCGAATGACTCGAAACCGACCCCCGCGAAACATTCCGCTATTTATTCAGTATTGCCATATTCGTAATGTTGCCAATTTATAATTAGCGAAGATGTTACCAACACAAAATACAATATATTTTATTATCTTTATATATATATATAATGAGATAGGTTTGTTTGTTCGGTCATCACGTGAAAACTAGTGGACGTATCGTCGTGGAAATACGACCATTCGTCTCGGAGTGATTTGTAGATGTTTACAGGCTATTTATTTTTAAATTTGATAGATCCCTTATCATTTCTAATTAACTATTACAACCATTTACATTTCGTATTATTTATACGGTTGCTATGGTAACGGTTGCTGTTGCGGTTGCTCTGAAGAAAATGTCAAATAAATTTCTTGCGTGTATTTTATAACGCTGATATGAGAATACTTAATATGCTCTTGAAATTTTTAATGATTAATAATTAATATCTATTTCTTTTTTATTAAAAGGATCATTTATTTTCTTGTTTACTCAAAAACGGTTGAACAGATTATCTCTGCGTTAACCATGTGCTACATCGAGATGCCGCTTGTATGTGTTATGCTTCTCCGTACTTACTCTACCTTGATTATACCTTTTGAGTAGTTAACAGACGTGCAAAGTTTTTATACTATTGCCATTAACGTTTGGATAATTTCAGTAAAGTAACTAAAAGCAATTTATGACCATATAGGGACTAAAATGTCTTTGATTTGTCAATTCACATTATTAAACTAGCAAACGCATACATTAAAATACTAAGTTTAGTCACTCCTTAGTAATATGCTAAAATATATTAACTATAAATAAAAATATAATAATAAAATGTACTAGTACTCTAGTTGATAAATTTAGACATAATATTACATATATTATATGTTTCTACTATCAAACTTCGTATCGTGGTCGCCATTTGCTCGTCAGTAAACACATTAATACAAATATTTTATAGTACCAGGTCTAGAAACCAGTATTCAAAATACTTCAAGTATTTCCAATACTCCAGGCAAAACTGGCAAATAAAACCTTATTGAAATAACGCAGAAAACAACGATATTAAACGAAAATACTTCATGGTACTTGTACTTTGATTTTCTCAACTTTAATTGAAGTATTATGTAATAAAATATGTTATAAATAAATGTTTTATGTTATTTACTCCTTTGGTGTATATTACAATATTACAAGCAATGTTGATGGCAGAGTATAAGCATAAAAAAGCTGTGTACAATATAGATAAAATTCTTAAATAATTGTCTTGTAAATAAAATACATTAAAGTATCAGATCTATATATTTATAAGGGCACCTGATGCGAGTATTTAGTAGGAAATACTTGGTATTAAAACCAGTTCACATGTATACGGCTCATAAAGCGTTTGCTGTTAATAACTGACGAAACTAATTCTGCTGTATTTTTTATGTTTATCTCCACAGTGCTATTAAATATAATAAAAAATGTTTTATAGCAAAAAAATATTTTTTCTCTCGATTAATGTTTAACGATACTTAATTAGTTCAACTCTGAAGAAATACTATCAGAGTATATTTTAACTATATAGTTACTACTGTTTTTTTGGATCAAATTAACCATCAATGGATTCTGTTCAACATTTCATTGGTTTCATTGTCCGATGTATGGTTTACCCTGTGAATTAAAAATTCCTGCGAAATTGATCCTAAAAAGAAAGATTAGCTAACGCTTAAACAAACAGACATGTTTAGACATACAGTTACAGTACAAACAGCTCAATGTATCGAACCACTGCGTCTCCGGAGCCTGTATGGACCGCTCTTCCTACTGACTTATCGCCTTCATGATGTATTGGAACTTCAATATTTATTATCATAAACGAATTGATTACGTACATCATACATAAATACCTACAAGCCCTCGAACCATGCGAGTTGTAAACTAGTTCCGTAATTTTTTTTATATGGGGGGAAATGCCTTTTCATGTCTGCCCACACAGGGGCAAAAACAGATTATGTCGAACATGCGCCGACAAACACCCTCACGATGTTCCATCTTCGCTTTACGGCAGAGCCACGGGCTCCCTATCGTATACATCCGCGACTTTGTCAGTGCGGGCTGCACCATGCAGCCCCTAGGGGGGAAAATCCCACTTTCCACCTGTGTAAGGGTGCGCCGGAGCATACAGCGTACCATTCTCTTACCTGGGTAACGGATCTCCCGAGTCCGTCACCCAGAGGCTATGGGAGCCAAGAGAACACCGCCACGACAAAGGCGGCGACCTGTTCAGACCGAGATTTACATTAGCTCTTAGACTTTAGCTCAAATCTAATAGCCTCTTTTGAATACGACTGGTGGTGGGTATTTGTTGCCGGAGACTTTCTAGGTAGGTACCACCACAACTTGTACTTCAGCCGCAGAACAATACTGTGCAAACATAATTATGTTCTAATTTTAAGGGCGCTGTGGCTGGTGAAAATACTGAGGGGTGAGACTTAACATATCATGGTTCAAGATGAATGCCTCGTTGTCATGGGCAGGCGGTTTCACTTACTCATTAGATGAGGATTAGTCGATTCGAAGAGTAAAAAAAGTTTCAGTACTGACTTAGGTTTAGCTTAAATCCAGTACTCATACCCTTGAGAATATCTTTATTGGTGAGTCAAATAGTAATGTTGTGTTGTTGTTGTTGGCTTTCAGGCGGCGCCCGCACCCACCGATCCCCCGCCGACATCCAGTACGGCGGAAGACGCCGGCGGAGATGAAGCGACGCTTCACCACCCGGCTCGAGTGGGAACATCACCTTAAAGTGCTAATTCCGGACTACTATACCATAGTGCTAGATCTGTATAGATGTATTAACTTTTGTATATATATACATATATATGTAACGTGTAACGGGACTCAGTACCTAGTTGTTTGTATTTTTGTTCTGTGAACGCAGTCGGACTACACAAATAGGGTAAGTACTGTGTAAATGATATTATCGATACCTGATCATACTTTAATGATTGACTTCGTTATATTTATAAAACGCATTAACAGTTTCGTATTCGTTTGTAGTGAGTGTTAAGTGTCTGTTAAGTGAGTTTATTCACATCACAATGTAACTTTCAAATCTCATGCAATGAACAAAATCAGTTCGAACAATATGTGATTACGAAGTTAATATGTTGTATAATTTATTATATTATGCAATGGAAAGATGGATGATGTAGTGATCGATGCTTTGATCTATTCATAAACATACTTCATTATTTTAATGTAATACAGCGCAAACAGGTTTTATTGGAAAAAACTTCCTCATGCAATCTTGTTAATGTTTAATTCAAATATATTCCTACTGATAAAATCAAACTAGTTGCTTTGTTAAAAAAAAAAATATTTTTGAAACAAAAGATTTGATCATAAAAACACATATTTAATTTTTTTATTTTATTTTTTTTTTACACAACTAACATAGCAATTACACATACAGCCTGCTCTATCGGGCAGGTAAGAAGTTACTGTAGCACGATGACGGCTATATTACCAGAGGATCATGGTCATTTAAAAATAACAACATGGTCGAAATGTGTTGCTATACCACAATCGTTGTGTTCCAGCGACAACATCTGAGAATCCAAGTTTTTTGTTACTCAAAACCAAGAGAAAATTAAGTTAGCCTGTTAACCTATTGTTTGGGGAATAAATATATAAACAGCTGATTAGTTTTCTCATTAACCTATTAAAATGATTGCATTTAAATTAAAAATTCTCTTCATCTGAAAGAATACCTTTGTTTGGTACATAAGTAATAGAATATTAAAAAAAATATCGTTATCTTTCAATAAGTTCACTATTTTCAATATAATCCCCGTATAAAATATTTCGTAGGAGTTATATATATTTTTGTCATATATATACTTGTATGAATATTTTATTGCATGCAATAAGGTAATATTAATATATATAATATGCCTTGAGATCTAAGGAGTTGAGTTTTGTCACTCCAGTAATTATATTAGCTACAGCGCCTATCAAACCGGAACACAGTAATGTTGGCACAGTACTGTTTGACGGCAGAAATAGAAGCTGCGGTGATATCTACTTAGACGGTATCCGGCAAGAGACCTACCACCAGTAAATTTCCAGGGCAGCTTGATGTTTCCTTTTTAAATATTAAGTTTAACTTGGAGTTAAGTTTAAAAATAGATTAAACCGCGAATAGTTCATAAGAAACGTTCGAAGTCTTTAATTCATTCAAGTGAAGATCTAGTAATGCAACGACATTCAAAACAAGCGGATCAGTAAGGTTTCTTCTGCGTGTGTGTGACACAGAATCTAACCAGGCGATTCGTTAGCATGCATTCTCAGCCACACGACTGATGCTGTGCCTCCTCAACATGGGTGGTGGATTACTGCCATCCCTAAAGCCTCTACAAATATAACTTTAAAAACATTTACTATAGTAGGTCTCTGTTGCTAGAGACTGTCTAGGTAGATATCACCGCAGCGCCTATTTCTACTGCCATATAGTGATGTGCGAACATCACTGTCTTCCGGTTTGAAGGGCGCTGTAGCTAGAGTAATACCGAAGTTACCAGAGTCAACATCTTATCTTAGGCAACGAGCGCAATATGGTGCAGTATATATCATCCTGACTAGCGCCAGGTTATGGGCAGGCGTATCACTAACCATTAGGTGAACAACCCGTTCGTCTCTTCGCTTAATTTAAATTAAAAAAAAAAAACATGACTGAGTTTAGGCTTCCTGTTTGAGATACTTTGCAGCCCGACTAATTTCTTTGATAAAGAGTTCAACGGGATTATTATATAATTAATTGATTAGCGAAAGTGAATATCTATATAATATGTAGTAGCGATTTAATAGCGAATTAAATCGCTACTTATTATTACGTGTTAGAGAGATAATGGATATTTCTAGTTCATATGTTTTCACTATTGCCGCTGCTAAAGAGTTACTGAAGCAAGCAATTTCTAAACGATTACCTTAAATAGTACTATTTTTTTCATCATATAAAGCGATCGATCGCGAGTTTATGCTAATATCGTGATTATGTAGTTATTAACTTATTAAGTAAGAAATTAAAATTTTATCTAAAATGGCCTTTCCTTACTTTTTCTTAACTTGACCTCAACTTCACATGATTTTAAGGCAGAACGAGGGCTGTTGGATAATGAAGCGTATTTTCCTGAACTCTATGGCTCTATGTTGATTGTCGGAACACAGCGATGCGGTTATGGTAAAAGAAACCCTCAAACCTAACTCCTCAAATTGTATCCGCCGAATTCAACCAGGGACGTGTTATAAGGTGAATACTTAAACATGCCACCACCACGCCACAGAAACAATTAAAATGGTGTATAACTATTAATATTTTTAGTTTAAACATTTTCATCATGTCGTACATATATATTACAATTATTATTTAGTAATGTTACTATTTATAATCTGTAAAATGTAATGTTTTTTTCTATTTAGTAGGGTACGGACTGCATGTATAGCAACATTATTTTTGGGGTTCTTTACGCAGGCGCCGTCGGGCGGAGCAATTGTGGTTCCGCCCTTATGTAATACAATATAACTCCAAGATCTTTTTCATCCAACTGGTGGTAGAGCTTTATTGCTGAAGACCGTCTAGGTAGGTATCACCGCAGCGTCTATTTCTGCCGCCAAACAGCAGTGTGCAGACATCACTGTGCTCAGGTATGAAGGGCGTTGAAGCTAATCAAATTGTTGGAGTAAAGAGACTTAACATCTTATGTTACAGAGCGGCGAGCTTATGAAGAAACCTATAAACAATATTTCTTTGTATTCCTTCAGCCGTTTACCGGTTCCAAAGGATCCCTTCGGGATGTCATGGACAGACCAGGGAAAACCCGTGATTCTGATAGGAAGCGGAAGAAATAATTTGACGACGTAATTGATTCTGCTTTAACACCATCAGATGTCAGGAGTAAACGAAGACAAGAATAGTTTCTTCAATACAAAGCAATATATATATGTTTATGTATTATCTATATATACAGGAGATAACCAGATATTCATTGACTCCTCACGGGCTCTCCGAAAACTATTAAACGTAAACTCTCAAAATTTGGTAGAGATGTTGCTTCAGCCATTTAGAGCTCAGCTGAGAATGGATTTACAAAATTCCTTACCCAAATGAACTTGCGGGGGTGTCACAGCTTATAAAGCAGGAAGAGGAACAGGTTGTGTCGCTATATTCAATAATATAAAAAGGTCCAGTATGTCACTACAGCATCTTTCTATTGTCTCATGTGACAAGTAAGAATCGAAATATTTAATATAATATACATTTCGTCATGAAGATCATAGACCTCGACATCATTCATTCCATCCATTTCGTGTTGTCCTCATTTTGTTGTTATTATTCTTGTTTTCAACACGAAAAAAAACAATACGATGTGATAGTTTCCTAAATTGTAGACAAAAAAAAAATTGTTTGATCTCAGATGTACGTAGTCGCTTGAAATTAATTAAAAAAAAAAGTTGTTAAAGTATTAATTTGGAAATGTAATATATTTAATACATTGTGTTTCGAAGTATATTTTCGCCTATGAATTTTACTAGTCACATTTGCAACTGTACTATTGGATTAATTTAAAAAAACGATTGTATTTAAGTGAAATGAAAAAAAAACTGTATGATATTTAATAATGTTTTTCAGTGAAATTAGTTTGGAAATATTTAAAAAGTACGACTACAATAAGAAGAATCTATAGTTAATAATATGTAACGTCCCTGTATGAAAAGTGACCGTCTCTTTATGTCGCGCACCGTATTACACAGTGTTAAAATATAATTTTTTGAAGTTTTATTAAAGATTACGCAAGTAATATATACGTTAAGAGTGTAAATATTTTTTTTTTGTATATAAAATAACTATAGTGTTAGGGGCAAGGTTCAATTTTACATTAAATGTCCATATATTTAAACGTCGATACTTTACCATTATATCTATATCATGTCCCAATATTTAGGTGATAAGAACGAAAAAGAAATTTCCCTCACACTTACCGGGATTTATGTACTACATAACGGTTTAAATAAAATCTAGTTTTAAAATTTTTATGTAAAAGATTTCCATAAAATTACAGGCATGTGCATATACCGCTTATAAACTTAATATATATTATCGAAATCTTAAATCTTTCGATATTGATATTTAATTTTTTTTTTTATAATAATCTATCGATCAAACTTCCGGTTTAGATCTATCGATAGTAAGAACTGAAAAATTGTTTATCTATTTTACGTATAGTAAATGAAACGTAAATGAATCCTAATATTTTTAAGAAAGGAGTAGTGGTTATCTAGGATAGTGAAATGACTATTTATAAAGGATGTCAGTTGACCTTTCTATGTCACCCCAAGTAATGTTAAGTTTTCTGTCCATTATTAAGTGGAGACGTAAACTACTTCGTCGCAAAGCGGTTATAATGAAAAGAAAGCCAAAGTTCTATAATTAGGATATCGCCGCTTATTTTAATTTTTGTTACAAAGTGTAAAATATGTCCATTGTTCGGGTGCTTTTGCCACAAATTGGGAAGAAGGAGAGAGCAAAAAAACGGTAAAAAGATTTCCTTCCAAAGAGGTATTATATATAAGATCGGTGATTATCGTCCTAGTTATATCTGTATGATTATGTAGACCAGTGCTTGACATCTGTGATGGAAAAGCGTAAAGTTTGGAAGAAGCCTATTCAGCTTCATGTTTTGAATACTTGGACTGTTGTTTGTGCGGCATTTTTTTTAATGATTTACGAGGTCATCGAACCACTTCTCCAACAACTGTAATATCTGTATCTATTTCCCGTAGTAAGAGTCAGTAACAGCACATAACTAGACTTAAGCGACAATCGATCACGTTCACTAGCTAACAAATTAAAACCTTACAGTTAAGTTAGACGTTAAATGATACTTTATGTATAAAGGTGAATTGGGTGATCTGTACGATAATTATTCTTATAATTAACAATGAAGCGGAGCATTACAAATTAATTTATATGAAATCTTTAATTTCTTAAAAAAAAAATATTTTTATCACAATTGCCTAAGTGTTACGGATATATTAGATTTTATTTTTTATGGTATATTTTATTACGTCAATTTTTAAATAATAACTACGGTATGAGTACAGTTTCAGTACAGACTTATACATTACAATGACAAATATTATTTTACATACATGTATTTATAGGAATTGTATAAAGGAATAAAATGCCTGCCTAATGGTAAATATTTGTCCTTTCAGTTAATCTGTAACACCTAGGTTTCTTGTACGGAGGAAGCTTTTGTTCACTTTTTATCATTATACAATGCCTTACTTTTTATTGTAAACGATTTGAATTAGTCGTTGTTGTATTCAAAATAGAAACTGTTTATGTATTCTGTGATTAAAATTTTTAAACTACGCTCTCCGTTTGTAATATTAGTCTATAATCATTTAAATCATATGATACATTAATAAAAAATATTGTAAAACAAATTTTTATATGACCCATTTTTTGTAAGTTTAGCGCATAACTAATAAAAGTTTGGCAACAACAAAATTTTACATTAGCAAGATGAAATTAAAGCAAGGCAAAACTAATTTTTTATATAATAACCCCCAACCCTCTTTTTTAAAGACTTCTTTTACTTTATCATTGTTTTAATAACCCGCTAAATGTTTTGTTCGATTTTTTGAAGTGAATGTAACATTTAAGAATTATTGATTATTGTGAAATAAACGATTTCATTGACAGCCATTTTGAATTATTTCCATTATAATTTCTGAAGAGTGTAATGTGACTTAGGAGTCACATCATCTTTTCAAGTCTAATTAGACTTTAAGATAACTTTATTCAAAATATAAGATAATTTTTGGATCATTAGTAATTCTTTGTCTTTTTTTTATACAACTGAAAATTGAGAATCCAAACTTTTCATAATTTAATTATACAAAATTACATCTAACGTCTAAAGCACTAAAATCTATTTTATTATTCTTTCATAATTTTTAAGCAAAGTTTTTCTATCTAGTGCTTTCAAATTCTACCGTAAATAATTTAAGCCTGTAGGAAGCTTCATTTATCATATCTGATTTTAATCATAGACATGATTGTAGTTAAGCATGAACTTATATAAAATTTAAAAAATAACTTACAGTTTCGCCACCTAGAGTAAATGTTTTAAATAACCACAGTTACATAGTCTTCCGTCTTGTCGTAATATTATTTATATTTGTTAGATGGCGTTGTTATAAATGTAATGTCTTTTAAAACACATAGTCTAGATTTTTTCTTTATAATGCTACCGAGTTTTAAAATAAATAAATGATCAATATTACCTCCATTTAAAAAAATCGTTAAAAATTCTTTAACTAGTTGAAATTGCAATATTGTGTAACACATGAAAGTGGCAACATTTTCTTATAATGGTACTGACAACCAATTTAATTTGACATTTCAGTTTTATTTATTCCGTTTGTGTTTTTGTTTATGAATTATTAGGAGAATTAAATTGGCCATAATAAGTACCTTGATAATACTGTATATGAAAAACAAACCGAACACAAAATTATAAATTAATTAATTGTAAAAAGTTTAGTCCATCCTGTGTTTTATTTACTTTATGCGGGTTATGTGCTTGTAATGAAATTTTTATTTATACATGAAAAGGTTTTCTAATGGTTTATCTAGAATGAATAAAATGAGTGCTAATGAGAGCATTAAAAATAAAGAAATCTTTATTAATGACGTACTCAAGGAAGACTTAAAATATTTGGATATACAGTTACAAAAAATAAATGCAGATATTTCTGACCTTATTCAAGAAAAACATACTCTGAAAGTAATCACAAATAAAAAAACCCATCCAAATGGGTTCAAGACACAAGTAAACCTTGGCTGCAACTTCTTCATGGAAGCAGCTGTGTTAGATACATCAAAAATGCTAATGAATATTGGTTTGGATCATTACTTAGAACTTTCTTTAAGTGAAGCATACAAATATTTAGATTCAAGAATATGGGTGTTAGAAAGACATGCAGAACAATTAAAGACGAAGATTATAGAAATAAAAGCTCATATAAAATTTATTATGCTTAGTATGACAGAATCTACTGCTCTAAAGGAAGACAAAAGTTGATGAAATGATAACATTGATAATGTTATTGAACCTATTTTAAAGAAGTTCGACTAACAGTGATAACACATAATAATGAATATGTTAAAATATTCTGAATACTGTGAAGATAAAATCAAACAGAGCTGATTGATCTCATGTCATTTGTCAATTGTTTCATTACATATAAGCCACACATTACTGTTTCCTTTCATGAGATAAATGTGGTAAATGCGTAGAAGTAAAAAATTTATCAAATATGCATGTATGTAATTTAACATAGTTTATTTGAAAAAAAAAATCGGTCTGGTTTTTAGAGTGTATATATCTATGATTACAATGTATGTATATATACAAACTTGTTTTTATAAATGTATACTTAAAACATCTATAAGCATAATTCATACTATGTAATACAATAAACTTTTCAATGTTTAATATAAAAACAATAAAACGAGTTTTATTTTTACTGTTTAAAATATTTTCTTTAAAACATTAAAAATTATCAATTTATTATGTTCATTTTGTATATGGCTAAAATCATAAAAATAAATTTGTGTTATCATTTGAAGTTATCATAATACTGACCTAAATATAAAATATTAAGATATGAGAATTAGATAATTGCTTCAGTTACATAAAATTGTGATAATTCTACAATAAAATTTAAGATGGCTTAATCAAATAGATTATGAATAATTGTTCTTGATTTGTTTTTTATTTGTATAACCTTGATATTTCTTTATCACAGTCCCTAAACAATAGATTTTATCCCCTATGAAATACATACATAGATCTTTAGATATTTTATTTACTTATGGATACGACACAAATTTTCATTGTAAAAGAAATTTAAATAAATCAGACTTAATCATGAATAGTAGAAAATGCTTATAATCCTTTAACAACATTTTTTACACAAACTATTTATGCACAGACTTGTTGCATTTGACGGATGCCACTGAGAGGATCTAAAAAATATTAAATAAAAAAAAATATATTTTTGAATGGTTTTATTGGAATACATTAAACGTTTGTCCTCAGGACTTATTATGATGCTAATTTTATTCAAGCTTTTTCCGATTTAATGGGTAATCACGGTCGCCCTCTCGCATCTTGAGAGCGATATTCAAATTGCCCCTAATAATTCCCTTCATAAAGGCTTAGGACAGCACCATTTAAGCTGATTGTAAATTTCAAAAACTCTGAATGAATTTTGGAGAACACTTCAATTTGTATAATTGATGCTCCAAGCTAGTCAGGCTATTAATCAATTTTCTTGTTATCTACTCTAGACTTGGTGATGAACAATTGAGTGTATATAAGGCCACTCATAAGGTCAGTAAACGGTTTCAGTTCATTGCCACTCCGTTAACACCTTTGAAGTAGTTGAAGTTGTCTGGCTCTGTTTAGTAACTTGCACGTTTTATGGTTTAACTAAATTGTTCAATTTAATTAACAATACAAAAAAAACGTATCGGTCGAATAATTTAATTGGTTTTACAAAAATATCCATTTTGTCAATTTAGGTATATGAGCTGTTCGGTTAGTTTCCTAGGCTTTATATTTTTGTGGTTAGTAAATACTTTACTTATTAGGTTAACGAAGAGTTTGAACTCTTTTTTTGTAGTAAAGTAGTTAAACGACCTTTTTTTTTATTCGACAAGACCGTCAAAGTAATGAGCGATGAGATGAGCAAGACGTTTACCTGGTGTTAAGTTAATACGCTTGCCCGTAACAACTTGGCGCTAGTTAGAATGATATACACTGTACCACATTACACTCGACGCCTTGTGACATAAGATGTTAAGTCCTGATACCCCAGTAACTTTACTAGCTACAGTGCCATTCAAACCAGATCATAGTAATGTTTGCACACTACTATTTGGCGGTATAATTATATTAGACCTTGACGGTCTTCGGCAACATACCTATCACCAGTAAAAGACTGGCCGAGGTCAATGCTCTTCTTCAAATGAGATATTAGTTTCCTTTTCAAGAAAAGATAAGTTACCATTCAATACTAATTAGGATTATCTCTCTCTAGGATCTTTCCCTCATGTCTGAGGATTGTGGTCAGTGCTAGAGTTGCTGTCTGGAGCGGACGATCTGGTTCCTGTCCAGTGCATCTCTTACGATTGTGTAAAATTTAGAGGACGACGAGTCTTTAATCCGATCGGTCCATCTGGTTGGTGCCCGACCGATTGATCTTTTGCCTTCTCGACCTGAATGACAATCAGTTTTTCCGGACAATCGTCGCCTCATGCGCACACACACAAATGGGATTATGGCCAAATACTACATACAATAATGCAATTATTTTTAAAATTATATCTGTGAAAAGCGACATCTACCGATAAAGATGTTCTACTTTTGAAGATCACGATTACTTTCAAAGTATGAATAATTGTTGTTGCTGGTAGAGGTCGCTATTATTTTTATTAGATGAAGGGACGAGACGAACAGGCCTTCACACAAGATGATGAGTCTCGTTGCTCCAGTAATTACACTAGCTACAACGCCCTGGAAACAGGAACAGAGTAATATTTGCACACTACTGTTTGGCGGCTGCTATAGGAACTGCGGTAGTAATTACCTAGACGGTCTCCGGCAACAGAGACCTACCACCAGTAAGTTATCGTACTGTGTTTGTAACTACCGGTCTCTTTTGTACACTAATTCGTTTTAGGTAGGTCTCTGTTGCCGGAGACCGTATAGGTAGGTACCACCTCAGTTCCTCTTGCAGCCGCCAAACAGTAGTGTGTAAACATTACTGTTTTCCGGTTTAAAGGGTTATGTAGTTACCAATAACTGGGGTAACGAAACTGAGCATTTTATGTCTCAAGGCAACGAGCCCAACGTGGTGCGGTGTATAGTATAGTAACTAGCGGCACGTTGTTATGGAACGGGCGTATCACTTACTATCGGGTGAACGTCCCGCTCGTCCCGTCGCTTCGTAGAATAAAAGAAACTGTTACTTAAATGCACATTGAAATTTATTTACGCAGCGCTTTCTCCAAAAGGCGCGAAATAATCAGACAAATTTATTGAAAAGAATTAACCTTGTACTAGGACCAAAAAAAAAAATAAAAAGGGTGAGAAAGAGTGGAAAATTGGAAAGAGTTGTTTTTAATTTTTAAACCTGTCATTATTTAAATTTTGTATTTTTTTTTATTCCAAATTGATATTATTGTGTATTAGAAATAAAAACAATAAAAGAATTATGCCCTATGTTATGTTTGTTTTATTCAATGACGCGACGAAACGAGAGAGATGTTCACCTGATGCTAAGTGAAACGCATTCTCATAACAACGTGGCGCTAGTTACTATGGTATACACAGCACCACAATGCGCTCGTCGTCTTGTGACATAGGAAATTAAATCTCATTACCCCAGTAATTTCACTAGTCACAACTTTCAATCCGGAAGACAAGAATGTTTGCACACTACTGTTTGGCAGCAGAAATGGGAGCTGCAGTGGTTCCTACCTGGACGGTCTCCGACGACAGAGGCCTGCCACGAGTAGTTATTGTTGATAATTCTTAAAATTTAATCATTCTCTACAATCGATGAAGTCTATTGCGGTAACCATCTTTAAGGGAAAGGGGTGATATAAAATAAAACACCGCAGTCAAATAAAAGCTTAGCTTTATTACTCGTTATATCCACGAAGAAACATCCCTCACTGCCATGGTATCAACAATTCTCCGTGCTAACCTTGCTAGTTTACAGATACACTTTTTGTTTCACAGTAGTTCAGTGATCGATCCAAAATATTTCGACTCATCAGACTGTTCCAGAATCGCCAATTGTATGCCAATGTGTGAACGCAGCTGCGGCTGTACGCCGAGGCGTTCAAGGGTTAATTTGAATTTTGTTACGATAAATTTTTTTCTCCTCCACCACAATAATTCCACTTTATCTCTAATACATCGAACAGTGGTTAGATCCTAAACATTCACGGACAAAGACACACGCTCGAAAATTATAAGCATTATGACAATGTGATATTATATTAAATGTATAAGTATTGTTCTAGTATTAAGAACCGTTATAATTAATGCGTAGTTAGGTTAGGTTAGTTTTCGTGACATTAGGTATGACTTGTCTGAGGCCCACAGATTACAATAGTGACCCGCTAGCAGCCATTCTTAGACAAATACCGAGGAATCGTTTACAATTTTTTTTTCCCACTTTTCACCTTAAAATTGCCTTTAAATTTATCTTTTTACATCCAGAACCATATAAACATCTTTTAGTCATTTATAATATTTTTTTATCTATATAACCGGCGGGCCGCGGCGCCGCCCCGCGCCAGCACCGGTAACCTTTTTATTTACAAATGGTTAATGCTCCTAAACGTTTAATATCCGATACTATTCTTAAAATTAAATACAAAAAACGCATGACATCCTAAAATTACCTAATGCACGTTTTTTTTTTTCCTTCCTCCTGTCATCGCTATAATTTATGAAATTTTGATCTTTACACCAACTTTAGAAATATTCAATACAAAAATACTCTTTTGAATAAAATTTTTTTACAAGATTCATTTATATCGTCGGTGCGGCGGCGGGCGGCGGCGCGGGCGCCTCGAAAGAAAAGCTTTGAGCCTCGTAACCTTAACTTCATGAAATTTGTACTAAATATATCGAAACAAGCGGACGCGGGCCCTAATTACTTAGCCGAAATGCGAGGACATCGAAAGGAACGCCGAAATACTAATTTTCAATTTCAATTTGATCGAACGAAGCGCACCACCCGCCAGCGGCCGTGGCCGTGGCCAGCGCCGCGGACGGGAGGGTGGCCCGCTTGTAAAGAGTAATTTTGAATTTTTTTTTTTTAATTTTGTCAATAATTTTTTATCACCGGCGACCGCGTCCGCTCGCTGTAATTTACAAATATATTATACGAACTGGCGCCGCAGCGGACTGCGCCGCGCCATGAACCGAAACAACGCAATAACACATCCTAACGTACAAACACACAAGAGTACAAAATGAACGCGTATCGCTGTTACGAGTGAAGACCACAAGGATATTGAAAATATTCTTTTATCCATTATTGGTTAGTTCGGAATACAAAATTACGAATGCTCCGGGCTGGGGGCCGCGCGGAGCAGCTACCTCATCTTACTTAACTTTACTGATAAGCGTCGGCAGTATTTGTTTCGAGACTCTCTAATAGTATATCCGTGCTCAATTTCGATATTATCTTTACAAATATCATTAACGAACGGTACTTATCTTGTAACTAACTAATTTTCAGCATTTCACTTATTTGAAATTTTCTCACATATAGAAAAGTTGATACAGCTATTTGGTACATCTAAATGTCTTCTAACTTCCAAAACGAAATACTACATACAATAGAGTCTATTACAATTTCGAAAATTTAGGAACCATAATACCCAAACGTGAAACCAAATATATTCTACATATATTGATTCTTTTTTTTTTTTTGTTTATAATTTTGAAAAATAAGATATTCGCTTCACTTTACATCGACAATTCAAACATTTCTTTAGACGGATTCGAAAGTACTAAAATGAAAACGGAAACGTTAGATACCATCTTATAGAACAAAAATAAACTATCAACTACATACAAAATGTGGAAACAATATGACACGGCCGTCGCCAAAAGGACATTATCAATAAATCTACAATAAGATACATATAGTTACAAACATGAGCTTTCTATACTCAACACCGAATTTTGTACTCTTTCAGCGGGTTAGCCCCATGATCGCTGCGGACTAAATACTTCGATGTTTCAAACTTGAGTCTTTACAATAATTTAGAAAAATTGTCAACCGATAACTTACAAACAATCGGACAATACAATATATATATATATATATATATATATATAACATAACGCATAATAAGTCGGCTCGATCGTTGTGGTCAGTTATCCATTGTGGTCTTGTAGCGGCTGCACAGTGTTTCACTCATTTTTCATTAAATCCGGACAAAAACACAACTGTTACACTGCGTTAAACAATAAGTTAAATACATAGGTTTGTCGTTAACCTTGTCTGTGTGATTGTGAAAGGAAACAAGAACGGCTCCAAGTATCTGCAAATAACGGCATGTCGGTTGAACTCTGTTGATGGGAAATCAATACATTGCTATTGTAATATGTGTTGTGTAGCCTGCATTAACATTAACGTTAGATAATCGATGAAGGAATCTATGGAGAGATCGGAATAACGGATTCATTACTCACTATACAAGGAATCAATACAGGCGCGCCGCCGTCCCACTGCTGGGCGTGCGCTTGTCGAGCGTCGCGCGTTACAACTACTAGTGCACAGTCAATTCCGTCGTTGTTCACTCGACGAATCGAGGTCGGTGGGGAGCGTTCGGACACTCCCAGCGGTGGGACGGCACGCGCTATGGTAAGAACGAAACAGATAACATCGTAACATAACACAATGATCAACGTAACACGGAACAAGCCCTGCGGCGACTGCTTACGCGTACCGGCGAAATGAAGCAACTAGTGGAAAATGAAATCGGGCTATTGTACTGTGGGGGGGTGGATGTGTGGCGGCACCGCGAGGTGACAGGAAACACTAATTTAGAAATAAAAACCGGTATATCGAAAAGGGTAGAGGCTGCGGTTCGATCCTACCTGTCCATGTCATGAGGGTTCCATATCTCTCGATCTCACGACTAACCTGAACGCTACTCTAAGCACACCAGTCGACGCCTGGTCCATCCTAAACTGAGGTACTCTTATATTACCGTAATAGTTCAAATGGTTACAAATGAAACGATAACAAAGTGTAAAACCAAATGAAAATCCTTACACTTGCTTAGCTACGGCCGACCGGACGCCCAGCGCGGGTAGTACCGGAAACCGAGGATGGTATAACTTTTGCAACGCCGCAAAACAACCAGCGAAAACCGTTTTCATTATTGTGCCTTAATTAAATGCAGTTAGCGCTAAGGTAGTTTACACCGTCGTCCATTCCCCAGTAATAAAATTATGGTATTATATACACGTGTCTATACATCTCTGTACAGTATCCTAACTTACTGTTAACTCTACCGTGAGAAGCGAAAGTATACGTTACGTCCTGTCGAACCGAGGATGTGAACCGAAAGTGTGTTGCCGCGTTGCTGGGTGGCCGGCCGGCTACTACATGTTATAACAAATACACCGAGATGTGCGGTCGACGCCAGCGCGGCTTTGGCCGCCGGCTTCCTGACGGCCCGCTTCGGAACCTCCACCCGAACCTCCAGTGGTCACCGCGATCCGGCCAAAGGCGGGGTCGCATCGACCGCGCTACGTATATCTACGAATGAAACTAATTATTCATCTATAGTATAATAGTAAGTGTATGTATACTGTCTGTTATGGCGAACTGGCGCGCGTGGGCGGCGGCGCTGACGTCACGGGCCCCCAGCCTCGCTATCGAGGGCCCTTTGTATAATTCTCATTTCATGTAAAAAATCAACATGTTTCTTGAAGGCACTTCAGATCGGACGCGGTGGCCCGTAGATTTCTCTAGTATTCATTTGTAGTCTGTTTAACTGCGCTCTCGAGGTAATGTAATCGGTTTATTGGTGTCTTGCCTTCAACAGCTGTGCTCGTGTGTCTGTATGATTGCGGCCCGCGTGTGCGTGTGCGTGTGTGTGTGTGTGTGTGTCGTGTGTGTGTGTGTGTGTGTGCGTGAGGCCGCGTGACGTCAGCGCGCGAAGCGATATCACCGGCCGCTATTGCCAGTACGAAAAATCCCGGACAAAAATCTATTGCTTAATAATCTGAGAATGTATCCTGTAGTATATAATAGTGATTATATGTATGAAGTTAAAACTGTTATAAATTAGAGTTAATATCTGTAGTTAAAATGTTTCGATTTATAATTACGTGGCCAACGATCGCTCTGCGGTGTGATGCTGCTGCTGTGTTGCCCACGCGCGCCTTTGGTATATAGCATTTTATCTAACAAATAAACTTAACCCTATGTCCAGAGCGGGCTGGCTCGCAGACGCCCGGACCAAAACGAAACCTTCTCTTGCCGAACTCTGCCGAAACGTTAAAAATACAAACAAGGATGTTTACATTAATCACAAATGAAGATGTTTACAATATTTTGGAATTTTGAAGTCTGTATAACTTTTATTTCTATTGAAAAATCCTGCACGAACTTATAACCGGCTATCAGTATAAAAATAACGTTTTAAAATCTTTGTTTGTGGATCGAAAAATAACCCTGCTCTATTGTACTAATGTCTATGGTTAACGTTAATTATTCCTAAAATAATTACGACGAGGTAAAGGTTGACAATTTCCGGCCACACGAGGCGTGCCAACGAACACAAATAAATATCATAAAAAAAGGGGCAGTCGAAAACAAAAACGATCGAAGGGAATTGGGGTGGTAGTGGGGAGAAATAATAATAATAATCAAATAAAAACAACAAAACATTCAAAACTTAAGCAGTTAATATATTAATCGATCTTTGTTTTTCCCTTAAAGAATAAATCAATAAATGATTTTAAGATATACAACTATAAAAACCATTTTAAGATAATACTTAATAATATAATAATAATTATATATAGCGAAATATATTATGTGCAGAAATAAAATTCTAGGTGACTTAAAATTTTCTCTTACTCGTATAAACTAACGAATTTCCTAGCGGAGCGCGCGCGCCGGCCGCGCCGCTCGACCCTCACGTACAAATCTCAATAATTTTAATTAAACCTCTCTTTTTCTCATCTTTATTAATAATTTTGAATCTGAAGGCCTAAATGCGAGTGTCGTAAAATTTTGGTGTGCGAAACGTTATCCTCCAATCTATTTTTGTTTCGTTTAATTCAATTCAATAACAACTTATATTATCGCGTAAATATGGTTGGTCGTAGGTGCGCGCGCGTCGCGCCCGCGCGTCTCACTCCAGCTGCTCGAGGAAGTTCGGCGACTTGAAGTACTCCGGCACCGGGTCGTCCAGCCGCGAGATCACTTTGTAGATGGACTTCTTCCAGCTCTGCTCCGTGTCCTTGCCGCCCTGGATCGCGCGGAAGAACTCGCGGAGCGTCTGCTCCACCACGTATCTGAAGTTCGGTGGCACCTACAAATTGGAGCAACACCCTTGTTAACACAATCACTTGTGGAACTGAACACAGCACAGAGCGCGCTTCTTTCTTTCTTTTATAAATATTGGAAGCTCATCATCACCGTCTAAACTTTTATCTTTTATTAAACACAGATAACAGAAACAAAGGAAAAAAGTATCAAGAATATATTTAAATTGTTAGTAATATAAATATATTAATACTCATATATAGTGCTCATGTAAAAAGATTTTTTAACACTTACTTCGATGTGGTTGTTTCTGTTGTAGTGAAGATTGAGCACCCTGTACAGTTCAGAGTCACCGGCCACGTGCAGATCGTCCGCCGCCTTCAGACCTTCGCTGATGGCTTGCCGCGCGTACTTCTCCATTTGGATGTAGTAAAACTCCCTGAAAAGGGCGAGAGGAAACAAAGTTAGAAGAGAATATATTCGTCTTAGTGTTTTAAGTTTTGTTTAAGTAATTTATTTAAGAAAATAATCTTCGCTCGGATCCCTAATACGTAAAGATATTGTTTCGTGTTCTCCAGAAATAATTTTTCCAAATAGCAATTATTTTTACCTGATAAATCATGTAAACTATAGTAATGCTCGTAATGAAGAAGTCCATAAATCTAAAGTTCAAGTTAAGTAATTTTTTATAACCCTACTGAGCTATTGATATATCAGATTCATGACGTTACTGAGATGGTTAGGAATATATAATCTGTCATTGATGCAACATTTCCTGTTTGAAGTGCTGCGACTGGAGAAAATATTTGGGTAATTTTTTTTATTCAATTACCGACGAGACGAACAGGACGTTCATCTGATGGTAAGTGGCGCTAGTTAGGATGTTATACACTGTACCACATTGCATTCATCGCTTGAAACATAAAACTGTGGAGACTCGTTGCCCCAGTAATTACACTAGCGATAACGTCCTTCAAACCGGAACACAGTAATGTTTGCATACTGTGTTCCGGTGTTGTGGTACACAATTAGACGGTCTCCGAGAACAGAGACTTACCATCAGTAAATTAGATTTAACGTCTTGTGTCTTCAAGCGACTAGCGGCTATGTGGTGCAGGATTAATCATCTTAATTGTTAGTGTTGTGGTTGTTGTAAGGGATGCAATGGAATAAATAAAACGGGGCGGTATTTAATCAGCGGCGTGAGGCAGCGCGCCCGCGCTAACGATCTCAATGAACATATTGACGTTTCCGATACGCGCACGTCGTGACACTTGACGGCACAATGGCAAACATAAAAAGCACTCCGGTGCCGTCGAGGGCGGGAAAGGATTTGATTAGCCATTTTCGCTCACTCCGCTTGGCGTTTCGCATCGGCGCGCCATCTTCGCTTCGCCCCGCTTCGCCCCGCTTCGCATCGCTTCGCGTACGAGAGCGGGCGGATCGAGAGTCTCGCGGGGCTAATTACTTACGAGTTCGCATTCAGGCCGGGCTCGGCTAATTCAGTTTTTCGCGTTTCCGCCGGTGACGCGTCGGCTTCGCGGGAATTGTTGCCGTTCTTTCAGGGGCTCGTTATGATTGCTCTCCTTTTTTTTTTTCATTACGCTATCAACCCGATCCGATAAAGAGCTTTAAGTGGCCGTAGACGTGTACGAAACGGAAAGCTCTTCTAAACGATAATTCATTTCACAAAATTTTAGGGTACCTAACCTAATGAATATGATAGAATTTTTTTACTTTATATATATATATTTAAATATATATCTATTATCACAAATATATATATGAAGTGAGTTTTCATTTCTTAAATGTTTTACAATTTTAAAGAAATAATTGTAGTAGTTTAATAATTAAAATATGGGTACATCAATCAGATCAGCCAATAAATCAATAATCAGTCGATAGATGTCTACTGCTGGACATTGGCCTCCCTCAAAGATCTCTACATTGATTAATCCTGCGTTGCCCACATCCAGCAGCTTCCCGCCACCTTTACCAGATCGTCGTCTACCAATACGCGGCCGCCACTCGAGAGCCTTACTGCCCTATCGACCGTCAGTCCAGATATAGTCAGAGCTATGTGCCCTGCCCACTGTCAATCAGATAATTTTAATATTGTTTGTTATATAAATAAGAATTTTTGAACACTAATCAATTTTCATCTTGTTCAACCAATAGTCGTTCACTGATTGTAGACCTGTTCCATAGATCTCGTTCCGAGCTGCACTTATTCACCGACAACAATATTTGACTAGGTGTAATCTCAACATCCGTATAGTGTGCAGATTGTAAAGCGATTGATTAAATTCTTGTGAGCTGCGAGGGAGAGGCGGTATAAAATCTTTCCACAAAAATCTCCGGCACTCCCAATCATGTAACAGCCAGCTATCAGTCGTGGATGATCTCTAAGCCACTCGTGGCACTCGGGCTCTCGCTCGCACGCCGGGGGCCTCCATTATTTTTTAATTGGCACTCGGCGCGAGATCGCAGCCTTACTAATTGAGTAAGTAAATGAAGTGTCTAAATAATTAGATGTCTTTTTAGCTAGTGCGAGAGTCGACGCCGCTCCCTGGGTACGCACCAGGATGGCACACGGCTCGCTTTCATCCAATTAAAACTTGTCCGACTATCTACCTACGCGAGGAATGTCTGCGCGTGTGCGTGTTCCATCTACTCGTGTATATAATATATCGCTTACGACACACATAATACATACCTGTTTAAAAAAATATATTTACACAACGCCTATTTAACTTCCTTCGAATAAATCACCAATCGAGCAAGACGTCATCCAATGGTAAGATACTCATAATAGAATACTTACCTATAACAATGTGGTCAGTTAGGATGACATACACTGCATTGGGTTTGTCGCCTGGAGATATTAAGCCTCGTTACCCCCGTAATTTCACATAGGAACAATAATAAGTTCACACCTCTACTTGAGGGTAGAAATAGTAATAGTGTTTTTCAACTTTTTTTTAAAATGTCCCCTAAAAATACTATTAAAATTTTATTTAATACCGCATATTTATATAGAAAAATCGAAAGAGGTTTATTAGCGTTTGAATAAAAAAGTAGATCACACACAATAAAGTGATGACTATAGGTATATGTGTTTGTTTAAAACTATGAAATTTTAAACTATTACTAATCTATAGAAAGTCGTATTTAAAATTTGAAAAGGAAACAGAAAAAATTGTCTAATAATGTCTTCAAATTGCACCCCTAAACATTAATTTCTCTATGTGAACCCCCTAGACAAAATGGGTTAGACGACAAGAGACCAGCACTAGAAGAAATATAAAGAATCAATAATATAATGTCGACTTAATATATATATATAAACTATACATATATTTATGTATTAATTAACTATATATATTATTCACTGTTAATGAGTTGCATTTGATAATAATTTATTGATTTTGAGAGTGAAATGTGTGGTCATCACACCTGCTTATCATCGCGGAGTTTTCCTTAGTTTTAATTATAAATATAGGGATGAAGAATGTACCCACGCTCTAAAAATATTCAACACTAGTACATTAGCACTTATTGACACGATCATTGGTGCACCATTAAACGCTGATAAGTCGTAACAGATGCCGCCATAAAAATGTAAACACTTGCTCCTTAATGGCTGGCCTCAAGTGTCACATCCACGAGTGGGCATCGAAGATATTTTTACATTTGATTATTGATATGTGAGAATGTTATGAGCATCTTTAAATAAACTTCACGTTCCCGTTGCTCTTGCTTGATTTGCTTTTATACACTTGAAAGTAATTTATCTAATAATTAAAAACTAAAAAAGTTTAATAGAATAAACAGTGATGCTGTCGGTAAGTAGTATAAGGTGTCCCGTGGCAGATTTAGGATTTGAAATTCGAATATTTTTCTAACGATTGCGCGGGGGATCAGGAAGGGGTTACAGTTTGGCGCGGCGTTTGTGCGGATTGATCAGTCACGATGTCGCAGTGGCCTGGTGTCTCTTTCTGTCAATGGAATAATTGGACCGTTTTTCTTTGAAAATTCGCGTGGAGCAGCCGTAACTGTTGATGGTGATGTCTATCGCCGCATTTTTATGCCGAAACTAAGAGAACATCTATCGAACAGCTCTCGCACGTGGTTTCAACAAGATGGCGCCACGCCTCACACAGCAAGAGCCACCATGAGCCTCCTTAATGAGATACACTCAGAATACTCTCAAAAGATTCCGCGAGTGTACATCGCGATGGAAAACATTTGGACGGAGTGATCTTCAAAAAGTAAAATCCGCATGTCTCGTCTTTCTTTTTATGACAAATATATGTATATTCTAAAATAATAACATCCTTTAATTTAATTAAGAAATCCTAAATCTGCCACGGGACACCCAATAGTTTCTTAAAGTATTTCATTAAAGCTTCTAGTATAACTTGTAGAATAACTTAAAAGTTGAACTAGGCGTGTATTTATTTTTGGTTCAAATAACGGGCGGGATGTTCATCTGATGGTAAGTGATACGTCTGTCCATAACCACGTGGTGCTAGTTAGAATGATATATACCGCACCATATTCTGCTTATTGCCTGAGACCTAAGATGTATAGTCTCGTTACCACAGTCGTTGCACTAGCTACAGCGCCTTTTAAACCGGAACACAGTAATGTTTGCACACTACTGTTTGGCAGCAGAAACCTACCGAGACCTACCACCATTAAATATAACGTCTAACATAAATTTAAATATGTTTCTATATAGATTTTATAGCGGTTAAAAAAGCCACCCCGTTAGTTAAGCTCATGTATTAACTTGATTAGATTATAATCGAGTTTAAAACCAAACAGGTGAACCTACAAAAAAAAAATAACCAACGTTGAGATGTATGTGTGAAAAGAACTGATTCATTAGGGTTGACGCAACAGTACGATGTGGATGCTCCACTTTTCTTATATTTTTTATCTACACGCCGTACAAAAGCAACGTTATTTGTAAGCAATCAGCGTTTAAAGTCTGCCACATGCACCATGCGGGCTTTGGATTTGGCTAGAAAAAAAGAACCGGCGAAGAAAATCTAGATCACTCGGCTTATCACTAATTAATGAAAAGTACGTTTTATTACCTAACGTTAAAAAAAGATATATATATATATATATATATATATATATATATATATAAATATACGAAATTACAATACAATTCAAAATTCCGTATGTCTACAATAATCTTTTGTATAAGATAGTCGAATGTGACCCGCCATCTTGTTTTATACATCATGTCGTACAATTTCATAAATCTACCTATATATATATATATATATATATATATATATAATGAAAATGGGTTTTCTTCGTCCGCCAATCACGTGAAAGCTAGTGAACGTATCGACACGGCAACTTGACCATTCTAAGCGGAATGATTGGAGATGGTTATAGACTATTTGAATTTTATAGATCTCTCATCATTTCATGTCTAATTAACTGTTATAAACATTTTCATTTCGTTTCATTTATGCGGTTGCTATAGTAACGGTTGCTATAGAAAGTCATTTGAAGTTGCGGTTAATCTCAAGAAATATTTGAGACAAATTTCAAGTCTTATACTATGGTCAGCAAAGCGGGAGAGGAACAGCTAATATTACCTAAAACTATTTGTTTGTCTGTTTTCTCTCGAAAATATATAAACAGATAATCAATAATAATTATTAAGTGATTATAAATAAATTGTTATAATTGGAAAAAATATACATATTTATCGATTTATTAATATTTTTTTTAATCTCTTTTTTTTTCTTCATATATATGAAAATGCTTACAAGAAACAAGAAGACGTACAATTTTCGTGTAAACATAAATATGACTTAAGTAAAAGGCTACCGTGTGTGGTGTTTTTAAAATAAAAATACTCTAAAAGCTTAATTACAAAATCTAGTGTTAGGTCCTTTTTTTAATTTCGTGTATCAAATAATTCTCGTTTGATATGGACACGAGAAATACCGTTACAGTGGGAATCAGCTGTTGCTATTGTTCCCGTATTCGCCTTAACGTATTTTGGCAATAGTTTACGAAGATTCAAACAAAAATTAACTCTATAATAAAGGCAATAAGAGCAAAAGTCATTTGGAGTCATTATAGAATAAAAACTGAATCTTTATGCCATCTTTCACTTGATATTAAACTTTATGATTAGAAGCTTAAAGTTTAAAATGCTGTGAGAGACTGCGCCATTGTTTCCCATTCTTAAGATTTCGCATCTTGCGTCTACCTGGGGCCCAACGTCTTGGATGTCATTGTTCGGGTGCAGTTGGTGTTTTTGCAGTTTCTTACGGCAAAGTTCACACAATGCTGCAATGTGGCGGACTGCAGCAGAGTTTACTGCCACCAGCTCACCGCGTATTGTCTTAGACGGGGACAATTTTAATTCAGAACAATGAAGAGTTGAAACATTTAATTACTATTTAGTTTATTGAATATTAAAAAAAAGGAAGTAAACTATTGTTCCAAATTTTTTTATTACCTAACCATATTTAATAGAATTGAATAATATTTATGACTAGTATAGAAATCTATTCGATTCTCAGTTTGAGCTAACCCTTAATAAAAAAAAAAATTACAGGAATAATAGCTATCATGACAGCCCACGCAAATTTCAACAACTTGATTGATAAATAGCGTTGATTTGATTTAACCTCGTGGGAGAAGGTCCCGGGTCCCAACAGTGGACATATTAAATGGTATATTTATCGTAATATACCGCAATGTGATGTATAATTATGAAGTTAATATAAAAAACTATAAACATTCAGTACGATAAAATTTCTCTCTCCGCATCCATTTTTGTATTGATATAAGCACAAAGGAGACTTCGAAATCTTGTTCGTAATACTTTACGGTGGGACCCCTTAAGAAATCCTTAGATTCCCGTGTGAAACCGAACGGACATAGACTTACGAATATATAAGAATGATCGTAATTTAAAAATATTAAACTTGTAATTATATTATATCGATTATGTAAATTAAATAGTATAAATTGTTGGTTAATGTTTATTAAAAATACTATGTTTGATTAACAGGTAAACTGTTATAATTAATAGAGAACAAATTTATAAAATTTTTATATCATATTAAATGGTTAATTAGTCATTTTGTTTAAAAGTTATTTTTAAGAAGTGTTATAACAAATTAATTTCTCAATTAACACTTCTGGATGTGTTACATCTCTACATTCTCTACGTATTCGGTATAAGACGTTGTAGAGGGGTGAGATTATATGTTTTTTTTTTTGTACCCGCTTCTTCCCTTCGTTGTTGACGCGAACGGTGCGAAAGTGAAACGCTCATTGTTCAGAACCCGAATACTGACATATTCTCAACTGTTAACCATTGACGTTAAATTCAGTTTAGCAAAAGTTACATTTTGGAAATAATATAACTAAGTTCAACGTTCATCTAGATAGAATTGACTAGTTCAATAATTTTAACTTTTTCATTAGGTTATTCCTGTATATGATAAGCATACTTCATATTCTATAAAAGTTTAATACTAAGTACTAATATTAGTATTAAGTTTCTTATGGCATAATTATTTATTAGAAGTGAGTTAGATCAAGAACTCTCTCCGAAGAAATATTATCACAGATACAAAAGTATTCTTTTTAAATTTTAATACAAACAAAACTTATTGAAATGGTACCGACAACAGTATTAGAATAATAATGTATTTTCATTCGTTTCCGTTTTCCTATTGTTTAACGAATATATCTTGTGATTGCATAGAAATACACAAATTCGAGTTTATATATCGTGGTGGGTGGTTGGTGGTTGTTTTTTTACAAAACCGCCAAAATTGCCACCTTCATATTGTAGATCTTTTTTTTTCTATGCAATGAAGCGATGAGACGACGGCTCTTCCACCCGATGGTAAGTGATACACCCGCTGCCACAATATTACGCCCGTCGCTTTGACATATAAGATGTTAAGTCTCGTTACCCCAGAAATTACACTAGCTACAGCACCCTTCAAACCGAAACAGTAATGTTTGTAGACTATTGTTTGGCGGTAGAACTAGAAGCTGCGGTGATACCTACCTAGACAGTCTCCATACAAGAATTAGTGTTTCCGCTCGACTTTTGAGAGAGGGAGCATCTCTTGTGATAACGCTTCACCATCAAGTGTTGGTTCATTATAGATGGAAAGGAAGTGTGCAGCATTTAAATTATAACAGCAGTCAGTAGTAGTAACATTTAAAATATCTAGCGAACAGTTAGATGTAAATGTATAATATAATGTATTCCTTAGTTCTAACTTACGGCGTTGTACCCATACGGGTCGGCATACCGTTATAAGTTATCCACTAAGAGAACGGTATGTGGCTTAGATATTTATCTAAGGATACTTTATATTAGGATAAGCTTAAAATACTTATAAACAATTGTAGTTTATAGAAATTGTAAGGGTTCCCGCACAACAACTAACGGAAACCAATCGAACTTCACCTGCTCGTGGTGCACGCTGCTAATCAATGAACGAGGCTCTGGCTCCCACCAACCGGCATTGAGCCAACGTGGTAGGTAATGGCTCAAATCCTCCCATATAAAACTCTACCAGATCGAAGTGGGAATCTTTGTGGGAGGCCTATGTCCAGAAGTGGATGTCAATCGGCTGATGATGATGATGAACTTAAAGTTATATAAAAAGTAAAAAAGTCCATTTTCGCTGCTTAATTGCTGATCTTAATTTGTCAGTAGTAAAGTAACTGAGGTTTAGGAGACTTATTATCTTAAGACATAGAGTTGGATGAAGCTGTTATGTATTTACTACATTCAGATGATCTTCCAGTTCTTGTTTTTGATAGCGTATAATTTATATTACTATGATAAACTATTGAATTGAGCAACATTAGATTACTATGACAAAAAGAGTAAAAGAGTCTAGTTTTAAGATGAAGGAACGCTGTAATGGTGGTAGGTCTCTATCCCGGAGACCGCCCAGGTAGGCCGCAAGGCAGGAAGGCCGCAGCTTCTATTTCTACCGCCAGATAGTAATGAGCAAACATTATTGTGTTTCAGATTGAAGAGCGTTGAAACTACTGAAATCAGTAGAGCAACGAGACTCGAGAAATATCTTAAGGCGACGAGTAGATTGTGGTGCAGTTTATACCATCCTAATCTAGCCACATTTACCATCAGGTTAACGTCTCGCTCGTCTCCTTGCTTTGTAATATAAACAAAAAATTATATAATATTGTAATATAATAAAGTCACGTGAAGAACTTACCAAAATGTCGGTAATAAAGTAAAATGAGATTGTTAACAGTATTGATGATAAGTGTTACGCGAAACAGGAATGTATGCAAAGGAGTGTAGTATAGCGAATTTTTGACATTTTCCCAAAAAAAAAAAAATACAACCTTTACGTTCGTAAATTGTCAACGTACAGTCTTTAACGGTAGTTGAAAACGATGCGGGTACGAATACCGTTGAGTTATAGCCGCGGAAGAACTCACACTTGAAAATAACTTCGCCTTTAATTGTATTTTATACGCAATGTTGCCTGAACTGAAAAAAAAAATGTGCACCCATTTCTATATTTAGACACGAGGGGGCTGGAAGTCACAGCCTGGATACGTCGTTATGTCGTTTTTTTTTTTAACTTATTTTTATCGTTCACAATAGAGTAATAGTTATCCGCGCTTCTTTTTTTTACTTTTTAGAAGTAATTCATGAATAACTTAATAATAATAACATAATGCAACAAGCAAACAGTAGAAGCTGAAGAGCTGCTGAAAAAAAAAGGGGGAAGGTCACAGTTCCTATTTCTGCCGCCAAACAGTAGAGTGCGAACAACGTTCCGGATTGAAGAGAGTTGTAGCTAATGAAATTACTGGGGTAATGAGACAACATCCTATGTCTTAAGGCGACGAGCCCAACATCGTGCAGTGTACATCCTAGTTAGCGCGATGGTGCTATTGGCGCCTTTGTCACTCACCATCAGGTGAACGTCCTCCTCGTCTCGTCCCTTCATTGAATAATAACTAGATAGCATTGTAGCTTCTGAATAATTAAAGCAGTTATTACTTAGATAGACTTAATTGTCAATGCCTTTGACTATAGATTAAAGCAATATCTTCAACTGTTTAAATATAATTATAAATTTTTACTAATTTTCAGTATATTTAGGTGTATTTTCAAGTTACAATTTAAACGTTAAATTCTCCTTTGACTTATAAATACAAGTGGCAAGGGTCTGGTCTTATAAATAACTGTTATAACTTCGTTTTAACAATTGAGTCATTACTACACGTTATACATATACCAGTTAGTAAATCACTAGCGTACAATAGAGGTACTCTATTTAAGCCCGGACATAAGAGTGATGAAATATCCGTTATTTTTTTTTAACTGACCTCGGCACTGTTCGCTGTTTCCGTTTACTTCTTTTGTTGTTACATACAAACACGATAGCGTTTCTCTTATTTATCTTTTAAATAGGTCTTGTCTTGTGTTGAGTTCCCGCAGAAAGAACCCAAGTAAAACTCATCTGGTCGTGGTGTACCCTGGTAACCAATAAACGAGGCTCTGGCGCCTACCAACCCGCATTAGGCCAACGAGGTTGGTAATAGCTCGAATTCTCCTATATGAAACCCTACCCAATGTGGGAATCTTCGGGAGAGGCCTCTGTTCAGGGGTGGACGTCTATCGGCTGATGATGATGATGTCTAGTGTTAGGAAATATAATATTAAATTTTTGTTATTAAACACACACAATAAATTAAGAATACTTTTCAGGTACGGGATCTATATCAAACATAATGCTTAAGTGGTACTATTGTTTTCTAATCAGCGGTAGTATAAATATCCGTTTTAAACGTTTTGGGGTAATCATAAATGTAGAGCTTTTTTTTTTAATAACAAAAGAACCGATGAAATAATTTTGATGTGGGTATTTATATTTGCATTTCAAATGCGAAACTAATCGCGAACAATAAAGAGTTTAATACGTTGGGTGGCCGCCGAAAATAGCTCATAAACAGTGCGTGTAGTGTTCGCATCCGAAAAAAAAAATAGTTTCCAGACATTTCCCACTGACTTCCCCAAGCATACTCATTTCGATCGTTGCCAAATACAATGGTTATTAAAACCTGATGCACGCCGGAGTCGTTCAAATGATACGGGGGAGGTATTACGCGTTATGTACAGCGTGCGTGCGTGTGCATACGCTGTATATGCACGCGAGGGCCGCTGTGTGAGTGGGTGGACGCCGTCCGGCTTTCGAGGAGTACGGGAGAATGAGCCCGCACTGGCTGCAGCGGATAGAGCGCGAAAACGTTACAGAGTACGCGAAAAAACGAAATTAATCGATACCGAATAAAATTATGCATATTCGTGCATTACCGAACAAAATTATCGACGTAACTGCAATATAACTTAAGCCGAATAAGCCAACTATGTAGTGATGAGGTCGATGCGAGACAATCATAGCAATTAATTTTTTTTTTTCGCAAGGTGTCAAGTCAGATACGAAGCCGTCAGAGTGCAGCCTCTGTATTTTTTTTCAGTCTGTGCAAAAGTTGCACGGCGCCGCGCACACATGCACGCGGCGGTGCACACAGGCGAATGTAAAAGCGAGTAAACTAATACCGGGCCGGATTAATGCTTCAGTTAGTGAAAAAACTTTTTTTTCAGACTGCGCCGTCCGGCACAGGGCCGCACTCGAGCAGGCGCGTCGGGTAAATTATTATATCATTGGCCGTACAGGAAAAAACTTGAATATAATACGAGCTAACGTTACACAATGAACAGAAGTGTTCGTGCCTGTTATTTTCACGTGTTTTATATTAACTTAGGTTGTCTATGGAAATAGATATTATTTGGGTACTAATGCTAAGAAAGATTTTGACAAGAATGATGTATAAAAAAGATTGGTCGATTATATATTTACCCAAACGCTCTACACTTTTTTTTATATATATTGTTTATGATCATTATTATCAGCTGGTGGACAACTACTGCTGGACATAGGTCTCTCTTAAAGATTTCTACATACATCGATCCACAGTCAGCATGGCGTCCGATAGAAGGCACCAGAAGCCGTCGTTTGTAGGGGTTCTTGTGAGGGGGATTTTGGCCATTTCTCACCACGCTGGCTCAATGCGGATTGCGACTTGGGTCCCGTGAGTTATTTCGCAGGACCCTTATGATACTCTTTTCTTTTTACAACGAATAAATCTTTTGCCGTTTGCTTGTTGTTTGGAATAAAAAAAAGTCTATTACCAGTCACATAGACTAGTAGTGTACACCTTCACAGTTCACCTAACGCAATGTCGTGAACACATTTCGCTGATCGCACGCAATGCGGGTCGCAGACGGTTATCTCTGCCTCCATGCTCAACACTCCGCGGCGGGGCGACTGTGACTTTCTCGCGAATAATTCTCCCCTTATCTTGTAACGGGAAATACGAAATCGAAGCACAACCTACAGTGTAATAAGGACAATAACCTGGTATACAGTTAAACGTATAAATTTTTTATGTACTTAATGTTATGTTACACTATTTGCCTGTAACGATTGTTGATGTCTATTGTTTAACAAATAAAGGTTGCATTTTTCGGGCAGCTAGAAACAGAATATCTTTGTGACTACCCAAGGTTAATTAATTTTAAATAAAAATTTCAGATGAACGTTTCTTGGTAAACAGTGAAAAAAATGTTTTGACAATGAGCGCTGAAAAGTCGGGAGCGAATTACAAATTAAAAAGAATTGGTAAAGATCGAAATGGTTTTGTAAAACGGTCCTCCAAACTTTGATTTTAAGAAAGCACGTTATTATAATAAGTATAGGGGTACTTGTTAATTTTAAACCTAGCTAATCGAAGATTTCATTTACAAATAATATATCTATCCCTGTAGATCATAATATAAGTAAAAAAAAAATTTAAATAAAAAATTCTTTTCAAAAATGTTTCAGCAAAAGTGGTGGTAGGGGATCTGTGCCTGTGCATAAAAAGACTACCTGTCAATTTTGACGCCGATGAAAAATTCGGCACAACTCCGGCCTACTAGACAGAAAAAAAAACACGGTCGTGAGATTCGATTAGCGATCGCAAAAAGAAGCGTAACCGAGTGCGGCCCTGCTTAATGACTCCCTCCTCACTGACCTGCCTCTGTCTTGTACCCCACGCTTCAAAAGTTCAACTCATTTGAGTGCTCGCGGAGATTTTATTACCCCCCAACTATACTCAGTATTAAAATTTTTCAAAAAAAAAAAAAAAGGGTTAAAGAGACGCGTGGACGTTTAAGGGTATCACCGCCAGCACATCGCTGACCGCTTCACGGTAACCTGCTTCCAGAATTAGTCCGCTAATTACTGTTTCGAGACAGTTTCAAAAATCGCGTTTAACTCGTTCTTTATTTCAGTTATTTTTTCAACTCGTGCTCTGTTCGCCTCTTCTGCCCTAAGCGTAAATAGCTGTCTACTTAAAAGTGGCCCCCAAAAAAGGTTCGTTATTTCCAACGGAGGTTCTTAACTGAAAAAAAAAAATGGTCGAATCCTGAGTAATTTCGTGTTTCAAAGGCTTTTTACGTTTGTACTCGGAATAAGCTAATGTCATTTTAATTAAATAAAATTAGCTTTTACTCGTTTAAGTGCAGGGAGGTGATATTTCTAAGAGTGGATTCAAGTATATCTTAACTAGTTTTAATAGATTTTTATTAACACCACAATCGGACTTTTTAATGTATATTTTAGTCACTATATTTTACGTGTCCTACATACGTACAATGCAATACTATATCAATGGATTTAACAGTATTCCTTGACAGAGAGAGAGTGTGTGCTATGGAATTACACGATATAATCCATCCCCTTTTTACAACCAAAGGCACGGCGAGTCGCCATCCTTTCGCTGTGGACATCTCCAGTTTGCGAAAAAAAGGTTCAGCTTCTTGTTCTTCATAAGAACAGCAAAGGAGTGGAACAACTAGCCGGCGTCGGTGGTCCTGCACAAATATGACATGGATGTCTTCAAGATAACAGTGAATAGGCTGTTACTAGGTTAATGCTCCTTAACCTAGTAATAGCCCAGATCACATCACCACTTAATAACAGACTGGATTATGGTCTAGCACTAACCTGGATTTAAAAAAGTTATCAACGAAATAATAATGTTTTGTAAGCTATCAGATTGGAATCAAGCGATACATCGTAAAGAATACAATCATGAAAAATAAATGTAAATATACTTCGGATCGCCGAATAAATATCTTTTTTTTTAATTAAGCGACGAGACGAGCCGGACGTTCACCTGATGGTAAGTGATACACTCGTTCATCAGAACGTAGCGCTAGTTAAGATATTATACACAGCATCATAGTGCGCTTGTGGCCCGAGACGTAATATGTTGAGTATCATTACCCCAGTAATTACTACTAACTAGAGCGCCCTTCAAACTGGAGCACAGTAATGTTTGCACACTACCTTTTAGCGGTAGAAACCTACCACCAGTAAACTGTATCGTAGTAATAGAATAAATTACACCATATCTCAACAGATACAACAAATTTAGTCACCGCTTTAGTTACGGCTTTATCTAACGCCTTGCCGCTTCTTCATCTTTAATAGCACTTTGTGATAAGCAGACGTAAACTTAAACTTAAGAGCTGATTAAGTGATATAATGATCCACTTAAAGTCGTCCATCGATACTTGCGAATATCGCTGATCGCATTTTTTAGCAAATCGCGAACGGGTTTTATAGAATCCCTACACAACCGACTGTATCGAAGAGCATCACATTAATTGAACGATAATATATTATTATTTTTATATACATAAGTATGTATATATTTATATGTCTTATATTATTATACATATATATCTTTTAAGTTACAATGTTTGTAAATCAATATAAACTTCCTTATATGATCGGCATCATCGATATGCGTTTCTAAAACATATCCGCGTGAAATAAATTTTTCTAAATAATAAAGAATCTTGTTAATGTGATGAAGAGAAAAATTTTATACTTTGTTGTAATATTACCATTTTGTTATTGTTTATTCTGTAATTATTTAGGTAATTTCAATGATATATACGAGGACGTCTCATAAAGTTACATCCTCCTCTTTAAGAAATTTGTATACAAGGATCTTGACTATCATTATTATTATTTTAATTAATTTAATATGAATATGTATTTGATTAATGGGAGTCGTATATTGGGTGACTAATAAAAAGAAAAAAATTTGCAACATTTGAGTATCTGACGCTGAGCATGGTTCACACGTATGTTACAGGAGCCAATCTTTCCTTCAAAGGTTTGACAAAATAATTTATAGGAATAATGAGAAACAACATGAGAATACTTTTATAATTACCAGGGGTGTGGCGAGGGATGCATACTCTGTCCGCGTAATAGCTGACCTAATCCAGGATTGTAGAATCAAATGCAAAACGTTTCACAATCCGGGTTCCATTTTTAAATCGCAGCTGTCAAAATGTATCGCGCTTTCAAAATATGACACGATGACTAAACATGTTTACGGGGTCACAGGGGGAGTAATTGTTACAAATTGGGAAAAAACAGGTATGTAAACTTGTGTTGTGATTATTATTGATTATTATTATGTAGATAATAATAGTGTGTGCGCTTAAAACTAATATGCGCAGTGCGAAATAAAGCTCGAGCGCGCGCGGCTGATCTCGCGCCTAACAATAATTACTTTAGCGATGGCGGCGCGTTATTGTCGCGGGCCGACTGCTTGCGTTTTCACGTCCACTCGACTTATTTCCCCCGGGCTGTCGCCATTGCTATTTATTACTAAGATTTCACACGCGTAGCGCTACTACTTACCTTCCGTAAGTATTTTTCGATTAATAACATTCCTATTTAACCACCCTCTCCACAAAACATCCGCGACCGCGTAATATTTTAATGCGCTACGGCGCTCATACTCGCGCAGACTGATGATTTTCAATATGTGTTTACGTTTTTTAAAAACACTGTGTTTGCTTCATTTTGAATTTTATATTTCTACGCCATGTGTAAATTACATTATAACGACGTAGATTTATATATACACATCACCACAGCTCGTAGCCTTAAGACGTAAGATGCAAAATCACATTACCCTCATTCATTTAGCTACAAAGGCATTCAAACTGGAACACGGTTTGCGCTGTTTGAAGGCAGAAATAGATTTTGTGTTAATACCTAACTAGACGGATGATAACCCTAAGACGTTAATTAAAGATTATCTCAAAACATTCATAAATGTAATGTGATGATCCGATAAACGTTTCTTTAACACGTGGAGCGGAAGTGGAAAAGTAGGGGGGAAAAAAATTTCGTTGTTTTCGTGTGTTTCGTTTCGCGCCTTAATTAATTATGTCTTAGGGCGGGTCAGAGTTGTCGTTTAGTTGTGGCACTTAGGTAATTTCCCATGTGTGTATATCTACGCCGCGCCTTTTTAACTTAGCTTCTACTTCTATGTGATTTCTTACAAAACAACTTGCTAACTTATTGATTACACAACTAAAAGTGGATTTGTTACGAACAAAAGTATTTGATTAAGTGGTGATTGAAATAATAAAGTTAATATTTTAAGAAATGTGTGCCTTTGTTACAAACGTGACTAATATATAAAACATACAATAATTTATATTATAATAGAATCCATTATATTAACGGTAGGTACGAAGAACTAAACAAGGAAACTGTAATTGAATCTTTATACACGAAGCCTTTGCGCAGTTCATTAAGTCCTTTGAAAATGAAGTCCTTATAAAACATCCAATTAATATAATAAAATGTAACAACGTGCAGATATGTATAGTTATATGTAAATTGTTGTCTTCGCTTCACAAATGTCCAGTTTACGTAGACCCCGCGATACTTGCGCGAACAAATAATAGATATAAGAACATTGAAGTGTTAGAGATCTGTAGTGATTGGACGGGTAAGGACTTCAGTCGGAGGCAGATAAGAGGTTGCGCCAGCGCTGGTCAACTTCCGTTGTTCGCGATAGTGGTCACCGCCGCAGCGAAGACAGAACGAGGATAAAACAAGGACAAAACGTTATTGTAGATAAAACAACATGACCGTTTTAAAAAAAAATATAGTTTTTTTTTCGCTTTTATTCAACTATGTAATATTTAAATTACAATGAAACATTAAAGAGATGAAAATAGCTTCTTCTAGGTATCCAAGATCTCTTACTAGGGAATAATGTGGAAATATCTTAATGTTAGTATCTCATTTATTAATCTAAACATCGTTAGATTGTTTTAATGGTTAATTATTTATTAGTAAACTTTATCAGTAATATGTCAAAATATCCCCCTTTTCGATTTTTTTAAGAGATTTTCATCGGTACAGAATAAAATAACGATCTTATAAAAAAATCTTAAAAAATTACGCTATTTAGTATACTTTATTAGTTAGAGTTAGTAATAGTAAGTTTATCGGACGCGAACACATTTCCTTTCAGCTCTTTAGTAACAAGTAAAAAAATTATCTATATGTATATATATATATAATAATTTTTTTTGTTTTGTTCGCCAATCACGTGAAAACTAGTGAACGTATCGATATGGGACCATGAGCATTCGACGCGAAATGATATAAAGATGGTTATAGGGTAATTATTCGAACTTTTAAACACAGATTCATTATCATTTTATTTCTAATTAACCATTAGTATACTACATGCGGTTGCTATAGTAACGGTTGGTATTGAAAGTCATTTGCGGTTGCGGTTGCCCTCAAGGAACATTTCAGACAAGTATTAAACCTATTTTTTTATTACGGCTAGCGAAGTGGGAAGGTAGGGGGAATAGTTAGTATAATATATACGCGATATTATGTTTACAAAATATTTCAAAATGCATACAAATGGACATCTTAATAGTTTTCTTTATAGTAAAACAAAAAATAGTATAAGCCGTAACTACAAATGTGCTTTGACTATTCCGATGAAAAAAAAAATAGAATCGCGTGACGTTCCCGCCCAAAACTCATGTCATTAGAGCAGTATTAAGTTTTTTAAAGGTGACCAGTAATGAAAGAACGGCGCACCCGCTCCTTCGAGACCAGCGCAAGGCGCGCCGCGTGACCTCGTGCGTCATATCTCGTTTAATTGTTAACATTAGCAAATTAAGCTACGACTGGAACAATAAAAACAACTGTGTGCAAACATTACTGTGTTCCGGATTGAAGGGTGCTGTAGCTAGTGTAATTACAGTGGTAACGAGACTCAATGTACGTCTCAAGCGACGAGCGCATTGTCGAGCAGTATAAACCACCCTAACTAGCGCCGCGTTGTTACTGGCGAGCGTTTCCCTTACAATCAGGTGAGCGACCAGTTCGTCTCCTCGCTTAATTGAATAATTTTTTTTTATTACATATATAAATTAGATAATATAGTTTATATCTAATTAGCAGTTGTGTTTTTTTGAAGCGATACGTACGAATCTTTCACTGGTCTATGTTGCCGGGGACCGTCTAAGTAGCTATCACCGCAGCACCTATTTCCGCCGACAAATAGTAGTGTGCAAACATTACTGTGTTCCGGTTTGAAGGACGCTGTAGCTAGTGAAATTTCTGGGGTAAATAGATTCATCTTATGTCTCAAGCGACGAGCGCAATGTGGTGTATTATACACCATCCTAACTATCGCTACGTTATGAGCGGGCTTATTACTTTCCATCAGGTGAATGTCCCGCTAGTGTCGTCGCTTAATTGTATAAAAAAAAACTGAAACGTCACTAACGGCGTTGTAAATGTGATTAAAAGTGGCTTTTGGTGAAGGGTAATTAAAAAAGCCTTTAATGCCCCATCGAAGACAAGATAAGGCCGGCGGTCGGCGGTCGGAAGAAAGCGCCACTTTTCTAATTACGCTTTTCATTAGCTGATGGATCGCTCTAACGTGCGTGCACGTAGTCAAGGCGACAATAACAGCTACGCGATTAGACAAGCCGTTTTGTGAGCTACATTCTTCAGCGTAAGTAGCTGTGTAGCATCCTTGAAAAGCTTTACAACAGAGACTGTTTCTAACGAGTTTTTTTACGTTGTTACTATACTGTTACTTTTTTTTGTACTCTAGGACAAGCGGGAAGTTCACCTGATCGTAAGTGATACGACCGCCCATAACTATCTGGCGCTATTTAGAATGGTATGCACCTCATTGCGCTCTTCGTCGGAGCCTTCCTTCCTTGCTCTCTACAAACTAAAACATAGTAACGTTTGCATACTATTGTTTGGTGGTAGAAATAGGCGCTGCAGTAATATCTCCATAGACAGTAAATATATGTATATAAGTATGGTCGATCCGCCGAAGAACTAAGGTCACCGACATAGCTCAAAAGATTGCTAGACTTAAGTGGCAGTGGGCAGGGCACATTGCTTGAAGGACCGACGGCCGATAGGGCAGTAAGATCCTCGAGTGACGCCCGCGTACTGGTAGACATATTGTTGGTAGGCTTACCACAAAGTGAACCGATGATCTGGTTAGAATCGCGGGAACCCACTGAATGCGAGCAACGCGGGACCGATCGATGTAGAGATCTTTGAGGGAGGTCTATGTCCAGCTGAGGACGTCTATCGGCTAATGATGATGATCAGGTATCGTCTGTGCAATAGCATATAACGGTAATTTAAAGTATTTTAATTTAGTGTTTAGTTATAAAACTTATGGACCCGGGTCCACTTGCCCAGCATCAGATGAGCTGTAAGAGTCGAAAAGACTACCAAGCGTCCAACATCATCAGAGAAAAGAAGAGCTGTGTGTATGTATAATTACTGATATAAAGGAGTATACCTAAATAGTTTTCTGTAATTAGTGGAAGGCATGTAAAGTAATCATTAGGCCAGGCCAGGTTGTATGTGTAATCCAGTTTAAAGCTTCTTGACGATCGTAAGTGCGGGCCGCTCCTTCGCGTGTTTTAATTATATTATTAACGACTCCGGTCTACGGGAGGTGGAAGGCTAATATTTTATAATGGCCCGTGTATCGCAATGATATGTAAATATTCAGCCTCGCCCCCACCTATTAGGTCGCTTCGCGTGCGTGCACCTTAACATTCGGAAGTACCGACACGTTAACTTGAATTTAGTACCGAGGTGCGACATTTAGGTTACGTTCCGTTACAGAGTACTTAGGCAAAGGCGTGTGATGTCAGTCTCATTTCATTTCACAAGAATTGAATAGCGAGACGTGTAATTAGCAAGCTTTTTAGAAGGAAAACTACTCATAAGCTTCCTCGAAAGGGTTGTATTAATTACTGGAGGTGCTCGTATGAGCGTAGCGCGAAATAAATGGCCGGCCACTTGGCGCCCTAGCCTCGCCGGGCCTTATTAAAAATGTTAACACGTAAATTAGACTCCCGGCTCGGCAACGGTGTATTAGCTAACCAATTAAATTTTAGAGTCAGCGCATACAATCAACGGCACAAGGTGACTTCACACGCCCAGGATGATTACTGCCCCGGCTGCACTGTTTAGACGGTATTAAATAAATTTTCTACCTTCACACTTTGATAACGTTTCGAGTGTTACAAAATAAAATTGCGCCGCTCAAGTTTATATACATATATGATTTTTTTTTTAATTACAAAAAATTAAAATATTGAACTTAATATTTACGGAGCGGGTTGGCACGGCAAGGTTAAAAGGCATATGAAAATTGCGATGTAAGGTTGGCAACATTTCCGTTTCCGACTGTGAGAGTCCTTACAGACGAGAGATTTTGTTCTCAGTTGAATTAATAAATGTTATTAAGTGCGTAATTAAATATGAAGTAAAATGTAGCAGACATTTAATGGGAGCGGTTGACGCATCGGGCGCGCGGGTCGCTATTTATTATTTTATCTAGTCGGGCCCAGTGCCGCATTGTCGACGGCATAATGTTGACGCGAGGCGCTCGCGGCTGACACTGCACCAACAGAGGTTCAGGTTTGTAAAGAGGTCCGCATTCATATTGTGCAGCACCCAGTCGCTCGTGTGCGAACGTTTAAAAAGGTTCGAGGCTCGGCTCGTCTAAGTGCACACCCTCGTGCGACTAGTTGGATGTGTAAAAAGATTAATTGGAGTGTTGCCCGTATTCTAACAATTTACGGCGCCTTCTGTGACGGGCCGGCCGCAGACCACTTCTGCGCAACTTAATTAAGCGAAATAACTTAAGCGAGTCACCGTTGCTAATTAGCACCATCGTCGCCGCAACGGCTAATTCCACGAGTGACTCTTTGTTTGCGGGACTGCGTACTTCTTTGAGTTCGCGCGCTAAAAGAATTTGTCTTTGCATCGACTTTGACTGAAGGATGTTTGTTTTGCCCCCGGAGACTTGAAAGACTGCGTTTGCGTCTAGAAATGCAGCAATGTTGCCATATTTGCGGTTCGGATTTGAATTTTGTTGCCACATGAAAAAACTAAGTAAAGTCTATACGAGCGGCATGGCTTTGGCTTTCCGTCTTGATTTTTTGCTCGTTTTAAGAAATAATGTTTATACTTTTAATATTATACTTTGCAACAAATATTACTAATGTTTTATTTGCGATAGTTTTTTTTTTCTAAAATTGTTCTGGAAGAAAAGCAAGAAAGGTTTTTTTAAAGGCACAAGGAGCGCTCTCGACGTTAGTGTTCTTGAGGCCTACATGAAAGTGGCCATTACTAAGCGAGCTTGTTCTTTTCTTGTTGACGAGCGACCGAGGTGTGAAGTTTGTTTTCATATTACCGCGTCGAGATATTATTACACTATAACATATATATAAATATATAAGTAGGAAATACAAGCTTTTAACTAATATTGTTAATATATAAAAATTTCGTATCTGCTTAACGCGCTTCTTATCTTCATGACAAAAGAAAAAAGACAAAAGCGTAATGAGGCTCAATGTGTCCCGGCTTGTGTTGCACTTAATTAAAAAAAAAAAAGTTTGTACTTTTAAGGCTGTAATTATCGACGTCGGTTATCGATGTTGCAAAGGCTATCGCGTTAGAACTTTTTAATCATATTCTCGATTATTCCGCAGTAAAATGTTTAATGTTAGTAAAAATATTAATTAACCTAATAACGCTATTAACGAATTCGATAATGTTAACAGCCGGTACAAAATCATTGTTACGTACTGTGATCGAATGTTTTCAAATAGTAATCACTGATCTAACATTAAACTAGTTCAGAAATAAATTATTTATTTACTGTGTTTATAATAATTCACTAGTGGTTCGTCTCTGTTGCTCAAGACTATCTAGGAAGCTGCGGTAGTCCGCAGCGGCTACTTCTGCCGCCAAACAGTTGTGTGCAAACTTTGCTGTGTTCTAATTTGAAGGGTGCTGTAGCTTGTATAATTACTGGAGTAACAAAACTCAACATCTTATGTCTCAGGCTTGAAGAGCAATGCGGTGCATTGTAAATTATCCTAATTAGCGCTACGTTATGTGCAGGCTATTTACCATCAGATGAACGTCCGGCTCATCTCATCGCTGGATTGAATAAAAAAAAATAAGAAAATGTTAAAAAATAGGGTTTGATTTTTTTTTAAAAATCGATATTCTTGATAAATTTAAAATGCCATTTATTATTGAAGCCCGCGGACGCCTAGCCTTGTAATTGCCTTCCGTGCGCCTCCGAAATGACCCCTCCGCCCTTTCAGCACTGTATCCTTTCAGAGATGTTTATCGCAAAGGAAATGACCGCTTTCCGTTGTCCACAATGCGACCATTAAGGGCACAATGCTAATGGACAAAGTTGAGGTAAGAAGAAATCGTGCCGCTGACGTCTTTTTAATATCGAAAGAAAATTTTTTTTAAATGTAAAAACTGTTTAATATTTATAAATAGTAACTTTAATTTGAAACTACATCTAATAAAATTAAGAATTTAGAGCTTTAACTTATAATAGAAAGTTATTATTATTATTTTTTTAATCTACGAAGAAACGAAACGATCGAAGCATTTACCTAATAGTGTTACGCTTATTCGTAACAATGTGGCGTTACCAAACTGCTCATCACATGGAGACATAAGATGTTAAATCCCTTTATCCCATTGATTCTAGTAATTATTACACAGTTATTTTGAAAAAAGAAATAAGAGCTGCTGTGGTATTTACCTAGACGATAAGGACAACGAAAAATTTTCATTTTTCAACAGCCAATTTACGCCCCTAATGTTGGAGGCACAGGCCTACCCTCAATATGAGGGCGATGGGCCATAGTCACCATGCGGGCTCAATGCAGATTGGTGACTTCTTACACACCTTAGAATAAATTCTAATTCATGTGCAGGTTTCCTCACGATGTTTTCTTTCACGACAACGAAGATATAGCACTAGTAAAATTAGATCTTAATATTAGATGCACAGTAAATTTTGCGGCTACATAAATTGCGATCATAACGTACGCAACGAGTAACGTTATCAAAGCTTTTACAAAGCTTTCCTTTTATCAAAAAGATACGACTAGCTTGAGATATATTGAACTGAAGTGGTGGGCACACATGATAAGGGTGCTATTCTCTAATCACTCGACATTTTTCCTAACGGTCAAGTTGCGTTATGCGTTGCTGTTATGATTTCATAAAAAAAAAGTACATCGAACGTTTCAGAATAGGGCCACGGCATATAGATAGGAAAAGATGGGGTAGTGTTTATCATAGGAGCACGCGGCTTATGGCAGGTGACTCTTATCGCACGGCATAGATAACGCGGAAATTAGTCGAGCACAAATCAATACTGAAGGGGATTTTTCCGTTACTTACAACATAACATATTTAAAACAATTTCATTAGGAATCGATTTCACATAAATTATAACGTTGAACATATTCAATAAGCCATTAATGACACGATTAAGTGAGGAGTTACGCAGGGTTATTACAAATGGATGCGGAACCACCGCTTGCCGCATCAAACCTATCAAATTAAAGACTAGTCGGGCAAACGAATCTATTACAAACCGTTTATTAGACGATAGAAATACGCATTTCTTATGTAATTTCAACTAATACTGCACCGGTTGTTCTGTTAGAACCAGAAACAATAATTACGAGTACGTACTTTATTCTCATTTTAAGTTATGATTATACGTTTATATCTAAGCAGTCGTGCTACGGTATAACTAATTACAAATAAACAATTTAAATGTAGTTTGTATTAAAAAGCTATAACAATTAGATTAAAACGCAAAGTAATAAAATTATAAAAAAAAATGTTATATACACTATTTTAGTATATTTGTAAACGCCCTTAAATAGATTATCTACGGAGAGAGAAACGACCCCAAATTTTCTCATAGTTTCAGGGTTGCCTGCACGATTAAAATTAGGAAATAGTGAATTTACTCCCCTTTTAACGAATTATTAACGGATAATAGGATTATAACATGGGCTGAGAAGAAAACTTGATTGGCGTTAATCTTTTTACTTAGTTTTTGGAGGGGCAGGAGTGGGATGATAATTGGTTGTGCGTAAACAAGTCGAAGCGAGAAGACGAGAGCGACGTTTACCTGTTGATAAGTAATACGCGTATGTGTGTAATTAAGTGTTAATTAAGATGATATACACTGCACTAGATTTAGAATGATTACTTGAGAATTAACATTTTATATGATAATACTTGTTACCTCAGTAATTTCACTAGCTACAACGCTGTTGTTATAAACTGTCTGACGACTGAACTGCGGTAACTACTAAGATGGTCTCCGGAAACGGGGACCTATTATTAATAAGTTTGTTATTATATAATATTAGGGAAATTAAGTTTGCGGTTTGTATGCTATACTAAGTTTCGTTAACGAAGTGCGGGTGCGGTTAATAATAGCAATAAATATAAAGCACTTCTGAAATTTTGCGCATTTTAATTAAGCGTTTAACCACAAAGTTATTTAATACTTCGTTAGAAAACAGTGGTCGATTTAATATTAGACTTCACTGTAAGTTCTTGAAATATCTAATTAGTATTGAAACTGATCTCTGGGAATATCTGTATACTCTATTCCTGATTATCCTAGTGTTTGTAACAGTCAAGATTTTATGCTTCTAAAAAAAATTTACAGTCATCGATTACAAATATTTATTGTTAAATAAGTAATAAAGAAAAATAAAACTCACCGGAAGTTGGAGAACCATTTGACAAGCTGCGCCGTGTTGTTCTTGTTGAACTTGATGTCGGGGAAGTACATCTTGAGCACCGCTGAACTCGGGTACCGAACCCAGAAGAACATGAGCTTCGCTTTGCGTAGGTGCATCGGCGTTAGTGTGGACGAGTGCAATGGAGTTATGGATTTAATTGGTAAAAATTTGATTAATTCAATAATAAATATTAAACTATACTAAAATAATGAATATTTTATTCTACTCGAAAATGTATATGGAATTAATATTTTAGTATTTAGAGATAAAAGTGTTAGACATTGTCAGCGTATAACTTTAAGTCTAGCTCTAAACGTTCGCGATGAAAACGACTAGACATATTTAGTGTAATTATGAGATATTAGATGACAGGTTTAAAAAATAACTTATAATATCAAAAATAATTGATTACACTAAATGAAGGGTCGTTAACCAAAGTATAAGCATATACAACTCTATGATTGTTTTAATTGCCGCCATGGATAACCTTCAGCCCTTCAAAAGTGCTTGTTAATTGCGATAATAATAATGAAGTATCGATAATTAAACAGCTCTGAATATTTGCTATTGATTACTTTTTAAATTATAGTAAACTTATAGAAATTCATAAAAAAATTACGCGACGACGAAAATACGATGCTGTGCTTATGGTATCAATGACCATCAGATGGACATCGTTTCGTCAAATAAATTATCATTAGGGGTGTACATAGTGAAAACGATAAATATAACGTCATTAGTAAGTACATATCAGTCGACTATTAACTAAGAATTTTGAAGACGAGGTGGGGGAAGGTGTATATAAATCTGATTATATCCTGCCATTACGTAGGCTCACTCGCGAAGCACCACAAGTCTTAATCCGTTTGCATCTAATCTTATAAAGTACCTTAGCCGATGTCTGCAGAGGCCTCCACAGTTCTATTAATCTATCCTAGTATTATCAAACATTCCTTTAGTGTTTAATTGTTAAGTAGGAATATAATGAAATAAAAGAACTACATCCGTTTTAGTTAGTGCATTCGTTTTCTTTAAGACCGCACAGCTACAGTCTTTCATTATGCTATAGCTGCGTGCCGTGTGCGGTGGGGAGCTGTGTATCTAGAGACCGCAGCATTTGTTGGGTTTCCAGAGTCGTATAATGTCATCTACTAAGTAGGAAGCAGGTGACAGCAGTCGTAAGGTTAAATACTACAGAAATAAGATACGTGTGGGCGTATGCATGTCACAATCTCACTTATTTAGTAAGAGCATTACGGCATATTTACTTCGATTACAACTTGGAGTGAATTCGATTAATGTTGTTGTTGTATAGATTAAGTTATTTCGAATCAGTATATTGTAAAAGGATATAGTAGGCTGCACTCCGTCGTAAGGAAGATCGGTGGAGTTGCAGTCGGAGTGTGGATCTTGAGCGTCCATATGTTGCGGATGGTGGGGGCCGGCAGCGTTGTGAGCACCGTGCGCGTGGTGGTGCCGGAGGTAATCGGGTGATGGATGGTGTGCCAGTAGAGCGGGGTGAAGTAACGCCGGAGGGTGCGGTAGCGGTGGAGAATCTCTTTCAGGAGCCGGAGGTGACCGCGCCAATCCTCCCCCCGCTCCGAAGAAGGGGGAATACGGTGAGAAGACTTGGCTTTCGTGTAGCGATGGATTCGGTATCGCTACAGAAGTCGGCAGTGCCATACCTCCCGGGAACGGGCGGGGTGACGGCGACTCCGGAGAATGTCCCACGCCCTCCCCCAGGATCCGGCTCACAGTCCGCGGCGTGATTCGCGTGTCCGTCACCTTGTGTCGCTTTTTCTTTGGCGTCACGACAAGGCTGAGTGCCTCGTTCTGCTCGGGGTTCGGTTCGCGCTCGTAGTGCCCGTTCATGGGACCGTAGAGGGGACCGAGTTTTGGCGGCGTTTGGAACATTCCTGTGGGAGGGCGGATGTGGGCACCATGACCGGGCCCGCTCGCTTCGCCGTGCAGCGGAAATGCTGCGCCTGGCGCTCGGGGTCCATTCATCTGACTCATTAATAACTGATTGTGTGTCATGAAAGGGACACCATTAGGCGCACTAGGATGGTGCACCGGCGTGTTACCTGGCATCTGCCCCGACAATCTTTCCTGCTTCAACGATGGCGATTTCCTCTCGATCAGCCGCGTCGCTCGCATTAAGTCTTTGTTTAACTGCTCCGCTGCTGCTGCTGCCGCTTCCGATTGTTTGCCCATAATCCGTCGCTGGTGCACGAATCGAGTGACGATGGAATCGATTAGTGTAGCCAATGAAGCTGATATCTCGTTTTTAAGTACTTCTGCCAGACCCTCTAAATCTGCCCCTGAAACTGGACCGACGGAGCCTGCGTTGCTCCGTAGCGCATCGAGTCGATCAGCGAGTTCGGAAGACATTGGAGGCTTAGGAGTTTGTCCCAATTGTCTCTGTTGCGGTGAGTGTTGGTTTGATTGGGGCTTGTGTTGTTGGCTATTTTGTTGTTGTTCCGCTACTTCTTTCATTCGTGCTTCTTGCTCTAAAAATAGCTTTTGGCCGACGTTAATGGCATACATCGCTGCTGCGTTATTGAGGTGCTGGTGCGGGTGGGGCGGATGCATATGGTCGTTGGGTGGCAGATGCGGAATTAGAGGTAAAGCACCGTTAAAACTAGGAGGGAGGTGAGGATGTGGTCCGACGTGGCCATGCATTTTTGCAGACATCATCTTATTCATTACTTGCGTGAGCATGTTAGGGGCAACACTGTTCGGTATCGGAGGGGGTACTTCTTTCACAGGTGAAGGGGGCTCCGATTTCGGAACAGGGTCTTCAGTCTGTTCTATATCACTAGACGCACCATCATTATCTATTGTCTCCGACTCCTGTCCCATACGATTGCACAATTGCAAGTATTTTTCTTGCATTTCTGCTAATTGTTCCTGCATAGTCCTTAGTTGCGATTTTAAAGCATTTTTTTCTACTAATTTTTGTTGTATGGGTCGCTCACCATCATCTTCGGAATCTTCTGACACCGTCAACGCACTGCTACTGTGGTTAGTGCCATACCGTTCCGCCGCACCGTCGTGTTGCTGTGGATGGTACAACTTCCGTTTTTTACAGCCGTTCACTTGTGGTTGTTGGGGCGCGGGACTGGAGCGCATGGTCGACACTATGTTTTCAACACGAGCACGTTTCACATCGAGGGGCCGCGGGGAGGAGCGTTGCACGTCACTGTCACGGTCCTCCGGCTCGGACTTTGGCGCTAGCAGCGGTTCAGACTGCGCGGGAGGCGGCGAGGTGCGCGAATCGCCCGCACTCTCGAGCGCGAGGAGTGCCTCGTCCAGGTCCGGTCGCGAGTCGTGCGAAACGGGTCGCTCCGGCGAGCGTTCCTCTTTGGGCTCGTTGTTGTTGTTTGCGAGTACGTTGTTGTTGTCGGGCGAGAGCCGCAGGAGTTCCTTCTTGCGGTTTTGTAGTATGTCGCGCAGGACGCGATGTGCAATATCGCCTCCGGGAGCCTCGTCGCCCGCGTCATCCTGGCGCGGAGCGCGCCCCAGCAGTTCATTGAGCATTTCCGCCGGCGCGTAGCCGGGCCCGAAGAGGCCGAAGTGTTGGCGGCCGTCGAAGATGGCGCCGTAAAGTCCGCCACTCATGTGTGCGACGCGCGCGGGCGTACCGTTCGTCGCGAGGGTCGAGTAGGAATTGCGCGGCTCGCCGGCGTCCACGCGCTGTCTGACGCGTTTGTGTTTCTTGAGCAGTCTATCGGAGTAGGGCGCGCGCTCGGCCTCCTCCTCCGATGACATCATAGGCGAGACGGGCCGCGATTGGGCGGACGGGCGGCGGGCAGGGCCCCGCGCTGGCGCCGGAGCGCCCGCTCTGCAACAAGAGGGGGTTGCACACCTGCCCGTGCGCTGCCGAGGAGCGCGCGCTCCCGCAACGCACAGGCACTTACTATTATGACACTATCAAATAATTTTATACTATAACAACAAGCAACTTTCCAATTTATTTATTAACCAATATTTTTATATTAAATTTTATTCAACATTGATATTAAAAATTAATTCATCTAAATAATGAAAAAAATTATCGCATTCGTTTGTTATCTTATTTATGAACAACCTACATGTAATTTTTTTTTAATATTAAATAACAGTATACAACAGTAATTAATAAAATCGATTTTAAAAAACATCGGCTATTATTTCCTAAAAATTCTTTATCATTAGAGATTGTAAAAAGATCTAAGTTTAAGTACACTTTTTTAAATAAGAAAGCCTTTTGTCTTATAAGACTGACGGCTGTCATTTTAGTCTAAGTTGAAAAAGTCTAACTGATGATGAAATTTTAAAGTTTTATACAAGACTAGGTAACAGTGAAATTTAAGGTTTGTTTGTTAGGAGATAACAAACGGATCATTACAGGTTCCGTGCTAAGTGATAACCGGAAACAGAAGTTTAGGTTTCCACAGGCGGTGAGTACATACGCTGTAGGTAAAACTATGTGACACAGCAGCTAACAAAGGCATGTGTACCAACGGCATTAATTTCTTTTGGAGCGTGACTCCGTATTCAGGGTGGACAATGAGTCTAAAAATGTCAGAAATAATTCTGTGAGACACGCGGTGGCTGCCTGCGTCTCCATTGCAATCCGGTACAGCATCAGAACCGAGCAGTTGTCTTCTAATTTCCGACAGAGCCGTATCCGGTTGACGACTTTGACGAGATTGAAAAAATTTCATAATTATGTTTGTTCCAATTAAATCCTTTTTTTTTCATTCCACTTAAGTTATTCACGAATCAAAAAATGCGCTCCGCTGTTAATTACTTGAATTCTGTTTTAGACAGTAATGAAGGATAAATAATTTTCTTAATAATTACACAAAATTAATAAAGTTAAATTGTCAGTTTAGGTCAATGTTTATAAAAAAAAAATCTCTTTAATCTAATGACTGAGACCGCACGTTCGTCCTCTTACTACACCAAAACACACCTTGGAGCAAACCCGAGGTAGTTTTAAATTTGCTGCATCAGAATGTTGGAAGGACTTACCACCTCCAATGCATCATATCGTATCTCTGTTCACCTTTAAGCGCGATGCAGCAATCACTCGGCACAAACAGTTCTAGTTGATTCGTGTGTGTTCGCTATTTGTCATTATACTGTTTCCGTAACTTAATTAATCAAGTATTTACACAATTAAGTGTTCACTTGTTTCAATAATGTCAGGCCAGGGCAGAATACCAGGCCTCGGCATCAGAGCGAATGTACTGAGTCCTGGACCTTTTCATCTAATGTATTTGTTTTTGTTGTGTTTTAATCTTATATACATAGACTTAAGGTTTTTTTTAGACAAATAAATGGCTTATTATTATTATTATTATTAATGAAATATTAATGTTGTTCACAAAAAAAACCATAACATGCTTTGAGCCTGACTAAATCCTTTAAGGATTTCACAACAATAGCGTACTATACATACATATTTTTTCAGAAATGTATAAATTTTTCTTATTCTAAGAAACGATGACGAGAAAGCGAGATGTTCACCTGATAATAAGTGATATTCCTGCCCGTAACATTGTAGCATTATTAGGACGATATACACAGCACCACATTGTGCTCGTCGTTTTGAAACTTAATATTTTAAGTGTTAAGCATGTTTATCTCAGTAATTTCACTAGCTGCAGCTTCCTTCAAACCGGAAGACAGCGATGTTTATATAGCATGTTCAGCGGCAGAAATAAAATCTACGGCAGTACCAGTAAAGTCTAGTCTAGTCTTGATTTTTCAGTTGAATCATTTTGCTCTCAAATCTGCTTGAACATGTAAAGTGATTTTATTTTAAAGATTTAAAATTGGTGTGTGAAGTCAAATTATAAATGTATGGTGTGGCAGAGAGTAGGGCGATGGAAACGCGCACGCGCCGCGTCTCTGCCAACATCCGGCCGCAATTTACCGCGCACAATGAGATGCTATCAATAGCGGATGACTTCCGATGTCCGCGCGACAGCCCGCCTGCGGAGTCACGGCTCGCTTCCTCCGCAGGCTGCTCAGGTGTGGGTAATCCTGGACTTGGCTACAGCACTCTCAACACTCATCGACACCTTCATCATTCAATCAAATTATTCACTATTGTCATTAGCGGGCGTATCTCTTATCATATGTGACGAAGACATTGATTCATATGTGGCGGTGAATTCATTAATGGAAACTTTTTAATATAATTAAATTTTACAGATTTTATCCCCTTAATTATTTTATTATCCCTACAGTAGTATACAAGGTGGATTGTGAATGTGTCCACTATAATTAAGGACAAGCAAAGGGTTACGTAAAAATCCGTGCGAAGGAATATACAGCTTGAAACATCAACTCTTTAGAAAGTCTGCAATATGTGACCATTATTTAGATTATCCAAACTATGACACCAGGTTTGATGAACCACAAATACAGAAGAATTCCGATTCCTACTAAAAATGATTCGCAAGGCTACTAATATTTAAAACCTAATTTCGATAGATATCATAATTAGGTAATACTCGGGTAAGGCTTAGAATTCCAGCCTCAATAAATTTAAATTAAACACCAAGAATATCAATAGAATAGTTTGAGAAATGATGAGCTCATTCTGCATAGACCAGACTACAAACAATAAATAAAGAGTTGAAGGTAATCCTTGATGATTATGACGTCGGAACGTCTATCAGCTCAGTCATCCAGTGACCATAGCTGTTATAAAGGGATCGAAAAGAAACGCGGTAAAATCTGTAACAGTTTCTCTTATTCAATATGTAACATTAGCGTCAATATAAAAAAATCCTTTTTAACCTTTTTCTTTTTTAATTTGTAGAATAAAAAAACAATATGAAACTCAATTCACAAATATAACCGACACCGACGTACTGCGGTAAGCAGACGCTGCTTAACAAATAATTTACTTTTTAAACCGCTACGTGATGCCGAATTGGATGCACAGGACCCGACAGTCGACTGGGTTGCGAGTTGTTTAATATTAAAAAAAAAAATCATGTATCGTAATTCTACACGGCACGGAACAATTCCGATAATTACCGCATCATGAATAAGCAATGCGTTGTCAAACTGTGACCGGAGCGGCCTGCGACCGCGGGAAGCCAAGGGGCCCTTTACTACCTATCGTTACGTGTAATGACCTTATTAAATACATTAAATTATCAACCGGAAGTAAGGAAACCTACAAAATTCCACACATCTTTTATTATACATAAATCAAATTTCGCTATTTTCGATCTCTTTTTTATTCTCTTCTGCAGTCTTGACAGAATATCAATCCCATCGTACCTTTAAAATACTGACAAAAGTATACCAAAAATAAATTAAAAATAATACATTAAATACTGCGGTCCATTAGTACATTTAAGATGAGACCAGCATCAATGTTTATATTCCATTTAGACAAAGAGGAATCAATTTTGTTCTGCTTACATTCCATCAGCAATATTTCACATCCTCAGTCAGATTACAACTGTATTCTTGTTATAGATGTTAACAATATTCTTCTGTTTTGTAATAAAAATCTTTTTATCTAATTTAGGGTCCGATAACACATGGCACGTAATTTCGAGTGACTTCAGTTTCAAGGATTTTTATAATTATAACAAAAATATCTCTATCCATTTTCATTGATTATATCTCGTAGCATAATATTGATGCATGTTATGCTTGAATCAAATTTTCTCAACTCTTCCATATGAAATTTAATTTTTCAGACGCTTTATTGTTAAAAATTAATGTAAATATATTTCTTTCTAGTATTAATATGTAGATAGTACAATACAACAAAAATCTAATTTTATTGTATATATGTTAAAAACTTAAATATCAGCGCAATATCAATTGGAAGGAAGTAACTTGTCTCTTAGTTTCATGAAGTATGACGTATAAGGGCTTACTGTCGTATTTCATAATATTGCTTATTTGCGATACGATTCATGTTTTTTTTTTTATTTTATGTGTCTTAATCTAGGTTATGAAATATAATTGCAATATGTATTATGTAAAAAAATAAATAAGACGTCCGTAAGGTGTAAAGCGGCCTCATTTCGGGCAGTACAGGTATGTGATGCCGACACGACCTGTTGATTTCCATCCATATCGCACGGCTAGGGGCGCACGCACCCCCGCTCAGGTGTTGTCGATGTTGCCAAGTATTACCATAGCGGAAATCATTATGAACGGTAAAACGTAACCATCCTTAATGTTGTTCTTTCAGCTTCAATTGTTTAGTACAAATTTGTAAGGGTGCAATTTCACTTCCGCTTGATTTGTAATGTCAATTCTAATAGGAATTTAGAAGTTTGTTCGATGTAAACTATCAAGTTCATATCCATCATTATTATATTCATCATCGTGATCATGTCAACCGATGGACGTCCACCGCTGGACACAGGTATTCCATAAAACGTGACCTTCCGCTTTTCGATTCCAGTGCCTCTAGTAGTTAGTAGTAGTCTAGTGTGATTCCTTCATCATTATATTAAAATGTCACTAAGAAGATAAACTCAGGTTGTCTTCTGATATATATACATAAAAATATTAATTTTTCATTATATTTGGAGGTTTAAGAAGTATAAATGATTATCAGATTTATAATACATAAAATTCAGCTTCGCGAAGTAAATAAGAAGATACGTCAATTGAAATGGAAATTGGAAAGCAATGTCAAAGCGTAACAGATATTAAGAGAGAATAAAAGTAATTAAGAAAGACAGAAGAAAAGATAGAGATTTATAAGGAAAGGTATGGACCAGACTGGATGTGGAAGACCGCGAAGAAGAGATGAATTTATATAGGAGAGATCTACGCTGCGAAAGCGATTTCTATAATAAAAACATATCTGTGTATGTGTTTACAAATTTAGTATTATTAATTGGTGGTTGTAATAAAAGCCTTATTTATTTAAATGTTTGATATTTTATCGAAGTTATACAATAAGAAAGGGTTCGCTATCGACATAACTAATGCGTGCGTCAGGCTCGCGCAACCGCTTCCGGGCGGCGTCTAATTTTTACGGAAATGTTTCCTTTCCGTCTCCGCACTGGAACACGGGCACGAGTTTAATAAACATAAAAAAAAACAACCTACACATGCTCCGATGTAAACAAGCTGTATGCACTTGTAACGAAGTTAGTACTAGCGGTGCGTTTGTAACATACTTTTTGATTTTCAAACTCAAAATCGTAGGTCTTTTTCGTTAGAAAGTTGAAGCAAAAGGGTTGGATGTTTGAAAATTGTAGAGTATGTACGCTCGAGTTTATTTCTGTAAATTAGAATTAACCGCTTGTGTTACGGCGAAGGACGAAATAGTTACAGAAATAGGGTTACGCCGAGTCGAGTTACAGTTCGCGCACTGGAGGTACTTAATATTAATCTTCATGTGCTTAAGCAATATGCAACTTTCAGAAATGCTACGGTTTAAATAATTGCACTCCGTAAGTAAGTCAATAAGTAGAAAAATGTTTTAAACAAAAATTATTCGCTTTTATTGACTAGGGGTGTAAGCGGTCCTGCACAACAACACACGGGACCCAAGCCAACTTCATCTGCTCGTGGTGCAAACTGCTAATCAACAAACGTAGCACTGGCTTGCACCAACCCCGCATTGAGGCGACGTGACGGGAAACAGCCCAAATCCCCCTCAATTGAACCCCTTTAAATCACGATCTCTTGTGCTCGATGACACCAGAGGCTATGTTGACCGTACGGTCGCGGGACAGCAGAGGAGGCGGGCAGCACAATACCGATCGATGTGGAGATCTGTGGGGGAGGCGTATGTCCGGCAGTGGACGTCGGCAGATGATGATGACTGGGGTCTTAACTTACAAGTTACCATGTTTGCTGAAGAGAAGCAGCTCAGAAAATAATAAGAGATGATAATTAATATTATATACTGTTTGTTATGCACTTGGTCCATGAATAGTAATATAAACAATTTCTAGTAATGGTAGATAATAAGGTAGCCTTAGTAACAATATAGCCAAGGTAATTTACTGGTAAGGAAAACAAATCATATCTACACAGGCTACCTAGAACTTAGTCCTAACTATAATAGATAAGGAGAACAAGATGTATATTAACTAGAAATGAGTTTAAAGTTTTTGACAAGAAGTGGAGACAGTAAAAAACAAAGTTAAGTTGAATAAGATTAATCAAGAAACGAACTTAAAGGAGAAGAGCGGCTCCTGTTTGCCGAGAGGAAAATCATGAGTACGATCTTCAGCCCGACCCAGGGAGAGGACGGTAGGTAGCGAGCTCGACGCAATATTGAAATCGGGAGTCTGGCTGCTGAACCGAATATCATAGTGGAAGCCAAAGCCAAACACTTCGCTAGATGGGCCACTTGCTAAGGATGGGAGAAGATCGCAGAGTAAAAAAAGCGTGCCTTGGAACCCCAATTGGGCGCTGACCTGTCGACCGACCCAGGTATCGCTAGAGGGATGCCGGAGAGCACGACCTACGTGAGCTTCAAGCAGTGGACTGGCAAAAGGCAGTGCGAGGCAGACAACGCTGGCGCTCTCTTGTGTCGGAGGTGAAGATTCACTTTGGATAGCTGCGCCAGAGGAGTACTAAGAAACAAACAGAATAGCGAAAATAAATATATAGTGAAGGTTAGAGTTTAGACGTAAGTTAGATCAAATAGAAATTATATGAATTATTAATTAATATAAATAATTTAAATAATAATATAAGAAAAATCACTAACCATTTTTAACTAAGTTTTGTTTTTAATAAACAAAATGCAAATAGTTTAACTAATTAATAGTTATTAATATATTATTAACCATCAAGTCTTATTTATATATTATTGCATACATATTAGTAAGTTGAATATATAAAGAGTTTTTATTTACATATGTCTTAGTAGACAGTTCCGGTATAAGAACGGATGTTCATAGATTTATTGGTGGTAGGTCTCGATAGTCCTCGGGCTAGTAAGAATAGGACTAAGGTAAGCCCTGCCTGTCGTCGAAGGTGTCTAAACGGGTCTAGGAGTTTCGCGGGTCTTGAGGGTCCTTATCAGTAAGAGAACTGTGTGGGTCAACGTACGACTCAGCGATGGTGCCTACGAGGGTTAGGCTCCTCCTCAGAGATGTGTAACACAAAGTGTAGAGGGGCACCGGTGCGTTGTATAAGAGATCCTGGAGCCGCTCCGAATGCAGAGCACCGAGGGGAGTTTTAGTGAGTAAAAATCTCACATAACTCTGACTTTCCCCCGAAGCAGAGTATATTTCGAAGATTTCATGCCGAAACCAAAAAAATGTCACTATTGATGGAGACCACTTAGGTAGGTACCACCGCAGCGTCTATTGCTGCCGCTCAACAGTACTGTGTTCCGGTTTGGAGAGTGTTGTAGCTAGTATAATTACTGGAGTGACGAGACATAACATCTGTGTCAACGCGACGAGCGCGATTTGGTGCTGGGTGTACCATCATAACTAGCGCAATTTATTTATGGGTAAGTATATCACTTATCCTCAAATAAACATCCTGCTCGTCTCCTCGCTTCATCAATAAAAAAAAAATAGATACTATTCGATGATGTGATGAGAATTGAAGTTTATACAAAAGCCCCGTGAACTATTCGAATTAAAAGCGATCAGTTAAAATAATAAGACTCAGATATAGATCGTGACAACCATATGGCACAAGCGGTGGTCATTTTCTACGTTCAACCCTCCAACACAAGGGAAGTGCGCTGTACAGGAATGCGTGGGAAACGGTTGCACCCTTTGCAATTATACTTTACATTATCTATTCTTTGCGTTTACAATTTAAACGGTGACTTATGGTCATTTTGACCATATGCCGCGTTCATCACGCTATACCAAGAGAGCATGTGGATTGTTCGATTAAATTATTATTTCAACGATTTCAACGAACTATAAGCATATTAAGAAAACTAGATAAAAGATTAAAGCTGGTTAAAATTGGTATTAGAAAAAAATTGCTTTTTCTGTTTCCAAGATAAGCTTGGCAGTGTTACTTAACAAAAGTAAGAGAGCCGCGCGTCCGGTTCACTTGTAACAATATTCAAGTTAAACATTCGACAGTATGTTTGTTTTACTTGTACAGTATTTTAACTATATCTTTTCCGACAGAAGCCGCGGGATATTTGTTTATAAAAAAAAAGTCACAATGTTGTTAAAGCTTAAGTTATTAAAAATAAATACTTTAAGTCAATGCAGATGTTGCAAGTTTTAAGAGTGTTTCGTCATTATAGTTAATTAGTACAGATAAGCAAAGAAAATTGATGTTTGTATTTTCATCATCATCATCATCAATAGTCGATAGACATCCACTCCTAGATAGGCCTCCCTCAAAGATTTCCACATACAGTCAGCATGGCCTCTGGCACCGCTGGGCACTAGGGTCTGTCGTGTACAGGGGTTCAAATGGAGGGATTTGGGTCATTTCCCAAAACGCGGGCCCAATGCAGGTTGGCGGTAGCCAGAGCCTCGTTTGTTGATTAGCAGGGTGCACCACGAGCAGGTGAGGTTGGCTTGGATTCCGTGATTTGTTGTGCGGGACCCCTTACACTCCTTTTCTACTTTGTAGTATAGGAATTTAACAACTTTTTTAATGTAATTAAGCGACGAGACGAGTGGGACGTTCATCTGATGGTAACTTATACGCCCGCCCATAACAACGTGACGTTAATAGACGAATGCACTGCACCACATTGCGCTTGTTGCCTCATATATAAGATGTTGAGTCTCATTACCACAGTAATTAGACAACTTACGTCATAACTCTGATCACTATTCGAACTTCTTTTGATAAAACACAGCATGTCGTCTGTTGGTAATAAAAAAAAAATGATTTTCTCCCACAGTATTTAACAATAAAAAATTAGGATATTACATTTATTTTGTTTTTTTAATTTTATAAACCAAGAAAAGGAGCGGAAGATGATGGTAACCGATAAGCTAGTTAGTATGCACCACATTGCGCTCGTCGCCTTAAGACAAGACGTTAACAATCGTTACTTTAGCAATTAAACTAGCTACAGCGCCCTTCAAATCGAAACACAGTAATGTTTACACACTACTGTTTGACGGCGGATATAGGAGCTACGGTGGTAACTACCTAGACAGCCTTGAAGAATATCAGCATAAGAGTGTTTTCTTCTCAATTTTTGGTCTGCATTATTTCTCATCACTCACAATTTATTTGGTTTAACATAAAATACATTTTAAGTATCTATTTTCATATAAAGAGCCGGTGTTATGTATGAAAATCAAAATGGCGACGCCATGCCGTTGAAGGCTGTAGATGACGAAGATATGGAGGTGGATCGTGATAGGTCGCATGAGTCGCGTGATTGTACGAGCATAAACGCTCTGTAAATATATACAGAAAATTATTAATATGTCACCTTAACGATTAACACTTGTCTTTGTGTGTTTTAGCTTTTGCTTATTGATCTTTAAGTATAACTTAATGTAGAAGTAACTAGTAATATATACTAATTAATAGAGATAAATGATGATATGTAAAAAGAATAAATGTTATAAGTGAATGAAGATGAATAGCATATATATTCGAGAAGAACATAAGAACGTATAATCAACGACTTTGAAGGTTGAGTCTAAAGGAATCAGTAATTTAAAAAAAAAAAATTTGCTTGTTTGTATAATAAAAATATATATTTTTGTGTATTCATTGAGTTTTTTTTAACAATATCTATGTTAAAATTGTTTAAAGCGGCATTTTATTTTTCTATTAGCTTTGATATAGAATTGAATGATTATAAAAGATATTTAATGTCCATCGTCGGGGTAATATGAAGAAAATATTGTTCAGTAAAGGGTGAAGTCGGGCCATCAGCATGCATAAATGATGAAGCTCGCATAGCGTGCTTTCTGGGCCATTACTGTGCTTCTATGAAAAAGGACATTTCGACCTTATCGGTGGATATCACGAGAATAAAAAACTGGCGATAGCATCGTCGCGGGACGACGTAGTGTTGCCCGCAGTCGATACATATTCATCGACTACACAATCTATCTATATTATTATATAAGTCGAGAAATTATATAAAAAAAAGTTAATTTAGTACCTAAAATAAATACTAAAAGTTACACAAATAGTATGCAAAAAAAAAAATTTTCACTTTTAAGACATAAGTTATGTATATACTTAAAAGCTTTCTACCTCATTCTCAGCGAGCGATTCTCTTAATATATCATAACCGTACAAAGTTAGTATATTATTAATACGGGTTAACTTGTAAGTTAAGTTAGGGCCGTTAAGTTGTTAATGCCGAACATCCCTATCGTGGTGTGTTGGAAGACAGGCACTTATTAGTCGTCATTATCTACAACGTGGTATCGCTTGTGACATATGGCCAATATTGGACACGACCGTTCATATCTGCGATGGCGACATGCGAGAGGACGCCACGCCACTGCCCCTCTGTGTGGGGAAAAAAAAGCCTTGATGGTTCTTTGTTTCCAATAAATAAGTATATAATGAAAGCTTTATTACACCTGCAAACTAAAATAATAACTTTAACATGTAACTTTTAAATGTGTAAGAAATTATTAGACTTTGTAAAGTAATCAACATCAGACGATTAAACGTCCACTGCTGGAGTTGTTTCCTTTGAAATATCCACGCTGATTGATCTCCTGTTATCAGCATCCATTGGTTTCCAGCGACATTCACTTCCTTGACCTTTACCACCTTGTTGACGTCCTACCAGCACTGCATTATACCTATACTTTGTAACGTATAAAATTTCTATTTCTTCTAATAAATTCTATGATCCTATTTGTAGAAATCAAATTTAATTAGCTTATTTACTTGTTAATCATTAATTTAGTCATTAAATAATTTTTTTTCTATAAATAATGCGAAACTTTAGTTTTTCCCATACTCGCTTTACTGAAGATAAATCTCCTCCTCTTTATCAACGGGATACCGCCCACTACTAATAATCATCTTGCGCTAATCTTGTTTTCCTATAATTAAATCATTATTAAATATAAATAAATATAATTAGTGGGTAATTAAAATAGATATAAATATGATTACGATACATTATATATTCTGTGCGTGTGACTAACATCGAGCTGGTTGTGACAAAGTTGCGAAACGCTGTACCTCGGTCTTATCGCCGCGGCCTGTCGCGACCAGAAAACTGATAAACAATATCTGGTTACATTTATATTAAACGTTCAAGTCATAGGTTAGTGACGGTTAATTAAAAAAACCGAAGGTCTCGTGACCGAAGATCGAACTTGATGAGGTCAGCAGAGAACAGAAGTGATATGATGAAATATATAAAAAAATTATTTTGTAGTTATATTTTTTGTATAAGAAGGTGATGGTAATCGCTCACCATCATACATGGACAGCAACGAACATCTTTCAAGTAAGCGTTATTTTTAGTTCATCATTCTATAGACGTCCACTGCTGGATATAGGCTTCACCCAAAGATCCCCACATGATCGGGTAGGGATTCATATGGGAGGATTTGGGCCATTTCCCACTACGCTGGCCCAATACGGATTGGTCAGAGTCAGAGCTCGTTTGGTGATTAGCGGAATGCACCACGAGCAGGTGAAGTTGGCTTGGGTCCCGTGAGTTGTTGAGGAGAAACCCTTACAGCTCACCCCTATTTTCAGCATTCTAGTTAATTATGACAAGCTCAAACAAGTCGAAATTTACTTGAGGTGTAGAAAGAGAAAATATCAAGTTAATGCTGTGAAAGTTATTCAATTTGAGATGATCTTCATAATCAGATCGAAGATTAATGAAATGGTATAGTTTAGTAGTACGAGTATGAAAAAAGGATGATGGGTGGGCGCGAAGATTACACAATTGATAGAAACAAAGAATATCCCACGGTATCGTTGGATGCAGGTGGCATTAAAGTTTTAGCGCTGACTATTGGGCTTATGCCCAACAGTGGGCATTAATAGGCTTAAATAATAGCAAGCCTGTTTTTAACTTTCCAAACTACAATAGTAAAGTGATTATTTTACTAATGCTCGTTACGTCGTTGTGAACAGACGCGTTGAGTAGTCCGTCATCGTTCCTCGTTTAGGCCACATCAGAACAACAGCGTGACAACATCTGGTGCGCTCCTTATCACCAACAGAAACACCAGTTATTGTGGCGAAGGAAAAACATTGCATTTTATCTCGTTATAATATTATTCATGTTTCCGTCCTTAGTTTATGCGGTCATTAAGCAGCCAAAACATTTTACTGTACAAGTTTGGAAGAATAACGTTTTTTTTTTTTCAACATCCTGCCGATAAGCTGTGTTTGTTTAAATTTAGTTTTATTAAAGTTTTTTTTTTAATTTATCATTGGCTATATGTAGTTATTATGTTTGACCTTTGATAATTAACTAACGACATTATATCCGAGATTTTGTTGTTAGTTGATACAAAAAAGTAATCGTTCGGTTCTAGTGGTGATTGTCTCCAGTTTGGATATTGACGCTATTCCTGTCATTCTTTATCAGAAACTGTGGGCGCAGTGTGGCGATTGTAAAGTTGGGAGAGTATTAAAGCAATTGGCTCAATAGAGACATCCTAGCCCGTCGAGACGGCTCGTCAAAACATCCCGATGCCATTAACTCGCACCGCCACTTGCGCTTGCAACTGTTGTCTACTTCCATTTTGGACCGCGTTTAAATTGCCTCTTCCTCCACGTGACCGAATAAAGCATCACAATATTGGTTAAAAAAAAAATAAATATCCTTGAACTTTTTTTTATCTAGCAACACATTAACGATGACGTAAATTCTTTAATTAACGTATACACGTGTCTATTTCTACGACAATAAAGGATAATGATTAATTAACTGGGGGTAGGTCTGTGTTGCTACAGACAGTCTAGGTAGGTACCACCGCAGCATCTGCAGCTGCCTAATAATACTGTGCAAACTTCTCTTCTACTTCTCATATATGTACCGTTACTATGAACATGTACGTAATTAACGAGCTTTGAGTTTTACTGGTGGTAGGTATGTTGCCGGAGACCATCTAGGTTTGCAAAGATTACTGTGTTCCAGATGAAGGGCGCTGTAGCTAGTGAAGTTACTGGGTTAACGAGACTCAATATCTTATGTCTCAAAGCAACGAGCATGACGTGGCGCAATGTATATCATCCTAACTAGCGCCGCGTTGTTATGGTCAGGCGTATCACTCACCATCAGGTGAACTTCTCGCTCGTTACGTCGCTTCGTAGGATTACAAAAAGAAAAGTATAGTTTATGTTTGTGGTAAGTAGCTGGGTTAGAATGGGGGCGCGGTGTGCACGGAGCCTGCTGCGCGCGGAGATTGACTGGAGTCCCGTCGGTAAGCGGTGCGCGTGCAAGATTGTTTCCTCGTTAGCCCGGCCAATTGAGCAGGCGGTTCCGCTCCTTGCAGCGGAACCCCGGCCCTAATAGCTAAATTGCCCGTTGGAGTGCGTGCAAGTTTGTCAGCGCGGGCCGTCTGCTTATGAAACGGTTACAAACAGCAATTACGTTAAAAACACAACAAACGTAACTTAACATTCAAAATAAACATACTTCTATATAAATATAATGAAAATAGGCTTTGTTTCGTCTATCACCTGAAAACTAGTGAACGTATCGACGTTGGTACATGATCGACGAGGAGTAATATGTAGATGTTTATAGACTATTTTTTTAATTTCATAGATCCTTCACCATTTCATTTCTAATTAAGTTTTATAAACATTTTCATTTCATATTATTTATACGGTTGCTATAGTAACGGTAGGTATAAAAAGTCGTCAGCGGTTGCGGTTGCTCTCAAAGAATATTTGAGACAAATCTCATGTCTAATTTTATATTACGGCCAGCTGAGCGGAGTGAAGACAGTTAGTATTCATTCTGAAATCGTGAATAAATTCACAGATTAAGTATTATTATAAAAATTTTATTATTAAGTTTTTCCAATTTCTGTGTTTTAGTGTTGTTTCTTGTGTTTCTTTATTTCACAGATCTATGTCATATAACGTAATGTTGGGCACTGTTTACTGTCGTTACCTATACTTAACATATGTTTTATGTATAATAAATGTTTGTGCTCAATTTCACATGGTGTTTCGTAACAATTTGTCCGTCGGCGTATTCTTGAAGTATTTACACAAGTTTCATTGCAAATAGAGTCCGGCTTTTAACACTGAAAACTCAGAAAACAGAATACACTTGATAACAATGCCTTATATGTTAGGATAGAGATGTGATTTAAAAGTAAAATTAAACCTAGAACTAAACAGTAATAATACACGTAAATTAATAGATATTAAGGTGAGTAGAGAGAGATTTTTATATTATCGTTAGTGTTAGGACCTAATAGTATAAAAAGAATAAATAGTATTAGCAAATAAATAAGATGAATAGTACAAGTGTTTAAGAGAAATACTGCAACGGATAATCAACGGCTTAGTTGTAACTCTTGAACGTAGACAGTGAGCTTCTATCGGCTGATGATGATATGTGGACTGTTGGAACAGCAATACTGCTATGACCGTACGTTGACAATATGAACACGGTAGCTTATAACGCGAGTTAAAAAGACCCTGTCATTAAAAGACCACGTGTAGCCATGGAATCAAACGTCAAATCTTCGTTACAAGGTACGCGGTAACCCACAACGATATAGAAGCAGTTAAAGTAACAATTAAATATACACCAACAAATTTAAGCAGATAAATCCTTTAATTTCAACGATTTATAAGAGTAATTAATATTAAACTTTAACTATTACAAAACAGGGACTATAATTTGCCATTAAAATAACTACTAAACCACATAGCGTACTATTAAAGGTTTATTTGTTAAGATGAATAATAGAAAAGGTAACGCAGAAGAAAGTCCAGCAGTGTACGTCTGTCGGCTGATGACGATGATGATCGAAAGATAATCGTATACAAGCTTTCTCCCCGACGCTGCATCAAAAGGTGTAATTTGTGTATTCATAATTTGGTGTTAGTATTGGAAATACAAATAAGGCGTTGCAAACACGTGGTATGGTATTAGAGTAAGTTGACGGAATGGGTGGACGAGTTAACCAAGTGATTCAAGCATAAACGAAGACGTTATGAACAATTCTTATCAAACTTAGATTATATGTGAAATTAATAGTTATATAAATTAAATTTTGTAGAGGTCTTCAGGTGGGGTGCGGGATCTCTGGTGAATGACAACGCACGCGGCAATATCAGCATTATATTGATAATAATAGAGCTATTTAAAGTACAGAGCAAGTTACTAAGTACAATTGTATTACGAAGATCCAAAGAGATCCAGTTGATTGATACAATTGCATACTTCGTGATAGGCTACCGTCTTGATTCTTGATACTATGAAGATCCAAGAGATCCATCTAATGAATACAATTGTAAACTCCGTAACGACTTAGTGACCCAAATCTCGGCATTACAGAGATCCAGAGAGTCCAGTCCAGTCCAGTTCAGTTCCAGTTGATGGATATAATTGTATACATACTCCGTAATGACTTGTTGACCAAAAAAAAATTTTAATGATGAAGTTTGCGCCACAAGTTTTATTGACAACTATAGCAGCTTGATCAGACTCAGGGCTCGCGAATCTGGTATCCGCGAGCTAAAAATTCAATGTACACAAAGATGATCCTTATAAGGTTTTTCGCTTTGATAAACGATAGCGTAATCTATTGTTCACGGTGGCGCCATCTGTTGAGTTATTTGAAAACTTCTTGTTACAATTTATTAATTTACGGCTTAATAAACAAAACAATGAAGACTTATTTAAGATAAAAAATTAATAAATACTACTTATTTTCTTAACAGAATAAAACAATATTTCCTTTTTGTTGTATTCATCGCCGTAGCAGCTTCCGGTAGTCGTATAGGTAAGAGAGCCTGAGAATTTCGGGCGGAACGCATCACCAGCAAGCGATAGTTTATTGTAGATAGAAAAAGATACTACTGTGTAGTTATGACGTCCTACTAAGCCATTAACTTACTTAAAACGAATAACAAATTAAGTCAAGGAACAGGTAAGCCAATGTTAATGCGGAGCTTTCGTACAATCTCTGTGCAAATGTAGTTTTGGGGGTAAACTTCGTGTGTAGTGTAGCCTTACAACGTCGTCGCTCCATGTGAATTACATAACGCGTAGCTAAACACGGAGCTTGCGCATTACAGAAGTTGGAGCTAACGACTTCTTGAGGCCAAAAAGACTCCTGGCCGCCTTCCAAAGTATATCGAAGTCTGCCGCTGATCCCAGATACGTCCGCGACACACCGACGGGAGCAGGTTTTAAATTGAACCATATAAGTATTTTTAGTTATATTTCCGTCGCTCATGGCCCAAAGCCCTAAAGTGGATAAAGGCCGAAGCCCACAATAGGTATTACAGGAAATATTAGCGACATGACTACTTCATAAGCTTAAGGTCTCTTTCAGAATATAAAGACTAAAGTCATAATTGACTGTCGCAGAAGTGACTAATGATGAAATGGCAAAGTACGCTATTACCTAACCATCTGGATAGTGTCGGTTGAAAAAGTTTATGTCCAGCAGTGGACTGTGGCAAGCACTTGATGATTTGGATACGTATTTCATATTAAACTTCCTCACGTCGCTGGTGGTAGGTCTCTATTGTTGACGCCGTCTAAGTAGGCACCACCAGCAATGCCTATTTCTGCCGCCAAACAGAAGCGTGCAAACGTTACTCTGTTCCGGTTTGAAGGGCGCTGTAGCTAGTGTAGTTATTGAGGTAACGAGACTCAATATCTTATCTCTCAAGCGACGACCCTAATGCGATGCAGTGTATATCATTGTAACTAGCGCCACGTTGTTATGGGAAGATGTATCACTTACCATAAAGTGAACACCTGGCTCGTCTCATCGCTTAATTGAATAAAACAAAACCCGTTTGGGTAACGTTTATTCATAACCTATAATCTAAGTCTCCGGTTGACGGAAACAAAGAAATTCAATCAACTTTATATAGATTTCTTTGCTATTAGGGCTTACTACAAATAGTACTAGTAATGTACGTACATTAATTTCTCTTCTACTTAAACTGTTCGTAAGTTCTTCTTCTTCTTCTTCTTAGCATTTGTCCCGTCTTATGACAGGGTCTGTTCTCTTAATTCTCTCACTCCACTTCGCTCTATTTGGAACATCGCTTACCTTGAGAACGCAGCTCATCATATCCTGTATCATTAAACTATTCGTAAGTTATTAAAAAGAAATCATCATCAACCAATAGCCGTACACTGCCGGACATAGGCCTCCCCCAAAAATCCCCAAATCGATCGGTCCTGCGCTGCCTGCATCACCGGGTATCAGGCGCTGTCGTGTTTAGGGGTTCATATGGGTGGATTCGTGCCATTTCCCACCGCGCTTGCTCAATGCGTGTTGGTGGGCGCCAGAGCCTCGTTTGTTGATTAGCAGGGTGCACCACGAGCAGGTAAGGTTGCCTTGGGTCTATTGAGTTGTTGTTGGGTACATTATTAAAAAAAACTGTCGAATGTTATATATTATAGTATAGCAATACTTGATATGTTGGCTTGTCTTCTTGTCTGTGTGTATCGGACACAGACTTTGGGGTTACGAATGACCCTGGTTCAAACTCGGGTCGGAACTGCATGCATATGTAACGGGATAAGTTTCCTTGCAGTTTTAATGGCGGTTGTTCATAAGTGTAATATCTGGTAATAACAATCCAGCGGCCGAGGCCCCGGGCTCGGATGCCTTTGGGGTGTTTAGTGTCTCCGGAGCACCTTCGCTGAAGTATGCGGCTTAATGTAATATCGTATCATTCATATAATTATTGCTCTCCGGGATCTCTTATAGTACACACCGGTGCCCCTCTACACTTTTTGTCACACGTCTCTGAGGAGGAGCCTAACCCTTCTAGGCATCATCGCTGTGCTACGCTATTGCCTTACCCTCAAAGCCCGCGAAACTTCTCGACCCTTTTAGTCGCCTTCTACGACAGACAGAGCTTACCTTAGTCCTATTAACACTAGGCCAAGATTACAGGGCTGACGGCAATGAAGACCTACCACTAATATAAATATTTACCTGTCGTATTATTTTGTTTGGTCTACATTAAAGCCTATTATTATTAAAGCACATTATAGTAGATAAGTATACGCAAACGGGGGAAAAAAAAAACACGCTTTATTAAAGTAAATGGCCTCAATTAGACGTAATGCGAATAATTTAGACGTTTCTTGTTGAAACTGAAAAACATGTGTTCTAATTAATTTACTCGCCACACCTAGCCGCGCGTATTTATTTATAGCGCGCCGACGGAAGTGCCAACTAGTCGGCCGACTAATTGGGAGACAGGTCGCCCCCGGTCAAGTAATTATTGGTACAATCTTAATGGATACGACCTCCGCGCTGAAGGTGCATCATTAACATGCCCTCCGAACGGCCGAATGAAATATTTTTAAGATTTATTAAAGGAAATATATATTTTTTTTTCCAACAAGCAACAGAAAGATACTTTCATCGACGAAACTATTTTTTTTATTTCAATTAAGAGACGAGACGAATGTAAAGTTCATCTGATGGCAAGTGATACGGTCATAACCACGCGATGATAGTCAGGATATACAGCATCACATTGCGCTCGTTGCCTGAGACATAAGATGTTGAGTTTCGTTACCCCAGTAATTTCACCAGCTATACCGCCCTTCAAACCGGAACACAATAATGTTTACCTACTACTGTTTAGCATCAGAAATTGGTACGATGGTACGCTGCTAGATAGTTTCCTGAAACAGAGACCTACCAAGTAGTAATCAAGTTAACAGTTGTGGTAGTATAGGTCTTTAAGGTCGAACGTATTATGTTAGACGAGACACAGGTTCGAACCCTACATCTTTAACGCACATATGACATCCAACCTGCATTTGGTCAACCATGAGGATAAATGACTTTGACTCTAGTATAGTATCTCGTAACGAGAATTTTAAGAAGTCTATTAATTTTTTTATTATTTCCAAGCATATTTTTGTTTCTCCTACATCTGCCTGATATTCTTCAAGGGATTATTTTCCTTATTTTCTCATTTATATATTTATTACTAATTTACACTACTTATATTATTTATTTTTCTTTTATATTTTTAAATTATATCTATGCTATCACTTAGGCTATCTTATTATCTACTATTACATAGTTCATTATCGTGTACACATGTTTATATAAAGCAATATTTACTTATCATTATTTCTATTGCTTACTGTGTTACATATTTTAATTTACTTTATTTACTAGAAATTATGAAAATTTACTATAAAACAGTACATATGAAAATGTATAACTTGTTGATATAGCAGTTGTACTGCTTTCTTTAAGAGGCGTTTTGGAATTCAAGTTGGAAATATTTGATCAATACGAAGACCCTAGGGTTAAACTTGTTTAAAATGATTAAAAATAGACGTTATATAGTAACCATGGTAATCTATTACCCTTAAGGTATCAAATATATTATAGTGAACAAACTGAAGGAATCCCGTATCACTATATATTTCGTTGTGATTAATCATTTTGATCTCCGCTGACCTCGGTGTTTGCTGCCCCACGAGCTCGTCCGTCTCCAGTCTTGCGGCTTAATCACTCATTAAGGATATATCCTTTTTACCAATTAATATGCGCGCTCGTTTCACACCAGGCGAATTAGTTAGGTGTGGTCACACATATGACAAATGATGCGCGTACACGACCACAGAAACGACTGATATTTTGACGCGCTTCAAAACTAACACTACGTACCTTTAGATATCTTTATAACCTTTTTAATCTTCTTTTTAACCGTTACCCAGTGGTAGTTATACCGCTGTCTATATTAAGATGGCACTAGTTAAGAAGACGTACACAGCACAGCAATGTGCTCATCTCCTCGAGACAAAATGTTAAGTCCTATTCAGCCATGTAAATTCTAGCTACAACGCCCTTCAAGCCGAAACAATAATGTTTACACACTACTATTAGATGGCAGAGAATGGAACTTCAGTACAGATTGTTTCCAGCAGAACAAATCTCCCACCAGAAAAAATCATAAGTGTATATATTTATATAAAATATATACACGCGGAGAGGTTATTTACTCAATACAATTACTTTTTAAGATGTTCGTGTATTATACATAAACTAGCTGTTACCCACCCTCTTTGCTAGCAGTAACACCCCCTCAACTCTCTTTAGGGAAAGAATTTTTTAAAATCCGTTCTTAAATAACCTATACTCGCTGAAAGTAATATCCCTACCAAATTTCAAATCTAGGCCAGAAATATCTCGATGAGTCTCCACATGGGTTGTAATCTCTTATATTTAGATAGATTATTACAAATCGCATTGATAGTATACTTATGATAGAAGTAAAAATATAGTAAATATTTATAGTTATTATTTCTGCGTTACATTATATAAAGAATGTAATAATAGATTTATTAAAGATAGATCGTTGATGAGTTTGATTGCTGACAGATCAGTCCGCGTGTATATGTTAGGTCCGTATCTTCGAATATAGAGTAGACTATATTGTGATAAATTTATTTCGACCTTGGTCAATTCAGCGTGTCTGTGTGTTGCAAGTAGTGAACTGTGCAATGTGTGATCGTGCAGCAACAATTAGCGGGCAGCGGTTAAGCAGGAAGCGTGCGCGGATGTGACACTATGGATTTAACCTTTGGCGCATCCTATACCGTCTTGGTTTCGACGCGGCGCCGCAATTGGGGCAAGGATTAATTGTTGACTCACTGTTTACTGTTTGTGATATCCGCTTCACAGATTACACTATCCATTGTTCAACACAATATCTTTATTTATTTGTTTATCAAACGGTTGTAATTAAAGCAATAGTCTCGCGAACCCGCCTTGATGGCCTTCATATTGTAAACCGACTTCCATAACATAAGAGCTAATGTGTTCTAGGCTAGCACGCTATAACATCCATAGATTTTTTTTTATGCAACGAAGCGACAAGTCGAGCGGAAAGTTCACCAGATAATAAGTGATACACCTATAGCAATACGATGCTAGTTAAATAGGTATACATAGCACCACATCGTGACATCCTCTTAAGGCAGGATTTTAAGTGTAGTTACCGCAATAATTTCAATAGCTACATTACTATTTAACAGCATAAGTAGAAGCTACGGTGGTACCTACCTAGACGTAAAATACAAAGGTTTTCTTAATCGCGAACCCTTAACAATAATTATTGTATATAATGCCATATTTCATACATGATGTTATATATCTGTATAAACGAATATATAAGAGATTTCCGTCTATGTAGAGATTTATCACGATATCTCTGGAAGCATAAGGCCGGGAGATTACAAATTTGGTAGGAATATTCCATTTGCCGGGTATAGGTCAGCTAAGAACGGATTTTACGAAATGTTACCTCCAAATAGAGTTGCGGGGTTGTAACGGCTTGCAAAGAGGGTGAGGAACAGCAGAATTTTTTTAGTCCGCTGTATCGCATGAAATATTTTCGACTAGTTTAGGCTACATATTAAAATGTAGTCATTGTATATATCGGAACGTAACAAATCCACATCGCACGCTATTTGTCTAAACATCAATGCAGCTATATAGGAATTTCATTATTTTTTTTTTCACGGCTTTGTAGTTTAAATTGCTGCATCGCACTAAAACGGCTTAACCTCGAATGTTCAGTAATTAAGCGGGGCTTTATCCCCGATTTTTTGGTAAAAATCTGCAAATAGAGCAGTTTTATAAAAATCATTGCTTTAAAGATTCTGAGAATACTTTGGCGAAAGTTTTTTTTTTTCTGAACATTTTACCAAAGCACCGAATGTTATTATGAAGTTAATGAATTTATAATATCCGCCGCTGACGAAGATTAAAGAAGATAAAGTAAGCTGCAGTTGCATATAAACTTAAAGCACTGAAGGTTTAGCATAAGAACTACTTATTACTATAAATAATTAACTTCTGAATATGACAGTTATAAATCAGAAAGATCTGTTTTTATTCCATGTTCATCCAAACAACAAGGTAAATGTGAATACGCTACGTTGTCTAACGTTGGCTTTACCTTATCTTCAAGTGATTAGTTAAGTCTGGAGCTAAGTTAGTACACTTAACTCGGCAGGATGTAGTTGTTAAGCAAGATCTTTGTCTTACGAATAAGTTTCATTTTACGACCACATCGGGTTGTTAAAATCATTAACTTATAGATGCTTTTATTAATACAAATAGTATTACAAATCTCCCTTCAAAGGATTCATTAAGTTAAAAAACAATTTTAAATTAGTTTTTTTTTATTGGAACTAGAAATATGTAACTTTCCTATTTTATGACAGCCTTTTTTGATTCAAGTAACGAAACGAGCGAGACGTTCAAAGTATGATAACAACGTGGTGCTAGTTAGGATGATATACACAGCAATACATTACTCTTGCCGCCTTAAGATATAGGATGTTATGATGTGTCCTCAGTAGACATTGGCTATAACGGTCTTCAAACCGGAACACTGTAATATTTGCACACTAGTGTTTGGCGGCAGAAATAAAAGCTGCTGCGGTAACTAGACGCTTTCATGCAGGAGAAACCTATCGTCAATAAACCGGGCACCTCCAGACATATTAGTAGATATACACTTATACTCTAAGCTAATACTTGAGCTCAACTTCACGTGTTGTTAAATGACATTGAAGCTGGAGACGAAGCTCGTTTATCTCGAATACTTTTGCTCTTTTATATTAATAGTTGGAACATAACAATACTGTTACGGCGCCAGGTTTCAAATAAGACAGCGATAGTTAGAAAGGCGGGTCAAAAACTATATATCTATCTAAATTCTTCCATTTATCTGCTTTCGAAACTGAACCAGGATTGTCAATGTTACAGTTAAAGCCTTCAGCCGCTGCCCCAAGGAGGCAGTTAAAACACAGTTATAACTTCACACTTCCGCTACCTCTGTAAAACGTGTTAAGCAGGTAGCACGCAACATTTTCAATTGCGCCAACTCTTAGCTAACCACATAATCTAAGATCATAACAGCTGTAAGTACTTCCTACCTTCAGGCTCAGATCTAGATTAAAGAGTTTAAGCTTTAATTACAGTATAATGCCTTGGCAAACTTGTAATAACAAACTTCAGGACTGACGTTATATAATATTTATTTTTACATGAAAATAACTTAAATAAAACAGTTGCTATAATTTATTTATGTTTCATATGTAGCTGAAGAACAGGATATCATCATGAGGTTTACGATTCCAATGTTAATTTACTGTTAAATAACTGTCTTTATTCTTTATTTATTATATAACTTAACTAAGAGTACAGAAGACAGATTTAATGGTAGAGATGAAAATTTATTAGTGTCTTATCCAGGTAAAAATACACAAGCGAATATTTTTTTTATGTTATTTCACATGGTTCAAGTTTTATTAATAGAAATAACATTCACTTAAAATAGCGACGCTTGCTCCACAGGTTCAGAGTAAAAAACCAATAAAAAAGTTTGTGGAACTTGAACATAATTTGCACTGAACTTATTTATATATACAAAAGAAAAATGACGATGGAGCCATTGATCCTCAGTGACGTGAAATAATAAAAATGCGCATCTCAAGATAGCATTAGCGGAGACCAGCGGAGAGGTCGCGAGGCGGGCTCAAAGAGCGAGGAATTCAGTTCATTACCGTCTTACGAGCTTCTTGTCGGCTAGTGATGTCGTCAACCCTGATCTCATTTAATATCGATCAAAGAACCCTTTTCAACACATCCACAACATTGTAATACTAATCTATAACCTTAACGATTACTTTAAACCTGTTTCATCTCTTGTATCTAGAAATAATGTAACACCGTACAAAAATTTAAACGGCAATTAGCATTTACGGAAACTACAACTTGCAATAATTTTTTTTTTCTGTACTTTAAATAAAATCGTTTATGAATTTGCTTTAGTTCATAATGGCGGTGTTAAAGGAGCCATAAAGTTATATATGAACGTTTAAAAAAGTTTATTAGGCGATTACACAGCCAGCCGTTGCATTGCACACACTCCAATCTTAACGGCAAATCAACTTTCCATTCGACTTTACATCCACTGACGATCAAAGGGTTCGCCTCATACTTATGCATATGTTTATGTGTATTTCTTCCAGTACTCTGAAAACTTATAGAAGGCGTACACTTACGTACATTAAGACGGGGCCCGACTACTTAAAGCGAATGTTGCGATTTCAAGCCGTGCAGTTAATAATTTAAGACTAAAACTTTATAATAAACACCCCTTTTAATATTCCCGCAGCTAGGACTCGAGGCTTTCTCATAAAAACAAAGTCTAGACCGTTTCTTCACGCTGACCAAGTGCTGGTAGATGAAACGAGCTAGTTTATCTGATTGCAAATAATACACCTGTCTATAACCACGTGGCACTAGTTAGGATGACATATACAATACGACATAGAGCTCGTCTCGTTGAAGCATAAAGTGTTAATCATTACCACAATAATTTCTTTAGCTATAACACCCTTCCAACCGGAGTAGTCATATTCGGATAGTACTGTATGGCGATACAAATAGGACCACCGCATCAACTTACTATACGGTCTATAGCAGAGATCTACCACCAATAAACAACAAATTTACCATAAAACAATGCTAAAGGTATCTAAGTTAAAGCCGGAAAAAAAAACCTTTTAAACAAATTTTAATAAGCAGCTTAAAAATAACCGCGGGAAAAATAATTTGCAGCGGATTCGCCATTTTAAACTACTGACATTTAATGGCATTCGAAATCTTAACGTAAAAATGTTAAAATGAATCCGAACGAACGTCAAAAAGCATAAACGTCACAAGTGAGAAAAAACGAGAACTCTGTAAGATAACGTGGTTAAGTTTAAAAACAAAAAATGAATAAAATAAAAAAAAATATCCATCGCGAAGCCGCAAGCCGAAAGTCACTCGAACTATCATTGCAGTAGCGAGCGGAACAAACTACCGCCAAGTGTGTCGATTTTCAGCGTCCTCGAGTAGTCTAGAAAAAAAAATATTCTCGAGTCGCAAGTTCAGTGGGGGTACAGCGGGGAGGGGGATGGGGAGCTACCCTTTTCCGCGGACCTCCTTAACTGTTGGCAGCGGACAAAAAGAATGAATGGATCCGCCCCTTAACGAATACACCGAGCGGCATAATTCATACTTAGGAAAGTGCAAGGAGTTGACATGGTTTTTTTTTTCATCAACTTTTTTTTTAATTGCACAGACTCCTCGTAACGATTCCTCAAAATTATCAACTGAAGAACCGTAGAAACGTTTCGCTTTATCTGTGCTTGTTGTAGAGGTTCGATTGGATTCATTTACACTTGAGAAAATAGGAATTCAGTTCCACTAACTATACAGACTACTACTCTTATTGGTGGTATATCTCTGTTGCCGGAGACCGTCTAGGTAGGTACCACCGTGTTCCGGTTTGACGGGCATCGCAGCTAGTGAAATTACTGGGGTAACAAAACAACATCAAAGTCTTTTTTTTTTATTCCACCAAGCGGGGCGACGAGCAGGACGCTCAACTGAAGGTAAGTGAAACGCCGGCTCATAACAACGTGGCGCTAGAGTATACCACACACTGCGCTCTGCACTACATTGCGCTCATCGCCTTGAGACATAAGATGTTAAGTCCGATTACCCTAGTAATTACACTAGTTACAACGCCCTTAAAACCGGAGCACCATAATGTTTGGCGGCAGAGACAGACGCTTAAGTGATAGACGACCTAGACAGTCTCCGAATATCTCAAAGCGAACACTATGTGATGCTGTGTATATCATGCTCACTAGTGCCACGTCCTATGAGCACTTACCATCGGGTGAACTTCTCCCTCGTCTCTTGGTCTTGGCTTGGTCGAATGAAAAAGACAGCCGTATTAATGTTCCCACTGATGAGGTTTGCAGCCTTATCTCACAAGGAGAAATCACCATCATTTATCCACGCAACATGGGTGTTAACATATTTAAAATAATATGTTTTAGTATAATAAACTAGTATAGTGTTATCCTGTAGTAACTTGAACCGTAAAGTTTATCAATATCATAGTTTCATAGACGAATATAACCGGAAACGAAGATTTATATTGTTTTTATAAAATGTCGACTCCACACATTTCGCTAGTAATAAATATGTATAATGAAGAGAAACAGGTGGAAAAGTCGTAAGTAAACAATCGCGCGGTGTTCTTAGTGAATTAGTTCATTTCATGATACTGCCGTCAGGAGTTCTTTCAGCAGCAAGTTACTTATTAAACAACAGCGCTAAATTTACCGCTACCTCATTATATGACTGTACAGTAACTTTACTGTGCATCCGGATGCTTCAACTTATGTCAAGTTAAAATATCGAGATGATATATTAACGTTAGTAATAATGTTTCAATTGTAACAACATTATACAATATATCATTTTGTTTTACACAGGGATGAGACCAGCGGGACATTCACCTGATAGTAAGTGATACGTTTTCCTATAACAACGTGGCGCTAGTTATGTGGTATTTATAGCACCACATTGCGCTAGTCGCTTTCAGACATAAGATAGTCTCGTTACTCCAGTAATAACGGATCACAGTAATATTTGCATATAACTGTTTGACGGCAGAAACTGGCGCTGCAGTGGTACCTACCTCGGCGTTCTCCGTCAACAGAGACCTACCACCAAGAAAAATATTATTATTGATAAGTTAATGTCAAACTTAAAAAAAAAACTATATAATTTAAACATATTACAGCTTACATGTTAATCAAAGGAAGTAATATACAATTGATTACTTACACAGGAAATAAGCATTGTAGTAGTTACATCCTTTATTAAAAGTATAGTGTGGTTGTTGTGTAAATAAATGAAGTGATACTCCTTCATTAAAATAAGTTCTTTGTGAAGTATTACTTGATTGCGCGGTTCAATCGGGCGAGCGCACTTGCCCAAACAAACGAGGCACGGAAGGCAACCTCGGAAGTTAAGATGCGTCGGTTGCCACGTATAATTTTTTCCACTCCCTTTCAATTCGCCCCCCTATCGCCCCCTCTCCTCAACCCTTCCGTCTGTCAATCTTAACTACAAGGCGGGAGCTCCGTATTACAGGGTTCAGTAGTGGGCCTACATTTTTTTTTTCTTTTTTCATATTATTTTCGTCGCGATTTTAATAGGGAGTCGGTAAATCTGAGAATCGATGACTTGCATCGCGCCGCGTTCTCCGCTACTTACTTTTTAATTACTACTGACTTGCAGGTTATATTTCTTTACAGTTTCATCTCATTTAGACGCTGAAAAACAAATTAAAACTCAACTGCTTTTATCTTCCACTATTTTTTTTTCTTTACTGAAGTTCTATTTTACTCTACTTTAGAATTGTGTTTCGCATCTGTACGTATTTTTGTACGTCCATTTATCCGGTATTATTATATTAAAACTTAATTATCTGAATACTAAAATTTATCAGTTTTTGTATATATAATTTATATTAAAATAATATACTGGAATTAAATATCTGTTTATTGTTTGACAGATAAAAAAAATAATATAGTTATATCAATACGGGTAATGGTAATGATATAAAAAAATTTATAACGAATTTCGATCTTTCGAGAGTACATCACTGTTATCAAGTTTATAAAAATAACAAAAAAATTTGAAATTAAAATGGATATTACTATGATTAAGTAATATAAATTAATAATTATTACGATCATTAAACAATTACAATAGACAAGCGAAAGTATTACATACACAGTTACAAAGGCGAGTGACCATACCGAACTCGTAGCCGACAGTTCCGGCGTTAATCAAGGCATTGTGGCGGCTGTTTGATGCCTGAGTGGAAATGGAAGGACCAGACAGGCCAGGGGGAAGAAATAAAAAAAAAATAACTTCAACTTGCATACACGCATAAGTAGTAGAGCGTCGCAGCGATTGCGCGCAACCCGTCAATTCGCAAACTGTTCAATAATTTTGTGTAAATCCAAAAAAGTTTTTATTTACTCTGAATCCAATCGATTAACTATTTATTTTATTATGAGATAATTAAATATAAATGTTGCTAATAAAAAAAAATACCAACATATTACAGCAAATTTGTATGTGATAAATTATTCATATAATATTTATTTAGATGATAGATAGACATACATATTTTTACAAATCCATCGTCGAAATTAAAAACATACATAACATAATATTATAATTTTTTCAAAAGTAAACATTTTCATATTAAACAGGCATTTTGATGAAAGTCCGAAAGAATCTTCCGTATTGACAGCAACACAGAGCTCAAGATGCATCAGGAAAGGGGTCCCCTACGATCCACTACGCTGTACAAACTTACAACAGATAAGGGCCTCAAGTACCCCCCAAAAGGGGTAAGACAGGCCCCCCCAAGTCTACCTAGACTTTAGTGGAAGAAAAAATAATGCGAGAAAAGGACGGCGTCAGGCGATCCGCCGATCCGTCTGCGACCGCACTTCCCTCTACGAATTACGTACAGTTTAATTTGTCATACTCCTCACCGCCGCAATAAGCATTTGCTTTCTCTTCCTCTTTGTAATTCTAGAGTCTAAATGTTTTATAAATTAATACACGTTTACACGCTAAACAACATTTCAATATATTTCAGAATTTATAACGAATATTAATTAATATAAAGAAAGTTTCATGACTTATAATTTTGTCGAAGAACAATGGCGGCGGCAATAATTTAGCGGGAAAAATAATTAGGTGTGTTAGTGTTTTAAACAACTTAAGTAGCTTATTAATGATCAAACAGTACTAATAGGTGTCACTTCCATCATCTAGAGGATGCTTTGAGGTGCTGAGGCTTTTAATCTGGTCATAACTTGGTGTACATTCAACACTAAAGTAGTAAATCTTTGTATGTAACACCTTGCTGTCATTAAGGTCTGCATCCATTTAGGATCCATTACTTGTCGAATAAAAATGAAAAGTAATTTCTACAACTACGTTCTACAAGGACGTTGAATTTTTTTTTAATAATGTTAGTCTTCGTCACGGCTTAAGGCTTAAACAACCTCATAGGAGTCCGTCGAGTTAAATTAAGGGAACATATAAATAAATATGTATGAATATAATTCCACTAGAAGGGAAAGGATGAATATTTGAGTGTATTGAAAGAGGAGGGGGTGAAGAGTTGGATAGTAATATAAGTGGAGTGAGGGAGGGAGTTGAAGCTACGAGAATTTGTGAGGTAAGGAGGTTTAATATCTTATTTATTGACTAGCACCAGTTTGTTGAGAGGTGTATCTTTATATTGTTGCGAATTTGTCGCTTTGTCGTTTAAAAACAAATTGTCTAGTACTTTAATTTTTTAACTAGGGTTTTAAACAATGATAAAAACAATAGTTTTAAATGTTTTAAAAGCTGGTTGTGTGCCGGTCTCAAGCAGAGGCGCGGGCCGCTCTGATTGCTTCCCACACTTGAGCCGGATATCGCGTTACATTCGCATTGTTCCCCGTTTCGTTTTGTGCGACGTTTCTAAATCTTAATACGGAATAGGTAACCGCTGAGTACAGTCACCGCCATCATCCGCGTGAAGCGCCACGAACTGTACCCTAAAGTCACATTGGAAAAACTGTTCCTCTACCTCTTCAGCTACTTTCCTCTAGTATACAAAGTATCAACACTATCTTCATTTTGTCAAAACTATCTATATTTAATAATATTTTTTTTTAAATGTCTATAATTATGATATCTATAGTAAATTAACTATAATACACACGACTAATACTACAATATATTATATATATATCTATATATCTTACCTAACCAACGTTCCTAAAGTTTTCTTTATCTATTTTTTTTATTCGGTGTAGCGACGAGACTAGCAAGAACTGCCCATAAGGACTCCAGTTAAGATGATATACACAGCATCACATTGTGTTCACCTTGACACATAAGATGTTAAGACTCGTTCCCTCAATAATTTCACTAGCTATAACGCCCTTCAAATCGGAATATGTTGATATTTTTTTTTTATCATTCTCCCAGTTTTTGGGCTGGGGCCTATTTTCAGTCAATTACCATCTTATTTTGCATTTCCCATTTCCTCATTCTCCTCTTTCATTCTTCCTTTCATTACAGTTCTCTCTTTCATATTATCATTCTCTGTCATACTCTGTCCTATTTCCTTCAGGAATCCATCTCCCCCCATAAATGAGGACACAGTCCGTTCTTTATACGTCTAGATATTCTTAATACACATTATCACACTTTTTCCTTACTTATTAAATTTCTTTCTTATTTTGCTATTTCTTACAATCTTCATTTCCTTATCTTAATAATCACATTTGTTTCCTCTAATCTTATTTCTTACTCCTTACTTATGTTTTGTTCAGTTCTATCATTTTTTTAATTATCCTCTTGCAAAAATTTATGAATGTGCGTTGACTGCTGCCCTCCCTCATCAGCGAAATACAGTGATGTTTGCAAAGTACTGTACATATTCCATACGGTCAGTGTGTGTTTAGTAATATGTGAAAAGTTGATTAAGTTAAGCAGGGGAGGGGTTACATTATAACTTGGCGTGTTTAAGTTGAGGTTTATCCGTGCGAGTGTACGCAGACGGTTGGTTACCCCGCGCCCGGCATGAACTTGATACATGACATTGTCTGCCCTCTTCACGCACCTCGCTGCTACTCCTTTTGTTACAGTTCTCTGTAGACAGATTTCTTGGTCTCTTTTTAGGGTTCACCGTTGTCGGCGCGAAACCATCTCTGTTGCGTAATTATTGTTCATTATTGTTGTGTGTTTCTAAGTTGCAGTCATTGTCTATACTTGCTGTGTTTAATTAGTGTTTTTTTTTTATTCGAGACGCGCGATACGTTTACCTGATGGTAAGCGATACGCCTGTTCATAACGTGGCACTAGTTAGATAGATGTTGAGTCTCGTTACCTCAGGGAGTATACTAGCTACAGCATTCTTCAACCTGGAATCTAATAATGTCTGCACACTGCTGTTGTGCGGCGGAAATAGGAGTGGCGGTGGTACTTACCTTGCCAGTCTCCGGCAACAGAGATCTACCACCAGTTTATTATTAGTAGTGAGTAGTATTTGGTGTTGACTTCCAGACTCAAATCTAGACCTTGGGTATATAGTATAAACATAATTTTTTATACTCCTTTGAGCAAAGAGACTATTACTAGGTCTTTCTATTAATTATATTAGTTTCAAGTTATTTACTGCTCGTTATAAAATCCTGTATTATACTATAGCCTTAAACATATTTGTTTGTTTTTAAGATGATGATGATGACCGATCCTTCATCGGTATACTCTTTGTAGAGTGGTCGCTGTCATCTTTTTATTATTAGTGGTAACCTTTATAAATCGCCGTTTTTCTTGCGCATGTGTAGTATCATTTAGTATAGATTTGACTTGGACAAGGCGGCTGGCAGCAGCTGGATGCGTATAAGCAAAGATGAGGTTAAGTGGCCTTGGAAGAGGCCTATGACCAGCTGTAGATGAGCTGTTGATAATGATGATAATTGATTTGGTCGCTCCAGTGCATTTATGATTTGCTGCGTGGGCTCATGCCTTACACCTTTCCGGCACTACAAGTCGTTTATAGAAGTCGAAATGTGTGATATCCCCGAAGGGTGTAGAAATATGACACTGAATGTTGGTCGAGGGGAACTTTTTACTCTTTGGAACACTATGCGTAATTTTTATATATTATTTTAAGATGAAATTTGTAATTGAAGAAAGATGGTGAAGTCGTTTAAAATTTTCCAATAAATGAACTCCAGCGTTGGACTCATTAAAATATCATTAACGACGAATTAAAGAACGTACGGGAATAGTTGAAGGAAAAATAAGCTAACAGCCACATAAACACTCGGCTGTTTAACTGGCGTGTCTCAAGTCAACGCGACGAATGGGGGTGCAGGCCTAATGAATAATTAATGCGCACACTTTTCTCGCCAATTATAATTACGTAAGGAAAGCAATTACATGAGGCGCGACGGGGCGTCCACATAGGCGAAGATTTGCATATGCACCACCTACCGCTACCGGCGCCGCTGACGGCGATGAGCTTTCCTATACATTGAATAATATTCAGCAGCAATCATCTCAACCCATGGGCGTTCACTGCTGGACAAAGTCCTCGTGTAATATGTTCCACAAAGTACGTTCCTCACTGAAAAACTAACTAGATCCTGGTGGTAGGTTTCTGTTCTTAGTAACTCGCCTATGTTTGCCACCGAACTGCGCGCCATGAGTCTCTAGTTCCGGTTTGAAGAGCGCTCTAGGTAGTGAACTTACTGTGGACCTAACATCTGACGTCTTAAGGTGACGAGCACAATGTCGTGCTATGTATGCAGGGTGAAAGGTAATAGGTGTCAAAGATCTGGAGAGGCTAAAGTATAGCTCGTATCCTATCGATCTATGTATGAAATACCCCATACAAAAACAATGGTTCTGGAGTTATTAATTTTTTAAATATTTTTCAAAAAATTCCCATATTTTTAGGGAAAAATTAGATGATTTTATTTCTTACTTATTTCTACACAAATTTTAATGTAATAATTATTGTTTTATTAAATTCAATTAATGATCATCACTTAAAGGCTAAAACTTTTAAATCAGTTTCTTTGAAAGTGACATTAAAAAATAAAGCGTCATATTTAAATTTTTATTTAATCTTACAATAAAATTATATTTACAAAAAATACGTATAAAGTACATAAATAAGTACCTGACTTTAATACCAATCCGACAAAGTATAAGAAAGTACATAAAGTTTCTATACATAGAGAGATAGGATACGATCTATACTTTAACCCTTCCAGATATTTTACACCTATTATCTATCATCCTGTATATATCATTCTAGCTAGCTCTGTTATGGGCAGACGTATGATTTACCACCAGGTGAAAGTCTCGCTCGCCTTGTCACTTCGTTAAACTTATGTGAGCTCTAAGCAACTGACTAGAAGAAGACTGGTGATACAGGCGCTATTTTGCGTTGAAGGTAATAAATACTATGTAATATAGACAGCACTATTAATATTCCCTCTAGTGGAACACAAGATCTTCAATCACAAGGAGATAGTCGACTACACTATTATCGACCTCACTGGTCTAGTGCAGCAGATACACACGAAATCTTTTGGTTCTTGGAATGTATCGGTTTAATCACAATGTTTTCCTTCACCGGATGTTCAAGTTCAGTGAGGATCGGACCCGCGTTTCCTTGACTTCGCGACTTCTTATACAATAAAATTTTAATATATTATTACAGACATAGGCAGTTACAAGTCCAAAGTAAACTAATTTACTTGTTTCAATCACCACCATCAGCCGATAGACGTCCACGGCTGGACATTGGTCTCTACCAAAGATTCCCACATCAATCGACTACGGATTCATATTCCAAATTCAGATTTAGACCATTTCCCACCACACTGGACCAATGTGTTTTAGTGGGAACCAGAGCCTTGTTTGTTGAATAGCAGGGTGCACCACGAACAGGTGAGTTTGGCTTGGATACCGTGAGTTGTTATGTGGGACCCTTTACACCCCTTTTGTTTCAAAACTAGGTGTATCGATATAAGAATCATCAACATTTTAACCGATGGACGTCCACTGCTGGACCTTGGTCTCTTATGATATAAAATTAAATATAGTAGTTGTATATAAGAATATACATACTTTATTATGTATTTTTCCTGTCTATTTTATTTCATATTAGGAACATTTCAACCATATGTCAACGTACCAATTAAACGTTGAAATGTTCTTAAAACCGTAGTATCTTTTTGTAAAACAAGAAGATCCCGTAATTATCAAAGCATCAAAGATTATATTAGACGAATGTAATAAAAAAAAAATATATTTTTCTACCCTGTAATATAAAAAAACAATACAACACTGCACTGAAATATATTTAGCCTGTAAAACCCCCACGGCTTGGAGACTACTTTCGGGTGTCTTCGCGGGAGCGGCTGCAGGGCTTCAGGTGCAGAAATATCCACCTGATCTTTATAAAGGCGAGGAATTATTTTTAAGGTTCATTCGTATCCCGTCTAACTGCGAGTAGTTAACAGTGATATTCATATTCCTAATTTCTAGGAATCAAAATGTGAGTATCAATATTAACATTAATACTATTGAATCTGTTCGAAAGAGATAACCTATTTATAAATGTTTTCTAAAATAGATAATTCATAGAAAAATTATTATTATTGTTGTTTATAAATTCCTTATTTATCTCGTATTAATTACATTACAAATTTATTAGTTAGTATATGTGCTTTTTGATTTTATTATTATTTTTATATAACCAAGACAGAAGACTCTATACGATGTTATCTAGTATCTAGTATACTCGGTAACTATATAGTTATATATACCTATAGTACATATATATGTACTGTAGTAAATAAAGATCACCTTCAAAATGTTCAGTTATATATTCAGTACCACTGAATCATAATAGGAGAAAAATATTAATTGTTATTATCATCATCTGCCCATAGATATCTACCGCTGAATATTGCCCTCGTCTAACTTTTTCTGTAATATTAGTTTACTCTCTTGTTTATAGAATAGAACAAAATTAACAATTTTTATTAATAAAAAATAACCGTTAATTAATGAATATTAATCGCTTTATTTCGTATAATTAAAATTTTGGTATTCAAAGCAAAAATATATAATGAAACCTGATTAGACGATTTATTAACACAGGCCCACGAGCCGAAAGCAAGCGGCGGACAATAGCGACGCGCGCGCAGGTCACGGGCGGTGCGCGGCGGCCGGAAGTGTCTCCGGACGTCGAGATTGTGCCCCGAGCCCCTGATTCCTTCCGGTGATTCCAATGGACGCGCACTTCCAAAACTTAAGGTCCAACTCACAACAGATTAGCGGTAGGTGCGGCTACGCAGGTGAGTTATACATATAAATCTTTCTTTATCACCTTTGTCCTTCTATTTTTCATACATACATTTGCATATTATAAAAAAAATTGATTGCTCATACAGTTTCACGTTATAAAGCGTGTTATTTGACAGCGTTATTTATTTAATCCCAGTGCATATGAAAACGGGTGATTAATAGATGAAGGTTACATATACAGCAGGGCTACCGCCTTCTGAAACGATTTACACTTTTGTTCTTAAGTATGAAATATCAAAATTATAAGCGGTAGCGATTATATACATCGCAGCAGGTTGTGACTTGTGCTGACATATAAGGTCGTCGCTCCCTGATCTTTAGCACGGAACGATTGGCGGTGATCCTTTTTTTACATTGAGCTCCGCGTCGGTGACTCACCGCAACACATCACCCGCAAACGAGATGATTTCTTTGCATGATTCAAATTGTTACATGCTCATGAATTTGACCCTATTGTACATAAATTTCAACAATATTCGTATCCGTATTGAATATAATAATGATCTTTGCTTAAGAGCAAATTATTTATGATTTCCGGTAACATTTAGAAATGATTCTAATTTAATTCTGACAAAAAACTGTTCGTTATAGTAGCTACAGATAAGTTAGAATAGTTCTCATATTTTCTTTTCGTAATAATAATAAGATGGTAAATAACTGGTGGAAAGACTATTGCTGGAGACCATCTAGCTCCTATATCTGTAGTAGCTAAACAGTAGTATGCAAACATTACCGTGTCCCGGTATGAAAAAAATTGTAGCTAATGAAATCACTGGGATAACGTATAACATCTTATATCTTAAAGCGACCAGCTCAATGCTCCGCTGTGGTCTCTGTTGTCGAAGACCGTCTAGGTAAGTACCACCGCAACGTCTATTCTTTAAACAGTAATGTGCAAACATTACCGTGTTCCGGTTTGGAAGGCGTTGTAGCTATTGAAACTACAAGAGTAAGACTTAACATGATATGTCTAAAGGCGGCGACCGCAATGCGGTCGTAATTACCGCCTCGTTGTAAAAGTATAAAAAAAACTGCTTTAATAAATTTCACACTTTTTTTAAAAATTAATGTAAAGATAATCGTAAGAGGGGACTGAACCACCTGTGCTTCAAAGCTGTTTCTCACGGCGCGCGCGCACTTCTCACGCGCTTGCCTTACACTTCCTTCCGCTGCCCGCCGCGGCGACCGCACTACGACCCCACCGTCTGGACGCGACCGTTCAATTCAAAGCTTATAATTTACAAACAAAATTATTATTTAATACAATACTAATATTACTTTACGGTACTTGCACATTTAAAATGCATTTTATCCGATTTATCTATGTTTATCTTAAAGTAGATCTCTTGTAAGTTATTTCTGAAAATATAGTCTTGCGCTGTTTAAGTCCATTTGTGCTCAGCGATTCGAAGATTCGATATCTTATAAAAGATGTCCAGGTAAGTGTACAGACATTTCGAGTAGGGTATAAAAAAACCGAATCTCTGTGCTTATCTATACTTAAACATAAACTAAATAATTTAGTCAATTTAGCAAAAGTTTAAGCATAGTTGTGTACCTTTCGAGTTACTTAAGACATTATTATTTAGGTAGGTTTAGGGAGTCAGAATAAGTAGTACTTATTTACCTGTATTGAGCGCACGCCCTTGCGTATGTCCACTAGTGGACGTCTATCTTTTGAGATGATGATGATGTACTTAATATAAATTGGACGGAAACGATCTTTGACATTTAGTCATTTTTAATACATGATTTGCTATTTTCTGAAATAAATTAAAAATAAACCAATTATTAAGATTATACTTAACAAGAAATGTTATAGATGAATCTAGTTTTTAGTTCTAGCGAAAATCTACTTAAGTTCTAAGATCATTATTTGTAAGTTCAAATACATTATGGAATCCAAGTACACAGTACAGATTATACAATAATGTTTAAGAAGTTATTTTTTTAATATCTATTATATAAAAGCTATAGAAAAACAGTGTATTAACGAGTATCCTGAAGCGTCACCCTCAAGGGTCACTCGGCGGTTGTAAGTGATACGCTAAGGGCGATAATCGTTTGCTGTACCGGCTGCATGGGAACCACCGCTTCCGGACTCGGCCCCTTATCTGCTTAAGTGACAAATCTTTTTTTGATTGTGAGAACTGAGAGTCCGGACGTGGAGGAAACCCATCGACGGGTTGAGGGCGGACGCTGATTTTGCGGTCGAAGATATGTGTTGAATGAGTTTCTTTTCGCACGCCCGCCGGGGACCCTAGGAGATGCGCTTTATTGATTGCATCCACTTACAATCAATATACGTTTTGCCGTCTAGGCACCACCGCAGCACCTATTCAGCGGAAGGAACAGTAGTGTGCAAACATTACTCGGTACCGGTTTAAAGGGAATTGTAGCTAATGAAATTCAGTGATAGCGTAACTATGTCTCAAGGCGAGCACAATGTAGTTCTTTGTATAACATCCTAACTAATCCCACGTTGTTATGAGATGGTATATCACTTAATATGAGATGTACGTCTCAGTCGTCTAAGCGCTTCGTGGAAATAACAAATATAATTGTATATATTATTTAGTATTTAAACAAATGGTGCAGTGTAAGCGTCTTAACTTAACCTCGTTATTATGAAAAGGCGTATCTATTAAGTGAACACAAAGCATCTCTCGGTGAATAGCAATTTTTTATTACTTTTCAAATGAAATAAGAAACCTAGAAAAGTAAACATTTTTAAGTCATAGTTTGCATGCTTAAGTAAACTTAGTAATTTTACTAGATACAAGCAGTTATCAGGCATACAGTAACGTTTATACACTTTGCTTTTTATTCGAAATGATAAGACAAGTAATACGTTCGTTACAAGTGATACGCCTGCTCATAACAACGTGATACTAATTAGAATGATATACACAGCACCATATTGTGTCATTACCCTTGTAATTTCATTAGCTACAACACCCTTAAAACCGGAACAAAGTAATGTTTGTACAGTACTGTTTGACGGTAGAAATAGAAGCAGCAGCGGTACCTACACGGTATCCGGTAACAAAGAAGTTGATATTGGTTGTGTACTTTTTCAATTGGCGCAGGACCGATCGATGTGGAGATCTTCGGAGGAATTGTATGCCCAGCAGGGGGCCTTATCTAGGTGATAAGAATGGTAGTAGTATAGGTGATCATAGATCCTTCATCATTTTATTTCTATTTGATCTTTATATTGTCCAGCAGTGGACATCTTTCGGCGGATGATGATAATAATTTTTAATAGGAGGACTTTAAGATATTATATATTTATAATTAATGTCTGCGAGTTTAAGCGAGTATCTAATTGTAACATACATTAGCGGCGTTCAAAGGCCCGTTAATCAGGATGTAGTGTAACGACCGACTTGGCACTTTTGTCTTGCGCGTTTTCTTCCAGCATTAAACGTTCTTTTGTGGCGGTTAAGGATACCATTGTTCGTTCGCATGGATCCCACGGGGGGCCCGTCTTGAGAGCAAACAGGTCGCGGGACACCTCATTGTTTCAACGTTTCATTGTTTAACTAGGCTCAGGTTCCCATGGGAGAGCGGAGGCCACTCGGGACGTCGCGTAAACTCCTCCGGTGATGATCACCGCTGACATCCTGTCCGGGATTCGAATCCGGAGTGACGTGGTGAAATCACACGTAATACTATCCTTTCAAAATTTTAATTACGTTTCCATACCATTGAATATATATCTTTATAGTATTATAGTTATAGTCTAGTTTCCTGTATTTTTATAACGCCGAGTGGAAACGCGGATAGCTTTCCTATAACCGGTGTCCTTATAAAGGGAATTTTGCTAAAATATAGTTATGACTATAAATAATTTATGATGATGAATAATAACAATATATATTTATTTATTTTTTTAATAGAAATAATGTTTTAATTTTACTATTTAATGATGTAAACTATAAATGTGCAATGTACTGAAACTATACATGCAATGTACTGAAGTTCAAATATTTCAAAAGTCTACATATTCGTTAATAGTTTTAAAATGCTGCTTTTACATAGGTTTGATTTATATGCAATTAATAATTATTATTTATTTTGCCTGTGTCCACCAGTGGACTTCTATCGGTTGATGATTATAATATACAATTTACAGTATTTAATTATGAGTTTCTTATAACGCTGTTTGCAAGTAACGCCGAGATTCAACTATATATAGTCGATGAAAGTATGATCAACTCTTCATACTGAGATTAATATATCATATTTATTTAACAGGATATATACTGTATGTAGATAAGCTGCTAATTTTACTGTTATTATATATTTAGTTATATTTAATAGATCAATTTAATGTATTTGACATCTAATATTAAATTTTATATTACATGAACTTAAGATAACAAAGGACTTATTTTGAACCTCCTTTAAATTGAAGCGGTAAGGATAAATATGAAAATATGACTGTTTTTTTTTTGTTACTTGATCGTTTAGTTAATTTCACATCTAAGTAGTTAAAACTGAGCTATAATGAGTAAACAACGGACAGACAAGCTGTCGTGGTGTACCGGTCGCCGAGCATCTGTCGCTTCGCCATGTTAATACGGACGGTGACTAACATTAAAAGGGTGTATTAGAAATCTTCGCGTTTAGGGTGTTTTTCGTTATATAATGATATGAAATTATTATCAGAGAAGACTATTTTAATAACAAATATAGAACATTTGTAAAACTTTTTCTGAAATTATACGATCTCAATTATTATATAGAGTATAGAACTACTAGAAACACAGATAGAGGTTCTGTTCAGGTACTTTATAAAAGACCTGACGTTAACTGACTTATTAACTACAGTTTCTCGCCTGCTTTTCTGGCCGTAACAACCCTGCAACTCCCTTGAGGAAAGAAATTGTAAAATCCATTCTTAGCTGCTTAGTCTACGTGTAATAGTTTCGGAGATCTCATCACGAGCTAATAAATATGTGGATATCTCCTGTATATAGATTAAAAGTGTTAGTATAAAGGACTTTAATAAAGAAATATTGGAGTTTACTGAATAATAGCAGTTAGAAATACAATAATCTATTTAGATTACACTTATCCTTAGAGTGGTCTCAGTGTATCTATCTATCTCACAGTGTATGATCTAATTCTTTGTGTGAATGAATACATTATTCTCTACATGCATCATTCATACATCATAGTGAACTTGTCAGTCATCTATAAATTGTTTCATAGGAACCAATTAAAAATTGCATCAAGTATCATAGCACCATATGCTCAGAAGTTGGCATGTGTGCCATGAAATAGCAATTTTCTTGCATCGTAGACAACTTAACGTAACTTCGATGTGAATAAACTTTGTGCTAGCTGTTATAGAGTCGAAAATCGATAAACTGACAAATGAATAAATAGATAATGACTCTGCACGGATATCCGATCGGTTTCCAGTCTATGCCCATTCCAATTAAACAATAGTGTCTTGAAGGAAGCCAAGTATTTCGGAAGCGATAGGTGCCCGCGGGCAGTGAGTAGGCAGTTTACAATTCGGTCGTCTTCGATTGATCGGTTCAAGTTTTTGTATCGCACTTCCGGTGATAGTCTTGTTCGTAAAATTATTAAAGAGACTTTACATTAAACAAATGAAATATATTTATTTTTGTACTGTATTTAATATACTGTAATAGTAATGCATTTTATAGATCAATTATAGAATAAATTTTAAGTTCTACACCGCCGTTTAGTTGACAATAGAAGTCCTTCTCTTCTTTTCTTTAAATGACGTTTTTACTTATATTTTTAACGGTTTCCAAGTTCCTATATAGATCGCCGTAAAAGCTTGTCACTTTCTCCAATTCTAAGTGACTTTTTTTTATAAGGGTAAAAGAAAGATTAATTAAAACGGAAACGATCATAAAATGCTGTAAAACATTGTGTTGCGGTCTTAATGCGACAGTCGCGCAAGGATGCGTTCGAAGAAATTGATATTGGGACCCCGAGTGTCTATTAGAGCGTCTGTCTTCCGGTTTTGGAAAGTTAGTGGCGCGTGCCACTAATTGCTTCATTTGTATCGATAATACTTAATCGAATGGTTCTCTGCTAACCCCAGTATTTTACAATACAACGTTCCGGTCTATAGATTGATATATCTTCAAAACGGACTAGTAATTACGAATTGTTTGCCGTCGCAACAATCGAGCAAATAGTGGCGAATGGTAAATGCATCACAAACATCGCTTTATGCGCGAACAAAATCGAATAAAACACATCATTTTACACCTAAACGAATTATCTAGCGAGATATTAAGCCGCGCCGGCAGCGGTGCGTCCGCTTATTCAAACAAAATACCGACCAATCACGATTTTGTGAATTTGAAATTTGTTAAAGCCGTGCACTACAGAAAACCAATACCGCGGGCACATAGGCGTATGTACGTCGGGAGTACGCACGGGCTAAGCAAAGGCTCGGCTGTGTGCCGCCGCGCACACCGACGCGCACCTACCCGCACCTACCCGCACTTACCCGCACTTACCCGCACCTACCCGAACCTACCCGCACTCACACAATGCGATATTGCAAATGGGCTAGTCGAATGTATTCGTTCGCCCGCCGGCCAGCCGGAGGTTGGGGAAGGGGGAAGATGCGTTTTTGTGCAGAAATCTAGCTACGTTTACTGCTAAATATAAGTGCGTAACCGATAACGGCTTTAAAACCCTGCCCCGGTGTGTGTGTGTGTGTGTGTGTGTGTTAGTGTGTGTGTGTGTGCGCGCCGTCCACGGTTCGGTTCTCGCACCGAAATCACCGTACGCGTGCCCGTGCGTACGGCGTCTTTTCGGGCTGCGGTGACGGTCGGGGCGGTTTTTATAAATAAACGAGTCGGTAATACGGGTGCAGACTAAGTGACTCGGGCCATCGTTCTCGGAGTTAACCACACCTGAGTGGCGACTATCACGGCCGGATTCACACTTCTTTCAGCGTTAGAACTCGGCCGGATGGAAAGTTACATGAAAGGGCGCCGCCAACTTCGACACTTGAGAGTGAATTATAAAACAATCGAAAATTTTGGTACAACCACACCAGACGAATCTTAATGTTACAAACCTGACGTTTGCACAGATCCTTTTCAAATGAGTACGTCACTAATAATTATAAAACTTTATATTTAAACGTACTATTCTGGCGCAGTGACCCAAAGTGAATTTTGACCTCCGACACAAGAGAACGCTAGAGTTGTCTGTTTCAGTTATACCTATAAGGCTGTGTATAAATTAGGCTTATCACAGTCGAATTAGTGATGGACCGCGATGACAGAATGATGCGGTTCACCGCTGATCTGCTTAATGAAATCGTCAGCCCACCCGCTTCGCGTCAGTGTCGCCACCAATTTATTTAGAGGAGCAGGTTACAGCGCCGCGTCTCGCAGGCATGGCGGCACCGCTTGCGTACACGACACGTATACAAAGCAAAACTGGCAATGTCCACTACTCTTACGAAACACGAATTTTCACTCACACAAGCGTAACACTAGTTTTACCGTACACTGGTGCTTGTATAAAATTTATGGCGCACACTTTTGCATCGGCCCGACTACAGCGCATAGATCTGCCGGCCGGGGGGACCGAGCTGGTCAGCCATTTCGTGTTGACTAGATTTATAACCCGTGTGCGTGGCACAACTTCGCTAAGAACATGTTTGCTTCGTCGAAACAATTACAACCTCATTACGCACTAATCTCTTAGCAAATGTAAACAGTTGCCCGATGCTAGTGTGTGTGTGTGTATATAAAAAAAAAGTTGTGTCTGTCATCGCAGCGTTGAAAATTCACGCAGGGGATCAACAACGAGATTCGAAAATGGTGGACGGTAGTTGAATATATAGCCGGTAACGCAACCTTCGGGGGCATTATTTCAAAATGCACGTTAGGTGGTGGTGGGAGGGCGGCGGGCGCGGGGTCAGCCTGGCTGTTTGTCTATCGCCGCGTTTTACCATTCACCGGGTGAATTTTCCGAAGCCCGCTGCGCTTCCGACCCCCACCGTCCCCCCTTTGAGCCGCCGCTCGCTGTATTTTTATTAACGGAATTATAGCGTCTGAATGAGTGAACCGTACCTACTTATATTGATTAGGTTATACCTGGATAAAAAGAGTTTTCTTTGGCAATTCGCGTACTTATTGCGTACTGTTTGCATCAAAATTCATATCTACCGACAATGCATTATATATTCTAAGATAACTTAACGTTCGTTGAACAAGATTGAATCTTACATTTTAATATTACGCTTTTTTTATTCGTAACTTTGAAACCATAAAAATTGTTTGACAATGAATACAACAAAGAAAGAATTGTTAATTAGTGTTCCTCATTCTACTTAGTCTCAAAAGAAATCTGAATGACGTCTGTGTTTGTATAAAAACTGTTATAATTAAGTATGCACATAAAAAGACAAGTAACTAGGTCAGAGAAAGTCAACTGGAACACGACTTACATAACCGATGCTTAACGTGGTCAGTAAAGTAAAAACAAGAAAGATCGCGCTGCATTTTATACTTACATTGTTATATAAAATTTCTAAGCTTCGCCATGATGTGCATGAGAGGAATTACAGCAGGATTCATTTAGAGTACGTAAAGTTATAAAAGAAAAAGGGTTAAGCCTCCAAAACTGATATTTAACAAAAGGATTTGTTTCCGAACTTCACTGATAGAGACGGTGGGCGGCGCCGCACGAGGCTTAGGCGCTGATCAGAAACTCATAACTGACACGTCAGTTTTATCGGAACAGGAAGTTGGGCCATGAAACGCTGTAAAAAGCGAATTTACAACGTTTTCTCATTTTTTTTCTTTAAATGCACAGATCATTGTTCTAAGCGGCTGAAATTCTTTTTCCACAAAAAAAAAGTAAATTTCCATTACTTTCATAACGCGAAGTTGTAGAGTAAGTAGTGGATATTTTCCTCTCGCATAAAAAAATCAGCATTCATTGCACTCCATTAGAGACTTGATATAAACATTACTTGTTGAAATAAGTAAAAATCGTGTACTCGTCTAGATATCTACAAAGAGGTAGAATATATTTTTTATTTATTTAATTGAACAAAGTAAAAATAGTTCATTGTTTCAGACGTATTGTTTTTGTATAGCCTATGTAAGCATAACGCCTCAAATTCACATAACGGGTGTGCATCGATACGCGATAGCATCGCTTTCGGCGCAGCGTACGGTATTCAAAACTGCGTTGTTCTTGATTAATGTTTCGCTTTATCGATATATCCTCTATGCTATACGTCCGTACCTCGAAAATTCCACAATTAGCTATAGCGTTCGTGTCTTTGTTTCTAATCAAACGGCCAAAGTCGATATACGCGTTATTTCTATCGACAAAAGTCACACCTATTACGTAAGATAGAAAATCATTCATTGTGATGTGCACTCCTGTATACAGGAAATAACAAATCTTTCATCTTTTAGCATATATTTTGAATTCTGTTATGGCTATCATAGTGACGCTGTAAGAAGCTGTAGTGATAATCGTTAATTGTTCACAGTTGTTTCAAATTGTACCAATGCGATAGATCGAATAAGTCATAACTGCATTAAATGGTGCACTTCAAGAAAAGCCGCAGTGCGCTAAGAATGCCGAGTGGATGTTAACCTTGCCATCAGTATTTACTCTGCCAAGAGTATAAAGAAGTAGAATATCAAGAAAATCGATGAAGATACTTTCTAATTCATTCTTTCCCCTGGCATCACAGCTAAAGGATATTTTTCTTATACAATCTGTACAAGTTTTCTTATTTTATTTTATTTATTGTTATACATTTTCTTTGTACTATTTATAGTCCAATTATAACCTAAATAAGTTTTGGCTAATTATCATATTTTTTATTCTTAAACGTAATCTTATCGAAACCTTTATTTTCGTTCACACCACATTGAGTTTGCGGAGACTTATTCAGAAGGACAGTTATATTTGTAAACAGACTTTATCAAATTTACAAACGGGAAAGTAATAGAGTACATCCGGGTACGTGGACAAATTGAGTTTTTATTTTTCCGGAGTATAAATTACTATTGCAGGCAACACCGGCCGGTAAGTCAACAGACGGGGTGCGCCTGACGCACCGCGAAAATTCGCTCGCTCAAATATTCACAACTTTTACCGAAAGAGGGGACCGGAGCCACGAAAGCTGACCGGAAAGCGATGGTGTACTTTTGCGACAGTATAGTACGATGATAGAATAAGGGGTTTTATTTATTGATAAAGATATTTAAATAAACAGATACGACGTTTAAAAGAGTTTAACTTAAAACCAAAAAGGTTGAATTGAATTCGTTTAACTCAAAAAAAATTTCTTCTACGAACAAATGAGATGATGATAAGTGACACGCCTGCCTATAACAATGTAACACTATTTAAGATGAGATAACACCACCGTATTGAGCATGTCTCCTTATAACATAAGATCATGCCTCATTACCCCAGTAACTTCATTAGCTATAGCGCCCAATACCTAGTAAAGTTTACGCAAGCAGAAGTAGAATCTGCGGTGGTACCTGGACAGCCCCCAGCGACAGAGACCTACCATCAGTAAATATTAGTAGTAATACTAATTAGTATTTAATTACAGAGTTTATATAGTACGGTTCTGTCGAAAAATCCGGTAACTCTAGCTACCACTCTCATATTATAAATCTCCTGAAGCATTGACTCATTGCAAAGATCTCCACATAGATCGATCTCTATATGCTATTCTATTAGTATACAATTAATAGTATTCTAGAATAATACTTTTCATCGTTGACTAGGACAGAATTAGTTTTTGCAAATAAACCGCCAAAGTTCAGTTTGGAGAAGGCACATGATTATTTGAAGTCAAGTCTTGGACTAACGATCATATGTTACAGGTGAGGCTATAGCAAATAAGACTTACTTCCTTTCGTCTAGATTTTTATATCACAAAATCTATGAATGGATGTGTCGCGGGGACTGTTTTATTGAATAATTCACAGGCTGCTTCTAATTATTGGAAAATTCATGCGCTGTCCAGCTCACCGTGCAGGGGACCAAATGGGTTTGGACAGGTGAAATAACGAATTTTAAACTGCACCAGCCGGGAGACAGGTTTCGAATCAGATCACGCAAGCAAGCCTGCAATGTCTATTTTTAACCTCACATTCAAAATGAGGTGTTATTTAGTTTACCGCGTATCCACTGCGCCCTCTTTATATGACGAATTGACAACGGGCATCACGTTCAATTATCGGTGAACTAACTGTTCCTCGCCCGCTACGAGACTGAGCATCTTATGTCTACTCTTATGTGATGCTGTGTATAACATCCTTACTAGTGCCTTGTTATGGGTATCACTTACCACAAGAGGTAGATCTTAGAAGCTACGCCACGAGTGAGACATTCACAAGATAGTAAAGGATACATCTGTCCAGGGTGCTTATTAGAATGATATACACAGCATCACATAAGAGATGTAAGATGTTAAATCATCTACCCCAGTAATTTCACTAGCTACAACGCCCTTTTGGTTTTCTATAAAGTTAACATACTAGTTGTTTTCTTATATAGTCCTTTAAAACAAAATTTTACTTGGCAATGTCAACGAACGTTAAGTTTAAGTTACGTACAACAATTTAAGCTTTTAAATGTTTTAACAAATAAAACGTTTAATGGATTTTAAAATTTGTTTTTATTAATATTGAATCGTACCAAATTGGAAAGTTGCCTGCTTCTTTATCGTGTGATATATTCGCTTACCATTAATGTGTTTTTGAACACTTATCCGGCGTGAAAATTGCCCGCAGCCTTCCAACGGTCCTGTAAAAGAGAAATAATTTTTTTTTATAACGACGTGAAAAATATTTAAAAAAGATTGATGTAAAAAAAATACGTTTGTGGATTATCGGAAACATATATGTTACATTCAACATAAAACCAATAACATTTTTTGATGTATCTTTGAAATAAAATCATAGTACATTTCAAATGTATGTTTTGGTTTTTATATGTGATTACTATAATATTAAATAATTATATATAGAACATTTAATACATATATATTTATCAAGACATATTGAGATTACTTGAGATCTCTGAAAATATTAAACATAAAGACTCAAAATTTTGTAGAGAAATTGCTTCTGCTATTTAGAAGTCAACTAAAAACGGAATTCACAAAATTTCTTCCCAAAAGGAGTTGCGGGAGTGGGGATTTTTTTTTTTATATTACGATCAGCAAAGCGAGCGGAGAACAGCTTGTTTATTATATAGCAAATCTAAGACAATGGGGATTTTATTATAGATGCCCACACCGCATAAAGTTTTCATTAATATTCTTCAGATGAAAATCAGATATCGCAAGTTTGTTTTTACTTATAGTAACTTTACCGTATTTTCAATGTTGTTTTAAAGGTTTTACTTTGTAAATTTCTAGGTAATAGGTTAAAGTTTCTAGGCGTAGCTTATCGATAAGGATATATACAGTGCAGCTATCGTGGGGATCTATAGGGGCGGCCACGTGCGAGACCACCCGGCGCGCGCGCGTGCCCCACCGATCGATGCTTCTAGAAGTTTTTTCGTCTTGCGATACAACTAATCATTTGGCACCCGTATACTAACTCGATTTTTTTTTTCCATTTTTAATACAGTTCCGATTAAATGTCCGATTGGTAATATAGATTAATTTTAAACACTTAACAATATATAGATGGATACAAAGGCAAATATTTTAATAGAAAAGTGTTAAAATTAGCAAATTACTTTAGTAGTATATTTTTATTACCAGATGCCGGGTAGGTAACACCGTAGCTATTATTTCTCTCGTTACATAATAATAAGCAAACTTACTATGTTCCAGTTAGAAAGACGATGTAGCTAGTAAATTACTGTTCTAACGATACTTCACTTTTTACACAATTATAATTACAGCCATGTTCGTATGAGGTCAATCTCTTTCTCGTCTCATTGCTTTGAGGAAACAAAATATTTAATATAACAAAAGGAAGGCCTCAAGGTCAATTAGAGCAATCGCTAAGGCCCTTCATGCACCTATCATTTGACTTTATCAGTTTACAGGTAGTTTATAAAACATGCAAGTAATTTTATCGAGAAATAAATAACTGAACAAAATAGTATTTACGCTATGTACTAGGTTTTTCTCTTTCCATATTAATAATTTTATAATATTGATAAATGTTAATATTGGTAATGTAGTTATTGTACGTTTAACATATTTGTAATTTCATTGTGATAAATTGTATAGTAATAAAAATTTCGTTGTGTATACAACGCGGCGCTAACCGCGTGGATACAGATGCGATACAAGCCTCCATACAAACTGTCCAGGTGTTGCGGGGGCCCATTGATAATTTTATTGCAGCGTTTAGTAGTCTTCGAGAGGCTAATTGTCAAGTAAAGAATGAAGGAGGCCCTCGTGGAGCGGAAACGATTTGTTAATGTGCTACACTCGCCGCAGTGTGGACGGCATTGAAGTAAATTTACAACTTAACCGATTTGAAAGATTGGGATGTGATTTATGAAAAGATCGATACAAACGTATCATATGTTGTTATAAATATACTTGAACTGTTGTGCGAGTTTGTTGTTCATGGAAACAATGGGTAGAATTATGCTAGAACTTGCTGTGAGAAATGAGAAGACCCGCAGAACCTAGCTCACGGATATAGTTCAAAAAATTGCTACACTTAACTGACAATATGTAGAGCATATTTCTCAAAGAACTGATGACCGTTGAAGTAGACAGTCTTCAAGGTGGACTGATCTGTTGAAGGTCGTAATCCGCTGGATAGGAGCAGTGCAGGAGCAATCGGTGTGTCCATCTTTAGGGTAGGTCTATGTCCCGCAGTGGACTTCTATCGGCTGATGATGATAATAATATTTGTTGCTTTAGTTTTGAAGCGTAAGTAATAAGTTTAATTGCATCAAACCCCAACCCAAGTTCCTTTCTGTCTTTTAATACTCTTAATCAAGAGAATCTCTAATAGCTCATTAAAAATTATTTAATTAATATAATATTCTTAAATATACCAGCAAAGCTAGTATGAAGTTAGTGTATTTTATTTTGAATGTTTTTACACTGTATCGCCTTTATTAAATGTATTGAATGGTAAATAATGGTAACTCGTGCCATTTTAACTGTACCACAGATTAGTATGAAAGAAGCAAAAAGTCTTGCGCAGATGTGTTAACACAACTTTTTCATACTGTAACTGTATCATCAATGTACTATTGCTTATGAATTCCATGTGATTCATTAAAAATGTATAGCAAACAAGAAAATTTACTTAAGACAATTATTTTACTTTATTATAGTTTAATTTCCTATCTGTATGTTTATGTAAGTCAAAGTAGCGAAGCTAGGTTTTTGTCTCTTTATACTTTAAACATAAATCGCACTCTACTAGAAGTCTTCTTCCAATATTCTTATGTATAATGAACGTATACAATATCATCATCAGCCGATAGATATCCACTACTGAACCTAGGCCTCTCACAAACATCTCCATATCGATCGGTCCTGGGTTGCCCGCAACCAGCGGCTTCCTGCGAACCTCACTAAGTCGTCACAATACAACATATACAATTTTTATGACTATCTCTAGATCTAGATCGACAAGTATATATGCTTTAAAAATTGGTTGAAGGATATAAATTTTTATATAATTTAGGGCCTTCAGCAAAAGTATATATTGAAAGAAGTCTTAAAATCGGTCTTTTAAAAAAATACTCCATATAGGCAAACAAAAAAGTACCACAATAACAGTTTTATAGACGTATTATTATAAACAAATTTTATTAGTAAAGTATAAAGTATCCTGACTTATATATTAGTTTCAAAAGGATGTAATATTAAGAACGAACGAATTAGCGAATACTCACTAGTTACGGAATAATATAAAGGTCGTACTGTAACTCGTTTACATTATGCGGGCGCTAAGTCAAATTAAAGAACCGGGTCTTAGTGCCATCGACCATAATGGAGCTGTGAATGGCTCTACTTGGCCCAAATTACCAGTGCGTATGCATGAGCCTTCCCGCATCCTTGACGTCCTGTGGGACACGCGTTGTGTGATTTTGCGGGACATAGCTCAATTTAAATAGTTTAAGAAATTTATATAAGTGATATTAGATTCAAAATAACTTTTATAACTTAATATAGTATTTGTAATGATAATTTACATAGAAAAGTTTTATTTCCACACATATACATACATATTATTAACAGTCGTTATCGCTTTCTTGGTTGTTCTACAGATTATGAAGATTGTTAATTAAATAAAACAATAATAATGTTTTATATCTATTGTTTCCCCCGCCAACCCGCATTGGGCCAGCGTGGTGGGAAAAGACCCAAATCTCCCCATTCATATGACCTTCATATTACGATAGCCGCCATGCTGATTATATGTAGAGATCTTTGAGGGTGCCTATGTCCAGCAGTGGACGTCTATCGGCTGATGATGATGATGATGATTTAATATTTAAAATTTTATATAAATTTATTTACAAATAATACTACGTAAACGCAGTCACTTAATCATAACTTGTAAAGAAATAATACAGAAAGAAATATTACCTGTACTATAAATATAAGCTATTCTTATAAATTGTTTATTTCATAATAATAATTAACACAAAAATAAAATTTACGATATCAACACAAATACTTAATTAAGACGTTAACAGTTACTGTACAGATTTTTGAAAACAAACATTTCTCGACACTCGGCCAATGTACGTACAATTCAATAAAGGATAATATATCCTGTGACGGTAATCTATTAAATGATACGATAGCTACAAATAAAAACTCCTTTATTATTTAAATGACTGCTATAAAGGGCGTGAAAATTTTCAAATTACCTTCAATACGTCTATTAACCCTTCATTTATCTCGTCATCGGATACCGCGATTCAAAACGTAACCTGTCATAACATTAAAAAGTGGCTCTTGTGTCATTTAATTCAAACTCACACGCCCACTTGAAGACGGGTGACGTCGCCGGATGTGACGCAAGTCACCGGGTCTTGAATGGAGCACGCAACAAGCTTGTGTAATACGTCTTACGTCTGTAGAGTGACCCATCGCCCGGTGTTATGAGTACAGTGTAAATAGTTATGTACATATTCTATGCCTATGAGTGAGATCTTTATAAAAAAATAAACTGTTGGGAATTTGGGATTTCGTCTTAGTTCTTTAGCGTGATTACGCTTGTCTAGCATCGAAATGTTCTATATTATACTAGCTGTTCCCAACCCGCTTTGATGGTCGTAACAGATCCGTAACTACCTTTGAAGGAGAAATTTTGTAAAATCCATTCTTAGCTGACCTCTAAATGGTACAAGCAATATCTCTACCAAATTTTGTGTCTTTACGTCTAATTTCGGAGATATCGTGATCAGTCAATGAATCTCTGGATAAATCTCATATAGAAAGATAATAAAGACAATTGAAGAGCGGTGTTACTGCCAATGTAAGTTGTATTTAAAAAAAAATGGTATGCACGACAGGATTTTGTGATTTAAGTGCTTAAATTCTCATAACAGACATCATGATGAGGTCCATTCAGGCCGTTTCAAAAGGCTGCACTTACTGACATGGGAGAGTCCCACAAAACCGCGCCGGGCGGCGACACTAGCAAGCGGCATGAATGAACGTACGTCGTTTACGTAGTGAGACGGCCGGCATTGAGATTGACGGCCCAAAGACCAACCGACAGACATACCACGCAACTCCCGACATGCGCCTAATTGAACAATGTCATCGCGATGGACTGGTGGCGAATTAAAACCCGCTCACCGACAAACTACTGTCTAATGTGGAAGCGGTCGCCGTTATTCGCGTCACTCATGATCGGTTCTAGGACAATTCGACGCTGGAAGCGGTACGTCATTTCCGAATTTTTAATTCGAACCCACGGTGAGTGACAGGAGCATTGGCCCCAACACCAAAGCCATAACATCACTACTCGCGTGCTATTTGTAAACTTTGCGATGCGCCACTTTGAACTTTGTTACAGTTCAATAACCCACAATCGTTTTGTATACGATGTATTGAACCGAGTATCGGTATGACGCTGAGGGGCGCGGGCAGGTGTGTTGCCAGATGTCTTGAACAAATTGCCATGCCATAAGGTACGGTGTGGACACACCCTTAGCTTTATTCGGCGCTTGGCGTGTGCCAAGCTTTAATTTTATGCTTCATTACTGGTGTTCGGCGACGACTAATTAATGGTTGCGAGATGAATATCGACTGCTGAGAATCAAGTTTGTAAATAATAAAGCTATTTTGATAGTTATGTTAATATGACAGTTAAAAAAAAATATTTGATTCGAAAACTTTAAATTATTTCGATATTATTATAACAAAAATTATGTATACAAACCAACAATAAAACACGAGGCATCAATAGTACACTAATATTACAAAATAATACCAGAGAGTACTTTAAACGGGTGTCGTTTAAAAACATTCGACTCATTCCTTACATATGAACATTGCTGGAGTTCTTGAAAATGTAAAAAAAAAATAGCTATTTCTTTACTCTATTTCCATCTGCATTGTCTTTGATAGCACTGTCCGGTCCACAGTTAATCAAAGGTGGGACAGAGCCTATCTCTCGAGCCTTTTTGATTTGCGTCCTTTGCCAGTGTTTTTGCCTCTCTTGTTTCATATCACAATAATTGGTTTTCGTTTTGTTTACAGACGATGCTCTAAACTTGTTCGATACACGGCACAAAGTATTGGACTGTATTAAGTTATTTTTCTAATGTACTGTAGTTTTTAATTGAGAATCAAATATTAGAAAGTCTGTGTGATATCAATGTTTAAAACATCCAGTTGTATTTATTTAATAAAACAAATTTTGCTAAATTAATAAACAAATATTGAGTCGATGGTCGTAATCAAACATTTGTCCATAGCTGTGTGTTGAATTATTAATAAAATAAAATCAAATTTCCAGCATATCACAAGAACAGTTCATAATGAGTTCATTTTGCGTAAAGTAGACTGTAAAAAGTATTTTAAGGATGTACGATGCAATGATAACAATGACATCAGGAAATCTATCACCTCAATCCTCCCGTGACTTTGCATACAGTAAAGCTCTGGAAACCTGAGGGTATTTAGTAAATAAATAATAGAGATGAGGGGTATATTCAAAGGAAACAAAATAGCGGTTTTAAATTTCCATGATAATAAAAATTAATTACATTGTATCTGATTTTAGAACAAATTAATTAATTAACAATTTATTTGTAGATAAATAGCAACATTTAAAGCCATTTATTATTTAAAAGGTAAGAGGTTTATAAAATCGATTTGAAGTGAGAAATCGGAACGCGTTGGAAATTTGAAATTAACCGCCACAGTAGGAGCGGCGCGCGTCGCCCCACACGCACGCGCAGTGGATGCAACCCCCGCGAAAGGTGCGCGCTCCAACATGGGGTCCACCCCTATTATCTTTAGCATTTTGAAGTCTGTTTGCAAGATAAAGGAAAGGGGAGCCGGGGGGTGATTTTCTTTATTCTTCACCCGGATTTATTATTATTTTTTAGATATTATTACTGTGATTGTCGGCGCGACGCGTGCGCATGTGTCCCTAAGAGGGCCCCCCTCTAAACAGAAATGAGCCGAACGTAACGTAATGCTCTTACTTGTTTTGTATTTACTTTTTTCGTATTGTTCGAGGATTATTAAAAGTTACATTAGTGGTTCCTCATGTGAGTTTTCATCGTGTATGTGTTATTCAAAATAATATTTATCATTCTTTTGTATTATTTATATATTTACAAATGTGTACATTGTTTTAAATTTACATGATATATGAATAAACTGGAGGTATTGGTATTAGGTCTCAGACCGTCTAGGTACTACCACTGTTGGTTCTATTTGTACCGCCAAACAGTACAGTGCAAATATTACTATATTCCGGTTTGAAACGAGATGTAGTTAGTGAAATTACTGGAGTAACGAGACAACATCTTATGTCTTAAGAGGTTACAATATAAGAATTCGTAACGGCTGCAGTATATAGAACCGTAATTCCTTTTCTATAGAACCTAAACTAACAAAATGTTTATTTCCTTTTCATAAACATCTTAAAAATTATGAAGACAGGCTATTTGGAGTCTTATAGATACTAGTATTAAGACGAAGTATCGTATCAAAGGAATACGAAGGCACGTGTTTTAAGATTGTATCGCTGCACATGCTGTTTGATCCGGTGATTTAATGTGCTTTGTGGGCGTATCGGGTGTCGCGAAGGTGAACACGGTGGCGCCGAAGACAAACACGCCTGTATACCAGGTGTTGAACTTTACAATTTTTTATTAAAAAAAAAAATATTACACTTCCTCATTGTCGGTTTCGCGATTTGAAAGGACAGGTTAAATCGTTTCTAATTTAACACGACGGAATGTTATAATCGATAAACTTGGGAGTCGTGTATCGATTCGATGCGGGGTCGTTTCACCACAGAAAGCGCACTCAGCAACATATAGCACAATGCTTACTTGCGCCCCTCACTTACTCGTACTTGCCACCTTTGACCCTGCGCCAGCGCAGCTGCGCGCCAACTAAGATGGCTACCGGTAGGGGTGGCCGTCGATCGATAAAGTTTCGCTATACTGTTATCTTACTAATAATAAAACTTTGAAGTTAGGAAGCGAATACACCTCTAACTGAATACGACAGCAAACATATTTAACTTAATTACATTTAAATTTAATCGTATTTCTGTTATGGTACAGATTAAATATATATGTTAGTTAATTTCTTCACGTATTTTGCGATATGAAGAAATTAAGACATATACACTGGTGATAGGTCTCTGTCGCCGGAAATCGTATAAGTACCGTCGCAGCTGCTGTACAAATCAGTAATCAAATCGTACCGTGCATCTTTACTGTGTTCCGATTGGAAGAACGTTGTAGCTGGTGAAATTACTAAGGTAATTAATTAATTAATTAGTAATACATGAAATATGACTTAAAGCGACGAGCACAATGTAGTCCTGTGTATATTATTCTAACCCGCGCCAGGATGTTATGGGCAGGCGTATCTCATGAGATTAACGCCTTTCTCGTCTCATGGTTTCAGAATAAAAAATACATATAATTGTAAATGATGAGCAGCGTATCTATTAATTGAACTTCGAGCTCCTCCAGTATTACCATGGATAGATCAATGAAACATAATACGAGTTCAAAATTGAAATAAAAAAATGGATCATTCATCATACGCGAAACATCTTTTGGCGATTTCGGCGCACGCGCACGCAGATGCGTTTCGCAGCCTCCGCACAGCAAACACTGTTATATGGAACACCTTATTATTATTCATCTTATAAAATTAAATCCGCAATAAACTTATTTTATTTTAGACAAGACGAGTACGATGTTCACCTGATGGTAAGTAATACTTCTACCCCTATACCACTTCTATCACTATACTGTGCTCGTCACCTTGAGATATGAGATGTTAAGTATCATTGCTTCAATTATTTTATTAGATACAGCTTCCTTCAAACCGGAAGACGATAATGTTTACACACTACTGTTTGGATACAGAAATAGAAGCTGCGGTGATAGTTTTCAAATAAATTACTTTAAGCGCTCTTATCACTGACATAAATCAGAGTATTAGTTTGGATTATGAATTATGTTAATGATTAAAAACTTCCTGTTTACTTAAATACAAAGTTTATTTAATTATAAAACAGATACATATATATATATTATATATCCTACTGCTAAACGAAAGTCACCTTCTGATTGTTTATTTACTGGTGATAGGTGGCTGTTGCCGGCAACTATTTATATATGTATCACCGTATCTTTTATTTCTGTCGGCAAACAGTAGTGTGCCAATATTAATGTGTTCTGGTTTGAAGGGCGTTGTAACTAATGAAATTACTGAGGAAGCGAGACTTAATATCTCTAAGGTGACGAGCACAAGGTTGTGATGTGATATATCATCCAAACTAGCGACACCATCAAGTGAATGTCTCGCTCGTCTTGACGTATAAAAAATTAAAGAATATTGTTATTTATTTATTGGTATTTGTTTATGTTATTGACTTATATTGTCTGTGTTATGTATGCATGCGAAATGAATAAATATCGCAAGCTGGTAAGATCGGGCATATTCAGTAATGGCGGGATCGTTATGAACAATGCGCCGTGCGCCCGGCCACGCGACATTTCGTCCCGGAATAGACGCAAAGGTGCACCCGACCCCTTTCTCCTTTCCTATTATTACACGTCACAATCGATGAATCGACCATACACGTAATACACCGGGGGCCCAAACAATCCATCCGATATATGACCATCGACCAACTTCTAAATCATCTTAACATCGTACTCGAAATTTATTCCACGTCTCCATTATTATGTGTTTAATCGAAAAAAAAACCGTGATAACTCAACTTGCAGATTCTATGTCTCAAAGAGGTTCAGGTTCGATCCTTATTAAGCTTCACCTTTTGGTGCAGAAATTGTGAAAATCTCAATGTTATTTAATAAGCAAGTCTCCGTTGATGGAGGCCTATCAGCTACAAGCGACTTTCAAATCGTCACACTGTAAATAAGCGCTGAGGTGGTACCTAGTTACTATACTATAGTAAAATTTAACTAATTTTGATTTTAATTGATTACTACTCATTTCATTTTCTTTGTTGCCGGAGACAGTCTAGGTACAACCGCAGTTCCCGTTTCTGCAGCCCAACAGTATGCAAACATTTCTGCTTTACGGTTTGAAGGGTGTTGCAACTAACAAAATTACTTCGATAAAGATTACAATTTGTCTCAAGACGACAAGCGCATTGTGATGTTGTGTATATCATTCTAACTAGCGCTTTCTTGTTACGGGAGTTACATCATTTCGTAGTGTAAAAAAATTTTTTCTAGGAACGGCTTTCCGGGGCAAGTGTCAACCACTGTGCTGGAATAATGGCCTATATTCTCCGCTTGTGAAAAAAGGGGAGGCCCAATAGTGGGAATATTTAGATGGTGGTTTACTTAATAAAATGTCCATACATAACGATGCATGTAACTAAAGTGTTGTAAGTAGTAATTTAACTTAAACCGTTTTTGAAGTTATGTTATTGGAGACAATTTCTTGTTAATAAAATTGTTATGTTTTATTATCTAATTTATTTTTAAATAAATTTATAGTGCTGTTCCAAAATCTGTATATCGATACCCATTGGATATTGATGAATAGAAAAAATCTCGAGACATGCGGGTCTTCAGCCACCAAGTCGCAAGGTGTATCTCCTCACAAAAGGGTACAAACCCCCGGCTAAAGGTGCGAATTGTGAAGTAGGTCATCTTAATATTTTTTTGGTGATCCCAATACGGCCATATTATTAATTGTACGATTACATTCAGCAAAGAACACGTGATACACCATGTGTAGTTTTTTTTTATAACACAAAAAGACAAACGGAGATACTGTTCAGTAAAATATCGCCATCGCCAATTTAAACCGTTTTTTTGCTCATCGAAGCGAAGAGATCAGTTAAACGGTCACTTGATAGCAAGTGATACTCCTGCCGAATGTGATGCTGATAAAGATGATATACATATCACCATATTGGTCTCGTCGGTTATCCAAGTCATATATAACATCTATACATGTATCGTTCTCTATATAGTTTAGATTTACACGTATATACGTTATATTATATAATTGTTACATATAATATGTTATGAAGATATATATTGATTAGAAGGAATTTTATATTAGTAGGATATACTTTGCAATCTTCTTCTATGTCGTAACCTCATGACTGAGGGACGTGACTATGGTGCGTTGCCCTGGCCACCATTTCTTTCCAGACATTTCTGTCTTGCGCCATTTGGATGAATGATTGTAGGGTAGCTCCCGTAGCGTCCTGAGTTGTGCGTGTCCATCTTGTAGGATACCGCCCTCTCGCTCTCTTGCCTTCCACACAGCCAGTAATAATCAGTCTTTCCAGACTGTCTGGGTCTCGCCTGACCGTGTGTCCGAAGAATTTGAGGACTCTCTGCCTACAGATTGTTGAGAGCCGTGTTGTTATGTTCAACTGTTTGAGGATTGACTCGTTTGTGCGACGTTCCGTCCAAGATATCCTCAGCATTCTGCGCCAGCACCACATTTCGAACGCGTCAATCCTCGATCTCACTCTCGCTTTTAGTGTCCAGGTTTCAGAAGCATATAGAAAGATAGAAAATATGAGCGTCTGCATTAGCTTCTTTTTGGTGTTGCGGCTAATACCCCTGTTCCGCCATAATCGCTCCCACTTTGCATTAGTTTACCATATATATATATACATACTAGCTGTTCCCTATCCGCTTTGCTGGCCGTAATATAAAATTACTCTACAGCAACCGTTACTATAGCAACCGCATAAATAATACGAAATAAAAATGTTTATAAAAGTTAATTAGTAATTAAATGATATATTTTATGGATCTTATAGATCCTTCAACTATGGAATTCATAAAATAAATATCCTATAACTATCGACAAATCATTCTTCGTCTTAAGGTCATGTTCCCGTATCAATACGTTCACTAGTTATCACGTGATCGGCGAACAAACAAAACCTATTTTCATTATATATATACATAGATATGAGATCACTCATCACGATATCTCTGTAACCATAAAGCATAGAAACAAGAAATTGGGTACGAATATTCCTTTAGTCGAGTATAGGTCAGCTAACAACGAATTTTACGAAATGTTATCCCCAAAAGGGGTTGCGGGTGTAATTTCGCTAGCTACAACGCTCTTTAAACTGGAACACAGTAACTGCCCCTTACTTTTTAGTAGAATTTGGAACTGCAGCGATATCTAGATGGTTACCAGCAACAGAGACCCACCACCTAAATATTTCAAATGTTCTGTAATTAATTAACTTCCCTAAGGTTCAACATTCGCACGATTATGTTACTATTCTACAATTTTAACGCTTTAATCGACAGTTAAGCAAGCGGTTATATTATTCATTAGTTATACAACAAGGGCCCTTGCGCACACAGAATAAGTATTATAGTGCCGTACAGACCCTACCGAGCGATAAATCGCTTTATCGAGTGATGTTACCAAATTCTAATATAACCCTCCGCAACTTATAAACCGAGCATCATTTCATGGGTCCAAATAAAATGGTTCTATCTCTCGCGAAAATGTTCAATTTGACCTTTATTATTTAGATGATACGGTGGCAGATTTAGGTCAAAGAAAATTCGACGGGGGAGCGGATACCCCATTTGGTTCTCATGGTTCGCCATATGTTTGCTCAGTCTTGAGGGTCGAAACCGAGAAATTCATAACATTTGGTGTTACCCTTAATCAGCACTTGAAGGCTTTTTAATGAGACGATTTCAATGTTACGTATGAATAAATTTTGAGCATCATAAAATAATCGATACTAAGCTTTGACATGTATGATATATTTTTTTAAATATAACCCACAGTAACAAAGAGGCAGAATATGGTAAAGAGAGCTCGACGGCAGTACTCGGTTCCTCATTTTATGACAACTAAGAACAGCTATGCTATTAGACAGTCGTCTTCAAAAAAAAACCAACTAAACTCCACAACATTTGATCCCGGAAATAAACCAGGATCTTTAATGATACTGCGCGGTTAGCTATTGAAGTCAATAGGTCGTTGAAATTATAAATATTGATTATTACGATACTTCTTTAAACAATTTTGCGACATTCACGAAGGCTTGATCTTATTGAAATATGTCACAAGCATGATGGAGTGTCTAAGTATCATCAGTCGCTGAACACGGGCGACCGACAGTAACCAATAAAATAACATAAATCACAGTGCCCCTTTCAATTAAACTGCATACATACTGCAGGATACGCTCCAAGTGCAGAAGCGGTAGCGATAAATAAACAAAAAACATAATAAAAAGTATGATTTATTAGAATAAGAAGTAGACTTTATATATAGACATACAACGGATTTTTTTTTTCAATTAGTATAATAATCAAACTTTTACTGTTTGATTAATCAGAACTAGTCTGTAATAGTGCCGGCAGGGCAGGACTGATCGATGTCGGGATCTTTCAGGGAGGCCAATGTCCAGCGGTGGGCGTCTATCGCCTGATGATATTGAAACTATAATAAGTCCACTTTAAAGTTAAAGTAGATAAAAGAAATAGCATAGTTCTTAAAAATATCTCATAAATAAACAATGCCTTATTGGTGTCTTTTATTTGTTGCAACAACAAGTTAAAGTTATGTACATCGTCATCATCATCAGCCGATAGACGTCCACTGCTGGACATAGGTCGTAGTTATGTGCGCTTTACCGGAAATAAATTTATATCTTTTAAGTGTATAAAGGTCCAAAATGCTTAATTTACTTCATCAGGAAATATCTTCCATTTCATCAAGAGATCTTCGTGATGAATCTAAATCAAATCAAATCTAATTGTAAGGATGTGTCCATTAATTAAAAATCGTGTCATAGTTATTAAATCGAATATTTCACTTAAAATTAAGCATACAAATATTTCTCAATTACAAAACAAACTAAGCTACATTTATTTAAACTTACTTTGCTATATATTTCTTATCTAACTTAAGACTTGTTATAAATTCTTATTTGTTATTTCTTTCTCTATTCAACGAAGCGACGAGACGAGCAAAGACGTCGCCTTAACTTCACCCGATGATAAGTGATACGCTTGCCTTTAACAATATGGTACTAATTGGGACGGTATACGCTGCACCATATTACAGGACGTTCACCTGATGGTAAGTGATACGCCTGCACAAAACAACGTGGCGCTAATTAGGACGATATGCACAGCTCCGTATTTCGCTCGTCGCTTTGAGACATATCATGTTAAGTCTCGTTACCCCAGTAATTATATTAACTACAGCGTTTTTCGAACTGGAACATAATAATATTAGCACATTGATATCTAGATGATATTCGGCAATAGAGACCTACCAGCAGTAATTTATTGATTTATTATAATGAAGTGTTGATGTTTATAACTTGTACCACGTACATCCGTACGCAAGACAGGAAGCGGTGAGTGCACAAGTCGCTCACAAAAGAGATGAGCGGAAAACATATAATTACGCTATCACATAACGGAACTGAGCGCAGATACGTCGCGGTGCGCGAGCGAAGAAAACCTCACAAGTGCGGCACTTGTTGTTTCCTTTGCCGATCCAACGGGGGCATGTTTTAATGCGCATTCGTCAAGTGCGTTAGGGTCTCATTGTTATTGTGTTGTGTTTGTTCTGTAATTATATCGCTTACTTATTTTTTTTTTATACAATCAAGCGTCGAGACAAACGGGACGTTCACTTGATGGTAAATGATACGTCCGCTCGTAACATCGTGGCGCTAGTTAGAATCGATATATTGCATCATATTGCGCTCGTCGCTTGAGATATAAGATGTTGAATCTCGTTAACATAGTAATAACTCTGACTACAGCACCCTTGTAACCGAAACACAGTAATGTTTGCATAGTACTGATTGGCGGCAAAAATAAGAAATGTCGTGGTACCTACCTAGACGGTCTCCTGCAACAGAGACCTACCGTAGTGCATTGTATGGATAATAACTATAAGGTTTAAATGGTTGACCTTCGAAAGAACAGCTTCTTTCGAAAGCCGGCGACTATTAAACCAAATTAAATATCTACACAAAGCGAATGAGTTCTCATCCCAAATCACTAGCGTAAATACTTTATAGCTAAGTTATTCTTTTCCAGCTCACAATCTATGGATTCATAATCATCAGCCAGTAAACGTTTACTACTAGATATAGGCTTCCAGGGACTTATTACGAGATCTCCGAAACTATGGTTCGTAAACCCTCAAAATTTGTTACAGATATTGCTTCTGCCATTTAAAAGTAAGCTAAGAATGTTTTTAAAAAATTCCTCCCCACAAAGTGGTGGCGGGGTTGCTACTGCTAGCAAAGCAAACGAGCAACAGCTAGTTAACTACAAAAGATCATAAACGACATACCACAATATTAATGTTATTTTATCTAAGACTTGACTTCAGTATCTCATCATTTAATAAAGCCGAGCATGATGAAGCGTGATGGTATCTAGGCTCTCATATTCTTAATGACAGGAAGACAGTAATGATATTATAGAAGTAATTTGATAATATGAAAGTGATAGTTAAACAGTCGGATTCAAATAAACTCGACGATCTTCCTCTCGCGCGTCTGACTTCAGAATTGAAGATGATTTCTACATTACAAAGCATAGACGCTACGGTTGCAGAAGCAGTTATCTCTATGAAGATATTAAAGCATGTCTTATATTGTAAATGGCAGATATATATTTGTTATGTAATCATTATCAATTGTCCGTTATTGTTATCAGTTCGCTGCTTGTACGTAATGTAATCGCAATACGAATCGGCACATCGCCGGCATGACTAATGCAATTACTACACCTGACCATAACAACCGGAAATAAAGCGTTAAGGGTTCACATTAATACTATCTAGCTTTGTTATTTGTACTTAGAAAAATTATAACTCAAACTTAACGCCTAAGTATGTTAGAATTAGATAAAAGTTAGGTCGTTCCTTTCTAAATATATCTCCGTTTATAGTCTAATCTCTGGTATATAAAAATCAAAGTCCTCATCAGAGTTGCTGATGATCTGCTTCCACCGGTTTTTATTCAACAACACTTACTATTATGTGTAGGAAGTGTTGTTAGATTATATACTTAATATTATTCTATAAATAAACTTTATTTGTAATTGTGGAATAATTAAGCGATGTGTTGATCTTTTTTTTTGGATATTTTGTTTTGTTGGATATCCTGTAACATCATTCAGATTGTTACAGGATATCCGGATGTTTTTTAAAGTACTTCTTCGTTTTAAAGGAAATCAATAAATATATAGAAACTTTTATATTTAAATTCATTAATTGAAGTTTATCATCTTGGATCATTATTAGTCGTTTATCAAATTACATTCCTACTTACGATCCAATAAATCATATTGTTAAGTAAAACATCAACTACAACGTGGGGCGCCTCGGTGCGTGACTTAGGAACCGGATATGGGACGCAGTATTGTGCTGCCCGTTTCCGTGAGCACGCCCGCTTCCGCTAACCGCTTAGCACTTGCCACAATCTATATAGAAGATCTTGTATTACGACCAATTTACAATACACTATACAAATGATTAGTTAGGATAAAACTTAATTCTCAAGATCAATCCTGTTTAAAGTTTACATGAAAAATAAATCGTTTAAGGTATTGATAGTATCAGCATTATATTATTTCAAGGTCACCGACTCTTTTCCAAAAGGTGGGTTAAGATAATACAAACCACTGATTAAAGACTAACCTTGCGAAAAAGGATATAGTTAAAGCAACGTCCCTGCTAGGTTAAATCTAATGAATGTTTACTTAAGTTATAACCTAAATCAAAGCTGAAATACAGAATTTTCTATAATGTATATATTTATCTTCATTACTAATTGACTTTATATGACCTCTTTAATTATCAAATAATCGCTTAGTTATCTTTCAAAGAAGAGTTTCGAGGTAATCTAAATGATTTTATACATGCTGCTGGTATTAGAGAACTTTTCACAAGAGATGAGATTCAAGGTCATTTATGCGCCGTGCTATAGTGGATGTGACAAGGCCACGAAAGCTGTCGTTCTTGAAATCTCGAATCGAGCCCATTGGTGGATCAAACCCGCGTGTATTCGCAACGTATAGCGTCAGCGAACTAAACTATCACAGCTCCATATCTATCGTGGTTTCGTAGTCCAACAAATATTGTTTGTTTTTCGTCAAAGATGAGCTCCGCATCACACAATAAACGCATTCCCTGCTCCACTCAGACGAAACAAAAAAAAAAAAGCAGGATCAGTACACACGTCGCGAAGCGTCGTCAAATTGGAAACAAAAGGAGGAAAAATGGAATGGAATGAACAATCCCGAAACATGACTCCAAAGTGCATCGAGTATCTAAATTCGAGTATTCGTTTTGCCGCTAATATGGATATGAAAAAATATCGATACCGTTCGTTACCTTGAACATACAAGTGGATGGCTGTGCTATTGCCTTTACCTAACCTTTTTTTTTTCTTCCTTTACAACTGTCATCGCTACACGTATGATCTGCATTTCTATTGTCTGCGAATATTTTGTTATAACATTGATTTTTTATTGGTACGCTTTATCTTATTCAAGTATTGTTCAGATTTTTTTATTATTCGTCGAATTTTATACCACTGTTATATACGTTTCACAGAAACGATTTTTGCTTTTTAAACACTAGAAAATGTGAAAAAAAATCTACTGGGGAAATTTACTTTTGCGACTTATAGTTTATATCGTAACTCGCTTTTTAATGACGTTATAAGGTAAAACTAACAAATTTGAATACTACGAATAAAAAAAATGTCAACATTAATCATATGGATAGAATATAAATATACAATTTCATAAATAAATCAATTAGTCTGTCTTTTTCTTCTTAATGTGCCTCTCCAACTAGTGAAGGTTGGCGATCAGCGTAGTACAGTCCTTTCTGTCTCTGGTTCGGCTGAACAATTCGGACGCCTCAGATATGCCAGTCCATTCCCTGATATTCCTCAACCATGACCTTTTCCTTCTCCCCACCTCTGTACATTAATTTAATAAGTCATAAGCCAATACTGTATCTAATAATGAAAACATAAGAATTTAGAACTACAGCACATTGGTTTTTAACCCGTAGCTTGGGGAATGGCTACTAAAACTGTAAGCGACATTTTTCATTAATAATCATCTTATTATAATAATTCATCTTATTACAAGATTTTCTTAATTATAATTCCTAACTTATGCTAAACTACAAGCAGTTAAACATTTACTGTGTAAATATGTATAAGTAATGTTATACGGTTGTAAAGATCGTAAGATCTTTGTCAAACCGCGTCAGTGCAGACACAAGGGCCGCGGTACGAATAAAAAAAAAAGAATCATCTCGACGAAAGTCTGCAATTCTTGTAGCCGTCATTATATTTAATTAATAAAGTCGTACTCATCACGTGAAAGAGTAATTCTAAACCGAAATAGGTTAAACAAAGCACTGCACGCAGCTCGTAGAGATGGGCTTCGCGGCACAAGCCATCCGTGGCTGAGCCAACCGGCTCAAACGAGCCAACCGGCTAATACGGCCGCATCTGCACCGTAATGAGCCACTCAAGTACACCCCTAACTTGTTTACATTGTTTCTTTATTGTGTTTTTTACCCGGCTCTTTCTTTCCTGACGGTAACGAAATGATTTTTTTCCCCCGCAATAAAACGAAGTCTCGCGTCAGTCGGCTCTTTGTCTTTTACGCGATTTATTTTTAATTAGTCTAGGTCCGGATGAGCCCGGGTATCGCGTTGCGAGCTTTGATATGCATGCGAGCTTCGCGACGTGTGCACGAAGATTTCGCGGCTTCTTTTTTTCACTAGGCTGTCTTTTAACCGGATCTTTTGAGCGAAGCGGGGCGGTTTAGCGGCGCGCTTTTCGTTTGTTCCATTCACGTAATAATTCCGCGTTTGTTTTCCTTCAAAGCCTTTACGCCGAAGCAGCTGATCAGTTTAAACGCAATCGGGGGATGAACGGCAGGGGATTTTAACGCATCGAAATACGCATCGTATTCATGATGTACGAGCGTTGAACAATAGTGCACACGAGCCAGCGAATAGTTTTCTTACAATAACATTTTTAATAAAGGCGAGCAATTACGAGCGCAACGTCACAATCCGCACGAGCTAAAGTTGGCCGGGCGGTACGGCTGGCAACAAAAGTGCTCGGCGGTACACTCGGCAACAAAGCGGCTAATCATTCCCATATGTGCGTGGCCCCGTTTTGCACATTGTCTGTAGCCTGATTAAGAGGATTGTCTCCATCGTTCCTCGGATATTAAAAGCGTGTCTTGCCGATGCGCAAATAGGTCTAGGAATTGTTCGCACAGATGCACAATTTGCACTAGATAATGCGAGTAAAATGCGCCTCTATAGGGAAACTTTCGCGGGGCGGTTTTGTTTCTATTATTGCGAGCCTTTTTTGTGTTCCGGCTTTGCGTTTTTTTTCATGACGATCTTGTGATAATGCCTACGGTTACTGTTTAACGTCAGTGCTGGTTCGCTTTTCAGTTGTTGTTTTTTTTTTACTTTAGATATACGAAGTAATTATTTTTACGCTCTACATGTTAGTAATCGCGAATCTATTGTCTGTCGGTACGTGCGTTTTATCAAGCTGATGTAAGGCAAGTTTGGTTAGTTCAGAATGCGTAGCAGTCGCAGTCTGGGTGCTCAGTTAACTTGAGGATTTTTTTTTGTGTTCCAAACATAATGGCACCATAAGGGATTTGGATAATAGGAGTTTTTTGATAATCTAAATGGAAATGTGCAATTTGAATATTTTAATAAGAATTATCGAAGTAAATACTTTCTACGTTAAAAGAAAAGCAGAAGGAAATTAATAAATACCGTCAAGTTTTTAATGTTAGGTCTTAGGAATGCAGGGAAACTTCTTACTGTAATTATAAGTAGTTAAAACATCTGCCAAAGGTATTGATCCAATCAATTAGGTACTAAATATCTAATGATAAACATCTTGAAGATACAAATCACCAAATTCAATATGAACAAATTTTATTATACGATTAATGTTTAATACTCCTCAAGCAACTTATGATAAGAATCATGAAATATCATTAGTTATAAAAGTTTTCCTAATTTTACTTTCACCGGATATTACACAAATTTGTAATAAAAAAAAACTAACACTATAGGGGCGAGGGAGAAGATGTTTGTACGCATGAGATTCTAACCCACTCTATGAATGTTGAAAAGATAAATAATGATAAAAGAGGACGTTATTCGATGAGTAAACTTAGGAGACGCTTCTGAGGGCTCTCAAGATTCCTTTGAAATATCTTTATAGCAAGATTAGGATTAAACGCTTAGGGTTGTTACAAACTATAATCGAAATGTTAGTAATGGAGAATTCCCACATGTAGTGTTTCAAGGAGATAAATATATTATATGATGATTAAACAACCGAATTAATGTTATATTTTTAAACTGGTTAGAAAGTAGTGAACTTTGTCAAAGTATAAATATTACTTAAGCGATAATAATTCATTGTTGTGCTTAACAAGTGTCGCGTGCAAGTAAAACAAAGAATGCGGCGTGAAAACAAGCAAATAAACGACCGCAGGATATCGCGTGAACCCTGCCGTACCCCAGCGTCTTAAGAAACGGAGGGTAAACACCGAGTTAATCGCCCTCAACCCTCTCCACGGGAAACACTTCGAGCGAGAAGCGGAAAATAAGTTAAAAAAATTAATGGTCCAATATGACAAAATTTTACTTAATAGAAAATTTACAGTGTCACTAAAAAGGAAGTGTTTGTGTGAGTTTTATAATCTTTACAGTACTCATGTATTATCCTAACACTATATTGTTATGATCGATGCATTGAAGAGTAAAAAAACTTGTTTAAATTAGATCTTGTTATTTATTATTTCCGTTTAATATCCCTCTGCTAACAGGAAGTTAAAAGTTTAACCAACTTTGGTATCTAATTGGCAATAGTTGAACCGAATTTTAATCTAATTTTAACTGTTTAACAATGTGACGTCATTAGTGATTTGTCAGTGGCTGAGACGAGACATTTGGTCGTTATGTATATCTCCTATCTTGTATATTTAGAAAATAATTCTTTCTGTCTCTTCTCTATTCTTCTTTTTCATCGGTATCACTCTTGACAGAGTGCTCGTGGTCATCACTTCAGGTGCTGCTCGCAATCTTAACAGCACATCGCAATTCTTCTCTGATGGCCGTCTTCTTAATGCATTCATATAGTGGTAACGATGATGAGCCATTTACAGCCGCCTCTTTCTGTTCAGTCAAAGGCGTTCTTTCACGAAGGTTTCTGGTACCCTCAACCTTTGCTTGGACCACAAGTCGCTCAATTGCTATCTCCCCTCGGCGGCAAACATGACCAAAAAAGATGAGGATACGAGAATGTACCAAAGATGACAAACGCTGCTTGATGCCGAGTTCTGAGCTTTTCTCTATATGACAATCAAAATATGTTACCGATAGATGATTTACTAATAAATTAGTATTAGATTTTTCTTATATCCTTTAAGCGGAAGCAAACCGCTCCTTTAACGTTACTAAGTATATTGCTTAATACTTAAGTGGTCTTTTCAAATTGGGGGAGCACGACATGTGTCCCTAAATGATAGTCAATCACATCATGGGAGGATTAAGAAATGGTTGTGAAAAAAAAACGATGCGAGAACAAAGTTCATCTAGATAGAATGATATACACTGCAACATGCTCGTGGTCTTGGAGAAGATATTTATACACGTTAACCCAGTTATTATTATCCAAGTCCTAAGTTAATTGGTAATAAATGAAATTAAGACATTCAAGCCTTTTGTAGTAAAATTTTTGCTGTCCCTATAAAAATTTTAAGTAAATGAATTATAACATAGCACTAACTACAAGGTCCTTCAAATCGGAACATATCAATGTTTCAATCGATGTTTGCACACAACTTTTTCGGTGCAGAATTATGGCAACATAGACTGACCTCAAATAAAAGTACTAACTTCCCATTACGTAAGTAATCTTTAATTTTGATCCATGTTTTTTTTTCATGGGTGTAAGGGGTCACGCACAATAACTCACAGGACCCAAGTCAACTTCACCTGCTCATGGTGTACCCTGTTAATCGACAAACGAGGCTCTGCGTCCCACCAACCCGCATTGGACTGGCGTGGTGTGAATTGGCTGAAATCACCCAATATGAACGCTTAGAAACGACAGTTCCTGGTGCCTGGCGATACGGGCAGCACATGACCGTCGATGTGGGGATCTTTGGGGAGGCCTATGTCCAGCAGTGGACGTCTATCGACTGATGATGATGATGTTTGTTTATTACAAATTCATGTACCAACCTAATATCGTTGAAAAATTTCCAACATTACAATACAAAATATGCATAGAGCTCCATTTTACAAACTCAAATATATTCGTAAAAATATGTATCATAAGTGCACTTTGAAATTGATGAGATAAAAAATATACCACAATGTAAAGGGTTGTAAAAAAAAACACATATATATATATATAAACCTCCACCGCAAAAAGTCAAACTTGCGGTTCGGAAGCCATTACATCGAATCGAGTAAAAAAGAAAATAAGAAAAAAAAATGGCGGCAAAAACACGTAAAAGCTGTTTAGCCGGTGGTTCGCAGTCACAGATAAAAACACCTTGGCCTCTGGATCATCGTATCTTTTTTTTTTAAACGCTTGCGAATGTTTGTATAAATATTGGTATGAATGAAAACATATGTTGGTGGGACGCGTGCGCTTCCGATTTGAAAACACCTTTGCCCGACATTTGCAACGACTGTCTGTTCGTCTATTTCATCAACTTTTTTTTCTATTTACAATATACTTAACACTTGAATATAATTTCACTTGGTTTCGAATAACGATCATCATCATCATCAGCCGATAGACGTCCACAGCTGGCCAGCCTCCCTCAAAGAACTCCACGTTGGTCGGTCCTGCAATGCCCGCACCCAGCTACTTCCCGCCACAGTCAGTATGGCCTCCGATTTCGCCGAGCATTAGGGGTCGTCATTTGGGGTGGATTTGGACCATTTCCCATCACGCTGGCACAATTCCGGTTGGTGAGAGCCATAGCCTCATTTGTTGATTAGCAGGGTGCACCACGAGCAGGTGAGGCTGACTTGGGTGGTGTCAATCGTTGTGCATGGCCCCTTTCACCCCAAGTACCTCAAGTAACAATAATATCGTTTATAGTGAAAAGCTCGTTAAGAGTAAGCCTTCTTAAGAAATTAGAAAGTCTTTCGAAACAAATCGGCATAAAAAAATTCAAGAGCGGATTTTATTTCTACGAACGAGACGAACAATGCGTTCACCTGATGGTAAGTGATACGCCTGCCCACAATAACATATCATTCGTTAGGATGGTATACACATAACCGTATTATGCTCGCAACTTATGGAACGCAAGATTTCAAAGCTCGTTACCCAAATAATTTCACTAGCTACAGCGCCCTTCAAACTGGAACAAAGTAATGTTTGCATACTGCTGTTTGACGGCAGAAATAGGCGCTGCGATGTTACCTTCTTAGACGATCTCTGGCAACAGGAACCTACCACCAGTGAGTGAGGATTCTATCATCAGTACTGCTATGCTAATAGGACATGAGAGACATAACAATGTTAGTTAAAAAAATCAGTTAACCATTAACATAATCGTTTACCATCAATGGTGGTATCGTATTACGGAAAGTTTGTAAGTCAAACAGGAACCGTCTCTCCACAGAAGGCACTTGGGCGGTCGATGAACTATTTTTTTTTTTTGTCGTATTGACGTAGCCACCATTATCTTTATGTTTGTGTCGCCGTATCGTGTTCCTTTGATAGCGCACTTTTAACGGTTTCATCGTTCACTAACATATTCAGATGATGTAATTAAACCTTACGAATTAAATTTAATCAACTGGATCATTTCTAAATGTAATAATTAAAATAATAAATTTATTAGTTACATTTTATCTGTATGTTACAACGAAGCTGATACAAATAGTTTAAAAGAGAAAAGTGGGAGTAATATCGAAAGAGTTTTCACAAAAATATACTATAGATGATTCTTAAATTTTATCTTAATTTAATAGCTATCATCAGTCGATAGACGTCTATTGCTGAACATAGGTCCCGAAGATATCCACACCGATCGGTCCTTTACTGTCCGCACATCATCAGCATGGCCTCCGCCGGGCATCAAAGGCCGTCGAGGGTTCTTTGGGGAGATTTGAGCCATTTCCCACCACGCCGCCTCAATGCGGGTTGATGTGAGCCAGAGCCTCGGTTGTTGATTAGCAGGGTGCACCACGAACTGGTGAAGTTATCATAGGTCCCGTGAGTTATTGTGCGGAATCCCTAACACCCAACAGCTATAGCTGATATATAATACAACTCAGCTAAAACCTGATCTAGATTATAGGTGAGTTAACCTTGTAAGTCTGATCACTGGCTACAGGATCATTTTCGATGTGTTTGGATTGAATCGATGTTTATAAAAAATTATATAATCTTTTACAAATGTTTCTTTTTTTAAAAAAAAAACGGGGACTAGATACACAGATAAATAAGACACTGCGCCGGACACCCTCCATGAGCCATATGGCACATTTACATCACCACGCTTGCTCTGAACGCTGATAAGTCGGATCAACTTTCCAACGTATTGTTGCACGAGATATCGATAATACAGATATTTTCTATTTCTGTAATAACATATAATCGATTTAAGTTATAACAACTTTTGTAAGTTATATGGAAATACAAATACCTTTATGTAACATTCGAAAAGATACCCATACTTTATAAAGGTAGAGATTAAACAAACACATTCTAAATAATTGCCTTTGGATGGGTCTTGGAACATATCAGTTTTCTTACGAAGTTTCCTTTCACCGGAAGCACAAACTCCTCGAGAATCACATCCAAGCCTCTTCAATTCACAATTCTTGTGTACTTATAAACTGAGTTATTAACCTAACTATAAACTAAATCCATAAATTAAAGGGTCATTATGCAAAATATTAACTAACGTTTAAATAACAGTTATTTGTACTAATTGATAGGCAATACTATGGTATTTATCACTTAACAGATTTCAGCGATATTCAATTCGTGCATTCAGTTTGAATTTAATACCTCCAAACTCACAATTATATGATTTTGAATATTGTAATAATATTCTTTTCAGAGTAACGGGTTATTCACCACTTCAATAATAATACACTTGGTAATAAGTGATACATATTTTCATATAATAATATAACGTAAATACCGTTTATACTATTATAATCGGTCGGTAAATACTGATAGCAGTATTACTTAAAAATAACAAATACTTAAATTAACCAGTTAAGTTTATACCAATTTTTAATACCGTGATCCTTAAGGCTTTACCATTATAATGATAACTAAAAAAATAATCCATTCATATGTTTTTCTAGTAATTTCTCTCAGATCTTCCTTAACACTGGTGTCTGTACTGCATTTATAGTCTACAGCGAATTAGTATTAATGTTATTATACCTAAACAAGTAATACAGTTTAACATTGAATTGGTTTCATTGGTTTATATTAACAATATATATCTTTTAACATACATGTTAAAGTTTCTGTAGTTATTCCCTAAATCAATTACAAGTTAGCGTGGGCGCGTGTCTCAAGCAACCCAAGTCATCAATACCGCGGTGGGGATGGTATGTCTCTTAATTAAACTTCGCCAAATCTTCACACATTGGGAATTTGATTAAATAATGTAAATAGATATAGACATTAACCATCACAATACTTCTCTTTCCAACATTAATTTAAATATGAAATTTCTACTACTTTATGATTTTCTGAGGATGCAAGGGTATGCACAACAACTCACGGGATCCAACCAACCTCTCTTGTTATACCCTGCTAATGAACAAACGAAGCTGTGACTCCAGCTAACCCGCATTGGGCTAACATGGTGGGAAATGGCACAATTTCCTCCTTAGAAATTCCAACGCCATCGAGGTGGTAACCTTTGGGGGAGGCCTATGTCCAACAGTGGGCATATATCGGTTGATGATGATTATGATTTGTTACCGGTGGTATCACTGCAGCTGTTATTTCTACGGCAAAAGGGTAATGTGTAAACATTACTGTGTTCCGGGGTTTGGAGGCGCTGTAGCTAGTTTAAGTACAGTAGTAACAAGGCTTAATATCTTATCTTATATTTCAAGCTTGATATGATGCTGTCTATGTCATTCTAACCAGCGCCAAGTTTATAAAAGTAGGAGTATCACTTACCATTAGGTAATCTTCTTGATCGTCTCGTTGCTTTGTTGGATTACAAATATATTGATAAGGTATTGAGAAGGGTATCTGGTGAATGCAACGCACCCAGCAATATATTGATAATGATAGAGCGATTTAAAATACAGACCAAGTTACTAAATACAACAGTATTATGAAGATCCAGAGAGATCCAGTTGATGGATACAGTCGTATACTTCGTGAGAGGCTACTGTTTTGATTCTTGGTATTACGAAGATCCAGAGAGATCCAGTTAACGGATACAATTGTATACTCCGTAACGACTTCCTGGTCGAAGGTCATGTACACTTTTTATTATGATGAAGCTAGCGGTGGTAGTTATATCGACAACTATTTTAGCTTCATCGGACTTAGGGCTCGCGGATCTAGTATCCGCATGAGGTCATGTACTAAATAATACGACCCTTATAAGAATATGCGCTATGATAAACGATAGCGTGATCGATTGTTCATGGTGACGCCATCTGTTGGATTGTTTGAAAATATGTATGATATGTAGGCTGAAACTGGAAATATAACCTGGATATAAATAAGTGTTAAAGGTAAAGCCGTAAACTTCTTCCATTATAGATATTCTTCCGGTAGGCTTGTCCTTGGTTTTATAAGTGACAGTAAATATTATGTATACCAAATATAAACTATTATGTTTATATCAAGAGAAATTTTGATTTGCTTAAAAGTAACAAAAGACTTTGCGAATCACTTAAAACCAAGTCCAGTCCGACGCGAACAATTGAGATTGAAAGGAAAAAAAAAATAATTGCATAAAATTAAATAGCCTTCGGAGATCTTGCAGACGCAGCCGGCACGCGCACGCATTTCAAAAAAAAAATTGAAAAAGCGAAACAATAAACGCCATTAACCGCGAACAAAAGGAGTAAAAGCCAAGTCGGGGCACAATTAAAACAAGAAATAATAAGGAATCGTTATAATAAGTATTATTATAAAGAGACAGCTAGTAGGGGGGCCAGGGGCGCACACCTGGCGGGACACGCGACCCGCGACCCTCTACGCTTCTGCCGATTTTATTTATTTTCCGAAAAAAAAAAAACACGCGGTGACTTGTCACAGAGCTTCAGGACGCAGCACTGAAGATTCCTTTACGTTGATTGTACAATTACGCAGCATTTAACCACGAATTGTGCCTTCTTTTTTCGACGTCGTTTAGAAATTTTATCGTCAATGATGGAGGGGATTTTGGAACAAGGCGCACCCCTCTCCATCCTTTTTCTATTTTATTGACATTCATCACATCTTTACACAAATTTATACGATTCTTTAATTTTGATAACAAATTAACTTAAACCACTTTGATTTATTTTCCTCCCTCTTCACAATTGCCCGGTGAAGTCGCAATACAATAACCCTTTATTCCCTTGCCATCATTTTGAGTCTTTTTTTTTAACTACAACAAATACCAAGCAAATAAGGACTTTGGAGAAAGAAGCAAACGTAAAGAAAGGAAATGAAACTAATAGCCGTTTTACCAAAGCAATTCGAAATAATTTTCGCCGTCTGCGAGGAAAAAAAAACACTTCCTCAAGAGGCGACCGCATACAAAAGCGGCAACTTGTGAAAAAAAAAATGCAGAAGAAAAACAAAAGGAGAGCAAAGTTTTCACACTGTTTACAACACAATGAAGAAAGGAGAGAAAGCGCGCGGACCGATGATAATTTTTTTTTTTTTCTGAAAGGTAAAGCGGGAACGTTTACAATTTATTGATGTTACAACGTGTTAAATCAGAACCTGCCCGATGAGGAATATGCATAATTTATTTACGAACAAGTTAACAATTCGCTGCCCATTGGTGTTGCATTCCTGCATATATTACAATGCGCATTGTTCCCCACACGCGCCCCTCATAAAGCTCGTAAGCCACCAACATCTGTCTTCGTTCAACACCTGGTGCAATCTAATAACTTTCTGTTGTAAGTCACTCTCACTCTCTTACGGCTCAATTTTATACTGCATTAAATAAATAACTTAACATTAAAACTAAACCTTTGCATTATTATCATTTCATGTCGCAATTTTAAGAGATAGTAAGCTTTAACAAGTAACTATTAAAGTTCACTGGTGGTAGGTCTCTATTGCCGAAGATCCTTTAGGATCACCGCAGCAGCTATTCCTGCCGCCAAACAGCAGTGTCCAAAATTACTGCGTTCCGGATTGAAGGGAGTTGTAACTAGTGAAGACTTAACAACCTATGCCTCAAGGCGACGAGCGCAATACGGAGCTGTGCATATCGTTCTAATTAGCGCCACGTTGTTTTGAGCAGGCGTATCACTTACCATCAGGTGAACATCCTGTTCATCTCATCGGTTCAATAAATAAAAAAAAAAGTTTTCACACATTATGAAATATAATCCAAACTTTTTGTCAAACTACTGTCACCCTATAAAGTATATCCTCATTTTAATGACGCTGAAAATTATTTGAAAATTTTCTTAAAACTTTCAAATTTTTACTTCCACTATACAAATGTCTGAAATCTAAAAAAAAATCTACTCCACACGCTTTAAGTACGCCAATTAGTAACAGCTAAAGTATATCGTTCATCATCATCAGCCGATAGACGTCCACGTCGTAGGCCTCCTTAAAAGATCCCCACATCGATCGCATCTACGCTACCCTCGATCTGGTACGTTGCCAACGTCCTTCAGTCAGCATGGCTTCTCGTACCGCCGGCCACCACTAGCCGTCGTTAGTCGGTTCATAGGGGGTTTTGAGCCATTTTCCACCACGCTGGCATAATGAGGATTGGTGGGAGCCAGAGCATCGTTTATTAACTAGCAGATTGGTTTGGGTCCCGTGAGTTGTAGTGCGGGACCCCTTACACCCCTAAAGTAACTTAAGTATATAACTGTGCCAAAATTCTACAAGTTAATAAAGGGCTTTAACGTATAGTTATACTTAGGTTATTAGGTTTATATATACCTTAGACCTTTTTTTATCACGGGGGAAATCTTCTTAAAAGATACCATGCATTTGGGGGAAGACAAGGTTATGAGGGGCTTCTACCCAATAAAACCCCGTCGGTGGTCTGCCACAGTGTATTAGGAGAGGCCTAGGATCTCCTACGGAACGCACCGGTGCCGCCCTGCACTCTGGCTAAAACATCCCACGGAAGGGCAAATCCTTCTTTAGCACCCACGCTGTGCTGCGGCAAATACAACACCATCATGCATGTGCCGTCCTCCTACTCGCTTATGGATCTCTGAGGACCCTCACCGTCAAAGCCTACGAACCCGAAGACCCTTTTAGTCGCCTTGTACGACAGATAGGGAATACCTAAGTCCTACTATTAATAGCCCAAGACTATAGGGCTGATATATAACTTAGACCTAGAATTTTAACTTAGAACTAAAATAAGTATTATAACACAAACTAGAATACATTCTATAGTTTTATCTCAAATTTTGCACAGAATGAAAACTTGACAAGTAGTTGAAGGTTTAAAATTTTAACTTAAGATTATATATATATATATATACTATCATTGTGATCCTTTGTCTGTCCACTGTTGGACTTCCTAGGAACTCCAGTTAAATATACAAATTAACATACGAGTATACAGATATTATATATATTTAAGTCAAGGTGAGGTTTTAGATCTAGGTTCGTATTCTTTATTAATATTACATTATTTACTGGTTCTAGATAGGTACCAAACAGCTCCTAGTTCTGCCGCCTAACAGTAGCGTCTCCGGCTACAGGGACTCACCACCAGTAGTATCTTGAACATAGGTTTTACTTTAAAAGTGAATAAATTGGTTAATTGCTTAAATACATATAGAACGTACACTTAATAGATTTAAGTGCAGTTTACCCCTGAAAGGGATTTAGTTCAAGTAGCTTAGAACATCCCTCGGTCGCTCCCGACTCATTGAAATGTGTTTTACAAAAAATATTTAATAAGTTTATCCCGGACAAAGTTGTACATGAGCAAATTTTTTTTTTAATTCATAACGCTCAGCTATACTTCACGGGCGCGTTGCTTGCCCGGTATTGGAGGTCGATCCGTGACGGACCGCCATTGGCCGTTTCCGTTTCCTGGAGCGCGATTAATTAAATTTTTTTTTTTACCCCATTAATATATAAGGATGTTTGAATAGAAGGTACGTAATTATATGAACATGTAGAGTGAGGCGTACATTTGCAAAATCCTCGCTGTGGTTAGTTCCAACGCTGTAGAAATTTGTCAAGATAATCTTCATGGTATTCATATGCTGCAATTGCCAGTTCATATATTAAAGTTAAGTTAAAACACAGTTCAACGAGTCTAATATGTAATTAACAATCATATATAATTTTTAGTAATTATAACTACTCCAATGGTATAACAAGTAGCCGCTTTCCTTATAACTTGGATTCCTTGTAATTAGGAATAGTTCGACTCTGATGCTTTATATAGGGATTTAATATTTGTTTGTTAATAATTTTTTTTTAGCTATTGACTAATACCTGACCTGGATTTATTTGGAATTTAAGTTATGTTAAGGCCAGAAATATTGCAGCGTGTTAGTACAATTTGTCATCCTATATTGTTAGACAAACATATATATAGCTGTTTGTATGGAGTAAGATTTGCAATATAATTATGGTAATTGATGGGTTTAAAAATATCCTGGCAACATCCAGAATCCACAAATAAACCTTTTAGATATTAGGCAAGCGATTAACCGCTTGATATTGTAAGCAATTAGATTACATCGATAGAATTAGTGTAAATGTACTACGATTGAGTAAAAATCTCGATTTCTCTATGATTATTAATTGGTAATAAATCTGTTGCTGATGACTGTCTACATATCATCACAGCTGTTATTTCTACCGCCAAACAGTAGTGCGCGAACATTATTACGTTCATCATAGTACATCTGATAGCGACGAGCTTATGTGGTGCTGTATATATCATTCTAACCGGCAAGCGCATCACTTAGCATCAGGTGAACGTCTCGCTCGCACACTAACATAACCTCCTAACATTTCTTTGACTGTTACTTATATCATCACACTTGACGGCGACCACAAATTACTATTTAAAAGACACACGCCTTGCGTATAAATGTAACGTCCAGTAAATAAACATAAACGACCCCTTTGATTCAAGTCGTGTCAATTTAAAAAAAAAAAAAAACCTAGTAGTCTTTTCATGAAAGGGATACGTACGTATGTAAATATTGAAGAAAACGAAAATGAATCGTTAAGCAGTCGTGAGTTGGCGCTTTTTCACACAAAGAAAAGTGTTTCAACAGCGTCGGCCCGACGCAACGAGGAAATTGCTCACGAGACGTCGTAAATTGAATAGACACCGATGTGCCGAGAGAACATACGGGCGGACAAACGCGACGGCGCGTTTTTATACTATACCACAGTATAACGCAGATACCAGGTATCATAAACAGATATTTCATTTGGATTTACACGTATGTAATAAAGACAAATTTAAAAGAGAAAAATTATATATATTTTTCCATTACTGTATCTACGATTGGTAAGTACTAAAGAAAGTATTGGCAACTATCATTATTATTTTTTTAAATATACCCTCTTATCATTTGTATATGGATGAGTTATATGAGCATAATGAGAATCACACAAACCTACAAATTTGTGAATTGTATATGGCCCATCACCTTCATATTGAGGGTGGCCTATGCCACCACAGTGGGGACGTAAATTGGATTATAAATATGTATATATATATATATATATATATTCTCAACAAGTATATCAAAATTATTTGTTTAATATCAATGATTTTCAAATATAACATGAATTTATTTAGTATTAAAATTTATTATCTATATCTATTTTATTTCTCCCCTTTGAGGAGCAAATATAATAACAACCCAGGACTAGCGAAGTATCGCTGGAGGAAAGAAAAGTAGTTTGTCACTATTAATTTCAAAGTCCGGGAACAAGTAATCTGCATCAAAACTAACATTGTTATTACTATAATAAAAAAAATAGATAATACATAGAAGAGGTGTAAGGGGTCCCGCACAACAACTCACGGGTCCCAAGACAACCTCACCTGGTCGTGGTACACCCTGCTAATCAACAAACGAAGCCCTGGCTCCCATTAACCCAAACTGGGCCAGAGTGGTAGAAACGTCCCATATCCCTTATATGAACCCCATTGTACACTAGCCCCTAGTGCCCAGCGGTACCAGAGGCCATGCTGTCTGTATGTGGAGATCTTTGGGGTGAAGCCTATGTCCAGCAGTGGACATCAATCGGCTGATGATAGAAAGTGATAATACTTAGAGGTATTTAATTCGCTTATCACATCGATATTCTTGTATATTTTATTTATTATTATATTATAACAATATTTGGTACATGCGTATAATTAACTAGCAGTTAAACATCCAATACGTCTCGTCGCTTTTCAATATAAAAATAATAAAAATAACAAATAAAATGTTACCAATTTGTTTAACCATATAAAAGCTGATAATATTAAAGTAATTTTTGGGATGTTAAAATGATTTAAAAACTGTTTATTTATTTTTTTAACGGTTAAATTGTAACTCGCTCGGCGTCAAGGTGCGGTAACCGTGCGCGTACGTCGCCGCCGCGCGTTAGCGGGCACACATTTTCACGGCAACTTGGGTGCTAACACTTCACGCATCGTCACTTGCGAATATAAAGGCGTCCTCAAAGAGTTTTAAAGTTTTCGCATTAGGAGTCCACGGAATAACGACTGCGAAGTAATTAGGAGAGCTCCCTCAAGTTTAACGCCACTTACGATTATTTCACGCAATTGATTATGTTTTAAACAATAATTATTAATACTAACAAACACACGTCAAACTTAAATTTATAATGTGTGAGTTTAACTATACGTACATTAATTTTTTTATCTCTATAGTATAAAACAAACAAGATTATGAAGTATACAAAGAACGTTTCCAGATATTACAGACCTACAAAGAATAACCGTGGAAACCAATCTATATAATTGTATATGACTACATTCAATACTTCAAAAAATTAGGTAACATTTTAAACATACGGTAACTATTACCGTGTTGTTTAAAAAAAGTTATATGATATTAACGTCGCGCTTAATCTACTTTTGTTTTAGGTCTTCGTATATATGAAAAACATAAATAATATTTATATAAATCTAACCGAGACAAGAGATCTAAGTAACAACAGTAACGGAAGTAAATGAGAACAGGAAATCTGTATTAAACTATCGCAACTTCATAAAACTGCCGCGAGCCGCAAAAAGACAAATTTGAAAAGTCGCGACAAAAGCTAAAAGACTTGGTAGGCTGCGTCCAAAGAGGTGCATCTGGCCCTCCATTAAAACTAAGAGGCAGGAGGCTCGAGTGAGATGCAGCGCCGCTGCTAAATCGTCGGCTTAAGATAGCTCTTGTAATTAAAGTGACATAGGAAACCTGGCAGTCACTTTGTCACAGTCTAGCCGCACTTTCGTGAACGTTCCCCGTGAGATTTAAATCTGTGTCCGATTGGGGGCCCGTTTGATTAAAAGTTATACTTTTTTTTTGCCAAGATTACATCGTTACCTTCCCGCTTCAGCGACCGACTCCTCATTATGGTATGCATCAATTTTCATCTTTCTTTCCCTATTGTTTATTTCAGAAGATAGTAATATTATATTCAGTTTCACTAAGAGGTAGTATTGAAAAAATAATGCACCTATATATCTGCATTCAATGTATTTACCCATAATATAACTGTTTCATAGTTTAACTCTTTTAATTGAACATCTTGATTAAATCATATATAATATATATAAATTTTGTGAGCTTTTTGATATGGTTATAAAGCTTAGAGTCTTATTTATAACTTAATTTTTGAATGCGACATATGTAACTATAACAATGGCTAATCAAAACGCATTTCTAACAATTTAACATATTATGAAGAATCGTCTTAAAATACATGAATATACTTTATATATACTTATGATCATAATAAAATTAGAAGATTTGGTAAAAGTGCTTATTGATAAGCAAAATACGCATATGATACGTTTACAAAATTTATCAGTAATGGTGTAAACATTGCAGCAAACAATAGTTAAACTACTTACTACCTGCAACAATTATAAATTTTATAAATGAAACTTCCCACTGCGATACTCCACGTATTTCTCTAATACCATCCATATTTACACTGGCATATTATACCAGCATCTAAAGCCGAGCTCACAACGTCAAGATAAACCTCCCATCCAGGTAAGAGGCGAGCTCACAATAGCCCACTAACGAAATTAAAAGCACTGCATGCAACCTCATTTCGCGGGACCGCGCTCACGTCGAATCATTACTTAAACTGCATCTTTTTAAACGCTCTCAGGAGGCCTGAATGCGCGCGGTCCTTGAATCGGTCTAGAAAATGGAGAAAAAAAAATAAAAAGAAAGCGCACGCATCGCGCGCCATTGTACGCAGACACGATGGAGGAGGATCTCATTAGGGAACGTTCGGAACTCGAAGCGTACAGCGCTGGATGTGGAAACCTGCACCAGAAAACTAACTTCTAAATAACTGGTGGTAGTCTTTGTTGCCGGAGACCGTCTGGGGAGGTGCCATCGCGAAGTTCCATTCTGCCGTCAAACAGCGGTGTGCAAACATTACTGTGTTCCGGTTTGAAGCGCGCTGTAGCTAGTAAAATTAATGAGATAACGAGTGCTTACATCTGATGTCTCAACGCGACGAGCACAACATTGTGATGAGTATAACATTCTAACTAGCATCACTGTGTAGTGGGCGAGTGTATCACCTAAGGTCAGGTGAAGGTCGTTTACTGATACCACCAGGTTCTGCCGCCAAACAGTAGTGTGTAAACATTACTGTGTTCCGGTTTTAAAGGCGCTGTAGCTAGTGAGTTTATTATGGTATCGAGATTCAACATCATATGTCTCAAGGCGACGAGCACAATACAGTACTGTGTATACCATTTTAACTAGCATCACGTTATTATGCGCGGGCGTATCACTTACCATCAGGTGAACGTCCTACTCATCTCATCGCTTCGTAGAATCCCACCACTGGAAATAGAACCATATCTCACTAGGACAGAGTCAAGATTATTTATCTATTTCGCTCGCAGCCTAGTTGGTACATGAACTTATCCCGCGCCAAAGCATTTTAAGATATCATTTAAATATCGAACGGATGATTTTTCTAAAATTTTGAAGTCTTTACTGTCAGCTAACTGCCAATGAAACGCCGCACAGTACAGATTAAAAATAGCTCGATTCTTTTTTATTTCGTTTAATTAAAAAACGAAGTTTCTAAGAACACGGCTGCTTATGTTGATAAGCTCTTTTGTTCGGAAAGCGCGTGTGATTAAAGTAAAAGGGAGTTAACGTTAATGCACGTATAATCTGTCTCCCCGGCCGTATCTACAGGATTAAACAATATATATATAGACGGCGGGGTAGGCTTTTGTTATCTCTGGCAAGCGTAAAACAATCGATAAAATAACAAATATAGCCGTAACTATTTTTGGCGGCTAAAATAAACAAATTAGTTAAGGTACTTTCTAGATGACAATAGCAAAAAAACTGAAACAACTTGCCCGCTTCAGTCTTATTGCCCAAGCACAGATCAGGTCACTTCGTCACTTAACACCGGTTGTGATTGTAGTCAAGTACTATCCTAATTAAATTGTAATAATAATTAAAGATATTAGTAGAAATTATAAAAATATATTTTAATTTCTTACGAATTTCTTAAATTTTTATTGGTGGTAGGTCTCTGTTGCCGATGACCGTCTAGGTTGGTAAAAACACCTATTTTTTACGCCAAACAAATGTGTACACATTATTGTTTTCCGGTTCGAAGAGTGTTGTAGCTACTGTGATTACTAGGGTAACGAGAATTAACAACATATGTCTCAAAAGCGTCGAGCACAATGTGACGGGCGAATCTCATATTATTTCTTCGTAGAATATATAAAAAAAAAATTCTCCTTTGCATGAAACAGTTATGTATACAATATAATAATTAATGAATTAGATATATCAATAGACATGAAGTGCCTAATATATAATATACTTTGGAAGGTATATTTAAAATTTGCTCTGTAGTCTCAGGCTATTAAGAATAGGACTAAGTAAGCCTGCCAGTCGTGGAAGGCAACTTAAAGGATTTTCGGATTCGTGGGCTTTGAAGATGGAGGCCCTCATTGTTCATTAAGCGAGCCCGGGATAAACGACAAGTACGAGATAATCTAGTTCTTGTGGAGGCAAGGATGTCGGGGAAGGCTACAGCTTTTCCAAGGACATGCTATAAGCGTAGCGCCGGGAGGCACCGGTGCGTACTGCAGGATATACCACGGTCTCTCGCAACGCACTGAAGAATGCCACCGTGGGGTATTTAGTCCCACATAATCTGTCTTACCCCCAGAAGCAGGATATCTTTTTAGAGGATTTCTCACCGATAACATAAAACAAAAGATATATTTTAAATGAAATTGATAAAGGTTTAATACCCGTGGGTGCGCAGAGGTGACGCCCCATCCAGCGGCGGTACATCCATGTAACAGAATTAAGAACAGAGTGCGATGGAGCGGAATTCTTAGCGATCATTACTCGGCGCGCGGCTGCGGTGTCGCGCACTCCTTTATAATGAAATATGTTTATACTCCTCTGGTTTTAGAACGCAGCCGGCTTTTGTAGGTCGGCTCGGTCGCGTCTCTATCTGAACTCGTTATTTGCTCTAAAAACTTGCCGCGGCAAGTCGTTGAATTTATCTGAAGGATGCATTCAAACGATACACTTTTTGTGCCGCCACCTATTCTAAGAGCTAGGCGGCTTTTCCCTTTTCTGATGAATGTTTTTCGTTATTTTTCCTCTCCGTTTCTTTTATATATATACATATTGAGAGATTTATTTGTATCGGTAACGTATGAGTTTTAATCTCGTGTGTATCCGTTTGTGCGTATTCTTTTTTCAACAATCGCACGGAAACCAAGATATTCCATTTAACTGAATAACGTCTGGAGAAAAACAACGTACTATTTTAATAACAAAAAAATGACTTACCTATTGGTGGTTATTCAGCTGGTCGAAGCTCACAATCACTGTGCGTTTGTCTGAAAAGTAAAAATTTATAAGTGAAAACAAGTTTCTTTTGTGCAACTAAGTAACGAAGCTAGCATAACGTTCACATGATAGCAAGTATAATACGTCTGCCAGAGTAAAGCATTATTTCACCTTTCTTACTATCGAGGGTTAAAATGCTGCAGGAGTAAGTTTTGAATACATATAACAATATGTGGATACTGATAAGTTATTACCATCTAAATGATAACAACTTATTACTTGAACTTTATAATCACTACACTAAAGCCAAATCTCGAACTTCATCATATTTATTACGCATTGCAACTCATCCATAATAGGATACCTCATAATTTCCAAACAATCTACTTTGTTGGCCGCCGTGTAGTAACTTAAGCCACGCCCCTTTACGTCTTGGGCCCTCCTTCGCCCCACTACGTCGGGCGTCTTGCATCACGCCCACCTCCTTGCGTCACAAGTCTCGGCAAACCTTGTACACGCAAGCGATCGCCTCATAACTTATGTGCGCCTAGTATAATCGATACAATTGATGTTTGTCTTTTGTTTCTTCATCCTCTGTTTCAAAGTATTAAAGAACTTTCCAGATATTTTTTTATATCGATATACTTCGAATGTTTATGAGAGCCTAGTACAATCGATAGGAACGAATGATATAACAGTTAACAATTATTTTATAGCTGATGTGCGACTGAGGTAGGTTTTATATATTATTTAGTGTGAATGGAATAAATTAAACATGCGTTTATATTTATATAAATATATGTAGAAATAGCAATAGCTTAGATTTTCATACAAAATAATTATTAAGTATTGTTAAAATGCTTTAAAACATAATAAACAACACAAATTTTATCAAAATCTATTTAACGGATACGCTTCATTATATTCGATCATGAATTATGTCGCCTTTTTTAATTCAATTAAGCGACAAGACGAGCCGGGCGTTCACCTGATGGTAAGTGATACGCCTCCTCATAACCAGATGGCGCTAGTTAGAATGATATACACTGCCACAATTGACAAACGTCCACCGTTGGACTTAAACTAAGATTTATCCAGCACCCACTATTAATGCTGTACTATCTAATATTTATCACGTTAAATGTATCATACAGTCCGAACTAGTTACTTCAAGATTTCTCAATATTTATGAGAGACTGACGTATGATCTATTAGAACAAACATACAGAAGGGAATATACAATTTAGTGAGGAATATGATAAAATTCTTAAAAGGATAATTTATGAGTACCAGCCAATAGGTATCTGTGAAGCAACTAATAAGAATATTTAAGAATTCTAAAGGCGTCTCAACCAATAACCTTAAGATACCGCCCACGTCTTGTAACGCCCTCTTTCTTAGAAGTTTAGCCGTCTAACTCCTCCCAAAGATTGTACACGCCTTTAGTCTTAGAACCAACCCGTTACGTTCGTGATACGTTCAGACGAATCAGACTAACTACGGATCAACATAAAATAAAAACAATTTGAATAAGATGTTTAAAAAGCAAAAAAAAACTTTATATTTTAAAGTAAAGAAATTACTTAAAGTCAAGCCTATAAATGTAATTTAAATAAAAGGTATAATGTATACCTTATTAGATATGCAGTTTTAAACAGTATACATTAGAACTGTGAGTGCCATCTACTATAACATTTAATATTTATTAAATTAAAGCGACATCTATGTTGATGTTCAAACAACGAACAATAACCTGCGCTTGCGCATGTTCTTGTAGCGCCATCTACAAAATTATGTTATATTAACTCAACGCCATGGCAAAGTACACTCTAGTGATGAAAAAAATTCTATAAAACCATTAAAAAGATAAGTCATACATCATAGCAATAGATGGTATTCATGTGTTAGTAAATAGTGTGAGATTATAAATCAATACTACGTCTCCACGGGAAGAATTTTACAAAGTATATTGCTAAACAATCAAAGTCCAACGATTCAAGTAGAAAAAGTCCCTACAAGTCTGAATAAAGGATGGCCATTGTAAATTTAAGTAATTTTAAAATTTAAACAATTTTATTATTGTAATAATAATAAGAAAAAATAAGAAACTAGGCTTTTTAAATAACATAAACTTCGAAATTACATAGCTGAGTCAGCGCCGTTGATGTTTGATAAAAAATAATTTTTTTATCTACTAAAAGTTGTTAAAGACATTGAACTGTAAACGTGAATCCGATACCCTTTTGTATTTAAAAGCTGTTTAAATATAAGTTATAATCATTTACTAACATTAAATACTACCTAAAGATAATTACCTATATAATAACTGCAGCGCCTTAAAGAAAAAATAGCAAGTTTTGAATAATACTTATTGCTATTTAAAAATCGAAGGCGTACAGTGTCAGTAATTCTAGTTAAATTTGGATTATTTAAAAATTTATATATATATCTTCTATGTTTTACTCCATCTTAAAAATATAAAATATTAACGAAAAACATAACTTCTGTTAAACACTGAAATAACGAAATACAGCGCATTAATAAAGAACTTAATACAAATTGAAGTCTGTGTTAATATTATTTCCTATTGCATTATTATTTTGATATTACTAAAATTAAGTAAACAATAAGTACTAATATCAATATATTCAGATACTACCTGTTTTACATTTAATTTTAACTACATAATAAGAAATTTTATCATAACCAAGTGTCAACGTAATAAAAATTATGTCAATATCCGTTTTTGATTTTTAAGACGAAAACTTTAGTTAAGCTTACAATAATCCCATTGCGAATACAGTTTTTCTACTGCTTGCGTTGTTAGATAATATTGATATTAAAGATGAAAGTATTTACAGACTTAAGATCAATAAATTAACTAAATATTTAAGTAATTATGTATAAAAAGCTAATATTTTTGCTTAGGAAAACTCCGTTGCCTGGAACAGCGTTGAGGAATGAATCCCATGTTAAGCGAAATCAAATTTGTTATAATTAAAAGTATATTCATTTAAATACATATTTCTATTTGAATTATAATCAATACGTACTTGCATACTTTAAATGGTGTTTGGCATAAATTTGTGTACCACCCGTATCCAATTTTTACATATTTTTACTCAATGTCTTTAAATTTCCCGATATAGTTAACTGGTTATACCGATCGTCTTTATAAAAGTGGCGATTATAAAACAGAAGAATTCCACACAAACGCATACATTTGTCTATAATGAAAGCTACAATAAAATAAAAAGCAAAAGAAACAAAAAGATATTTATTAAACAAACAAAAAAAAAAAACAAAAGAGGAAATAGCAAAATTTATTTTCTCACTTACATCTATTACAAAACAAAGAACATAAAATAATAAGATAAAAAAATATTAACTGTTGTTTAGTAAACACAGTTGCTGTAGTTAATTATTAAAAAATCAATATTCTACAGGACATATTTTAATGAAATAAAAATATGTTACAAAGACTAATTAAATAGTAATTAAACTAATAAAACGCTAAGTTAAGTCTACGGTCATCTGAAATGATTTCATCACCTTGGTCCAGGGGATATCTTGTCGATTCAGCACAGTGTCTTTGCACAGTCCTTTACTAACTCCTAATAACTAAATTAAATATGACTAGTCGGCAGTCAATCTTGACCTAAGTACGTCTAACTCCTTAACACTAATTCAACGCTTACTAGAGATAGTATTTTATTATAATTCAGCAATCGCTCACTCGATTGTCGCTCGTTAGTTAGGAAAAATAATTATTTAAATAAAAAAATATCCTCAATAACGGCCAAAACGGTTTAATCTCTTTAAAAAATTTTAAACGACGTAAATATTAAAAAATTTACCGCAAAAACTTTTTTACATCACACTGCCAACATTTATGATTCCGAAAAATTTACGGGTTCGAAGGGGGTTTTAGTCTAAAAAATATCGATTAGACGCGGTTAAATTTTTAATTATTTTGTTTTTTTTTTTTTTTAAATTTTAAATATGTTTTTTTTTTTTTAATTTTTCCGATTTTGCTTTATTAAAATTTATTAAATCACAAGATCACGAGGAACGTGTATTGCGCCGCGCGGCCCGGCCGGCCGCCGCGACTTCAGACGGACGACTGAGACTGTCCGCGACCCGTGCCACCCAGTCCGTCGCCCCCCGTCCGCCTCATCCACCTACCCCTACCCTCCCACACCCCGCTACCACTAACCCCCGACTTCGTTATGAGCCACTTGTGACCACCGCGCGATTTTTCCGCCTAAGACAAATTAGGCGGGCCCGAACCCGCTTCGTACTCCGATTCTCCTTTGGGCGGTTTCTAACGTCTTGAATCCGCCAACCCGCACTTGGCTAGTCTATACGACTAATGTCCTTGACTCAGCTATAGAAGCCGTCGATGCCCACCAGTGGGAACATTAGAAGAGCTATTAAAGTTATGTCTAAGTCTTGAGAGGTTCTAGCGATCGCGTAAGCGAACATATTCACGTGCGAGTCGCACGGGGTGCGTTTGCGACACGCGCGCACATTTAAAGGGTAAACATACATTATCGTCGGCGGGGTGTTATGGCGGCGGGCTGTTTTATTTTTAAATGGCATTTAATCGTCACTCTCGCTTTCGATGCCGAGGCCGGGTTAATTGTAAATAAAATTCAATCATTCGCAAAAAATCCCCGTAATCGGCGGCCGACAATATCAATGAGAGAGATACGTAAGCGTTTAATGTACATTTATATGCATTTAAAAACCCTCCCCATTCACTGCCATATTACGTTTTTGTTGGTTTTTTTTTTTAACAACCGAAGACTACGTCACGCGATACTTGTTGATAATGATTATTTACGTTTTTTTTTTTGTATTTTTGCGTACAACGTAACCGAAAGTGAGTGACAATGACCTGAAATGAATGCGACGCGAATACAGAGCGATACAACGCAAGTTAATGTAGCTCTACTTAAGATGATATACACTGCACCACATTGTGCTCTTCCCTTTAATAGATAAAATATTAAGTCTCGTTACATCATTAATTCAGTTTACTTCATCATTCTGTAATATATTTAAGCAAGCATACAAGTCATCATTTAATCTCAACCTATTTGAAGATGTTTTGTGTACTTCAAGTAAAGATTTATCCGGAAGTCTTTATTATCAAATTCTAAGTGATTAATCTATTGATCTAAGATAGCTTAGTAAAGTTAATATAGTTAATTATCAAAATTGTTATTATTTTGACCGTTTTAAGCAATATATACAACAGTAGAAAGTATAACATAATATAAACTTAAAAGACAACATTAACTAGGAAAAGAATTATTATAAGTTGAAGTAATACAGTATTACGAATTATTATTTTTATTAACAATAATTATATCATTTCGTTATTCCGGTTTGAAGGGCTGTAGCCAGTGAAATTACTGGGGTAACGTGACTTAACTTTGTCTCAAAGCGACGAGCGCAATGTGGTGTGTATAATATGGTGATTAAGGCCATATTGTTATCGGTAAGCGTATCACTTACTATCAGGTGAACGTCGTACTCATCTCGTTTCGTCAAATAAAAATAAAATTATAATTAACGATTTTCTCTATTCATTACCATCTCAATCGATGGAAGTTCACTATATAGACTTAGATCTAACTTTTTAATGGAAGTTGTTTAAACATTTTTAACTTAGTTTAAACACTTTGTTAATTCGTTAAAAATAACTAAATTAAGTACGTACTTATATATCCAAAATTCAAGTCTGGATAGATTTTTGTTTTAACTAATTTTAGCATTGACTAAATTTGATTCCTATGAAATATATAGCATAATAAAAAAAGACAAGATTAGTATAATTTTATTATTATGGTTATAGTTATGTTATATTAAGATATATATATATATATATATATATATATATATATTATTCAAGGAAGCGAGGAGACCAGCGGGACGTTCACCTGATATTAAGTGATATCCCTAGCTATTTAGGATGTTACACACAGCACCACATTGCGTTCATCTCTTCAAACGTAAGACGTTGAATCTCGCCACTCCAATATTTAAACTAGCTACAACGCCCATGAAACCGGAACACAGTAATGTTTGCATACTGTTTGTCGGCTGCAATAGGAGCTGCGGTGGTACCTAGACAGTCTCCAGCAGTGACCTGCCACCATATTAATCCTTAGATAGAAGTTTCCTTAGTTCTTTAGTTATAAGATAGTTTCTTCTCTCTTAACCAATAATATTCATATTTATGTTTATATTGATTACTTAAGTAATATATGTTTATATATCTACATCATTACTTATAAATAAGTATCTCCTTATAATGTCCTTGATGTGTACATCAATTTTAATGCTGTATGAATTTTAATAAAAATTGTCCTTAAAGGAGTTAATACAAAAATTCAATATGCTATACTATTTACTGGTGGTAGGTCTCTGGTGTTGGAGACCGTATAGGTAGGAACCGCCGCAACTCCTACTTCTACCGCCCAATAGTAATATGAAAACATTACTGTGTTCCAGTTTGATGGGCGCTGTAGCTAGTATAATTACCAGAGTAACGATACTCAACTTCTTGTTCCAAGTCGACGAGCGTAATATGGTGCTGTGTATATCATCCGAAGTAGCGCCATGTAATTATAAGCTATAGACATTTCATCATATCACTTACCATCAGGTGATCGTTTGTCTCTTGATTGAATAAAAAAAAAAAATTTTTTTTAGTGTTTGTCTTTGGCGAGCCTTAATAAACCGCCTTTTTAGAGTAAACTGTTTTTATTTGTTTTCTCATATTTTTAAAGGAAATTCCTTATATATTTATATAACTGTATAATAACTTTTTGCTTGTAAAAATATATCATAATCAATATATCATGATAATGATGTTTCTAATTTTATCTGTGTTGTATTATAATAGTTATTAGCTTAAGACATCATTAAATTAATGTAATAAAAAAAAAACAAAAAAATTATATATACATAAGAAAGATATTTAAACAAATGTATGTGAAGTATTATAAATATATAAGTAACTCAATTATGTTTATTAATAACGTCATAGATTAAAAAATAACTTTATGGTTAAATTTAAATGATAAGGACCATAGACAAATAAAAAGAGCCTTTTTGGATGAGTTGATAGATTTATGTAGGCGTTAAGGTATTCAGGCTTCTAACTAACAGTTAAATTATTTTAACCACCACAAATTTTAAGAGTACAAGAGGAGGGTCTAATTTAATATATTTTTGCTTAAGTATTAATAAATATTTAAGTTTAAGTGTGAACTATTATTTATCTTTATCAAAACGCGGTCTAGTAGCTGACGCCGTAAATTCATTGACCCTTCCTCCGATTTTTAATGAGACATCGATTTTTCTATTAAGTGGACAGTAGCATCAGTACTTAACTATTTTCTCTGATAGATATGTTACAAATATATATTTATATATAAACATTAGATATATATGTTATGGGCGATGTAGAGTCCATGAGCTTTTAACTTTAATAACGAGACTTAGTTTACCGGCTTGATAAAATTAACGCTTTCAAATTAAACTTTTAAAGAAATCACATTTAATTTATCGTAATAACAAACAAATAAATAAAAAAAAAACATTGGACTATGTAAAGCATAACTATAAAATTATTCATTCTATGGCCTTTAACTACTTAGCTATTTTACATAATAATTCTTTTCGTGAAAATGGATATGTATTTTAAAAAAATTATATAAAACAAAAAAAGAAGGAAAATAAAATTAAAACACCAACAATAAACTCTATTTTACGTCTAGAATACCTTTTAATATACATTACACGGGCTTAAATTACCTGGCTGAGGTAGTACGAAGATAAACTTCTATTATCTTCTAAGACGAAAACTTCGCGAAATTTCTAATGATCGTAAATTACAAAAGATTTTAAAATATACGTGTAAGCACCATAAACAACTAAATGATTCGATCTTAAATGCTAATCTATTAACTGTTTGTACAAAGTTATACCAACAACACAGTCCAGAAAATACAAGTCCAATAACACTGCCAATAAGATATTAATGCACGGGAGGTCCTTGCGGAAGGCTCTTTGGCGGGATTAGATGAATTTTATTTAAATAAAAAAAAATAAATAAAAATTTAACGCGCCGGAGGAACTTAACACCACTTACAGACTATGCGGCAAAACGAGCCGAATATTTACATTGAGGAAAAAAAAAATGAGGTCAATCGGAGGTTACGGGCAACGCAGCCGGTCGGCGCGGGCCGCGACGGGATGTGGCATTCGCATCCTCTGGCTTCCCGCGCCCGCCACCGCCGCCGCCGCCGCCGCCTCCCCGACACCCCCGCCGGCCCGACAACCCCGCCGGCGCGCGGCTCGCACCCCCGCGCGACCCGCGCACCCCGCGAGACCGTCGGGGACCACGTGCGCGCACCCGCGAGAGGGACGCCCCGTTACAAATACAACCGGTCGAACAGAGATGTAAACGTACTTTTTTCAATTTACTATATTCGCCTGATTTTTATTATTTTTTTCCGCATTTTGGATATTTTATTTTTTAGTTGATGCGCCCCGCAACTCACCTGTTGTGCTTGACCCGTTTCGATCTGTCGACCGATCACATGATCGACGCTCCTCGATACCTTTTTTCGGTATTGCACCTACTATTAACCATTCAGAGTAAGGCGCGAAATTTTTAATACACCCTTTTATCTACACTGTCAAACCAGATTTGTTTACTATTTTGTTCTAAAAAACAAAACACATGTCGAATTGCACTCCATGTTAATATTAATCGTAATGAATCATTACTTTCATAAAAAGTCTGATCGAAATCAGATGAAATAACGCATTAGATTAAAAAAAACAGTTTTCGACATACGAAAGTAACTTTTTATTAACTGATGGAATGAAACTAGTTGTACATCAGTAACATATACATACTAAGGTATACAACTAATACATATATTTGAAATTGGCGTAATGTTTTAATTAATTAGATATTATCTAATTTCGACTGCAGCGCCACGTGCGCGCGGTGTCGAATAGCGAAACTAATCGTGTATAAACATCAAAGGCCGCGACACCAGCGCTACAACTTGGCATCGATGCGAAGACTAAGCGCGTGGTTCATTTCAAGCGGGACGCTCAATATTTTTTTTTCTCTCATTTTAATCGTGAAAGTGCAACGTTCACTTCGCCAGGCATTCAACGGCCATTTTCGTTCGCAGTTTCTTTTTCGTTTTCATTGGTTTCATTGGTTTCCAACAGACAGTTTTGATCATGTCACTGAATTACTTGTACGTACGCTCTGTACTAGTACACTCCATAAGTATTAAAATATTTTAACCGGTTATGTTCCACTTTGTTATTTAATTTTATATTTTCATTACGTATAAAACAACCATACCGATATAATTTATTGCTTTGTTTGTGATCTAATGTTAATAGATGGCGCTACTGGTAACTTTTGTACCTTTTTCTTTGTTTTTGGAAACATTTCACGCAGTACTTTTACAGATTTAAACAAAAGTTACCTAGTTTTGATACATATAGTAATAAAGGCCAAGTTACTTATAATTTGAAGGTTTATAATTCTTTCTTAAATTCTTTTTTAAATTCTTCTTTCTAAACTTTTGGGTTCAACCATATTACTCATTTGTATATAACATTTGTTATTTATGCAACTAGACATATATACACTACATAAAAACGTTTCTCAGATACAATATACAACTACGATAATAATCTAGATCATATCGCTAAAATTCTTAGATTTTATAAAATCTATTTTATAATTCACCATGGTCTAATAATTGGTGTAGGACCAGTCATTCCCAAAGTGGTCTATATCGACCCCTAGGGGTCTATGACAACCTGCAAGGGGTCTACGTCAGCGAAAAAAAATTTGGGGGTCTATGAAATGAAAATGGGGGTCCACGATAGTGGATCTCAACACATACACTGATAGTACCTATTTACTTACATCATACTATCTTATAATATCAAAACACATTATTTATAAAAGTACCTATGAAGTAAAAAATTTATTATATATGTTTATAAAATTGTGTAAGTTGTAGGATGTTGGTAGTTTTAATATAAATTCAATTAATAAATGTATAAATTAACATGTGTTTTTACTTTAATTATTTAGTTTGTTTTTAAGTTTTTAACACTTAACTTCACTACAGTTAAAAATTTACAGGAAATCAATATCAGGTAAGTAGGGTGTCTACCCAACACGGAAAAACATGGCAAGGGGTCTACGACACAAAGAAGTTTGAGGAACTCTGGTGTAGACCGTCTAGGTAGGTACCGCCGCAACTCCTGTTTCTGCTGCCAAACAGTAGTGTGCATTATTACTGTATTCCGGTTCGAAGCGCGCTGTAGCTAGTGAAATTACTGGGGCAATGAGATCTAACATCGTATGTTCGAGGCGATAAGCGCAATGTGGGGCAGTGTATATCATCCTAACTGACGCCACATTTATGGACGTACACTTACCATCATGTGAACGTCTCGCTTGTCTCGTCACTTCGTAGAATAAAAAAATCTGTATTAAAGATACAATCACGATAGATGTCCACTGCTGGGCATAGGCCTCGCCAAAGATCTCCAGATACAGCCAGCATGGCCTCCAGTTCATATGGGGGGATTTGGGCCATTTCCCACCACGCTGGCTCAATGCACGTGGTTTGTGGGACACATTCAAGAGACCTATATCCAGCAGTGGACTTCCATCGGTTGAAATGATGATGGCCCAATGCAGGTTGGCGGAAGCCAGAGCCTCGTTCGTTGATTATCAGGGTGCACCAGAAGCAGGTGAGGTAGACTTGGGTCCCGTGAGTTGTACTATTGCTAATCGATGGCCTAACAACTGGCTAAGATTTTCTGGGGATCCACGCATCACCATAAAAGCCCGCTACATATGATTATGATCTGTTGATAAGGATGCACTGCTGGATATAGGGTTCTTCCAAAGACCTCCACACCGATCGGTCATGCCTTGCCGGTATCCAACAGTTTCACGCGACCTCTACCTGATCATCTACCTCGTGGGGCCTTCCAGCACTACCTTTACATGTACATACAGTTGAGTATTTAGACATGGTGTTAAGGTGGTATACTGTAAATAAAAGGATATAGGGGGGTAAATAACAAGCATCGAGTCCACGGTCAGAGCTCGTGTGTGTGTTCGCCCGTCGCTAAGCACAGCGAAGCTTACACGTTCAGACATTTTGACTGGTCAATCAGTGTGGATTATGGTGCTGGCGTGGATGCGAAGTAAATTTAAGCCGGATTATTGTATCTGTTCATCGACGTCTCGTTCCACTGACGTCGTTGTTTGCCCCTTTTTTTTTAACCGCCGCTACAAAAAGGAGAGTGACATAAGGAATAAATTTAAATACACCTAATTATTTATCAGGGTTTTGTAGGGTGAGACGTCCACTTGATAATAAGTGATACGCCTGCCCATAAAGTAGTACACACTACCACATTCTACTCACAGCCTTACTACATAAGATGTTAAGTCTCGTTTCTCCAAAAATTCTAGTAACTACAACACCCTTTAAACCGGAACACAGTAATACTTGCACACTGGTGTTTGACGCCAGAAATAAGAGTTGCGGTGGTACACTGGTGGTAGGTTTCCGTCGCCAGAGACCATCTAGGTAAATAGCCTCCGCAACATTCATTTCTGCCGCTAAGCAGTGGTGTGCTAATACATTGTTCCGATTTGAAGGCCGTTGTAGTTAGTGTAGTTACTAGGGTATCGAGACTCAACATCTTATGTCTCAAGACGATGAGTGCAATGTCGTGCTGTGTATAACATCCTAACTAGCGGCACGTTGTTATGGGCTGGCTTATCACTTACCATCTGGTGAAAGTCCCAATCAAATCGTTGCTTAAATGGTTAAAAAAAAAGACCATCGCCAATAACAGAGACCCACCAGCAATGAGACATCACCAATAAATTATGTAAAAGGAGGATTAGATGTTGACAACATCAAAAAGGCCTTGTCAGAATTTTCCTAATAATTTATGTCTAGCTCATACATTTTAATTGCACTAAAGATGTATTACCTAAAATTTTGATTTTAGTATCTATACTAATACCTGATAATAGTCAGAGCAAAGGCATTCGAGTCAAACGAAGATAACCACATCTGCTAGTGGTGCACTCTTCTAATCAACAAACGAGACCCTGGCTCCCACCAACCCGCACTGAGCCAGCAGGGAAATGGCCCTAATCCCCTCATATGAATCCCTGTCCGATCGATGTGGAAATCTTTGCAGGAGGCCATGTTCAGCGGTGGTCTACTAGCTGATGATGATGATGATGTTAAAATAGCAAGTTAATAATGAAGTTGAACATATAACAACAGTCAGTATTAACTACTGATCTATACGGAAACAAATATCTATATGTACGGTAGATATCCAGAGATTCATTGACTCATCACGAGATATCTGAAACTTCCTTCCTTATTCCTCCCGCCCTTTTCCCATCTATGTGGGGTCAGCATAGTATGTACTTTTCTTCCATATCCCTCTATCAGCCGTCATATCCGAATTCACACTCTTCTTACACATGTCATTTTTCACACAATCCATCCACACTTTGTTCGGTCTTCCTCTACCCTTATAACCATCCACATTCATTCTCATTACTTTCTTTGTCACATGTCCTTCATCCATCCGCGTACCACGTACCGCGTACCACGCTAACCTCTTGCTCCTCAACTTCTCTTTCACTGGAGCAACTTTAAAATTTCCTCTAATATACTCAATCTTAATTTTATCCATTCTCGTCACACCACACATCCATCTCAACATTCGCATCTCGGACACATCTAATCTCCTTTCATCCGTGCCCTTGGTAGATCTCGGAAACTATTAGACGTAAATACTCAAAATTTGGTGGAGATATTGCTTCTGCCATTTAGAGGTCAGCTAAGAACGGATTTTACAAAGTTCCTTCCCCAAAGGGAGTTGGGGGGTGTTACGGTTAGCAAAGCGGCCGGAGAACAACTAGTGTTAATATAAAGCATTAAAGAGATCCTCATTTATTTCTTCTTCGCTGATTAGTCGCTTTTAAATACGTAACATCATCTATGATCTGAATTATTTGATGATTTAAACCAATAATTGTGTAAAACGTATACAAATAGTTAATTTTTATTAAGCATTGGTCCTTCGAAAGGTGTCCTTTCCGATCTCGCCTGATCGAAAGTAATAAAGCGTTGAAAGGGTCGAATGCGGCTTTGTTTAAGACGCCCATTAAACAGGTGCTTCATTCAGTTCATCACGACGCGAGGTGACGAGAGGTGGTGCGAGGTGAGCTCTGCACTAAAAAGTTGCCCGTAAAACTCGACAATTACTTATTTCGAATAAACCTAAACAAGAGGGGATGCTTCATCGCGAACACGCACGCTCTCGCGCTACCGTCAACGCATTCAACCCGCTCACCCTTTATAATATTTGAAATAGAATTATTTGTAAATTTTTCAATAATATTTAATGTCAAGAAATCTTGGAAGTTAATCTAGCTAATCTGGATGATATAGTATTTACAAGTGATTAACCACTGACACGTGATGCCTTATATAGGCTTAATATTGAAATAACCCTAAAATTAATTTCTCTAAAATATTTGCATGCCATACAATGCAGAATGTGTTTGTGGGTTTAATAAGTTATTATAAGATCATATGTACCATATTCTAGCAAACTAATAGATTTCATTTACCAAATTATATGAAGAAAATAATCTGTATAATACTAAACTGTATAAATTTTATATTAACAAAGTTATAAGCAGCTCATATCATCAGTCTGCCCGCAGGAACGATTTAAGTGTAGATCTTTGTAGTAGGCCTATATCCAGCAGAGGACGTTTGACAATACTGATGGTATCACAGGAAAGCATTGCATGCGGGCGGTGCAGGACCGATCGCCATGGAGATCTTTGGGTGGTATACGTCGGCGGATGGCCGAAGATACTCTCAAAATCCGTATCAAAAATAAACAATTTGTTTATTACAGAATAAGAACTGCACAGACCAAAAGGTAGAATAACAGCGGGCATATTGACTGTTGCAGCTCATCTGACATTAGCCTCGTGGGCCTTAGACCTCAATGACAGTCAGGCATTTTATACCTTTGTTACGTTATCGATCGATAATATGTCTATATTTACTATGAATACAAATATAAATCTTTTTGACACTTTGTAATTACAAGAACAATATAAAATTACGATTTTCTTAAACTAAAAATCTTAAATAATTAATTTAGTCCTTAATTGATTTTTAGCGGAAATAACAAAGTGTCAACATAACGGAACTGTCAATTACAAGTTTTTTATATTCTATGTTAAAAATCGAGGTAAATGCAGAAAAACATGAAGGATGTCCGCAGGAATGACAAACGATAAATACGAGCGTGAGGTTTTTTTTATTAGCTCGCTGGCCTTAATGGTTAGAGCGTGCAGGTTCATTCCGAAGGTCGCGGGTTCGAATCTCTGCATGTACCGATGACTTAATATTTAAGTTATGTACATTTGTGAACTTAAGTAACAACAGCGAAATACAAACGGTGAAGGAAAACATCGCGAGGAAACCCGCACACTGATATTATCTTTGTGTGTGTCTGGTGGCTCCAATAAAGTGGCAACAGGCTCGCCCCCTGTTACATGGGACCTAATCTGACCACATCTGGTGAAAAGTGGGTGTTTATTCGCCTCCGCCTAGTCCTACTGAGAAAAAAGTGATAACATAAAAAAAAAAAAAAAGGTTGTTTTTGCTGAACAAATCAACATCCCAAACTGATCTCCAAAGATAAGTCAAATTATTACAAAAAAGAAATAATATATGTCTTAACATTGATCCTAATTCTTTGCTGTATTATCAAAAGATTTTTTGATGGTTTGAATTTAGTATTAGACTTTATCAAGTCGCCTGAGTTTATAGAGTTAATATTAGGTATTAAGACAGTTACGTATTCATGTATGTAAGTACTTTCGTCAACTTAAGGCTTTGATATTAAGTTCTTACATGTTTTGCATTGATATATATTCTGTTATAGGATATACAATATAAAATTAAAAAAAAAATACTTTTTGTTGACAATTCAATAGCTGGGACTTCAGAATCAAGATCATTTATAGAATAACCTTAATAATTATATATATATATTTTTTAATATGATAGATATCTAATGCTTAGTCGTTAACGCGAACTCTGCACCGCCACGTAGACGTGAGGAGGGTGGGCTCGTAAACTTGGACCCCTTGTAATTTTAACCTAAAAGTGCGTCGTAAAACCGTCGTTGTCAATTCTTTCCCTAACTCGCACAGATTGACTTACCGTCGCGGTGGGAATTGCACATCAAACTGTTATTTGCCTGCTTAAGCTCCCGAGATCGGAGAAATACTTGCAAGTATCCCTTTTTTGTGCGCGGAGTAAATACTTTTCACATCGCGGTGGCAAGGACAGGTTATATTTTAACCTTCATTAGGTTAACAGTGGACCTTGATTTGAGATGAATGTACTTGTCTAGAATTCTGTTACATATGTTGAAAGTCACGGCAGTGCTGTAATGGCGGCAGATTTATAATAAGATGAAAGATCCATACGTAGTAACGAAACTGTACATTTTTTTTTATAAGACGATCGAGATATTTAGCTGATGATTATACGGCTGCTCATAATGTGGCTTTAGTTAAGATGATATACTCTGTACCATATTGTGCTCTTTGATACATAAGGTACAAGTATCGTTACCTCAATAATTTCTCTAGCTACATAATCTTTCAATAGACACAGTAATGTTTGCACACTACTGATTGACGGTAGAATAAGGCGCTGCGGTGGTACCAATGGTGCCCTGGTTCCGGCACCTTGCCAACGTTAGTTATAATCAGCATGACCTTCGGTATCGACGGGCACTATATATATAGGCCATCGATTGTAGTAGTTCATGTGAAGAGATTGAAGCCGTTTTCCCCTACGCTGGCCCAATGCATGTTGGTGGATATCAGAGCTTCGTTTGTCGATTAGCAAAGTGCACTACGAGTGAAGTCTGCTTTGGTCCGTGAGTCGCTGTGCACTACTTATAACATTTATTTTAAACAAATATTAACTAAACCTCATGAACGTTTACATCCTGAATTCATAACCTTAACAACGCCGGTTACAAATCACCTTTGGACGCGTAACGGCGTGAGCAGTAAGGAGCTAACTTCTTTTTTATCGACACACCTTTAACGCGTCTGTTTTCCGAATAACTTTGGACTTTATAACGTCAGTTTTATATCCAACACATAGAACATACAATTTCTAACCTTAACACAAATAAAATACGGTCTAATATTAAATGACGCCTGTTCAAATTTGAATGACGCCGATAAATAAAAACTTTTCACGCGTCACATTACTCCGCTATATGGGACGATTGAAATTATTGCAAAATAAACCGTATGACGTTATGAATACAGTAGGTTTTAGTAATTGCAGCGGATTAGTTATAACCTTATTTGTATACGGATGTGAGAGTCAGCCACATTTTGTTACGGAATCTGTGCAATGTCCTATTTAATGTGTTGGGTACCGAACATTGTCTCTTATAATGCCGGGATAAAGCAAAGTCCGTTTATGACATCTGTGAGACCTTCGTGAAAACGAATCGAAGTTTTTATTCCTTGTTTTAAAGGCGTCAATAAAAACAACGCACGGGAGTCATCAACTGTTGTCGGCTATTACGATCCGAAAGGAAAATTATTCAAATATTTTGTCATGCATATCAAATTTTCGTACAAATGTAAAGGCGATCCATTGCTATATGATACACATGTATCGATCTTGCTACTAGCTGATGTGAGATATCTCTGCGGATATATACCACCAGTTTAATATATCTTGATAATCTAGTACATAGGTTCTCAATTTTTTATGAAGAACATAATATACTAGTTAAATACACCAATTTTAGGTCTGTTCGTTACCTTTCTCTCTCTCTTTAATCATGCTAAAATAAAGCTAAATGGCCCAAGGGTCGCACCGCCCCCGTTTTACAATTATAGTCTAGCACAATACATTTTTTCTCATTCATCTCTCATTGCACATTACAGTTTTGTTTATATTGCTTTCGAAAAAAAATCAATGCCTCGTTTTAAGTATAATAGTTAATATACCAATTTTATGACTGTCATTATCTAATAATAGCACACCCTTACTGTAAATCTTTCGAAATCTCCTAGATCTCAAGTATCGCCTGCATACCCTACCCGAAATCTCTGAACATCCCTGTCTATTAATAATAACAAATTTCAAATCAATTGTCTCTCTTTTCAATTCTGCTACAATAAAGCTCCAACGCCTATTAGGGGGCGCCACCGCTCTCGTTGGAAACCTATATTCTAGCAGATCACATCGTTTACTTTAGTATTACATTATTGAATTATTAATATTAGGTTTCTAAACAAAATCATATTAACCATTTTACATAATATAAAACTATCTGTAACACGACTTCTTAGGTACTTTCATTAGAAATATAATTCAAGCATATTTACTGTACATAAATATCATCAGTTCATTTAATTTTGTTATAGTTACAAATACATATACTTTTTTAATTTTGTAAGTATATAATCTCTTTAGCGAATTAAGTTAACAAATACCACAAAATTTTAATATGAAGATGTGTAAAAAGAAAGTAGACGCTAAGTGTACAAGAGAATAGCTTTGTTAGAAAGTATGGTTACTTTCACATTAAGATAAAACATTTTCTTGTCAAAGTGAAAAATACTTCGGCAGATTTAGAAATGGTAACGTCAAACGTTATAAACACTATTTATTTATTTATTCACATACACACTGTCAGTCTTAACACTTAATACGATACAAACAAAATTCGATACACGAACACAAAGCACTCATGATCGTAATTTTTTTCTTTAACTGAAGATGGTACTTAATCATGATGTTAATGAATAAAAAGTTTTCAACTCTACCTATCCAAAATTCAAATTGTATACTTCACAAGTCTGGCTCATTTTATTTAAATAACTTTTAGCGAAAAGTTCAAAGGATCTTTTGTTCCAAGTTAAAGAAACGGGGGACGATATAATCCGCGAAATAAGTAAAACAAACGTTTCACTTCGACGTTTTAAGTTCTACAAAAGAACTTTGGAAAGGATTGCGGTTCTTTCAGTTTGAACTCGACATCAAATAGAAAATATTGTGCAGTTATAACGAGGGTCTTAAAAATTTTATAAGTCCCGCTGTGTCTCATCAATTTAGTTCCAACTTAAAAAAGTATAATGAATAACAGAATGAAACATAAAAACAATGTTAATATTAACAAAATTATTTTAAAACATTTGTATAAATATTTTTTTATAAATTATTATGACTTAAAAACTATAACTATAATTAATACTATATAATCATAATTATCATCAGCTGGTAGGCTTCTTAGATTCTTCCTTAAAATTTATGGAACAAAGACCATAGAGAGCGAAATGATAGAATTAACTAATATATTCTATTTATTAATTATTTGTAAGGATATAAACAATGTGGAGATTTTTGAAGATCTATATATCGTTGTGGATGTCTATCAGCTGATTATAATGTAGATAAGAGACCGTCGTGAAAAAGAAATAAAGCCCATCTGGTACACGTGTAAAGCTCTGAGGAAGATGCATGTGTATTGCAAAACGAAACGATCCAGACGTCGATTGTTCCAATTAAATTGTTTCGAAACGTGAAATCGGTATAAATCACTGGGCTGCGTAGGTGCCTACATTAGCAGTGTTCGTGGGCAGTCCTGGCTAATTTATAGTCAACTTTCAATTTGGCAAACACATCCCTGGCTCCCGTAAATCTCCGGACAATTAAGTCTGTTCCTTGCGGCCGCCGGACCACCGGGCAGTCCGAATGCGGACGCGATCGTCCCTTTGCCTATTTATCTATTTGTTGTTCTAACAGATTTCCTTTCAACGTCATAATATTGCAATTGTTATTATTGTCAAGTGCGTGCTGCTCTTTTCATATAGCCAAATTTCGTTATAAGAAAAATTGAAATGAGACAATATAATAAAATATAGCTGATGTTAGTGTTAACTTTCTGGACATATAAAATTTTCTAGGACTCACTTTATACTTATTAGATATAGATAATATGTTAAGCGTATTATTCAAGTATGTAATAATTGTTACTATCTAGTTTAACGTTATTAAGGTCGAAATTTTAAAACACTAACGTGAACGTGAACTTTCAATGTTGCAAATATTTCTCGATTTGAGCTTAAAACCTTTCCGATCAAATCCCCTTTTAAACAAAGGAATATATATCAAAATCGATCCTACGGTTTTGACCGTTACAAACAAATAGATCAAGATATCCGTGTTAAACATATATTCCTTTTATTTGTCAGACGGCTAAAAAGAATTACAAAGATATATTGTTTCACAAATTTGATAATCATCTTGAGTTATTATGTGTCTATTGGTAATATGTGGTGAAATGTTCTTGATACTTTTAATGGTATTTTTTTTTTACACTGAGCTAATATTTGATCTCAAATTCTCATGATCAAGTGCCAAAAATGTTCTGGCAGCAGATTTCTAATTTGAACGTGGTACTAGCCAGGTTCGAAAAAACTGTACAAACATCCATGATCTTATGAATGATCTTAGAAACAAAATAACGACTGCTTTATTACTGAACTACGGAGACAATCAGGTAGCGCGTTTTTTTTTTTATTTCATAGACAAAAATAAAAAAAGATTTATACTATTACCGCAGAATAGTTATTGTACGAACATAAGTGTTAACACGGGTTAAATTACTCTAAAAAAGATATCAAGTTAATATTTATATAGAATTTCTTATGAGAGTGAGAAAAAGAACATTCGTGTTTTGAAGGTTCCAATTGGTTTTCTTAAGAAAACAGCTCCGAAGCAGTTCAATCATTACAAATTATTAATCGTAAACATCTTAATATATAAATCAACATAACAGCCGCGTGATTGGTTAATTCTCAGTCACTCATAATAATGAATGAATAAGGTCCACCATTTACATTTCACTTTCCACAATCACAACAAATTAAAAAGTCTCGTGTAAACATGCAGGCGTCGGCCTTGACACTGAACCCCCGGCGATATAACGACGGGCATTAACCCCCGGACGAATCAATAACTCATTACTCTTTTATTTCGTTTAACGTTTAAAAATAACGCGTTTTTTCGCGTTCCGCGCTCTGGCCGCCCCAATTATCGGGTGAAGGTTGTTTTTCGTTAGGGTGCAAATGAGTTTCGATATCGTCACACAGTCCATATCTCCGCTTATATTTACAGCTTCTCAAAGTAATACTGTTATGCAACAAAAATTCGCATATCAATAACATGTTATGCGTCGAAACTGAAGCAGCCTCCAGCAGCTAATCATGATAAGCAAGAAAGAAACCAAAAAGCGGCATCGCAGATGAAAGGATTCATGGTAAATGTAGTACATACAGTGGCAACATACAAGAGGAGATAGGTATCATATCTGTAGAGGAACTTTTCCACTTTGCGAAAAAGGCTCGACTGTTTTTAAAGTTAAGAGCTAACTTTCAGACATGAAGAGGAAAGAGAAGAAGAAAAAGAGTAGACGAAAATGATTATTTAATTTAAGAAAAAAACACATTCGGAACGATTGTAACCTATTTTCGTAAAATGTATCGTAGCCATAAATGATACTGCGTAAAATTATAGAATAGTACCACATTACATACAGTCAACTGGCGGTAGGTTCTATTGGCAGAGACTGTCTTGGTAGGTACTACCGCAGCAGTAATTACTGGGGTAACGAGACTCAAAATATTACGTCTCAGGCGACGAGCGCAATATGGTGCAGTATATATGAGCCTAATTAGCGCCACGTTGTTATGGCCAGGCAAATTGCTTACCATTAAGTGACGTCCCGCTAACTTCTTCGCTTAATTGAAAAAAAACTTTATAATTTAAAACATGTAAAGATAATAAATATGGTGTAAAAAATTGTTGGGAAATATTTGAAAGTCTGGTAACCCTATTTGTTTCGCGGGCAATTATGACGTCACAGGTTGCGTGTGACGTAGGAGGAGGCGATGTACGTACTCTGTTCTGTAATTGCATTTAATTGATAAATATGAAATTTTTATTCTAGGTTATGACATAATTTTGTGCTTCGGTAATGTTGCTAGTGAACAAAAACAGCAGTCATAATCGTTGTACTGTCATTTAAATCAAATTAAAGGTCAGAAAATTACATTAGTGATTCATATTTTACTGACTATAACCGAAGTATGTAAGTAAATATAAAAGTATCAATAATTTTTTTTAGGTATTATACTCAATATTCATTTATTTATATTTAAGCAATCAATAATAAAACAGTTTTTCTTTCAAGTTACCGCTGTCCAAGATTTGGTTGATGGTCGCAGAAACTTAAATGATGCTGTTCCTATTAAGAAACGCTTAATTGCACTAAGAAAATAAAAAACTTCAATATAAAATTTATACATATTTACAAGTGTTAATGATGATTAATTATTCTATAAGTATATTACCACTATCTTTTGCTTCATTGGTAATACTAATTTAGGAATAAACAAAAATAAACGATGGATTAATACACTTATTCGGTACACAATTTTTTTTTGGTAAATATAAGTAACATTGTATGTTTTATTAATTACTTTAGTAACAAATTTGTCAAATTACTTTAAATCGAATAATTGATAAAAATGTCATTTTGTACTTTTATAAAAAAAATATATATCATCTAGCACGGTTGGTATTAGGTTGCATACGTCAAAATAAAACCTGTAAGCTAGACTGATACCTCATAAAGCCAAGGATTGACAAGTGTTTATTATTTACAATAAATAAACATAAACCGCCTTATTAATGTCTCCACTACTGGGAATAAGAATTTCAAAAGAAGAGAGTCGAGTAAGTCACAATATTTACTATATATTCTATTCTTATAAATTTTATGTTCATTAATTCACCAAACGAAGAAGTATTTGCTTATGTCAAAACACTAATACAGTAGTATTTACTAATTTAGATAATTTTTTTACATATAAACATAGTTTGTTGTTTGAATTCTTTTGAAACTGTGACATATCGGAAAATTGGCGCACAATGAATAGCCAGCACTGCGACTTGATTGAAATTACACGGGGCTTTCAATACCAATCACAAAATAACGTCTATTGCCCGTAAAACAAATTCATTCACGCATATTATTTTTATTTGAAGACTATCTAAATTTATATTTATTTAATATTTTTTAGAGTTATCAACATTTAACTACATAATTATCAATGAAAAATATACAGTGGCATAATGATAAATACATATATTTTTTTTATTTTTTAGCTGGCTACACTGAGTAAACGTCAAGAATTTGTTTTGTCGTTTGACATATTAAATAACCGCTAAAATCATATTTGACAGTTTGATTTGGAGTTAAATAATAACAATCTTTAATGTTTCCTGTTAAGTTTATATTTACAATACGATATTATTTAATAAGAACGTGTTATTTGTAAGTATTTAAATCAAGCTTTTCCCAAAGAAGCAAAGATTTAAAAAAGAACGATTGGCGTTAAGAAGTAATTATACAATGATACAATTTATCGAAGACATTTTGAGTTTGATTTTGGAATAGGTAAGTTAAATATTCGAAATAACTTTCTTAGTGAAAATTTGATGTTTAAGTTTATTGTTAACTAATGAAATAAATTTACTAACATTAAATACAACTAATACAATGGTACTTACGTTCGACGTAAACTTGCCTTATTAAAACTGTAATAAACTTTTTAACAATAACAATAGTAACGAAGCACCTAATCAGACCATTTATTTCACTCACAATATTGCACAATATAAATAAACATGTTTAATAACACTGCACCGATACGAATATTTCCTTGTAAAATCAGTTTAATTCCGTGTGATGATTAGGTTTTTTTTAAACTTCACTTTGAATTTATTATGTTTTTTTTAAAGGTGATTTAAAAATGAAATTAAAAGTTTTTAATCTGGCCGAAGATATTTTAATTTGTATTTGGCGAGTGCGGGAGCGCTCGGCCCGCACGCGTGCCGGTCGACAAGGAACTCGACGTCTTGGGAGCACAAAAGACGTTAGCCGGGACCCTTCGGCCCCCTTCGCATGTTTGAACGGCGATAAGGGATACTTTTAAGTGGCCGTTAAAACAAATCAGCTGTTCATTGTAAGTTTATAACAATTTTTTTAATTATTGTAATATTATAACGGTTCAGTGTATATAGATAGTTTATTCACATTTTGATTTATTCAACTGTAAATCATTGAGACGAAGAGGATCTATCCTAAGAAGACCTGAAGGTCTCGATATTTATACTGCAATACATAGTGTTCGTAGCTTTATTTTTTATTTTTATTTTTAGATACTAGTATGTGTACTACATAAATAATAGTAAATTATTGAAATAAATCTATCGCCTTAGTAATAAGACTTACTTCAATAGACGAGATTTTTTTTTAATAAAATTCGTTAGAAGGGTAAGCTTACTTTGCTGCCTTTGCTGTTGTTCACAAGAATAAAAGGCGATAATACACAGGGTGGTATTTAGAAGGCACTAGAACATTCTAGTTCCATGCAGAGCAAGATAATTTGCTTTTTATCATAACAACATAATGATACCGGTGGTAGGTCACTGTAGCCAGACACCGTCTAGGTAGGTACCACCACAGCACCTATTTCTACCGCCAAACAGTAGTTTGCAAACTTTACTGTGTTTCGATTTAAAGGGTGCTGTAGCTAGTGATTACTGGGATAATGAGACTTAACATTGAGTCTCAAAACGACGAGTGGAATGTGGTGCAGTGTATGACATCCTAACGCCACTTTGTTATGAGCAAGCATATCACTTACGTATAATATATATATCAAGTATACGTCACGGCGGTGTCCTTTAGTCAAATAAAAAATAAGTCTATCTCAGATCTATATTTATTTTATTACGTCAGGTTTGTTACCTTAATTTTTTTACAGTTATGTTTTTTTTTCTATTTCTGTAAAAAGAAAGTTGTAGACAACTTCTTTAACTTTTTATAAATTTATGCAACAACCTTTTTTTTTAATGTTCTATTTCTCCTAACCGTGGTCAGAGTTATTATACATATAATCAATTATTACATATATCATCAATTTAATACACTCGAGCAATTGTATGAAACAAAATTATATATCGATTTGTACGTGGAATATGAAAAATTTTCAAATACAACCCTGCTTAGGAAGTATTGCACGGTGGCTTATTTTAACGGTCATATCGTCGGCTAGAGGGTACAAACCTTTGGTTACTTGCTGGTTTTTTTTTATATAATAATATATGTGTATTTTTTTTGTTTATAATCTAATTAAAACCAGGTCTTGAATGATGTAGATGTAATACTTTGTATTTTATGTATATGTTAACAGCCGAAACACCTATTTTGCTGCAATGGCGGCAGATATACAACATGGGGGCATAATAGCAAGGCGGGTTCGAACTACCCCACTAGCAACAAAACTACAGCGCATGTTATATTTATTTAAATGCAAAGTTTTATTATAAAATATATACAACTAAAATTCACCTTTACTTATAAGTTAACTGTTATATATGCACATGAAACAAAACGACATGTAGAATAATTTTTCTTTTGTATTTTTCTGCAATTCATTATCATTAGAGGATATAGACCTCCCCCAAGAACGTTTGTAGCGGTTTTATATGGGGGATTTGAGACATTTCTCACCACGCTGTCCCAATGAGATGATGATGTATGATGGTCTCTTCTTGTGATTGTTCACAGGCAACAAGTACTCCGACAATCCGTCATGTCCTTTGTGTGCAAAGTAAATTGGGTATATTTACTTCTCTTACTATCTAAATTCAATTTATTTTTAGGGTCGATGAGGAAGTACTTGTGAGGATGAGGATGTAAATTGACGAAGAGAAATAGGAGAAAAAATAAATATAACAATACAAATGCTATTTTTGAGCGAAATGTTTTTAATAAGCTTTTACAAATAATCTGTTCTAAAATTCCCGTACACGGGGAAGAGGAAGAGGCATTTTTAAAATTTATTACGTCATGATGAGGAAGAGGATTCATGACAGATGAGGATATTCTGCAGAAAGAGAAATTGTCAACCTAAATTAATTTCAAAACTGAATATAAGTCCGTCAATGGCTTCGGAGAAATTCCATCCGTCCAATGTGTTAATACGAATGTAATATTTGATGAAACTGAGCACAGTACGTACATGTCTTTAGCTAGATAATCAAGTCTTTCATTACTAGTTATGCCGTAGCTCTGATCTAGAATAAGGATATTCTTTGAAGTTTGTTTTTATAGAAAAGGTTTGTTGTCTCTGACGTATTGTGCGTTACACTGTTCCAAACTTAAATATGTGCGCTCGAATGAGACGGACATAACGTATTTTTAGACGATGGTTAAAAATATTTTTTTTTATACAATTAAGCGACAAGACGGGCGGGACGTTCACATGGTAAGAGATACACCCTCCCACCATGATAATGTGGCAGTTGTTAGGATGATATATACTGCATCACATTACGCTTATCGCTTGGGACATAAAATGTTGAGTATCGTTACTCCTGTAATTACACTAGCTACAACGCCCTTCAAACCGAAACATTGTAATATTTGCACACTACTGTTTGGTGGTAGAAATAGGCGCTGCGATGGTACCGATAAACTAACCATAGAGCAATCTATGGTCAGAAAACTTCGGCCTGACGACGTTTTAATTATAATTTTTGTTAATTAAACTTACATTATTATATCAGACATACTTTAATAATACATTAAGGTTTATATTTCAGACTATGGGTGTGGTCTTCAACGTGCAGGTATTATCGGTTTCCGTTAGTCGACTCAGCGTCTAGACTAGAACATTGCGCTTACGCATGCATCTGAGTTTATCGGTAACCTTAACCAGGTATGTCACATTATTAACTTTTCAAAATATAACACTTTAAATTAATGGTTACTTTATAAAAAAGAGTAAGAGTTCACCTGCGGTACAAATAAAGCTTAGTACACTCATTAATTTATAAGAGAATGAGATGAATAAACAGGAGGTGATTAAAATAGAGAGAGAGAGAGCAATTGATCGATAAATTTAATTGATTGAAATACGAAAGAGGGAAAGAAAGAAGAAAGTAATGTAGTGTATTAATGATTTCAAAGTATCTCTCTCTCTCTTTTACTATTTAAATACAAACCAAAACCCCAACACCATTTTAACTATATTTTTTATATTACAACCTTTAATAGTTAAATATTTAAGGAATGAGGATGAAGGACTTGTCGTAATGACGCCTTTTTGATGATTGAAAACGAAAATCCAAACACCCCCGTAAATATTATATAATGATTGTTCTCATTATTAGATAGCAATCATTATGTATATCTGTTAGGACAACATCTCTTTTGCTGGAGAAGGTCTAGGTAGATACCGTCGCAGCTCTCATTCCTGCCGACAAACACTATTGTGTAAACATTACTGTGTTCAGGTTTGAAAGGCGCTATAACAACATCTTGCGTTTTACAGCGTCGAGCACAATGCGGTGCTGTGTATATCATCCTAACTGGCGCTACGTTGTTATGATGTAATAAAAAAGTATCACGTCGAAAAAAAAAAAATCATATATTTTTGAACGCAACCGTCACCTGGCCATCTGCATAGTGCACACACCAGGACGCGTGCTGGACACACGAACGGAAGTCTCCAATTCCCATAAACTGCGGTTAAATTTTTCTATCATCAAATTCGATCTTAGGTCCTTAGGAATAAAGGTTGCCGGATGGGGTTACGGTGTTGTGAACAGCACGCGCCGTCTTGCCCCGTGATCACAAGAATACAACAGGAAACGTCTTAACACGAGGGTGAAAACCCTATTTTAAGACGTTTGTAATAATATTGTTCCTGTGCTACTAGAGCTTGTGGTTAAATACAAAAAAAAAAAAAAAACAAAATCTTAAATTTGACGAAACCATGTATTAGACGTTCACATGATGGTGACAGGATTGCCCATAACCACGTGGCTCTAGTTAGGATGATATATATTGCATCACATTGTGCTCTTCATCACGAGACATAAGATGTCGAGTCTCGTTACCCCACTAATTACACTAGCTACAGCGCCCTTTAAACCGGAACTCAGCAATGTTTGCAGACTACTCTTTGTCGGCTATAATAGGTGCTGCGATGGTACCTACCTAGATAGTATGGTAGACCTCCGGCAACAGACACCACCAGTGCTCGTCACTTTGAGACAGTATATTAAAGTATTATATCTATCTTACAATGATCACTTATAAGACGTTAGGTATTCTTTAACTGCATAGTAGTCACGAGCTAGTAAGATTGGCACTAAGGTAAGCCCTGCCTGTCGTAGAAGTCGACTAAAAGGGTATTTGGGTTCAAGGGGTTTAAAGGTCCCGATTTGGAAGGCCGGGGTAGACAACAAACAGGTGGACTTATTTGTTGTAGTGAAGCAAGAATTCTGCGGAAGATTACGGCTCTCCCTCGGAGTTATTTAATTTAGGGAGGTACCGGTGTATTCCGTAGGAGATCCCGAGGACTTCCGCAACGCACTGAGGATGACCACCCAATTTGTTTGAGTACGTACAAATCCCACACAACGTTGTCTTTTCTCCCGAAGCAGAGTATCGTTAGAAGATTTCCTATCGTTATTCTGATATTCAACAAGCTTTGTCCGTCGGTGTATCAACCTTAAACATGATCAGAGAATATGACGGAGGAAGCAATTATTCTATCGAAACACTATCTCGACAGCGACTTAAATTAGTTAAGTTATCAAGTTGAGAACCCAACGTTTCGGACTCACAGGAATCGAATAGGAATAGGAAACTTTCTAAGTGGTAATAGTTTGTCATAGAGTGCTTGAATTGGTAAAGTTTCTGATAAGTAGTTAGATAAATATATGTGGATTGATACATAGATATAGATAGATCCCACAGGACCTTTCGGTGTGGACATTCTTGATCCTTCACACCCACTGTTAAACATAAGCTTCCTAAGCTTATGCTCAGCAGTGGGCGTCTTTCGGCACATAAAGTAACTTATGTAAGTTAGAACTGTATACAAGCAGCCAATGTTTTGTTCCCACTGCTGGGACTCGTATCATTTCCAAGGGTAATTCATTGGTTTATCCATCTGTTCAAAAGAATAGCTAATTGGTTTTCTCAATCTGATCGTCAAAGTTAAGTTTGAAGAGGGCACCTAATGATGATGAATTCATTAGTATGATCTTCTGGAACCTTTCGTTATTAAGAACGTATGTTTTCTTTCAAGTATTTTCTTTGTATGTATGACAACTAGAATTTAACATAAGAAAACGATTTTGTGTTCCCACGGCTGGGACTAGGATCTCTCTTTAAAAGAGAAAACCATTGCTATAACCCATAGGATTTTTTCGATATTAAAAAACCCATTTTTTTATTATTTTGTCTATAAGTGTAAGTTAATGTTGGATATAGCCAGCCGTTTTAATTTTCCCACTATTGGGATTTTGAAGCAGTTGATTTAATGTATCTATAATCTATTGAGACCTTTCGATATATAAGATTTAATTTTTTTTTTGTTATAATTTATCTGTATATTTTATTATACATCATCATCATCAGCCGATAGACGTCCACGGCTGGACATTCTCCCACATTCACATTCTCCCAAAGACCTCCACGTTCGTAGGGGTTCATATGGGGGAATTTGGGTTATTTCCCACCACGCAGGTCCAATGCGTGTTGGTGGGCGCTAGAACCTCGTTTGTGTTGATTAGCAGGATGCACCACGAGCTGGTGAGATTGGTTTGTGTCTCGTGTATTGTTGTTGGGGACTCTTTACACCCCTGTAATAAAATGACAGGTAGAAATATGGAAGCTACAATGTAGTAGCTACTATGTATACGCGTGTACTCTGAATGTAGTTTTCGATTAGTGAAATTATTAAAGCTCGGCGCAGTCTATGCATTTTGTTGTCGCCGATTTTTTTTGTTTTTTACTAATACATTGAAATTTGCAATAAAAAGCAATCAGTTTAAAAATGTTTGACTAATACGATGCATCCAATCGCCGCCATCGCAGTAACTGATGATATTAAAACATTAAAATTTTTTTTACTCTAAATTCGTTATTTCCGAAGAAATAAAAGTTTTGATATTATAGTATGGAAAAACGTTTAACTTACATAAAAGTTATATTATCTAGTTTAGTTTTTTTACTAATTTTTTTATCAATCTACGAAGCGACAAGAAGAGCGGGATGTTCACACGATGGTAAGTGATACGACAACGTGGCACTAGTTAAAATGGTATACACTGCGCCACACTGTTCTCGTCGCCTTGAGACATAAGATATTGTCTCGTTACCCCAGTAATTTCATTAGCTACAGTGTCCTTTAAACCGGAGCACACTCGAGCACACGGGAGGTGCCGCGTGGTACCTGCCCAGACGGTCTCCGGCAACAGAGACCTACCAGTTATACATAATGATTGCTACCTAATAACGAAAATAATCATTATATTATGATTGCGGAGGTCTTTGTTATTTTTTTCGATTTCAATCATCAAAAAGACATGGTCGTCATTAAGACATGTCAATTTCGTTCCACTATTTCCTCAAATATTGAACTATTAAGGGTTGTAAACTAAAAAAAAGATAGTTAACCTGCTGTTAGGTTTTTTTCACTGCAATCGATTTACTGACAGCCATCCTTAAACATACCATTACTGATGACTATTACCCGTATTGTATTAAGACTCAATTTCCTATATCACAACGACATTAAAAAATTACAAGAACGAAATTTTACAAATTTATTATTGCGGTTGTTTCGTTACTAATAAGTAGTGTATGGTATGGATAACTTTCGTTTACAAACTGCATTTTTAACTTTGTAGTTCGTATTGAAGTAGATTCTAATAATCATGTCGTTACTTTGATTAGCTGACGACTCGACAGTTCGAACAGAAGGTGGTTAAAAAAATATATTATTTATGTTGTACACAAACATACCTTAAGAGTTAAATTATAGGAATAATTTTTATATCTAGGGTTTGGAAATTCCTTAAGTCATTGGGAATTGGAATAGCAAACTCGAACCTACCATCAAATATCGATTCCAATTTGTTAAATCAGCATTTCTCTTCTTCTCTCTGCACTGATGAGCAAGTTAAGCAAACAACGTTAAAAAATCTTTCAGCTAAACCAACTCCTGATATATCCTGTTTTCATTTTAGTCAATTGAACAAATGCGATGTCAGGAGGGCAATTTTATGTATCCACTCGAACGCCGTCGGTGCTGATTGCATTGGTCGTAAAATGATAATTCCCATCCTAGATATCATTTGTCACGTCATTACTTCTATCTTTAACAAATCTATTAATACTTCATTCTTTCCTTCCCATTGGAAAAAAGCCAACATAATTCCTTTCCTGAAAAAGAAAACCCGTTCTTGTTTGTCTGATTATCGCCCTATTTCTTTACTTCCGTTTCTGTCCAAGGTTCTAGAAAGATTAATATCTAGCCAACTTAGTCCATATCTCTTAAAAACAATCTCTTACAATCCGGCTGTCGTCCTGGGTATAATACTACCACTGCCTTACTGAAAATCACCGACGACATTCGTCATGGAATGGAAAATCAAAAACTAACAGTACTTACGTTGCTTGATTTTAGTAAATACGATCACATCACTGAATTTCGCAAAAAACTCAAATGGATGCCAATCCATCTTCGCGGGAATACTCTCATTATTTCTATTCTATACAAGATATTGTTCAACCCTGTAACACCTTCCTACCTAAAACAATGAATTCGAATTTATTTCCGATTGCCACAGTCGTACTCTTCGCTCTTCAATAAACTTTTCCCTTCGCGTCATCATACATTCCTCTTCATTTTTCCAAAACTCCCTTTCGGTCACGGCGGTTCGCTTATGGAACTCTTTACTGAACCGTATTCGTATCGCCAAATCCCTATTTTCATTCAAAAGACACTTAAGTAACTACTATCGTATAGTTTAAATTATAAATTCTGTCTAATTGTGCTATTGATTGCATCTTTCAAGTGTTGTAGTTTTTAATTATTTAGTGCACCACTATCTTATCTTTGCTTTTAGTTCACGTCTTCCTTTCCAATGGGTTGTCTGGAAGAAATTGCATTTTGAGCAATAAAACCGCCCATTGTACATATATGTATATATAGGGTGGCGCAAAGATAACCTTATAAAAAGTACCTTATAACACAGGTAATAAGGTACTTTTTATAGGGTTATTTTTGCGCCACCCTATATATAATGTATTCCATATCTTGTAATTTGTGTACAATAAAGGATAAATAAATAAAATATATATCTTCATCAACGGATCGTTCACTGCTGGACGTAGGCTTCCCCCATGATCTCCACATTGATCAGTCCCGCGCTGCCCGCATCTACCAGATCGTCGGTCACAGCATGGCCTCCGGTACCGCCGGCACCAGGGGCCGTCGTCTTTAGGCAGTATTATTTAAATTGTGATACAAGAATGGTGATATCATCGTTCCCACTATTGGGCGTTATAACTCAAGAAAAGAGTAAGGACCATTTATCTACAACGGTTAAGTACGAGTTGACGGATATGGTATATTTTTGAAAGATGTTTTTTATGAAATATGTCGGTTCTTATCATTGGAAATTAAGTTTAGTGGGATTCGAACCCTCATCTCACTTAATCGTACAATCTTATTACGAACTCAGCTACCAATTTCTTAAAAATATAATATAAAAATTTTAATTTAATTTTTAATTAACAGTATAAGAACATCCACTCTAATACGAAGACAGAAATTCAACCGCAATCCTATTAGACCAGGTCATGCTTGCTTAAGGCGACTATAAATCTCAGGTTCACTTAATTAAGGTTCAGTTGCTCTGAGATGGATACTAGCCGAGGGTGCGAGGGGTCCACTTTACGAGCGAAGAACTTCGTTACGATATTTGTCGACCTCTTCAAACATTGACGAATATACAATTATTTGCCAAATGTTATATTTGGCGACGGCTAACTTCATTTTGCGTGCTCTCTTTGTATTGTAACAATGCTTTTTATTTCATCAACGTCATCATCAGCCAATGCACGTCCACTGTTGGACATAGGTCTCCCCCACAGATTCTCACATCGATCGGCTAGGGATTCATAAGAAAGGATTTGGGCTTTTTCTCACCACGCTGGCTCAATGCGGCTTGATGGGAGCCAGAGCCTTGTTTGTTGATTAGCACGGTGCACCACGAGCGTGTGAGGGTTGGCTTGGATCCCGTGAGGTCCTGTGTGGGAACCCTTACACTCCGCCTTTTTTGAATGATACATATACTATAAATAAATGTTTATAAATTGGTAATATTTATTGCTTCTAAATATTTAAGGGTAAATTGAAGATTTTTCTACTAGCAACACTTCTCTAATATAATTCTTCCTGTCAAGATAAGCACGTGATGTTCTTCCATATCCTTCTATAGTATTTTTTAGATAATATTAAAGAACGAGATAGAAACGGTCAACTTAATCCGGAAGTGTATTTCTGTAACTACTTGTGAGTGTTAATCATTATCATCACCATTTTAATCACTCTACACTTAATGATGATAACGATGTGTTTATGCGCTGATATTTTCGTTGTCATTAATCGCCGTGAAGATCTTTGGGGAGGGAGAGGGTATGTCTAGCAGTGGATTACCTTTTTTATTATTTATTTAATAAGACGAGTGAGACGTTCACCTGAATGTGTGTGATACGCCTGTCTATAACAATGCGGCGCTAGTTATAACGATATATACAGCATCACATTGTGCTCGTTGCCGTGAGACATGCGATGTTAAGTCTGTACCCCAGTGATTACACCAGCTCTAGCGTCCTTCAAACTGAAACATAGTAATGTTTGCACACTAATATTTGTCGGCAGAAATAGGGATTGCGGTGGTACCTAGACGGTCTCCGGCAGCAGAGACCTATCAGTAGACTGATGATATGTGTGGACGTATAGGCTGTCGACATATTGCAAAGGCGTTAATACAAATGGCAATTCATTTGTCAAGTTGTCTACAGTTAATTGAGCGATGTTTCCTTAAGAAATTTTTTTTTAAGTTTTGTTGAAGAACCACACTTATTTAATACTCGGTACAATATTTGTGAGGTTTTTTTTTTATAACACTTTCATTAAAAGATAAGGTAAAAAAAAATTGGATAGGTTATATGATTGGGCTATGGTGTGAAATAATCCTTTAATTCTGTTTTAGGTATGGTTTGAATGGTCCTGATTATTTATAAAGGCAGTCCAGTCTATCTTGAAGAAAAATTTTTTTTTATATATCTCCTAGGTCAGCGCTTAACCACGATCCCAACTGATGTTAAGTGGTGATGTGATCTGTGAGGATTAGAAGTCTTGATGTGAAGTCCACCTACAGAACGCAGGGTCGCATCAATCAGCAGTCGGAAGGGAATGGATGCGAAAAACTGTGGGCCGCATTTGGTGGAATATATTGAGAAAAAATCGGAAGTGGAACAATAAAGGCTCTTGATGATTTGATTTCTCCATCGTAAATCTTTTTTAGAAATGGTAGTGCTGATCTGTATGAAAACCGCCAGTGGTTTCTTAAGTCGTGAGCGAATATTATTCACCAGAGGAGGCAGGTTTATTGCATTTACAAATTGCTTACTATTACTTTTTAAAGGGCGGCAACGATAAGATTTTAATGCCTAAATCAATTATTAATTAAATAAACTATTAATTAGTTAACATTGGTGTCAAAAAAGGCCGGCTCAGGTATCCTTGGAAGGATGCCGTAGAATACGACTTACGCGAGTTCCAACAGTGGACTAGCAAGGAGCAGTACGTGATAGACAACGCTGGCGTTCTCTTGTGTCGGAGGCCTATACACTCACTTGGGGTGCTCCAGAGGAGTGAGTAATTAACCTTAACATATTTGATTCCTTAATTTTTGTAACGGGTCGTACGAGTTTTTGTTTACTTTCTTTGCTCATCGTTGAGACAAAAAACTGAACAATAATAACTCCTACGAAGTGATGTTGAAAAATTGTCCGCTGAACGAAAAAACAGTAACTTTATTGTTTACTTCTTAAACAATTGTATTTTTTTTTACTTTATTTAATTTATGTTAGGGTACCGGTTTTTTTTTAACTTTAATTCATAACGGTTACTTAGATAAATAAGTAATATCAAGGTTTTTAATCGAATAGAATGGTGCTTGAGCATGATCCCGCCTGGTGTTAAGTGTATTGGTGTCTGGTGGTAAAATACCCTAGCCTAACTTATTAACAACTTACTCTGTTCTTAAAGACAACCTTGTCGTTTTATATGAGAACAAAGAGGTCGGTAAGTTATTCCATTCCTTTACTATTTATCAATAATGAGGAGTTACCTCTTTGTTTGCGAACTGAGGATGTTTATTCCATAAGGATGGTGACTTGCCTAATCATCCAATGATGAAAAAGGGATCGTGTTATTATAATTTTATTGTTTACCCTCTAAACTTTTTTTTTATAAAGTTCTTATAACATTTGTGCGGGGGGGTGCGTGCGTGTGCGTGTGCGTGTGCGTTTGCGTGAGCATGAGCGTGTGCGTGTGCGTGTGCGTGATCGTGAGTGTGTGCCGACGTGAGCGTACGTGCCTGCATGAGCGTGCGTGGGTGAGGATGCGTGCGTGAGGGTGTGTGTGCGTGAACGTGTGCGCGCATGAGCGTGCGTGCGTGTGTGTGCGTATGCGTGCGTGTGCGTTTGCGTGAGCGGGAGCGTGCGCGCGTGCGCGTGACCGTGTGCGTGTGCGTATGCGTATGCGTATGCGTGTGCGTGTGCTTGTGCGTGTGCGTGTGTGCAGGTGCGTGAGTGCGTGTGTGTGTACGTGCGTACATGCGTGCGTGTGTGCGTGAGCGTGCACGCATGTACATATGCACGGGCGTGTGCGTGTGCGGGTGCCTGCGCGTGTGCGTGTGTGTGTATGTGGGTATAATAAGACAACATACATACTTACTATAATACAACAAAGCTGTAAAAGTAAATTTACTATCATTAATTTCCAGTTCAATTGTCGTCAAAAATAACATGACACGTTGCTTCTATCTACGCTGTACTGTAACAGACCGGTCGGAGGTTCAAGTTTAACTGGCCGCTGATAAGCACGACAGATGTGCACCCTACCGTCTTTGAAGCAGCTGGCGTGTCTTAAGACGGTCACCGTCATAAAGCCCGACTTAATAATGTGTGAAGTGAATAACTAAGGGCAAATATAAGGGGTGAAACACTGTTTGAATTATGTAAAAAAAAAAACGTTTTGACGTACTTACGTTTACAGAAATACCTTAAAAAACCTCTAATAATAGTTTTGTTTCTTTTAGCGGTAAGTTCAAAGTAATCCCTTCTTGATCTGTCTCTGTTGCTGGAGACCGTATAGGTAGCTACCACCGCAACTCCTATTTCTGCGGTCAAACAGTACTGCACAAACATTACTTTCTTCCGGTTTAAAGGGCGCTGTAACTAGAGAAATTACTGAGGGTAACGAGATTTAATATTCTACGACTCAAGTCGACGAGTACAATGTGGTGCTGTGTATACCATCTTAACTAGCGCCGCGTTGTTATTGCCGTATTATTTACCATCAAAAAAGACAATACAGCAATCGCTTTGTACCTATCTTAATAATGATCTACAATAGATCAATCAACAAAATTGATCTCTTCTTATCGTTATAAAGTTAGTTAATATGGAAATGTAACAGCCTGTTAACCATCCGTGTGTACATTTTGAGTTAGTAAGATGTTCTGCAATGAATAGTTTATCTTCCATCCGATCTTCTAAGACTATCCTCTTATTAAAAGATACGACCTCTAAGGATAATCACTTAGACATTGTTAGCTACTGGTTTGTATGTGTAGGAGAATAGCCCATCGATTAAAGGCGGTGTCTCTGGTTTTAACAGATTTCTTATAAAATACGTGCTATATTTCTTCTCAGTCTTTGCAGCTCTGACAGACTGGTCGTGGTCACCAGGTAGTTGCAGTGATCCGATTCACTAGGCGCCTCTACTCCTCTCTAATTGCTGCGTTTTTCGTGCATACGTGCAAAGGGACGTATACTACCGCTTTGTTCTAATCAGTCCACCTCAGGGGTTCTCTGTCTCGTGCTGTTCTTTTTTCCACCTTTCCCCGCAATACTAATTGCTGTACTATCTGTACCCGCCCGCTTTGTTGGCTGTAACACCCCTGCAATTCCCTTCGGAAGAGTTTTCTAGAATCCATATTTAGCTGACCTCTAAATGGCAGAAGCATTCTGTGTAATAGGATTGGAAATCCCGTGATCAGTCAATGAATCTCTGGATGTCTACTATATATAGATATAGAGAAAAAAAAATTATATTATCAAGATTTACTTCATCATTGAAGAAGTCCCAATATGTATATAGACCAACCTTAAGCTTAGTAATTCATTAAGATAAGTAAATCGTTTGTTAAACCAGTAAAAAAAAAATCATTTCTTAATTATATATTCTGGACAGATGCTTTATTAAAAAAAATTACATTCTTCGAATATATCTCGCCCATTAACAATATTAGTAATTACTTGCCAAAGTTCATCAGTGATAAGTGATAGGTCACATGACTTGTAGGAGAAAGACCTTAGTGACAGCAGCGTACCGGTAGATTTCCCAAATTGGACTGACGATCAAGTAAAGGTCGCGGCAATTTGCTGGATGCAGGCATAATCTGTAGTATTCTCGTTCACCTGATGGTAAATGATTCTCCCGCCGATAACAACGTGGCGTTAGTGTAACGTCTCATTGTTCTCGTCCCCTTGAGACATAGGATGTCGAATCTCGTTACCCCAGAAATTTCATTAGCCAAAGCGCCTTTCAAACTGAGACACAGTAATATTTGCACACTACTGTTTGGCGGTACTAGGTACTGCGGTGGTACCTACCTGAACGGTCTTTGGCAAAAGAGTCTATACTGTTTTCTGCCTGATAGTAATAATGAAACCTTTTCTATGTAAATCATTTAAGAATTTTAGTTATTTGTAATAATTAGGGAAAAGGATTAAACATGATTGTGTGATGATTGTATTGTTGTATTGTCTAATTACTGATTTTTTTTTAACCAATTCAGCGACATGACGGGCGGGACATTCCTCTGATGGTAAGTGATACGCCCGCTCGTAAAAATGGATTAGGATGGATACACTGCACCATATTGCGAGACAAGATAATACTTATATTGATACTTACTAATACTTTATTAATATTTGTTCTTAATTAGTATTTTACTGGTGTTAGGTCTCAGTTGCAAGAGACCGTCTTTGTATGTACCATCGCAGCGCTTATCGCTGTCGATAAACGATAGTGTGCGAACATTATGTTCCGGTTTGAAAGGCGTTGTAGCTAATATAATTGCAGAGGCAATAAGACTCAACATCTCATGTCTCGATCGACGAGCGCTATATGGTGCATTATATCCTAACGAGCGCCACGTTTTTATGGGCGGGCGTATGACGTACCATTAGTTGAACGTCGCGCTCGTTTCGTCGCATAATTGAATAAAAAAAATTTGTTATACCACAAGAAAGAGGTTGGCGAAAGATCTTAAAAACAATATTTCACACGGCTTTTATACTTTAACAAAAGCAAATATTTAAAAGACAACACACTTCATTACACTCATATTATACCGTTGAAAACTAATCCATTGTTCACAATTATTTACCTAGTAAATATACAATATTAACAAGTTATGTCTCTATACCAGCAATCAGCTGTTGATACAGGTGTGTATATATCCGAACTTTATCATTCATCCGAACTTTATACATCAGTACTGTAAATAAAACGTCCTATGTATTAGTCTATTATCGCTGTAGTTAAAACCTTAAGTCCACTGAAGTACAGCGTAATCATGATCTAACAAATTTAAAAAAAAGCACTTGAGATATTAACACGACAAAATTAGGTTTAAATTTTTTTTATCCAATTAAGCAATGAGTCGAGCTGGATGTTCACCATACATGATACGATAAAGTAGAGCGAAATACACTGCGCCACATTACGCTCTTCGCCATAGACATAAGATATTGAGGGTCGTTACCCCAATAATCAATTCCTACAGCGCCTTTCAAACAGGACTACAGTAATTTTTGCACAGTACTGTTTGGCTACGGAAATAGGCGCTGTGGTGATATACACAGCACCATATTGTGCTTGTCGCCTTGCGACATAAGATGTTAAGCCTCGTTACCCCGGTAATTACATTAACTACAGCACCCTCCAAACTATAATACACTAACGTTTGCACAGTACTGTTTGTCGGCAGCAATAGGCGCTGCCGTGGCCTGTGTGTACCTTGACTGTTTCCGGCAACAGAGATCTACGACCAGTAAAAATTTTTAGGCATCGAACATTCTAGAAACTAGACAGAAGTGGGGGGAACCTTTATTATCTTTTTCATATCAACAGCCTTAAATTGTCTTTAGTACGCATAACTTCCAGAAATGCTAGTGGTCTCTGTTGCCGGAGACGGTGTTGGTAGGTACCACAGCAGCGCCTATTTCTGCCGCCAAACAGTTATGTGCAAACATAGCTGTGTTCCGGTTTGAAAGGCGCTGTAGCTAATGTAATTACTGAGGTAAAGAGACTTAACATCTTTTGTGTGAAGGCGACAAGCACAATATGGTGCTGTGCTTATCATTCTAATTAGCACCACATTGTTATGGGCTGGCGAATACCATCTCGTGAATGTCTCGCTCGTCTTGTCGTTTCGTAGAATAAAAAAAAATGTACACTGCACCGTATTTAGGAGTTACGTAGTATGTAACTCCGGGACCTATATAGATGGTGACGTCATTTACGCCTCCGATCGCAGCCGTCAAAGCATGGTGGAGGAAGAAGGGAATCTATTCGCCGATCTATGAGACGTTAGTGGAAAAGGCAAGGGAGAACAGAAGTCGGCATTGCATTATCTTACTCTCCCGAAGAATAATTAGTAATGAGTCTGCTGCTATGGGTTGTGATATCTTGCTCTTCTCCCTCAGTGCAACATGTTAGAAAGATTTCTTGTCTAAGTGACAATCATCACCATCATCAGCCGATAGACATCCACTGCTGGACATAGGTCTCCTCCAAAGATTCCCACACGATCAGGTAGGGTATTCATACGGGGCGATTTGAGCCATTTCCCACCACGCGGGTTCAATGCGGGTTGGTGGGTGCCAGAGCTTCGTTTGTTGATTAGCAGGGTGCACCACGAGCAGGTGAGGTTGGCTTGGGTCCCGTGAGTTGTTGTGTGGGAACCTTTAGATCCCTCCCACCTAAGTGACAATACGACGCCGAATAGCAAGTTGAGCTCTATGTCCCCCTTGTCATAAAACCGAATGGTTTCATCGTCCCGTGTATTCTCACATTCTTCGGACACTTCATAAACCTAGAATACTCATCTGTACAACGCTTAATTTGCAGGGAGCTGTCGAAGGCAGCCATGAGCTGGAACAACCAAATAAAAGCTGCACAACGATACTCCGAATACGTAAGAAAAGCTGCAGTGCACGAAAAATGGTGACAGGAAGAAGAGCTTCAGTCTAGTCCCAAAGTTACCGATGTTACCGCTCTGGCAGAAGTGAAACGACAGAGAAGAGAGAAAAGAAAAAAAACAAATATTATCCCTTTCCGGACACGTCATGACCAGCACAAGCACAACGAAATTACTTAGCTAATTAAGACATCTCAAGTCCTTTTTTTTTGGTTTCGCGTGGGAAATCTTTGAAAGATACCCTGCTTTTGAAGGGAAGTTAGGGTTATGTGATATCTTTACTTGCTAAATCCCCCTTGTTGCTCTGTATCAATGCATTCGAAGAGGTTTCGGGATCTCTTATAGAACGCACCGGTGCCTCTCCACACTTTGTTTGAACACCTCTCTGAGGAGTAGCTTAACTCTTCTTGGCTGTCCCACACAGATCCGCTCGTTAAGCGATAAGAGCCCCCACTGTCAAGTCCTGCGAAACTTTTAGTCGCCTTTTACAGACAGGGCTTACTTTAGTCCTTTTCTTACTGGCCAGAGATTACAGTGCTGAAGATATCTTAAGTCCTAGTGCTGTGTAATTTACACAGCATCTACTGAACGTTGTGCTCATGTTATCGCTTCGTAGTAAGAATGGAAATAATATTCAATGACTTAGCATAAAAAGCTGTTTTTTTTTATATACCACAAGGGTGGCAAGCAAACACACGGTCTACCTGATGGTAAGCAGTTACCGTAACCTGTGGACGCCTTTAGTACAACAGACAAACACAGGGGCGTTGCCGACCTCATTATTACCTGTTATTTGTAATTAAGCATGAAATATTTTTTATAGAATCTCTTATATTTCAAAAAGTGATAAAACCAACAAAATTTTCACCTGATACTAAGTGCCAATAACAATGCACTGGCAGAAATGGCACTGCAATGGTATCAAGATGATCTGCCTTGGATCTGCTCTTGGGCTCTGCCACCAACTGTTATACGGCCGCGGAAGACAGAGAGAGCAGTGAACCGTAATACCGACATTTCTTTTCCCCCGCAGCTCCACCGCCGCCGCATCTGAGGTGCAGCATCGCTTAGCCGCGGTGGGTACCGACACCTAATGTAGAAACACTTCTCTCCCTTCGCGACTCCACCACGGCTGCGGCAGTGCAAGCCTACCCTGGTGGCAACCGGCACACAGCGGACGTGAGCTTACAGAGCTAACCTGAAGCGGCCACCTCGAACCGGCCCTACCTACACCTCGGCTGGGTAAGTGCCTCTTAGTTTCACCGTGGGTGAATAAGCCACGGCTTCTGAGCCTCACCGCCACGACAAGGCGGGAACCTGTTCGGAGGGTAGCGGTGGTAACTATCTAGACGGTCTTCGTCAACAGGTACCCACCACCAGTACGCAATTTTCACAAAGCATTCATAACAAAAGCGAAACATCTGAATGAGAAGTAATTGTTGCTAAATTGTTACCTATTATACAACGTTATTTGCTAAATTACAATGAGTCAATCAATGAAAAATTAATATAATTGTTTAAGTCACATAGTTACGTGCACATTGTTATAAACAAAATAAAATATATGTATTAAATGTTGATTTTGTCAATATTTGAACTGCTATAATTATTGGATTCATAGAACAGACGTCGCGCGTCAATTGTTCCATGTGATCAGTATAAAAAGGGCTGCCGGATCGAGCATCAGTATCAGTTCGGTTCCGGCTCTCAACAAAATGAGAGTAACCGCCTTCGTGATCCTGTGCTGCGCACTGCAGGTGAGTTTGTATTCCGCCTTAACTTGTTACATATATGTATCTAACTTGTTTTATTGTTGACTGCAAACAGAGATCTCATAGTATTTACGCTATCAGACATTTTGTTTATATCGTTTGTCTCAAAAGCTGTAGAGATTATCGTGTTACCTAAGGTCTATCACGTTACGGTTACCCATCTCTCTAAGCTTCCCAATGTTACACACATCAACGTTATAAAAACTTTATATATAATATCAGCAAGTTCTAGAAATGTCATATAACTGCAGCGTCCGTTTCTGACGCCAAATATTATGGCGTTCCGGTTTGAACGGTGCTGTAGCTAGTGTAATAACTGGGGTAACGAGACCTAAGATGTTATGCCTTAAGGCGACAAGCACAATAAAGCACAGTGTATATTATCCTAACATGCCGGCGTATCACTTGCCATCAAGTGAATGTCCTGTACGTCTCGTCGCTTTGTCGAATAAAAAAAAATATATAAGTTAAATCGAGCATATCCTTAATGTTTATAAATCATTATTGCAAGATTAATAATAATGAAATGTAAAGATAAAAATGTTGGAGATTCGCAAGATAATCTCGTCTGCTATTATATTTTTTTTCTTATTTCACGATTCAATGTGCAGCAACCACTTTTACCTAAAGATAAATGATACACATCCCTAAAGAATGTCGCGTTAGTTACGATGATATATATGTTAATCGTGCCGGCCGATGGGGAAGGAAAGTCTTGGAGTGGAGGCCGTGTTCAGAACACAAAACCGCATGACGTCCTCCCTCCAGATGGACCGGCAACATCCTCGGTGCGGTCGGAAGTGGGTGGATGCGAAAAACAGGATTGCATTTGGTAGAAAACTGGGGAAGCCCTATATCCATCAGTGGACTAACAAAGGTTGATGATGACGACTTGGAACCACAATCTTCGTTTGCTTAAGATATAAGGTGTTTAATCTCATTATACTCGTACAGGTTACACAAGCTTCAGTCCCGTTCAAAACCGAACACAAAAATATCTGCTCACAGTAAAGGTGTGCTTGAAGTGTAGGAACTGGTGCTGTGATGGTATTTACCTAGAAGGTCTCCGGCAACAGAAACCTACCATACTTTTAAGTTTTAATGAATATTTTGCAAGTAGTTACCAAAATAAAAATTTCTTTTTGACAGTATGCAGCTGCAGACATTGATGCAGCGTTAAATGAGGACATGAACCGCTTCTTAGCGGGGAAAAACAACTTCCAAGAAACAAGTGAAACAAAATCCGACGAAGTAATTAATAAAAATGGTACAGTAGTTGAACGATTAACCACAAAAAAGAAATTTGTCGGTAAATCGGGATTCAAACATAATAAGTCTGGTGAAAGGATAACAAAAACCTTCGTAATTGATTATGATGATAAGGGACAGGAAATCGTTTATGAAACTGATGTAGTCGAAACCACAGTACCAGGATCATCTGCGTCCAGTGCGAGTTCGAGTGCGTCGTCGAGCGCTTCTTCGCGGAGCAAACCCGCGGGATACGAAATTTATGAGTCAGGTGAATTTCAAGCACCGTACAGTGTTCAACAATCAACCAGAACATTAAATAAACCAGCATCAGCGTCTAGTGCTTCTTCCGCCGCAGCTTCATCTTCCGGCATCAGCAGTGGAAGATTGGCACTAAACGGTGGACAAGAATCCATGATCGTTATTAATCAAAATAGGGGTAGTTCAAGCTCCTCCGCCGCAAGCGCCGCTACAGCAAGTGGATCTTCGTCAAGTGGTCAAGAAGCCAACATTTTGAATGGAATAATATACGAATCTGAAGCTGCAGCTGCTTCCGCTGCAGCCGCCGCAGCCGCGGCCGCCTCTGCCGCCGGTAGCGGTGCCGGGCGCGATGCTTTCTACGGCCAGAATGGACAATTGTTCGGTTACAACAATGGCGGATCTGGATCATCATCATCAGGTGCTGCTGCCGCTGCAGGTTCTTCTTCCGGAGCTGGTTATTCTGGCTTTGGAGTAGGACAAAACGGACTCGGTCTCTATGGTTCTGGACTGAACGGCTTAGGAGGAGTTGGGAACGGTGCTGGATCATCTGATTCCGCTGCAGCTGCTGCTGCTGCTGCCGCTGCCGCCGCCGCTGGTAGCGGTGCTGGGCGCGGTGCTTTCTACGGCCAGAATGGACAATTGTTCGGTTACAACGATGGCGGATCTGGATCGTCGGCGTCTAGTGCTGCTTCTGCCGCAGCTTCTGCTTCCGGTGCCAGCAACGGAGGATTGGCACCATACGGTGGACAAGAATCCGTGATCGTTATTAATCAAGATGGGGATAGTGCAAGCTCCTCCGCTGCAAGTGCCGCAGCAGCTAGCGGATCTTCGTCAGGTAGTCAAGAAGCCAACATTTTGAATGGAATAATATACGAATCTGAAGCTGCAGCTGCTTCCGCCGCCGCCGCTGCCGCTGCCGCCTCAGGTAGTGCTGCTGGTGACTCTGGCTTTGGAGTAGGACAAAACGGACTCGGTCTCTACGGTTCTGGACTGAACGGCTTAGGTGGAATTGGGAACGGTGCTGGAGCATCTGATTCCGCTGCAGCCGCCGCAGCCGCCGCCGCCGCTGCCGCCGGTAGCGGTACCGGGCGCGGTGCTTTCTATGGCCAGAATGGACAATTGTTCGGTTACAACAATGGCGGTACTGGATCATCTGATTCCGCTGCAGCTGCTGCTGCTGCTGCCGCCGCCGCCGCCGCTGGTAGCGGTGCTGGGCGCGGTGCTTTTTACGGTCAGAATGGACAATTGTACGGTTACAACAATGGCGGTGCTGGATCATCTGATTCCGCTGCAGCTGCTGCTGCTGCTGCCGCCGCCGCCGCCGCTGGTAGCGGTGCTGGGCGCGGTGCTTTCTACGGCCAGAATGGACAATTGTTCGGTTACAACGATGGCAGATCTGGATCGTCGGCGTCTAGTGCTGCTTCTGCCGCAGCTTCTGCTTCCGGTGCCAGCAACGGAGGATTGGCACCATACGGTGGACAAGAATCCGTGATCGTTATTAATCAAGATAGGGATAGTGCAAGCTCCTCCGCCGCAAGTGCCGCAGCAGCTAGCGGATCTTCGTCAGGTAGTCAAGAAATCAACATCTTGAACGGATTGTTATACGAATCTGAAGCTGCAGCTGCTTCCGCCGCCGCCGCCGCCGCTGCCGCTGCCGCCTCAGGTAGTGCTGCTGGTGACTCTGGCTTTGGAGTAGGGCAAAACGGACTCGGTCTCTACGGTTCTGGACTGAACGGCTTAGGTGGAATTGGGAACGGTGCTGGAGCATCTGATTCCGCTGCAGCCGCCGCAGCCGCCGCCGCCGCTGCCGCCGGTAGCGGTACCGGGCGCGGTGCTTTCTACGGCCAGAATGGACAATTGTTCGGTTACAACAATGGCGGTACTGGATCATCTGATTCCGCTGCAGCTGCTGCTGCTGCTGCCGCCGCCACCGCCGCTGGTAGCGGTGCTGGGCGCGGTGCTTTTTACGGTCAGAATGGACAATTGTACGGTTACAACAATGGCGGTGCTGGATCATCTGATTCCGCTGCAGCTGCTGCTGCTGCTGCTGCCGCCGCCGCCGCCGCTGGTAGCGGTGCTGGGCGCGGTGCTTTCTACGGCCAGAATGGACAATTGTTCGGTTACAACGATGGCGGATCTGGATCGTCGGCGTCTAGTGCTGCTTCTGCAGCAGCTTCTGCTTCCGGTGCCAGCAACGGAGGATTGGCACCATACGGTGGACAAGAATCCGTGATCGTTATTAATCAAGATAGGGATAGTGCAAGCTCCTCCGCCGCAAGTGCCGCAGCAGCTAGCGGATCTTCGTCAGGTAGTCAAGAAATCAACATCTTGAACGGATTGTTATACGAATCTGAAGCTGCAGCTGCTTCCGCCGCCGCCGCCGCCGCTGCCGCTGCCGCCTCAGGTAGTGCTGCTGGTGACTCTGGCTTTGGAGTAGGGCAAAACGGACTCGGTCTCTACGGTTCTGGACTGAACGGCTTAGGTGGAATTGGGAACGGTGCTGGAGCATCTGATTCCGCTGCAGCCGCCGCAGCCGCCGCCGCCGCTGCCGCCGGTAGCGGTACCGGGCGCGGTGCTTTCTACGGCCAGAATGGACAATTGTTCGGTTACAACAATGGCGGTACTGGATCATCTGATTCCGCTGCAGCTGCTGCTGCTGCTGCCGCCGCCACCGCCGCTGGTAGCGGTGCTGGGCGCGGTGCTTTTTACGGTCAGAATGGACAATTGTACGGTTACAACAATGGCGGTGCTGGATCATCTGATTCCGCTGCAGCTGCTGCTGCTGCTGCTGCCGCCGCCGCTGCTGCTGGTAGCGGTGCTGGGCGCGGTGCTTTCTACGGCCAGAATGGACAATTGTTCGGTTACAACGATGGCGGATCTGGATCGTCGGCGTCTAGTGCTGCTTCTGCCGCAGCTTCTGCTTCCGGTGCCAGCAACGGAGGATTGGCACCATACGGTGGACAAGAATCCGCGATCGTTATTAATCAAGATGGGGATAGTGCAAGCTCCTCCGCTGCAAGTGCCGCAGCAGCTAGCGGATCTTCGTCAGGTAGTCAAGAAGCCAACATTTTGAATGGAATAATATACGAATCTGAAGCTGCAGCTGCTTCCGCCGCCGCCGCTGCCGCTGCCGCCTCAGGTAGTGCTGCTGGTGACTCTGGCTTTGGAGTAGGACAAAACAGACTCGGTCTCTACGGTTCTGGACTGAACGGCTTAGGTGGAATTGGGAACGGTGCTGGAGCATCTGATTCCGCTGCAGCCGCCGCAGCCGCCGCCGCCGCTGCCGCCGGTAGCGGTACCGGGCGCGGTGCTTTCTACGGCCAGAATGGACAATTGTTCGGTTACAACAATGGCGGTACTGGATCATCTGATTCCGCTGCAGCTGCTGCTGCTGCTGCCGCCGCCACCGCCGCTGGTAGCGGTGCTGGGCGCGGTGCTTTTTACGGTCAGAATGGACAATTGTACGGTTACAACAATGGCGGTGCTGGATCATCTGATTCCGCTGCAGCTGCTGCTGCTGCTGCCGCCGCCGCCGCCGCTGGTAGCGGTGCTGGGCGCGGTGCTTTCTACGGCCAGAATGGACAATTGTTCGGTTACAACGATGGCGGATCTGGATCGTCGGCGTCTAGTGCTGCTTCTGCCGCAGCTTCTGCTTCCGGTGCCAGCAACGGAGGATTGGCACCATACGGTGGACAAGAATCCGTGATCGTTATTAATCAAGATGGGGATAGTGCAAGCTCCTCCGCTGCAAGTGCCGCAGCAGCTAGCGGATCTTCGTCAGGTAGTCAAGAAGCCAACATTTTGAATGGAATAATATACGAATCTGAAGCTGCAGCTGCTTCCGCCGCCGCCGCTGCCGCTGCCGCCTCAGGTAGTGCTGCTGGTGACTCTGGCTTTGGAGTAGGACAAAACGGACTCGGTCTCTACGGTTCTGGACTGAACGGCTTAGGTGGAATTGGGAACGGTGCTGGAGCATCTGATTCCGCTGCAGCCGCCGCAGCCGCCGCCGCCGCTGCCGCCGGTAGCGGTACCGGGCGTGGTGCTTTCTATGGCCAGAATGGACAATTGTTCGGTTACAACAATGACGGTACTGGATCATCTGATTCCGCTGCAGCTGCTGCTGCTGCTGCCGCCGCCGCCGCCGCTGGTAGCGGTGCTGGGCGCGGTGCTTTTTACGGTCAGAATGGACAATTGTACGGTTACAACAATGGCGGTGCTGGATCATCTGATTCCGCTGCAGCTGCTGCTGCTGCTGCCGCCGCCGCCGCCGCTGGTAGCGGTGCTGGGCGCGGTGCTTTCTACGGCCAGAATGGACAATTGTTCGGTTACAACGATGGCGGATCTGGATCGTCGGCGTCTAGTGCTGCTTCTGCCGCAGCTTCTGCTTCCGGTGCCAGCAACGGAGGATTGGCACCATACGGTGGACAAGAATCCGTGATCGTTATTAATCAAGATGGGGATAGTGCAAGCTCTTCCGCCGCAAGCGCTGCAGCAGCTAGTGGATCTGCGTCAGGTAGTCAAGAAATCAACATCTTGAACGGATTGTTATACGAATCTGAAGCTGCAGCTGCTTCCGCCGCCGCCGCCGCCGCTGCCGCTGCCGCCTCAGGTAGTGCTGCTGGTGACTCTGGTTATGGAGTAGGACAAAACGGACTCGGTCTCTACGGTTCTGGACTGAACGGCTTAGGTGGAATTGGGAACGGTCCTGGAGCATCTGATTCCGCTGCAGCTGCCGCAGCCGCCGCTGCCGCAGCCGCCGCCGCCGCTGCCGCCGGTAGCGGTACCGGGCGCGGTGCTTTCTATGGCCAGAATGGACAATTGTTCGGTTACAACAATGGCGGTACTGGATCATCTGATTCCGCTGCAGCTGCTGCTGCCACCGCCACCGCCGCTGGTAGCGGTGCTGGGCGCGGTGCTTTTTACGGTCAGAATGGACAATTGTACGGTTACAACAATGGCGGTGCTGGATCATCTGATTCCGCTGCAGCTGCTGCTGCTGCTGCCGTCGCCGCCGCCGCTGGTAGCGGTGCTGGGCGCGGTGCTTTCTACGGCCAGAATGGACAATTGTTCGGTTACAACGATGGCGGATCTGGATCGTCGGCGTCTAGTGCTGCTTCTGCCGCAGCTTCTGCTTCCGGTGCCAGCAACGGAGGATTGGCACCATACGGTGGACAAGAATCCGTGATCGTTATTAATCAAGATGGGAATAGTGCAAGCTCCTCCGCTGCAAGTGCCGCAGCAGCTAGCGGATCTTCGTCAGGTAGTCAAGAAGCCAACATTTTGAATGGAATAATATACGAATCTGAAGCTGCAGCTGCTTCCGCCGCCGCCGCTGCCGCTGCCGCCTCAGGTAGTGCTGCTGGTGACTTTGGCTTTGGAGTAGGACAAAACGGACTCGGTCTCTACGGTTCTGGACTGAACGGCTTAGGTGGAATTGGGAACGGTGCTGGAGCATCTGATTCCGCTGCAGCCGCCGCAGCCGCCGCCGCCGCTGCCGCCGGTAGCGGTACCGGGCGCGGTGCTTTCTACGGCCAGAATGGACAATTGTTCGGTTACAACAATGGCGGTACTGGATCATCTGATTCCGCTGCAGCTGCTGCTGCTGCTGCCGCCGCCACCGCCGCTGGTAGCGGTGCTGGGCGCGGTGTTTTTTACGGTCAGAATGGACAATTGTACGGTTACAACAATGGCGGTGCTGGATCATCTGATTCCGCTGCAGCTGCTGCTGCTGCTGCTGCCGCCGCCGCCGCCGCTGGTAGCGGTGCTGGGCGCGGTGCTTTCTACGGCCAGAATGGACAATTGTTCGGTTACAACGATGGCGGATCTGGATCGTCGGCGTCTAGTGCTGCTTCTGCCGCAGCTTCTGCTTCCGGTGCCAGCAACGGAGGATTGGCACCATACGGTGGACAAGAATCCGTGATCGTTATTAATCAAGATGGGGATAGTGCAAGCTCCTCCGCTGCAAGTGCCGCAGCAGCTAGCGGATCTTCGTCAGGTAGTCAAGAAATCAACATCTTGAACGGATTGTTATACGAATCTGAAGCTGCAGCTGCTTCCGCCGCCGCCGCCGCCGCTGCCGCTGCCGCCTCAGGTAGTGCTGCTGGTGACTCTGGCTTTGGAGTAGGACAAAACGGACTCGGTCTCTACGGTTCTGGACTGAACGGCTTAGGTGGAATTGGGAACGGTGCTGGAGCATCTGATTCCGCTGCAGCCGCCGCAGCCGCCGCCGCCGCTGCCGCCGGTAGCGGTACCGGGCGCGGTGCTTTCTATGGCCAGAATGGACAATTGTACGGTTACAACAATGGCGGTGCTGGATCATCTGATTCCGCTGCAGCTGCTGCTGCTGCTGCTGCCGCCGCCGCCGCCGCTGGTAGCGGTGCTGGGCGCGGTGCTTTCTACGGCCAGAATGGACAATTGTTCGGTTACAACGATGGCGGATCTGGATCGTCGGCGTCTAGTGCTGCTTCTGCCGCAGCTTCTGCTTCCGGTGCCAGCAACGGAGGATTGGCACCATACGGTGGACAAGAATCCGTGATCGTTATTAATCAAGATGGGGATAGTGCAAGCTCTTCCGCCGCAAGCGCTGCAGCAGCTAGTGGATCTGCGTCAGGTAGTCAAGAAATCAACATCTTGAACGGATTGTTATACGAATCTGAAGCTGCAGCTGCTTCCGCCGCCGCCGCCGCCGCTGCCGCTGCCGCCTCAGGTAGTGCTGCTGGTGACTCTGGTTATGGAGTAGGACAAAACGGACTCGGTCTCTACGGTTCTGGACTGAACGGCTTAGGTGGAATTGGGAACGGTGCTGGAGCATCTGATTCCGCTGCAGCCGCCGCAGCCGCCGCCGCCGCTGCCGCCGGTAGCGGTACCGGGCGCGGTGCTTTCTACGGCCAGAATGGACAATTGTTCGGTTACAACAATGGCGGTACTGGATCATCTGATTCCGCTGCAGCTGCTGCTGCTGCTGCCGCCGCCACCGCCGCTGGTAGCGGTGCTGGGCGCGGTGCTTTTTACGGTCAGAATGGACAATTGTACGGTTACAACAATGGCGGTGCTGGATCATCTGATTCCGCTGCAGCTGCTGCTGCTGCTGCTGCCGCCGCCGCCGCCGCTGGTAGCGGTGCTGGGCGCGGTGCTTTCTACGGCCAGAATGGACAATTGTTCGGTTACAACGATGGCGGATCTGGATCGTCGGCGTCTAGTGCTGCTTCTGCCGCAGCTTCTGCTTCCGGTGCCAGCAACGGAGGATTGGCACCATACGGTGGACAAGAATCCGTGATCGTTATTAATCAAGATGGAGGTAGTTCGAGCTCTTCCGCCGCAAGCGCTGCAGCAGCTAGTGGATCTTCGTCAGGTAGTCAAGAAATCAACATCTTGAACGGATTGTTATACAAATCTGAAGCTGCAGCTGCTTCCGCCGCCGCCGCCGCCGCTGCCGCTGCCGCCTCAGGTAGTGCTGCTGGTGACTCTGGCTTTGGAGTAGGACAAAACGGACTCGGTCTCTACGGTTCTGGACTGAACGGCTTAGGTGGAATTGGGAACGGTGCTGGAGCATCTGATTCCGCTGCAGCCGCCGCAGCCGCCGCCGCCGCTGCCGCCGGTAGCGGTGCCGGGCGCGGTGCTTTCTACGGCCAGAATGGACAATTGTTCGCTTACAACGATGGCGGTGCTGGATCATCTGATTCCGCTGCAGCTGCTGCTGCTGCCGCCGCCGCCACCGCCGCTGGTAGCGGTGCTGGGCGCGGTGCTTTTTACGGTCAGAATGGACAATTGTACGGTTACAACAATGGCGGTGCTGGATCATCTGATTCCGCTGCAGCTGCTGCTGCTGCTGCCGCTGCCGCCGCCGCTGGTAGCGGTGCTGGGCGCGGTGCTTTCTACGGCCAGAATGGACAATTGTTCGGTTACAACGATGGCGGATCTGGATCATCGGCGTCTAGTGCTGCTTCTGCCGCAGCTTCTGCTTCCGGTGCCAGCAACGGAGGATTGGCACCATACGGTGGACAAGAATCCGTGATCGTTACTAATCAAGATGGAGGTAGTTCGAGCTCTTCCGCCGCAAGCGCTGCAGCAGCTAGTGGATCTTCGTCAGGTAGTCAAGAAATCAACATCTTGAACGGATTGTTATACGAATCTGAAGCTGCAGCTGCTTCCGCCGCCGCCGCCGCCGCCGCTGCCGCTGCCGCCTCAGGTAGTGCTGCTGGTGACTCTGGCTTTGGAGTAGGACAAAACGGACTCGGTCTCTACGGTTCTGGACTGAACGGCTTAGGTGGAATTGGGAACGGTGCTGGAGCATCTGATACCGCTGCAGCCGCCGCAGCCGCCGCCGCCGCTGCCGCCGGTAGCGGTACCGGGCGCGGTGCTTTCTACGGCCAGAATGGACAATTGTTCGGTTACAACAATGACGGTACTGGATCATCTGATTCCGCTGCAGCTGCTGCTGCTGCTGCCGCCGCCGCCGCCGCTGGTAGCGGTGCTGGGCGCGGTGCTTTCTACGGCCAGAATGGACAATTGTTCGGTTATAACGATGGCGGATCTGGATCGTCGGCGTCTAGTGCTGCTTCTGCCGCAGCTTCTGCTTCCGGTGCCAGCAACGGAGGATTGGCACCATACGGTGGACAAGAATCCGTGATCGTTATTAATCAAGATGGAGGTAGTTCGAGCTCTTCCGCCGCAAGCGCTGCAGCAGCTAGTGGATCTTCGTCAGGTAGTCAAGAAATCAACATCTTGAACGGATTGTTATACAAATCTGAAGCTGCAGCTGCTTCCGCCGCCGCCGCCGCCGCTGCCGCTGCCGCCTCAGGTAGTGCTGCTGGTGACTCTGGCTTTGGAGTAGGACAAAACGGACTCGGTCTCTACGGTTCTGGACTGAACGGCTTAGGTGGAATTGGGAACGGTGCTGGAGCATCTGATTCCGCTGCAGCCGCCGCAGCCGCCGCCGCCGCTGCCGCCGGTAGCGGTGCCGGGCGCGGTGCTTTCTACGGCCAGAATGGACAATTGTTCGCTTACAACGATGGCGGTGCTGGATCATCTGATTCCGCTGCAGCTGCTGCTGCTGCCGCCGCCGCCACCGCCGCTGGTAGCGGTGCTGGGCGCGGTGCTTTTTACGGTCAGAATGGACAATTGTACGGTTACAACAATGGCGGTGCTGGATCATCTGATTCCGCTGCAGCTGCTGCTGCTGCTGCCGCTGCCGCCGCCGCTGGTAGCGGTGCTGGGCGCGGTGCTTTCTACGGCCAGAATGGACAATTGTTCGGTTACAACGATGGCGGATCTGGATCATCGGCGTCTAGTGCTGCTTCTGCCGCAGCTTCTGCTTCCGGTGCCAGCAACGGAGGATTGGCACCATACGGTGGACAAGAATCCGTGATCGTTACTAATCAAGATGGAGGTAGTTCGAGCTCTTCCGCCGCAAGCGCTGCAGCAGCTAGTGGATCTTCGTCAGGTAGTCAAGAAATCAACATCTTGAACGGATTGTTATACGAATCTGAAGCTGCAGCTGCTTCCGCCGCCGCCGCCGCCGCCGCTGCCGCTGCCGCCTCAGGTAGTGCTGCTGGTGACTCTGGCTTTGGAGTAGGACAAAACGGACTCGGTCTCTACGGTTCTGGACTGAACGGCTTAGGTGGAATTGGGAACGGTGCTGGAGCATCTGATACCGCTGCAGCCGCCGCAGCCGCCGCCGCCGCTGCCGCCGGTAGCGGTACCGGGCGCGGTGCTTTCTACGGCCAGAATGGACAATTGTTCGGTTACAACAATGACGGTACTGGATCATCTGATTCCGCTGCAGCTGCTGCTGCTGCTGCCGCCGCCGCCGCCGCTGGTAGCGGTGCTGGGCGCGGTGCTTTCTACGGCCAGAATGGACAATTGTTCGGTTACAACGATGGCGGATCTGGATCGTCGGCGTCTAGTGCTGCTTCTGCAGCAGCTTCTGCTTCCGGTGCCAGCAACGGAGGATTGGCACCATACGGTGGACAAGAATCCGTGATCGTTATTAATCAAGATGGGGATAGTGCAAGCTCCTCCGCCGCAAGTGCCGCAGCAGCTAGCGGATCTTCGTCAGGTAGTCAAGAAATCAACATCTTGAACGGATTGTTATACGAATCTGAAGCTGCAGCTGCTTCCGCCGCCGCCGCTGCCGCTGCCGCCTCAGGTAGTGCTGCTGGTGACTCTGGCTTTGGAGTAGGACAAAACGGACTCGGTCTCTACGGTTCTGGACTGAACGGCTTAGGTGGAATTGGGAACGGTGCTGGAGCATCTGATTCCGCTGCAGCCGCCGCAGCCGCCGCCGCCGCCGCCGCCGCTGCCGCCGGTAGCGGTACCGGGCGCGGTGCTTTCTACGGCCAGAATGGACAATTGTTCGGTTACAACAATGGCGGTACTGGATCATCTGATTCCGCTGCAGCTGCTGCTGCTGCTGCCGCCGCCACCACCGCTGGTAGCGGTGCTGGGCGCGGTGCTTTTTACGGTCAGAATGGACAATTGTACGGTTACAACAATGGCGGTGCTGGATCATCTGATTCCGCTGCAGCTGCTGCTGCTGCCGCCGCCGCCGCCGCTGGTAGCGGTGCTGGGCGCGGTGCTTTCTACGGCCAGAATGGACAATTGTTCGGTTACAACGATGGCGGATCTGGATCGTCGGCGTCTAGTGCTGCTTCTGCCGCAGCTTCTGCTTCCGGTGCCAGCAACGGAGGATTGGCACCATACGGTGGACAAGAATCCGTGATCGTTATTAATCAAGATGGGGATAGTGCAAGCTCCTCCGCTGCAAGTGCCGCAGCAGCTAGCGGATCTTCGTCAGGTAGTCAAGAAATCAACATCTTGAACGGATTGTTATACGAATCTGAAGCTGCAGCTGCTTCCGCCGCCGCCGCCGCCGCTGCCGCTGCCGCCTCAGGTAGTGCTGCTGGTGACTCTGGCTTTGGAGTAGGACAAAACGGACTCGGTCTCTATGGTTCTGGACTGAACGGCTTAGGTGGAATTGGGAACGGTGCTGGAGCATCTGATTCCGCTGCAGCCGCCGCAGCCGCCGCCGCCGCTGCCGCCGGTAGCGGTGCCGGGCGCGGTGCTTTCTACGGCCAGAATGGACAATTGTTCGGTTACAACGATGGCGGTGCTGGATCATCTGATTCCGCTGCAGCTGCTGCTGCTGCCGCTGCCGCCGCCGCCACCGCCGCTGGTAGCGGTGCTGGGCGCGGTGCTTTTTACGGTCAGAATGGACAATTGTACGGTTACAACAATGGCGGTGCTGGATCATCTGATTCCGCTGCAGCTGCTGCTGCTGCTGCCGCTGCCGCCGCCGCTGGTAGCGGTGCTGGGCGCGGTGCTTTCTACGGCCAGAATGGACAATTGTTCGGTTACAACGATGGCGGATCTGGATCATCGGCGTCTAGTGCTGCTTCTGCCGCAGCTTCTGCTTCCGGTGCCAGCAACGGAGGATTGGCACCATACGGTGGACAAGAATCCGTGATCGTTATTAATCAAGATAGGGATAGTGCAAGCTCTTCCGCCGCAAGCGCTGCAGCAGCTAGTGGATCTTCGTCAGGTAGTCAAGAAATCAACATCTTGAACGGATTGTTATATGAATCTGAAGCTGCAGCTGCTTCCGCCGCCGCCGCTGCCGCTGCCGCCTCAGGTAGTGCTGCTGGTGACTCTGGCTTTGGAGTAGGACAAAACGGACTCGGTCTCTACGGTTCTGGACTGAACGGCTTAGGTGGAATTGGGAACGGTGCTGGAGCATCTGATTCCGCTGCAGCCGCCGCAGCCGCCGCCGCCGCTGCCGCCGGTAGCGGTGCCGGGCGCGGTGCTTTCTACGGCCAGAATGGACAATTGTTCGCTTACAACGATGGCGGTACTGGATCATCTGATTCCGCTGCAGCTGCTGCTGCTGCCGCCGCCGCCACCGCCGCTGGTAGCGGTGCTGGGCGCGGTGCTTTTTACGGTCAGAATGGACAATTGTACGGTTACAACAATGGCGGTGCTGGATCATCTGATTCCGCTGCAGCTGCTGCTGCTGCTGCTGCCGCCGCCGCCGCCGCTGGTAGCGGTGCTGGGCGCGGTACTTTCTACGGCCAGAATGGACAATTGTTCGGTTACAACGATGGCGGATCTGGATCATCGGCGTCTAGTGCTGCTTCTGCCGCAGCTTCTGCTTCCGGTGCCAGCAACGGAGGATTGGCACCATACGGTGGACAAGAATCCGTGATCGTTATTAATCAAGATGGGGATAGTGCAAGCTCCTCCGCTGCAAGTGCCGCAGCAGCTAGCGGATCTTCGTCAGGTAGTCAAGAAGCCAACATTTTGAATGGAATAATATACGAATCTGAAGCTGCAGCTGCTTCCGCCGCCGCCGCTGCCGCTGCCGCCTCAGGTAGTGCTGCTGGTGACTCTGGCTTTGGAGTAGGACAAAACGGACTCGGTCTCTACGGTTCTGGACTGAACGGCTTAGGTGGAATTGGGAACGGTGCTGGAGCATCTGATTCCGCTGCAGCCGCCGCAGCCGCCGCCGCCGCTGCCGCCGGTAGCGGTACCGGGCGCGGTGCTTTCTACGGCCAGAATGGACAATTGTTCGGTTACAACAATGGCGGTACTGGATCATCTGATTCCGCTGCAGCTGCTGCTGCTGCTGCCGCCGCCACCGCCGCTGGTAGCGGTGCTGGGCGCGGTGCTTTTTACGGTCAGAATGGACAATTGTACGGTTACAACAATGGCGGTGCTGGATCATCTGATTCCGCTGCAGCTGCTGCTGCTGCTGCTGCCGCCGCCGCCGCCGCTGGTAGCGGTGCTGGGCGCGGTGCTTTCTACGGCCAGAATGGACAATTGTTCGGTTACAACGATGGCGGATCTGGATCGTCGGCGTCTAGTGCTGCTTCTGCCGCAGCTTCTGCTTCCGGTGCCAGCAACGGAGGATTGGCACCATACGGTGGACAAGAATCCGTGATCGTTATTAATCAAGATGGGGATAGTGCAAGCTCCTCCGCCGCAAGTGCCGCAGCAGCTAGCGGATCTTCGTCAGGTAGTCAAGAAATCAACATCAAGAACGGATTGTTATACGAATCTGAAGCTGCAGCTGCTTCCGCCGCCGCCGCCGCCGCTGCCGCTGCGGCCTCAAGTAGTGCTTCTGGTGACTCTGGCTTTGGAGTAGGACAAAACGGACTCGGTCTCTACGGTTCTGGACTGAACGGCTTAGGTGGAATTGGGAACGGTGCTGGAGCATCTGATTCCGCTGCAGCCGCCGCAGCCGCCGCCGCCGCTGCCGCCGGTAGCGGTACCGGGCGCGGTGCTTTCTACGGCCAGAATGGACAATTGTTCGGTTACAACAATGGCGGTACTGGATCATCTGATTCCGCTGCAGCTGCTGCTGCTGCTGCCGCCGCCACCGCCGCTGGTAGCGGTGCTGGGCGCGGTGCTTTTTACGGTCAGAATGGACAATTGTACGGTTACAACAATGGCGGTGCTGGATCATCTGATTCCGCTGCAGCTGCTGCTGCTGCTGCTGCCGCTGCCGCCGCCGCTGGTAGCGGTGCTGGGCGCGGTGCTTTCTACGGCCAGAATGGACAATTGTTCGGTTACAACGATGGCGGATCTGGATCATCGGCGTCTAGTGCTGCTTCTGCCGCAGTTTCTGCTTCCGGTGCCAGCAACGGAGGATTGGCACCATACGGTGGACAAGAGTCCGTGATCGTTATTAATCAAGATGGAGGTAGTTCGAGCTCTTCCGCCGCAAGCGCTGCAGCAGCTAGTGGATCTTCGTCAGGTAGTCAAGAAATCAACATCTTGAACGGATTGTTATACGAATCTGAAGCTGCAGCTGCTTCCGCCGCCGCCGCCGCCGCTGCCGCTGCCGCCTCAGGTAGTGCTGCTGGTGACTCTGGCTTTGGAGTAGGACAAAACGGACTCGGTCTCTACGGTTCTGGACTGAACGGCTTAGGTGGAATTGGGAACGGTGCTGGAGCATCTGATTCCGCTGCAGCCGCCGCAGCCGCCGCCGCCGCTGCCGCCGGTAGCGGTGCCGGGCGCGGTGCTTTCTACGGCCAGAATGGACAATTGTTCGCTTACAACGATGGCGGTGCTGGATCATCTGATTCCGCTGCAGCTGCTGCTGCTGCCGCCGCCGCCACCGCCGCTGGTAGCGGTGCTGGGCGCGGTGCTTTTTACGGTCAGAATGGACAATTGTACGGTTACAACAATGGCGGTGCTGGATCATCTGATTCCGCTGCAGCTGCTGCTGCTGCTGCTGCCGCTGCCGCCGCCGCTGGTAGCGGTGCTGGGCGCGGTGCTTTCTACGGCCAGAATGGACAATTGTTCGGTTACAACGATGGCGGATCTGGATCATCGGCGTCTAGTGCTGCTTCTGCCGCAGTTTCTGCTTCCGGTGCCAGCAACGGAGGATTGGCACCATACGGTGGACAAGAATCCGTGATCGTTATTAATCAAGATGGGGATAGTGCAAGCTCTTCCGCCGCAAGCGCTGCAGCAGCTAGTGGATCTTCGTCAGGTAGTCAAGAAATCAACATCTTGAACGGATTGTTATACGAATCTGAAGCTGCAGCTGCTTCCGCCGCCGCCGCCGCCGCTGCCGCCTCAGGTAGTGCTGCTGGTGACTCTGGCTTTGGAGTAGGACAAAACGGACTCGGTCTCTACGGTTCTGGACTGAACGGCTTAGGTGGTATTGGGAACGGTCCTGGAGCATCTGATTCCGCTGCAGCTGCCGCAGCCGCCGCTGCCGCAGCCGCCGCCGCCGCTGCCGCCGGTAGCGGTACCGGGCGCGGTGCTTTCTACGGCCAGAATGGACAATTGTTCGGTTACAACAATGGCGGTACTGGATCATCTGATTCCGCTGCAGCTGCTGCTGCCACCGCCACCGCCGCTGGTAGCGGTGCTGGGCGCGGTGCTTTTTACGGTCAGAATGGACAATTGTACGGTTACAACAATGGCGGTGCTGGATCAACTGATTCCGCTGCAGCTGCTGCTGTTGCTGCTGCCGCCGCCGCCGCCGCTGGTAGCGGTGCTGGGCGCGGTGCTTTCTACGGCCAGAATGGACAATTGTTCGGTTACAACGATGGCGGATCTGGATCATCGGCGTCTAGTGCTGCTTCTGCCGCAGCTTCTGCTTCCGGTGCCAGCAACGGAGGATTGGCACCATACGGTGGACAAGAATCCGTGATCGTTATTAATCAAGATGGAGGTAGTTCGAGCTCTTCCGCCGCAAGCGCTGCAGCAGCTAGTGGATCTTCGTCAGGTAGTCAAGAAATCAACATCTTGAACGGATTGTTATACGAATCTGAAGCTGCAGCTGCTTCCGCCGCCGCCGCCGCCGCTGCCGCTGCCGCCTCAGGTAGTGCTGCTGGTGACTCTGGCTTTGGAGTAGGACAAAACGGACTCGGTCTCTACGGTGCTGGACTGAACGGCTTAGGTGGAATTGGGAACGGTGCTGGAGCATCTGATTCCGCTGCAGCCGCCGCAGCCGCCGCCGCCGCTGCCGCCGGTAGCGGTGCCGGGCGCGGTGCTTTCTACGGCCAGAATGGACAATTGTTCGCTTACAACGATGGCGGTACTGGATCATCTGATTCCGCTGCAGCTGCTGCTGCTGTCGCCGCCGCCACCGCCGCTGGTAGCGGTGCTGGGCGCGGTGCTTTTTACGGTCAGAATGGACAATTGTACGGTTACAACAATGGCGGTGCTGGATCATCTGATTCCGCTGCAGCTGCTGCTGCTGCTGCCGCTGCCGCCGCCGCTGGTAGCGGTGCTGGGCGCGGTGCTTTCTACGGCCAGAATGGACAATTGTCCGGTTACAACGATGGCGGATCTGGATCATCGGCGTCTAGTGCTGCTTCTGCCGCAGCTTCTGCTTCCGGTGCCAGCAACGGAGGATTGGCACCATACGGTGGACAAGAATCCGTGATCGTTATTAATCAAGATGGGGATAGTGCAAGCTCTTCCGCCGCAAGCGCTGCAGCAGCTAGTGGATCTTCGTCAGGTAGTCAAGAAATCAACATCTTGAACGGATTGTTATACGAATCTGAAGCTGCAGCTGCTTCCGCCGCCGCCGCCGCCGCTGCCGCTACCGCCTCAGGTAGTGCTGCTGGTGACTCTGGCTTTGGAGTAGGACAAAACGGACTCGGTCTCTACGGTTCTGGACTGAACGGCTTAGGTGGAATTGGGAACGGTGCTGGAGCATCTGATTCCGCTGCAGCCGCCGCAGCCGCCGCCGCCGCTGCCGCCGGTAGCGGTGCCGAGCGCGGTGCTTTCTACGGCCAGAATGGACAATTGTACGGTTACAACAATGGCGGTGCTGGATCATCTGATTCCGCTGCAGCTGCTGCTGCTGCTGCCGCCGCCACCGCCGCTGGTAGCGGTGCTGGGCGCGGTGCTTTTTACGGTCAGAATGGACAATTGTACGGTTACAACAATGGCGGTGCTGGATCATCTGATTCCGCTGCAGCTGCTGCTGCTGCTGCCGCTGCCGCCGCCGCTGGTATCGGTGCTGGGCGCGGTGCTTTCTACGGCCAGAATGGACAATTGTTCGGTTACAACGATGGCGGATCTGGATCATCGGCGTCTAGTGCTGCTTCTGCCGCAGCTTCTGCTTCCGGTGCCAGCAACGGAGGATTGGCACCATACGGTGGACAAGAATCCGTGATCGTTATTAATCAAGATGGGGATAGTGCAAGCTCCTCCGCCGCAAGTGCCGCAGCAGCTAGCGGATCTTCGTCAGGTAGTCAAGAAGCCAACATTTTGAATAGAATAATATACGAATCTGAAGCTGCAGCTGCTTCCGCCGCCGCCGCCGCCGCCGCTGCCGCCTCAGGTAGTGCTGCTGGTGACTCTGGCTTTGGAGTAGGACAGAACGGACTTGGTCTCTACGGTTCTGGACTGAACGGCTTAGGTGGAGTTGGGAACAGTGCTGGAGCATCTGATTCCGCCGCAGCCGCCGCAGCTGCCACCGCCGCCGCCGCTGGTAGCGGTGCTTTCTACGGCCAGAATGGACAATTGTTAGGTTACAACGATGGCGGGTCTGGATCATCGGCGTCTAGTGCTGCTTCTGCCGCAGCTTCCTCTTCTAATGCTTTTAATTCCGGTTATAATGTTGGAGTGCTTAATTCACTTGCTCCTTATCTTTATCAAGAGCCATCTTCTCCGTTAATATTTATTGATAATGGGGACTCATCTTCTTACTCTAGTGGGGAATCAATTGGAAGGAGACGTTCAGGTATCCGTCGATCCTGTCAACTTACTCGTAGACAATTTATTGTTAAAATTGGTCGACGTGGCAAACCTTGTCCAACATGCTAATTAGTGTATTAACGAACTTTTCTTTCTTTTATTAATGGATACATCTTTATTTGATATCGTGTTAAATAAATTCGAGCATTTAAAACTTTGTTTTTTTTCCATGATCTTTAATAATTAATGAAAAAATATTAAAAATATTCAATATTAATTTTTAATTAAGAGTTCATAAATATTTAACTTGTAGTTCTATTTACTTAAATAAGAGTAACTAAATTTCTTAACATGTTCATAGACTTAATATATATCAATGTATCATAGCATTGGGCCCGCGTGGTGACTATGGCCCCACCGCCCCCATATTGGGGGATGCCTGTGTTTCAGCAATGGGGACATAAATTGGCTGTTATAGATGATCATAGACTTCTTATTTAAGACGCTGACGGTGACATATCATTATCACAGCTACCTTTTTGTAAACTTCTGGGTGAACTCGTCTTGTCATATGTATATATATGTTGTATTTATCTGATAATTAACAGGCTACATATTCCTTTATTCATCTGAAACAACTCTTATCCAGCTACCGCAATTATCACATCAACTTACTCTTTTAACTTTGCCTGATTATCAATAGAAGAAAAAAAAGGCAACAACTCTGTTGCGTCACTACGCCACAGGTCATTGACCGCTGTGGCCAAACAAAATTCTAAAATGTTTACTTGTCAAAATCAAATCAAAAGTTTAAATCCTTAACCAGGAGAAAGAAATACCATGTTTTCTTTAGAAGATCGCCGTATACTTTTCGATGTAGTTACACTTTACAAGTTACTTAATAATAAAATAGATTCACCACTTTTGTTGTCCAAAATAAACTTTGTCTCTAAAGTCCGACTTCCGGTCGGTTCCTCTCGCATCGTCAGCTTGTTTTCGCCACCGATATATCGCAAAAACTACATATATATAATAACTTCTTCACGCGATGTCTTAATAAATACAAAAAGATTTTTTTGAAATTGATCTATACGATAACTCCTCGAATGTCTTTAAACATAAAATTTCAATGTTAATATGTCAGACTAAGTAACCTGCTATTAAATATGTAATAATGACTACCTCTATATTAATTACTTTAGTGTTGTGTACTTTTCCTATTTCAGTGTCGCCTCTTGTGTTTTTTTGTTTCTCAGGTCTGTAACATATCATATAATATTGGGCACTATTTGTTTACTTAATATTATACGCTATACTAATCATGTTTATTTGTAATGACTGTTTGTGCATAAATAAAAAAAAAGTATTTCGCGATTATTACCAGTTCAAGTTTTATGTATGGTATACAACTAATATACACTTCATTGAAATATGGAGCACTACAGCAATCTAAACACCCCTAATGTATGCCAAGACGTGATGAAAAAAGTCCTGCTGATAAAAATTCTTTATCGCTACGTTTCTTAATCCTTTATAAAATATAATAATATTGTACTGGTTTACTCTATTGCTTGAAAAAATCTGGGTAGGTACCACCGCAGCTGTTATTCATGCTTCCAAATGTGAAATGTGTAGTGTGCGTACATTACTGTGTTCCGGTTGGAAGGGTATCGTAGCTGAAATTACTGTGATAACGAGACGTAACATCCCATACATCAAGGCGACGATCACAACGTGGCAGTAGTTAGGATGGTATACACAGCACCACATTAGGCTCGTCGCTTTAAAACACTGAATGTTAAATCGCAATACTATAGTAATTTAACTAACTACAGCACCCTTCAAGCCGGAATAGAGTAACGTTTGCACACTACTGTTTGGAGGCAGAAATAGAAGCTGCGGTAGTACCTACCTAGACGGTCTTTGGTAACAGAGACCTGCTTTTTTGTTTCGGAAGGGGGAAACCTTCAAAGATACCCTGCTTGTGGGGAGAATTCAGCGTTATGTGAGATATTTACTCACTAAAACCCCTTGGTGTTCTGCATCAGTGCATTCGGAGAGGCTCCGGGATCTCTTATAAAAAGCACCGGTGCCTCTCTACACTTTGTTACACGTCTCGTCAAATAAGGAGACGTACGTAGATTTTCTTCGAAATTTTTTTTTTAATTATCTGGAGGTTATACCATTGGAAACCAGAAGAGAAATAGTGTTCCAGCATGACGATTGTTACGCCCACTTTCGTCTCGGCATAAGACAGTTGTTAGATACTACTTTCCCTCAGCGATGGATTGGCCGAGGCGGACTAACACCGTGGCCCGCAAGGTGTCCTGATTTAACACCTTGCGATTTTTACTTATGGTGTCACATGGAATCTTTAGTGCACACAGCACCAATTAACTCGTTAGAAGATTTAAAGTCACACATCATCGTCGTTGCTGACAAAATAAGAGAACAGGACTCAAAAGTCTACTGCGAGGAAAGTGTACTGTGAGGAAAAGTATACTGTAAGTAAAAGTCTATTGCGCGGAAAAATCTGTTGCGAGGAAAGATGTACTGCGAGGAAGTCTACTACGAGGAAAAGTCTACTGCGAGGAAAAGTCTACTCTCATAAAAGTAGACGCCGCGCCGGCCCTTAATTTCACTCTTTTGTTTAGTTTCTCTACAGTTTTATATATCACGGTACTCGATTTCATTATAAGTGTTTTTTTTTTATTTTCAGAAACTTTATGTACTTTCTTATACCTTTTCGGATAGGTATTGAAGTCAGGTACTTATCTATGTGCTTTAAACGTATTTTTTATAAATAAAATATTATTTTAAGATTAAATAAAAATGTAAGTATGTGACGCATTATTTTTTACTGTTACGACTTTTAAAGAACCTAATTTAAAAGTTTTAGCCTCTAAGTGATGATTATTAATTTAATTTAATAAAACAATGATTAAACAATAATTATTACAATAAAATTTTTGTAGAAATAAGTAAGAAATAAAATCATCAAATTTTTTCCTGGCAAATCGAGAATTTTTGAAAAATATTTAAAAAATTAATAGCTCCAGAACCATTGTTTTTGAATAGGGTATTCCATACATAGATAGATAGGATACGAGCTATACTTTAGCCTCTCCAGATCTTTTACACCTATTATCTTTCACTCTGTATAGAATGATATCTTTATCACCAGAACCTCTGAAGGCATCATCTCCAGTCACTCTTGTGCTCTCAATGTGATAAATGGGATCTAATTGAATAATTCTCGTCTCGAGGTACAACAGAACCGGTTGGAGACTGCGCGACCCTTCACCTGAGATGACCCACTCATTGTCCTCTCACGGTTATATCTAAATGCTAATAAATACAAATTTATGTGTGAAATTAAAATGACCGTTGGCCTCAAGATTTTTATTTTTACATTACATTTGCTACTCTCGCACCGTACGGATCGATGTGATGGTAAACTTGTGACGTGGTGCGTTTTGTGATATGGTTGTACAAGTTTAAGTATAAAACTACTTGAAGATCAACTCCGTGTTAACACCGCTTCGTTGAAGAACTACAGGTTCGTTTCTTTTTATGATATATATTTAACTTTACTACCGATTTCAGTTTAAATAAGCTAAAGTAATCACCTAGATTACATCTCCGCTTACCATCAGGTGGGATCATAGTCATAGTCAAGTACAAGGCTATTCAATATTAAAAAAAAATCCATAGTAAAATTTAATTATCCACTATGATTTTTTCTATTCTTTGGTTTTTGTTAACTGCTTCAAAGTTTCTTTCTCTTTTCTAACCCCCAAACCGATGGATGTTAATGAAACGGCGACGTAATGAATTTATTTAGAATCAGTGCATACAAGCAAAAGTCTGAAATGTTTAGAAAAAATACAGCTTTAAAATTATTAATCTTATCTATTTATATTATTCAAGCACAAAAAATCGAGTGTCTAAATGCTGCTGGAATTAGTTTGTACCTTTCCGCTGTACAAGATAACCTTTCTTTTATATAGTGAAAAAGCAATACAATAAAAAAAAAAACTATTTCTTTTATATTTTGTAGTCATCATTGAAATGTTCAATAATAATTTAAGATAAATAAAACAAACAGTGAATGTTAAATGGGATCAAGAACTATGTATTAAAATGACTATGTAGACGTTGGGAAAAACTAAATGTCAGTGTCTACTTGTTTGATCATAGATCCTTCCAGGATTTTACTACCAGTAACAACGGAATAATCAAACTCATTAGTATAAATTGATTCCCTGTTATATGTGTTTGATTTAATCGAGTGATGTATGTTATCATTCCTTAAACGAAAAATAGTATGATCCTTATACTTGATACCCCAAAAGGCAATGAGCACTAGATGCAGTGTATCATTCTAAATAGCGTCACATTGGTATAGACACGTGTTACGTACAATCAGGTGAAAGGTCAGCCCGTCGCATTGCTTCGTCAGATAAAATAAAGGTAAGGTAGTGAATAGAATTTCATGATTAATAATATAAGATAAAAATCTGAATATCCAGTTCACAGTCATATTTCATTACATTTAATATGGTGTGCAAGTCTAACATTGATTTTCTTATGAACTTGTTACAGTCCGTTTGATTTTTAATCTTGCCACAATATTCATTAAAAAAATATTTTACTCACCAATTTTACTAAACTAGTGTATATCATTTTAATAATTTATTAACTTAATTAATAAATTGAAAAAAGTGAGACAAAATCGATTCATAAAAAAAATACAAAATGGCGGCACAGTGATCGTCAAGGGGGTGGGTATTTTAAATGTTCATTCTCTAACACACGCGCAATAGTCAGTGCGATGACGCGACGGGGGTGGAACTACCCTCTACTATCGCTCAACTTCTAACTCATACTACGGCGCTGGCTATTTTAATTTGAGCCATCCCGCGCACCCATCGATACGTAAAACGCGGAGCGGTGCGAGGGCATAGTTCGCAAACGCATCGGTCCGATTACAACGGCCTCGCGTACGGACGGGGAACTACACGCACACACCGCCGGCCAAAGGGGCGCGTTCGCTGTAGGCATAAAATTCGGAAATATAAGCGTATAGGCGCTACTCCTCTGAGAACCGCAAATGAGATAGCCGCCGAAGTGGAACCAATGCGCTATTTCGCTTTATTTATTTTGACTAGCGCGCTCGCAAATCGTTTCAAAACGTTCAAATGTCCAGCTTTTTCGATAATTACGCAGCGGTAACTAGTTATCGGTTACCCGCTGATAGTTAGTTGTATTATAAAAAGTATCGATTGACAAACGTATCCGGTTGCGCCGCGTCGACGGCGCCGCGCACATTTCATTGCTAATTACTTTGCGGAAAATTTAGTTTAATCGAATTAGATATTTTTCTTTATTCTACATTGATAAACAATTGATATTAAAATTTTCCATTTAAGTGTTAACAGATTTATATTATATATAGAAAATTCATAATTTAATAATAATAATTTAATAATCCCAGAGTGTAATAGATGCTCAAAACGGTTTTAGCCTTATCGTGATCTGGTCAACCCCGATGAAGTTGAAAGGAACTTTCTCTGCTATAGAAGACTCAGTGAGCCCACCGCGGGTGTACCGTGAGAGAGACGCTGTTTGCTCTTCTCACTGCTGAGAAATTAAAAAAAAAATTGTCAGGATTATTAGATAATGGTATAATACGTTTTATAATCTTTAATATCTCCCGAAAGAGAATTAACCAGTAAGTAATGGAGATGGAAACGAGTAGCTTGTAAGGATAAATATATACATTAAGAGATATTATTAACAAAAGTATTTCTGATGAACCGTTTGTGTGGAGTAGTTCAACTGTGCTGATGTGTTTCTCATTATCTGAACAGTGAAAAAAATTTGTTTGATAATATGGATACATAAGGATTTATGAACGTGTACCTATAATTTTTTGAATTTATAACAAGTCTTCATTTGTAGAATCATGTATTATTAATAGTTTCTCTATCCCCACCATCTTAAAAAGAAGCTTCAAATTCATCATTAAGAACAAATTTGTCTTCTTTAATTATATACTTGAAATTGGACGTCTGACTTTAACCCTCTTTGGGAACCCTGTTGACGTATACAAGGTATACAAGGTGGCGCAAAAATAACCTTCCGATGTTTTTTTGGATGTAATTTTTTAAAAAAATGAAAAACTTTGATTCTTCTTGTGGATTATTTTTATTTGATCTTTTAATTTTTTTACATCAAGGCAAAATTTATAGCATTTTATGATAGGAGGATTACTTTTGCGCCACCCTGTACTACGAAGTGACGAGACGAACAGGACGTTCACCTGATGGTAATTGATACGCCAGCCCAAAACAATTCGGCGCTACATTCTAATGTTATACACATCATCACATTGCGTTCGTCGCCTTAAGACATAAAATGTTGAGTTTCGTTATCCCAGTATATTCAGCAGCTACCGTGTCCTACAAACCGGAACACTAATGTTTGCACACTACAGTTCAACGGCAGAAATAGTCGCTGCGGTGATACCTACCTAGACGGTCTCCGACAATCCAGACCCGCCAGCAGTGAAGATCGCCTCTTACTATAGCCATGGGCGGCAGGCAGTATCATGTTGTGGCGATGTTTAACAAATAAAAAAAGAACAAGTTCACGAACCCACGCACTAAAACGTAACGCAAAATGTTACGTTACGTAAACTAGGTGGTTGCGATTTTTGGCGCAGTTCTCAATATATCACGTCGGTCGCAGGACGTCACGCGCTGCGCACACAGCGAGCGCGCCTGCACACTAACGCGCGGCGTCATCGTCAAGCCGGGGTAGGGTCGGGAGAAAAAGGAATAAAACTATAGAAAAAAAAACAATAAATATCCATCACGTTTAAAAAACGTAAACATTTTAGGAATTAATAAAATTTTCCAGCTATTGTGATAAAAAAATCTGCTTGTAAAATACACAGATAATAAAAATTGCTTAAATGAGAACCAATAAAGAAGACCTCAAAAAACGTATCCAAGCGTTCGAGATATGGGCATGTTGTCGCTACGCTGGACTCGGAAAGTGTGGAACGACGAGGTCTTACGACGGATAAATCAAAGGCGAGAACTTTTGCAGACCATCAAGATGAGAAAAGCATCATATCTCGGCCATATGCTTAGCCACGCTAGGTATAAAGTGCTCCAGATCATCTTGACCAAAAAAGTAGCGGATAAAAGGAATATTGGTCGTAGGGAGAAATCGTGGCTGCGTAACATCAGGGAGTAGAGAGGGATTATGAGTGTCGCCCAACCTTTCCGCTCGCAAGAGACCGGGTGTAAAATGATGAATTGACCGCCAACCTCCGCCTTAAGAAGAAGAAGAATAAAGAAAATATTAAATAAAAATATCACTTGAAAGAAATATTAGAACAGCGTTAATTAATCTTATAATGAATACGAGTATGATACTTTCCAAAAGGGTCTTTTGAACTGTATGGTCTGAAACCGTAAAAACCATAGATTCAAATCTGTTAAGCAGTTTATACGCCAATACAGAAAAATGGAAGATATTTTTGATCGGAATTCCCTTTAAAATTACGTCTTCTTTTGCTTTAAAACGATTTTCTCTTTATCAGAATATAGCAAACGCTAAGCAATAAACTTACAACTACTATTATTCTTATCTTAACAAGATGGGTCCACCAGCTTAGTATCAGACGAGCTGTTAGAGTCATAATGACTACTACACCAAAAGCTACACTTCATCTGAGAATAGATTCTTATCTACAGTAGGTAACTCTTAATTTTAACTTCATATGATTATGAGGCCGTGGATGGTGAAGTGTACTTGATCAGAATACTCGGCTTCCCATGTCGACAAGCAGAATATAACAATGATATATAATATGATAGATATTAGAGTGGTTGTTGTTCGATAGGTGGTTCGAAGTAACCCCATTACCATCCAAACTCCAGAATATGTAACAATCGAACCAGAGACTTGACCACTGCATCACGGAGTTAAACTTAGCGTAAGGGGTTTACAATACATACTTATGAGTTAATGCTTTGTTTTATATGTTCTACAATATTTTTCTATATAAATATAAACTAGCGCTTGACTAAGAACCCTTCTGATGATAGGAAGTAATGTAGTCTTTGATAGTAAAGCGTATTAGTCAAGAGGTAGCCTATTTACTCGTCTCTTAAAGTTTTTTTTAACCTAACAAGCAACGAGACGATCGGAACGATCACCTAATGGTAAGCGATACGCCTGCCCATAGCATTGTGGTGCTAGTTAGGATGACATACACTGCATAAAATTATGCCTGTCGCCTTCAGATGAAACATGTTAAGTAATCATTTTACTAGCTACAGCGTGCTTTAAACCGGAACAAAGTAATGTTTGCATATTGCTGTTTGGCGACAGTAATAGGCGCTGCGGTGGTACCTACTTAGACGGTCTGTAGTAACAGAGAACAATATAGCGCTCCTGATGATAAAAAGCGATGTTGCCTATTTATTAGTATATAAAAGTAAGAAAAAGTTTAGTATTTTTATAAAAAAGAAGAAGCTGTTTTTTTTCAGTTTTATTTTTCGCCTGCGGACAGTACTCCCCTAGTGAGCATTTTCCGAAGTGTGAGCGGAGCGCGTTATTAGTCCGCCTGCGCCGTGCCGCGCCGCGCCGTGCCGCGCCGCGCCGCGCTGGGGTAGGTTTTCACAATTTTGAGTTGAACGGAGTCGCACAATGCGCCGCGTCATTTTCTATGATTAATAGTGGCGCGTCAGCGGCGAGGTGTCGCTTTGCGTTGGTCACCGTTCCAATTGCCATCGCTCGGTGTGCCACCGGCCTTACGCCTATAATTTGAAAACTTATTATCAATCTGTCACCGGCAAAACAAAGGAAACGCCGACGATCGTTCCAATGTTTCCTTACCCTGCACACATTCCACACAATTATACAATTATAGATAATAAATATATTACATCGAAACGTATAAAAATACTATTAAAGTTTTTAAATGATACATCACCATGTCCCAGCACTACGTCTACTGGTACGCGGGCGCCGCTCGAGGACCTTACTGCCTCATCCGGCGACAGTCCTTTGAGCAATGTGCCCTGCCCACTCCCACTTAATCCTAGCAATCTTTTGGGCAATGTCGGTGACCTTAGTTCTTGTGCGGATCTCCACATATCCGATTCGATCGCGCAGAGAAATTCTGGGCATAACCCTTTTCATTGCCCTTTGTGTGACTTTAAATTATACATAATTGCTTCAAATCCGGCTTTACTATACTTTACGTTAGTAGTAGATATAGTTTAGTAGTAGTAGTAGTTTAAAAATAAGAAAAAAATCTAACTACGAGAGCAAGATTGAATTGCAAAATATCAGTATTACTAGATCTTTTATTTAATATGCAACGAACAAAGACACATTCTATTAAGGAATCGTGTTTTCTATCTTCATAAATATTTATTAATTATTAATTATATATACGTAATTCGTATATTTTAGGATTTGATATTAGTATATATCCTTTCCCTCCTATAACATTATTGGGAACAAGATTTTGTCAAATCGGTTCAAAACTTTCCCAAACAATATAATGAAATTTCCAACTTTGCCTTTTTTTAAAGATTGGAAACAATTTATTCGATTTTTTATTTTTATACCTCAACTGTTGTTTTTCTGTCTTTGAGATTTAAGATATATTTTTAAGTTAATTGCTTGTGATTTCGTCCAACCGTATTGTTTTCGTAATAAGTATTCAGCAAAAGTGACTGTAGTATCATATGTTGGATATAATCATGCGATGTGTTAATCGGTATCAATATAAAATAACTGCTAGGCAAAAATTAACCGACAGCAGTTCATTATCGTAACGCGAAATATCCGTTCGCGGATGGCGTCCATAATCAATCGTTAATCAACTAACACCGCGGCTGTATGCACACCTACCGCCTACAAATAAGCACGTCAAATTTTCCGCAAAACCTACGCGGACGCCATACTAAAAAGCTTTGTAGGCCTAAAAACGCGGATTTCGGCCATCATTCGAACCGCCACCCCCTTTTTGTGGAAGGGGGCCCGATCTGCACTATCCCCCTCCCAGCGCCACTTGACGACCACGGCGCTAGAATATTAATGTTCGTGCTTAATTGAATTTATGTCTCATTGATACTATTTTCATGTTATATCTACGGGCCGTTAAGTTATCATACTACACTTACACCATCACAAAGTATACAAATCTTAAATTTCCACTTTCTCCGTACTCTTGATTTCGCCGAGTTTAAAGTGATGTTATCCTAAGTTTAAGATGTATAGTTTATTAATTCAGCAGCTGTACAACTCTTGAGCGATAATTACAAAAATTGGTTCAGCTGATCGAAAATTTTTCTGTCCGATCATAATTTCCATTAGTAATGAAACGATAAGGAAAAAAAACTTTGATGATTTTACTATAAAATATTATGTTAATCAAACCAGCGATGTAATTATGCGTTCAACAATTTGTCTATTCGAAATATACTCGGAAATGAGTGTTGGTATTCAAAGCGACAGTTTTGCGAATTTCGGTTAATGTTACAATTGTTTCCTGTGGTTATAATTATTATGAATACGTGATGAAGAGAGAAGAAACTAATTTAAGTATCTGTCAATATCCTATGTTACGTTTCATTGGAGTGATAATACGTATGTTAGCATTTACCATGCACACATAAAAAAAAGCTTCAAAGATTGATATATAAATGTTTAAATATAATCTTAATAAGTATTGTTCTCATAGAAAATTCGTCGTATATTCATTTAGAGGGATTTGATTGCAAGGGAAGACAATTTCGTTATTAAATGCCCCGAACGAAATTACCCGTTCCCGTTCACAAACTATCCAGAAGTTATTGCCTCTCAGCCCGATTAAGTCTCCCCGATTCTGAAGAGGGACCTCCAATCGGAATCCCCGCACCGACCAATATCCTGCGGACCTTCGTCTAATTACTGACCTTAAAATGGATTCCCCAGCCGTAAATAATGTCCGCCGGTGCTCCGCCGCTGTTACAATGTTATCTTAACAAATTGACGCTCGCTTACGGAGAGACAAAACCGTCCTTAGTCCGAATTTTACAATTTCGCCTTACTGTGTTTAGCGCTGTTTATAGCGGGGTGGCGCCGGCTCGGGGTTGAGGGCTTATAGTGGCAATGGCCCTCCCCCCCCACACACAGGAGAAAGTGGGCGAAAACCCCGCGCACTTGGATATATTTGCGCGACGCCGGCTTTAGGGATTGGGCGCGTTAAAGAATATATTAAGTGATTGATGATTTTGAATTTTTTATTTATTTAATCAACTAATTAAGTTTTTTGATTTATTTATTAGTAAACTTTATTAAATATTATAAACGAATATTACTTACCTCACATACAGTAATGGCAAACGTAGTAAAGGGAGGTACAGTAACATTTATCTCAATTTCTTTGAATGTAAACATGTAATAGTTATTAAAACTAAAAACGAAGAGCCTGTTGCTGATGGTACAATTAATAGAAATGCTACTTTACATATATGAAATCTTTATAAATAAAGATCTCATAGATCTCCATGTAAACTTCTATGAAACATTAATACTTGAAGTAAGAACGTTGAAGGATTACAATTAATACAGATATTGTAAAACCACATTGGTACTGATAAATTCTCATTTGAAGACTGTCTTTCATAAAAAAAAAATTGTCGATTAGTTGAGATCTTATGTATCTTCTGTATTACGTTTGAATGGTGATGAAGTTAGCGATATTATTATGATAAGAATAAACATATTTGTATCACACTGAGTTACAGTATAATGATGCTAACAAGCGCCACATTATCGTAAGCGTTTCAAATATTTCTTAATGTAATCTCATTTCCAGCTTAGTTTTCGTGTAACAAACAATTCCATTTTAATTCCGTAGCAGTAGTGTTTGATGGTAAATTTAATAAGGACATTCCTAAAGACATTAAGGACAGGGAGCCGCAGAGCTGCCGTCCCGTCAAATCAAATGTGTACCACCCTGGCGATCCCGCGTTGTTTAGTACGGTCGCCATTTGTCGCCGACAGCCCGATTTAATATTCTATTTTACTCGTGAGATAAGATTAAAGTATGTAATTTCTTGTGCCCAAACTGGGTACGGGGGGGTCAGCTACATGGACATCGGCCAGGGCTGCGGAATGTTCGCATCTCTCGTTGTATAATTACTAACATTTAACATAAGAATTGTATTAAACAAAGGCTGTAAGAGATGGAAGTGGTAGTGGTAATATCGCCATACAACCTAAAAATCCTTGCTTACTCTATTAATGCTATGCAAACTAATTCGGGAGTGTATGGGTTCCCGCACAACAGCTCACGGGACCCAAGCCAACCTCACCTGCTCGTGGTGTATCCTGCTAATTAACAAACACGGCTCTAGCTCCCGCCAATCCGCATTGGGCCAGCGTGATGGGAAATGGCCTAAATCCCCCAAATAAAGCCCTACATACGACAGCGCCTAGTACCCAGCGCTACCGGAAGCCATGCTGACCGTATGTGGAGATCTTTGAGTGAGGTCTATGTCCAGCACTGGACGTCTATCGGCTGATGATGATGAAACTGATTCGAACTAAGAGATCGTTATAATTTATCATCATGTCATATTTAAGTCAAGTGTGATCGTTGTCAATAAAAAAATCGAGCGTTATAAGAAAGCTATTATGGTGGGAGGTTTCTGTTGACAGACCCCGTCTAGGTAGGTACCACAGCAGGGCCTATTGTAGTACAAACAATTCTGTGCAAACATTAATGTGTTCCGGTTTGAATGGCGCTGTAGCTAGTGTAATTACTGAGGTATCGAGACTCAACGTCTTATGTCTGAAAACGACGAGCGCAATGTGGTGCAGTGTGTATCATTCTAACTAGCGCTACGTTGTTATGTGTTGTTATCACTTACCATCACGTGTACGACCAGCTTTTGTCACATAATGAAATAAAAAAAAGCTACATTACAAATATGTATAAGACTTAAAATGCATTTGATTGGAATAAAGTTGAAAGATCTCTGAAGTTACCCCCCCACTCTTAATTTTTTCATGAAGTTTCCTTTCCAATTTTGCCGATTGAACAATTTTTTTTTATTGCACGAAGTGACAGGACCAGGTGGACAATCAAATGATGGTAAGTTATACGCCTTCCTATAACAACGTGGCGTTAGTTATGATGATATACCCAGCACCACATTGTACTCCTCGCTTTACGACAATATTAAGTTACCCCAGTAATATCACTAGCTACAACGCCCTTCAATCTGGAACACATTTCTGTTTGCACAGTACCTAGATGGTCTTCAGTGGTCGAGACCTTACAGATCTTACGGATTCTGTATTATTACTTTAAATAAAACATTATTTTATATTTTTCATTAGTATGTTTATATGTTTAAACTTAGATTTTTAATAATATTGTATTTTTGATATTTATGTGCGTTCTCTTCTTGACATCTCCCGTTGACAGTGACAAGTAGCGTTGGGTTGCCATACCTGGGAATAGTAAATTCTACTATACCCACAACGCGGAATTTTAATTAGTAGTAATAATTTAGATTAATTATACAAAAAAGAAATAATATAAATCTTTTCTAAACATGGTAACCCTCCGTCGATAGCCGTAAGAAGTGTCCCCGGCGCGGGTCCTAGCCGCAGACCGCTCGACGGACCTATAATAAAACCCTCCAAACCTCCCCCCGAGCAGACATGTCCCACCCACACTAAGATGACGCCCGCCCCTTCATTATATGACTGCAATTGCGGCTCAGTTGTTAAAAATTCCTGGTCTCGTCATCCATCGCTTGCGATGTACTACGGCACATACAACACTCGCCGTACTAAGCGTTCAATGTACGGACGGCCACGGTCGTTCGTGTCGCAGTCGGGGCGTCAGGTCCAGCGGTGTGGAGTGGGACGACTTTCGTGCGTGGGGAATTCGTGACTGGCGTAACAATTCAGCTATTACCGGATCTTGCATTTCGGCGAGTTTTACGTGGCTTAAGGTGCCAATTTGCGCTTTAAACGCTGTTAAATATTTATGAAGTCGAGCCCAATTGTAATATAAGCATAGTTAGTTCGTGAACCAAAGTCTGGGGCAGCACGAGATATTTATAGTGTTTTTTTTTTCGCGTTTCCTCTGGCATTTGTGGCCCCGGGCTTCTATTCTATCTTTCTTACATGTCTCTACTTAATTACCTTCATTCTCTTCTTCCTTACTCTTTCCGTTTCTTCTTTCGTTTCTATTTTTTATTTCCCGTTCATACTCCATTCTATTTCCTCCTTTCATTCATCGCCTTTAAATAATCCCTTATTTAAGGGCATGCTTTATTTATTGTTTTCACTCTTATTCTAGGTTACATTTATTTGTTACTTTCTAAGAATTATTTAAATTTTATTGCACTTTTTCTTATCACGTCATATTACTTATTATCTATACATTCCCTTGGTTTACAATTTTCACTCTTACTTTATTTATTTTCTATTACATCTGATTAGAACCCTAAGTTTTTTTGTGTTGTGTCTTTTTTTTGAGCCAATAGAGCTGATATTTCAGCCTTCAGTCAGCTAGTTCTTAAGAGGCAAAAGCCAAAAAAAAATGTATAAAAAAAAATATTTATTTATTTTAGGTTTACATCTATTAGGAAATATTGATATCAAAAAATCTTAATCTAATATGTAGATGTATAAAAAATCATTAATATAATTAATTTACTGGTAGTAGGTCTCTGTTGCCGGAGACCGTCTAGGTGGCTAACAAAACAGTACCGTGCGAACTGTGTTCCGGTTTGAAGCGCTGTAGCTAGTGAAATTACTACGGAACGAGACTCAACATCTTGTCTCAAAGCGACAAGCACAATGTGGTCCTGATCTTAACTAGCGCCACATTATTAACACGTACCATCAGGTGAACACCTCCCCTCAAACGTTTCATCGCTTCGTTGAATTAAAAAAACATTATATACCCTCATTGTTATAGATTTCTATATATTATTTGCGGACTCTTCTGTATGTTGATATACTTAAATATATTGTAATGATTAAGTATTACTTAATCTATTATATATATATATATATATATATATATATATATATATATAACATATTTAACATTTAAATATATAGGTGACGAAGATTATTTATTACTATATAAAATAAATTTGATGTTAAATCGTTTACATAATAGAAACCAATTTTAGATAATTACTACTTAGATAGAATTATTTATATATGTAATTATATTGCATAGCATATATGCTTCTAGCCTAAAGTAAGCATTAAAGTATATTGTTTATATACTTTTATATTATATTAATTTATGTTACTAACATATATGTATATATGCTATATAAATATATGTATAAACACTTTTTGAATGTAATGTAGAAATTTTTTTTGTAATATATTTTGTTTTTAGCCTCATGAATTACGCTATACATTATCCTTACTGTCCTTAATGTATCTTCAGATCATTATCTCTCAAATCGAATCATTAATTGTCGGTAAATTTTCTTATAATTCAATGAAATGGGTAAAATAAGTAACTTAAGTAAATCAACCAGGCAAGTAAAGCCCGTCATAGTTAGTACTGTCGTTGTTGGTAAAATATAATCTAATTATTTATATATTCTAAGTTAATTATTTACTTATTAATTAGGTATACAGCCTATTACATTCAATAAAATAAATAAAGAATTTAAACAAGATGTCTTAGTATATGATTGTTACCATAACATACATTTATTTAACAATATTTTTTATATATTGGCGGAATATATATAAGTAATATATATGGTGAAGTTTAATTTCAAGGGTTGAATGAATTTAAAATTGTATATGTACGTATGTTAAAATTTTATTTAATTATGTGTATATATATATGTTTTACAGCACCGTTACTATATAAATAAGCCGTATATAAAAGATTCAAAATTAAAATTGCGAAAGGAGCATGACAAACGAAAACTAACCCCACATAATCTTACTCAGCAACGGTTGTCGAGTCCCGAAAATAATCTAAAACCACCCTCGCGATCTTCTTTCATCCCCACCCCCTCGAGGGGTCAAGTCACCCTTAAGATCGATGGTGGGGAGATCCAACTTTGCGATAAGGGTGAAAGGGCCTGTCCTAAATTAAGGCCACCCTTTGTGCGTCTCAGATGGGTTCGAACTCCGTGCCTTGCACTGACGGCTTTTATAATTAATTTGCTAGTTTGGACCTTAGTTTAACGAGGGCCAGGCAAATTTATTCTAATGAATTCCTCGTGAGCGAATTTTCGATGACTTTCCTTTATGTACCCTCCGCAAGCGTAGTCGGTTAGATTTGTTTTACGCGCAAATTTAATGAAATGTCTACAATCTTGTTAAGTACTATCTGCTGAGGCAGTAACAAGTATTTATAACAACAATTTAATCATTTACGATGTTATATACTTTATGATCATTTAAAATGAATCCAAGGCTGTCTTCGAAGATTATATTAACTTATCAAAAAATTTATAATTTATACTGTAATATAAATAATTTAATTTCCATCCTGTGGTCTCCTGCAAATGAACTTGTTTCTATGTAGTCTATAAAGATTGCACTATGGCTTTTATTGTATGTCGTTTATCCTTCGTTGGAGGTCCTTAAACAAATATAAAAAAAAATGCAAAAATTATTGTTTTGATAATTTTTTTAATTTACTAAGCGACACAGCGATTGAGGTTTTCAATAAATACGCCCTCCCATGACAAAGTGGCGCTAGTTACAATGATTTGTCCGTCGCCTTAGAATATAAGATGTTAAGTAGTTAAGTTACACTTATTAATAGTACAACCAGTCTACCCGAGATAGTAAAAAATAAATTAGTTACAGGTAAGTTTACAAATTATTGCTTAAAAATATAAAACTTAGTAAACAATAGAAGTAAAGATAAGTAAATGTTACATTATGTAAAATATTGTATATAGATAGATATAATCAATAGAAATAAAAATATACTGTAAAAAAAAAAACAAAATAGAAAAAATTCAAATAGCCAATCGTAGTGAATATGTTATAAATAAATGTTGTAAATAATAGGATAAGGTAAAGCTCTGAATAATAATGGCAGAGAAAATTGAAAATATATAAAAAAGGTGTAGTTAAGTTATCACAGTAATTTAGTTACATTACTACAATTATTTTTTATTGTATAGATTAAGTAAATCTTACAGAAATCTGCACTTGCCGGAGCAGTATTTAATAATCATATTTTCATAAATATAACATTTCTTTAAGCTTCGTACTCAACAGACTATTATTCACTGGACTCGGTCTTCTAAGGCATATGATACCGCTCTAGAATATTCTATCAGTGCATTTCGGGCCCTCTTTGTAAGCCTCGAAGCTAATACTGTAACAACGCCGAGTCCTAAGCTTATGTAGTTAATCTGACATAACTTCACCTGTCCCGTTACACCCTTGCCGTCTTCGGTCAGCTTACTGTAAAGTGACATTTCATCTACTATGTAATCTGAGGCTGAGGACACATCAAGTCATTACAGCGTCCGTAAACCTGCATCCGGACAACAGTGCGATAAATGCTATTTGATTTGCATAAATCGTCTGGTGGATCTGGGGAAAACCAAGAAATCGCTAGAAGTAGCGTAAAACGCAGCCGTAGCAGTAGACCTTTTTCGGCTGATGATGATGATCTTTTTTCATCATTGTTATGATTATTTAGCATCAATCAATAGTCAGCTTTTTATGATAAGTTTTCTAAGGTTTTTAAGTTCTGATATCATTACTTAACTTACTTAGCTATATCTTTATTTACCTAGATATTATATCTATAAATAGCTATAAGGATTCTGGTAATATACATCAACAAGCGTTCGCAGACGAAGTTGTACTGATCTTCTCGGGGCAAGAGACCGGGAGCATCACGAGGAAGGCAAACGCGGTACTCGCCAATGTTCATGATTGGGGGGTCAGAAATTAACTTAGGTTCCCACCTCACAAAACTAAAGTGATGGTGCTAACCAATAAGTTAAAGTACGATGACCTAATATTGAACATGGGAGGAAAGAAATGTCGAACTTGGGAAGTTCCAGTTATTCAGCCTCACAGTCGATGATAGGCTCGCGTTCAACACGCACGTGAAGAACGTGAGCAAAAAAGCCCAAGTGCTCTATCTACAGCTGTGCAGAGACGCGAAAGTAACGTAGGGGTTGAACCCTGAGGTGATCAGGACAATGTACCTGGCGGTGTTGGAGCCCACCATATTGTATACGGCGAGTACATGGGTGACAGCGGCTAAGTGGTTGCTTGTCCGAAGGTAGCTCGACGCGGTCCAGCGCGGCTTCGCGCAGAACATTGCGCGAACCCACCGAACCCTGTCGTTGCACTCAGCCCTAGTGCTTGCTGGGTTGCTTCCTCTGGACTTTCGGGTCCAAGAAGCAGCCATCTTATTTGAGGTGAAACGTGGGCACTCCGAGGAAGTACTAGGAGACCGAAAGCTGGAGGTACCAGTAAGCGCAAATAGTATTGCCTCTCTGATGGGTGATTCCAACAGTCGGCTCACATTTCCAAAATTCTGTAGAGAGGTAATAGAGGGAAATATAAATAAAAACAAGATACACAGTAAAAGATAAGAAAATATGATAGGAAAAATGTAAGTAGAAGAAAATAAAGAAGTGTGTGTTGTTTTTATTTAAGAATATGGATATAAAAAGGAAATACAATGGAGAAAGATAGGAGAAATGAGGTTTGCGTAAAGAAAGGTATGATAGAAAGTGGAGAGAAAGAAGAGAACGAGGAATAGGATAAGAAAATGATAAGCAAATAAAGAGAGATAAGAAAAGAGTAAACAAGGCCCCAGCCTCACATAACTGGAGAGAACGTTAAAAAAAATATACCACCTTATTTAATAATAATAATTTATTATTATTAAATTATTAATTAATAATTATTACCTTATTACTTAATACCTACCTTATTTAATAAATAATTACCACCCCTATCAAGTTATGATTGTAGATAGTAGATAGTAGCTCCCTTTTATATCTATGTATTTATTTATATTAAATATTACATAATTATAAAAAATTTTAACTTTTTTAGATGTATATATTTATTTATACATAGTATGTAAACAAGTATAGTTTATTTTTTTAAAAAAATTATCTGTTACCTACCACAGCATCTCATTTTTTAGGGTTGACTGGTCAAGTATGTCCATAGGAATTAACACCGCCTTTATTACCTAATTTTAGGTGTACTAATAAGGATTTTAAATAAATAATTACATTATATGTATTGTATAACAATGGTATAGTTTCAGTATGAAAAATAAAAACAGTTCTCAAAATCCATATAAAATTTAATTCTTGACATATGACTCGTTCCTCTGTACGTAAACAACATAATAAAACACTAGCTTATGTTAACATAAGTAGCTTGTGTAAACGTTAAGTTTATTTACTCTACCCTCATTTTGCTCGTGAACATTTAATTTCTAATTTCATGTTAAAATTCTCTTTTATTTGTTACCGCGCGTTTACTTTTCACTGTTTGCTTAAATGTATGACACGAGGTGTCCTTAATTTCTATAAACCTCACTAGTTACAAGAGTTACTCTTCCAAAGAGTACATAATCAGTACCTTATCTTACCATTTTTAATAGGGGGGGCGGGAGTATCTAAAAGCTTTCCCTATCAAGTCACATTGCGATTATAATTTAACAGCCTTGCTCAACTTTACTTCTCTATATTCTCTAAGTGTCCTGGACTTCCTTTCTTTATGTATTATTATTGTTATACTATTTATTATATTTAATTTTCTTAACCACATCTGTAAGGGTGTAAGAGGTTCCACCCGCCGTCTTAGGAAGCCCAAGCCAACCTCACCTTCACGCGGTGCTGAATAACAGACGAGAAGAGGAGAGGACCACCCACCAACCCGCACTGGGCTAGAGTGGTGGATTACGTCCCAATTCCCCTCAATGAACTCTAACAAACGATGTGGAAATCTTTGGGAGACGTCTATGTCCAGCAGTGGACGTCTGTCGGCTGATGGTGATGATGATGAACCACATAATTGTTATACAGTATTAACAATAAACTCGTGTACAGGTGGTCATGAACTTATTGGTACATTCGGGATAAAACTTAATGATAAAGTAAAAATTTATGTTAATGGCAGAGTTACATTATTTGGATTTCTATATAATAATTAAATATCATCGACGAAAATATGTTAAGTAAATACTCAGTGGAAAACTTTAAAGGCTTTATTAATATTAATAATAACGTACGTTAAGTTATAAAAACAACCCATATCATAACTAACCGGCGACCCAATTCCGCTGGCTGTAGACCCTCAGCTCTGAAGGGAATTGCCGAGTGAACGAACGAATTAGACACTCGCAAAGAGTTAACTTGATAACAGTAATATCTAAACGTTGCAAGTAACTAATTCTATTCATACAACATACAGCGATAGATGCAGGATGTGAGCCTGATCAGAGTGAAGTAACTCTTCCGTTACCCTACTCTCACTAGATACAATTTTAGATTGCTTTAGAGATGAGAGAAAAGGGATGTTAACTTACCTTAATAATAGTGGGTTCGTTTGTTGGTGTCTCTATTTACAAAGATGTATTACCTGCAGCATTTTATAACACGTGAGATAGTTAAGATGAAATAATTAATTAAAGTTTAATTGATTTTAATTTTCCATATTTTTTTCTAAATTTTCTTTATCTCTATTCCTTTCACTATAAATTTTATTCTGTTGGATTCAGCTTATCACTATTCTTATTGTTATCCTTTATTATCTTTTATTATCTTTAACAACTTGTTCTGCTATCATTTATTTTTGTTTGCCTCTATTGCTGAAAGTTGGTTAGTATCACCGCAGCATATATTTTTATCTTTAAACAGTAGAGTAAGAAAGTATATATTAGTATATATATATATAGAATATATTCTAATTGGTAATACGCTATAGCTAGTTGAATTACTGCGGTAACGAGACTTAATATCTCTTGTCCCAAAGCGACCAGTACAGGGTGGCGTAACATTCATCAGTTATGATGGGGGTGTGCAATTATCCGGTTTTGTCGTTTCGTTGAATAAAAAATAAAAAATAATAGCGGAGTGTTGAGACTGATGAAGGTGCAGTAATAAAACAATAAAAAAAAATCAACTAAACTGCTCCTGCACGAGTATATAACTAATAACTGAACTAAACGCAAAGCACTGGATTGACACAACCTTCATCATTGCTTGTCGGGTAATCAGAGGAAAAACTTTTCCAATTACGTACTCCGTCAAGTACCCTCGGCTCCTGCTCCTCTCCTCTCCCGCTCCTCGCCCCTCCCTGGTCAGTTCAGTCCCCGCAGACCGCCGCAAAGAAGTTTTAATTGCTTGCCTTCATTCCAACAATCAACACAACCGGCCACTATTTGAACTATATTATTACAACGTACCATTTGGTGCCTAGCTCGAAATTAGTTTCTAATTAATACCTAACTTCCGGTTCCGGCGATTCAAATATGTAATAACGTTCGAATTTTGATTTTCGAACGTTTTCCCTCTAAACGTCATTCGCGTGTTTGTTTAAAGAGTTTCGTTTTATTCGTGTTTTTTTTTTTTCGCATGAAACATTTTCCAATCGCGTTTTATATAATTGAATAGAGTAACTCGAGACCGACTCTTGTTTTGTGTATATGTATATATAGATGAGAGGAATAATTTCATTCCCGGAAGGGTCGGCAACGAAACTAATTTTAGTTACAAAAGCAAACAGTCTGATAGTGGGGTCTCTTGTTGCCCCCACAAATAACAACTGGGAATGGGTAGGTAGTTGAAAATTTAATTATCGTTTACTTTGGTCTCGGACATTCGTACTGTTACTTATTGTCTAATTTGTATTATAATGCATAACACACTGTCATCGATGAACTCTGGTCTGGTAGGTCTACGTTGCCGGAGAACGTTTAGGTAGGTGCTATCGCAGCGTCTATTTCTGCTGCTGAACAGTACTGTTACGCGGGGTGTAAGGAGTCCCGCCCGATATCTCACGGAGCTCAAGTCAATCTCACCTGCACGCGGTGCACCCTGCTAAATAACAGACGAGGCTCTGACCATCCACCAATCCACACTGGACCTGCGTATTGCGCTAAAGCCCAATTCCCCTCAAAGGATATCTATGGGCGAGACCTATGTCCAGCAGTAGACATCTATCAGCTGATAATGAAACAGTACTGTGTACTATGTGTTTGAAGGGCGCTGTAGCTAGTGAAGCAACGAAACTAAACATCTTGTCCGAAGGCGATGATTACTATATAGTGTTGTGTATACGATCCTAACTGCCGCCTCGTTGTTAAGGCCAGTTTATCACTTACCATCGGGTCAACGTCTTATCGCTTCATCGATTAAAAAAAAACAATATTATAGTTTTATTTTGTATATTATAAATAGCTAGTCATAACTATACCTAACACGTTGGTCTGGTTAATAATTGTCACATGTCCACGGTGTTCTTTGAATATGGTGGAATCCTTGTTCGGTTGCCCGGTTCAGTGTTCCTTCAGTAGAAGCTCAACTTCCGTAAGATATCTTAACTAAAGTAAAAAGTAAGTTATAAGTAACGTAAGCAAATTAAACTAAACTGAAACTATAGTACCCCGTGTGATTCCTTCAAGAGTCAGACGTAACAAACGTACAGTACAATATATTTAATATATAAGTGAACATAATTATGAATTAATCAAATTTGCTGTTAAACTGGTGTTGTAAATAGAAAGTTTATATTCACTTATATATATATATATATATATATATATATGTATATGAATAGAAAGATTGTAGATTGAAAATAAATAATATGAATTTAGTTTTACAGCTTGGGCAGAACTCTGTTATATATCTTCCTAGACTATATGTTATTTAAATTATATTATCAAAAGGTTTCAAAGCTAAGTTAAATCGCGAATAAGGGTTATCCATTATATACATTGACATTCACTTATATAAAATGTTATATATTGTTTTTTGTACGAAATTCTGACGATGTTTCGTCAGCGCCATTAGAAGCGAAAACAATGAAGAGCAATTCTTTTCAGCCTATTAGAAGGGGTCTATGGGGGTCACAGATGGCGGAAAGGGGTCGTCTTAATGTTACCGTGCGTGCGAGTCTTGCCGACCCCTTGGACATTAATCCTACGGGGTCCAACGGGTCACTGAACCCGAATTAAGATGGGAAGCTGGGGTCGAAGGCGATCGTTATTCCGATCTCTTGAAAAATTCGAATTTAAAATTAACAAACGGTATGGTCATTTTGATGATGATGATGGTCGTTTTAGATGTATTTTAAAAGAATTTATACACAAATATTACCCAGTTTAGTTAATAATATATTTCTATTTATATATACCATTATGTTCATATACATTAATACTAGGTCATAGCGTCAAAGTTATGGCAATAGTTTGACAACAAAGTAGCTAGAGACAAAGGAAAGAAAAAAATTTTTCTATCTTATCTGTATGCTGTTTTGTTTATATTTATTTATTATTATTTTATCTATCACTAAAATAATAAATAATATTTTAAGGATTTTCTTAGTAAATGTCGGAGCATTAATAAATATTAGATGATATAAGGATACATCTTAGTATAAATTATTAAACGTGAAATAAGTATGTTATAGTGGTAGATGTAATGTGGTGGTACGTGGGCGGTCCCGTGCGCAACTATCGCAAACTTATGCCCCACCCCTCTCCCGCGGCGCACCCCCGACGGTTCACCCTTCTGTCGCTTCTTGACGATTTTCGCCCCTCACTCGCATAAACAATTCATCCACTTCTTCAAAATGAATTACGGGCGAGGTTTTAATTTATGAAATTTCTCAACTCATTGTCCACAACTTCGGGCAGATTCATATCATTGTTCAATGAAAATGAGATGGAATAAATAAAAAAAAAAATAAATAAAAGAAAATTAAATTAAATCAAATCGAAAACCAAAAAAAATCCTAGTTAAGAAGTTGCTGGAGACTAGGTAGATATCACTGGTTAGAAAGGTGATGTATCTTATGTAATTACTGCAATGTTGTGATGCGTATATCATCCTAACTAGCACCACGTTGTTATGGAAAGGCGTATCACTTACCATCAGATGAACGTTCCGCTCGTCTTGTTGCTTAATTAAATAAAAAAAAACCATAAACAATATTGTACGCCATTCTACAAAACTAAAACGTTATGTATGGTTACCTTTTGTAACCTTACTAGTTATCTTTAAAAAGGAGATGATGTCGTACATGTAGGAAGGTAACTTGATTAGCCCTATAGTCTCAGGATAGTAAGAATAAGACTAAGGTAAGCCCTGCCTGTTGTAGAAGACTACTAAAAGGGTCTAGGAGTTCCGCGAGCATTGAGAGTGGGGGCCTTTATTGCTCAACAAGTGAGCTTGCGTGGGACAGCGTATGGCTCAGCGATGGTGCCTAGGAGGGTTAAATCCCTACTCAGAGACGAGATACCGAAGCCTCTCCGAATGCACTAATGCAGACCACCGAGGGGGTTTTAGTGAGTAAGAATCTCTAAATCCTGACTTCCCTCGAGAAGCAGGCTAACTTTCGATTTCTCTCCCGAAATAAAAAAAAATAGTTCAGAATATGTGTGGCTTATGGCCACGTGGGCAGCCTATGTATAAATAGTACATAATAGTAGCGCGCACAACAAACGTGTGCTGTAAATATACAGATAGAAACGCCGGTTGGCGGCGAGGCGATCAGTTAGAAAGCGCTGCGCTGCTGCAGCTTGTTTTCTTAGTTCCGCGGACTTTTCCAACTCATTTGCATACAAAAGCAGATAGCATAGATGCGGCGATACGCCCACCGCCCGTACCTTTGTGGTTTCTATATAGTCTAGAAAGTTCTAGAGCTCCAGTTCCGCCGAGTGGCAGCAGTTGCCAACTTCGCCTAGAAGTTGGCGTAATGTTGTGGCAAAAAGCGCTCACGCTAGGTTTAACAATTACCTAAGCAGGCTCGTGAAAGTTTCGCTCGTAGTTCGCTGTTTATTCCGTTTTTGAGCGAGGAATGCCGTACATTGTTGGATTATTTTAGAGCTAGAACTAAATTTGCGCTCCCTTCGCGCTAACGTCAAAGTTTCGTATTTAATAGTTGCTTTGTGTTACTATTTAATTATTTCGGCGGCATTTTAGCGCTTAAATTTGTGAACGTTGGCATCACGAGCAAACCTGCGCAGACGAGTATAGAACCAAAAGTCGAATATCTCAGACAAATTCTGAATCCTGACCTATTCAGCCACAGCAGCTGATCGTGTTGCGTTAAACAAAAAACACGTTGTCTAGCTGAAGAGGCAGCGATTACATATCTTTTGGTAGTAGTCCGATATAGGAACAGCTAAGAAATATTACCTTTTCAGATGAGAGACTTGACTATTTTGTTAAACAACCAACCTTCACATATACAGACACGTGGCAAAATGGTTTTGATGTAAAAAAGTATACAATGACGATAAAGTGATAAAGAAAACATTGTGTCAAAAAATGGCGCGAAAACGACACAAAAAAACAGCTAATATTTTTGAAATCTTATTCTATTTTACTTGTGATAATAATAGCAAATTAAAAAAAAAATGTTTTTTTCGGTTTATAAAATTAAGCGCCGAAATGAGCGGGACGTTCATCTGATGGTCAATGACACTTCCGCCCTTAAAAACTTGGCGCTAGTTAGGGTGTTACACATTACAACACATTGCGCTCGTCGCCAGAAACAAAAGGTCTTGAGCCTCGTTACCCCAGTAATTACACTAGCTACAACACCTTTCAAACCGGAACTTGGTAATGTTTGCACACTACTGTTTGTCGGCAAAATTAGGTGCTGCGGTAGTACCCACCCAGACGATGTCCGACAACAGAAACCACCAGTAAAACGTGTGGTGTATAAGTCTGGTTTTGATTGTAAATACATAAGAATTGTATGATAAAACTTAATAACGAAGACAATTTAAAATCTTAAGCAAATCTAATAAACATCTGACGTGCTTGAATAATTTCCGTGTCCGCATTACATTACATCAGCGCCATTAAAACTGTCCGGTTACACTATGTTTTCAATTACGCAAGGCTCGCGAGCTATTCGCCCAGCGCAGGGCTTCCAAAAGCACCCACCAGTACTGCACCTATGTATTAACCAGAGAACATAAAATTCTCCACGTCGTAATATATTCGAAAACAAATATAAAATAAAATATCGTAAACATTAATCTGTAGGTACTCCGTAATGACCATAATGTCAAAACAACCGTTCCTTCAGTCCTCCCGTGACTATAGAAACTCCTAATCACTCGAAACTCCAGTATAATATCATCAAATAAAATCTAGTTTATACATCAAAGTTATGTCAAAACAAATAAATAAACAAATATTGGTATGCTGTTGTAAACGGTTAAGTAGCGAGATGATAATGTATATATATAAGGCAAATAAAGAACTTGTTTATATAAGAAAAGGCGCGTTAAATATTTTCTGTAAACCAAAAAGGTTAAAAAGTCCTTGATTCTTTGTAAACATACAATTTATAGCGTATTCATATTGTTTTAGGTAACATGTGAGTAAGTCTCTGTAACTTGTATGACCAATCGGAAATAAGGGTGGCGGATCTGGTGTACGCAGTGTAAATATGTATCAATAATAACGTTAAAAAATATAATTATTTAACAATAGCTTACACGATCAACGCAATTATTTTATAATTAACATAATATAATAAGTAAAACTTCATTATATTGTAGATAATAAGCTAAGCCAGCCCTAAGGGCGGGATGCTGCGCGAGGTTCGCGTGCCTTTCCCGCCATCGCCGCGCCGCCATTGCTCGTCCCGCGCCATTCGACGCCATTTCGCACCTTCCCGCGCTCCCGACTTACGAACATGAATTCTGCCTATTGCTTTCTGAACATAAAACACTTTATATCAGTTATGGTTGAGTACATTCATATAATAAATTCTTAGCTTTCAATTAAACTAAATTTATCACAGTTAGCTGCTATGTGCAATTACGCTATTACGAAACAATGAAAGTAAGGGAGGAGTATTACCAATGAATGCAGGAGAAAAACCTTGCAGTGGAGGCCGCGTACAGAATACAGAAGCGTAGAACGCCCTCCCCCTAGATGGCTGACAACATCGATCTACTACATGATCGGAAATGGGTGGATGCGAAAAGCTTAGGATCGTATTAGTTAGAAGGTATTAGTGAAGACATAGGTCTTGGATATAGATCCAACAGTGAATTAACAACGGCTGATGATGATATCATGGAATCACTTTTACAAGCTTATACCGTTAATTAACAAATTTTTATTAATAAAATAATGTTTTTTAAACAATTTTATAGTTGGAAATAATTTCAAAAGTCAAAGTAGAAAGCAATGAAATATATATGAAACCAGTTCAAACCATTTGCGGGTTGCTGTGCCATTAAGATGTCTATTATGGTTATGCTTTTATTTTGTTCTTGAAAAGAAACTAGTAAAGAGTAATTAAATTAAATTCTCATTTCCCCGCAGCTGAACACTGGACGCCTGATTTGCGGGATTCGGAAGCCCCCTAATACGTGTTACTTTGTACTAATCCTCCTATATGCAGCTTTAAAATTAAACGAAAACAAGCTAAATACAGCACTGTTTAAGGTCTACATTCTAAAGTAATGTATAAATTATGCCGCTTTGACCTTTTCAAACTAAATATTTGTACATACAGTTTAACACCATAAATGTAAAAATGATGACTTTCAAACTCTTCCCAAGACAGCAGTTTTTTTTTTTTATATTATATTACATTTATAAACAACACTTGACCTCAATATCACACGATATTAACTGACAAAGAGACCGAAAATGAATTAAGCCAGCTCGTTCGGAACACTCTGGCTCTCATATTTTGACAGCCGGAACAACCTCTCGACAACAGCATTGTTCGATGTTGTTATGACTGCAGGTTCGGAAAAACTATCCAAACTCCACTACGGGCCGATGCGAATTGAACCAGGGCCCTCCATATCATAAAAAAAAGCGATAAAGGGACCACAGAGTCGACGCTTAATGTACAACGAATATAAATCATTTTATGGATAGCTGTTATCAAATATTTCAAATAATTCCTCATTGCTGATTGCATCGTCATCTCTTCGTCCTGTATTTAATGTATCATACAGTCTATATAGTGCAGTAGTTTGACTGTCAGCATAGTAACATACATACATTATTTATTGTACGAAGCGACGAGACGAACCAAACGCTCATCTGATGGTAAACGATACGACTATCCATAACAAGATGATATACACTGCACAACATTATCCTTGTCGCCTTAAGACATAAGATGTTGACACATTACCTCGTTACACTAGCTATAAAGCACTTCAAACACGAACACGGTAATGTTTGTACACTACTGTTTGGCGGCGGAAATAGGAATTACGGTGGTAACTACCTAGACGGTCTCTGGCAATGGATACCTACCACCAGTACCAACAATGCGTATCACCATCATTCATTGCCTTGCTCGACTTTATGCTGTGTTAAATAAAAAATAATTCCGTAGTATCCTTTCGTCATCATCATCATCAGCGGATATACGTCCGTCCACTGTTGGACATAACCTTAGCATTCTTACATCGAACATACATACGAAAGATCTAGAAAAGTTCGCTTTAGCGTCGAGCTTCATTGCCCTATATATATATCCACGGGATCCCGGAATATTCACGGAATCCAAGCTAATCTCATCTGCTCGTGATGCACCGTGCTAACCAAAAAACGAGTTTCTGGCTCCCACCAACCCGCATTGAGCCAGCGTGGTGGGAAATGGCTCAAATACTCCCATATCAACCCCGACAAGCGAAAGCCTTCAATGCCCGGCGGTACTGGAGGCCATGCTGATTGTAAGGTCGCGTGAAGCCGCTGGATGCGGCCAGTTCCGGACCGATCGATCTGGAGATCTCTGGGGGAGATCTATGTGCAGCAGTGGACGTTTATCGGTTGATGAGATATATATATATGTATATATATATATATATATATATTCTGTAAAATAACCTAGATGGTTATTTAAAAACTATATTTTCGATAACGATAATTTTAATTTGTTTGCATAAAAATTTTTTACTGCTGTTTCACAAAACTTACCAATTTCTTCCAGAACTGCATCCAAGTATGAATTAGATTGTCTTACCACCAATAAACTCTTTATTCCCTATTCAATATGATTATCATAATCAAAGAGGTCTTATATTTTAACAAACGATGTACAGGTCTCTATAAGTACAACGGTTATTCGGTCCAAAGTAAATATGTGTACAATGTTACAACTATAACTTAAATATTCCTGTGTACGTAAACGGTCTGCGCGATACCCGAAAATACGTGAATTTATCAAACAAACACACAGACGCCCGCGCACACAGATAAGTGAACCTGCCCAAACAAAACTCGCCCAACTAACATTGCACATTGATCTATAAAGATTTGAAGAGCTTACGGCGCTCATATTACTGCGACAAAAGCGTAGTGTGCAAGCATTACTGTGTCTTTCTCATCCTATGAAGCGACGAAACCCTTGGAACATTCACCTGATGGTAAGTGATACGCCTGCCCCTTACAACGTGATCCTAAAACGATACACACAACACCACATCGTGTTCGTCGCTTAAGACATAAGATGGAAATTATCGTTACATATAATTACACTAGCTACAACGCCCTTCTAACCGGAACACAGTAATGTTTGCACACTTCCGTTTACCGTTGGAATAGTAGCTGTGATGGTACTTACCTAGACGGTTTCCGGCAACAGAGATCTACTACCAGTACCAACAATACGTATCACCGTCATTCATCGCTTTGATGGACTTTATGCTTTGTTAAATAAAAAAATAATTCTCTAATATTCTTTCATCATCATGATCAGCGTCCGTCCACTGCTGGATATAACCATAGCATCTTCGAATGATTCTTCTGGGGAGAAGTAAGGGTTATGTGAGATTTTTACTCACTAAAACCCCCTCGGTGCTCTGCATCAGTGCATTCAGAGAGGCTCTAGGATCTCTTATAGTAACATCGGTGCCTCCTTACACTTTGTGTGAAGACGTCTCTGAGGAGTCTAACCCTCTTAGGCACCATCGCTAAGCCGTACGCTGTCCCACACAGATTCGCTTGTTGAGCGATAAGGCCCCCCCTCCCCTTTTAGTCGCCTTCTACGACAGGCAGGGCTTACCTTAGTCCTATTCTTACTAGCCTGAGACTATAAGGCTGTGTATACAGATACCTAAATTTGTAAATAAAGACAGAGATATTCGTAATTGTAACCTTTCATCTTCAGCCGATAGACGTCCACTGCTGGACATACGCCTCCTCCAAAAATTCCTACATTTGTAGGGGTTCACACGGGGGTGTTAAGGCAATTTCTCACCACGCTGGCCCAATGCGGGTTGGTAAGAGCCAGAGCCTGGTTTGTTGATTAGCAGGGTGCACCACTAGCAGGTGAGGTTGGCTTGGATCCCGTGAATTGTTGTAACGTTTTGCACATACCTATGTTTTTTTTTTTATTTTCATTTTTAAACTGTAATGTATATTTAGTTAACTGATGAAAATAATAATTTTCAGTCAGTTTCAGTGTTTATGTAGCATGGTAATCTAACTCACACATAGAGCATCTAAAGATAAGCGAAAAGCGGGTCGCGCAAGGATACGGCAATAATGAATCCGGGAGTCACAATTAAAGAGGGGAAGTGCGTACGGATGATCTTAGAGGAATAATCTAAGGGATGACGGGGGTGGAGAAGGGTTAAATATAGGGAGACCGTTCGTACGGACCGTTGGGTGGGACAGTGGAATGAGGAGTGTTTTTGAGGAATACAACTTTTACCTAGTCCACCGCACCCTTAATGTAATCGATGAAACATATTTTGTATAATATTATATAATTTATTTACCCTTTCTTTATTTTGTCTCTTTTTTAAGTGTATGTATCATAACTTAATAGACTGTGGCTGTATATATAACTAAAATTAAGTGATATTGTGAACACTTCCCGTATTCATTAAAAAAATCTTCAAATTTTTTTTTTACTTCTAATATACACACGCCATACATTTTAAATTAATATAACTCTTATTAAGATAAAACATCTTTTGAATATTCTGCTCATAGCCTTATTTATCGTTTGATGACAAGTATCGTTGCCTAAGTAATATCTACAACGCCTTTCAAACAGGAACATATTTGCGTACTACTGTTCGACGGATGAGATAAGAGCTGGGGTGGTACCCACTTAAACGATCAACAGAAACCTACCACCAGTGGTAGAATCATTACTGTTCCGTAGGTCAATATTTGAATGCAAGGACATTCTTTGTTACTCTCTTCGCCGTATATATCCTCGTTATCACTTAACATCAGGTGAAATTGTAATGAGGATATTATCTTCTATATTAAAACTTTTCAAAAGGGGTATAAAGGGTTCCGCACAACAACTCACGGGACCCAAGGCAACCTTACATGCTCGTGGTGCACCCTGCCAACCAATATACGAGGCTCTGGCCCCTGCCAACCGGCATTGGGCCAGCTTGGTAAGAAATGGCCTAAATCCTCCCATATGAACCCCTATAAACGATGGCTCCTGGTTCCAAGCGGTACCGAAAGCTATCGTGACTGTGATGGACATTGACAAGGCGCCGGAAGCAGGGCAGGGTAGGACCGATCGTGCAGATCTTTAGGGTAAGGCTTATGTCTAGCAGTGGACGTCTATCGGCTGATGATGATGATAATAAAAAACTTTTTCCTTGCTAGCCGCAAAACCCCCGCAACCCCTTTGGAGGGTAACATTATGTAAAATCCGTTCTTACCTGATGTATACTTGGCTAAAGGAATATTCCTACCAAATTTCAAGACTAGACATTGCTCCAGAGATATCGTGACGAGTCTCTACATAGGAGGAAATCTTATATATATATTGCAAACGCTTCTTTACATAGAAAAAATAATAACATAGGAGTAACATTATCAAAACTTCTCACAAACTTACTTTAGTTAAGTTAAGTTAGTTAGTTAACTTGCATCTCTGTATAAGTGATGTAGTCTCGCATTGAACTATTGCTGCTGACGTGTGTCAGAGGCGCGCCGAGCGCTCGGTTCATTGGAGACGTTGGCTGAACCACTGAACCGTTATCCACATATCTGAGATCAAAAGATGAGCACTACTTTGTCGCCCCTCCCCCCGTGCCAACATCAACAGCTCTGTGAAATTAACATCTGCTACAACGGAATATAGGTCGGAATCAACAATGATTAGTTGTATATATATCTTCATGTTCTGCATTGTACATAGTTAATTTCGGACGTCAATATTTATGTGTATTAATAAGATATTTATATTATAATGTTTATAAATTAAAAATGTGTTAGTTTAGGAAATGTGGTGAAGGCTGTGCAAGTCGTAAAGTCCTAGGTTCGATGTCCGTTTAGCTCGAGTATCCGGTAGAAGAAAACCTCGTTCTAATTACAACTGCCATCACTGACATGATATGTACTAATCCTCATTTGGTCTGCTCAATAGATGAATAGCCATGAATCTCTTTGTAAGTTAATTCCCAAAGTCCCAACTGTGGGAACAACAAAACAGCTATTTATTGCGTTATTTATTTATAAGAAAGAACATTAAAAGAACCATTAGAACTCTTTTTATATAACTTCTTACACCCAAACGAATGTTCATCCATTTGATAACATTATAACGGGTTGAAATACACCCTCTTAATGTCACAAAGGTAATAAGAAAAAAAATTTGCGCATACCCTCTCAAACATACATGATTACACTAACAAAAACGGACTGGATCAATACGCGACGCAAAACTTAAATTCGCCCCCCTCTCTCAAGAAGAAGGCTGGCGTGGACGGGTCCAAATTCGTATGTTAATATGTACCCCACCCCACCCATCCCTCAACACCACCCCTCTCTAGCAACCCCCCGCTCCAGGGAACGGACCGAACTATTATAAAGGGTAGCACGAAAGTTAGATTAATGATGTTAGGAGCTGACCAAGGTACGGGTGGAGGAAATGTTCGATTCTAAGCATGATTAGTTTGAGTTTATTTTTTTAAATTACTAATATCTACACAACATTAACTTAATAATCATTTATGTATAATAAAGATTTTTTCGTTTTTTTTTTACAGTTATATATAGATCGATTACAATCCCAGCCAAAGAGGTCATTGTTTCTAAACCTCGCTAATGTAGTACTAGCCTTTTCTAACAAAACCTAAAAAAGCAGATATACTCAATAGTTCTTTAATTTCACTTTCGTTACGACTGAAATTAATAAATAGATTTTAATAGTTTTAAATGGTATCATTCATAATTATGTGACGTCATACATTTTAATACATGAACTATAAACACATCTGATATTGGCTTTAATGGAACCAGATTAGTCAATCTAAAATTAATTCTTCAGTACCATCAGAGATAACATACATTTCTTTGCAAAATTTCTCCTTTTTTATTTAACCAAGCGGTGGGGCGAGCGGGACATTTACCTGGTGGTGAATGGTTAGCATGATATGCACAGCATCACATTGTGCTCGTTGCCTTGAGACATGAAACAATAAATCTCGTTACCCCAGTAGTTTCATTGGCTAAATTAACACGCCGTGGATTGGGTCCACGAGCTCAGTATCAGATGAGCGGTAAAAGTCGATGTGACTTTCAAGCGCTCAACATCTTTAGAAAACAGAAGGGAGTAATTTCACAAAGTACAACGGATAAACAGTAATGTTTGGCAGCAGGATTAGAAGATGTAATGGTATCTACCTAGACGGTCGTGGGCAACTACGACTTACTAGCAGAGTTGATTTTTATATACACCCTATTTTAACCTACCCTGTATTTGAATATTTAAGAAATGGTATTCGCATGACTGTAAGGCAGTACATATGCCTAGCGAATTATCAAGCTCTTTGACAATATAAGATTGCTCTCGTGTATGTATTATAGATAAAAAAAAAAATTGCTCTACAGTAATAAATCTTTTCTATATCAAATGTATTAATCTAATATAGATTATATTTTGTATGTAGTCTCACATTTCAAAGATTCAAACGTTACGTAACATTGCATCCATAACAGCCAATTTACGTCCCCATTATTGGGTCAAAGGCCTACCCTCAATATGAGGGCGATGGGGCCATAGTTAATACGCGGGCCCAATGCGGATTTGGTGACTTTCGCACACACCTTAAAATAAGGCCAGCGAGCTACTTTAAGCTAGCGAGCTACTTCACGCAAGCGAGCTACTTCAGACCAGCGAGCTACTTTAGGCCAGCGAGCTACGTAACATTGCATGAAAGGTTATTTTACAAAATTAAAGGTAAGCACTGCCTCCCGGTGCACCATTTCTATCGAGGCCCGCGGTAAAGTGTGGACGATCTAACTTCGCCTTATACACACACACATGCAAACACGTTTAATATACGCGCCGGTGCGACGCCGCGGGCGCGGGCGAGGGCGAGGGCGCGGCCGGGACGGGGGACGCGGGCGCGGGCGGCGGCGACTCGCACGGGATTAGACTCGTTAAGTCTTCCAACGGACTGAGAGCAGAGCTGACAACTTTTGGGAGCACTGACGTTGAATATGGCCGATGAGCTGAGTCCAGATCGTTAAATTTATAATATTGTTCTGTTTTAGCAACCGATTGCGATTCGAACCTTCCATTCTCTTCTAATAGGCCTCTTGCCGGAGATCGTGTATCGCAGCCTCTATTTCTGCCGGCAAACAATATTGTATAAATATGTTCCGGTGTGAACGACATTGTAGCTATTACGTGAATAAGGGGAGTTTACATCAAACTACAAATAAGGCGAGCACAATGTGACGCAGTGTACATCATTCTAAGCAGCGCTAGATTGTTATAGCGAGGAATCTCACTTACTATCAGGTGAACAACCCAATCGCCTCGTCGATTCGTGGTTTAAAAAAAATCTTCAATCAGCACCAGATTGATTGATAAAATGTTTTTATACATATATAAGTTTTGTAAAAATTTTTCTTTGATTGTATTATTGTTCTATACATAATTGTTCTTATACTGAACTAAGAAAAGGAAGTCGTGGAACCACAACTTCGAGTAGCTTTCAAACTCAGATTTGAGTTAAGTACAACTTATATCGAATTTTTATAGACGTAAATATCAAAGTTTTTCAACTTGGAATTACTAGTTCTACGTACGGTAATAGTTTGTCTATTCGCAAATGATACAATTCTCCTAAATGATGTTTTGAAAAAAAAATGATGCTATCGAAAAAACTACCCTTGGTGCATTATTCGTTTAATTTTATAAAATCCCATAGTTTTACTAACATTCTATGAGATTCAAGCTCTTCAAATGTTAGTTATGTTATGACTCCTAAGTATTTAAACAGCATATGAGCTCCAGATGAAAAAGTAACAACTCGATATAACTTCAAACGATTGATTGTTTTTGGTCTTGTTAAAATGTTTGTATCTTTCTATCTACAACAGGCTAACACGATCCAAAGCTCACATAGTGTACTTAACACTAACATGGTCACTGACCTTGGTTAGTAAAATGTCCTTGTCTAGAATACTATTGCTATTATATGATGCCAGTTAAAACAAAGCAATGCTTAAGATGGCAAATTTACAATATTAAAGTGGTACACTCCGCAACATATGGCCACAGAATCCAACCAGGGTTCTCCATGCGACAAGGTGTATACTTACCTTTTGCACTGTAGAGTCAATTGTCACAAAAAAAAAGTAATAATTATGTAGACGTTAATAAAACTAGAAGCAATATGTAACACATTTTCAATATTTAATCTATTGAAAGTAATGCCTGTTATTATCTGTGCCATGTATCAACACGAGCGGCGTTTAAATGTGTGCATGACATGACACACACGCACGCACGCACACACACGTCTAATCCCGTCCTCAAGTGGGCCGCCTTCACCACTACTATCACATGAATTCAAGCAGTTCAATGCAGACCAGTTGAAATTTGCAGATGAATCATGAACATTTAATAATTAAATAATTAACAGGATCATCGTTTTAGCGTAACGTTTATTAAAAAGGATACTAAAATAACATAATTTTTGATAAACATCACTACAAACAATAAAATTCATTATTAATACGTAAAACAGGAAATTGTTGGTTGGTATTGTTTAAAAACAAATAGCTATAAATAAACAACTTCACATATATTTTATTTTAATTTTTTTGTTATTAAATAAATGTTTTTATACTACAAAAGCAACGAGATGTGCTACATGTACACCTGATAATAAGTGACACGATTGCTCATAATGTGGAGCCAGTTGGGATGTTATACACAGCACGATATTGCGCTCTTTGTCTAGAGACATAAGTTGTTGAGTCCCGTTACCCCAGTAATTTCATTAGCTACAGCAACCTTTAAACCGGAACACAGTAATGTTTCCACAATACTGTTTGGCTCCAGAAATAACCGCTGCGGTGGTACTACCTAGACGAATACCGGCAACACAGACTATTTTTTTTTTTATTGGAGAGAAATCTTTTAAAAAGATACTCTGCTTCAAGGAGAAGATAAGATTATATGGTATTTTTATCCACTAAAACTACATCGGTGGTCATCCTTAGTGCGCTGCAAGAGGCCCGGGATCTCATACGGAACGCACTTCTTCTAAAGGACATCCCAGTGAGGGCTGTGATCGTCCACCTCGCTTTGGTACAATAAACACTAGACCACCTTGTACTTGTCGTTCATACCAGGCATGCTTATTGAACAATGGAGGCCCTCACCCTCAAGGCCTGCGAAACTGTTAGACCCTTTTAGTCGCCTTCTACGACAGGCAGGGTTTACATTAGTCCTATTCTTAATAGCCCGAGACTAAAGAGCAAACCGGCACTAGAAACCTGCCACCAGTAAATACCATAGTACCAACACAAACTATTAACATCAGCTGTTTGAATGGAACCGTGTGAAACATTTTTATAAATTTTTAAATATCATGAATATTTGTATAAAAAGATAAGCGAATTAGAATATAAATAGAAAATATCACAAGATTGGGGAGAGGTGTCTCTTGAACGCCGGACCGGCCACCGTGGGACCTCTCGGTCAGAGATCATTTCATATTAAAATGCGTACGCGGTTCCCACAATCGCGCATGCGTCGAACTTCGACCCAGACAAATATTTCACTTGACCGTTGATCTTTAACAAATACTGGTTCCTCTAATATGACATACCATATAAAATGGGCTGGTGCTAACCGGTTAAGGGTAGTTAAAATTTACAATTTAACGTTCAACCCTATAATGGGATCTTAAAAATATTAGACATTTTTTATATCCATCAAGTATTTGTTTAAATAATTATTTATCTATTTATTACAGTGAAGTTTTGATTGCTTATCAGCACCTATAGTAAGGGGTGTAAGGACTCCCGTACAACATCTCACTGGATTCAAGCCAAACTTACGTGCTTGTGGGGCTCCCTGCTAAACAGACGAGGCTCTGGCTCCCACCAACCTGCATTGGGCCAGCGTGGTGGCAAAAGTACCCAAAATACCTCCATATATAAATAACTACCCGATTGACGTGGGAATCTTTAGGGAAGGCCTATGTCCAGCAGTGAAAGTCTAAGGGCTGATGATGATGATGACCTATAGTAATATGAGGACTGAACTGATAGATTTCTTGATGTTATCAGGGAGTACGTACCTACAACTTTTAATTATTTATATGATTTTATATTATAGTCAGATCTACATAGAATAAGCTAATAATATCTTGGAGTTGTATAATAGTATTTTTAGTTTTTTTTTTAATTTTTAGTACCAAAAACTCAAGGTTAACGATCCTGCAGTCTAGAGCAACATAATGCTACTTAGGATTTATTTCCTTATTACTTTCGATAATTTAACCTAAGGATGAATAGTCCTTGTTAAAAATTGTCGAACCTCTTTATTGCTATGATCACCCAAAAGCTTTGTTAGGTGAACAGCGGCAGAAATGGTTTCACAGCAGGTAGGAGTGGAAAGGGCTTAAATACCATCAGTTAAAAAAATTAGCTCAGAATCCAATTACTTTTCTCAATATGATCGCAAAACTTCAGTTTGAAGAGATCACCTCGTGATCATGATGTACTATCGTACTTCAAAATTGTTTCATTGTGTGATCCGTGCATTATCTCTAGATTTAAGCTGTTTTTTTTTTTTTATTGCGGGTATTAGGAATAATGTACAGTTATTGCGTATACTGCGGGAGCACGTGCCCGCCCACATTTCACTCGCGGGTCCGACCAAAACTACTCGTACTCACACTCGGATATATTTATCCGTTACTTGTCGCAGTACATCGTCGAACCCCACACCATCCCCTACGCTGCGTACAATTTCGAATTTGAATATTATGCAGACATCGTCCTAATCTCGTTTGTATCTTGACTGACGGCCATATTAGTAATATTTTGTCCTTACTGCATCGCAATAAGGTTTAATATTGCTTAGTTTTACTTTTCCTACTTTTCTCGGCGATATTATAATCAAATTGTTTTCGGCTTCGGGAAATCTCTTTACCGCGGACATGATCGGTTGACGGTTAACAATTAGTTTACGGACAATTTGGAAACGGTTTTAAACTTAGGAATTTACAAATCAATAATGTACATAATGTATTAGGTATAAATAACAATTTCAACAGCATCTGTAACAAAGCGCCTGGATTGTATGACGTACGCCTGTGTTTCGATTCCAGAGCCGTATGCTGTAGTTTGGTTGGTGGTAGAATTTTTCAAAATCAACGTAGTTATCATTCACCTTTATGTAAACTATTTAATTTAGTCTTATTATTTAAAAAAAATAATGGCTACAAATATCACCCTATTAAATAAAAAAAAAAATAGATTTTGTTACAGAGTATCCATTATTTAAAGATACTCTGCGAATATATTGTCATATAAAATAAATTAATTTTAAAGGGAAAAGAAAGATTGCTTTAATTACGAGTAGCGGTTATTTCTGTTAATAATTTATTTTTATTTATTTATTTATTATTATCGTAACACCCTTAACTTAAGGGTACAAAATGTGGATATAACGCCACAGAGGGATTTTCTGCCATTCAACTCAAGGGAATATATATACATAGATTGGTTAGAATAATGTAATTAATTTTGAAACTTTAATATTAACTAGTTTTTTTTTTTTTCTTAATTTAGTCATCCCAAAATTATCCACCACTGGACGATAATAAATTCACGAAGTTGATATTCCTCGTAAACAATTTTCATCTGAGGAACTTTTAATGGCAACATCGAACGCAGCTGTAAAACAAAACGAATGCATCTCTAGAGTTTTCTAATGGCGCCGTCTGCGATACTCATTTAGTGAAGTAATTAATTCTAACAGTTATATGAGTTACGGTTTACTACTTTAGTTGTTATATTATCCCTTTTAATAACTTAATTAATACTAATGTTTTGTTTACATTTCACAAAACTAAACAACATTATAACAATCTTTACGTTTTCGGCTATATAACATATGTAGTTATCATGTGTTACTTAAGGCACCTCCTCATTTGCTGACGGTGTGTCCTATATATAGATGCTTGAGGTATGACTTTGAGCAGGAGACAGGTTTGAGAATGGATACAGCCAGTCTACCCGAGATGATAAGAAATAAATAAGTTCATAAATTATTGTTTGAAAATATTTAAGATACAATAGAAATAAGGATGGGTAAATGTTACCTTATACATAGGGACAGATATGGATAAGGTGATATATACTTATCTTGCATATTCTGTGTATTTCTGTGAATATTAATTGTGTTAATTAAACAGCATAAGTATAAAAAATTTAAAAAATAAATAAATATAGATAATGTTAGAAAAAATTTATATAAATGAGTAGGGAATGAATAATAATTAAAAGCCCTGAATAATCATACCAGGGAAAATCAGAAATAAATAAAAAAAAACAATATATAATTAATATATGTTTCTATGTATATAAGAGTATATTTGTTAAACATCAACTATACGATGATTATAATAGGAATTCTTCAATTTTTTTTAACAAAAAATTCAAAGCAAAGAAATTAAAAGACATTGAATATTTAAAAAATTTATTAACTTTAAGAGTTGTATATTTATTCTATTTCTTTAGGACTTTGATAAGTATTTCATATAAATATATCATTAAAATCAAGTGGCTTTCCATATGTAGTTACAATATATAAGAAGAAAAATGACGTGTACGTCAAATGAAAAAAAAAAAGGAAATTGTGGTCGCGGGGAATTAGGAATCTTTTTTCGTCCTGTGAAACGTTATTCGATCTTTGTTATACATACGTAACGCATAAAAACATATTTGTAACGGTGATGTATGTTTTAAGGACACCTTCTACCCTCACCCCTCTTAACAAAGCACAAGTTGCTAGAATCATTGCGATGTTTAATTAAGCTTTGAAGTTGACCAGCGCTTTTACTTTGTTGACATGAAATGTTCAGACAGGTTCGCTAACCACTATCAAACACGAAGCGAACGTTATGAATTCAGATATACTAAAACAGTCCTTACATAGTAGGATTATATACTCATATCTTATAACTAGAGTCATAAATTAAAGAGAAAATTTACGTTAATGTATATATATATATATATTTAAAAAATGAATAACTGTTACTTTATATTATTCCTTTCAAATATAATAAACCCTTTTTTTGTGCGTCACCTAGGGACTGCTTCTATAAAGTCGCGCATATAAAATACTTCAATTAAGATAAAGACGAGAAAAAGTTATAAATAAACGAAATACTTAAATGACTCCTTCACTTAAAGATAAATTCTTCTTCTTCTTCTTCTTAATGTGCCTCTCCAACTAGTAAAGGTTGGCGATCAGCTTAGTACAGTCCTTTCTGTCTATGCTTTGGCGTAACAATTCGGACGACCTAGATAAATTAAAAAAATACATATTTTAGAAAGATTTAATCTTTCATTGTATACAATAAAATAATATTGTACTGATCGAAGGGCAGTAAGGTCCCCGAGGGGTGCCCGCGTACTGGTAGACGTAGTTTTGGGAGGTGATAATTTTAGACGATCTGGTGATAATCGCGGGAGCGATCGATGTGAAGATCTTTGGGGAGGTGTATGTCCTGTAGTGGGCGTCTACCGGCTGATGATGATGATATAATAAGAAGTGTTTCTACTTGTATACCACACTGCACCACATTGCCTTCGTCGCTTTGATAAGATGTTAAGTCTCGTTACCCCTGTAATATTATTTGCTACAACGCCTTTCAAACTGGAACAGTAATTGTTTCGTACCTGCCTCGAATCCAGGGTCGCTTATTAGAATATGATTGTTGGTAGGATTTTTTGAGACTTATATTTAGTCTAGACGCCCAGAGAGATCAAGTGTTAGGATAATTATAGCGAATGACTTCATAGTCATGATCAACCTTTTTTAATCCACTGCTGGATATAAGTCTTCCCCAGTGCTTTACTGTCTTCATGACTTAAATATCTATTGATTTCTTAATTTCAAAATTCAGAAACATTTCTACTTATCCATTTAGACTGGACATGTCTCGCCAAAAAAGAGGCTAACCTAAGAGCTAAGAGTTCAACGTTGTAATCCAATTTAAGATTTATAGTTGGAGTGTGCAGAATCTTCAAAAGATACCATGTTCCTAAAGAGGAAGGCAAAGTTACGTGGACTTTGTACTCACTAAGATCTCCTCTGTTGTCATCCTTAGTACTGTGCGAAGGGTTTCGGAATATCCTATGGCGAGGATGTTTGTTCATTGTTATTCCATCAAACGAATCCTGATTAAATGAGCATTATTATTTAGATAACAGTTTTCATTTTTATTTTCAGCAATATACAGCAGACTTGAGAAGCAGTTAATCTTTTTACATCAGCCAGCAAACTGTAACTGTGAGTATACTATTTATTTTCTATTCTATTGTTATATTTGAAACAACACAGTATATAGAGCAAATTTTTTTTTATACAATCAAGCGATGGGATGAGCGAAGCGTTCACCAGATGGTAAGTGCTACGCCCGCCCGCAATAGCCGCCAACGTGGCGCTAGTTAGGATGGTACACGCAGCACCACATTGCGATCGTCGCCTGAGACGTAGGATGTTGAGTCATTACCCTACACCAACATCTTTTAAACCGGAACACAATAAAGTTTACGCACTACCTTTTGGCGGAAGAAATAGGAGCTGCGGTTGTGCTTAGATAGAGTCCGGCAACAGAGACCTACCACCACTACATATTACAGTTTATTAAATTTTTTGTTTATTGTCAATTGTCAACTAAATCCTAATGAATATATTTAATTGCTAATTAACATATTTTATGAACGAATTTTAATAAGGTTGCCTAATTTGTAACATGTTCTGCGTAAAAACATTATTTACAGTGCTCGCGTACAACAAAATCAAAAGTATCGCGTTGATGAAATTGCAATTGAATTATTATCTCATTTTAATATATTTACTAACAATAATTATTTGTTAATCAATTTTATATATATAATAATTTGATTGGGGGATCAGGGGGTGTAAGGGGTCTTTCACCCTACTAATCAACGAACGAAGCTCTGGCTCCTAACAATCTATATAACACCAGCGTGGTGGGAAATGGCCCTAATCCTAACATATGAATCATGAGACAATTAAGGGGACGACCATGTCCAGCGGTGGATGACTATCGGCTGGTGATGATGATTCATATCATATCATACAAAAGAATAATACTCCTGCGTGACAGTACAACTGATGTATAAGAGTAATTATAGTTAAAAGTTCTAAGATCAAATCGTGTTGGAATCAGATCAAAAAGCCGAATACCACTTCGCTTACCATAAGAATTAATAACCACTGCTTTCTGATGCCGGAGATGGTCTGCAGTACCACCACAGCCTCTATTTCTACCGCCAAACAGTAGTGTGCAAACATTACTGTATTCCGATTTAAAGGGCGCTGTAGCTAGTATATGTTGGTAACGAGACATAACGTCTTGTCTCCAGGCGACGAGCACAACGTGAAGCTGTGTATCCTATCTCCATGCATGAGCAAGCGCATCGTTTACCATCAGTAGGTAGTCCCAATTGTCTCGTCGCTTCATTATATAAAATAAAAAAAGTACCATAGTAAATTTATCGTTGGATCATAGCCCATAAAAAACATCTAATTTTTAACTTTTTTTTGATATACTATTTTATTAAACAACTTCACTTGAAGATAAGTGATACGTCTCTCCTTAACAATGTAGCGTTCGTTAGGATGTTATACACTGCACGACTTTGCACTTGTCGCCTAGAGGCGTAGTTTTTTTGAGTCTTGTTACCTTAGTAATTACAGTAGCTACAGCATCCTTCAAACTGGAACACGGTAATGTTTCTACATTACTGTTTGGTGGCTGAAAAGTACTATACTATCTTTTGAAATACTTCCGAAAGATATTGACTACTGAAACATGAACAAATCTATACTACATTCACAGATAATACGGTAAATGTATTTCCTTATCTTTCAGAATACACAGAAACCGGAAGCAGCTGATACTACAATACACTAGCACAACCTATCTACTTAATAATAATTTGGTAAGTTTATATTGTTATGTTATATAATAATATTTTTTAAATAGTATTAATAAATAACTAATATTGCACCACGGCGGATTCTGCCAATACTTGAATCTCTTCAAACTTCCGGAGACCCAGTTCTGCAAATGTGATGACGCTGTGGAGGAAACAGTTTCTCATTTGCTGACGGAGTGTCCTATACATAGATGGTTGAGGTATGATTTTGATCAGGAGACAGGCTTGAGAATGGGTACAGCCAGCCCACCCGAGATGATGAAAAAAATAACTAGTTAGGAGTAACTTAATAGTAGTAATAATAAGTAAATAAGTATTGCTTAAAGTAGTAAATGTTACTTTATACATTTGTACACAATAATATTCTGTGTATATTACATAATTAATTAGCATAGATATAATTAAAAAAAATATATAGAAATAATGTAGGAAAAATTTAAAAGGATGTGGTAAAGCCCTGAATAATAATATCAGAGAAAATTGGACATAAAAAAAAACTAACCCTGCAATCAAGAGTTTCAAATCGTTTTTTTTGTTTGTAGCCTAGTGTATATAAACTAGGACCTAGGCCGGCTTAGGTTGTAGTCTATAAACTTCAAAATGAATCGCGTCTAGATGATGAGCGTTGTTGTGTACATATTGGATGGATTAGCCCGGCATCACGGTTATTGCTGGAGGGCGAAAAGGGCGAACGCCATTATTCTTAGTCCACAGGGGTGAGATCATGTTTCGTCTTACTTATCGTCGACGTATGTAAATAGACCCCCTGGTAATAATTTGGTAGAAAATGATGTCCCACCCTCTATTGGGTGAAGTTAAAAAATATCAAGTTCCACCTTCTAACAATTTCTTTCGTCGCATAAAAAAATACCCCCTCGAATTTACAATGTTTATACACTACCCTTACATAATTTTTTTTTATATAATTAAGCGACGACACGAGTGAGACGTTCACCTGATTATAAGTGATGCGCCCGCCCATAACAACGTGGTGCTAGTTAGGATGGATATACGGTACCATATTCGGCTCGTCGCCAGAGACAGATGTTGAATCTCTTTACCCCGGTAATTACACTAGCTACAGCGCCCTTCAAACCGGAACACAATAATGTTTGCTCACTACAGTTTAACGTAAAAATAGGAACGGCAGTTTATAATATATAAAATAACTCTTTTTCTAACTAAATTTAAGTTTTCTTTTAGAAATAGATAAGTATTGATCTTACAAACAGCATCTTTAAAATTTTTCTTCTTGTCTGTTGTCGAGGATCGTTTATTTGGATAGCATCACGCACAACAGTAGTGTGCAAACATTACTATGTTCCGGTTTAAAGGACGTTGTAATTAAGGTAATTACGGTGGTAATGAGACACAACATCTTACGTCTTAGGCGACGAGCGCAATGTGATGTAGTGTATGTCATCCTAACTAGCGCCACATTGCTATGGACAGGCGTACCACTAACCATCAGGCGAACATCCAGTTCGTCTCGTCGCTCAATTGAAAAAAAAAAATGTTAAAGCGACAAGCGAAATACGGCGTTTAGTAAAAATCTTAACCAACGTCATACATCGATTATTTCCTTCCGTGATATAAACGTCTTCTTCATCCCTTAGTGTATTTATATATATATCTTAATAACGTTCTAAATTCATTTTAAAATAACAAAAAATGTTTTCTCTGTTTCCAGCATCACTTTTCTCCTCGTAACGTGGACAAGACTTCAAGCGTGCGCCAATGGCATGTAAGCAACTTCAAAAGTATCGCTTGCAGCGCTGCACCACGCTTCCGCTTTCCGCTGCCGCTTTACTATATAACGATTAAAGCGCTTAATTTGAATAAACACCACATAAATAAAGATGAGTTTTCATTTTGAATATGATTTTAAATGTATATATTAAGTTAATGTATATACATACAGCTGTTATATATAATCATCATCAGCGGACTGATGTCCACAGCTGGATATAAGCCTCCCTCAAAGATCTCCACATCGATCGATATCGCGTTCCTCGCATCCAGAGGGTTCCCGCGATTCTCACCAGACACTAATTGGCGGAGCATTCACCTGATGGTAAGCGATACGCCTGCCCATAATAACGTGGCGGTAGTTACGATGGTATACACAGCATCACATTGCGCTCGTCGCCTTGACACAAGATTAAACTAGATACGGCCCTCTTCAAACCGGATCATAGTAATGTTTGCATACTGATGTATGACGGCAGAAATAGGCGCTGCTGTTTTACCTAGACGGTCTCCGGCAACGAAGATCTTACTACCAATAAAATTTTTGTACATCTGTGATAATTCTAAAATAAACGCTCAAATTACGTTTCAAAAACAAGTTGAAGTAAAATTTAAATAGAAACCTTTACAGATTTATATCTAGAAATAATAAATCTAGATTAAATCAAAACACATAACATCTATGAAATATTAGTCCATTGCTTACTTATATTAACTACATAACTAGAAATCGAATGAGGCCTTGAAGTAATGTGCACATTTTTTTTTTAATTACAAAAAAAAATTATAACCTTAATAGTAAGGGTAAATACAGAAAAACAATATGTAAGCCTAAATCATTGAAAACTAGTTTTATATAAATTATGATCCATGTCCAGTATATATTTATCAGGTAGTGATAATTTTTTTTATATGAAGGGACGAGACGATCGGGACGTTACTACTTTAACTACCTTCACAAAGTGGCGTAAGTTAAGATGTTATACACTGCACTTTGTGCTCGTCACCTTGGGACAAACGATATTAGTACCTTTTCTTTTCTTTTTTTCGCTACGGTCGTTCCTATACGGTCTGTAGCATCGGAGACCCATCTCCAGTAAACCTTTGTTGACTCGGCATTAGTAAAGGGAAAGTATATGCGATGGGAGTCCAGTCGCGCCGACCTATTCACGCCGCAGGTAGCCCTGTGTCCGTTTTCAATTGCCGGAGTGATAACGTTTAGACCAATAACGCGTAGTGCGTCCGGTTGTAGTGTTTGGTCCATTCCGGCTGATGCGGCTCGCCGTCTGAACCGTTTAACGATACGGTACGTTGTGTGCATATTCAAAAAGCAAACACGAATGTTTATTTTTCATCGTAGTGGTGATATGCGGAAGTATCACCGCAGATTCTAAACAACTGACATATCAATAAATAAATGCGTCCCATTCGATATTTCAATTTGGAACTTTTTATTCTTCTTTATTTAAACAGACCGTCAGCGGCCAGTTACAATGTTACTTAAATAAATTCTAACATTTATCTTTGTACGTCACAATATCAAAAAAAAAAAAATATATATATATGACAGCGACTTACCATTATGTCTTAGTAATGGATGATCGGTTAAGATCATGATGATGACTGTACTAATAATTATTATTTTTTTTTTTATCTTCGAAGCGACGAGTCGAGAAAGACGTTCACCTGATGGTAAGCGATACGCCTGCCTATAACAATCTAGCGCTATTAATGATGTTATACACTACATCACATTGCGCTTTGAGACATAAGATATGATGTGTCGTTACTCCAGTAGCTACTCTGCCTTTCAAACCGGATAACAGTAATGTAAGGCGGCAGAAAAATACTGCTATACTATCTTTCGAAATACTTTCGTGTGACGTTGACTAATAAAAAATTAACAAATTTTTATTACATAAACATACTCCATAAAAATTTTCCCCCCTTAAAACCCCCACGATGTGCCACCTTCGTAGGTAGTGTAATTACTGGGTTATCGAAACTCAACATCCTATGTCTGGTGCAGTGTACATCATCCTAATCCAGAGTAATGCAGAGATGTTGATATAGGTGCATTAAAGATAAAAAAAAAAATAATAAAAGAAAAACATATATCTATATATTAAAAAGTATTAGTATGTATATTTTTTATTTATCCATAAATTAAAAAAATTTACGAGTATATATGTATTGATTAATTTTATAATAATTAATTATCTAAAGATAATTATATTTATATAAATATTAATATAGTTAACAAATTAAACTGAAGTATATATATACTACCTGCTACTTATATATATATATATATATATATATATATATATATAAGTAGCAGGAACAGTATAAATATATTTTAGTATATTATAGATATATATGTAATAAGAAATAATATATGAGTTTGTTTAAAAATATTCTGTAGCTGTTTATTGTTGATATCCACGTTTCTAAAGTAATTTTTTTTATTCAATGAGGCGAGCGGGATGATCACCCGATGGTAAGTAATACACCTGCCCATAACAACGTACTAGTTAGGATGATATACACTGCGCCATACTGCGCTTGTTGCCTGAGACAAATGTTGATTCTCGTTACCCCGGAAATTTCACTAGGTACAGCGTCCTTCAAACCGGAACACAGTAATGTTTGCATACTACTGCTTGACGGCGGAAATAGGCGCTGCGGTGGTACTTATCTAGACGGTCTCCGGCAACAGCGACCTATTTTTTTTTTAATCTCTAATTGTAATTAATTAATTATCTGTATTATATGTTTATTTTATTTAAACTAATGTGCAATAAGGGTAAGGGTAGACAGCTGGTGGTTGCGTGCCCGTGCGAGCGCAGCGCCGCGCCGCTGTGTCCCTCTGCGCAGCCCTCGCACGACATCGCGCCGACAACGGCATCTCTTAGCGCGCGCTGGAATTTTTCCCGCGTCGGTCATAACACCCGGCCACGTGCATTTGTTTTGGTTGGTTTTTTTTCCCTGCTAAAAAAAAGGGTAGCATACATAAAGCTCACCTCGCCGCGTCGGAGGTGCGCCAAGCAAAATGGTCGTCGTTTTTTTCTTCCCTTTTCAGCCATCTGTCCGTCCTTTTCGGTCAAAAATGCGATCGTTATTTTCAGTTCCGGTGTGCTTGTGTGCGTGCCGCGTGCGGCCGGCAGGTTATCCGCCGGCCGGACGTCGCCCCAATAGCTCGTTAATAGCTCACAGCTTACGGTACATTTCGGCTTGCCGGGACGGCCGTCTTACGGCTTATAGCTGACGGAGAAAAAATAGAAATATAGGAGGCACGGCATGCACGATAAAGAGAGCGGGAGTCGTTAACGATTCTGCGCCGGAAAGTTGCGCAGATTGCGTTTTTGGTGGTTTTTTTGAGGGCATCCCCTCACACCAGCGGGTGTTTTTCATGGCTGTCTTTTTCTCGCACGCAGTGTCACTCCTCGCCGCGTGCCCGTGTGCGGGGTAGCTGGCGTGCGACGGGGCGGCGGGGCGGCGGGACGGCGGCGCGCGTGTGTGCCGCGCCGGGGGCAAGCACCTAGCACTAGATTTTTGCGTGCGAACGTACTAGATACGCTATCGCGGGTATACATAGGGCTCGGTACATAATGAGATGTCACCGCTGCATAGCTGGTAAATAGAGCTATGCAATAAAGTGCTCGGTGCGCTATTGGTGTTGATTAATCACGGCCTTTCATAAATATGCAGCGGGCGCGCTAAACTGATAACGGCGCGGGCCCATTAATACGGAATTACGATAAAAACTTTAGACGTGTGACGTCACTGGCTTAATGAAACCTTATCGCACCTACGTTGGCTTTAAACGTGAATTTGAGTGACAACCAAGTGATATTGGATAGCTATTATATTCATGAGTATTGACCGTCCTCTTTCGGTACTTAAGTTTAGGGACAGACATTTGTTTAATGGTCTAGACAAATTAATCAGTCTATTTCTAGTTCCAGTGGTAGATTAAATTTATTAATAATAATTGCTAATATGTTTAACACTTGATCTTTATTAGTATGAATTTTTTTTATTGCTATATATGACAGGAGAAATACTAGTTTTGCGTATTTAATACTTAAAATAAAAAAAAGCTAAAATAATGTATGTATTGGATATTCTAGTCGTCATTTAGAAAACTATATTAATTAATATTGGAATTATGTTACATTAAAATATTTTCCCAAATAACAACTCAAGAGATCCAACCCAACTTCACCAGCTCGTGGTGCACTCTGCTAGTCAACAAACGAGGCTCTAGCTCTCCTCAACTCGCATTGGGTCAGCGTGGTGGGAAATGGCCCAAATGAGGATTTGCATATGAATCTTTACCCGATCGATGTGGAAATCTTCAGAAGAAGCCCATGTCCAGCTGTGGAAGTCTATCGGCTGATGAACATCGGAAGCTGATGAAAACTGAATTTAGTTGAACTTCTAAAAAATACACTAATCGAATGATCGAGAACACAAATCTGAATGAGAGACAACGGATTTGCAGTAATGTATTCCGGATCCTGTCGCGATTTCAAATTCGGAACGATTGAACGCGTTTCAGTTTACGCTGATGTGATTAACCAACACCAGAGGAGCGGATGTCACAATTTCTAATCGGCTTATTCATTTTTTTTTTACATCCGGCCGAGCAAGATAAATGTGTCCGATTGTAACTTTGTACAGTGAATAATATTACTGTAAACGCAGATTTCAATAAAAGGCGACTAAGACGATATGACTTTAGGTGAAGATCAGAAAATTTTCTTGGGAGCCTTTTTATTATTCTACGAAGGGACGAGGCGAGCTACTGGTGGTAGGTCTCTATTCCTGGAGACCGTCTAGGTAGGTACCCTCGCAGCTCCTATTTCTGCCGCCAAACAGTAGGGTGCAAACATTACTGTATTCCGGTTTGATGGGCGCTGTAGCTAGTGTACTGGGGTACCGAGACTCAGCATCTTATGTCTAGGCGACGAGCGAAACCAGCCAAGCGTTCACCTGATGGTAAGTAATACGCTTGTCTATAACAACGTGGCGCTAGTTAGGATGAAAAACTCACCACAACATAGTCCTCGTTGCCTTGATGTTTGATATGTTGTCTCGCTACCTCAGTAATTTCACTAAACACAACATCATTCAAACCGGAACATAATAATTATTGCACACTACCGTTTTGTGGTAGAAATAGGATCAGCGATGGCACCTACCAAGGTGGTGTCCGGCGACAGAGACCTACCACCCGAGCAGGTAGGTACAGTCTAAATCAAGAGGACAGCAGCAAGCGACATCAATGATGAATTGTGGTAGATATTCTGATGCAGTATATAATTATGGCCAGCTTATGACCAGCACTGGAAGTCTATCGGCTGAGATCATGATGATGATTAGATTATGAAACAGAAAATCTTATAAAATATCGAAAGAGAACCTCCTTCTCCCAGTTAGAGACCACCTCATTCTTGACAAAGCAGGTGTATGATGTCGCGGATATAAATAAATAATGGACAGCCCACATATTATTCCCATTACTGGGATGCAGGACTGTCTCGCGAAGAGAGAAAATCAAAAGCAATTATCCACCACGCTGCTCTAGGTCTTTGATCTTGGTGGAAGTCTACGAAAGCTGTCATTCTAGAAATACATCAGATTCCTGTACGAACGCTTGAGCTCGGGATCGAACCTGCACCTCTTCGAGACGTCTAACACATACTACAAACAGGTATCAGGACTTTGCGTAGGGGATATTATTTTATGATCTTACTGATATACGATAACCATGACCTTCAGCTACCAGTCAAGTAAATAATAATATCGATTGAAGTTAACTGTATACCAGATATAAAAGGTTTGATATCATTATGTTAAAGATTGGAGCACCATCAGCTAACACGAAGAAAATTGGTTCAAACTTCTTGCGTGATAAGTAAATTACTTGATAAAGTTTTTTTTACTTTATACTTATTATTTACTTAGACAAACTATGTGTCGTGACAATATCTGAGCTCTACGACTGTTGGCATTGGAAGAAAAAGCCCAAACTAATTGTTATATATATATAACAAAGGACAGGATTTCCCTTTTGTGATAAAGAGGTTTAACTGGTTTTATTTTAACTAATTAATTCATTAGTTAAATTTTTCATTAACGATTTATCTATACAATCTATGTTTGACGTTAAATACTAAGTTTATCGACAGCTTTATCTTTAGGTCTACTTAAACATTATTCATATGAAAATTTTTATTGTTTTGCTAAGATTAAATTAGATTTTTTTTTTTTAAGTTATACTATTTACATTTTATAATATATTGAATGTTAATTATTATTAGCAATTAGCCTTTCCTCACAGCCCATCGTAATAAAATCAATTCGTTATATTTCATGTTCAAAATGAAATTAGTATGATGAAAAGATCACATATCATTTAATATTGGAATATTATAGGATGTAAAAAGGACTTTTCTTTCAAAGTCAAAATTTTTAATTAACTTAGAAAAAATATTCCTATTTAAAAAATTTAAATGAAACACTTGAAAACTGACAAAAATAATAAACTCAATTGTCAAAAAAACTGATCTAGGAACTCCGCGCCATGGTTCGTATCCAAACTTTTGAACGAGTTTTTTCGTCTATGAATAGACGAATAGACTATGCTCTAATAATTTGAATATTTGAGAATAACAGCGAAAAAAAAAAATTTCATACCGGATATCAAGAAATTAGTATTTAAACAATAAGTGTGAAAAATTAAAAAAAATACACACAAAAATTTACAATATCTTTAGCATTACTTAGATCAAAGCCTAAAATAAGTATGTACAAACATAATATTTTGTGTCGCTATAAATAAACAATTACACTATTTTAGTGAGATAATAATGAATTATATGCTGCATTTTAAAAAAACACTTATGAACAATTATCAGTACATGTTCAAGTTATCAATCAGCAGAATACAATCATATAAATCGAATAAAAAAAAAATTCCAAAAGTTTTTCAAACAAACAGTTTAATAAATTCAAAATATTCGTTATTTACATATTACTAAAAATAAAATAAATAATACTATAACATTTATTTCTAATGTTAATTTATTATGTATTCGAAATTTACCAGTTAAGTATAATTGCGACTTTATTGAATAGCAGATAAATTAAAAATTTTCAATTATTTTCTTTCGAGTATTAGTAAACAAAAAAAAAAATTAAACAGTAAAGAGGCTTCAAAACATTTTGGCGCCCTTTTATACGATCTCACTTGAGCGCCATCTATAGGAATTTTTAATAACTATATAAAATAACTAATTTCTCTGACAAATCCTAATAAAGCAAGTAATCTTTCTATCAATATACTTAATCTTTTAAAATAACATACTCTTAAACCCTTTAATACATTATTATTACACGAAATCTTTTAAGCGCCATCTGCCGGTGAGTAGTAAAATAATAATACGCAACAAATATTAACTGAAATAATCATGGGTGTTTTGTGCTAAACATTATAATTTTTTTTTTGTAATCATGATTTAATGATTTTTCAATATATGTAAATAGATATAATTAATTCTAGATAAAGTTTGATAAAGCAAAATTTTGATAAATGTTTTCCAAAAAAACATTAACTATAATATGTTTTGGTATGTAATTAAAATTACAAATAGCAATTGTTATTCATATCTATTTTATTTAACAATATTCCAAAATTAAAATTTAATACTAAATAATCTATATTATATAGTATAATAAAAAATAACTTTTTCTTCAGAATGAGAAAAAGGGAGAAATAAATTAAACATCGCGACATCTTTCGGATCAAAATCAAACCTTTGGATGCCCACACGCAGGCTCTCTTTAAACCCTTTAAATTTAACGTAAGCAATAAAATAAAACTTTTTTAAATGTTAGCTTTTAAAATATAAAATTCTTAAAGTAAATTCATCTTAATGGCGATTATTTCTTTCTCGATAAGTCGATAGTCATACATCACATAGTAAAAGAAAAGGAAAGTGAAATAATGTTTTGTCATTTTTTATTTTTTAACAATATGGTAAGTGTTGATCTCCGCACGAATATTAAACGAGTTAAGTTACATTCAACTCGAACTGGTCTCCTCCGTATAGTGACAGAGGGTCTCAGTAGCCGTGGTCCGTGACGGTGAAACGGAAGAGAGCCCATACACCAGCACTCGGAACAAGGCTAGTCCGAAGCCGGTTCTCAGTGGGCTCATTGAGAATGTGTAGACTGGACAAGTGGCTGAGAAGGAAAGGACGCTATATGGAATTATGCATTAACTTAATATAATTATTTTGATGAAGAAAACTTTCCTATCGCTTTTAGCATTTCTCTAAGGGCGGTAAAGTTATTTAAAAGATTAGGTAAATAGAAATAAGTCTATTAAATATGTAGCATAGTGAACAAAAGATATAAGCAAAGGTAAATATTACTTTACATTAGTAAACAATAGTATTATTAAGTAATGGTAGACAATAAAATAGCATAAGTAAAGATATAAGTAATGTAAGAATAGACGTAAATAGTATCAATTATTAATAAATACATAAATGAAGTTTTTTTTATTTAATGTCGCGACCTTCACTTGATGGTAAATGACACGCCGGCTCATAACAACGTTGCGCTAGTTAGGATTTCATACACTGCACCGTATTGCGTTCATCGCATTGAGACAGAATATTAAGTCTCTTTACCCTAGTAATTTCACTAGCTACAGCACCCTTCAATACGGAAAACGGTAATGCACAGTATTGTTTGGCGGCAGGAATAGGAGCTGCGGTGGTACCTTTCGATCGGTCTCTGGTAACAAAGACCTACCACCAGTAAATAATAGAATAAGAGTAAAACGTCCTGAAGAATAATATAAGAAAACAGAATGAAAAAAAAAGTTATACAAATCTTCCTCATCAGCCAATAGTCCACAGCTGGGCATAGGCCTACCCTGAGAATCTCCACATTGGTTGGTCCTGAGCTGCACGCATCCAGCAGCTTCCCGCGAGTTTCAGTCAGTAGGGGTTCAAATGGCGCGATTGGGGCCATTTCCCACCACGCTGGTCCAATACGGGTTTGTGGGAGCCAGAGCCCCGTTTGTTGATTAGAAGAGTGAACCACGATCAGGTAAGTTTGGCTTGTCTCGTGAGTTGTTGTGCGGGAACCCTTACACCCCTCTTCCTTCCTTAAATCTTTATATTATTATTTATTACAAAAATGTTCATGGAGTAGAAAATATCAACATCATAATCATTTCAACCTTTTTTTGTCCACTGTTAAATAAAATCTCTTCACCACGTCGTTGTACTACCTGGTCATCCACTTTCACTCTTAGATATTTCTGCCACATCCAACTTTCGCACTATACGTCCCCCCTATCGCTACAGCTTACTATTCCGTACAAAACATCTATATAATTTATTTATATATACAACAACCCTTATTGTTGTATACAGAAATAGTATACACCTATCACAGAATAGATTTGTGTGTAATATATTAAAGGCGCAAAAAAAAAATCGCCCTCGGAATAAAGAAATAGTTACCCCATTGTACTAGACGGCTAGACAACGGTTGGTACCACGATATGCCATGCGATGTTAGTGAACCTTATCGCTAAGGTAATAGGTGTTATATTTGTTTAAATAATTATTTTTGGCAAAGCAGCTTTTTACTTTTATATACCACACGTCCCGCCCCGATCCGTTCGCCGAGCGATATAAAATTATCCTTCCAATTTAAATAGTAAGTTAAACGAATGAAATCCTTCGCCGGGTGTGATTATTGAAATTCGCTAAGGTTATATGAAGTATTATGTTATTATTTTATCTATGACGAGATTATATATAATCTCAATTACTCTCTATAGTGTCGTTCCCTCATGTCTGAGGATCGTGGTCAGTGCTAGGGTCGCTGTCTGGAGTGGACGATCTGCTTCCACTGGTTCCTGTCCAGCGCATGTCATAAGTTACAAACAATGTTAAATGTAACTGTAGATGGTGAAGAGTGCTTTCCAGAATACTGCGGCTCTTCTGTTGACAGTCGGAACACATCGATACTGTTGCTGCAGTAGATTAATAATACGATAGTGGCAGCTATTCAAATGAATTGGAAAAAGATCTGTTGGCATCCAAACTTCATAACATTTAGTCCCAGAATCAAACCAGGACCTATATAACGTGGCAAGCTCTTCACCCAGTGCCTGTGGAGACAGTTAGAATATAAAAAAAATTAACGCATCATTTGAGATGAAACTCGTAGATACCTTCATTCTATGTAGAGGAGCGAGTCGTATTGTAAGTACGTAGTAAATGTAGCCCTGTAGTCTCGGGGTAGTAAGAATATGAGTAAGGTAAGCCCTGCCTGTCGCAGAAGGCGACTAAAAGGGTCTAGGAGTATCGCGTGCTTTGGGACTAGGAGCCCTTGTCGGACAAGCGAACCTGTGTGAGAGACAGCGTATGGCTCAGCAGTAGCGACTAGGAAGGTTAGGCCCCTCCTCAGAGACGTGTAACACAAACTGCAGAGGGACACCGGTGAGTTCTATAAGAGATCCTGGAGCCTCTCTGATTGCACTGATGCAGACCACCTAGGGTATTTTAGTGAGTAAGAATTTCACATAACCCTGACTTCCCCCAGAAGCAAGGTATCTTTCGATCATCCCCCTTCCTCTCCCGAAACAAAGAAAAAGTTAGAAAACGTATAGTATTTGAATTCGAACCCTTCTGTTAATGAGTGTTGCCATATACTATCGTGTACCCATTAAATTTCTTTTAATTCAACGAGTCTACAAAAACTGGTGTTAAGTGACACGCCTGGCTCATGAGAAATTAGTTATTTCTATACTAGATGCTTCAGTCGCAGAGTATTTCCACTATGGCGACGCCAGATAACATTCCAGCTTCATAACTTGAATCCCACGAAACAATAATGGTTTTACGAATAATGTAAATACGCTCTGATTAAAATTCAATTACTGAAAGCAAGGCATTGTGCGAGAGCATTTACGCAAAATTAAACATTCGCGTAGGAAAACTGCACTTCATTCGCTACAATCATTACTATTACTAGCTGACAATGTATATTTTTGTTTCGTGATAAGATTATAATATAAAATGCGATTTTTTTTTAGATATAACATTACTTATGCTGAGATATAGAAATAAGAAAACCCGTAAGTATCCTACTGTTCATAATCAGGTTAATTCCGCGCCCTAGACAAATTTTACAGTAATATTTTCGTAATGTTGTAAAACATGATATATTTAGGAGGTAAAAAAAAAGAGTATAACACTTCTTGTTCGGATTAACTAATATACCGAATCAATCTTTTCGACCTAGTAGGGACGAGCTGGAGCAATATACGAGGCATCGAAACTCCGTTCCACTTACGCTTCGAAGCTGAATATTCGATTTATGTCGAAACGACTGGTTCTACCTAACGTCGTCTAGGAACTTAGCGCAATAGGTACTGAATCGTACTAAATCTGCATTCATCAGCTTACGTAGGCAACGTAAAGTATCTGACAGTATATATCGAGTTGTAGTTTATCTATGTTCTCGAAAAATATTTCGTTTATTTTCATTTATTCATAACAGTAATCGTATGACGAATCTGTAAGTGCAATGTTAAATAAAACGTAAAATCTTGGTTTCGATGAATCATTGAAAAACAATTTAGAGCTTCCCATGAAGGAAAACTCCTCGAGATAACGGACATGTCCAAGAACAATAGTTTTCGAGGACATGCGGCACCCGCAGACTTGGTTAATAAGAGATGTCCACTAGTCTAAACCGTGAACATAAAGTTTATTATTATCCTAGGGAGTGACAAAAAAGTAAAGAGTGAATTTGTTCCTAACTTTGTTTTCCTGTTTTATAAATAAACGATTAGGTTTCTTAGAAATAAAAAAAAAAAACACAAAAAATATTTGCTTTTCATAAATATGTAATTTTCTTACATATGGTAAAGAAGTTAAAGATTTGCTGTTTATATTGAATTTATTTTTCAAATTTTTTGTTCTTACTTCTTAGTAAAGTAAATAAATCAATAAGTAGGTAATAATTATATGCTATTGTAAATGTACGAGTAGTACTATATACATATAGTTATAACCATTTAAATTATTCACGAGCAATTTCTAAAATACCTTATTTACTTGGTACAACTATAACGATTGCAGTATGGAGATCTACCTCCAATATATTTTCAAACAATAAAAAATAGTGTACTCTAAAATTTTAAGGTGACAATATAGAATATAAATTGTAGCCTCAAAATAAAAAAAATATATTTTATACGTCTGTTACACTACACAAACGCTTTATACTAATATAAATATACTGATAACTGTTAAAAAAATGACATATAACTTTATTAAGCAGGCTTTATTTCTTAAGCCTATTCGTGTAATAAAATGGCCGATTTACCCGCCATTTTGCCGCTCAAATCCTCGCGACACCGTAAATACTCTTTATCTGGCGCGGGGAAAAACAACGAGGCAAGTCTGTGTGTGAATAGGAGGTACATAATTCATACAAAACTTTAATTTATTAACCTTTATGAATAAAAGGATTTATTTTGGAGTTTGTTGAAATCTACCTTTTTGCTGTCAGTACCACAATAAATTGTTAATCAGTGAAATTAGACTATTCTAAATATTTTTGCATGTAAATGAAAATTTTATACCTATAATTGGCGTGTATTGCCTTAAAACATTCTAACAAAGACTTCAGTAGAATTGAAAAAGCCAATAAAAAGTTTTTTTTCTATAATTTATTGAAATAAAAAAAAACAATATAAAATGGTGATGCCAGTATAAATATTAAAATCTGTCTCGAAATATTAAAAAACAAAAAAAAATTAAGAGCACTTGAAATAAGCTTTTTATGATTAATTTATTATTTTTATTACAGGAATATACACAAACGCCTTTTAAACATTTTAAAATATATGAGATTTTTTATGTAGTTAAAATTTTTTTAACCATTTAATGTGCGAAAGGGTATAAGCGTTAGCAATAATAAAAAAAAATAAAAAAAACGTTACCGGGACATGAGTTTAAAACAAAAGCATTAACAAAACGAAAACAAAATAAAAAAAGCGCCTGACATTCATTTCGCACATTGCCGCCATTCTGTAATCCATGCCATTTGGAACACCAGGCCCGGCAATAAAGAACACCATTACCCTTTCCGAAAGTAGACAAACCCTTTTTACCTAGCGAATATTAATAATATATCATTATGTAAGAAATCTCACCCTTGCGGGGGTGGGATTGCTAAATGTGCTACGTGCCCTACACCTAAATGAAAAAAAATTACAACACAAACAATAATCAGCTTTAAACCATGTACTTAAGGATAAATTTTGATTGCAACGTTGTGTATAGTAAATCACTTCAAGCTCCCACCGTTATATGTATGTATTATGCTCTGTACTTAGGCCTTTTTTTAGCAAAAAAAAGTCCCGCTCGTGACGCCTCGCGATGCGAATTCAAGATGGCGGTGTTTCGCTTGGACGTTTTATTTGTGCACGTAATTATAAACGTTTCTCTTGGATAGACGCTTTTAATAGCATCAGATTTTTAATAAAATGATATCCATTTGTAACGCACGTTCAGCCTGGTATATTCTACGTTATTATTATATAAAACTGTTTACTCTTTAAACTCGGCTAATCTCAAAAAAACTTTGGAGAGATAAATCAATATTAACCTTCATAGCTCTATTGTATTGATTCTGTATCGATGACTTTGTTGCCTTGTAATCGATATTTTTCGAATAGGGTTACTGCCGGTCTCCTCACTACCGACTATTAATAATATTGAAAATGCCGCATTTTTAACATTCCTAATGTTTATATAAAAACGCAGTGTAAGGGTTACCGCACAAAAACTCATGGAATCCAAGTTAACTTCACCTGTTCGTGGTGTACCCTGCTAATCAACAAACGAGGTCTAGGCTCCAATCAACCCGCATTGGGCTAGAGTGGTGGGAAAATCCCTATCCTATCGATATGGGAATTTTGGGGGAAGGCCTATGTCCAGTAGTGGACGTTTATCGGCTGATAATACTACAGAAGCGCACAAGTTAGAATATTTACACCGCATATTAATCAAGCAATTGCCTTACCACAAAAACTATTCTGTAACTTTGGAAACCATATTTATGTCAAAAACAGACAGCGATGGTGTTTGAGATACATACCGCGTGGAATCTTCATTCGTAAGACCTTTATTACAAGATTACTACAAGTGCAGACCACTACAAATATACTTTTCTCATCAATTAAGCAACGAAGCGAGCGTAGCGTTCACTTGATAATAAGTGAAACCCCTTCCCATAACAACGTGGCATTAGTTGTACTGGCGCTCTACTGATGGTAGGTCTCTATTGCCAGAGATCGTTTAGGTCAGTACCAATTTTTGAGTCTCATTACCCCAGTAACAACACTAGCTCCAGCATCCTTAAAACCGGAACACAGTAATATTTGCACAGCACTTTTTTAATGGTTTAACAAGTATAATTTATTAACTATGATTATTTGATATTCGAAATAAGATGGTTATAAAGAGTAGTACGTAAGTGCTGTTGTAGTAATATTACTAACAATACTATAATTTTCTACTGGCACATCTTAAGTAAAACTTTTAAGTTATTAAGGAAGAGTTTTCATTCGGTAAACTATCGGTCGAAGTACAACACCAACTGTATAATACAACCAATTTCACTCTCGTACCGAGTAGTCGAATCGTAGAATCGATACGCGTCAAGCACCCGACGCCGGTGAAAGAATATTTGTATCGCAACGTATCCCGCAGGTTACAGACGCACTAGCTTCTAACATCCAATATCTGAAAAAATTACAACTTTAAAATGGAGAATCATATTGCAAAGCTGTGACAGAATGTTAAATCTTTCATCCTTAACTTTGGAGCATATGTCACAAGGTCTTTCCAAACTTGCCTTGCTTGCACCCTCATATAGCAAATATGTCGCATTGATAGTAAAAATTAAAACAAATATTACAGATGAGGATACTTAGCCTCTTTGTCTCCTAACCTAAATTAAATAAAGTTCTTTTTTTAATTAATTAAGCGACAAGACGAGCGGATCGTGCAGACGCTGGTAAGTGATACGCCTGACCATAACAACGTGGCGCTAATCAGGATGATATATACTACACCACATTACGCTCGTTGCTTGAGATGCGTCTCAGATGTTGAATCTCGGTACCGTAGTAATAAGACTAGCGACACCGTTTTTCAAACCGGAACACAGTAATGCTTGCACACTCCTGTAAGGCGGCAGAAATAGGCGCTGCAGTGGTACCCACCTAGACGATCTCCGGCAATGGGAACCTGCCACCAGTAAAAAGTGAGTTCGCAGTAATATATCATATATTAATAACTACATAAATGTTATGTAGTTATATATATTCTATATATGTGAATACCATGTCTATATATATATGTAATATTTGGATAATTTGTTGGCAAAGAATAAAATGCTATAGTAAATACAAGCAGAGGTGAACGCATATGAAAATGCAAAAACATACCAGCATATGAAAATTTATTTATTTGTTTCAGCAAAATTTACAATCGTAATTACCAATAGATATCTGTATAATTGTAATTAGTTTAGAAACAATGTTATTTCCCTTGGTTTCAACCTCTGGACTCCTCACTAGTCGATGCCTGTATCGAGAAAACCCAAGACAGAAGTTCTTGTAACATTTTTAATTTATTTGGCCTTAACTGTTAGTTCACTAATCTGAAGTGTTCTACTAGATATATTTATTTGTTTATATATATTACATATGCATACAATACATATATAATATACGTCTTCTTCTTCCTCCAGCCCTTTTCCCAGTTATGTGGGGTCGGTACAGTATGTACTTTTTTATCATATCCCTCTATCAGCCATCATATCTGAATTCACGTTCTTTTTACACAAGTCTTCTACACAGTCCATCCACATTTTTTTCGGTCTTTCTGTACCCTTATAACCATCTACGTTCATTCTCATTATTTTCTTTGTTATATGTCCTTCATCCCTCTGCATAACATACCTGTACCACGCTAATCTCTTGCTCCTCAATTTCTCTTTCACTGGAGCAACTTTCAGACTTCCTCTGATATACTCATTCTTAATTTTATCCATTCTCGTCACATCACAAATTAACTCTTAACATTCGCATCTCGGCCACATGTAATCTCCTTTCATCCGAACACTTGGTGGCCCAACAATAATCTCCATACAATACGACAGGTCTAACGACCGACTTGTAGATCTGTCCCTTAAGTTTAAGGGACATTCGTGGATCACAAGTCGTTCCAGTGACCTGTCGCCATTTCATCCAACTAATAATATACGTCTATGTACTAATATTTAATAATATTAAATAAGCATAAATTTTTTTGTAACGATATAATATCTATTATAATTTTAAATTTATTTATCAATCAATGTATGTGTATGTAAATGTTTTAATAAAAACAAACGCCATTAATGAAACGCTAGTGCGCTCAATCCTTAGACGGCGAATATCTCGGTAGTCTTTTTACCACGGCGCCCGTGGCCGAGTTAGAGGCTGTTGTTCCATTTTTGAAATTGAGCGCTATTTGCTCTTGTAATGGCGGCGTCAATGGAATGAAGTTTTCCCGCCAATATTGCTATGTTGTCAGCCGAACTTGATCAGGTAACTTGGTTAACATTGCTAAACTTTTTAAGTATAAAAGTTTCACTATTTTTTATTTAATTACTTATCGTTACTTATTTTTATTTTTAATAATCTCTACTTAGAGAAGAGATAATATATATAATATATACATATTTAACGAAGACAAATAAGAAGTTCTCAATACGGTGTCTTTGTTTTTGTAAGTGTTGTTATAATTTTAATGTTTTATTTTTTGTTGGAATTATTAGATCCCGAACATATTTTAAAAATTAAAATTAATGAATTCAAAAAAAAACATATATCAATGTAATAATGATAAAATTAAAATATAAATCGAAAATTAGTTTACGTTTCAATATTACTATGCCGTGTAAAGCGGAAGAGTTGCAAACAAACGAGCGTGCACTGTTGGAGCATGGCAACATAGGGAGTTAGCTGAACATAAAAAGAACAATTCCTCAATGGTACACAACAACAATTGTCTGCGACCAATTGTCATTTTACGTTGCTTTTCGCATCAGCCAGATGGCCGGCGACTGTACCGCAAAACGTTTTCCCTCGTACGCTGGAGATTTCTAGTTTTTTTTATTGTTTCTATACATAATATAAACACAGTCTTCTGTACGTCCGCACTGTTAGCCTTCTCCCACGACGAAAGTGTCAAGACCATCATCCATCACATTCGCTAAGTGCAGGTAGGTGGATCATGTTTACGATATATTTTTATTAAATACTAGCCATTTCCCGCCCGCTTTGCTGCCTGTAATATAAAACTCGACTTGAAATTTGTCTGAACCGTTACTATAGCAACCGCATAAGTAATACGAAGTGACAATGTTTATAAAAGTTAATCAGAAATAAAATGATGAAGGACTTGGGGAATTCGGAAAGTAAACAGCCTACATCTAGGAATCATTTCGCGTCGAATGCCCATGTTCACACATTCTCATTATATATGTATATAGATATAAAGTTAAGTTTTTTTTTATTTAGAATATTGTATAATAAGGTGTGCAATTTTTAGTAAAAAATTTAAAATCTTATTGATATGTTTAAGTTAAATTTTATTTTTTTATAAAAATATCTTAGAGGCATATTTAAAAATATATTTCTCATCGTAAATTTTTGTTGCCAAAGTGCGTTTAGGAAGATATCAGGTAGAAGCGGCAGAAATAAATAGCTTCTGTTTCTGCTGCCAAACTGTAGTTTATAACCATTACTGTGTTCCGGTTTGAATGGCGCTGCAGCTAGTGCAATGACTGAGCAACGAGAGGTAACGATACAACATCTTGTATCGAGACAACGAGCATAATGTGGTGTAATTTCATATATCATTCTGATTCCACAGTGTTAAAAGCATTGCCACTTACCGTCGTATGCACGTCCCGAAATTGCAGTCATTTTGAGAATAAAAACAACACTACATACCTGCATATTAAATCTTTAAAATCAATCAAAACAACACCAGACACTGATTGAAATCGATCGGAGTACTCGACGATCGCATCGACCGCCCATTTTGAATCGCTCCCACTTAAAACTAAATTCAAAACAAGAAATCGTCGGCAAAATAAGACTCGTGTAAACATTCTAGTGCCAATAACTAACCGAAAGCTGATCCTTATTGTAATGTAATAATTATTAAATTGCAATGGCAAACGTTTCAAGGCTAAGTAGAATTTAAATTTGTTTGCAAACTGGTTATCGGAGGTATCTTTGTGTGCAACGAGAAGCGAAATGTACTTTTGCAGGCGAAGCTGGATAGCTACTTTATGTAACCAGGGTTACCATGTGTATAATTAAAATTACTAATGAAATTTCTACATCGATTTGTAATTTATGAAATGTCAAATGAATGTTTATAAAAAGGCTATAAATATTTTTTGTTGTATATATAATAATAAATTATTACTTCTTTTCTTCATTCTTCTGTACCGAAGCGAGGAGACGGGCGATATGTTCATCTGATGGTAAGTAATACGCCCGCTCATGACAATGTGGCGCTAGTTAAAATGGTATGCATAGCTCCAGAATATAAATAAAAAAAATATAAATAGACAAAATACTCACTCTCGTTACCCCAGTAATTACATTAGTTACAGTACCATACAAACTGGAATATAGTAATGTTTGCACACATCTGTTTGGCGATTGAATTAGGCGTTGCGGTGGTACTTTAAACAGTTTCCGGTCACAGAGATCTACCACCAGTAAAAATTTTATAACTATATGGACAGTATTAGGGGAGGCCTAGTTCCAGCTGTGAATGTCTATGGGTTGATAATGATGATGGACAGATTCATATTCTTACTCCTAAAGCTAAGTGCCATCAAACGCAAGATTCAAACCAATTTAACCAAGAATACATTGGGGATATTAAAATGGCGCATTTTTGTGTTATTACTTTTGGGACATGTCTCAAGTTGTTTATAGTTTATACGACCCCTACATGTACCCGTGTATAAGGTAAATAGGTGTTTTGCAGCGGTCTTGTTGCAGAATCGAGCTCGACGCAAAGGGTTGAACCCTTTCTCGGCCGGTTGATAAATATATACACAATGTTCATGTTAATGCAAACAAAAAGGTCCATTTCTAAAGGCGCGAAAAGCTTATGTAAGTTATTACTACTGTAAGTTAACTTGCGACTTAGTTAAATTCGTAAATTTTTAGGAGTTGTTGCTAATGAAAGGTTTGACTGTATGCTGCCGTCTCTTATCAAATAAAATTTTTTGCTTTGAAATATTATAAAATGCTGATAATATCTAAAATAAGGGTTTACAAATTGTCGAAATTACTACTGCTGTATTACGACCCATTCTGACAGATGCTGTTAAAAACAATATTCAGATATTACATGATATGGGAACATGGCAACACTTACCTCTGTGTTCTGCTTTAGGAAGCTTCATAAAAGACGACTTATATAAAAAAAAAATATTTTACCGGAAACCTTTTAACTATGTATAAAACTTTTAAAGATCCTTACTTTTTACAGGGATTTATATACGTATTGTCGAAGTCATGACCCTGGACATACTTGTTTTGATGAGGGTGTATTTACGAAGTCATGAAGTGATCGCTGCCGAGTTACAGAATCTAGCGATAAAGATTTTTTTTAATCTTCCGTTTTACTTGAAAAATTACTAGTGGCACTCTGTTGCTGGAAACCGTCTAGGTAGGTACCATCGCAGAGCCATTACTGCCACCAAACAGTAGTGTGCAAACATTACTGTATTCCAGTTTAAAAGGCGCTGCAGGTAGTGCGATTACTAGGGTAACGAGACTCAATATCTTATGTCTCAGGCGGCGTGCTCTGTGTAGTGCAATTAATATTATACTAACCACACTACACTACAACTACTACACACTAATCCAGGTTATTACCGACAGGCCTAGCATTTTACATTAATCGTCGAAACTTAGTTTAAAATTATATTTAACTAGAAAATATAGAGATATCCAATAGTATCTTTAAATAACTTAAGTTACAAATTATAACACTATTTCTGTACTACTGTAATTGTTATTATATTTGTCTTTGTAATAGATATTTATCATTATCATCATCAACCAATAGACGTCCACTGCTGGATGTAGGCCTCTCACAAAGCTTCCCACAACGATGGGGTAGGGATTCATTTGTGGGATTTGAGCCATTTTCCATTACCCTGACCCTATGCGGGTTGGTGCCGGAATTACTTTTTTTTATTATCGATTGAGATTGGCTTGGATACCGTGAGTTGTTGTGCGGGAACCCTTACACATCAATAATATATATTACTAACGATAAATTTTCGATGAGTTTGAACTTCACGTGTAACTTGAAATGTTGGTTAAAACGCAATAACGTTGTATACGCGCAACGTGTTTGATATAACAAATAATTGACAGCGATAATTTCGTTCGAACGAATTTATTTAACGTTTGACGTTTGCAAATATCAAACGTACGTTCGCGTCGTATCAACAACTCTTGTCACATTAAACAAGTTTTACAACAATATAATTCTAATACGTATAAAAAGTGCGAAATCTAAACCAGTTTGTGAATGACTTTGGAGAAAAAGGGTTATATTCTGCAAGGCTGCAGGTACGCGGAATGCAAACACCGAGCTGCAGACAGCGGTACTGGTTTACAAACGCGTTTTTGCTAGCAGCGCATTGTTTGATTTTCATACTTGAAATAGGGCTCCTTTAATATAACTTTGAAAAATAATTATTATTAACCATAACCTCACAATAGGACCATCGATAGGTTGGGAAGATCCCTTAGTGCAGCGGTCAGCAAAGATATGGTTCGAAGAAAAAATTAGAGTATACTTATCACGTTATATTTTAAGATGCATTGTATAATTGTTTACTTTATTACGGTTAATTAATAAAGCTTTCACAATTCGATTACACAATATTAACTAGACACATTCTAAATGTTCTTAAACCATATTTTTTTTTATTGTAAATAACTGACCATTTGGTGAGAGTCGCGGGAAGCCAGTGGATGCGGACGACGCGGGACCGATCGATGTGGAGATCCGACCGATTCTTGTGGGAAGCCTTTGTTGACCAGTGGACGTGTATTGGCCGATGGCTATAATGATGATGATGATATAACACTTAAAAATTCTTTTAGAAGTCTACAGAATTTAAATTATGAATCTACTGGTCCGTGCGGTCAAAAAATTTGACGACTGGTGTTTTAGTGGAGACAGCGGAATAGACAAGAGCAGTATGACACATCCTTGTGAAGATAGCAAGAAATATTTGTTTGCAAGTGGCATCGGATCAAACAATTTCACTTGGTGTTAAATGGGAATTAATCAATATCGCTTAGAATAGTTACGATCTCGTGTGGTGAGAGCTGGACCATAGCCCTATCGTTAGGGCGACAACTATACATTACTACTTATAGCAAGCTGGGTTAGGTTAGGTTAGGTTCCACAATTAGAGATCTCAGAACCAATCAACGACCTATATACTTCAACAACGATAAAGAAACGAAACGGTTTATATTTAACAGCAAACTTGAATTGAAAGTTGTACAAATATTATTCACATTTTACTTAAAAGATAATAATGTGTCTTATAAGTTTTTTCATAACTAATAAAATAACTTCAATTTAATACTAAAAATCTGGAAACCCACACTAAGTCAGCGTGGTAGATAAAAGACCTTGACTTACTTAAAAGATTGGATCTTAGTAGTGGGAATATTAAGAAGGCTGTAAATTTTTTGAAAAATATTAAGGTTCGTATTAGTCTGTTTGTTTTGTAGTTGAGACTTTCTCTTTGCCATTTTGTTCAAGAAATTTTAAAGTGCTTTATCAGGAGTTAAAGCGTTATGCATTATTTAGTTTTGTTTTCGTACTTTTAATTAACTCCCCAAAAGCAATTCATTAAATGGTACTGTCGCAGACTGATGAAAAAATTATTTACGTGAACTGCGAAACTCATAAAACGCAGCTTTTAAAACTGTTACGTATCAACGCACGCTTCTAACGGAAGTCGAAATTAGTGGGTAGAGGAGCGAAACTACAAATTAAAGTGAGGACGAGTCCAAAAGAAATACGGACTAAAATTTTTTTTAACATAAAAGTATTAAGAAAAATCCAATGCTGCAGACGGAAGGAAAACAAACGTATTCCGCTTCGAAAAGTACATTTGACTTCCGCGTTCTCAGATAACGCTTCGCCGAGCGAAATATGAAAGGAGAGATATCAAAACGATCTCGCGCGCACTAAATCACTGTATATAAGGGGCATAGCCTCCATATTTACTCACAAACGGACAAAATAAATGTTTTTATTACATAAGGCGTTTTTTCTCAAAGGCTCATTTGCAAGTTTCCGTTCCAATCTCTACTCAATGCAGTTAATGATACGATTCTTTTTCAAATCGAAGCGAATTTTTCTAACCGTTTGCCAGTGTTTGTTTCAATACAAACCTCACCCTTTACGTTATAGGGTAGGTAATTGCTTGATGATGACGATGATGGAAAGCAGCAAAAGATTGTAGGTATAATAAGGGCTGGTGCAAAATTTTAAGTAGAGGGATTTGGAGGAGAGCGGTTTGCGCGGGTGGGTTTTAACGCTAAAAGTATAAACGTATGTAAGTATGTATGTATGTGTGTATGTATGTATGTATACACACATCTCCGCTGGGCAACGAATTGAACAAAGAATTATGTAGGTTGCGACTCGCGTTTTATTGAAGCTAACTTTCATCCGAATAAAATTGTATTAAGCTTTTGTTTCGTACCGTTATTACGTTCCCTTTCTGTTTTAAATATGAATCCATGAGATTAGAGAGGCGGCCATTATTTATATGACTGTTATTAATATAATTAACTATCAACTGCTGTGTCTCCGTCGCCGGAGACCGTATAGGTAGGTGCCGCTGCAGCATCTATGTCTGTCGCCAAATAGTAGGGTGCATTACTCTTCTGCTGTGGACGCAGTAGCTAGTGATATTACTAGTGTAATGCGTCATGTCTTATGTGTGAAGGCGACGAGCAGAATGTGGTGCTGTATACAAAATTCCAACTAACGCTACGTAGTTATGAGCACGGGAATAACTTATCATCAGGTGAACGTTTCGCAAATATCGCTTTATCAAAAAAAAAAAAAACTACCGATCGCTGTATGTTGATGGCTATTTTATTTGAAAGTCATTAACCTAGTGAGTACTACAGTACTACAGACTTTAGTGATGAACAAAACCAAGACCAAGTCTTGAAAAGTCTTGTCTTGTTTTCTCTGTTCGGTTTTGGTCTTTGTCAGCATTTTCAGTCTTATAATATTTTAAATATTTCGTTTATAGAATAAAACTTATGATAAATATTATAAGTTGTCATTTCAACGGAATTCTAATTTTTTTTTTAATTTTGCTCATTTGGTCTTGGTTTTGGTCTTGGTCAAGTACAATTTTATTAATCGCTACTTTTATATGCAGCAGCAACAACTGGAGATACTGTTTTAGATTGTTATAGTGAGCTTTTAAGTTTTAAACGTGTAAGACACAATAATACTTATGTACATTTATACATATATATATATACAAATATATATATATGTATATATATACATATATATACATATATATATATATGTATATATATATATAGTTTTAACTTATCGATTCGCAAACTGGAATCGAAGTATCGAAGTTATAACAGTATGAACTGTGTTATAACTTGATTAAAGAAACAGACAAGATAATAAAACAGTAACAACGGACAAAATATATAAAAAAAAATACAATGAAAAAATTAACTAAAATCGATTTTTGATTTAATTAATTAAAAATTAATCGATTTATGTCATATAATGTCACATGTTATATTGATTTAATGTTTTGTTTGAAACATTTTTTAATTGTGTTAGTTAATAAGTTAAGATGTTTTTGTTCTACAGCATAATGTGATAGCTGCATTTATACTAAGAGTTAATACTTGATTATACTATACTTTTCGGATATCACGAGATACAGCGCCACTTCAAACCGTAATTTTTTTTTTTTTTTTTAATTCCGTTTGTGTTTGTCTATTATACCGCTTTATATTTATTTGATAAATAATCATGTATCAATGGTAATTAAATCACTTTTTAATTTGGCAAGGTTTCTCAACATAACTAATACCCAGTAACTAGTATTTCTAACAAATGTTAGAACTAGTTACAAATACTAGGTATATATACTATTATTTAACAATTTTTTTTTATAGTACGAATACCGCAGATGAAATAAGTTTATGGATAAACGTTTTTGATTGTGTCCATTAAACATAAAATAATATATAGGTGTAAGTAATACCATAGTAATTGAAGCCATTACCGTTGTCTCTAATGCAAGCTTTAAGCTCTGTCGTTGAATTGTAATTGGAAGACTCATAAAGGGGACGGAGGGACCGGAAAAGGGGACCGAATGGCACGAAAAAGGGGGTGAGGGACAAACGACGTGGAGGGGAAATGTATGGAAATGACGCACCGCTATTTCCCTGTTTTTGTATTTGATTATCCTTTCAAGACAATATTTCGCGGGGTCCGGAAATTAATGAAGGCAATTTATGCGACCCGCGCCATGGCCGCCTGGTTTTATTTAAATAATGTTTTTTTTTTTTATCAGAAATTTTTGTTTTGTTTCGTTTTGAAGCCGTGGCGTTCTGGAGCGCCTTTTGTAATTGGGGCGGCGCTAGTCGCGTTACGTTTCTGGACGGGAACAAAGAATTTTGTTTTGTGGTTAGGATTAATGATCCTTTTGTGTGTACATTTGTTGATACTTGTAAGTAATTTTTTTTTTGGGAAAAAAAAAACAAAACTAAATCTTGGTTTATTTCAAAAGCTCCTTTGTACACGTACGTGTAGTATACGCAGGATATTTTTGAAAAACGATATAGAATAAAAAAATCCCAATATATTGAAAATATGTAAAAAATAGATAAAATAAACCTTTTACCCATTTCGACAACAGATTAAAAAGTAAACAAACTGTCATATTGTTTATCGACAGTTAGGAAATGCTTACTTAGGCGACGTTTCCAAGATCGCCAATCTGCGCCGTTCCGTTTTATAGGAAATGAGAAAATTAATTAAAAAGGGGTTGAGGTGGAGAGGAAGGGGGAGACAAACATACAAGCCAATAAGCGTTGTTTGTTTAGGCGCGAACGGAATGGTATCGCATTAGGCGAGGTTTGTTACTTGCTTTATTTATCTTCCGCTAGTCCATCTTGTTGATGCCCGCGCAATGTTATTAAAATCTATTTATTTTATATTACATATATATGTTTTAATATATACGTAAGTTTATTACTGTAATAAATGTATATAATTAACGTTCTAGTTCTCTTTTTTAACGTAGCAAGGACATACATAGACTGCGTTTGTGGTCCATTATCAGAATAGTTTTAGGTAATAAAAAATTTACTTCAAATTGATCTAGATTTGAAGAAGAGGGCATAAGGTTACTGTTAAATTTGTGTTGAAAAAAAATCTTATAAAACAATTATACGTTTATACTTACATCGTTGGAAGACCCTCCTGCGGTTCTGTCAATCATTACTACTTTATTTTGGTTTCCGATATAATGTCATAGTTTTATTATGTATCATATATAAGTAATTTTTTTTAAGAAAATAATCATCACTATTATTAATCTATAGACGTCCATTACTAGACATAAAATCAAAGATATCGCCGATCGGTTTTGTGTTGCGTGTGTTCAAGGGTATCTCGCAGTAAAGAATTTTTTTTTTTGTATTAATATGTAATATTTTATATAACTATTTTTTATCGTTACTCTATATTAATAATAGTTCTATAGACTATTTAAATAGGTGTAACTGCAGTGTCTATTTCTGCTTGAACATGCTGTTGGTCTCACCGTTTTGTAGAATATTCAAATAATATGGAGGTACATCCTAAAACTGCAAAAATATTTTTTTTTTACATTTATCAATGCAATAATAATATAAATAAGAATGTAATATAATAATCAAATAAAGGTATTACTCCGTATATTGTTCCCTCACCTCCCCGTATACTTCTATCAGCGGACGGATTAGAAATACGTACCTTTTAAGGCAATTTGTCACAAAAACTTGGCAACTCTGCCCCTAGGGCTGCGGCCGCGTCATTTATTATCCAACCCCCAGACCACCCCACTTAGGCCCCCTCACCACCAAGGGCCGGTAATTTTACCTTCAAAGCCTTCGCGGGAGTGCGTAATGACTAACGATCTGACGTAAATCGTAGGGATTTACCCCTTATCTGTACATAATGCATTCTCATGCTGTTTAATTTATGCGATATTCTAATACATAAGTAAGATTTAGTTTTATATATAGGGTGGCGCAAAAATAACCTTATAAAAAGTACTTTATAACACAGGTAATAAGGTACTTTTTATAAGGTTATTTTTGTGCCACCCTATATAACTTTTACATAGAATTACTTAGATTTATCATCTATATAAGTACAAGATTTAATTTAAATGTCTCTTTATCTTTAATGTAGAAATTTTCAGTTGGTTCGTTCGCATTCATCTGATGGTGAACATGCCACATTTGAGCCAGAGCTATTGAGTCTCGTTACCCCAGTAATTACACTAGCTACGGCGCCTTTCAAACCGGAACATAGTAATGTTTGCACAGTACTGTTTGTCGGCTACGATAGGCGCTGCGTTGGTTCCTATCTAGACTGTGGACTAGTATTATCACTTCTTTTAAAATTTTAATCATAAAATAAATCTAATTAATTTTATAATTTAAATATTGTTTTACATAAGGGGAGCAGAAGGTTCACCTGATAGTAAGTGATATGTCTCCTATAACAATGTGATGATAGTTGAAATTATATACACTACACAACAGTGCACTTGTCGCCTTGAGACGTGAGATGTTAAGTCTTTTTACTCGAATATTTTACTACTCACAGATTTTCGTCCTTATTTTTTTTTATATTTGACGAAACTATGGAACGAATGCTACGTTCACTTGATGTTGAGTGATACGCCAATAATAACGAAGCTCTAGCTAGGACGATATACACAGCACCACACTGAGCTCGTCGCTTTGAGACATAAGATGTCTCCTTACCGCATATAATCACTAGCTACAACGACCTTCAAACTATTTCCCTTATCTACTCATCTTCTACTTCTTTAGTACACAAAAGTTTACTGAAAGTAAATCACAATTTAGTCTACCTTCATAAAAATTTGTTTCTCCTTAGTTTTACAGTTTTTTTTACAGAAATTAAAAAGTATTAAACTATGAACAATTAGTTGAATCAATTATCGTCAGTCAGCTTTGCATCGCAATGTGATGAATCCTCAATACTTTTAACCGGTTAAGTATATCACCGCAGATAACTTCATCAGGATTCCTTCAGCAGATTTTAATTGGTAAAGGACCGTAGAATAATTTTTTAATAAGTTAAAATCTTCTAAATGGTTGTTATATTTATTATATCATAGTTTCAAAAATATATATGTAAGCATTTATATATTGAAGATGTTTGTTAAATATTGTATATATATGGCTCGTATAAATCTGAAATATTTGTATTACTAACTGTTACCCTCTCGCTTTGCTAGCGGAAACACCCCTACAGGTCTCTTTGGGAAAGGAATTTCGTAAAATCCATTCTCAGCTGACCTCTAGATAGCAGAAGCAATATCTCTACCAAATTTGAAGTGTTTACGTATAGTTTCCGAGATCTCGTAATGAGATCTCGTATCTCCTATATACTGCTTACCATGATTTAGAAATCATCTTGTTTTACAATTAATGAAAAAAAATTTCAACAACATGAAATAATTATCTTAATGACGATTGTAAGCACAGTAAATACAAAATGGATTCCTTTCTAAGAATTTTTAATATATACATCATTGTTTTGGATTTAATCTAAAATGCTCTGGTGGACCTCAACATCCAAATTCGTAGAAGGCATCGTCATCGTAATGACTGTAGTATTTTATTTATGAAGCTTAAGAATTTAAGGGGTGCGATAGAGTAAATATGAAACCTATTTTTGAGAACAAAGCCTCCCTTAAAAAAAGGCAAAAGTTTTTAAGGCACTAAAACGATAGACTAAGTGGAAAATTTTTAAGCTGATTTTTAAATTTTAAAAGCACTGGGCATTAGTGACGTGGTTTTTTATGTGACCAGTAATAGCTCGTGAGGTTTTTTTTTATTCTTGCTAAGGTCTGCACCTTCGAGTGGAAAGGTATAATTATCGGCTTAGTTTTTCTAAAAAAAACTGTTTTATCGATTTAGCGATTAAGTCCAGTACGCAGTGGGAGCTGCGGTTACAGCTATCTATGGGTTAGGGTTGCCGCGTATTATATATTTTTTTTCAATTCACGTCGGGTGGGCATACAACGTTGTGCTCATCGCCTGAGACTTAAGATGTTGAGTCTAATTATCCCAGTAATTACACTAGCTACGACGCCCTATAACCCGGAACACAGCAGTGTTTGCACAGTACTGTTTGTCTGTAAACCTGCCACCAGTATTATCTATTCTTTTGGAATTTTAATAATAGAACAAATCTAACTAATTATATAATTTTAAATATTGTTTTACACGATAAGGGGGTAGAGGATTCATCTGATATTAAGTAATATGCCCCATATAACAATGTAATGCTAGTAGTAATTATATACACTATACAATAGCGTACTTTTCACCTTGGGATATGAGATGTCTTTTTATCCAAGTATTTTTTTTTGTTACACCGCGTTCCAAACCAGAACTCGAAACAGAACACTACACGACAGACCGGAACAGGAAGCTACCACCAGTAATTTATCTATTATATATTAATACTTAAATTTTTATATTAGAATTAAATTTATCGCTATTTAATATATCATAGATTTTATCTTAAAAAAAAGCATTGTCAAGATGAAGAGAATAATGAAAAGTGAATGTGGTATGGACCTTCTCCCATTACTGGTGGTAGGTATCTCTCAATGGAGCCCGTCTATAGAGTTACCATCGCAGATTCTTTTTTGCCGCCTAACAGTAGTCTGAAAGCCAAAGCCAAAAGCCAAAACACTTTAAACCTTGTTCCGGTCTAAAGTGCTGTAGCTACTAAAATTACTGGAGTAATGAGGCTTATCATGTCTCAAAGCCATGAGCGCAATGTGGTGCTGTATATATCTTCCTAACTACCGCGATTGTTATTGGCCGACGTTCATTCTACTATGAAGTACTAAATACATTTTAATGTGAAAATTCTCCTGTACAGAGCATTGTATGATTATTCTCCTATAAAGATTCACCGTAGGGTCTCCATAAAAAAAATTATTATAATAATCGGAAACGAAAAGTTTAGTATTTCGTAGTGGCAGCCCTGCGGTGGAGCGAGGCTGGTGTGTCGCCGTTGCGTACATAAGCGCATTACGCCTGCGCATGTGCGCGTGTATGTAAAAACGAGGTGCATTAAAATGCCGGCGGCGACTCGCGAGTATAATATAAAGTCATTATGTAAATGCGGGAGGCTTTTTGCGGCAAGTTTAGGTGATTTGCGAGATGGCGAGTTTTTATATAATAAGATTGGACTTTTATACGAAATGTAAATCTAAATAAGTGCCCCAAACAAACAATTTAATAGTGCTACTGTAGTTTTCCGTACACTCCCTTACAGTTTTGTATAACGAGAACAGTGAGATATATATACGGACCAAAGTCAACTGCAACACAAGATATTTTTCAAGTTTCCTATCCTATCGAGTTATAGTGTTTTTTTTTAAGAAAAAATATAATATAGTTTTGTATCAATATGACTGACAACACAATTCACGAGACCCAAGCCAACAGCACCTGCTGGTGGTGCATCCTGCGATCCAATAAATGAGGCTCTCGCTCTCACCAATCCGCATTGGCTCAGCGTGGAGGGAAATGGCCCAAACACCCCTATATGATACGATCGATGTGGGTATTTTTGAGAGAGAATTATGTCCAGGAGTGGACGTCTATCGGCTGATGATGAAAGTCGATTTTAAATCTTTATGGGTTAAATTATGAAGTCAATTTATTCATTACACTAAAATAACTAAAGACAAAATTAAAGTATAAAATAATATTTAATAAATCTATTAAACTTTTCAAAGTATGGAACCACCTATCCTGTCTGAATTGCTTTCAGCATTATATTGTGAATCTGACATAATAACAGTATAACTGTGTTTCGACAATTGTTACATAAAAGCCGAAATTTTCTCATCTCTGGCACCATTTCCACTTAACATCACCTGGAGTCTTTGAACCATATTGAGTTTTACGGCGAAAACAATGACATTTTGCTGTGTTGCGTCATATTGTTGTAGGCGTATTACTTACTGCTCCTTTGATCAATCATCATTCAATAAACCTCGATTGCTGGACATATGCCTCCATCAAAGATCTCCACAAGAGCGAACGGTCTTCTGCTGCCCACATCCAGCGGTTTCTCGCGACGTTTCATCAACATGTGATTAGATCTATTGTCATAGATCAAAATATATCTATATGTTCTATATATATATAAGTTTTGCTTTTAAATCACCCATTCTATATATTTGGAATGTAACAGGTCCTATTTCGAAGTCCAATATATATAGGTAATGCTTTCAACCCTATGCCCAGGAGGTTCGAAATAAATGGAATATTCATAAAAAACACCTCGTTTTCGGCTTTGTAAAGGGCCACATAAAAATTTAGAGGCAAAAAGCGTTCACCCTTTAGGCGTGCTCTTGGGATGGACCGAAGTTCGTAATTGAATTTTTGCCTAGAGCCGCAAAGGGCGGCCCTGCTTAATTTGCCGTAGTCGGAAAAGGGTTGCTCGTTTTGGTTCAATTTGTAAGAGGTAGAGGTTCCTCTAAAAAAAGAATAAATCGTATTGGGCCAGCATGGTGGGAAACGGCTCAAAGCCCTTCATATGAATCCCGATCAATGTGGGAGTCTTTGAGGGAGGCCTATGTCCAGCTGTGCACGTCTATCGACTGATGATGTTGATGAGGTTCCTCTAAAGTGTTAGCATCTTCACATCATCAGCTAATCTGTAAACGTAAAAATTGCATAATATGTACGTAAATAATGCATAAACAATGGATAATATTTATAATAAACTACTCGCTTAATGTTTCTACGCCTGAGACTCAACGATTTCTTTAATACAATATGAATTCTCAAAAATATCTTAGCCGCCTCATTCATCATCATTAGAATCAGATAAACGTCCACTCCTAGATATAGGCCTCCCCCAAAGACACCCACATCAATCGGGATTCATATGGGGGGATTTGTGCCATTTTCCAGCACGCTGGCCCAATACGGGTTGGTGATAGCCAGAGCCACGTTTGTAGATTAGCAGGGTGCATCATGAGCAGACAAGGTTGACATGGGTCCCGTGAATTGTTGTGCAGAATCCCTTACAACCCCCGCTTTATTATACGTTTGTATTAATGTATACATTTGAAAGAAATAATTTTTAACAATAATATCTCTTTTTTTATTCTTAACAATTTTTATTTCCTTATTACGGTACTTGTATGTAAATGAAGATTTTTTAAATAAATGGAAAATTTCTAATAGTTAAATATTTAAAAAAGAACTGGGGAAAATAAACAATTATAGGTTAATTTGTACGAAACGTCTTAACGGCTGAACTTGCTCCACACCCGAAGTCCCAGTTTTATATTGTTGTAATCAAAAAAAAAAAAAAGAAATATTCCCTTTTTCCCCGGCATCAGGGTTGTTTGGAAGGTCTCCACTCCTGTCGGCTACGTGATAAAATTTTATTCGGATTTTCCGGATTACATAAACGCAACGTTCTACGCGTTGTATGTACAGCCTTTACAGAATACCTGCTCCGCTACAGAACGGGCATGAAACAATTTTTTTTTATAGTTTATGCCTTCGTTTTGTATAGTATCGCGTATAAAAATATCGAATAATAAATGTTTTAGTAAACATATAAAACAATATCAATCTGTCTATGGTACAGTTTAATCTAACATGATTCATCTGTAGTAAGCACAAGTAAAGAGTAGTTCTAGTTTTAGATAGTTAACTGTTAACTAGATATAAAGAGTTATTTAACCTCTATTTATATTTTCTTAATTAGCTACTTTATCTCTTTCTGCCCATTTCCTTCTTTTTATGCAGTTCTGTCCTTCTTTTTTTTCCTCTTTCATACTCTACTATATTTATTCCCTTTCCTTCTTTCACCCTCAATTATTGGACTTGTTTTCTACTTCACATTTCTTAACTATTATTGCACTTTGTTTTCTTTGTTACATACCTTCTTTTTTATAATTTATTTTTATAAATGATCTATTCTATTTTTATTTACTAATTATTTTCTTTTCTGTTTTATTTGTACTTAAAATCTTAGTACAGTATATCAGAAAATACGATCATTTTAATTTAGGACATATTAATAACTTTATTTTTTATATACAAATGAATAAATAAGAAAATACAACATAGTTATATATATATATATATATATCAAATATAAAAGCACTATTTATTCCAGTATAATTTGTTTTCCAATTGTCCTGTAGTTTTAAAGCTTTATGATACAAAAAATAAATCTGATGCACTGCCTTTACAATAATGTGCTAAAACAAAACTTATATACTAAATATAAACTTAAGATATATATAAGTAATAAAAGTAAGTTTAAAATTTCTAGGGTTTTTAATGGTAGTAATTACTAAGTTTTAATGTTTGATCAATTTTTTATGTATAATATTATCTCCTTTGCTTTAATGAATCGTTGCAATATCTTATTTATATTATCATTGTTAAACGAAGCGATAAGACGAGTGAGACGTTCACTTGATTGTAAGTGATATGTCCGCCTATAATAACGTGGCGCTAGTTAGGATGATAATTTTTTTTTTATATCAGTGTTCTTACCTACTGAGCTAACGAGTCTGTATGTAGCTCGCCGGCCTAATGGTTAGAGCGTGCGGCCTTCATTCCGAAGGTCGCGGGTTCGAATCTCGGCATGTACCGATGACTTTAATATTTAAGTTATGTACATTTGTGAACTTTAGTAACAACAGCGAAATACAAACGGCAAGGGCATCGTGAGGAAATCTGCACATGAATTAGAATTTATTCTAAGGTGTGTGTAGTCACCAATCCGCATTGGGCCCGCGTGGTGACTATGGCCCATCACTCTCATATTGAAGGAAGGCCCGTGCCCCAACAGTGGGGACGCAAATTGGCTATTCTAGTAGTTAGGATGATATACAACACCACATTATGCTAATCACCATGAGACATGTGATCTCAAGTCTCGTTTTCTCAATAATTTTACTGGCTACCTATTTATTTACGTACCACCCCTAAAATTTAAATACAGTAATATTTATAAAGGTAGCTAAATGCTCTCTGATAACAGAGATCTACCACCAGTATTTTGTAAAGGTTGAATGACCAAATATCCTATTTTTATTGTTGAAAGAGGTCATCCCTCTGTTTAATTAAGGTGAGTAAGACAAATACAACTATTAAGTGGGGTACATTAGTCGTATTTGCTTGGAAGGGCGCGGTAGTGAGTGGTGTGTTTACGGAAGTATACTTTCAAGATAATTAACTCTTGCGGTATAAACTAGCCCCATTGTAAATAAAGTTATCATTACTTAGTGGTAAGACTATATTATATTGCCGAAGACCGTCTTTATTTTAGTTTGAAAAACGCTGACACTAGCTAAGTTGTTACGGTAATGAGGAGCAGCATCTAATATCTCAAAGTGAAGAAAGAAATGTGGTGCTGTGTAAACATCTTAAGTAGAGGTAAATAATATGAGCATACGTATGACTTACCATTAGGTAAGGATTACATTTTTCTCTTCATCAAAGGAAGTATAGGATTATATTGTAATAGTTTAGTAGCGTGTATCCAAAATGGATAAATTTATGAATTTCCGGTTCGGTTAGGGCTTAGGTAATACAATTATTAAGCCTAAACATAGCCTTACCCTATAAACAAACCAAGCCGCCGCTTGGTCGACCGCTACCCTCTACTCAACCCATAACCAAAATACTCAGACCTGTCACATTCCTTAAACTCAAAAATGGATGCACTAAAAAAGTATTGAAGGCGCGTTCGGGGGTAGGCCGGGATAAAATGGACGCATCGCACATCCCGAATCGTATGACAGATGATTATCAACGGCCGACGTCAAAGTGAATAATTGGGCTTTAGTACACCGACGCGGCACCACGACAGTGTTACAGGAACTTTATATTGAAATCTGTATGGCTTTTCCTTTATTTATGATTATTCCATAATTACAAGTAAAGTCTCTATTAGCGCTTTAATAACAATTGCATATTAAAGGACCAAAAGTGCGGTCACTACTCAGCACTAGATGGGTAACGGTTGGATGGAAAGTCAGGCTACAATCTAATGATAAAGAATTATTTTATCTTCTTGTGACAGTCTCCATTTTACCTAATGTAGGAATTTATATTACTCTTATCAGCCTGATAACGCCCATTGCTTGGTATAGGCTTTCCTCAAGAAGCTCCATTGGGAGGGAATAGGGCCTTAGTGCCTCCATGCTAGCCCAGTGCGGGTTGGTGGGTCGTCAGAGCCTCGGTTGTTGCAGGGTGCATCGCGTGCAGGTGAGGTTGACTTGGACTCCGAAAGATGTCGAGCGGAACCCCTTACAAGCTTTATATTAGTGCATTTAAACTTTTCTGACTATTTAATTTTCTGTTTTTTACCATCCCCTTTTCTCTACTAGCACGAGTCGTTAATGAACATATTAAGGCTTTGTACCCGCCTGTTGTAATTATTTATTTCCAGCGCTGTATACTTTTTGAAAGGTCCAAAAAAATTACAAAAATTATAGTAAGCTTTTAGAGGTCTATAAAATTGACGTAACATCTAATCCTTTTCTGGATTTTGCTGCAATATCACTACAATGTTTTAAAGTTACTGTCACTATACCACATTTTAAAAAAATTCATATTTATTATAATTAATCATCATGATCATTATTATACCTATATTCATCTTGTTGATGTCCACTGCTTTAAAAGCAATTAGAATATAGAGCCAATTGCGGTAGAGATTTCATTTGGGTATTGGATTTGCGATCAGAGTATTTTGGTGGAAATCAAAATCTCCATTTTTACTGGATTTATTGTCGCTATTTATATTGTATATATATAACGATATGTTTATTATGAAGTAAAATAATGAATGTGAATAGATTCTTATTTTAATATTTGTTATACAAAAAGTTAACTGAAGGAGATATTGTTAGAGAAGCTCTTTCTTATGTTCTCATTTTATTTGCACGCAAGAAAAAGTGCAACTCATATTAGAGCAATGTTAAAAAATTTGATAAACTTATATTAATCTAGTAATCACATATTTAGTAAAATCACAACACCCTAGTAATTACGTATTTGGTGAAGTAACTGGAGTGTTTGTTTCTAGATAATCATATTAGGGCTAAAAATTATTGAGTTTTAAATCTATTCTGAAGTTAAAATAAGATTTTCATGGTACTTCTTATTTAAATACATAAACCGATAAATATAAAGGTTTTTGTACTAAACCAAAATTTAAAAAAAATTAAGACTTTATTATGATGCACGGCATGTATGTTTTCAAAGTACTTTCGCTGTTTGTATTGCACGCGGCAAATTAGCAATTCGTTTGAATAAAGGCCGCAGCTCCTAAACCAAAAAACAGCGGGATCCTATGTTTTATACAGCCTAATACTTCAGGCGGGCGGAAATTAATACGAACCCCCTAAATTAAATCGGCAAACAAAAAAAAACTTAACCCCTCTATGCAACGCGCGTATGCAAAAGCGAAATTAAACCGCATCTGATTATTCGTATATCAAAGGGAAATGTTCAAGAAAAGTGGATGAAATACGGTACCTACGAAAATAAAACCCCACCCACCATTTTGCCCCAAGTGACCGCTTTGCTATCCCCCGTCTCTCTACCCTCTCCCCTCCCTCCAACCCGTGGGGCGGCCGGGGCACGCACATGCGTGCTCTGACTCTCATCCTAGTAATGCCTAAGCTAGAAACCATTTTGTTTTTTGTTGCCATGTTTTTATATTCTCTTCTCATTAATATTCACGTAAACTGATCATCATTGCAATGATTTCTCACATGAACGGAACATTTAAGTAGTAAATAGCTTCCCTTCAAATCTTCTGATGATTTATGTCCCACGACATTTTCTGCTTCAACTCTTGATGGGCAAAGTAGCGGGTAAAAGAAGTGTGAAATCGTGGCAGTGAAACATCAGGGAGTGGAACCGGATCGCGTGTACCGCCCAATTGTTCCGCCTCGCAAGGACCAGGCGAAGTATGGTGAACGGACCGCCAACCTTCGCTAGTCTGAGAAGCACCTAAAGAAGAAGAACATTTCTGATTTCTTTAGTATTTCCTTCACAGTGCTGGAATGTTTTTCCTGTAGATACAGGAAAAACATTCTAGAGGAGAAAACACAGCACTGTGAAGGAAAACCTAAAGAAATCGAGTTTTTATTGTTTAATAATAAAGCACTACTTACTACTTTAAAACGGCAACAATAAGGTCCCACGTGTTACAACAAAACAAAAGGGTCAAACTAAGGGCCGGCGCGGCGTATACTTTTACGAGTCTCTACAGTTTGATATTTCCTTGTACTTGGTTTTGTACAAGTGCTTTTTTTTTTCTAAATTTTAGAAACTTTATGTACTCTCTTATACCTTATGGGATAGGTATTGAAGACAAGTACTTATTTATGTGCTTTATACGTATTTTTTATAAAGAAAATTTTATTTTAAGATTAAATAAAAATGTAAATGTGACGCTTTATTTTTTTCTGTCACGACTTTAAGGAAACTAATTTAAAAGTTTTAGCCTCTAAGTGATGATTATTAATTTAATTTAATAAAACAATGATTAAACAATAATTATTACAATAAAACTTGTATAGAAATAAGTAAGAAATAAAATCATCGAATTTTTTCCTAGAAAATCGGGAATTTTATGAAAAATATTTAAAAAATTAATAACTCCAGAAGCATTGTATTTGTATGGGGTATTCCATATATACATAGATAGGATACGAGCTATACTTTGGACCCTTCAGGTCTTTACACCTATTACCTTTCACCCTGTATATCTCATTATCATCAGCCGATAGACGTCCACTGCTGGACATAGGCCACGCGCAAAGATTTCCACATCAATTGATCGTCACACCCAGTGGCTTCCAGCGACTCTTACCAGATCGTCGGTATTCCTTGTGAATGATACTGATATATATATATATATATAAGTATTATTTGATGTAGGTATGTATATTTGTGTATGTGAATATATTTCGTTCAGGACGTGCAGGACGTTCACCTGTACCATCACCTATAGTACTGTGAAAACATTACTATGTTCCGGTTTAAAAGGTGCTATAGCTAGTGTAATTACTGGTGTAACGAGAATCTACATCTTACGTCTCAAGGCGACGAGCTCAATGTGATGCAGTGTATACAATCCTAACTGGTGCCACGTTGTTACGGACAGTCGTATCACTTATAATCAAGTGAACGTCCCGCTCTTTTCGTCGCTTAACTTAATAAAAAAATCGAAGTAGGTTTCAGACTACAGTATTTTTATTGCATTATTAATCACTTAATATTTTCTTTCTAATCAATATAGAAAAAAAAAATGTTTATGATTTTATTTCTATTTTCCAGACAATTATCAAATAGAGGAGTCAAAGTTATAGCAGACAAAAAACTTTAATTTACTTACGTGGAGTTTACATTTAAGTAAGTAATATTTCAATTTCTTAACTTAACTTCTAGATAGTAAATGAGAGATGATGGAGAGAAAAATAGTAGCAGTGTATAAGTAATAGTGCGTTCCGGTTTAAATTATGTTATCATCATCATCATCATTATCAGCCTTCGTTTATCCACTGCTGGATATAGGCCTTCCCCTATGTCTTCAACCAAACGCGATCCTCAGTTTCTCGCATCCACGGACTTCCGACCGCTCTGGTGATGTCGTCGGTCCATCTGGAGGGAGGGCGCCCTATACTTCCGCGAACTGTACGCGACATCCGCTCCAAGACTTTTCTCCTCCATCGGCCGTTACTGACACGACAGATATGTCCGGCGCACTGCCACTTCAGCTTGTAGAATTTGAATTATGTTATATAAATATATATATATATCAAAATACCTGGGATAACAAGACTGACTGGGATGACAAAAGATTTTGCTTTAAACATATGTTATTTGTGTAAACATCTTAACCGGCGCCGTATGACTATTGCGATGCAAGCAGAAGTCTGATATAATATATGTATAATAAATTGTTAACGGTGAGTTTTATCATCACTGAAATGAGTATAAATTGATGCAGTGTTTATCATCCTAACTAGTGCCAGATTGTTATGATCGTATCTTTCACCATCATGTGAAAGGCTCACTCAACTAGTCCTTTCATCTTATAAAAAATAAATATATTATGTCTTCTATTTGTATGTACATAGCCTTTATGGTAAATTGAATTATGATTCAGTATAGATCTTATTATATAAAAGAAAAAATTATATATTTATCCATTCTCCTTGTTACACTAGATTCGGAGTGAGTTTTTACTGTATACAGTTAATTATAAGCTCGCACAGATATTAACGGTAGAGCCAGTTACCATAAAGTAACCGCATAACTCTCATTTACTTTTTAAATGGGTTCCCATATCGCGTACTCAATTACCCGAAGCAAATATAACGGACCTTTTATTTTCCCTAAAAAATAATAAACACACACACACTCATACTTATTTACTTACTGCAGATAACACGGGAGCAGCCTTGCAGGAGACTAAGTTACAGCTGCAGCGCTAAGTTGAATTATTACACGATTCTCTTCTTTATTGCAATAGAAATACGAGTTAGTGTGCGGTGGGCGGCTGCTGTATTATTTCAGTCGCTGCAGCCTGAAGCTGTAATCCATCATCGTGACATTTCTATTTATCTTGATGAGGCCCACACTTCCGATACTAATGGGCCTTTGTTTTTTGTGTTTATCCCACGTTACGTACCTTACCTACGGCGCGCCGTTGACAGAGTGCGCGCATCAAAAACGGCTTACCGGGTGTATTTTTTTTTTCTAAAATCCGTGCAAGGTATCGTATTCACAGAGCCTATACCTTTTTTTTTAATTTACAAAGCGACAATACTAAGGAGTCGATTAAATCTATGGTAAGTACCCGCCCACATCGTGATGCTAGTTAGGATGATATACACTGCACCACATTGTGCTCGTCGCCTTGAGACGTGAGATATTAAGTCTACGAGGAGGGAGCAAAAAGTATTGAGAATGAGATAGAATATAATAACTACTGATAATTTAATAACTTATTTTTCTATATAGTCTCGCAATCTCTCTACACACCGAGTCCAGCGCTTTTTCAAGGCTTCAATCCCTTTTAAAAAAAGTTTTGTCTTGGCTCTGCAAAAAGCTCTCCACGACATCCATCACCTCGTTATCGTCTGCGTACCTGTTTCCCTTTAAGGATTCTTTTAATTTGGGGAACAGATAAAAATCGCTAGGCGCCAGATTTGGTGAATAAGCGGGGTGGTCAACCAATTCGAAGCCAACTTACTGCATGGCAGCCATCGCAACTGCCGACCTGTGCGCGGGTGCGTTGTCGTGATGAAACAGCACGCCCTTTCTTAGTTTCTCTCTCTTTTTCTCTTTGATGGCATTCTCAACTTGGGAATTAAAGATGCATTATATTAGCCTTTAATAGTGGTTCCACAGCCCACCTTGCGACAGTGGAATACGGCGGAGCAGACTCTCCCAATGTTGCCCCCAAATCGCAATGTATCTCTTGCTTCGTTAACTTTTTTAAACAGAGGTATTTAATAATGGCTCGCACTTCGTTTTTCTCCATTTTCGAGAACACGTTCCGACACGAAGCAAACAAATGAATGCATACAGAAAAAAACAAAAGAGAATCGAATATTTTTTTCTTTATTAATATTACAAATATGTATTTGAGGTATACCAGTATTTATTTTTTTCTTACCAAGGAGTATATATGTCGTTCTCACTACTTTTTGATCCCTCCTCGTAGTTGACTCAGTAATTTGACTGGTTACAACGTCCTTCAAACCGGAACACAGGAAAGCTTGCTTTGTACTGTTTGTCGGCAGACATAGGAACTGCGGTGGTACTAACCTAGACGGTTTCCATCAATAGAGTAACTAGTACAAATCTAATAATGTTTAGATTGGTACTATAACATATCAAATCATTAATTAAAAAAAAGGAATATTTTTTTTTATTTCACGGAGCAACAAGATGACCCAGTCGTTCACTGTATTCTTAGTAATTTAAAAGATATACACAGCACCACATCGTGCTAGTCACTTTTAACCAGTTGATATCAAATGGAAAGGCCAGAAATAACGTAGTACTGGCAGACCGTCCACAATTTGGACCAAAGTGGCGGTGATTGTAGAAAGCCACTGGATGTTATCGAAGAACAATCATTGTCGAGATCTTGAGAGGACGGTTATGTGCAGCAGTGGACGTGTATCGGCTGATGATCATTATAGTATTTTTAAATAGAAAGGAAAGGGAGAGCAATTTAAACCAGTGATAAGTGTCAGTCTACAAACTGACAATTATAGATGAACTATTTATATGTCAGGGTGTAAAGATTCCCGCAACTCACGGGCCTCGAGCCAACCTCACCCGTTCGTGATGAACCCTGCTAATCAACAAACGAGACTCTGGCTCCGAGCATTGGGCGAACGTAGTGGAGAATAGCTCAATTCCCTCCATGTGAACCCCTCCAAACGACAACCTTGAGTGCTCGACGGTACCGAAAGCCTGAATATTGAAGGTCGCGAGAAGTCGTTGGATACGAGTAGCGTGAGACCGATCGATGTAGGATTTTTTTTGCTGATGCCTATGTCCAGCCGTGAATGTCTATTAGCTGATGATGACTTATATATTATTTGCTTTTGTAACAACTGAAGTACTAATTATGAACTATGTAATTTAGTATCGGTTAAATTTAGCTAACAATGATAACGAGAATATACAGTTCAATATTTTTCTAGTTCAGCGGTTAACCATGTAATATTATAAGAGTGGCTTGGATAGTTTATTATCATTATCATCAGCCTATAGACGCATACTAGAGGACACAGGCCTTCCACAAAGATTTCTGTTACAATGGATTCTGCCGTATACAGTTTTATTTCATCTTTAAATCTAATTGAAAATCCTAACAGCAGCATTACTGTGAGACTCAGAATATGGGTATAATTCAAGATGGCGACGTGTGCTCGTGCACTCGTCGCCATCTTGGATAGCATTGTGACTGATCATCATTTGAAATGAATTTCAAAAGTTAGTTATGATTAAGTGAATTATTTAAAACTATAGTGTTATAAAAATTATTCATACAAAAATTTGATTATTTAGTAGTAGTTATCAAGGACTATGTTAGTAATATTAGGATTATCATTTGTTGGGTTCAACAATATTACTTAGTGGTGGTCGGATGTCAGGTGGTTCCACTATAACCCTTCGAGTTAAACAACATCCCATCTGGATACTATTTGCCTGTTGTTGTCTAGACTATCTTATACCAGACTGGTTGTGGAATACAACCATACCGTACTGTAGTTCATCAACCTTAGCTGTAAATATTGTAAAGCTTGTAGCTAGTGAAATTAGTAAGGTAACGAGACATGTTACGTTTCAAGGCGACGAGCATAGTTTGGTGCAGTGTATATGATCTGTGCACCACGGTGTTATAAACAGGCGAATCACTAACCATCAGGTTAATATTTAAATCGTCTAATCACTTTTTTAATTTAGAATATAATAGTTTAGGACAAGAGAAGACTTTTATAACTATACTATTTTTAACCAAAAATAACTTATATCTATTATTATACCATCATCATCATCAGCAGCCGACCGACGTCCACTGCTGGACTCGTATATATACATATATATATATATATATATATATATATATATATATATATATATATATATATATATATAAGTTAGTGCATCACAATTAACATTTAATCTAAAACTAAACCCACATTTTATCCAACTTAATCAAGTATCCTTTGTGATTCCAGAGCATTGTTTACAAAGCGAGTTTCTTTTTGAGACCATTCAAAAGCAACATGGGTCTGAACAATGGATTTTATTACCGCACTATCGCCAAGACAAATGAAAAATAGACAATATCTGCCCTATTTACCTCTGTCTGTCTGTACCCACCCGCAAAACCGGCACCTTCTTTATGCAATCAATCGTGCACAAGCGAATTTAACTTTTATATTGTTAACCAAAAAAGTTAAATTCGCACGAGTGCAACAATCGAGTTCAAAATTCAAAGGGAGTTCTTTTATATAGAGGAATTATTGAAACATTTGAATTTAGCTCTTATTTGGTTAGAATTAAGGCTTATTTTTAACCTAAAAAAGTATCACAGTCAGGCCGTTTTGAATGGATGACGGTGGTCAAAATTTATTGCGCATAAATGTACCCCTGGCTAACCCGGGAGTTAGAGGTGGTGGGAGTAGGCTTAAAAATCGGGGAAAGGGGCCAAAGGGGTGAGTTTTTAGAGTTCGCAGCGTCGGCCTATTCGGGTGTTGATGGCAGGCAGGCGCGGACTTGACGGGGATTTAAAATCTGCCCGAATTATGTTATGACGTAACACAAAAATAATTGCGCCACGGAAATTGGGCTTTGTTTAAAATCCATTCCGGTATTTACTAAAACTGGTGTGATATGTGAACGGCTGCGAAGTGAGTTTCTTATTTTAATTAATGTATGTAATTATAACTACAAGGTTTTGCCATAATCACCACGCTTGAGACACGCGTTTGTGATCGCAGTATAAACTCCATCACACCAATCCAAAAAATCAAGTATCAGTCTATGTTGAAACACCTGATGAAAGAATGGCTATACCGCTGTTACCCCATCGCCAGACTTGTGGGTCGTCTTGCTGGTTTAACAAGGGCAATTGAAGTAGACTATTAGAAATATTTAAGATTAAGATCTTCCCATACACCCCAAAATAAAGATACTAATTTAATTACTTTTAAAGTAAATTACATTCTACCTTACATCTCTTTCTGTTTCTCGACATTGATTAGATTTTATATAAACTTAATAGATATATAAAAACACTTTTCATTTATTATATTAGTAAGTATAATTATCTATTTACATAAATGTTGTTTTTTTTTTTTTGCTTCCTTCTTTCCTTTTATTAATAATTTTTTTAATGTTTTCCAGGTCCAGTGTTTAGTGGACTTCGAGGGAAGAAATAATTGGACATTAAACTTTTACAAGTAAATTGATCTAATACAAATAGACATACATAACAGAACACGAATTAGACATACAGAACACGTATAGATATACATAGATATAGAAAGATATATAGAACAGATCATGAATTACTTAATATAAGTAATAACTAAATCATTTAGAGAATAAATTGTAAATCTTCCAACCAAATCGCCGTGATAGTTAAGTTTGTAAGGTACGTCTACGTCGTCTCACATCTCGAAAAGGCTCCGGTTCTAATCTTACTGAGCTTACGCTTCTGATAGGAAAGCATCATGACGAAACCGACATCTTCCAACAGCTTCTGTGGACATACTACATCTGCTAACTCGCACTTAGCCAACGTAATTGATATTAGCCTTTACTCTTTCCTTTTGCAACAAAACTCTGGAGTCCACTATTATATTTACTGAAAAACTAGGTAATTGGAAATGCCTCAAGTTCCAGCAGTGGGAAGGTTCAATCGGTTGTTCATATATAACATATTGAATTTCGGCAATTTATTAATTCGTTGGCATATAGTACGCCCCTGTAACGCGTTTAACCCGCACCCTCTCGACCTCTACGCACGTCTCACTCGCACAAACTCCAAAAAGAACTCCCCGTCGCTTTCCACCCTTTGCTTAAATGATTGCGCCCCCACCCATACGTTAGAGAATTAGCTTATCTCTACGGTAATCTGCCACAGGAAATACGACTCTACCCCTAGTATTTAAGGTCAGTTATAAGACAAAAAGTTTTACGATGACGACATCGACTTTCTCCGAAGAAGAGATCGAATAAAGCAATGGATACAGATCTAAGTAATGAAACCTTTTTGAAACATTTTAAACTTTAAGTCCTTACATTAAAGTATATATTCATAAATTATTTTTAATGTTAAATTGGTCTTTTGAGATATAGGAAGCAATAACGCAGTCGAAGTGTGGGTAAGGACTAATAAAAACGCCACCCGCACCGTTGGGGTTGGAATGGTTCGGAGTATGGGGCTAGGGTAGTCAAAACGAGAGGAAGTAAAGACGCATACCTTCAATAGCTCCGGCGCTGTTAAGACGTGTTATTAATATTTCATTTTAATACATAAATAAAAAAAAATAATTGAAAACTTAATGAATTTTAACTGTATTGGTCTTCATAGGTAACAAATAATATTTTTAAAAGGATTATGAAAAAAAAACAATTTTAATATTTATTCTATGTGATGAGAAGGGCCAGTTTACCTGACGATAATTGATATCTTGTAAACCCAGTTATTCACTAGCTACAATGCCCTTCAAACCGGAACACACTACTGTTTGCACACCACTGTTAGTCAGCTGCTATAGGAGCTGCGGTGTTACCTATTTAGATGGTCTAGGGCAACAGAGACCTACCACTAGTACAACTGATATAGGCACACACAAATAAAAAAAAAACGCTGGTACATATATATGTGTTTTTTTATATTATTAGTAATAATTTTTTATAATCAATATTATAATGACATTCTTCTGGTGGACTCTGAAAGCTTTAGGTGATGGCAAGTTTCTCCATCCTTGTCTCTAAAAAACAAAAAAGAAAAACAATGAAGATTAATTATTAAATGATACAAAATCTTAAATAGTGTTAGGGTTTTATATCCGGTAGCTGTTCACATATGAGGTCCAGAGTATTCTGAGTGATCACGCTGTAGTGTCCGCGGTGTAATGGCTACTAACGTGTAAACCACATAGAAATTCAGGACATGTATTGTAAAAAATAATATTTACCTCCTTAGATCTCCTTTTTTAGATTTTTTTTTATTATTTTTAAAAACTGCAGCACATTGTGTTCGTTGCCTTAAGACATAAAATTTGGTTATGTTGTTACCCCAGTAATTAATTACAATAGCTACAGCGCCCTTCAAATAGGAATACAGTAGTTTGCACACTACTGTGGTACCTAGACCGTCTCCGGCAACAGAAACCCACCACCAGTAATACAAAACATATTTCAACATAAGCTGCTATAAAATACTGAACCACTCTTGGTGATTGATAAAAGAAATCTGATTTACCTTTCATTGTTATAATGATCCGTCCGTATTGTCATACAAAATAGATTGATCGTATAAGTGTATATATATATACATTAGTCAAAGTATTTCTACGGCCGTATGTCCCGAAGCACCATCTATTCCTATCTATCACCACTTTTCCCGCAGCGTGTGCGGAACAAAGAGCACAAAGGCAGGCGGTATCAGATGGGCGTAATTTTTCATTACATTACCATGGGATAGTCGCGCGCGCGTAAAGATAAGCCGGGACTCTGACCCCCGTACCACGCGTTAGCGACAGCAAAGCGATACACCACATTTTATTCTTTTTTGTTATATATAATTATACTACTTGTTTCCCGCTCGCTTTGATTGCCGTAATATAGAATTAGATTTGAAATTTGTCAGTAAGTCCCAATCGGCGCAAACCGCCACCCTCCGTCAAACATCCCCGTAACTCGTAAAACCCGCTGAGCTATACTCAGTTAAAGGAATATTCTTACCAAATTTCAAATCTCTAGACCATAGGTTTCAAAGATATCATAATGTCTCTACATAGATAGAAATCTAATATATACATATAGATGCATAGATACTTCATAGTATGAAATTTTTAGGTAGTTACATCGAGTTTAAAGACGCTATGGCTTAAGCGAGTTTAAACATCATCTTTACTTAGGCTCTCTAAGATGCTGATAGAAAAACCAGTTCGCCAATTCATCAATAATTTTTGTAAATTAATGTTTATATAGGAAGAATCTAAAAAAAATCGACCCCCGTCTAATTCGAACATACTAATAAAATCTGTCTTACTAATTTCTATTAAATTTCTTTTCTTTAGAATATAATTCATATTGATATTAATTTAATATATTTACCTATACATTAAAAACAAGCATTGCTAATTAAAATTTTAATATAGTCATTATTTGATAGTTTCTTTGAAAGACTTAAAATAAGATATTTGGACAATCGAGAATTTGCTTTTGCACCCCTTATATTACAACAAAATGTACTACCTTCAAAAAATATTATGTAGTTGTATCGAAGAATGAATATTATTGTTTTTATTAAATGTTCTATAACGTAAAATATTTATATTCTTAAATATCTACCAACGTATTCTAACAAATCATATCCATAATTAGTAACAAGGTTATATAGTTTAATTTTTTTGCTTACATGTAACTTATGTATATTAATTAGTAGAAACTGACATTTATTTAATTACCTATATATTTAAAATATATAGTGCATTGACAAAATACTTGAAGTCGTCTTTACTTCCAAATAACATTATGATCTAGAATTATTTTTCTTTATTATATATATACCTACATATTTAGATAAAAACCTTGATGATATCTGGTTCGTATATATCTTGGTACACAGTATACTTTGTGGAAAATCTCGCCGTCTTAACTAACTGCATCCAGTTAGATAGATAAAATCAAACGTAGATCTGAATACAGTCTCAAAGTCAAACCAACAAACAAAGCTCTTTATCATAGGAGTTTAAATTTTAGTTACAAATCATAAACTGATTTTAAAGTAGGCAATAAAGTATTTAATAAATAACTTTCGTAATTGTAGCAATCATAAAAATATTTTCTGATGAATCCCAAAGATCTGAATAAATAAGAACATTCTTCAGATATTGTACGTAATCGATTTTAATAATACAAATCAATGTCAATTACATCGATAATTTTGAAAATTTTACCAGATGTGAGGAAAGATACACTTAAGAACTATATCCTAGCCAAGAATTATTTTTCTATAAACACTTCATATTCTTATTTTAAGTATTTCCTACAGAAATTCTATCATCTAACTGTAAGTTAATATTGTTAGATATTCCCTCACAAAATAATATTATACATATTTGTTATTTTTCCCCTCAGATATAATTGTATAGTCTAATATTAACAGAATTTCAAACAAAACGTCTCATAAATAAAATATCTATACTCATTATACTTTGAAGCAAAAAAAAAATAAACAAAAAAGTTTATTTTCATGTTTGAATGAAAGTTTCATGGTAGCGGGCGGGAGTGTAGAGTTCCCTTAGGAAATTAATAGTCGGGTTAGCTGAACCCTTCGAGCCACAATCAATAGCTTTAGCCCCCCGCCGCTAGGTGGCATTATATACTCAAAATTTTTATTCTAATTTAAAAAAACAACAATCTAATTGCTTTGAAAGAAACTATTATAAATATCGCCTGTTTTTAACATATTATACACAATTTGAAATTTATTGGTTTGAATTACTTGTCAGTGGTGGACTGATCGATGTAGAGTCCTATGGAAGAAGTGGATATCCAGCAGTGAACATATACATAACGATAATGATGACTATTCCACTAGTAAATTTGTTATATATCAGAGCGAAGAATACATGCGAAGAGATGTGAAGAGCGAGACGTTCACCTGATGGTAAGTGACACGTCTGCCCATAACAACCTGACAATAGTTAGCAACGTATACCACCACACAATGTACTAGTCGAGTGGAACCAAAAGATAATAAATTCCATTATTGCAGAAGTTTCACTAGCTACAGCGCTCTTCAAACCGGAACACAGTACCGTGTGCACAGTAAGAGCTGCGTTTGTACTTACCTAGACAATCTTCGGCAACAAAGACCTAGAACCAGAATATCTATATATGTGCATATAACTGGAGCTAAATAGTTTAGCTTAAAGTGCTTCTTCTTATCGAATGTTGAAGATCAGTTTATCATATATAACTTTCGTTGGTGAGACGAATAAACCGCTTATTCCGCTTTCCGCAATTCCGGTTCGCTCTCTGATCATATCCGCATTTTAATACATCATAATTAAATTAAATTTTTAATATCTATAATTAACATCAAACACGCTTGGTTTGGGGCTTCCATTGATATGTTAATCAGCTAGTTTCGAAATATTAAATAGTTTTCTAACTACCCCGCCCGGTTGGGGGTGAAACTTGTTCCGATTTAGATTTTAGACAATTGCCATCGTGTTAACAATTCTACGTAACATGTTAATGAGGAAAGGCAGCAGGACTGCGGGTTTCAGCGATTTTATTCAGCGAGTGAAACACAGCGAAAATATAATCAAGCTGTAAGCATTTCATCGTCACAATTTCTAAATTAGTACCAGAAAGATGTGTACTATATAATTTTATTTTGAGAGACCTATGTCCAAATAGTATTTCCGCTGATGATAGATCGTTCTTGAATTTAGACAGATTTTATTTAAAAACCTAGCACTTTAATAAAGAAAATCCAATATAGTCAAAAGAGAAAAATCTTATTACAAATCATAAAGAGGGTGTTTGATTATTGAGTTAAAATATAACCTTAATGAAGCACAGTGAAAATTATAAAATGGCTTGATTAAGAACCTATGCTTATGCTTTCCAAATAACTTAGTTAATGCATCGTAATGTTATTTTTAATGTAATGGTGTCCCGCACCAACTCACGGGATCCAAGCCAACCTGATCTGCTCGTGTTGAACTCTGTTAATCATCAAATGAGGCTCTGTCTCCCACCAACCCGCGTTGGGCCAGCGTGGCGGGAAATGCTCCAAATCGCCCCATATGAACCCTTACAAACGACGGCCCCTAGTGCCTGGCGATGCGAGCAGCGCAGAACCGATCGATGTGGGAATCTTTCGACAAGCCTATGTCCAGCAGTGGATGTATTGGCTGATGATGATGCTGATGATGACGAATATTATTTTTAACTTGCGAATCCACTGTAAATTAAATAGCAAAAGACGTAACAAAAGCTTTCATATACTTTTAGCAAAAGGACAAAAGTTGTCACACAAATGTAATTTCCAAACTACTCCACAGCTTTTAAATCCTCTGAAGTTGTTCCAACTGTTAACTGCACGGTGCACCACGAGGGTGTCTGTCTACATTAATGTTGCTGAAGCATTTTCGTATCTATAGTCTGTAATGTAAGAGCTGTTAACGCTTTCGTTGGATAGTTCGCAGATGTATACTTAGTTGGAATTCCGTACACGAAGCTGGTTCTAGATATTCCGTAGTCGCCTAGACGTAACGCACTCACAATTAACGAGTCGCGTCCGTTCGAAGTTAAAACCACTATATATATCCATTATGAGTAAAATATGAGCAAAGTGGAAAGTTAGACAGCGCTATCCTTTGGTGGCTCTAAATTATGCGATGCCAACTTGTGCAGCTTCCGCAGAGGGATGGCCGTAAATTACACTCGGGGAAACAGCGAAAGGACTAACTTCCTTGAAATGGAAAAAGATAGGATATGTAATAACCGTGTTAATCACTATATTGATTTTAAAACATATATTATTTACATTACACATATTTAAAAAAAATCAATGTTTATATTATCTAGAATATAAAGATATAACTAACAAAGCTTAATAGTAACAGAAGAATTATTTCATAGTATTTAATTAATAATATCCGTTTTAGGTGAGTAAGAGGTCCCGCACAACAACTGACGATACCTAATCACCAACCTCACCTGCTCGTGGTGCACCCTGCTAATCAAAAAACGAGACTTTGGCGCCCACCAACCTGCATTGGGCCAGGGTGATTGGAAATAGCCCAAATCCTTCCACATGAATCCGTACAAACCTGGAGATCTTTAGGGGAGGCCTATATCCAGCAGTGGACGTCTATCGGCTGGTGATGATTATCCTTATCATGTAAAGCACTTATAAAACAACCTTATCATTTACTCACACAAATGCTGGATTAATATCTGTAGGTAATATCTACCCTCCAACCATTGGTGACGTGTAATGTGGTACGTGTTCAAATAGTAAATAAGAGCTGCGGTGGTATTTAACCGTCTACTTAGGTAGCAGTGCAAGCCCTATTTCTGACTTACAAACCTTAGAAGGCTGATGATAAGGACGAGGGATTGATCAGGAAGAAATAACAAATCGTAAACTAATTGAAACTGGTCTTATCACTGGAGATAGGGCTCCGTTGCCGGAGACTGTCTAGGTGGGTACCACCGCAACTCTTATTTCTACCGCGAAATAATAGTGTGAAAATTTACTACACTCCGGTTTGAAGAGCGTTGTAGCTAATAAAATTACTGCGGTAACGTTAAAGTCTTTATGTCTGAAGTCGACGAGCACAATATGGTGCTGTGTATATCATCTTAATCAGGTGAACGTCTCTCTCGTATCGTTGATTTGAGGAATGTATGAAATAATAAAGCTTAATGTTTAAATATTAGAAATTGTATACGACTAAATAAGATACGAGACTGATCGATGTAAGGATGTTTGGAGCAGGCTTATATCCAGCAGTGGACGTCGGCTGATGATGATGAAACAAGAAAACACAGTCCAATCTCACAGCCAGCAAGCTCCACCCCATTAGTACTTAAACGCCGGAGTCGAATTCGCAATCTAATAATGGAAGCTCGCAGATTGTCATCATCGATCTGGGTGTCCGTAATCAGAATTTAAATTAGACCATTTTTGGGGCCCGATTGGGTGGAACCGAAAACCATTTAACGTCTACAGTCTACGTTACGTGGAGTTATAAAAGTAGTGATGAACGTCAAGTCTTTCTCTTTCTCTATAAACGTTTTTATTAAATTAAAATTTCTAGATTTTAGAGCACACTGGTGGTAGGTATCTGTTGCCGGAAACCGTCTAGGTAGGTACAACTGCACTGCGTATATCCGCCGGTAAACATTAGTGTGCAAATATTACTGTCTTCCGATTTGAAGTGCGTAGTAGCTAGTGAAATTACTGTGGTAATGAGACTTAACATATGTGTCTAGGCGACGAACACAATGGGGTGTAAGGGGTGCTGTACGACAACGAACGAGACCCAAGCCAACTTCACCTGCTAGTTGTGCACTCTGCTGATCAACAAACGAGGCTCTGGCTCCCACCAACACGCATTGGGCAGCGTGGAGGAAAATGACACAACTCCCCTGTAAACTAATGCTCCTGGTGTCCGGCGATATGGGCAGCGCAGGACTGGCAGAAGTGGAGATCTTTGGGAAGACCTATGTCAGACAGTGGACGTCTATCGGCGTGATGATAATGATTACTGCATTCCGGTTTGACGGGTTTTGTAGCTAGTTTAATTACCTGGGTAACGAGACATAATATTATGTCTGAATTCGGCCATCATCATCTGGTGCAGCGTATCTCATCCTAACTAACGCCACGTTGTTATGGGTATAGTAGGCGTATCACTTACCATCAGGTGAACGTCCCTCTCGTCTCGCCGCTTCGTAGAATATAATATTACTTAGTGTATTTTTTTATTTATTTTATTGTTGAATCGTTTTAGTTGATTTTATTAAATTAATATTAACCCTGAAAATGAAAAAAAAATTCAAAAATTAATTTATATTAGTTATTTACCGTTACCTTTGAATTATTACAGTTTATATCGTTATTATTATTAAAGTTTATTTTTTTTATATATTATTGTAGTTAAAAAGACCGGTGTTTATAATCCCTTGTGGCGCATCACTACAAGTAAGTGTCGAAGTGAACTCGCAGGGCTCGGGGAGTGGTTGGAGTCGGGCCGCGGCCGGCTGGGCGGGTCTTGCGGCGCTGCCTGCTGGTAATGAGTTGGAGCCTGATGAGAAAAGTCAAAAACCAGAAACTGAAATAGGTATTCAATTTATATTAAAAGAAATATTTTTTCTTTTAAGAATCAGGGAGGCTATCAATACATTTTCTGAATAAGAGATATATACGATGATGTACCCCCGCAGCTTCTATTTTTTCTGCCTAAAAGTACTGTGCAAATATTACTGTGTTCCGATTTGAAAGGCGTAGTAATTAGTGAAATTACTGGAGTAATGGGACATAACATATGTGTCTAGGCGACGAGCACAATGTAGTGCAGTGTATATCTAACCAGCGCCACGTTGTTATGGGCATGGGATCAGGTGAAGTCTCGCTCGTCTCGTCGCATAGTCAAATACAAAATAAATTATTGCTAACAACCGTGTGGAGATAGTAAAGATGTTCACATCATCGTGCGTGGATTTGGACATCTCGTCTCGTTACTTCATTAATTTCATTTGCTGTAGCACACTTCATTTCGTACCAAATATTCAAAACACTATTTGTTTACTTCCTCTTCTTGAGATGCCCCTCCGACTAGCGAAGGTCGGTAGTCCATAATATCTCGCCAAGTTTCTTGATGATTCTCTTCTACAATGATTATATCAATTATTTCTTCCTATTTCTTACGACTTTATCCATCAAGATGAATTGATCATAAGAGTTTGTACTTATCGTGTCTAAGCATGTGGCTGAGATGATACTTATCAAGAGATATTTTTCTCATGTTAACGGTCTGCAAAAATTGTTAAGGTATCAACATTGGTAGAAAACAATTGTAAAATGATCCATCCGTCTGTTCTCGATCGTTGATCTATGCTCGAAGTAAAATTTTGGGCTCGCTCTCGAGACTACAGATATTTATCTGGCCGCGGTCCGACTTTTTTAATATAAATGTTCTTTGTTCGTGACGGGAGAAAGTTTTAATGAAAATTCAAATAAGGACAACTTTTAACCTTTTGGGGTTTTTTTTTTACTCCCCTGACGAGTACCGTTTTGTTGTTTCAAGGACCGTTGTCAAGGGTCACGTAGGCCTGAATTATCGCGGGTACATAATACAGTGGTAAGTCCTTTTAATCAGAATTACAAACGAGTTTCAGAAACTTTAAAAACGTATTTAAACGTCGCGTTAATCATAACTGTGCTTACAAAACCTTCAGTTAAAAAATATACATCACTTAGTACGATGTAAAAACGATAATTTATATTTTGTGAATGCAATAGATAAAGAAGTCACATGAAAAAAAATTAAAAAAAGTATATAAATAATATATATAATATCCTAATCCAGTGTGATTGAAGACCCTATTATAGCTAGTATTGAAAATATCCACATAAGTTTTACGATCATTTTCAAGTTATATTGTCAATGAAAAGTTGGTGCTATACCAGGGTATTTAAACCCGTAAATATTTAATGAAGTCACACTGTACTCAAAGAAGATTTTTCCACTACAATAAACTAAAACGTCGATCGATCATGAAGTTAAAGGCCAATAAGGTCGAACATCATAAAGCGTATTCGTTAGAAATATTCAGGCTTCATATATCGATAATCGAAACAAAGCAACGCTTTTCAGTAAGATAGTGATAGCTGCTAGCCTGACTAGCTACCAACCTAACCTGTGTTATAAGATAATAAGTTAGAAGCCAATAAACTTACTTAAATTAATGTAATTTACCGAAAATTGAGAACAATAGCCAGATTTAGTATCCAATCTGGCTGGATTAAATTTTACGGAAAAAATGCTTTTTGTACTAATAATAATTTACAATGATATTGTATGACTGTGTATATAAATACTTATTATGTATACATACATATACATAATAAGTATTTAAAAAATATGTTAAATTAATTACATTACTAAATTCACTTTAATATATAGGACCTTCAACATTTACAAATCTTTGGTAGACAGAGATCTGTTGACCAGTAAACTTTTTTGTTTATATAGATATATAAACTAAAAAGTTTAACTTAACTAATATCTATATATTAGTTATATATATATTTTAGTACTCAAGTGTGTACAGCTTTTTGTGGCAACACTGATAAATACTAACTAATACTAATAAAGAAATAACGTCTCCGCACCAACATGCCATACAACTGAACAGGAACTTGTACAGAGATTTACTTTAGGGTATGTTAACTGTATGTATGCTTATCTATACTTAAAAATAAACTGATCAATTTAGCACTAATTTAACAACAGTTAAACCATAGTAGTTTACCTTTTGAGTAACTTGAGAGATGTTTAGATAGGTTTAGGGAGCCAGGGTATACAGAGCTTATTTGCCTGTATGAAGCGTACGCCCCTGCAACTGAGTTACATCATTCATCATCATGGTAAAGTTTTGACCCGTAGAAGATAAAAAAAAAATTATATTTTTCTAATTATTCAATAAAGTCACTGATAATAACTGTTTAGACTGGCGTACGTAATTACATATATTAATTACATCTTTGATCGTTATAAACAATCCAGTGCTTTCAAACAATCACATAGACTGTTAGATTTCATTCGCCCGAGTTGTACTCGTACTTTGGACCCCCACAGGGTCCAGCATCGACTAATGAGACCCTCTGTATTTGTTCTACACCGGCACTCGTTTTAATGAAGTGGCCCTGTTAACCTTCTCTTAATTAATTAACATCCTTTATAATACTCAGACGTGCTGATTATGTATATAATTAACAATTTTAATTAAAATCGATAATAACAATCGATTCACGAATTGAACGAGCGTAATTCGGAGCAACCAGGGGTGGGAAAAATTTCACTGCCAAACTATACTTACACTCACTTAAATCTATTTTTTTTTTATTTAACTAAATCATTGTATATATTGATATGTTAATAGCTGGTAAACTTTCTGAATTAACTTAATTACATCGTTAAAGCCGATGGGTTGATGATGAAGGGTATATATTTTATTCTTTAAAAAACTTAACCTTCAAACCTTATCGCCTGCTTACTCAAAAGGCGGGGTTAATATCTGCCAATTAACCTTTAGTGACGTGAAATGTGGTAGTTGTTCCAATAGTAGATAAGCACTGAGGTGTGACCTAACCGTCTTGCTAGCTATCAGCGCAGGTACTATTTCTGCCACCATACAGTAATGGCGATGTAGCTAGTGAAATTACTAGGGTAACAAGACTACATCTTCTGACTCAAGGCGAGGAGAATTATGGAGTAGTATGTATACCATCCTTACCCAATCTAACTTTGTTACGGTCTGGAGTATCACTTACCATCAAGTCAACGTCTCACATCGTACTTGCTATACTAAGTTTATTTGGCATTCGGATTGATAGCAGTATTATGGTAATGTTAATGAGAACTGACAGTCAGTTCCTCTGCTCCGTGTGTTCACCAAACACATACAAATTTGTTATCTATTTTAATTTTTTTTTTATCTGATTTAAAATAATAAAATTTATTACAATAGAAATAAGAGCCAGGTTAAAACAACGGAGAACAAAGGGTAATGGCGGCGGCAACCTCGAGCTGTTCCCTCGCAAAATTAAAATTCTCGAACAATCCACACTTTGAAAAAGATATATGGGGGCGTTCTTTCATCTTCCCCCGTAGGGTAACCTTAGTCGTTTGCGGGACGGCCCGGGGGTGTGCGGCGGCGTAGGTCGGGGGTGCAGGGAAAAAGTCGGACCTATGCGGCGGTTATTTATGGCCCTCTCGGGTCCGCTGAAGTGACCGTCGAATATAAATCGTGGGTCGGCAAAGACTTAAAACGGAAAAGAACCGAGGGTGGAATTTTAAAATATAGGTCGGCATTACGAACTGTGTGAGCGGTTTTACAACAAACATCCTTGGCTTGGCAGAAGATTGATATATTTGTAATTATCTGTTATATTACCATTTGTACAGATAATATATTAAAACCGCTAAAAATAGCACAAAACGTTAGTTAGAACAATACATATATTTTCTCGGACACTCCATAGTTTCCATTAAGATAAAGAATTATTATAACTATCAATAATTACTTATTACTTACTTAAGAAATAATTTTAAAATTTAATCAGTATATTGTTTAAAAGGTTTCATTAACTTCCTTACTTTAATATTAGGATGTATGTATTTGACCGGAAACGTGGTCCTGGCACAGAAACCGGTTGATATTATTATTTGATTTTTTTTTATCTTATAAATACATACGAGTATATAATGTGTAATTATATATTCACTCACTTAAGCCCAAACACGTTTCGAGGGTTCATTTATTATCATAGGATACATATAGAGCCGGCAGCAGTAAAAAGCCTCTGTCGTAAGCCTGTACCTAAAAAGTGCGTAATATTACCAGTTGATGAGAAAGTACTTCACTTTACTAAAAAGTGTCTTTAGCGTAAGTCATAAGAGAGAAGCGATTTTTAGAACAGAATTCGCTCAGAATATCATCAAAAACCTCATTCATATTATACTGTTATTGTTATTATAACATTAAGGTTTTCAATCGATTAAATATATAAGAAATTATAAAAAAGTTCTTAAAGGACAATATACATAGCACCACTTTGTGCTCGTCGCCTTGAGACATAATATGTTGTGGTTCGTTACTCCAAAAAATTTCACTAGTTACAGCACCCTTCAAATCGGAACACAGTAATGTTTGCGCACTATTGTTTGGCGGAATTAATAGACACTGGTGTGGTATCTATCTAGACGGTTTCCGACAACAGAATACCACCAGTAACTTTTCCAACAAAACGGAAGATTAAAAAAAAATCTCTATCGCTAGATCCTGTAACTCGGCGGCGATCACCTCGTGACTCCGCAAACACACCCTCATTAAAACGACACGAATGTGCAGGGCCATAACTTCGACAATACGTATACAAATGCCTTTCATCCAGGCCTGTGTACCTACATGCTAAAGTGCAAACAGCGGTGTGATGAAATTCAGCAGTCACTGCGCCTGTAACTTTGATAAACTGAACCTATACAGTTGTTTCATAAAAACACCGCTTTAACTTTGTTAATGTACCACGAATTAATTATTTTTTGTTTTACTTATCAAGTTATACATATACATATAAAATACTGCTTAAGGTTTTTGAAGAGTGCGGAATATAGGCTTCGCTCTTTATTTAAAACATAAATATTTTAAATCGCGTCTTCCGGATCCGCCTTTAGCGTTGATGATACTCCTCAAGAAAACTAAAAGTATCATCATCATTATAATACATTAAAGTATATATTATATTATATATACTTAAGCTACAGGTTACATCTTCAAGTATGTTCTCAAGCTTCTGTCAAAACAAAAGAGGTCAACACTTAATTTACTACTTTAATGAGACAAACGAATAAACAGTACGTTGAACTAAACAAAGTTTACTGGCGGTAAATCTCTGTTCCTCCGCAGCTTCTACTGCAGCCGACAAACAGTAGTGTGTAAACATTACTGTGTTCCGGATTGAATGGCGCTGTACCTAGTGAAATTATTGGGCAACGAGACTCAGCATCCTGTATGAAGAGGACAAGCGCAATGTGGTGCAGTGTATATTATTCTAACTAATGCCACCAGTGAACGTCCCTCTCGTTTCATTTCGTTGAAAAAAAAAAAAATCTCTTTAGATATAACCATATCAAATAACTCTTGTCGATGTCAGTTTCCATTAAAATACGTGGGTATTTTTATGAAAATAGTGAATAGGCTGTTACTACGTTAGTACGTTTTACCACCACAAAGTACTTTACACCAGACGAAATCGTGATCAAGCTACTAACCTATTTAATTAAAAAAAAAACTTATTAGCTTAAAGCTAAGATGTTACGTCTCGGACTATTTATAGAACAAACTAAGGTAATCCCTGCCTGTCGTAGAAGGCGACTAAAACAGTTCTGTTTCGGGGGGTTGGAAAATGGTTGATCCTTGCCTAATCAGTTAGCAAGTTGAACGACAAATATAAGTTGGTCTTCTATTTCTCATGGCATAGCAAAAGCGCTAGGAAGGGTTATGCAAGTAAGCACCCAGTGTATCGTATAGTATACTGAGTAGATCTTGGCACTGATAATATTGTCCCACATTAAACCTCTTTCCTAAAGAAGTCGGGTATCTTCTGAAGATTTAAATATAAAAGAAGATGTTACTACTTCTTATCCTAGTAATTTCACTTTACGCTTCTTTCTATTGTAAAAAATAGGCGCTTACTTAGGACTCTCTTGGGAAGGAATATACAATATCATCATCTTAACTAATAGATGACGGCATATCAATAGTGAATCATACCAGTCTAGATATTAACGTCTCACATTATAAATATAAGTGTTACTATTTAGATCTAATGGTAACAACTGGAACTGAATATAGTATGAAGTAAAAATAGCTGAAGTAATGGATTTATTACCAACGTAAGAGCTTCAGTGTTCGCAGCAAGCGAGCGCCTGAAATATATTTTGAAAGAATTCATAATGAGCACGGTAACACCACAGACTAAGTCTAAGACTAGAATTATTTATTTAACTATTCTATTATATAATTAACTTACTTTAAAGTGTTAGCCTAATACCGAAAATAGTTAAAGTTATAAGAAATTTGAATACAAAGCGATACAGTTATTAAACTATACTTAATCTTATTGAGATATTAATCATCATCATCTGATAATGGAGAGGGCTATGCTCGAGGTTTCTCTGCGCGATCGAATCAGACATGTGGAGATCCGTAAAAGAATTAAGGTTACCGACATACCCCAAAAGATTGCTAGACTTAAGTTGCAGTGGGCAGGGCACATTGCTCGAAGGACCGACTGTAGATGGGGCAGCAAAGACCTCATGTGGCGCCCGCGTACCGGTTGACGTAGCGCTGGAAGGCCTCCCATAAACTGGACCAATGATCTGTTGGGAGTCGCGGGAATCCACTGGATACGAGCAATGCGGGATCAATCGATGTGGAGATTTTCGGGTAGGCCTATGTTCAGCAGCGGACGTCTTTCGCCGAATTAATATAAAATAAATATTTGTCAAACATTGATATTAATTAAGTCCGAAGAATTTAAGTAAAAATACCCTAATCACGTTAAGAATTACTTAAAACTAAGTAATCATCAAAATCAAAAAAAATTAACTAAGTTTTAATACTGATAGAGAGAACATCGAGTACTTTATACGTTACAACATTTTTAACCGACCATCAGCAGAAAGTTCTCAATTAAACATTAAATGAATTAAGTATTACAAAAAATTACCACATAAAACTATCTACAGAATGGTCAGTTTTTTTTAGTTAAAAAGAATTTCGTAAATTGTTTTCACAGATATAAAAAAACAATATAAAAACAGTCTCCTAGTATGTTGGCTAGCTTCATGATTTTAGATACTGTATTCTAGACTTCAGCGTACTTTCAAAGTTGCTTTACTTTTACAGTTTTATAAGCGATATCGAGGGTATAAATAAATTAAAATAAAATACTGATATAATTTTTAAATATCTGCACACAGCTATCCTGTGGAGACGGGCGAGGATAATTGATATGAATTCTCCGTCGAGCCTCCGCTTAAATAGGGAAAAGCTTGTATGTAGAGACAAAAGGAGAGCAAACAAACGAGGGACTTCGCGTAATATTGTGTTACACGCTTTTGTTTAAACGTTAGCAAACGTTATCGCAGACGTCGTGGCAGTGAAATAATTATGCTCTGCATCTGATATCATGCCGGCCAAGTCATCTAAATATAGGGTATACAAGGCAAAAATAACCTTCCGATGTTTTTTGGCTGTAATTTAAAAAAAATATGAAAAACTTTGATTCTTCTTGTGGATTATTTTTATTTGGTCTTTTAATTTTTTTACATCAAGGCAAAATTTATAGCATTTTCTGATAGGATGATTACTTTTGCGCCACCCTATATATCTTAAAACAATGCAATCCAGTACATAATTCGTAATGAATGAAATAATCGAGTCGTTCAAAAGAAACCACAATATTCACTGGTAGCAGGTCCTGTTGCCGGAAACCGTCTAGATATGTACCGCAGCGGGTATTGCACCCGACAAAGTTCCGGTTTGAAAGGTGCTGTAGCTAGTGTAATTACTGGGATAATAAGACTCAACATCTTATGTCTCAAGGCGACGAGCGCAATGTGGTGTAGCGTGTATCTTGCTTGTCAATGAAATGAAAAAAAACGAGCGAGGCGTTCGCTTGATGGTAAGTAATACGCTTGCCCATAACAACGTTGCGCTAGTTAGGATGACAAACCAAGCACAACATAATCCTCGGCTCTTTAACATCTTATATCTTGAAACGAGCATAATGTGGTGATGTAAGATCATCAACATGATCATTTCAACCGATGGACGTCCTCTGCTGGAAGTAAGTCTTAGTACGAGTTCCACAAAACACAGCTTTTGCGCTGTTTAAATCCAGTGGCTCCGTGCAATTTTTTTTATGTTCTCTGTCCACCGAGTGTGGTGTCGCCATTCCAGCACTTCAAGACCTCAACATCCATCAGTTCTACGAACTATGTGTCCGGTATATATTATCCTAACTAAACACAATATAAAATTTGAACTACTACTTGGTACTTCTTCAGTCGAGCTTCTCATCTAATTTCTGTTCATTTGAATAATTGTGAAAACAACTAAAAATGTTATGCTGTACATAACATTAAAGAAAATGATTTCTTGAAAAAAAAAATTAAATTTTTTGTATATAAAGTTTGTAATTAATTTATTTTTATTCTTAAGGATTAGGGTGCACAAACAGGACTTAATGCTGTAATAATATTCTTTGCCAGACAACCCTGAAAGCAGGTGCGAGAATAATACAATAAAGCATACCTAATACTTCACGTAAATAGATTATTTATAGGTACATAATAGTTCACATTTACCTATTACAAATATTAGGTATCGATATACAAGCTTGTTTTATTTTCATCATACTTCACTAACTTTACACATCGCCAATTTCATCTCGTTACCATTATATTAATGCACCAGGTAAGCGGCCATCGGAGAGGAGTGATGACCTGTTGTAAAGCTTGCCACGAACACCTGATGTAAAGATCACGACCACTCTATCAAGAGTGATACCGACGATGAAGAGATTTTTATCTCCTTTTATTACAGAAAATTCAGGTCATTACGTCTCCTTATGAATTTAATATAAGCAATATATTAAATATGATGTTGTTTATTAAAAAATTTATGTAGCTATCTTCTTCCTCTTAATGTGCCTCTCCAACTAGTGAAGGTTAGCGTTCAGCGTGGTACAGTCCTTTCTGTCTCTGGTTCGGCTGAACAATTCAGACGCATCAGATATGCCAGTCCATTCCCATATATTCCTCGACCATGACTTTTTCTATGTAGCTATGTTAATAATAAAATATATTTAAATGATCTTAAACAAAAATAAGAAAGAGGAAGCGGAAATTGAGAAAAATAAAAAAAGAAATATTCATAAATAAAACAAATAGTAGTAGATCTCTGTTGCCGGAAACCGGCTAGGTAGGTATCGCAGCGTATATTGCATCCGGCAAGCAGTACTGTGTTCCGGTTTGAAAGGTGCTGTCTCCAATGTAATTACTCAACATCTTGTCTCGAGCGCAATGTGGTGCCGGGTATACCACCCTAACTAGCGCCACGTTATTATAGACAGTTGTTTCACTTACCATCAGGTGAACGTCCCGCTTATCTAGTCGCTTTGTAGAATAAAAAAAAAAATCTTAGTCTGAGAAAATAATATAGATTAACTTAAAAGGATTTATTTATACTTTTGTCTATCTATACATTATTTATATTTTTGTATGTTTATGTATTATCTATATAATATATTTGTGTTATACCTACTTTCCACAATTCCGTCTTCACAGTGTTGAGTGGCAGAGAATGTCACTTAGGCATTAAGTTCGCCCTCCGTACCACGTAGGAAAAACTTGATAAAAAAAATAAAAAACTTGAACAACAGGATAACAGTAGTTTTAAAACAGAACAAACTTCCGCTCTGAATATATAAAGCGGTGTTCCTGTCTCGGTGTATACGCGGGGGCGGAACTCCTTCCACATCATTCTTGGGGGCTGCGTGTGGTCAGGACTCCTAATGAGGGCGAGTTTCAATTTGTCCCGCAGCTGCAGCCGCTTTTTGTCCAGATGGACTTGTCACCCGCGCGAAATTGTGTACCCGCCGCCAAGTAATTTATTTCATTCTAAACAAGTAAATGAAGCACTTTATTTCTGTACACCGCAATTTTATTCTTTATCGTACACTTGAATAATATAAATGCATCTAAAAGAAGATGCACATAATCAAGCATAACCTACAGTTTATTTCGGCAAACCTAAGTAAATTAAATAAGAGGTTTAACTCCTCCTTCTTCATGAGAACAGTAAAGGATTACAATAACTTGCCGGCATCGATGTTCCCGTTCAAATACGACGTGGGTATATTAAAGAAAAGAATTTACCACCACTGATCACATCAGTACTTAACACCAACTGGGATGTTGGTCATGGGTTAACCGTCGATTGAAAATAAAGATGACTATATAAACAGCTTAGTAAAGTTTAACTAATTTCAAAAATATCGTTAATGAAAAGTTCACAGATAGAGTTAATAGTACATAAATTGAAATATACAATGATATCTCATTTTGGATAGACAATGAAAGGCTTCTTCACTTTGTACAAAAGCATCATGAGTTAATGAGCACCAAAGTTGCTTCTTCTGCCTTCAATATGACTGCTGCTTCTAAACTGTCTCCAATATAACGTCTTCAATATATATATATACGTAACTAACGTAATATCGAAAACAATATCCCATTGTTAATCTTTCATTAAAGTCTATAAATATCCTCATTATTTTCTTTATTGTTTTCAAAGTAATTTCCAATTATTAACTTTCTATCCCCCATCTAAAAAATCATCATAATTTCCACCTACCGATCTACTGATAAACATAGACCTCAATTTTAGGCATATTTCCCACAGAGTAACTTGAATTCTAAGTAGCAAATATCACGTAGTATTTAGCATAGGATATTCTTAAACATTTGTAGTATGTTATTATACTAGCTGTTCCAAGCCGGCTTTGCTGCAACACCCCCGCAACTTCTTTTGGAAAAAAAATTTTGTAAAATTCTTAGCCGAGTTATACAAGGCTAAAGGAATATTCCTACCAAATTTCAAATGTCTAGACCTTATGGTTCCAGAGATATCCTGATGAGTCTCTATATAGGTACCTTTACTAACACTGCATAGAAAACACTTCATCCGGTTGTCTGAGATTGAACCTTAAAAATTACAAGTTTCATTTCATTGAAATGAACAATTTTATGAATCGTATATTTTATTGCGGGAAATGGGTTTTTTCCCCTCGATTCATAAATCCCCGGCAGCGATGGGTGCCGCAGTAAGACGTGTATAAATACAGCACTATTTGTCTAGCAGCACGGGCGATCCAATTAAATCTATTCCACCGTAATCTAGGACCATCTGAGCCCGTAGCGACGCTATCTGTACCTAATCCGTGTAACAAAGGCGCTAGAGCTTTGTTCGTTCTTTTGTTACCGTTTCACCATTGTTCTATGCAATTAAGAAAATACACCTCTTCCCCTATGATATTTCTTTAATAATTTTTCACCTTTTCAAAAAACTCAACAATTTTATGTATTCTCAAATACATTTAGTTTTCTTTAAAAAACAAATAGGAATCTATGAATCTAAGACGAGTTTAAAATAAACAAACCTAGGTTATTGATTAACAATAATTATACATAGAATATGAAACATACGTCTAGTGAAGAAGATAATAGATATATACCTTGTATACAAGGTGGCGCAAAAATAACCTTCCGATGTTTTATGGCTGTAATTTAAAAAAAAAATATGAAAAACTTTGATTCTTCTTGTGGATTATTTTTATTTGGTCTTTTAATTATTTACATCAAGGCAAAATTTATAGCATTTTCTGATAGGAGGATCACTTTTGCGCCACCCTATATTTATATCGTACAGTCTAGTCAAAAACAAATCTGAATACATGTATTCATGAATAAATACTTAAAAAATTTCGTAAGTAACATATATCACAATACCTTTACTATCATTAAATGATCAATAGTTAATGTTTTATTAAATATATTACTCTACTTCTTGTTAAATAATACGAAAGTAACAATGTAATATAACATTGTCGTGCTGTTTTAACTAGCTATTCCCCGCCCGCTTTGCTAGCCGTTACTGCCTCGCAACCCCTTTTTTGGGGGTAATATTTTGTGAAATCTGTTCTTAACTGAACTATACTCAGCCAAAGGAATATTACTATCAAGTTTTATAAGCCTCTTGACCTTATGGTTCCAGAGATATCGTTATGAGACTTACGCAGAGACTAAGAAGGTTTATTTTATTTTTAACATTAACAAAAACTTATCTATCTAGTAGAAAATTATTTTATTAAAATTCTTACTATATGCTCATGGAATTTTCTAACGAAAACACCCTCATACAAACGAAATCAATTTCGAGATCAAAATCAAGATTAAATCAAAGATTGTTCTCGATTATATAGTCGTAAAAACGTTCATTACAATGAAACACTACGGAACGTCCTAATGACGACGAATCCCACTATACTTCGAACCGGAAACACGTTTATAAGCAACGTCCGCATTTATAAATACTTAATGGTGCCCTGAGCAGCTCGGCCTCATATATTTAGTTTCATTTTATTGATTGGAGATGTTTCACTTCGTCAAATGGAGCTAATAGTCGACTCGATATAATCAGTCAATATTTAAAGACTTATTTATTAACATCAATCATCATCACAAATCATTATTGTCATTAGTCGACCTAGACGTAGATCTAGACTCATGAGAGGCATCACAATACTACTGAATAATTTTAACAGTTTGCGAGTACGATTCGTATTATATTCATTCATATCATTAGCATCTTTACTAACCAGAGACTTAAAAGTAATTGTGATGATGAATCATGATCACCGCCCAACAACAGGCTGAATATAAGGAAAGTTAAAAATTTTTAAAGTTTGTGTAAAATATTATAAGTAAGGAAAGTTATATTTTTGAATCTTTCTAATCTACTTCTAATGAAAAGATTGTGTTGTACAACCCAAGTATATTACCAAGGGCCAAGCTCTCTGTACCCATTGGAGCTTCATCATCAATCGATAGACGTCCACTGCTAGACATAGTCCTCCCCCCGCGTTGCTAGCATCCAGTGGGTTCCCGCAATTCTCCCCAGGTCGTCGGTCCACCTTGTGGCAGACCTTCCAACACTACGTCTCCCTTTACGCGGACGCTACTAAAGGACCTTACTGCTCCATCGGCCGTGGGTCCTTGGAGCAATGTGCCCTGCCTGTTTAGGGCTATACTTTATAACATTTTGCAAACTACGTAAAAGAAATAGCGCTTGCTACAATATATTAGACTAAATGAAAATCTTAAAATGACAAAACTCAAAAAAAGCTACCATTTAAAAAAAAGTGTTTTATATTAAAAATAGTTACCGATATCGTTATATATCTATGTTTATTAATATTTAATCTATGTTATAGATATCTTTTTTCTTTTAAACTATCATCTACAGCAGCACAATTCAACAAAGATATACTAGTAGAAAACCCCTACAGGTATTAAGCCTGACTATTCCGTCGTCATCATCATCATCACCCGATAGACATCCACTGCTGGACATAGGCCTCCCCCAGAGATCTCCACATCGATCAGTTCTGCTCTGCCTGCAACCAGCAGCTCCGCACAACCTTTGTTTCTAGGGGTTCGTATGGGTGGATTTGGTTTATTTCACATCACGTTGGCCCAATACGAATTGGCGGGAGCGAGAGCCTCGTTTGTTGATAAGCAGGGTGCACCACGAGCAGGTCAGGTTGGTTTGGGTCCCGTGAGTTGTTGTATGGGAGGACTTCTTACACTCTACCGCGTACAGTCATAAAATTTTACAATATTTTTGGTGATGATAGGTCTCTGTTGTCGGAGACCGTCCAGGTAGATACCACTGCAGCTGCTATTTCTACCGCCAGACAATAGTGTGCAAACATTACTGTGTTCCAGTTTGCAGGTCATTGTACCTAGTAATATTACTGAGGGGGCAAGATTTAACATCACGTGTCTAAAGGCAACGAACACAATGTGGTGCTGTGTATATAATCTTATCTGGCGTTACGTTATGGGCATGTGAGTCAGTTACCTTCAGATGAATTTCTTATTCGTATCATCGCTTCGTTGAATAAAAAAAAATTTATAGTTTTTATTAAATGTCAAGTCCCCCCCACCCCTAGTGCTCAGCGGTACCGGAAACCATGCTGTCTGTTCGTCTGAGATCTTCGAGGGAAGCCTATGTCCTGCAATGGACGTCTATTGGCTGGTGATGATGATGATGATGATAAAAAGAATGTTTAAAAAGAACAATAGTAGCCTTACTAACATTATAAGTTACAATATGTAAGAGTTAAGTTAAATTGCGTTTACCGCTAGCCGCAGTATAAAGAAGCTGGAGCCGTGCTCTCGCGCGGCCATAGATTAATTATTAAATGCACCGCAAGCGGTTCTGTTCAAACTACTTAAGCCCCGAAGCTCTTTTGATACAAACAAACGCATTATTACGAAGCGCAAACTTTCATCGTTAAGATTAAATTGCTTCCCTCTTATACGTAAAAACATCATATTGCATCCTCCTGTTGGTTATTATCCTCTTAACCGATCCATTCTCATCATAAAATATGTCTAAGAAGAAACGACTCTAGGAAAATCGTCACTTTCCCTCCGCTTCTTCGTATATTTATATCCTCTTAACTTGAACCGTTGACCTGATGATAAATACAGATCATAGCAACGTGGCCCTAGTTAAGATGATATACACAGCACTACAGTATTATTACTCTAGTAATTTCACTAGCAACAACGACCTCAAGCAGTAATGTCTGCACATTACTCTTTCATCGATTTATACTATACGCTGTTTGATTTGACAGAGTTTTACGAAATAATTCTTTAGTAAATTATTATTGTAGTGTTAATCTAGATTTATCTAGTTAGTACTAATAGGCATTGGGACTGCAGGTTTTGATTTAGGCCCGACGCAGACCAGCCACGCTTAGATTGTTGACGGGTCTCATCCGTTAGTAATACACTCACGTACTCGAACACAGCGCACATTTCAGATTTCTAGACATGTTTCTGAATTTCACTTTTAAATCTACTTCCTTTTTCCAAATGAAGTTAATGCTGTTGTGACTGGCAACTGGTGATCTCTCATGTCGCATGCTATGACTTAATTAATTGTAACGACTTCAGATCTTCATCGGAATCTAAGCTCACATATCCAGAATCTACGAGTGAATAAAAATATATACAGATAACTTGTTATAAAGAAGAAAAGAAAGATAGAAGAGAATAAGAAGTTGAAAATAATATATATACAACTATACCTATAGTTAGAAGGACATTAGGTAACCCGGAAGTATATAAATGGATAGATAAATAAATACTAAGCAAGGCGGGTATAGAATGGGCGAAAACTACACGATTGTTGGAGGTAGTTACTGTAAACATATTGTGATATTAAAAAAGGAGAGTATTTACACTACCTTTGTCTTTTACGTAATTCGAAATAGCTAATGATGAAATGCAAAATTCAGTTTTTCATTTATTTTACCTTTTCAGTTTCATTGTCTGTACATTTATATACACTCAGTTATAGTGTTTTAGATAAGTAGGGGAAATGTTATAAATGTATTCTCGTATGTCATCATCATCATCAGCCGATAGACCTTCACAGCTGGACAAAAGCTTCCTCTAAAGGTCGCCACATCGATCGGTCTTGCGCTGCCTGCGTGATGCATGCGGATACTAGGTGCCGTCGTTTGTAAGGGTTCATATGGGGGGATTTGGGCCATTTCCTATCACGCTGAACCAATGCGGTTCGGTGGGAGTCAGAGCCTTGTTTATTGATTAGCAGGGTGCACGAGCAGGTGAGTTTCCCTTGGTTCCGTAAATTGATGTGCGGGACCCCTTATCCATGTGTACGTAACAAATTTAATACAAAATAGATATTTAAGTAATACTTTTGCTTCATTGTAGTTATAAATAAGTCATAACAAAATCTTTGGTATAGATACATTGAGGACCATCATCTTTGATCATTGACATTCCTAATTGAGAATCATTGCTGTACTCCACACTATTACAATGTGGCTAGGGCAACTTATTGGTAATGATTTTTGGGTTGTTTTCTTAGTCGCCTTTTACGGTACTGAATTACGGTGGAGTTATTCTGAACCGTTCGCAGAATATAATTTTAGTAATCAACAAGATTTTATTGTCAGTCCGCTTCTATTAGCTTTCTAGCACATTCCAGCTAAGCTTTTACACTTGCACAGTCAGCTTCTAAACTTTAAGCTCCTCTCATTTATAATTCTAAAGCAAGCTTTTGCACCGCAGGGAAATAGCCGAGAGTTTCATGTTAAATAATTTATCCAGCCCGCAGCACCGCCAGCTCCAGACGAATTAGTTTAATACGGGCTCCGGATGAAGATATTCCTCATCTATGCAAAATTTATCTAATCTATATACACCTCCATTAAAACACCTCATTGTTTTATTGCATCAAAATATTTTAAAAGATAACGATAATTATATAATTACATTTATTATATAAAGATTGCAATGGGCGTCTATTGGCTGATGATGATGATGATACAAAGATAGATCAAGATAATATTTTTTCCGCTGCCATTTTATCTATATATATATATATATATATATATAAGTATTGTATATGCTTATTGTTAGAATTAATATATCAAAACCTTACGCTTAATCAAACCCTTGTAAACCTAAAATGTTTTATAACGTTATAAATTTCGACTTTATTACTTAAATCAAAATACTGTCTTCAGTCCAAAATACTTAGTTTTTAATATATATAACAATTTATATATTATTAGGGATGTGGAAGATTGCATTTATAATACGGTTCAAATTTCCTAACCTGGTCTTTGTAATTAAAGCTATAAATGCGATACCTGCACGCCCCAATTAATTCCTAATACCGGGAAAAGTTACGTGGATGAGGGAAAAAAAAGTACCGTTTCGCATCCGCAACCTCTCGACCGAAACATCGGGTCTCGATTGAATCAATTTAAACAGGAGCCCAAAATCTCATCTCGAAGGGGTGCGTCCCTCATTATGCCCACGGAAGGATCGGCTAAACAATTGGCAACTTGAATTTTGCCGCTGAAACTTGCATTATTTCATCCAATATGATCTTTAATGTTATATTAATAAAGTCTAGGAATAATTTCACAGTAGCTGAAGGCGTTTTCTGAGTTTTTGCAAAGCGTAATCGTCTGTTTCGGGCACCGGGTGGGAGTAGTATAAGGGTTTCCAAAATGGCTACCGTAAGATTTCGTTCGGTATTATTAATTAAACCATATAATTTATGGGTGGCCCGTATGTGGTGTATACAAGCATGATTAATGATTTTTCATCTATTTTTAATGATGTATGGGATAAACACAGCAGCTAAATAATTTCACGGCACGTATACTACATTCATTCACTGCCGCCATTTTGAAGGTTCTTTAACCTTTAAAATGGCGGCCGCGTATGATTCCTAAGGTTTGTTGTTTAAACTGTTTGAGATGTAATATATTTTACATAGTTGCTAATATTATTTTTTTTCTATTTTATGTCAAAACAAACTCACTTGATAGTAAGTGATACGCTAACCCATAACAATGTGGCGATTATATACTGCACTAAATCGCTTGACGCTCTGAGACATAAGCTACCATTAGCTACATTACCCATTAAGGTTCAGGCACGCGGTAATTATTGAAAATATAAATCTTCATTAACTACAGCGCCTTTCAAATCTTTACAGAGTAATGTTTGCACGCTACTAATTTTTCGTCATATAAACTTGCGCTTGATGACGATCCTGGTAGATTTTTTGGAAGGTGCTGCATACATTCGTGAAATTTTAATCATGTTTTAAAATAAATAAAAATTTGTAAAAGCTAGTTATTAACTTAATATGTAAATTTTAATAAAAATACGTAAACAATATAAACATATCTCCGAAAAGAAATTACTAAAATACTCTTCCTGTAGGTACATTCCAATACATCCAAGTCAGTCTTGATTCTACAAAATGTCCGTTACCCGAATTAAAAAATTAGGGCAAACCCTCCCCCTGTTCCGCACACCCCTCCCTTTTCGTTATTCCACCCTTGCGATAACTCACCCGACACGTGCGACCCTTGAGAAAAATAGCTCGAAAAACGGACAAGATTTAACTCGACCCAGATTCAAATTCGCAGTAACACAAACGAGCCTGAAGCGACATAAAAACGAACTTAGTATATAATTCACCTGGGGAATAATGAAAGGACTATTAAACTGTCTCTGTAGCGCAGCTGCTACCTTTTTATACGAAGGTCGACGGTTCTATTCCGGGGTAACATATTGTAGATTTGGTTATTGGCTTAGACATTCATCCCTTCTTTGTCGATATTCCGCGCGGTGGAATAAAGCGTTTAGCGTCGTCCTTCATAATGAGAACAACGAAGGGTTGGAACAGTCTGCCGGTCTTTGTTCTCGTCCTGCTATGACGTGACTAAACGTACTTCGTGCTTTACTACCTAGATTACATCTACATTTACCATCAGGTGGGATCATAGTCAATATTAAAAAAAAGTGGTAGATTTCTTCAAACTCTCCTGAACAGTTACCACCCTCATATGTTAAATCTACCGACACTAAAGCTTTCTGAGCTCTGACGGCGAATATATAAGAGCCAGTGTATCCTGCACGTATCACCATCCACTGCCACATTGTTACTTAACACTAGCTAGCCAACAACAATCTTTAACAGGTTAGGTTTAGCATAAAATAAAATTCTAGTATAATTGTACTTTTTACTGTAGTATTTCTTAGTAAGATTATTTCCTTCGATACGAGACTCTTATTCAGATATTACTATATTTGTAATTATAGGTCCGTTAAACAACTCCTTTCATATCTAGTTTAAAAGTAGAGATTTTAAATACCCCTACTCGTCAGTAGTCATTAATCTCCTTTTGTATAGAGATGTGTATAAGCGGTGCTAACGACCCGAACCCCAGCAAACTGTTTGATGTTTAATCTCACAGCCTTTTCAGGGAAAACCTTATCTATTCAACGTAGACCTACGAAGGTTTCGTTTTTGAAGTTAAACCTCTTTTTGTGATATAGTATCAAATATTAACGACTGTGAATTCTGAATCACTCCTCATTTCACCGAATTATTCATTTCTGGTATATGTTAACATAAATTGGACCTGGAATCGCTGAATAGTGATAGCATTAGAAAGAACAAGTCTAGTATCAGTAGTAATATGAAGAAGGCCCGAGTTTGACAGCTAATAATTATTAAATAAAATTATGAGGATATGTAAACATTTAATTACAATACAATTAATTTTAATGAATTTAAGAAGTGTTTTTTTTTATTTATTTATTTATTCATCGAATCGAAATCAAGCAAACTCTAAAAGCTTTAAATTTTTTTTTATTCGGCTTAGCGACGAGACGAGCGGGACGTTCGTTCGCCTGCTTATAACGACGTGATGCTAGCTAGGATGGAATACTCTGCACCACATTGTGCTTGTCGCCTTGAGACTCTTATGCCTTCTCCCAGTTTCATCGTTACATAAATGCAATCTTTTAAATAAGATATTAAAATAATAAGTCTCGTTATCCCAGTAATTTCTCTAGCTACAACACCCTTCAAACCGGAACACAGTAATTTTTGCACATTACTGTTTGGCGTCAGAGATAGGCGCTGTGGTGGTACTTACCTAGACGGTCTGCAGCAACAGACACCTAGCATTCACCAATACATACATGTAGTGGTCGTTAGTATTTATTTTTTTTAATATCTGTCTGATAATTAAGATCAAAATAATATTTGTCAGAGCTTCGTTCGTTAGAAGATACTTTAATTAGAACTTGATCCTAAACTCTAATAATATATAACATTGTACTTAGGCACGGCTATTAAGTAACAAAGATCAATGTCTAAACTTAAGTGACCACAAGATAAAGGGTTGTTGAAGATACGACGTGTCCTGCACAGGACCTGACGTCACATCTCAAGTGAGCACTAATTGATACTGCGATCGACAAGTAATTAATTTTGTACACAACACAATGCGGTGTTAATATCACCACCACAAACCAGATAGAAAACATGAGACCGTTGCAAATGTTTGTTTAATTGAATACACATGTCAGTACTTGTTAGTTTATTGAATTTTTTTTAATCATCGTTAAACATAACTATTTATTTTAAAAGTATTTTATTTTATAAATACTTTTTATTTATTTACTTTTTTAATATATTTTGCCGAGTTAACAGGCAGAGCGAATAAACAGAAATAGGTAAACAAAATGGCGGACGGAATGCCACAAGGCGTTCTCTTTCAGTAAACCTTTTGTGTTATGATGAGAAAAAATTATAGAATATTGTGCTTAGTAACATACAAGTGGTAACTTATTGATAAGTTTTAACTGGTAGGTCTCTGTTGCCGCAGACCATATACGTAGGTACTACCGCAGTTGCTATTTCTGACGCCAAACAGTAGTGTACAAATATTACTGTGTTCCAGATTGAAGACAGTTGTAGCTAGAGAAATTACTGGCATTAACGAGACCAAATCTTATATCTCAAGATGACAAATGCAATGTGGTGCAGTATAACACCATCCTAACTAGCGTCACGTTGTTATAGGCGGGCGTATCACTAACCATCAGGTGATGATTCTGCTCATCTTGTCGCTTTGTTGGACAAAAAAAAGGATGTTGCTTACATGTTAAGATGAAGAGCATAATGTAAACATCTTAACTGGTACAATGTGAGTACGGTCAGTGGTATTACTACATCCAGCTTGTCACGCTGCGGAAAATATAAAAAAAATACTAACATTACATGTAGTGATTTCAATAGTCCTGTAGCTAGTCTAATTTTTGGATTAGCTCCATCATATTCTACGTTTTAACACCGCTTAGGAAAGTCTATTCTCAGCAGTAGTAATATTCTTCCAGGTGATAATGTATCACTCACCACCAGAAGAATAACCACGTTGTTCAGTTGACTCTCATCGTCATCGTCATGGCCCAGGGCAGTCTATTGCTGGACATAACATAATGCTCTCCCGAGGAATACCCTCAATCCCCAAAAGCCCACACATGCTTCACAGTTACACATCTACGTTTGGACATGAAAGTTTCAATTAATGTATACGGCTAATTTATTTTAATGTACATTACTATCGTGAGTATTAAAATTAATAGGTTATAGTGAAAAATGGTGGAATATAAAAATGGTGAGATATGGTGGAATTTTCAGGGTTCAAGTGTTATGGCTGCTGATGTGTTTGGAGGGCGCTCTTCCGTGGACCGAGCAATCGAAGAGCGCGCGCTTTATTTTCTTAGTATCATATTCGGAAAAAAAAAACAACTAATTTATACATACAGCGACAATTTTCACATCTCTCTTTAAAATTGTTTAATATAATTGTAGTTTAAAAAATACTTATATTTTAATACACATACAAAAAAATTCAGTACATAATCTATTAGTTGAGTACAGACTATATATAGTTTTTTACTTTCATATAATTAATAATATATGTTTTTGTAAAAAATATTATTTTCCTATTTATTTCTAATTATATTTTTTTTACATTATCTATACTTAAGCTATTTAATTATGTAATATTCACAGAAATACACAATATTGTTGTGTCCATATGTATAAAGTATCATTTACTTGTCCTTATTGCTATTGTTTACTTTTTTTAAACAATATTTTATGAACTTACTTCTGATTTATTTTTTATCATCTCGGGTAGACTGGCTGTATCCATTCTCAAGCCTGTCTCCTGATCAAAGACATACCTCAAACATCTATGTATAGGACAGTTCGTCAGCAAATGACGAACTGTTTCCTCCACGGCATTGTAAAAGATATTAAAAAACATACATAAGTTTACACAATGAATACTCAGCGCAAAAAAAAAGTCTAAATATTTCCCATAAAGTTTTAAGACCGAATATTTTTATCTAGCTACGTCACGAGCCTTCCTGTTCCGCCATATTTATTAGGCCTTTTGTTTATCCCGTAGCAAATTGCAAGCGGAGCCCCTCCGTACAGACGGGCAAAAAAAAATGTTGATTATCATCGGGCGCAATTCCCAAAACGGAAACCCCTTTTGTTATTGTCAAATTAGCCAATCCTCAAGATAACAAAAACATCCCTTTTATTTTAAGGGACAAAAGCCCTTTTTATTGACGGCCTAAATTTATTCAGGGCCGGCTTTAACTATCCCGTATGTAATCCGGGGCCTCCCGGGGTGGAATGGTTAACATATATATAGTCTCCACTTTTATTTTTTGCACGTTTTTTAATAATAAAAAATATTTTGTACTTCCGATTTATAAAAACTTTTCATACATTTAAAAAAAATTGTTTATCAATAACCTCTGTGTTTCTATTATTAAAACCAAAGTAAAATTTATAAGATACATTACTATCAACAAAAAATATTTATATATATACATTTAAATTAACAATAAAATGTTAATTAAACAAACATTTGTTTTATTTAATACAGAGAAATTAACGTTTTGTGCTATATTTAAATTGTAAAAACACTGTTAGAAAAAAAAACTGTTTAAAATGAACGCCCCGCCGAGAATTTTATTGAAGATATAAAACCTTACAATTCGCAAAGCGGGAGGGGAGGAGAGGAAGGGTAGATTTTAACTATCCTCCTTGTATGTAATGAGGACCCGGCGCCGCTGAGGTGTGGGTGATGGGGGATTAGAAGGGTGCGTCTTGCAAACGCTCCTGCGTGCCCGGCCGCGGGCGGTGGCGATTTGTCCCCGACAAACCCCCACAAAACCCTTAATGCCTGCGATACTCAAACACTGCCCACTCACATTTATGAATTTAAATATATATACTGCTTTTCTATATCCCGAGTTTGATGACAATGTTTAATTATAGTGATAGTTATAGTATCTAGTTTTTTTTTCAACAGCCAATTTACGTCCCCACTGTTGGGGCGCAGGCCTACCTTCAATATGAGGGCTATGGGCCATAATTACCACGCGAGCCCAATGCGGATTGGTTTCATCACACACACATTAGAATAAATTGTGATCTATGTGCAAGTTCCCTCACGATGTCTTCCTTTACAAATGTACATAACTTAAATATTAAAATCATCGGTACATGCCCAGATACGAACCCGCTACCTTCGCAATGAAGGCCGCACGCTCTAACCATTAGACCAGTGACCTACCTAGTATCTAGTGATACTTATAAAATATGTTTATACCTGTAATTTACTAGTAGTATTTACGTAGAAGAAATTATCATGGAAAGCGAGCTCGTAAAAGTATAACAAGGGTAGTAATAAACCTATATGTATATATTTTTTGCCTGCTTGATTCTGGGACAACTTGTTATAGAGTTTTATCATGTGGTTGAGTTTTTAAACCCACATTGCAGCCCCTCAGATTGTCACAACGGCATTCCTGTAATCCCGCTGAAGATATGACGGCTAGAGTATTCTGGGCAAGTGCGCTCCTCCATCTACGGCTTCAATGTCACTTATCATCATACAAAATTAAGGTCAAAAGATAGCCTATTGTTGTACCCATACATATCATACATAGATCGTTTTCAATACTACATTTTATAAAGAAATATCTTTTAAATAATCTTCTTGTAAATATTATATTTTTCAAAAAAAATCCATTTCACAGAACATTTAAATTCATCAGTAAACGAGATGATTTAGTTATTCATCATATATGTTTAGTTATATGTTGTGGGGACTCCGTCAAAAGTTTAAGATCGCGTGGATGCAGTTTATCCCCAATGCTCAAGTCCTTGAGAGAGCTAATTGCAAACGTAGGTTGATGATAACCGTCATGCAAAGAATGGTTTCATTCTTCGGACACCTTCAAAGAGGACCCCTTTTACGAGTTCTCAAGGTTGATCTCGGAAGGCAAAATTCCTGGAAAACGTGCACCTGGTAGACAACGCAAGAAATGGTTGGACGACATAAAGGAGTGGACCGGGTTTAAATACCATCAGTTAAAAGGGATGGCTGAGGATCGAGTTGTTTTTCTTAAAGAGGGCACCTTATGATGATGATCATGTTAAGTTAACAATTTAATATGATTGATGATGATGATGACACAAAAGATATTCTTATATAATACATCATATAGAAAGTTAATGGTTAAATACATATTTTGAAAGTTTGAGAGCCATAATGGCAACGAGTGTTTACGTCGTAAAAGGCGGCTGAAGGGGGAGATGGCGCCCTTGTTACGCAGAGGGGTAATACATAGCTCAGCTTATGTCTGTCGCGGGGTAACTAAGTGTGAAATAATTGCACATTGCGATGGCATTACGCGATCAGTAATATATCAGGAGATTACTAACGGTTTTAATAAATTAATGGTTTAACATGAAAAGTTATCGAAAAACTTCTATGTTGTAAACCTTAAGAAAATTCGTTTCAATATTACTTAATAATTGTAAAGTTTTAAATTGCCGAGAGGTTACAGAGGTCTCTTCACTTCCGGCGCCAAATCCTTTAGAGTTTAGATGGTATGGTTTTGGGATTTTTGAGCTACCTTCCTAATATTTTAATTATACCTCTATTGATGCGTGCTGGGTCAACTATGAGAGTGACAGTTATCTAGGTGAGTACGCATCACAATCTTTGATTTTACTATCACTAAACATCTTGTGAGATAGTATTATTGTAGTTTTAACTAATCATAGATGAGAAAAATTTAAGTGATCCGGTTTCGTCCCGTGTTCTTCACGAGACTCTCAATCGAAACCCTTTCAGACATTGCGGTCCTGACGGCACAATTAAGTAGCTGCCTTGCCTGTACGTTACAAATGTTAATAATGATGATTGTAATTTGAAGGAAGTAAAAAAAAAATGGTTACTGCAGCACTATACGAAGTTACAAGAGTCGAGGAAATAAATATAAATAGTATTTAAATCATGAGTCCTCATTGTGAAAGTGATAATGACATTGAGAATTAAAACCCAATGCGTCCATTCCATTGACCGGCGAGCGCTCGTAACGGGGTGGAAAAAAAAAAAAACATCGACACGCCACCCAATAAAAACGTAAAATTTCCGACACTGACATTATCCTATTACGTCATCATTCCATTCATGAAAACGATTCGCGGCGCGCGGAAAAAAAAACAATCGCATCCCAACACGTGTTAAGCGACTCCATTAAAATCGGCGCGCGTCGAAAATTATTAATTATTAATTAACACGCCCGCGCCCCAATTACAATATTTTTATCGGTGCCAAAAGGCAAAAAGTTGGGGGTTAATTCGGTGGCCGGAATGGCATTGTTTGCGGGCCGGCTGCATGAAAAACACGAAACGAGCCCGTGGAAAAAAACGCACAACGAAAACATCGGACGAAAAACGAAAAAAAAGGCGGAACTGCGTGGAGGTTGGCGTGATTTAAAAATAAAAAAGGCGGACGTCCGTAATGAAATCGAAAGGCGGTTCGTCGATAGCCATTGGAAAAAGGTAAAAGAAAAGCTCCACTTTCACGCGTGAGAATTTTGGCTTTTTTGGCAACGAACGCGGCCGGCGGTCAGTCGGCTTTTAAACGGTGGCAAGCCTCTGTTGCCGCACATCGTGTGGGTACCGTCGCGGCTCCTATTTCTGCAGCCAATCAGTAGTGTGGAAACGTTACTGGATTCCAGTTTGAAAACCGATATAGCGTTTTACTGGTGGTAGGTCTCCGTTGCCGGAGACCGTCTAGGTGGGTACCACCGCAGCGACTATTGCAGCTGACAGGCAGTACTATGCTAATTTTACTGTGATCCGGTTTAAATGGCGCTGTAGCTAGTGTAATTACTAGATTCACGAGACTCAACACCTTTTGTCTCAGGCGAGAGTACAATGTGGTGCAGTGTATATTATCCTAACTAGCGTCACGATTTTAGAGACAGGCGGAACATTGTCCACCATCATGAGAAAGTTCCTCTCGTTTCGTCGCTTAATTGAATAAAAAAAAAGCTAATAAAAATCTTAAAGACAATGAGATCTGACTTTTTATATCTCAAGACAATATGTACCACTTTGTTATGGACGGGTGTAATCAGATGAACATCTTAGTCATCTAAACATTTTATCAAATAAAACAAAAACAATGTAGCTAAAATATGAGAGCTTCGTTATCTTTATCACAACAGATCCCACATAAAATCGATCATGGAAACGTCATCATCATAATCTCAATCCTTCCTGTAACTCAGCGAGACACTAGTAAATAGACAAAAAAAATCACATCTTTAAGATATATGGATTAATCATACAATTAATACTAAATCTTTACGTTACGTTAATTTAATAAATTACATAATTTTCTTAAACATTAAATATTGCAATTAGTGTATGACTCTAATGATAACCATTAAAATAAACAACCGTAGAAATGCAAGATCTAATAAAAAAAAACAATAAGATATAGTACTAGAAAAATTGATCTTAGGGAAAGAGACGGAAATGAAGAGAAAGATGGAATTAGGACGCATAACACGCACTTAAGGGGTGTGAGGGGTCTCGCACAACAACTACCGGGACCCAAGCCAACCACACCTGCTTGTGGTGCACCCTGCTAATCAACAAACGAGGCTCCGGCTCCCACCAATCCGCATTGGGCTAGCTTGGGAAATGGTCCAAATCCCCCCACATGAGTCTCTACATACAACGGACCTTAGTGCTCGGCGGAACCGGAAGCCATACTGACTGTATATGAAGATCTTTGGGGAGAAGCCTATGTCCAGCAGTGGACGTCTATCGGCTGATGACGAAGACGCACATACGTAAAAAAGATTAAAATTCTGACAATCATAATAATTACTTTATTAAAAAACCTTACTCAGAACAGCTATTTATTATTAAGGAAGATACTACCAGATGAGGTCATCATAAAATATTATTATTAGGAATATGAAGTATAAAGACTGAAAGCTTCTAAACCTGAACTCCAGCGTTCAACAAATGAACAAGGTCTTTCAATTGCTAAGTGCATAAACGAAATTATTGTGTAATAAAAAAAGGTTCAAATAAGGGAGTAATTAGGCAACGCCTCTCCTTGAATATTCTCCAAATAATCGCCTATTAATTTTAATTAAAATACTAATTAACGGGCTCCGGCGCGACGTCCTAAATTACCAGCTTTGGCCCGTGTAAAGGCTTAGGCCCGCTCGCCCCAAAAAATATTCTTGTACCAAGCACTCCATTAATAATAATTTCCCAACGACTCTTAACATTATTTTTTATCTATAAAGCCGCATTCACACTCGACGCTGTACCAACAATATGCTGATAACCATTCAGTTATCGATTCATCATCACCATCAAACCGTAGACTGTCGGACATATGCATCACCCAACGGCGACGATGTTATCATTAATAATTTTTTTTTTCGAAACGATGTGACAAGTGAGACGTTCACGTGAAGATAAGTGATACGCCTAATAAATATGGCGCTGGTTAGTATGATGTATACAGCACCACGTTGTGCTCATCGCTTTAACATAAGATATTAAACCGGAACACAGTAATGTGTGCACAGTACTGTTCGGCGGCGGAAATGGGAGCTATACTAGTTAGACGGTGTCCGGCAGCTGGACCTAGCACGACTAAATGTGACGACACTAGGATCTGTATATTTTACTACACAGAAGTAACTAGTTACCACCACAGCGTCTACTCCTTGTGACAAAAGCAATGAGCAGACATTTGCAGTGTTTCTGTTTGAAAATTGTTGTAGCTAATGAAAGTATCAAAGCGACGAGGACAGTACGATGGAGTGTAACTTAAGTAATGATATCACTGATCATCATGACACCATCTTCATTGTGACGCTTAACGGAAAAAATCATCACATACATAGCATGGATACACGTCTCTTCGAATTCTCCCCATTACCGCATAATGAAAATGCGATTTGAAAAGAAATTAAAAAGGATCTCATTATGTTTCAGCGGCCCTCGCAGCCCACCCTCAAACATAATAACCCTCCCACATCTCCCGGGGTCATAACGGCCGGCCCTACGGTATATTCTTTCAACGAAAATCCAACTCCGTCCCTTGCAAACAAAAAAGAAAGTGCTTTATCACGGTCATATTTAATTTCGGGCGTAACGACGGCATTGAAGGTATTCCGCCTCGCCCATTAGGCTTTCACTATCTGGACCGTGCATCTTCAGCGGGAAATGACCGGGAAGGCTCCCCCCTTTTGATTTTAGAAAAGGGGCTTTTCAGTTTTATAAATGTCAAACGATTTTCATAAAAGCGCGGAAAATTATTTTTACAGAGGTTACGAAGGATGTCTAAAATTATTTCCTTTTCAAAATTTTCAGTTTTCAGCAGACTTGCGTGCACATATACAATTTTATTTTCTGCGTAGCCACAAGGGGTGTAAGGATTCCCACACGACAACTCATGGGATCCAATTCACTCTTATCTGCTCGTGGAGCATCCTGCTAATCAACAAACGAGGCGCTGGTTCCCACCAACCCGCATTGGGCTAGCGTGGTGAGAAATAGTCCAAATGACCCCATATAAATCCCTACCCGATCGAGGTGGTAATCTTTGAAAGAGATCTAGCAGTGAACAGCAGCGAAGTAGCATCTATCGGTTGATGATGACATGGTGACAAGACATGATGAACAGACAAACGAGACGTTCATCTGATAATAAATGATAAGGTAGTGATGGTTAGGATGCTATATATAGTGATATATTTGTCATGAAAACAAGAATGATGGATGGAGGTAGTTACGAACCTCAGAGGAATACGATTTGAGGACGGGAAGGGAGGGAGGTTAGGATAATATACACCACAACACATTGCACTCGCAGCTTTAATACATAAGATTTTGTCTGAAATTCTAGTAATTTCGTTAGCTACAACGCCCTTCAAATCCGAACACAGAAATAGGAGCTGCGATGGACCTAGACGGTCTCTGGCAACAGATACAACAACTTTTGATGAGATCAGAATAATATTACAGTAATTATTTCTAATCCAAGATATCAATAATCTTCAATATTTCCTATCAAAACATGTTTTCTTATAACAAGTTATTAACCAGTTTACCAATTTGGATTATAATAAAAAAAAATTAATGAACTCTGTATGAAAGCGATTTAATAAGTTTCTAGTTCATCTTTAAAATAAAACTTTCTCAAATTCCTACATATTTAAGTAACATGAATGTTAGTTTGAAAAGATACCATGAAGTGATCTTGTATAAACATATTAATATATATTGAAATATTAATTAAGAATATTAAAAAAAAATGCAAGTGAAAGAAAATAAATAAATATGTAATAAATACAACTGAAAATAGAGGTTAAGTGATGCTGGAATGTTGGTAACATTGAAAACATAACCTAGTTTGACGTTTACTTGTAATTCTACGGAGAGGAATTAACTTTCATCTTATCACATCTTTCCGACAGCGTGTGCAAGTGTATAGACAGTCAGACGTTAGCGTGGTCCTCTCTTATTAATATTTATGGCCAGTCTTGCGATTTGCATTGGGGAGGGGGACCCCACTTTAATTTTAACCCCGCGGTGTCGGCGCACGGAAGCGCGGAAAAATTCCCGAAATGATGGACGTGCGGGTAAATGGTGCGAAAAGTATAACGCGGCCGGAGAACACCCGCGCGGAAATTAAGCGCACGTAACTTCCTAATGGGGGTTAAGGGGGAGGGGTCCATAAGGTTGTTTTATTTCGACCGTGTACCTAGAAACTAAACGTTATATATTTAACTAAGCATACGAGTAGCTACACGGTCTATACTTAGATGTAAATATACGATCGTGTCACAAAATGTCGTAATAGCCCAATTTTTTTTTTGGCAACGAAGCGTAGAGACGCCAGTTCACGTGATTGTAAGTGATGCAAGGGGTTGTAATGATATTAAAATACTTTTAAGTCTGGTACACGAGCTGCACTTTTTAAATTGGTACAAAATAAAGTTTAAATAACCATTTTTTAGAGGAATAACTAGGAGCTGCGGTGATAACTACCCGGGCAGTCTCCGGCAACAAAAACCTACTGCCAGCTAGTTTGCAAGGTAATTGTAAGTGCTATACATCATTAAGAAGCACGACTCCAATTTCCACTAAGCTTAAGTTTCTGGTTAAATAAAACATGGTGAGAAGACAGACGTTTCAAAAGACCCGCAAGATATCAATTTGACAGTAAGTTAAACACCTGACCATAGTAAAGTAGCATTAGTTACGATATTATCATCATAATTAAGGCTATTGCACCAAATTGAGCTGGTCTCCTTCAAAGACCAAATGTTACTCCAGTAATCCAATAATCTCCACAACAGTGACATAGACTTTCAAGTGGTAATACAGTAACATTTGCACAATACTGCTTGGCGATAGAAATAAGTGCCGCGGACGTAATCTACACGGATGAAGATGATGATGATTGATATGGTTGTGTAAATCTTTCGTGGATATATACACAACAAATTTTGATGCATTTTTCGTACAATATCCCGTATATTTGTTTCGGTACAAACATTTGTGGTTATTTCAAACGGCGACTCTAAGCATAAAAAACCTTTAGCACTGTCTAATTGACTAATATATAAAGAAGGATCATAGCTAATGATTAGTAAACAGAACAGGGTTTGGTTCCTGGGTACGTTTCGTTGAATGAGACTCCGATTATTTGCACCCGAACTGGGCCCTGTTTACCCTGAACCAGCCTTTACCCTCAACCGCTCCTGTTTATCCGGGCCTCCTAACTAATTGATGCAAACCGTTAGCTGCTTTTTACCAAGAATTCCATAATGGGCTCTTCGGGATGAAATGTCTGTTTGGTGGTTTTTTCCCTTTGATTTTGCCTTGTTTCATTGTTTACCTAAATTGTATATTAAACATGTTTTTAAAGTACTTGCATTACGAATAATTAAAATTTGGATAATTAATTAAAAACTTGAAAAAATCTGTGATAGGCTTAGGACTTCTATACGTTAAAGTTAGACAGAAAATAATGAAAATATTTATATTACATGTGACAATAGATAGTCTAATGTCCAGCAGTGGGCGTCTACCGGCTGATGGTATGTTAAAACCCGTTCAGAGTTAAGCTGTAGCTGTACTGTTTTAGAATCTAAACTGTACTGCTATTGGCTGACTCCTCCTGTGGCTGTTCTCTTGAGAGTCAATTTATATCATTGCTATACCAACACCTGGAACCAAGCAGAAGTGTGAAAACTAGACTATGGTTCTATTTGACGATCGCTGTGGTAAAAAAGCATTAGACTAACATTCACCATGTTATATATATAAGAGGTTTTCAATTTACAACCCTATGTTATATAATTAATTAAACCCTAAATTAATATATATAGATCAACATCCTAACTGGTAGAAGGATAAAAAATGCTAAAGTGTTAACATTTCGACACAGGGGGAGTGGGGGTTCTTTGTTTTTCACAGGAGACTTCAGAATCACTCACAACACACTGACGTGGGCGAACGAGTCAGGTTTATTTATTCTAGATAACTTTGACTACCGCCAGAAGAAGGACATGAAAAAAAAAATGCTTTTGTGTGCTGAATATACGCATCTTCCGTAATATATGCGTCGACACTTCCACAGGGCTCTCCTATGTAATATCCCGGCGCACCATCAATCACCAGGAAGGGCGAGTTAAGTCGACACATGTAAATTTCGCGCCTAAATTATACGGAAAGGCGGGAGATGCGGTATATCGCCATCGGAAACGAGCTCTCCTGTAAGCAAATTTGTTTTTTACCACAGTATTATAATTAGAAAATATTATATACCAATTTAACTAATGGTTGAATTAAAACCTTTCAAAATTAACCGGAACATAGTAATTTAACATTTATCTTTAACAGGAGAAAGTCTCTACAGTGGTATATAGATACTAGACAGACACAGAACAGATTTACTAGTGATAGGTTACTGATGCTGGAAACCGTCTAGGCAGTACCGCAATGCTTCTTTCTACCGGCCATACAGTAGTGGGGAAACATTATTGTCTTCTGGTTTTAAAGGTGTTGTAGCTAGTGAAGTTATAAAGATTACTGAGGCAAATACATCTTATATGACAAACGTCTCGTTCGTCGAGTAAGAAGAGACTAGACTAGAGCTAAGCGCTGGTAAATTATACGCTAATTAAAAAATCTCTTTGTCATCGGTTAAAATATACAATTAAACATTCTATTGATCAGTGTAAGACTATTAATATTTCACTTTCCATAAAAGTCAATGTTTAGTAATAACAAAATGGCGGCGTCCATTGCTAGTTACAAAGGCGTGTAATGAATGAAGCTCACCCTGTAACTATGCAGTGTAAGCGATAGTTGAACGTTATCGTACCAATCAGTTAGTACAATGTGTTGGCCTAATCAAGGTTTGCGTTAGGCCATTATCAATACCTATTGGTCTAGATTAGAAACCTAGACTTGATACCGCCAGCAGCGGAAATACACCACCAAATAATAAAAGCGTTTTATTAATAGATAAGATACATTTATTATAAACATAAAAGACAAACGCATAATTTAGTTTGATCCTATTATAAATAATAATGAAAATGTACTGTAAATTACAAAGATGTACAGCTTCATGAAATTAAATGTAAAGTTACGATTGGATTAGAAATATAAAATAGTGCGACGAACTGACTACAGAGTTAGAAAGGTCTTTAAGAGGAGATTATGTGTTGGGAAGCATAGTATAGACAGATGATCTGGTGAAGATTTCAAGAAAACGTCGGATGAAAATGAAGAACTAATGTCATCTGCTATCCAGCAGAGGATATTATAGCCTGAAATGTTGTTGATAATTATTGAAAATCTATATTTTTTTTCGACGAAGCGACGGGGCGGGTAAAATATAACGGAGAAGAGTAATATTCCCATGACAACGTGGTAGTAGTTAGTATGATGTACACAAGAAAATATTGTGATAGTCACCTTGAGACATAAGAAGTTAAGACTCGCGACCCCAGTAATTTCATTAGGTACAACACCCTTCAAACCCGAACACAGTAATAATTGCACTCTACTGTTTGGCGTGTTTGGCGGTACAAATAAAAACTGTTGTGGTGCTTATACGGTCTGTGATAACGGAGACTAAGTTATATATATGTTTTCGTGTTTTTTTTTATATTCATACAGTATGAAAACCTGGTGGATTGTCCGATTAATTATACTTAGCTGTAAATTTTTTTTTTAACATTACCAATGAGTTGTGTGCTGTCCGTACGTCTCACACTCTGCTCGTCGCTGATGTGGTGTCGGTGTCACACATTATGGTCACTTTCGCCGCAAGCTGCACGTGGCGCGTGTAAACACGAACGCTCATCCGCTGGTCGTCCCCCCCCCCCATTACTATGCTCATACTTAATTAGACGGTAACTATCGGCATACCAGGAATAGAACCGATCAAGTGCTTCCGGTTAATTTGTACCACATTAGTCTTAACGTAAAACGTTGTTGATAAAATCTGCATACTATATTAAGTTAGATAAATAGAGTAACTTATAGAAACCCTTTCATTTCTTACATATTAAACGAATAGCTGTTGTTATTATTTTCTTAAACTGATAACATAGTAAATAAAACCTCTAAAAATGAGATTATTTTGTATATGTTGAAAACTGAAACATAGCAATGTTAATATGGAAATGGATTTACAATATGATTATAGCAGGTAGACGGGTTTGAGAAACTATAATACCAACAAAACTCTACTTCTGGCTCCAGAATTGAACTATGGACCTTCGTACACAAGATAACGGGTTAGCAGCAACAAAACTGCGAAATTGATTTATTTGGGGACCTGTAATGTTTATTATCTTGTAAACGTTTCAGTAGCTTTATAATTAAAGAAGAAATAAGGCTAGGACTCCTTCTTGAAGAATGTCTATATTTACATTTTTCGATGTCTCTTAGGCCTTTGAAAGTTATTTAAGGTGATCATAGTAAAATTAATATTATTATGACATACTTTAATGGGGACGGTAAGAAACAAAAAGTAAAAAAATTTAATTAATACGTACAAATAATTAATATTGATTCCTCTCATAGAGAACATTTTCGATTTATACCACAAGAAACATCGTAAAGTACTTGTACAAAAAAAGTAAAATTAAAAAAGTAATTAATCAAAATAAAGGAACAATATTTAAAAAGAAAAATATTAATTAGTATTTTTTTTATTTCTTGCTAACATTGAAATTGTTATAGATCTTTCAATGTCTATGTCAAAGACAGGTTGTGTGAACGGCGCTTGTAAACTATGATGGAGGCGATTGGACTGTACAGTGTCTTAGTGGACACCTGTTGTGCTCCGGGCCACTCGTGCGTGAAACCTAGACACATATAACATGCTAGAGTACTAAACCGGATACACTCTCACTTGCCTTTGACCTCAGCCCGCTCCGGATGCGGTTGCGTATTAGACATATTAACGCTCGACGGCCGCAATTAGAAACGGATCAGCGTCGATTCAGTACCGGAATCCACAGACCTACGTGTCATAGGTTCGAACTCAATGTTTAGACCATTTTCAAAATTAACGAACTTAATATAAATTTTATTCTCAATTCCGAACATCAAAATCACAATTGTTAAATGGACAATCTGGGCAAAAACTGAATCAGAATGAAAAGAGCTTTTACAGGTCTATGATATGAACCATACATTTTATATAAAATGTATGTAAAAAAAACTTTTATGCCTATATTTAGTATCAGCAATAAATAATAATAACTCTTAAATACTAAGAGAGATTTTTCTCTGCCGCTTACTATTAAAGACTAAAATTAATTGATAGTAATTATTATCACCGTATTAAAGCCGTCAAATTAAAGATTTAAAAGAAAATATAAATATATATAATAAAAACCTTTATCATAACATATAATATGTATACCAATATAAACATACAATATATACTTAAGCTCAAAGATTAAAAGACAAATAAGTTATATTAAACTATGGACGTGTTACCAAGGTATACACATCTGGTATATAATATATGCGTATAATAATTTATTTCATAACATACATAGCTGTAGTACTACATTGTTATATGTAGTCAGTATACGTAGTATATGTACACAGGAAGTTCCTTTCATTCACGAAGGCCACAAACGGTCCCCGCTGTAATACAATCTAATGGTTCAAGAAACACTTTCACTGTCTTCGGTCAGTTCTACACAAACAGTACGCAGATGTTGCCATATCCTGCCAAGGTCACACACGTAGTAATAGTATATCGTACAGTGCATCATATAATTACGATTTTCATGATATATATATATTAAACGTATAGCTAGCTGCAGCCAGTGTAATTACTGTGGTAACGAGACTCGATATCATGATGTGGTGCTGTACATATCATCCCATCTAGTGCCTACGTTGTTATGGACGTATCACTTACTATCATGTGATCGTCCCGCTCATCTCGTCGGTTAATTGAATAAAAAAAAAATATATGAAATTTTATGCGCGAAGACGGTAGTCGCATATTTTAATAACATTGCAATTAGGTAATAGAAGAAGTAATAAAAGGAATAAAGGATTTAATGAAACAATAAAATGTAAATGAAAACAAGCTATATTTGTATTTATATTTCGACAAAATTACGAGCAAGACGTTCACTTGATGGTAAGTGATAAGATAAAGATAATTTATTGCATCATTTTATATCTATTCGATACTTGAAGCCCCTGGAAATTTAACCGTATATCTCATAAAACAGCGCCCTCTCTCAGTTTCATCATTACGTAAAAACAAGATATTGAGCCTCGTTACCCCAGTAATTTCACTAGCTACAGCGCCCTTCAATCCGGAACACAGTACTCTTTGACGGCAGAAATAAGAGCTGCAGTGGTACCTACCTAGACGGTCTCCGGCAACAGAGACTTGCCAACCAGTACAAAACAATTTACTAACCTTTCTCTTAAAATCAATATTAAAACAGTTTTTTTTTTATAGTCAATATCGATTACAGCAACACAGGTCTTGCGGTGTTAAAATATCGATTTTTCTAAATAAAAATTTACTCTCAATATCTTACGGCGAATAACATCTGGCAAATAAATAATGAACGAAACGTGAACGTGAACAAAAATATATGAAAGAACATGTAAAACTAAAGTAAATACAAAAAACGTTTTTAAATATACAAGTTTTATTTTACCAAAAACTGGAAAATTTACTGATTTTAAAATGGAGTTATTATTCTACATCCTGTATTTTAGTTTGTAATGAAAAACCGGGCCCTATATCTATCAAGAGTTTGTCCAATAAAATCATAATTGTTGAGATGGGAATATGGCTTTTTAATTGTTTTTTTTTTTATATTTCAAAGCAACGGAACGAGCTGGACGTAGCACTAGTTAGGATGATATATATTAAAGTGTATTGTGCTCCTCGCTTTGAGATGTAAGTTGATGAATCTCGTTACCCCAGTAATTTCACTAGCTACAAACTGGAACAGTACCTACTTACAGAGTCTCCGGCAGCCATTGAATATATATATATATATATATATATATACACACAAGTATTTAATGTTTATTGTACGAGAATTCTGAAATAGAAACCAAACATCATCCATAGTGTTAGTTTGATATCAAAAAATGATTTTTTAACGAAATTCATACTCGAACGGGCAAAATAAACTATATAGTGTATACAGATACATAAATGTTGCTAACGTCTTATTTATTTGAATATTACTTTCAAAATTCAATGTGTTCCCTTTAATTCAGCCTGAAGAAGAGGAATAGGTAACAAAGATATCAGGTAGCGGCAGCGGCTTTTGAATCCGCCTCCGATTAAAGAAAATTACAAACGCGGGGCATTATCGACCGTGGGCCAAATAAGGCGACGTATCCTAGCAACCGGCACCAGCCTAACCCTTCAGATGCCGCGAGCTTACTTTGCGGCGGGGACCACGCGGGGGTCGGGCCCCCGTTTTTCGGCATTGATCCGGACACAACCGCGCCTGCGTCCTAAACGAAAAACGAACCGAGAAACGCACAAGGTCACGTCACTAGGAGTCCTTTTTTCGAATTCGGATATTGAATGGAGGATCATACCGTTCGGGCTTGCCGGCTTTGTGCCGGGTTCACTAGGACACTGAGCGACCTGCTGCCGACGGCTACACTTCTATATATATACACGAAAATAACATAAACATAGTGTAAACAAACAAAATTATTTATTTACCCTTAATATAACATAGACACTCTGTGGCGTTCAATTTCACAATTTTAAGGGTAATTCATTATCATTTTGTAATAATTTAAGTATTATTTTGAAATATAAAACTCTCACAGCATCCTCTGCAACACACATCATTCTGAAAATCATACAGTTAGCACCACAGAGTATCTAAATATTAATTCATATATATAGAAACATATATATATGTAGAGTTTATGTTAATAGCAATCATCAGTTTTCTCATACTTTAAATAAGGTTATCTTTTTTAAAATTATAGTTATGTACTATTATATACATTAATTAGTTTATCCTAATTATCGTATTATAAATAGTGATATAGTACACAAAAACAAATTAATACAGTAACATGTATTAATTGAAAACAATAGCTGAAGACTGTGTTAGTTTTTTCAAGGTGACCCCAAAACTTAAGTTTGAAGAAAGCTTCTTCTGATTATATATTATAAAAATAATTTCACTAATTAATACCTAATTAAATAACAATTCAAAATATGACTATTAAAATATATACTAAAAGCATGATAGTAAAAAAGTTTTTCATGCATATTCATTTCCATTACAACCTTCCACTTCGTATTGAGACAGATCTAAAAAGTTGTATGAATAAAATCGATTCCGAAATCGATAGATAATGCCGGTGGCCGCGGACGATCCAATCGGAAACCGAATTATCTAATAAATGAACTGACGTCAGGACGGGAACCGGAACGAGCGGGAAGGAATCGAGCGCAAACTAATCGTTTTGTCCTTTCAATTAACTGAAAATGGCGATATAAATCCGATATAAACGGCGGGCGGGCCGGATGCGGACCTGTTTGTTAGATCTTGTTACTTCCAACGCGTTTCCGATGTATTATAAACACTCAATGTTTTTTTTTTTTTTTAATCAACGGGCCATGGCACATGTGAAACGTTCGCCTGTTAGTAAATGATACGCCTGCCTATAAAAACGAAGCGTTAATTAGGATGATGTACACAGCAGCAAATTTCGTCGGACGCCTTGAGACGTAAGATACTGAATCTCATTGCCACAGCAATTTCACTCAGCGTTCTTCAAATCGTAACACAGTTCCTGATACACTTAGATGTAAGATCATTTTTATCATCATCATCAGCCGATAGACGTCCACTGCTTGACATAGGCCTCCCCAAAGATCCCCACATCGATCGATCCTGCCCTACATGGATCGCGGGGCACTAGGGGGCTTCGATTGTAGCGGTTCATATGGAGGACTTAAGTCATTTCCCACCACGCTGGCTCGATGCGGGTTGGTGAGAACCAGAGCCTTGTTTGTTGATTAGCAGGGTGCACCAAGAGCAGGTGAGGTTGGCTTGGGTCCCGTAAGTTGTTGTGCAGGACCCCTTACACCTCTAGAAGAATGACATATCTAATCCTCCTCTAGCACTACGGCTGAGGTCATACTGCTTTTATAACGCTTCCTGCTAGACAATAGACGACGCTAGTGACATCACTGGATAACCACAAGCTTAGCTGGTTAACTGATGACTGGCTAGAGGACTTAAAAGGTGTTTAATGTCCAAATGTCTAGACCAGAAAGAAAAGAAAAAACAGAGATTTTTTTTAATCTACGTAACTATTAGACGAGCGAGATGATCACATAACGTTAAATAATACGCCTGCCCAACGTGGAGCTGACTAACATGATGTAGCGAAACACATTGCGCTCATCGCCTAGATACGTAAGATATTTCTTTACTACAGTATTTTCATTAACTACAACACCATTCAAACCGGAACACAGTAATGTTTGCACCGTAACAATTTATCGTTCGCGAGAAAACATTTATCGACTTTATATTGCTGACATTCAACACCTTAATATCATCAAAGGTTTCCCGCTACCTTCACTAAATCGATCCACCACATGGAGGTACTTCGGCCTTTATATAATATCAATAATTTATTATAATTTTAGTCCACTAACCTTTTACATCCGGAGCGCCTCTGCATAGTAGAATCTAATATCTCTTCGTTTTCTTCGTTTTTCCTTTCCTCTTCATTCTCACTAAAAATTCAAATGTCGGAGTATAAACCAAAACCTCTAATATAATTTTATTGTATATTCTTAACTAGCTGTTCCCCATCCGCTTTGCTGGTCATAACACCCTTACAACACCCTTTGGGGAAATAATTTTTTAAAATCTATACTTAGTTGATCTTTAAATGGCAGAAGCATTATCTCTGCCAAATCTTAGTGTTCACGTTTAATAGCTTCAGAAATTTCGTGATAAGCTAATGAATCTCTGGATATCTCCTGTATATGTATAGATTAATATAATGTATATTTTTTATCGTTTCTTTTATAAATCAAGGCCAAATTAAGTATTACGATTATGTATCTAACAGTTAACTTTATAGAACTATGTGCAAATGGAAAATATATGGAAATCTTATTACAACAAAACGTCGTAACCAATGCTTACCTGTTCCCAAACTGCGACCAAATACTAAGTATTTTTAATATTTATTATAACGATAAATATTTCTTAAATATTAACTTTTGACCAATGGTTTATAGTTAACTACATTTATAGCATTAGTATAAAATTCAAACGCCAAGAACGTTGTTTAAGTCGTGGCGCGCTAGAAACAGTTAAGCAGAGTAGCTTCGCGTGATGCTTTAAAATTATCTATGTGAGAAAAGATCTGAATAAGTTATAACCCGTTATGTTAACGCGATAAGTAATTATAAATGTGCGGGAACAGGTGGGGTCAAACGGATCACAAATAAAGGGGTCATCTCCAAGATATTTTCGCTCGTTTTAAATTGCAAATGCTCTTTCATTTCTCACAGTCGCTCGGAGCTTATTGTACTATCCAGTTGACGATGAGGAGTTAAACCTTTTCATGGTTATGCAGGAAATTTGCATTACGCATAAGAATTATATCAACGGCTGTTACTCGTAACAATTAGCCTAAAAGCATCTTCAGATTTTAAGTATCTTGTTATTAATTAAAAAGGGGACTGTTGGTGGAGATTCTTGTATTATATGAGTATTCGGCGAAGTTCCGAGACGAGAAGGACGTTCATCTGATAGTGGATATATCTATATCACTGATGACTGATCGTAACAATGTGGCGCTAGTTAGGATGATATACACAGTACATCTGGTATCATCATTAAGTGCCCTCTTCAAATTGAAGTTTGTCGATCAGATTGAGAAAATCAATTCGATCCTCAGCTATTCTATTTAACTGATGGTGGTTAAACCCGGTTCATTTCTTGCACTGTCTACCAGGTGCACGTTTTCAAGGAGTTATGCCCTCCAGGATCAACTTTGGAAACTCATTGACACCTTCAAAGAGTGTCCCTTTCATGAGTTCTCAAGATTGTTATCTGATAGCCTAAGTAATAAAAGTTTAAACCTCTTAAAGAACCTTAGAAATTGGAAAATAACTTAATTTTACATATTATTGATCATTTATATCTTTTCCTGTATCTGTATTTATTCAATTTCTATTTATCATTGCATCCATTTACTATGAAGAACTTAAATAATATATACTTATATATACAGTAACATATATATATTTTTGGATGCTGAAATGAGATTCATATTAGATAAGCAAATTTAACATGATGAGAACCGAATAATATATATGTATCAAATATATGACTATATATATCTCTCGACTATAAACGAAATATATAACATATAGGATATTTTATGAAGTATATATTGAAGATTATTATTAATACTGTTAATTAGTGAATTTGTAAATATAATTACATCTCCGCGAAAATTAGAAGTGGAAAGGCACACATAAAAAATGAAAAGGTGACAAAGTAAAAAAATTAAACATATATAATGGTTATATGTTATTAATACTTATATTTTCTATAACTAACATAATTCACTATAGTCTAAGCTATTAAAAGCCATAATTATATAAATATTTTTGCTTGCAGCTGATGTGAAATTCTAAAGTGATTTTTGTAATGACCGTTAACAAACTGCACACGTACAAAGAAACACGAAATTCCATTACGAAGTTTCGCTACATGCAAATTAGAAGAACTCGCTGAACAATGCAGCATCCCAACATTGATCCCAAGGAGGGGTCACAAGTCTTGACCTCATCGCGCGAGGGGTCACTTAAAATGAATATTCGTTGAACAGGTCCCGCTGACCCCTGACCTTGTGTTCTCACGCTCGACCCCTCAAGGGTTAAGAGTGTCTTTTAAAAATTAACCCGTTATTGAGAGAACGGATAATTTTCGACCCCGGATTATTAACGAACGACTTGAGCTTGGAGCTGTTGCATACAAAACGTATTTCATTACAATAAAATAAAAAAAAGTTCTACCAAAATATATATCATCACCGTCATCAGCCGATGGACGTCCACTGATGGACATAGGCCTCCCTAAAGATTCCCACATCGATCAAGTACGGATTCATATGGAGGAATTTAGGCCATTTCCCACCACGCTGTCCCAGTGCAGGTTGGAGGTAGCCAGAGCCTCGGTTGCAGGGTGCACCACGAGCAGGTTCTCACCTGGGATCCAAGCGAACCTCTTGGCTTGGATCCCGTGAGTTGTTGGGCGGAAACCCTTACACCCAATTAGTGCTATATATCATTCTAATTAAATACGACAGTAAATTTTAAATAATACTTCTTCTATCGCACTTCTCATCTAATTTCTGACCATTGGAATTTTATTCAAAAACAGCTATGTGCAAACGTTACTGAGTTCCGGTTTGAAGGGCGCTGTGGCTAATGAAATTATCGAGGTATCAAAACTTGAATCTTATGTCTGAAGACAACGAGTACCATTTGATGTGTATATAATAGCGACTAGCACCACGTTGTTTTTAACCAGGTGTATTTCTTACCATCTGGTAAACGTCACTGTGACTCTACCACTCTACCACTATATCACTACTATATAAACATCATTCTAGTCATTACAATGATTTAACTACTTATTTCAATATCTATCTTACATATAAATAAAAATCACTCTTCTCAATTGATTCAGTAATTTTTTGTCAACATTAAACTAAGCACATTTGAAGTTAAATAACAACCAGCTTAAGATGGTGAAGCATATCTGCTCGGTATACTCTTGCTCTCATATATTCACGAGAATATAACGCGGCTGTTATAAATGCAGATTTACAATACAACCAAACCGGGTACACAACCATATTACATTGGAATCTATCCAGGAAGGTCTACAGAGGTCTGTAAAAAAAGTAAATTCATGCAAACTACGTGGAAGTACTATTTTTTTAGGTTATAACAGAATACTTTATCGGACATGTATATCTGACACTTCCAACTGCAGACTTCTGAGGTTTGATTATCTGATGACGATTTAAAGCTTACATTTTCTAAAATTCATATTCTGGTTAATATAATAAAAATTTTGAGTAACTATACATATTAAATTTTAAACACTTTAGACTTTTTTAATCAACCCCTAATTATTACGCATCAGCTGTAGTGCAAGCGTTATTATTGGATAACGACATTAAAAAAGACTGTTTCAATTGCACAGAAACGAAATCTAATTAGCCGCATATGCTCTCCTAAATTGTAAATGGAATTGGTTTTTATTTGCATTAATTAAATGCGAACGCAGCTATCGGGTCCATCATTGAAGTTCGCATTTCATTATTTCGATCAAAATCGCCAAATAATTTTTGAGCTATAATTATCTCATATTTTCCGCAGCGCTTCGGCTAAGTACTCCAAAAACCGTGATTAAACATTCTACACCACTATTCATTATCTATACAATTTTGTACGGCCGTACGTGTATCATTCGCCCCCTAAAACATTACACGCAACGCGCTACCAACCCCACACCACGCGTGCACCCCTGAAAAACTCCCCAAACGCACCATTTTTCCCCCGCGAGATAAAGACCAAATAAAAAAAGAAAACGTGAAAAATACTTCCGTCCCGCTCGCACGTGTAGCGAGTAAGTAAGCGCGAGTGAATAAAACGCCTAAGCCACGAACGACTCACGAAAACTTGGGCTACGCCCGAGACGGCCGCCTCTATCCGTCTCTTTCACTTTTTCACACTTTTCAACGGGACAGAGCAGAAGGATAATGTATCATGTGCTTGCGTAACCTAAAAGTAAATTGAACTTTATATTTTGATGTTTAAAGTTGAAAATGAAATACAGAAAAGTGATGTGGATAATATTTTAGAATGAAAGCATTTCGCCTGTGGAAGTCTCTCTCTCGCAAAAAAGCAAGCGGTTTGAACGGGCGTGGGGGGTTAAAAAGGTGGGAGTTAGGTGACAGCGGCGGCCATGATGCTTCCGACGGCGCACGAAGACTTGTATTAATTTCGGCTTAATTCGTTCGTTGATTTTAAGAATTTCGCCGGCGATTTTTAACGGAATTATTAGAGATTATGAGGGTCCCCATGCAGGTCTACCTCTCAACGACAAGTTTACACATTTTACAATCGTAACATAGTGTTAAATAACATTTAGACTGTGCGATGAACTACTACTGTAGTACTACTGTGCTTTAACAACAATTAATTAAATTTTGATTATAACGTAATAGATTATAAATTGATTAAAAAGATCTATTAATAAGGTTATTTATCATTAAGTTATTAATTTATATACAAAACAATACAGCAAGAACGATAGAGGTGTGACATTTTCTTAGTATTTTAGTATAACCTAAAAAAACTATTGACATATGGAATATAGAAAAATAAAATAAAATTGATTAATGTATTAAATTCGTTATGTTGTACTAAAAACAAAGATTTTAACAATATATTTGAGAATTAAATATATGTTTTATAGTTAGTCGGCATTTTTATTATTTTTTTTTACAAAAATCAGAGCAAAGGAACGAATAAATTTAAATGCACTTAGTGTATTATTTAATATATGTAATTTATATAAATATTTCTCAAAGTAACATAAGTACACGTTTGTCTATGAAATATACTTACATGTGAAACTTTGATTTTGTTTCATTAACTTTAATCAACTTGTTTACGCTCGTCGTATGATTAAGCTGTAGATATTATTTACTACCTTTGTTTATATATTTATGATTACTATATGTTTATAAACATTAAAGTATGTAAAATATATATTTTTAAGCACATTACACAAGGGATCGAAGATTAATAAAAAAGTGGCGCTAATTAGGATGATAAACACAGCACCACATTGTTCTCCTCGCCTTGTGAAAAGATGAGTCTCGTTACGCCGGTAATTTCACTAGCTACAAAGCCCTTGGAACCGGAACACAGTATTGTTTCCAAAGTACAGTTTGACGGTAGAAATAGGAGCTACGGTACATACAGACGGTCTCCAGCAATAAAGATCTACCACCAGTTAGTATTACTAAAAGTTTTTTTTTTTTACTTTATTCAATTATAACAATTCGTAGATCCTTCCTTCTTTGTCTTGACCGACTAATGATGATGATCATATAATTACTATATTATTACTATCACCGGAAATTGGATCTGTCTCTGTTGTCGGAGACTGTCTAGGTAGGTACCATCTCAGCTCCTATTTCTGCCGCCAAACAGTACTATGCAGACTTTACTGTGTTCCAGTTAGCAGGTATGTATATCATTGTATATAATATAAATAATATATGATATTTGAGCCTTTTAAGCTCTAAGGTCAGTTAACCAGATGGTTATCACGCCATTGATATCTCATCAGAGCCTCGTCCAATTCCTAGTTTTGAACATCATAAAGACTAGTTTGACCTAGGAAGTATACATGCAGTTGAGGACTTGACATTTGATCGGTTAAGAGTATTATTTTTCTCTGATTTACAATTAAAAGTAAAACACTTGAAATTTGGTGATCGGTAAAAAATTATGTACATTTGTATGATAATGAATCTCATAACTTAGGTCAGTACTTAGATGTCTAATATTATTACACATTTTTTTTCCGATTGTGCGTCTGCGCACGATAATGTAGCTCTGGTTAGGATGACTCAAAATGTTGCCTTGTTACCACAGTAATTTTGCTGCCTCCAGCGTCTGTAATATTTTAGACCAATAAAAATCAGTTATACGTGGTATATAGTTTAAAGCTATTATACATGTTAAACGTATATGTTGTTATTTTCTTAACTCGGATAACACCACATTGATAATGTGATAATTAGCAAAAATCTTATCACTACTGTTTGGTAATTATAAGTTTAATTAGTATAATTAATATACTTATCTAATTTAATCATACACAGCTTATTAATGGCCACTGCTCAATATAGACCTCTCTAAAAGACGTACGAGCTTGTGAGAGGAATATGCTCAGTGAAATTTACATAAAAATCTGCGGTTCTTCTCCTGAAATAATTTCTTCCTTGGTTGCCATTTAAAACAAAATGGCAGCGGGAAAATGTTAACCCAATTTTCTCATGGGTTATAAATGAACTAATTAATGTCATTTACTGTTCTTACCCATTGGAGACTAATTATCTGTTACTGTATAACCATTTCACGAATTTCCATAGTTGCTGGTTTCGTAAATGTCTTTATGGACTCCGTTCACTTCGACCTTTTAACCAACATTTCGAAAATATATAAGGCGATATTTTTTTATACATAAACACTTAATATATGTTATCACACACAGTAAAAATAAGTGCAATCGCTGTAATATTTAGAAAAACGCGTCATAAAAGGACTCACTTCATAAAATCACCTAAAAGGACTTTTTTACATTAATGTAATTAATAAATCAGTCTTAAAAAAATTATATATGAACTTATTATACAATAATCAAAATTTATCATATACAGTAACAAGTTATTTTCCAATGTTATAAGAGTTTAATCCATTACTCCGTAATACTTACATTCCCAGCAGATGTTCTTTATAAATCTTTTTTATATATATTATAAACTTTTTTACGAGAAATCTAATAGTTACGATTATATTATAGTCATATTCAGTTATAGAGGAATGGGTAAACGCTTTTGGTTTCAACATCCATTCTTTATCCCCCGATTATCAACGTCTTTTGCCACCTAGTAACGAATAGAAACAACTATTTAAAATTTAACTATTTCTTATTAATTTATAACATAAACGCTTAGTTCAAAAATAAAAAGTACTATCAAATCAAATGTTAAATTTCAAGTACTATACTGACTAATTTATATTTGTATTAGATATTTTAAAAAACATTGATATTAATCAATAATGAAAAAATCAAGAAAGAGTAATTTGTTTTTATACAAAATTTTAAAAATATTTAAAATAATATTTAATTTATTATTAACTATTTGATAATAGGTATTTTAAAATGTTTGCCAAAAGCGCATATTAGATCCCAAATTAAGCGCCATCTCTTATGGAGTAGAAAAAATAACTTATTTAAAATAAAAAAATATTAAAAATTATTTTAATACTACATTTTCTTTTAAATTATTTGAATAAATAATTAAAAAATTTAATATTAAGTTACATAATGCACTGTTTTTTTTAATAAAATCTTTAAAACAAAGGTACAATAGATAAATAACGTCGAAAATATTTTTAAAGGAGAGAAGGTATAAATTGTTTTTCATACGTTTCTCTAAATTCTCAGCAGTAATTTGATTTAATATTCCCGTTAAGAATAATATTTAAAAAAGTACAATGATTGCTATAACCGTAGCAAAGAAATGAAAATTATCTAGCTGTGGAAGGTTGTCTATTCACCGATAGATGGCGGAAACTGTACTTGATTTTATTTTTTGTTATTACGCTAAAAATTTATATAGTAAGAAATTTTCAGAGACTTACTTAAAGTAAACAACATTTATTAATTACAGATTTATCTGTAGACATGTCACGGTACAATTGCTTTCTTCACCTTCTCTTATCATTCTACTTTCATCGCTAGACTCAGTACTTGTTATAGTAGACTGTAAACAAAGGCAAATAATTTCCAATGCTGTAAAATATACTTGCAAACACTAAATAAAAATTTCGTGTAAAAATAATAAGTTATAGCATTACACCCACTTGATTTTTTAATATTAATTAGTTGCAACAAAATGTACAAATAATATGAAATTACTTTTGTCACATTGTTCCTGAAAACAACCAATTAGTCTCATAAACAGTTGATGAGAAGTGAAAATATATATAGAGTTATAAATACACTTTAAGCACGAGCAAATAATGTACAAAATATAACGGCGGATGTGGCATAAGATGGCTGCTTTGCATATCACGAACAAAACGCGACATTTCCACATTAAAACGTACAAAGCGCCCGCTCAAGTAATTATCCCGAAACCCAATCGAATTATCTTCAGCGAATGTCACAGAAGTGCTATGAAGACATGCGCTCTCTTGGAGCAATTATCCCTCCGGGGTTTAATTCATCCCCCCCACCACCGCCACCCCGGACCCCAGGGGTGCGATCCCCGCGAGCCGGGCTGCCCGCACAATTCCGCCAAATCATCTTAACCCCACCTTTTCACTGATGAAGATATGTAAATACGTTCGCCGACAATTATACTCCGATATCGCACTCCATGACTATCGAAGTATTTAAAAATAATGAGATCCTTTTAAAGAAATATATTCTAAAACAAAATCAGCACCTGTTATAAAAATAAATATTTTTAATAATAGGGTTACATAAGATATTGGAGATGGCATAATGTCCAGCAGTGGTAGTCTATGGACTAATGACGATGATGGTATTGTAACATTTCTTGACGAATAAATAACCAATCATATTTAAATATCCAACAGGATGTCGTAGTAGATTTAGCCAGTAAGAAAATAGCAATAGTGTAGCATATTGTATGGACTGTGCGCGCCGATTCCGGAAGTTCAACTGAATTTAATCATTAAGTAGAAATTAAAATCAAATAGAATGTTTCAATTATTAAACAGAGGTTAGGGGAAGATATATTTTCGATGTTATTTTTTGCGAAAATATAGTTGGTTACATGAAATTACGAAATCGAACATTCGGTTACTCATAGGTGGTGGGTTGCCGACTCTTTTGTTAAACACATCGACATGAATCGTTTTATTGCCATTATTAAATTATGGTTAAGAGGTACCACTTTATAAATAGAAATAAATCAATTTGTATTTAGTTTGGTATCAACGTTAAGTTAACTTAAGTATTAATATTGTTGATGATATAACAAACGAGCATTCGAAACGCCGCGTTCGGAACGCCCGCGTGCCGCTCACCGAGTCACCCACGTACCGAAGATCATTATCTAGCACGAGAAAGTTGGGAGGAATCTAGTTAGAACCCTCGCCCGTCCCAACCCCTCCCGTTCCCGTTCCAACAACCTTAACTTGTTATAACCAGTTTAGGCCAGTTCAATTTAGTTGAGCACCTGCGATACAAGACAAACTCTGGGTTTGTCTTACGCCGCGCCTGATTGCCGGAGCTTTGTTCTGCTGGAGTTTTGTATGTGGAATATATTAGAAGTAGGATTCTACTGTTTGTCTACTTCCATGTACCTATAATGAACTTTAAATTGATAGTCTCCTTATTCTAGTAAGATTTCTATTTGACTTACTCATTATAATTGCATCTAATGTTCACTCTATAGTATCAATTTATTTGATTCATTACTTTAGAAATCAATGTAGAAGTTAAAATAGAGTAAAAATGTTATAAAAAATTTTCATCTAGTTTGATATTTTTCATATTTTAGACCTTAAATATATATATTTTACTAAACGAAAATCCGAATTGATTAATCTTGTTTATTAAATATCTGAAATTATAACTAGGCGTCGTAGATTCAGTTTACCTGATATAAAATTAAGTGAAATATGTCCTTCTCTATCTTCATTTTTTATTAGGAGAAAATGGAGAAAAAAAATCAAACAAACGCAAACATACACGACAGTATATAATAAAAAATCTCATTTTTTTTATTTTAGATATCAGATGCATTTTATTATATTCATATTAGAAAAATAAAACCTAACACAATGCCGCCGTATTGTTTTCGCGCCAAATGATAATGGCGCGGTATCAAAATAAAATGGCGGCGACGTCTTGAAGGTTATAACAGAAAATTAACAACGTGTGTTAAAAATTACTTTGCCTATTTGTGATAAGCAAACGGCTTCAATTCCACGTGGTGTTAAGTTACAATGAGATTATTATGAAGTGTGCTTGCTAGGAACATTCTGGATCACATTTACAAATTATTTATAAAAGTCAAAATTTTTTATTCAATATAGGAACATTCGTTGAAGAATTGAACCTCGAAAGAAATGTCTAAAATCTGAGGAAAATGAACACAAGAGACTCAACGGGTTATATATATGTATGTAACCAGCTGTTCCATACCCGCTTCGCTGACCGTAACATGGAATTAGACTTGAAAGTTATCTGAAATATTCCTTCAGAGCAACCGCAGCCACAAATTACTTTCTATAGCAACCGTTACTATAGCAACCGCATGAACAATATCAATTACAAATAAAATGCTGAGGGATCTATGGAATTTAAATAATATCCTATAACCATCGACAAATCATTCCGCGTTGAATGCTCATGTTCCTATGGCGGTATGTTCACTAGTTTTCACGTGATTGACGAACAAATAAATCCCGATTTTATTATATATAGGTAGATTATGTATAAAATGTCATACCTTCTGAGTAACATACTGCTTGAGGATCAACGCGTTTCATCTCCAAACATTATTGTCGTTCAAATACCGTTGATGAGTATTAATTGGCAACATTACCGAGTTGCTAGTCAAGAAGGTTGGAGAAAACCCATCACCATTTGTGGTGAAATCATATGACCTCCATGTTAAAAAGCTAGCGTTTAGCCGCAGAGCCACTGAATGGTTTTTTTTTTAACAGAAATAGATAAATACTATTTGCATTAATAGAACAAGTGGAGCCTACCTGAAACGGACTTACGGCCGAAGGTTGAACGGCTGAGGGGATGCGTGATGCGTCAGTACGCACATCCTGTGACCCTGTTAACTATTCGAGCGCGTAACAGTCGAGGGTGACCAGCCAGGCCACAGCCAGCCGGGTGGTTTTCTTACGTATATTTTTAAACTAGGTGCGTAAAAGGCGCTTTTATCTTACCCACTGTACCCTCCGCGGACCCTCGGCCTGTACCATTTCCAATACTTCGGTACGGTTCATTAGTTAATGCGGTAATTGGTACAGCTCCATTGGAAAAGGATCGTTACAGAAAATTATTTAATAGGGTCCACTACCCCGATCAGAAATTTAAATAACTTAATACTAATCACTACTATCTACTTCCCTTATATTCGTTTCTTCTACAACTTATACTATTGCGTGTTTTTATTAAAAAAAAAAACTTACTGTAGATATGAAAAATTATAGACAGTAATGTACTAATAATCAGTTTTAGTTGATTCTCAGTTTAGTAAACTGATAGATCTATGGATCATAAAATATCTTTTGACTTGATTACTTTTATGGTGTTTTAAACCAAGAGTTTATTAAATAATGTAAAAATTTTACACCTCTACACGGCCCATGTCCAGCAGTGGACGATGCTACTGGGCATAGATCTCACTCAAGATAATCCAGTAAATGGCCAGAGCAATTGATACAACTAAACGTAATATGTATGCCTCTACTCAATGTGGATATCATCACCATCAGCCGATAGACTTCCATTGGTGAGCTCTCTATTTAAAGATACATACCACTCGGACTGGTCATCATAGAAAATGATAAAAGATGCCTCTAGCGACTGATAATATCATGCTGATATGACCATGATGGTGATAAAATTCCAATGCTGTTCATCATTTACGGGAAACATGCCCGAAACGTTGATTCAATCGCCACCGATATCAGATAACGTTAAATCATCTAACTGCGTACACCCCATAAACCGGTTGGATAGATTGCAAATAGGGCTTCTCCAAGCAGTATCACTTTCGCTAACGCCTCCCCGGTGATATAGTGCCACCAATAAACTGGTTAACATGCTGAGCAAATCTCGACCTTATCACTAAAGTGATCCGGATGTTAAGATAGTCGTGGTGCTCACGTAAAACGCTCCGTGCACACACATAAAGTGTTTATCTGGCACCGCCTTGGGCGGGCGACGATTTCTGCGTGGTACAAAAAAAAATACTTTTTTTAGTTTTTTTTTTTTAGATACGAGCAGCACATTCACGTGATGTTAGTGATGCGCATGCGAATAACAACGTGGCGCTAGTTAGAATGATATGCACCACATTGTGCTGGTCGCCTTGAGATATAAGATTTTAAATCTCTTTATGACAGTAATTTCATCAACTACAGCTCTTTTCAAACCAATAACATCCCCGCAACTCCCTTCAGGGAAGAAATATTACAAAATTCATTATTAGGTGACCTCTAAATGACAGCAGCAATATCTCTACCAAATTTGGAGTTTTCACGTCTAATAGTTTTGGAGATCTCTTGATGAGACAATGAATCCTATGGATATCTCTTATAAATCTATATGTAGATATTAAATTTGTATATATTTTTTATATATTTATATGTTATTCTTAAAAGATTTTCATACTAATCTAGGTTCTGAAACGATATCCTCTTAATAACAACATACAGTCAAGACACATACAAGCGAAAATTAGTCATCTTTAATGCAAACATAAAGATTCGTGATCTAGGTTAGCTAACTTCATTTTGTTACCCAGATATCCTTAAATCAAGTGCAATTCGAATAAGGACCAATTCGGGACCACATGGTGGTAGGATTCTATGCCACCTGGCTAGGCCTCAACTTCATACAGTCAATCTGAAATTAAAACTTTAAGAGTATTGCTGTATTTTGTATAACCCTGATCTCCTTTCATATAACTCTGGGCATCATTATCACTCAACACCGTGGTCTTCATTATCACTCAAAATTATGTGATAATAACTTAAAACATTTTAGCCTAATGAAGACAAAAAAAGTCATTCGGGCTAATGGCGACGTTTGAATAAAGAAATATTCATGTTAAAACTCTTTCGCCCGCTGTACGCTTGTGTCTTAAATAAACATGAAGTAATTTGCAGGGCGTGATAGTAAAGTATCGTTATTGTGATTACATTGTACCTCGGAATGGCTCCAGTTAGCTTCAGCACCGCCGGAGCAGGAGTTTCAATTGACACCCCCGGCACTTCTGTAATGGCTTACCTAGAAACATATCAGATGGAGTAATAACAAAAACATTAAATATACGTGAAATTAACGCATTATTATAATACTATAATTACAGTAAGTAATGAAATGTAATTTACTTGGTTTTTTTTTATTGTCTTCATTACTAATACTACTTAATTCTTAAAACTAACTTAGCAACCAATGAGTTGTAGTTTTAGTTGTTTTTGCTGTTCACAATTATAATTCTCCTATTTCACATTACATACAAAAGTAAAACCTCTTTACTGGTGGTAGATCTTTGTTGCCAGAAACCGTCTAGGTAGGTACCACCGCGGTTCCTATTTCTATCAAAAAACAGTAGTGTGCAGACATTACTGTCTTCCAGTTTGAAAGGCGCTGCAGCTAGTGTAATTACTGGGGGAAAGAGATTTAAGATCTTATGTCTCAAGGCGACAAGCGCGATGTGGTGCCGTATATACTAACCAGGGCCACGTTGTTATGGACAGACGTATCACTTAACATCAAGTGAACGTCTCGCTTGTCTAGTCTGTTGAATAAGATCTTCATCAGCCTAGCAGGATATTCATATACGTCAAAATAAAACGGACAATACGACAAAAGATATATTGAACTTCGACTTCATTATTTTCCATGAGAATCTGTGTTCGTAGCATTGGGAGACAGTGTTGTGTTATTAATTTAGTAATTTTATTAATTACAGCACCACTCTAACTGGAATACAGTAATATTTTCACACTACTATTATGCAGCAAAAAATATATGCAGTGATACCAACTTGAACAGCCCCAGACGTGAGATATTCTCCATCAGTACATTATTTCCTATATGTTTATTTATGTGTATGTGACTTTTCTCTTTAGTTACAATAAATTATCTATAGGTCTATTTATACATATGTATATACGTATATATATATATGTGTGTGTGTGTGTGTGTGTGTGTGAGTATATATATACACCAAAAACAGATCATTCTATAACTTCTCTTCCCTGTGCCGTGGAATGTAATTCTGTTTGTAATGAAAAAATTTATGTTTTATATCATCTTAACTAAATAAATAAAACTCTTTTTAGGATCTATAATAAGTGTGACTTTCTAAGCACAATATTGGGGGTATGATACCCTATTTTTTATTTATCTAATCATTAATAACAGCAAAAAATCTTATGATATCATCCTACTACGTCGCTAACCCACATTGATTTAATTTAGCGCTAGACGACTTTTTGGTTAAAGACTAATTATTATTAATAAAACAAACTACCAAGTATTTATATACTACAACTTTATGATAGAGTATAGTCAAAGCTGTATTCATTTGTAATTTTTTATAATATAATTACAACTTATTTTGTTACTCTATATTGTAATGGATTAATTTATCATCAGAGAACGTTTTGTAATTTTTCGTCCCAAACGAATTCAGTAAAGATCATTCCAAAAAGGTAGGAATAGAATTAAATATAGTCATACGTTGTAGTACATATATTGGCATGCCGTATGAAGTCAAATTGGAGACGATTTGCAGCCGGAAATGAAAGTGAACAGTGGAGGGAGTGTCGCGGGCTCTTAGGTAACGTTCTGCGAACTGACTACAGCTTTCGCATCTACACATATATTACTTACTAAGATTGTTTTTAACTTAGATATATTACAAAAGGTTATATAGCAAATGTATTGATTCATTGTAACTGTACTATATTACGATTTATAAAAAAATTGTACCTAGTAAAACTATCGAGGACTAATAAGCGTTTGGTGATACTGTTTAAGTATCTTAACTATATCGACGTACGTCCTGTTATAAAAAAAACTATGACAATTAATAGTTCAGATGATACTAGATCATGTAGTCAATGATTATTCATATATTCATAATAGAAAAAACGCAGACCACCAACCAAGCCATAGAATGAATATCACGCCGAGGTTACACAAAGCAACTACGGAATGAGATTCGATAAGGGTGTGATAGGATTCTTCCGGATTTAACAACCTGTTTCTTATGCTTTCGATCTACAGGCTTCGATAAGCTACTGTAACTTACCATCAAACGGGACATATGCCTGTTAACCACATTAATGATGTAAAGTAAATATTTCCCATGTTTTAAAACGTATATTCTCAACGTCAACGTTAAATCTTAATTACATACGTTACCCAAAAAATTATCTTAGCACAAATTCAACAATTATTATAAAAAAAAATCTTTCATGTATTAAACAACAATATTAACATATATTAAACAATTCTTTAAGAGATGAAAAAAATTTAAAAGAGAGTAATTGCCAAAGTTTAAGGAATGAATAAATGCTATTATCTAACTATATAGAGATACATATATATGTATATATATATATATATACTTTGTAAAACAGTCTTATATTAAGACATACAATCATAAATAGAAACATGACAAAATTTCTTCCGTATTTTACACTCGAAACTTTGGACCTAAAAACTTTTTCTAACGATTTCCTGTCTCCAAATAGCTATATCCTCAAAACTACACCTGATTTCCCTAGCGTACTGCAACGTATATATCCATTCCTTTCTAACTCTTACGTCTCTTTCTTAACTTTGATTGATTGCCAAGCTTTTTAGTGGTCCATGCGTTTTAGCGTGATTAAAGGATCTTATGTCTAGAACTAAATCGTATGAAATATTTAGGTTTTCGAGGGATTTATCAACATAAGCTTTTCACTAACGTTACTCACTATTAAACGCATTAAAAACTTTATTTACATACAAATAAATTTACAAAATGTAGGACTTAATGATCTACATCAGGTTTGACCTGAAAAAAATAGTAAGTGTTCAGTTAACGGTACGTAAGATATTACTCGTGGAGATATAAGATTTTTTATATCAATAAATATAGTTTATGAATATATGATTATTACATAAAGTATAAGACAGGAAAAAAATTATTAATACCCATACAAAAATTTCAATGTCAATTGAGCTGAAGAAGAATGGGAATTGAAATATGAGATTTCATAATCCCGTTAATTTGCACGCATAACTGTTGTGGTGGTAGATTGAGAAGATAACGATGGTAGGTAGTTAGCCGGGTTCGTGAATACCTTACCACCATACGACATCACTCATTTATATCATAGACTCTAATAATTTTTTGTATATTAATAATTTTATTATCACTACGCAAATGAAAAGTAAGATACTTCAACTCCTAAATAACGTTTAACCGACGCTCTATATAAACGTTCCCACAGAATCTCATCTCGCCACCAGTCCCACGACATTTGCCATGCACACTAAAAAGCTTAGGGTCAAAATGTCCAAGAGTTCATATTTAGAATACTCGCACAAGGGGATGCTGCTGTACCGAACTTATTTTGTATGCACACACCTTTCATCTATACAACCTTTTACATTCCGCCTGTGAAACAAGTACGACGCCATTTTGGACTTTATTTACACGGAATAAAAGCTATTTATATTCGGGTGGTAGGATATAAATAGATGTGTTACTTATTCAGCACCCTTAATTCCCCGTAAGAACCGGTATATGCACAATGGCGGAGGCGATTTACATAACTCCTTGACCGGACACCACCGGACACTTATTAATATTAACAGGAGCCATGATCGGGATTTTTATAACTCAAAGATTTAGTACATTGGGAGATGCTGAAGCGTCTACAACTCGGTCTAATTAATACTAACTTAGTGCGTGAAGTTCGCTGGAGATTCTATGGTGAGTTAAATTAATTATTATAACTAAAGCGATCCTTTATACAAAACCTTTACGATTTCTTCAAATCTTCTCAATTGTCAATACTTTAATAGAAAGTTTACAATAAGTATCCGTTATTATCTAAAAGAATTGATATTATTATGAAAATTTTAAAAAATCTATGTATGTTACAAAATAGCCGAGCCATAGATTTGATATCAACTGATATTTTCATTTGCAAGTCAGAATACAATCCTTAAGAAGAGAAGAGCCATGGGCCATGTGACTATTTACCAGTACATGAACCCTCTGCTCATATAATTGCCATTAGTTTTCAAGAATTTAAAAAAAAAAATGACACGAGAAAAGACGTAGATATTTACCAACTACCCCAATACATTTCTTTAAACCAGATACCTTCCGTATCCGTACATATTGGACTTTTAGAACTTTAGGTTTAATTTGATTACAATTGATGAGAATATATTATATGACTATTAACTATAGTTGTATTTAATATCAATTCGACTAACATATTAAATTATATAAGGCACTATAACAATTCTATATCATTTGTTAGCCCATTTACTATAAACATATAGATCTAATAGTTTACAATGTTGTTTCGTGTATTAAAATTACTATAATTAATACAAAATAAGACGCTTTACTATAAAGGGTTATATATGTATTTTTATACTACAAAATTATTAGAACATCAGTCATATTAAAGTTTGGATTAAATAGAGTATGCTAAATACCGATATGTAATATATACGTACTGAGTTACTAGCTTATTTACTTCTCTTCGTTATTGTTCCTTTTATATCATAGTGATATTTTATACTCTATTTAAATATATACAGGTCCAAATTTAATATATGATTATATTCAGATTATATCAATCTTTATATTTTATATTAATGGATATTATATATACATATAAATGAAGTGCTTTTTTCTAATCCTAAAATACTAGCTTTTATTTATACAGATGACTATCGTTATAAAGAATAACTATAGCTATTACTGTAAAAAAAATTACTTAGACCTAAAATCACTAAAATGTTATATATTTACATATGAGGATAAAATCTTTGAAAATATGAACAATGATCTCTATGGATATTTATAATTAAATCACCTTTATGACAAAAATCTTATATATATGATATACAGAATAAGATAATAGACAATGGTGAAAGAAACTAAATCACAAATACAAAGAAATTTTTTTTTATTTCAATTGTAAGCGAGGAGATGAGCGGGACGTTCACTTGATAGTAAGTGATACGCCCATCCATAACAACGTGGCGCTAATTAAAATATATATGTTGAATCATATTTCACTCGTTGCTTAAGATATAAGATGTTGAGTTTCGTTACCTCTATAATTACATTAGCTACAATGCCCTTCAAACCGGAACGAAGTAACGGTAGCAAAATACTGTGTGGCGGCAAAAATGGGCGCTACAGCCTAGCCTAGATAATATCCGTTAACAAAGACCCAACAAATAATTGTCATGCGTAAAACAACATCGGTCCTGAAAACGCCTAAAGGTCTATACCTTGAGGGAAACTTTGATACCTTTTCAACAGCCAATTTACATCTCCGCTGTTGGGGCACAGGCCCCCCCTTAATATGAGGGCGATGGGCCATAGTCACCACGCGGGCCCAATACGGATTGGTGACTTCACACACACCTTAGAATAAATTCTAATTCATGTGCAGCTTTCCTCACGATGTTTTCCTTCACCGTTCGTATTTCGCTGTTGTTACTAAAGTTCACGAATGTGCACAACTTAAGCATTAATGGCATCGGTACATGCCGAGATTGCAACCCGCTACCTCAGGAATGAAGGGCGCACACTGTAACCATTAGGGCAGGGAGCTTTAACGGAATGCTTTCAAAATTTCGCCCAATGAAATCCTACGAAGGGACGAACTAAAACTATCAATAAATCGATAAGCGTCGCACGGAGCCAGCCGGTTCATCACTAATTTACAATTTTATGGCTTGTGGGATCGCGGGATGGGGAGGCGGGGGACGGGGGACGGGGTACGGGGGGGAGGTGGGGGCCGTCGCCACTCCATTAGTGGAGAGCGGCACCCCCCACTCCCCCGCACACGCTCGGCCCTACAGTACGGTGCGCAAAAACAACAGTATTTCTATATTATCATCATCATTATTATTTGGTGCCCTCTTCAAACTGAAGTTTGGCGATAAGATATATTTCCATATTAAAGTATCTTTTATTCTATAAATTAATTGAAATAAAAAAAAATTGATATGCCCGCCAATAATAATGTGCCAATTGTTAAAGTTTTTTTATTAATAGCAGATTCCTTAGACTTACATATCAGAGCCGTTGACTTTTGCTATTCTTCTTATTTATCAACTGACACTATTTATTCTTTTTACAAAGTTTTACAGCGATTTATTTACAATATTCCAAAACTTTCTTAACTCTCTTTATTTTATATTATTTTACAGATTATTATTTTGATACATTTACTGGTGGTAGGTCCCTTGCCAGAGACCGTCTAGGTGGGTAGTGTGCAATAATTACTGTATTTCGGTTTGAACGGCGTTGTAGCTAGTTTAATTACTGAGGTAACGAGACTCAACATCTTATATCTCAAGCGACGAGTGCAACGTGGTGCAGTATATACCGTTTTAACTTGCGCCACGTTGTTACGGGCTGGCGTAACACAGCATCAGGTGAACGTACCGCTCGTCTCATCGCTCAATTAAATAGGAAAAAAAACATAGATATTACTATGTTACCACAGTAATTTAACTAGTTAAGTCACTTTTTAAACAAGAACAATCTAGACCTACCACATATAAATAAGTCTGTAGGGGGTAGAACACCAGTAATTGTGCAATTAATGATTATAGTAATGTAATTATATATAATGATTTATTCTTATTGAGTGATTTATTTGCTATTATTCAATTCAATATTCAAGCGAATTCATAAATCTATTGAAATAGATATATTTAATTTTGAATAGTTATTCTCTATTTTAGTAACAATCTCATAATATGTGATCATGACAAAAATATGTAACAAATAACATAGTTTATGTTTAACATAATTTTTGTAACACTAATGCAACTGAATGTGCAATTGTGCAAAGCTTTCCAGGTCCTGTTTGCAGGACTGTTTAGAGTTATCTAGATAATTGAGATAGATTTTATTAACGTTCATATTACCGTCATCATCATCATCAGCTGACAGACCTCCACTACTAGAAAGGCTTCCCCCAAAGATCTCCATATCAATCGGTCCCGCGTTCACATTATATATTATAGGAATTAATACTAATGTAACTTAATGGAATATTATTATTTAAATAACACATAAAGAATAATTAAGTTATACAAAAGATAAAAGCTATTAAGAGAGCAATGTACTATTAATGAAACTGCTGGAGCGGATTTATAGCGTTATTATACTTTCAAATTGTTCTTTTTAAAAAAAAAAAACATCGGGACTTGGGCGAGTTTAAGATTATGTACATAATTATTTGCGAACTCTACCAATCCACGCCTCCCGACAAGAAACGCGCGCAAAGGAGAAAGGAGAAAACTGAGACGGGTCAGGGGGGGAGATCTTTAAGATACGTCGCTATGGCAACGCTTACTTCGCACACACACACACGCGCTCGCCAACTTCGCAGTTTTACTAGAATTACCGCCACACATGGAAGGATAGTGATGGGAGCTGTACGCTGTTATTTGCGATATTATAAACAATATGGAATATTTATGTATAAGTGTTGAAATATTTGTTAAATTCTCTTTCTAATTTAACAATATTTTTGTCACTGTGCTTATAAATGTTACAAATTGTTACTAAGTAAAAGTTATATTATCGTTCCGATAATCAACTAGTCATATAGGTCGTCGCTATAGCTAATACACTTTTGACTACACTGTTTGTTATTTATTATCAAATAAAAAAAAAATTATATGCGTATTTATAACATTTGTTGCATGTATACTCCGGTAAAGCCTGACTTATATTTAGGATTTACTAACTCTTCATCGCAATTACAAATGGTGTTAAGGGATAATGAGACTTACCGTGTTCACCCAGGATTCTCATATGTTGATGGCTGAAGTAAAGATATTGTTACGGCGATAGATTTACAAAAATATGGGGATGGTAGCTTACCAAGCTTTTAGTGAAAAGGGTCAAGGACGTAAAGATAAGGAGAAGGGTTATTCGCAGATTTAAAGTGTACGTGGCACATCACTAGTTGCGATAGTGTGGCCACACCGCCTACACTAGATATTACGAGAATTCGACCCAACCGCCCCGAAGTTTCTCTTATTAAGCGAATGCTTCGTAAACATTTGGGGCGGTTGCCGGGTACCTTCAATTTCGTACATGCTTATGAACGGTGTGTTAAGTTCAGGTCACGCTTTAAAGTAAATGAAAGCGAAAATTCACTCCTTAAAGGCATATTATCAATGTAGCCACTTTCGTTCTTAAAATTTTCAAAATATACCCTCTATCTAGAAAGCAGTAAGGGTTATTTTAATTGTCCATCGACTAAAACTTCTGTGTTTTCCTTTACTGTATTATATTTGGCTGCTTCATCTCTTAACAAACAGAAAACATCCTTTTGGTTAAATACATCCTAAAAATAGGCAAGTTCTTCCTCAGCACCCTCGCTCTGCTTCGGCAAATACAAAGCCTTTTCGAGCGACAAATGCTTTTAGTCTTAGGTCTCTTAGTCGCCTTCTAAGATTAGCAGGGCTTACCTTAATCCTATTCTTATAGTCCGTGCTGTAGCTTAGATAAGTTTAACTAGTAAACAGCTTGTAAAAATAAATTAGTAGCTCGCTAAACTACTGGTTAGAGCGTGCTGCTTTCATTCCGAAGGTCGCCGGTTCAAATCTTGGTATGTATCGATGACTTTAATATATAAGTTATGTACATTTGTGAACTTAGTAACAACAGCGAAATACAAACGGTGAAGGAAAACATCGCGAGGAAACCTGTACATGAATTAGAATTGATTCTAAGGTGTGTGTGAAGTCACCAATCCGGATTAAGCCCACGTGGTGACTATGGCCCATCGCCCTGAGATTGAGGGTAGGCCTGTGCCCCAACAGTGGGGACCTAAATTGGCTGAGGAGGATAAATAAATTTGGTTACGGTTCCTAACAGCTTTTATCTGTCTTAAGCATAATCGCAATACCATTAAAAACTTCTGTAATTTACATTGGGCTTAGATCAAAAGCGAAAGCGGTAATAAGTATTACAAATCCGTTTATTACATGAGATATAAATACTTTTGATAACGGGAGGAGAATGTTATATAAGATTACCTAAAAGGGTGAAGTCATGGTAAAATGGAAATCTTAGCCATCAAAACCCAGTAGATGTTCATCCTCGTCATTTATAAATGAGCCACTTTCAAAACTATATAGATATACATGTGTATATCGGTTTTGTTTTAAATCGGTTCAGCCGTTTAGTTGCTATATCCGCGCTGACAAACACACACTGCGTTTCCTTTAATATTTGTATTCGCATATCAAAAAGAGGAATCGAAATTTGCCTTTAGAGTTTTGTATATCCGTGTTAAGAGAAAGGGGTTAAATAAACATTGATATATAAACACGATGACGTCATAGTCTGTATCGTCATATTGCGCGTTATTTAATTGAGTACAGCTTTAAATCATGATAATTGCTTGCTTAGCGCAGTTTGGGGCAGTATATCACGCGCAAATTACTTAGTGATGGTAAAGCACCGAAACGCGGTGTAGTTACAGTCCGTTCTCACGTATCTTGTATATTATTTACGTTTGAAATATTACTCGAAGTTGGAAGCCGCGGGCGGTAGTTAAGGAGGAGTTCCCGATGAAATATGTCTTAAGGGGGAATGGGGTGTTTCGTGAGGGTAGGGAGGCGACGAATTAAGGATGGTGCCTTAAGCCCGAGCACCAGGCGGTCAGGTCGATGGGAAACTTATTAAAGGGGTAGTTTTAGGGTGGGGGTGGCAGATAGCGAAGTTAATGCGCCCAAGTAATTTTAGTTTACGACTTAGGCGCGTTAAGGTTACGAGATAAGTTTAATGATATTTGAAATTGTACTGTTCGTTGTATTAATACTATTTCATAAGGGGTATATTCAAAATAATAATAATAATATTGCAATTTAGTAATTCAATTGCTTGGAACAGATAACTAACCAAACATATAATATCTACCAGTGGTACGATGTATATAAAACATTAATGATCATAATCAGCAGCTTGGTAATATTTTTGTATTTTATCTGTAAATATACAGATATATTTAAATATTAAATAATTTACGTATTATTAAAAAAGATGTGCTTTTTGCCTCACATTTCCATCGAATATAAAGCTATAGAAAACACAATATATTAAGTTTATAAACTTTTATTAGATATACCTTCTACGAACTTAATAGCTAATGTACATATATATATTGTTTAATAATACACTTCACGGAACGCCCACTGTCCTCGTCCAGCAGTGGACCTCTATTAGTTTATTATGATGATAACAGTATATAACAGTAACTTCACAGTGTCCACATAAGAAAATTTCCTGGCTAATTTTAATTCATATGTATTATTTAAGATCATTCAATAATATGAAAGATGTATTAGCATGATAGATTAGTATTTTATATAACGTATCGAAAAGTCTTTTTGTTTACTTTAGAGTATTTTTCTGTACCAACTGACAAAATCTGGTTTGACGAAAAAGATGATATCTAGATAAGCGTAGAGATATCGTACGGCTAAGGTATATATTACTTTACCACAGAGCATTAAGCTAGACATTTTTACCCGAAGAGAGGATATAGTGGACATTAACCAGATCTGCGCAGGGAGCTAAAGCCAGGTAGTTAGGCCAAGTCATTAGCGGTCGAAGCAATTTGTCGCGAACTTTCCGCCGCACTACACTTACCTCGGCGCCATATTGGAATTTCTATTGCAATTGTTTCTTAACTCACTGTGCCACGTTTTGTTAATCACTGTTAACTCTCAACTTATTCTCCAATGGTTTCATAGGATCATTTTTAATCTAAATCACCAGCTATCAGATATTTCTCTCGTCATTATTATCTCAACCGATGGACGTCCTCCGTGGACATAAACATACCTGATACGCCTACCCATAACCCTTAGCTCCTACTATCAGTAGGTCTCTATACTGGTGGTAGGTTTTTGCCGCCGGAGACCGTCTGGGTGGGTACCATAACAACGCTTATTTCTGTCGCGAAACAGTAATCTCCAAACATTACCGTATTCCGGTTTGAAGGGCACTGTGGCTAGTGAAATTACTGGGGTAACGAGACTTAACATCTTATGTCTCAACATTCTAACTAGCGCCACGTTGTTATGAGCGGGCGTATCACTTACCATCAGGTGGACATCCGGCTTGTCTCGTCTTAATTACATAAAAAAAGAACAACGTGCTAGTTAACATGATAAACACTGCACCTCATTATGCTGATCGCCTTGAGATATAACATGTTGTCTCGTTACCCTTATAATGTAACTAGCTACAACGCCCTTAAAACAGTGGTAACTACCTAGACGGTTTCCGGCAACAGAGACGGTGGTGGTTTGTTCTGGTAGACGGTAAGTGGTAGGTAATTATTTATTCTTTTACCATGTTTTCAACAAAACATGTTTAGCTTATTATCAAAAACATTTATATTTATTTGTTATTAAATAAATATATGTATATGTACGAGCTTTACTATGTAATGAATTTTTTTTTCAGAATAACATAATATAAAAAAAAAATTATTGTAAATATCACAACATGTAGCGAAGTATTCCTACAGGATCTATTCATATCTTTATTTGTGTTTATATTTATTTAGCAGAAAAAGTTATATATTTTAGCATAAATACATATCGAATATTATAGTGTCGGGTCAGATTGACGTAGTGAGCTAATAATCGGCGAGGGGGTTGACCGCCCCCACCTATATTAAGGCGGGCGAAAGGGCCCCAGTTTTGAGGAGCGGGGTGAACAGCTTCAGATGTGGGGTGAATAAGACTATAACACTGATAAGAGGGTCGAGGAGTCTAAGGGTGGTGTGAGCACAATACAGCTACATGTTAATATAACTATTTATATATTATAATGCTTGTAAGTGTTAGAAAGTCATACTTACGCGTTTACGTCAATACACAAATATTGCTATTACATTCACAAAGGATAACTTACTATATATAACTATATAATTATAATAACATATCCTTTCTCATGGTCCTAGCATTTTCAAAATTGATCTTTGATTTGATTTGATCTAAATTTAGTCAATTTGAACAAAATCGTTAGTAACTAACGATATCAATAAAGGAAAGACTTTTGTAATTATATAATTATTAATTATAATTTATTACGATTATAATAAGTGACTATTGAAACTTACAAATTGATTATAAACAACATGGATTTACTACTATTGAATTATTCGATAGTTTTTTTTAATATTTTTTAAATAAAAGGATATCGAGAGAGGCAGAAAGGAAAGGCCTCCAGTAAATTCATTCCACTCCAGCAAAACACAAAATTTTCTATTACATGAGGTCGTATTATGTACCGTAATATATCAGCGACTATAGCCAATAACAATAAATGATCTTGCAGCCCAATATGGTGAAGCGTCTTCATCCAGAATACTCTGACTCTTATATATTGGCATCGCAATAAAATTTAAGCATTGCTTAGAGGCAGAATTAGAAATAACAAAATACGTTAAAGATAGAATTAGTTTATATAATAGCATTCGAAGTATTTTTGTACGTACTTAATGAAGCAAAAAATAACGAAATCAATACAACTGGAGCTTGTCTTCAAACGTATAAAACAAGTGGAAAACTAAAGGGACAAATGACCCAATTTCCTCGAGTGCTCCTGTGGCCCTTGAATAACCTTCACTCGCCCGTGACGGGACACGGCCAACCCAACCAAACCACGTAAACTGTAAGTTATCGTTTAAACTTACACAGACATTGTTATACTGCAATACTATCTTTTGCAGTTCGTACTAATTGTACTTTATAATATATAGCAAATATAGATAGATATATAAAGTAGCTCGATGGTCTAACGGTGGCGGGCTCGAATCTCGGCATGTACCAATTTACTTTAATATTTAAGTTATATACATTTGTGAACTTTAATAACAACAGCGAAATACAAACGGTGAAGGAAAACGTCGTGAGGAAACCTGCACATGAATTAGAATTTGTTCTAAGGTGTGTGTGTGTAGTCACCAATCCGCATTGGGCCCGCGTGGTGACTACGGCCCTATCGCCCTCATATTGAGGGTAGGCCTTTGCCCCAGCAGTGGGGATGTAAATTAGCTGTAATGGATGATTATTAACATACCCCATCCTTTCAAATACGGCAATATATATATATAAATAGCATAAAAATTATAAATCGTGCAATATCTTTATATTGTATAAATCTTCTAAACTAGTTTGCTTTACCATCTATTTCATCTCCGCTTACTTCAATAGGAATGTTATCAAGCACTAGCCAATATTTATTAAAGAAATCGATTTTTTTATTTATTTAGATATAAACAAACATTTATAGAACAAAGTACATGTATATGTTGCTAACTGCAATAGTTAATTAAATAACTGTGTCACAGTTAACAACGCCCACTTCCAGACGTACATATAAAATAAAATAAAAAATTCTTTGGCATCAACATTACATTATAAGCAACAACAATATATATATATATATATACATATATGTTTGTACTATTATATACAATTCTTATTAATACAATAAATGTAGTAAAAGATGGTATACAAAATTAATATGTTTGAAATATTTGTTATGTAAAATTTTACTTTCTACGACGCAGGGTTGCTCTGAACCCTAAAGAATGACAACAATCCTGTGGTAATTCCATCCAGGCGCCCAACTTACCCACTATCGCCTTATATGTAACATATACTATGTAGTTTCCGATATAGCTATGGCCGTTCGTGAGGAGGGGCGTTTTCATTAAAACTTGCGTGGCTTCAACGATACGCCGTGTACCCAAGTTTCAAATATAAATATATTGGCCGTATTATCTGCGGCGATACAAACCTACTGGATATTTAATATTATTACTACATTATCAATAAATATTAATATTACATTATCAACGTATTACGCTGATATGATTTTATTTTATTTCTTATGAAACGTAAAATCTTATAATTCATTTCAATATGATGTGCGCTGCAGCTAGTATAAATACTAGGTAACGAAGTTCAGCGATTTATTATTGCATAGGAATTTAATAAACTTTTATTTTAATTTTTATATTTTCTACGGTATATTGTATATAAAAAAAAATATTTTTTAAAATCATTAAATGAAATCAACTTTATTAAATCTAACCAGATTTCTATGTACTGACTGACTTTTCATTGTTTTGTAGAGCAAAATAAATTTTTATTTTATTTTATGTGTAGATAACTCAAAATATATATCCTAAATTAGTATTATTCACTTTGTTTACAGTGTTAGATATTAGGTGCAGGTTTGAGTTGCAATACTTCATCATACTAAATACGCATAAAATCTAATGCACGCAGAGAATCCAACCAACGGATATCTTATATGTCAGTAAGATTACCAGCTCACATGATTAATACAATTTGAATGAAGATTTACCATCTTTATTAGCGATCACTATCACACTATTTTAATATCATTTGGCAGCTGTGTTCCAGTAGAAACGGACGAGACTAGAGCATATGTATTAGCTAAAGAAATACGAAACAGCATTTTACATCCTTATTGTAACTTACCATCTGAATTCGGGCTTTAAGTTACATTGAGAGGAAATTGATAAAATTAAAATCATTTCGTAATATTTCAACTTCTGGCAGTCAGTAACGGTTTGTTACTCCGTGTGGTCGCTGTACTGCGGCACCCGCACACGGCGTAGTACGCGCAATTCGCGGTCAAAGTGCATGCAACTATCACTTCAGGACTTTGCCTAAGGCTCGCTGTACAATGGCCACATTTTCATTTATACATCGTCTCTTATTATTCGATGAAGCGACGAGACCTTCACTTGATGTTAAGTATTTCTCCGATGAAAAACCAAAAGCACCACATTGTGCTGGTCGGTTTGAGATACTTTGATTTTGGCAAACAGTTAAAACTATCGGGTATACTACAACTATTAGTTAACTATTTACTGAATTTTAAAAAATTGCACATAAATATAGTGAATTAAAACTGTCCCTAAATTCTTTTATACTGATAGTATAACATCTAAACAAATTCAATAAGTGAACTTTCAATTAGTATAGTTATGATTTAATTCACATAAAACTATAATTACGTCTATATCCCAGCGAATGGCCACTTTCTTATTACAAAAACATCCACATAAATGAAATTCTCTAGTTACTATTGCTTTACTGTCAATTTGTTTTATTAATAGCTGTACCGGAAATTATACATTTGAGAGCCTCAGTATTATACTTTTGTTCAGTACGCGTCATCATCTTCGTCTTCTTTATTATTTAAAGACATAAGGATAAAGTTTTGTTTGTAAAAGAATATATAACATTAGTAAAGTGTAAAGTTTTTTTTTGTATCATAACGCAATAAAAAATATTGTGAAATATATTCTGTTAATAGGTTACATAAATACAATGTTATGATTTTTAAAATTTCTGATTTTGATGTAATATTATATATAAAGAAGAACGTATAAAAAACAAACGACCTTAATACGAAACAAATATCGTGAGGCCCACTTCAATTTAAACTTATAAAGAGGCACCTCATCAGGCAACCGAGAAGGACAAAACGGACAAAGAGGTCCACGAATACGAAATTTAAATCCTACCCGCAGCTGTGAAATAGAACGAACCTTAGAAACAAACAAATCGTCCCTCCCCACACCTCATCTCCTCGGAGGGGTGGGTAACATGAAACAGGAATGGCCGCCTTATACGACCACATCTTACAGGCCCCAATTTCTACTTCCTTTCCATTACACTGCCAACGCTGACTAAACATAATCGTCGAACTTCCTTACGACTCTACCCTTCCGGGAAACTGCTCGCGCATCCCTCATTTAAATAACAACCTTAACGTATTACGTCAAAGTGTATATTCCTACATTGCCTATTAGACTCACGAGAGTTATTGCTTATTACAAATTAATCTCTAACGCAAAGGTACAAGGCCGCTTTTTGTATGAAATGTTAAAATTTTCCAATTTTCCTAAAGCAACCGCCGAAGCGTCCGAGTTAAGAACGTCGTCAAACAAGTTGCGATGTCAGCCGCGAACGCTTGAATAGCCTCAAGCGTCGCAACTTGTTTGCTGTAGCGTTGCGGGTGTATTTCTTACACAAAAGAAGGTGGGGTGGCGGGTGGCGGTTGGGATGATAAATGTTAGGATATTAATACACGGGTCGGTGATATAGTATACTTTTATGATCTTAGTTGGGTCGTAATATAAATCTGCTTTTCCGGCCGAGTTCACGTGTATTGTTGTTTTAGATCTCCATTTCACTACAATAATTACTGAGCCTAAATGATATTCGCTATCACTATAGAAGCAGGCCTTACGCTTAGCATTTATGAACTTTAACTTATTAAACATATAAAATATAACTAATTATGTATCAAATATAGATTTATGAAACTATAATAAGTTCTTCGTTATTTTTATAACTTATTAAGGGTAATTTATGAAAAGTATAGACTTATTTTGATAGACTTTTATAAGTAAAGATATACATAAAGTAAGCTGTATTTCGGACTGATTTAATTAGATTATTTGAGGTTGGCCTATGTCCAGCTGTGGGCATCTATGGGCTGGTGATGAACCTGTATCTATTTTAAAATAAAATAATTCAGTTTCTTTTTCTTGTCGAATGTTAATACACGAATAGTATACAACGTCGGCGAGTTTTAGCAGCGTTTGCTTCTCAACTAGAGATACGTTCAGATTATTTCCCGTGTAGACGATCTTGTAATTTGTTTTGCGTTAGTGCAATATCAGTTTACATGGTTACGCTGGTTGAGAAAACCTACAACCGACGGGCTGGTTCGGGACGCCTTATCTTTTATTGCGCCAAAACAATATTCATAAAGCTTCCGTCGACAGCAAGATTTTATTACGACACGGCTCCGCTCTAGAGGATCGTACAGAGCCGTATAAACTAGCCAGAGGTCAAAAACATTTTTTTTAATATACCCATACTAAGATAACCGATGATAAGAAAAATCGGTAATATTGATGATAATGTGAATAAATATCTCAACATTTAATTGGGGCATGAGCTCTCATTATTCGTATAATATAAGATGTTTATATAAGAAACAGGTTTACCAAAATATAGTAATATTGACAATTATACACAACACTACCCTCTTAATATTCCTACCACTAATACTTGAGAGTTTTCTTTAATAGGGGAATAGTCAAAGCCGTTTACTCATCACGATAACCAAGCGCAGGTTATTGGAGGATTATAGAGATCATACCTAAAAAAAAGTCTATATATCATAAGATGTTAAATTTTAACCGAATGTTTATAACACTAGACCCTGAGCACAAACCCGGAGAAGGATCCTAGAACGTTTCGTACTCAACGATTAAGTCTAAATTGCTTTAAAATTTATAGCCCACTAGGTTAGCACTTAAATCTCTTATTTACAGTGGACAGTTTGGTACTCTCCTTCCATTTGTTGCAAAAGGGGAAACTGTAATTCTGTGAACTGCACAATTCTGAAATAGTGCATTATTAAAAATGTTTACTTACACTGGGGCAGATCGGCTCAAGATCCGTTTGCTCAGCTATTCCATTAATCTTTATATTATATATGTATATTGTTACAAGTCGAAAGTTTCTGTAGACGACCTTTTAAGTAATGAGGTTTATAACTTAGTACAGTAACGAAGGTTTTAAACTTTATTACTTATTGGAAGTGGTTGTAAAGAGCGGACTACGTAAGGGGTTAGTAGCAATATAGTTCTACAATTGAATTGCTAATTATCCCTCTTACATTTCTTCTTAAATTATTATATACACTTTATCGTTACCTTTTCTTTTTTTCGTGGGATCCTGCATTGGATACCTTCCTGCTGTCAAGGCAACAGCAGAGTTATGCCGGACTCTTACAGCAAGAAGCCTTCATGAGACCAAATCTCGGAGTGGAACTACTGCTCTCCTCCCTCTATAAAAGTGTTAGGTGGAAGTACCGCACGCACCACCCCAAGGTCTTTCATATTTGGTGACAATTTATCCCCGTATCCGCCACCATGGTCTCTCTTATGGGAGTTAAAAAGCGCAAAACATCCTCCTTTGACGCCTCGGTCTTTGCCTGCGGATTTCTCGCTGGCTCCCTGCAGCATTACCTCCCCACAGAAAGTCACCCCGGCGTCCCACAATAGCTTTGTTTTAGCTGAGAAGTGAGAGGTCATCCCCCACACACTATCGTTACTTACATAACCTTTACAATCTGGTACCTTATTTTAAGAAAAAATATTTCTCGACAGTTCTGTGTTAGATAATATTTATAAGCACCATTTCAGCCTAGAGACAGCAGTTACTAGTCAGTGCCGGTGTCATAAATGGCAGAGCTTGGATGGTGGTAGGAATTTCTCAAACTCGCCTGTATATTTATGATATACACAGCACCACATTGCGCTCGTCGCCTTGAAACATGAAATTTTAAGTCTCGTTACTTCATTAACTACACTAACTACAAAGCCCTTCAAATCGGAACATTGCTATGTTTACACACTACGATTTGGCAGCAGAAATAGGAGCTGCGGTGGTACCTAGACGGTCTCACCGGTAAGTTTTAATGTATCGATTTTAATATCTTTCTCAACTTTTTGTAGAGTTTACAATTAGGTCTCTGTTGCCGGAGACCGTTTAAGTAGTTACCACTGCAGCTTCTTATTCTGCCGCCTGCAACAGTAGTGTGCAAAGATTACTTTGTTCCGGATTGAAAGAAATTGCAGCTAGTGAAATTACTGGGGTAACGGGACATCTTACGTCTCAATACGACGAGCGCAATGTGGTGCAGTGTATACTATTCTACTTAGCGCCACATTGTTATAAGCAGGCGTATCACTTATCATCAGATAAAACTCGTCTCCTCTCTTCATTGTATTTATAAAAAAAAGAAAAACAAGTCAATCGAGTTAAATGTCTTTATATTAGCCACAGCACTAAAGTACCATAGTCACTTGTTACTAAATGCTGCTGACAAAAGCTGTGACAAAAAAGGAAACATATTAACTCCCTTCCAACTAGGTGCAATTGACCCACGGGTCGCAATGCTGACCCATGCGACCCTAACGGGTACGTCAGAGCGTTCTATCTCACACCGAACAGGCTCTACAATGAAGGGGAGAAAAATAACTAAAATATTATAAAATACTTTCAACTATGGTATTAAGCCATGATTTAGCTAATTAATACAAGCTACTATCTTTACCGTTCCCATCAACCCATATTGGAGCAGCGTGGTGGGAAATGGCCTATGTCCCCCCATATGAATTCCCGAATTCCGATCCGATCGATGTGGCGATCTCTGGTGGAGGCCTGTGTCCAGCGGTGGATGATGATAATGATGACTATCTTTACGTGAAAAGTAAAGAAATTAGTTTTTATCAAAATGAGAAATATGATTTTTATGTCTTCAACTAAAGTCTAAAATTTTCCATACCTACTTTTCTCAGTTTATTATACACATAAAAGTAACTTAATTCCCATTAAAATAAAGTAATAATGCATACATTAAAAAAAATTACTTATAATACAACTTAATAAGTAATGAAGTTTTGGAGCAGCTTGAGAAGTAGAATTCCAAAGAGAACCGGTTAGGTTACTCTAAAAAGATGTTAAAATGAAAATAAAACAAGATTATGTACCAGCGACCAGTTATTCAAATCTTAAATGATGCTGGGGTCGCTCGTGGGAATGACGAAGTATTCAGGGGTTACGTTGACCTCCGGTCATTAAGATGTGAATTGCTGGATGTTCAGTTCTGTAGTTTACATCGGTTTAAGTTTATCCATAAATGTAAAATACGTTCTTTGATTACTTTATCGGTATTATGAAAGTTATACGTTTTTACTGCTTACTACAGTGTTACCATACCACTATTATTTACTCTTTCTGCCAAAGCCCAATAGTGGGCAAATATTCTATTTGCTACAGCGCTATTCAATCCGGAACACATTGTTCTGATTAATAGAGAGTTTACTAAAATATTTAGTGCTGTGTATGTTAACTAAGCACTTATTAGGGGAGATTTACAATACTATCCATCAGATAAATATCCCTCTTTTTTTTATACCTCGTTATGTAAAAAAGAGTTCGTTCCCAAATTTAGGCACCAAAATGGTGCTTAAAGTAGAAACTAACAGAATCATTTCTGTATGTATATGTAAATAGTGTTGGCGTTAGTAATAAGCAGAGTATAGGCGAGTAATAAAATTACACGGTATACAGGGTTCGCTGATAAGACATGGCGAAGGGAAGGGGAGGGTAACGGGTGTAGGTGGAGCGGGGGTTGGCCGAACAAAATGTTCGCGCGACGTGGGTTGAGGCGTACGTGAAGACAGAGCACCGAAGACGCGGCAACGTCACTTTCATAGAGATGTTAATATGCCTTAAATAAAATCTAAACTATTTATTATGAAATAGTAGTATAGTAACAATTCTCAACTGTATCGCTAACTGTTGCGTGAGGATGGTTACAAACCAGTTTCTAATCAATAGAATAATGAACGGATATCACCAATTGCACCGTCATTGAACATTGTGGGTGGTCTCTACTGAAAAATTGTACTAAAGCTTCTGTGTAAATAAAATAATATCTTTTAGATATTATCAATCTTATATATTACGAGAAGATTGAGACGTTCACCTGATGGTAAGTAACATACCTGCCCATAACAAAGTGGCGCTAATTAGTATGATATACACAGCACTATATTTTGCACGTCGCCTTGAGGCATAGGATGTTATTTCTCATTACCCCAGCAATTTTACTGGCTACAACACCATTCAAACCGGAACACAGTAGTGTTTACATATTACTGTTTAGCCGTGGACATAGGAGACGGTCTCCGGCAACAGAGACCTACCACAAGTGAAATTAACCTTAAGATTAAAAAAGCCAAAGATGACTTAACAGATGTCTATTACTACCTGTCTGTTTCTAATGATATGGACTGCTCATAATAATAATTATGATGATGAATAGTATAATAATTATTATATTTTTGTTTCAGCTCGCGCCGCTGTTCAAGATGATCATTATGAGAATAAGCTGCAAAATTACTGGCTGCCCATTTCCGCCTGATAATTCATAAAAATGGTAATTTTACAAACTATATGATGACATCAAGACGAAACGATTGTTACACATTTAAAATTACTGTTCAAGCTTTGTTTTCTTCATCGACTGTTGTTTCAACTGTATGTCAAACTCATCGTTTGTATAATGAAGATACTGATTGGAGATTGCAACTATTCTTTAAAAATCCACGACTCTAAACTGTATCATAAATACATATAGGTTTTCCGGAAACTATATTCAGTTATAAACTAAAATGTATTTTCCACGAATAAAACTTCAAAATATTAAGCTGAACACCATTCAAATGTGCTCGAGTACGTTTTACTAATTTTAAGCAAGCAAAATTTTATATATAGTGAATCTAAATTGTACAAAACCAATGTAATCAGGAAATTAGTGGAAATATTTTCTACAACAATTGTAACATACCCTTAACGTCTAACGTTTTATTTATAAATCGCCTAATAATCTAAAAACAAAAGTTGTTTAAAAAATTTTAAAAACAGGTATTATCATCTCTGTTACAATAATATGTGGCGAGCTCGGACATAGTCCGAGCGACTTTCGTGAGGGTGAAAGCAGTTTGAAAGTCGGGTCGGTATTGATCGAGTGTCTTGCCCCCTCCCACGCCCGCTGCCTCGCCCGCGCCCCTCCGTCGCCCGTAAGCACCCGCAAGGAGCGCCCAATCCTGAGGATTTGACTGTCTTTAATTCACTAAACGAGTACTTGCTTTAATGTTCATTTTAAAGAATTTTTTTATACAATAGTAGAATCTTTTAAAAGTCATTTCATTCTTCTAATTCTTTTCCATTGCACTATTGGCAGAGCAGTCGAGGACACAGTACAAGTGGCAAGCGTTCTATATGTAGTACCTACTTTCGTAGTCAATTATAAAGTTTATAAAAAGATATCTGAAAGCATACAAAAGAGAAAATCTTTTCAAGATCTTAAATCTAATCATAGTTTAATTCAAAAATTCTAGTAGCATTTTTATCTAAATTAGATTGAGAGACAAAGTTAAAACTGATAAATATGACAGTTTATAGTCCTACCCTATGCTTTTACTTATTTAATCGAAATACCGTTACTCGTATACATTTGGGGGGGGGGGGGGGTTATATAAAAAAAGCGGTAACACTTTCGCGCAGGGTGCCTTTTAATCGCGCCTCCCGTAATGTGTCTGACAGTTCAGCACTTTTTTATAATTTTATAATTTTTAACAATTTTACTTTTTTAGATAAACACTAAAGTTATTTTGTACAAAATATTAACATTATTCAACCATTAACAAATGTATTAAAATGTTTCTAAGCGATAACATTTTTGTTGAATTTCCGATCTTACTTTTTGATCTTCTTTATAATCTCGTTGAAATACAACGCCTTAGTCTTATAACTGTATTATTTGAAAACTGTTCATTATATTAAAAAAATATTTGTAATTGTGTTAGTTGTGCTAATAACTTATATACAAATATTTAAAATATTTAATAGTAAACTCGCGTAAATCTCATTTAAAATAATGGTTTTCATACTTTTACTAAATTTATTCCCATCGATTCTTTCAAAATATTTAAACCGTACTTTGCTCCTATACGCAATTATTACTCTAATAAATTCATTTGATTAAAAAGTATTTTTGATAAAAATAATGTTAAACTTAATAATTATTTAATCTTTACTAACAGTGTTTAAAAACAAAAAAAAATAAGTAATTCATAAATAATGTAATTATATAACTATTATGTTTATAATAAAAGTAACAGTACTATAATAACTTCTTAAAAAACTAATGCGTTTAGAAAAAAAAAACTTCGATTTAAATCTTAATTATAGGAAAAAAAAAAAAACTCAACACATTAAAAAAAGTGAATCCTTAACAGTGGACAACCGTAGAACTCACCAAAGGTTAAAAAAAAATATTAGTAATTTTAAAATTTAAACAATTAATTTATGTTAATACTAACTGTTCCCCGCCCACTTTGCTTGCCGTAATATAAAATTAAATAACAAATAAATTTCTATAGCAACCGTTACTATAGCAACCGCATAAATAATACGAAATGAAAATATTTATAAATGTTAATTAGTAATAAAATTATGAAGGATATATGAAATTCAAAAAATAAATAGCCTAGTTATCTATAAAAATCATTCCGCGCCAAATGCTCATGTTGATATATCGATACGTTCACTAGTTTTCACGTGATTGACGAATAAACACCCATTTTCATTATATATATATATATATATATATATATATATATATATATATATATATAGATCTTACGAAATCCTTTTAATCGCGTTTATTTGATAATTTATAACCGGACGTTCTGTATGCTTTGAAGGACCTGTACCAAAGTAAAGTGACCAATGTTCTGAAAGACAGGATACTCTGACATCACAGTTATTATAGTCCCTACAGCATCTTTTGTTACTATTAACAGTCTGACCTAGGCAGAATGAGCTCATAGTGTCTTTAAATCTTTTTAAGGCTTCTTCTCTATTATAATAAGGATGTTTTAAATTTCATATTCGCGAATCTTCTTTCGTAGTAACCGATCTACTGAGTCTGGTGGTGGTTGAGATGATCTTTAATCAACGTTGTGATATTTGAACTTAATAATCGCGTAGGATGTGGTCGAGGCGGATGTAATCGAATACTTTCGTCCGCTCTAGTCTTACTCTCTCGACTTGATTAATGTGTGTACAGAGCAAGTTAATCGCCCACTCGAGGAGTCAGCTCGCCGATGACCGCTCGTTTGTACTTAACACTCCCATATCACTATACTCTACTGTAGTGTATATACTGTGTACAGCCCTTTATTAATTGGTACTTTCTATACTTATTCATGTTCACATGATTATATTTTCTCTCATACATATAGTCCTTACATTGATTTATAAATCTTGCATCGCGTCTTCCGCAAGTGGCTGATTAATAAAAAAAATATTCGTTACAAATGTATAATAGACAATTAATAGTATAATAAAATATATGTGATTATTGACTGCACATGTAAATAACTATTTTGGACAAAAATCACTCAATATTAAGTTGTTGTAATAAAGTTAAAAATACACTATAATTCCTGAAATGACAAAGTATCAACTTAAAATTCAGAATATATTTTTTTTACTATACTGGGATAATAATAAAATTATAAATGACTAGTGATTATGATTTAAAATTCTGATTACTGTACTTAACATTGATAAAGTAATTTCCAGAATACATAAAACATTCTGTAACTTAAACAATTAATCGAAGTAATTGAAGGGAGGCCTCTCCCGGTGATTTTCTCTAAACACTTGTTTTTCACGAAGCCGGACTGGGCCGGCGCCAAAAGGTTTCATTTCACGCCACTCAGCATAATTAATGGACCTTTGTACGATTTGGACATTAAGAACTGTGGTGGGGACGGATCGATATAACAGACCCCGTACCGAGGCTCCTTGCGGGGGTGGTACACGCCAGTTTTCGCTGCGGTTACCAGTGGGGGGGATTTCTTCTTTCGTTCCTTAACACCCCCTCGTGTACCACATCGAAATTGTACGTCCAGTTTTAGAAGATCTCTGCGGATCCATTGCGTGTTAATTTCTTGCGGTTGTTATTATTAAATTCGTTGAGAGAGGCGGGTTCAGGTTAAACTGGTTAGATGTATCTTCGTCCTTTCCTTGACGGGTCGGGTGGTGGTTTGCGTTTGTGTGAGTTGGGTCCGAAGTTTAAGACAGTTAACAGGGTCGGACACGGAATCAGAACTAGCTGGTGCTTTTCATTAGAGGAGATGGTTATCGCGGGCGGTCTCTACGTGTTTTGTTTGACGAAAGCTTTGCCGCTTTAGTTATATTGTTCTCATTGTTTGTGCGCTAGGTTTGTGAACTATGTTAAAGTAATTACAATCGTTAACTTTGGTATTTTCTTCCACAATCGCTATTTTCACCTCGCATCTTATTCATAACTGATTAAAAATAACATTAACATTTAAAATGTAAACACTTGACATAAGTCATTGATATTAAAAATACTTTCAATTATACATCTGCTGCCACTTTCTATGTTACATATAAACTAAAAAAAGTAAACATAAATATGGTGCTTTAATACAAAATTTATTTACTTTAAAGCTACAGTTCATCTCACTCTATACTATCTCTTCTTAAGGTAAACTCTCTCTTTCTAGTTATTATCCTATATGATGATAGAGTCAGATTTCTTTGTCTTTCTCCTCCATATTATCTAAGGTAATGCTTTAAAAATTCAAAGACATGATTTTGATGAATATATACTCGTCCTATATGTACATAGATTATTTTTGAGAGAGTAAATCTTCAATATGATTAAGAAATCGTTATATCAATTCGATCACATTAAGTATTTAGGTACAAATTGATCTAGAAATTATTGTTTAGTACATCCACGCATTTACTCACCTACAGACGTATACAAAATATAAAACTAAAGAAAGTATATTTTTAGATACATCGTGCGACAGCGGATTTTTTTTTTTCCATCTCAACTGAAAACGCTAAATGTAAATGACGACACGTGACTTGTGTACGGAGTGTATAAATTTAGTAAAAAAAAAATTTAGTAGACGACGCCGGTAATCGAGTTAGTCTCGTCTGTGTAGGGTACGGGAGTAAAAAATTGTGTATTTGAATATAAAAGCACGGTATACTTTATACATATGAACGAACAAAAAATAGATCATTTCACAACAGAATATCAATTTATCTATAAACAAATAACCGAACCTAAAACTTTTTTTATTATATATTATTTAAATAAAAAGTACTTCATTCAAATAAAATTTTGAATACATTGAGAACTGTCTCGGTCTTTAAGTGATGGGATTTAACCGTAGTTCGATGCTTTAGCCCTATTAATATAGATCAAAATAAAATAAAAAGAATTTTAATTATTTTTTAAATAGTAACATATTTAAGAATAATTAGTCACTTCAACTAAGAAATTGAAACACTATACACCAGGATTTCGTTTCGGCTAACATTGTTTGTAGGTCACCTAGGTAATATCTGTTAACAATATAGTTAGACATCAACGGTTCATCCGACCATCAGCATTTCATATATATATATACATATATATATGTGTGTGTATATATATTATAAAGAACAATCGTACAAAGACAACTATTGCGACATATAAGAAAATGAAATTTGGGACATAATTGCTCTCTTAACATAAATATACATATAAACATATATTAATTACAAATGTATACCATTTTAAAAATATTAAAAATTATCTGTTTTTTCTTATAGATAGTTAAAGAACTATTTCGAATATCATAAGGTAATCAATTCTGAAGGTCCAGTCTTATACAGATTCACTGTAGCGTTTTTAAGATTGAATTACAGTAAAAAAAACAACAAATTTATTATACATCGACAACCTAAAACTGTATAACAAATATTCGATTTAGGATTTTTTTAAAAATGAGACAAACTAGTTCTAGTAATTGTTAAATTTCCTAATAATATCTTTAAAAATTTTGTTAAAACCTAGTTAATTTTTCCATTACTATAAAATATTCTAAATAGTGATTAAGTATTCAGAAAGCTGGCGGAAACAGTACAGTGAAAGTTGATTTTAAATTGTATGATAATATATTACGAAAAGAATAACTATCTCATTCCGTAAAGAACATTCCAGACAGCGACTAGTGAATACGACTGAAGGGGTAAATAATTTCCAAGCATTCGTTTAGTAAGGATAGAAAAACAAAATTAGGTCTGGTCAGGGTTTATTGCGTCCCAGGTTGAAAGGCGCTATAGGTAGTGGAATGACAAAGTAAACTAGTATTAAAATCTTGAGTTTCAAAGAGATTACAACGTGGGGTAGTGTACATCATCTTAACTAACATCATATTGTGTAGGGTAGATGCATCATTTACTATCAGGTGAAGTTAGCTAGTGAAACGTTTTATACTACATTTATCTAACAAATATTAATTTTAAATTTATTAACTTTAACGTTAAAATTAGTGGAAATCTCACATTTTGTGTTGTAATGAACGTTTATACATTTTAATCTTACTAAACAACTGGTAAACACTATGTCCAGTATATGTTTGCTGTTTTGCTATCGCTTCCTAAAAGCACTTAGCTGTTTGAATGCTAAACCAGCGGAAACGGATTTGTATAAAATTTTCTTCTTACGATGTCTCACACAACTGCTCCAAAGATTATCTTATGTACTACTTTCTGTGATTTTTTTTTATTATTTAAATTTTTTTAACTCTTACTACGGCTATATTGAAATAGAGACTAGTTTCCTTGTTAATATATAGCGCGAATAAATCAGCCATGGGTTTGATATTAAGATTTTTTAACTAATCGAAATGAATTAAAAAACAATCGATATTTGATAAAATTCGAAATATTTCTAATATTAATTCAACAAATGTAACATTGGAGGGATTATTTTTTTTATAACTTCTTTTAGCGACATTTGAACCAAAGTTAAATATTTCTCAACCTAAATATTATTAAATCACGTCAAAGGAATTATTAAACTGTTACGTTTATACGTTGTGATGTTATTATCACAACACATCTCTGTAGATACATACAAACATATATGTAAATATATAACAAAAATGAGAAGCGTACGGGTGCGCATTCCCATCCCAACCGTCAACAATCTCGTACCTCTAATAAAGAAATTCCAAATCGTCAGTGTGACAGAAGGCCACGGAAATCTCCAAGAGTCCCGCGCGAAATCGCAAGCGACCGAGCGGGCTGAATACAAAACACGACCCCACCCCAAAACCACCCGGAGCCAACCCCCACACCTACCCCCACCCGTCTTCATGCCCTTCTTCCTTAATGTGTAACAAAGACACCCCTCTTACGCTTCAATGTGTTTGTGTAGTTTTACGTCGTGTCTGTGTGAGTTTAGTTACGTTTTATGGGCACGTCATTTCGTGCCGATGTGTGCGTCCGTTTCCAGTTACAAATATTTCATATTAAATTTCGGGCCTCCATCAATATCAAGTTAGACACGAGTTTGTACATCAGTTTCATTTTCATTGTATATGCCCTTAAATAAACTAAACGTCCCCCACTCACATACATAAAACACAAATGTAGTAGGACAAATGTGTAGATTCATCTTAAATATAGCTTTAATGTCATCGCAGCAAAAATAAATATAAAAACTATATACTCAAGTTATTATTATTTAAATTTCTAAGAAATGGACTATTGACTGTTTAGATAAGCTTACATTATTTTACCATGCAAGAAAATTTTATAGGAACAAAAAAAACATTGACAAACCTAAAACTGTTACTATAAAAAATATTACATAGTAATTGATTTTTTTTTAATCATTAAAGAATCATTTAAACTTTATTTTAGACTCTACATTTAATTACTCATATGATCATTACAAATTCCATTCCGTGGAGAAACATTTTCGAAAACAAAGTTAAAAACATTTAGCGACTTGGTTTCTTATTAGAGAAAAAAAAATAACAATTAGTATTCATTCGCCAACCGCGTTAATGGCTATTCGGTCTGATACTTGGTGTTAAAAAAAAAACGAACCACCCACCACCGTCTCCACTGCAACAATAAACGTATACTAATTCACTTTTAATTATCATTTCTTAATAAAACTTAAACATTTACTTTGATTTTGTACCATCATATTAATATGATACTAGGTAGTAAATACTATATAAATTAACTGTTTTGATGAAACCATAAATAAATCAAATAAATCCAAATCAAAACCGAAAAACTGGTAAAGACCACAAGCATGTGGACATTGATGTCATGTTCACTGGATGCGACAAGCTGATGATGATGTAAATGATGCAAAATTTTAAACTGTGATAAAATTATCTGTTATATATCAGATTTAATTTTAATTAGGACGTTCCTTCACATATCTTTTAAAATATATATATTTTTTTGACAATTGGTATTTATGACATACAGATAACTAAAATTTATGGGAGAAAGCCTTTTGGTTTTTTATTTAAACTATTTGTAATATTTTTTTTTCTTAGTATCTCTAAAATGACGTCATTTACTACAATCAATTATTCACATAGTTTCTTTACACGATATATAAAGGTTTATACTTTACATATATATTATTATAAATACTGTAGCTCCTAACATTTAAAAGATATACAAACCGATCCAAACCAAAAATCCTTTTTTTTTTCAACTTTTTTTTCTATGTTACATTTAGAAATCTTATAATTAAGAACAGTAATATTAATAAAATTAGTATTTCGCATTTGAATATAGTAATGAATTAATATTCCGCTTGTTAATATTCAATACGAAATTATCTTCCATAGTTTAGCTATAGTTACTGTGAAATTTGAAAAAATTAATGGTTAAGGTAATATTTAATAATTACGTAGAATTTTTTCATAAATATTCTAAAGAAATACATATTTAAAAAATGACTATCTCAAAAATCTAAACAGTTTAATTCTTTAACAAAAAAAAAATTAATATATATTATAGTTATATACTTCATAAGGTAAAGAAATAACTGTATAACGTAGTTATGGCTCGGGTATTGATTAAAGTTATAATAAAATTTATTAAAAAAAACATTATTCATCTGAAATTACAAAAAACATTCATATTGTTAGACTTTTACAATTTACCGATATAATTTCATAAATACATGGTGCAAATTAAAATGACCGCATCAACAGTTCAAAAGCCATACAAAATTATATATCTTTTCAATACTGTGTTAATTTATACTAAATTAAACAATAATATTTGCTTTAAAAAAAATTATAGGTCTTTTAAAAATATTTTTTAAATTTCAAAACATATCATTAAATAGTTACGGTCGCCAAATCACTGTCACAAATAAACCGAAAATATAATGAATAAAAAAAATAGTATAAAAATATAATATTATAAAATTACAATTCCAAAGTATTTTACTACTTCTCATAATAAAACTCCTGGGAAATCATAGAAAAAAAACATATAAAATATATTGTTAGTGATCTAAAAAGTCGCACTGATAAATCCATATCCCAAGTCTACATAGCATACTGGATAGGCTGGTGGAGACAGATCATCCTCCTCAGGAACCCTAACACTCATCACGATATTCAGATATAATGGATTGACCTTTGTTACACAGAAGTAAGGTTTACATACATGCATACTATTTACTATAAAGACAAACACACAGACATATACACAGCATTTACATTAATAATATATAACTTTTATATTAACAGATTTAAATTATTAATAATAATAGTTAAATTATCGAAAACCATATTTAAATTATTCATCTATTTAATAATAATAACAATATGTATGTACGTATGTTTTTAGAAAAACATCACATTAATTAGATTACTCTTTTTAATAATGTTAGAAAGAGTAATTAACTTAAACTAAATTAAAAACGTTATAATTATTAAATACATTTTCAATTACTCTTGAGAAAAAAAATTACGTCTTGCTACGAAATTGTTTAATAGAAAATTTTGTTCTCGGACTTTCTAAAATCTGACCGCCATTTTGTTATATTAATACACCACATCACATGCTCGTCGTATTAACAGGAAAGCCTGGTGTTAGATCTCTATTGCTGGAGACCGTCTAGGTAGGTACCACAGCAGTGCCTATTGCAGTCAACAAACATTACTTTGTTCCGGTTTGAAGGGTGCTGTAGCTAGTGTAATTACTGGGGTAACGAAGGTCAACATCTTGTCTCAAGGCGACGAGCGCGATGTGGTGCAGTGTATACCTAACTAGCGCCACGTTGTTATGGGCAGGCGAGTCACCATCAGGTGTACGTCCTACTCGCCTCGTTGCTAAATTGAATAATAAAAAAAGATGTCTCATTATCTTAGTAATTTTACTACTACACCTTTCCAACTGTAACACAGTAATATTTGCACAGTAATGTTTGGCGGTGGAAATAAGATCTGCGGTAGGCGCTAATTTGCATACACAGCACCACATTGCTCTCATCGGCTGAAGATATAAGACATTAAGTTCCGTTACCCCAGCAGTTTCACCAGCTACAACGCTCAAACCGGAACACAGTATTCTCTGCACACTGCCGTTTGACGGTAGAAATAAGATGCTATGGTAACTACCCAGACGGATTCCGGCAATAGAGATCTACCACGAGTATTAAAACAGTGAAAATCCTATTTTATATTCAGATGTTTGGAAAACGAGGATCATTCCTCCTTTTCATGAAATATGTTTAACATAATGAACTTACGCCGGAAGACGAACATAAATCAAGTGTTGTAACACTTAGTCACTTTAAATACAGTGTTGTATACCAATTACATTACAAAGACAGAATTTCACTATGATTGCATCGAATAATCTTTTTTTCTTATTAGAGAAACAAAATACTAATTAATTTTATTTAAAAAAAATTATCGTATTAATTAACACTTCTTATTCTTCTTCGACGGCATCACTCTTGACAGAGTGATCGTGATCATCAGTTCAGGTGTTAATGGCAAGCTTTACATCACGCCGCCCCTCTTTTCTGATGCCCGCCTTCCTCATGCATTCATGTAGTCATAATGATGATGATCCATTTACTTGACACGCACACATACATTCACTTAATTTTAACATTTCTTATAGAACGAAGTAAATACATAATAAACTTATATTTTAAGTATTTTTCAGTTATTAAATAAAATGACCACAGTTGACTTACGGAGGTCTACTTTCCATAATAAATATGAATAATTTCAAAGTAATATAAAAACAATATATTAAATTGATTTATAGTTTTATATAAGCGAATATAATAAAATAAAAACATTATATTTTATAGATTCACAATATAAAGACAAAAAAAAAATATTTTATTTAAACTAGTTTCCTTTCATCGGACGCCCAAAACGAGGATATAATAATGACAATATTAAACATTTTAAAATCTATATAATTACTGTTGCAAAATTAAATTATTATCAAAGAATAAAGGGGTAAAATAACAACAATATTTTTTTAAAAAAAATCAGGTAACATATAATAACCTACTAACTTTAACTTATATAATAACATTAGTGTAATATGATAAACGTATAAAGATAATAAGTTGAATTAACCAAATAAATATTTTTTATCTGTATGATTTACATTAAAAATCAAACGGAGTTAAACTTATTGATATTAAAAATAGACGGTTAACAGGAATAGTACCCAGTATATCTTAACAAGAAATTAATTATTGAGAGATTTTTTATATATTTCACTAATTCATATTTCTAATCATAATTTAAGTATTTCTATAGTCAAACATTACAATCTTATAAAACACTCGTTATTATAAGAAATTTAAAAGATTTATAGATCTCCAATGTGATTCATAAACTCTACATTTATAACACTTCTGAATACTTATGACACCATCACCATGATACTAAAATAATGATATTGGTATCACAGTGATGATCACGGTGATGATGGATGATCAGTAAGATATTACCGGTACTTTAATGAAAGTAACTTAAACAATGAACTAAACACAATTTATCATACTCCATTATTAATACGTTTATCTAATTTAAAAAAATTACTATTTTATCAGGTTTTTTGTTTTAATTTCAAATAAATATTAGAAATTATTTATAATTAACAAGTATTTATAAATAACTAATGACATCACAACAATAACCACGGCGAGTACTCTTTACTCATATAAGATATAAAAGCTGTTCCCCGCCCGCTTAGCTGGTCATAATATAAAATTAGACCTGAAATTTGTCTGAAATATTCCTTGAGAGCAACCGCGACCGCAAATGATTTTGTATACCAACCGGTACTATAGCAACCGCATTAATAACACCAAATGAAAATGTTAATAAAAGCTAATTAGAAATAAAATATGTATGATCTATCAAATTCAAAAAATAAATATCACGTCGATTAGTCATATTCTCATATCAATACGTTCACTAGTTTTCACGTGATTGACAAAAAAAAAACTCATTTTTATTATATATTAGCTGTTCTCTTCCCGCTTCCTTTAGAAGAAGAATTTTGTAAAAATCCATTCTTGGGTTACTTCTAATTAGCAAAAGCAATATCTCCACTAAATTTTGAGTGTTTGCGTCTAATAGTTTCAGAGATCTCGTGTATAGTCAATGAACTATTTACACTACAATTGACATAATCTAAAAGCTTTTGACTACAATCCGTGATAAGGCAAAAAAAAATTGCAAGCTTTTTCAACTAAACAAATTTAAATAACTTATTTCTCACTTTATTTAACGTGATGAAATATATTTTTATTAGTACACTATAACTGATCTTATCACCTAGAAATCTTGTAATACCTTTGAATATAAAATTATAAAAGAATAAAGACGGCGGCATTCTTTTACATATATAAGAAAAATTTAATTCAAACAAACATAATAAATAAATAAAATAAAAGTGATTAAATTTCATAAACTATAGTTAGTTAAAAATGTTATTAAACCCCTAACTTAAACGTACGATGTACAAAAAAATATTTTTGTTAAGGCTTTAGGAAAGAAAGTGAATAGGAACAAAAAGGAAACATTATCGTGAATATATGTAAAAAAAAATATCAAAAACAATGAAAGGCGTTAGAAAAATACTTTTTAGACCTTTAACATTATTTAAGTTTATTTAACTTAACATTTGTTTAGAAATATCTTTATATCAAGATATTCAATTCACCTATTAAATACTTCTATATCATCAATGTTGATATCACTAAAACACGGTTATACTGTTCAAAATGTGAAAAAAAAAAGTTTTCAAAAATCCTCTAACTTGAAATTAAAGTTTATGTAATTTACATTATAATGTTAACTTGATTCTGAATGTAAAGATAAAACATCATCATTTAAACCGATGTCCACTGCTGGGACATAGGTCTCTTGTAATGTGTTCCACAAGGCTAGGTCTTGCGCTGTTTGAACCCAGTGGTTCCCAGCGATTCTATTGATATCCTCTAACTACCTGGTGGGGGCTCTGCACTTTCCGGTGCGGAGTCACCATTCCAGCACTTTAAGTCCACGACGTCCATCGATTCTACGAGTTAATCTGCCATGCACATTGCCACTTCAACCTCACTACTCATAGAGCAACCTCGGTGACCCTGGTTCTTCTGCGGATCTCCTCGTTTCCGATTTGATCACGCAGATATACTCTAAGTATGGCCCTCTCCATCGCCCGCATCTATGATACATGTGTGACACTAGATAAGACAAGAAAATGAATATGTAATTTTGTTATTAATAAACAAACGAAAAGCAACTTTACCACTGCGCAATACGTAACACGTGAACATTGTTAGATTGTTCTAGAACCTTCAAACTAATTTCTTTAGAGCGGTTCATTGGCGCGATAAATTGTAACTCTTTACAAAGACGATGCCTATTTTTGTCGGAATTTGTCATTTAATAATACAGAACGGCTTCCAATCTGGTAACAAATTTTATTCGTTCGTTCAGGAATCAGACAAAACAGTATGTAGAGTTAATATTACACCTTTGCTAATTTCTTGCTGAAAATACTATAATAGCGATCTGTAGTTTTTTCTTTTTATCTAAGTTGCATATTTAGAAAGAAAATGTACACATATTAAATATTTAAAATAATGTGCCTTTATTATCAATAAATCACGAAACCCTAATTTAATGAAAAAGTAATATTATTAAAATAATTATTGTCCTAAAATTTTTATGTTCATTCTTCTTGAGGCAAATTTTAATAGTTAAAAATTTTAAATATATACAACGTGTTTAAAATTAACAGGTAACGTTCTTAATTATTAAATTATTGAACACATATAATTATATAGAAATAAGCTTATTACTATTAAATATATTTAAACTTCTAGCTAGTATAGCCCTCTACCGTTAAGTAGAAAAAACTAAAATTAATTTGAACACTCGACAATAGATGTAGATACTAAAAGAATTTATTTTCATTTTTACCGACAGAGGCGCTACTATCGCATTCGCTGTTTCTGCCATCTAGTGTTAAAAAGCAGTAATAATGCGTACTTTTTATATAAATGACCAATAATCTTTATTAATTTATGTACTATTTTTTAAGAAGAAACGAGGAAAAAATATTAAAATAAAAATTTAATAGACATTAAAAACAATTATAAACAGGAAAAAAACATGAAAACGTTGGTTGTTTAAAATAAAAATCACAAAATAACATTGAGAATACGCATCGGATATAACGGCAACATCCATTTTATTAAAAGCAAACATATTTCAAACGCAATATTTGTTATAACATTGAGCGCGGCGTGGCGACCGCGACTCTCGAAAAATGTAAAGTAAACACAAAGCGCATTAGAATAATAACAGATCGAAAACAGCTGCCGGACCAGTCCTCTCTGACCATTCGATACATCCCCTCGCCGTTCAGCTAACCTTTCAATACAAACTATAACCAGTTAGACTACACTACACCAACAGAAACATCGAATCCTTTTTTAAGTACACAATGAGCAACCAAGCCAACACAACTCTTACTCGAATATCAAACAGTTATTCTTAAGAAGAAATTTAAAAGTTAAGTAATACGTTTGAATAAAAATAATAACATTTGCTTAATTTAAACAAATGTAATTATGTAAAAGTTGTAAACAAATCTATTGTTTGTTTTTAAATACTTCGCCCATTAACCAAAGCTGTACTAGATCAAACTGTTATTAAATTTCTCGTGTTACTTTTTTCGGATATATATGAATAAACAGTAATTTTTATTCTTCAGTTCGAAATATAATTAACTAATTTAATATAACTATTAAAACACCTTAATATGTTTATATACGTCTAAAATTTGTACGAAATAACTTTAGTGATATTTTTTAAAAAATTTTCATAGAATCATTAAACGTTATATCAAACTCCATCTTTAGTATTGAAAACAAATTAAATTGATACTTATAAGGTATGTCAAAAATAGGGAAAATAATTCGCTCCCGTAAATTATAGTATTTCCTTTACTAAGATATATCAATACATTTTAATTCGTGAAAAAATGGAAAGATGATAACAGTCATAGGTCTCGCTTACTGGAGACCATCTACATAAGAATAAAAGCATCTCCTGTCCCTATCCTCTGTGTATTATCGCTTTCCAGTTTGAATGGCGTACCGGAAGTAACTAGGATTCATATCGCACCTATCTCAACATAACTAGCACAATATGGTGCAGTGTTATTGTCCTAACTATCGCCACATTGTTATAGCCAGGCTCATAGCTTTACCATCGAGCGAACGTTCCTCTCGTCTCGGCTTTACATCGAATCAAAAAAAAAAGGCGAACGTGCATTGTTTCATGTTTTTCAGCAATCGTTTAAACCGTTAACGTGAGGGTATGCGAACAAATATTGTCATTTACTCGGCCGTTATATTCCAACAAACGCAGAGTCTGACGCTGAAGGAAACGAATAAAAAAAAGGGGTCCCATCGCCTGAAAAAGTATTATACGGATAACAAGAATGTTTTATTGCATGTTCGTTTCTAAGTTTTCTTTAATGAGAATGTTTGTATTGTGATTTTGCTGAAGAGTATGTAAGTTCATTATTTGTAATTACTTAATCGTACTGTGCTTCATGTTACCATATTGTTTGTGTCAATAAAGTGTGTCAAAGAATTCGCTCTTTTTATTCTATTTGCAAACTTCTTTTATTAATTAACATGTATAAAAAACTATTAAATATTTTAATATTGAAGATACATCATATTAGTTCCTAAGTATATATTACTTATAATTGATAAATCATGTTAAAAACATCTTTATATACTGAAGAGTATGTATACTACTTGGAATCTAGTGTTGTTTACCACCTACCGTTGCTTACCATCAGATAGGATGATCAGTATGGTCTGTATAATATGAGAGATCATTGCTCTAATAAAATATGAACTTCTCTAAAATATCTAACTAATTAATTTCTTCCTGTATTGTAATTTAATAATAATTTCCTTGAACAAAACTTTTGCTTTATGGGTATTACGTAGACAAATACTATTTAATGAATTAAATAGTATTCGTCTACTGGTGGTAGGTCTCTGTTGACGGAAACTGTCAGGATAGGTATCACCGCAGCTCCTTTCTGCTGAAAAAAAGTAGTGTGCAAACATTACTGTGTTCCGGTTTAAAAGGCCTAATAACTAATGTAAAAGGGTAAGTAGACTTGAAATCTTAAGTCTCAAAGCGACGAGTGTAATGTGGTGGAGCGTATCATCCTAACTAGCGCCACGTTGTTATGACTAAACATATCACTCTTACCATCAGGTGAACATCTTCCTTGTCTCGTCGCTTTATTGAACAAAAAAAAAATTATATTGTTGTAACGGTTCTCCCTTGTGTACACGACGGTACCTGTTGAGCGAGCGTCTCCTTTTTATTCCAGCTCGCGGGCCGCGCACTAAAAATCGAATAAATCAAAAAATATACTCGATAGCGTCACAAAAGCTCATTCAGATGCTCGTTAAAAAAAAACCAGTTCGCGTCTCGATCGGCGACCGACCAGCATCCGCGGCCATCTGGACCATTGTTCCCGGCCGTGAGACAAAGTGCTGAATGGCCGCGCAACCGGTTCCGTTATAATCACCGATGTTATATGGGTCATCAACGGTCGATCTCCGATATACCCCCTGACTCAGTTTCGGGTTCGAATCCAGTCCAGTCAGTTCTGTTTTTGATCTTGATGATACATCACAAAACGTGCGTTTACTGTGTATCAGTATTAAAATACTATGTTCAAAACAGTCCAGTGTTTAGTGTCCGACTTCCCAATATCAAGTTATGGGTTCGAATCTGCTGTGTAATTTTCAAAACATATAAGACTTCTGAATCAAGGCACCAATTAAAAAACCATTGAAATATTATAAACAAGTAAGTTAAATATTTTAATTAAAAAAAAAACATTAGGTACTTGTACTTTCTTTTCTCCTTTATTGTATAACCTTACAGCGAGGTATACAAAAGGCGGGCTTAATGCCTGTTGGCATCCTCTACCAGCCGACCTTCGGCGAGATGAGATGTTGTGGTAGGTGATAACTACTGACATTAAATAACAACATATATTTATATATATATGTAGAGAGAGATAAAACATATATATACATGCATATAAATACTACACCTACCTTCCTACCTTCTTTTTAAAGAGACATTTTGTGGAAACGTTCCGAATCTCTTCGGGTAAGGAGTTCCAGAGTAATGCAGCTCGAATTGTAAATGAGTTCCCATAGACCCCAGAGGCGTGACTAGGAACAGAGATCTTATTCAGGATATATTATCGAAGGTATCTATCGTACTTTCTTACTTTCTATAAGAATTTTCTTTTCTTGTTTATATTTCATTATTCTATTATTCATATATGTAAGCGTTCTTAATGACTGAGTATCTCCTAACGATGATCACTGTAGTCTTATGCTATTAATAATATGACCAAGGCAAGCCCTGCCTGTCGTAGAAGACGACTAAAAGAGTCTTGAGGGTCAGCTTTAAGGGTAGTGGCTTTTATCGTTCGATAAACGAGCACCAGAGAGACGGCAAATGCGGAGTAGTCTCGTATTAACACAGCGAAGGTGCTAAGAAGGCCCTAGCACTTCCTGGAGAAGTTTTTAGAAATATTACAAAAAATTCAAACAGCACAGGACCGAGCTTTGTGGAACACGTTACAAGAGAACCTATGACCAGCTACTGACGTTCATCCGTTGAAATGATAATGATTATATTTTCTTTAGTCGTAAGTTGACCCCTATACACTTGGAAAATTTGCAGCTATAAGTTTAGACATTTTTGCTTATTGATACTAAAAGATATTACTTATCTAAAGAGAAGTTGGAATAATATGTTTAACTTTAATAAGTAAAGATCTATTGCTAGTAATTACAACTGTTGCCACAGAATATATAAATTTATATTTCAAAGTTTTATTATTCATTACAATGAAAATACAGGGTTGTTAACAGAATCCATTCTCGCTAGAGTTTTTAATACTGTAGTTGGTTTGAATATAAATTTTTAAAGCTATTTAAACATCCAAAAGCGAGGAAACAGGCCGAGTTAGTGTTAATAGTTACTACCTATCAATCTAGGACGTTAAGGAATAAAAATATAAGAAACAAAATAAAAATAAATATAAATATGCACATATACATACATGGTGCTTTAAAATTGGTTAGATTAATTCACATCACCAAGTTTAAAAATGTTTAATTAAAAAGATACTTGAAATATATATAACAACTCACGTAATAGCTATTCTAAGTACATATAGAAATAGAGTTTTAGTTGATATATAACAAAAACTAACATCTTTTCGTTTATTTATTATTTTTATATGAAGAGCTTCCTTCTAGTTTACTTACGTAACAATCACCACATTAGCAATTCCTTTGCAACTTCCTTTGTATCTTAACATAACTCTTCAAGAGGCATTATCTCCGTCTGCTTCCTTCTAAATTGTTTATAATATTATTTTGGTATAATTTAAAACTCCGTGATACTCTGTGATAACTTTGACATATATCACCTCAGTCAACCAGTAGCCACGGCTGCTGTAAAGAACGGATAAAATTGAGTATAATTAAAAAAAAAAAGTCCGTAAAATTTAGTTTTATAAAAGTCACTGATATAATTTTGTTCATTAAAAAAACAAATCACATACAGGACATATAAAGGATATACAATACATATACGACTTTACAATTATAACCGATATGAAGAACTCTTAATAAAGTTAGAAAATAAAAACAACAAGACGCTAAAAGTTTTCTATAAAGCTCTTTGATTTTCATGTCAGACGAAAGTATAAAATAAGTCAAAGTTTAATAAATTGATATATCATTTTAAAAGCTGTATATATACAAGCGTCTATATCACTATATTCATCAAATATCTATTATATGTATAGATATATAAGCTGACTATTATACATGATTGTGTAAACACAAAAAAACTAAATTCGCTAGCCGATAGGTAGCCGTCGCAATTCGAGTATCGATTTTAAGATCCCCTTTCTACCATTATTATTTTTTTACATAACAAAGAAAATATAAAGGAGGAGTTGGCAAGGGCAACGCGCCCCTCGCGACTCCCCGCCTGTGTGAGTGGGGGCGATGTTGCGAATAGTGCTGCGCGCGCGTGTGTGCGCGCAACTTTGAGACGATCGACGGAGTCGTGTAAAATAAGGGGAGTGATTTGTAGAAGGCGCAGCGCTACTTGATACTTGGAGTATTGAAAAAATTTGCAATTAAAAAGAATTACGTTAAGAAAGCACAAAGAATTGAATGAGATTTCTTAGAGGTTTACTTTTTTTTTACTCTTTATTTTTATTTTGGTATTTTTGCTGCTTAGAGACTTTTCAATCGCTTCCTACATTATACGTTGTAATATTATACTATCTGAAAATTACAAAAATTAATATTACTTTACAGATTAAAGACATCATATCTTTCGCGATTCTTCTTTTTTGATAAGAACTATAAAGGAGTGAAACCACTTACCAGGGATAGTATTCCCGTCCATTTATGACGTAGGTGTCTTCGAAAAAAAGAGCTTATTTACTCTTTACTAGGTTAGTGCTCTATACAACCACAGACCCCATCACCCCTCAACAGCAGGAGGGATCGAGGTCAAGCACTAACCTATTCAATTTAAAAAAAATGCGAAACAGTTCTAAAGCATGTCTCGCTTTCAGTGCGACTAAGAACAGGATAGATTTCTCTGCCATGTAAAGGCATAACTGCATTAAACGTCACAGGGTTTAATAAGCCCTGTGGCGATACTGTAATAGTTTTACTACCAGGTGTAAAACACCTTGTGCTCTAGGAACAAAGAATATGCCCATCACTACGGTTAAAATTATTCCGTTTGTTTATATAAAACACTAGGAGGACTCGAACTTTTTTCCAACACGGTGAATGCCACGTCTATATATCTACCACGCTAGCCAGTTGAGGGTTAGTAGAAAAGCTCCCTCATGGAACACGTTGGTTTCCTAAAAATTTTGATCTTCACCAGAAGCAAAATCTCACTAAAATCGAAAACACGTAACATCGGGAGATCAGATCAGACATGTATAACATTATACGTTCTCTAGACCTTAATTCCTCATGGTATTAGTTACAGTGAAGTGGAAAATGGTGAAGTGCTAACCAAGAATACTCTAGCTCTTATATACTAACAACTGGAACAAAGTAATACTGCCATGGCAGCAGATTTACAATATGAGATTGGTAGCTACCGATTTGAAAAAGCGATGCAATCTACAAAATATATAATACAATACCTAATGTAAATAATAATAAAACAGTATTTTTGCTAATAAATAATAGTTTTGTTTTGTTTATTATATATTTCATATTATTTTAAACAATTTAATAAAGTTTTCGTCAAACTTATTTCTCCATTCAATGAATTATAATGCAATATATATATACTTTTATACAACATTTTAACTTTATAAAAATTACAAAAATTTAATATTTTTCTCAACGAGGTAAAGAAAGAATAAGATTTTTTTAAAAATAATAATACAAAATACTATAACATTCTTTCTAATTAAATAAGAATAGTTTTAAATAATAATAAAAGAGTAGATGTGATTATGTCAATCAATCGCTATTACCAAAGCGTATCGTACGCGTTATAAGAAACATGGGGGGCCGAAGAAAGCATCTCTTGGCTTCACCCCTCCTTCACTCACACAAACACTTGTTGTTTGTGTTTTAAAAAATACTTAACGCATACATAGGCCCGGCTATCAATAGATTCATTAGACGCATTTCTTTGATACGGGCCCGTGCTTTTAGCGCACCGCGCTGCCAAACTGCGGCTGCGGCAATCGGCTCCCACCAGCGGCCGACTTGCAACCAACGGAGCTGTGGAATCGCACTCTCTCCGCTTATTCACACGCACATTTAAAATTGCGTAGGAGTAATTGCGTCTTTACTTGGTGATTTTTTTTTTCGCCTTTTCTCTTTCCTAAAGGGCCCTAAATGGAAGCGGCCCTCCGTCGTCAGCCCCCGTTTGATGTGTCTTGCAAGAATATACGTATGTGTATATATTTAAACACGAAATAATAATCACCCTTCGCCATAATGGTTATGGACAAATACGTTTTGCTACGGGTGAAATGTTTGTGAAGTTTGTAATCTTTTCTTAGCGAACAAAAAGTTGGATAACAACCCTTAAAACAAATTTTATTAGACTTTTTTGAGTTTGAACTTTTTTCTTTATATTTACAATATTGAAAACTAGTATATTTAAGAACGATTCGAGTGTCATTTAGCTACTGTGGAACTATTACTGTCTTTATCAAGTATAAAAAAACATGCCTTATAAAATGTTATAAATATTAACTGTTTCTATATTAAAATTAAGTATGTATAGTATTATTACATATTAGAGGCGTACTTTAAAAAAAATAATATAGATATTATAAACGTTTAAGGTATATGTTACTTTATGTATAACTTACGATACAATTGAAAATAAAAGGAAAAAAATTTTGTTATATCCTTCGCAATAATATATCTATGATTGTCGTTAGGTTTGTTGTTTGCAATTTAAGTATATTTATTGATGAAATAGATCACCAATAAATATTATATAACGCAATAACTATTTACGTACATTAATAGTATAATCTACAAGTTCCTGTTTTGTAGACTAAAATAATAAATTTAAACTTATATATGTTTTTCATAAGTTTAGGATCGAGTATTGAAACTTTTATAGTTACAGAAATACAGTACTTGAAAATCAGTATATTTGCGCTACACCACAGTAAGCACGTCAATTTGATACATGATATATCAAATCTTGATAATCCAGTAATTTGACTACAAACGAGCAGTTTTTATATATATACAATTAAGTCTATACATTAGCGCTAAAAGGCAGAACTGCGGTTGTACCAGTCCGGACGGTCTCCGGCTAGAGACCTAACCGCAGTAAAATCTAAGCAAAATAGTGTCTGCGGTATACGATTATATATAAAACATAAAGGGTGGAAGCCGTAACTGATCGATTTCGCTATTACAATTTGATTAACGGCCTTTAGCCGCGGAATTTGAGGGAGCCCCACAACCACTATAACCTATTCATATAAAATAAATCAAAGAGATTCCAAGTCGAGCGCGAAGCGTACACCAAGACGGGGAGGACCGAGACTGCGTCGTTTCATAAATGAAATAATAATAAATTCCTTCATCACTTACTTACTATTCTACATCTGAACTCCTTAAAGCTATATTTCTCAATAAAATTTTAATAAATCCAATTATAACATAATAAATAAAGTTTACGACAGTTACTTTCAATCACCTATAAACATTCAATTTTGACGAGATTTTCGTGCAATAAAAATTAAGAATTTCACTATTAACTTTGCAACAATATTTGTATGGAATATTAGTATAAAGAATTAAACTTACTAGTTCCACAATGCCATTTATAATTAGTCTAAAATTATATTTATGAAGAGGATATCTTTAAAAGTCTTATCTTGTTGCCGAATGGTGGTATTGACTTAGATCAATTTTTCTTATATTTTGAATAGATCAAGTAAACATAATTCCAATTTTATGTACTAAATGCAAATATAACCTGCCTCGAGTGATGTTCAAACAGGCGGCGATAATGGGGGAATAGTTATGATTATGCATTGGACGTAATTATTTAAACATCCCCTCGCGATGTTTAGGTGGAGAGAGTACATCCTTTAGCGGCGTAATGAATCTATCTAGTGCAGCCTGTCGTTGAATTGCCCCCGACTGAGTCCCCGTTGAGACGAGTTACTTGGGCGATAGAATTGATACCAAGTCACAGGCGAAAGCGTATTTATATTATATAACACTAGCGAACACGACAAACAATGTTCTTGTTCAAATAATTGTACGACAGATCTTAAAAAGAAAATGGAGCTGTTCGATGTAGCCAGGGTTGGTGGGATCGCTTATTTGCTGAAAGCATATTCACGGTCCTAACGTACAGGAGCGAAAACAGGACATCGTAGGGGTGATGGATGGATGATGGATACTACATAACCTTTCTACGACTGGCAACGGTTACCATAATCCTATTATAGACTAAGGCTAAAAAGCTGAAGAAAATAAACTGAAAATTAAAGAAATAGCTGCATTTTTTCAGTGATAAATACTTACATGTATAGTTGGTAAGGTTAAATAGGGTTTTTTGAATTTTTAAAAAACTTTGCAATTCTAATTCATAAGCATTACTCTGTTTATATAATATGTGTATAACACTTGCGGTACCTATTCCTGCCGCCATACACTAATATACAAAAATTACTGTGATCCGGTTTAAAGGATCTCAAGGTAAAGCAGTAAGCGTAGTGCTGTATCCACTTCGTAATTAGCACCAAATTATTATGGCACCATCATTTATCAGCAGCTAAACGTTTTTCGTATCTATTTAATATAACTACGTTTTGCTTACCGTAATATAAAAATAGACAGCAAATCACTTTGTATACCAGCCGTTACTATAGCAACCGCATAAATAATACCAAATGAAATAGTTTATAAAAGTTAATTAGTAATGAAATAATGAAGGATTTATGAAATTCAAAAAATAACTGGCCTAAAACTATTTACAAATAATTCCGCTTCCAATGCTCATGTTCCCGTGTCGATACGTTCACTAGTTTTCACGTGATTGACGAACAAACAACACCCATTTTCATTATATACATATATGTATAGATTTATTGGTATATATTTAAAGTTGTGAGGATGTATCTTAACACTGTACGGGTATATTTAACAGCGGAATTGTACCGGAAGCAGACGTTTAGTTTCCGCGTAGATTTAGTTATTCAGTTAAATCTCAATAGATACGAAAATTATATTTCACGAATTTGTCCCATCAAAATAAATAAACCTAAAAATTTCTTGATCTCTGGAATTGTAATGTCTTTCCATTTGGCATTTTTGCTAGGCGCTCTTAGTCGCTCAATGTTTTGATTATAATACCGTCAGAAAATGTATTAGTACGTGTCCCGTGTACAAATGAACACAATCGCTGATCTTTTCCAACTTAATACTTGAACACATCACTTACAAACCTATTAGGTTTGCTCGGCCGCTGAAAAGACGAAACGCGTGGGCCAAACGAAACGTGACACTGACCACAAACGTATGACGCGCATGACAGCGCTCAAACACAACTCCGTATTATTATTATTTTCATATGAAACAAAAAAGTAGTTACGAAGATGAGGCCACTTGATTTCATGTAACAATCAACACAAGATTAACCACAATTTACTGGTGGTAGGTCTCTGTTACCAGAGACTGTCTGGGTACCACCGCAGCGTTTATTGCCAACCAAACAGTGTTGTGCAAACATTACTGTGTTCCAATTTTAATGGCCTTGTAGCTAGTGTAATTACTGGGGTAGCGAGACTCAACATCTTGTCTCAGGTGATGCTGTGTATATCATTTTAACTAGCGCCAAGTTATTACGGGCGGACTTATCATCACGTGAAAGTCCCTCTCCTCTTGTCCCTTAATAGAATAAAAAGGAACAAAATTGTAACTCCCATGTCGAAATTTGCCTTTAAAATTCATTCTATTCACAAAATCTTAAATTTTATTACTATGTATAGATAATGAATAGATAGTTAAAAAAAAGTGTTTCACTATTTAAATCAACTTTTACATATAGTTGATTATTTCGTTTCCGTTTTGCAAATTGTCACAAAATCTAATAAAGTTATCCCTAACGGCGTGAAGGTAAGCAACTGGATTTTCCGGCGGAAGTGCCTCCGCCCCCCAGCCACGGTCCCTCCCAACGTTCAACTTCGTGTCATCCAATCGTCCAAATTACTTCTGATTTACTCATAACTCTAATATGTATTACAATGTCAATCGCACTAAAGTATGTGATTTTACATAACCGTTACTATATCACTTATTCATATCTATTACGAGTATATGTAATACAGAGAATATCTAGAAATTTTTTTTTTTTTTAACAATAACATAACACTAGTATTTTTTCAATATTTTTTTGTATATAAAATTTTACTACATACAATGTTTACATAATATGTTTCCACACGAACTTATACAAATATTTACGTTCCTCGTCACTACATTGAAACTAAGTTATAACTTCAGTCTGGTTAAATTTAAAAAAAGGGACCTTTTTACATGTTATGTATCAGATTTATTTTATAATATTTATAGGTTTTTATTATTATTTACACTGCAATTTGTTCATTGGTTAAATATAAAAATTTAGACGTATATCGACTAATACACGTTGTGTCCATAGCGAACGCTGTAACATTTTATAGAAGATATAGAAAAATATATTAATAAAGAAAACACGAGATTTCACTAAAATAATATAGTTATAAAAAACCTTCGAATGTTTGACATTAATAGAGTTACAAAGCCTATTCAATCACTGTTCATTATGCAACCAGAACGTAAGGAGGGACGTACCATTCGACAATTTCCTTTAACGGACACCAGTGCCTGTAGACACGGGTATGGGCTTGTAAGACAAATTAGTTTGCGTCCCGAGGCAGGATCACTTTACATAAGGATAATGGAGTAACTCCTTGCTCGGACCATCGACAATCGAAGACTTAGCTTAAAGGCCCCCGTCCAGAGAACACGAAGCGATATTCATCGAATTTATGCTATATTCGTAATATTAACTATTTTTAGTTTACACTTCATTAGTCGTATTGCTTCTTAAACGATTCTTTCGCTTTTGTTGAAGTAGCTGTGTCTAGTAACATAGTGGTCGTGGAGTTACAGCCAGCTCAATTGGAAGGCTGCCAACAAGGAGACCAACAGGGTGAAGGTCTCAGTGGAGGCGCAAGATATGGGCAGCGCGGGACCAATTAAAATAGTGGTGTTTATCCATTATTAAAATTATGGTGACAGAGCTCCTTGGCAAGATTCTGAGGCAATATCGATAAACAATCACTACAGTCGCAGTGCTGTATATCCCCTGTCAACATCTGAGTACCAGAGTATAGTAAGCCACCACCTTTATCCACCTTCGGTCTTATTGTGAGTTAAGATCATATTAGAATTTATGTAAATTCTTAACTTATTGATAGTAAAAAAAACCCAGTCATAGCCACAGTAACTATTTATATAACATGGCAATACTATGTGGAGTTGTGTACAAATATCAATGTTTTTATTTTTAAATTACAGCCAAAAAACATCGGAAGGTTATTTTTGCGCCACCTTGTATACAAGGTATACAAAGTATACAAGGTGGCGCAAAAATAACCTTTCAATGTTTTTTGGCTGTAATTTAAAAAAAAAATATGAAAAACTTTGATTCTGCTTGTGGATTATTTTTATTTGGTCTTTTAATTTTTTTACATCAAGGCAAAATGTATAGCATTTTCTGATAGGAGGATTACTTTTGCGCCACATAAATCGTACAGTTTTTTAAGCTTCAAATACGGTAATGAACATATACAGCATCTAATAACCCGGCAACACATCTGTGGAGCCGATTTAATTACCATCACAAGTTCGTTATAGGGTGAAATGGCGGACCACGTGAGTGGACTTTTATTAATAATATATTTATAGAACGAATCATCAGCCGCCAACTACACACTCGATTTAAATTAATATGAAATTCACCCTTATCTTACAGACTTGGAGTATGTTTTGTCGCAACAACGATCTATAATTATTTATATCTTACATTCGTAATCGGGGATGTTTTTTATTTTCAATGTTTGTTTACCTTACGCATTGTTTTGTTGACAATCAAATTATACCATCCTTGCCAACAGGACGCTGGATAGAAGTGTCGATATAGCACAATAGTTTATGATGAACGATAACTGATTACTGAATAGGTCCTTAGGACCTGGAAGGCACTAATGTTCAGAATAACAAACTGCGGATATGCCCTCGTTGCTGTTTTCAGTGAGGCACAGCAACACCCATAGAGACTCACTTAGCTCTTATATAGGCTGTACTGCTTTCAGGTACCCTTGGTAGTTTAGTTTCTATTGATTAAGGTAGTTTTTAAAAACCCTACTTCGCAACCCTAAAACTTGACTATTGTTATAGGATCACGTAGTTCTTATTTACCTAACATTTTGAAGGTTAAAAAAATTTTCAGGGTAGGGAAGATTAAACTCGCGAATAATATTTAATGAATATAACTATATTAAATATACCTAATATAATGTAACTAATATAATATTAGGTCCTTACATATGAAATTAGCGTTTTGTCGTAATGACCACTTTGATCTGAAATATCTCCACTTTGGTTAAGAATTCCAAATTCAAATTTATAAATTCATTTAGCTGCTACATTTGAGTTTTGAAAACAGTCATTCATTTGTTTTTTCCTCATCATTTTTTTCTTTGGCGTCGCTTATTGCCGCACAATGGAAAACATGAAATATCGGTATATTTATGATTACGAGATCTACCGTGGCACCAGTGCTGCAGAAACAACTCGAAGAATTAATAATGTGTACAGCGCTGGTGTCGCAAAAAAAACACGGTACTTTTTTGGTTTCAACGTTTTCGTTCTGAAAATTTCGACCTTCAGAACCAACCCCGTGGACGGCCGGAGACAGAATCATTACTTGTGATGAAAAGTGGATACTGTACGATAATCGGAAACGCTCGTCGCAACGGCTGAACCCTGGAGAACCAGCCAAATCCTGCCCTAAACGAAAATTGACTCAGAAAAAGTTACTTGTGAGTGCTTGGTGGACTAGCGCTGGTGTCGTTCACTACAGCTTTCTAAAATGTGGCCAAACGATTACGGCAGATATCTATTATCAGCAACTGCAGACCATGAAGGAAGAACTAGCTGCTAAACAACCGAGATTGGTCAATCGCTCTAGGCCACTGCTGCTTCACGACAACGTAAGACCACACTGCACAACAAACAACCACGAAGTTAATCATCTAACTTAGTGGTCTGCGACATCCACCGTACTCCTCGGACCTTGACCCAACAGATTACCATTTATTCCGGAATTTGGACAACTTCTTACAAGGAAAAAAATTCAACTCCGATGCGGCAGTCCAAACCGCCTTCAAAGATTTATTGATTCTCACCCCCGTGGTTTTTTTAGTAAAGGGATCAATGAACTACCTATGAGATGGCAAAAATGCATAGATAACAACGGTGCATACTTTGATTAATTAAATATATTTTACGAAAAAAATTACTTTATATTCCTCCCGTACAAAACGCCAATTTCATATGTAAGCACCTAATACAGAAAGAATTCTATAACCGCTAATATCTATACAAGCCATAACGTATGTACTCAACAAGTAGCTAATTATTAGCACATTAAATCAAAACCGCAATTAAGATTTGGAAACGATTTTTTTTTATATTCTGAAGCCATGAAACGAGAAAGACGTTTAGCTGATGATAAGTGATACGCTTTCCCATAACAATATACCGCTAGTTAGGATGTTACACACAGCACCACATTGGGCTCGTCGTTTTAAGACGTAAGATATTGAGTCTCGTTACCCCAGTGATTTCACTAGCTACAGCGCCCTTCAAACTGGAACACAGTAACGTTTGCACACTACTGTTTGTCGGCTGCAATGGGGGTTGCGGTAGCACTTACCTAGACGATCTCCAACAACGGAGACCCACCACCGGCAGAAAGAGTAATTATAATGATATGTTGCGTAAATTTTTAAATCGTTTATTTTAATATTATTAATGTTGAATAATTGGTATCGTGGAAGGCAATCATACCAAAATTGCCGAGTCAACCAGCTTGTATTGGAGGGGGGGAAATAAAATAAAAAATCCAAAACCACCCATTTGTGATCACGCAATGAGACGGCAGCGGAGCGAGAAGTAAATTCGGCCATCCCGATACGGTCCGCCTATAAAACGACCCCCGAGTTCCCCTTCAATGCGAAAATATAAAATGGCAAGGGTCTCCTTGTCTTTATCTTTTCCTTATGTAAATGACGATGAAATATTGAACGCTAATGAGGTTAGAAACTTTCCCGCCGACGGCAGCGACTAACGCCAGCGGCGTTTTTTTTTTACATCATTATAAAAGTAGATCTTGGAAACCATTTAAAATAGACTGAACTTCACTAGTGGTGGGTCTCTGTTGCCGGAGACAGTCTAGTTAGGTACCACCGCAGCGCCTATTTCTACCACTAAGCAGTACTGTGCAAAGATTACTATGTTCCGGTTTGAGGGGCGCTGTAGCCAGTGTAATTACTGGAGTAACGGGACTCATCTTATGGCTTTAACGAGAAGCGCAATGTGGTGCAGTGTAGATCATGGCTACCGCTACGTTATTATAGTTAAATAGGCGTGTCACCATCATGTGATCGTTCTTTTAAATTAAAAAAAAATATATTAAAATTTATTTGACTTTTATTTATAAAGCTGAAGAGAAAAAGATATTTAATTTGTGAAGATCATGTTTTTTTGTTTGTTAAAATGCGGATCTTAAATTTCGCAAACCGTAATCTCAACTAAAAACATGATAAAGAAACAATTTAGATATATTAAAATTAACTACCATCATCATCATCATCATCAGCCCAGGTGTCCACTGCTGGACATAGGCCTCCTCGAAAGATATACATACGATCAGCATAGCCTCCAGTACCACTGGGCGTTAGGAGCTGTCGTATTGCAGAGGTTCATAACGGGGGATTTGGGCCATTTCCCACCACGCTCGCCCAATGCTGGATGGCGGGAGCAGAGCCTCATTTATTGATTAGCAGCGGACATCACGAGCACGTGAGGTTCGCTTGGGTCCCGTGAGTTGTTGTGCGAGACCCCTTACACCCCTTAAATTTACATTACATTACATTAAATTATCTATCAACTGAAGTAATATTCAAAGGTTAGTAAAAATATTAAATATTGACAAACTACTTAACTACTATTGTATTCTATTACTATTATATTATATTACTATTATATAATACTACTATTATTTTCTACCACTATTATATTCTATTACTATTATAATCTAAAATGTCTACCAACCGCTATCGCGTTTAAGACAAAGACTTTCAAACTACTACGCGAAATTTATTGCGCGGCGGAAATCTTGCTTACTACCCCGCCATCACAATGGCTCTTACATCCGCTTCCGGTGTACACTTGAGATTCGAATGTATTAAACTTCCTTCGCCTTAATTAATTGTAACGTACGAAATTGTACGAGTGCAGCCAGGTAATTCGACAATGTTTACCTTTTGTTAACTGATTATATACACCTTACAGCGTCTTTCAAACCGGAACAAAATAATAATTGCACTGCTTCAACAAATTTCAAAAAAATATGTTATATAAACAAGATTGATGTAAACATCAACTAAGGATATTGATATAATATTTTTTTATACAATTAAGTGCCGATATGAGCCGGACGTTCACCTGATGGTAAGTGATACGCCCGCCCATAACCTGGCGCTAGTTGTGATGGTTTATACTGCACCACATTGCGCTCGTCGCCTGAGATATAGGATGTTTAATCTCGTTACCCCATTACATTAGCTACAACGCCCTTCAAATCGGAACACAGTAATGTTTGCACACTACTGTTTGGCAGCAAAAACAAACCCTGCTGTGGTACCTACCTTTTTTATTTCAGGGGTAAAATTTTCTAAATATACTTTGCTTCTGGAGGGAAGTCCCGGTTATGTGAGATTCTTACTCACTGAAACCCCTTGGTTGTCTGCATCAGTGCATTCGGAGAGGCCCCGGGATCTCTAACCGAACGCACCGGTGCACCTCTACACTGTGTGTTACACGTCTCTGAGGAGGAGCCTAACCCTCCTAGGCACCATCACTGAGCCATACACTGTTCCACGCAAGTTCGCTTGTTGAGCGATAAGGGCGCCATCCTCAAGGCCCTTTTAGTCGCCTTCTACGACAGGCAGGGTTTACCTTAGGCCTATTCTTAGCCCGAGACTAGATGGTCTTCAGCAACAGAAACCTACCACTAATGAACAAAATCAACAGGATAACTAACAAGTATTAAATATTGAATGACTAACTCCTTAATTTTTACCATCGCTATAAGGCGGAGCGTTAACAAACAATAGATATTATTTCGATTTGGCCAAAGTTGCCAACCATTTGTCAACAACGCACAGCTTTAGTGAGTTGGTATCGCTTATGGCAGCGCATTGTCCGTCCGCGGCCAAGACAAACTATAAATCTCAGCGAATACTGCCAACTATTTGTTCAATAAATCGACAACTTGCCAAAGACCGGACTTACGAACGAAGAAAGTATCGAAATGTTCAGGAGTCTGTCTGACCGTTAGGTGACGCTACGGTTATATTAAAATATCGATAATTCCAAAATTCATAATTATTATACTATTAATATTTATTTATACAACACAAATTACTACAATTTTTTTTTATAAATTCAAAATCGTGAACATCATCCGGTATATTCTTCTGACCTGTAGATTAATATTATAAAAAATTAAAGTACTTGAACTTATAATGTTATCATAAGGTTTAGAAAACGTGCGTAACTTAAATAATAAGTACTTTAAGTAACTAGTATTTTAATTAATATTTATACATTTAATATATATATATATACTAGCTGTTCCCGCCCGCTTAGCAGGCCGTAATATAAAATTAGACTTCAAATATGTTAGAAATATTCCTTGAGAGCAACCGCAGCCGTGAAAAACTTTCTATAGCAGCCGTTACTATAGCAACCGCATAAATAATACAAAATGAAAATGTTTATAAAATATAAATAAAATATCTACAAATAATTCCATTTGGAATACTCATGTTCCCGTGTCGATACGTTCGCTAGTTTTCACATCACAAAGGACACCCATTTCTATTATATACATATATAATTAAAATAGATATATATATAAGAGATTTCCACCTATGTAGACACTCATCACGATATCTCTTAAACCATAAAGCATAGAAACATGAAATTTGGTAGGAATATTCTTTATGCGGAGTATAGATCAGCTAAGAATGGATTTTACAAAATTTCCTTCCCCAAAGAGAGTTACGAAGGTATTAAGACCAGCAAAACGGGCGGGAAACTGTTAGTTTTATATATATAGTGCAGGTCCTGAATAGTTCACCATGTAGCACGGAGATCCCTCCTTCGATACCAAGAACAACATGTGGGAAGTTTGTACGATGGTAATCCACAGATCTGGCTTCCACCATCAAATCGTCAATCTATCGCAACAATATTTAGGGCGAGCACACCTCTCCATCTACGATCATATTGTCACTTAAAATCACGTGAAATTGAGATTGAGTTTGAGAAGAACATATAGGAGGTAAATTATACATATAACTTATTAAATAATTCAATCACTTGTAATACTGAATAATTAATTTTTTATTCAACAAAGCGACTATTTTATTTACCTGATAGTAAGTGATACATCTGCTCATAACAATGTGGCGCTAGTTAATATGATATATACTGCATCACATTGCGCGCGTTGGACGTAAGAAGTTAAATTTCGTAACCCCAGTAATTTCACTAGCTACATCATCATCAGCCCATAGACGTCCACTGCTGGTCATAGACCTCCCCAAAGATGCTCGCATCGATCGATCTTGCGCTGCCCGCATCACCGGGTACTAAGGGCCGTCATTTGTAGAGGTTCATATGGGGGATTAGCTCAACATCACACTAGCTACAACGCCCTTCAAACCGGAACACAGTAATGTTTCCACACTAACGTTTGACGGCTGAAATAGGCGTGTACATATTCTAGCGGTGATTAAAGTTAACATTAAAAATCTATCGATAAAACCAGAAGGATATGGACATCACTAAACAGTAAGGTCCGATGTTTGCGGGCAAGTTAGAGCATTTAAGCTGAAACAGTGGCTTACTTATTACCTGAGACGGCGCAACTTGGCCCTGCTGACGCCACTTCCTGCGCAGAAGGAGCATAATAAATTTCTTCATGATAAATTATTCGTTAACAAATAAAAATAAACACTCCATTTAAAGCTCCTAATATTGTTACTAGTAATCTTCATTACCACATTTGTTAAGTAATTGTTGTCTGATATCCATAAGATTGTTCTCACAGGAAGCAGCTGATTATCAGTGAGGACCTTTTTGAGCCATATAGTCCATACAACCTCTTTACACACAAATCTCTAACAGATTTATTTTGTTTATTGTAAATAAATTCATAAATCTATATGTGTATATAGGAGATATCCAGAGATTCATTGACCAATTACGAGATCTCGGAAACTGTGAGACGTAAACGCTCAAAATTTGGTAGAGATATTGCTTCTGATACTTAGAAGTCAGCTAAGAATGGATTTGACTAAATACATCTCGTAAAGGGAATTGCAGGGGTGTTACAGCCAGCATAGCAAGCGCGGAACAGCTAGTTATTATTATAGTTGAGATAAATCTCTAAAGTAATATATTATAATTAAAATAATTTTATAAAGAAAATTAGCGAGATTCTACAATCATCATCACCATCAGCTGATAGACGTCCACTGCTGAACATAGGTCTCTTTCAAAGATCTCCACATCGATCGGTCCAGCGTTGCCACAGTCAGCATGGCCTTCGGTACCGCCGGGTATTAATACCGTCGGTTATTGGGGTTCATATGGGGGAATGTGGGCCATTTCCCACCACTCTAACCGGATTGATGGAAGCCAGAGCCTCGTTTGTTGATTAGCAGGGTGAACCACGAGCAGGTGAAGTTGGTTTAGGTCCCGTGAGTAACAAATTAAAATTTTCAAAATTGTTGGTCCAATCCCTGATCACCATGCAGTGTGTGTTGGGATTTCAAATGAAACGACCATTTGTACCGGATATACGATTATTAATGATCACTTATGGTAATCATATACCTACATCGACCACCAAAATTTATCATAACTTCTTAAATAAATGAATTTGTAAATTTTCAGTAACGCCGCTGTCCCGGCTGCGTGGCCTCACTTAGTAAGCCTGGACCTACGAACAATATATCGAAGTATTAATCGCTTTAAGACTTCACAACTTGTTCTCAGCTGACACAGCCTCCCGACTTACAAGCGTCCGTTACTACAAATATACTATATAATATCTCAAGTATATACTATGTAATATATGATTTATTACTTATTTTCGTCATCTTTCTCCTAAGCCAGGTCCCTGACTTTTTAGGGTGTTGTAGACAATGAAGGATGCCCGCTACGAATACTTTGGATGTGATATAAATAACTTCCGGTACACAGAAATATTATTGTGTTGTATTCAATGAAATGCTGTAAATATTTTTTTATTTAATTTTAATTAAACCTTACCATTAAGTGAACCGATGATCAGATGAATGTCGTGGGAAACCGCTGGATGGTCGAAACCAAAAATGGATCAGTGTGGAGATGTTTGGAGTAGGCCTACGTTCAGCAGCACACGTATCAGTTGAAGAATCTACAAAGTGACTAAATGGGTAATATTTAAAAACTCAAAAGTATGTAATTTTATAAATAAATTATTTTTATAAACAAAATGAATTTTCATTTTCGTTTTATACTTAAATCACTTGGTAAATGAGCAGTGGCTGGACGGCGCGCAGAGTGCCCGTCTGGGTACGTCATAGATTCCTAATCAAAGATGCGGGTTGCACGAATCTTAGCAAATTAGTAGGGGAGCGTACCCTTCTTCGTCAGGGTTGCTGCAAACAATCATATATTGAATATTTATTACTATCACAGTTAAACAATAAAGTATTATTGTACCATATTTCGAAACCATTAACTTACAGCTCTATACGATAATTTAACTAAATTAATAGTTCATAGACTCCTCCAATTCGTTAAATATATAGGTATACCCTTTTCAGTAACTATAAAAAGTAATGCTTCAGAAAAAAAAATATTCAACGAGCAGGACGTTCACTTGATGGTAAGTGATACGTCTGCGCATAACAATGTGGTGCTAGTTAGGCGAGTACATGCTGCACCACATTACGCTCGTCGTCTGAGACATAAGATGTTAAGAATACTTGTCACAATAATTTCACTAGCTAACCTACCACCAGTAAATGAACAACAAACTATACTTATCCATCAATTTTAAGATAATCTGTAACTTTGCCCTTATCCAAACATAGGCTAAATTTTAAATATTAGCGCAAACACATGGAGGATTGCTTTGAGATGAATTTTTATTTGGTCTTACTTACCCAACTTACTACTGTCCAAAAAATGAAAATTTTTGGTTACTTCATAAATATGATAACTTCGTAGATTTTCTTATAGTTTGTTGTACCTAATATAAATAGATACTAGAAGCTATAAGTATATTACTGTTTATATCTCACTAGTCGTAAATTGCTTGGAATCGTATAAACATTGTTTTTTTTTTAACATTCCTCTTCACTCTCGTTCATGCACAGAAATGTGCATCGATTGTGAAGCAGATATTAAAATCGTAGTTTTTTGTTTACATTCTTTGCCACCGTTAACTTTACGGTACAGTTCGCAACCCTGAAACCTAATAACCAAGGAGTCCATAGTGACGTCTTGAGTGGCCACCACTAATGTTCCGCTCAAAGAGCCCTCACTTACGCACACAACTATTGAAAACTTCGATTTACACCCCTGCACATCTATCTACCTTTACACGATATTGCGTATTTTACACGCAAATTACAAGGATTGAGATAAATGTTGACAAGTTTTTTTATTACATAAATATGCCAAACATAATAATATATTGTACACATATATATTTATATCGAATTTGTAAACAGATTATTAACAATTTTATATTATTAACGTCCAAATGTGTTAATCTTGATAAAGGTCATTGATTTAGTATTTCAGAAAGTATGACAACTATTATGAATTACTTTAAATATTTTAACCAGTAATATTATAACGTCGGTCCGTTTGTTCGACACGTTAACGTAACAGCATTTATTATGTTCATCTAAATGTAAAAATTCTAGTAAAGAAAGAAATTACAAGTAGCACCAGCAATTGATAATTCTGGTCCGTAAATAGACAAGCAGTGTAGTACTACTCTACTATCAATGACTGGTCCAATTCAAAAATAAAAAAAGTATTTATTCAATATCACTAACGCATGTAGTTTATAACTTTTTAATAATTTCAAGATAAAGAAACGTTAAAATTGATTACAATACATTCAATTATAATCAATTTCATCGTTTTTTTTTCATGTTGTTTATTATTTTAAGTGTATAGAAAGTACGCAATGCATTAGGTAATTAACTTCAATGGTGCCGTGGATGGTGAAGCATTCTCGCCCAGATCAGTCCGGCTGTCATCTGTTTATAGCCAAAACTACAATACTGGCGGATTTACAATAGTAATATGGTAGCTAGGCAAACCGGTTCGGTAAAACCTACCACCATCCAAACTTTCCAACACGAGGCATCGAAATGAATTCAGAGACATCCGTGTTATAATGGAAGTGGTTAAACACTGCGCCACGGATCCAATAATATTACAAATAGTTAGTTATTACATTATTAATTAAAATGTTAGGTAAAAATAAGGTTTATCACTTAACAAGAAAAAAGCACACCTTTACTTTGAACTGCATAAAAATTAAGCGGATTATGTGCTACCGCCATCTTTTATCGGATAGAAAGTATAGTTTAGTGACATCTGTTGTTCAAAATAAAAATTTTCTATCGCCACCTATCGTCAAATAGAAAAATTTAACTTTTAAGTAAAAAATTTAATATTTAAAAAAAATTTTAATAATAGTTGTATTTTATTTATCTACTACTAGTTTCGGTTAACATATCCAGGTCGATTTTTTTTCTCTCAATTATTATAATTATTTTAACTTAACCTCGAACTCACATGAGAAAAGTGTAAGAACGATATTACAATCATTCGTTTATATTTAAAAATGTGCCACTATCAACCCCTCTTTCAAAGGTAAACGTATATCCTTCGTTCTTAATATAAAATTAAAAGAATAAATAAGCTTAGAGTTATGTCACCTTTTTGACAAAATTGAATTTTATATTGTCAAAACTTTTTATATCAGCAAAGAGTAATATGTTAAGACGGAAAATTTTACAAAATGTAAGTTAACCGATTCTTAAGATAAACTTATTTAAGTACTTAATTATAAAATGTCTTGAAAAAAATTGTAATTTTTTTTCGATCAATTTTTACTTCAAATAAGGTACTGAAAATATATTACCAATGTAATATTCTTTTAAATCATAAATTAATCTCAATAATTTTCGTCATTTCATTCTACAAAATGAATATTTACTTATTTTGTTTTTATTTAAGGTATTACAACGAAATCTTCTTGCTGGAGCTCTGCCTCCACTGTATGCAAATATTCGAAAGCGAAATACAAGGTGAGTTTAAAGCTTTAAATATTTAAAAAAAATAAAATTTGCTACTATATTATCTTAAGTAAATTGTGAATATTATTAATTTTAGATAAACTGATAAATTTTGTTGAAATTTAGTAAATATCAATCGAAACTAAACAATATTCACGTAAGTAGTAGATACATATATCCGTTAAAAATATATTATTAGATTACAGATAACTTTTCAATGGAGTCTCCCAACGAGTTGTGTGATGTCAAAACATTTGATACATTTAGCTGCACGTCTTCACGGCAAAGAGGTCGTTAAGGCACCGACTTTCCCCGACTCTGTGACAACAGGAGACATCAAGTTAGCATCAATGTTTTTATCTAACTACTGAACTTCATTGTATTTTTACTGGAGGTAGATCCAACATTTAGGACCCGTCTAAGTTATAGTCTTGTTTTTTATTACGCTACGAAGCATCAAGACTCGAGAGCCGTACACGTCACGCAAGTGACAACGTGGCGATAGTTAGGATAATATATACTGCACTGTATTATACTCGTTGGTTTAAGACAAAAGATATTGTCTCTTTACTGCCTTTAAAACCGAAACACAGTAATGTTTGCACACTACTATTTCTGCCTACTATCTATCTACCTACCTAGGTAGTCTCCTATCACCAGTAATCATACATATAGTAATTAATAAATATCGTCTAATATAGCACCAATTTTTTCCACCCATCAATAGTGATTATTTGAAAGGACTGTAGATGGTCAGATATAGTAGTAGTGCCATCTTAAATCGTTATCGTTTCCAGGCTATAATAGTATAACCTGAATTACTACAATTGTAATTTAAACTATATAGGTACGACAAATCTGCCAAAACCCGTTGAAAACAAAAAAAAAATATTACATTTTACTGTCATTCTACGTTCTTATTAACATGATGATACATCAGAAACGACAACTATAAAATTGTTATATTACAACAGGTTTATTAAGAAAGAAGGTGATGCTGTCGCCATGGATGAGGAAGTCCTTCAAATAGAGACAGATAAGACCGCACTGCCAGTTATGGCACCAGGGCATGGTGTAATTTTAAAAATGCTAGTGAAAGAAGGTGAGGCAGTTAAGTCTCAGCAACCATTATTTGAGGTGAGATGTTATAAATAATTAAAATTCGCTTACTAATTAAGAAAACTCCATAACCAGTTTCAAACAAAAAAAGTAGGTCGGAATGGATTAATATAATCATAGACAAGCATTGTATATATAACACCCCCCATATTTGGGTAGGAGTTAAAAAACAATACTAATAACATCCTTTTATTATAGAAACGCCAACAAATGAAATTTTGTTATTTAGTGAATTTGCATATCATTAGATGGACGTAACCGGGGTAGCGCCTGCTGCGGCAGCTCCGAAGCCGGCAGCTGCAGCAGCGCCTGCGGCTCCCGCAGCGGCTGCAGCTCCTGCAGCGCCTGTAGCAGTTGCAGCACCTGCCCCGGCTCCTGCACCAGCTGCTGCGCCACAGAAAAAATCCGCTGAAAAGCCTCCTAAAGAACTTGCAGGAGCCACTGTACATACTTCTTTGATTATTTTAATCATTTAGCGTAGTCTTGTCCAAAGGACATACGCTACCATGAGATGTCTTGTTCAAATTGAAGTTTGGCTTTCAGATTGAGAAAACTGGTCCGGTCTTCAAATATTCTTTTCAACTCATGGTAGTTTTTTATAATGCAATTTGCGCTGCTAGTTATTTTGCAAACATAGCAGCTTCATCGGACTCAGGATTCGCGGATCTGATATCCTAGAGCTAAATTGATAGTATTTATGCCCAGTTCACGCCTTTATATCGACAAACCATTCCTTCACTGTCTACCGCGAGCACTATATTCAGAACTTTGGTCACAATATGTTTTCATTTGCTCGCGATCAATTCCCAGATGTTTCATCGATCTGTGTACAAAAAGTAACAATATGAATTTGTTACTTTTTCTTGTAAATTGCAAAATGTTTACAGTTTGCTGCGAAAAAAATAACCGATCCAACAAAAACTATATCGGGCACTCGCACTGAATTCCCGGTACCAATGAACAAGATGCGCAAGCGCATCTCCGAGAGACTGAAGGAGGCACAGAATAGTACGGCCATGTTAACTACGTTTAACGAATGCGATATGAGGTACAAGATGTGTTTTTATTCTTTTTATGATTATTTGAAGTATTTGTGTATTTTACGACTATACAATGCAATTTATTTCGCTTATTCAAAATTTCTAATAATTTTAAACGGTAAAGTGCTATTACTCTAATTAAGCTAGTAGTGCGAATGATTATAATATAAATTTAGTTAATGGTTAACAAATTACTGTCAAAGTGGCTGGTACTTTCATGGTCTCATATTCGCTAAGATTAAGATACCTCGATAACTCTCTTGTTTAACACACTCCTCGTGCTGTTAGAAGTCAATGATGTCACTGAAGAGAGCCGCCATTGGCCGCTTTGCTAACAAGTTTGTACCTACCTATCTTGTGAACGACTAGCGTTGACAAAAATCGTACAATACTTGACGTAAAATGACTAAGTCAATCTTTGTTCATTAGTTAAAATGATGACGATGATTAAGTCGTATCATATATAGGGTGGCGCAAAAGTAATCCTCCTATCAGAAAACGCTATAAATTTTGCCTTGATGTAAAAAAATTAAAAGACCAAATAAAAATAATCCACAAGAAGAATCAGTTTTTCATATTTTTTTTAAATAACAGCCAAAAAACATCGGAAGGTTATTTTTGCGCCACCTTGTATACAAGGTATATATTTCTTGATGATGATGATATGATTCTATAATTTTTCTATGATTCTTCTTGTGGATTATTTTTATTTGGTCTTTTAATTTTTTTACATCAAGGCAAAATTTATAGCATTTTCTGATAGGAGGATTACTTTTGCGCCACCCTATATTAGCGATTGAGCAAACAATTTATCATGTGTCGATTTGTGACAATAGCTGAGGATCTAAATAGTTTTCTCAGTCTCATCGCCAGATTTCAGTTTGAAGAGGGCACCTAATGATGATGATGATGTATGCTTGGGTATGTGTCTAGAAAGGTATAACTATGAGAATATTGTTAACTTTTTGTGGTATGTTATGAGATATTACAGAATATTTAAAACTGAATTTGTAACTTGCGCCTTTTATGAAAATGATAAAAAATTGCATGATATGTTTTTATTTCATAGTCGTTTAATGACATTTCGCAAGGCGAACTTGGAAGCATTCAAAAAGAAATACGGTGTGAAATTGTCTTTCATGTCGCCATTTCTCAAGGCCGCTGCTAACGCACTCGAGGACCAGCCAGTAATCAACTCAGTGATCATCGGCAACGACATCGTGTACAGGTATAACCATAAATCTGCGCGAGGATGGATTTTAAATACGTAGAAATAGTAACGTTATCGATTTAACTTTGTATAAGGTTTTATTTTATTATTTTTGTAATTGAAGTTACAAGTTATAGAGAAAAAAAAATTGGAAATCGCAAATATTAAAAAATGTGGACATGATAGAGACAACAATAAAAAAATAAATTTAGTTTATATCATTAACAGGAACTAAACAATTGCTAATTATTATCAAAAAATTAACAATGTGTGGAAATTTTACACCAATAAAAGTATCCATTGGGTAAAAGCAAAAAGCTTAAAGCCAAAGGCACTAGACTTAAATTAGACTAGACTTAAATGTTATAAATTATTTTAATTATGTTTGAACAGGGACTATGTAGATATTTCCGTAGCAGTCGCAACGCCGAAAGGTTTATTGGTGCCCGTCATGAGAAACGTCGAGTCAATGGACTACCCTCGCATAGAACTCACTATTAATGAGCTTGCTGTCAGGGCCCGTGAAGGTGAAAGTACAACATTGAATTTATTTATTTTATTATTTACTAATTCTTGCGCACTACAACTTGATGACAAAAGTAGGCCCTGTGTTTGTACCTATACCTGCAAACAATATTAATATTCTATCTTGATACTTAATACCAAATTGAAAGATGGATTGTCGCTCATATTTACAATTTATATTTATTTATTATTAGCGATTGCCTAAATATTTAAGCGATTCTTCATTTAAACAGGAAGATTAACTCCTAAGGACATGCAAGGCGGCACGTTCACCATTAGTAATGGCGGTGTATTCGGCTCTTTGCTATCGATGCCAATAATCAATCTACCACAGTCAGCAATATTGGGGATGCACGCTATCGTGCAACGACCCGTGGCAATCAATAAGGAAGTAAGTTTTAATCCTTTTCTTAATAAACTATTAATTTTACTTGAACCTAGGTAATTTTTTTTATTGTTGCGGTTGTCAACTATATTGGTATTGTAAGATCGCTGCGCCCCTAACACTGGCTCGGTGATGCACACAATACAACTGTCATACGTCCGCTCTCGCCGGCGGCTCTTGCGTTATTGACGTGCTAACATTGTTCGTCCGCACTCGAGACAATGTAACCACACACTATTTTGTAGTGTACCCACATACACTACGTCCTTTCCATATTGAATAATTAATTTAACTTTAGTACAAATCCATTTCACTTACAAGTAACAATTTTCTGGATTAGTTCCTTTAATCAGACATGAGTGAGTAGAGCATCTGACAGCAATATTATAAAATAAACTATTATAAAATATAATGCCAAAATGCTTTTATATAATATCAAATCCTATCTGCGTAAATGTTAATAATTTAAATCTACTAATTGTTTATTGAACACTAATTTTACGTCCTAATTTTCTGATCTTCATAGCCTTGTCATCCTGATTTTCTCTCGGTAAGGTTGCCTTTCTATCTTGTAGAGATGAATAATATTAATCCGTAGTGTTTGACCCGTTTGATCATTCTTTACTAAGATGTCTCTGTCTTTAGACCTCTCAACTGTGTGTGAACTTTAAGATTGTAGTTCGTGTCAAGTTAATCTCCTTTATCCATATTTTTAACACTTCCCCATTCTACTAAGGCCAATACAAAACGATGTTACATATCTTAATATTACGGTCGTTACAGAAGGAATTAAGTTCTTCATTTATGAATTGTTCCCCATTGTCGACGGTTATCGACACGGGATATCCAGGTCTACTAAAAATTTCTTTTAACATTTTTATTATTTCTGTGGAGTGAGTAATCCTACTAATGTATATCTTCACTAGAATTTCGATATCTTTGTCGATTCGCGACTACCATACGCGACTACCGCCGGACACCATACCGGACGCAAACAACTTTTCATTGCTGCTATTTCAGGGTGACCTTTATCAGCGGCATCTAAAAGTTTCTTCCGCAACCTCTGCGTTATTACAATCCTGGTACCTGTCAACAATATATTTTCACAGAAACGTAGTTCATTTTTAAAAATTTCATAATTCGGTCTCGGTTTATTTCTGTTCATAAATACCCTTTTTAACACATCTAATCTCTTCGTCATTTCCTGAAAACTGAAACGATATCACTTTTGGAATGGCTCATCGTCTCGATTGTTCAATCATTTGATGAATATAAATGGCTTGATTCTTAGTGTATTGTCATTTACGTCGTAGTAACCCAAGGATTGTATGTTGGTCAAGTTATCCCTTAGATCCTTAAAAGGCCGGTACCTTGGCCCTTCTCCAGAAGGAATAGATATTAATGTTTTTATTAAGTTTCTTTCGTAACAATTCCTTTAAATGTTCCATTTTTGTTGCCAGGTTTCGGTGTCCACATATTGACGTAATTCACTAAACCAAGGAAACTTTGCAACTTCTCAAGTTTTTGATACTATCAACATACTTGTTTAACGGACACGCACCATCTGAGGTCAGTTTATGACCCAAAAGTTCTATCTTTGGTAGCTTGATTAAGCACTTTTTTTTTGTTAAGTATCATATTGTATTCTTTAAGTACGCTTACTGATTTTCCAGTAGCAGATCATACTTTTTCTCTTAGTCGTCAAAGACTTATCATTAATTAAATTAATAACACCTTCACACTTAACTAGCATTCTTTCTAACACTTTTTGAAAGATCTCGGAGCGTAACTTAACCCTAACTTTAATTTTTCGTATCGATAAAGACCTTTCGCTGTAATAAATGTGGTCATACATTTTGTCTAGGATGAAGATTTCGTCTAATTTCTGAATAGCAACATCGAAATCATTTACACTCCCGGCTGTTCTACATGAGCACCTGGCCAATTGTAGTATATTCCCTGTAGACCTGTTTCTCTTGAATGTAACAAGATCACTCTTTTCTTATTCTGATTTCAGCGACATCAAGATAATTGAGTTAATAATTGAGTCTATTTTTCCATCTGTTTTCCTCAAATTTAAAATCAATTTCTAATTTAATGGTGGTCGCACGATCAATTTTGCAATCATTGGAAAACATGGGATTTCCAATATAATGGAGATTTCCGTTTATCAGTAACTATTTACTGTTACTGATTTATTTTTACTGTTATACTGTAATACGTTCTTATACTATGTACTAACACTGTTCTTGCGCACTCAAAGACAGTGTACCTACATACACTATTTTATAGTGTACCCACTATTTTGTACTGAATACATTACAGGTATAATTACTTTTCCTAAAGTACATACAATTGGAATTAGAAGTCATATTGATGTCTTCCATAATAATTATAATGACGCATAGATTTTTTAAAACAAATAAATTAAGTGACCGATTAATAATTAAGATTAATACATATTATTTGTAAATTTACCACGAATAATTAAATAAAATTAATTTAAATATAATTTAAGAAAAGGTTACTAACAAATATCTATAATGTCTCAAATGAAATATCAAATCTTGAGTTTTAATGAAGTGATAATGGACTGAAAATAAATGTAAATATTTTGAAGGAATACTACATACACATTTTTAAGGTATACGGTAACTCACTTTTTATGGCAATACTAGAGATACTTCTTTAAAGATATTTACTAAAAAAATTTTATGACTAGATTATCGCTGATAAGGACTGATACTTTTAAGAGCAATTATTGTGCGATAGTCGCGAGAGCAAATCTCAAAAAAAAGGTTATTGCATACTGTCGCAACACTACATCTCTAATTGTCATTTGTGCACATTTATTACTACTTATCACTAACAATTACCAAATAGATTGTATTTCATTTTCAGATTAAAATAAGACCGATGATGTACTTGGCGTTGACGTATGACCACAGATTGATCGACGGACGCGAGGCGGTGCTGTTTTTGCGGAAAATCAAAGCAGGCGTGGAAGACCCCACCTCCATTCTGGCCGGAATTTGAAGCAATTTAATTAATACATAAGTTTTTCGTGAATGAAGTCTATTGCTTATAATATTGTACAACAGCACGACAATATGCTTTTTGTTTATTCCCTACGCTCTTATAGACCTTGGGAAATATTTGGAGACAAATAAATATCAATTCTATTATATTTCTCGATTTTTTATCATTATTATTCAATTAAGTGACGAGACGATCGGGACATTCATCTAATGGTAAGTGAATACGCCCACCCATAATAACGCAGCGCTAGTTATGATGTTATACTCTGCACTACATTGCGCTCGCCACCCGAGATATAATGTTGAGTCTCGTTACCTCAACAATTACACGAGCTATAATTCGTTTCAATCCGAAACACAACAATGTTTGGCGGCAGAAATAGACTCTGTTGTGGTACCCACACATCTATTACCAGTAAATAATATATATTTTATTTTTAGAAGTAACGATTATACATATACATATAAATGACACCTCGTTCCCAATGGGGTAGGTAGAGACCACCTCTCTCCACTTGCTACGATCTTCACACACCTCTCTCGCTTCCTCCACTTTCATAAACGTCTTTATGCATGCTCGTCGGTTGCGAGTACTCTTGAGCCGGCCTTAACGATTATAATTGTTAAAACAGTAAATTTTTATTGTTTAGTTTGAGATCCAAAAAAACTTGTTTTAATATTGTATGAATACATACTTTCCAAGAACACGTCTGGTGCGATGAAATAATATTAAAAAGGTGCAACTCCTCTCGAGATAAACAATCTTTGTTTCTTCTCAAATTGCCAATAACTGTTTAAACTTCTTTTAATCTTAGGTTCACTCTCAACCAACCATAAACTAATTAAATATATATATATAATTAAGTATCATAGCACCCTCAAGTCTATGGTAGTTTGGAAAAACCTGACGCATGAGAAAGTGTAAAAAAAAATAGAGATTATTCTCACATTATAAAACATAATAATGACTGCTTCTCTACAAGTAACTTAATTTAAATAAAAAACAACTTTTGATAACATGTACATTTATTAATATACCATTTTTTGATATAATCTATGCAGTGGCAAAACGTCAGGAGTATAATGACGCACAGATGTTTTATTTCATAACTGTCTTGTACCTGTTCATTGAAAGACAAAGTACCCAAAAAGTATAACCACTTCCTTTTAATTCTCTACTTATTGAACAATTCCCTATAAATAATTTTTACACTTACAACTTACTAATATTGTCAACATATAAAACCAACGGAAATTGACCGTGAATTGAACGATGACCTACAAGTATTTTATTTTATTTGTATAAAAAGGTGGAGCATAATAATCCAGCTGTGCAGAATTTTAAAATATTATTTTTGTATTCAAGCCATTGTTTAATAATATTGATAGGGTTAAATTGAATACTCCATTCGTTGAAAATTTTTAAATTACTTGGAAATAAGATTTGGAATTAATTAAATTAAAATTTATAGTTTGTCATTATTTAAATAAAGATTTAAAATTACATTAACAAACATAAGTACAGTTAATAAAAGCATTCTTATTTTATACGAGTTATAGTTGATTTTTAATATTTCTTTAAAATAAAATTTTCTTAATAATTGAAAATACTTAATAATCTTTCAACTTGCTACTTGATCTTAGTTTTTTAGAAAATTCATATTAAGTAGCTTCTTGTTAAGTATTAAAAGTTAATATGCCATATAGTCGCAAATTTCAATAAAAATTATATAATAAAAACATTTATGCAAATTTTTAATGGCTATCAATGAAACATTCATGATGTTTAGAAAATTCTAACATAAAGGTTTCCATTTTTTTAAGTGTATATATATAAATAAGCAATATACAATTTCTTGTAATTTTGTTTTATGAAATTCTGCAATTTGTAAATCAGTATGTCAAAAACATAAACAGGCAACTTTTTATCTAATGTCATCAAAGTATATTATTTTGTCTGTGTCGTGTTTTTATTCAGCGGGACATTGATCAAACTTGTTTATTAGATTTAGAAACTCTAATGTAATATAAACATTAACACGGTTAATACGGGAATATAGACTGTATTATTTTTATTAGTGTTGTGTAATATGCAATAACAGTGTCATTATGAGACGAGGTCATCTAGGGATCGGAGGATGGCGAAATGAAAACACAAGACATTTTAGGCCTCGAGGAGGAGGGAATCCGCATTATAGACCCAGAGACTACCCATTACTTGAACCTAGGTAAGAATTTAAAGTCGTATAAACCTATAAGAATTTTATGATCTTAATTTACATTGCCGCGAAACTTGTCAAACCTTTGTTCGGGAGCATTTACAATAACTATGGTGGATTAAAAAGAAATAAAATAAAAATCATTGTACTAAATAAAAAATACTATTATCATATATAATTTATTAACATTTTCAGATTCCCGCCACCAAATCCTAGAATGCACAGACCACCATTTGCGCCAAGGCCAAGTCATGTTATAGACCAATATGCAGAACAAAACAGAAACAAATTTAGATATGAAAACAGAAGAAATCATAACAGACCATGTGAGAAGCAAAGCCACAGACAAATCTTTCCACAGCTTCAAAGATTTAAACACAGTGAAATTAACACTCAAAATAAAATTTATAAGGAAACTACTTATCATGAGACCACTAACCAAAGCGATAGATATCATATAAACAATCATGGAGATGTTGATCATAGACAGTCCAACATTAGGATCAACCATCTCTCTTATGAGCAGCAATCTGTAAGCCCATTGGTTCATCATACTGAACATAAAGAGCCTAAGTATGACAACAAAAACCAAAATAAATTATACCAACATTATGAAGATGTAAATAATTTAACTATACATGATTACCCGGGCCACAGGCCTCCTTCGTCTGACCACTATGGGAGTAAACCTACCACTAGTATTGATAACTCAAATACTTTCAGCCGCTCAGTAGATGATACTGTAAATATTGTAAGAAAAAGATTATTATACAGAAATGAATCTCTTCATACCTCGGATAATTTAAACTTGGACAACCATAATAACAATGCACAAGAAGAAAATTTAATAAGCAGTTATGACACTCAACAGGAACAACCTACTAAGAGGAGAATACAGAAACAAAAACTACCTAACAGAGCAAATTGTGATAAAATAAAGAACAATATTGTTCATCAATTGTTTAAAATGGACAAAGAAAAAATACATAAACTAATGGACAATCCTAATTCTTCCTCTAAATTTGAATATGCAATTAGCAGCCTTATAACAGAGTCTCAAAACAGCTTTAACCGACACTTAAGATCTGTTGCTGAAAAATCATTATGTAGCTCCAGTACAGACTTCATTCAGAATGATAACAACACCATATATGAAGATACATTCTTAAAACAAATGCAGTGTCTATTAGATCCCCAAGATACAGTGTTTCTTGAAGACATTAAACCAATTGTTATGGCAGAACTGTCTAAAGTATTGCAATTGGATGACTTCGAACAGCAATATTTAGAAAATGAAAAGAAAATTGACATTAATGAAGAATATTTTTGTTCTGATCAGTATAATTCCTCAACTTTAAATATTTATGATATTTCAAATGAGAATATTTTAGCTGATAAGCAGCTTATTGCAGAAGGTTGTGAAACACCAAATATAAGAAAAATTACTAATGAAACTTGTAAAGATTATGATAATAATCAAATGGAAGATAAGATTATTCCTAAGAGTGTCTTTGAAAGAAGACCAAGAACAAAGAGCTGTACATACAATGAAAGGAGAAATTCAATAACAGAAAGTGTTCGTTATTCAAGACATAGTCTTGACCAAAAATTAAATGAAAATATATACAAAAATATTAATGAAAAGTCAACATTGTTTGTTCCTTTCTTTGAACACTTCTCAGAAGATGAAGATCCATTTGCAGAGTTAGATAACCAATACCATGTAGCAGTGGATCATAACTTAATAGTCACGGAAGACACATCTAGCCCAGTACAGTTACAAAAAGATGATATAGTCAAATCACCTATAATTGACACCGCTCCTCCAAATGCTGAAAATAATAGTGTTACCAACATAAAACAAGAAATTGATGATCAGATACTCTGTATAGCTAAATCACCACTAAAATTAGCATTAGGTTTTGTTAATCCCAATATCACATCTAATATTGGGGAGGAAGAAAATAAAAACATAAAAACAGTGCAAAACACATTAAATGTAAATTTAGATGCAATGTACACATCCAAAGCTGAGGAAGCTCCAATACACAGTGATAACAATACAAGTAAAGATTCTATAGAATCACCAACTTCTTGTGATGTACCAAAATCTCTAACATCCTCAAATAAACGTAAAAGACCCATTGAACAACAGTCATCACATCGCAAAGAAAAGCGTAAAAAAAATGAAACCACGTCACGAGTTTCTAACAAACAAGAAATTAAAAATGAAAAAGTAAATGTTAATGGGCAGTCTTCAAAGACGCCTGAAAAAAATGAGCAATTAAAAATTGTACTAAACCTACTTTCTAAAAATAATGCTGACTGTAAACCTAAAGGAACATCTAAGGAAACAAAGAAAACTGATATAGTTGATAAGGAATACTCAAATAAATATGTTAAACGGAAAAATATTCAAAAGGATTCAAAAGATAAAGTTAATTGTCCTAAAAAAAGTCACAATTCTGTCACATCCACTCATTCCAATACTAATATTAAAAATGATACTGTTACAGTTACAAATACTTCTGCAAAAACTGACCCTAAAAATGTGCTCACTACAATTGATATGTTTACTGAGAAACCAAAGAAAGTAAACATTCACCAAGCTCACAGAAATACTGCTGTTGTACCCAGTACAAGTAATACTAACATTATTATTGAAAAAGATAATGTGAAGAAAAAACCTTTTAGTCACCTAAAAACTAAACAGCACATAGCAACACAAGTGTTTAGAAGACAATTAACAAAAGAAACTCAGACAATTGACACTAAAAACTATTGTACAAGATTTTGTCAAACAGAAAAAGAAAAAACATGTGTTAAAGCAGTTCTAACAGATCCTGTTCACTTTGAAAGATCTCAAACCCATTCTACAGACACTTTTGAAAGAATGAAAGAAATTGATTTGGAGATCCAAGTTTTATTACAAGAAAAATTTAAATTGTACAGTTCATTAGAACATAAAGAATCAAACAAAAACTCTCTTCAAACATTAGGAATGACTGTTCTAAATGTAACTCCATTTGATGAGAATGTTAAAGATAACTGTGCAGAAGTGGACACTATATCTGGTGATACAATTGTAGAAGATTTTACAAACATACCTGTTGAGGAGCTTGAACAAATAGCATTTGAAAGTGTTTCGACAGACAATAATGAAAATTTCGGCACAGAGAGGCGTGGACGGCGACAAACTATTTTAGAAGAAGAGAGAAAAAAATCTGTTAGCCCGAAAATCACAAAAAAACTTAACAAAAGATCTAAAGCACCAAATATATCGCTCATTGAACAGATTATTACAGATAATAGACCTCTTGAGGACATAATAGCCTTAGATGATTTTGAAAAGCCTCTTAGGACAAGAAGTAAAAGCCAGAAAGTATCAGAAGAAAGAAGAAAACTTTCAAAGCAAATTGAACAGATAAATTTTGATGAAATGAATATTATAGAAATAAAAGATTGTTCAGTAGTCTTAGTAAGAGAAGATCTGAATAAATTATTAGCACAAAATTCTGTTCAGCTTTGTGGATTTCAAGAGCATCTCTGTGAACCTATAGAATATACAACTATTGTCGAAGAGGTAGAAGTTGTAGAAAAAGAAAATTCAGATCTTCAGTTTGATATGTTAGATGTTTCTGAAGATATTGTTATAGGCAATAGCTGCGAGATAAAGTCATTACAGGATAAAGAGCTAGAAATGGTAGAGGTACCAATTAACGAAGAAATAATTCTCGATAACAGCCAGTTGTCTGAAGATATTCAACCGCCGCAGACATTAACTGGTGATAGCGAATGCAAAATGTATGATTACACTGCTGATGAAAGTCTTCGTCATGATACAATAACGGTGACGGGGAATGCAGATGCTGTGCTTGCAATAGAAGTTAGTATCATAATTAAAATTTCACTATTTTACTACTTCTTTTATACATAAGGTACTAGTTTTTAATTACTTGACTTAATTCCCTATAGTGTTAAATAGCTATGGCGCCTTGAACGACAAATTGTGCCCGCTCAGAAAACTCTGCTTCTCATAACTTGACAAAGCTGTTATGGCAGCAAATTTACAATATGAAGATGGTAGCTATACTGACAGATTTGAAAAGACCTTACCTTCAAATGTGGCCCTGGATTCGAATCTAGGACTTTCATGTTTTAAGCAAGACATTCTAAAACTGCCCCCAATAATACTATATAAACATTACTATGTTCCGGTTTTAAGAACTAGTGAATTTACTGCGGTAACAAGGCTTTTAACATCTGAATGTGTTGCTTGGATAGTCGGTATTGTCAAATAATAAAAAAAAATTTTTTTTTCAGTGCATTGAGAACAACTTTATTGCGGCTTGTTTGGATGGTAACGTTTATTACTTCAATGGTGACGGCCGGTTAATCAAAACTCTTAGGGGATCCAACTTAGCTGTTACATGTCTAACAATTGTTAAAGAGAAATATGAAACAACAGTATACACAGGCTCCTTGGATTCCAGAATACGATATTATGACTTAAAGGTAAATTTGAACCAGTTACTTTATTCTTATCTAGTTAATTTTTACTTAACATTAATGGCTCCGTTTCATCATACTTCTTGTTAGCATTTGTTCCGTCTTATGACAAGGTCTTTCTACCATTTCATCTTACTAATATGGAATATTTCTGTGATTCAAATAATATTAAAAAATGTGTATCTGTTGCCGGAGGCTGTCTAGATGGGTACCACTGCAGCTCCAATTTCTGTGGACAAACAGTTGTGTGCAACTTCGGCCTATAAACCAACTACCCTCTACAGTAAAAAAAATACACTAAACTATCGAAACATTAAATATAGTCTAAAATCCTATTTTCTTCAAGCCTAATCAAACATCATCTTTTTCTTCAATACTTAAGTTCTATAAGAGATAAGAACCTAGCTCTTGTCTCCTATAGAAAATTATATGATATTATATATTGTGTGCTCTGCGTCAGTTAATGGTCTCGATGGCTGATACTGATCGTAGCATTGCTGACAGACCGTGTTTTTTTTTCGTGTTTACTTTTGTTGAATTACATATGAACATTATACATAAATTTAAAAAAATCTGGTGAAATTACTGGAATAACGAAACCTAACATCTTATGTCTCAAGGCGAGCACAATGTGATGCAGTATATATCATCTTAACTAGCGTTAAAGGTGATTGCCTGCGATCATTATGGTCTACACTATAACTTCTTATAGCATAGACCTTATTGTCATATTGTTTTAGAAACTTATTAAATATATCTTATTTCACAAGATTATTAGAATTATTTTGTATTTCAGACTGGAATAGAAAAAGGACCAGAATGCAATGTCCTTAGTCCCATCCAGACAATGGACAGAGCGTGGGACACTGTGTTTGTGGGAACAAGGACGGGATTTGTTCTACAGTTCGAATGTAAGGTAAATTATACAACATTACAATATTCAACTGGTCCAGAAATTACTTGCAAGCTCCAAAAAAAGTATCATACTGGTGGTAGGTCACTGTTACTGGAGACCTGTTAGGTAGGTACCACCGCAGCGCCTATTTCTGCCGCCAAACAGTAATGTGCCAACATCACTGTGTTTCGGGTTGAAGGAAGAAGCTAGTGAAATTACTGGGCTAACGAGACTCGACATTTTGTCTCAAGACGACAAATGCAATGTGGTGCTGTATATAACATCCTGGATGCGGGCAACGTGGGGTTGATCAATGTGGAGATCTTCGGAGGAGGCCTATGTCCAGCTGTGGACGTCTGTCGGCTGATAATGATGATATAACATCCTAACTGCCACCTTATTGTTATGAGCTGACGTAACACTTACAGTCAGGTGAATTTACTGCTCATCTTGTCCCTTTGTACTATAAAAAAAACCATAATTTCTGTTTTTTAAACCTGCTTTAATGACTCTTGATTTATGATCTATATAATGTTAAGCATAATCATTATCTTTTCTTCCTTTACTATTGTTTTTTGTTTTATTACTGCCTCCATGACACAGTTGTGTTGTAAGTTGGAGGTCCTTAATTCGATTCCAGGGCCATATGTCAAGGAGTTTGGTTGTAGTTTTTTTCCCTGCCTGGCTAGTTATCACACCAATATCAAAAATCTAACACCATTATAATATTGCTGTGTTCTGGCTGTCAACATATTCACCAAGACTATTCTGAACTTACGTCCTTCACCATATAAGGCTTGATTTGATAGTCTTTAAAAATCATATGAAAAAAAAAATATATCTCGTCATTTATTTTACATATATATATTATGAGTGAAAAATTTCTTTATGAAAATTTAAGATATTTTCTCTTCAATTATACACACAATATCTACTATTATGTTACAGAATAACATGTTGATACCAATCAGCACAGTTAAATTCTCGGATCAATCTATATTAGCACTTCGCGCCATGAAGGAAGGTCCCCGTAAAGTACTCCTCGTGGCAGCAAGATCCGAAAATGTTACAATAAAAGACGCACAAACTGGGTTGCTTCTGCGGACTCTGGCAGGGCCAAAGATGACAGTTTATACACTGCTATATGAAAATGGAAAAGTTTTTTGCGGGACCAGTAGCCATCAAATTCAAGTATTTGATTATACGGTGAGTGCAATACCACTATAGACAAAATCTCAGCTTCTGGTGGGTTTGTGGTCAAGCAATAATGTAACACATTTATAAAAAAATACATTCTTTTCTTGTTTGCTTTGTCTAAAATTAATATAACCGACATTTTATCACCATAGTAATGCAGATATAAATATTGACTATAGAATAATTTAAATATTGCTGAATATATCCTTCCGCTGGATATGGGAGTTACAGGACTGATCGATAACAATAAGACAATAACATTAATGCCAAATCATTATATTTATTAATTTTACTCTTATTCTTAATTCTACTGAATATTAAGTGTAATATTTAAAAAAAGACAAATAAAAAAAAATTATGTTTAATTGTCTAATTCTGGGATTTAGATCTTCCGCTCACAAAGAGAGTTGACAGCCACTTATTGGGCACAAAATCTATTGCGAGACAGTGGATGTCATATAACATCAAAAACTGTTGTTCTTGAAATATGACGGCTTCCTCACTGTGTCTTATTTGACCGGAAGCTCACGATCTACGGATGTCGAGCTCGCAACTATATGAAATGTATCACACCTTATGGACTGAGCTATCACGGTTTTTAAAAGGATAGCAAAATATAATGGAAATACATAAATTTTCTTCTGTTAATTTACTGAATGAGATGCGCCAAAAATGTAATAACTTGAATTTTTACAGAGTGGTACTCATGTGGGTGCACATGAAGGTGGCAAAGGTGCTGTTTGCTTGCGTGCCAGCGGTGGAGTATTGTTCGCAGGCTGCTACGACGGCTGCATATACGTGTACAGAGAGGGCGAGTCCCAGCCCATGGCGCAGCTGCGAGGGCCAGATCAAATGTTACTTTCACTGGCCATTGTTGGCAGTAAGGTATGTGTAATTATTTTTCCGAGTACTCAAATAATACACTCAAAAACATGCCTGACGTCTCTCATAATAGCAACAACCATGCAATGTTCTCCCAGGTCTCAGGTCCTACACTCACCAAAAGCTGTCTCTCAAGTTATTATAAAATCCAGTTGAACACTTTACACATACAAATAACACACAATGACATGAAAACACCAAAATAAAGTTGTCTAAAATATTCTTGCTTTTTTTAATAGAGTACATATATACATGTATTGTTGAGTTATTATAACCTAGTTTCGTAAAAAGTTAACAATTTAATAGGAACCTCCACATTGTTACAGATAATCGCTGGTTACAAAGACCAAAGTTTATACATTTGGAAAATCCCATTGAGTATACTGCGAGAAATGATTTTATAACTTAATGTATAGTATTGTAGACTCTCATGTATAGTTTATTTTAGTTCATATTTTGAAATGTCTAAGTTTCCTAGCAGATATGTCTACCTTGTATATAATTAAAAAAGTTATACTATATAAAATTTGTTTCATTTTATATTCCACAATCGGATGGGACCGACGGGAAATTTATTATCTCTTCGTTCCCTTCTCTCTCTTCCCACCTCTGTAAAGGCGCGCCGGAACATACAGCGCGCCCACTCGTCTTATCGTCACCTATGCAATGAATCTCCCCGAATCTGTTACCCAGAGGCTATGGTAGCCAAGAAAGAAAACTAGGCTCCCTGGGCCGGATCTGGTCTAGGTTTCCACCGCCAACCGTTACACTGGCGCAGAGGATAGGGAGAATGACGGAACTCAATATCGATACTCCTCTTCCCTCATGGCACTACCGCCACCGCATCAGCGGTGCGACACTGCGCAATCACAAAGGGTAGAAAGAATGGCGAATAACAATAATGAAACTCCTCTCCTACCGCGACACCACCACACCTGCGAAACGCAGTATAAGTCTGCCCCTGTAGCCACGTAGACGGTCTACGGTAACAGTAAAATATAATTTTTTTTTTATCAAAATATTCATCTAATTCAACTTCCTTGTATTTAAAAAACTATATAATAATAAAAAAAATATTACTGTATTATGAAGAAATAAAGAAAAAAAATGTAACAACTTAGACTTGAAGAGGCTAAAATAATAGTACCGTTATAAATTTTTCTATCTTTGTTTGCCTAAAAGCTGATTTTAATAAATCTTGATAATATTTTAAATGTTAAAAAACTACAATAATAACAAATAGAATCTTAAAAATTTTACTTATGTTGAGTAATATGTGTATTATTTCTTAACAATTATAATAAAATTCATGTTATTTTAATCCAGTTTGAACCGATTCAATCTTGATTGAAAAATATGGAAAGCAGATTACGTAAAAAAAATTATTAAACGGATTGATAAATCTGTTACATACTGGAATACAGTAACATTTACATGTTTTTGTTTAACGGTAGTGGTTACTATAATCGCGAAACGGTCTCCTGCAACAGACCTACCACCAGTAAACTTAAACTATGTTTATTAGTTTAGTGCTTAGATACTCGCTTTCTTTTAATATCGATAAATAGAATTAATGACACGTACATTTTAATATTGTGTGGTAAATATAAAACTATTTCCGTTTACAGTTCTTAGCATGTATAATGCGCAAATTAATAAATGAAATTCTAATAATTGACATAGACAGAGAAGATACTAATTTTAATGAATTTTCAAACCGTTATAACGAGTAAATAACGTTAAGTAAAACAATTTAAAGATATCAAATAAATATTTAGTAATTTTGGAACGCAGGTTAATATTTGCCAAGTGGCACTCCTGCCATGAAGTGAATTTCTGACTTACGTCAGTGTGGGTGTTTCAGTGTCGGCAGCCATTATTCTACGTATTAAATTGTAATTTTGCTGTTTCGCATTCAACTATTTTAGAAATAAAGAAATTATCAACCATTTTAAATATCGTTATTGAAATATAGTTTTGATTGAAACATATTTATCTAGTGATAATGAATCCAGAATAGTAAGTACTGCTTTTTTAAATCGCGATCTTGTCAATCAAGGATGGGCTAAAACCTACAATTTACCTTATACAACATGTACATTGCGTAGCATACGTAAAAATAAGTTTTATAAGCATTATGTAGCACTGTTTGCAAAAAATCCTTAATAATGAAAGGTGACTGGTGACTCATGTTCAGTTCATGGTACGGTCTACATGAAAAAGTAAGTCTTCGTGAATGGCGTATGTATATTGGAACAATGTACAACAGCATTTAATTTTACTTTGTTGTAAAAGTTTTGGTACAAGGAATATAATGACCATATACAAAGACAGCTTGAAAGTCTCCTTTGTTTGGATAGTATGACAAAGATACGCCTCCTTTATGGGACAGAATGGATTGTACCTGTCGTACCCTTGTTTATTTACGCATTTGAAAGATATGTCGTCACCATTCGGATTTTCTCCGTGTTTGTTTCTTTTTATGTATATTGAAAAATTTAGTTGTGTTTACGCATTTAGAGGTTTAATAATCTTTTCAGCGACTATTTGTTTAAACTGCTGCTCATCGGCGACTCAGGCGTAGGCAAATCCTGTCTCCTGCTCAGATTTGCTGATGACACATACACAGAAAGCTATATAAGTACTATTGGCGTCGATTTTAAAATTAGGACAGTAGAATTAGATGGGAAGACAATAAAATTGCAAATATGGGACACAGCTGGTCAAGAGCGATTTAGAACAATTACTTCATCATACTATAGAGGAGCACATGGAATCATTATTGTTTACGACTGCACAGATCAGGTAACATTATCTTACTGTGTAATATCACATAATTTTATTATATATAACTTTAACATTATCTATTTTTAAAGCTATTAAAATATTTCATAAAAATGATAATGTTTTAAAGGTTTTAAAGGTTTTATTGGACGATATAGTAACTAAAAGCTTTAGGTAAACATTTCTATAATGTTGTTTTGTTTCTTGCACAAAAATTCTTTGTCTTTTGACAATTTACAATAGGTGTTTGTAGTAATGTGTGAAAATATTCTGTTAAAAAAATTACATGAAACAGTAATTTCATAATTATAAAAACAATGAAACATCAAAAAAATTATATTTCTATATATCTGATTGACAAAATTAAGACATATAAAGTATCACTATATGTTATTTGTTTATTCCTTAATGTAAAGTTAGATTCTACTTCTCATATAAATGACCTATTCTACTAGTTAACTAGATGTAATAATTTAGAGACTGAACTATATATATATTTTTTTTTAAATGTCTTTAATATAACCTTGTATTCATTGAATTAGATTTGATTTGGGTATTGTATGTATTTAAATGTTTGAAGTAATAAGTATTATTACATTTCTTCCTGTGTTTATTCTCTTTTTGTTACTATTTGAAACTTATTGACTTTGCTTTGTTTTATATTACAATATTGCATAGTAAAAGGCAACTCCAGCTTTGTTCTAAAAAACAAAGGCAACTTTGCTCTTTTGAAAATTATAATTAAATAAAACGTTGATTAAACATATTTACATTTCTTAATATTGGAAAAATATTTATTCTCGATTTCTTTTTGCTTATAGCTTTTTAACATCATTTGTCTTTATCTATATCTCTATATTGTCATTAACTTCTAAAAGTTAATTATGAATGTCGTCTATTTTGTACATCACATTCTCTTTTCTAATAATTGTTTTGTCTGTTCTTAGAAATTTTGAGAAGATTGTTCAGTGCCTTAACATAAATGTTACAGATTATTTATTGACAAGTAGTAGTATACATAATAAAATTTAATTTAGATGGAGCTTATTTTATCACACAAATCTGAGTTGGATCGATTAGTGGGATAGGATGTTGTATGTGATTTTAGTATATTGCTTTCTTAGCAAATCATATTTTAAAACAAGCCGAATATAGAATTTTTATTTATAATTGTAAAATCAATTAATGTATGTATATAACATTTCTGTCTATGTAGTGGAGACTCATCACGATATCTCTGGAACCATAAGACCTAGAGAGAAATTTGTTACAAATATACCTTTTGGATAGTACAGGTCAGCTAAGAACAAATTTTATAAAATTTCTTCCCCAAAGAGAATTGCGAGGTTGTTACGTCCAGCAAAGTGGGCAGGGATCAGCAGTTTGATATAAGCATAGTTCTTGCAATGTCATAATACTGAAACTTCAACCAACACTTTAATACTACCTCAATTATTTTTTCCATTTCTTATGCAATCACTTCATTTATCAGATAAGCATTTACGAAATTGATTTTTTTTAAACTTATTTTCTAGTGAATTATTTTTTTTTTAGATTTAATACTAACAAGATTTAACAAACAAGTTTAAGATTATCAAGTATGAAAATTGCGTGTAGTAATTATTCATGACATCTTAAAGTTAGTCATGTTACTGGCACTGTGCCAAGGCTCTTGCCAAGTTGTTTGTAAATATAGTAATAATTAAACATGAACTAGAACAGTGTTATATAATTTACATTGTTATCACCATAGGTCTACTGCTGGAGAGTATCTAGGTAGGTACAACTGTAGCTTCTATCTCTGCTGTTAGACAGGTTGAGCAAATTTTACTGTGCTCCGGTTTGAAGAGAGCTGTAGCTAAATTACTGAGGTAACAGGACAAGCTCATATAATATAATTCAAGACAAACGCAATGTGGAGTGTAAATATCCTAACGCCACATAGTTTTAAGAAAGCATGCATTTACTTTATGGTAAATGTCCTGTTTGGCTTGTAGTTTAACTAAATAAAAAAAATGTATTGTGAAGTATAAATTATGATTTTAATCCATTTAGAAATTTTTGATGTACAATACTTATACTGAGACAATATTTTTTTGATGTTATTATATATAATTTAGTAGTTCCTCCATTTTTATCGATCTGGTAAGGAAAGTCGAGAATAAAGCCCCCAGTATTCTGGACAAGAATTCTTCACCATATCTAACCCCACTGTCACTTAAAACCGTATGAAATTGAGGTCAAATATAAGCCCTTTGTAGATGAAAAAATTGTTTTTATTGTATAGAACTTTGTTAATATCTCCAATGTCCAAATACAAACAATGATTAGTATTATATATGTTCTAACTGTTCCCTGCCCTCTTTGCTGGCCTTAACACTCCCGCAATTGCCTTTAGGTAACGAAATTTTGTGTAGTTCATTCTGAGCTGATATATACTCTGTAAAAGGAATATTCTTACTAAATTTCAAGTGTCTGTGCCATATGGTACCAGATATATCGTGATCTGTCTCCACATATGTGGTAATCTCTAATGTACATACATTACAAAATTTATAAACGATATCATCAAAAAAATTAATAATACAAATACAGTAATTATATTTCACGTGAAATTTAAATATAAAAAAAAATTGTCTTTGACTTCGCACTATAAATTTGCAGGATTCGTTCAGCAATGTCAAGCAGTGGCTGGAGGAGATCGACCGCTACGCGTGCGACAACGTGAACAAACTGCTGGTCGGAAACAAGTGCGACCTTGGCACCAAGAAGGTCGTCGACTACACTACAGCTAATGTAAGTATAAAATCAAAACAATAAGCTCGCCTGGATTATTATATCATTAACATCTCAATTGATGGCCGTCCACTTCTGGACCATAGGTGTCCTGTAATGTGTACCATGAGGTCTCACGGTCTTGCGTTGAATCCAGTTAGACTCCCACAGCAAAGAGTTTATTTATGGTCTCTTTGCAGAACATTATTACAGAATATAATTTTCCACTAAACTTAGTAATGGAGATGATCAATAACTTCAGTCTCTCAAAAGAGCAATTCATTATATATTACACTGGTGGTAAGTCTGTTGGCTAAGATCGTCTAGGTAGGTACCATAATAGGGCTTATTTCTGCCGCCGAACAGTAGTGTACAAACATTAATGTGTTCCGATTTAAAGGGCGTGAAATTACTGGGGTAACGAGACTTAACATTTCATGCCTCTAGGCGACTAGCATAATCTATGTCATCCTAAGAAATACCACGTTGTAGGAATGCATATTAATTTACCATCAGGTGAATGTCTCGCCCGTCCCCTCATCTCTATGAATATATATATCCTAATCAGCACCTCAATTAGTCTAACAATATAATGTGGCGTTGCTATATTTTTTAAGTGGTTTCTATTCTAGTCTGGTATTTTATTTGCAATTGCTTTACTTAATGTGAATAAAATAAATAATTTTGCAGCAATATGCCGAGCAATTGGGCATACCGTTCCTCGAGACCTCGGCGAAAAACTCGACGAACGTGGAGCAGGCCTTCATGACGATGGCCGCAGAGATAAAAGCGCGCGTAGGGCCGCCGTCGGCCGGCGCGCCGCCTGGCGCCGCCGTCAAGATCGACCAGGGCCGCCCCGTCGACACCGGGAAGTCCTCTTGCTGCTGAACGCCCCCACGGTAATAGACACAAACACTATCCAAAAAAAACCAACCGACGAGCAAAACGTCACCTCATACTAAATGATATGTCAACCTATATATGACCCTAGTTAGGATGACATACACTGCACCACATTATACTCGCTGCTTTAAAACATTGCGGTGTCTTATCTCGCTGATTTCATTCGAACCGGACCAGATTAATAATTAGACATTTTTTTTATTTGAATGATTAGGCATTAATTTTTTTATTTAATGAGGCTATGAGACGAGCGAGACGTTCATGTGATGATAAATGATACGCCTGTTCGTAACATGGCGCTAGTTAAGATGATATAGACCATGAACCAGATTGTGGTCATTTCGTGGAGACATAACAATTTAAGTCTAGTTACCGCAGTAACATCCTTCAAACTAGAACGCGGTATAATGTTTGCAGAGACAGTCGTCAGCAACAGATCTACCATCAATTAAAACTGCAGTGTCTCAATTTATGTAAGCATTTATGTTTATATAAATATATCTGAATATCTGTAACTTTCTGATATACTACTAGTAACATTTTCAGAAAATCCATTTACTAGTACTGGGTAAGAATTTAAACTTTTTCTATTTATTATGTACAATGAATAATAAATAATCTGTTGCATATTTGCCATCCAGGTAAGTAGAACAGACGAGATAAAGTAAAGATATTCCAACTTACGTCACGTAGCCGTGAGCGCGATGTGGTGTTGTGTAAAAATCCTAACTAGATCAATGAACATTCTGTTGCACTTTTGCCTGTTGTCATAGACTATATCATGGTCAATCGATAATGTCTATGTATACAGTACCATATATGGTGATAGCCAGTTTCTCCAAATTTGAACTGCCTCAGTGGTGTACTGGTTAATCGCTTACCTTGTACATACTACATTATAGATAAAAAAAATATTAAAAAAAGTGTCTATGTGTGTGTGTGTCGTCAGGCGGGCGGCGAGACGCAGAGCGAGTGGATGATGCAGGCGCCGGCCGCCACACCCGAAACATACAAATGCAATTACCACAAAAAAAAAACGTTCACGATCGCAACTTTATTATAAATAAATAAATAATAATTAAATAAATGGTAAAGATAGTGTTGCCCGCAATCGCGGCGCCATTACGTCGTAAGCTAACTTCTCTTATGTTGCTATTGTCCGATATATTGTTCGTCGAAACGGAAAGAGGTGAAATGTATGGGTGTATGTTTATACATGTTTATATATAAAATGAATATCTTAGGTTTAATTATTGTGCTGTATTCCAATATGGCGGATGCACACGACGCGAGGTCCAGCTGTGAGGAGCGTGTAAGCAAGCGGTTATAACGGAAAGTGAGGTGGTGTTGGGAGACACGCAGCGGTTCCTACTTACATGTAAATTGAATCGAACCCGCTGCCGCTTCCCCGCTCTGTCCGTTAACTACATTAGGCTTATTTTTTTTTATTCCAGCTTATTCGCATCTAAGTTTCCACACCATGGTACTAAGTATAGGATTCTCTTCGCACTGGGTGGTTATTTATATATATGTATACCGTTGAGCATACTGGGGTTCGTGCTGTGTTCAAAATTTTGTGTATAAACTATTTGATTGTTCAGTAGTGGATGTTTTTCGACACAAAATTGTAGATAATAGCATATTCGCCTTAGAATTAGCCAGATGTACTTTAGACAGCTCGCAACCACCAACTCGCACTTGGCCACATAGCCTTAACTATTCTTGTGAGGTAAAGCCTCAAGTACCAGCTGAGGGTACTTTAAGAGGGCTGTTATTATATTTTAGATAATATCCGCCGATTCAACTGAAGCGGGATCATAATAAAGACATAACCACAAGATGCACAGCTATTGCGTTATTATTATTTAATGTTAACAAAGGTGCAGTGTTTCCATAACCGTGGACGGATTGCATTGTTCATCTCCTACTTAGATGAGTATTACAACAGACAGGCATATAGATATTTTGGAGTATTGTAATTGGATGTATTTTGTTGTATGGAAACTTGTAATTTACTCGAGTAGTTATTTTTGTACTATTATGTCCAGAATTAAGTTCACCTACTTAAACCAATCCGCTAACCCACTGTTATTATGTATTGAGGGTTTCTTAGAAATTAAAACAGTATGCTACATAAAGATGTTTCATTTAATATTCTTATTCCTACATTTTTTTTAAAGAGCTCTCTGTAATTTATAGTTTAATATATGTTACCTAAAAAGTAAGTCATGGCAGCAATAAAAAAATTGGTAGACCATTTGTAAAAATACTAGTGTCTTCTTTTTTTTCTCTTTATTGTAAAACCCTATTGCGAGGTATACAAAAGGCGGGCTTAATGCCTGTTGGCATTTTCTACCAGCCGACCTTCGGCGAGGTGACATGTTGTGGTAGGTGACAACTGCTGACTTAAGCTATATTGATAATAGTGACAACATATATATTTATATATATAGATAAAACGTTTTATATATTTTGTTAGATTATTTTAAGAAATAGTCATTTTGAAGTAATGTGATACATCTTGTGGTTTTTAACAGCAACAACGCATCATGTACTCGTAGTCGTGACACAAGCCATGCATGTTTAGCGGACACTGCAGGAAGTCCGGACACAGAACCGGCAGCTTATCTGTGAAATTTTTTTTATGAAACAATGTCTAAATATACGAAAAATATATAATGAACTTTAAATACTATCTAACGTTTTGAATATTCAATATATCTTGACCGTTGTTCCTGATATTACTATCTTGAGAAAGAAACTAGCAAAGAATAAAAAAATGATTAAAACATAATGCTTCTTAGAATTAAACCGAACAAATGGCAAATGAAAATGGACTTATGATTTTTTTTTCCTTTTACGACGAGACTTTCAACTGATGGTAAGCGAAACGCTTGCCCATAACAACGTGATGCTAGTTAGAATGTTATACCCAGCACCTCATTGTGCTCGTCGCATCGAGACATAAGATGTTAAGTCTCATTACCGCAGTAATTTCACTAGCTACAGCGCCCTTGAAACTGCAATTGACTAAAGTTTGCACACTTCTGTTTGTCGGCAGTAATAGGAGTTGCGGTGGTACTTACCTAGACGTTACTCGGCAACAGAAACTTACCACCAATAAATTGACGGTATCGGCGAAGAAATATTGTTACACATAATAACATTTTAATGAATAAGACCTACTGGCCTCATGTTGCCGCTTATTTGAGTCTTTGCTTGTTGGAAAAAATAATGTGCTATAAAAAAAATAAGTCAGCATTTAAACTACCGAGCCGATAAGCACAGCCGCAGCAATACCCGTGGATGATTGCCTCGTCATCTTCGCAACCTCGCGGAGGGCATCCGTTGCATCTCATGCCAATACCTAGGAAAGGATAATTCCCTGCAAAATTATCACCCGTTAAATTGTATGTTTAATTTATAACAAAAAAAAAACTTTAACCTCAGTCACACTGTATAGGGGACAATTTTACAGTACCGCCTACCAGTGGTTCCTGGGCGAATTATATCAATAATTATAACTATACTGAAACGTAGCATCGTTCGATGTGGCAGGCTTGAAAACCCCAATATTAAGCTACTAGAAGATAAAAAGTATTTTTTTTGTCAGTTTTTGTTCGCAAGCTTACTTTGTATAAAATGGCATTGGATATGAAGTGAGGAAGATAATTTCGATTTATTGTTTATCTGTACATATCTTCCTAATCGATCCAATTTTAATAAAATTTTATTGTATCAATAGTCCTTCGATTGAAAGCGTTTTTAGCAATATTAATATTTTAAATATGAGGCGATCTTTGACTGGAGGTGGTAAATGGCGATGGTTGTTTGATCGACTGATACAACTCCTCGGACCCTCCGTCGCAAAGAGCCGGGAGAGTTTTCTCTCTTGGTTCTGACATCACCTAGACAACGGCCCAGATAATAATAAGAGGCCAAGAGAAGGGCGGGCTGTATGTTCCGGCGGGTCCTGGGGAACTGGGAGAAGATGAGAACTCCTATTTTCCGAGATAGGGTTGTGCGGGGTGCGAAAAATCGTAGGAGTTTTAATCGGCGCAAGTCGGACATAACCTGTCCTTGCCCCTGCGAGGACTCGAAACCCGGAGTCCATCTCTTTAGACACTAATTTTAGACTTCAGGTTAGTTACCTTATAATTTAGTAACAAACGTCATTATCAGGATATTACAAAAGAATGGTAGTAATGTGGAAATATTAAAATTTTTGGTATTGCCATTTAAAAAAAAATTGTGTACACAGTTTAATAATATTTTTTTTATACAATGAAGCGACGATACGAGCGAAACGTTCACCTGATGGTAAGTGATACGCCCGCCCGTAACAGTAGCGCTTGTGAAAATGTTATACACAGCACCACATTGCACTCGTCGCCTTGAAACATGTTTCCCGTTACCCCAGTAATTACACTAGCTACAACTTCTTTCAATTCGGAACACGGTATTGTATGCAAACCATTGATTGGTATTGCAAACTGTTGGTGGTAGTAATTGGCGCTGCGGTTGTACCTAGCTAGACGGTCTCCGGCAACAGAAACCTACCACGAATTATTGGTAAAAATAAACTACAACATTTAATACGTACATCTTGGTGCTTTCCTTAATCCGTGTATGCCAATATCTGGCGAAGATGAAGATAAGAATAAACAATTAACGTATGCGTTCAAGAAAGATATTATTACAACGATACTAACACACAGATTCAATAACTGCATTTTGTCGTACACTGGCCACCATAACGAGTGAGGTCATTATATAAAGCCCATGGTCCCAACTTAGTAAAGTCATTACCTACTTAATTAGTGACATAGGTCCATGTTAATTAGTTAAGAGATAAAGGATAAGGTTTTTTGTTTAACAGACAAACAATAATCATCTCCCTACCCTGTTCCCACTTCATGTGAAGTCCATCAACAGCGAGTGGTACTACCCTGTTAAGCCGGTGCCACGCGGCAAAACTTTAATACTAAGTAAAAATCGGTTATGTATTAAAAATACATTATTTATATCTTTTCCATATATTTACTCTTGGGTATCTTTAATAAAACTGGCGAACTGAGATTATTTTCGTTGGTTATTAGCATTTTATTATTCATGACATTTCTCCGATTTTCCAATTTTAAGCTACTATCTCTGTCCTCCCTGTAGGCACTTATATTTATCAACAGGCAGTTCTAGGAATGGGGTCAGCGTCAGCTGCTGAAAATCGATAATGGCTTCCGTTCGAAGTAGACTAAATGAAATGCGTGTTGAAGATACTTTCGTAATATTTTTTTTTTGAAAATGTTATATTACCTTTATACATTTTTTTATTTATTTAAGCACAGAGGCGATCGGAACGTTCACTTGATCGTAAGTGATACACCCGCCCATAACAACGTGGCGATAATAAAGATACACTGCACCATATCATATATTGCGTTCTTCCTCTGAGACATAAGATGTTAGGTCTCGTTACTCCGCCCTTCAATCTAGGACACAGTAGTGTTTGTACACTACTGTTTGGCGGCAGAAATAAGTGCTATGGTGGTATCTACTTAGATGTTCTCCGGCAATAGAGACTCAACACCAGTGAAAAAACAAGATTGTCCAAAAAAGCAGGACGCGTCGTCGTACTTACATTTTCATTTTAAGAGCAGCTTTCTTTGCCAATCCTCATTAGGATTTATTCTGATGAGTTTGAGTAAAATATCCTTATTTTTCAAAATAGGTGGATTTGTTTAGCCCATGACTTAGTTAAAGTATGCGCAGCTGTAAATCGACTATCTTTTCTTAAATATTATTTATATAATATTTAAACAAAATTTGCTAAACATAAATGTCAAGAGAACTTATTGTAAGAGGAAGTAGCGCAATATATATATAAAACGTAGATTATATGGAAATGTAAAGATAAGGAGAGCTTGTAACGGTAAGCAACTATTATAATACTCGTTACTTCCCGCTATCTGATAAAGGTTACAGGACGCTGCTGGATGCGGGCAACGAGACCTATCAGAGTGATCCTTGAGAGGCCCATGCTCGGCAATGACCGTTATCTTACTGTTAATATTAATAATACTCGTAGATTATGATAATGAAAAACAATTTTTTTTCGGCCTAGTTTAATGAATATAGAATAAGTAATCGACTATTAGTAAATAGTTCACGGCTAATTATATTTCATGCATTAATTATTATAACCAAATATATATTATACTATTAATGAGTTGATAAAATGTATCATAAATTTTAAGAAGTATACTACATACCATTATTAAGAAGATTAGCTGAGGATCGAACTACTTTTCTCAATCTGATCGCCAAATATCAGTTTGAAGAGAGCTATATCCTAAGGATAATGATCATAAATTTTGACACTAGTTTGGATTAATCAAGCACTATAGGGGTTACATTAAGAAAAATATTACAAAGATTTGCCATTCACAATGTGCTTGGCACTAGAATCACATAAATTTTTTTTTTTACTTTTTCATAGTGTTTTTTATATTTTTTTTTTTGTATTTTTAAAATGCTAAAACATCTATTACTAGATCATCAATTCCGTCAATGACGTTTTAACGAGCAAGTCGTGTCGAGCTAGTGGTTCCATATCCGTTGGCATTAGACGCTGGCGCGTTCGGCGAAGTCAGTGGTAAAAGGGAAGGAGGCGCGGCGACGGAGAACACGGGGCGCTCGCTCGGCCGCTAGTAGGGCTCCGCCCTCGCACTGCTTATTACCGAGACAGTTGCACGAGCACACCTTTGAACAAATTAATTGACTTGTTTATATACATGTATACATTTTACATAGTATAAGTTTTTTATCATTTTGTGACAATATGATAATTCACAAAGTCCAAATTCTACATGAATTGGGTGATATGCAAATGTTGTAGTAAATCTGTACAGATTGGCAAGTACTCAAATCCTCCACCCATACGAACCTCTACAACCGACAGCCCCTTGTGCCCGGTGGTACCGGAGGCCATCTGTCTGTGTAAAGGTCGCGAGAAGCCGCTGGATGCGGGCAGCGCAGGACTGAACAGTGTGGAAATCTTTGGGGTAGGGGTATGTACAGCAGTGGACGTCTAACGGCTGATAATGTACAGACTAGGCAAGTTAATTTTTGTTTGTGTACAAAACATTTAAAGGGCTAACGGAAGCCTGGTCGTCATGAGAGCGTTGGTGCGTCGCAATGTCATGGCCATCAATTGGCACTATAGTTGCAGGCCCGTCCTTGTCTTCCTCGCGAGCGTTCTCCTCAGCTTGCCTAAAAGTTTCAAACACATAAGTCAACTCATAGATTAAAATAAAAAATTAGTACTTTTTACTCAAAGTTTTTTTTTTATTTTATATTGTTATTATTGGACTAACCAAAATGGGATCTAAGAAATTTCTAATTTTTTTTATTACATTTGGCATATGACATTTTCGTAAATAATAATTTCATCACAAAATTCCTTACATTGTCATGAACCGGAGCACTAACAAGTTGATACTGGCAGCCACTACAGCAAGACCAAACAGAATGAATACCAGGCTCAATGCCACATATCCCGGCTTGCTGGTTAAAGCTTGATCATTCTGGAAATTTATTAAATCGGTAAAATGTATTAAACAATTTTAAAAAAGCTTGATTAATGTTTGCAGTAACTATATTAATATGGATAAACTCCTAGACTCACTTGTAAAGCCACATAGTCTCCAAATCCTATAGTAGTTAAAGTGACAAAGCAGTAGTAGAAACTATCGAAGTAACTCCAGCCTTCGTAGCGGGAAAAAACAGCAGCTCCTAAAAGTTGTTAATTCTTTTTAAAACAAAATCACTCATATTAAAAAATAATAAAATTAAAAAAACTGGTCAGGGAGTACTCAGCCGTCTGTCCGTCATTATTTTGAGTAACGGGTATGCGACCCCGGCTTCCCGAGCTACTACTGTCTCCTTTCTGCTATATCCGGGTCAGTAGTATCCCCTCTTATTGTTGATCCCTTCCCAAAGTCCGCATTCCGTTACTTTACCCATTTAGGAGAGGAATGAGATGCATGTACTAGGTCTTCCTCCTTACGTAGCATAACCGAAAAATGTTTGGCACATAGCCTAAAGGTCTACTGCGTTTTCGTGAATTTGAAAAAGGCCTATGACAGAGTGGTGAGGAATGAATTGTGGTCCATATTGTCTGTTTATGGGGTAAACAGTACGCTGATACGTGCACTGAAATCACTTTATGAGGGTTCCAGTGCATGTCAGGATAAACAGGGCTTACTTAGACTGGTTTAGCATCCAGAAGGGTGTTATACAGGGATGCGTGGCTTCACCGTGACTGTTTAACCTATTTATAGACAATTGCTTGAAAACTTTGAAAGATAGTGAGTATGGACTAAGAATGAATGAGTTGATCGTCAAATGACTCCTCCTATACGCCGATGATCAAGTTTTATTATCATCATCGGAGGAGTTGCAAGTGATGGTAGACATACTGCACAGGGCTTTAACAAGCAAAGGAGTGAAAGTGAATGTAATTGGGGGACAAAAAGTGGAACAAGTAAAAGAATTTGTATATCTGGGTTCACAGCTTACGTGAGATGGCAAGTGTGATGGTGATATTGAAAGAAGAGTTTTGAAAGGCAATCAAATGAATGGGGCACTTCATAACTTTATGAGTAGCTAGAACGTACCACAAAGAGCACGACTGGCTGTGCATAGAGGCATGTTGATCCCCACATTGATGTATGGTAGTGAATGTTGGGTATGGCAGAAGAAACATGAAATTAGGATTAATGCAGTGGAGATGAGGAGCTTGAAAAGTATAGCTGGAGTGAATCTGATGGACAAAGTAAGGAATAGTGTGATAAGCGATCGGTTCGGCGTGATTGACGTGTGCGTGACGTGCGTGAAGATGTAGTGACAAAAATAAAGAAAAGGATGCTTAGATGGTTCGGCCATGTTGATAGAATGGATGAAAAAAGATTAACGAAAGAAGTATACAAGGTGATTAGACAAATTCGTGCAGTTCGACCTAGGCGGACATATTTCGTTCAAATAGAAGATGTCCTAAAGAAAGGCCGGGTTAGGAGTACTCGCAACCGATGACCATACATGAAGACGCTCATGAAAGTGAAGGAAGCGAGAGAGGTGTGCCAGGATCGTAGCAAGTGGAGAGGTGGTCTCTGCATACCCCATTGGGAACGAGGCGTGATACATATATGTATGTATTAAAAATGTTTTTAATAAGTAATATTCTCTAAATTAGTTATTTAAAAAGTAAAATGTTCCTTATAAGAAAGCATAATTTTTAAAATGAAAAAATTGAGTAGACAGATCAAATTAAAACAAATATTGTGTAAAAACATAATTAATCAAATTCAAACTGCAAATACAGATGTGAATTTATTAACAATATCAGCAATATGGTTTTAATTAAAATAGTCTCAAATACAAGACTTAAGGTACCATATGTTTGAACCAACAGAATGTTTTGTGTCTTGGGCTTTTAATGTGCAATAGCAGCTAGTGATTTCTGTAGTCATTTTCATTTACACTTAATAAACAATATGGGATCAATGATAATTATTGATAGATAAGATTTATAAACATTAAAAAGTTTTTTTTACTGTAAAAAATTAACTTACATTAAAATCATAGTCACCTAACTCAGTGATGATGAACAAAAATCACATAAGATAAAGCTGTAAAAAATAAAAAAAAATATAAAAACCATAAAACAAAACAAAAACAGTGTTGAAAAAATTATGTGTCATTAAACCTAAATATGTATAAGTAGGATAATAATTATTTTGATTAAAATATTGATAATATTAAAACAAAATTTATTAACAAAATATTCAATATTAAAACCAATGGCATAAACACCATTGATTTTTTTGTATTTTGAGAGGCATACTTTACTTTTAACATAAAAAGAAATAAAAATCACTTCAAGCAATTTCTAAAATCAATAGATTATTAACTGGAATAATAATGTCCTCACCTGTTGTTATAATAATCGATGATAACATTCCAGTAGCAAACATGAGATTCATCTCTGTTGCTTCAGTAGTGGCACAGCGTAGGTAGCATTTGGCACGTCTGATTACTACAGATGCAAACTTATTTAGACGTTCTCCGATACTCTGGAACATCACCAGTCCCAACGGAATACCTACCTAAATTTAAGAATAATTGATTGATTTATTTGAGGTTTTAGTATTAAACCAACATTGGAGAATTAAATAAAACATACCATTGCATAAGCCATGCAAAATGCTTTTCCTCCAACTGTTACAGGGGTTGAATGTCCATATCCAATCATGGCCAATACTACAGTAGCAAAATAAAAGGCTCCAGCAAATTTCCACTGTGGACCTGCTTTGTGTGGTTTGTTTTCAATGATGACTATTTCTATCATGTGATAGTCCTCTGGAGTTATGTTATACTTACGCACCATGCTGTTCTTCATATCTGTGTTTAAGACAACAAATTAATAATGAACAGAATAATTAAAATAACAAAATTGTTATCACTTACCAGATAAAACTTCCCATCGTTTGCTTTCGGTATCAGATTCGAGAGCATCGAAGACTGCTGCTCCTATCAGTAAGTAGGTAAATGTACACACCACAAGCGACAACGTACGCACATTCTGCCGCTTCATTTTTTGGCGTAGTTGATGCTACAAAAATTATTTAAATACATACTATTTATTATTTTAGAAACCTTTATATAAAAGAAAATTAGAATATTAAATACAAAGTATTATTATAAAGTTACACATACCAAGAAATGACACAGAGATAAGACTCGAACACTTTTCTGCAAATTTTAGTGAACTGGTAGGTACATAGAATTTTTAAAGGAATATCTTAAAATAGAAGTCTAAAAATCAATAGCAGAAAGATCAATACAGTGATTTTTGGTGTTACTACATTAAAACTCTATTTTTAACGATGAACACTATTTGTAGAAATAATAAATCGTGTTATTAAACAAATTGTGATGGTTATCAACATTTTTTATTGAAACGAATTAATCTGTTTCCATCTTTATTAAAATAATTGTATCTAACATGTTAATGTTTTACGTAAACTTGTATATATTAAAATATTGATGAATTATTACATTTTAAGATATTATTAAAAATTAATTTGAGAATATGATATATGAACATTATTTTCGAACGTAACTATATTGATTTTAGATATTTTAGTGAAGATGACAGTTCTCTACATCGTGTTCGGTACTTTGCAAGTATTGGACTTTTAAAACGAAGACTTTAATTAAATCGTTTAAATTCTTTGATTAAAATAATTTCATCCTTTGAAATAACATGAAGATATATTGTAATAAAGCCAACCCTCCCTTGGGTAATAATTTAAATATGTTTTAGCTTTATAGTTATTAATTACATTTAAGATACTTATTTTTAAAAACGATATCCTTGATAACTTCCAGGAGGTTTGCTGGCTGCTGAGGTGTATAGATCTTCAGCTAAAAATTTAGAAATAATTTGGGGTACTGAATCCCATATTATTCTTGAAAATTCATCAAAACCATTGCCATATGGAACAAGCAATGATTTAATCAGGATTCTTGAAAATGCATTTAATAAATCTGCAGGACCACTTCAGAAGGTCACATTGAACCATTGGCTTTCATTTAGTCTTGTGATAAATGAAGAAATATCAGAATCTATTGACTACCTGGATAAAGTTCTGGGACCTTTAACATACCTTGTTGGAGAGTCACTGTCAGTTTCTGATTTAGCTGTGTTCAGTGTTTTACAAAGCAAGTATTTTGACAAAGTTCTATTATATTTCTTAATTTTATTTTTATTTACGTCTTTTTATTTACTTCCTTAATTATTCCTTATTTCTTGTACATCATTGAATGAATTAACAAATTTTACTTTGATTTAATGTATTTTTATAGTTTAAATAACATTTAAGTTACAAAATACATTGAGTAAGCATATCTTGCATTTGTAGTGTCCAGCAAATTTAAAGAGATCTCAGCAAAAACTTCCCCAACTAACATTCTCCGTTGGATGAAATTGGTACAATCACATGAACCAGTTGCTGAGGCTTTTAAGGAAATACCATCTGATGCTTTAGCTAACCTCAACAAAGATTCTCCCAGGTTAGTCAAATATACTTTACATTTTTTTTGTTAATAATAAATATAATATTGAGAGTAACAGAATATTTTGGCAAATTTATATCATAAGTTCTTTCTGTCAATCTGAGGCCTGCTGCCTATTTAATACCCTATTGTTGATTCTGTACAAAGTTTAATTAAAGTATTTTGTTGCTTTTATTATTGTGTTTCAAAAAGGTTTTATTATTAAAATAGTAATTCCTTTTAGTAGACATGAAAACCTTAATAAATTCTTTAACTCATTATTGGAAAGCAAATCACTACACTAGGACTTGATATGCATACATTCATAATATAAAGATCTTTAGGAAAATATATGTATATTCTCTTCTTCTGCCTATTCTTGACTATGCCGATGTTTGCTATCTTGACCTAACTGAAGCGCAGCTTGATAAGCTTGAGCGTATTCAAAATTTGTGTATATGATTCATATTTAGCTTACAAAAATACGATCACATCACTGAATTTCGTAAAAAAACTCAAGTGGCTGCCAATCGGTCTTCGCAGGAATACTCACATTCTCTCTGTCCTATACAAGATATTGTTCAATCCTTTAACACCTTCCTACCTTAAAAATCAATTCGAATTTATTTCTGATTGCCACAGTCGTACTCTTCGCTCTTCAATAAACCTTTCCCTTCGTGTCCCTATGCATTCCTCTTCATTTTTCCAAAACTCCTTTGCCATTATGGCGGTTTACTTATGGAACTCTTTACTGAACCATATTTGTACCGCCAAATCCCTATTTTCTTTCAAAAAACACTGAAGTAACTACTATCATAAAGTTTAAATTATATATTCTGTCTAATTGTGCTATTGCTTGCATCTGTCACCAAGCGTTTGAGTTTTTAATAATTTAGTGTACCACTACCTTATCTTTGTTTTTAATTCACATCTTCCTTTCCAATGGGTTGTCTGGAAGAAATTGCTTTTTGAGCAATAAGACCGCCCATTGTCCATCCATGTATATATATAATATATTCCATATTTTGTAACTGGTGTACAATAAAGAATAAATAAATGTATATTCAGTATTTGAAATGGATCACACAGTTTGTATATGTTATGTATTGTTATTCAAAAACAATTTTTTATCACAGGAGATCTCCTGTAATAAATAAGGAGGCTGGATCAGGTCACGCAGCAGAGGGCAAGTTTATTGAATTACCACATGCTGAGATGGGCAAGGTTGTTGTTAGGTTCCCACCTGAAGCTTCTGGGTATGGTTTTTTTTATTTCAAATTCATGAAAATTAATATTGTATTTATTTAATATTCATAATAATTAACTTTTGTTTTTAATAAATGAAATATAATATTATTAATGGTATATAATTGATTTTTATCTACAGGTAAATTCTAGGCATAGGTTATATGTAGATGAATATTTTGGTGAAGGTTTTGGGAAAAAACTGGATGTGGGTGTACTGAATGCAAGATCAATTTGTATATAGATCTTTCATATAGGCTTGTATACGGTATTGAATAATCAATTGCTACTTAGGTTTTATTATCAAGTGTATATCCTATACATGACAATAAAATATAATACTTTGGATATCTCTTCAGTGTTTTATAGTTTTTTTACAGTTATTTGCACATTGGTCATGCTAAAGCTGCTTTATTAAATCAGTACTATCAGCAAGCATTTGAGGGCAAACTTGTAATGAGATTTGATGATACTAATCCAGCTAAGGAGAATGCCGAATTTGAGAAGGTATTATATAGTTTTGTTTATGAATTTTCATAATCACAATCCCATAAGGAACTGTCAAAATTCAGATCAATGATGGGTTAGAACATCTTAGCTTTACTCTGGATGTGTTGTAAAAGGTGACAAGTGGAAATCAATTTTAGACAAAGGGCAGCTGCTTTTTCTGTGACTGGTGACCAATAATATCTTTTAGCGAGGCTAATATTTAACAATGGACTAACTCTTTTGCTGCTGAGTGCTGAGAAATATATTGCTCTCTCTGGAGTCAGTGTTATAGTAGAAAGTTGTCCTGGTTGTAGGAAATATGCAGACTTACTAAATAATATAATAATACATTCATCAATTTCAGCCTAAATAGTCCCATGTGTCTCAAGGTTAGGTTAGAGGAACAATACATTTTAAGCTGCTAAAAAATGATGCTGTTGATCTGATTAACCTATCCTAAAATTGTATACTTATATGAAAAGACAAACAAATATAGCATATTACTTTATGAATGAAAAATATCCTATTCTAGGTTATTCTAGAAGATGTAAAAATGTTGGAAATCAAGCCTGACTTGTTTACTCACACCTCTCAATACTTTGACTTGATGATGAAGTACTGTGAGAAACTAATCAAGGAAGAGAAAGCATTCGTGGATGATACTCCCGCTGAGCAAATGAAGAACCAAAGAGAACAGAAAGTAGAAAGCAAGAACAGAAATTATTGTAAGAATACAAAAAATTTTGTCAGATTCCTTATCAATATAATTTATAGTTTTAACAAAGTTTCTATTCTAAGCTATCAGTGATAAAATGTTTTAGGTCATATAATGGCAGGTATTATGCCAAAAGTCACATGAATATAATTTTCTCTTACTTTTTAAAATTTGTTTCTTAAAAAAACCAACAAGGTACTTCAGTACCATTACTTCTTCAGCACAAATGTTTCCAAGCTTTTAATTTTGAGCCAGTGATAATAGATTATAGGCCTGCTTACTAAGGAAGGTGATTAGAAGGTCTTTCAGGTTTAGAGGGTTTGATGGTGGGGTGACAAATGTGTAGTGGTCCAGACCACAAATATTATATTATATAAAGTATTTGCCGTATCACAGTGTAGATGCTATAGAAAACGTTGCCCTTTCTTAAGAAATTTTACTTAAAATGTAGGCCACTCTCTAACGTCCTAAAGATCATTGAGAAATGTGGATGGAAATCTCGCATAACCTTAACTTCCTCCGTAAGCATTGTATCTTTAAAATTACTGACATTAAAAAAAATTAAAACTTGTATTGCTTCGCATTTTTAAACTATGATTTAATTATTTTACACAGCTGTTGAGAAAAATTTGCAACTGTGGGAGGAGATGAAAATAGCAAGTACTGTGGGTGTGCAATGCTGCGTACGAGCCAAAATTGACATGCAATCGGCAAACGGATGTTTGCGCGATCCAACTATTTACCGCTGCAAGCCGGAAACACATCCGCGCACCGGCACAGAGTATAAGTATGTGCTATACTTTTTTACATATATATCATGGCGTCTCTAAACGCTTACATAAGTGACAAAATTTTAATAAAAATTATACCACTTGGTCAACAGAGTTTATCCGACGTACGACTTCGCATGTCCCATAGTGGATTCCATTGAGGGTGTTACTCATGTGTTACGTACTATGGAGTACCACGACCGCGACCCCCAGTTCTATTGGTTCATAGAGGCACTCGGCTTAAGGAAACCATATATATGGGAATACAGCAGGTAGGGGCAGGAGGTGATAGATAAATATTAAAAATTGCTTTATGATTATGCTAGTACATTTATTGGAATACCATTACTTACTGACTGTATTGCTACGAAATGAATACCTTATATTTTTTAATTCTTTAAACCCCAGAGGAATTAATGTGGATTAAAGAAAACCCTAACATTGCTACATTACTATCTTTTTTATAATGAGTTAAAAGAAATTTCTACATTAGAAAGAAATAAAAAAAAGCATAATGTCTCTTATACATTAAATTATAATGTTTTGTTACTCCATGTACTCCTTTTTAAAATAGCATAAAGAAATTTAATAACATGACATATAAGATACATTTTCATTACTTTTGTTAAGGTTGAGCATGACCAATACAGTGCTGTCCAAAAGGAAACTCACTTGGTTTGTGGAGCAAGGGCTGGTTGATGGTTGGTAAGTAAGAAAAGTATCTGATAGTTGTTTATGTTAAAAATAATGAGAGAAATGAATTTCTTGCTTTTGAATTGTCAAAACTTTTGAATCCAGCAAAAGTTTGGTATTATATCAGTGGGTACTAATAAACTAAGTATAGTAATCCAATCTTATTCTGTGATCAGTGATCATTCACTTATGTTATATGTATAAAACTCACAAGTTACCGCGAACTATAGGGATGATCCGCGCATGCCGACGGTGCGGGGCGTCCTGCGTCGCGGTATGACGGTGGAGGGGCTGCGGCAGTTCATACGTGCACAGGGCTCCAGCCAATCTGTCGTATTCATGGAGTGGGACAAAATATGGGCTATCAACAAGAAGGTTAGCTAAGGTTTTATTTTTATATTATAATAACTAATGCTTGTCTATGATCCCACCCTATTATGAGTAGAGATATAGTTTAGGTAGTAAAGTGCAATAATCTAGAAATCCAATCTCTCTTCACTTAAAGACTTCCATGCCATATTTGAAGGGAAACTCTGCTGTCGTAATCTCTGCTATTACTTTATATGTATCGCTAGATCCGCGGTTGTATTCTCTACGATGATCTACTGTCTCACAATGAGAGTGTACAGGTAATTTTTCTACCACACTGAGCAAGTATGGTTTACTGATTATCACGTGTTCCAAACAAAGCTGATTTAAGAAAGCGTTGGTTGCCTTGTGACGTTTTCTTTATCGGAGATTTAAGCTCAGGGCTATCGAATCTGTACAGTGCTTTAGAACTCCTTATAAACTGTGCTATTACTGTATATATATATATATATATATATATATATATACATGTTCCGATGATCTCTTTTCATCTAGTGAATTGCTTACTTTGTTCTTATTTGTATTACTAAATGTTGGAGTAAAGTAATAAAATTAGTTAATTTAAATATTGGAGATCAATAGAACTGCATTGTTTTTTTTAATCATTTGAAAAATTTTACAGGTAATTGACACCGTAGCTCCGCGTTATACGGCTCTCGAATCGAACCCAGTCCCAGTGAACCTCAAAGGCGTTACTTCCAACAGTACTTTGTCTGTGCCATTGCACCCAAAGAATCCTGAAGTTGGTAATAAGACCGTATGGGTGTCACCACGGCTGTTGATAGATCAAGTTGACGCCGCGACGCTGAAGGAAGGCGAGAACGCTACCTTCATCAACTATGGCAACATCATGATTGATAAAATTCATAAGTAAGTTCAACTGTAACTCCTGATATCATAATTAAAATTTCGCTTGTCTTGTTTTTATTTGTATTTACAGAAATCTAGTACCTTACCATTAAGATAAAAATATTCATCATTATTTATTAACAGTCAATCAGTTGACAATAATATGGAAAAACTATAATTTAACCTTATTATTGTCAACTGCTAGAAATAATTAACAACCTTGTTAATATTCCAACTATTGGGACCGGGGGCCTTATTACACAGGCAAATTATAAGCAACCTAGCATAACGCAGCCGTTCACCATGCTATGTACATATTGACGGATCTAACATGTCGAGGAAAGCTGTTATTTTGATTATAAATGTGTCTACTTCATTTTATTGTGTAATATATTTTTATTTATAGGGGGCCAAAAGGAGAAGTCATTTCGGTGGAAGGCACACCCAATTTAGATAACAAGAACTACAAGAAAACTTTGAAGTTGACCTGGTTAGCCGACACCGCACAGTCACCGACTGTGGAAACTTACTGCGTATTCTTTGATCACATCATATCAAAGCCGGTGCTAGGAAAGGATGAGGACTTTAAGAATTATATTGGACACCAGACAAGGGTAATGAAATGTAAAAAAAAAATTACTAATACTGGTGGTACGTCTCTACTACCGGAGGCCTTTTCCGTACTGTGTAAACATTACTGTATTCCGATTTGAAGGGCGCCGATTAAATTAATTGATAACGAGACTATATATTAATTTTAAAAACAAGTTGTTACGGGTGTACCTCTTATTTCTGCACACAAACTGCAATTTGTGTTAATGTGTTTGCGTTTGAGGGCTGTAGAAGATAAAAAAATCATTGTGGAAACGTAGTTTCATATGTCATAAATAATAAAGCTTCGAATGCGATTTGGGGCTGTGTATTCCTCCAAATGCATCGTTACGAACAAATCACACAGCATCAGATGTACATCGTCATTTCGTAGTATAAAACAAATACTAAAATTGATTGTAAATTTCAGTGGGAGATACTAATGATAGGTGAGCCGGAGTTGGCTAAGGTGCGCGTTGGGGACATCATTCAGCTGCAGAGGCGTGGGTTTTTCCGCGTGGACGTTGCGCCGGGAGCGGTTTCGCCGCATACAGGACGCGCGGCGCCGCTCGTGCTGTTCCACGTGCCCGATGGGCACAGTAAGGAGATGCCGGGACGGGTAAGACTCATATTATTTTTTTATTATATTAGATCAGGCGAGAACTGCTATTAATAGCTTTTTTATTATTATTCAATAAAGCGACGAGACGAGCTGGAAGTTCACCTGATGGTAAGGGATACGCCCGCCGATAACAACGTGGAATAGTTAGGATAGTATACCACATTGTGCTTGCCACCTCGACACAGGATATTAAGTCCCATTACAGTAGTAATTTCAATAGCTACAACTCCTTTCAATCCAGAACATAGTAATGTTTGCACACTACTGTTTGGTGGCAGAAAAAGGAGCTGTGATGGAAAGAAATTAGACAGATCAATAAACAGCAAACCATCATTAGAATAATATGTTATATATGTTGCCCTTTGAGAAAAAGTAGTACTTTTAATTAAAACAATACCCTATGGTCTATAACCTACTGACACTGTGCTTAGACCTCTCAAAAAAATTGGTATACCCTGTTTCTTAATAATGAAAAATATTACAGAATAGTACCCTGATAATTATAAAACATAACATACATATTAACTATACTATTTAAATATATAAGCAACTTTCAAAATAAATCAAGTTTTAATTATAGCTTCATTTCCATTACTAACTTATACATAATATTATTTAAATAATAGAACATTTCTCGCTTAAAAGTTTAACTTAAACAAAATGTATCCTTGAGTTTAACAAAAAATTGTCAGCAAAAAAAAGTTGCCCCTAAGAAGTCTTCCACTTTGTCTGTTGGAAAAATTCATTTGCTAATACATATTCAATCAATATTCTTTGTTCTGGGTTCAATATCAACATTTTCTGCAATAATTTACTTAATAATTGTACTTTAAATAAATAACTATTTTCTTGATGCTTCATTCTGTTTCTCATTGCAGACTGCATGGACAAAATTAATGTCTTAATATCATTCCATCTTAAATTATTTGTATTTTTTTCAACCTGTAAGAAATTAGCTCATGAAATAGTATTGTTTCTATCTCCAACAATAACAGTGTTGCTGTAATCTACTGTAGCTCAAATGCTCGAAGCTCGAAAACTCTAGAAGGGCACACTTCATTCATTATACACAACCTAATTGTCACTCAACACCATGCAAAATTGAGGTCAAGTGTTAACCTATTACAGATAAAAAAACAGATGAATATGTTTACTTTAATTTACATTAATATAACACTTATCAAATTACCAAATAGAAGTACTATGAAAATATCACATACCATGTCATTTGTACAATTTCTGATGAAATTTAAACCTTTGAAATGTTCTGCTTTTAAGGGTGATCCGTTGATCATGTCCTTAGTGAAATTTCCAAACAAGCACATTTGTTCGAATAAAACCTCATTAGAAGTTTTACCTGAGAAAAGATTAGTGTTTGTTGCCATTTTGTACATCACTAAAGCTGTAGACCAGATATCAACTGTGTACCCATTTGAGTATTCTAAAATTTTCTCAGGTGAGAAATAATGTACTGTTCCATCGGCAGTTGATTCTCTATTGAAACAGGGATAGTAATAAGCTTCATCGAATCCACACAGTTTCAGCCTATCAATATTTTTGTTTAAGAGTATGTGACTAGGTTTAATATCTGAAACAAGATGACCAGTGTTAACAGTTAAAAAAAGCACAGTTTTGACTATAACAGTTACTTTTTTTATTTCAAATTGTAATAACAATAAATAGACTAGACTAATAAAACATAATTCTAACTGTAGAAGTCCATTGGTTTAGATACATTTTTTCTTATTTGATGGAAACATGATTGTAGACATATGGAAGGATCGTCTTTCACCTTTTGGTCAGTGATACTCCAGACCATGATGATGGTGCTATTTAAGACGAACATTGCTGACTGCTTGAGACAAGATATTATGTCTCGTTCTAGTAATTTCATTAGGGTCCTTCATACCAGAATATAATCAGTACAGTGGTGCCTACTTAAACCTACATTGACGATACAGACGTGTTACCAGTAATGATATTTCTGAAGCATACGCACATAACTTTCTATTGAATACTATATATATATGTATATATATATATGCACACACATATTTATTTATATTGTGCAATTACCATTATGAACTATATTCTTTATCCTCAATATAAAAACTGCTTCCACTAACTGTTTGGCCAAGTGACATATTTGATGTATGTTTAAAGGTTTTTCTGTATCTTGTAAATGTTGTTCTAAATTAGAATTATAGTAATACATCATAAGACACCTGTAAGTGTCGAGTCTAAATCTGTGTAATAAAGAAACACAAGATAAGTTTTCTTCCGGTATACCCTTTCGTAGCGCAATCAACAAATTCTCTTTGCTAATGTTATTCTTATTAACGTAATTGCTGTAAGGAAGAATTTTGTGTTAAATATTTTTAAAATAAAAAAAAATGTATTGTTTATATCACCACATACTCCAAAACCTTGACGGCATAGCATTGTCCGGATGGGTCTTCACATTTGAATATTTTTGAAAATTTTCCATAATGTGTTACAGTAGTTACTGCAAACTTAATATTCAATATATCATAAATGCGCGTTTCTAACTGTTGCGCTAAAATCATATCGAATTTCGTAACGAAATTGTGTTTTAGTATATTTTGTTTATTATTTACATGTTTAATGATATTGTGCGTATTCATTTTCGACACTGAAATTTTTTCGCTTAAGTTATAATGTAAAGTTTTCTGATTAGGATCATTTTCTACTTCTGATCTATTATCAGTAATTGCAACAAGGTGTTTCTCTTCATGAGGATCTAGTTCGGTTACATTCTTGGTGTTCCTTATTTCTGAATGCAAAGTAGTTTCAACCTTTTTTGTGTTTTGACCAACGTCCGTAAATTTTATATTGTTAAAATGTATTTGCGAATGGTAATATCTATTAGCCACCTGTTGAGCGCGTTGCACGCTTTAAATGAAAAAAAAAAGATAGTTAAATAATATACGCAACAAAATAGAAAAAAAGACTGGACTTAACTAGTTCTGTCTGTTGTAGTAACACAGAATGCAAAAGATAAATTCTTTATATATTGTGTAAACTTAAGTAAATCTTACCTTGAACACGATTTATGTTTGTTTAAACTAATCTGTTCGTCCTTTGTTCTGGGAATTTCTGGTATTTTTATATCATCTCGTAAATTTTTCTCTATCATAATATTGGTAGAAAATACCGCCGGATCATTTTCTTCTGAAGTATTATTTGTAGTAGCATCACTTTCCGTTGCTTTTTTATAATTAACATTATCATTTCCTGCATAGTTTTTACACGAGTACAAACTTTCTACAAGTTCATCTACGTCAAAATCATCAAGAAAACTAAGATCTGGGTTTGGAATTATTTGAGGAGATAGATTGCTATCATAATGTATGTCTTTGTTCACCTCTTTGTGTAATTTTTGATATGATACATTGACTATAATATTTATTTTTCTGGAAGGTTTAACTTTCTTTTTTGTATTAGTATACTTGTCGACTTTTGCAACTGTACCCACTTCTGTCTTATTAGTTAGCTTTGTGTCAGTATATTTTATTTTATCTTTTGAATTTCTTTTCTCAACATTCTTTTTATTTGTTTCATTTTTTTCCATCTCATCTTTTATATTGTCTTTACTTAAGTTTTGAATAATATTAACATCTTCATTGTCATCATTTGTAAAATTTTCAATGACGTTTTGAATCGATAAATCGGTCTGACAATTGTATTTAGTTTCAGTTTCTAATTTTATAGATTGCTTAGAGCTATTCATATTTGTTGTATAATTCAATTTAAAATTTCCTGTTGAAATTTTATAATAATTTAGTTTCTTTAAATGTGGTTTATTGTAAACATGGCATAAATTTAGATATATTTTTTTCTAATAACTAACTTACAAAATTAGCCAGATTAATGCCTTTAGTATGTACAATACTTATGCTAGTACCTTTAATGTAACATTCACATATATGAATAATAAAAATAATTCCCGAGGAGGGTTGGTGTCAGGCAGGCGGCCGGCCCGTGAAAACTCTAGCCAAAACTTTTGCAGTATGGACTACAATAAATATGATGATTGCGACCGAGTTAGGGCGTCCCCTGCAGGTGACGCGCAGAAGCGACACCCGGCTTCTGTGAAAAGTGGACTAGGGTTGTCGCATCAAGGACGGGTGCGACGTAAGATGCGAGGCCACGATGTAAGGCTGAGAATTGGGAGTTGGAATGTAGGGACAATGACTGGCAGAGGAAGAGAGTTAGCAGATGTCTAAAAGAAGAATAAAATTGGCTTGTTTGCAAGAGACGAAGTGGATGGGATTGAAAGCTCGAGAAATCGGAGAATGATAAAAATTTTATTACTGTGGTAAGAGTAAGGAATGGAGTGGGGATTGTGCTAGATAGTGAATTGAAAAATTGTGTGACGAATGTTAAAAGATTGATTGTGGTAAAAATACTAAAAGGGAAGTTGATTCTAAATGTAGTAAGTGCGTATGCACCTCAACGTGGATGTGATGATAGAATGAAAGAAAATTTTTGGGAAAACTTAGATTCCATAGTGATGGATGTTCCAGAAAATGAGGAATTGTACGTGGGAGAAGATTGTAATGGACATGTCGGAAGAATGAGTAAAGGATCTGAGAGAGTGAATGGAGGATAGGGGTTTGAAACCCGAAATAGTGAAGGTGAAGCCTTATTCCCAGCGGCTGTTACTTTTGACCTGGTCATAGTGAACACCTTTAAAATAAAGGATGATCACGTACAAAAGCGGTAGCTGCAAAACACAAATCGATTACATTCTTCTAAAAAGAACTAGAATTGGATCAGCCAAAGACTGTAAAATGTACCCGATGAAAATATAGCCAACACAGGCTTCTGATACTAGAAACTAAAATTAGAATTCGGCTAAACAACAGCAGACTCAAACCCTCTCCCAAGATTAAATGGTATATGTTAGATAAAGGTGAATATGCAAAAAAATTTCGAAAGCAAGTGGTGGAACGATGATAAAAATGAAAGATTTGACTGGAATGACAGTAAATGAATGTTGAAATAAAATGGCTGGATGCATTAGAAGAATAGCAAGTTGTGCTAGGAGAGACGAAAGGTAAAGGAAAAATTGATAAAGAAACTTGATGGTGGAGTGAAGAAGTGCAAAAGGCCTTGAAAGAAAAGAAGAATGCATTTAAGAAATGGCAAGGTGTGGAAGAAAGTGAAAAAGATTTGAAAGAAAATAAAAGAGAAGTAAACAAGGAGGATAAGCGATGGGCAAAGAGAGCTATCGCGATTGCTAAGGCAGAGGTACAAGAAAAGCTGTATCATTCTCTGGACAGCCTGCAAGGACAAAAACAACTGTTCCGGATAGCAAAAGATAGAGAAAAAGGTGCAAGGGGTATATATAAATCATATCAAATGTTTAAAAAACGATGAAAGAAAAGTATTGACGAATGATGACTATATTAAAAGACGATGGAAGGAATATTTTGGAAGTCTGATGACCGAGGAGAATGTCAGGAGCGGAGTATTGGAAAGCGTACCGGCCAACATGGGTATGGTGAGGAAGATTACTATGGATGAAGTAAGAAAATCATTGCAAAGTATGAAGAATGGAAAGGCTGTTGGGCCGGATAAAATACCAGTGGAGGTATGAAAGTTGTTAAAGTCGGATGGATGGATGTGGCTGACTTTATTCTTTAACAGGTTGTTACAAGAAGAGGCAATCCCGGATGAGTGGTGTAGCAGTTCACTGGTACCCATCTTTAAAAACAAGGGTGATGTACAGCTCTGCAACAACTGTAGAGGAATAAAGCTCATGTCGCATAGTATAAAAGTGTGGTAAAGAATCTTGGCGGGAAGACTGAGAGAGGAGAATGAAATAGCCTGGGAGAGGGGCTACGGAAGCCATTTTTGCTCTTTGCCAACTATGCGAAAAATGCAGACGTGCGCGTAAAAACCTGCACATGGTGTTCGTGGACCTTGAAAAGTCATACGATAAGGTTCCGCGGGATGTTCTGTGGTGGGCTCTGAAAGTGAAAAGAGTACCTGAGAAATACCTGCAGCTTTTTCGTGCTATGTACTGTCGTGCCAGTACACACATCCGGTCCACTGCGGGCGAAAGCGACTGTTTCGGGGTTTTTGTGGGTCTACACCAGGGGTCGGCATTAAGCCCGTATCTCTTCCTCCTGGTAATGGATGCACTGACATCAAACATACCGGAGGAGGCACCCTGGTGTATGGTTTTTGCCGAAGCCATCGTACTTGTCGGGGAACATGAACACGAGGTGTAGAGTAGGTTGGAAAATGGCAAAATATATTAGAGAAGGTTGGGCTCAGGATCAATAGGACCAAAACTGAACATTTGTTTTGTGACTTCGGCGGTCCCACCAGCTTTCCTCCAATCGCCTTAAATGGTGTATCCCTACCAACCTGCTTCGATTTCAAGTACCTAGGTTCACTCATGTAAGGCGACGGCGATCTTGATCGAGATGCGAGAAGCTGAATAAATGCAGGATGGATGAAATGGCAACAGGTCACTGGAACAATTTGTGATCCACGAATGCCACTTAAGCTTAAGGGACAGATTTAAAGTCGGTTGTTAGACCTGTCGTATTATATAGAGCTGAGGGTTGGGCCACCAAGGATTCGGATGAAAGATTACATGTGGCCGAGATGCAAATGTTAAAATGGATGTGTGGTGTGACGAGGATGGATAAAATTAAGAATGAGAATAGTAGAGCAAGTCTGAAAGTTGCTCCAGTGACAGAGAAGCTGAGGAGCAAAAGGTTTGCGTGGTATGGGCATATAACAAAGAAAGTAATGAGAAAATGTTGATTGCTATAAGGGTAGAGGAAGACCGAAGAAAGTGTTGATGGATTGTGTGAACGATGACATGTGTAAGAAGAGTGTGAATTCAGATATGGCCTCTGATAGAGGGATTTGGAAGAGGAGTACATACTGTGCCAACCCCACATAGCTGGCAAAAGGGCAGGACTTTTAAAAGTGTTAGTATTAGGTAGGATGTAAAATACACATCTCATTGTTTAAAACATTATATTTCACATACATTGATAAATTGCTATAGCTAAAGAGCCCTCAAAAACATCACTTATTTGCCTTTGGCAGTTTCTACTATAGGCATTATTCCTGCAAGTCCCTAGGTATTGCATTAGATCTTAAGTCCAGGCACATGTTTTGGAAAAATTACATATTTATAAGGTAGATTACTAACCCAATTATTAACCTCTTATTTAAAATATATATGGACCTTTTTGGTATTATTTGGGTCTTTTTATTTATATCTTTTACTCATTGATATACCATTTAAAAATTAAAAATAATATCTAATACAGCTTTTTCTTATTAATATATTTATTATATATTTTATTCTTATTAATATATTTAATATATTTATTAATAAAAATATTATAAATAAGCTAATTCAAAATTGTCATAAGCTATGATAATGATTTATATAACATTATACGATATCCACTGATGAACATAGGCCACTTCCATACAAATACAGATAAGTACAATAGCTGTTCTAGAAGCTTACATTTGTTGGAATTATATCTCCTAGTTTAACCTTAAGTCTGATCTTTTTGCTTAATGAGAGGAATAGCAGTTTTATTTACATTACATTTTTTAGTTTGGGTTTTTAATATACCTTTTATAATATTAAATTTTTCAACTACATCAACAAAAAATAAATTTTATTTTCTATAAAACCTAAGACTTTTCTTCTTAAGTAGTTTTTGTTTAGATTTTTTTATATTATATAAATTCTGCTTACTTAAGCTTTCCTGTTTGTCATTTTGAGATTGATCACTTTCAATTTCAGTGAAGACATTTTGATTTTCAGTTGGTATGTCAGTGCAATTTTCAGCTTTGATTTTTTTTAAAGGTGGTGGATTTGTGAAGGACATTGAAGGAATGATCACAATGTTAGAACTTTGATATAATGAAAAGTAATCTGTCCCAAAGGTCCGCACCTTCTACAAAAAAGGAAATTTTGGGATTGTTAATAATATATATTTAAGCAATAGTTTTGCTCGTAAATATTTCTTGTTTATTATTACATCATTTTAGTCCATTTATGTTACTACTGAACACAGGCCTTCCAATTAGTGGGTGAATACTTTACCAGTCACTTTTAAGTCACAGAAAAAGCTGGTAACCTTACAGTTGTTCCCTCTTAATAGCTTTATGTACACTCATTGTTTAGTGAATTGCTTTCACGTGCAAATTAATCATCTTTAAGTTAAATATGTGGTAAATTTAACAATACAATAAATAATAGACATAATTGTAATTGCAATTTGACTCTATGGACCACAAATATATATACTCATTTCCTAAGTAGATGCCATAGTTATCTCTGCAAAAACAATCTGCATACTTTAGAAAATTTTAATGAAGCCTTTGTTTATACTATTATGAAATAATAAATATGATTAAGTACTTATTTATATTTTTCCAAATTACAAACGTTTATGGTGATTATATTTGTATGCAATATAATTAGATTCACCTTCGACATTCAAGATAGCAGAACAACTACACTGTTATTTTTTATTGTACCAAAAATATTTTTATCGTTAAACATGTGGTTGCAGTACTAGAGCGAGTATAATTTCAGTATACAATACCTTTTAAAATACATGAAGGAACCATTATTTATAGCAAAGTTCTTATCTTGTTATTAATTATTCGATTTATTTTTGATTTTCATGAAAATAACGCCATAATTGGTAAATCAACTTAAAACTGAGAAGAATGCTATTATTTAATGAAAATAACATAAATGTTGTTTAATAATAATTGTAAATCACTTTGTTAAAACAAAAACCAACATAATAGTAAATTAAATCATTACGACATTTCGCCGTAAAAATGGCGAATTTTACTTAATAAATTACAACAAATATATTTTTAATGTTGCCTGTGAAGAATTATATTTATTTCCAATTTCTAGTATAGACAAATACTTTGATACGTAATTACAAATTTATATGTTCTACATAATTTTTAAGTGTTAAATATTATGCTAAACATTTCCCTGTTTATATATGATAATATGTAGATGTAAAATATTTTAATGTTATTTCATAATTAGTACAACAAATCACATGTCAAATCATGAATTTTACTCAAGAATAGTACTGATTAAAGATAAATTTTACGATGAGAAATAGATAACAGTGCTATCATAATACTAGATATTTAACGTGATACCGAATTAGCCAAAATTTTAGTATACCCGTAAAAATTTTATTAGAAAGTAATAATTTAGAAATTAAAATGCCATTTAAAGGATGTTTTTAAATGTACAAACACCACGTTTTTCTTAAATAAAAAAACGAAAAGGCATAAGAATTGTAGAGGACTATGTATCAGACGATAGCAAAAATTCCGAAATATTTTCCGATAAATGACTTCTTCCTGTTATATATCAGAATTAATTAAGTCAAGCAAGAGATTTTTCTAGTGACGTTTAATAATTTTATTTTACATTGGCTAATGAAGTATTAAATGCTCACTTTTATATGTAACGCTGTTTTCATTTGAAGTCACTGATGTCTTAATTTTTTCTTTTGTAATTTATGTAACGACTTTAAATAATGCAAAGTTTAATTGGTGTGATCTCTGAAAGGTATAACGAATTTGATTATGATGTCTTGAAATCGACGTTTATAAATCAAAAACAAGTGGTATATAATTATGACTATTTCTCTTTTTACAAGATAGATGCATGCCAAAAAAATTTTATAAAAAAAATATTTGTAAATAGGGAAAAATTTGTTAATTTACTTAAGAATTTATTGCGTGTTTACACATTTTAATCCATTAAATGTATTAGAAAAAAGTATATGATCTAAAATTTTAATTATGGTCATGTCCTAACAAAACAATTCGTGTAAAAAGATATTTTTTTTCGTTTTAACTCCTGTTGAATCCAATTCTTTATATTTTTAGTGATATAATCTCTTGCAAGTAGTATGAGTAGACTCTCGTAGTCTTATTAGTGTGTATAGCGAACGAATTTCTGAATAACTACACCTACTCAGTTTTTTTTTTTTCATTTCGTTTGTTTTTTGGTTCGTGAATGTCTAACTTTTGTACCACTATGTGTACATATAAAAGTAATTTAGCATTACAATGCTTTTGAAATTCTCTATATACACTCCAACTTAAATTTTCTCTGACCATAGGAAATGTTTTAAGACAATAAACAATAAAATATTTTATATAGTGTTATTGAGTCTATTGTGCTTTGGGGAACAGATTACAAGGGACCTAAGTCCAGCAGTGGACGTCCAACGGTTGAAATGACGAGTCTTTTGACCGTTGCGGCAACAGTGCAAGCTAAGAGAAGCGCATTTCACATTTGATGGGAAAATTATCTAATTTGTTTATTTCTGTTAATACTTTTATAGTGTCTATTTATTGACGGTTAATTTTTTAGGGAAAGAGGCATGAGTATTATTATTATGAATAAAATCGATCGTATTTTTTCTATAAAGTATATTGAATATTTTGAGTGGTTGTAATTTCGTAAGAATAAACTACATTACTGTACCGATCAAATGTTTGGTACTAGTTAGTATAACAACTACTTAATGTATATCGGATAAGCGTTTTTGTATGTTGAACTGGATTCGTGTACGAAAGTGAAAGGCGTCATTATCAGCCTCCACGTTGTGAATTGTACACGTGTAGTGAGCTATAAGACTGAAAACAGCTGCGATACCGTTTCATAGACGGACGTATATTTCGTTACTATTTATTTTTAAATCAATACAAGCTAATATTTTATAATAAACGTGAGACTTGCTGTTACTATTATTTTGTGCGATTTCTGAACGTTTATTTACATAACTCGCATAAAATTACTAATTCGTAGAGCTTGTTACTTGATCAACAACTCCTAAGTTTTTTGTTTTATAAATAAAATTATTTCCTTATAAATATTTCAGTAGTAATAATATAACAATTATTTTTTTGAGTATTTTTTTTATATATCTATAAAATTAATAGTTATGCTGAGTACTTACTCAGTGGTATTCATATATTTATTATATGTTCATGTAGCAGCGTTTGTTTTCATTTAAAATCAATAAGGGTTGTTAAAAGTAGAGTTTAATATTGTGAATATAAAATATTTTATGACGAATAACAATATTATAAGGTATGTTTTAAATAGTCGACACTTACCAGATTGATTATAGAATTTTAGAATTATGATTATAGAATTATGATTTTTTTTAATAACTACTAAATTTAAGTAATGAAAGATTTGTCGAACTATAAATGAAAAAAATATTGTATATGTTTTAATTTTCATTATTATTGTGAAAACTAGAACAGCGATAACACAATAAATAAAACGATGTAACTGATTATACGTATGTTCGATCTCTTAAGACTAGTTTAATATGACTATCGCAAAGTTCATTAAATCAGCACTTTACATGCCTAAAACTTGCATTTATTTTTTGTTCTAGGTGTGGTGTTACTGTAAAATTTATATTATTAAGTTTATGTATGAAATAAATATTTCCTTCATTATTGTTTTATTAAAAAAATTACAGCCAAAATCAGCACAAACAACACAAGTAGAGCAAGCAGCACCGACTGAGGTTGCCGCTGATGACACATCCAAATTAAACGAAGAGGTTGCCAAGCAGGGTGAGCTAGTGCGCTCACTGAAGGCCGCCAAGGCTGAAAAGGAGCAGGTGGATCAAGCTGTAAAGCTTCTCCTAGAACTGAAGGCTAAGTACAAGTCTGCAGCGGGACAGGTGATTTTAACATAATATTAGATCTTCATACCCCATCTAGATAAAATTGTGACCGGTTTGTGAACATTGAGCAAAAATTTTATTGTATTGAGAATTTATTTTTGGCTACAATTTTTATAGTTATTTTTTAAGTTATTATAGCGTATCGAAATAGAGATCAAATAATTCTATACTTTCTACTTAAATATTGTAATGATCTTCGGAAGTGACACTAACACATACTCGTACTTGGACTTAAACGAAAACTAACATAAATTATTTTAATTTTTAAGAAAACATCTAATTCTTATTAAAAATTTAATTTCGTCTAATTTGTGTAACGTAGGAGTGGAAACCTGCTGCGACATCAGTACAGGCTAAACCAGCCGCGGGCGATGCATTAACCTTGAACCAAGAGATTATCAAGCAAGGTGACCTGGTGCGATCACTTAAGACCGGGAAGGCAGAAAAAACTAAAATTGACGAAGCTATTAACGTTCTATTGGAGCTTAAGTCAGAGTATAAAGCTGCCACTGGACAGGTATAAACGTACAGAGATTTTATTAGTAATGTAAGTAAATAAATATTTATAAAGAGGTAGTAGGTCTGTTGCCGGAAACCATTTACGTAGGTACCACCGCAGCGCATATTTTTGCCCACAAACAGCAGTTTGCAAATATTACTATGTTCCGCTTTAAAGTGTTGTATCTAGTGAAATTAATGGGAAACGAGACAACATATTACGTCTCAAGGCGACGAACGTAATGTGGTGCTGTGTATACCATCCTAATTTCTTCCACGTTGTTATGGTTAGGTGTATCACTTACCATCAGGTGAACGTCTCTCTCGTCTCCTTCATTATTCGAAAAAGTTCTGTTGACTTATGAAAGTTATTTAAATCTTTACATAGATTTCATTTCACATGAGTCATCATATATCTATATACGTCATAACGTAAAAAAAAAGTTTTGTCTTGTGGTTTTTGACCGTCCCCCTGTTTGACCTTAACCCCTTTCCGGGAATGTTATCATGTTCGATTAAGAAGCGGCTGCAACGGAACTGACTGATACTAACTAACCGCTGAAACGGATAATGTTACAATTATCTCTCTTTACTCAGATTTCAATATAATATTAGTAGAATCGAAAAAATCTTTTATAAAAAAAATCTATTCACAAAAATAGTAAACCATCATCATCATCATAATCTTAACCGACGTTCCACAGCACGAAGATATGAAATGAATAAAGAGGATAATTTTCCGGATAACATTTTCTACCTGGTATTTATATGTAGATAGATATATTTATTTTAATCTCATTTGTTAATAGGATTGGAAGCCTGGAGTGACTTCTTCGGCACCGGCGCCTTCTGTTAAACCTTCGTCCCCACCTGCTGATGCAAGCGCTTTAAGCCAACAGGTCAGCCAGCAAGGCGACGTGGTACGCTCACCTAAAGCTGCTAAAGCTGAGAAACCTAAAATTGACGAAGCAGTGAAGATCCTTCTGGATCTTAAGCCGAAGTACAAAGCTGCTACTGGGCAGGTGGGTAAATGACAGATAACGGAAATGCTTGCGCATTATTTCGCAACAGAAGTAACTGCTGCGGTGGTACCGAACCAGATGGTCTCTGGCAATAGAGGCTTACTAACATATCTTTCTTTTCAATAAATCGCGTCTGAATTTGAGGTACAACAATAGTTCTGACGAAAGTAATACGAATGGTGACATTATCTGGACGAATGATATTCCCGAGAGTAAAGATGAATTAAATATTACTTGTACGAGTTGTGTGAACGATAAAAAAAAATTATGGTTTGAAGACATATCAAAATATATTTTTTTAAAAATCATCCTACAAATTTGATGCGAGTCTTATAGTCCAAAAACTAGAGTAGATACACAAGTTAATTGATTGTATAATTAATTTGTCAATAGGACTGGGAGCCTGGAGCGGCCGATTTGCCACTTACGCCATCTGTCACACCTTCTTCCCCGCCTGGTGATGCAAACGCTTTAAGCCAACAGATTAGCCACCAAGGCGACGTGGTGCGCTCACTTAAAGCTGCTAAAGCGGAGAAACCTAAAATCGATGAAGCAATGAAGATCCTTCTGGATCTTAAAGCGAAGTACAAAACTGCTACTGGGCAGGTGGGTAAATGAATAATTTCAAAACTTAAAAATCTTTATATTGTTATTTTTTTTTTATTTGACGAAGCGATAAGAGACGATGGAGATGTTCAGCTAATGGGATATACATGGTGTGTGTGAGTGTGCCTTGGGACATGTGATGTTGTCTCACTACCCGATTAATCTCACTAGACTCAGTGTGCTTCAACGCAGAACACGTTTGCAGACTGTTTGGAGATAGAAGTAGGTGCTGCAATGGACCCTCCACCTAAATTATCTCTGACGAGAGAGAGGTGTATATTTTTTTAAAAAATCACCGCTAAATTTTTTATATTTTTGAAAAAATCATATTATTAATTTAAGTGAGTCATGTAGTCCGAAAAATATAGTAAATACACATTCAATTTATATTACATTTAATTTTTTAATAGGACTGGAAGCCTGGAGCCGCTCCATCATCAGCACCGGCGCCTTCTGCCACACCGTCGTCACCTGGTGATGGAAACGCTTTATGTCAACAAGTTAACAAGCAATTCAATTTGGTGCGTTCACTTAAAGACGCCAAAGCGGAGAACCCTACATTCGACGAAGCAGTGGAAATCCTACTGGATCTTAAGGCGAAATACCAAGCTGCTACTGGACAGGTGGACAAATAAATTATTGCAAAATCTGAAAATGTTTCTGATCTCACTTTCTTCAAATTTTCTTATTATTCGACTACGCGGCGAGCCTAGTAAAACATTCACGTGATGGACTTAAAAAAAGTTATAAATTTTTAGGAGTGGAAACCGACTGCAGACCTTATATCTGTCCCAGCTCGGGCTCCGGCATCATCCCGATCATTGTCAATAGACTTGTTTGATTTAGAAATGGAAATTTTCATTCAAAACGATCTAGTTAGAGAGCTAAAGGATACGAAAGCGGATAAAGCCAAAATTAACGATGCTGTCAAGATCCTGTTGGATCTTAAATCCAAATATAAGGAGGCGAGTGGTCAGGTGAATATTAAAATTATTATTTTTATTGCATTACATTTTTGTAATTCTACAATTTAAGCTTATAATATAATTCTGACACAACTGTTCAAACACACGCTTTGGTTAACGTCAATCATCACTATATATTACGTAGACAATCATCTCCAATATTTGAACAATTGTTTTAATAAGCATTTGAAAGTAATCGTTGAACAAATAACAAAATGGTTGCTAATAAATTTAGTCTCCTGTAATATATTCTACAAAGCAGAGTCTTATATGAGCCCAGTGATCTTTCCAGCGTTTCTTTTCGACGTTTGTCAAGTTTAACCATATCGGTATGAACATGAGCAGAAAAACATATTTATACATTTTAAATATAATATAAAAGGATAATATCATTTTGTTTCATAAACATTTATTCTTTTTATTAGTAGAAAACACTTTAGATGTACCTATTTAACTTCAATGGTTAGATAAAGTTTAAGTTTAAAAAGGTGTTAAATAAATGTACAGGTATAATCATCAGTATTCATAGTCGAGTAGATAAAATCGGTTATTTATTTGAGGTAGTCTCTGAACGAGCAGAACCTCCACCTGATGGTAATACGTCCACCCATAACAATGACGCTAGTTAAGATAATAAACATTGAAAATGATTATATTTTTAACTTTATATTTTTTTTTTACAGAAGTGTAGTCCATATCTCTATTCGTCGGATGAGGATATAGAAGCGGGAGCGATATCTTCGGTTATCGGCACGCAGCGCGATAAGATACACCAACTCAAAGCTTCGAAAGCAGACATCTCCGTAATAGACGCAGATGTATATATTTTATTTTTAAAAATTCCTGTATGATTTATTGTCTTCTTAAAATACCTCTTCAACTAGTGAAGGTTGGCGATCAGCGTGATACAGTCCTTTTTGTCTTTGGTTTTTTTGCTATTAAATATAATGTTTTTATCTCCATGTATCTATTTACATTGGTTAAGAAATAAGGTAGATAGCTAGAAATTTTAGACATAACATAAAAAGTGAAGAGTGTTGCACAAAATAATTAAATTTCCTTAATTTCAATTCAGCTTGATAAAATTTAATGACAACTGTTTAAATTTTTAAGAAACGCTATAGGTTTATTTAGCACTAAAGTATAGTTCCATTGGTTCAACCAGTACTGGCCAAATAAGTATAAGAATGAGGAAAGTCTTTGTTTCTATGAAAGGTTTTGATTGCTGGTTTTTTTTTATTGCCACTTGTCTAGCTGCTACCCTCATATTGTAAATATGTCGAAATAACAATATTGTTGTTTTCGGGTTTTCAAAATATCATCGGCATTAATGTTCTCATTGTAAATTGACTTCATGTGAAATTGGGGTCAAGTGTTAGCCGATTATAAATAAAAAAAAAATCAGGACTTATCCTCCAAGCCTTGTTTTAAAAACTTTTGATGTGATTAGTATAGATAGATTTGTTTTACAGGTGAAAAAATTAGTGAATCTAAAGGAACAGTATAAAATGATTACTGACAATGATTGGACACCAGAATGCCTCAAAAAGGGCCATAAGGTATGAGACCATGACATTATAGTAATTTTTATCTTTCTTCTCTCTCTTTATCTTCCTAGCTATATATCTTATAAGGTAGTGGGAACAGCTATCTACATTTATCACCTCTGTTTTGCTCTGTCATTGACATTGTCACACTCCATCTAACCACCCGGTTTTGAGTCTGTCTTTGGGTCTTCAACTAGGGAGAAAACATTGCCGTGCCAAATTGCAAACCTAGTCAGGCTACCATTTTAAGTGAACTATATCGCAGCCTATCCTAATGCATCTAGATTTCGCGTACACAAAAATTATCAATACATGTGATTTTTATCATACAATATAAATTATATAATAAAAAAAATATTTACTTGCTTTCTATTTAATATTATAATGTAATATTTATTTTATTATCCTATACAAATGTTAATATATTTTAAATTGTCTCTTAAAAATGTTATTCACAGTAGAAAAATATTTGCTTAATATTTTTACGTATGTGCTTATTATGTTTGTACAACGCCATAATTATTTTAAGATCAAATTTTTATATGCTTAATTTCATGTTATTTCGATTTAATCAAATCAAAAATCAAATGTACGTAGTCAAATAAATGATTTTTGATTTCGATTTAGTACCGTAAACACAGAGTAGATTCGATTTCAGCCGAAAACCGCGGCTAACAACGTCAAGCCGAAGAGTTGTCCCAATAAATGGAAGGAGTGCACGAGAAACCAGGTATTCTTGCTAGCCTTATTAGCCTATTATTAGCTTTTTAATTGTAGACTATTAAGAATAGTCTACGGTAGCCCCTGCTTGCAGAACGCGATATCTCATTGTCTGTTAAATAAGCGTCGGGGTGGAAAACTAATGCGAAGTGTTGTCTTACTAGTTGCTCAGTGAGAGTGTTAGGAAGGAATAGTATACTAGGGGGTTATCGCAGAGTGGGTTTACTTGGTAGTAGATCCATATTAGTCTTCACCCCAGTGGCAGAGTATTATTTAATAATTCTCCCTGTGATAAAAAAGGCAATCTATCTTAAGAAAGACGACAATTATCTATATATACTACTTGGACTGTAGTATGCTGACATGAGTGTTTAATATATGTATATTGAATAACCATTACTCCCCTACGTTTGGGAAACTCCGCCATATTCTCACCTCGCAAATACCCCAATGTCACAAGACAGTGTCTTTAACTAGTGAGTCCTCCGCACCTTCATTTACGGCGCACAGAGATGGCACTTGACCATCGGGCTACTCCACCGATTCAAAGTAGCACAGCGTGCGATGTAGAGAGCCATGCTTGGATTTTCTCTAAGGGACAAATAACGGAATGAAGTAATCCGACGGAGAACTAAAACTGTCGAAGTAGCTCTCAAAATCTGCAAGCTAAATTGGCAGTGGGCTGGTCATGTCTATCGTGTCCGTGACGGCTGATTGAGTACCGTGGAGCCGCGTACAGGTCGCAGAAGTGTAGGACGCTCTCCCTCCAGATGGACCGACGGCATCATTAGGACGGTCGGAAGGGAGTGGATGGGAGAAGCTGACGATCGCAATTTGTTGGAAGACATCGGGGAAGGTCTATATCCAGCAGTGGATAAACAAAGGCTGATAATGATGATTACTTCCTTTGACTATAGCTACATACTTACAAACATACACATATATCACACCTCATTCCCAATGGTGTCGGCAGACACCATCTCTCTCCACTTGCTATGATCCTGACACACCTCTCTCGCTTCTTCCACTTTAATGAGCATCTTCATGCATATATATATATATATATATACTATAGCTACATAATCTTTTAAGAAGTTAGAGATCACAATCTTCCATTTAATTAACGCAGGAAGCAATCGCTATGGAAGAAATGTGGTTTGAAAAAATGAAAGCGTACTTCGGCATGAATGTTAGATGTCAACAACCGCAAATAGTTAGCTTGCCCAAGAATAGAAAACAAAAAGTCAAAGTTGTCAAGAAGGAGCGGAAGACCAAAGAAACGGTCTGTTGTTTGTGAATATACACTTTTTAATTACATTTTTTTTTTACCGTAGTGGCTACGTTTGCTTTTTATTGTCTTTGAGCTTCATACAAAAACAAGGGCTTGTGATGTAACATTAGTTTCTTAGAAAAGATAAATATCTGTAACAATAAATCAGTGATTCGGAGAAAATGAAATATGTTAAAAAAATGATGTATACGTACATTCAGACACCGAAGCCAAAGGAGGAGTCTTCAAGCGGAGTGAAGAAGGTAACACGACTGGGACTGGAGGCGAGCAAAGAGACAGACCTCCCGGAGTGGTACTCGCAGGTCATCACAAAGTGTGAGTTTTTTTACATTACTGGTAATTGTTCCGGTTTGAAGGGCGTTGTAGCTAGTGCAATTACTGGGGTTACGAGACTCAACATCTTATATCTCAAGCGATGAGCGCGATGTGGTGCAGTGCATACCATCTTAATTAGCGCTACGTTGTTATTGGCAGGCGTATCACTTACCATCAGATGAATGTCCTGCTCCTCTCGTCGCTTAATTACATAAAAAGTAAACAAACGGCGTGTTCGTTTTTTTTATTAATATGTATTTAGCAACTGTCTTAGTTGTAAATGTTTTTAACAGCGGAGATGATTGATTACTACGACATTTCCGGTTGCTACATTCTACGACCGTGGTCCTATAGCATATGGGATCAGATAAGAAGCTATCTCAGCGCGGAGCTGAAGAAGTTGGGCGTCAAGGATGGATACTTCCCTATATTTGTTTCTAAGGTGAGAAATGTTTATAAAGTATTTATAACGATTTTTCAACACGCCTTTAACATAAAAAATCTTGAAACGAAACTAGGTATGATCTTTTAATTTGACAAAATAAAGCGTCCGAAGGGTCCCGCACAATATCTCACGGTACCCAAGCCAACCTCACCTGTTCGTGGTGTACCCTGCTAATCAACAAACGAGGATCTGGCTCCCACTAACTTGCGTTGGGTAAGCCTGTTGGGAAATGACCCAAATCCCCCCATATGAACCTCGATAAACGACGGCTTCTACCGCCCAGCGGTACCGGAGGAGTGATGTACAGATCTTTGAGGGAGGCCTATGTCCGGCAGTGGACGTTTATTGGCTGACGATGATGTAAGCATCCGAAATGAACATCACATTTAAATGATGATTTACGTAATGCGGCTGAGATCGTCTTCGTAGGTACCTCTGCATATTGTACCAAGTCAAATTTAAACGTATCAATTAGAGATGGAAGGTTCATATTTTTATATCATAATAATCTTAAAATCTCTGTGGTCAGGCTGCGTTGGAACGCGAAAAGGCTCACATCGCCGACTTTGCGCCGGAAGTAGCGTGGGTGACGCATTCGGGCAGCTCCGAGCTCGCGGAGCACATCGCCATTAGACCGACTTCTGAGACCGCTATGTACCCAGCGTACGCGCGCTGGATCCAGAGCCACCGCGACCTTCCCTACCGGCTAAACCAGTGGAACAACGTCGTCGTTAGTACACTTTCTCTCTTTTTAATTACACTGAGTAAAACTGAGCTTAATGTATACCAATTGTAGATAAAAAAGAAAATATATCAAAGTTATCATTTTCTTTGCATTAACTGGAATAGCTGCAAGTTCTTATTAAGCACGATATATAATCTAGACATTAACAGTTGCGAATTATTCACCATGTTTTAGATTATATATTGGCAGATGATTGATGAAGACAGTAGTACTTTAAAGGTTACATATACTCCTAACTCTACATGTTTGTGTAAATTAGACCATTGTTATTATTTAGCGATGGGAGTTCAAGCAGCCGCAACCGTTCCTGCGTACGCGCGAGTTCCTTTGGCAGGAGGGTCATACCGCCTTTCGCACCACCGAGGAAGCCGACGAAGAAGTGTTACAAATTTTAGGTTAGAAAGCAAAAATTTTTTATATGCTAAATAATTAATTTTTTTATTACGCTCAGTATAAATGTAGGTGTGCCAGGACCCACAAAATTTATTTCCAGCGTAGCGTATAATCTGATGATGCCCGTACATACCGCCGTGGACCTAAACACGCTCAATTATTTCATTGTGATACACAAAACTCGTACAACAGGTAGCTCGCTGGCCTAATGGTTACAGTGTGCGGCCTTCGTTCCGAAGATCGCGGGTTCTAATCTCGGCATGTATCGATGAATTTAATATTTAAGTTATATACATTTGTGAACTTAAGTAACGACAGCGAAAATACAAACGGTGAAGGAAAATCTGTATATGAATTGGATTTTATTCTAGGGTTTGTGTGAAGTCACCAATCCACATTGAGCCCGTGTGGTGACTATGGTCGATTACCCTCATATTGAGGGTAGGCTTGTGCCCAACACCGAGGAAGTAAATTGGCTGTTTAAATAAAAAAAAATGGATTTATTTTATCAATACATATATAACTAACCTGTAATTTAAAACAGAAATAAAAAAATTTTGTGAACCATTCTTTACAGTACTGATAATTGTGTACTAGTTTTATATTTCCTTGTATATTTTAGATCTCTATGCGTACGTCTATGAGGAGCTGCTTGCTATCCCTGTCATAAAGGGACGTAAGACAGAGAAAGAAAAATTCGCCGGTGCTGATTACACGACCACAGTTGAGGCATACGTCCCAGCCAACGGGCGCGGTATACAGGTACAAATTTAATCGATACATCAATCAGCCGACAGACGTCCACTGCTGGACATAGGCCTTCCCCAAAAATCTTCACGTTGTTCAGCCCTGTGCTACTCGCATCCACCGACTTCCTGCGATTTTACAGTCAGCTTAGACTCTTGTAGCGCCAAGCGTTAGGCGTTGTCGCTTGTAGGGGTCATATGGAGGTATTTGAGCCATTTCCCACCACTCTGGCATAATGCGGGTTGCCGGGAGCCAGAGCCTCGTTTGTTTATGAGCAGGGTACACCACAAGCAGGTGACGTTCGCTTGGGTCCCGTGAATTGTTGTACGGGATCCCTTACACCCCTTCAATACATTAGTACCCTTAAATAGTAGACTTAATGAACAACATGGACACTCCACCGCAAAGGTTCTGTCCATCACGTTGACAAATAGATCATTGATATATATATTTTAATAAAGAACTATAATAAACACTCCTAATAATATTCCCACTGCTGACTCTCGGCGCCTTCTCCCACAAAGAGTGAGTTAGGGCAATATGTCTACCATACTTCGGGTTGTGGTTAGAGTTGGTGGATATCACATGTTCACGAAGCACTGCTTGAAATGTTGGTTTTCTCACGATGTTTATCTTTACTCGAAAATCAAGACCGCGCCTCTTAAAAACTGGGCCATCACGGCCAATAAATACTATAGTACTACATATTCAAATGGTCTTAATCTTTTTTTTTTAATACAGGGAGCTACCAGTCATCACCTCGGTCAGAACTTCTCGAAAATGTTCGAAATCGTATACGACGATCCTGACACCCAAGAAAAGAAATACGTTTACCAAAACTCATGGGGACTCACGACTAGAACCATCGGTAGGTGACAAACGGTTTTTGTATAATATTTGAAAGCTTTTATCTCTTAGGGATATTACCATTTACCCATATATTAAACATTGTCTCTATCTAATGTATAATTTATATATTCTCCACCAGGTGTGATGATTTTGGTACATGGCGATGATAGAGGTTTAGTGCTGCCTCCTCGAGTAGCGGAAATACAGGCCATTGTGGTGCCTTGTGGTATCACAGCATCGAGTACTCTAGAGGAGCGTAAGAAATTGATAGATTCATGCAAAGAGCTTGTGGATGATCTTGTTAAAAGCGGCATCAGAGCTGAAGGTGATTATCGAGAGAACTATTCTCCTGGTTGGAAGTTTAACCATTGGGAGTTAAAGGTAAGGGTATTAGAGGAGACAAATATTTGTATTGGTGGTAGGTTTTTATTGCTAGAGATCGTCTAGGTAGGCACTACCGTCCCCCGAACAGGTTCCCGCCTTGCTGTTGCGGTGGGCCTCAGTAGCCGTGACTTGGTCATCCACGGTGAAGCTAAGAGGAACCTACCACCTGGCCGGCCCGAGGTGTGCGCTCCAGATGAGTTCACTTTGGATTTGTGTCGGTGGGCTGCGGAGCAGGTTTGTACTGCCTTTCGCAATCGAAGGAAAGTAGTAGCGCTGAGAGAGGAGTATCGGTATTCAGTTTTGCCGCTCTCACTATCTTCCGCGGCCGTATATTAGTTGGCAGCGGAACCCAAGACCGATTCGCCTCAGTGAGTCGGGAGTTTTCTCTCTTGGCTTTCGTGGCCTCTGGGTGAAGGTTTCGCAGGGATCCATTGCCCAGGAGGTAGAGGGTAGTAAAGAGGGTTGCGACTTCCCCCGCCCTGAAGTGTGCGAAAGCGTTCCCGTGGCCCTGCCGTAAAGCGGAGGTGAAACATCGTGGGGTTTTAGTCGGTTCAAGTCCGAGATGACTTGTGGCAAAACCACGCAAGAGCATTTCTTCCACGTAAAAAAAGGTAGGCGCTACCACATCTCCTATTTATGCCGCCAAATAGCACTGTGCAAACATTACGGTCTTCCGACTTGAAAAAGTAGCGAGATTAATGGGGTAATGTAATTCAACATTTCATTTGATATCTCAAAGCAACAAGTGCATGTTGTGGCAGTGTTTATCATCCTAACTGCCGCCACATTATACCGTCAGGTATATGACTCACCATAAGGTGAACGTTCTGCTCGTTATATGGATTTATTTAATAAAAAAAAATCTTAACCAATTTATAGAAAGTGAGTGATAGTAATCCTTCAGTAACCTTCAGCCTGGTGAATTCAAGATTTAATCATAACGGGATGAACAATTGTCATATCAATACACATGACAGGCATTATATATTTATCACTGTTAGGGTGTCCCGATACGAGTGGAGCTTGGCCCCAAGGATATGTCTCGCGGTGAAGTGGTGGCAGTCAGGAGGTTCACCGGCGACAAACGGACCCTCAAGCGCGATCTTGTTGCGTCTGAACTAACTTCACTACTGGAGAAGACACACAGCGAGATGTTTGAAAAGTATTACTTTTATATTTATTTACATTATTATACAAATATAAACAGATTGTTTGACTACATATACCAGTGAGGAGAAAAGTTTTTTACTATATTATATTGAACATACTTCCATCAAAAATCTCAAATGTACATGGTGTTAAGTAATCATGACACCATGAATGATGTGTGCTCTCACAGAACACTAGTTAATATATTTTCACAGCTGAACCGTACTAATGATGTAATGACTACAGATTTAAAATATTAGGGTGGTAGCCCTAGCACTAACCAAACACCAAATGTGAAACTGAAATTGAACGAGGATGGAAGTAGTTAAAATTATAAGCAAGATTAACATTCACTAATGTCTAACTTAAATTAAAAATTAATGCTCTTTTTTACTATAACAATAAATCATAATAATTAAAATATCCTAAGTAGGGCCACCTTGTTATGGGCAGGCATATTACAGTCAGGTGAACGGCAGGCTTGCCTCGTTGTATAAAAACACACACAATGTTACTTTTTTGGTATAAATGTATATAAATGATTGTTTTACAGGGCAACAAAGGATAGGGATTCGCGTCTGTCGCTGGTCAACAAATGGGATGATTTCATTGCAGCATTAGATCAAAAGCATATCATGCTTGCACCATTCTGCGGAGATATACCATGCGAGGATCTTATTAAGGGTGACAGTGCGAAGACAGAAGATGACCCTACTGTGGAATTGAAGGGGCCTGCTATGGGTGCTAAATCGCTTTGCGTGCCATTTAAGCAACCCAGGGAACTAACTGATACAGACCGTTGTATACACCCCTCTTGCAACAATAAGCCCAAGTTTATAACATTATTTGGACGAAGTTATTAACAACCTTGTCAAATTCACATTTGGATCATAGGATCATTTTAAAAAAACAAGTCGTCTTTTATGGAATAATATATAATAATATTAAGCATTTTTATTGTTTTTTGTTTATGACCTTCTATAGACATAGCTTATTTTATTTCTAACCATCATTATCTCGGCTCCTTACAAAACATTAACAAGTTGATTAGCAATATTAAATTTAAAAAATGTCACATCACTGTTCTTTCACTAATATACACAAAGTAGCTATGTGCAAAATGTAATATTTTATTAAACAAATTGAAAGTTTAACAACCATCCAGTGGTGGTGGCTACCATAATTGAAATCTATATTGTAGTCGCTTAAATATAATTTATTTAACAATAAACTTCGTAAAAAACAAAAAAAAAGCCTTTTATTTGGAATACTACATAATTAGGCATTGTATTCAGATAAAAGAATTATTAAAGAAAAAAAAGTACAAATTTGTCACCATATTTTTGCTTGAAGTTCTGAGCTGAATATTTACTGCATATGCTGATTAACATCAAATGAAACTAAATAGAGCTTATGTTACATAAGAGTTATTATTAAGTTACTAAGTCAGTAGCCTAATAAAAAAGCATTTCTAAATATATTGTTTCTTATATTTATGTTCATGCAACACATTCAAGATAACTAAATTTAATGGATTTTATCACATTTATTTATTATCCTGTGAATTGTGTCATGACATGATTAAGTTGACATTGGCCCTTTTTTGTTATTTATATAAAAGATGAATATTCTTATAAAACTTAGGACAAGTTATCTTTCATACATTCCTTTAAGTTATTAGTTCTCATATTTTTGCAAATAATCTTCTAGAGCCTGTATCCTACTCTTTTTAGTATTGATTAGTGTTACAAATTTTCCATACAAACTATCTTCCAGTGAAGTTTTGATATCCGCTAATTTTATTAATTCTGCTTTTAATTGTTCAAGCTCCAATTTTAGATTATTGATGGTTTCATAAGATTCTTCTAATGCCTTCTTTTGCAACTGAATTTTACTAAAAAGAAAATTAATTACATCATTTTTAGTTTCAGTAACGATATCCTTCTGTAAATTAATTAAACCGTGAACTATTTTAGTATTATTGAAAGCAGAAGTTCTCCACCATTCAAATGTAGCGATGTCAGTTTCTTTCACAATAAATTTATAAATATACGAGTTACAATTTTCAGTTAAACACATTTTAACGTTTTTATAATAGTCCTCTTCGGTTTCACTGACATATTTTCTACATTCTTCGGCAGATTCTGTACTGAAAGAACCTGACCAACTATTGATATCGTCGAAAACTTTTATTTGAAATACAATATTTTCACTTTCTTCCCAAACAATTTTAACATATATTACTTTTTCCTCTATATCTAATTTAGTTAAACTTGTTTTTTCAATTAACATGAAATCCATAATGATGGATGATTAGCCAGGTTATATTTCATTAATTACAAGAAATATGAATGCGAATAAATCAATAAAAAACTTTGAGTTTTTACTATACACAATTAATACAATACAAATTATATTTCACGACAATTGTGTTAATGTAATCGTGCTCAAATTACTGCAGTATCCGCATAGACTACAGTTAGACCATAGATTAGAGAATTTTTTTTCGCGTCAACGTTTATAAAACAACTACGTTTCTGTGTACGCATATTTAATATTTAAAATTTTTGCTAGAACTAAGTTCCGTAAATGTACCTACAAATGCCTTATATATCTTAATCCTTTTTCCTCATACTTAGCTCATTTTCAATAACAATGCACTAAGCGGACCTATTTCATAACCGTTAACACATTTTAACGTATGCAAGGGCTTTCAGGTAGCTCTATCTAAAATCTGGGCTTTTGTAAATATATATGTACTCCAAGCTTTGTACCAGATTTTTATATTCGTAATATTTAATTTACACGTCATCATCATCAGCTTATACACACGTCCACTGCTGAACAAAGGCCTCCCCCAAAGAACCTACATAAATCGATAGTGCGCTGCCCGCATCGCGAGGCATTAGGGGTCGTTGTTTGTAGGCATTCATATGGGGAAGTTTGGGCCATTCCCCACCACCCTGGTCCAATGCAGGCCCAGAGCCTCGTTTGTTGATTAGCAGGGTGAGCTATATGATGTTGGCTTGGGTCTCGTGAGTTGTTGTGCGGGACCCCTTATACCCACTGTTTGTTTAATATCCAAAGAAATTTACAATAGTTTTATAACTACTACTACTACTATATAATTCATAATTTTTATCCTATAGAACACAAAAAAATTTTTTACCTTAAAAATATCATGTAAGGGTAAGTCAAATAAGAATATAAGTTTCTATAACTTTGCTTATTTTATTTCTATTCATAACTTCATGGTAACACAAGGAAAGGGTCATTACTTTGTCACAAATAAGATCAACAAAGAACCAAATCATTTTTTCCAAATTATTATAAATGTAATAATTGTAAAACAAATTTGTCATAGACTATTAGAGAGATTTTTTTTTTAAACTATTAGATGATAATTTAGCTATATATCTAACTTGGATAGTTGGTATAAATTGTTATGAAGATAGTAATATAAAGTTATAGTACCTGGTCTGGTGATTTACTACAAGCACTCTAAAAGAAACACTCACAGAGAGTCTGGGTTCAAATGTTTTATCTTTTTTTTCAGAAGACTTCTAACATTGTTTACAGCATATAGTAGATGATTTGTTACTGTCCAGTCAGAGCTTCTTTAATTCAAAGAGTACAATTATATTTTTCCCATGTTTCTCCACATAACTAAAATAATTTAAAAATTTAGTTTCATCAAAAAAAAAGTGATTCAACTCTTAAATGAATTAAAAATAAGAAGAATTAAATCTAGACCTGAAATTTTGAAATTAGAAAAACCTTTTGAAAGAATTTAGTTTCAATTATATGTGCATAGTCAATCACTAAAATTTGATGAATTCCAGTGCTTGAAGAAGGCCAAAAAACAGTCAAATGTTTACTATATTAGAAAATAAAATATTTTAACTAGTTACACCAGCCCTTATTTAAAAGTTTATTATTGATCTAATTAAATTTATACCAGTCCAATGTAAATGTCATTGATTACTAAATTAAATAAATTACAATTGAATTTGCTTATTTTAGTTATATAATTAATCAGTTAAAACCTCAGATGGACAATCTTTAAAATGATATGCAAAAACAATCAAATTTTGCAACAGATCAACCAATATTTCAATCAAATCAGATATGTTGTTATGGAAGGATAAACTTACGTTATACAAAATTTTTTATAAATGGACCTGAAATTAAATAATGCTTATATGTTTTGAAAATTTCCAATGTAAATAGATTATTTGATGGTGAAATCCATAACTCAATAAAATTTATTCCTCTTCAGTAGAAGAGTTATCTAGAGCGTTTATCATATATTCCTGTGACTGTATTTTAAGTTCCGTATTAGCTAGTGTTTCTGGTTCTATCATGGTAATTTTTGATTTTTTTAAGTAAATTAACTTTATGAATTTTTGACATACAAAATTTTCCATTTTTTCTTTAAGGTTTACAAAATCTTCTGTGTCATTCAGGTGCTCTAGATAATCATATTTGATTGTTTTTATTTTTGACTGTAATGTATTTACTCTTTCCTTTAAGTGTTTGTTTATTTTTAGTAAAACTTCAATTAAATTCGGGTCGGTACTGGTTGGCGTTTTATCTAATGGAAGAAATCCTTCTATTATAAGAGATAATTCAAATTTTCTTTTCCAATAAAAGAATCCATTTATAAAATCATATGAATAGTCATCTCTCTGTTCCGTTAAACATTTCCTGATCCTTGCAAAATATTTCTCTTCACTTAATTGTAAACATTTGCTAAAGTTTTTTAGTCGTTCTGAAGAAAATTTTCCTTTCCAAAGTATGTTTTTCGATTGTATGAAAATTTCAAAAGAATTTTTTAACCAAAATATTAATAGATAACAAAGTCCATTTTTTGTGTACAATTTTGATATTGTAACAGCTTCATCTAAATCCATTTATTGTAATTATGCTATCTATTTTTGTTTTAGTTTGCTTATATTTAAAAATCTAAATCATTTTGTAGAAATTTCAAAATATGGGGTGTGATTATTGCCATGTAAGTTGTCAATAATATACCATAGACAGAAACGAATAATTGTATAGATAATTCTATGAGATGGTATAAATATACGAATAATTCTGAGATAAATGTGCCAACTTATACTACACTCACGTACCTGGTGTTTAAAGATGATGATTAAGTTTGAATAACCTTGAAGTTTCTTTTGTTACTTATTACAATCTCAGACGTATAAAGAGAAGCAGGCAACATAAATTGACTACACATGAATAAGAATAATTTTAATATGTTCATCTCTTTAACTCTAAGTAAAGGTCAATAATGTTATCTCTTTTTTTTTTGATGCAGCGACATTAACACGAATAGATAAAACTTAAATAAAGCTTTAAGTTTTCTACTTAATTAAGCTGCAAGTAAGAAGCATATGATGGCATGGCATGAATATTTTATAGATTTCCTAAAGATGAAAACACGTAATTCACGTAAAATATGAAGAGACAAGACTGGTATTTCACATCATGTAGTGCGCTACGCTCCAAACATTTTGATTACTTATGATGTAATGTTCTTGAATAAAGTGGATATAGAAAAATTTGTTTTGTTGAAAAATAATTTATTTTGATAAAGTGGTCTATTTTTTCTTCGACTCTATTAATTTACAATTGTTGATAATTATTAACTTTTCGTAGTTTTATAAGTAGTATTTTCCATAAAATCGTTCAAAATAGAAGAGTATTATCCGTTTCGCTCAGTATAGTGGTTGTTTTAATATGATTTGCAAGTTTATAACAACTAGTTCTAAGCTGGATTCATATGCCTTAAATGGTATATAAAAATTCTGTGTCCGCACGTCAAATATTCGGCATAATTTTATTACAATTTGAAAATTAAATCATTAGGGTTAGTAAATATAGGTAACAATAATCAATATAAAAAGCAATGTAGGAATTTCTTTCATAGTAATTAAGTAATACGAGTTATTATTCTAATGTGAAATTACTTTAGAATAATAATTCGAACGTACAAAACGAGCAACAAGTTTTTTTATTACTTAATTACATTTCTTATATCCGGAGCAATGAAATGTATAAGTGTATTAAGCATATTGGAGTTTTTGGAAAACTTTTTTTATTGACATGTCAGGACAGTATTACATGGTACTCATGGACTAACTTGTAAAGTGAATTCCGTTTGTGTTCCTTTACGTAAGAATAGACTAATTGCCATCGTTTTAAAACTTTTGAATAAAAAGTGTCTTTTTTGATGTATCAATTTATGCAGATAAAAAAAAAACAAATTTATAAAATATTTACTTGAATACGTTACAGTTGGGGTTTAAAAATCTTCATTTCTCACAAGACTATATACAATTCACTTATGCGAGGAGACAATAACCAATAGATTAGGCTAAAATTACGAGCGTATAAAGAAAGACATACAGTAATTCCATAAACTTAATACATAAAACAACTGACACTACAATCGGCCAAAGGAAGGTAGTCTGCAGTAGTCGTTAGTGCGACAGAATTTTAAAATAAACAGACATCGGAGGGCTGTCGCTAAAAAATTTTAAGTCGGATACATAGAGCGAGTTAAACTAGAATAGTCATGCAATTTAGGGTGCTTAAGGTTTGTTCGTTTTCTTTTTTTCTGTTATATTAAATAAATGTTTTGTGGTGAATTTAAGACATGTTTTAATAGTAGTTTTTTGAAAACTTGATATGATTTAGCATTTTTTATATCATTGGGAACACTGTCGTATAATTTCGCTCCTTCGTATAGTAGACTTTTTTGCATAATTAGTTCGCGGAGGCCGTAAATATAAATTGTTATTTTAATAAGAAGTCTTTCTATAAGGAAAATGAGTAACTTTTTTAGCAAAGGTTATTTTAGTTTGTATTTCTTTATTTAGTATTTTATGTACTAACATGCAAATACGAAAGTAATACGTTTGAAAAATGTTCATAAGTTTAGTACTTTTATTTATCTTTTCGGTAGGTGTTAAATGATTGTAGTAGAAAAGAACCTTTATTAGATTGTTTTGACATTTATTAAGGCTATTTAAATTACTTTTTGCTGCGGTATCTCAAATTTCTATTAGATATTCTAAATGGAGTTTTGCTAAACAGATATATATTGTATATTTCACTTGACTTGGTAAGCATCGAGTTATGCGTCATAATGATCCAGTTAGGGATATAATTTTGGTTTTGATGTTTTCAATTTGCAGTTTCCATGTTAATTGATTATCTAGTATAAGTCCTAAATATTTTTCCTGACTTTTCTTATTTATAATTTCGTTATTTATTTTTAAATGTAAATTATTATTGATTTTTTTGTTTTTAGCGAAGAAAATTACATAATTTGTTTTTTTTATATTGATTGTTAGGAAATTATTCTAAAACCAATTATTAAGTATATTTAAAACCATTTGCGCATCTTCCGTTAGGACATCTATCGACTGTTCATAGTAAGAGACTAGTATCATCTGCATATAATGTTACATCACCCGAGAGGCCTATGTCTTTCCTGCTATTAATATAAATAAGAAAAAGCAGCGATCCCAGCACCGATCCTTGGGGTACGCCATAGATTATAGGCATGAGATCATTTTGTACTGTCCAATCTAAACAAGTTGATAACGGTTTGATAGATAGGACTCAAACATGCTATACGCAATTTGAGTGACTCCGATGCCTTTTAACTTATTGAGAAGTAAGTAGTGACTAACCGTGTCAAATGCCTTTTTCAGGTCTATAAATATTCCGAGGGCTACCTTTCTTTGATCGATATGTATTTTGATTTTTGTAACTAGATCGACTACTGCCGCGAGGGTGTTTGATTTTGGCCTAAAGCCGTATTGTTTTTTATATATGTAACTTATTGACGTTAAATATTTTTCAAGTCTGTTATAGATAACTTTTTTGAAAACCTTTGATAATACAAGCAGGACCGAGATTGGGCGATAGTTGCTTGGGTTATTTTTGTGTCCAGATTTATATATTGATGAGACTTTTGCTAGTTTCAGAGAGTCAGGGAAAACTCCAATTTCGAGACATTTGTTTATACATGCGGTAAGTTCATGCAATATAAGTGTTTTTACACACTTTAAGGTTTTCGTGTTATTGCTATCAATACCGACACTAGCGCTGACTTTAAGATTGTCAATTAATGTATTTATTTCGTTAACCGATGTCGGTGATAATATTAAAAGATTTTATTGGCTATCGTATGAGACATTCCGGTGTAATAATGATTATGGTGATATTTTTTAGGTATTTGTTCAGCCAGGATTGTACCGATAATCGAGAAAAACTTATTAAAACAATTACTTATTTCCGTGCAATCACTAATTATACCTATTTCTGTCTACAGTTTTGGCAAAGATATTTCTTCTTTAACCTTGTTCTTTGTAAGGTCATTAATTAAGTTCACATCTTTTTTTGATCATTGTTACATGCTTCAAAAGCTTTATTGTAATATTGTTTTTATTAGTTCGCAACACTTTATTTCTTTCTTTTTTAGTCTTGTTTTATTTTGGTATCGTAAGGATGATCTTTTGACAATTTCCATAGTAAATTTTGTTTATTTATCTCGTCCAATATCTCTTTTCATATCCAATCTTGTTTCAGTGGATTTAAAATCTTTGTTTTTAGAATTCGGCTTTGACATAAACTGGTTGTCAGCATATTTTCAAGATTTACATAATTATCTTCTTGATTATTACCTTTGTGTACTTATTACCCTTGTGTATTACAGGAGTACTGATTTATAAAGTTGTACATACAATACAGTTAAAATATGAAACCTTCAAAAAGATAATAATTATTAAAGGCTTTATGCATTTCAATCTTTGCCTTTTTTGCTTGAGAATAAAATATTGTTTCACTTGTCATATTTCGTCTATATTGTTGTGAATAAATTCTGATAATTTTAAGAGCACATGTTTTTTCATATATAAAATTCTTTCTTTCAATATTGACGTAATGATAGACTGCGAAAATGTTTATGAGAGCTCTATAGAAGAAAATGATGCAGAGAGGGTATACCCATTTACACATAATGCATATATAATATGTAAACTTGGTGGCATTCTTATTAAATTAACCAAAATAATTTCTTTTTCAGGTAGCTATAAAAAATAAACTGTCAACTTTATCATTTGAAGATCTTCAGAAACTGAAAGAACGGATTGGTGCAAAAGTTTATAAAGAAGTAGTTTTTGGAAAAAAAGATAATATTCAAAATGGATCTCGAGTGTTTAAAAGAGAAAATAAAAATAGGCCTAGGGAGATGAGCTCAAAGAGACCAGTCAGATTGCTTAAAGATACAATTACTATGAAAAAACTAGAGATTCGTGACCCAAGGTATTTTCATTTACAATGATGCCATAACCTTTGTCTATACAGTTACGGTTACATTATAAATAGTTTTATGATTTTAGTACACTTATAATGGTTGACTATAACTTTACTGATAACATTTACTCGGTTTTATATTACACTACGAGTAGAAGAGTAATCATGAAACTACAAGTACTAAGTAACCACCTGTTTTGATTAGTAATTTAACTTCTGTTTTTCAGGTTTGACCCATTATGTGGGGAATTTGATAAAAAACAGTTTGCTGAAAATTACAATTTTCTCTCTGATATCCGTTATCAAGATATAAAAGCAATAAAGGCAGAACTTAGGCAGACAACTGATCCAGATAAAGTCATAAAGTTGAAGCGGTTATTGCAGAGGTTGAATGAACAGCATAAGGCCAGTAGAAAAGCAAGAGTCCAACAAGAAAAAATAGAAAAGCAGAAACAAGAGGTAGAAAAAGTCTTCAAAGAAGGCAGACAACCTTATTTTAAGAATAAATGTAAGTATTATAGTATATATGTAAAGTATCTGCTTTTTTCATTCTCGAAGCTAAATAGATACAGCAAAAGTTACTTTTCACACAATATAAGCACATTTACTGCCACTTCCTAGGTTAACATCAGGTAACCTAAGATTTATATAAATAAGTATAAATTGATATAAGTGCAGATAAATATTATTGACAACTACTTTATCGTTTCTGAATACAGTTTATCTCACTCATAATTTTAGTAAATTTTTATATTTCATAACAGATACTCCTTTCACACAGTAGCACAAAGTGTGTCTTGGCCTCTGACAGAAAAGAGTGCCAGTGTTGACATAGTTATTTGATAGTAGATACTACATGGCCTATGTCCAGCAGTGGATGTCTATCAGCTGATGATATGATGATGTATATACTATCAAGTCAATACCAGTTATATTTTTTATTCAAATATCATATCATTTATTCAAATATCATCAATCTTCAAAAATGAATTTCAATATTATGATTTTTTTAAACAGCCCTTTTAACATTTCCACCACAAGATCTACTCCTATAAGGGCATTCATTGACTATACTGGCCAAGTCTGGGTTTGTGGATGTCGGAAAACATTGCTTCCCTCACAATGTCTTTCTTCACTATTTTAGAATCGTTGCTTAATACAACTGTCCAAAGCTTTTTACTAGAATAAATTAATGTAGTATCTATTATCAACTATAATTCAAATCGAAAAAAATTAATGGGACAATTAATTGTTTTCTTTTTTAGCGGAACTACGAGTAGAAACATTAGTCAAACAATATGAAGAGCTGAAGAAAGAGGGCACTGGACGTATTCAACGGCATCTCAAACGTCGTCAGCAGAAAATAAAGAAACGATCTGATAAACTTCCAACAAGAGCTTTTTGAGGTTTGTGAGAATAAAATCTGAACTTTAAACTTCAAATTGAATAGGTCACTTCATGATGATAATGAAATATAATAAATAAATTTGAATAACGTAATAAATAAATTTGTAATCAATTTTAAGTGGCATTTATCAGTGTAGATATAAGAATAATGATTATGTGAGTATTTAATTTGGCATCACATATAACATAATATAAAATATAAATGCAACAGCTAAACAATTGGCAGCAAATATTACTTTTCATTATATGATCTGTTAAACAATTTTACTTCTGTACAAATAAGATTTAAAAAAATATGTTATGTTGTTGGAATGGAAGTTTCATTGCATATCACATGTACACAAAATGCAACAAATCATATGAGAATTGTAATCTCCGAAGACGATGAGACTAATGATTTTGTATATAAAATTTAAAATGTTTTTAATTTTTATATGTAAAATGTTTTTTTTCGTTAAATTCACCACTAAATAGTTTGCAGTAACATAATCCTTAACACAGTTGAATAAATTTTCCTGAAGATAATTTGTATGTAAGCCTATATCTAATCTAATGTTTATCGGCTGATTATGTTAATAATGGACCATTCATTTCCAGAGATTCACATTGGCATTGTAACATTCAACAAAGAAAGGTAAACGTTCACTGCTAGATATTTTATTGGTTGTAGGTCTCTACTGCCGGAGACCGTCTAGGTAGGTACTACCACAGCGGCTATTTCTGCCTTCAATTGGTAGTGTACAAACATTACTGTGTTCTGGATACAGTGAAATTACTGGGGCAATGAGACTTAACATCTTATGACTTGGACTACGACTGCAATGTGGTGCAGTATATATCAACCTGACTAGCGCCATGTTATGGGCGGGCGTGTCATCATCAGGTGAATGTCCCGCTCGTCTGGTCGCTTAATTGAAATAATAATAAAAAAAATTATAGGCATCCCCCAAAGATCACCATCCTAATGGGTCCACCTTGTATGGGGTCTCTCAGCACTATGTTCAAAGATACGTGGCCACCATTTGATAACTTTCCTGCATATCAGCCGATAATCCTGCCAAGCAATTTGCCCCGCTCGTGGCGACTTTATCGCACCGTTCAACTATGGCAATACAGTTAAAATTTTTAACCTGGCAATTTAGTTGTGTTCATTCTATTATATATTCTAAGCTGGCGTCTCCCTGACGCGCAACACCTAACCACCTACCCATTGTAAGCATCATTTCGATTTCCCTGTTTTTCCACAAGTTTTTTTTTACAACAATTGTGGATGAAAAATAAAACTCATACTAAATTATTGGAGAGAAGTTCTTCTGATTTCTCACCTCCTTCCTAAACGCTCTTTGCTAATTAGGCTTAGTAATCTCCTGGACGCTGTCGGTGACTGTAGCTCATTTACGGATTTTATTTCTGATGTGATCGCACAAAAAAATCGCCCTTTCGGTGCAACGTTGTGGACTATAACTATCAAATGTATATCATTGAATGTTAATCAGTCTTTACATATTTATGTAATTGTATGCAAGGTTTTATATATTTTAATTTTAATGAAGAGATGACGATAAAAATTTTATCTTCTGCTTCGTTTAATGAAATTATAACCGAAGACAGTGTGAACATTATTTTAATAAGTTAGTACTAGATCACGAACCCGCATGGTATTAAGTGGTCATGTTATCGGCCTTGGTCAAACACACTTGAGTAACTAATTTGGACAGGATGGCATGCTGGCAAGTTGTTTCTATCAAGAATGAAGTGTTGAACCTTTTTTCAGATCTCATTTTTATGCTTTTTTTCAGATAAAAGGAGGAAAAATATATACTGCTTAGAAAGGGTTAGTGGGTTTTAGCTTTGCATATTTTTTAAAAGATAATGGGAATATAAAGCTGCAGAAATTCCAATGCATCCGGAAACTGATTGGAAATATATTTATATAATTTACTTGTACATTATAAATAGATATTAGTAGTCCTCCAGAAATTATTTTTTTTATAGTCAAACATCTCAACAGGTAAATGAAAATAATGTGCGAACCAGAATAAAAAGCCAATTTGTATATTACTTATATAAAATATGATTATCAAACATGAACAATTAATTCTCCAGGCATCCGATAAACCATGGTGTTTCCACATAGTAGATGTGAATGGTTATAATTCCGGGATTTTCGGCTAGTTTATACAGGCATTCAGGACCCTCTGGTACAATAGCCTGGAACAAGAGGTGAAGTATTAATTTTATGCCTACAAGATGCTACGATATATTACAATGGTGCTGCTGCTACTAGTTAGGTTTTTGAGAGGTCCGAAGACCGTCTAGTTAGGTTCCATTACTGTATAAATCTACCGCCGCACAGTAATGTGAGGACATTCTGGTTTAAATAATGTAGCTAATTAAATTATTGAAGGTGACGAAACTTAACATCTAATGTCTTAAGGCGAAAAGTGCAATATGGTGCAGTGTATATCGTGCTGGTAGCTCGCCGGCCTAATGGTTTGGGCGTGCGGCCTTCATTCCGAAGGTCGCGGGTTCGAAACTCGGCATGTAACAATGACGTTAATATTTATGTACATTTGTAAACCTTGGTAACAACAGAGAAATACACACGGTGAAGGAAAACATCGTGAGGAAACTTGCATTTGAATTAGAATTTATTGTAAGGTGTGTGTGTGGTCACCAATCCACATTGGGCCCGCGTGGTGACAAATGGTTCCATCGCCCTCATATTGAGGGTAGGCCTGTATCCCAACAGTGGGGATGTAAATTAGCTGTTCAGAGTATATCATGCTAACTGACATTATATTGTTAGAGGCGAGAGTGCCATCAACCATCATGTGACAGTCATGTATGGTCACTACGTCAAGTATAATAGAGCTATCTACTAACGAATGAATACACACGTTCGATGTTCGACATGAGCACACTTTATGGAGGATTTAAGTGTTTTTTTATAACGGTAATTAACTAAAATATATCTATATGTGTCATTAAACAATCCCAATTTAAACATTTACCTGGACCGCTAATCTACCGGGATGCTCGAACCAGTTCCTTCGATTTTTCTTATTGCTAATCGTATACTTGCCGTGCGCGATTAGACCCGAGGCGATCACCTCTCCAGAGTGTCCAATAGGGAACCATGCAAACAGTTTGTCTTCATCACAACTGGCTTCCTTTGTCATTTTGTAGTAATAGTGACGTCCTGTTAAATATATAAATAATTAACGCTACGTACGAATACATGCAAACATAGACTTATCAGTTATATTTGTATTATACATTACTAAGTTCAAACGTATTCTATTTAGTTATTCTTTTAATTTAAAGTAGTAAAGATAGTATTTACCCATCCAAGGGATGCAGGCTTGGCGCGTAAATGGACTTTTTTCTACATCTGCAGTATTGTTCGAGATTTTCATCAGTTCACCATTAAACCCATTAACCCACAAAGCACCATTCCGAAGGATCTTTGTGGATCTAGGAGACGCCGAGTTATTCATACTCAAGGATTCTAAGGAAAAATATGCACAAATAAGTAAAAAGCAGCTAATTTGTGTAATTTTTAAGTTTGATATTCTTGTACAGTATTATTATCACAGACATATAAAGGGAAGCAGACGTAACACAAATTCACTCTTTTCACTCCAATTAAACATCAATAATGTTCTCTTTTTTTTGCTTTAGCTATATTGACTCATAGATACAATTTACATGAATCAGTTCGCCATTTTGTTAGCTGTAAATAAGAAACATATTTCGTCAACAAGTAACAATAGTTTTTGCCTTTATTATCAGCGAATAGTTGTGCATATGTGCTAAAAACTGAAACATGATAGTGAAGTGCAGCGTGCCTTTGTGTGGAAACGCAAAATACGGGGTGTAAGGTGTAAAAAATGTGGAGGGGCTAAAGTATAGTTCGTATCCTATCTAACTATATATGGAGTACTCCATCCAAAAACAATGTTTCTGGAGTTATTGATTTTTTAAATATTTTTCAAAAAATACCCGATATTCTAGGAAAAAAAATAGATGATTTTATTTGTTACTTATTTCTGCACAAATTTTATTAAATTAAATTAATAACACTTAGAATTTAAAACTTATAAATTAGATTCATTGAAAGTCGTGACAGTAACAAATAAGACGCCATACTTACGTTTTTATTTAATCCCAAAATAAAGTTTTATTTATAAAAAATACGTATAAAGCTCATAATAACCTGACTTCAATATCAATCCGACAATGTTTAAGAAAGTATATAAAGTTTCTAAAATTTAGAAAAAAAAAACACTAGTAATAAAACCAAGTACAATGAAATATCAAACTGTAGATACTCATAAAAGTAGACGCCGCGCCCGCCCTTAATTTGACCCTTTTGTTTTGTTGTAACACGTGCGAGCTTATTATACTTATTACCTTTCACCCTGTATAACAAAACAATATGAAGCGGCAAGTTTTTTGTGCGTTTTATTCATTCCTGCATAAAAATAGTGATATATTTTGTTTATGTTAAAGCTGTTAGTTGTTGATACACTATAAACTACGACCGTATAGTTTTTCTTTTCATCCGAGATGATCGCTTTGACGTTTTATATACTTGCATATTTTGTAGGGCCGCATCAATTTATTTATTGCTTTTTAAATATGCTATGTTGTAATGATATTTTTGGTTGTATGTTTACCATGACTATTTAAGTCCTCGAATTCGGATTGTTAAATTGTATGTCTTCGTGAATTAAGCTTGTGGGAGTTTTTGGCATACTTTTTTATTGATACGTTAAGTCTACTCCTTATCTATACAGCCGTGATTATTATAGATTTAATAATACTAAACTATAAGTGTTAAATTTTTATGAGATTGTAAATCTTACCTTCGGAAACGTAGTATTGTTGAATAGCCCAAAACTTTTTAGTCTCTCCCTCATCGGTTGTCGAAGTCCATTCAACAAAACCTTGAACGCGGAAGTCCTTTGTGTTCTCTGTGATATCGTCTTGGGGAATCTACGCAAAGTGAAACCATACACATTTATATTAAAAAGATCTAAAAAAACGTGCTTCACATTTTTTCGTTATATGCTATCCAATAACAATTAGATGCTAGTGAGGATGTTTACTCAGCATCACGTTATGATTATCACATCTGAACCAACACAGTTCATATTGTAGCCATACCAGCTTTTATCTATAATGTCATTTTTAATCTATCCGTTAACTAACATCACTAACTCTATATGTTTTCAACTGAAAATCAGAACATAATAGTGGATTTTCAATATCGAGTTGGTAGCTGGACGTGACCGAAAAAATGTCACCACCAATAAATTATTATATGCGGATCCGGATTAAACTAGGTGCTGACTTACCGGTTGTTAAAACCAAAAGAAATACATCGTTTGGTCGTATATTTACACAGTAACGTCACAGTATTGGAAACCGAAATTTCGCACAAAGATTAATTTTATTATATTCTGTTCATGACTTGACTTTTGAATAGTAAAAGGTAGTATATATCGAAAGAGCAATACTTACAGCTATTTGCAGACCAGCAATTTCATTGGTCGAATCAAAAAGTGGGCATACAATGCGGTCACCATAACAGTACATAACCAGACTGGGCATCGGACCAGGCGGGCGCGGGGTCTCTTCGAGACCTTCGGACTTCGCTTGCTCCAAAGTGCGAGGTACCGGGATAAAGAAGTCTACACCAGGGCGCAGGCCGATGCTGAACCTCACTGTCAGAATATAAATAAAATCGTTATTTATGTTCTGCAAGATACAGTCCTCTATTGTTATCATCATTAACAGCCGATAGACGCCACTGATGAGCAAAGGCCTCTCTTAAACTTCGTCACCAATCGTTCACATCCTTCCTTATATCTAATATATATTAATAATATTTAATAGTAAGTAAAACGGAAATTTGAAAACATTGATTTTATTTGATTTTAAACATAATTAAACTGGTCTATTGTCAGTTTTGTTAAAGTACTAATTGTTACTGTTTTGGGGTTCTCTTTTACATATGTTGTATATATTGGATTCATTTAATATAATTTTTCGAGTAATTCATTTTCTATAGTAATACACATTACCATTGCAAAATATACAATAAATTGTAACATAGATTTTAAATCACTTTCTATCGATTGATGGATTTTAGCTTATCATACTGTTACACGCGGAGAGCTGAAACGCGAAAGTTAATTAAATGAGTTCTTCACAAGTTCAAAACGAGAGTTAAACATCCGTCCGCTGGAAGTCTATATATATCGCCTGTCTCTACCGATCTAAAAATTTCCAGAGAACTGTTTTTTTTATAACAATATGAATTATTATTAGCGATAATTCACAAATGTCGCTCTCTAATGTTCTGCTATTAAATTCATTGCGATTACTTTTGTAATAAAACTTGTGGTCACAGAAATATTATTTTGGCGAGTTAGTTGTTTTACTTTAAGACAAGTCATAAAATACAAAGAAGAAGTAGTATTTATCTTACCGCGAAATCCATCCTTCCAGTTTCCTGAAAAAAATTAAAAATAAAATCAATATATTAATACTCTTTGTACCAGGACGGACATAAAATTTTATCTTGGCATTTACACTTTGTAATGTACATTTAAGTATTGCGGATAATTCAACCAAAAAATCTATGATATTACAATTAAGTTAATTTGATTTCAGCGTCATTCCTATATTCAGTTTAAATAGGTGAATTTTAGTCCAGTAGACTATCCAAATTTACACTGATTATACTTTGCAATTAGATATCCTAAAATTCAATAAGTCTCTTATAGAGATATAAAAAAAATTATATCATTATGGTACCATTACCCTATTTTTGTTTAGTTTTTTAACTATAAATTTAGTTAAGATGTTGGGCTACAGAATATTATAACGTATGACGGCGTACGCACGTTTTATTTTTAGTTAAAATATCTATTATTGCTTACCAAACGCTCCACAAACTAAAGCTAGAAATATGATTAACTGCTTCATTCTTGTATCCGTCCTCGCCTACTGTCCGAGCAAGTGAAAGGAATAAGCTACTATACACTTTTATATAATTGGTGGAATCTGATAGATAAAAGATATGTGATTATCAATTTTATTTAATAATTATTGATAATATAAAAAAAAATTGTAGAAGACCAAATAACGCATTGGCTCCCGCAAAGATATTGATCTATTTAAAAATATCTGCAAGAGTATACTAAATTATAATGTAAGATTATATATAATATTCTTCACTTTTTTTACTTTCACTTATATAATATAAAATTCTTTGCATATTAGTTTTTGTGCATTTTTTAAAACAATATATATTTTATAAAATTTTAAATGTGGATGACGTATAGATCAAATGTTCGGGGCTCGCTTCATACGTCAAGCATGTGTCGGTCCGGCATTGCAGTGCCGCCGGGATCCACGAGCCCACAAGTACTCTATAAAACCAAAAAATTTGAACTTAAGTCTAGAGAGCAATCTTCCAGGAAGTCGCTGTGATGGTTATGCATTATTAGATTTATTAGAGATAAGATTAGCTTATCACATCAAGCCAAAAACTGCTGCAGTCTGTTCTTCCTCTTCGGTTTTCGCATTCGAAGTACCAAGTAAAAAGTTTTATTCTAACTGTTGTATTGAAATAATTTGACCAAATTAATTTTATAACATTTTGTTACAATAAAAATGAACCCATAGACGATATTGATTAAAGTAAATACATAACGGTAAAAAAAGTGAACAAGTTTGATATCATAAGATAGCGATGTGATTTCAAATTATGATTAGATACTATTTAAACAGATTATTGTACAAGGATTTCCTTGAAATAATTATGCAAAAAGTAAGTAAGCAAAGTTGTGTGGATGACCGTTGATTTATATAATAATGAGAAAGTAATTTAAAAATGTTATAAATACTCGTTTATACGGTGTTGCTGTTTATGTCTAGGTTGTAAGGTACAGTAGTGCATATTGTAAACTGAATTCAGACGGAAGTATAAGAATGTAATCGATTAAAAATATGTAAGCCATGTACTACACGAAATTAACTAACAAATGTCGACGATGTGCATGTTATGCCGAGCCCGGAAGGAAGGAGACAACGACAGACAATCAATAATGCACTCATAAAAAGCGTATGCTTGCTCCTTTGCGATTCCGTTCTTATGATCTTTTGATCGGATGGGCCATGGGAGGTTAATTTTAAAAAAAAGTTTTTAGGCTTTTTCCGCCTGTGCGCTCCATATATTTGTGTGCATCTAATTAAACAGATCATTATTTCATTCTAATGAACAAAAGGTAATCCTTTTAATAACATAATCATGAACATAGTGGAAATATGTGCATGAATTTACGTGCACATATTTCGACTTGTGTTTGTCGATCGCATCATGGATCCCTAACTGGTGGAGTGGTTACGATATGTTTTTATTTTACATAAAAGGTGCTAATGAGTCATTAATAGTGCACCTAAATATAACACCTGCATAGTAATTTTTGTTTAAATTCCATAAATGACCTACCATCAGGAAAGTAATCTTTTAATTGCTTGTGTTCATCATTTCACTAGTGGTAGCTCACTGTTGGAGACCGTCTAGGTGGGTATCACCGCAGCGTTTATTTATGCCGTCAAACAATTGTTAGCTTTACTACATAAATAATAATATATTGCATTTTATATCGGTATCATTGCTTTTGTTATTTATTAAGTTGGCAACATTTAAAATATGATAACACGGAAGGGACGCGCCGACAAGATTGCGCCGGGCTATAATGGACGCGTGGAATGATTAGCGAGAGCAAAGTGAAGATAGTATTAAGTGGTTTCGAGCGAATTGTATACAGGGTGAAAGGTAAAAAAAAGTTGCAGTAAATTTTTTCTCTCAGTAGACTTTCCTCACACTAGACTTCCTCGCAGTAGACTTTTCCCCGCAGTAAACTTTACCTCGTAGTAACCTTTTCCTTGCAGTAGACTTTTCCTTGCAGTAGACTTTTCCTCATAGTAGACTTTTACTCACAGTAGACTTTTACTCACAGTAGACTTTTCTTCGCAGTAGACTTTTCCTTGCAGTAAACTTTACCTCGCAGTAAACTTTAATTCGCAGTAGACTTTTCCACGCAGTAGACTTTTCCTCGCAATAGACTTCTTCACAAGTAGATTTTTTCTTGCAGTAGACTTTTCTTCGCAGCAGACTTTTCCTCGCAGTAAACTTTTCCTAGCAGTAAACTTTTCTTCGCAGTAGACTTTTCCTCGTAGTAACCTTTTTTCTCGCAGTAGACTTTTCCACATAGTAGATTTTTCCTCGCAGTAGACTTTTCCTTGCAGTAGACTTTTCCTCGCAGTAAACTTTTCTTCGCAGTAGACTTTTACTCGCAGTAAACTTTTCCTCGTAGTAACCTTTTTCGTAGCAGTAGACTTTTCCACGCAGTAGACTTTTCCTCGCAATAGACTTCTTCACAGTAGACTTCCTCGCAGTAAACTTTTCTTCGCAGTACATTTTTCTCGCAGTAGACTTTTCTCGCAGTAGACTTTCCCTCGCAGTAAATTTTTCTTCGCAGTAGACTTTTCTTCGCAGTAGACTTTTCTCGCAGTAGACTTTTCTCGCAGTAGACTTTCCTCGCAGTAGACTTTTCCTCGCAGTAAACTTTTCTTCGCAGTAGACTTTTCTTCGCAGTAGACTTTTCCTCGCAGAAAATTTTTTTTCGCAGTAGACTTTTCCTCGCAGTAAACTTTCCTCGTAGTTACCTTTGTCCTCGCAATAGACTATTCCTCGCAGTAGACTTTTCCTCGCAGTAAACTTTTCTTCGTAGTAACCTTTTCCATCGCAGTAGATTTTTCCTCGCAGTAGACTTTTCCTTGCGGTTGACTTTCCCTCGCAGTAAACTTTTCTTCGCAGTAGACTTTTCCTCGAAGTAAACTTTTCCTCGAAGTAAACTTTTCCTCGTAGTAACCTTTTTCGTCGCAGTAGACTTTTCCACGCAGTAGACTTTTCCTAGCAATAGACTTCTTCACAGGAGACTTTTCCTCGCAGTAAACTTTTCCTCGTAGTAACCTTTTTCGTCGCAGTAGACTTTTCCACGCTGTACACTTTTCCTCGCAATAGACTTCTTCACAGTAGACTTTTCCTCGCAGTAAACTTTTCTTCGCAGTAGATTTTTCTCGCAGTAGACTTTTCTTGCTATAGACTTTTCCCTCGCAGTAAATTTTTCTTCGCAGTAGACTTTTCTTCGCAGTAGACTTTTCTCGCAGTAGACTTTTCTCGCAGTAGACTTTCCTCGCAGTAGACTTTTCTGCGCAGTATACTTTTCCTCGTAGTAACCTTCTTCCTTGCAGTAGACTTTTCCTCGCAGTAGACTTTCCCTCGCAATATACTTCTTCTCAGTAGATTTTTCTTCGCAGTAGACATTTCTTCGCAGTAGACTTTTCCTCGTAATAAAATTTTTCCTCGCAGTAATATTTTTCTCGTAGTAACCTTTTTCCTCGCAGTAGACTTTTCCTTGCAGTATATTTTTCCTAGCAGTAGACTATCTTGCAATAGATTTCCTTGCGATAGACTTTTCCTCACAGTAGACTTTTTACTCACAGTAGACTGTTCCTCGCAGTAGACTTTTCCTCGCAGTAGACTTCTCCTTGCAGTAAACTTTTCCTCGTAGTAACCATTTTCCTCGTAGTAGACTTTTCCTTACAGTAGGCTTTTCCTCCAGAAGACTTACTCGCAATAGACTTCCTCGTGATAGACTTTTCCTCACAGTAAACTGTTACTTACAGTAGACTTTTCATCGCAGTAGACTTCCTCGCAGTAGACTTCCTCGCAGTAGACTTCCTCGCAGTAGACTTTTCCTCGCGGTAAACTATTACTTACAGTAGACTTTTCCTCGCAGTAGACTTTCCCCGCAGTAAACTTTTCCTCGTAGTAACCTTTTTCCTCGCAGTAGACTTTCACTCACAGTAGGCTTTTTCTCCAGTAGACTTTTCCTCGTAATAGACTTCCTCGCGATAGACTTCCTCACAGTAGACTTATCGTCGCAGTAGACTTTTCATCGCAGTAGACTTTTTCTCTCAGTAGATTTTTTGTCACAGTAAATTTTTACTCACAGTAGACTTTGCTTCACAGTAAACTCTTCGCTTCATCGTGGGCGACCTAGCTATGGCTACTAAGCACCTCCGTCATGACAAGGCGGGAACCTGTTGCCTGGAAAGCGTGATGCTTTTTTGTTTTGTTAAACGTGGGGGCAATGCCTGCGCGTACCCTTCCTCGCGGGGGGCAAGGACAGGTTATGTCGGAATTGCACCGACTAAAACCCCCACGATGTTCCTCCTCGTCGCCTGATGGCAGAGTTACGGGAACGCTTCCACACCATCCGCGACTCCGCCGGCGCTGGCTGCTTATGCAGCCCCACTTCGGGAGGGAAGGAAGAACCCTCGCTTTCCACCTCCGTAGGGGCACGGCGAAAAATGCATCGCGCCCCCTCCTCGGCCTCTTGCAGTCGCGCGGGCAACGGATTCCCTCGAACCCGTCGGCCAGAGGCTATGGGAGCCGGGGAAGTTTTCTCTCTTAACTCCCATGGCTTCTGGACGGATCGATGTTGAGCCCACCGCCACCCGTTATACGGCCGCGGAGGACAGGGAGAGCGGCGCATTTCATTGTTAACGATTGAATCATACTATCTGAACTGCGCTACTCGCAACGGATAATGTTTTGTACTCAGTGGTATGTGCTGCTTGAATCGTTGCAACCGCAGCGCTGTTAGTTCCATCCTTAACATATTAGCCATTACATAATGTAAGTAATTAGTGTTCCTTATTACTTAAATCATTTAATTAAACTTTTAGCCAAAAAAAATAAAACAAGAATACAATAGATATAAAATAATCATAAGGTGGACATAATGTTACAACGCATTTTCTACCTATCAACCTTCTTGGTTGCTAATAGAGAACAACATACAATTTTGCTAACAAAACAAGTACAAACGTGGATATAAACATTAAAAACACTTAAAAGTCATTTGTCTACAAGGTACATACATATACGAGGATGGATGTGTATACATGTACACACATGTGCATAAGAAGGAAATGCAAACGAGAAGACATAATTTCAAGTTTATAACCAGAACACTGTCAACTTTGATTTGCGCAGTGTAGAGTTGTCCGTAGAACGGAGACAACGCTCATAAAATTCACCCACATACTGAAATATTGATTTTAAGTATTCGGGAGCAAATAGATTAAACAAAATATAAAATAGAGTACACAGCGTTCGAAAGTACTGCGATTGCCCAAGGTAGCCATTTAAACTGATCAGCAGGTTGGGACGTGGCCATACTTACCTATGCCGAAAATGAAACTTAATTGTTATGAAGTCGAGCCAATATACTAATAAGAACGTTAGTAAGATCAGTAACCACACATCGGATTTATCCAGTAAAGAGATAGTCAACGTTTTAATGAGCATTATTTTTGGAGAAACGAATAAAACGTTTCGGAAGCGATACAAATGACGCAATGCATTCGTATCTCATATGCTGTCATCTATCTATTTCTTATGTACTTAATGTTTGCTTTATTTTTTTATTATTTTTGCAGGGTTTTCTGAAAATATACAACTGAACGTCCTTTTCATTATCATCATCATCATACACAGATCAATTGTTTTGATTTAAGACACCATCGAAAACCGTTATCCCTAGGATTTCACTGACGCTTAGTCACGTGTCATACATTCCTTGACAATCGTATCTTAATCTGGTCAACATACTTATAAAAAAAAAAAATTGTTTTGTCCTGTTTTTGAAATTTATGGTTAATTTGGCTGAGCACTTAAAATTTTCCTAATGCCCTTACAGGTAAAGCTCAGGCCCTCAAATATACCTACGACGAAGAATCCTGTTGTCAAGCCAACTGATAGCAGCCTAAGCGGTGAAATTTGAAAACATCAATATTTTTTATAATACTTAAACAAAAACATTACCTATTAACTTAGATCGCAGAGATTTAACAATAAGTTTGTAATCTTTTCAACCGTTACAAGAAGTATAACCTTATTATAGTTTTAAAATAATGAATTGAGATAATTTAATTAGAAATTAAAAAAAAATTATATTCTGTGTATAGTTATTTGGATTGCATACATAGGCGCTTAATAATACTTTTCATAAATCACATCATCTCATTAATTACTAGAAGTCAAAAAAATGTAGTTTTCTAATTGGAATAATTAGGAATTTAAATGTTGCCTAAAGACATACAACCACTAGAATGGCCGAAGCGGAATAGGGACATTCCGTTTCGGCCGTCTTAGCGTTACCACATAAATAATAAAATATATTGCATTTTATATCAGTATCATTACTTTTGTTATTTATTAAGTTATCAATATTTAAATTATGACAACACGGAAGGGCCGCGCTGACAAGTAGCCGCAGGGGTATAAGGAACGTGTCGGATGGTTCCGATTTAAAGGGCTCTGTAGCTAGAGAAAGTACGGAGGTATTGAGACAAAGTTTCGTCTCAAGACGATGAGCAATGTGGTGCAGTGTATAAAATCCTAACTAGCACCACTTTGTTATGAACAAGCTTCTCACACATCGGGAGAACGTTTCGTCGCTTCATTAAATGAAAAAAATCTGTTTTATTCTATCTTACTACATTGTAACTGATTCAAATTAAATTCAATTTTGTTCATTTGTCAAGCTTATGTAACACACAAAGTAAAATTCAGAGATAATGCAATAAGTACATTCGACGATTATCTTTCGATAATTTACTAATAAGTTATTATAGACACGATCAAAAAACCAAAGTATTTTAATCATATCTGTTAATTAAAATCACGTGTTTGATCGTGAACAACTCGTCGGTGTCGGTGTTCCCGAACAAATAAGACGTGGGTCTCTCCAAGATAAGAGTGAATACGCTGTTACTAGGTTAGTACGCCCTATCATCACAGACCGCATCACGATTTAACATCACGAGGGATCGTGGTCAAATCCTACCCTTGTAAATTTAAAAAAATATATTGCACTTTAAAATTGCGGTTAAATCCATTTTATTACGTACATGAATTTCTATTGGAATTTGTGTTGTTAGTCTTTTACAGTATTTAATTTTGCATTTGTTAATAATAAATTATTCTTTTATTTATACAACGAAGCGACGAGACGAGCGGCATGTTCACCTGATGGTAAGTGATACACCTGCCCATAAGGCGGCGCTAGTTACAATAATATGCGCTGCTCCACATTGCGCTCGTCGCCTGAGACAAGGTGTTGAGTCTCGTTACCTCAGTAATTACACTAGCTACAGCGCTCTTCAAACCGGATCACAGTAATGTTTACATACTACATTGTTTGTCGGTTGCAATTGGCGCTGCGGTGGTACCTACTTAGACGGTCCCCGGCAACAGAGACCTACCACCAGTGAAACATGTTATTATTTGTTTAAACAAATGTGTATAAATAACAGGGTAGAGTATGTAGGGACATTCATCACCATTGTATTGAAGAATTTTTTTTAAAGATATCAGTATAAAGTTTGTTTTTTTCATGTATTGTTAATAATTACTTTACATGTAGATATGTCCGGCTGTATTAAAATAAGTTCTTTTTTGTTTATAAGGAAACCTTGAAACGAGCAAAATGTTCTTACCTGGTGGAGTTACGCCTGCTCATAATAATGAATTATTTATAAGTTACGTAGAAACGTATTTTTTTTTATTTATTTAGACTAATGTTCGTCTACGATCCCACCTGATGGTATGAAGCGATGTAGTTGTAGGTATAATGATGTTTTCGATAGAAACGCAACCGCTAGGGCGAATGTTCTTGAAAAAACAATTTACAGAATCAATATTAATGTTCTCAAAAGAACAGTCAGTCGCAGTATACAGCATCGTTCTTTAAAATCTTTATTAACAAGACGTCACCCGATGACACGTTGCTTTGAAGTCCGGAGCAGTGGAACGCGTCAACTCTTCAACGGCCCGCGCAGAAAAGGACCGACTCGTTTTTTTTTTATGGTGATGTTTGCGCCGCAGTTTTATTTATTTTTTAGTTTTGGTTTAATTTTATTTTTAGCTTCTTTTTATTATTATTTTAGCTCGCGGATACCAGATCTGCGAGCCCTGAGTCCGATTAAGCTGCAATGGTTGTTAATAAAACTGCGGCGCAAACATTACCATAAAAAAAACAAAATTAATTCAATTCAAGCATCAGATTTTCATTCACCTTATCGCGTACTTTCAAAGTCGCTAAATAGTCATTATCGCTTGAATAATTAAAATGCTACTTTTCGCTACAGTATTATGGTTAATTACGAATTCATTCAACTCAGAACAGTATAGTTTGCACACTAAAGCCCTAGCTACAAAATGTAAAACTATAATATTATCTACCTTGGATATTTCAAGCATGAAAGAATAACCTCCAGCAAAGCTAAACTATACAAGTTCTACGTCTTTGGTGGTAATATAGAAGAATCATCATAGCAGAGAAGAAAAAGGTCGTGGAAAAATCGGTACGTTCCAACTACAATCACTTTCGTGGACATGTGACATCTTTCCATGCTTGATCAGCGTAGGAGATAAATGGTCTTCACTGCCTGTTTATAAAAGATGTCAAAGACATTAAGAGGATATGCGCTATGTAGTAATTCAACATCCGCTCCTTATGATACAGATGTGTAGTCTAGTTTAAGGAGTAATGTTAAAATTATTTCATGTTACATTTTATGGTGAGTTTTACTCACACTGTGATGTTGTAAGCTGAAGCAGTAGCAAAAACTATATTTTTTTATAAAAAGGCTTTGTGGGTGTTGTGAAATGATGCTGCACGACATGGTTGTAACTTTCTACAAAACATTAGTATAAATATGTATGCGAAGAGTCGTCAAGTTTAAGAAGAATACTATCCTACATATTTTACTATCGTAAAACTTTACATTACATTGTTGTCCTATGGAATAAAAGAAGAGATTTTTTATGCAATGTTTATTAAGAAAAGACCAATTTAAACAATGAAAATTATGCCAACATATTCTCGAACTTGAAATTTTTTCAGAGATACAAAAAAAAAATTATGTTTAAACGCGGAATAATTATTTCAATGATTTGAAACATATTTTTTTATAGAGATCATATAGATTGAAATATAATAACGTTGAATTCGATATTTACAATAGAAAGTAGTTTCTCTGTCTTTCTGTTGTTACAAGAAAAATATTCAATAAAAAAAAATATTTAATTAAGAATAACGTATGAAAACATATTGAAAATTTCATATATCATTATCTGATCCCTTCATCCTCTGTTGTTTATAAAAATACGAGTATAACATTGTTAACCAAAGATATTCTTTACTTCATCGGCGATTTTACTCACATATTTAGCACCGTTCAACTTTAACCTGTCGACAATACCAGGCTTTTTGATTGAGTCACCATCTCTGGAAAGGTAACAATTTTAATGATGAGAAACGATCTAAATTTAAATCTTCACTCTCAAACCGTTTCTCTAGTTACGGTAATAACATTCAGGAAACATACCTGCATTTGATTATCCATGGCTTGTCAGTGAAATACACATGTAGAGATATGACACCGTATTTATCTAAGCTGTTGTATAGACATTGCGGTCCCAATGGTATCGTAACCTGAAATTTATCAACCATGTTAAGTTTCTAAAGTTAAACATCGTGAGTCCCGTTAGGGAAAATAGATCAAAGTAAATTTATTAGCCGATGATGAAGTTACGTACATCGTTGTAACACAACTTATTGTTATTGTTTTTGTGTACCAAATATAATTTAATCTCATCTGAAGTATTAACAACATATTGTAACAAAATACATTAATTTATAAAAATAAATTAATGATTCTATAAAAAATATTAAAAAGAGCCTTTAAATAGCTCAAACGAAATTGATTAAAATTTATAAAGTTGAAAATGTAATTTAGCGAAAGTTAAAAGAGTGAAATAAATGTGTCTCTAAAATATAAAACTATACAAAAATATTTTAAACAAACTTTGTTCTATGTGTAAAATACGAAAATATACATATAAATATATATATATTTTTTATACCATCACGTCTTTTTTACCAGTAGGCACAGGCGAATAAACACCCACTTTTCGCCAGATGTGGTCAGATTAGTTCCCATATAACAGGAGGCGAGGCTGTTGCCACTTTATTGAGGCCACCACACACACACAAAGATAATTTCAGTGTGCGGGTTTGCTCACGATGTTTTCATTTACCGTTAAGTACGTGGTAATTGTAACAATATGCACATTAGGCATTGAAAAACTGTCTGAGAGGTGCATACCGCGGCCGGAATTAGAACCCTCGTCATCTGATTGCGATGTCCGTGTTCGTAGCCATTGAGCCACCACGACTTAAATATATAATATAAAGAAGTTAAATTTGAAAAAGATTCATTATAATAAGTGAAAAAGTTAAATTCCAATAGTTGGGTGTTCGCGAAACGTCCTAAGGACGTAATAAGGAATAGTTCGTGTATCGACCGGCTGTATGGGCGGCGGAGACGCATATTCGCGCATGGGGCAGCCGAGAGACGGCCGTCCGGACATGTACTGCGTACGTGTCGAATGTAAAAATTTGCTTCGTGCAAATTGATTGAAATATTGATTGGAGGTTATTACTGACCTCCAATACATTCTGAAAAAATGTATAGGGATGGTGTAGGGATAGTATACCGATTGAAATCCTAAAAAATATAAAAATACAAATGGTGAAAAATTATGAAAGACTAAGAATGTGAAAGTCTCTCTAGTGATGAGTTATAAAGGATATATCGGTTCGAAACCCGGGAAAATATGAAAATGCATATAATAATAATGTATTATGATACAATATGATAAAGTAAGAGTGTGAAAGACTTTAAAAATGAAATTTATAAAGTATACGGTATACATTACGGGTTCGAAACCGTGTAAAATGATGCATAGCAAATTTCACATATAACATCAAGTTAATGGAGAAGGTGACATACCAGCCGGGGGTAGTAGGTGGTTATTTAAGTAACTACTTGATTATACTCCGGTTCGGGAAGAGTGTTAGATAGCACTTTGGTAATATCGAAATACCCAAAACAATGTCTTAGGGCTTCCGCTCATCATGATACATAGGTGCTCGGCGTCTTAGTGGCTTGCCGCTATGACACACGTCGTGTTTAATAACATTTGTTTATTCCAAAGTCCACTTGAACTGCGTCGATGAATTATGAGGTGGTGGAAGCGGATGCGAGCTACTGCCTCGATGCTTATCAAATATTGATATTCCGTTTGTCGTGGCGTAACGTTTGCACCGTTAATTAATGCGTCTTACGGATTCGGTTGTTTGAGAACTTTTGCAAGATATTAATGTCTGCTGTGATGTCTTGTGCGCCTTTCACAATGATGATAGTCGAATGCATGTCTGTCGCAATTCATTAATACGACGTCTTCGATGATCACTTGGTTAAATGTCACTTTTAAAGGTTGCGCCTCGTGTTATGGTTTGACACTCTATCTTATTAGAATTTTCCAAGTCGGGTCCCTTGATGTCAGGATCGCAGACTATCTGCCCTCCCTATTTTATGAATTTTGCAAATGAAAGCCTCAATAGCTCTCCATGTTTTAACATATGTGGCGAGTTGTCAATGGGCGAGACACACTTGATCAAAACAACATTTTACTCAACAACAAAGACTCCATGCCCGATGGCTCATAATAAAATTGATATTTGTTGGCTATATCCACTACAGTGGTTGGCGAAGTTATGCATTCACTTCATGTATGGTAATTGCTGGTGGGAGTACGATCTCTCAAGGCTGCGATTACGCTTTGCCATCCTATGAGGTGAGCTATGAGCTCTCGAATGCACTCCGCGGATTGCAATTCGCGCTGACTACGTAGTTGGTGGTGATATCAATTCCAACACTTTCCAATGCGTCTGCAAGTACACCTGGCTAGTGAAGGTGGTGGCATGTATAAGAACTAATGTTTGGGTCAGAGTACTCTTTATATCTATTATGTGTCCTGGAGTGTGCGCTGACCATACACTGTATATCTGGTTACGGTTGTATCTTGCGAGATGCCTACCCACATTACCATGCGCAATTTGATCATAGTTTGTGCTTACGCACTAACAATGAGCCGAGTGCTCTTCTACTAGTTCGCCAGTAAACCTTGCTGTGGACTGCGGTCCGAGGCTAATTAAATTCTCCCTGTTTCGGGTTGGGGGGGGGGGGGAGTTCACTATTTGGTTGACACTCGGGTTCTGTTTACCGGAACCGTGTGCTATCCCACATTTTTTTAAATGTGAGGATGCGAACTTAAACACTTGTGTCGGGGTCTTAAGAACGAATACAAGTAAAGTGTTGTAAACCCGTAACAAGATGTGGAGCCTTTTACAAGCGTGAAGGGATTATAAATAAGAAAATAAACCACACAAACGGCATCAGCCTATCTTAACTAATGTTCAACCTTCTATATAAACTTAAAAGAACTGAGTATTACTTTACACACAAAGTAGAACAAGGTCATAATCGAGACGATCGCAAATGATTATAAATAATTACGTGCAAAACATAAACATTAATAATAATAAAAAGAATAGTATGCATCATCCTGCTTACGTAAAATAAGATTATATGAAATCCTAAATATTGTTTAAGGGTTTATTTATGATTAAATTTGTTTAAAAAGGGGGAGAGAGTTACAATATGTTCAAATATCAATCTACTTTTCATTTCCATTGAGTTAGAATTTTCTTATTTTTGTGGTAAACAGTTTAACGTGATTACTGTGAATTAAAGAGATGGGTGGAAAAAAACAGGTAGTAGATTAACAATTTCGAAATCACTGCCATGAACTGCATTTGTGGTGATAACATTAATAAAATACTATTTAATTAAAAAAAAAAATTGTTTAACTTCTAAACATTTCAGTATTAATTCACAGGTAATTTAATTTGGTTGTATGTTTATTGCCTGCTACAGTTCTTACCGGGCCACTATCCTTTGGGAACGATTCAAACCAGTCTGGGTTCTGTTTAGGGATCCTCCCTATAATCTGGAAGCCGACAAGGACGAGGTCAGTTTGCGTGGTTGTCACGAACCACGGAAGCAGGTCCTCGCACTTTAGATCGGGTGTCATATTGTAGTAGTAATGAATACCTATGTATGAAAATTTTTCCATTAATGTTGTTTTAATAAAGATATAATTCATGTCTATAGGTTTATCTTGTTTTCCTATGTTATAGATATGATCTCTTTTATAAAATGGGGGTAATATAACTTGAGAAAATAGGAAACAATTTCCATTAAGAAAACATGTTAATGATTTTTTTTTAATTTCTTTGTATGGAATAAACCCCTAAATTAAAAGAATGAAATAAATTATCACCCATGTTGGGTATGCAGTTCTGTTTCTTCCAAGCGGTAGTGTTCAGTTCGACCTCGGTGCTTGGTATTCTCATAAGTCGCCCGTCGGGTCCTGTCACCCACACACCGCCATCTTGTAATGTCGCGCCATTTTCTATTGTTGGTCCAGCGCCTGCTTTCAATGATTCTGTAATATTATATAAAATAGAAATATATAACAATATTGAAAATAAAATGTTTTACGGTTTAACTTCTTATTTCAGGCAGTATTGTGACAGACCTTCGGAGACGTAGAATTGAGTCGCAGTCCAAAACTCTCTCTCGGGTTCTGCGTCAGTGGCGCGTGCGGTCCATTTCACTAGTTTCTTCTCCGGAACCCAGTACGGAGGGTATTCGTAACCTTGTACAGGTATCTGATAATTAAAAATAAAATCCACCTCACCTTTATACATGAAAATATATTTTTAATTTCTTTCAACTAATCTAATCAAAAAAGGGAGTGTTTAATTTTTTTTCTAATCCGATTTTTTAAATGGCACTTAAAAATTTTTGTTATTAAAGGTCAATTACTTATTTTTATTTATTTCTACGAAGCGAAAGATCAGTGAGATTTTCATCTGATTGTAAATTATACTCTGATCATGAAATAAGATGTTATGTTATTCCTTTAATTTGATAATATTATGTAGAATAGAACAGATAATGTTGAATAGAATACTTAACTTTTAATTCATTAGCTCCAATTAAACTAATATTATTTCATTTGGATCCGTGTATACTTATGTTTAGACTTGGAGAACATTCTATTACACTACTTACTCCTTCACTTACATACTCAGAAATTTCTTAACGTAAGATGTTTAGGTCTTTGACTCCGCGAGTGAGGATAATTCAAATAAATTAGATAAATGTCTTCGCTGCAGTGAACGACGGCATTAAATTGACCGTTCTTGTCCACAAGGAAGAATTGATAATCTAATAATAACAAATCATTGTGCAATAGAGATTTACTTTCAGCGGAAGACATGTATCAGGGTTTTCTTTTTTTTAATTGTTTTTTAAGATTACCGTGACGGATTCTCCTTGAAAAATTAAAAGCGATTGGATATAATAATTGACAAATTTACTTAGAAATAATATCGTTACATATTATTATCGGTTTGTAACGCCATTGTAATAATACGAGCGCTTATTTATCCACCACTAATAAAGATGGTGATCAGATATCCTATGGATTTACCAAAATAATATTTATGCTTAACATTATATACACATTAGAATCTGGTTTCTCTTATAATTATATTTTATGCTACAAATTATTATTTAATTCCTTTTTGTTGAGTTGTGTAAACCGAAAATGTTCTCAATGACACTACCTGACGGAGCGATTGTAATTATTTGCATCATTTTTCGCTTGTATTTGTGTCCAATAAAGATATTTTTTTTTAAATGTCAATAATTGCCGTTTCTTTTAGGATAATGTTAAGCTTAAAGTTGACATCGTCGTGTTGGATAAACTACTATTTTTCGTTATTAACGTTACTCACAGCAACCTGAAGTCCTGCTATGAAGCCTGCAGTGTCGTAAAGAGGACACACGTTCTTCCCGGTAGAGCAGTACATCCTTAATTCTGGCAGAGGCCCGGGAGGTCGCTCCGTTCGACGCCAGCCTTTGGCTTCTGCTTCGCTTGCCAATCGTGGTAAACTGAAGAAGTACTCTTTATCGGCTAATGCGTCTGACCAACCGAATTTCGCTGAAAAGTATTTTAATTAGTAAAAATACTAAATGTACTTGTACATAAAGCTTTAGTTCCACGGAGCATACAGAATACAATACAGTTAAAAAATCCTAGAAATTTACCTCTTAAGCCATTATATTGAATACCTGAAACAAAAATAATGAAGATTCATATAACATTTTTGTTATTTTATTTCCAGAACAGTAACAGATACAGTTATTAGAAGTAGATGATGTATTACAAATAATTAGTGACAATTGAATACTCAGATATTACATACAATACCAGACTATAAAGCGCTCAGTGCTAAATGCACTGGGAATATTGGTGAAAGAACTGTGATCAAGCTGCACTCAATATAAGCTATCGACGATCGGCTTTCAATCTTAGATTTTTTTTATTGTAACATGTTGGCTTACGTATTTTCTTTTGAAGTTAGTAAGAAAAAATAATTACAGTTTATTAGTCACTTGCATACAATAAGTGAAATTGTAGATAGGTCTCAATTTTAACACTATTGCTACTTCTGCTGGTGAACAGTATTGTGTTAATATTGTAGTCATCCAGTTTTAATAGCTTTACAGACAGGAAAATGTTTTTGGGTGACGAGACTTAGTCTGTCCTCGAAATATAAAAGAGCACTATGTATCATAAATAGATGTTACCTTAGAAGAGAAAGTAGCGTAAATTTTTAAGTGCGGTGAGAATTGCCATTTTGGTAAGGTATTTTAATAGAATGCAAGTTTTATAAATAAGCTACATTCTACTTGATGTTAGCAGATGTGCCGATGTGTTAAAGATATCAAGACGTATTCTCCCAAAGCTAAAATCCGACTTGGCAGTTCGTCCTGAAGTGTAAGTAGTATAGATATAATAGTATGATCAACAGCTTTTTGCTCATGGTGTATTTTCCATTTGCATACATCAAAGAAATACGAGTATAATATAAAAAAAAACAGAAGTAGAAACATACCACATGCGAAAGAAGCTGCAGCGAGAACGGCAATTGCCAACTTCATGGTCACAAATGAGTTTGTAATTTAAATCCCGCAACAAATAGTAATTCTGTAGCGATCCCTGACAGGATGTCGACTGAATCCCGCAGTCATTCTGAATAGCTATACTTGGGTATATCTGGATTTTAGTACTCCGGCAAACTTTTTTAATTTATCTTTTTCATATCGAAAAGGTTAGCGCTTGACCACGATCCCACCTGATGTTAAGTAGTAATGTGATGTGTGGTGTTAGGCCTGCTAACCTAGCTCCCAGCCTACTCACTCTTTTATTGAACCCACCCACGTCAAGTTTGGACGGGAATACCGACGTCAGCAAGTTGTTTTACTCCTATGCTGTTCTCGTGAAGAACTAGGAGTTGATCTTCTTTGTTCGCAAATTGAGGATGTCCACAACATAAGGATTGTGTCTCTCCGTGTGTTTGGTCTTCCAATGGTGAAGAGGGAATTATATCACCTAATCTTGTATATATTTAAATTGTCACATATTTGTTCATAGCTGTAACAAATTTAAACCTAAATTCTTATAAAGTTTATCGTTTTATTACATTAGTATAGGTATTCTAATAAAAGACGAGTTTGAACAAAACCATTTAAATAAGATAGCAATAAGTTAGATGTTTAAATTACTGGGATAATGAGACATACAGTTACTTTTCAAAGCGATGAGCGCAACGCGGCTCGGTGTATATCATTTTCAAATAAAACCTCTTGTATGTTAAATAACGTTTGTTTCTCTTCAACATTTAGACATGAGACAGGAGGGAGTTTAAAAAAAAATACTTGTTGAAATAATGGATTACGTGTAATGGGAGCCTTAGTTTGGCTCCAAAGTAACTTCTTACATACGTACATACAACCGTTATCATGTACAATTTATGAGATTAAGGAATGTCTGTTGATCGTTTAGTCATAAAAGTTCCCTTTGTTAAGGGTAATACATAGAGATATACATCTGTTGTTTTAAATGAATAATTTATTAAGATAACCTGTCTTCTATTTAACATCTATAATTACCTTTAACATCCAACCAATGCCTGACAGTCTAACCAATGTTGGTCAGTGCGTTTTCTTCCACTTTTCACCTAGTTCGTTTTATTGTCAAGTAATAATAAATTAATAATCAGTCAGAGTTGCAGGCAAAAATCGTGTCTTCTACATGTAATATAAACGTTAAATATCGTCAAATAACGGTAAAAAAATCCTTTTTGTTAAATAAAACGAGAAAAGAGAGACATCAGTTCTGAATAGTGAATTTTCAGTTATTTAAAATTATTTTCAAATATATTTTTAGGAGAAGAGTAATAAAGAGTTTTATATTCATGTATGATGGATCAAAATATTACCCGATATGCACTTGTAAATATTAATAAAGGGTTAATTCATTAAGGTAAACCTTCTTTTACAATTTTTAACATCCATCGAGGATTACAATATAAGATTAAAAAACATGAAATTTTAAAATTTTTATTGCAAAAAATACTTAAAATGTCAAAAAGTTTTTTGAAATCGCAAAAAAATGTTATATAAAAATGTTAATCAAATATTTTTTTTCATTTCATCGGTGAATTTGCTCACAAAGGCAGCGCCGTTCAATTTCAGCTTATTAACTACACTATACATTTTTGATAGAATCACCGTCTCTGGAAAGGATGCAATTTAAATATAGTCAATTTTTATAAAGTAATATATATCATTATTAAAAAAAATAGAAAAAATAAGTACTAAAGACGCTTCTTTCACGAAACTTACTTGCATTTGATTGCCCAAGGCTTGTCAGTGAAATATACGTGTAAGAATATCACACCGTACTTCTCTACGTTATCGTAAAGGCATTGCGGTGCTAGTGGAACCGTCATCTGAAATTTGACAAGGAATATCGTCTTTTTATATATGTACAACTTTCTAATTGTAATTTTTGGTCTTGCTATCCATAGTGTAATTAATCGTAGTTTTAATAAATAAAATTCAGAGCACACGAGAATTATATCACTGAAATTATTACTGTTGAATGATTTTCCAATATTGGTCAAGCCTGTAAAAATTCTTGTTAGCGAGGGTTGACTGGTAGATATTACCACATCCACTCTTACCATGTACACTATAAAAATAAATAAATATGAAATATTAAGATGTATTGTTCGAACTGTCATAAAATCAAAACAACTTTAGTCTTTCAGGATTGAAGAATGCAAATTGTTTACTAAATCCTTACCTGCGCGCTTTCGTCTGAGAATGATTCGAACCAGTCAGGGTTCTGTTTAGGAATGTTGCCAATGATCTGTAAGCCTACAGCGACAAGTTTAGATTGTGTTGTAGTCCCGAACCAGTAGTAAACATTCTCATACTTTAACTCCGGTGTCATGTTGTAGTGGTAGTGGGTTCCTATAATTAAGATTCTAACTTTATACAGCGATATAGTAACAAAAGGAAGCAATCTAAAGTTTTTAAAAAGGTAACCAAAATTGTTACAACCATTCATAAAAAAATTAATGTTCGACGTTTGAGTTTCAGAAAACACATCTGGCAAAAATACTCATCTCACCCATGCCGGGAATACAGTTCTGTTTCTTCCAGGGGGTAGTGCTTAATTCGGTCCCATCGATTGGAATTCTCATAAGACCCCCATCGGGTCCAGACACCCAAACGCCATCATATTGTAGTGTTGCGCCATTTTCTTTTGTCGGTCCAGTACCTGCTTTTAGGGACTCTGTAATAGAACAAAGAGAAGCGTAAATGATGTTATTATTAAAATTTGTTTTTCTTTAATAATACAATTGTTATTGTTTTTATTCTGGTTTGAAATCGAAGTTGCTTATCTATTACTCGAGCAAAGTAAGACACGCTTCAGCTTCTTCGATCTCATTGTCGTCGAATATAAGGTGATAGCGTTGTTGTTGATAAAAAAAATATGTTATTATTTCGCATCTTCGGACACATAAAATTGTGTTGCGGTCCAAAACTCCTCCTCGGGTTCTCCGCCAGCGGCGGGCGCGGTCCACTTTACCAATTTATTCTCCGGTTTCCAATAAGGAGGGTGATTGAAACCTTTTACAGGTATCTGATAATAAAGATTAATGCTGCATTTAATTTATAATGTTATATTTTATACCTAATATTTTAGAAATATTATAAAAATAAAATTTTAAATAATTTAATGTTTATTTAGACTTTCAAAGTTTCGTAAATAATTTATTTCTTAGGCCCTTCAAAGTTACAAGGAGATCAACTTGTCTGTTTTACAAAAAAATAATGTATTCACTCCTTCATTTCGCTTCTTTTGATTATATACTTTCATGTTTGTATATATATTTTTTCGTGAAAAATTTAAAAAATTGCTATAGGTAAATTTTTTTGGGTTTCGACCCTCAAGCGAAGACAATTCGAATAAATTAGATAAACGTCTTCGTTGCAGCGTACGATAGCTCTCAATTGTCCGTTCGTTGTCACGAGAAAGAATTTATAACTATAATAGCATTTCATTCTGGATATATTACAGAAAAAGAAGTTTCTCAACATGAAGTCTTGTGGATAGTTTTTTTGCTTTAGCTAATGATCAAGTAGGTAGGTACTAAAAAATATATTTCTACTTTCTAGGAGCAGTGTGAAAAGCGTTGTCAATGAAACTATTACGATAGTGAGAATTAAAGAAAAAGAGCGAATAAAAAAGGAAATAATTAAAAGTAGCGCGTTGGTCTAATGGTTAGAGTGTGCGGCCTTCATTCCGAAGGTCGCAGGTTCGAATCTCCGTATCTACCGATGACTTTAATATTTAAGTTATGTACATTTGTGAACTTTAGTAACAACAGCGAAATACAAACGGTGAAAGAAAACATCGCGAGGAAACCTGCACATGAATTAGAATTTATTCTAAGGTGTATGCGAAGTCACCAATCCGTATTGGGCCCGCGTGGTGACTATGGCCCATTGCCCTCATATTGAGGATAGGCCTGTGCCCCAACAGCGGGCACGTAAATTGGCTGTTGAACCAGAATTAAAGTCTCCAGCGAAGAGCGTAATGTGACACTGTGTGAACATTACACGAATCGGTAATCGTATTTGATTAAGCGGAAACACGAGCTAAACATTAAGTGACTATTTTGCTTATTTATATACAAAAATAACTTTGATAATGAAACGATATATTTTAAAGACGGTTTATAAATATTCTGAAAGCATAATTTATATGCAAATCGAACAGTATCGTACTTTAAGAAAATTTTATTATTGAAATTGTTACGTGACGGGTGCGTGTGCTGATAATGATAATGACCAGATAGTATCAGGTTTTACATTAATACTATCTAGCTTTTAGCATTGCTAAACTGTATAAAATAATCTAAATTATCATTAGAGGCATTACTTGTTATAGGTTTTGTATCGATTTCTTTCTCTTTTCGAATTTAATTGTATAAGTACTTTCTGTAAAGAAATATACATTCGAAAAAATCTTGTCTGATAAAACATTGAGCATCCTTTACAGGTTACGTACAGCAACTTGGAGTCCGCATAAGAAACCTGCGTTGTTATAAAGTGGACACACGTTCCTTCCGGTGGAGCAGTACATCTTTAACTCAGGCATAGGCCCGGGAGGTCGTTCTGTTAACCGCCAGCCTCTTGCCTCTGCATCGCTTGCCCTCATCGGCAAACTGAAGAAGTATTCTTTATCGACTAATTCGTCCGATACCACGAATTTCACTGAAATAAGAATTATTAAAATTTAGACAAAGATAAAGGCATTTCACACAAACCAAACATTATAACACGTGGCCTCGAAGTCAAACCAACGACTACCGGGTTACTAGCCAAGCGGTTTGCTACTACGCCAAACAGGTAGACTTTTTCAACCTTACCTCGATATCCATCGTATTCTACACCTGAAACAGAAATAATGAATTATATTTCAAATTCATATTTATTCGTTGATCTTAATATTTACTATCAAAAAACTAAACCGAACCGTATGAATAAGTTGCTACTTTATTCTATAATTAGTTATGACTTTTCTATTTTCTGATGACGTGTAGGGTTTGGTAGTCATTTTGATTCTTCTACCAGCTCATCTGATGCTGGGCTCGTGGAACCGGGTTAAGGGCCTCTTAGATTATGACTAATTCCCAAAAAGAAATAGTAGCAATAAAAAATAATAATCTAAGTATCTAGATAGAAACGTATGCCAAATAGTTGTTAACTAAGCCTTTTCATAAACATATTGTAGACATTGTTTTTAATATCACTTATTTTCCGATTCATGACGACCTTGGAAAAAGAGTTCTCACTCACTCTGTTACTGATAAAATGATAGGGACAGAGAGAGACAAGAAGTTATAAATTGGAATACTATTCCTTTTTTTGTTTTTGCCACTAAAATTTTCTGCTTTATATCCTGCTCAAATAATAGATTCTGACTAAGCAAGTATCATAGTTTTTCTTTTGTAGTTTGAGAACTGGTGGTAGGTCTCCGTTACTCCGTCTCCGAATACTGCTTAGGTAGGTAACACCGCAGCTCGTATTTCTACCCCCATACTGTATTCCGTTCCGAGTTGAAGTGAGTTGTAGCTAATGTAATGACTGGGGTAATGAGACTTAACATTCTTTGTCTCAAGGCGACAAACGCAATATGGTGCAGTATATACCATCCTAACTAGCGTCACGTTTTTATGGGCGGCCTTTCACTTACAAACAGGTGATGGTCCCGCTCGTCCCGTCGCATAATTGTATAATAAAAAAATAAATAAAACGGCTAGGCATTCCTGTCCCTAAGATTTCATAGTTTTATTCTGTAGTTTGATAAAAGTTAATTTTCAAACCCAACAGAACTTCCCAGTAGTAGTGACTTTATTTCCTTTATTCAATAGCATGTAAATTTTTTTAAATTGCATCAAAAATACACACATAGAGAATCCACAAGCAAATAGTTCGTCGTGTTTTAGTAGCAATAATCCGGCCCCGTGTGATAGGTACTATGAAACCTTTATCACTATTCATAAGATATCGCCTCGCATAAACACTTTGTCGATAAATCGTTGCATTTTGTGTGACTCCTCTGATCATATTATATGATATAAAGCTTATCATTTATTCTTGTCGACAAAGATACACAAGACGCGTGTAAAAAAATCAAACATTCCCATAAATATAACAATGGTAAAAATAAACAAATTCTTTTGAAAATTTATGTTAATAAATGTTAAAAAACTAATATATTGTGTGAATATGTGCAAATGATATAATCTCATACATATTATTATTTGTCTACGAATTTGAGCTGCTTATAAATGCGATGTTAAATTAAATTTAAAAGAATAATAAAGCAATTACAAAAAAATAACCCATTAAACTGTATAAACTAGGATTTCTGTGTCCTTCAATATTCAAAGTAAATTTATCTCGATATTTGACCTTGAACGGGACATAAATACTAAAAGGTATCGATGGTTAGTCATCTCTTAATTAGTCGAATTCTAAATTCATACTTTTTAAAACTCTCTTTTTAATCTATGTATTTAAGGCTTCAGTATCAAGAGAAATGGGCATGGAAATAAGTTATTTTTGTACCAAAGCATAACTTAATTTCTAGTCGTCGTAGCAAATAGAATTTATAAAAAGTAATTAAACCGCGGTGTGGCAGATATATGAAGATTATATTTTTTTTCAGGTACAAGTTTTATGATAAATTTTATATATATATGTATTGTAATAGGACGTAGTTCCTAAATGAATAATCGACGATGAAGGGCGCTGTGCAAATTTGCTGCAGTCATTTAAATTTAACAACCATCTCTGCTTTATATCTGAAGACTATCATCATATTAGAAATTTCTAGTTCTGCGGTATGTACTATGAATTGCAGGTTTATTACTGAGTAATTTTGATCTACTCAGAAATGTCAAGGTAGTGTAAAAATTATAAACGTACCGCTTGCTAAGGAAGCTGCTGCGAGGACAACAATTGCCAACTTCATGGTCACAATTGTAAATTTCAAATTTAAATATCGTAACAAATGACTGTAGTGATCCCCGTCGGGAAGTCGACTGACTCCAGCAGTGATTCCGAACAGTAAATATAATATTGATATTAAACCTCCTTTACACTTTTTCTCAATACATATTTCTCATTGATGTCTGTCATCTTGATGAAGATGAGCGTCTACTAACAGATTTGGTGCAACGTTAACGAATGAAGACAATTAATATTATTGAAAACTTATTTATTAGATAACCGTTTGTCACTTGGTAGTATAATTGTGACAAAATATTTGTGTAATTTTGTATATCGTGCGTTAGGACATTTAATAGTCGTAGATATCTTTTCCTAGACACTGTCTAAATAAATAAAATTCTAGTATGCAAACAATACTCCTTTTCGATTTGAAAGGGACTGTATTTAGAGGCAGTGCTGTCTATTAATTATTTTATTGCTAGCAAAAGGCGTTATGTAATCTGTATGAATATCTCTTACCTAGTAACTATCAGACGATCCGCGGGTAAGTCGTATTGCTTCGAGGTATGAAATCAATGGGGAAAAGAAAAAAGAAAAAAGTAGTGTTAAAATTTATCTCATATTGTGGTATACAATATACAAATAATACCCTAGGTTTGTAGGAAGCCTTAGTTTTTATAATTAATTATGTTATATGTGTGTTTATATACATTTGAAAAACGTAAGGTATGTCTGTAAGGAAAATTTATTAGTATTGTACATATGGTACCAAATAAATGAATTAATTTCACATAGGTTAGATTTTAATTGAATGGGGAGATGTATATTTAGCAGTGAACATCAATAGGCTAAAATGATGATGACGGTAAAAATTTATGAGTTAAACTTGTTTTTTTTTTTATACTATAGTTTTATTATTTTCAAGTAAGTATTTGATATCATCCGCAGAAGAACTAATGTCAGCGACATAGCCCAAAAGTTTGCTAGATTTAAGTGGCAGTGGGCAGGGCACATTGCTCGAAGGACCGACGGCCGATGGGGCAGGAAGTTCCTCGAGTGGCGTCTGCGTACCGGTAGTAGTGTTGGGAGGCCTCCCACAAGATGGATCGATGGACTGGTGAGAATCGCAGGAACCCACTGGATGCGATCAATGCGTGACCGATAGATGTGGAGATCGATAGGGGAGGCCTATATCTAGCAATGGTCGTCTATCGGCTGATGATGATGATCCGATATTATAAATTAAGGTAAGTTTCTATGTTTATACACAATTATAATAATTTGTCTAAATAAAAACATTCGTGAAATAAGACATTAACTATTAAAAAACCTGTTTTACGTTTCATCAAAAATTAGAAATATCACATTAAATTAAAATAAATGTTAATTATTCCATGTCAATAGTGATTTTAGTATTATTCCTTTACAATCTGGTTATACTGGAAGTGGTACGTTACAATTATTACGAACCTCTTTAATCTAAAATAGTATAAATAACCGACAACTGTAAGATAACTCACGATAATTCATCACTAACTCTTGACTTCTTATTTCCAAGTTATAGTAAATAATTGCACAAACCTACTCCTCATTCGTCAAAGTGGTGACTCCGTACGTTGGTGTAGAGTGGTAACGTGATGTACCATTTATATGCTACGGTTTACCCGCAGTTGTTGGGAGTACTATATGTGGTTAATTATTGGTAACTATTAAATATCTAAATATCACATAAAATACAAGGGGATATTAAGCGGTGAAAGCTCAGTTCTAAATACGATAGGAATATTAAAAAGCTTGATCAATCTCCACTATGTGCTTTTGGAAGCAGCATATTTTTCTTAGAAATGTGATTATTAATATAAAGGCGCTTAAGTGTTTTCCCTTGAAAGTAGTTAAAAAAATATTTTATGGATCACTTGCATATAAAAGAATAAGTGAAATTGAAGGTCTATTTTCTTCTGCCGTGTAGTCTGGGCTTATTAAGAGTAGGACTGAGGTAAACCCTACCTGTTGTACTGGGCGCAGACAGGTTTAGGATTACGGCTTGCTTAGGCTCAGTGCAGAGAGAAACCGGTGTGATGTTTTAATGGAAAGTCTTGTAACTAATAAGAAATAGAAAGAGAGCTTATCTAAGCTAAACTCTTCTTGATGTTAGCAAATGTTAGGTCAAAACAATACTTGATATTTACTTGTAAATATTGACAGAGTTAATAAGGTATACTTTCCTTTACAACTTCTGACATTCCCCGAGGACTACAATATAAAACTAAAAAAGATTAAAATGTTTATTGTAATAAGTATCTAAAATGCAAAAAAATATTGTTGAAAAGGCACAAAAAAATTTATGCAAAAATGTTAATTAAATATTTTCTTCACTTCACCGGCGATTTTGCCCACAAACGCAGCGCCGTTCAACTTCAGCTTATCAATTACACTATGCTTTTTGATGGAGTCACTGTCTCTGGAAACGATGCAATTTGAATATCGTTAAAATCTTATAAAGTAATATATAACATAAATAAATGAAAATATAAAAAGTACTGATTTAAGTTCTTATGTATGTACTTGGTTAAACTATTGCGAAAACCTTTAAAAGTCTTCCTAACGTTTCAAGGTTCTTTCTAGGCTAGGGCACTTGGTAACAACTTTAAGAGGTAAGAGTTCTCAAAGCGGACAATACCGCTTTTATTGACATGGCTTATGAAAAGCTTGCAGCAGCATTCTTCTTCGAAGTAGTTGGAGAAAAGAGAAAAGTGACTCTAAATCTACAACAATCGAAGGAGTCAACTTGTAACCATAGAAAATTGATAATTTTGGTTTAACTGTTTTGGAGTTACCATGCTACAGGTATTATTATCATTGAGTGCCATCTTCAAATTGAAGATAGAGAAAACTTTTCCATTATTTTAAGTGTATAGTAAAAAAATTACACCAATCTTTTTCCACATGTTGAAAACGCTTCTTTCACGAAACTTACTTGCATTTGATTGTCCAAGGCTTGTCAGTGAAATATATGTGTAAGGATATCACACCGTACTTCTCTACGTTATCGTAAAGGCATTGCGGTGCTAGTGGAACCGTCATCTGAAATTTAAGAATGAGTCAATCATCAGCCGATAGATGTCCACTGCTGCAAATAGGTCTCCCCCAAGGATCTTCACATCAATCGGTCCTACGCTGCCCGCATCCAGCGGCTTTCCGCGATCTCACAATCAATATGGCCTCCGGTACCGCCGGGCACTACGAGCCATCGTTTGTAGGGGTTCGTAGGTGGGGATTTCGGCAATTTTCCAACATGCTGGCTCAATGCAGGTTGGTGGGAGCCAGAGCCTCGTTAGTTGATTAGTACAATGCACCACGAGTAGGTTAGATTAGTTTTGGTTTCGTGAGTTGTGGTGCGAGACCCCTTACATCCTTAAAAAAAAGTATCAACTTTTAAATTTTACTTCTAATTGTAATTTTTGATATTAGAATCCTGAATGTCCACAATCCTGATTGCGACATTCATAAGAACTCTTGTCGTTAACCGTTGACTGGTAGACTGTCGGACCATAACACCGCCTTGTCCAATCTTACCATGTGCAATATAAATAAATAAATATTAAGAATCTTTGTCCGAACTGTCATAAAATCAAAACACCATTAGTTTTTCAGGATTGAAGAATGCAAATTGTTTACTAAATCCTTACCTGCGCGCTTCCGTCTGGGAATGATTCGAACCAGTCAGGGTTCTGTTTAGGAATGTTGCCAATGATCTGTAAGCCTACAGCGACAAGTTTAGATTGTGTTGTAGTCCCGAACCAGTAGTAAACATTCTCACACTTTAACTCCGGTGTCATGTTGTAGTGGTAGTGGGTTCCTATAATTAAGATTCTAACTTTATACAGCGATATAGTAACAAAAGGAAGCAATCTAAAGTTTTTAAAGAGGTAACCAAAATTGTTACAACCATTCATAAAAAAATTAATGTTCGACGTTTGAGTTTCAGAAAACACATCTGGCAAAAATACTCATCTCACCCATGCCGGGAATACAGTTCTGTTTCTTCCAGGGGGTAGTGCTTAATTCGGTCTCATCGATTGGAATTCTCATAAGACCCCCATCGGGTCCAGACACCCAAACGCCATCATATTGTAGTGTTGCGCCATTTTCTTTTGTCGGTCCAGTACCTGCTTTTAGGGACTCTGTAATAGAACAAAGAGAAGCGTAAATGATGTTATTATTAAAATTTGTTTTTCTTTAATAATACAATTGATATTGTTTTTATTCTGGTTTGAAATCGAAGTTGCTTATCTATTACTTGAGCACCGCAAGACACGTCTCAGCTTCTATTTCTGTCGCCGAATATAATGTGATAGCTTTGTTGTTAATAAAAAAATATGTTATTATTTCATACCCTCGGAAACGTAAAATTGTGTCGCAGTCCAAAACTCCTTCTCGGGTTCTCCGTCAGCGGCGGGTGCAGTCCACCTCACTAATTTATTCTCTGGTGTCCACGACGGAGGGTGCTTGAAACCTTCTACAGGTATCTGGTGATAAAAAATAATGCTGTATTTAATTTATAGTGTGTTATTTAATACCAAACAATACAAATTCAGTATAAAAAAAAAACTTGCGTTATAAGCAAGTATGTCTGTTAAAAATAATGTATTCACTCTTTTTATTTGCTTCTTTTGATTACATGCTTTTATTTTTGAAATAATACCTGTTTGTGAATGATTTAAAAAATTCGTATAGGTATATCATTTGGTCTTCGATTATATCTAGCAAATAAATTTGGAAGAAATTTGATAAATGCCTTGGATGAATGGATGTCACGAGGTAGAATTCATAATCTATTAATAGCATTTCATTTTGTGTATATTATAGAACAGGAAATTTTCCAAAATGAAATCGTTCGAGGTTTTTTTTGCTTTATCTGATTGTGTAGATTGGTACTATATCATTGTTATTTCTATGTTTAGGAAGCCGTTTAAAAAGCGTAGCCAATGACATTATTATAACGATTAAGAGAATTAGAGTATCCAGCTAAGAACGTGTTGTGGTATTGTATGAGCATTCTTTTTATTGCTACTCTGTTAAATATTTGCTCTAAACAAAGCGTAAAACAAGATTTTACATGAGCCAGATATTAATTAAATATTGTGTTTATTTATATACAACAATTACGATGATAATGAAGTTATACCTAATGCGACCATAAGTCATCATTTTTTTTTAATATAGTAATGTAATATTATTAAAATTTATAGCTACATATTTATTAGTCTCAGCAAAAAATAAAAAAAACAATTTATTCGAAATGGCCACCTTTGGCTTTTATAGAGGTCGTTAATTTGTTTGGCTACGAATCTATGTATTTACACGCTGTTTTCAAGAGAAATTCCACCTCCGCCACTGCTTGCTCCAAAGATTTTCTAAGAGACTCAATGTCGCCGTGTCGTTTAGAACAGGCCATGTCCTCTAAAACTGATCATAATTTGAAATCTAAAGGGTTGAGGTCTGGGTTACACGAGGGCCAGCCTTCAGCTCTTATAAAGTCCGGAACGTTGGTTTCAAGCTAAACTTGGGTAGTTCGTGCCTTGTGACCAGGTGCAGAGTCCTGCTGGAAATTCCGCGGTTAATTTTAATAAGTGTATTGTGAGAGGTTTCACAACATGATCCAATACTGTATCTTGATACACTTTGGCTAAAGTTTTCACTAATGTTTTGTGATTACTTGATAAGACACGCTCCACCATACCATCACTGACGTAGGATGATGACCACGTTGTACCTTTCCGACAACTGTACCAGCTTCTTTAGAACTGTGAGCGTACACTTTATCATTTTGCTTATTTTAGTGTTTTTCAATCGTGAAAATATTTTCATCGGTAAAGAGGATATTTCTGTGCTTTTTATCAGCCTGTTGTATCGCGACAGAAGACGTTTTAATCGATCGACTCTCTTTAATTGTAAAGATCAATTTAGGGCATGTCCTGCATATCTACGATGAGCACCCAGCACTGAGCTTCAAGTTTTGTTTTATAATACGCAACAGAGTCCTAGCGGAATCTTCATTTCTCGCAATTATTTTTTTGCTTCTTAATGAGGTTTCGATGTATTCTGGCTTTAACAGCATTAACAGCCTTTGTAGCTCTAATAGCACGCACCGGGCCGATCTTTTCTAGTCTTCGACAGAGGAAGTGTTATTGTATCTGTTGATAATACAATATACGGCTGATAGCAAGCTTTTAAAGTGTCGAATATGACCGAGCGCACCGGGTCCATACCCACTTTGTGCAGGGCGATCACTGCAATCCCATTTTCTTTACCACCCCATTCCATATTGTAATTTGATAATGAACACGAAAAAATATGTTATATGGCGTAAAATCGGAAGAAGTTTTTAAAATAATATACGTGTTCCAAATTCAAAATAATTAAAAAGTTGAAAAAAGGAAAAGTTTTTATATAACAGTATTTATATCCAGACTAGTTATATTTTAAAGAAAGCTTATAAAGGTTTCAAAAGAAAATTTACATACCAATCAAACAATATTGTACTTTAACAACAATAATTTTTTTCATTGAAATTGTTACGTAACGGATGTGTGTGCTGGTAATGATATTGATCAGATAGTATCAGGTATTACGTTAATACTATTTACTTCTGTGCTTTTAGCTTTTGTTAAACTGTTTCAAATAGTCTAAATGGCCATTAAGCAGGAATTACTTATTATAGGTTTTGTATCAACAAGAATGATTACCAGGAATTTAAATGAGCATCGACGATTTTCAAATTGAATTGTGTATTAGTACTATCTGTAGTGAAATATACAATTGTAAAAATCCTGTTTGGCAAAACATTTAGTCATCCTTTACTTACACCAACTTGGAGTCCGCACAAAAAACCTGCGTTGCTATAAAGTGGACACACGTTCCTTCCAGTAGAGCAGTACATTTTTAACTCGGGCATGGGACCGGGAGGTCGTTCTGTTAACCGCCAGCCTTTAGCCTCTGCATCGCTAGCTGTTATCGGCAAGCTGAAGAAGTACTCTTTATCGACTAAAGCGTCCGATACCCCGAATTTCACTGAAATTAAAATTTAACAACCAAACACTATAACATGTAGCCTCGAAGTCGAACCAATGACAACCGGGTTCCTAGACAAGCGGATCGGCATTACGCTAAGCAAGCAGACTTTTTCAACCTTACCTCGATATCCATCGTATTCCACACCTGAAACAGAAATAATAAATTATGTTACAAACACATATTTATTCGGATATTAGTAAGAAAGTAAATAACCGAACCGAGTGAATAAGTTGCGACTTTATTCGATAATTAGTTACAGCTAATTTACTGAAAGATGTAGTGGCCACAGAATAACATCTAAGTATTTACATATTCATATTGTAGATTTTGTTTTTGATAGAACTTCTTTTCCAATTCATATCGCCCTTGGAAATAGAGTTTTCATCAGTTTCAATAACAACATGACTAAAATTTCTCTTCTGTCGAGACGGTCCGTGGTCGGCAGTTATAACGATATATGAAATTGTTGGGACATATTAATAATTTTAATTGTTTTAATCTTTATATGTAAATACAAGTATTTATTAGTAACCTTAACCATATCCTGTATCTCTACAGACAAATGAATTATTTTATTAGTTTAAATAAAGTAAAAATTTATGATGAGGTACAAGGAAAAATCTGATGTATTATTATATCAAAAAAACTTGACTTCAAGCCAGCTGACATTAATTTGAATCAGTAATAAGTAAACAATGTATTTTTTTCTGTACATTCCATTCAGATAAGATCAGAATAAATTCATGAGATATTGCTTAAAGGAATATTTATATGAAAGTAGGTTTTGTATAAAATTATTTGTAATATACCTCATTAGCTAACAATTTGTGCTCATAGTTACAAAGGGTATAATTTAACATGTTAATTTTATTACCACCTGTGAAATAAATACCGAGTTTCCTTTTGAATATAGATATCAAATTACCAACTTGATTATTTACCACGACGGCTTATTTTTATTGATGCAATATGGCAAGTCTTAATTTTTATTTATAAACACTTCAGGTCGTTGTCGATTTAATGAGACTCGTCTCTACTACTTTGATAACTTGATTCGTTGTTGACGAACTCTGTGAATTTGAATCTCATATTTCCATGCTGTCACCACGTGAAGAAACGATTCGCTCTATCACGACTGGTTGGTTTCCATCCATTACCACATATTTTCAATATTTACATTTAATTTTTATAGATATCTCTATCATATGTAAACACATCCCACATCTAGCATCTTTCCGCGACCTTCACTAGATCGTCGGTCCACCTTTAGGGGTGGCCTCCCAGCACTACGACTATCGGTACGCGACCGCCACTCGAGATCCTTACTACCCCATCTGCAGTCAGGCATTCGAGCAATGTGCCCTGCCTACTACTACTTAAGTGCTGTAATTTAATCTTTTGGCCTCTGTTGGTGACCTTAGTGCTTCTATGGATCTCCTTATTTTTGGTTTGATTGCGCAGAGAAACTCCGAGTATAGCGCTCTCCATAGCTTTGAATGACTTAAATTTTTTTATAAGGCATAAGTTATAATATAATCACATAATTATTATAAATTTATGTATAATTATTTTTCTATTAATTTAAGCTGCATATAAATTCCATATTAAATCTAATTTAAAACGATAACAAAGCAATTAAAAACCGATGTTATTTATTTAAAACATTTAACTTTAAATCTTGGGCCACTGTGTCCTTGAATACTCACCGTAAACTTATCTCGATATTTGACCTTAACCGGTACACAAATACTGAAAATTATTAATGGTTTACTGATCTTTGATCTTGATAAGACCAATTCTAATATTTTTAAATCTTTAAAGTTCTTTAAAGTTTAAAAGAATCTTTAAAGATCCGTTTTCGATCATTTAAGGTTGTAGTATCAATAAAAGTGGTCATTGAAATAAGTTTTTTATTAACAAAACAATAACTTAATTCAAGTTGTTGTAGCAAACAAGTTTTATAAGAAGTAATAATATCGCGGTGTGGGAGATTTCCTATTTTTTTAACGGTACGAGTTCTATGATACGTTTTTCGATGGAATAATCTAAAGTTGGTTCGTAATAGTTACAAAATTATCATAACTTGTAAAGTAGAGAATATAATTATACGAATATATTTATTTCATTGATATAATACTCATATATTACATAAAGTATATGTAATAACTAATTATTTATCATTGTAATACGATGAAGTTCCTAAATGAATAATCGACAATCAAGGGTGGTACGCTGGATTGCTGTAGGTAGTTCCATTTAACATCTATCTCTCCTCTGAGGTATAAACTGCGAATTGCAGGTTTATCACTGAGTATTTTTGATCTTAGAAACACTGAGGTAGTGTAGAAAATATAAACATACCGCTCGCCAAGGAAGCTGCTGCGAGGACAACAATTGCCAACTCCATCGTCACAATTGTAAATTTCAAATTTAGATATCGCAACAAATGACAGTGCTGTAGTGATCCCCGTCGGGAAGTCGACTGACTTCAGCAGTCATTCCGAACAATAAATATAATGTTGATATTAAACCTCTTTTACACTTTTCTCATTACATATTTCTCATACTTTGATGAAGGTAAGCGTCTGCTATCAGATTTGGTGCAAGGTTAACGACGAAGATAATAAATATTTTTGTAAATATAATTATTAATTAACTGGTTGTATCTTGGTATTACAATAAAATGTCGAGTATTGAATCTCTCATATCTATAATACATTAAGAAAAAACATTTGTATAACTTTGAATATCGTGTTATAAGGCATTGACTAGTCGTCAATCTCTTTTTCTCGATACTCTGTTCCGGTTTGAAAGCGAATGTAGTTAGAGAAAATGCAGTCTTTTCTTTAATTTGTAGCTGGCACAGAGTGTTATACAATAGTCTTTACTGTAATGTGTTCGAGTATCTTTTATGTAGTAAATATCAGGCGAACAGCTAGTAAGTTATGATGCTTTGTGGTATAAAAGGAACAGTGGAGAAAAAGAATAGAGTGAAAATTTATGAAGTTGTATATACAATACATAAAAATAATATGCAAGGTTTGGAGGGTGCCTTAGTAAATTTTTAATATGGAAGATTTTTATGAGTGTGATAGACTTTTAAAAAACGTTGAGGAATGTCTGCAAGACAATTTTGTTATTAAAAATTTAATTTTGTTTTTATAAACATTCTTATCATTGGAAATGTAATATTAACTGTTAAAAAAATTAGTTCTTTTCTTTCATCAAAAATTAGAATTAACATATTAAATTTAAATAAATTTTAACCATTTCATATTAAGTTATAGTTATTATTATTTCTTTGCAATCTGGTTATACCTAAATGTAAGTTAGGGTCCTGAGATACAAGGTGCTTAGTTCGGTATCCAACTTAGATCGGTTTATATTTTTGTGAAAGTTTGAATAAATAAATAAACTGTTCACATGTAGCAGTTTTAACAATATTTTATAAACGCCTGTATAAAGAATATAGCAATAAATTGACCTTTCAAGTTTTCTTTAAACGGCGCCACGCAGGCGCTTGATTTTAATGGTTTGGCATTCGTCCCAAAGAAAAGTGATAGTAACTTTGCAATTTCTGCCCTAATTAACTTAAACTATTATAAATGCATACTAATATAATAGTAGTTTTTTTATTTCGTGAACTATTGTTTGAAAAGCGAAAGGTAAATTATAGTGGTGGATCGATTCTCGATATCGAAGACCAATGAGATGAGCGCCATTACATTGCCTTTACATGTCGGTGAACCATAAAGTAATATAATATTGCAACATTTTTATTTGAGGACGTAAATAAAGTAACACCCAGGTGTTACTTACTCCAGAGTAATTTTGTTTTTTATGATGTACATTGTCTTAAACAGTTGAAAAAGATCTAGTGTAGTGCAAACATCTTATTTACAGGAGGTATCACAGTTTCCTGAAGACTTGTTAGATGCACAATTTTTGTGGTCTATGATAACTGTAGGTTTGTCCCGTTAGTCTTAAAACTGAAAAGTAATAGCAAAATTACATATCGATTAAGCTAAAAGCTGCTCTGATTATTTTTTTTTATATAGGCTAATCTCATAAACTTAACTTGAAAAAATTTTTGCTGTTATCTATGATTTAAAATATAGCAGACAGGATAAAAAGCATTGGTACGATGGAAATAAGGGTATTGGACTTTCTTTCGAATTATGTAATGTGCCACGTTGCCAAATGATTCAAATAGCGTGTAGTGAGCCAACCGTCGTAACATACTTACAATCTAGTAAATAGTATATGCTTTCGAATTAGCTGAATTTCAACCTTATTTTTTCGAGTTTATGCACTTAATGAATGAAATATTTAAAATGGTCATGGCTCTGTATCTGTTTAAGTCTATTGTTACGCGCGGTTTCATCTACATCCGGTTAGAGGCCGCCCGTGACGTTTGGGAATTATCGAGGGTCACCGCTTGTGAAATCCGTATTTATATTCTTTGTTTCGTCTTACGGAATAGTCTTAAGGAAATGGAGACGGAATAACTCAATTCGTGTTGCAACTGTATATCGCGAATGATACTAGTGGTATGTCTTCGTTGCCGGAGACCGTCTATCTAGGTACTACCACAGCGGCTATTTCTGCCACCAATCGGTAGTGTGCAAACATTACTGTGTTTTGGATTGAAGGGAATTATAGCCAGTGAAATTACTGTGGTAATGAGACTTAACATCTTGTGTTTCAATCCGATGAGTGCGTTATGGTGCAGTATATACTACCCTAACTAGCGCCACGTTATCGGCGGGCGTATCACTTACCATCAAGTGAATATCCTATACGTCTCACCGTTTCATTGTATAAAAAAAAAGAGTTTTGCGTTGAATAATTAATGAATTGTCTAACACTACTGAATTGGGTAGTTAAAAATCAATGCGTAATTAAAACTACAAATGTATGAAATTTTTTATCTCATCTGTTCCACTTACACTATTTATTATTCAATAGTAACTGGCTTCATACGGCAACATGTGCAGCGTGGTGGATTATGACCTCTACTCTCTCCTTGAGAGAGAACGGTTGACTATCAGCAGTGAATACACAGTGTGCTGTTCATGATACGTAATGTGCTCCAATAACCTAGAAAAAGTAAAATAATAGTAAAACTATTTTATCTAATGTTTTTAACATTTATATACGTTGCATATTATTAGGTATTATTTTACAGAATAATTTTTTTACAGAAAGATTTTGTTCTATACAACTGTACAAATTGTAAATACGAAGTCCGAGAAAATTTTAGGTATCCATAAATAATTACGACATAATATTCTTTAAAAATAACTATATTTGTACTAAATAAGAAACACGCTAAAGGTGTTATAGTATGTAATAAAATAAAATATGAAAAAACTGAGGTTGTAATAAAGAAACGGAAGATAGGAAACAGCGGCCCCGATATCTAACCTAGCCAAGGGGTGATTTGCAGCCCTTAGTGTCAAGTCATTGCACGTTCAACCCGCTTTAACTAATTTCCTGACCCGCTTATCGTTGCCCCACCACAGATTGTGGTGTTCTACTAAAGCATCGTGTGCTGTCTATGCTTTGATCACGCAAATTTTCTACATTTAACTAGATTAGTGATTTTGGCGGTGGTCGCCGTCGTGTCATTCGTATTTCTTAATCAGTTTTGTTTAATCGTAAAAAAGATCTGGTGAACAGTAATCGGCTAAACCTATTTTTTTAATGTTACCAACAGTTTCGATCCAATCACTCTAATAACAAAATAAAGCGGTTAAGGCCTAAGCGAACTCAATGGCTACAGACGAACACAGAACTTCACTGATACACTTTTGACTTCGAGGTGTAAGATGGTTAAAAGTTCTCTTCTTAGTAAAAATAGTAGCCGGAAGCAACAGTATAAAGTGGAGCACCGCGTTGAAGGCAAAATTGTAGCTCTATTGAGTGACGATGAATAACCCGTTTCTATTCGGCTGTTGTAAATCTTACGACCGAAATAAAAAAAGAGTAATAAAAACAAAAATGTATCTTCTTTTCATTCCATACATTCAAACCAAGATGAGTGGACTTCCCCTAAAATATTGAATTTTTATTAATTCACTAGATTAACAATGTGTAATGCATATGTTCAATAAAAAAACAATTCTATAACAAGATATACTAGTTTCTAAAAAAAATCTACGCGGTAATCTTACAAAAGATACAAGAAGAAACTCTTATCGATGATCAGTAATAAAAGAAGAATTGTCAAGTTTAATGTATTTTTTTAAGGCAGATTTCTTAAGAACGTCTTTCGATTACCAGGATATAGTACGACGAGACAGTTACGCGGAGTGTAACGTTTTATCGATTGCCGCGGAGGGCGCAAGATTGATGGCCCTCCTCGGAGGATGCTGCTCGGTCTCCTCAATCTGTCAAAGTCATCCGCCTGCCTATCGTGTTAACATCAAACTTTTTGCGTATGAAACCTTGTACGTTGTCCATATCCATAGACTGGGTATTTTAAATAAAAGTGAGGAGCGAACAGTAGTATTAAGGAAAACAGATTTCCTCTCGACGTTTCCGTTTATCGTTTGTATTTCGCTGTTGTTACTAAAGTTCACAAATGTACATAACTTAAATATTAAAGTCATCGGTACATGCCGAGATTCTAACCACTAGGCCAACGAGCTACTAACTTAATTAAACTGTTTACTTTATTCTAATTGGTGGTCGATCAGACCCTCCACGATTGGTACATCTGTGTTACCGCATATAATCTAGAAACCTTCTTAATTCTTATTTCTGCCGTCAAACGGTAGTGTGCAAATATTGCTGTGTTCCGATTTGAAGCGAGTTATAGATAGTGCTGGTGTAAAGGGTCTCGCACAATAATTCACGGGACCCAAGCCAAGTTCACCTGTTCGTGGTGCAGCCTGCTAATCAATAAACGAGACTCTGATTTCCACCAACCCGCATTGGGCCAGCGTGGTGGGAAACGTGGGGACAAATCCTCCTATGTGAACCCTTACAAACGACGGTCTTTAGTTCCCGGCGGTACTGGAGGCTATACTGACTGGTAAAGGTCTCGGGAAGCCACTGGGTCCAGGCAGCGCATCGCGATCGATGTTCGGAACTTTGGGGAGGCCTATGTCCAGCAGTGGACGTCTATCGGCTGATGATACGGTCTCTATTGTCGAAGACTGTCTGGGTAGGTACCACCACAGCGCCTGTTCTGCCGCCAAACAGCGCTGTACAAATATTAATGTTTCGGTTGAAAGGAGGTGTAGCTAATGAAATTACTTGGGTAACCGGACATAACATCTCAAGATGCAAAGCAACGAGCATAAACCGATGCAGTGTGCATCATCCTAACTAGTGCTACCGTTAAGAGAAGTTATTTGATTCGCGTTTTGATTTTTTTATGCATTACGACACGCGTGATCGTTTTTAGTGTAAAAATAATCATAATAACCTTTTAAACTACTTAAGTTAAATCCTAACTTTACTCCAAATTTTCTAGTTAAATCTGAATTGTTCAATCACCTTCAATAGTCAATCTTTTGTACCTCTTCAACGTTGTCAATCTTCTGAGTGGAACTGACTGACTGAGATTGAGTTTCTTAAGACGGTTTGCCTTCTTTTCGTGACATATCTTTGTTTCTGTCTCATATAGTTAAATTCCTACCATAACGATGAATAATTTAGGAATTAATCCATTTTATATCTCTTTATAAATGTTATTCTTTAGTTAATTTTGCAATGAAATATTTCTATCGGCCGTCCCTTTTGTTTATTTAGTATGCCATCAATTCAATTTATCACATGGGCTTTATCTATATTAATTTTGACTTGAATACTGATCAACCAAATCTACCAAGCAACAGTAAACTTTTCGATGTAGAATATTCATTGCGACCATAGATTATTTATGTGTTTAATCTATAGAATTACCCGTGCATAGTTTGGATACAATTTCGATAATTAATTCGTAATCTTAGTGAATTCTACTGTAGTATGCACATACATCTGTATTGTCTTCACCGCCTTGAGACACAAGATGTTATATCTCGTTATCCCTGTAATTTCAAACTGGGATACAGTTATATTTGCTTGGTACTATTTTCTGGCTGAAATTGGCATTGCTGTGTTACAGACTTAGAATGCTTCCGATATTACAAAATATCTAAAAGTATTTACATTTATTATTATCTTTGCTTTACTTATGTAACAATTTAAAAAGGAAAACCGTCGTTAAAACTGTTATTTTGATAATGAAAGTCCATTATATTAATTAAATTAATGGACGGACCGCTTTGAAATCGGATCCGCTTTTGATAAGGAATTTTTCTTTGATCTATTCCAATCCCTTTTGTTCTATAATTAATATGAAAAGGGGAATTTATTATTCACGGACAATAGTCTCACTTCGATGACAAACTGTGTCGATGGAGACTATATATTTTAAACTTAAATAACCCTTACAATGAGCTGTCATCTTTCTTTTCTTATTAAGGTTAGACATATATGCAATTCGAACATTCTTAAGAAAGAGCGAACTTATACCTTACAATAGTAGTATCGTAAAATCTAATAATACATATTTAAAAAAAATCCAAAGATTCATTGACTCATCACGACATCTCTGACACTATAACACTCAAAATTTTGTTGAGAAATTTCTTCTGCTATTTAGAGGTCAGTTAAGAATGAATTTCACAAAATTCCTTGCTCAAAGGGAGTTGCAGGAGTGTCGGTAACGATAAGGAGTCGGAGTGGAAGAGAGGTGTTTCAACCGGCTGGGAATATTTCTGACAAATTTCAAGTGTGAATTTCAAATGTAATTCTCTATAATAGCCAGCAAAGCGGGCAAGGAACAGCTCGTAATATTACGAGTATATACCACATCTCAACCATCACTTCCGGCTGATGTATGTTTATAAGTTGATGGATTACCTACTGAACGAAAATCTGAGTCAATGGTTTCATAACCTTTGAGTATTTCAATAAGGTGACATGCTTGACCGTGACACTACCATGAATCCGGTACGCAAGGTCAATTGGCTCAACATATGAGCAATGATACTGGAATATTCAACATCGCTCCATTGCTTACGAAATAGAGAAAATGTTAGAAGATGATTGTTTTGGTAACGTATTAAATGTATCAGTTTAGACCATGGTTTCCATAGAAAAAAACAGTAAAAATTTTTATATTGCAAGTTTATGAATTTCTTATTAAGTTAAAAATGGATTTCAATTCATGATTATTTTTCATCAATAAGTCAGAAAGCGAGTCAAAGTTGGGAACAGTTTCGACAATAATAATAAAATTAAGCCCATTTAATGTTGGCCACTGCTGGGCCTGATGGCTTCGTCTCGCAACAAGATATTTATTTATAATATATTACAGAAAGTTATTTGAAAATTTGAAAGTAAAACCATCTTGCATCTACGTCAACATTGAAACGTTTTCTTGTTATTTATTTTCACTAGTTCTCAAAGGACGACGCTTTGCATGTTTTTTTCAGTAGTTACAATAATAAAAATATATCCTTAACGTTTTTCATGAATTCAAATTATTATAGATATTTTGAATACGACTTTGAAATAAAACTGAACTGTAATTGTTTCCTAATCAATTCACCTTGTGTAACCTTCGCTACCTGAAGAAATATAGAAAGCAGTAATTTTACAAGACTAATTGTTATTAAGAAATAAAAAAAAAACTACATACACACAGAATAATATAATAATTTAATTTCCTTTCATAATACTCCGTCTTTATGAAATATTTACTACGTTTTCTTATTCTACTTAAGAGAAAATATTCGTGTGTCAAAAGCTCGTGATTCCTGAAAGGATCTCGTGGTATTCGTTTTGTCAAAGCACATTTGGAATTCCTTTAAATGCTTGAACGCATATGAAAGCATATTACACTAATATATTCTGCTTAACAAACTTGTATGTTTCGTGCAAAGATATTGAACAACGTTGAACAAAAAAAAAATTTAATAACGGAATGAACCAAGATCTGCTTTAAAGAGAGGAATAAAACCTAAGCGTCTAATTCATTTATATGTTTTGCTGCAACTGAATTTTATTTCATGTTTGTAGTCTTTGTTTCGTAAGATTAATATAGATTTAATTAATATAGAATATTTTTTAGACTATCACCACGTTCATTATTGCATCTTCCTAGACTAGTTTTAATATTGTCAAAATATTAAAGCAAGACGAAGCAAATGGTCAAAATTTACCATTTTCCAGATGGCTATCATTATTTATGTCCTAAAGATGTAACTCTGCGTTAATGTAAAACAAAGTAATTAATTGTTTAAAATTTAAATCGAAACGCTGAAAACAGAGAACTGCTCTCTCTAAACTCGTGTCATTAAATTTGCATTAACGTCCTTACCCACTCGAAGATATTGCTTAAATTTTGTTTCCAGAATAAAGCTGAGGAAGACTTGCCTCATTAATTATGTTTGCATTAAATTTGCTTCAAGTTATTTATAACGGAAGAAATGTAAAAGATAGCGGCATGCTTAAATACAACAAAGTTGTACTATAAGTAATTGTTTTTTTTAACGGTTAATACGTTTTTATTAACGGTTTATAAACAAAGGTAAACTAAAAATATTTTAAACAAAAATAGAATTATTATATTTGTATGTTTACAGAGATAGACTAGGTGTAAGTTCAGCAGTGTACGTATACCGGTTCAGTTTTATGTTCTTAGTGAAGTTACTGGGTTAATAAAACTTAACAACTAGTATTCTAACTTATCAATCATTATGTAATACAAATTGAATATACAACAGTGTCCAATTATAACTGTATAGGATGTCCCGTGGCAGATTTACGATTTCTTAATTAAATTAAAGGATGTTATTATTTTAGAATATACATATATTTATAATAAAAAAAAAGACGAGACATGCGGATTTTATTTTTTGAAGATCACTCCGTCCAAATGTTTTCCATCATGACGTAAACTCGCGGAATCTTTCGAGAGTATTCTGAGTGTATCTCGCTAAGGAGGCTCATGGTGGCTCTTGCTGTGTGAGGTGTGGCGCCATCTTGTTGAAACCACGTGCGAGAGCTGTTCGATAGATGTTCTCTTAGTTTCGGTACAAAAATGCGGCTATAGATATCACCATCAATAGTTACGGTTGCTCCACGAGAATTTTCAAAGAAAAACGGTCCAATTATTCCATTGACAGAAAGAAACACCAGGCCACTGCGACATCATGACTGACCAATCCGCACAACGGGACACCCTATATTACCACTAGTAACCAGTATAGTCACTAGTCATATCTTACGCCTTAAGGCGAAGAGAGAAGATGGAAGACCAAATCATTGTTAAGAGATGGTCTATAATTTCAACTATGAAAATATCATACCCTGTTGCTTAGTCGAATAGGAAATCGTAACTGGAAACCTAACTTTATTTATTATAGCAAAATTTGTGCCTCATGAATAAATATATCAAACTTGACGTAGTTAAAATAATGTCTACTTTGCTATGATAATCTTGCGTGCAGAGTCAAAAGAATATGAGACCACGAACAGCGACAGTAATTGATACAGAAATATTTGGAACTTTTCATTTATATATCAAAAAGATTTCTTTGGGGAAACGCATCTTTATGAATCTCTTTACTATATTTTTATTTATAATTTCTTAAATGCTATACTGGAGAAATTGTCGAAGTGTACATAACAAAATCGGTTATAAATTGATATAAATATCAGTATTATTACGTTATTTCATTAATATTTTCAAGAAGAATACTTCTAATGTTTTAGTGACAAATAAAGGCTGTAGGTCTTTGGACAATCACAACCTTTGGGAAGTAACAATAAACTTAACATTAAAGGGTATTTCGAAATAAAACTAAAATGCTAATGTACTCCTACTAAAGTAAAATAAAAACAGAAAATGGTAAATTATTATAACTACTAATGATGTATCGCATACCTCGGCCCCACTTTCATTTTACTTAAAATGTATGTTTCCGTTAGGTTCGGCTGTGTTTATTTATAATTTTATGTAGATATCAAACATAACCTTTCAATTTCAAATTCGTCGTGAACCGGTCCGGTCACTTTCCATGCACAGTCGTAGTTATCGTCTCCGAATGAGTCAGTTGAGTCAGTTTATTTTTTTGGTGCTTTCTCCCACACCTGCCCGCAGACGGATATGAATACTTTCCACTGGGGGGAAATGGGAACAGAGTTTTGCATGGCCTTGATTCGAGAGACTGCCGAGCGGTGGCCGTTCAGTCCTCGTCAGGCGTCTGTGGAACGCGTACGTACCGGCGGCGGAGCATTTCGGCGCGAAACTCTGCGCGAGTGTTGTGTTTTGTGAAGTGCTGTGAGGATAAAACTTAAAACTGGAGCGATCATTTATCTCGAAAAGGTGTGTTTCCTATTATATATTTACCGTGTGATCAGCTCACATTATTTTTAATTGTACTGTACTCGGATAATTAAAATTATGTTTTCCCGTCGCGTTCATCCGTCGATGAGAATCGTTTCAATTTTGCCTTCTACACAAAAAATGTGAAAGTGTATTCGATTAAAGCGAGAAGTGGTTAAACGCTTGGAATACAAATTGTTTTGTTGTATGATTAACGAGTTGCACACACGTAGCGCGAATAACAAAGTTACTTAACGGCTAACTTAATTGTTTGGTGATGAAAGCGACGCGGCCTATGTTAAATATATAACAGTGTCTTAATTTACTATTGATACTTTTCACATCATATGAAAAGAAATTTTTAAGAGTCATTATTGCAATACAAATTTTGTTTTAAAATAAGGGAAGATAAAATTCAAAAAGAAAACGCAGTTGTTGCTTAGTAAGTTTAAATATTAAATAATAATCTCTACAAAACAAACCAAACCTCAAGTTTTTTATTTAAATTATAATATTTTAAAGTGCAGAATATATGAATATAACGATTTCCACATCAAATTAGAAGATTTTTTTGTTTTACATATACATACAGGATGTAGTTACTTAACGTGTATTTATGCACACAGAAATCTCGGTGAAAATATAACATGCATAGAAATAAGTGCAAAGGTTGCTACTTGCTAGCTCGCCAATGAGTCGATTTAATAAAATTGTGAATTCAAAACAAACTAATATGGAATTATTAATTATATTAAGTTAAATAATACTTTAGTAGTATTAACTCGGTTATTAAAGTTCGCTATACTGTGTTCCAAAAGCCGTAGGTAAATTTATTAGCCGAGACTAATGTTTCATGGGGTCATTTATTCGACTATTCTTAGGGTTGTCGGCTAAAATAAATTAATGAACAAATTTTTGTTATACCTCTAAACACCAAGACAATCAAGATGTACATCTGATAAAGTGAAACATAATATATTTACACAGCATCATGTTGTGCTCTTCGGTTTAAGACATAAGATATTAAACCTGTGAACCTTATATGAGTATAGACTAGTTAGTGTTATTCAGATCGATACGCAGTTATGATAGTATATTACTGTTAGGTTTCAGATGTAGTACTTCCTGTGGTAATATTGGTAAGCTTATATAACATTCTTTTAATTATAATTGACAACAGCGGTTCAATCTCTTGAAACAAACGGAATAAAAGCAAGCTTTAAAAATCATCATCTAAAGTTTAGCCCTTAAATGACATAAACAGTAGTAAAAGCAGTATATTTACATAGTATATTATAAACAAGATAACTAAGTGTAACGCCATATAGTAATTGTTAAAGCTGTTCGCGTTTAATTAATTAATTACACGCAACAACAAAGGCACAAATTACAAAGTGGAACCTCAAGAAAGGTTATCGGGTCGTTTCCTTTAGGTTCCAATGTTGTTTTCTCATGCGATAGTTTAACAACGATTCCAACTTGTATTAAGTAAAAAGCTTAACGAAGAGAGTTATAATCGAAACTTTATTGTCGCCTCAGCATTATAATGCTCACGTATAATCTAGGATATATGTGAGCATATATGTATGGTCTCATTATGATTAAACATCATGAGAAAATAAGATCAAGTGTCAGCTTAAAGTATATAAAATGTCTTAGTTTGTACTTAGTGCTATACTTTCAATAAATTTAGTATTTCTTTATTATCTACTTGGTTATTTATTTATTGAGCTTATATACAATATATACCGGTTCCGTAGGAGATGCGGGAGCTCCTTCTAATGCACTGACGGATACCATCGAGAAGGTTTCAGTGGGTAGAAATCCCATATAACTGTCTTCCCCCAGAAGTAGGGTATATTTTAAGATTTCCCTGATGATAAAAAAGGTCTCTGTTGCCGACGACTGTTTTAGTAGATACCACCATTGCGCCTATTTCTGCCGATAAATAGTAGTTTACTAACATTACTGTGTTCCAGTTTGAAGGCTCTATAGGTAGTGTAATTAGTGGGATAACGAGACTCAAATTATTATGCTTCAAGGCGACGAGCAGTGTGTAACATCCTAACTAGCACCACGGATTACATAATATGTAAAGCTGGACTTTATGACTTTGGCATTATTTATTTGTTGTACGATTAAACTTATATAATACTATAACACTTTTGTTTATGAAATTATAATAAAAATAGACAAGCTTTATATTATAGTGGTGTATATTTTGGCAATGATACTGTAGATTTAGGCAGCATCCTTGAACCTATCAACATATTGCATCAACAGTAGAGTTTCATCATGCATCATGTTTTATAACGATATAACATATAACGATTGATGTAATATGAATAAATTCATAACACGAGTTAACAGTAGTAAAAAAAGAAAATTAAATACGAAATCCATATAAGAAATATTTTGTTACTTTATATAAATGTTTTGGTTTAATAAATAAATAAACGGACTATTTTATATTCCCATTACTGATGGTATACGAGTGCTGTTCGCACAAAGATAGAGTAAGGGCTATTTATCCTACTCGCTGCACAAATGCGGATTGGAAGATATCATATATTCACGAAAGCTGCTGATAAAGAGTAGTGTGCAAACATTACTATGTTCCGTTTTGAAGGGCGCTGTAGCTAGTGTAATTACTGGGGTAACGAGACACAATATCTTATATCTCTCAGGCGACGAGCGCAATATGGTTCTATATACATCATCCTGAACAGCGCCACATTGTTATGATCAGGCCTATCACTCACTATCAGGTGAATGTCCTGCTCGCTTCGTCACTTAAATTAATAAAAAAAACTCAGTTGGGGTTGAACCCGCACTTTTTCTAAAAGTATAACGTACCACGACTTACAACCCGAAGACAAATATAATCACAGCTTTAAAACTTTTGTTTTCTCTATTTTATTAATTTTTAGTATAGTTTACTAGTAAACTATAGGAAAAAATTAGAAAGTTAGTTACATAAATTGATCATTATATCGTAAAGATAAGTGAATGTCTGTCCGTTCGTACGGAAGTCTATCGTTAATATGAATGCAAAGAGTTTCTAATACTTAACATATAACGTATGCCCGCGGAGTTACACGATTTCGTGCCTTAGTTACATTATGCGAACTAAAAAGAAAATAATGGAAAATAATATATATTAAAATATGTCTGCTTGTGTATCTGACGCTAACATTTAGATATAGTATATTATATATGACTGTTAAGCGGAAGTGAAAGCAGTACCGCGACATTTTTAAAATTCACGCATCCATCCATCTTGGCGCGGTTCCATACAACGAATACATTATTTTCTAGAATAACTCTTACAGATATGTGAGGCCCTCTGCACGAGATCGTTTTGGTAGCATTAATTTAACATAATTGTTTTCACAAATGCATGATCTAAGCGATTGCTTTGTAACAGGGGTTTCTGGTTCGATGTTATGGCTACATATTATAGGGTTTGGTTGGTGGTATTATCCTCATATTGAAAATCTTTGTTTTCCAGTCAACATATGGAAACTAGAACTTTTCGACCACTTCACTATCTACAGTCATTGTCAATTGAAACTATTTGAAATTCTGATCGCGTGTTAGCGTAGTAGTAGCTCGCTGGCCTAATGGTTACAGTGTGCGGCCTTCATTCCGAAGGTCGCGGGTTCGAATCTCGACATGTACCGATGACTTTAATATTTAAGTTATGTACATTTGTGAACTTTAGTAACAACAGCGAAATACAAACGGCGAAGGAAAACATCGCGAGGAAACCTGCACATGAATTAGAATTTATTCTAAGGTGTGTGTGAAGTCACCAATCCGCATTGCGCCCGGGTGGTGACTATGGCTCTGTGCTCCAATAATGGGGATGTAAAATGGCTATCAATGTTAGCTTATTCTAGATCAACGATATCACCACCGGATTAACCAAGAGTTATAGTAAGGATATATAAAGAAAATTGTTATTGCGCTGCTAAATCTAACTCCGAATTCTATGAAAGATTTATTTTCATCTAACTTATTGATAGCTAACTTCTTTAAAGTTTGAGCTGTTGTATAAATGCTATATAAAATTTAGCAAGTAACCATAAATCTGAGTTGTTGGCTATTGCTCCTGCTAACAATATTTGCATTTGAAACACAATTAATATAAAGAATTTTCAGCGGCGTTTTCATAAATGTAATAAGTGTCATGGTGGCGAAAAAAAAAATCTCTCACCCCGTCACATTTCCACTTACAAAGGCTCTGTTGACTTTGTTTCTGTGCCTCTGTTCGTCCGGTTTTCTTCATTCCTCCAACCACTACAACTTGTATGAAAGAGGCTCAACAATGGCCCTATGAATGAACACCTCTGCTTTTTACACCCGAGGCGGTAAATCTTGAAGATGCACGAGAATAGACAATTTTTTTTATACAGGCCGAGTTACGCCTAAAGCAGTTAGATATAAGTGTGACACATTTTGCTGGCTATTTTTTTAACGTAAGGTTTTTATTAATCCGCATCCGGTTCTTCAAATTCACTTTCTACTAATCAATTATTGAAATTGCTTCACACGGATTTCTCTGCGTGATCGAATAACTAATGGGGTGATCTTAGAAGATCTGTCGCTATACCGCATATAAAAAAGAATCATAGTATACAATCTCAGCAGTATCTTAGGTCTAATTGTCCTTAAGCATTAAGTGAAATTGAAATATTAACTTATTTTCGAAAGGAAAACTAAAATTACCGACATAGCTCAAAGGATTGTTAGTCATAAATGGCAATAAGTAGAGCACAGTAGTTGAAGGACTTCTTAATAGGAAGGTCTTCGAATGACGACATGTATCTGCTGATGTAGTGGTGGTAGACACGCCCCTTCATCCCAAAGTAGACCGAATATCTGTTTAACGTAAGGGGAAGGAGAATGACTGTTCTGTGTGAAGTTCTTCAAGCCTATATTCAGCAAATAAGATATGACTGATGATGATGATGAATCTATTGAGGATTTCATCATATCATTTATTTCTGATAAGTAGTAGTTCAAATTGAAAGAACGTTGATATAACTACGGTAAAAAGACACCGACTTATGTTATGTATTCAGATCTATGTTTTGTTTATCGTTGGGTAAACACCTTAACTAGCGTCTCATTGTTGTGACCTAACTCACCACTAGTTGTATTTCAGCTCTTTCAATCCCTCTATACGTGTTCATATAACAAACACGCCTGCATTAAATCAAACCTTACATCATCAAGTGAAAATATCGTACGATGTATGAATAGTCTTCGATAGAACGTGATATCAAAAGATGTTCTCTTGGAAGACGGGCTGCATGTCTTCCATTGTGCTTAAAATAGTATCTTTTATCGCATCCATTCGATGTATTTAACCGCAGGTATAGAAGTCCTTTACATATTATTTACGAAATAACATAGAGATCAGTGTGAGATATTTTCTTATACAATTAAGCTACGAGAAGTGTGGGATGTTGATAACAATCATAACAACGCGGCGTTTGTTAGGATGATATAATACCACATTGCACTCGTCGCCTTAAACTTAAGATATTGTTTCGTTACCCGAGTAACATATTAGCGACAGTGCCCTTCAAATCGGAACACATTACTGTTTTGCGGCAGAAATAGGTGCTGCGGTGGTACCTACCTAAACGGTCTCCGTCAGCAGAGACCAACCAACAGTATACAGATTAGTTAACCGATCAGAAGACTGAACAGCGTCAATCTTTGAGAGAAGCCTATTTCCAACAGTAGATGCCTATCTGATGATTATAAAAGAGAAGATCCTTAACCTTATATCACAGACGTCTTTCGTTCGTTTTCTAGGACAAATATTTGTTATATTGATTGGAGGTATACTTTTTGAACCTGACTACTTACATCCATATTGTAAAACTGTTGTTAATGTGTCAAAATTAAAAAATCAATAAACTAATTAATATTAATTTATTAGCAATCAAGGCGATTTTTTGTATATCAAGTACTAGGGTAGAGCGGGAATAGTTAAACCGGAGACGGACCGCACCTTCACAGAGTACCGCAGTAATTAAACACTTTATGAATACGTTAATTAATTTCCAAAGCAATCAGTAAAATTAGCGATGATTATATAAAAAAAACTAAAATAATGTAGTAATTTTGGTATGAATTTAACGCAATTTTTAATAGTTTATAACAATGAAAACGTTCAGTAAACAAGCAAAAAGATCTTAATAGGAAATATAGTAAAAAATAAAATATAATTATTTTTACGTATTTTATAATAGTATATATTAATTTGTATATGTTATAATGCAGATTTTTTTATTATTATAATAATATATTGTTATTACACATTACTACTACATTATTTCTATAACATTATTCGTATACAAGATTCAATATTTTTGTTAATTTATATAAAAAGTTCATATTGAGTAATTAAATTTTAATAAAAATTATTGATGAATGGTTCATATGCGTGTAGTATCATCGACCATACTCCTGGAATAAATGTATATTTTTGTAAATACTATATTTTTAATTATTATATACATTCAGTACTAAAAGAAAGAAGGAAACTAGTTTCTATACTATCTTTTAGGTTTACTTTTCATATTGGAACCTGTTGTCAATTAGAAATAAAGTGAAGAACGATCTATGAAATTCCAAAAATAAATAGCCTATAACCATCTATACCGTTCCGCGTCGAATGCTCATGTTCCCGTGTCCGTTCACTAGTTTTCACGTGATTGGCGAACAAGGAAAACCCATTTTCATTATATACATTACTTTGCGCTATCCTAACACCTATAAATTTTAATTTGTTTTGTTTTTTTTTTCTCTCATCTCTTTTTGATTATAAGCTATTCTAGATCATATTTAGTTTATAAGTATTGTTCTATAATATTATAAGCGTGCACCAGGTTCAATGTCACTAATCAAATATCTGAAACCAAAGGCATACTGGGAGAAATTCCATATTGGAATAAGTAGTGCCTATTGCACTTATATCTATATATGTTATATTTTCGTTATACTAAATATATGTATAGAAATATAGATAGATATGAACTATAACATTTAAGAATAATACAATCTCTTGTAGAACGTTTTCGCTACGAGCTAATAAACTATACTGATTCATAAAACAAATTCATATTAACTTTTTAAATGAAGTCTTTGAGAGCTTCAGAGCATCCTACGCACCCACCAGTGGTACAACAATACATACATGATGCACGGCATTGTCATGCAGATTGATTCACTTTCTACGCTATGCTCCGTAAATGGCCGCCGGCTGGTACTTATCGTCGACTGGTAAGGACTTACAACACAATGGAGTGTATAATCATAATTATATACTCGCTGATGTGTCGAAATATATTACATCATGAAATAACACGAAATGTTTCAACTGACTCCTTGGTGCAAGAGTTCAAGAGCTCGGTGACAGTAGTTAACTTGGGTTTATTTGATCTTTCTTTGCTACGCAGCAGTCATTTAAAATTCTAAATCTTTTATATTAAGAACTTGAATCAATAATATTTTAATAATAATCAAGTACCATTTCATTGTAATAGTTTTTAAACAGTATTTCTTTTAAAGAAATCATATCTAGCAGAATATAGAAAAGGACAGAATTTCAATTAAACAGTTTCTATAAAATAAGTCAAGTAAGTCAAACATTAAAAAATCTAAAACATCTTGGAATAATCTTTCGTTTCAAAGTTTATATACTTGTAAAACGTACCACAATTTCTTTTATTAATAATAATCTCAATAATTAGGTTTCTATATTGTTTAATGTACACAGAAGAAGACAAAATATAAATACAAATGTTTGAGAAAAGTACATAGAGGAGCTTAACCCTAAAAAAGTTTTCTGCCAGCAAACTTGTGAAGGAAGTAAATTAATGAAAAGTAAAAAGCAAGTAGATGTCTACAACAGAAGGAACATGATTTGAAATAAAGAGATGTGTAAAGAAATAGTAGATTATAAAAATCTATAAATAAATGGGGGTGTAAGTGATACCGCATAACTCACCGAACCCAAGCCAACCTCACTTGCATGTGGCGCACCCTGCTAATCATAAAAGTACTCTCTGGCTCCAACGAACCCGCATTGGGCTATACTGTTGGGAAAAGGCCCAAATTCCTCTATATGAACCCCTACAGTGGAGATATTTGTAGATCTGTGTTCAGCAGATGACGTCTATCGGTTGATAATGATATAAACAATATTTAAATGTAGGGTCTGAGAAAGTTTTGATAAATATATGAATATAAAGATACATACATACAACTAATAACAAATAAATTGTTTTAACTAATTTCAATTTATTTATGAAAATGTATCCATAATTTCAAAATGGTCTCACAGTCGATTTCAAAAAACAACGAATACAATTCGGGCGTAACTTTCATGCATAAATTTGTATTTCAATCCGTACAAAAAGCTATTATTTTCTAATATATTGCCTTTACACAAAGAACGGGTAAAAGGTTGATTTATGGAAGGTCAGGTTTGCTCTGATAAGCTTTTCAAATGACGTAGAATAACCTTCACGGGTTCATGGAGCTCGTCAGCCGGCTACGCGTTTAATGTGCGAATGGCGTTTTCAGTGATTTGTAAAAAATGCTGCTGAACATTAGCCAGCGGCGGCAATACGCTGAATCTTAGAAATAAGGTGGATATCTAACAGCTGATGGTGATGATAATGACAGCTCTCGTTACATTATATAAATACTTATCCATTTCCATCATCCATAATGTAATCTATAAAAGAGATATCTACGTGTGTAGAGAGTCATCACTATATCTCTGGACTCACATAGCCTACAGACTTGAAACGTGGTAGGAATATTCGTTTTATGGAGTATAGGTCAGCTAAGAATGGATTTAACGAAATTTATTCTTCAAAGGAAGTTGCGGGGGTTTTAATAACGGAAAGGGCTCCAAGGACAGCGAGTTGCCGCCGGGCAGGAATATCTGACAAATTTTAAGTCCAAATTTCAAATCTACTGGTCCAGCAAAGTTGTTTATCATTTTATTTTTAGCATTTTTCACAAGACTTATTACGGTGGTGTATTAAAACAAATTTAAATTAATTTGTTCTTCCTTTTTAATATCAGCCTATATACGGCCACTGCTGACTATGAAATTCCTCAAGTTCCTCTCGATCGTCCTGGATTCTTTAAAGCACTCCTCAAGGGTGTAGAAATTTGCTAAAAATCATTGCATAAACTACTGGTCGACTAAGTTGGAATATATATAAATACCTATTACTGGAATAGGTCTTAACTTAGTCGACTTTTATGGTACGCCAAGAGTACAGAGACGGTGGGGATATTCTCTTTTCTCACGCGGAAAGTTTATCTGACACTATACATCGTTATATTATTAACGTATTAACAAAATCTAATATATATAAAACAAAAAGTATGTATATGGGTTCTTTATCGACTGCAAAGCTGCTGGACCGATTCCAATGAAATTTTCAGATAATCTAAAGATTTTGCTAGCAGTTGATCGTGTATATTTTGGTAATTGGAGCAATAGATTTTTTTTCGAACTTTCATCGCAAAATTGAAATTAATCCTATTTGTTTCTGTATCAATTACAAAGAAGATATTATATTAACATGTTCATGGGTGCGGTTGACACTCATCATCCGTTAGGGAAAAGAGTAGAAGTAAGTAATGAGGAATGATAATTTAAATTGCGATAGTTTCATCCTCATTGTTATATTTAATTAATTTTTTATTTATATTTAGTAGTATTTCAAGTTTACAATCAAGTTTTTCTACTTAACTTATGGGGGATTACTTTTTACGTTTCGAGCAGTCGTTCGTGTCTAACAGTAGCGCCTCATTACCTGGCATCGTTGTGCCGATGGTACCTCATTACGATGACGTAGAAAATGACTCCAATTTATTTCATCAGATAAAACTAAAGCTATTGTACTAAGGCATGACCTTAGTACTGTATATATACTTGCATAATTTAATAGTAAACATTTATATTAACATTATTCCAAATATAATAGAGATATTGTGATTACTATCCACTTATGACACATGAAGCTAATTTATATGTTGAAGAAACAATTAATGTTTATGGACAGTCACTGTGTTTTTCTTTTTTCATGAAAATTGTTTCATTTTTTTTTTGTTTAATATGCAGTCGTTGTATGGGATCATTGTTTCCTTATAAACATTCTTTGAATTAACTTCATCACCAGCCGATGGCCGTCTCCGGACATAGGCCTTCCCATAAGATCTCTACGTTTGTAGAAATTCATATGGGCGGATTTGAGCCGGTTTCCGCCACTCTGTCCCAATGCGGGTTGATGGAAGACAGAGCTACGGTTGTTGATAAGCAGGGTGCACCATGAGCAGGTGAGGTTGGCTTGGGTCCTGTGAGTCCTTATGCGGGACTCCTTATCTTTTATACTCCCATTTGTTTGAAATAACGAAGTCGAAGTAAAATGAATAATGCTACAGAATAATGTGAAAGGGTTAGTTTAGTTATTCAACGTTAACTTTACACTTATTACGTCAAAAGAGATGACTTATCAAAAACATCGACAGTTTCCGATGACACGAGATTCCAAAACATCGCAAACGTTAGCCTTGGTAGTATTATTATCAAGAAAAACATTGCTCAGATTTTTCGCTTACTGGCGTTTCAGTAATCCATCGTCGTAAATGATGACGGTGATTACCATTTTGGTAACGTAACGCGTTACCGAGCGTAAGACGAGCTTGATGGAGATAGACGGAAGTAAACAGCTTTCTTCGCATCTTTTCCACGTATTTAGGTAAGAGATTTGTGTCTTATTTTAAGTTGCGATATCATTACATAAGTATAATAGATCAGAGTTTTTTTACGTTACTTACCTAAGTTATTAAAAATTTAAAAAGATGAAGAGAAAGTATTTTAAGTGTTTTGTCTCACTCTGTAAAGATGACACGGTATATTTTTTCTGTTAATACTTTTTTATGATTATCTTCGAATGACACCCCTATTGTTCATGTGAAAGATTATCTGGACACACGAGTAGTTCCTAGTATTTTATATATGGTATTTATTTAAATATTAATATGAATATATGTATGTCATTAGCATATGTATTTATTTATATATTTAATGTACACAATTACACTGGTAATTTTCGTTACAAACTTTATTCTCTTCTATAGTCCTCCACGCCTATCACAGCGTCTCCAGACTAGGTTTACTGGTAGAGCATGCTGACAGGCATTAAGTCCACCTATAGTAATCTAATTAGGTTCGCAAGAATGATTTTAAATAATTAAAACACGGTTTAGAAGGGAACCTCCTTCGCTTTTTCGCGAACAAGAAGGAATAACTAGAAAATTGACCATCGCTTTTCCGTTGACCTTATAAAAGCCTTTCAAATAATTATATCTTGGACTATTCAAATGTTTAATATATATTTTTAAAAAATGTGTGACACTTGTTAAAGAAATATGTTTAATAATGTAATAACATCACATGTGTGAAAGAGTTATTTCGAAACACAATCATGGGGAACCGTTAGTGGATAATTTGTAAGCAAGCTTTTGCCCATCGCAAGCAATTTCCTGTTAGTAACAACCAATCAAAGCGCAACCTATAAAGGATAACTGTCCGATGCTCCGGCGACCAGTTCTGGGCCAACAGAAATACGTATAATGTGTCGATTTTATCTTTTCATCACTAAATCAACATTTATGTAATAAACTAGCAAGTAGTATATCAAGGAATTATTTATTTCAATATTTATTATTACATATTGCTGTCAAAACGTACTTTTGTAAGCGTTTAATAAATCTATATATATATATAGGGTGGCGCAATAATAACCTTATAAAAAGTACCTTATTACCTGTGTTATAAGGTAATTTTTATAAGGTTATTTTTGCGCCACCCTATATGTAATGAAAATTGTTTTTTCTTTATTCGCTAATCACGTGAAAACTAGTGAATGTATCGACATGGGAATATGAGCATTGGATGCGGAATGATTTACAGACGGTTATAAAGCCTTGTGAAAAAGCTTCAAGTCGCACAAAGAGCGATGGAAAAGGTGTCCCTGCGCGATCGGATCAGAAAAGAGATCCGCAAGGGAACAACGGTCTCCGATATGGTCCAAAAGATTGCTAATCTCACGTGGTAAAGAGTAGGACACATCGCCCGAAGAACTGACGGCTAATGGGGCAGCAAGGTTCTCGAATGGCGACCGTGTACCGGAAGACGCGGTGTTGGAAGGGCCCCACTAGGTGGTCCGATGATTTGATGACCGTCACGGAAAGCTGTTGGATGCAAGCAGCGATCAGCATGGAGATCCTTCAAGGAGGCCTATGTCCACGGATGGGCATTATTCGTCTGATCAGTAGTACTAGTATGAGTGATTTATATTTTGAATTTCATAGATCAATACATTTATTTTTAATAGACTTTTACAAACTTTTTCATTTCGTATTATTTATGCAGTTGCTATAGTGACGGTTGCTATAGAAATATAGAGTTATAGAAAGTCATTAGCGATTACTGTGACTCTAAAGGAATATTTGTAACAAATTTCAAGTCTAATTCTATATAATATTACGGCCAGCAAAGAGAGCGGGGAGCAGTAGCTTATGTATAGCTATAAATTACTTATCATCCGTCACTATTGGTTATATTTTTTCTTACCTGCACTGTTACTAAATTATAGATTTTTTTCACATGTTGATGTAGATGTGTTATCATTTAACTTTCCTATCACACGTTTGAAACGTAAAATATGACGATGCATATAATTCTTTATGTACTGAGAAAGGTTTGAAATTGTAAATAATCTCACTTACATTTTTTCCTTAAGAACAATGCAAAGATATGGCAAAAGAAATCATACAAAGCAGATGTATGAATAGAATTAATCAAATTTATTATAAAAAAAATCTTCACTTATTATCAGGTGAATGTCACATTTATTTAGAAGCTTTGACAAATAATAAAAAACAAGTATTTGCTGATTATTCCATCTCTATTCCCTTACGCTAGTTGTTTTAATTTTATTATTATAAAATGGCATGGTTTTGAATTTTACTGTTAAGTTTCTTAGTGCAGTACGTCTCACGTGTGCACGAGAAAAATAAGTGTAGAAATAAAAAAAAAAACACGAAACCACGAAAGTTTTGTTTTAAATTTTGTATCAATGTTAATTTGAACTGTACGATCAAATATTTAAGGTTTAATATTGAAGTTGTGGGTTTGCGGCGTTCGTTAACGACCGTTTCGTGAAGTCTCCATTTCGCCGAGGTAATTCCACAGCCTTTCACAGAACGAGTCGGGTTTAATTCGCCTGATGAATTCGTTTCTACGCTGCTTATACTCCAATATTATGAACCGGGTATACATTCACGCTGTTTAAGGCTCCATTGCCACCCCCTTTCAAAATATTAATGGACTTGGAGTTCCCACTGTGTAGATTGGAATTTCAATGATTTAAAAGCTGTAGGCACTCATTGATCACTACGGTAAGAATATAGGTCTTGTTAGTCCTCAGGTAATCAAGGATGTGTAAAGCACTCAAAAAGTCAAGGTAATACATAAATAAACATGATTAACTAGTGGTATAGCTCTGTCGCTGTGAAACAGTAGTGTGCCAACATTACTATGTTCCGGTTTGAAGAGCGCTGTAGCTACTATAATAACTGGGGTAACGAGGCTTAGCATCCTATATCTGAAGGCGACGAGCACAATGTGGTGCTGTGTATACCATTCTAATCAAGGCCATATGGTAATAGACGGGCGTATCACTTACCATCGGGTGAACGTCCCGCGCGTCTTGTGGCTTCGTAGTTTATAAAAAAAAATTAGAAAACGATGAAATCCTTAATTCTCCCATCGATATATCTTGAATGTATTACAAGTAAATATTCCACAACATATTTTGTAAATGGTTTTTCACGTATTTACGTTAACTAGTTGTTAAGTTAGCTAATTAACTAAGCCGACCCTACTTATATTTCGCTGATGTATTATTGAAGAGCAATTCAGTGCCCCGGGGTTGGTTTTTGTGCGATTCGAATCCCTGCGCGACTCGTTTTCGTTTTTATTAAACGGATCCGAATTAATAATTTGGGTAGTACGAGCCTTATAAAGACGTAGCCATATTAGTTGATTGAGAAAATTATTCTATGTACTAGCAATATATTTTTATTCTGATGGCATGCCTGAACGTGAAGGTCACTTGAGCACATACCACTAACGTCAAACATTAGAGTGCAAATATTACTGTGTTCCGGTTTGAAAGATGTTGGTTAGCTAGTGAAATTCCTAAGATAACTTCGCCGCTTTCACTGACACAACTGAGATGTCTCTGAGCTAGGTTGCGGAGTACATTCGTCTTAACGAGCGCCTATCACAGTACCACCATCGTAAAAATGTTCCTGTCTATAAATATATTTTTTAATTAAGTTACGAGACTGGCGAGATGATCACCTGGTAGTAGAGATTAGACTGGTAAGTGATACGTCTGCTCATAACAGTGGCGCTAGTTAGGATGGTATATAGGGCACTACATTGCGCTCGTCGCTTGAGACATGATTTTGAATCTTATTACCTCTATAATTACACTAGCTACAGCGCCCTTCAAACCGGAACACAATAACGTTTGTACAGTACTGTTTGTCGGCTGCCATAGACACTGCTGTCGTACCTGCCTAGACGGTCTCCGGCAACAGAGACCTACCACCAGTATTCCTGTAATAATCATATATGTAGTTCATTACACACAAGATCAAAACTGAAAAAGTTATACATATTGTGTACTATGTTTACAAAATTTTAAATAGCGGTAGGTATAATTTTTTTTTTTGGCTTTTCTGCCACAATTTCACTGGTATGTGTATTGTCCTTTACTTTTTAATCACACCAGCTCGCCGCCCGAATGAAATGAAAGCTATTAGCTTGATGTCACTTCATCCTATTCAACTCGGTTAATAAAAGACAAACAAACAAAAAAAATCATAAAGGTATATATTTAAAAAAAATACATACAGAAAAAACGTTCATAATGCATTCATACATAGGCAATAATTACTAAAAGAAATAAATAACCTCTATATCCCCACAACTGGAACTCGAGGCCTTCTTTCACTAGAAAGAAGTAAAAGCTATTTATCCATCCTGCCCAAGTGTGAGTTGGTGGTCGTCACATGTCCTCGAAAGCTGTTGCTCTTGGTGCCGGTTTCCGTTCACCGGAAGCTCAAGCTCAGTGGGAATCGAACCCATGTCTTTTTTTATGATGTATACCGCACATCGATACTCCTCTTTTACTGGTTACAGTATAGATAACAGCGAAACGATACCATCAAAATATATTGTTACAGTCTGAACCGTATTTAAGAAAATTTTTGAGGTTATTGAGAGTGAAACTTTAATATTACGGTAATGAACGTCCTATTGGTCAACAAACAAACATACATACATATATAACAGGTACAATATTTACAAATTAAATTTTAATATGCGAATTGAAATTACTATAGATATCTTTAGCGAGAGTTCGTGTCGGGTCTTTGTATACAATCTCTTACATGGAAAGCTTCGTTCCGCTCTTTATTATTTCCTTGATATCTCCATTTTCTAAGCTAAAGAAATACAGCAATAGCTTAATGTACATTACATGTTTAAATAGGTTAAGTATCTGTAAGATGTATGATCTTTTATGAGATATTTTTTATTTGATATTAACCTGGTAGTAAGTTTTACGTCTAACCATTACAATGTAACGTTATTTAAGATGATATACATTGTACTCGTCGCTTTAAGACAAGTCTCCTTTGTTACCTTGATTGAGTAAATTAGATAGCAAAGCAATAAGGCTAAGAGAAAATGCAACTGACCTATTTATTACGATATTAACGTGTATATACAACATCTAAATTAGGATAAATCCGATCGGAGAAATCTCGCATAAACGTCACTAATAAGATGTATTCGCGGACAGGTTTCACCAGTTTCGCGTTCCACTGACCACAAGTGAAATAAGTCCGTATTATCGATTGCTTATGATGCACTTTGTGGTGATATGCTTATGTATTGGTGGTGAATGAAATTTTGATTAACAAAACCAGTCCATATTGAATGCACTTTAGCAACACTCCCGCAGGAAGATCCAAAAACGAGTATAAAGTTTCGAACACAAACTAAATGGATGAAAATGGGAATGTATGATATGCATTTCAATTCAAAAGAGTTAAAATTTTATATAATGTGTTTCTATGGGTTATAAAAGCTTTTATTATTATCTGTAGTAATGCTATTTATGTTTAAATATAATCGACCAATTCTTGAAGATCTCAAGGAGTCGCTGTTTGTAATAGGAAATGGACGGATCGCAATGAAAATTACCTATGTTCAGTATTAGGTATCAGAACACTAAAATACTCATAATTTATAGTGCAATTTACTATTCATTAAAAGATTTCTTTAAAAAAAATATGTAAATTATTCGTATAATTAGCAACCTTGTCTTTACTTATGTGTTTATTTTGCTTAAGTGTTTTCAGTAAATTTACAAGTAACCTGTATTATTTTAAAAATCTGAACTTAATGGCGAATAATGTTTAATTTTGGCATAATTAGGTTATTAATGAATTTATACTGCAGTATGGAAACGTTCCATGTTTTTTTTTTCGCAAATTATTCAAAGGAAAAGTTAGCGAAACGACTTGTTATTAAGTAAACGTCGGAAGTATTCCCAGCAGTCAGCTAGATGGATGAAATGCAACAGCGTTGCGCGATATTCCCTTCTACTCGTAACTTTTTCCAATAAATGATATTACTTAAAGTAAAATACATATTGAGCTTGACTAATTTAAGAGATTAGTTATAAAAAAAATATTGTTAGTGTAAAATAATTGCGAAAGAAATTTCGTAATAAAATATATACTGCGTTTGAACTAAATGATCGCACAACTTTGTATTACCGTTTCTTCTTTAGTACGTTTAAATAAATAAAAATAATGAATTATATAAATGTGGTATATACGTCTGCATACCTATAGATTTATATATGTTAATAATTTATGATATAGTACATGGATACAAACCTTTAAATGTATTAAGTGAATAACCCGTTTTAAACAAGTTATATAAAATTCTTTGTCCAATGATGTATGAGTTATGAGACGTTTTTTTTCTATGATTAAGTTCATATATTTTAAAGTCATATCAAAGAATATTAATATATTAAAAAAAATACTATTTACAAACTCCTCAATTTTCTCTCACCACTTTTGTCAACAGTTCCACAAAGGTTTGTTATATAGAAAAAAATATTTGCAATACAAAGTAACGAGGACGCGTGAATATTTCAATGGGCATTTGGTTGTAGCCCGGATAATGTATTCACTGGCTTACATCCAAGAATTACTTTGTCCAGCCGAATGCAGCATCAAGTAATGGGAGAAGGATTTCAATATGAAACCACACAGTCGACGGCGCCGTAAATTTTCAGTGCATTTATTATTACGCTAAGCGATGAGATAAACAGAAAGTTCATCTGATTATAATTACAGACCTGTTACACTGTGCTGCTGGTTAGACGTTATACACTGCATTGTTTTCATTTTATCAACAAGTTAGTTGCGGAGACATTTTTAAAGGACTTATAGGAACTGCGTTGGAGACATATTAATCTCGTAAGCGTCCTTAATCGCAGTGCGTTTGGGACTTAAAAGACCGCGAACTTTTATTACTTAACTATTAAACCCAACTGAAAGAACGAAGTATGTAATGTCTATGGTATACACGTAGAAATAAAGAAATTACTGCTTCTCGCATAGAAGGAAAGAACACGTTTTTTGGCACCTCACCAGCTTTTAAGTTCGTTGGAGATCCTTTAGATCTCATAATGCACTGAACGTGTTAAAACGTGAAATGAACGTTATGATTTGTTAGTGCAATAATTTCTCTACCCACAACGTCCCTAAAACCGGTAACAGTGGTATTAACACACTTATTGTTTAGCGACGGAAATAGTCGCTGCAATGGTGTCTAAATGGTATTTGACAATAGGGACCTACCACCAGTAAAATGGTTACCAGCATTTTGTAATATATACAACAATATATATTGTCGTTTTAACCTACGAGCCGAAAAAATGGGTGTTTTAAAATTTAAATGTATACTGACTTAGGTTTTGTAGCTGTTGAATGGTCTAGATGTGATTTTTTTTTTATTTAAGTGGAATGATAGAAAGGATGTTTAATTACGAACACCGAACGAGATAAATTTTATTCATAATTTTTGAAGGTTAAGAAACCTTTCTCAACTATACTTTGCAGAGATTTTGTCAGGAGATGTTTCTAAAAATTCCATTACATTTTTTTTAAATTATAACATCCTTAACATACAGTTTACTTAAAAATAACTTCTGAATACAGTCACATTCTTTCAGCTCATTGTGATCCAGTATGGACGTTCGACCTCTGTAAAAGTTATTTGTCATATTCACCAGAATTGGCATGCGCATATGCTGGTAATCCATAAAAAGAACTGCTGCGACTTTCATGAAATGATTACTTCGTTAGTCGACTTTTACGAGACACTCGAGGACTATAAAATTTTACAATTTCTTATCCCTTTCAACATCTACGCCATCTTACATATTTGTATGTTTTGTTGTTGTTCATATCATTGAACTAGTGAGACTAAAGGGCTTTTTCCTATGTATACGACATCGACACTATGCGAGTCGTTGGGTGTGGGTATATAAGTTTACAATGTGCCCTCGCTGAGCTCCTTCACGAGCTGCTCAAATTACTGACCTGCGAAACGGCATTCCCTCGCGGTCGATTCAGCGCGGAGAAAGTAGAAAGCACCGCCTTAGGAATATGCTAAGTTAACATTATCACATGAACCTAATTTTAAATCCTGTCCTTTGTTTTTGAACTTGCCTTTACATAAGTCGTTAATTTTTTAAAAAAAATTAACAAAACTTACAAGACGAGAAGACGTTTATCTCATAGTAAGTGATACGCTCACGTATAACTCTAATACATAGTGCTAGTTAAGAATATATACGCCGCACCACAATGTGCTCTCCGCCTTGAGCTGGCGATCATAAGCTGTCAAGTCACATTACCGCAGTAATTTCACTAACTACAACGGCTTTCAATCCAGAATACATGTTGCAGCAGTCCCATTTCTACCGCAAGATACTGTTATGGCAAAAGTCTCTTTAGATGATCTCTAACACATCTACCATTACTGAAGTGTCTTTAAGATCCTACAGAGATTTTTTAACAACTTTGAAGCATTCATCAAAATACTATTTATTATACTTACAATCTTTTTTTAATACACTTTTTCTTCTTTTACAGGTAATTATGCGACTGCGTAACAAGACTAAAACGTTAACTAAATTAAGTTTGAATATAAATGTATCATTAAAAATAAGGGATGACTGGTCGGATAAAATAATCTCAGCGGAAACTGTATGACAGTAATAATGCTATGTTAAAACGATATTTCTATTAAAGTCATGTGAAGACTTCTATAACTGCAGCAGTTAGTTGTTTGCTAAATGTATCCCCTTGGTATATCTGGGCCACATAAATGAACAAATTTGGATTATAGTAAGATTTTTTAAAAAGCTTAATAATACAGTACTTGTTCACAGTCATATATATTTATATACACATATATAATAGATTCCCGTCTATGTAAAGGTTCATCACGATATTTCTAGAACCATAAGGCCTATAAACTTGAAATTTAGTAGGATTATTTCTTTTGCCGATTATATGTCAGATAAGAACGGATTTTACAAAATTACTTCCCCAAACGGAGTTGAAGGGGTGTTAATAACGGCAAGGGATTGCCGTCGGGCGGGAATATTTCAGACAAGTTTCAACTCTATGTTTCAAATCTAATTCTATATTATGGCGAGCAAAGCGGATGGGGAATAGCCGGTGTATATATGACTTTTATCCTCGTTGCCATTTAACAATCCGTGCCAACTCTTATTATGTACTGTGCTCGTCTGTTTTATGTATAATGTATACATATCGTTGGAGTACAATTTCACAAAAATGTTTTCTGTGTTAGTGGTATAGGTATAATACCGCTGTATCCGATATCTTACAAAATTTATGAAAGTTTGGCCGCGTTAAAGTCGTATTGATGTTTATGTGTATATATAGTAACTGAGGCAAAAGCACTAATATCTAACAAGAAGTTCATCGATGGTAGGTCTCTGTTTGGGACCTACTACGTAGCTACCGCCGCAGTGCCTATTCCTGCCGACAAACACTAGTATGCAAACATTGTTGTTTTCCGATTTTAAGGGTACTGTAGCTAGTATACTGGGGTAAGGAGACTGAATATCTTATCTCAGGCAACGAGCGCAATGTGCAGTATATACCATAGTAACTAGCGCCACTTTATTATAGCCACTCGTCTCGTCGCTTAATTGAATTAAAAGAAAACATTGATAACCTACGATAAAATTTACTGATGTGATGTTTTTTTTAAAGAATTTAAGCATAAACTTTCTATACATCATGTCTACAAATACAGATGAATCTACAAACTCTTTCGATACGCTTTGAATAATTTAAAACAAACAACAACAGAGTAGAATAAATAATGTGTCAGTTTTGAAATTAAATCTAAACAATGCTTTTATTGATGAATTCATTCATATTTGTCTTTCCAACAAATTTACGTGTATAATAAAAGCAATATTTAATTTCCTTTTCATTGAATTTTGTTATAATATTCTTCCGTCAAATCAATTCAGAATACGTACGAATAATTAGTTAAATTTAACTATCTAAGTAGTAATAAGAAGATCATAAATTAGTTCTTAACCCTTTCGTAAATATGTTGCATAAAAAATAAATAAAAAAAAGTACAAAATTAGTTCTTTACGTAATGCTATAATACAGTAGTAGTTCATCTCATCGCTTAATTGAATAAAAAAAATGCTATAAATTAAGTTGATTTGGTGTATAAACAAAAAATCGTTAAGATTCATAATAATTTAATATCTAAATTAAAGTTCTGACCACGACGCTCCTGTATCGAGATATAGTGCAATAACTTATAAAAATACAGAAACTAGGTAATATTTGCACCCTACTATTCAGCGGTGGAAAAGGACGCTGTGGTGGTACATACCTCGACGATACCACCACCAGCAACAGCTCATCAACATCATTAGTTGGTCTTCTTCAAACTGAAGTTTGGCGATCAGATAAACCGTCAACTATATACATAAAACTCATCGGTCGATATGGAAGTTAAACTCTTTGCTCTTTTTATTTACCGGAAACGAGTTTCACGCAAGTCGGTTCTTTGGATGTTGGTAATGCCGTTATTAGTATAACGAATGGGTGCATAATTGCAAATTGAATAAAAGACTTGGATCGCGTGCGGATGGTGCGGTGTGGTGAGGCGGGTAACCCTGTTACGCAGCGCCGTGTACCGTGGTAACGGCCCGATCCACTGTACCAGTCCGGCTGCGAAGGTCCAAGACACGAGAGCACACAACATTAATATTTTCATATCTTTGGAAACGTTCGGATGAGGGATTTTGATTCCATAAATTTATGATTAAAATGTTCTACAATGAGCTAAATAATTTCATCAATAACTCGGCATATGTCGACCTTCGACGATATTTTTAATCGAATATACAAGACGTAATATCTCACCATCAGCCATTATTGAGTATTACCACCAACTGCTAACGATAAAGCACGACTGTACTAGCTGATGTTGAAGTTGTGAGTTATATATTTTACTATATGGCCAAACGAATGGACTATCATAATGTTTACCTGAGTGTAAACAAGACGAGGTGCCAATTATAATATTTACACTGCTTTTGTCAACAACGCTTGTTACTGCAGTAATTGTATTACTTACACCTACTTCTAAATAAAGAGAGTAGTAAAATATATATGATAACAAAATAGAAACTGTGTGTTTGTATAATCTTTTTACCTGAAATTCGATGAATTTTTAAAGAATGAATGGAGTGGGGATAATCTTCGAAAGTACCACACCTTCTTAAACTGGTGCAGTAGACATTCTTAAAGTCTGGGTCACAATACACCCGTTTAGAATACGACCGCGGCTTTTGTTTATGACTTGGGGAAACCGCTAACTGTACACGGTGCATTTTGCAATAACCACTCGAAATCGTGCTAACTGCAGCAGGGGGTAGTCAGCTCGTCGTCCGGCCATGGAAACCGCGCTGTTTATCGTAATGCAGCTATTCCGCTGGCAAACGAGCGAACTCTAGAAGTTTTGAGCCCATTACGGAAACGTTGCACCGTGTCGAACTAGCAAATCCACAACTCCATGACGTGCTTATAAATGTGTGCTGCATTATATTTTCATAACCTAACCGTAAAACTAACCTGGATTATTAAGAATTACGGTTAAATCTGTAGCGTAAGTTTGTCGCGAAAATGACAATTTGAGAGGTTGTTCTAACAGGGGATAAAAGATTTTATTGACTACCTCCTTATTAAACGATAAGCAATGAAGTTATGGTAGCTAGGGACGCTTGAGTTCAGCAATAAATATAAGCTGTAATAGTGAACACTATTATTGCACACCGGAAATAACAATATGATGTATAAAATATCTCTGGTGACCGACAATGCTCGCAGCAATATTAGTACAATATCGATAATGACAGAGCGATTTAAACTACAGAGCAAGTTACTAAGTACAAAGAGATCCAGTTGATGGAGACAGTTAATACTTCGTGATAAGCTATTGTCTCCATTTTTAGTATTAGGAAGATCCAGCTAATGGATACAGATGTATACTCTGTAGAGACTTAGTGACCCAGGTTAATGTACACAAAAACATTATTTGTACTTGCGTTATAGTACATGAAAGCGCGATCTATTATTTGTGGTGGCGTCATCTGTTGAGGTCTTTCAAAACTTCTTGTTATAATATTACATTTTATTAAAACAAATTATTACAAACAAATATAATTAATAAAATGATCGAAAGGAAGCCCATGTTCTTTATACATTTAAAGAAAATGATGTTTTATTTATGTTATGCATTTAAAACTTATTATTATTAATAATAATTGAGGATATAAATGTATTTATATGTGTAAAATATAATGCGTGAAGTTTATGTGGGCAATGACTGAAGCTTCCAGTACAATGAAACGATTCCGGAACTAAGAACAGAGTCTTGGTGGGGACCACTGCAGAGCATAGGCTCTACTTTTTGCGAGACAGAAATAGTTCTGACTCACAAAAAGTGGAGGGAAAGTAAATTAATATTTCGTTTTGAATAGCGCGGTAATCTATGAAATTACCGGGGTAACGAAACTCGGTAGCCTATTTTAATCGACGAGGGCAGATCTGTTCCTAATTAGCACAGATTATATGCAGGAGTTTTGCATCACCAGTTGAATTTACTACTCTTCTTACTTAATTAAATAAAACAATAATATTTAAAAGATAGATGTTATTGCAATATACAAACTCATTGAAATTGATATTGCTGGTTCTGATATTGTACAATGATAATAGTAAAGCTTAGTAACGCAGCGCCGAATAATAATCTCTTGTGGTCTAGATAATGTTACAATACATAGTTCCCACAAACACATTTATGAATGCAGTAAGATTCAGATGCTGTGTCAAGAACATGACGCACACCCAGTTTCTATATAATATAACACAAAAAAGAATCATTTTGTTTAATGCGATTAGAGCAGATTGCAAGATTTTCAATATGTTTCACACATTATAATTGATAAACCATCATATGTCATTGCCTAGCTGCTAATGTAAACTATTTATTGCATTATCCTTTTTAGTAATATATTGCTGATTTTATCATATCAATGTTTTTCAGTAAAAAGCTTTTCACATTTATCCATAGCAGAAATAAAATTTACCTCATTTATTAGGGAAAATAAATCCATATTAAAATTTTAAAACTTATTATTGTTATACACAAATTTCTAAAGAATTACAGATACGATTTCGGTAATCCAAATCAACGTTAATCTAGGAATTATAATCACGATATCTAGATCAAGAGTATCAAGATGTCAGTGGATCTATAGAGGTAGAGACAAAAACTTGTATGCGGTTGAACAGATAATTTACTCAACATGAGAACTGAACTGGAAGCTTACCTTATATCTTAGAAAAAAGTACTATTCGATGCCAAATAAGGCACTGTTGCCATGTGGTGTAAAATATCCGTTACCTTAGAGAAGATGGCGATACTGTGCCGACCGTTCCATATAATAAATTCTTTGCAATAAAGTATAGACTATAAACACTGGAGGTGACCTACATCGAAACACAATGTTGCCAAAAACCTAGTACATTGTTAGGAGTCATGGAATGCCAGTCTGTAAGGTAATATTACGAACGAGTAATGGATTGCAAAACATTCAATAAATATCTTAATTTATTAAAGATTAAAATAATAGCTATGAATGAGATTGTTTTTACTAATAAATACTGTTTTACTTCCTACCCCTTAACATCAATTTTCAAATTAGAGGTATTTAAAAGAAATATATCACGAGCAACTATTTCAGACAATAAAGATTATTATGCATACACATGTCTTATATTACTTTGTATAATTGTAAGGGTGAGTACTGGGTTTCTATCGGCTGATGATGTTAAAAATAAACTTATATTTATTACGTTTTATATATATAAAAATATTATATTATATATATCCATTGAAAGAAACATCGTGGTGAAAGCGACATGTTTCAAGAACAACTTTTGTTGAGATGTTTACAAATCGACACGTGGCCAGTGTGGTAGAGAAATACTTTGACTTTCTTGTTAAAGAAAATTCTGAGTTCCAATAGTGGAAACACACAAAATCTCGACTTCTGTAAAATTTCATTTTAAACCTGTTCATATCTACATTATCACCTTTATATCTAATTCGATATTAAATTAGAATATATAGCTAATAGTTAAATTAAAGACTTACTATTACGGCTATTAAGTGTCCATGAATTAACTTTAACGTACGTTGAATATATTTGTGTGTATATACAACACAATAGCTGAACAGCCGACGATAATTCTGAATAAATCAGAATCTAGGTCGCCGATTCCGCTGCGGCTAAATGCCTTTACGAGTTTTAGTTTTTTTCTATCCATTGTTTTTACGTGGAGCAGTAGAAATTTTATATTTGTAATTCAACCGGGTTGCTTACCAAATGTTCTGATAGGAAATTATCTTATTTAGTCTTTCAATCTTAAAATAACAGGATATACTCTTCGGTTTTAGGTCATTCACTGCTATTACAAATAATATTGCTTTCATTGAACGCGATGTCAATGAATCAGTTTAAATGTTTTATTCATTTTGATGATGATCAAATCGTAAATGCTTTCTCCACAAAAAAAAGCATCAACAATAAAAAAAGACTTGTGGTCCTGAAAACCGAATAAATGATCAAGTTTTTAGCTCGGCTGACCGATTTGCGGATGTTTATGATTTCACTCACGCCCAAAAAAAGTCGCACGACACAATTCTTTTATGTCGCTGTCGATTCATTCGCTTTCGCAGATTCTCAATATTTATTAACGTAATATCACTTTCATTATTATATTGTTTTCACGAATTATCAATAAAGTACTTTATTTGTTTATTTATTTACTAACTTTTACTGGTAGTAGTTCTCTGTTTCCGGCGACTATCTAGCTAGGTACCACCTATGTCTATTTCTGCCGCCGAACAGTAGTGTGCAAAGAATACTGTGTTCCGGTTTAATAGGTGCTATAGCTAGTTTAATTACTGAGGTAACGAGACTCACCGTCTTACGTCTCAGGCGACGAGCGCAAAGTAGTGCTGTGTGTATCATCCTAACTAGTGACCCGTTGTTATACGGCGTATCATCAGATGAACGTCCCAGTCGTCTCATCGCTTAATTGAATAAAAAAAAAATTCTTTATATACATAAATATTTTTTTCCCTTTTGACCTTCACACGATCTTATAATACGCGTGTATACAAAGATGAGCTTATTTCTAATAGAGTTTTCTTCCAGCAAACCTCGCCGCGCGGGGATTATTGCTTTGCGTATAAAATATGTGTACAATATCAAGTAATAATATATATGAAAAGTATAACGACATGTAAATATAAACACTAGGTATTTACATAATTTTATGATCAGATTATTTACAATTAAATCTAATCTGATCTACGACGCGGTTATACTTAATTTTGTTTATTCTGATTAGCTGAATAGAAAAATTACAGTAGTTCATACACTACTATGTCCAGTATTTCCGTTTGGAAAGTGTTGTAAAAAGAGTTAAGATCTTACTTCAAGTCGTCAAGTATAAAGTGATATTATGTAAATATATTAATTAGCACTATATTGTTATAAATATTTAAATCAAGTGAATTTTCAGCGTATTTCGCCACATGTCAAAAACTACTGTATATAGATGCATTAAAATATGAAGACGTTGCAATAATTTAAGCGTAACCTTTAAGTTAAAATCCGAAACTCATTAACTTTGTATAATAATCATAAGTGACCCTTCTTAATGTTCTCTCTCCTGGGACGAGGCCATTTATCCATTACTCTGGTCAAGTGCGTGTTGGCAGATATCATGTACACAAAAACTGTTGTTCTTGGAACGTATTGTTTTCACGACGTTTACATTCACCGGTGATTAATTTGCTAACTTTTAACTTATTATGGATTTGAAACGATATCAATGGCTTATGTTTTGTTAGTAACAATATGGTAGCAAATGGTATTAGCATCGTAATTAGCTTAATAGCACAGTGATAGCAACCGGGCACGTTGAGTGCTATCGGCGTTCGTTAAACAGTTCGCTCGTGTTTGCGCTAATTGGTTAGCAAATTGCAAAGCGAATGTTCGTTAGTGGGTCATTTAACTGTGAAATGCTTTAAAAATGTAGCAAGCTAATTAAAATTTGTTTCTACTCTCCTTACAAATATAATAATTGTGTTAAAGTTAACTTATGTAATATTTTTCTGTCGTAATAACTATGTGTAAAAATATTGTAACTTAAGATCAGTTGGTAAATGCAACACCTATTTTTATTGCGGACAAATCTTCAGTGGACACTTAACTACTAAGAGGAAGATAATTTATCAGATGAGATGACAGTATTTCTATCCACTAAGCCGAGAGGTTTTTGTAACACATTTACGATGTCCAACTCTCAGTGGATATCATTAATGTGTTGCGAGGGGTCTTGGAATCTGCAAAACGCATCGGTGCCGTCTTGCCGCCCTAAGCGTCTCTAATGGATGGCCTTAGACCTCTCTGGCACCCTCGCTTTGCTATAACAAACACACAACCACTTTTATTTAAAGTCCACCCCGGGTTCGCTTAATGGACAATAAAGCCCCCACTTCTAAAGCCAGTGGATCCGACGACGCTTTTAGTTACCTTCTACGACAAACAAAGAGTACCCTACTCCGATTCTAAAGAACTCTAAAACACAAATCTAAAATACTATGTATGTATGTTGTAATTATGAGCTGCTGCTCCTCTGGCGCAGCGACCCAAAGTTAGTCTTGGCCTCCGGCATAAGAGAACGCCAGCGGTGGTTGTCTTGCACTGCCTCTTGTCAGTCCAGCATCCTTCCAGCGATATCTGGGCCGGCCAGGTCGGCGACCAATCGGGGTTCCGAGAAATGCATTTTTGACGCTACGATTGCTTTCCTATACTTAGCAAGTGGCCCATCCAGCGAAGTCTGTGGGCTTAGGATTCTCTCAAGATGTTCGATGTGTGACTATGAATTTTGTAAATATACTTTGAACAAAAAAAAAATTTCACTTTGTTTATTGTTCATTCAAAATACTGCAGTTGTAAACTTTTAACAAAGTATAAATTATATTATAGTAGAGCTTATAATAAGTAAATTTATAACATTTGCTGAAATAACTTTGCACGATATATTTTGTTCTCTACAACAAAGTTTGTGTCCTGGATTATATTTATCTCGCCATCTCCGTTGCATGATACCGAGTATATCCTTGAAAATTTTGTTTTCAAAAAATCCTTGCACAAACTTTTGTATTCGCTAGAGCTAGAAGATTGGTTGCGATAAATAGACGATCAGGACTCGCGACCTAACATTCGCCTTCTCAAACTCAAATTACTAAGCTATATTTACAGTGCTTATGATTAATTATATCGATAATCGATGGTATATTATAATATACGTATACGTAATTTTAAAAAAATCTGATGCTACCAGAAAAAATATACGAATCTGACATAGTGTTAGCAATATTAAAAGTAGTATCTGATTTAAGGTTGAGTTAATCAGATGACTATATAATAGCTAATAAGTTAATCCAATAGCAATAAAGTATTAACATTGATATAGAATTTATAAGCAATTGATAAAACACAGTAAATAATAATAAAAATATTCCTTTCCAACAAATATTAGTTATGTGTATTTCTAACTAAAGCAGAAACTGCTTATATTGGTAACACTTTAAATAGGTGGCAACACTGTTTAAGTATTAATGTGTTCATACTCCTGTCGCCAGTCAGTGGAAGTGTGTAGCTGATGGTAGGTCTATTGCCAGGGACCGTGTAGGAAGGTACCACCGTAGCCTATTGCAGCTGACAAACAGTAGTATGCTAACAACACTGTTCCGGTTAGAAGGCGTTGTAGCTAGTGAAAATACTGAGATAATGAGATTTGACATCCATGATAACAATGAGCGGGTGTATCACTTATCATCAGGTGGACGTCCCGCTCGTCTCGTTGTTCTGATGAATAAACGAAAACTTGTGATATTACGAATAATGTAAAGTACAATGTGCTTGTTAGTTTCTTGCCGTGTTCGTCGCAGGAGGTCTATAATCTAGAATGTAATAAAATATAAGCATATAAAACGTAGTCTAACCATAAACTCTCGTCAATCATCGCCAAGAACTACACGATATGCATACATGTAAATTATATTTTTATTGTATTGTATCGTATTGTACCAGAGTGTTACATTTAAGATTTTAACATTAATTAAGATTACAGTAATCGCTTCGTTTTATCAGAAAATGCAAATGGTCCTGAATTCCACATTAAGACCGCGGCCGTATTTTGCTCTTGTCTCAAGATTAAATATTTAATTTAATTAAAATTCTGTTATCTTAAATTCATTGCAACGCTTCCTTTGTACAGAACACAGAGCATTTTCCAGTTAAGCGGAGATTTAAAGGTTTGAATGTTTAGCCTTTTGTTTGTTCATTTTAAAACTTTTGATCTTCTATGCAAAAGTAATCTAATTAAATACAGTAATCTTTTAAATCTATCGTCAAGTTAACGTATTTGCAAGTGCTGCAAAGTTATTTTAGAACTCTAGGCTGTCTAAGCAGCAACAGCTCAATTTCGGTGGCCATTTTTATTTCCCATACGCTATGAGGTGCAAGGGGTCCTACAAAAGACTCACAGGAGCCAAGCCTGACCTGCCCGTGGTGCAATCTGCTAAGCCTGCCTGGGCGAGCGTGGTGGGTAATGGCCCATATCCCCTCATATCAACTCCTACAAAGGTGGAGATCTTTGGGGGAGGCCAATGCCCAGCTGTGGACGTCTAGCGGCTGATGATAATGATATTCTATGAACAAAATTTTCTTCGACACAGTTTTTAAAACCTACTTGGCTTGCTATCATACTCACTGTCAATCTACCGCCAGCAAAGGTATTCCATTTAACATGATACGAAATTGATACCAAGTGTTAGGATAGTCTAGATAAAAAAAATCGCCAATGTTATACCCATACTTCCTGATATAACATCCTCAGAGTTTAGCATATTGATATATTTCGCAATTTTTTTAAATTTCTCCATTTCTGCAGTTCTTCTAAGTTCTTTGTGGAGACCAGAGTAATTAAATTCTTCACCATCTAAACCTGTAGAGTGCTGGCTCTGACACCTTATACTAGTTAACAACAAAATTAAGCTTCGTTTAAAGTAGTTTTAACGAAGCTTAATTTTGTTTTTAGTTGTTGTTATTTACAACTTAGTTTAGTAAGTTTATAATTGTAATGAAGATATGATTATTATTACATCAATATTTATAACGTTCTCAACTGTATAAAACGCGTTAGTAGCCCGCATATCCCCGGGGGCCGATGGCCGGGAGGTCTTTGTTTACGATAGCTTAGGAACCGAATCACGTCTCTCGGAGATTGACGATAAGATGTTTATACAAACACTAAGTGTTCGTAAGCATTCAATGAACGAATGAGCACGTCTCTGGCATCATACTTATTAGGGTATCTTTGCTTTTACAACTACAAAGCGGGATATTAACAACGATTTTAATTAATCGTCCACATTAAGTAATCAATGTATTGGTAGTCTGTATGCTACATCCTGAAAAAAGGGGAGAGAAATACCTTACAATTCTTATATAAAATATTTGTTCATTTCTAAGAACAATAAATATAAGCTGAAAAAGGAAACGGAGTCTCACCAGAAATAACTTACGGGTGCAATATTAATCTTCCCTTTTTCCTCACCGTGGTTCCTCTTCCGGTTTTTTTATTTAGCTTTATAGCTATTTTATATCATACACTTTATGGTGAATCCACTTCAATTTATTATAACCCGCCTTTTAAAAAGTTATGTATAATTATAAAAGAATCAGTTTAATAATTAGTGATGTTTTGTTTAAACATATCTATGTCTTAAAGAAAACGTAATAAGCAATCGACAATACCTTTAAACTTTTAACTCGGTTTTTGAAATTGGTTTGTATAAAAATTTACTCTACTACGATTAAATTTTAATACATAAAACAATTTAATACTGTCCTGATACAAAATAGACTCCCTAATGTAGAAACAATATCATTACTATGCATTTGTATCAAGATCCCTGTAAGAACTCTAACGCTGTCGTCACACAAAGAGGCTGTGTATATTTCTTTTTACTTAATTTTCTTTGAAACTGCCTTTGTTTTTCATTCCATTTTACTTTTTCATACCCTTGGGTAACATTTTGTTTATAATGTAACTATTAGAATTTTAAGTAAAATGTTTTTAATCATCGACTTTAGATGTTATCATCGTCAACCACAAACAAAGAAAATGTATGTGAAAAATAGATTCAATCCTATGTAAAGTAAATTTTATAACTTATATAAATAAGCAAAAATGCCTATAAATAAAGATTTTCTAGGTCCATGGTTCGATTAAAAGCTGTGGTAAGTTATGGAGTCTGCAGTGAAGTGAGTTTTTTTTATCTCTTTTAGCTAGCAGGATCATTATTAACAGTTGTTACAGTATATTCGATACCGCGTCATCGTTGATCATAGTTCGAAAATTAAGGTCATGTGTTATGCGATACATGTTTTTGTTTTAATAATCTCGACCAAAATCCTATATGATGGTAAGCGGAGATATCCTGTGATCTGATGGAAGGTTGAAAAGAAAGAATGAGACAGGAAAACTATTCTATGCCCCTTTTTTGTCCTCTCCGACTAGAGGATGTTGGTGGTCAGTTCACCATGTTTCGCTCGGTTTCTTGCGAGTCGGAACAGTTAGGCGGCACTCGAATTCCTGGTTCACTTCCTAATGTTAAGCAGCCACGATCGCTTGCTACGACCAACACTACTTTTGCCCGCCTTATTGCCCATCACAAAAAGATGAAACAGTTCATACCTATCGTGCCTAAGCACGTAGCCAAGATATGATACTTTTGACAGTGTAATGTTTGTTTTGGAAATCAAACCTACAACCAGCAGACACAACGGCACGCAATACGTCATGACGTATAAATAAATTTACTACGAACTTGCGTAATATCATGACTAAAAGATTGCGCAGTCATTTTGAAGACAATCAATGTTTTGAATCAATAGACAATAAATCTAGAAACAGAACTAACAATCAACCGATTGTTCATTAATACTATTTTTGAAGTAAACAACCAAACTCTTTACTTCTTTAAATTCAGATTAAAACTAATTCATTGATGGTAAATCTATCTTTTGCACACTGTTTGTCTGTTACTAGTCTTATGGTCTTAACGTGTTAAGACTTCTTCTTTGTCGTAACCTCATGACTGAGGGACGTGACTATGGTGTCTTGCCCTGGCCACCATTTCTTTCCAGTTAAGACTAGGACTAAATTAACCATTACATCTTGTAGGGTTGCAGTAAAACAATAGTACATCTATGTATATTGATTTACATTTCACTGAACCCCGCTAATGTTACCAAGAAAATTAATGGTAATGATAATACTTAATTATCGATACGAAAGTTGGTCAATTTTTTTATTTATCAATGTATGCTGTACTTTTATTTAAAAGATTGAAAGAGTGGATAGTATAAATAACTGGAAAACCTCCAGAAATAAATAAATGTATAGCAACTTTTATAGTGATAGATTCATTCTTCTCTTAGATTAGCTGTATCAAGCAATTTATATTGTCTTTTAGTATATATAAAGATATGTAATATTTTGTCAACAATACCAGCTTTTAATAGGATTTATGTTATTAACTTCCAAACTTAGGCGACTTGAACTGTAGAAAACAAGTAACTTCAAGTAAAAAATTTCACGTCCTAATGCGACAAATTTTTGCTTTAAACGGAAAATATGGAGACGTGAACGGTGTCTTTGTTTCAATATAAATTTAAAGTTTGGATATTTTTTACACTTCACTAATTACTTTAATTCCGAATTAGTTTTGTTATCTTTAAGAAGCTAACGCAGATGTTGACGATGATGTTAAAAAACAAATTAGATTGAAGATGATGAAGCTTGCTCGACGAGAATACTCTGCCTCAGCTATGTAATGGGAATTACAATAATCCTGTTATTGCGACAGATAAATGATTAGGATGATAATTTATTAACTTTATAAAAGCTACCATCATCGAAACAACTTTAATAACGTTGCCACGACAACCAACTAAAGATCTTCGTGTTATAAGCGCAAACAGATTCTTCGGGAGAGGTCTTTGTAAAAGTTTATCGATAACTATTAAACGAAAGGTTGTTATCTAATATAATTTGAAACTATAACATTGTTTAATATTAGATAATCGCTACAGGAGTTCTCCACACACTAGGCAACTTGTAATTATCTTGTAATTGCTTGCTCTCTCATGTGCAACGTTTTCACTCGTGCGGTATGTCGCATGCCGTGACCCAGGCGAAAGTATCCACTCGGAGAGAACAGTGCAATGGATTACTACGTATTTACTGTTCGTTAGTTTTATCGCTCACCTACTGCCAACTTACTACCAAGCAGCTTAAAATTTATACAAATTATCAAACTGATTCTTGGAAACTGATAATCAACGTGTGAAATATAAAGAATGTTGGGTATATCATGATGTTAAGGTCGCAGACGAAGTTTAAATGAGTTGACTGATATATTGTTAGAAACAAAAAATGCATCGTCCAACTGGTCTTCGTACTTGTGTACGATTATCATCACTTCAGTCTACTATCATCCACTGCTGAATATCAAAGGGATTCTTTATTCCTTTCAATCGGATAGAGAAACTTGTGAACAATGGACAGGCTCCCAACTATCCAACTTTTACAACTACGTATAACTTTGTCGGTTACAAACGAATGAGTAAAAAGATACAAATTGATAAATCTTCTCGTTTGCCTTGTCAAATCACGTTTTGTTTATAAATTCCAATCTTCTGTCTCCACGACATAGTTGTTATTTATGTAAAGTGACGGTAGCTTTAAGAATATTGTTATAAAAAGTTGTATGGGGGTTAACGGAAAGCAAATCAATGTTAATCGAGGGAGTCGTTTCATTACAATAGCAATAAATCCACTTACCTAAAGACTGAGATCGCTGGATAGTTTCCGTGTGATCCCGAAGAGTTTGGATAAGAGCTGGGTGTTTCGAACCTAACTAGCCATTTACTCTGATACTCAGGAACGTGCACGGAGATTTCCGATAGGGTATGAAAACTCGAAATCTCTGTGCTTATCTATACTTAAACATAAACTTACCAAGTTAGTTGAGTTAACACCAATTTAGCAATAAGCAAAATATAGTTGCGGACCTTTTGAGTTGAGAGATTAATATTTAGATAGGTCTCGGTAGTCAGGGTATGCAGTGCAGTGATTATTTGCCTGTATGCAGCGCAAGCTCCTGATACTAACAATCTAACAATTTACAATCATTGTTATTTCAATAATCATATATATAATAAAATATTCTATAAGGAAAATTTTAGCGGCCTCATTGTCATTTATCATCAAGTGATAAATAAATAAATATACATAACTACAAAATGAAGCGTCTATAATAGGATACTGTAAAATTGCCGTCTTCCATAATTACATATAATATCTGGATAAGCATTTTTCAATTGAGACTTTTTTCCAAACCGTCTAATATGCGGGATACGTACATTTCCTACTATTTAAACTAAAACTATGTAATGATGTGTAGTTGTAATCAGCACATCCGTTTTTAAAACTGATTTGAAAGTCTGGCGTGATCGATGCGTTTCCGCACGATTTCTTGTACAAGCGTTGGAAACGCAGTATATTCACGACGCATAACGCCAACACCCGCCCATTATTATTATCCAAGTATATATTACAATGGATCAATAAAACCAGTGTAAACGAAAAATATAATAATATGTAAAATTACTTTTATCTGCTCATAACTATAAACCCTCCTCATTTTTCTTCATAAGCACAGCAAAAGAGTGGAACAACTTGCCGGCGTCAGTATTATCATTTAAATACGACGAGGGTATCTTCAATAAAATAGTGAACAAGTTGTTATTAGGTTAGTGTGCTTCAACACTACAGACCACATTATCACTTAACACCAGGTGGTGTAATGGTCAAGCACGTAAGAAGCAGCAGATAAGAAAAACCTTTTTGCGACAATAGGAGCGACATATGCAGAGGATAATAAGCAAAATCTCTACAGTTCTCTTCGTATCTTCATTTTGAATTAATATATGAAAAAAATACATAATATCAGTCCTTGTGATTAACAACAAATGATATTATATATATTATTTCTTAATTTCTACAACAAAGCTGCTGATACCGCCAAAAAGTAGAGTGCAATCATTACTGTTAGAATTTGAAGAATACTGCAGCTTGTGAAATTACTGGTGTATCCAATGCGCATGTATACTTCTCAAAGCGAAGAGCACAATACTGTGCAGTGTAAATCATCCTATCCGTGAGGATATATATAATGTGAATTATTGTGTGTAGGCATACAACTTACCATTTTTATTCAACGAAGCGTTAGACGCTAAAGAAAATACAGAGTATTGTATACATCTTTATGTTACCTCTCAACCTGAGTAGTGAAGCTTCTGAAAAGTAATAAAAATACAGTAAGACATTGACACCACCTCTTTACGATTATAGACATATGAAAGTCACTAAAAAATTTATTACACGAAATACAGGTATTTTAAAAATAGATATATATATATAGAAGATTACCCAATAAAACTGCTTTTTATATAATGTGCTCTGTTTCTTTATATAATTGAAAGTTCTCGAAATTTCTCGTTAGTTCTTAGAGGAAGCTGTGACCAGAAATTACTTTAATATTATGATATATAATTAAGGATTAGAAGAGGCTATAAAAAAGGCAATAGTTAAGCAATTGATAGTTTATATTAATCTAATCTACCTTAAGTTCTGCGATAACTCAACTTATTGTGTTAAAAGTAATCCATATTTGTGCACTTGTTGGCGTTCCGTCTCTCAGCGTCTGCAAGAAACTTCTTTTAGCTTTATTGTAACTAACGTAAACATTTTTAATACTAAATTATATTGGCGACTATTATATTCTCTCTATAGCTTATTTATTTAATTTGTCTAAATAATATTACCAGGAGAACTAGGGTCATCGACGTACGCCTACGAGTCGCGAGGCTGAAGTGGCAACGGGCAGGGCACATAGATCATAGAACCGGTAGACGTTGGCGCCTTAAAGTGCAAGAACAGCGACCCCGCACCGGAAGGCGCAGCGTTGGCAGACCCCCCACTAAGCGGACAGAGAACATCAAAAGAATCGCTGAGAGCCGCTGGATTCAAACAGCGCAAGACCGTGCGTCGTGGAATACATTACAAGGGACCTTTGTCCAACAGTGGAGGTCCATCAATTGAAATGATGATGATGAATAATATTAACCCAACCCATCAATTGATCGTGCTGTTTTAAATAATACCTAAAAATAATTATTCGGCGGGGTGTCTATATATCCTTCTCCTGTCCTCCAGAAATTTATTTCGTATATTGCAGCTAGTCGGTTTCTTATTCTCTCATTTCTCTCTTCATTCTCACTCCTATTTGTCGATCGAAATAAAACTTTAATAAGTCTTAACAAAGCGACACGGCGCTTAGGATGATATACACAGCACTAAATTGTGCCCGTCATCTTGTGACGTAAGATGTCTCTTTATCCCAGTAATGTAATTTCACGCTGCATGAAGACGCTCACGAAAGTGAAGGAAGCGAGACAGGTGTGCCAGGATCGTAGCAAGTAGACAGAGGTGATCTCTGCTTACTCCACTGGGAACGAGGCGTGATATATCTGTATATAATTTCACTGAATACAGCGCCTCTCAAACCGGAACACAGTAATGTTTGCACACTACTGTTCGGCAGCAGAAATAGACGCTGCGGTGGTACCTACCTAGACGGTCTCCGGCAACACCAATAACATTATATATTTATATTTCATTAATTAATTTATCGGTGGTAGGTCATTGTAACTGGTGTAATTACTAGGGTAACGACACTCAACGTCTTAAGTCTCAGGCGACGAGCGTAATGTGAAGTATATACCACCTTAACTGGCGGCACACTGTTATGGGCAGGCGTAACACACCACGTAAACGTTCCGCTCGTATCATCGCTTAATTAAATAAAAAAAAAAACTGTTTGGTACATTTAAATATTTTTTTTTATTTCGATCATTAAGATATTTGTTTCCGTGGAAATATAATATATATGAAGTATTGTGGTTTGTGGTTTAAACTTTACCTTCAGTGCATTTCTTCTACCGAGCTCGATCTAGGGAGGTATCGACCGCTTGAGAAGGGGTCAACGATGTCAATGGAGTAATGAAAGTGCTTCAGATATCAATGACCTCTCCATTCCATTTACTTGTTTTTAATATATACTTATAGATTATTAAGTAACAAATAAATTGTCCTTATCCCTAGATTAATTCCGTGGCCACTTGTATAGAACACGGTTAGTGGAAGAGTTTTTATCCAAACTCCATACCAAGTAGTTTTGATTAGCTACCATTGCTATATTTACTAGTGTAGTGTGGTAATATTATTGTGTTCCGGTTTGAAAGGCGCTGCGGCTTTTGAAATTACTGCGATAATGAGACTTTACATCATATATCTCAAGGCGACGAGCGCAATGTGGTGCACCATATATCATCTTAACTTCATGTTGCTATAGGCAGGCGCATCATTTTATCACTTAGTTAAATAAAAAAAAATTTTTTTGATCTGCTATGTAACAGAGTGTTTTAATCGAATGCGCCTTTCCATCTACAGTCTCCATGATAACCTATTGTAGATAAAGTAATTGTACTCTTCATATTAAATTACTTGATAACATATAAATAACAAAAAATCAGCAACAGCAATATTTGTAATTAAACTTAGATTTGTATATATATTTTAATAATTGATAGCTAACTACAAAAGATAACGTGCTTCAATGTTAACAATTCAAAATGTATTGTACATACATTTACATACTAGTAGAAAATTTAGTTAAGATCAATTCGAGGTCCATACTGAATTATATACACAAGACGCTGTTCCCAAGGAACGAGACCGAGTCAATCTTCGCAACAAATTCGATTTACATCACAGCGACATTGTTATATCCGTTTTAGGAATTGTGTACAGCTTGTTACACGTAACAAGCCAATATCCATTTATCTATCATCTTAGCGACTTTAGAAAGTGTTACACTAGTTAAAAAAAACAACAATTATAACAATGCTCAATTATGAACACAATATAGTATAATATATTCTGGTGACACTCATCCAATTTGACATAAATCTTATTATACTGCCTATTGTATTGATTTTCATGTACAGTGAAAGTAAGCAATGGGTCATACGAACTGTTTATTTTGAAAACGGCGTAAGTCCATTTTCTCTTGTTTCGAGGAAATTAAAGGTTAGCATCTAGTGTTGTTTCTATTATCGTATTGTTACGCATATACAACTTTTTCTATCTCCAAACAGAAGATAAAGTTTATTAGTATATTGATAGAAGAGGTGGTTAAACCGTTGGTTCAACTTTAAAGGAATAGCGATCTACTTGATAAACTTTTCACTTTTACTTTTCATATCAAAGGCAACGAACGTAAGCCTCCTCGAAATTCCAGTAAAAGCTCTAGAACTTTGCTGCACTTCGCTTGAATTTAGTAGTATATACATATCGATTATATGTAGAAAAATCCATGCTTATATATCTATATATATAATACATCTACATTTATATATATATTTAAATTTGTATTACATATATTCATCGATAATGTGTAGTATTTTGAAATATAATTTTTTTTTTATATGTATATATATATGTGTGTATAACATATAGATCGTACAACAAATTGGGAAGATATAACTTTACAAGTGTAGGTGGCTACCAACGCAGCGCCTATTCAGGCCGCCAAACAAAAGTGTGTATACACTATTGTGTTCCGGTTTAAAGGGCGCTGCAGCTAGTGAAATTACTGGAGTAATGAGACTTACGTCCCAGGCGACGAGCGCAGTATTATGCAGTAAACAATATTCTAACTAGCGCCACGTTGTTATGGGCAGGCGTATCACTTATCATCACGTAAACGTCCCGCTCGTATCGTTGCTTAATTGAATAAAAAATATATCAATATTTAAGTACATAACAAATATTTACATCGGCACATATTTACTTTGTTATAATAACTAACGTCTGTTTGATTTACTCCGGACGAGAAATAATTCGTTTCGTAATCCAAATAGATATGTTAAATAAAGAAGATAGTTGTAGCAGCATCGAGTACATTGAATTAGATATCGTTTAGAGTGTGCCTTATAATTATCGGTAACAGAGACAATGTTTTCGTCTTTATGTATGACAAATGGAGACCTTATGTGTCATTACTAAAGTCTAATATTGTTTACCGAAAAAGCTACCTCTTAAGAATGACAAATACGTGCATACAAGCCTTTCACTCGACGCAAGTCCGCTCTTGCATCATCCTCGGATGCTTTAAACGTCAACTCAAGAGTTCACTCACTTTGAAGTTGCGACATGTTGTTCAGACATAAGACAAGAGATTCAACAGACGCAGAAAAAACTCAAAAATGTGAAAAAAAAATGAAATTCAGGCATGAGAGCAGTTTTTTTAATTTATTCCCGGCAAAGAATATAAATAAAGGGCAAGACAATGTATCAATAATTATGGTTAAAATAACTAGCTAAGAGGTTTATTAAATTTAGTTAAACTATGATATTATAGTTAAAATATTTTAATCATATTTGCAAATTTAAACCTATTAGAGATATAATTTTGGAAAGAAGTAGTGTAACATTCTTATGTATTTATAACTTGTACATTATAAATAGAAACCGTGGAAGTAAGAATAAAATAACAAAATCCATTTTTTGTTTCGGTAGTTTTTAACTTGAGTAGAAAGATACATAATAAAAATATTCCTTATAATAATTTTCATGTATAGAGAAAACTTTGTGTATTACTTTCCCGGCTTGACTAAACTGAAACAAGTTAAATCTAACCGTGAACACGTACTAGAGAAAGTAAATAATTAACATGCACACAATGTAGTCATTAGAGTTTACGTAATTTCCGTGCTTCGTATCCAACACACAGACAGCAGTTTATTTTATTTATATACATCTATTTGTGTAAATCTTGAAACTCATGCCCAGCATTGTTGAATACGAAAAATTGAGAGGGGCAAAGAAAACAAACACAAAGTAAGCGTAGACTCGAAACAAGTGTTTATTCCTTTGAATATTAAAAACAACATTGAAATGATAAATTCCAATGGCAAGTGCTTTCCTTTCATCACCATCAGACCTCATGCTATTTATCATTTACTTTATTACTTATCAATTATTTATTCTTTAGTTTTAAATCCATATTACAAGTTACTATACTATACTAGACTTGGAGTTATATTTATCAGTCGGGCTTAACTGGAAGAATTAGAGGTATGCTGGATATATAAAGATTGAATACTTTAAATGTGAAACACTATTAATAAATTTTGCTAATTACAAAACATTCTAAAATATACTATTTTATATATCACCTAGAACATATAACGTCTGTAGTGGTCATGTGGATATTTCTTATTACAAGTTTTACTGGCATTAGATTTAGATAATATTATTATATCCTACCAGAAAAATTATATTAATAACATTTCTAAATGGATCGAAAACTATTTTGTTAATAATCATCACCTTCAAGGTACTAGAAATGAAAGTTTACTGTTTAGGCTGAGAAAACTATTCCGGTCTTCGATAACTCTTCAACTGAAGATATAAAAATTCGGTCGACCCTTTTATATCGTCAAACCATTTATTTTGCTGTTTACTAGAATCAAGAATCTATTTATTGTTTGTCAATATATATGTAATAATAATAATGGTAAGTACATTTTTTTTTATTTTGCAATGCAAAGCGTAATACGAAATATGCGGGAAAGCCCAGCCTTAACAAGCGCAAAGTGGCTCGAGGCCGAACGCGCACCGCCACGGCTCGAGAATATCGATACACAATGCAAGGTGTCAGACGATGTGACGAATCGTGAAAATACATTACAAATGGACGCAATAGAAGCAGGACATTGCCTACATATGACTAAATCCCGTTAAAGGTTACCAAATCTAAACGAAAGCGAACTAAACCGCTGCGTCACCATGCCTAAGCGTTTGCGTCTAAATGTATCATCAGGAAAAGTTTCATACGATATACTTAACTACTTTACTTTAGCTGTCATATGTATGTAGCAAAATAGCTTACCGTTCAGAATATCTTCGCAGCTACTATAAACTTTTCTCTATCAGAAAAGTGACTAAAAAAAGCTTTCCTAGTAACCGCTGTATTTTTTACTAAAACAGAGTAGAGCAGTGAATTCATAAAATTGAAGGGTTAGTATTACTTAACATATAATATTTTCACTCCATTAATTATAATATGCATTCTAATGTGGCTAGCAAGAAATTATTTCTATGTGTCCCTTTCTTACATCTTCGTTGCTTAAACTAATTCGGTAAATTGAAAAAAAAGTTAAACAGAATTACGGAAAGAAATGAAGACTAAGTTTTATGGTGAAAATAAAAATTTAGGAGGATGTAATATGGTGCATAAATTTGTAGTTATGAACAAAAATAAAGAAACAGTTAAAAAAACTTATCGTATTTTTACTTGAGATGGAAACAAATAATATATTGAAGAAATACTTATAGCAATTATTTTGTTGCACGCAAATCTAATCCTCTAAAGTAATTTTTTGATACGTTCAATATGTATAATAAAAATGATATTGACTGCGACAAATCACCAAAAGAAAAGATAAAAATAAAATTACATTTTGTTTCATAGTCCACACGATGTTGGATATATTAAAACTATGTTTACACACTTATTAGTCAGATACAATGATCTTCTACTTCGTCGATATCACACTGTCAAGAGTGATACCGACGAAGGAAAATTGGTGTTCATGATCATCATTTCATATAACGATACCCCAAATCATCGTAAAAAAATATAAGGTAAATTACTATTTAACGATAAACAAAATTAGGTTAATAGCTTATATATCGTTGAAAATTATAACTTAATTGGAACTTGGGGAGTTAAAAGGTTGTAGAGTTAAAAACACTATAAACTAATTAAAACGATTTCATAATATTTTAAGTATATAAATATCTAGTAATGTATTAGTATATGTCAATATTAATAACCGTAATGTAAAGTGTTTTAAAATAATACTTGTCATTAAAATATCAAACTGGGGATAACTAGTTCCCAGCTTTAGTAACATTGAAATGCTATTTAAGATTTTTTAATTATCGAACCAACATTATATTATTCCTAGAAACTATTGTTAGCTACGAAAAGATATTTATTTCTACTGAAAGTCTCTTAAAGCGTTTACAAAACCTCTTATGAAATTTCCCAGTAAAATTCAGTTTATATCTTAAATAAGATTTCGAGCGGAAATTAGTTCAAAATGTTTATTCATTTATCAACTTGGTGTAACACCATTGAAAAGATTTGTGTCCTTTACCTTTCAGTCGCAAAAATTCTAAGATTAATTAGGATCCTATTTTAATTTTGGACACTAAAAGTCTTTGTGTAAATTAATGTCAGTCATTGACACGGCGTTATATACAAAGGTCTATAAAATATTTAATACTTCAAAAAAAGGACGTATGTGATTTATAATAGTTTAAGCGTTGGTGTCAATCATAGAGTCGGAGGGGCTAAGGTGGGGATCCTTATCACTCTCACGACTCTGAGGACGACGGCTGGATGTGATCTCCAGGCGTTATCAGAGTATTTGCGAAAGTCATAGAGACTGCATATACTCGGGACGAGCAATTACAGCATAACGTTGAGAGGTTGGGATTGTATCCGGAATGGAGGTTTGACCTTTCTAAACGTTGACCATGTAGAGTTCAGTGCTTAAAAATCTCCACGTAATCCTGACTTCCAGAAGATATGGTATCTTTCCAAAGAGCCACCCGTCCCTTCTCGACACAAAAAAAAAGGCTCTTTCCACCAATCACTCACAGTTCTGAACCGTCACCTAATAGAAAGTCTTAACCATAACAATACGAAATGTTTAATTAACCTTCAGTTTAAATAATGAAATAATTAATTTATTACAAGGCCGTTATTAAAATGAGTTAGTGCCTCACCATCTGTGAAAAACAATGATTCACGTCCCAGAGCTCACAAATATAGTTGTAGGCGCCGCTCGAATATTAAATACATTCCTTTATTGTTATGTGTCATTAGTATATTAAACAATGATATATGTTTTATTTGTTCGAATCATTTGTTGTATTTATGTTGTTCATCTTCAAATTATTGTATTCTGTTGCCGGAGACGGTCTAGGTGGGTACCACCGCCCCCGCGATCACGTTCCCGCTTTGTCGCGACGGTGGGGCTCGGTAGCCGTGGCTTGGTCACCCACGATGAAGCGAAGAGGAGCCTACTCGGCCGGCCCGAGGTGACCGCTCCGGGTGAGCTCCGTGAGCTCACCGCGGATGTGTGCCGGTGGGCTGCAGGGGCGGGTTTATACTGCCCTTTGCAGCCAAAGTGGAGTCGCGAAGGGAGAGGAGTGTTGGTATTGCGATTCGCCGCTCTGCCTACCCTCCGCGACTAAACGATGCCGCACCGCTGATGTGGTGGCGGTGGGCATGCGGGAGAAGAGGAGTGACCCTGCCATAAAGCGACGAGGTGGAACATCGTTGGGGTTTTAGTCGGTGCAAGTCCGACATAACCTGTCTACTCCCGGGAGGGCAGGTATGCGCTGGCATTTCTCCCACGTAAAACAAAAAAAGGTGGGTACCACCGCAGCGCTTATTTCTGTCGTCAAAGGGTTATATGCAAACATTACTGTGTTCCGAATTGATAGGCGCTATAGCTAGTGTACTGGGGTAATGAGACTCAAAATCTTAAGCTTCAGGCGAGGAGCGCAATGCGATGCAGTATATACCATGCTAATTAGCGCCGAGTTGTTATGAGCGGGCGTATTACTTTTCATCAACTAAACGTCTTCGTCTCGTTGCTTAATTTAAAAAGATATATTTGTGTTTAAACAAATCTTAGACAGTGATAGATGTTTTCATATTTACATATATGTATATATAAATTTAAAAAAATGCATTATTTAACTACTGAAAAGTTCAACATTTCCATTGTTGGAATAAAAAAACTTGCGTTCAAACATCAGGCGGCGTTGTGTTTAAAAAGTTACATAAATTTCATTACGCCCGTCGGCGACGCAACGGCCCGATCTCGTTTTTTATTTCTTTCGTCGTACTTTCCTTTCTAATTCATTAGAAATGTCATGCTTTCATTTATATAAACGTTTACATAACTAATTATTTGACTGTTTGTTCATTGTTTAAATTTTTAAGTAGTTTTTATACGTATATCTCTGATACAGATCTCATATAGGAAAATAATATCTTTGTATACTTCCTTACACTTTCAAAGAGCATTTAACTAAAATAATAACTTTAAGTATGTTCACACCTTTTAAAAATATTGCCGATAGATATTTGTCTTTTAATTTATACACTGGTTAAATTATCTGTTTAAAAAGATAATGTATTAACATTGCAAACGATATTATTAAGCATTACTCATTGTGACTCAAAAGAAAACAAAGCGCTAGATCCCGTAGATATTAATCATAAAATTACTTTTATTTTATTACTTTAAGAAGTCTTTACAATATTATTAATGTCATCTTAAAAGAACTCTTACAATAATACAGTTGGTTTCCCTTAAGATGAAATATAAGCGCGAAATTATGAAGGTACAGATAATAAAACAAAAAATAAGTAGAAAAAAACATTGAAAGTGGTTTAGGTGTCAATAACTCATTAATAGTTTTATTGTTTATGGGTTATTTGTAATTTGAAAACATTTTTTCCAGTTCGCACAAAGGTGATGCTGCAATGTCGACGCGTGCGGTGAGGGCGGTGCTGCTCTGCGCGTGCGCCTTGCTGTTGCAATACGGTATGCCACGTTAAGTGTTATTATTAGAATGGATTCTACACCACAACCACATTTTCTATTACAATGTTAAATGCAAACGACATTTCATAATCTTAGATGTTAAGCGACAATGAGGCCACTGAACTTATAAAGAGTTAGTCTAGATTACATACAAGTATTGTACGACTGCCGGAATAAAGTACTTTTATTATGGGATCAACGAGAGTGATAGCCAGCGAGGCTGCTTCGGAAAAATCCCTCAACAATCTGATTTCACAACTTAAGTGCCCTTAGAACTGAACCATGGATTTAACATTTAGTTTGTCAAATAAGTTTCACGATTACCGAAGTCCAGCAGTGAAAACGTATAATATTCAAAACTCTAGAGAAACATTTTTCATCTTACCTCAAATCTACCGCTTGTTTTTGAGGGAACATTTCTCCACAACCTAAACATTACAAAGAGAAAATATCTATTTTACAAAAGTAAAACTGTCGGTTATCAAAATTTATTATTAGGTATAGATATAAATATGTATTAACAAAATATTAACTGTCTCGTATTAGCGATGCTCATTAACGCCTCTTGCGCTTTTACTGGTCACCAATATTATTATACGTTCAGTGGTATTGTATTAGTCGTTATATAGATAAAATATTTCCCATATTCCAATAAGTATAGAAGATTCAAGCAGCGCATGCACCTGTTGCTTTCATACTATTTTAACTTATTGATTATTTAACAGTACCCACATTTGTTGGTGAAAGCCACATCATCAAAACTGATCTTTGGAGAAAGTGAAATTATTTTATTAATAACAGGTAAGAATATTGAACTCCTTCTTGACATAACCAACTGCCAATTTTGTTCGAAAAGGAAACTCGATATTGTTTTCTATATATTATTTTTGGTCCAATTATCTTCACAGATGGCGCGTATTGTGTCTATACACAGTTGTTTGTGTGTGTGTGGGTTTCCGCATAACTCACGGGATCCAAGCCAACCTCACCTGCTAGTGGTACACCCTGCTAATCAACAAACCAGGCACTGGTTCCCACGAACCCGCATTGGGCAGGCGTGGTGGAAAATGGCCAAATCCTCATATATGAATCCCTACCTGATCGTGTAGGAATCTTTGGGAGAGGCCAGTGTCCCGTTGTAGATGTCTATTTACTGATGATAATGATAATAGGATATAATTGTTAATATATATATACAAAATTAGACTAGATTATCATAAAATAAACCTTCAGTTACACGCTATAAATAATTATATAATACATGTAAAAACATCGTAAAGTTTTTTAAAGATTGTGTAATATAATATAATGGATGAACATTGATATAGTATAGATTCATATTGAGTTTCCATATGAGATTTTTCTTTATGTATTATAAAAGTCTCGAATTTCGAGAAATGCTTCACCGCGGTCTACACCAAAGATCTAGAATAATCGCAGGACATAATTTCATATCTCTATGACCAACAGTGGGCGTCTATCGGTTGATTATGATGATAAATCCATGCCATTAAAACTTTAAGGAGATATTCTTGTACAATTATTTCGTTCCTCCTATCACAATTCGCGTTATCACGCCGAGTTTAAAACAGTAGATAATTAAATTTTGGAATTACCGTGTTGGTGGAACAATACTCGAAGCGATCACCATTAAAGTTAATATTAACTCATCAAATTTACGAGCCTTTGGGTGGGATAATTTAATTTGTGAGAATAATTTTGTTATACAAATGCCCATAATTTATAATATTAAAATTAGTATTGTTCAAATTCGCAAAGTGATCCATTCCTAACGATAAAGGTATTCATACCGGATATACTGTTGAAAACTACACTACATTATTATCAATCTCTTTACCAAAAAGGTTTTTTTTAATCAACGTTATAATCGAAACTTTATCTGTGATAAATTGCGGTTGCCACAAAAAATAAGATGATTGTATTGATTGGCGGTAGATATATAAAATTTCATTAGCTACAGTAGTCTTAAAATTTGATAATAATAACGTTTGAGCACTGCTATCTAGGGACAGGAGTTGCCTCTGCAGTGTACCTACTGAAAGAATCTTCGCTTTACTCTTGGGCTGTGTTTTCTTATTTCCTTGTATTTATCAACGTTTTTTAAATTATCTAATAATACTATAAGGTAATCGCGGCTCCGGAAATCTCGAGCTAACAAATATAAAGGATGTTCTAAACTATATATGTGTAGGTAACTTAACTTTTTGTCTGACGTCTGTTCTATATTAGAACGCTTCTTTCGATTTCACAAAACTTTCATACTACCCCATAAAGTAGTCAGAGGGTGGAGCATTGTCTTTTTTATTTAAATCAATTAGTATTAAGCTTAAGCTTTGTTTGATTGTAGTTATCGTTTCAGCAAATGCCGAGCTTAAAGGCAGATGTCCAGCTGAAGGTGCAGCGTGCCCCGCGCGCGCTACGCCGTGCAGTGCTGATGATGAGTGCGGCGAGAAGGTCTGCTGTGATACAGCTTGCGGCCGCGCCTGTGTCGATCCGCTGTACACCGGTCAGTATAGCTCTATTTTCTGATGACGCTATACACTGCTTCACATTGTGCTCGTCGCTTTCAAACGTGAAACATTGAATGCTGTTACTCCAGTAATTACACTAGCTACAACGACTTTCAAATCTGAACACAGTAATATTTGCAGAGTACTGTTTGACAGGAGTAATATGCGCTACGGTGGTACTTATATACACGGTTTCTGGCAACAGTCCTACCATGATTAATGTCCTCTAGTACCTGAAAGTCCACGGCTTAAAACTAGTCAGCTGCATTTAATAACCCTCTTTATAGAAAGTTGTAAGATAGAGTCGCTTAGAAGTGATCTCATAAATATTATGATGATTTGAAAGGAGGAGGGGAAGATCTAACATATATCCTGACGTCATAATAATAACCACAGAGTATTTACCACATTACCAAATACTGTTTACAATTAGATCTACACAGAATGAGCTCAGTGTGTTTTGAAGTCTTTTAGTGATATATCAGGGTTGATGTAATTTTATTAACAATGGGATGCCAAGACGGCGGTATTACCATAGCCAATTCGAAGCGGTCGAAACTTAGTGACAGTAACATAATGAAATAAAATCCATGAAATTAAGTTTCAGTAAAAGTAGAAAAAACTTAAACTTTGTGTGTCATTGCGTAAATCATGACTTGCCGAGCTTTAGCGTGGAGGCGATACAATAGACGGAAACTTGTTTAAAGCTCGTAAACTTAAAGCCTTGCCTCCGCAACTTCTATAAAGAAAATTTTTATACAAGTTGAACTTCTTTTAAAGCGCCTTTTGATTACTTTGTGTTTCTCACGTTGGAAAAAAAAATTAAGACTTTTTTTCTCACCCATCACAATGAAAGAGTAGGAGGATATATATTTATGAAGAATTTAGAAGTGTTAAAAGTTTAACATCCTGGAGTCATCACAAGTGACGTCATAGGATCGTATTGATAAATCGATTATGACCTAGTTTTACTTCTTTGAAAGGTTACTCAAATGAAACTATTCTTATGCTATAAATAAAAAATCTGTTCAGATGTCTGAACATCATCAGATATTTTTCCGATATATTTAGGTTATTTAAAAAGTTTCCTCTTTATTTTATTTCTAATATACTTAAGTTGATGTTGTTTAATTTTTCATTTTCTTTATAACTCTCCTACAGGTTGTGAGAACGTCAAGATGTCTTCGGAGCGGATCTCTCGAGCTTTGATGGCGGAGAACAGTCGCGGTGGTAGAGGTTTGATTCGTGGTGTGCGGGTACCACGTTGCCGAACCACGGACGGGGAGTTCGAACCAGTTCAATGCGATAATGAGATCGTCAGCGCCTGCTGGTGCGTCGACGCCACAGGATTTGAGGTAGTGTAATCTCTTCCCCAATATGTAGCTACAAGAAAGCAAATATATAATTTAATATGGACACTGTATTTTTGATATAGATCCCCGGTACCCGAGCCCCCGCAGCCTCTCTCGTCAACTGTACCAGCACGGCAGCCTGTGCTGCTCACACTTGCCGCATGCTGTGTCCGCTCGGCTTCGAGCTCGACGCACGCGGGTGTCCTCTCTGCCGATGCCGGGACCCGTGCCAATCTATCACATGTCCTGGCCAACTAGCCTGCCAGCTGGAGGAGATAGATTGCTTGAAACCGCCCTGCCCACCCGTCCCTACTTGTAAGTATAATTACTTTTAAATTAGAAAGACTTATGTCCAGCAGTGAACGTTTATCGGTAGATGGTGAAGAATACTTTATTTTAATGACAAAGCAACTTGAGTAATTGACGAACTAAATCTTTTTTTTTTTGTTCCACGGAGCGATGAGACGAGGGAAACGTTCGCGTTATGATGATACGCTTGCTTTTAACAACATGGCGCTAGTTTGGGTAATAAATACCACATTGTGCTCATCACCTTGAGACGTGAAAGGCTCAATCTCGTTACCTCTGTAATCTTATGCCTTGTACCGATACGCCTGTCCACAAGAATGAAGAAGTAAATTGATTGGTCACAGTTACAGAGGATCACATTTCGATATTAAATTCTACATAATTCAGTTCTAATTATATTTTAGGTAAACGTGGTAGAAGCCTGCAGAACATATGCCCGGCTGGCGAACCACTGCTGATCTCGGAGACGAGCAGGCCCTTCCTCTGCGGCACAGATCCCGGGAAACCAAACTGTCCACCTCTTTACCGTTGTCTGGTTGAATCGGGTATGTAGTATAAAAATGATATTAGAATTAGTTTTTATTCTAATTAATAAAAGTGAATCTAGCGTCACAGAGCATATAGCTTATATTCTGGCGATTCGTTAAATTCAAAATGTCTTTATTAAATAAGATCAATCAATCAATCTTATATCATCATATAATTAATCCACGTAAACGTTTAATGGGTGATGATGATATAGTTAGTGCCTAGCCTGCCTAGCGTAGTCGTTCCTGGCCTTATGATCGGAGAAGAACTGACAAAAAACACATTGGGGAATTCTCTTGTTGTGATTGAACTTAAAATGTTTTTTTATTTGCACACAGAATAATTTAAAAACAGGTACTCTATCTATTCCTATACACCATATCTACTTTATTACAACATTTGCATCTTGCAAACAATTTTAAGTTTATTTAAAGATAGATTGTTTACGTTATACTCTAAACGAGTTTGAGAACTTTATGAAGTTTACTGGTAAAACAACAACTTTATTGTTATTTTTTAATTAAGTAGAGACCACTATTCTTCTCTAATCTATTTTCTTATGTGAAATCCTTTCCCAGTTGTTTCATATAACCATAGATAAAAATAATATGTGATAAAATGGTTTTCGGTCAAAGATGGTTACTTCAACAGTATTACGTTTACGTTTATTAGTTTAATAATTATAATCTTATTACACAATAATGGATAATTATTGAAATGTTTATTTTACTTGAAAAACTATATCTGAGTTATTCCGGCGTCCGTAGGTTTGTTATTGTTCGTTTTACTTGCGTTAAGTAAGAGCCGTGCCAACGTTATACATTTTCATCATAGTGAAATTATTTATAAACATTTAAGGTAATGACTACGGCGTCTGCTGTCCGGCTTCGTTGGAGCTTCAGAAGGCCGGCACCTGCCCTGCCATTAATCCCACAGAGGATCTGGAATGTGGGACGCCCTGCGCCCACGACCTAGAGTGCCCATCGATGCAGAAGTGCTGCGACGGTGGGGAATGCGGCCGACACTGCAGCTTGCCCCACAACGTGACCATGTGCACGCAGCAGAAGATGTTGGCGGAACTGCTCGTCGTTAGTGAGAGGGAAGGGAAAGGATACGTTCCACAGTGCGCGGTAAATGGATCCTTTGTATCCAGACAGTGCTCAAGGAATGGACTGGTTTGCTGGTAACTATCAAAACCTGGTACATTTTTAGGTTTTAGTCACTTAATATACGACATGGGTGCCCCGGCAAGAATTAGAAAATTTCGAGTAAAACTTTTGAAGTTCTTGAAGTGAAATAGAGGGTAGACCAAACCCCGTATTATGTTATAACTTTTAAAAATAAATAACATGAAGAGGTAGACGAATTTGATTTGATTGAAATCACACGTCCTGACTCAACAGTTGTAATGAAGATTAACTAAACTTACCATAAACCTTAAAGAAATAATGGGAAATTAATCCAGTTTCATTCATCGCCTTAGAGACATCTGAGTATTAAATTTGCGCTGTTTTCCTTCTTTTCTTATAACTTCCTTAAAAACCTGTACCGCGAAATATTTCTTAGCATTGAAAAAAGTTTGAGAATAGATTTTATGGAATTACTTACTTTGGACTTGCATTAAGAAATGTTTACTCCAATTTAAAATTTATTACTCTATACCAATGTCTAGTCTATGATTGATTCAAACCATACAAAGCCAAATGTTACATATAAATATTAGCTCGCATGCGTATTGATATTTCCAGCCCATTGGAAATTTAAAAGTCTGAATAAAATATAAGTAGTATCAAAATGCGGAAGCTAGTATTAACAACACGTACATCCGGAAATATTTCATCATTAAAATATATATCGCAATGAGTCAGAAAGACTCAACTGATTTGATGTTTCTTCAGGTGCGTGGATTCGGATGGGAATAAACTGCGCGGTTCCATGGGACCTTCAGCTTCCGTCCATTGCTCAACCTCGCCCCGACCAGCTCGCACCGGTGCTCGTAGTCTTACTTCTTGCGTCAGGGCGCTCTGTGCCGGAGTTTGCGAATACGGCTACAAGACCGGCCCGGACGGATGCCCAAGCTGTGAATGCGACGATCCTTGCTCAGGGTACCCGTGCTCCGAGGACGAGGAATGCGTGAGGGTCAAGGATTCCGAATGTGTCGGAGAGCTGTGCACAGGATTTCCTGTCTGTGAGTGAACAATAAACATTTTAATGTAGTGCTTGTGCGAAAAAATAATTGTTATGAAAAAGAAACTTCCAAGAGTTTTGGTACCTATGGACTCCAATTTCATTTAATGATATATTTCGTGTGCATATCGTTTTACTAGTGACATGACTAGGTTACTTTAGACTGTCTAGATAGAACACTCTGCAGGTCCTATTTCTGCCGGAAAACAGAAGTGTGCAAACATTACTGTGTTCAACCTCCAAGGACGCTGTAACTGAAATTATTGGGTTAAAAAGACTTCACACCTTACGGCTCAAAGCAACGACCACAATGTAGTGTACTGGTCTTTATTCCAACTGACACCACTTATTGTTTGCAAGCGTTCATTTATCATCAGGTGAACATCTTGCCCTTTTCGTCTCTAAACAATGTTATAAGTTAAGAAGTAAAGGCATTGGGTATTTTATTCAGGTCGGCCGCGGGTGTCGTACGAGAATCCATGTACAGTCGGCACCCCCGCGACAGATGAGATAGGCAATGTGATGAACTGCGGCGCGGACAGCGACTGTACGGATGGACACGTCTGCCTTCTAAGCAGACGTAATGGCAACTCTATCTGCTGCCCAGATCAGTACGCCGACAGCTCTGCTGACACGGAGGTAATAGAGGTAATCAATATAATGCGTCACACTTTTATATCAACTAGCTGTTCCCCGCCTGAATTGCTGCTAGTAATATAGAATAAATGAGGAAATTTTAAATTAAAATTTGTCAGAAATATTCCCGCCTGGCGACAACCTGCCACCCTCCGGAGCATTCACCGTTATTAACACCCCTCTAACCTCTTTTCACGGTAGTATTTCCTAAAAATATTTAGGTGACTTACAATCGGCAAAAGGAAAATTACTACCAAATTTCAAGTCTGTAGGCCTTCTAGGCCTAAACATATCATGATGAGTTTCCACACGAGTGAAAATCTCATATATATAGAAAATAATAATATTATTTACATAAGATAACGCGTAGCGTAGAAGCAGGTAAGTCATGATCACTGCGGCAAGATCACTAAAGAATAACGGTTACTTCTGATTAATTTTGTTTTATACAAAAAAAAAAACAAATCTTCTAGGCTATGCTAATAATACATTACTATATCTGATATGTGAAAGATTTACATATACCTAGCAGCGGAAGTCCAACGGACGAGGGGATATATAAAGTTTACCTTCCTTAATTCTAGAAGTAAATTGTGTGAGATGATACTCATATATTTGCTCCATAATCTAGATTAACTTCGAGTCTTGCGGACCAGAGGTGGAGGTCGTGTGTGGTCTAAATTCGACAAAGAGCTGTCCTGACGGCGCGTGCGGTAACGACCTGGTGTGTTGTTCCACGTCGTGCGGGCCGATGTGCGTAGACTCTGCTAAATTGCGCCTACAGACTGATCGAGTTGATGACGCACCAACCAGTAAGTGAACGTAGACTTTATCTTGAACTTAAATCAGAGACTCATCTCTATCTTTTATTTAAAACCTGCAAAAGGCTATACATCAGGCTTAATCTTGGAAACACTATAATTACTTCTCGTAGTCATGTGGTAGAGAATCAACATGAAAATATCCTATAATACTAATTTGTTATTAATACTACATGTTAGTAATACTATTTAAACTTTCTCTTTACTGTCTAGTGTGTGAGTATCTTCGCGACTTCGACGAGAAGATGGAGGGTACAGTTGACGGTATGAAGTTGGCGCTTCCAGCGCCGAGCTGCCGCTCAGACGGCTCCTTCAACCCCCAGCAATGCGCCGCTGGAAGCTGTTGGTGCGTCGACTCCTTCGGCACGAAGATACCTGACACCACCACCAACAACGCTTCCTCAATAGACTGCGAAAAGTAAATTTATATTCCTTTTTATTCTACGGAGTGAAGCGAGCAAGACGTTCATCCATAACAACATTGTGCTAATTAGAATGACATACACTACACCACATTGTGCTCGTCGCCTTGAGTATAAAATATCAAGATCGTTACCCCAGTATTTTAATTTATTAAAACAAAAGTATGTTATTAATAAAATAATACATTATCTATATACCTACAATAACATATAAAGATTATTAGATATTTTAATATTCTAAAATACTTTTAATTTAAAAATATCAAAAAACCTATACAAATGAATATACCTAGTCCGGCCATAAGTTCAATTAGAAATGAAAATGGATTTTTTTTAAAATGACGTAATGTAATATTATTAAAATTCATACCTATATATTTATTAGTGTCAGCAAAAAATAAAAAACAGTATTCTATTGGTAATGGCCACCTTTGGCTTTTATACAGGCCTTCAATCTGTTTGGCCACGAATCTATGGATTTACGCGCTATTTCTAAGGGAAATTTCCACCACTGCCACTGCTTGCTCCAAAGATTTTTAAAAGACTGAATGTCACCATGTCGTTTAGAGCAGTAGCAGGTCATGCCCTCTAAAACTGACCATAATTTTAAGTCTAAAGGGTCAAGGTCTGGGCTAGATGAGGGCCAGTCTTCAGCTCTTATAAAGTCCGGCACGTTGGTTTCAAGCCAGGCTTGGGTAGTCCGTGCCTTGTGACCAGGTGCAGAGTCCTGCTGGAAAGTACACGGTATATTTTTAAAAATCTAAAGAAGTTTTTAAAATAATGTACGTGTTCCAAATTCAAAATAATTAAAATGTTGAAAAAATTTAAAGTTTTTATGTGACAGTATTTATGGCCAGACTAGTTATATGAGAAGATATCTTATTCACAGGATGTTATTATTACACTGTACTCGTTACCTTAACATGTGTGGTAAGAACTCTTCTTCTTTTCCTTTTACATGTTATTTGCTTCATCACGATCCCACCTGGTAGTAAGTGGTGATGTGACCTGCAGAGGTAAAACTGGACTAGCAATAACTTATTCACTCTTAAAGACATCAAAGGAGTGGGAGAAACATTGGGACAACAACAAACAAACAGTGGGATTTCTTTCAATACTTTGGTGTTCGTACAGAAACGAAGATTTAAACCTCGTTCCCGTGTTATAAATACTCCATGGAGTCATTCAATTGATATTAATTACTTTTTCTCATTTAATTCTTCTTCTTATGTAACTTTCAGGGTGCGTACACAACTATCGTGCTTGGAGTTAACATGCCGTATGGGTTGTGACTATGGCTTCGAGCTCGGGTCGGGTCGGTGTCCGACGTGCCGGTGCAGGGACCCGTGTGCTGACGTCACGTGCCCTCAAGGTCGTGCCTGCGCACTGGTGGACGTGGCCTGCGATGCTGACTACTGCCCGCCTGTGCCCGCATGTAAGAAAAATATATCACATCTACTACTTTCTCTTAAAATGTTTCTCTAAGTTGTGTGTATATTTTATATGCTGCGCAAAATTGTTTACAGAATATCTGTATATGAAGATGTAATTTCTATATTTTCTATAATTTTGTTATAATTTCTGCTACTTAAAGATAAAACAATGCGTTTATTTCATATCAAAAAAGCAGACCAATTTAATAACGTAGTTGCTCTAGAACGTCTTTTAACTTTATATTAACGTTCTATTAACTCGTGGGGTAAATAAATAAACTTCATAAAATAATAAAAAAAATGGAGTACAGATCTGAACCTGGCTATGCTCAAAAGTATGACTATCTCTCTAGGGTCGTTCCTTCATGTCTGAGGAACCAAAAAAAGAAAAGAAGTTTATCTTTCCTTGAAGATAAAGGTTATACCAAAATATATATATATTATATTATAAAAGATATTCAGATATCCATTGGGTCATCATGAGATCTCCGAAACTATTAGACGTAGACTTAAAATTTGGTTGAGATATTGCTGGCATTTAAAGATCAGCAACATTTCTTCCTCAAAGAGAGATGCTTGAATGTTACAGGCAGTAAGGCGAGGAAAATCTAGTAGTGGATATGCTGTAAGCATATTACGATACTTTTCCAGATTTATTAAAATTAATATCTATAGCTGCTTATACTGTTATCAGGTCTGCCACAGAAACCCGGTCAATGTCCGTACTTGGTGCCGGCGACGGGTTCGTGTGAGTGGGCGTGCCGCTCCGACGCCGAGTGCGGACCGCAGCAGCGATGCTGTGCTACCGGCTGCGGCACCGCTTGCACGGACGCGGTACACCGCACCGCCTGCCAGCAGAACAGGTGTTTTTTTTTACTTAACAAAACGACCAGACAAGCAAAACTATCACATGATGGTAAGTGCTACTTCTGTCCGTAACAATTAAGGTGATATACACAGCACCACATTGTGCTCGTCGCCTTAAGGCATAGGATGTTGTTTTTTTACCCCAGTAATTTCACTAGTTAAAACGCCCTTCGAACCCGAAATAGTTTGCACGGTATTGTTTAACTGTAGAAACAAGTGTTACAGTGGTATCTTCCTAAATGATCTTGCGAAACAGACCACCAGGTACAGATAATGAATCAGCTCTGCCATATTTAGTGTCATTAAAAACAATCTCAAACAATGACTAAAACACTCTACATTACAGAGCTTTAGCATTACACACTGCTGCTGAAAGTGGTAGTCCGCCTTCATGGACTTGGATTCCGGAGTGTAGAGAGGATGGGACATACGAGAAGATCCAATGCCGGGGATCGGAACGGACTTGCTGGTGTGTGGACGCGGCTGGTAATGAGGTGAGATAACGTAAAATATTGAAATGCATGAGATTTTTAACTGATCGACACAAACATGAGGTTCACTTAATCATAAGCAACGCGCCTGCCAACAACTTAAGTGTTGGTACGGATATTTACACAACTTATATTTTGCTTCATCGTCACCAACCGACAGACGTCCACTGCTGGACATAGGCCTCCCCCAAAGACCTCCACATCGATCGATCCTGCGCTGCCCGCATCCAGCTTCGAAGATATTGCGCTTATCGCCTTATATTGAAATAGCTGACGTTGAATCCTATGACCCCAATGATATCAGTAGCTAGAGCCCCTCTTAATGTTTCCACTACTGGAACTAGCGTTCAACCATAATGAGAGAGGCAAGGCCTTTACATTCACCAATTTGGCAAAGTGCGAGTTGGCGGATGTCACATATCCAATAAAGCTGTTGCTTTAGGAACGTGTCAGTTTCCTCATGATATTTTCTTTCACCGCAAGTTGATGCTGAGTGGAGGCCGAAGGAGTGCCTCTTGGAAACGTATAGCACGGCAGACTGCCTTACAAACTGAGCCATTACCCACAATTACTAATAGCTTTAATATTCGAATAAAATAGATTCCTGGCACTCGGGCAACGAACACGACACCATCATGTGATGCACCCGCGCAGTGCCCTAACCCTGCATGCAATGAAGATGAGGTTTGTGTACATGGAAGACAACTAAACGAGAAAGGTTGTCCTACCTGCGACTGTCGAGATCCTTGCGCTGAAGCGAAGTGTAGAGATGACGAAACATGCGAATTGGTGCCGTTGGATTGCGAGGTTGGTTTTATTTCATTGAGTCCTTTAAAAAGATAAATTGAATTGCTCAAGTAATTGAACCAAATGTAAATTTGATGCAATTACACGTAAACCTTCCTTTATTAAGAATCTTTAAAAATATTAGTGTACTAATCATTTAAATAATCCTCACTGTGAAGTTAGTCTTAGAGAAATGAAGCCAAAACTGTTTTAACTTATAGGACGAGACTTGCGCACCATTAGCACGATGTGCACCTTCTCCCCAATGCCCCGGTGGAGCCCCGCCACTTCAGGCTCCCGATGGTTCAGCAGTGCTGACTTGCGGCCCCCAAGCTGCGGATTGCCCGTCCACTCACGCGTGCCGGTTCGCACCACACGATCCGAGCCCAGCTGTCTGCTGTCCCAAACCACGTTAGTAGTTTTGTATTATAGTATAAGTATATTTTTTGTCATGACGAGATCAGTACGATACGGGGTAAGTGATAAGCCCAAAATAGCCATACCATCATTTTTATGAGGCGCTGATTACACGGCCCTTTATCCGAAACATGGTAATGTTTATGCATAGAATGCAGGCATTGCGACGGTATGATATTAGGCAGTTGGCAACAAAGAAAACCTGACATCGACATTACACACCAAGCAACATAATAAGGGTTATTGATAAACAGAAAACCTCGTTTTGAAGTTTAAAAATAAAAAGTAACCTCCAATTTTAAGTATGACAAGAAAACTGACAAGAACATAAGACTTCTAATTAACGGTCCACTATATTAAGAACCTTATAAATATATATATATATATATATTTCATCATTCCCCTGCGTATGATAGGTCAGGGCTTATTTATCCGATCCTTTACCGTCTATCTTATTTCTAAACTTTTGTCAATCTCATCTTTGTTTCCTACCTCTTTCACTCTCCGCTCTTCTTTCAAACTTCTTATCTCAAGCATTCTACAGTCCAATTCCATTTTCCATATCTCTAGCAAATGCAGACTGCCGCTTTCTCCTGTCGTTTGTCCCTGAAAGAAACCTGCAATCCATAAGAAGCATTCAAAACCTTATATTAGATTGTTTGAAAATGTTGATGATAAAGGATTTCCACATCTCTTTCCAGGAACTGTGTGTTTCGATAGCAAAGACGAGGGCGTGTGCGAGCAGGGTGGCGGCATCAATGCCAGCCGGTGGTACTTCAACTCAGCGCGCAACCGCTGCGAGCGGCTCAACTACCACGGATGCTCCGGCAACCACAACAACTTCCGCACCAAGGAAGAATGTAACGCTGTCTGCCCCGGTGAGAACATAACTTCTATGTGAAATTAGCAAAGCAAATTTCTTATGTATTTAATTTAAATATAATACAAGAGTTTTTATTTTGGGGTGAAGTTGGTCCTTAGTTTTATTAACGTCTTTTAGAGCGCCATCGGATTTATGACTCGCGGATCCGGAACCCATGAAACATGTACGAGTACATAGGTAGATAATTTTGATGACAGAGAATAGCAAAGGAGTGAAGAAGCAGAATGTAATATACGTGGAAATAAAATTTTAAAAAGAGATAAAGAACTTTATAACACTTATTAAATGAACTTTCTAATAGTTTATGTCATGAAATCTGTTCATCAAAGACCCTAAAAATCTACTGCGACCATGAAGGACCAGGAAAAACAGATAAAGCTAAAATCGGTACATGAATCTAAAATCACCCTTATTGCTGTCCAAAATCCTACTACTAATGAAATAATATTAAAGTTACCTTAACATCGAGTACATTTTTTTTTAATCGTTAAATAATTACTTTTTCTGTATTATTGATATTGATAATAATAAGCTGTTTTCACAACAGTGGACGAGGTAACATCGAAATTAACCAAACTGAAGAACGTCGAAATTAACGAAACAGAAGGCATGTCTTATTGAATTATTATTTTGACACAATCACATGCGGACATCGCTCGTTAATGTTCCTCACTTGTTATGAATAACATAATTGTGATAATAACATTGTTAACAATTACTATACAATAAAAATAAATACTAGAAATGACATTTACGTATCATCATCAACATCGTTTCAATGTTTTAATGTCCTCTGCTGAACATTTAAGACTCTTCTTCGATTGCCGTATTTACTTGGGCAATCCACATATTGGTGATTGCAAACCTTTTCATATCTGAAGGTTTACTTCATATTGGTAATTGAGAAAAGCCCTTCGATGATAATGTCATTCCACTTCTGTATAACTAGTAGTAACTATAAAAGGACCATAATATTATAAATAAAAATATGTAGTTCACATTATTTACAAACTCATTATATATAATTTATTATTAACCATGCCCAATTATTAAAAGGACCTCTGTTTACTTCCCGTGTCCTGTTCATAGAGTCTTAACACGTAGAATAGAAACACATTAATATAATTAATAATTAAAGGTATTATGAGTACTCTAACATTTTTTTATATACAAATAGCTTTTTAACAGAATGGCCTCGAAAATTGGTTTGTGAACATATTTTCTCTAGAATTTAAGGTCCTTTAGACTAATATTAATTTAAATTTAACCTGCGTGATGTTTATAAAGGAATCTAAACAAATCAAGCATTTATGACATCTACAGTCATAGACCATAGATTTAGTTTGTCTATGGCCCAAGTAAATGTTTATTTTGGTATTTACGAAACTTTATATTTTGGGGTTATAAAATACAATTTTTTTTTTGTCTCTTGCTGTTATTTCCCATTGTAAGAATATTATTTTAATTTCTATAATTTAGTGCTTAGTCCGTGCGAGCGTCTTCGCGAGAAAAATGAAATAGCTGCTCAGAAGTACGGCAAGGGTACATTTATACCGGTCTGCGATGCGAGTGGTGCTTGGGAACCGGTGCAGTGTATGGCCCATATTGGTGAGTACATAATTTTCTTTTTAATAATAAGCACAATCATCAGCAGATACACTTCCACTGTTGGTCTTAGGCCTCCCTCAAAGATCTCCATATTTGTAGATGCCCATACGGGGGGAATTGGGCCATTTTACATTTTTTTTTTATTAACGTGGAGGAAATGCCTGCGCGTATCCGTCCTCGCGGTGCAAGGACGGTTTTGTCGGACTTGCACCGACTGAAACCTTCTCGATGTTCCTCCTCGTCTCCTGATGGCGGGGTTACGGGAACGCTTTCACACCATCCGCGACCCCACCAGCGCTGGCCGCTTACGGAGCCCCACCTCAGGAGAGAGGGAAGAAACCTCTCTTTCATAGGCCTCTCCCAAAGATCTCCGCATCGATTGATCCTGTGCTGCCCACAAAACCGCCAGGCACTAGGGGTCGTCGTTTTCAGAGAATCATATTGGGGGGATTTGGACCTTCTCTCACCACACCGGCCCAGTCTGTTAATTAGCAGGGTGCACCAAGTGATATTGGTTTCGGTCCCTTGAGATGTTATTCGGGACCCTTTACACCCAGTATTAAAACATACTAGAAATCATTTATTAAATTTAGTCTAAGTTATTCGTGTATTAACTGAGTTTAGTATATCTCCTACAGATGTGTGCTGGTGTGTAAGTGCACGCGGCGAACCTCAAAAGGGTTCTCTGGTCCGTGGCGCTAGGCCGACGTGTAACTTCCGGCAGGCGCGGAAGTGGATGCAACGTGATCGCAACGACGAACGGGCTAGGGCTGACGAAGGTAACGTCTATATATTTTTTTTAAATTTCTAGGTCCCTGAAATAAATTTGCTACACCAAAGATAAATTTTGATTTTGGTACAATGAATACACGTGTTATAATTTAATTTTCAGTGTTAGAAGAACTTATCCGTCAAATGACATCATACAGAGTAGAAGACTTTAAAGATGATTTAGACGACGAAGAAATTGAGACAGAATCGCAGAGTCCAGAATCGGCGACAGATATTTCAGAAGGCGCCGTGTTGGTTTCAGAGGTTGTTGAACCGAAGATATCGCAAAGCACGCGAATGATTGAAAAACCTGTCGAAATCTCGAATAACATCGTTTTTAAAACAAAATGTCAAGTTTTGTTAGAGGAAGCGGGAAAAGGTAATAATTTTAAACACAAACAGAAAATATCAATTTTTTTTTGACGACTGAAACGTTCATCTGATTGTAAATAATGTGTCTGCCAATTATCATGTAGTGCTAGTTAGAATGATATACCAGCACATAGTGCTCATCGTCTTAAGACTTACAAATGTTAAATGTCACCCTCGGTAATTTCACTAACGATTACTCATTTCATACTGTAATATAGTATATGTCTGCATTCTTGTTTGACGGTACAAATAATATATGTAGTGGAATTTACCTAACAATCACCAGCAACACAGACCTATCATCAGATTACAAGTAAAAGTTTTTAATCCAATTGAAACTAGAAACCGTAGAATAAGTCCTAACATTTTTGTGATTCTAATATATATAGACATTTTTTTTTATATACATGTTTTAATATATCATTAACTATAATCAAAAAATTTATTGAAAACTACCAACTCCGAATATGGAAGTCATCTTCGATATTCAGGGTTGGTCATCATTCCGAATGATCTTTTTTCATCTTTAGGCTACATCTCGAAGCTGTTCCCGACTAAATGTTTCAAAATTACCTTTTAGAAAATTGCATAAAATCATTGATATAAATGTAATCTTTGAAGATGTGGTGATGATGTTTGCAGGCGAGGATGGACTGCAGCCGCGCTGCCAAGTGGACGGCTCGTTCTTGCCGCAGCAGTGCGCACGCGGGCGCTGCTGGTGCGTGGACGCGGCAGGTCAGCGTCGCCACCCGCAGCCTGCTACAGCTCCTTGCGGTAAGCTACCACATGCACCCACTTAAAATGAAGCTTTACATCAGAAATTTTAAAACTATCTTGAGCAAGACACGCGTTTTTGAAAAGTTATACCTCAAAAATCCTATGTCTAGTTTTTCTCCTATTAATACAAAATACTTACCATTTTAAAAACTTTAAGGTTAGCGAGCAAGCTTGACAACAAAATTTTATATCCATTTATTTTAATAAATGGATATAAAATTTAATAAATACCAAACGTAATTAAAAATATATAATACAAATTACTTAAACATATTTAAGGTTTTAAGAGTAGTGCAATAACGATACTTTCTACTTAAATATTAGTCATTCTTATAACAATTTGACTCGTAACACAACATATACAATATCGTAAAATTTTCAAATAAGAACTTGTGTTAATAAATCGATTTTTATACCTCATTAACACCCGAGAAACCTCTTTCGATCACAAGGTGTCGTCGATCTATGTCGATCGGATCGGATATACGGATCTATATCCGTCTTGAAGTTCCTGCTCTACATCATTTCATAGTCATCGTATGTACTAGATAATACATAAGTTTTTGCCGCTTGTAAATTATGTGAAATCTCTTTTAAAAATTTAAGGTTATCCCTTATCGCTATCACTAAAAATTATTTCCTATTTTCGCCTACTACAGAGATTTTTTATAGTTTTGATTTTAATTACGACTGTACTCATAGAATGATATATCTCACGTGGTCTTTTAATTTTAACTTATTTTCGTTTTACAATATAGCGTTGATATTAATGCTGATTCTTGAAAATACATATACAGAAATCACGCAAGTCGAATCGGCTGTACTGGAGATGGAGCTCGTCGGTGCTAGCAACGATGATGGGGAAAGAACGCGTGCAGCTCTATCGGCTAGACTGGTTACCCTCGGCGTAAAGGTGCCGGTCACCGTGCAGAAGGAACAAGACCTCATCCGACTGAGAGTACTACTGTCGGGTCCACGAGCGGCAGACTTGGCTTTCCATTTGGAGAACATGGTAATTAAAAGTAATAACTTAAGAAAACAATTAAAAACTTAAAATCAATGATGCCTCTTCACTTAACTCTGATAAGTTACCTATAGTTAGCCTTTTCATGAACGAATGACAATAAACGTTCAGATTACTTGGCGAATTTGATAACAACCACAATGGTATTTGAAAAATCTCTGGTTAATACGACTGATAAAGTCTCTGTTGAATTTTCTAGTCACTAAAAAAGACATAATACATTTTTATAAAGACTAAAAAAACATAAGCATCGATAAAACTAATTACTAAGTATTAAAGTAACATTAACCCTCTATGATTTGTTTTGAGGTACGATAAAAATATTTTTGTTAATGCAGTAGCTAAACGATAAAAACATTATAGCATTCTGCAATTATTAATAATTCGATTATTACCATTATCGGCAGCCGATAGACGTCCACTGTTGGGCATAGTCTCCCTTTCAAAACCTCTACATCAATCAGGTCCGAGCTACTCGCATTCACGTGGTGCCCACGATGAGAGGACGGCCCACCTTTTGGAAGGTCATCCAGCACTATATCTACATGTATTTATAGTTTATTTAAATGAAATTGACACTTTATTTGTATATATCACGGTGTCAATTTTATGCAGGTTAAAAGAGAGAAACTAGCTGGGGTCAGAAAATCAGAGGCTGGAGTACTGGGGGCCGATGTGATACGCAGCGAGTACCGGTTGGCGGTGCCGGCGGTAATGCAACAACGCGAAATTGTCAGCGAGTCCACCGTAAGATAATTTGAATTAAATCCGAAAAAAAAAATGTTTATTATTAAATCTGTCGGTATTATTTTGATCCAGTCAAAATAATAAGAGAAATGTGTGATGTGTTCTAGTACCCAAGCTTAACATCACCAGGACAGACTGCTACTGGCTTTATTCTGGGAAAAAGTCTGTATACAAATTTTGGATTTTTTTATACAATGAAGCGACGAGACGAGCGGAACATTCACCTGGTGGTAAGTGATACGCCCGCCCTTTACAACGTGGTACTAGTTAGGCTGGTATACATTGCACTCATCGCCTGAGACAAGTTGTTCATTCTCGTTACCCTAGTAATTTCACTAGCTATAACTGACTTTAATCCGGAACATGGTAAAGTTTCTACACCACTGTTTGGCGGCAGAAATAGGATTTGCTGTAGTACCAACCTAGACGGTTTCCGGTAAAAGAGAACTACCACCAATGAAATTTTTAAAATACTAATTCAAACCCTGAGATTTTATCATATTTTGTTTATTTTTAACAGGTATCATCGGCAACATCATACCATACGGCGTTAATAGTCTTGGCAGCCACTTCGGCGTTCATCATTAGTGTACTGTGTGTTTTAGTGATGCTTTATCGCGCCCGTCTTCAAAGAGAACCGCAAAAAGCAGAACGGTTCCTTCCGGCAGCACCTCCTGTATATGTTCTATCAGCAGACGAGAAAGCGGAACTGGCGAGAGCTTTACACGTTTCAAACCATCCAAACGAAGATAACACAAAAGTATGAAATGTATTTCACAAATTTAACATATACGTTACTCTACTCCTTAGATATTTTTAGATGGACTAAGCTTTTATATTGTATCGTAACAAATTATTACACCCTCGACAGTCACTGTATGATCCACATCACTGTCTCAAGTAGGTACAGATTAAACGGCAAGTAATGTTACTGTCTTGAAATTTTAAATGTTTTGGTCAGTCCCCCTGTGTATTCTATCACTTGAAGTTTGGATGCGTATCTTGGAAGGTTAGTCGGGTTATAAAATTGACTTAGGGTCCAAATTATTGGTAGAGTTTTGAGTAACGTAGATAAGTTTATATAACTGTACATTTCTGTTAAAGTAATTGGAGTAATTATAAATGACTTGTAACTGATAGAAATTTTAATTTTAAATTTTAGTGAGGATCTAATTATAAATTTGTCTTCCATTGTTCTTTTTTTACATTCCACGTATATAAAATAAATAAAATACATTAAATTCACTTAAAACAAAAAAAAATGTGGATAATTCAGAGGATGTTTTTCGTATATTTTTTATTTATTTCTGTATGCAGTGTTTATACTAAAAGCACTAAAATAGTATGATGTTATGATCATCATCAGCCGGTTATCGGAGATCTTTTTGGAAGGCCCGCGTCCAGCGATAAACAATGGACATAAGCGTTTTCCAAAAAACTTCATACCGATCGGACATGCGTTGCCCGCGTCCGGCGGCTACTCGCGACCTAATGGTCGCTCACCCTATGGAACACCTTCCAGCACTCCGTGTGATGTAATACGTTTTTTTAATTTTTTTATTTTCGGTAAATTAAATTTATATGTAATGACATTGTCAAAATATCCGTATTGGGCATTTGACAGATAGTGTAAAGTTGTTTGCATAAAATTTAGATTCTAGTAGATCTATTTGTAAGATAGCGCAGAGACGTGCGTCGTACATACGCGACGAACGCCTTTACGCTTCTTTTAGTTCCTTACGTACAGCTTACGTCTTTTAAGGGTACTTATTAAATTCTTTTTAGATCATCGCAGTTAAAAGACGTGGCTCTACGTAAAACTAATCTAGTCTTTTCTTATTCATTACCGATGTGTAACTTCTCAATAAAATTATTGTCAATTTTTTATTCTTCTGTGTAAATATTTTTCCTTTGTTTTTTGACATTTGCTTGTTTTTCTTCGTTTTATACATTTCAATCTCTTGTGTATTATAACATCCTGATATTATGGTTTATCATTTGTGTTTAATATCAGTAAATCATTCCAGAGAAAAATAGAGATGTTATTAAAAAAATTGTCATATATATATATATTCCTATGTTTACTTAATTAAATAAATAAATAAATATATAAAAAAATCTATTTCTACCGTTTATTTTACTTTATATTTAACCATAATCATCATTATTAACTGACGTTTACCCGTAGACATAGGTCTCCCTAAAATATTCCTATTTCAATTGGTGTGGCGCTCGCTACCCGCTTCCATAACTTTCAATGATTCACTTAAATTCTATCATCTAATGTTTCGCCGGTTTTCTTTAGTAAGTAAAAGACGATTGCTTTATTTAACAGAAGTAAACTAAAAATTTTATGTATTTGTATGCACGTTACTTTTCATTAAAGAAAAAAAAAACATAACATTTCTGGTTGCTTACTAAAACAAATGCAAGGTCCTATAATTATAGTGCCGTTTTTTTAACAAATTTTTATTGTCATTTCTCGGATTATAATTATGGATAACAAATATGAAAATTAAGAAAAATTAAAAATAACTTAACGAAAATTGTAAAATAAATCATAATTGAATTTTCTCTACAATGATTATTTTTTTAATTCGAAAATTATCTATAACAAAACTTGTCGTTGGTATTAGATTTGATTCTTCTTAAAAGAAGGTCCTAAAGGACTCCCCACGGATAATCCCGGACAGAAATATATTTTACTATGGTTTTATAATAATTCCTTTTCATAACTATAAACCTGTTCGGAAAATAGTCGACACAGATTTTTATTATCATCAAATTTCAAATATAATAATGATCTGTTGAAAAATTTTTTTTCTCGAGTTCAACAAGTTACAATGACTGTTTCAAAAAAATATTTAAAATAATAATAGCCTATTATAGTAATCAACAATACTTTTAAGTAAATAGGCATAATGTGTAATCGTCTGTGATAAAATTACCCATTATTACCTATAATTTCAACTCATTTAATTATTTTATTGATTACAATTATAATTTTAAAAAAATTGTTATAAGTTTGAATAACAAATGCATAGATTTTATTACATTTTAGTTTTTCTACTATATAGATTTTTTTCCTTGTATCCAAAACGAGTCGTGAAAGCCCAGTATCTATGGCACAAAACAAAAATAAAAACTTCTTGACATTTCCTTTTGACAGTCGTTTGGACCGGCCAAGGGAAAGAAATTATTTCAGAATGAATCAAGAAGGCGTACTTACTTGTTGCGCCGTTTGCAATCAAAAGACTCATCGTAGATGCGCTCGGTGTTTGAGTATTTATTACTGCAACACGGAACATCAGCGACAAGATTGGCGAAGGCACAAAAGCGAATGTGCTCCTAAGTTACCAAAACAGGACTTGGTTAACGTTAAAGCCGTGAAAAGTGCATCTCCCACGAAGGAAGAACTTAACAATCTAGACGAGAAAGAGATCATAACCAACGAAGGTGAAAGAGTCAAAAAAATTGAATCTGTGAAAGGAGAGGGTAAGGAAGAAAGACGGTTAAAAAAATCAAAAAGAAAAAACGTCAAAAAGGAGGGTAATGTAGAAAAACCAGAAATTAAATTGTTAAACACTTCTAGCACAGTATTTCAGGGCGTGGAAAGCGAATTAAAAGCGGGACCTTCGACTTTAAGAGACAGTGTCATATCTAGTGTAGTGTATACAAACAGAGACTTAACAAAACAAAGTGCAATTATACACGAAGGATCATCTGAGCAGGAGATTTTAAATGAGTCGGCACAACAATTGAGCACGGTGGATTTTGCAACCACAGCCACTACTAATGTCTTGAAGTCTGTGAACAGAAGTAATGTGAAAATGCCACCTGTACCTGTATATGTACCAGAACACCATCCCAAAATGAAGGAATACCCTGAAGCCTCCTTAAAGGGGAGTGGCGCATTTATGGCCAATAACTACTATATGGATCCAAGTGATCCAAGTTATGAGATATGTCAGAGGGTGATCAGAGATATGACTCAGTATGGTGTATGTGTGTTAGACAATTTTCTCGGTAAAGATCGGGGACTCCTGGTGCTAAATGAAGTTCTTGAAATGTATAGATCTGGAATTTTTACTGTAAGTACTATTATATTAATTTTATGATTTGCTATTTAAATATATTCAGTTGTGTAGATTGTATTTTTACATATTATTTCTAATTTGACTGTGGATTATTATATAGGTGATGCAAAAATAACCTTATAAAAAGTACCTTATTACCTGTGTTATAAGGTACTTTTTATTACGTTATTTTTGCGCCACCCTATATAAGTTTTTATTTTAAACTAAAAGTTTTTGAATATTTTAAATTTCTACTATAAATACTATTACAAATAATATATATTCATTTCAGAAAAGTATAGACACATAGTATAATGGTAAATTAATTCTAAACATCCATATTATCACTGCACAAAGTAATGATATCTGTAATATATTGATAAATAACAGATTAAAACATTATTTATGAAATTTTGATAAAAGCTAATGATAATATGCTGAGTTATATTAAAAATTTGTTATTGCTTCAGTTATGAAATTCTGTAATATATTTATCCGATACATATTTATTAAATTTTACTTACCTAATATTAAATGTGACTAAATATGAGTGCTGTGTAAATTTTTATACTACAATATTATAAATATTTAAAAAAAATTATGTTGCTTTTACTGATGATGATAAATAGGTTCTCAACTCATCTTATGTCTTAACTCTTTACAAAGATATACTGGAGAGACGCTAAACACTTAAAATCTAGTCTATCAGTATGTACAAAAACAGTGTCCACTGTGGGTAATAAAAAATATTTTTTTCCCAATATACTTAAGATATATTCTCATTATATTTAAAATACTTTATTCACCAATATAATAAAGATAAATAATTTCTGTGTTAAAAAATTATATTTTAATCAATAATTACATACATAGTAGATTGTGTTGATGATAGTTATGTGGTGCCGGTGACCATTTAGAGAGGTGCCACAACAGCTCATATTCCTACCAAACAGTAGAGGACTGCAGCTAGTGAAATTACTGAGATAACAAGATTTATGTTTTATGTCTCAAGGCAAATACAATGTGGTACTATGTGTATCATCCTAATGACAACACAGCTATGGGCAGGTGTATCATTAACCATAAAATGTATGTTGAACTCACCTCCTCACTTCATTTTTTAAAAAAAAAACTTTTTTGAACTGTACCTGGTTTGTTATTGTTTATTACCAATGTTGAAATCCCTTAATAGGAAATGAAAACATTAAAAGAGGAAATCACTTACAGATCAAACACTAATATTACTGACTATCAATGCTTCCAGAGTTAGTAGTGCTGCTTCAGCCACAGTTTTCCAAGGCTCAAAATATCTATCTCGAAGCTTCCTAAAAAATATAGCTGTGAAATAAGAGTGCCGTACTCAATAAAGAATACTTAAATATACTGCAGATACTAGTGAAAAAATATTAAATATTTACCGAAGCTGATGATATGTAAGCTGTCTAAAGTAATGCCATTTATGTAAACCTTTTTGTATAACATGAAACCTTGGGAGTGTAGCAATAAATTGACAAAAGGGTAGTTTAAAGTATTGTGATATCACATGTATTTAGAGATAGTCTTAAATATTTTTTTTTATTTGACAAAGTTATGAAATGAGCGAGACCTTTTGGCTAATGGTAACTGATAAACCTACTCATAACGACATGGTACGATGACACACAAAACAATGTTTTTGTTCATCATCTTAAGATATAAGATGTTGTCCCGTTACCCCAGTCAATACACTAGCTATAGCTCCCTTCAAAACGAAAGACAATAATGTTTGCACACTGCTGTTTATCGGCTGCAATAGGAGCTGCGGTGGTATCTACCTAGACTGTCTCCAGCAACATAGACCAACCAGTGGATAATCGCTATCAACCGTTCTATTATTGATGTTAACATTATTGCGCAAACAAATTTCGTCATGTACGTTTACATTTGTGTTGCCAAACAAACTTGTAATAGAAGTGGCCAGTTGCCAAAAATCCCTCGTTACTACTCGAAGACTACGCATTACGTTATCCTCTCACCGTTTTATTAATTCTCTGCCTGACGCCTCTATTTCATAAGTAAATGATGTTGAACTTCCTTATCGCTATCGTAACATAGTCCAATGCTAATATAATTCGAAGGTATGCAACGAAACTGGTGGTAGGTCTCTGTTGCCGGAGACCGTCTAGGTAGGGACCATTGCAGCTCCTATTACTACCGACTAACAGTAATGTGCAAAAATTATCGTGTTCCGGTTTGAACGGCGCTGGACCTAGGGAAGTTACTGAGATAACGAGATTTTACATCTTATGTTTCAAAACCACGAGTAGATCATCCTAACTAGCCCCACGCAATTATGAGCAGGTGTACCATTTTCCATCAGGTACCCGCCTCGCCCTTAATAAAAAAAAATCTCTAATTATTATTTTCTTACTCTTGTCTGATTGCACTCTTCCTTGAGTAAATATCTGTTCATTTCAGCTGTATAAAATATCTCCTAACAATTTCCCGTTTCCGAGTAAATAGAACGAACTAATCGTATAAGTTGTTCGAAAGAATCGATTGTATGTATCGATCGAAAGATTCGATTATGTATGTCGATCTAAAGACTCGCTTGTGTATATCAATCGATAGAGACGGTTGTGTATATCATTCGAAAGAGTCGGTTGTGTATGTATTCCGACAGATTCAGTTGTGTATATCCGTTGTAAAAGTCGATTGTGTATGTCGTTCGAAAGATTCGTTAGTGTATATCGTCCCATATAGCCTGTTGTATACATCGTTTAAAAGAGACGATTGTGGATATCGTCCAAAAGAAACGAGTGTGTGTATCATCTCAGAGTCATTGTGTATATCATACGAAAGAGTCGATTCTGTATGTCGTCCGAAGAAATTCGTAGTTTATATCTTCCCATTTAGCATGTTGTGTTGTATACATCGTTCGAAAGAGATGTATATCTTTCAAAATGATTGTTTATAACATTTGAAAGGTGCAGTCGTGTAATATTTCACTTAGACCCATCAGATGAGTACCTTTTGCGGGCATGGGTTACATGACAAATTGAGTCAATATTTATTTACTCGCAACAATGCTGTTTACAACACATTATTTTCCTTTCGCCCAGTCTGCGGGATTAACCCATGGGAAATGATGTTTATTTACTTATCCAACCAATGACGCGCCATTTTGAATTTATATGTATGTATATACATACAACACAGCCATCAATATAAAATCGCAAATACAAAGCGATAACAAATGTTATGTACGTTAACTATTATCGTAAACTTTGCAAATTTACTCATTTCATTATAGATATTCCTACTTCATATTGGCGCGCCACGCTGTATGTGCGTTAAGTGCACACCCTTACAATCCACTTGTACATACGACTGCCGCGTCACCGACACACAATGCCAACTTATATACTTACGAGTACACGCATACATAAAGCCGCGCGCAAAGATGAGTTGAACTGTCTATATACACGTGTGACGGCAGCAGTTAAAACAAACAATGTTACTTTATTAGTGACTCGTCTCTGTCAACTTTGTGCCGTAACATTGCCGCCATTTTTAAAAAAAATAATATTCGCAGTAAAAACTCCACATTTGTAGGGAATCATATGGGGGGGATTTGGGCCTTTTCTCACCACGCAGGGCCAATGCGCCTTGGTGGAAGATGGGCTCAATGTGGAGATTTTTGGGTGAGGCCTATGTCCAGCAGTGGACGTCTATCAATGATAATGATATTTAAATACTCTTGGTAACCAAATAGTATATATAATACATTACAAGTAATAAAATACTACAGAAAATAGTAATCATTGATAGTTTTAAAGAAGGTAGTTATGGCTCCCATTTCTGCCACCAAACAGTAGTGTGCAAATATTACCGTGTGCTGGTTTGAAGGGCACCGTAGGTAGTGAAATTACTGGGGTAATTATGCTTAACATCTTACGTTATTAGGCGATGAGCACAATGCAGTGTATATCAATCTAACACTACTGGGCAGGTGTATTACTGTATGCCTAACTAGTGAAATAAAAGAAAAGTAATAGTTTTAAACAAGAGAAACAAAGACAATAGTAATGTGCAAACATTACCGTCTTCCGGTTTAGAGGGAGTTGTGGCTAGTGAAATTACTGGGGTGACGAGACTTAATGGTGGTGCAATGAATGCCATCCTAACTAGTACCACATTGTTATGAGCAGGCTTATCAATTACCATGAGGTGAAGGTCTAGCTCGTCTAGTAACTTTGGTAAATAAAAGAAAATATACGGTAGAAACAAAGTGACACTCAAAAAAGTTTCGTTTTCACCAAGTTTGTTACAGCACAATATAATATTATAATATTTTTTCAGGCGGGCCAGCTGGTTTCGAACCCGGGCAGCACGGAAGCTCAAACGATACGCAGCGACCGGATCACCTGGATCGACGGCAAGGAGCCACACTGCTTCTACATCAGACAGCTGATCGCTCAAGTTAGTTGCTGATATTTATTGGGCGGGTTGTACTGCATCAGTTCATTAACATAAACAATGTTACTTTTTGTATCGTCCTGAGGTATATGGATATATTTATATGTAAATAAATTTTCTTATAAAATAATACTCTATATGTGCTCCATCTGTATATGTTAGCGTATAAAAATCGGTTAAACGAACGAATTTCACACGAACCTTGTTTTAAACTATTCATCATCATCATTATCATCAGTCGATAGACGGTCCACTGCTAGACATAGGCCTCCCTCATAGATCTCCACGTCGGTCGGTCCCGCGTTGCTCGCATCCAGTGAGTTCGAGATCGTCGGTCCACCTTGTGTGAGGCCTCCCAACGCTACGTCTACCGGTGCGCAGGCGCCACTCGAGGACATTACTGTCCCATCGACCGTCGGTCCTTCGAGCAATGTGCCCTGCACACTGCCACTTAAGTCTAGCAATATTTTAAGCTATGTTGGTGACCTTAGTTCTTCTGCGCATCTCCTCATTTCTGATTCGATCGCGGAAGGAAACTCTGAGCATACCTGAAAGATACCCCGAGCATACCTCTCTCCATTGCCCTTTGGGTGACTTTTTGTGCCACTTCTCCGATCCGTATGTCAACACTGGCAACCCGCAGGAGTTGAAACTTTTGTCTTGAACTCGTGCGTAAAAATACTATTATTATTTTTTTTATATTTATTGTTTATAATATCAACGAGATAAGAATAAACTGAAATAGTCTATTTACAATAAAGCGCAAGCTCTCAAAAAAGTCTTATTGTATTTAATTATTCCTCGAAGCCTTAATTTTTTTATCATTTCTATAAAAAAAAAATCATTCGGCTAAGACGGAACATGAGGGAAGTTCACCTGATGGTAAATGATACGCGTACCCATAATGTGGCGCTAGTAAGGATGATATATACAGCACCACATTAACCGTCTCCGTAACACACAGGATGTTAAGTTTCTTTGCTTCGGTAATTTTATTAACTACAGCACCCTTCAAATCGGAACACAGTAATTTTTCCACGCTATTGTTCGGTAGAAATAGAAACTACGATGGAATCTATCTAGACAATCTCCGGAAAGAAACAATTACCACCAGTAGCTTCTTCAAATCGCCATCACCGGTTTCAAGAGAATTTATTATATTAAAATATATTACAGTAAATCAATAGAGAACTGGTCTGTTTACTGACCTGACTCCGGCAGCAAAGGCCTATCAGTTTCTGCTGCCAAAGGCCGTCTTTTTAGGTACAACTGCAGTTCCTATTTCTGCCGACAAACGAGTAGTGTGCAAACAAACAGTGTGTTCCAGTTTGAAGGGCGCTGCAGCTAGTATAATTACTGGGGTAACGAGACAATATCTTATGTCTTAAGACGACGAGCACAATGTGGTACTGTGTATACTATTCAAACTAGCGCCATGTTGTGAGCTGGTGTATAACTTACCATCAGGTATGTCTCACCTGTCTCGTCTCTTCGTAGAATAAAAAAAAAATAATTTCGTTTTCGTTTAATAATTTTGTGCATGTATGAATCAAGATTCAAAGCAGTTGAGTCAGTGAAAGGGGTATTCTGATCGCTGAGTCATGTATCAATAAATGTATGAAACATCTGGTTGTCATTCCTAAAGCGGCACTCGCGTCGGGTGTTGTGTCTCTTATTCATTTCAGTCAAACGAGCTAATTTCACACGAGTTTTGTTTTAAACTGTTCATCATCATCAGCCGATAGACGTCCACTGCTGGATATAATCCTCCCCCAAAGATCTTCACGTCGATCCATCCCGCGTTGCTCGCATCCAGTGGGCTCCCACGGTTATGACTAAATCGTCGCTCCACCTTGTGTGAGGTCTCCCAACGCTACTACGTCTACCGGTACGCGGACTCTACTCCAGGACCTTACTGCCCTATCGGCCGTCGGTCCTTCGAGCAATGTGCCCTGTCCACTGCCACTTAAGTCTAGCAATCTTTTAGGCTAGTTTGGCGAGTTCGATTCGTCGATTGACCTCTTTCTGGTATTTGGACTTACCAAGCTGGACTGTCTCAGGTAAACGTATTCATCGACAACTTCCAGTGTACAGTTAGTTCCAACGTTCTCCTAATGGTAAATAAAACACCACCCCATAACAACGTGGCGCTGGTTAGGATGGTGTACACTTAACTACATTGTGTTCGTCGCCTTCACACATAGATTCTAATTCTCGTTACCCCAGTAATTCCCATAGCTACAGCGCCCTTAAAACCATAACACAGTAATGTTTGCATACTATTGTTTCAACAGTACAACCAGATGATCCATAGGAGATCCCAGGGCCTCTTGGAAAGCACTAAGGATAACCACCGCGGTTTTAATAGGTACAAATCCCACATAAGATTTCCTCCTCGACAAAAAAAGTATAATCAGGTACATCTATTGGTTCGGTGGGATGTTGTGGCGAGAGTACAGGGGGGCACCGGTGCATTCCGTAGAAGATCCCGGATCCTTTTCTAATGCACCGAGAGAGACAGAGGGGGTCACCACCTGTGATAAATACAACTATTGGTACCAACGGAGCTCCTATTTCTGCCTACAAATAGTAGTATGCGAACATTACTATGTTCCAATTAAAATGGCGTTGTACCTGATGAAAATGCAGAAATCTTACGTCAAATATTAAAGCGACCATCAAAATACTGTGTAGTGTTATCATTCTAAGCGCCACTTTATTTAGGCGTATCACTTTCTAACGCATTACCGTTGCGTATTAACAGTTAGTCGAAATGTTCGCGAAATCGCGCCGATCCATACTGGTCTACAATCAGATAGATACGGTATCGTTGGAGTGTTGTTTTGTATAGTTATCACTATATATCGTATACGATAGCAACGACGGCGACACGCTAAGGGCTCGATGTGCTCTATGGAATGACTAGTACTTGCAAACCACTCGATATTACTAGTAATTAATGTGATGATAACATTAATTACTTGTAATTATAACAGGATATTAATACCTTGATATTTCGCAATTGTGTTTTATGTATATATATATAATATGTATAGTAGTTATGGGTTTATATCTGCGCCAAAATGTTTACCATTTTATCGGTTAGTACAAAAAACTACAAAAGGTTCATGTGTATCTTAATTTATGGTGATCAATTTTTTTTTTTCAAAGGTTCGAAAACGCAATCTTCACTATAAATAATTGGTATGATTAAATTATTAATTGTAATTTATATATTCAATGCGTTTTTTTTTTCAGGTAGATAACATAGTATTAAAAGCGAACAAAATGGCCAACAACGGCAAAATGGGCGACTTCATCATTAACGGCAGGACGAAGGTAAATTAATAAATTATATTATTTAACATTTATTATTAACTTTTTGATAACATAATTATAATTAGCCGTAGATAGAAAATTTATATTTATATATAAATTTCTAATTTGACTTCCTAGCGAGCTCCTAGACAATAAGATCCTTCCAATTAGAAGGATCTTATTTACATTTACAAGTGTGTACTTAAAGCTTGGGTGAAAAATTTATTCTAAAAACTTAGCACAAACTCATTCATATAAAAGTATAGTTTATTTAATTAATACAGAATTATTTTATAAACATAATTTTTTTATAGTAATGTTTACACAGTACTGTTTGAGGGCAGAAAATGGGCGCTGCGGTAACCTACATGGACGGTCACGGTAACGGAGATATACCACCAATAAATCTTAATAAAATAAGAACATATATAGCAAACTTTGAATATGCGTCTGGATCCACAAAGAGCGAACGGAAATAGCATCCAATTATGGCTGAACTGCCACCGTCCACTAAAATTTATTACAACCTTTGTACTACGCCGTTTCTGATCCGTTACATTTACACAAACATATTTAAATATAGGTATAAATACTCTTTGATATTTTTTATATGAAATCTGTTATTAATAGGGAATCACAACTCATGCTCATAATAAAATTCCGTAGTTAACGAACGGATTTTAGTCATCGTCGTATTTACCTTATTCATAGATGTTTTTCTGTAACCAACGTAATATTAATTAAAACAGTAATATTTCGTCAGTACTCAAATGAATTTTCTAACTAATATGCTATGGATTTTATAAAAACTTTATATTAGCAAACTTTATTATTTTGATTAAATTATAAAAATTTTGAATTTATAACTTATCTATCTACACAACGGTCATAGATTATAAAAATAAGAGACATCCCTATATGCATTTTGCTAAGCATGCATTGAGTAGGAATCCCTTGTGTAGAGATCTCAAAATATAATTTTTTTATTTATTAATAATAATTTAATATTGAAATACTATGCAAAAATTTTGTAATATTATATGCAGTCTGTTGTATTATCTGTGCTCCTCTGTCGCTCGTAGATTCGCGCGTTTGCGATAAAACGCCAAAAGCGGCGGCGGCGCGCATGCGCGCTCGCAACTTTGCGTACGTGACTTGTGGCATGGCGGCGGCGGGGGAGGTGTACGGTGCGGGGATGGTTGAGGGGAAGGGTATGCAATGTAAACATTAGTAAGAACGTAAAGCGAGTCCCACGACGTCGGCTGCCCCTCTGTTTACATGTACTCTGGTACACTTCGCACCCTCGCCTCCGGTGAAACATTTGCTTTAACAACATTCGACCATTCACATGTGAACATCGTGACAGTTTCTGGTTTGATTTAAAAACCTTCACGTAGATGCTAACTAGAATTTTGAATTATTTATCATGTAAATAGAAATCTATTTAATGCGGACGGTCTTTACATCGACTGTTAATATGGATCATAACAGCAGACCTGCAACTGCAGAGGTATTTTAGGAAAACTATATACATGTCTGTTATTCTAACAACCTACTCACATAATAATAAATTCAACATCACACCAAATTAAACTTAATATTTATGTACAAATACATGCATTAACTGAGGAAGTATTAAAAAAATCAACTTGGATCTTTATATAAATAATTGTGACAAAATTCATTGTACCTTCACGTTTACACGGTTACTTACAGCAAATTTATTTTCATCTGTTTATAAAACAGAAATATTGTTTTTTAATTCTTTACTTAACTAATGTACTAATATATATGCTTATGAATTATTTTCATAACGTATAGAAACCGTTAAAGTAATTGTTTGGTTAGGATGTACCTGCAATCATCCGCATTGCAGTTAAACCACAACACTGGTTTATTATGCAATGTTTACATTCGATCGTGGCCGCGAACTACACGAACACTCTCCGCTAGACAATAAACTCCATTTACGTCGTACTTCATTCAATAATTATCTGAATTAATTGTTTAATTATCGATACAGTGAGAATTTCTCAACGATTCTGTCATCGGTTAATTTCGTCCACTATCTATACATTCCTCTATCGCGGATTATATTGTCGAAGTATAATAAAAGTAAATTTATTACTTAATGAATTTAGCACCTGTATTTTACATCTATGTCGAGTATAGAACTGCCTCGGGATGATGATACATTTTATCATTAAAGTTCTAAATACGGTTCTCATAGGATGACAAGTTACTTATAGTGCAGTTAAGAGAACTATGCACCAAATTTTCTTGCATTTTTCATATTCTCCTATCGACTGTAAATCTTAAGGGCAGAAGGACAAATAAATAGATAAAGTTTTGTTCTGGTGAGAGCCGAATAGCTGAATGCAGGCAACGCAGATCCAATCGATGTGGAGATCCTTGAGAGAGGTCTACATCCAACAGTGAACGTCTTCCGGCGAATAATTTGTACAAAGTAAGCTAAAAGATTTCATAGTAAAATCTACCGTGTCAAATCTCTACTTATATAAATATAATGAAATATTACAGACATTAAAAGTATTTTGTAGTTAGATGGTTAATACAATGCAAACAACAATATATAGTTTGTGTAAAACCAGATTCGCTGCAGTGTGGGCCGTTCTACGTTACGGCTTAGTTACGAAATTTTTTACTCGTAACATGGGCGTGTGCCGTTAGCCCACATTTATGAATGGAGCCCTACGCAGTGTTTGTGTGTCATTCATACATGCACACACACACAAGCGCGGCCCTACGCACGGCGTGTCACGTGCGCCGCCTGCCAACCTTGCGGCCGCCTTATCTCGCTTGCATCTCCCTCGCCCTTTGTGACAGACCTTCGTCCCAAATGAAAGTAGATCTCCTTTCACTTTCTAACGTCACAATATTAAACGGCGTATAGGCTGTATGGAGAAAGCTGAAGCCATTAAATTGATGTTAAAAAAAAGCAGCGATTAAGCGGCACAAGCAAATTTTCTTGTATACACCCGTGTGGTTGGTCTCTGTTGCTAGATACAATTTTTTTCAGGCATTTTTCTTTAATTTGTTTGTTTTTTAACGACATGAATATAAACGGATTATATACAATTTTGGTAACGGATCTATTCTCCTCTTTCTCTTTTTCTTTCACCTCCTTCTTTTTCGCCTTCTCCTTTACCACCATCATCAATGTGGTGCAGTATATACCATCGTATCTAATATGTTGTTATGGGTAGGATATCACTTTCCATTAGATGAACGTCCTACTAGTCCCGCCGCTTAATCGATTAAAAAAAGGTTTATTTAATTTTCACAACATTGTGTCGGAAAGTAAAATCTCTAATATTTAAAACCAACTAATATTTATTAAAATTAATCACCATAAGGGAGTACAAGACGGAGTTAGCAATTCTGCGTAAATTGGATTGCAAATAATAATTGAAGAAGCTGAACGGTACCTCAGGAAATCTGTCGACACAGACCATGGCTACTGAGAAACATTGATATAATAAAATAATTAAACAAACGCGACAAAAATGTCATAAATATAATAATTTTAAATTAACTGGACTATTAAACCAATAACATCTATCTTTTGGAGTTAAAGATTAATAAAAAAAAAACTTCGAAGGGTTAATTTTCTTGTTCTATGTTATTATTTATACGAGGAGGGCACAAGAAGTAGTGAGAACGACATATATACACCTTGGTAAGAAAAAAATAAATACTGGCATAGCTCAGATATATATTTATAATATTAATAAAGAAAAAAATCTTCGATTCTTATTATTTTCTGAATGTAATCATTTGTTTGCTTCGTGTCGGAACGTGCTCTCGGAAATGGAGAAAAACGAAGTGCGAACCGTTATTAAACACCTCTGTTTAAAAAAGTTAACGACGCAAGAGATTCATTGCGATCTGGAGGCAACATTAGGAGAGTCTGCTCCGACTTATTCCACTATCGCAAGGTGGGCCTCTTAATTTCGAGTAGGGACAACGAGCACGGAGACATCGTTGCGGTCGTCCATCGACATCAGTCACCCAAGAAAATGTTGCGAAAGTCGAGAAAATTGTATTGAGCGATCGACGAGTTACCATCCGATACTTAATTCAAGAAACGGGCATTTCATATGGAAGTATTTAATCCATATTGAAACAACTTTGAATATGAGAAAAGTCTCCGCAAGATGGGTGCCGAGAATGTTAACCGACAGTCGGAAACAAAATCGACTTGACATTTCGAAGATATTGTTGGACAAGTTTCAAGAAGATTCTGAAAACTTTTTGTCTCGTTTCGTAACAATGGACGAAACATAGGTCCATCATTTTGATCCCGAGACAAAACCGCAATCTTTGCAATGGAAACGGTCATCATCACCGACCTCGAAGGAGTTTCGTGCCGTGGCATCGGCTGGCAAAGTTATGGCCTAACTATTTTGGGACTCAAAAGGGATATTGTTCATTGATTACCTGGAGTGTGGAACCACTATTACATGCCAATATTATGCAGCTTTAATTCCCAAGTTGAGGAACGCTATCAAAGAGAAAAGGAGAAGGGAACGTCGAAGAGGGGTGCTGTTTCATCCCGACAACGTACCCGCGCACAGGTCGGCAGTTTTTTTTTTTTTTTTACGTGGGGGAAATGCCTACGCATACTCGTCCTCGCAGGGGCAAGGACGAGTTATGTCGGACTTGCACCGACTAAAACCCCCACGATGTTCCGCCTCATCGCCATGATGGCAGGGTCACGGGAACGCACGCACTCAACCGCGACCCTGCCGGCGCTGGCCGCTTGCGCAGCCCCACCTCGGGAGGGAGGGATAAACCCTCCCTTTCCAGGGCGCGCCGGAACATGCAGCGCGCCCCCTCCTCGACCTCATGCGTGTGCGGGCGACCGGTTCCCCCGAACCTGTCGCCCAGAGACCATGGGAGCCACTGGAGAAAACCTCTCCCGGCTCCCCGCGGCGGAGAGATGTTAGGCCCGCCGCTACCTGTCAACGGCCGCGGAGGATAGGGAGAACGGCGCATCTCAATACCGACACTCCTCTTCCCCCGCGGCCCCGCCGCCGCCGCATCGCCGGTGCGACACCGGTTGGCCGCAGAGGGCACTCCCTCCGCGACCCCACCCCGGCTGCGAAGGGCGGTATGAAACCGCCCCTGCAGCCGGCCGCTAGAGCAGCACACAGCCGCCCCTGCGGCCCCCGGCCGCTCCGGTGAGCTCCAGTTATCCCAACCGGTGCTCGAACCTGGAGCGGCCGCTTCGGCCAGCCCTTCGCCGCGGGCCGGCCGGGTGGGTTCCACTTGGCTTCACCGTGTACCGGACCACGGTTACTAAGCCCCTCCGCCACGACAAGGCGAGAACCCGTTGGAGGGGACAGGTCGGCAGTTGCAATGGCTACCATTCAGCAAGCTGGCTTCGAATTGGTTGTCCACCCCTCTTATTCACCAGATCTGGCGCCCAGCGATTTTTATCTGTTCCCCAAATTGAAAGGATCCTTAAAAGGAAACAGGTACGAAAACGATAACGAGGTCATGCATGCCGTGGGGAGCTATTTGCAGGACCAAGACAAAACTTTTTTTTTTAAAGGGATGGAAGCCTTGAAAAAGCGCTTGGCTCGGTGTGTAGAGAGTATCGGAGACTATAGAAAAATAAATTATTAAGTTATAAATAATCATTATATTCTATCTCATTCTCACTACTTTTTGATGATCCCTCCTCGTACTAAATAAAGTTTGTAGTGCTAATAACTCTTCTTGATGTCTTCGGATCACGTAAAGATGGCAATTCTTCCAGTTCTTTATTATAATTAATTAATGGGCGGAATCCATGCGTACCGGCAGACGTAGTGTTGGGAGGCCTCTCACAAGGTGGACAGACGATTTGGTGATAATCGCGGGAAACCTCTGGATGCGAGCAATGCGGTACTGATCGATGTGGAGATCTTTGAGAGAAGCCTATGTCCAGCAGTGAGTGTCCATCGGCTGGTGACGATGATGATGCAAGGGAAATAATCTTAATTAAGTTTAACTAATTGTGGGATGCTGATAGTATTCTTTAAGCCGTTTTATAGTGCGTTGAAAGAACAATGGTTTTAAAATAACCGCGAAGCGACCTTCCAGTTAACATTCCAACGCACCGTCGCCATGAAATTAGAAAATCGTTCGTCTCGACCTCGCTCTCTCAAACTGATAATACTGTTACCTTAAATTACGTGTACTTATTGGCTTCGCCGAAATTGGGATCTTCTGCATTCCATGCCGAGATACCGACGGTGGAGACTACAATAGGAGTTTTATAAAGAACCAAGCAATATTTGATGAGACAAAGGTCAAGTAAATATTAATTAAATTAAATCTTTTTTAATTATAATCCCATGAAATAGACACGATTAGCCTAAAGCAGGGGTCGACAGCTTGGAACCCAAGGGTCACCGAAATACCAGGGAATTTATTTCAAGTTAACGACCCTCCATGATTTCGGAAATAATATATATTAAGAAATTATTACATATGAAATTAGCGTTTTGTCGCAGTGGCCACTTTGATCTGAAATATCTCATCTTTGGTTAAGAATTCCAAATTCAAATTTATACATTAATTTAGCTGGTACATTTGAGTTTTGAAAACAGTCACTCATTTGTTTTTTCTAATTTTTTTTCTTTGGTGTCGTTTATTACCGCACAAAGGAAAACATGAAATATCGGTATATTTACGAGTACGAGCTCTACCGTGCCACCAGTACCAGTCCTGCAGAAACAGTTCGACGGATTAATGATGTGTACGGCGCTGGTGTCGCAATAGAAAGCACGGTACGTTATTGGTTTCAATGTTTTCATTCTGGAAATTTCGACCTTCAGAACCAAGCCCGTGGCCGGCCTGAGACCAAAGTGGAAAAGGCTATTGTGGAGGCGGATCCATCACAAAGCATTTTAGAGATAGCTGCAGGCTTCGGGGTAGGTGACAAAACTGTATTAATCCACTTGGAGCAAATCGAGAAAGTAAAAAAACTTGGACGATGGGTACCTCATGAATTAAGTGAATCGAACTTGCAAACACGCGTCCACTGCTGCTGCTGTGTTACTTTGCTCAACCGACATAATGATGAAGGGAATTTAAATCGAATCAGTACTTGTGATGAAAAGTGGATACTATACGATAATCGGAAGCGCTTGTCGCTGTGACTGAACCTTGGAAACCCAGCCAAATCCGACCCTAAACGAAAATTGGCTCAAGAAAATTACTTGTGAGTATTTGGTGAATTAACGCCGGTATCGTTCAGTACCGCTTTCTAAAATCTCTCCAAACGATTACGGCAGATCTCTATTGTCAGCAACTGCAGACCATGAAGGAAGAACTAGCTGCTAAACAACCGAGATTGGTCAATCGCTCTAGGCCACTGCTGCTTCACGACAACGCAACACCACACACTGCACAACAAACAACCACTAAGTTAGATGAGCTACAATTGGAATATCTGCGACATCCACCGTAATCCCCGGACCTTGCCCCAACAGATTACCATTTTTTTCGGAATTTGGACAACTGATTACAAGGAAAAAAAAAACTCTGATACAGCAGTCCAAACCGCCTTCAAAGAATCTTTGATTCTCGCCCCCATGATTTTTTTAGTAAAGGGATCAATAAGGACTACCTATGTGATGGCAAAAGTGCACAGATAACAACGGTGCATATTTTGATTAATTAAATATATTTTACAAAAATAAAATTGATTTTATATTCCACCCGTACAAAACGCCAATTACATATATAAGGGCCTAATATTTCACTGACGTGCATTTAATGCTCGCATTTTAACCCACAGTTAATAGATGCCGACCCACCCATCCATATTACAATACCAACCTTTGTGCAAAGATTATAAACATTTAGATAAATCTGACTCGCTTTACTAAAAAAATATTTATTAAAAAAATTCTCCAAGTTTTCTCTAATTGTTTACTACTAACTAACAATTTTATTAAACATCAAAATTTTGATGTGTACATGTAATATGGGATATTCACCAACCCGCACTTGGCCAGTAAGTATCGTTGATGAATAGCCTTGCTCTCCTTGTGAGAGAAGGTTGGGTCCTGCTGAGAAGTCCGTATCGTGGGAACATTAAGAGTGCTGTTTGTTTTTATGTATACATGACCCACAACGTGTTTCGAGGGACGTTGCACGGAGGGAAGAATGCGCGTGCGCACGTGGCACTGGGGACCGGAAATGACTTTGAATCGGCTCCGCGTGCGTTCCACTTCCAGCGATTGTGGTCAATTACGCAATAATTTGTTTACGTAAACAAATGAGAAAGATCATTCGAAAAGTATCTATGGAAATACTTTGTATTAAATGCATCAGCATCTATAAAATGGAAGGTACTTATAGTTTTATTGTTTTACTATCTTAAGTATTGCTTCATAAAATATTTCATCTGTCTCAGACGGTATTATTACATATCCAGTTATTTTTTATCGGTATACCGAATGGCCTGAACATCCTTGAGAGAGGTATATGCCCAGCTGTGGGCGTTATTAGCTAATAAGAAGAGGCATATCTACTGACGACAAGAACTCATAAATGAAAGAAGAAAAGAACTTACAAATGAAACAAGAAATAAAAAAAAAATAATCAACTTAGTTTATCCATCTTGGCATAGCATACAGTTTGCATCACGCCCGCCCGGTACACCGACTGCTTCAAACTGGAACACGTCGCTCGGGGAATCCCGTACTATGTGCATTATGATATAAGTACTTTTAAATTATAATTGCAAATGTTTAAGGAAAACATATAATTGAATCTTGTAGAAAGCTCAACTCCGTCATGTTAAAGTTAAATATTGTTTTTACTTTATTCTACGATTATAAATATATATATATCGCGAGTAAGTCATACTCCTGCCCTAAACAACACGGCGCTAGTTAGGATGATATACACTACACTGAATTGTGCTCGTCGCCTTTATTCATAATGATATATAAAAATAAAAAAAAGTGAAAAAAATTACACTATGACGTTGAACACATCAGGTATTTAATTATTTGCAAGTTTAATGGAACAGTAAAGACAGTTAAGGTTTATAAAATTAACCTTCATTATATATATATATATATATATATATATATATATATAATCTGTGCGAGTAATAAGAGCGAAGATCATTGTGCAATACATTTAATGTTCTAATACCAATCCGCAGTAAAATCTCTAGTACCTATTCAAAAACATTTTCCTCCATATAGCATACGTATGTAAAAATAAAATGAGCTATCCTTACTACACGTTCTTACTGTAGTGTAGCTATATCGATTGTGTCACCGCTCGGGTTGTTTATCTGTCCGTATTAATAAACAGCCATTGTTAATGGCGGGGAAGTACACCAGCTCTACAGAAGCTTTAATAATATTATGATTCGCGTTTGAATTAAGTTTTGAAATAATCGTTACTCTAGAAAAGAGCAGGTCGTGCAATACACGATCCTACACGTAGAGATTCATCTCGAGACATTTTGTAATAAATAGGATATACTGACAGTTACATTACAATATTTATTTAAAAATCTTTATTAGCACACACAAAAAATAGTGTACAAAAAGGCGGACTTAATCATTAATGGCATTCTCTCCCAGTCTACCGGTAAACATCCTCTTTTTGCGAACAAAGAGGTTTAGACAGTCCTTTTCAATAAAATCAACAAGAGGTTGGAACAACTTGCCAGCGTCGGTGTTCCCGTCCAAAGATCATGTGGGTGTCTTAAAAGAAGAGTACCGTAAGACACATCACTTAACATCAAGTAGAATCGAGGTCATGCATTAACCTTTTAGTGTTACAAATATATCAGAGAGATGATTAAAATGATAGTATCGAAATTCCTTACTACGGAATGTGATTGCGGTAAGCAAATGTAGCCATGCAGACCACCACACATGATACCACCCACAGCGCGTTGCAATTGCTCAGTTAGCACACGCGGCTAATGATTTAGCTGCGTGACTGGAATACGAAATTGTTTGAAAACCAACAGCCACTGACCTAACCACGGAAGAAATATTCGTGTACACAAATTTGCAAACAAAAGTTTTAGCTAACAATTTAAATAAAACAAAAACTTACGATATATATGTCAAAAATATAATAATCTACATCGTTTTAAATGTTTCCAGTCATACTGATCTGGGTTATTTCTAATGATAGGTCTTATTGTGAGAGCTGGCTTACTTGACCCGTTGTTAAAATTTAGACGATCGTTCGTGCTTGCTCGTATTAATGGGTGATCCTTAATAATCTTACTTAACGTAATACATTTCCCTTTAACATTAAGTTAAATACAGGCTGAAAATATCCATCATACATTTTCGCATATCTGGAAATCTGAGTTTCAAAGGTTGGTCCTAAAGGCAAGAATTCCGGAAATTGTGATAGACAGTGGAAGAAATGTTTCAATCTATATATAAGAGATTACTAGAGACTCATCACGATATCTCTGAAACCATAAGGTTTGGAGAGTGGAAATATGGTAGAAATATTTCTTTTGCCCATAGGTCCCCATCTAAGAATGGATTCTACAAAATTCCTTCCCTAGAGGAAGTCGCTGATGTATTAGAGTCTACGATGCGGGCGAATACTTACAAGTTTATAAACGCAATAACATTTCGTAAAGCAGGATACAAAGCGGCCACATTCGCAATTTAAAATGTCGTTGTGTCTACCAGCTTATGTAAGTCCTCGGACCGGTTCCACCCTCTCCGAACATATACCAGAGATAACCAGTAATCCCACAACTAGACTTATGAATGCACCAATAAAACCAATCATCACCTTTATCTCGTAATATCACCTTGATATATCAGGCTTTGTAATAACTTAAAAATGTTAAGTGAATGATATTTATCTTAAAAATCGATTATGTTGTTTGCATATCATACATAATTACATCGAATGCTTATGGCAATTACCTAAAATACTTTTTATTGAATAAACAAATTAATTAAGGACTGGTTAAAATAAATCCGGTTTCGCAGTTCACAATATAACATCATTTCTTTTTATGGCATCAAGCGGTGAAATCTTCAAAAGATAACCAGCTTCTGCAGGGAATTTAAAATTGTGTGGGTTTGAAACTATCTCAGTGGTCCCCTTCAGTGAGCTACGAGCTCATGAGCTTCAGAACGGACTGGTCGTCTTCTTCCGGTTTATCACGTTTCAAGGAAAGGATAAGTCCCTCTTTAGAATCCTCTCCATTGCTACGGCAATACGGGACGACATTGCTATTACCGTTTCATAGAGCTCGATAATTAGGCGATTTGGTCTCCCACCATTACAATACATAATTTTTTGGGGAGGAAATCTAAAAACACTATTGCTTCTGGAAGAAGACAAGGTTATGTCGTATTTATACCCACGAAAATCTCTTAGGTGGTCTCTTTCCGGGCACTAGGAGAGGCTCGCGCATCCTACTAAACGCACCGGTGCCATCCTGCACTTCGGCCAACCACGTCCCAGGGTTGTAGTCCTCCTCGACACCTTTGTTTCGTTACGACACGCCGCCACCTCGCATTTGTCGTCTAGGTTTGGTTCGATTAGTGGACAATAAGGACTCTACCTTCAAACTTGAAAACTTTCTTAATTGCCTTCTTCGACAGGCAATGCTTACCTTAATCCTGTTCTTTATAGCTTGTTAGTCCAAGATAGTCACAAAATATCTATGCTGCATAGAGTTCCATAGAAAACAATAATAACTTATCATTCTGGGAAACAAATGATATGATTAGTGATTAGTTGGAGTGTTGACGTAGAAATGCGCGTTCGTTGGTTGTGTCATGTTGTCGTTAGATCTTCAACATCTATGACATATATAGCAACACTGCAAACTTTCCAAAATTCATAATTTCTTATCAATTAACAAATATTTAAATCCATAAAGATTACAAAATTTCGAGTTTATCATCTTTTACTTGTTAAATATAGATATGAAGATAATGAGGCGAACGTTGTCGACTAGAATAATTTATATTGAGCTGGGTGTTAAGAAAACTAATATAATGAAAATTTTAATAAATTATCATGGTTAGGAGATCAGCCACAGTATATCCTTGAGTTCTTAATTTGCTTTAGTCGGTGTGCGCTTTATAGAAATCTTTGTAAAGGCTACAATAATGTTTTTGTAAGTTAACTACACGAACTCCAGTGCGACGTTAAAGGCTTTCATTGTATTGTAGCAAACTATCATTTAACGAAAGTGTGGACTACGGATCTTTGTCATTGATATAAAAATTCTTTAAGGCTTTAAATAATAATTCCTTAACGTATATATATATATATATACATATATATGTATATATGCGATTACAACCTATGTAGAGACTCATCTCGATATCTCTAGAACCATAAGGCCTAGAGACATGAATTCGTTAGGAATATTCCTTTTGCCGAGTATTGGTCAGCTAAGAATGGATTTTACATAATTCCTTCCCCAAAGGGAGCTCGTCGTGACACCCCTGTTACAGTCGGCAATGGAAAAAAAGAAGTAAAAGAAATAGCCTGTACATTAAAGCATCTTGAATAGAAGTAATTCACAATAAATCTATTAATTGGGTATGTTATATTATACAGTTGTTGTAATAATTTCAGGCGATGGTCGCTTGCTACCCTGGTTCCGGCAGCCACTACGTGAAGCACGTGGACAACCCCAACAAAGACGGCCGCTGCATCACCGCCATATACTACCTGAACTTAGACTGGGACGTAAAACGTTGTGGCGGACTCTTGAGGTACGACAAGCAATATTAACTTAGATCTATAGTAAAATCTGATCATGGTCAAAGATATCATCTACTGGGGAGACCGCCTATGCTTAGCATTCGGATGCGGGCTCACTGTTCCAGCATTTTATAGCCCCGACGTCCATGGGTTCTGTCGCAAGACCATGTTTAATAGAATACCTTACAAATGTCCCATGTTGGATGTCTATTGGTTGAGATGATGATGAGCAGACTTGGAACAATTTGAAAATAAATTTAACTCGTCGGTCTCGCATTGCAACATTCATCTGCTGGTAATACGGCTGCCCCTAACAACATGGTGTTGGTTAGAAAGGTATAGACAGCATCCCATCGCGCTAGTCTCCTGAGACATAAGATGTTGAGGCTCGTTACTTTAGTAATTACACTGTCTACGGCGCCCTCCGAACCGGAACACAGTAATGTTTGTCGGTAGAAATAGGCGCTGCGGTGGTAACTATCTAGACCGTCGCCGTCAACAGAGGCTTACCATCACAAATCCAATTTAGCCTCCTCACTTCGTTATAAAAAAAAGAACAATTACGAATCGTTTTTCGCAGGGTGTTCCCGGAGGGTACCAACCAGGTGGCCGACATTGCGCCCATATTCGACCGCATGCTGTTCTTCTGGTCCGACCGACGCAATCCCCATGAGGTCCAGCCCGCATACAGCACCAGGTAACAATAGATGATATAATAACTAAGATGGTTTTTATTACGTCTGGACCGATACTACTCGAGGACCTTCAACGTAAAAGCTTCTTACTACATCAGAAGTTGGCAACACAGCTCTAAGATGATGCGACTATTATGCATGATCGACGATACTCATACATCCAATGTATTGGCTTTCAACTCTTACCACCTACATCTGTTCATTTTTTTTTTGTTTATTCTTCTACGAAGCAACCAGACGAACGGGACGTTCACTTGATGATGAACGCCTGCCAATAACAACGAGCCACTAGGTAGGATGGGACACACTACACCAGATCGTGCTTGTCGCCTTGATGCATATTGAGTCTCGTTAATACAGTAATTACACTAGGTACAGCGTCCTTTAAACCGGCGGTAGAAATATTGCTTCGGTTGTACCTACCTATCCCTACTGCGGCAGAGGTCTTTTTTTTGGTTTTGGGGGGAAATCTTCGAAAGACACCCTACTCCTGGTGGGAGAGTTATGTGAGATTTGAGATTACTCACAAAAACCCCCTCGGTGGTCTGCATCAGTGCATTCGGAGAGGCTCCGGGATCTCTTATAGAACACACCGGTGCCTCTCTACCCTGCGTTAACATGTCTAAGAGGAGGGGCTTATCCTATTCTCCTAGGCACCATCGCTGAGCCATACACAGTCCCATGCAGGTGCGCTTGTTTAGTAATAAGGGCCCCCACCTTCAAGACCCGCGAAACTCCTAGACCCTTTTAGTCGCCTTCTACGACAGGCAGAGCTTACCTTAGTCCTATTCTTACTAGCCCGCACCGGTCTGGGTGACAGAAACCTAGCAATAGTTAATACCAGTTGTTCTTGTTTAAAAGGCCCTGCTGCTGGTAAAAATATGGAGATAAAGTTTTACTCTATAAAAAGAATGCTGTGTAAATATCTTAAGCAACAGCTTATTTTTATATGTATGTTTGTTAGTTTACGAAAACGTGTTATATTTTAGCACTAAGGCCACATGACCAAGGTCAGGTCCACTGCGCGTTTAATACATATTATAAATTTCACCATAACATTCTTTTTCTTGTCGGTATCACTCTTGACAGAGTGGTCGTGGCCATCACTCCAGGTGTTGGTCGCAAGCTTAACATCACGTCGCCATTCTTCTCTGATGGCCGCTCATCATTGTTACCACTGTATGAATGCAGTAGGAAGGCGGCCATCATAACATAAGTTTAATCTTTTTTTTTTCCGGGAGGGGAAGGGGAATCTCCGAAAAGATATTTTGTCTACTGGGGGATAAGTCAGAATCATCCGGAGACTTTTACCCACTAAAACCCTCTCGGTGGTCAACTTCGGCATTTGGAGAGGTCACAGGATCTTTGTTCGGAAGGCAACCGCGGCCTCGCTAAGGCTATTCTGGCATAGCCCATCCTGGAGTCTGTTTTATGCAGACCCAATATAAGTTATATATCAGTACAAGAACAGAGTGTATATATATATATATATATATATATAACATTGAAGCTGTATTGTTCCAGATACGCCATCACATTGTGGTACTTCGATTCGCAGGAGAGGGAAGAAGCCCTCAGACATTTTAGTAAGTATAACGAATTTTTCATATTCATATAAAACCTACCCTTTTTTTATTTCATTAAGTATTAGACGAGCGGGACGTCGACCTGATGATAAGTGATACGCCTGCCCATAACAACGTGACGCTGATTAGGATGGTATACACAGCACCACATTGCGCTCGTCGCCTTTAGACATAAGATGTCGAGTCTCGTTACCTCAGTAATTACACTAGCTACAGCGCCTTTCAAACCGGAACACAGTAATGTTTGGCGGTAGAAATGCGGTGGTACTCGCCCAGATGGTCTCCGACACCAGAGACCCGCTACCAGTTTCACCACATCCCACAAGGGGAGAGACAAGGTCAATCATCAACCCAGTTTTTTTGTGACTTTACAAACGAATGCTATTGTTGCAGAGGAACGCGGCCAGCCATCGTCGAGCAAGTGACGGCAGGCGCGCACCGCACGCCACGCTCCCTCATAGCATCAACCTTCGAGTTTCCACGTTACACCATGCAATATATCACTGGCTTTCTGTAAATATACTGCGCCGTAAATCTCCGGCGAAACACACCAATCTCCCAACGGAAATTGGCTTTGGTAATCATCACTAGCTTCTTCTACCATCAGTCTTTTAGTTAATTTAATAGCGACTTTTTTTCCCGCCAATTTCACTTTGAATATTCGCCGGAAAATTACGGTGTGTCTAAGTTTTACAATGTAATTCTTATATCTAGACTACGATCTAGTCATTTGTGGTCCAGGCTATTCAGAAGCGATGGTTGATTCAAAGTTTACGTAAGGTCCATAATTATTTTTTTTTTAAACAAAAATGTAACTTAACTATTGGAATGTAACTTGAAAATGGTATAGGTCAGTCTGTAAGGTTTCGCTTCGATCCCCACTGAGTTTGAGCTTCCGGTTACGGAAACCATCATGCTCCATAAACGGAGGATATCTTCCACCAACCCACGCTTGGCCAAGATGGTGGATAAAAAGCCTAGACTCATTCCTTGTGAGAGGTCTCGAGTCGAAGAACACACTTGTCAAAGCAACTCGAGAGATATGTTAGGGGAACAGCTGCTGGACCTTCTCCGTCGGCCACGTCACAAGTAGAACGAGGGGCATCAAACCATAGTTAAGTGTTTAGTACCTAAGTTGGTACGATTTATGCGTAACCGAAAGTATTATATATTGGTGTCCACAATTTTTTTATTTAATTTTTTTTTCTATTAACTCATATTGCGCAAGTTCGTCGGTGTTTCAAAATCTATCAAATTATTATAAGCCGTCGTTTATTACTAGTAATCGAATTTTTAGTTTCGCTTTTATCCGCAATTACTCAATTGCATGATGTTAAGTAACGTGTTGTTTTTTTTTTTATTTCGCTCCTGAACATTGTTATACAAATCCGTTGAATTTTAAGGAATATTTAGTTTATGAGTAATGAAAATATAGAGACCAGGCGTTTGGCGAGCGCAGCGCGGAGCGACCGTCTACCTGGTAACATAGAACCGGTCCCGGTGGAAACCGATTGAAGAGGCCTATCTTTAGCAGAAAATGAGAACAAGCTAGATTGACGATGATAATGAATTGAGGAAAAAAATGAGATTGGACTATATATATATATATGTATATATTAAGAGTATACTGTGTGACGAGCACCGGCGAACGCTGACGGTAGTTTAAGACTGAATGGACGAACGAGGCGCCCTGGCCGCGCCCTTGTGTACAGTTACTATTTATTGTTGTATTTAGTCATTCACAACGATAGCTTGTATATAACAAACGTATGCGTAAACGCATCTTGGAAATTCACACAATCGATGAACTTTATGTCCTCTGTATGCTCATCACACTGTAATATTTTATCTTCCGTTCTCATTCTCTCTCTGATGTTAACATTGAATTTCCTTTTCGTTTACGCGTAGATATAATAATAATAATCGATTTATTAATTATTGTAAATATCACAAAGTATCATTTAATAATAACCTGCGAGAATATTATTGAAATTATTTACTAAGATTGTTTAAGTAATATAGTATTGAATTTTATACAAGATTAGATAGACGTTGTTAATAAACCTCCTTTTCCTATTGTAACGAGTGTGTGCGTGTGCGCGTGTGTGCGTGTAGCCGAACAGATGAGATATATTTGTGATTTTGTTATTGGAGTATTTTACCATACATTTAGGATTTAACAAAGGAAATGTGTTCAGCTAGCCGCGCCTATCGTACTTTTTGTTCTGCTCGAGAACATCAGTTATTCGCGGCCTGGCCATCTAGTATGCGATTGTTTTTCTTAAAGCATTTATTTATTAAATAAATTCTAAATTTTACGATGAACTTGAATAACAAAGAAAAGAAATTGACTTTAAAGTCAAACATAAGTAATCGAAACTTGGCCGGCGACATCATTGGCGCGACACAAGACGCATTTCGTGAAAATCAAATTTTTATATGAAAACGACTGCTAATAAATTTTTTTTTGATATACATAGTTTTAATTAAAATGGTAAAAAAACCTAGCTGTGTCCTGCTCGTTTCGCTGGCCGTAACTACACCGTAACTCGGTGAGGAAAGGATTTTTGTAAAAGCCAATTTTAGCTGACCTCTAAAGGGGAAAAGCAATACCTCGACACAAATTTTGAGTACTTACGTCTGATAGTTTCGGAGATCTCGTGATGAGTCAATGAATCTATGACTATTTCCTATACGTACAATAACAATATACAACGTACCGACCAAACACCCGCTGCTCCTTATTGCATTGCAAGAGGTCCCGGGCTCTACGGAGAATACCGGTGCCTCTTCACTCGTCTTAATCACGTCCCGGTAAGTGCAGTAACCTTCTTCAGCACCATTTACTACAATAAGTACGAGACTACCACAAAAGTGACGTCCTCGGCCGAATCGCTCAGTGGATATTGAGAGCCTCTACCTTCAAAGTCCCGAAAACCTTTTCAGTCGCCTTCTACGATTTAATATTCTTAATATTTAAGGAAATTACTGACTAGGTAGGTACTAAGACTTCTTTATTTATATACTACAGCATTGTAAGAGTAAGATATTAGGATCGTTTTCGTATTTACTTCTTGGGCGCTTTCTTCTTCTTCGACACCTTGTAGGGCCCAAGCGCGAACCTTACCAGCAGCCCGCGCCACCAGGCCTGCACGATCACCGCCGCGTTGAACATCTTCTCGCGGTACAGGCGCGCCGCCTCTCGGTCTTCTTTGAACTTTATCCAGTTTTTAATGAGGGTCGCATGTTTTTCGATCTGCGGACACAGGTCATTACTTATTTTTTATTCTAGGGAGCGACGGAATGAGCAACTAGTTAACTTAGCTATCACTAGTTGTGATGGTATACACTGCACTTCATTGTCCTCTTCGCCTTAAAACAAAGATGTTAAGTATATTTAACCCAGTAATACAGTAACGTTGGTACCTACCGCTTCCATAGACGCTTCCGGGCAATAGAAACCTACCGCCAGTAAAACTTAAACGCATGGTTGATAAATGACCTTGACTTTACTTACGGAAGAATGTCCCGTATGCCAATGGGAGGGATAAAAAATGGCTGTTAATATTTCATACCGTTTCCTCAAGTTCGATTCTCTTTTCCAAAGTAGTCTCATAATCGGACCTCTTGATCTGAATCTTCAGGTCTATCCCTTCCATGTCCTTGTCGTATTTGTTCATCCATACCTCCACTTTCTCTAAGGTTTCCTATATGGACGATACTGTTACAAAGAATATCGCAATCAAATGTAATAGAAAATTCGAGAATAATAAAGAGAGCTACTTCCATTCTTCCACCACCAAATACGATCTTCTTCTTGCATCGTCGCTTTCATTTGGTGGAAGATATTGGTGAAGGTCTATATCCAGCAGTGGATAAACGAAGGCTGATAATGATGATGACTTTCAGTGGGTGTTACATAAACATTCTATTGGCATATGAGGTATTTGAAAGATGTAAACAATTCCGTACATTAATGATGATGTTATTAAGCAGTTCGAACTCGGTGTGGACCCTCTGCTCGTAGTCAAGACGACGCTTGTACGTCTCGATGACAGCGTTTGGCGGTTGCTCGTTGTCGTCGATCGTCTGCTGATGCTGCTCCGTTCGGGCCCTCTCCCAATTCTCCACGTAACGGCTTTGAATCTCAGCATTCAACGCCGCATCCTATAAATCAGAATCACTGTAGAAGCCACCACAGCTTAGAGGCGCAAGCAATATGTAAGAGTGTTTAATTCCTTTCACAAAAGAGCAAGTTGATAATGAGAAATTACATACAGGCAAATAACCTAGGCTTCCTAAACTATCTAAATAAAAATCACTCAAAAGGTCCGCAACAATATTTTGATTATTGCTAAATTGATGCGAACTTCACTAAATTGCTAAATTGGTAAGTTTATTTTTAAGTATAATTAAGACGCACAGAGGTTTCAGGTGTTGTTCGCACACCCTACCCGAAATCTCTGTGGCTCGTCCCTGCGTACACGCACCTCTAATATACATGAAACAATAATTTAAATTCAGTACATCTACATTATTATACATTTATTGAAACGATGATGACGATGAAATGGGAAACTGAGTATCCATTTCAGCACTTACTTCCACTTCAGTTTTGAGTTTCACTATCACCATATCGGTGTCATACGTCACAGTCTTCACGTGGACGCGCTGTTGACGAATCTGCCTATTTAAATCGCGTCGAATCCTAGGGACCAGTACTTTGCATTAATTATAAACTTCTTTCACTGTCGATGAGTTTCTCTGTCATGAAAGAATGCTTCGGTTTGAGTAGCGCCTTAGCTCTTTGTACGTCTCAATAACCATAACGAGGTGGTTGGAGGGTTTTCCCTTACGCGCCGCAATTAGGTGTTGTGTAAATACCTTAAGAGCCTAATTGGTATTCTTATCACAAGGCGAACGTTTCTTTCATGATTTATTTATATGTATATAAACAAATTGTAAACGTATTACAACTTCTGTTAAAAAAGTACTTTAAACATTACTAACGTCCTATTCTTAGCCTCATCTTCCAATAATGAGTAATAATGTTCCTCAAATTCCACCATATTCGCTGACCGGTCGATCAGTACCTGGAATAGTCTATTCAAAGACAAATCGATGTATGTGGACGTCAGCACGCCAAGCAACAACTTTCTAGAAAGTAATATATCGTTATAGGTCTCCGTTTAGGTATCATCGCAGCAATTCTTTTTGAGCTATACATTATTATTATGTGCATAAGGCTAGTGAAAATTCCGGGGTTACGAAGTCTAGAGACGACAACCGCAATCTGTTGTGTAAATATCCTACAGTTCATAAAATATTGCTTGATATACTCGAGACGTTTGTCAGAATGACATGTAATAGGTATGGGATGTCTTTCGTATTTTATCGATATTCATATCGAAATGTGTTTATTTAAATAAATACATTTTAACGTCATGGAAAGAAAGAAGAATGAAAATGGAAGTTGAATTGGAATGTCTTTAAAAATTTAATTGTTAAAAATGTATACAGCCAAGGTCAACGTCAAAGTCAAATTCAGATTCATCACTGAAGCAGTCTTGTAGATTAATAATTAATTGCAACGGCGTAATAGTCATCAATATCGGTGACTGACGAAACTATCTTCCTTTTTTTATTAAGAGTCGATATTATTTTATCTTCCTCATCTTCGGCCGCCATCTCCGTTGATGATTCTCCATACTTTTCTTTGCTAAGTCGAGACGTCAGCAACTCTATTGCACACTTGCTCCAATGGTAATAGTAGTCCGCCATTTTGATTCTCGCGCACTATTCTAAATAGTTTTTTTTTGTTCTTTTCAGCATAGTGGTGCAAAAAAAACTAAGAAAAGATAACAACAAAACTTAAACTACAAGCGACAAAACAATATTAATCTAGTAGCGGTAACGTATTCAAGACGTCGTGTCAGCACTCGTGCTGACTCGAAAAAGATGGCTACCCTTTGGTCGCTGCATGCAAAAGCAGAAGGTATTGCCAGACTAAAAAAATACTAATCTGTTGTGAAAATATTGTTATATTTAAATCATTTATACATTTTATAATAATGAAATTTTCATACATTTATTTTATCGATATTCGCCTATCAGTCGATTACACATCCCTACCAGGCTGCATAAAGCGTTTAGGAAGCAAGCTAGCAAGAAAATAATAAATAATAAAATAAAATAACTAATTTAAATTACCTTTGACTTTACTAGTATATCTTTACTAAAACGTTCTTTTTAAAAAAGTGTTTTAGATTTATATACAAATGTCTTATTAATATTTAAAAACTTAAACATTTTGAACAAGAAATTTATTGTAGCTGTCATTAAAAAGAAGTCTGTAACGTCTCTGGCATCAAGCAATATTTTATGAACTATAAAAGTGTCTCTTTGTTATGGGCAGGTATATTCTTGCCATCAGTTTGTTGCCTAAAATATAAATATTGATATTCTATATTTTTACTAGTCTAGACTTAAATTCTTTTTGCCTTTTAAATATAAACTACTGAAAACGAAGCCTATTAATCAAAATAAATACACAATGTAAAGGATTATATGTCTAAACAAAATAAATACACTTTTGTCTTTTTCGAAAGTACCTCCATTTTTTGTAGACTATATAGTTTAAGGCGAAAATGGTGTTTCCAAACGTTTTAATGCACACAAATGTAATAAGACAGTCTAACCTATCCGCCTCGAGCTTGTCCAGCTTATATTCCTCACGGCCTAAGTCGCGTGGATTGACCTTCTCCAGGGGATCTACATAAAGTGCCGGCGGTACCGAAAACTTTATCGCTAGCAGATCGTCCATGTCCGCCATTGTTTTTGTTACACGAAGCGCGTTATTGCATTCCTCTAAATAATAAATGTCGTTAAATATATTTCTTTTGGAGTTCAGCAGAAATAGCGTGATGACAATTTGAATTGATTCAGTTAGGCGTTTATCTGATTTATATTACTTTGCCGAAAATATCACTATATTAATTATAAAATCACCACTTTTCCCAATAAACGCTAGTTACTGTGAAAATAATGATTTAATAATGTTTTACCTTATCCAATGGAAGTATGATCATAGTTGATACACCCTAGTCATTTATTGCCAATAATTAATTCTCGGAAAGTTATAGTTTTAACATGCTAAAGAAAAACTGCGTACGCGTTGAAACTTCTTTTTTAACTTACCTAAAATTCTTATAGTTGTAATGGCATCTTCCAAAACTGTTGCAAATATACACGCAGTGAGAAATGACAACCTAGAAAAACATTTTTTTAACGAAAAAGGAGAAACTAGAAACTATTATTGAACTATGAATTTATTATCCTTTTTAAAAATATAAACCAATCCTTCACCCTGGTAATTGGAATGAACTCTAAATTTATTTAAGTCGAATTTTTATTTTTAGTAAAAACCTGGAGAAATAAGCATAAGCTATTATTATAACTGATTGTTAAAAATTTCTATTTTTATAAATACAATCATCGTACAGTAATAAGTATTCTTTCTAGCGCCTATTTTCTATTGTTATTTCCAAATTTAAGTTTTACTCTAATTGTCTTGATAATAACTTCAAAGTATTAGTAATTTTAAACTTACTTATCGGTGTTATCATTTAAATTTTCTTCACTGTTGTCATCCTAAAAATATATAAAATCTTTAAATAATCAAAATCGCTAAAACGAAAGTTTTACAATTTAAATACTAATGAATATCAATTTATTTTGTAAATTGTTTCATGCTATAAAATTCATATTTTAGTCAATTGACTACAAATTTACGTAACATCAATTGGTAAAAATTTTTCTCAAAACTTCCTAAGGAATAAAATAACAACAACTAATGTATATTAAAATACAAAAAAAAAAAACATTTCACCTGATTATCATATAATTGTCCAGAATAACTCATAGCTCAGTATATTAGAAACTATAGTAAAAATAAGCAATAAAACCATATCTAGGTTTAATGTTTACAAATATGTTAAAATGTCCAAATGATCGGAAATTTTACCTCTCCTTTTTTGTTTACTCCTGTTTGACTAAAAATTTTGGATGAAACATTTTTATCATTATTTGTTTCCCATCCATCTGTTGTGTCATCACTTGCACCTTTTCTGCGATATGGATACATATTAGTAAAATTATATTTAAATGAAATACAAACTAAAAACAATTAAAATGTTTAATTCCATAATTTAATATTCATTTGAAATGTGATAATATAAAAACATGACATCATTGTTTAAACAAAAACCAAAAGAAATTTATAATTTGACAAGGACTTTTTTATTTAAAATGAAACACTAGCCAATATTATTTTGTTTGAAAACATATATCAGTTAATTGATAACTTTTTAATCGCACGAGAATTTTTCGTGTTTGTTAGGACAGACATGCAATGCCTTTTTTGATAAATTTATTAAAGCCTTTATATTTTTCCAAGTACACTTTTTTATATATATCTACAGAACTAAACTATACTTGCTTATAAATTCTGAATCTTTTGATGTAAATTACTTCTTTTTTAATATTACGTAGGCGATTTGTTACTAATTTAAAATCGATATTTCATTCATCTCTCTCTCAGCAATGGAAACGTCAATGTAGTCACGTGACTCTCCTACCCAATCAAAAAACAGTTTAGATTTACGAAAACTAACTTCATGGAAGTAACATCGAGTGGTATATAAGGCTTTGTTTACTAATTTTATAATGCCCGAAAAAGAAAAGGTGAGTTTAAAAAATCGGTGAAATCTTTATTGTTTAATTGAAAATTTATAATTATTTATGGTGTTAAATAATTGTAACGCAAGTGTTCGTCATTTGCGATCCACTTCACTCGTTAACTTATACTATGGCATGCCATGTCAGTTCGGTTATGGTATGTGTTTATGCATAATTTACGCGTGTAAAATCGTTGTTAAATCGTGAACTGCTTCAAATATTGGTGGTGTGAAAGTTTTAGTGAGAACAGCTTTTTCACAGGAGGCGATGAAGACTAAAATAGACAAAAACAAAAACGGAGATACCGACACTGAAGTAAGTTGTTTATAATTAAATTTTTTCGTCTTAATCTTTTTTTGATAGATCTTTATTATTTTATCTTAATGTGTTATGTATCAAACATCACCATACATTTTATTTATCAACGTCTTCCACTTGACAGCTAGTCAAACACGTTTCCAATGTAATTAAAGATAAATTGCAATTAATACACTTTGGTGTGAATCTCTCAATTTAATATCCATGTATTCATGTTTATTTATTTGTTTTAGTTGTACTTTTAATTTAAATTCATTTCCTACAGACAACATGGTGAATTATTTTTGGTAAATATTATATTGATGTTTTGTGATGTGGTAATCCAAATAGATTCTGCTATTGTTTTTATTTCTGTACAGTGGTATGAAGTCATAACTGCATTTAATCTTGTAATTCTAGTGCTGTTACTAAGATAAAAAGAAGTCTTATAATGACAAAATTATATTACAGTACTTTATAAATATTGTAACTAGCAAATATTTTATCACCATTTGACCATCCTATCACAATGTAGTATAAAAAAATTGTTGTTATTTAAGTAAAAATTCATGATTTTTTTTGATTCTATAGAGTTAAAATATTGGGAACAGTCTCCAAAAATGGTTTTTAAAAGTGTATAAGCTAAGGCAATAATTCTTCTCAAAAGAAACTAATTGTACATATTTATTGCATTGGAGATGAAGGTATTTTTATTTTTAATTAGTCATTCGTGCTCAAAAATTGATTTTACGTCTATTATTTAAAAAGAAATAATTTTATTTGTTATTTTGATAAAAAAAATATAATTAATTAAATATTTGTTGATGTAGGACTTTTTAAATTTTCTCTACATATATTTTTTAAGTGTATATATATATATATACATATATTTATATATTTTTTATCACATAAATATGCAACAGAGCTTTTGTCCACTTCAAGTAGTTAAATTTAGGAGAATCTGTTTACTAAACTGATTACTAAACTTCTCTCCAAATTGTTTATTAGGATAAATAGGATATTTTCTTTTCTGTATAGGGTAAGGATAGGCTAGTTTTAGTTATAGGATTATTTTTTTCTATATCAATTCTTGCAACTATTGCTTATGTTTTATTTATTTAAAACAATAAAATAAAATAGAATATATACAAACAGAGAGTTCATATGGTAAATCTCAACAGCATATCTAATTTAGCAAAATGACAGTAGTGTATGAGACATAGCTCAACAATGCTAATGTGAAGTTAAAAAATTATTTTAGTTTTAAAATTATTGTGTACAAAAATGGAGACATGTGACAAAAGAAATACATTATTTTTCAAAATACCTGCGCTAATCAAAGCCAGTGGACAATAGGTTTTAATTTCAGTCTCTTTTTAAGTTTACATTGTCCTGCTTAATTTACATGAAATGTGTAATCTTCATTGTTAATTTTTAAAATTTATACACTATGCTTTATCAGATCATGTAAAATATAGCTAATTATAAAATATAATATTAAAAATGCCTTATAATTTAAAAAGTGTTTACTTGATTTGTGTATTGAGAATTTTTTTGAATTGGCTGTAAGTATTATAAGTGTACTTGAAAGTATTCAATTATTTAAATAGGTTTGCTATATTCATAAATTTAAAAACCAAATTTATCTAATGAATCATGGCTAATAAAGATGTGTATTAAGAAAGCATCATTCTACTGGTTAAAAAAGTATTGAATTATTCTTCCTGTAAATAACATTTCTAATTTTCCTATTTAAGTATAACTTTATGTTTCTAATCAAAGATTTCACATTCGGTAAAATCATTTCAATCCTTTTTTGCGCACACCATTTTAAACGAAACACACTTTTAGACATGTTAACAGTCTCTTAAAAAGATTTATAGTACTATAAATCAATAGTAAATACATTGTTGTATTCCTTCAATTACATAATAAATATGTAATTTTTTATATAATGAATGTATACTACATTAAGAAAGAAAAAGTAAAACACTTCAATACTGTAACAAATTGGTATATACATATATGATGATATATAAATAGATATAAATATGAAGCTGCTTTGATTTACAACTGGGGCCAGTGACATATTTTAATCAACAGACAGAATATATATTTACATTTATTAACTTGCTCATAAATAAATAGCTTTTATTGATGCCTTACAATATGCTATATTTCAATAACAATACCTTATAAATTTAACAAAATTTACTCTCATACATTATGTTTGATGGTCACCTTAAATAATTTTTTTTTTATTCGAAAGTTATTTTAGTGTAGAATAATTAAATGTAATGACCGCCCAAGCAATAAAAGCCTTCTGCAAAAGATTCCATTACCTTGTATTTCTAGGTAGCTTGCTCCAGATTTTTCTATCCATTAACTTACTAACTGTTTAGAAAATATTACACTCAAGTGAGCAAAAGAAATGATAAAATTAAAAACTATAATAAAATAAAAAAAAAGGTTATGACAAGAAGAAGAACAAAAGGAATATATGAACAAAATTTTCATGAATTAGACTAAGCTGCTACACATTTCTATTATTCCTTTGAGAGTCAAGTACATATTGCTTAATTTAAACTTTAGAAGTTTTAAGATTATATATTACTCCATTATTAAAAAAAAAATCATGAGTAAATAGGTTTACTATGTTAAAATAAGTAGAAGTTTTTGCTTGTTATTCATTCTAGTTTACTAAGATATGTTTCTAATATTGGACTTATATGTTTGTATATGTTCTAATGCAGCGAACACAGACATAATACTTTTTGGGCAACAGCCATTCAACATTTCCAATACAATTATTTTTGTTTACAAGTGTTGACATAAGTGCTGGTATGAAACTGCGGATGCAATGTGAACATTGCATTTCTTACAACATATTTATATGTATCGAAATAACATGAGATAGTGAACCTTAATACTTTATGATAAAGCCTCGCATTATCGATGTGTCAATAATATAAGTATTCTGTAAACATTATTTCGGGTACTTCTATTTGTGTCAGACACAACAGTTGGTGGTTCGCGACGCGCGCGCACAAACGCTGCGCACTAATAAAAGTTTAATATTAAATAATATAATATTATTAAAAGTATTCGCGTTTATAAATACCAATTGAGTACTATTTTAAAACGTATATTTGTGGTTGTAGATTCATATGTGCGTTGTGCAGCCTGCATGGGCGCTAGAGTTCTGGCTAAACCAGTTCCCTTTACTTGTTTACACACATTGGGAATATTAATTTAATTTTAGCAGTAAAACTATGTTGGGGTTTGATGGTTTTATTATTTACTAAATATTCACTTTATTAAGACTTCTAATATTTCCGATTTATTATATGAACCGACGAGAGGTTCAGCTAATGGTAATTGGTCGTAGTTTAGCAGAATATTGTTAAGATATTGTTTTAGTTATGGCTACTTTAAGATATAGCTCCATGTAGCTTGGTAGACCCATTGTTCAACAACGTACTACATATTTATCTCATTTTTGATTTGTTTTTTTTTTGTATTCATAACAAATTTTTGCCTATAATATGAGTTGAATCCTTTTTACTAATCTACGCTCAATTGATATGCCAGTCCATAACATATTTAAGCGGATAGTTAGAATGATATACACTGCATCATATTGCGCTGGTCGCCTTGAAACATGATGCTAAGTTCAGTTGCCTCAGTAATTTTAATAACTACAACGCCTTTCAAACCAGAACAAATAGTGTTTACACATTTACACACTATTGTTAGTCAGCAGAAATATGAGCTGCAGTGGTAATCTACCTGAACGGTCTCAGGGACCTACATATAAATACATATTATGTTGAATATAGTAATAAAATATATTTTATGCTTCTGTCAATATTACAGTAAAGAAATATTGCCTTTTTCTTTACAAAATTTTAAAGGAGACTTCAATATAACTTGACGCGATAAGAGCAATATAAGATTTTTCCTTATGAGCTACGAATTATAACTTATGCTCAACGTAATAACTATTTCACACGATATTAAAGTGTTCATTCGTGAACATCCAAATAATTAAACTGTCCATGATGTGCCAAGTTTCTACATAATTACAATACATATCACGATTATCAAATTATAAAATACTTGGAATATTATTCGTTTGAGAACAAATATGAAAAAAACTCTAGCCATTAGGTTCTCAATTTTTTATGAGCTACCGCCCCTCTAGCTAGAAAAAAAAATTCCAATGCCTGTCTTTTTACATAATAGTAAATTATATCTATTTTATATGCCCGTCTATTGTCTATTAATAATCGTAAATTAATAATTAATTCTCTCTCTTTTTTATAATAGTGCTATAATAAAACTAGGAGCGTTATAGTCTCCGTTGGTAAATGCTCCAACTTATTGAACCTACTCGAATCTACTACCAGTTCGTTGTTTATAAACCAGAAATCTTATTATCTGTATGTTCTGCCGTTTTGATTACTACTGGTGGTAGGTCTGTGTTGCCAGAGACCATCTAAGTAGATACTACTGCTGCTTTGCGAGAAAGTAATGTCGCAGAAGTAGATTTCTGAGAGGAAGCCAGAGAAAACATCCATCTCACAATCAGTAGGCAGATACTTGGGTGCCGTAGAAGGATGTTCCACGACCTCCAACGCCTATAACTGAGGTGATGGTGGCAATGCGTCACCAAGTATGTTAGGTCACGAGATTAATGGGGTGGAGAGTCCCAGTTCCACTCCGGGACGCAGCCTCATTAAGGCCTCCCGTTGTCGGTACCACAGTGCGAAATTTCCGCATTAAAAAAAAGGTACTACTGCTGCGCCTATTTCATTGCACAGTAGCAGCAGAAATGACTGTTCCGGTTTGTAGGAAGCAGTATCTAGTGAAATTTACAGGGTTTATGACACTACATCGTATGTTTCAAAGAGACGAACACAGTGGTGGCGCTGTGTATAAACATCCTAACTAGAGTCAAGTTGTTATGGGCTGGCGTAAGTCGTTGAATTAATAAAACTACTAAATGTAGGGTAGAATTTGTCATAGTTCTTTTTTTTTTCCAATTTAAAACAACGGCGGCTATAGCTGTGATTTGCACAAACAATCGGTCGGCTGCCGTAATATGTGTCGGTGTAAACTTTAATATAATCTGTATGTGAAGTAATGCCTGCATTAAACTTGTTCAAACACGCACACGATTTTACTTTAACGAATACCGGAAACGGCACCTCCAATTAGCGAGCGGCGGCTAATCGAACCGCTCCTTCTTTAACCCGCCTTTGTTATTCAATTATATTAAATTTAGTTTTACCGAGAACACTGACACTGAACACTGATGGTAGATCTCTGTTGCCGGAGACCGTCCGGGTAGGTGCCACCGCAGTGACACAACACCACACACAACAGTACTGTGCAAACATTGTGTTCCGGTTTGAAGAGCACTGTAGCTAATGAAATTACTTGGGTAACGAGACATCTTATGTCTCAAGAATGAACACAATGTGGTGCTATATATAACATCGTACCTAGCGCCACATTGTTATGGACAGGAGTATCACTTACCATCATGGGAATGTCTCGCTCCTCTCGTTTCGTGGGTTAAAGAACACTCAATTTCATATTTACGCGAAATGTTAGAAGAATTTTTAACTAATATTTTGGTTAAGAGATTTGTTATCTTTATCACCTTTTACTCTGTTGAAGAAAGGCTTTCATTTGACCTTCATCTCGGAAACATCTAGAGCAGTGGTAATCAACAATTTTTTATGGGGGTGCACAAACACGTGATCGTCGCGAGCGTACGGTTTCTTAGGTTTAGCCAAATGTTTCAAAATTTACCGAATTTCCTTTTTACATGAATTTTTTTAACATTATTTGGACATTAAAATATATTTATTTTATCTATATATTTATAATATTTACTTTTTACTTTCATAACAGAATTCTCCTTCCCCCAGGAAAAGTACATAAACAATACAATTTTATAAACATATGAATTACTTAAAACAACACATTTTCAAATTTAAAACTTTTTATCAAAATTCAAGAATAAAATTAAACAATAAATGAAATAAAAAAAAATAATAGATCTTATATCAATAGTATATATGTAATAATAGTATACACATATATATATAGAAGGAAGATCTTCATCCGGAATTCATATAATATGTTCTTTTGAAAACATCAATCTTAAACTTAGAATCGCTGTATCCCATACTCTTTTAATACCATTATCATAACACAGTATTGATGCACACAGTATATATACTTAGAAAAATTTTGTGTTAGCAAAATCTGTATAATATGCGAAGCGTAAATTATTTACTGCAATCCATCCGATTCACATAATTACCAGTGGTATGCCTTTCAATTTGTTCAAATATATGGGAGAATTAAAAACTATTTTTTTTTTCAAAGAAGACGTAACTATAAATATAAAGTAATAAAAACTTAATGCACAAAGCCGACCTTTGCTGAGTTTAATTACGTACAGATAATATTTATTAATTACATATTAGATTCATATCTAATTTTCTTAACAGACTAGTATATACATTGCTAGCTGTTCCCCGCTTTGCTGGGTGTAACAACGCCACGCCCTCTTGTAGAGGTAACATTTCGTAAAATACGTTCTTAGCCGACCTGCACTCGGCAAAAGCAATACTTCAGCCAAATTTCGAACCTGTAAACCTTATGGTCCCAGAGATATCATACTCCATATCAATTGAAATATATTTTATAGTAGATTTGTGAATGTTGTAATAACTACATCGACGAGACGAGCAAGACGTTCACATTATGGTAAGAGATATGCCTGCCCATAACAATGTGGCACTAGTTGGAATGGCATAAACAGCACCACATTGCGACAGATATGTCTGGACATAAGATGTCAAGTCTCCTTACCTGAGAAATTTCTCACGCTACAGCGCCCTTCAAACTAAAACAATAATGTTTGCACACTACTCTTTGGCGACAAAAATAGGAGCTGCGATAGTAGCTACCTAGACGGTCTCCGTAAACAGACCTACCACCAGCTGTGGTAACTACTTTCTACATGCTAGCATAATTTTGTTTTATAGTTAGCAAGCAACAGCTTGTCTATATATAGAAGAAATCCAGAGATTCATTGACTCATCACGAGATCTCTGAAACTATTAGGTAGAAATATTGCCTTTGCCATTTAGAGGTCAGCTAAGAATGGTTTTTACAAAATTCCTTCTCCAAAGGTAGTTACAGGGGTGTTGCCGCTGGGCGAGAATATTTCTGACAAATTTCAAATCTAGTATCCAGCAAAGCAGAAAACATCTGGTCATTAATAAGAATGGTTTTGAATTAAAGATTATATTTCATTTGTTGATAGCGTTTGCAGTAGTAGAAACGCGCCGAAGCGAACTTTGATTGGGGCTCCGCCCCTACTGTGGGGGACCTTCACTGCGACGTAATTATTCAATCGTCCACATTATATACTGCATGGGTCTGTCTCACTGCACTTATTGTAATACTTTTTTTTCCTTATTGATCCGCAAGCAGTCGTATCTTGTTTTATTTACGTCTTTGGAGATATCGTTAAAAAGTGTTTTATGAACGTCTCTTTTGTTTAATAGTATGTTCAAGTTTACGATATGCCAACATTAAATTGTTTAACCCTTAACTGGGCAGAATTTTATTTTTTCGAATATAAAAAAAATATTCAAACTACCCCTTTAAAAAAACCACCCGTATCTTGTGGGATACATTGCTAAGGGCATTGATAAATATATTACGCTATCAATGTATCTCTACAGATACATTGCCAAATTATCTATGAGTTGATTATATAATAATTTATATGAAAATAAATATAAAAACACGTTAATAATCAGTAGTTTGCACTATTTATTTAATAACAAAAATGGAACTTCAAAGAAAAAATACAAAATCAGATTAATTTTAGACATTCATATTATGGAAATTGAAAAACCAGTTCCTATCCGGTAAAAGACAGCCTCATACCACATTTGATGCACATAACAGTAGTCTGACCTTTGATACATAGTTTGCATCGTCCTTTGGACCCAAAAGTAGGGAAATGATTGTATCCATCATATTTAACGTCCGCAGTTGGCCTTACGGTACAAGGCTGTTTTTATAATCTTTTTTGGTGCTGGTGGTACAGAATCATAGTTTTTGAATGGCTGCTGTCTCCCAGAATGTAAGAGTCCTTGTATAATATGATGTCGAAACTTCTTTAAACTACAGTCGTTTTATGTTATTCACGCCAATATGTCTGCGATAGAAAATCCAGCTATTGTTCACGCACATATCTAACATTTGAGAAAATATCGGTAAGTACCATCGGTGGCTTTTCATCTCCGTTCTGTACAAAGCCACTAACATATCTGCAAGGTCGACTCCTCCCATATGTGCGTTGTAGTGCTTTATTATATTGGAACAGGGGACAGCAGCTCTCTATTTTAAATCCTTATTGTAACGTTGTATAACTCCAACAGGAGTTTCAGAAACATAACTGCTTGCCACAGTAACCACTTTGTTGTCATGCTATTTGACAATACAGACTTTGTTTGTATTGCATACTACTCGTGAATAAGATCCGCGGCCTTTTTTTTTTTGAGGGCTTTATCAGGTATAAGCTTTTGTTCTGCACCACGTAGTCTATTTGACCTTATGGTGCCTAAGGAGAATATACCCATATTATATCGGAGTATATGTATTAGCTCTAGACTGGTGAAAAAATTGTCTAAGTACACAACTGAACATGCTGAATCAGGAATAGTTTTACATAGTGAGAAGACGACTTTTGCCCCAAAGCCCAAACTCATTTCTTCTGGTGAAAATAGGTGGTATCTGAAAGTGTCTTCACCTCCATATACGAGAAAATCATAAATGAAGCCCGAAACGCCAGCTCTAACAAATATTTTGCAGCCCCATTTGCGAGGCTTGCTCTTTATGTATTGTTTTCGATTACCGGCTTTTTTGCCCTTATTCCATCATCCTTACACCATCATTTCATCAATGCTGAACCTGGTTTCATGAGGAACTCGCAAAAAGTTGGCACGTACTTTTTCAATGAGTGGCCTAACTTTAAAATACCGATCACCGTCATCAAGCAGATTGTCGTTGAAGTGGATGTACCGTCGTATCTGTTGAAATTTTTTGAGTGTCATTACATCAGCTATTTGTGAAAATCTGAATTCCTGACACCAATAGTCAGTGTAGGCCGGCATATTCACGATTCCCATTATCAAATTTATTGCAATAAAATCTTTGATGTCTTGTGTTGAAAAATTAAGAGAACGACCAATTGTTTGAGTTGAGTATAAATTGCTTTGCTCTGTAATAATGTTAAGGATGCCATCATCAAAGAAGTATTGAAAATATTCTAGTGGTGTTTTTATGGTATCTGAAGGTAACTGTTTATCGTGTATTTCGGCGTTATGTTCAAATTTCTTGTTATTCCAATGGAATTTCAGTTGCTTTCTTTGTATAGGTGCAAGGCGCCTTACAGCTAGCCGTGGCTGTTTTGAGCGTGTATTTATATTTGACGGCGATGGTGAGGCTGCTACTATTGCTGGCGATAACTCTGGTGTTTCAGGCACTATTCGGTTAAATCTAGGCTTTTTATTTCGAATAACATTTACAATGGCAGTTGGTGAAGGAGGTATGACCGAGTGAAGAGAATCTTGATTGAAAAATCCAAAGAAATACTTTCAGACGCTGGTTTCATTGATATTGTAGGGCAGGAAGTGAGGTTGTTTTCATCGTCAGAAAGTATGTGAAGATTTTCAAGAGAAGAAGGAAGCGAAGGAGCAGATGAAGATTCAGTACTATCGCGTTTTTGAAGATTAAAATTCTCGACTTCACTACTAGAATTCGAACTTTCTTCATCATTTGATGACTGACTGTTTTGGCACCAATGTGAGTATTTTGCTAGCTCTTGAAAGCATATGGACCTACAATTAATATATAAAATAAGCCATGCATAGCCATATGAACAGTTATTCAGCTTGGCAGTGTGCACATACAGATACATGACGATTTTGTAAAAGTTGTTAGTAAAGCTAGCAGTGTGTACCATGAGATACATATCAAATATATATAGAATTGTTAGTTTCTTGGCAATGTGCACGAGGAGATACATTCATTAAAAAAGTCACATGAAGCATCAACCAGACAATTAAAGAATGTCCAAAGTAATTATTGTAGTGCTAAATATATCTATAATTAATAACTTAACACATCCACTCATTCAATACATAAAAACAAGAAAAAATCATAACTTTTCTTACCTTTTTGCGAGGCAACATGTCGGAACTTGTACTAAAGTGAAGTTTGACAACTCATCAGTCTTACCAACATAAAAAACTTAAATTGCGTTCCGAAACTAAGAAATGGCCTAAATATTCTTAAAAAAATTATCATGGTTTCGCTTAAAAATAATAACACTAGATTTTTTTTAATTCTGGTATATCTCTACAGATACACTAACAAGAAAAGGGTTAACAATAAATATACATTCTAAAATTTGTATACAAGTTCTTCATGGATCGAACCTATGACACTATCCATTACTAAACTATTATTTTACTATTCCACCTACCTCAGCATCCGCCAACAGCATTTCGTCTGTTTTACTATTCCTTTCATTTATAATTTCTGCTTCTATACCTCTGTCCGTTTTTCTTTCATATCGTTTTTCCTGTATAATTTTTCATCACGCTATATTTTATCCTATCTTTAATCAACCGTCTTGCGTGTAAATACCCATTTCTTTTTAGTATTGCACTTACATCTTCTGTAATTTTTTATTGTTACGGTTGTTTATTATTACAAACGTTGACTATTTTTGTTAATTTGCGTCACATCATATTTCTGTCAACTATTTAGTTTCATTTCTTTTTACAATATCTTTTACTACCCCTTTGCAAAACCCTAAGAATAGACGGGCGACCTTCGTTTGATAAACGCTGACAGCACCATCTCTCTATGTTCTTCTCTATTTCCCGTTTAAAGTCTAAGCATCATCTTCGAGACAGTAAGCTATTATATGCACTACGATGTGCTCCACCTCCGGGTAACAGGCGAACGCGAGACTCCTTGAGTTTGAATCTATGCAAGTACTCGGGAAAACCCTCCTTCCAACTAAACATGTGTTGCTTCGACTTTATCGATGGACTCTTGATCTGAAGTTAAGTTTATTTCATCATTATCATTATCAGCCGACAGACGTTCTCTGCTGGACAGAGACCTCCCCCAAAGATCTCCACGTCGATCGATCCTGTGCTGCCCGCAACCTTCACCAGATCGTCGGACCACCTGGTGGGGGGCCTGCCAACACTACGTCTTCCGGTACGCGGTCGCTATTTGAAGACTTTGATGCCTTGTCGGCTTCTAGTCCTTCGAGCGATGTGTCCTGCCCATTACTACTTGAGACTAGCAATCTTTAGAACTATGTCGGTGAATTTAGTTCTTCTGCGAATCTTCTCATTTCTAATTTGATCACGCATGGAAACCCCGAGCATAGCCCTTTCCATTGCTCTCTGTGCAGCTTGAAGCCTGTCCACACCTCCCACTGTAAACGTTATTTATATTTATTTATTTGTAGTTTAACACATTCGTTCGTTCGGTGCTATTAGATTGAATTTCCTGCAGAATCCTAACCCGACCGTTGCCACGCCGTCAAATCAAGAAGGTGCGGTAGTCGGAAATTAGCACTGCGTTTGCTTTTAAGAATAAATTTAGTAAATATATCATGTACTTATCTTAACATTTACTTTGAGGATCTCTAGGATCTACCGCATATGAAAAAATAAATAAATAAGGAAACTGCGATCTAAATCAACAATATTTACAATGTTTCAGCGAACACCATGAAACATGGTATATGTATATAAGTATTGTTTAAAATGTATACTTTGAGTTATATTTCATATGTTTATATTCCAGTAGTTATTCTAATAAACTTCTCTTAAAAATATAACTGAAAACTATGACTTGAATAAGAGACCCATATGAGAACGAAACATAAAATATAGTTGACGCGGGGACGAATGTGTTAAATTATTAATATTATAAATAATATGTTTATTGTCTCCGTAACACTGGGCTCTGGTAGTGGAATAATGCGGATTTAATATTTGCCAACGGTTTCTATTTGCGATTATGCAGTAACGTGTCGTGCGGAGATAGCGCGCTTCTCGCATTTGCGAGGCGACAGTGCCGTATTTATACTGTTTGTCAGGGTATCAAGATAAACAGTATTGCTGTGTGTACTTGCATGCATGATTTGAATAAAAAAATGTTAAGAATTTGCTAAAAACAATCAATTTTTTTTTATACAATGAAAAGAAATGAACGTTCAAGTTAATGGTAAGTATGTCTGCTTATGACAATGCGGTGCAAATTAGAATGACATACCGACATTGTGTTCATCGTCTTGAGACAAGATGTAATATATCATCACTCCAGTAATTTCACTAGCTACAGCGGCGTTTTCAACTGGAACCCAGTAATGTTACTACACTGATGTTTCTCTGTAATGGCGGAAATGCCTTCGCGTACCTGCTGAAACATGAACAAGTCATATCCGACTTGTATCGATTAAAGGCTCACGATTTCTACGTTTGGAAAGACACCTTGTATCGATAAACAATTGCTACATGTATTTTTTTTAGCCGTAGACAAACTTAAGTATTTTTCTTAATATTCAAAAGTCTTTTAACCGAAGGCCCTTCACTTATCTCTTTAAATTCTTTTAACTTCAAGTAATCCTTGATTAAGATTTAAAAGCAAGGCTGTTTAGCTTATTTTACAAAAAAATTGCCAAGTTTCGTAGTTTATCAGATGAACGTAGATTAACCTCATTTTAGACCAAACGTTTATTGTTTAATAAGGATTAAAACCTTTTGCTCGTTGTGATAAGAGCTATTCTTACTCTCATCTCTTATTTAATCATTTTAAATCAGTCCTTTGCGAAATTAATTATTTTACTGTTTTCATATCTCTAAGTGGATCACTTTGTTATAGCGGGCACGATAGGGGCTCGCTTCCACTGAAAACAATAGGAGACAATGGGCAATAAACTATCCCTAAATTATAATGAGAACAATCTGTTAATAATGCTCAAAAATTTATCTGCGCAGTACAGGTAGGAGATATTATTTGATTGGTGTGATTTAAATATTCAATTTTTAAAAGAGACTTCACTAAGTCCATAAAGATTACTTAAAATCAAATCAACTATATAAGTACATCCAGATGGATCTATCCCTAGAAATATTCTAAACATCACAATACTAATATAATTCTATAGGTAAGCATTTATGACCACTTACTACTAGATATTTCTTTTTGTCTTCACTTTTTATTCATCATCATCATTCCAACCGATGGACGTTCACTCCTGGACGTAGGTCTCTTTTAATGTGATCCACAAACTACGGTCTTGCGCTGTTTGAATCCAGTGGCTCTCAGCAATTTTTTTATGTCCTCTGTCCACCCAGTAGGGTGTCAGCCAACGCTGCGCTTTCCGACGCGGGGTCGCCATTCCAGCACTTATTAAAAAAAAACATTAATTTGTTTAAGCAACAAGATCATAATTAGTGAAGTATTGGTGAATTGTCACTTTCATATCTTGGGTGGAGTGTTTGTATGAGTTGTTATAACGGAACCTTGATTATAATTAATTCATACGACAACATTATCAGCGAAAGTGTATGATGTAAGATTGTTTAAACTATATGTCTTTATAATCATATGTAATTTTATATGACATATATTTAGTTTGAAATCCGTAGAGCTCCTAATAATCGTTTAGATACGATTCTCGAATGAAATTCGCACACGATATTGAGTGAAACATTTTGAACATTTCACCCATCGAATATAGTACACGACTACAGTAAATTCGATCGGAAGTTAACGTCAGCGGCGCGCCCACCAGGCGCATTGAATACAAACAAATAATGTGGTGGAAAATAAACTGGCACCGAAACACGCCGCGAATAGATTCTAACAAATGCAACAACAAATCTAATACCAAAGAGATTTTTTTTTTCGTAATAAAAAGCTATGGTATTACAAATGGTCTGTACAGGGGTCATCATCCGGTGCCCTCGTTAAACTGAAGATTGACAAATCAAATTAAAAAATCCAATTCGATCATCGGCGAATCTTTTTAACTGATGGTGTTTAAGCACAGGAGTATATAGGTCGTCGTTCAAGCCACGGACCCGGATCCACGAGCTCAGTATCAGATGAGCTGTAGGAGTCACACTTCATCAGAAGATAGAGCTTGGACTTCATGAATGATTTTTTTTTATATCTACAAGGTCAGCGCTTGACTGCAGTTCCACCTGATTTTAAGCGATGATGTGATTTGTGGTGGTAAGATGCACTAATTTAGTAACAGGCCTATTCACTCTACTCTTGAAGACTCCCACGTCGTATTTAGCAAGGAACACCGACGCCAGCAAATTGTTCAACTCCTTTGTTGTTCTCGTTAAAAACGAGTTGAACCTCTTTTTTGGCAAACTCAGGTTGTTCATAACTAAACTCCTGCCTAACTAGTCGCAATAAAGATTGTGACTAGCCGAGCAGGAGGAATTACATCGTGTAATTCTATCGCACAATCTTCAAAATATACCCTATAGATATATGGTAAGAGCACAATTTTAAGAATTTACTATCAGGCATCTTCTCACCATGTTTCATTAAAAACGTATTATTTACCACGATTTAACAAACTATAACTGTAAACCTACAAAGTGGAAGATTTCTTGTCAACCTTTTACGTCTCCTATATCAATCTTATAATAATCCATAGCCTAATTAAACTTTGTATTAAAAATTTAATGGAGTAGTAAAACAAACTAAATACTTGCAAGGTTAAATATAACTATAGTTTAACTATATTTAACCGAGTATTATATAACCTACATTGGAAACTGAGTCCGCAAATAACGCAACATTCAGTTCAATAGCAATGGCAAGACAAGACACAAGGCAAACAGTGATTGCTGTAAATACGATTTTGTGATTATGTATGATTATATTTATTTTCATTGTATAGTCAAAATGGCTTATTATTTTAAAAATTATATCCCTTCATATTTCTTTGCAATTATACTTAAAAAATATCCAAAAAAAATAAACAAGTGTGTTGATGGACGAAAGCTTTATCTTTGTTGTACTAGTCTAGTGATCGGCAAATTTATTAGCCAAAGGGCCAAATATGAACATTGCAACAATTATAAAAAAAAACCTACTAAATAAGTAGTATATTAAATAAAACTAAATTTCTTAATAAATATTTATTAATTGAACATTGTGCTTGCAATGCTCCTTGGAAAGTTTGAGTAATTTTTTCTTAACCAGTTTTTTTTTTTACTGAAAATATTGCACTTTCCGTGGACATTTGTGCCAGAGCCACACTTAAGGAGCCATAGAGCCACGTGCTGCTCTGGAGCCGCACTTTGCCGTCCACTGTACTAGTCGATACATACGACTCACTGGTCAACTAGTAACACTTCCATAACTTCCTTTTGTGGGTAACATTTCGTAAATTCTTACCTGACCTATACACGGCTAAATGAATATTTCTACCAAATTTCAAGTCTAAGGCCTTATGGTTGCAGAGATATCGTTATGAGTCTTCACATAGGTAGATATTTTATATAAATATATTTTTTATTTAGCCATGTATCCAGAAAAAAGTACTAATTTAGACCATTACGAAAATTATATTTTTTTAAAGTAAACTGTTTGTAATGTCCGACCATAAAGCTCAACTAAGTATTGATGTTGTCAAACGAAGGTCAACTTTGCTGTATGTTTCCATCGACCGAGGCGTTAATAGCTATTGTCATCAGTGTTGCAGTATCTCGCCCATTTTTTTGCAATGTCAATGCTTTATTTTGTCACGGTAATTAAAAAAAAAACTATACGGATCTACATCATTATGATACACTACAAGTCGATGATAGACTTAGAAATATTTGAAAGAGAAATGTTCCATCCAACTTCGATTCGATTCGATGATGATGACGAATGTTCACTTTGTGATGATTTCTCTCATTGATATAAATATTAATATTACTATCAATGAGAGAAAATATTAATATATATTATTTACTAAAAAAATTCAGGTGATATCTTCATGTACAATCTGGGCATCGTCGTGTCTGTGCCAGATTATCACGAGGTGATCAATTTCACCGTTTTCAAGGCCGTTTATGTTTATGGGTGTAGTAACATGAATATCTTTATAATACACCGCTGATTTAAAGTATGATGATCTAAAGTTAAAACACTGATATAAGGGCTTTAAAGTTATTGCAATCATTTTTACACAAAAAAAAAAATAAATATGTAATATTTAATATAACATAATATAATAATTTCGCCAACATTAGCATCTAACATCTCCAAAATAATTTTAAGTTGCTCATTATAAATCATAAGAGTAAGAAGATTTTATTAATAAGATAAATACATCCTGTGGTATTCGTAAGAATATGTTTTAAATGTTTTGTATTAAAAAAGTCCCTCGCTATTGGTTTTCTAAAACATATTCCTGATTCAATCACATATTCAATGCACTATCTATATTGCCACTCCTGCAAACTGTTGGCACTGCTCAAATCAATTTTCTTATCTTCGTACTAAGCGCAAATGCTTCAAAGCACCTAGCATATATTTTTATATATGTATGCAGATGGCATGTTTGTAAGCAAATCTAGTTTATAGGTTATATATAATCTGTGAGCACCGGATTTACTGTCGCTGTTATAAAATCTTCCAACCACAAACGTACTCAAAGAAATTCCATATTGGAATAAGTAGTCACTTAAAGGGAGAGGGTCTCTGTTGCCGGAGACCGTCAAGGTAGGACAACACATAGCTGTGTTGCGAATTGAAGAGAGTTGAAGGTAGTGAAATTACTAAGGTAACGGGACTTAACATCCTGTTTTAAGCGACGTGATGCTGTGTATGCCATCTTAACTAGAGCAACGTTGCTATGGGCAGGTGTATCGCTTACCATCAGGTGAACTTGCGTTAGTCTCGTCGCTTCGTTCAATAAAAAAAAGTAGTGCTTTTACACTTATTTCTATATACATTATATTTTCACTGTTTTCTGTGTGGCATATTGACTATGTAATTAGACTTGGACAGGATTGCATACGGTAACTACATGATTAAAATATCTTCGTACGTCAAACGCCATTACATTTTAATGTAAGTATAAACATTTTTTTATTGCGGTCGTGACAATGATTTACCTCATTCTTTAATTTTAGCAAAGCCATGACGTCAACACGTTTGCTTTATATTAGAGGTTGTGTCCGCTTGGTGATCAACACGCAGCCATTTTTAAATGAATTACAATTTGTTTTTTGATATACCACATTTTATAAGAGAGATGATGAAGACGGTCATCTGATAGCAAAGGATACGGCCTGCCCATGGCAACGTGGTGTTAGTTAGGATGATACATAATATTACATCGTGCTTGTCGCATCAAGACATAACAACTTGTCTTAAAGCGAAAAGTCCATACAGGTTTTTTTAAGTATTATTTATAATCCGATCTATGCAGAAAGAGCTCATTGTGTCCTCAAAATCTTCTAGTAGTAGGCTTGGTCTAAAATTAAATTTTTATTAATAGTTGGAACCCAAGCCGTTACTATTATCTATCTTCACCATTGAAATTAGGATGCTTTTTAATTTTAATAGTATCGTGAAACATAGATAGGAATAGATGTTTTATTATTGCAAGGATATGAGGTATATTGAACCTGTTGTAATTAAAGTATTATCCAAAAACATAAAACGACTTTCAGACTTCTTAGAGCGTTGATGTTTCAAGTTAATTATCAGTCAGGATTTAATATCTCTTTTCGTCCTATATAATAACACATTCAGTTTTACTTGTATCTGTACTGCATCAATAAAGTAGAGATATTGATAAATCCATAGGGTGTGAAAAATCTGAATACCTATCTAACATATCCATATCCATTGCAACCTGCTCGATACGTCGAGAGTAAATAAGTACGTAAAAGTATCTGTAGTTACAACATTACTTGATAGTATAAGTGCGGTGGTAGAAAGCCATTAACGGTATCCAATCATCGCCGGTTCGGTTCTATATGACCTTAATGATAAATAAATCATCGCAATGCAATAACATTGATTAAGAAAATAACCAGATGATGTTAAGCCACCAGGTACAGCTAAAACATAATAAACACACCTTTTGGTTAAGCGAAAGAATTATAATTAACTAACCGCGAATGTTATCGTTAGTTAAAATTTATAAAGACGATTGTGTATGTTAACTGATAAATTATTTTTCTTCTAGTACTATATCTGAAAGTATATTGTTTATAATATTTTGTTTATAGGGGTGAATTAGCACTAAGTTAAACTTGTGGGTTCCGTTGAATATTACGTATATAGAAAACGGAAATCCACGGACATGAAGAAGAAGAGAACTATTTAAAACTCTTCTTCAAGTTTAAATAAATTACTTTTACCTTTAGTATGTACTAATAATATTAATATATGTTCATTGGTGGTAGATCTTCGTAACACCGTAATTACTAATATTCCGCCAAATAGTAATGTGTAGTGTTCCGGTTTGAACGGCGTTCTGTCTAAATGCTATAGATATTACTTGGTTAATGAGATCTAACATCTTGTGTTTAACTGACGGCCACAACAATGTGGTGTGTATGTAATCCTGACTAGCGCCACGTTGTTCTAAGTAGTGAAGCTTGCCATCAGGTGAACGGCTCGCTCCTCTCGTCACTTCCTGGAATAAAAAAATATACACTTAATGAAGTAAAAATTTAAATATCTTTATTAAAAATGTTCATACATATTTTTAGTGTGTTAATTTTTATTTTACTATATCTAAATCTTAGTTTCCCAACAGTCGGTATAACTTCTTAGTTGGCGATGGAGCTCTATTATAGCACGATGACGGAGAGAAAGAGAAAGAGTGAATTAATTTTTAATTTGATTATTAATAGATAGTATATAAATAGTATAATAGTCATATAAAATAGAAATAATTATGTAAAAAGGCTCGATAGATTTTTTTTGTAGACTTGTTGCAATTTCTAAATAAATATTGGTAGATATCTCGGCTGGGATTTTTTTTAATCAATTATACAAGTTTTAAACCGTTAATGGTTACTATTTTAAATTTTATTTTTATACAAATCTATGAATATTTAGTTCAGAATATAAATTCTATATCTAAGATATATAATTAAGATAAAATAAGAGGTCGTAGATAGTGTTGTATATTATACTGCGGTTTATAACACAATTTGTGTACAAAAAAAAAATAGATTTATTAGCTACATAACTGCACCCAATGTGACTCGCAAAAACTTGAGTGAAAGTCAGTCGGGTGTTTTAACCAAGCGCAGAGTGAAGTGACAGGCAGCCCGCCGGCCTGTCGCCGGCTGCGCTTAGTGAAACTTAAACTTGGTAAAAGTCGATTGTTCCCCTCATTAGCCGACTTCTCCGGCTTTGTGTCATGTGCTTAGAAGCTCCACTGTCATTCTACAAACAGGATGTTTGAAATATAATAAAAAATTATATTTTCATATTGATTGTTGGTCACACCAACATTGAGACGTTAACCTGTCACATTTTATTTTATCAATAGTTTTACAGGAAAAAAGTATACGATAAATAATAGTGTTAGTTCTTAAAAACGATAGTGAAGTAAACTTTTTTGTGGTATGTTCAGTGAATAGTGACAATATTGAAGTGTTAAATATGTTGGCGTCAGCAATGTCCACGAGCTTGAATCGTCACTCCTTATCAACTATGTTACAGAAGCGATGGAGTCGACCAGAAACGGTAAGGGGTATTAAATGTTAGTTATGATACAACTAATACAATGCCATGAATGTGGTGGTTAGTCTCTGTCTTCGGAGACCGTCTAGGTACACCACCACAGCTCGTACTTCTGCCGGCAAACAGTAGCGTGCAGACTGTGTAGTAATTTTCTTTTGTGACTTGTGTTTTATATATCACGGCGAACAGCACAATGTGGTGCAGTATATTTCATCTCAACTAGCGCTTAGTCCTTAAGGGCAGACTGTCCTAACGACTAACGAAGTATAATATGTCGGATTTTTTTACTTGTTATTTATATTCTACTCAAACTTGTATTACTATAGAGATAACATTTCGGAGTGTGTGCGCTGGAATTACATGATAAAATTCCCCTATACTCTTTTTACCACCGAAAGACCGGGAGCAGGGAGAGTGACAATTTGTATGTGAATAACAGCTATTTACGAACAGAAGTTTAGCTCCTCGTTCTTCAAAGAAGTGGAACAACTTGTCGGTGACCGTATTTCCGTCCAAATACAACGTGGGTGGTTTACAAGAAAATAGTGAATCGACTGTTAATAGGTTGTACAGCAGACTCCGTCACGATGTAACACCAGGTGGAATTGCGGTCTAGGACGAACCATTTTAATAAAAGAAAAAAGCGTGTTAGAAAAATTAAATATTGTTTTAATAAGAATTAGTTTAAAACACTTTTTGATCCGTTCTTGTATATGTTTAGGTTTCAACGTTACGTTGACATTAAATATAAGCATTTGAAATGTGGTGACTCCATCTTAAGTTTGAGATTACGTGGAAGCCGTTTGTCACCAATGCTCAAGTATTTGGGAGAGCTCACTGCAAGATGATAACTATCGTGCAACGGAAGGTTGCATATTTCAGACAGTTGTATATAAGATCCCTATATGATTTCGTTTTAATCCTGGAGAGTAATTTTCCGAAAAGTGCACTCGTAGCAGACCCCTGAAGATACTGTTTAATGGAATAAGGGAATAGACAGTGCATAAAAATCACCTGTTCAAAAAAATTGCTGAAGATCAGATTAGTTTCTTCTATGGTTCAGACTTCAGTTTGAAGAGGATACGTCATGATAATGACTAACATTCACACCTCTCACGGAACATATTCCTATAGTTAGAGTATAATCTAGAATAAATAGAATTTAGTCACTATTTATGTTTTGTTCAAATAAAGGAATTTTCCGATGCATCAGTTGCTATCGACCAAGAATGCACTGGTGTCGGAACAACGATGCCATTGCTTTTATCTCACCTCGCCTACTTATAGAACTGTCCTTATCATAGAATTTGGCTCTGAAATGTGTTACTCGTAATATGTTGAGTTACTGTAAACGTCACAGTTAGATTGTTTATAAATATTTATTATTGATCAACATCATTATCAGCCAATAGAAGACGTACACTGCTGGACATAAGCCTCCTCGAAAGATCCGCGCATCAATCGAACCAGCGCTGCTCGCATTGCCGTCGTTTGTAGGGGTTCATATGAGAGGGTTTGGATCACTTCCCACGTTGGCCCAATGCGGATTGGCGGGAGCACCACGAGCAGGTGAGGTTAGCTTGGGAGCCGTGAATTGATGTGCGAGACCCCTTACACTCCATTTAATAGTATCCGCATTGATATTGCATTGATTTAAAAACTTCAAAGCATACTATTTTACATCAACATTTGAGATGGACTTAACGCTAAATGGGGTCTCTTCAGAATAGTTTGCAATTAAGCAGAGGTTATTAGCGGTAGGCCTCTGTTGCTGCACTGGTGCATTTCGTAGATCCCGGAGCCCCTCCTAATGCGCTGACGGAGACTACCGAAGGGCTTGTAGTAGGTAGAAGTTCTACATAACCTTGTCTTCCGCCCAGAAGCAATGTATCTTTTAACATTTCCCACGCGATAAAAAAAAGGCTCTGCTTCTTGAATCCGACCTTCTTGGTAATACCACCGCAGCGTCTATTAATGCCATTACTGTATTACGGTTTTATAGATAGTGAAATTACTTGAGTAACAAAACTTAATTTCTTATGCCTCAAGGCGACGAGCATAATGTGGTGCTGGGTATAATATTCTAACTAATGCCAAGTTGTTAAGGACAGCCATATCACTTACCATCAGGTGAACGTCTCATCGTTTCGACGAATAAAAAAAAAAGTCGGGTAGCTTTTAAAAGGTTGAGAACTTCTGATCTAAATTTATTTCACAATTTTGATAACTAACAGGACCATAGCTAAAATATTCTTATGTCTTATTGATAATAACTGATCTAGTTTATGTATTAAGATTTTGTTATAATGTCGCTTTGTTCATTATTTAAGATGTTTTAGGGATTTAAAAGATTCCAGAGATTATATAGTGATAACACTTTTATCACATATTACCGTCAATTTTTATTTAAGCTAATATATGATACGCTTTTATCTGAAGTAATAAACGTCACCCGTATTAGGCGTATTTACTATTGGCCTTATTATAAGTATATATTAAAGTATAGTATAAGTATATATTAAAGTAGTATAACAAATGTTCAATATTTGAATATCATTTCCGGATTCCTAGTTTTGTACAATAAAGCAATAAGACCGCCGCGACGTTCATCTGATGATAAATGATAAACTGCACCGCGCTGTGCTTGTCCCTTGAAGACAGAATGGTTAGTCTCTATATCGCAGTAATTTAACTAGCAGCAGCAGCCTTTAAACCGGAATACAGCAATGTTTGCACACTACAGTTTCGCGGCGGAATAAGACACTACGGGTGTACCAATCTAGACTGTTTTAGGTAGTATAATATAATATTTTTATTGCCTCCATCTGAGTCTTTTGAAATAGCATATAATATATTTATGTTGTAATATAATTTTATATGTCGGCCTCAGTTTATAAGCCAAGTGAAACATAGATAAAATACTTGTAGGTTAATTATGATAAAATGCATTTGTTACGTCGCCATGAATGGGAATTTCTCTACAAGGACAATGAAAGGATAAAACAATAGTAACATAAGTTTTTAAATATTAAGGCGTACATTTTCTACATACGTTGGAAGTTGTTGCTCTGATGAAAAATTAAAACTAGTTCTTAGTCTAGACCGAGGGCGGTAGAGCCCTGTAGCGGGCGCTGAAGCTTTATTATAGCAATAGCTCTTTCCCGCCCGCTTTCCTGGACGTAACACCCCCGCAACTAGGTACTCCTTTGGGGAAGAAATCTTATAAAATCCATTCTTAGCCAACCTCTAAACGGCTACGAAGCATAATAGTAGTTTACTTAAGAAAAAAAAATTATAATATTAGTAAATATTTTGCGGAAGATTACAACATCAATGCTATTTGATTGTTGATTATATTTAAGATTTAACATTACTATAGTAAAATTAAAGCGCACGAAAATTAGATCTAAAATATAAATCAATAAGTAACAAAAATAAATTTAAGATCAAAAAGGACCTTGACCTGTGTCAGCGGTACAAACACACAGATGACACAGCTGCCAGAAGAATTACTCTGGCGGTTACTATACAAAAAAAAAATCTAAACGGCAGAAGCTCTCTAGCAATATTGAGTGTTTGTTTACGTCTAATTTAATTTTTTTATGGTGGTGTAATATAATATTCATTTTGTCTACATTGACTAATAATGAACCTCAACTTCCCCTGAAAGCGGCAGATTTATAATATAAGGGTTGTATTTTACTGCTGGTAGGTCTCCGTTGCCAGAAACCGTCTAGATAGGTACCACCGCAGCTCCTATTTCTACCGCAAAACAGTAGTGGACAAACTTTACTGTGTTCCGGTTTAAAGGGTGCTGTAGCTAGTGTAATTACTGCGGTAATGAGGCTTAATGTCTTATGTCTCAAGACGATGAGCGCAATGTGGTGCTGTGAATATCATCCTAACTAGCGCCACGTTGTTACAGGCCTGCGTATCATTTACCATCAGGTGAACGTGCCGCTCCTCTCGTCGTTTAATTACGTAAAAAAATATATCTACCTGTTGATCAAAGAAACCCTGCCTCAATCCCAACACCATATGGGGCCACCTCACACCCAATATGAGGCCCTAGAATCGAACTAGTAGTAATTTTTACACTGCGGTAGTGTTTATCTAAACGATCTGACAAGAGAAATCATTCACGTCAAATACAGCTCTGTGTAGAGGTAATGATTATGAAAAAAAAAGATTGAGATTCGCTTCGCTTTTTGCTTTTCACTCCATTCGCCAAGACATTCAGCGGCCATATGACGACAGCGGCGCTGTATAAATGTCCCGTACTATTTTTGTGACCCACTTCCCAATCCACGTCTAAAATTATATAAACACTACGCCCGACCTATTTACGACATTTGACAATTATAAAAACTGTCTTTAAGTGCTCTGTGTTTCGCTGACACAGACGTAAAATATAAACATACCCACACGCGCGATCTCATTCTACGCGGTCTTTTAATTATCATCATCATCCGCCGATAGAGCTCCACTGCTGGATGTAGGCCTACCTCAAAGATCTCCACATCGATCGGTGCCGCGTTGCTCGCATCCCGTTGGTTCGCGGAATTCCCACCAGGTCGTCGAACGGGAGGAATAAAAGTTTTTTTTTTTGTAAAATATATTCAATTAACCAAAGTATGCAACGTTGTTATCTATGCACTTTTAGCATCTCATAGGTAGTTCATTGATCTCTTTACTAAAAAAAACCATGGGGGCAAGAATCGATAAATTCTTTGAAGGCGGTTTGGACTGCCGCATCGGAGTTGAATTTTTTTCCTTATAAGTTGTCCAAATTCCGAAAAAAATGGTAATCTGTTGCGGCAAGGTCCGGCGAGTACGGCGGATGTCGCAGATACTCCAATTGTAGCTCATCTATATTAGTGGTTGTTTGTTGTGCAGTGTGTGGTGGTGGTGTTGCGTTGTCGTGAAGCAGCAGTGGCCTAGAGCGATTGACCAATCTCGGTTGTTTAGCAGCTAGTTCTTCCTTCATGGTCTGCAGTTGCTGACAATAGATATCTGCCGTAATCGTTTGGCCACATTTTAGAAAGCTGCAGTGAACGACACCGGCGCTAGTCCACCAAACACTCGCAAGTAACTTTTTTTGAGTAAATTTTCGTTTAGGGCAGGATTTCACTGGGTCTCCAGAGTTCAGCCGTTGGGACGAGCGCTTCCGGTTATCGTACAGTATCCTTTTTTCATCACAAGTAATGATTCGATTTAAAATCCCTTCATTATTGTGTCGGTTGAGCAAAGTAACACAGCAGCAGCAGCAGTCGATGCGTGTTTGCAAGTTCAATTCATAAGGTACCCATCGTTCAAGTTTTTTTACTTTCTCGATTTGCTTCAAATGGATTAATACAGTTTTGTCACTTATCCCGAAGCCTGCAGCTGTCTCTAAAATGCTTTTTGATGAATCCGCCTCCATAATAGCCTTTAATTCTTCATTTTCCACTTTGGTCTCAGGCCGCCCACGGGGTTGGTTCTGAAGGTCGAAATTTCCAGAATGAAAACGTTGAAACCAATAACGTACCGTGCTTTCTATTGCGACACTAGCGCCGTACACATCATTAATCCGTCGAGCTGTTTCTGCAGCACTGGTACTGGTGCCACGGTAGAACTCGTACTCGTAAATATACCGATATTTCATGTTTTCCATTGTGCGGCAATAAGCGACGCCAAAGAAAAAAACAATGAGGAAAAAACAAATGAATGACTGTTTTCAAAACTCAAATGTAGTAGCTAAATGAATTTATAAATTTGAATTTGGAATTCCTAACCAAAGTGGAGATATTTCAGATCAAAGTGGTCAGTACGACAAAACCCTAATTTCATATGTAAGGACCTAATATAATAACTGTTATTGATTAAACGTTATTACACTGCTTTTCATAATCACATTTATAAATGTCCTGTACGGTAAATAGGAATACTGAACTTCTAGACGCAGGAAGGTCTCATTCAGAGTTAATGTACGCATAATTATGAGAGGCAGATATGAATATGCGTTGAAGGAGGGTGCGGATGTGGGAGGAGGGGAGAGAAGGGTGATATAGCCCTCATTTAAATATCAACGCGTTTAAATGTCAATGTCGTGTTCATACTTTAATGAGAGTGTATGTGGTATGTGTCGCCTTCATGCAGAAGAGGAATTTAAGGTACCGGATGATACCTTGCAGACCTGTTCATGTATTTTTTTAATATCAGTATAAATATTTAGAATATATCAACGTTATCATGGTGGTAGGTCTTTGTTGCCGGAGACGGTCTAGGTAAGGGACCAAGACAGCGCCTATATCTGTCGCCAAACAATACTGTGTAAACATTAATGTGTTCCGGTTTAAAAAGCGCTGTATGTTGTGAAATTACTCGGATAACAACATTTTATGTCACAGAGACGACCATAATGTGGTACTGCATATCATCTTAACTAGCTCCATCTTGTTATGCGTTGACGTATTACATACCATCAGGTAAAGGTCTCACTCGTTGCTTCGTCCAATAAAAAAAAATAAGTAGCAATATAAAAGATACACCTACATACCAATTTTTATAGACAGCAAATTAATAGGATATCGATATCCACTCTTGAACGTGAGTCATGTGAAAAAGTCGTACGATAGCAAGCAGCATCTTACTTTTGAATTATAGAAGAGTAACAGCTAGTCTTCTATAACGACACGGAAAAGAGAGGGGATTCCGCATACTCGCTCTCCTATGCGGGGGTAGCCATTAAATAAATAGTAGCTGGAATATTATTGCGGAATACAGATGTCATAGTTATCTACGTCACTTGCAATAAACGTCACGTGGAAGCGAGTGTGTGTAATGGAGGCGCGCAGTATTTATTGATCGATACATAGGTAGTTCTTGTATCCCTGCGTAGTCTATTTGCAGCCGTCAGGTTCCCGAGCGACCCGTGGGCGGACTTCCGCGATCGACGAACGGATGTATTAGATTTTCCTTTAACAGCTACTTAAAGGTTTTGCGGATTTACCCCTACTGCGGATCTATATTTATCTATTTTACTTTATAGCACTTTTAATTCAAATACACAATTGGTACTGGTGGTAGTCTCTGTTGGTTGACGTCGTCTAGGTAGGTACCACCGCATCTCTTATTTCTGCCGCCAAACAGTAGTGTGCAAACATTACAGTGTTCTCGTTTACAGGGCGTTGTAGCTAGTTAAATTACTGAGGTAACCAGACATCATTTTATGTTTCAAAGCGACGAGGACAGTATGGGGCTCTATATCATCCTAACCAGCGCGACGTTGTTACGCGTAAGGGTATCAGATACCATTAGGTGAATGTCTCGCTCGTCTCGTCGCTTTATAAAATAAATAAAAAGTTATAACAAGAGTTAAAGCGGCGTGTAAGTATAGTATTTAATATTATATTTCTCCTTTCTCTTCCAAATTCTACCCAATGGAGATCTGGAGACTGCGTTACAAACCAAGCGATTAACCAGCTGTATTAAGAGAATGGACTTATTATTAATTATCCTGCAAACCTTTTTCTGTTCAAACCTAAGACTGTGTATATGGGGTTATAAAGATGATTATTTTCAGATAAGACAACGTCTCTTGGAAATCGGTGAGGCATTATAATGTATTTCCAATTTAATGGTTGTCTGTTAGAATTCGTTATCCCTCGTCAGCTTGAAACATAACTATTCATGGCTTACATATTGTCAGTATTAACCATTACAATGAGATATTTATTTTTTGCAATAGCATTACACGGTACCAAAGGCGTATATTTATTTATTTATATATATCATTGTGTATTAAAAAAAAAAAAAAACTTGTAAACCGAAGAGATATGGAGTACATGAATTGCAGGATTATTTTAAGCTAGTAAATTTATACTGTTTAACATACGCTTCCAACAGAGTAAAATAGCCATACTCCCGTAGCTCTTAATTCTAGTAGTAATTATGGATATATATATATATATATATATATACCTAGTCCGTCCATAAGTTCTGTTACAAATGAAAATGATTTTTTTTATAATGAAGTAATGTAATATTAAAATTTATACAAACATATTTATTAGTCTTAGCAAAAAATTTAAAAAAATATTCTATTTGAAATGGCCACCTTTGGCTTTTATACAGGCTTTTAATTTATTTGGCCACGAATCTATGGATTTACGCACTGTTTCCAAAGGAAATTTCCACCACCACCACCACTGCTTGCTGCAAAGATATTTTAAGAGACTCAATGTCGCCGTGTCGTTTAGAGCAGGCCATGTCCTCTAAAACTGACCATAATTTGAAGTCTAAAGGGTTGAGGTCTGGGTTACATGAGGGCCAGCCTTCAGCTCTTATAAAGTCCGGGACGTTGGTTTCGAGCCAAGCTTAGGTAGTTCGTGCCTTGTGACCAGGTGCAGAGTCCTGCTGGAAAGTCCACGGTATATTTTTAAAAAGTGTATTGCTGAGAGGTTTCCGACCACTGGAGCAGCTTCTTTAGAACTGTGAGCGTACACTTTATCATTTTGCTTATTGTAGTGTTTTTCAATCTTGAAAATGTTTTCATTGGTAAAGAAGATTTTTCTGTGCCTTTCACCTGCCTGTTGTATCGCGACAGAAGACGTTTCGATCGATCCACTCCCTTTAATTGTAAAGATCGATTTAGGGAATGCCGTGTATATAACGATAAGCACCAAGCTGCAGGTCTCGTTTTATAATACGCGACAGAGTCCCAGCGGGAATCTTCATTTCCCGGAATAAGATTTTTTGCTTCCTAATGGGGTTTCGACGAATTCTGACTTTAACAGCATTAACAACCTTCGTAGTTCTATCGGCACGAGGCTGCTCCCATCTTTTCTGGTCTTTGACAGAGGAAGTGTTGTTTTATCTGTTGATAGTACGATATACAAGTATACGGCTGATAGCAAGCTTTTGAAGTGTCTGGAATATGACCGAGCGCACCGGCTCCATGCCCACTTTGTGCAAAGCGATCACTGCAATCCTATTATCTTTAACACCCCATTCCATATTATAATTTGATAATGAACATGGAAATATATGTGAAATGACGCAAAATCAAAGGAAGTTTGTAAAATAATGTACGTGATCCAAATTCTAAATAATTAAAAGGTTGAAAAAAAGAAAAAATTTTATGTAACAGTATTTATGGCCAGACTAGTTATATAGGAAATATCTAGATTCATTGACTCCTCACGAGATTTTCTAAACTGTTAGACATAAGGACTGACATAATTTGGTAAAGTTATTGCTTTTACCAAGAATGGATTTTACAATATTCCTTCCCTAAAGGGTCATTTCCCACCACGCTTGTTTAATGCGGGTTGGCGAGAGTCAAAGCCTCGTTTGTTGATTAGCAAGGTGCACCACAAGCAGGTGAGGTTGGCTTGGGTCCCGTATGTTGTTGTGCGGGACCTCTTATACCCCATTCATGTATTTTTATTCATACACAATTACATTTTGAAATTCTCTTTCTCTGTTTATACAGTGATAGCCGCCGAACAATATACTTGCTGGCGTACATTGTTCCACTTAAATAATTTCCGATATACAAATCTGTATCGGTATGAAGATACTTAAAGGAATAGATTAGGCGTATTCCAGCTGATTATGTAAATACGTGTCGCCCCTTAAGCAACATTTATATCTGTATCGATGACCAAACAGTTCGTTGTCTGTTAAGGTGTCTCCGAATGCTCAAAACGCTACTTACACCATTCCATAATGTCTTAATGAGACTAATCCGTTAAAGCAATATATCTGTTTACGTATCAACAAATATGTAAATAAACCAGTAACAAATTAATTTTATTACTAGTTATTGATTTAATAATATTAAATATTGAATTGCTATACAGATAGAACTCAAACAATTAATACAGGTCGTTGTCACCAGTGTGAATCTCATCATCAATCTCAGTGAGATGTCTGTTCAGCTTTGAAAGTCTTTCGGCTGATGATGATCATCAACTCGGTATCATTCTCATCCAGTATTTTTAAGAAGATGATTATCTATCTGTATTCTTTTTAAATATTCGTATATAACTTTTCGCCTGTGATTAGTTTTGCAATTATATTCTAATGTCGGAATCAAACTTCCCACTGGAAACGTCAAGCAGTAATCCTAATCCAAAGACCCAGGGGTATTTTCCAGTTTAAATGCAATTGGAAAAATATTCCTTAGAACTTTCCTAGTCTTATACCTTTTAAACCTGCAGTCTTGTTTACGTAAAGGAACTTTTTTAATTAACCCTACTGCTTGTAAAAAAAAACTCTTACAACTCGAGCACTCTTTCAGAGTGCCGAGAGAGTAAGTTCATGAATACATTTTTTTTTATATTTCAATAACAGGCTAAAAAGTTCATGAAGTTAGGTTGTAAAAGGACTTGTAAAATTGATTTCTGAAGATAATAGTTACATAAATATACATACAGTCTTGAGAAATAAATTGATCAAGCCAGAGTTACTGCTGTAATAATTATATAAAGAAAATGTTATATATTGAAGCTAATACACTACAAACCGGTTTAAATTACAGCCACTGCAAGAAATTTCTTTTTTATAGTTTAGCAACGGACTCTTAGTTTCTACATAAGTCGATACGGTAGGATCCATCCATCCCAGTACTTAGTTACTAGTCTAGTTAGTAGGATCCATCCATCTCAGGCCTGTGGTCTCGCGATATTAAGAGTAGGCCTAATAAAAGTCCTACCTATCGTAGAAGAGGACTAAAAATATTTTCTGTTCGCGGGCTTTGAGTATATAGATGCCTTTCATTGCTTAAGCGCGCCCGAGGGTGACGGCAAATGCTAAGTAGTCTTGTATTTTTTTTTAGTGTAGCTGGATGCCGAGACAGGTGTACAATAAAGTATGCTACATTACTCTTCCCTAGGATATCATTAGCCAAAGTGCATAGGAGCACCGCTGCGTTTGCCAAGAGATCCCGGGTCTCCTAATAGAAACACTGACGAAGGTTTTAGTAGGTGACCCACTAAACAGGTTTATCATTAAAAGATTTCCCTCTCGATACAAGAAAAAAAGTCTATTCGTCAACACATTTTTTATTATGCCTATGAATCACCAGACAAGTTGCTATGCCTATTTCATTTGCAGGACTGACCCGTGAGGTCAATTGAACGTAGGTTAAGGTCCATTTAGTTTCGTGGCATCTTAAATTTTTTCCTGCACTAAAACAAATCGCCGATATGGATGGATGCCTCCTGATAACATTGACATTGAAATCGCCCGCTCGCTGACCCACTTCCTATTGCTTGAGGAAGTGGTTTAGTGTTCATCAATCAGCTCTCGCGGAAAATCTCCGCTCCGTTGCTGCAAATCTCTATATTTTCGAACAATTCTCGAAAGTGCTGTTTACTTTTAAAATCTTTAATAGAGATATAAATTATGGTACATTTCTATATAATAAAGAAATTGATAAGGATACAATGAAAAACTTGTCAATTCAGGTTTGAGTTTTCGATGGACATTGTACATAGTGCTTGTATTGTATGTTCATAATCTAGGTTTATATAACTATAACATATTATTAATCAGAAATTTAATGGTTTACCACCATTGAAGAACTACTGGTGTTGCCGATTACAGTCTAGGTAGATACCACCGCAGCTCGTTATTCTACCGCCAATCAGTACTGTGCACATATTACTGTGGATCCGGTTTGTACTTAGTTATAGCTAGTGAAATTACTGGGGTAATGGCTCTTTAAATCTTATGTCTCACGGCGATGAAGACAATGTAGTGTTGTGTATATCTTTTCTTCTATCTACTGAAAGCAACTGTGTCGTGTTTAATATCGTAACTAACGCCACAATCTTATAAGTAGACGTGTCACTCACCATTAGGTGAATGTTTCGTTAGTCTCGTTGCTTCCAATATTTAGATGTTTTTTCGTCGGCCTACTTATTTTATTACAACATCGAGCTTGAAGCTCTGTTTTCTCGTCAATACCGGTTACTCTAATTAGTCAAGGCCGACCATAAACATGTACTTAAGATATTTTTATTCATGTTTTCTCAGGGTCGTCCTGAGAAACCCTTGCCAACGCTGACGGCGCGACCGCCTCCGCCGGCGGCTATAGTGCCCCGGACGGCGGACGGACCCCGGCCGCCCGGCTGGAACGGACAGCCGCGCCGCCACGGCTCCAGCAGGTTCAACGTGCAGCATCACAATCAGGAGCTCGTCAAATTACCACCTATCAAAGGTAAGTTAAATATTACTAACATACATGCCACTTTAACACGCGAGGTCTATAAAACGTTACGTAAAAATCACAAGATATTAGAAAAACTTTATAGTTTATATATCAATTTTTATAAATTGATATAAAAATAACATTGATCCTTGTCATGAACGTCAGGGGTCAATTAATAGCAATCTGGTCAATTTTTTTGTACAATGAAGCGACGAGACGAGCGAGATATTAGCTTGATGGTAAATCATTCACCTACCCATAACAAAGTGGCGTTAGTTAGGATGATATAAACAACATTATGCTCGTCGGCTTCAAACATAAAATGTTAAGTCGTGTTACCCCAGTAACTTCACTAGCTACAACGCGCAACAAACTGGACCACAGTGATATATGCACATTACTGTTTATCTGCAGAAATAAGAGCTGCGGTGGCATCTGCATAGACCAAGTCACCAGTTACTATACTAAATATAAATGACATCTGCTTTGGAGTTACGTTCTTTCGCATCTGCGTAGACGCTTCTGGACTAAGCCGACCCATTCATGGTACAGCTAAGATTTAATAGTATCATTTTTTATCCGTTAGATGTCACTGTTACTGAAGGCGGTCAGTAGGGCATCGCGTTGATCTACGCGGAATACACTGCGAATACCGCAATAACGGCTTGTTGTTATTTTATGAGAATAGATATATTTTTATAGTCGGAAATCAACAAAATTCTTTATAGGTATACACTTCATCCTCTGGTCTGTCCAAAATTTCTTTTGTATTTACTCAGTTAACATAATCGTCATATGAAGATAACGATATACAAACCTAAGGAAAGTCATCGGCGTTATATAAAAATTAGTTGTTCCCCCGTCCGCTTTGCTGGATCTAATATAGAATTAAGTTTGAAATGTAGACTTAATATTTCTGTCAGGCAACAGGCTGTCTTCCGGACTCCTTCCCGTAATTAACATCTCCACTACCCCTTTTGTGGGTAACATTTTCTAAAATCCGTTCTTAACTGACTTATACTCGGCAAGAGGAATATTTCTACCAAATTACAGATCTGTAGGTCTTAGTTACAGAGATAACCCGAATGTGTTTCTATATAGGTAGAATTCTCTTATGTATATATGTTGTGTTTTCATACAGTAAAACAATTATATAAAACAAGAAATATCTTTTTCAAACTTTGGCAACAAACAATAAGGAGCTGACGTCATAAATGTTGAACGTCACCGCAGCGACGCAGAGCCTCGTTTCATTCAACTCCATCACTACATATCGATTCTTCGAAGTGTTTCATTACTAGTACGGCAAAGAATTGCTGCAGCGCCATCTAATAGTTAATAAAGCGTATAACAACAAAAAATCTCTAAGAGGCACCGTTTAATAATATACATTTCAATTTGTACGGTGATCAAAGTCAACATTATTCATACATTAACTTGTTGAACATCAAAATCTGGCAGTCGTTCGCAATAGAAATGCCTTAGACCTGAGAAGAATTGGGCGCAATACAGCGGGCTATATATAAGGGTTCCCGCACAACAACTAACGAGATCCGAGCCAACCTCACCTACTCGTAGTGCACCCTGCTAATCAACAAACGAGGCCCCGGCGCCCATCAACCCACATTGGGCCAGCGTGGTAGGAAATAGCCCAAGTCCCTCCCTCATATAAATTCCTACCCGATCGAGGTGGGAATGTTTTGGGTGACGCCTACGTCCAGCAGTGGACGTCAATCGACTGATGATATATATATACATACATTCTTTTTTAATTTTCAAGTATATAACCTTCTGAATAATATATTGGTTGAGAATCAATGCGTTTCATCTCCAAACATTATTGTCATTCAAATACTCATCATCAGTATAGTAAGCTTTGCTAATCAAAACATTTTCACCTAATTCAGTCAATTCAATTCATCAGGTGAATTGCATTCAGAGGTATTCTAATTGTACTGTAAATATAAAGAAAATGTGTTATTAAACGAGCAGTGGTATAAATATAAAAATATAAACTATACTGAGGAAAAAAATATGTATAAAGACAAACATGGTGTAGTTTCAGATCAAGGTCGCCGTTTAAAAATGAAGAGCCCGTAGTAAAGGAATAGATAACAGTTAATTCGAGGTCGCATTAGAATAATTTCACTTTGAACATCGACACTATACGAATTTCTTTACAATTTGTCTGTTTTTCCATTCGGGGAAGCAGCGAAAAGAACGAGATGTTCATCTGATTGTAGATGATCACATCTGTCCTCTCTAGTTCCAGGCTATTAAGAATAAAACTAAGGTAAGCCTTGCCTATTGTAGAAGGCACACCAAAACGATTTTCGGGTTCGTGGGCTTTGAAGGTGGGGTTCTAATTCCTCACTGACCAAGTCCAAGGTGAACGGAATGTACAAGGTGGTCTCGTACTAGTCGTAGCAAAGCAAGGGTGCTAGGGACCGTTACAGCATTCTCCGGGATGTGCTTAGACGCAGAGAGGCACCCGTATGTTCCGTAAGAGATCCCGGGGTCTCCAGTAAAGCACTATAGAGCACCACCGAGGGGGTTTTAGTGGGTATAAATCCCGCGTAACTCTGTCTTTCCCCCTAGATATATGGAACCTTTTGAAGATTTCCCCGGTCGACAACAAAAAGGTGATGAGACCTTCCCATAACAACGCGGTGCTAGTTAATGTCATATACTTACATAAAAATAAGATATTAATAAAGAAGGTAACTTATCTATTTAAGTAGTAGTAGTATAGTAATCCCCTTTTAAACATGATATATCTATCACCTCCGCGTTATATGAAAACGTGTTGTATGAACATTCTCGTAAAACGAGCTCGTACGACCTAGTTCATCGCGTTATGAAATCATCAACATTTAACTTGTATCGGTTAAAAGTGATTTAAATTAAATATTAAGGAAAAACTATGTTATGAACGAAATGTGTGCGTTTTATTAAAATCAAAGAACATTTTAAATAAAAAAAAAAACTATATACATATATAATTAAAAACATCTAATTCCAAATAAATAAATTAATTCCAAAAGCGCATATGTAACGAGGGGAATCCCCGCGATATATGGGGCACATGAAAACGCGTTATAAAAGTACCTTGTTATAGGGCTAGAGTAATTTTTTATTTTCATTGCTTATCATTGAATATTATTATAATAAATCATTTGACATTGAAATATTCGAAAGGTAATTTATATTCATGGTACACGACTACACACTAATAGTTTTTTTATTATAAATTTTTTAATTAATGTTCGATAAATGTTTCAAATTGTTAAATTTAACCGATATATATATAATTGAAAAAAACTTGATCCATTAGTATGCTAATTTTACATCGTTATTTTTTTTTTTCGAAAGTCACTTATTACAAAATGATTCGTATAATCTATAAAGAGGTCATCATAATCATTATTATCAGCCGACAAACGTCCACTGTTGGACATAAGCCTTCCCCAAAGATCTCCACATCGATCGATCCTGCGCTGCCCGCAACCTTCACCAGATCGTCGGACCACCTGGTGGGGGGCCTGCCAACACTACGTCTTCCGGCACGCGGTCGCTATTTGAAGACCTTGGTGCCCCATCCGCTGTCTCACGTTCGAGTGATGTGCCCTGCCCGTCGCCACTTGAGGCTAGCAATCTTTTGGACTATGTCGGTGACCTTAGTTCTCCTGCCAATCAGCTCATTTCTGATTCGATCACGCAGGGAAACCCCTAGCATAGCTATAGCTCTTTGTTCTGTGCACATACTTTAACTTAGTATATTTCTTTTTGTATTTAATTAACGAAGTCGGAATACTAGCGAGACGTTAAATTCATTGGAAATGATACTCCTGCCCATAACAACGTGGCGCCAGTTAGGCTGATATACACATCATTACATTGTACTCGTCGCCTTGAGACAAAAAGTTTAGTCTCATTACTACAATTTTTTTTTAAGAAGCGACAAGACGATGAAGACATTCACCTGATGGTTAGTGATACGCTTGTCAATAACAATGTGGCGCACATTGCGTTTCACGTCTCCAGACTTAACATGTAAAGTTTCGTTACCTCAGTAATTACACCAATTACGGCGCCATTCAAACCGGACCACGGCGAAGTTAGCACACTAGTGTTTAGCGACAGGATTAAGCGCTGGAATGGTACCCATCTAGATGGTCTCCAGCAACAGAGACCTACCAGTATTATTAGTAGTTTACTAACAGCAAAATCATCATATGCAGCTTAAGTGTGTCAGTTTGTCGCCGACAGCTTGTTGGTTTGTGGCGTAACAGTACAGCCAGTGGAGTGAAGTTGACGTGGAGCTCAAATAGTACATATACACTGATACCTAGCGTGCAAATATCATTGTTAAATTCAATTTCCGTAATAATTAAACATTGATAATAATTAGATTTCAATGTCAATAAAATAGTAGTCAATTATGTTGCGTGCTTTTACTAGTAAGTAATGTGTTTCGCCATCATTGTCCTTTCCTATGAAGTGTCTTTCCATTATATCGCCTTCTTTTATCCGTTGCTTAGATATCAAAACTTTTCTCTTCATAATATTCTTAAGAGAAATGTCTTTCCTGACAAGCTGATTATTTTTTAAAGATTGAGCTTTTTATTTTACTCTTACAAAAGTTTCACTTATTAACACCCGGTTTCTCATGTTATATTCATTAAGTAATCAATCTGATCATTATATCTAACATCTTTTACTTTTCGATCTTTAATCATAGGTATAGTCATATCGTTATCATCAGATGATAGAGGTCCACTGCTGGACATAGGCCTCCCTCAAGGTTCGCACATAGATCTGGTAGGGATTCTTAAGGCGGGATTTGGGTCATTTCGCCCCACGCTCGCCTAATGCAGGTTGGTGCGAGCCAGAGCCTCGATTGTTAATTGGTAGGGTGCACCACGTGCAGACGAGGTTAGGTTAGATCCCGTGAGTTGTTGTATAATCTTTTTGCATTAATATAACTCATCAAAGAATTAACAGAAACTCACTTATTTCATAGTGACAAAAATATACTATATTAATACTCGTTTCTGGATATACAGTAATGGTCATAACTATTCACTTACAGTATCACACCGTTCCCTCACATTCACCAACTTTGATGGCCACGTCCGATACCGCTTAATCAGTGTTACACCTCATCCCCTGTTAATCCATTGCTGAGGTCCTATGTGACCCTAATAACAAACTGGGGTTTCTACCGGAGCAGCTTTGCAGTACGTATTGTCTACTGTCCAATAAATACATTTCGTTGAAGCTTCTACAATTTTTTTTTATTCGGTGAATAGACGGGGCGAACGACACGTTCACCTGATGGTAAGTGGTACACCAGCACATAACAATGAGGCTCTAGTTAGGATGATGTACGCATAGGCCTTGACATATGTCATGATTGTGTCTTTCTACAAAGTGAACAGACAAGCGAGACATTAACCTGATGGTTACCTGCTTAAAATGTGGTGCTGAATAGGATGAATACCTCTCCACATTGTGCTCGTCAATGTGAGACATAGAATGTTATGTCTCGTTAGCCCACTACTATTTGGCGATAGAAATAGGGCCTGCAGTGTTTCCTAAGTAGACTGACACTGGCGATAGAGACCTAGCACCAGTAATTTTAAAGTACAATATCCCTTGTATAAATCTACAGAAAATTTTTACCCTTTTCCCTTTTAAGGATAATAATAAAACATTTGTTATCTTACGTTACGTTCCTCATCAGATCGGTTTCAAAAAGGCTCGATGATATCCAATGCCAGCATAATCAATTATCCAATTTGCGGTGTACGATGGAATTGCCCCCATCTTCCATAATATCGATGCGTAAAGGGGTTGTCTACCTAACGATTAATTTAGTTCAATTACTGCAGTCAATTATCAGACCCTTAATATATTGATTCAAACCCCTTACCATTTAGGTTAGACCAAGTTTAGGTCATAATTATATTAACGTGTTTTTATCTGTGATATATAATGTTATATTTGTTTGTGTATATGTATTTGTACTGAGTGGACAAATAAACAGATTTATTTTGGCATTTAGAGTGTTTCTAACGTCAACCTAAACATGACACACTGACCAAAGCCTGAAGATGTCTCCGAACTCATTTCTATGTTAAAAGCAAGTCGCGATGAATGCTTTCAATTTGTATAATCCAGGTCGTGTGGAAGTACCTGCGATGAAATGGCACACGCCCCACGGTTTCCCGTCCCGCTTCCACCTTCGGTCGGTTCCCCTTCCGCTACACCGCCGCCGGCGATGTCTACTTGATGGTGGCTTTGTGCACTCCACCAGCGTAATGTGCTCATGCCACGCGACCTGCGGGCTGGTTAGCGCTTCCCGCTTAAAGGGGTGAATATTGTACCCTACATTACACGAAGATGTGAGCAACGTATAATCCGAATATTCAAGGATCGAGAACAATCCACTGAAAGTTTTAAATTTATCAGTTACAGTGTATATATCTGACAAAGACAAGTTCTCAATTAAATGCGTGTTTTCTTTTCTTCAGCATTTTCTTATACTTCTAAGAGTGTCTACTAAAAAATTAAAAACAAGGAAGAGGAAGATATGATATGATGCACCTTTTAATAATTTCTAGTGAAAACAAAACTTTTTTTCTTCTGTTTACCGTCGGATATATTTATATATAAAAAGTGTTAGGAGTATTTTTTTAGGATGACCGCCTAAGTAGGTATCACTGCAGTTTCCGTTTGTATCGCCAAACAGTAGAGTGCAAATATTACCGTGTTCCAGTTTGAAGGAAGTTGTACCAAGTTAAATAAATGGTATAACAGGATTGAATATTGTATGACTCAAGGCGAATGACATAATGTGGTACTGTGTATATCATCTTATCGCCGTTGTTATGCGCAGGTGTTTATCACTTACCGTCACCAGCTCATCGCTTAGTCAATTAAAAAAAACTATCCTATGAATATATGCAATAACATTGCAATTCCTTTCAACCTGTCACAGCAAATACGAGATACAATTCAGTGCAGGTGAACTCTTCGAATCAGACATTATTTTCGTGTTATGGAAATTTCTTGCTTATGAAAGTGTTACGCATCCAAATGTTAACATCATACCCTGTATCATAAATAACTGGTTATCCGCTACATGTAGGTCGCCGGATGTGTTACGCTACATCCGGAATTTTCTTCAATAATATTGATTAGCTACGCCAAATATATTGGAAAATTATACAAACATTTTCTTTGCGAACAATCGAGACCGTTATACACAACCATATGAAATACACAATAATAATAAATATTTACACAGAAAAAAAAATGTGCTACCAATACACGAAAGGATTAATAGATCTCAGGATCACAGAGATCCACTGGTGGTAGATATCTGTTACCGGAAACCGTCTAGGTAGGTACCACCTCGGCGCCTATTTCTGCCGCCAAACAGTAGTGTGCAAATATTACTGTGTTCCGGTTTGAAGGCCGCTGTAGCTCTTAGTCATACTAACTAGCGCTGCATTGTTATGAGCGGGCATATACTTACCATCAGGTGAACGTCCCGCTGGTCTCGTCGCTTAATTGAATAAAAGAAAAAGGTCATTCTTTAGCGCTATGATACTGAAATTTTTTACTCAGAACATTAACGTTGCATACGAAACGTTTGTATTATTTTAGGTTGTTTTTCTTTAAATTATTGCTTGATGTTATTGTTCAACGAGAAGTTTAATGATCAGCCGACGGACACCCATTGCTGGACAATGGATCTCCGCTAAAGATTTCCTTACCAATCGCTATTTGTACTTAAACTTTTTTGTGTCCTTTATTCTTTCCCTCTCATGTATAACATTTCTTAAATCTCACATTTTTTTTTATTTAAAAATTATAAAGATAATAAATATTTAAATAGGATTAATAAGGATACATAAGCGTATTTTATATACGCCTGTAATACAAAACAAACATATCATATAGGGTTAGACTCATAGCAAACCCTATATGACATTTACATACATATCATATAGGGTTTGCTATGAGTCTAACCAACAATTTTAATCATTTTAAAAGCCTGTGCTGCAGGAGTTTTAATTAAGTGCATACTTTGCTTGTAAATCGATTTTGTCCGGGTTCGAATTTCGCAGCGCTTGTTTATATCAAAGGTGTATACATTAATATTTTATGATACTTTTGTAACAGTAATATCGAGGTTTCATTCGCTTAAACTTTAATCTGCTATGGGCAAACAGTTTTACCTCAATTTCACTCTAAAACGTGCTTGTCTAGAATACTTATCATATGTTAACAGTCGGAACACAGCGACGCTGTTATGGTGGCAGATTTAAAATATGAGGGTGATAGCGAACTAGGCCGCAGTAACCTTACCATCAACCAAACTCTATACTATATAGCCCCAGTATCGGACCAAGGGAAGCCGTCTAGAATAGTTATAACATATATTAGTAATAATTTTATGGCGTAAAAGAAAAATGGCATAAAATAGGAAATGTAAGACGATCACATCCTATTTATAACTCCATTGTCGCACAGTGTCGCCTGCGAAGACAAATTAACAAAGGAAACCGCCAATTAGGCGCCGAGCTGTACCTGCCAAGTCACGTTACCGTATAGATTTGTTTTGTACGAAAAATATACAAAAAAAAAACATCCTTTGTCATATTCTAAAACATACCAAGGTACCACTAGTAATGTTCGGAGGAGTTCGGACTTGTTCCTGCTACTGTTTTTCACCACCGCCGTAACGCACGACTGGATGACTGATGATTTTCGTAATATGTACGTTTCAAGCGCAATTTTTACCACTCACACCTACTACGTTGAACCACTCTTTTTAACGAAGCTACTAAACGTGCGGGACCTTTACCTAATGTTAAGTGATACGCGTGCCCATAACAACGTGGGGATAGTTAAAATGTTGTACACAGCATCGTATTGCGCTCATCATCACGCTCGCGCTTTAAGAAATAAAATGTTGTGTTGTTGCCCCAGTAGTTTCATTAGCTACAACGGCCTTCAAACTTGAACACAGCAATGCTTGCAAACTACTGTTTAGCAGCAGAAATAAGAGATGCGGTGGTACTTACCTAGACGGTTACCGACAACAGAGACCTACCACCTGTACCAGCTGTATTGGAATTAAAAGTGCAACAAAATAAAATAGATAAATATAGATCCGCAGTAAGGGTAAATTCGCAAAACCTTTAAGTAGCTGTTAAAGGAAAATCTAATACATCTGTTCGTCGATCGCGGAAGTCAACTCACGGGTCGCTCGGGAACCTGACGGCTGCAAATAGACTACGCAGGGATACAAGACCTACCTATGTATCGATCAATAAACGCTGCGCGCCTCCATTACAAACACTCGCTTCCACGTGACGATTATTGCAAGTGACGTAGACAAGTATGACAACTGTATCCCGCAAATAAAATACCAGCTACTATTTATTTAATGAAGGACGTATTGGAATACGAGTATGGTGAATTCCCTCTCCTTTTAGTCTCTATAGAAGACTACCTCTTAATTTTCTCCTATAATTCCAGGGTAAGAGTAAAACCATTCCCTGTGACAGATGTAGAGACATTGCTGCTTGATAAGTATCACAAGTGCCACTTTTTCACGTGACTGACGTTCATCAGATGTCCACATCTTCGACTTACTTCGAATACTTCGACCACACTGCTATAGAGAATTCGTGGGAGATATTATACAGAAGCGATGCGCTTTTCGACTGTATTGTTTTTTCTGCTCATAATCAAGTTAATTAGTATTCGTCGTCTGGTACTTCATTAACATTTTCCAACTGCGCTTAAATTTACTTGTTTTAAAGGTAAATTTAACTAGGAAAATCTTTTGTAATTTGTATATGCGTTCCTTTATATTTAACTATAATAAACGATGGTTTTAGTTTTTAAAATGAAATTATTGGGATAACGGAACAACTTATGTATGGAGCCGATGAGCACAATGCGGTATTGAGTATATGAGTGTGCCATCGTAAATACGGCTACGTTGTTATGAACAGTATTACTAAACATCTGACGAATGTATCGCTCGTCTCGTCGCTTCGTCGGAAAAAAAACCTCAATAAAAATGCCTTAACACGTTAGCTGCGGAGCCTTTTTCGGAAGACTTTATTTTGTTTTGGGGTGAAAATCTTCGAAAGATACCCTCCTTCTGGAGGGAAGTCAAGGTTATATGAAATTCTTACTGATTAACACCTCTCCGGTGGTCTGCATCAGTCGCATCCGGAAAGCCCCGGGATCTCTTACAGAACGCACCGGTGCCCCTCTACACTTCATGTTAGCACATCTCTGAGGAGAAGCCAAACTTTCCTAACCATCGCTGAGTCAGATACTGTCCCTTACAGGTTCGCTTGTTGTGGCAATATGGGCTCCCACCCTCAAGACTGCGAAACTTCTAGACCCTTTTAATCGCTTTCTACGACAGGCAGGGATTATCCTAGTCTTATTCTTACTAGCCCGAGACTACAGGGCTGTTTTTAGAAAATCTACAGCCAGTAGATTATCTCATAAGCATTTTTAAGCGCAGTGGATTAAAGACAAACAATTTCCTATTTCTTTATTTAACTAGTGGATTCAATTGAAAGCAGAAAGTATGGAACGTCTACTCTGTCTCGGACTATTTAGAATAGGACTAAAGTAAGCCCTACCTGTCGTAGAAGGCTACTAAAACGAATTCCGATTTCGTGGGCTATGAAGGTGGGGGCTCTCATTGTCCACTAAATGAATCCGGGGTAAACGTTACGGGTTCTGAGGAAGGTTACAGTACTCTCCGTGACTTGTTTAGTAGGCGTACTGCGGAGACGCACCGCTGTTCTATAAATCCCGGGTTCTTTTGCAAAGAACTAAGAATGTCCATCGAGGTGGTTTTAGTGGATACAAATCCCACATAACCTCGTCTTTCTCCCCAGAAGCAGAATACATTTATTGAAAATTTTCCCCTAGACAAAAAAAATGGAGATGACAAAGAATGGAGGAAGCATGTTATGTATATTTGTCTCTGGCCGACAAATAAAAATAAATAAGTTATGGTTTAGAAGGAAAGAAGACGATTTTTGGCACCGCACTAGCTGATAGGCTCGTAGAAGATCCTTCAGATCTCATAACGCACTGAACGTGTTAGAATGAAGACCGAGAATATAATACAACACTTGAGTTAATTGCCGTTCCTATAAAACACTAGTACCGACTAATTTTGATTTTCATAATGGCCTCTCGATAAGATAAGAGCTGTTCGCGATTGCGCATTGTAAATCTCTCCTTCCTGATAGAAGCACTACAAGGCCATGACTACATGTGATAGCGTTTGTATACATACAAAGTACATTGTTTACTACTATATAACGAGTAGTTGTGTGCTTGTTTACTTGATTCTTCCTTACCGATACAATTTATACTTACTTGGAATACTTTAACAATGTTAGTATTCTAGTATACAGGACCTGCGATATTGTGGTCGAAGTGTTTGAGATCTTATGTATCATTTAGACCAGCGGTCGCCAAATTTGTTGACCTCACAGAGGGGTAAATACATAATTTAAATCCCACGGACCATTAACAAGATTTTTCAAGTATTAAATATTAATAAAAATAATTGTGATCTAAAAACACATCAAATATATCTAGTTAATGAAAGCTTTAATAAATAACTAATTATATTTCAATATATGTTAAAACATAATGGGGTGAGTAGGTAGGGGCTGTAAGGGGTCACGCACAACAACTCACGGGACCCAAGCCAACCTCACCTGCTCGTAGAGCACCCTGTTAATCAACAAATGAGGCTCTAGCTCCCACCATCCCGCATTGGGCCAGCGTGGTAGGAAGCCCAATCCCTCCACATGAACCCCATAAACGACGGCCTCGAGTGCACGGCGATGCAGGCTGCGCAGGACCGATCGATGTGGGTATCTTTATAGCAGGTCCTATATAGGCATTGTAGGCCTATGTCCAGCTGTGGACCTCTATCGGCTGACCATGACTAGGTAGATATATACCACATCCGCGGTTGTGTTCCGAACGGAGATTCCGTGACCTCTCCAAACACCGAAGTTGACCACTTTTAGTTGGTAAAAATCTCCACATAACTCTAACTTCCAACCAGAAGACAGAGTATCTTTTCAAAGATTTCCCCACGAAACCCAAAAAAAAGTATTCACCACATTTTTATGCGGATCAGCGAAACTATCAATCGGACCCCTACAGGGCCGTAGACTAACTTTGGCGACCTCTGATATAGACTACCAAGTTAATTTTGAACTTTATACTTATCAGTATTAAAAAAAAAAACGTAGCTGTATTGTGTTGGTTTGCATTACTAAAAATATTTTCATGTAATCGATTTGTTTTCAATAATTTTATTTACGTTTTGCTCCTATATACGTGATAATGAAAAGCGTTACCGTGACACGTGCAATATCGATTTATTTGAATATATAACATTATATTATATAGCGTTATGTTTGTGACGTGTTTTTTTTTATTATTATACAATGAAGCGACGAGACCAGCGGGACGTTCACCTGATGGTAAGTGACACGCCTGACCATAACAACGTGGCGTTAGTTAAGATGATAGACACAGCACTGTATTGGCTCGTCGTCTGAAACATAAGATGTAGAGTCTCATTAGTCCAGTAATTACACAATAACACTGACAACAACGCCCTTCAAGCCGTAACACAGTATTGTCTGCATCTAACTGTATGGCGGCAGAAGTAGGCGCTGTGGTGGTACCTACCTAAACGGTCTCCGGTAAAAGAGACCTACCACCAGTAAATACTAGACGTAGGCCTCTCCTAAGCAACGTTACGCTACACAGTTGTGTGCAAACAATACCGCGTTCCGACTTGAAGGGCGTTGTAGCTAGTGAAATTACTGCAATAACGAGACTCAATATCTTATGTGTCAAGATGATGAGCATAATGTGGTGCTGTGTATATAATACTAACTAGCGTCGCGTTATGACTAGCCGTATCATTCACCACAAGGTGAATATCTCTTCGTGAAATAAAACAACAAGTAGTATACTGCTGATGGTGAATCATTTTTGTAATTTTTTTTTGAGACATTTTTCAGAGTTAAATATTCTTAGTGTAATAGCTTTCATGCTGTGTGTTTGAAGGAGATTATTGATTTATTGAGCAGCGCGTTCGGTGCTTCAGTTCGTAGTGTGATCGGATTTTACTCCTGTTCATAGTGGAGGGCTTGGCACGAGTTCATTTCACAAATATTGTCTTTGCCCAATTTTATCGAGTCATAGTTTAAATGCATACAGTTTACTAAAAATCCCGTAAAACCAGTTTAATTTTTTTTTATTTATAATAACCATGAAAATTTTATTTCATTTACTCTAAATTAATAACGTACTTTTTGACGGAGATTTAAATAGTAAAACATATCCCACTTAATATTCCCATTACTGGGACTCCTAAGGTCTTTTAGCTAACATACTTGTAGTATAAATACCTTATATGATTTTATATTTAAAGTATTAAATTTATTAATGTGGATGAATTTTTTTTCTTCCCTTTTTCACATGACATTCGGAAGTGAGTTGCACAATTTAAGGTCCATTAAAACGATCGATGGTGTAATGAAGGGGGAGTCTTATACGAATATGAAGCCCACCCTCCGAGCGCTGCGTCACCCCTTGAACCCAAACAAACTGAGACGCCCCCACTCTATTCTTGGAAATCTTGTACCAATAATGTATTGACAGTGTAATTTTTTGGATTGCTCAAGTTTATACAAGCGGGGGGCGAATAACGAATGAGTGTTATAAAAACTTTTTTGATTAGTCGACTGTCTCCTCTAAATGAGATATGAGACTGCGACAGCTACAAAAACAATACCTAGTACGAAAGTGACTCTGTTTCCTGTGTTACTTTATCGTTTTGATAATTATTTCTATCTTTTATAAACAGTTGGTCATGTATTTAAATTACATATGCCGACATTTTACAAGTTTATTTTTTATGCAACTATTAATATAGCAGTTATTATATTAGAGTCGCATGGAGAAATGGAAAATGGAGTTTGACAGTCCAATTTATATAAATTGAATTTTCATTATTCAGTGTGAAGAATAGAATAGAGGTGAATTTGTTGTAATCGAAATTTAGTTACGTGATGATATGTAAATCAGGAACAGCCCTACAGGAGGTTGTATAGAGCGGTTGCGTGCAGTAAGGCGCGGCGGGTGCGGCGGTGAGGCGGCGGTGCGGGGCGGGGTGCATGCGCGCGCAGGGCGACGGGCGGCGGCGCGTGGCAGTCCGGCCGCCCCCGCAGCTCGCTCCGGTCCCGGCGCCGCCGGCTGCCGCTCGGATGCCGCTGCCGGGCACCGCCTGCGATGGTCCACGCCGGGCCGGCCGCGCGCGCTATGTTCGCCGCTGCTGAGGGAAAACCGCGCCGCGCCGTCTCGCCGCTCGGTATACCCAAGTCGCCGTCGTTCCACTCGGGCCTCGATCTCGTCGCGAGCCAGGCCACCAAGCGGTCGGAGAGTGTCTCAGACGTCGCGAGGGCGTTCCGCTTCTCATTGTCCGGAGCTATGGAGAGTCAAGGGCCGCAGAAGGCGCCTTCGCCGCCCGAGTCGCGTTCGCCGCCGCCTCCCGCGGCCGTCTCACCCGAGCGCCCGCAGCCGCCCACCAATGACAAGGAGAGCCTGATGGTTCAGCTGCCGCTGCTCAAAGGTTCCACAAAGCACCTTATGTTTGCTATCGGCCATTATTTGCGTCGTTTCAATACATCGAGGAATAATTTTATTTGCAATATGCGCAAATACAATGAAAGCTTTATGTACCGGCATCATAGTCGGCGGCGTCGCGTTGCTTTAAATCAATGCACGGTGTACTCCAACAATGCGGCGTCAGTACATTATATGACTATAGATCTATCAAGCACTCGATGCACATACGGAAAATGGCGAAAACTTCGTTGAGATTTATCGACCCATCGTAACATCACGGGCGACCATATCTACGAATACATAACTACAAAGTATAGATAAATCTATGGCAGTCGTTTTTGTTTCCGTTGTTATAGAAGGGTACAAACGAAATTAGTTTTATTAACGTTGCTTTGTTAATAATAAATTTTGTTACCATTTTACTAATTCTTTGGAGGAAATGAAATTACTAAACAGGTTCACGCAAACTCGGTGCGATAAGCAGCACTGATTGTATTTGTTCAAAGAAAAATGCTTTGCGGTTACTTCTTTACCCTGTTTCCATAAACACAAAGTAAAATGCGACTGAACAAATTTGTAACTGAAATAAGCAAAAAGAGCTAAGTGATATATGAATGCAAGCACAAGGGTCTTAGGAGAACCTACCGGACGAACAAGCATTTTTTCTTTTTATACATGTTTTAAAAATCTTAATGATCCATATTGGTTCTTAAACAATACTAATAATTTAGATCAAAAAAAAGTTTTTTATTAATTTTTTGCAAATTATCTTTTACTAATAATTTTGATAGAAAATATAAACTGCTCAGTAGTTATACCAGAACCGGAACGATGATGCATGATTGATCATGTGGTAAATTCATCGCTTATGTAGACGCCATAAAATCTCCAGGCTAAACCGAAATTTATAAAAATTACCACGGCTGCTCTTTCATGAAAGGTTTTGATAGTTTATTATTTAACTGTACAATTATATTTAACTAACTATCAGACTTTTCAGTTAGTCTTATTATCGAGACGGGAAATCTATTTGGTCTCTGTAAATTCTGAAGCTTTTACAACGCCATTTTTTTCAGTAGAATCTACTGTTGTTCTCTCTGAAGTCACGGCTACGTAGTTACAACCATTTTTAAGAACATAATGTATTTCTGCGAGAGTCCTTTGTCCAGATGTGGACGTTCATCAATTGTGACGTCACTGATGTATTTATATCCATACTACTAAAGCGTCCAAATGCTCCTTGCATTATAAAGCCAATTAATATTTTTCTTTAGAAAACAATTAATTATATTATTCACTATATGTCATAGTCAAGAATTTTATTAAAATTTATGATTGTTTATTATGAATCTGAAAAATCTTAATATTTTCTTTTATTATAGACTAAAATAGGTGAATAATTACACATTGTTTGATATTTTTTATAAAACAGAAGTTCGGATGATACCAAATCGCTTCAACTCATATATTATATCACAGATATTGTTCTATCATCATCATCAGTCAATAGACGTCCATTGCTGGATAAGCCCTCCCACAAAGAATTCCACATCGATCATTTATGCGATGCCCGCATCCAGTGGCTTCCCGCGATCTTCACCAGACAATCACAACTGCCTCCGGTACAGAGCACTAGTGGCCGTCGATTGTAAGGGTTCACATGGGAGGATTTAGGACATATCCTACCATGCTGGCCCAATGCGGGTTGGTGAGAGGCAGAGCGTCGTTTGTTGATTAGCAGAGTGCACCACGAGCTGGTGAGGTTGGCTTGGGTCCTGTTAGTTGTTGTGCGGGACCCTTTATACCTCATCAGATATTATATATTTATTACAAATATTTACTTATTTCATGTCTTACTATTTAAAGGCTTTGGTAGTTCCCGCACTATGTTCTTCGAATATCATATTTCGTCTACCCTAATGAAATAGTCGAGAAGTTTTAAGTGTTGCGATTTGTGATTTACTTTTCTTATCTCTTATCTTATCTATATATATATATAAAAGAGCTGAAAGGTTAGGTTAGCATTTGCGTTTAGTTTCGACGTAAATAACATATGTTGAGTACTGTAATTCTCTATGCTGTAGCTATGTATACAATTAAGCGACGAGGCGAGCGGGACGTTCACCTGATGGTAAGTGACACGCCCGCCCATAACAATGTGGCGCTAGTTAGGATGATAGACACAGCACTGTATTGGCTCGTCGTCTGAGAATAAGATGTCTCGTTAGTCCAGTTATTACACAATAACACTAACTACAACGCCCTTCAAACCGTAACAGTATTGTTTGCATAGAACTGTATAGCGACAGAAGTAGGCGCTGTGGGCCTGCCTAGACGGTCTCCAGCAGCAGAGACCTATCACCAGTAAATATTAGACGTAGGCCTCTCCCAAGCAACGTTACGCTATACAGTTGTGTGCAAACAATATTGTGTTCCGATTTAAAGGGCGTTCTAGCCAATGAAATTACTGCCATAACGATACTTAACATCTTATGTCTTAAGGTGACGAGCATAATGTGGTGCTGTGTTTATCAACCTAATTAACGCCAAGTTATTATAGGCCTATCACTTACATTAGATGAAAGTCCTACTCGACTTGTCGCTTCGTAGAAAAAAAAAAAGTTTTAATGACTTTAGACTTTTGTTATTGTAGATAAATTGAAATCCAAATCAAGAACACATTTTGTTATAAACTTGAAATTCCTTCTTAACCGGGTCGGAAGTATAATGACTCAGTACTCCACTTTTGATGCAAACGGGAGCTCCTTTCTATTAAAGAACACCCTCGCATACTTTCCTATGCATTTTCTTTGAACTGCTTCTACCTTCAGTAATGTGTGTATATTACAATATGAATGCAAACTTGCAAAACAATGATATAACAATTTTTTTGTTAGATATTTCCATTTCATGATCATCATCAACCGATAGACGTTCACTGCTGGACATAGGCCTCCTCCAAAAATCTCCACATCGATCGGTCCCGCGTTGCTCGTATCCAGTGGGTTCCCGCGATTCTAACCAGATCGTCGGTCCACCTTGTAGGACGCCTCCCAACACTACTTCTACCAGTACGCGGGCGCCACTCGAGGACTTTACTGCCCCAACGGCCTTCGGTCCTTCGTACAATGTGCCCTGCCCACTGCCACTTAAGTCTAGCAATCTTTTGAACTATATCGGTGACCTTAGTTCTTCGGCGGGCTTTTTATTATATAATCTATAAAACAGTTTTTTTTTATTAAATATTTTATTAACAGGAAAATTTATCAGTAATCATCTGGTTAACGTCTTACTCTTATGTAGGTTAAAAGTAGAGTAAGACTATTCAACTAAAAGTAATATTTTATTAGGGTTTTTTCAAATACGATTATCTAGGCCTTACCGTCTTAGCCCTATAGTCTCGAGCTATTAAGAATAGGACTAAGGTATTCCGTGCCTATCGTAAAAGGCAACCAAAAGTGTCCTCGGGTTAGTAACCCTTAAGGGTGGGGCCCTCAAAGCTTAATAATGTATTTAACATAGCACAGCGTGGGTGCTAAGGAGGGGTTTACCCTTTCGTGGGATGTTTTAGCCAGAACGCAGAGGGGCACCGGTGCTTTCCGTAGGAGATCCCGGAGCCCCTCCTATTACACTGAGAGAAACCACCGAAGGCGTTTTAGTGGGTAGAAGCCTCACATAACCTTGTCTTTCCCCCAGAAGCAGAGTATCTTTTAAGGAGATTTCCCTCGCTATAAAAAAAGACCCTTCTGTTTTCTCTTTCTTAACAAACTCACTCCATCTCTTACAACCTTCAATGATCTAAAACACCATGTGATGTTGACTAGTTTAAGCCCATAATGCTAGAAAAGAATGCTTAACAAAGTTACACTTATGTACGAATTTCCCAATGCAAACTAAATTGGTCCGGCCCAGTAATGTAACCAGTGCGGTCAATACTTCAACATCAAGGACGTTTATATATAGATACATCAGCATACTATACGCCTATGTTGTGTACATATAGCCGGCGGGTTTTTATCGTTTCACTCTTAAGCAGTAAATCAATGATTTTACTTAATCGGATGAGAAGAAAATATTTACCTTAGCTAATTAAAGTCGTTCTCAATTCCCGCGATGAAGCTACAAGATGAACGAGCCGCTCACCTGATGGTATACACATCACCACATTGTACTCGTCACCTTGAGACATAAGATATTTAGTCTCCTTACCCCAGTAACTCCACTAGCTACAACGCCTGTCAAACCGGAACAGAGTAAATTTTACACTAATATCTGTCGGCAGAAGTGGTGGTAGCTGCAATGGTATCTATATACACGGTCTCTGGCAACATAGACCTATCATCAGTACATTTTTTAAACCACCAATACCAGCCGGTAGACGTTCACTGCTGGACATAGGCCTGCCCCAAATAACTCCACTTCGATCGGTCCTGCGCTGTCCACATCCAGCGGTTTTCCGCGACCTTTGATTGTAAGGGTTCTTGTGATGGGATTTGAGCCATTTTTCGCCACGCTGGCCCAATGCGGGTTGGTGGAAGCCAGAGGCTTCGTCTGTTGATTAGCAGAGTGCACCACGAGCAGTTGAGGTTGGCCTGGGTCCCGTAAGATGTGCAGAACCCCTTACATCCCTTTTTTAAACCATGTATCTGAAAAACAATTTTACCTATATTAGGGTTCGCTGTTAAAAAAAAAAATTATTCTGCAACTCTTAATAATTTCTAATTAATTTTGTTTTTGTGGATATTACCCCAATCATTGTCTTATCATCAACTAGATAATTTAAAGGTTTCTTAGTTATGAAATTTTTCTGGCATCTCCATCTTCTATTTAAATACCAAGATTCCCACGGTAATGACCTACTTCTGGACGCATGTTTTAATAATCGTTCGTGTTTCAATAAATCGCTCATCCTACAGTATTAGCTCATGTCGTCGCGTTTTATATATTCCTTAATTTATAAAAAGATGCTCTAGTTTAATATGTAGATCTCTGTTGCCACAGACCGTTTAGGTACCACCGCAGCTCCTATTTCTGCCGTCAAACACTAGTATGCCAACGTGACTGTGTTCCGGTTTCAAGGGAGTTGTAGCTAGAAATTACTGGGGTAACGGGACGCGAAACTAAACATGTTATATCTCAGGACGACAAGCACAATGTGGTGCAGTAGTATACATCATTGTAACTAAATACACGTTATTATTGATGGGCGAATCACGAAAGGTGAGGAGAAGGAAAAAGTCATAGTTGAGGATTATCAGGGAATGGACTGGCGTATCTGGGGCGTCCGAATTGTGCCGCCGGACCAGAGACAGAAATTACTGTAACACGCTGATCGCCAACCTTTACTAGTGGGAGAGGTACATTAAGAAGAATCACTTACGATCAAGTAAAAATCTCGCTCGTCTCGTCACTTCATTGAATAAAAAAATAATATGCATACAAATTATCGATATATTGCAAACGAGATGAAGCGCCAGGTCAAACTGGTGACGAGCGTGTTACATGGATTAACGGCATTAGGAAAGGTCCGCTAACTGAATTAGCCGTATGTGTGCACCGTATAACAAGTAGTAGCACTGTTCGCAAATTCACTGTCAGCGCTACTACTTGTTATGTACAGGGTGAAAAGTAATAGGTGTAAAAGATCTGTAGGGGCTAAAGTATAGCTCGTATACTATCTATCTATGTATGGAATACCCCATACAAAAACAATGCTTCTGAAGTTATTAATTTTTTTAACATTTTTCAGAAAATCCACAATTTTTTAAGAAAAAATTGGATGAATTTATTTCTAAACAAATTTTAATGTAATAATTATTATTTAATCATTGTTTTATTGAATTAAATTAATAATTATCACGTAGAGGCTAAAACTTTTAAATTAGGTTCTTTGATAGTCGTGACACTAAAAAATAAGGCGTCTTACTTACATTTTTATTTAATCTGAAAATAAAATTTTATTTATAAGAAATACGTATAAAGCACACAAATAAGTACCTGACTTCAATACCTATCCGACAAGGTATAAGAAAGTACATAAAGTTCCTAAAATTTAGAAACAGAAACATTTTTTAGGTAATGAGTCAGTACGACAGTTAAAATTTAACTATTTTAATGGGCGAACGTACATTATCGTTGTCTTCTTAATTCTGAATAGTTTTTCTTTGCCATACAAAATAAATTTAATTGCAATGGCGGATTACGGCAATGAGGAATACGCTGACATTTTCTATTGTTGTGGACTTAGTGACGGAAATTCTTTACAAGCACGCAGAGAATATCAGCTACGTTTTCCAAATCGTCACCTGCCAAGGTCTTTGCTGCGGCGTATCAACGCGTTAGGGAAACTGGCAGCGTTCAACAGAGGCGACACGACGCAGGTCGGCCACGCATCTACGATGCTGAGGAGGAAGACGGAATCATAGACCATTTACTTATAGACCCGACTACGTCAACCAGGGTCATGGCAAGATTGCTGGGTTTAACACAATGGAAAGTCTAGTTTACTGTGCATACGGCAAGGCTCTACCCCTATCATTATACACCGGTCCGAGCCCTGGAGGAAGAAGACCCTGCAAGGGGATTAGACTTTGCCGTTTTATGCTGCATGCAGACTTAGTTTTCCCCGTGTATATATATATGTGTGTGTGTATGTATACATAGTAAATATTGAAACTAGATAAATTGGCGACTAAAGAATAAACTAAATATAAACATAACGTATGTAAATAATAACAATATTACATAAACATAGTTTTATATAACAAGTATGCTTTACGCGACAACACAAAAACTAATACAAAAGGTATTTATTACATTTATCTATATTAATTTACTGCTATTGCAAAAATTTAAGTATCAAAAATTATACACACTATTTGATCGTATCAGATATCAATTTTTTTTCTACGAAGCGGCGATACGAGAAAGTCGTTCACCTAATGATAAGTGATGCGTTCACCCATAACGTGACGCTAGTTAAGATGTTATACACAGCACCACATTGTGTTCGTCGCCTTCAGACAACATATTAAGTCTCGCTACCCCAATAGTTTTACTAGCTACAGCGCACAGTAATGTTTGTACACTACTATTTCGCGACAGAAACAGGTTTTTTTTTATCTCGGAGGAAATCTTAAAAGAGACCTTGCATCTGAGGGGAAGACAGGGTCATGTAGGGCTTCTACCCTTTAAAACACTCGGCTGTCTCCGTCATTGCATTAGGAGGGGCTCCGGGATCTTCTACGGAACGCACCGGTGCCCCTCTGCACTCTGGCTAAAACATGCCACGGAAGGGCAAAGCCTTCCTTAGCACCCAAGCTGTGCTACGGCAAATACATGATATCCATGCATTTGCCGTCCTCCTAAGGCTCGCTTATTGCGCTCTGAAGGCCCTTACCCGCAAAGGACACGAACCCAAGGTCCCTTTTAGTCGCCTTGTACGACAAGCAGGGAACACCTTAGTCCTATCCTTATATATCCTTATATCCCAAGACTACAGTACCTATCTAGACGGTCTCCGGCTACTAGGCAAAAGACCAACCACTAGAGAATGATAGATTTAATCTGCCTTTTTAATTTTTTGGGATTATTAATAAGGATTTCGAGTTTTTTAGTATTAAAAAATAAACTTAAAGATTTGTTTATATTATACACGATAACGATATAATACAAAACTTTTATACATGTCTAAACAATGTTAATTGTGTAAACGAATGGTTTGCTGATATTACTTCAAGAATAAGCTGCAAAGGTACACGGGTGTCTTTGGCAGAGTACGACCGTACTTCACACAGTGGGAGATCATATGTGGGGAGTACTGATGCTATGTTGCAGTTGTCAAATATCAACTAGTTGTTTGAAATTCGGTCGAAAAGCTAACCTTAAGGTGACCATGGATTTACAAGTAGTATGTCTAACATGAGTCACCGACGTAAGGTAGCAAGCCTTCGACCTTCATAATGTGAATAGAAAAGTATTGGAAATACCTGCCAGTGGTGTCGTCTAGGTATAACATAAGAGTGTCTTGATGAGAAGAAATGAGTAGGCTTCTTCTAGTCTATTGCGCTTTACCATCAAAGGCTATGTCTCCGCTGATACTCAGAGGGGATCGCAGTAAGCGGCTAGTCTGTATAATAAAAAAAAACTCAAACTTAAAAACTGGTTGTTATAACTTTAAAGCTTGTATTTTTATCTGTTTATCCTTGATGTCTGTGTGTAAGTTATCAGCTACCAACGATAGAACTATTAACTAATCAGTTAATTAACATACGGTTGCACTTGTCCGTAGATGCACCAGCTGCGGAGCGCGAGCAGCTGTTCGTGCAGAAACTGCGCCAATGCTGTCTGCTGTTCGACTTCGCGGACGAGCCCCTGTCAGACCTCAAATGGAAGGAGGTCAAGCGGGCCGCGCTGCTCGAGATGGTCGAGTATGTGACCTCGCAGCGCGGCGTCATCACAGAAGCCATTTACCCGGAGGCTGTCAATATGGTGAGCTCCATCGGGCTTCCCTTACAAGTACCATTATTAATCACAAACTTAAATACTTGTTTCTTTATCACAATTTAGGTAATTATAATATAGATATTTTAACTCTGATCAGCAAGATCTCTTGACAGACAGATTGTTTTACCATTTAATTAAAAGGAAACCTGAAAAGTACTTGTTTTGGCAGCGGCAAAGAAATTAGTAGGATGTATCTAACTAAAAAAATGCAGTTTATATTCTTGTTTACCAGTTTATTACTCTCTATAGTTAACAAAATGAAGCTCGTTGAAGAGATCCTTCTTTAAATTATTATGGTCATTATGAACTGCATGCGCGTTAAGGAAAGGTGCTGACGTGTTGTGATAGGAAATCCGGACATATGTTTTGCATCCCCAAAAAAGAAAGGAGTTATAAGATTAATGAATGTCAGGAATCATTTGAAACTGTTCTTAGACTTTAATGCGAGATTCTTTTCAATATCATAATAACCAATTTCATTTCTTGTATAATCAAAAACCATTATTACAGTTTGCGATCAATCTATTCCGCACTCTGCCGCCGTCCTCGAATCCGAACGGCGCTGAGTTTGACCCGGAGGAAGACGAGCCAACGCTGGAGGCCGCCTGGCCCCACTTACAGCTCGTCTACGAACTGTTCCTCCGGCTCCTGGAGTCCCCAGACTTTCAGCCCAACGTCGCGAAGAAATACATCGATCAGAAATTTGTCTTACAGGTATACGAACATTTATCCATGCTAGGATTTTATTTGCCATCGGTAAGTTTCTCTAGTTAACAATCATCAAGACACCATCCACAAATCCTGTTGGTTCCGTTTCGAAGGGTGCTTTAACAAGGAAAATTGCTGAGGTACTGATTATACTACATATAATTTATAACGACAAAGAGCGCAATGCGGTATTATGCAAATATCCTAAATAACGCTCCGTTGTCATGAACCGGTAAATTCGTCCCGTCATTTGTGTAAATAAAAAAACCTACGTCGGTTTTTAGTACTGTAATTACTAAAATGGATATCCTATTGCTACTACCGAGTTCGAATACTTATTTAGAAATAATATTGTGTAACATTGGTACAATATAACCTTCATAATGCCCGGTTTTATCCGACACATTCCATCAGTGTAAACAAGTAGACCATACGGTCCCGCACAAAAATAACAGAAGACCAGGAAGGAGCAAGAGGGTTGTTAAAAAACTATTAAAGCTGAATTTAAAAAAAAAACGAAATTCTACGGCATTTTCTATTTATTTGAAGAAACGAGAAAACCAGTAAGACGTCACCAGATGGTGTTACGCCATCCCAACAAAATGTATGGCTAGTTAAGATAATACATTATGCAACATAGTATGTTTCGTTCCTTATCACACAAAATGTTTAGTTTCGTTACCTAATCTCATTAGCTACAGCGGCCTTCAAACCGGAACACAAGCAATGTGTATATACTGATACATGATACTATAGTACATACCAATACGATCTCCGATAACAGAGGCCTTGTGTTATTATTTTCTAGTTATACCTTTTATCCAAAAAAAATTTCTTATTGTGATATAGAAAATTTATGAATGTATATAATTTGTTTTTATTTATTACATTATTTGCTAATTACCATCTATCACATCCCACCTCACCAGGCTGGTAGAGAATGTCAACAGGAATTAAGCCCGCCTTTTATATACTATACTATAATTTTTTTTTATAACAAGGGGTGGATAAAAACGAATATTAAAAAAGTGTCTAATGTATTTCTTAATCAATAATTTTTTTAAAATATAAAAAAAAACCTTGTGACCGAGTGTCTTATCTTGGACATTGTTTCTAAGAAAGCACCAAATTCAAATATAAATTAAGAATATTTCTTTCGTAGAAGCTTTCCTATCTACTTCTTTTTCCAGTTAAATTTTGAACTATGACTTATAAATAATGATAGAATTATATATATATTGAAAAAAGTCATATTTCGAAAGGTTAATCGTCGATGTAATAAAAATTCGCATTTACTCATTTCAGTTGCTTGATCTGTTCGACACTGAGGATCCAAGAGAGCGCGACTTCCTGAAGACTACGTTGCACCGGATATACGGAAAGTTTCTAGTCCTGCGCGCATACATCAGGAAACAGATCAATAATGTCTTTTACAGGTCAGTTACCATTTAACTGTCTACAACCTTATAGAGAAGTGCTATGCAGTGCTTTGGCAATTGTGTAATTATGTTAAATACTTTACGTTATATTAACATAAATATGACTAGAGAAAAAAAAATTAAAATATAAGTTTTCAACTAAACGGAAGCTGAATTAATAATTTCCCAAACCAGATTACTTATTATTATATGGAAGTTAATCCAGAAAAAAATAATCAAAATTGATACCGCTAACGCACAATACACACTACTGCAATTACAAAACCGGGAAAACTGGTGGCGGATCCCTGTGATCGAGGATAGTTTGGATAAATACTACCACATCCTATTTCTGCCGTCAAACGCAGATCGCTAGTGAAATTACTGGTGTTTTTCTGTTTTGAATTTGAACGAAGAATGATGCAATTGGAAGAAGACCGAAGAGCAAGTGGATTGACTGTGTGGTTAATTATAAGGGAAAAAATGTATATCATCTCTATCATCCGTAATTTAGTAGTTACTATTGTGTAAGTGTGCGGGTTGGCGAATGTCTCATGTCCACGAAAGCTATTCTTGAATCTTTCAGTTAATGCGCTATGTTTTCCTTCATTGCCTCACAAATATATAGTATACTACAAAAATAACGTTAGTATTATACTATTAGTACGTAAACAATGATGATTCATTGAATTTGGCGATGCGAGGCCGGCCCCCTGCGGACACCACCCGCTGAGCAGCCGACCCCGCTCTATTTATTCATTTATAAACATTACGTATAGATAATACTTCGCAAATAAACTGCAGAGAAATAACATTTAAATAGCTAGAAAATAATAAATATTTCGCAGCCGTGGCAGCCCAGTATGTAAGGCTATAAGTCTTGAAGAGGCGCGGGTTCCAGACCCACTGACTTTGTTACATATTGAAGATAAATATCGTTAGGAAATTGGGTTAGGAAAAGATAACCACCAACAGGAACTAGGCCAGTGCAGTGGGCTTCGGTATCTCCTCGTGAGGAGAACAATAAAAGAACCGTTTAAAACTAATAAACACGTAGTTCTATGCAGACGTACAGTTTACCATTTAGGTGGAATCTACCTCTCTCGTTTCCATAGAGTTACTTGAAGCTCAAGTACAATGTCAAGTCTACGAGTTCATAACGTGGTCACTTGACAGGCATATTTTTATCATCATCATCAGCCGATAGACACCCACTGCTGGACATCGCCCTCTCCCAAAGATCTCCACATACAATCGGCTTGGCCTCCGATACCGCTGAACACTAGGAACTGTCGTATCTAGAGGTTCATATGGGAGGACTCTTTACACCCCCATATTTTTTATAAAGAACATAATTTAGCAATACATAAATATTGTGTCTCGCTGATGAATCATCGTCCACCGTCTTATTGGGCACCTATAACTAAGTAGATTATGTTGCAACCGTACGTAGATTAAAAAATAGGATTGTCTAAAATGTTTAGTCTACTACATTTATACATAAAAAAAATCACATTATTTTATTTATTTCTCCTGTGAATCTTAAAATTTTCACAAGTTTGCAAGTTGCTTAAACCTTTTCCAGGTTTATCTACGAGACTGAACACCACAACGGCATCGCGGAGCTACTGGAGATTCTCGGCTCCATTATAAACGGCTTCGCGTTGCCGCTGAAGGAGGAACACAAACTGTTTCTACTCAGGGTAAGATTTACACAATCAAGCTCTAAGTATACGTAGCATAAGCAGACGTCTTCAAGCAGTCACTACTTATCAGTATCCTGGTCCAGTACGCTGGCCAAGTGCGGGTTGACGGATGTCGATAAAAACTGTTGTTCTTGAGATATATCGGTTACCTCACGATATCTTCTTCTATCAAAGAGCAAAGATATTATTTTTATCTAAAACTTATAATAATCCGTTTCCTTTTGTAATTAAAAATCTATACGTATATTTTAAGATCAGCTATATTTAAAATTGTAATTTTTTCAATAATATATTATAATACAAAAAATAAAAAAATATATATATATAAATTTTGAAAACATCCATAGGTGTTACTGCCTCTACACAAAGCAAAATCTCTGTCGGTGTACCATCCTCAGCTCGCGTACTGCGTCGTTCAGTTCCTCGAGAAGGACCCATCGCTCACACAACCTGTTGTCAGGTATGTACAACATATGAAAATATTTTTTTTTAACGTGATATTAAGTAACAATAAATTTTAATATGGCGAAATAATAGTAGAGACCATTTGAGGACTAATACACCAATCACATAGTGGGCCAGCCTCAAGAGAGATCGTAATCAAGCACTGGTCTATATAAAAAAACAAACATGTCTACCATGAATACTCCCATGTGTTATCAAAGCATTTATGGAGACCGATTTAGAACCTGAAGGCGTTATCTATATCTAGACAGATTTGAAAAAACCCGTTCAAATTTCACCTGGTGTTGGCCCCGAATGGAACCAGGAGTTTTACAAGCATTCGTGTATCACTGGACTTTGTTACCTGGGACGGTCTGAGTAGGTATCATAGCAGCGTCTATTGCTACCGCGTTGAAAAATTGATTCTTTCGCATTGGATGAGCAAGGTAGCTGGTGAAATTACTGAGGTAACAAGACTTAATATCTTATTTCTCAACTCGACGAATACCATGTGGTGCTGTGTGGATATAACTTTAACTTGAGTCACATTGTTATTATCACTAGGTGAAAGTTCTGCTCGCTTTATCATCTTGAAATAATCAAGTAGCAAATATTACGTTATACTTTCCAGAGCTCTACTAAAATATTGGCCGAAGACACACTCCCCTAAAGAGGTGATGTTCCTTAACGAGATGGAAGAGATACTCGACGTGATCGAGCCGGCAGAGTTCGTGAAGATCATGGACCCTCTATTCCGACAACTAGCTAAATGCGTGTCCAGTCCTCATTTCCAGGTGCTGTCACTTTTCTATGTCATCACCATTAGGCGATAGACTTCCACTGCTAGACATAGGCCTCCCCAAAAGATCTCCACACCGATCATTGATCCTGCGCTACCCAATGTTTGCTTGAATTTTATGATACGTCACTAATATCGCTTTTTGTCTATGACATAGACAAAAGTCATAATTTTTTCCAAATGAAAGAACATAATAAGCTGATGCAATGAGAAAAGGCATCACTTCCATTCACCCTTGGTAGGTTGCAAGAAAAATATAATAAAAAAATACCTTATAAATACCTAAACGTATATGTAAATATATATACACTTAGATACTTATATAAATATGATATTACTAAAATTAGTTTTTTTTTTTCTACAGGTAGCGGAGCGGGCTTTGTATTACTGGAACAATGAGTACATAATGTCGCTGATATCCGACAACGCGACCTACATATTGCCGATCATGTTCCCGTCGCTGTACCGGAACACGAAAAGCCATTGGAATAAGACAATACACGGCCTCGTGTACAACGCGCTCAAGCTGTTCATGGAGATGAACCAGAAGTTATTCGACGAGTGCACACAGCAATACAAGCAGGAGAGACAGCGGTACGTATATCTTTTATGCTATTTGAGAGGGAGACTTGTACGCCAGCCCATAACAATTTAAGGTCCTTAGGGTTATAAACACACATACACCACTGTGTGCTCGTCGCTTAGAGACAGGAGATGTTAGGGCTTCGGAACTAAATTTATCCTGTAAATCATATATGGTCTCAGTAAGAGACATCACCTTCCTTGCCCATCTTTTATGTAGTCTGTCCTTTTTGATGAGATTTTATGTATGTATTTTTTTTTATTTCATTTATGTTTAAATTTGAAAGATCTTCTGTCAGTCTTGTGCAAAGGCATATTTAACATACGAATTTAACACTTAATGTTCTCATTTTTGGGCCTCGGTACCATTCTTACTGGAAAGAGGCAAGCTTGTTTTAACTATGTCGACAGCCACGCGTATGTTGGCAGACGACACGAGTCAACGGAACCTGTTATACATTTAACCTGTCGATTCCCTTACGAGGTTGTCCTTCACGTCACAGCGCGACAACAACTTGGGTGGCAATGTTATTGGTAGTTGTATACCAAAAGGGCGCATTTGTCATCTGCACATTGCCTTAGCATCCCTTGTGGGCGTGTTGGCAGAGAGCACGAACGGCTGATGCACCGCGAGCAGCTGTGGCAGCGAGTGGAGGCGCGCGCTGCGGCGAATCCGGCGAGCGTTGCGCTAGCGTTGCCCATCCCCGCGGCCGCGCCTGCGCCTGCGCCCGCGCCCGCGCACGCGCCCGCACCCGCACCCGCACCCGCACCCGCGCCCGCGCCCGCGCTCGCCCGGCCCGAGCCCGTGCCGCACCCCGCCCACCTCGCGGGCGCGGAGCCGCCGCGCAGGCTCGACCGCGAACCGGCTGAGGTAATAGAGATCAGCTAGGTAGTGTATCATTTATTTCTACCGCCAAAACGCAACCGTAATTGTTCCAATTTAAAGTGCGATGTGAGCTGACTATATTAATTTTGACAACGAAGCGATGAGATAAGCAGGACGTTTACCTTGTGGTAAATTATGGGCCTCATAACAATGTGGCAGTAGTCAAGATCATTCTACCACAATGTGCTCGTCACCTGGAGAAATGAGAGATCTCGTTACCCCAGTCATTGGCTACAACGCCTTTAAAACCGGAACATAACGTTTGGCGGCAGAAATTGGAGCTGCGATGGTAGCTACCTAGACGGTCTCCGGCAACAAACACCTACCACCAGTCTCTAGGCGAGCAGCGCATTGTTGAGTTGTATAAGCGTTTTATCCCTTATGCTGGGCGTACTACAAAGAGTTTTATTAAATTACATTTCAAAGCTTTGAAGACATTATTTAGCAACGAAATCGTTCTCAGATAAAGAAACAAGGCTACAACAACACGAGTAAACCGCTGCTGCGCAAGAAGTCAGACCTGCCGGCGGACTCGTCCACCGTGAAGGCGCTGGTGGAGCACAAGCGTGCGGACCCGTACCTTACCACGCCGCCCGACGCCGACCGCTGCTAGCAGACAACTCAACGGCCCACTTTGCCTCGCGACACCTCGCCCCACCACCAGAACTAGATTTGGTGCACAAAAACTGAAGCCTAACGTTTCGCCACTAGACGAATTTTCACCAATCTATTACTTATTGTATGTAGCTCAGACACGCAAATTTCGTACACATACATAATGATGTCACATACTTTATGATTGCATATAAACACATATACATTTATATCTTTTATCTGTTTTTTATCTTTATACGTTTTTATTGTTGAGTTTTAATTTTTATTAAACAAATACGATTTTTAACAACAATTTCATTTGGTAAATCGGTTAATTTTCACAATTTGTATAGTAATTTAAAAAAAAAATATGTTTAATATGAGTCAGTATTCTGGCATCCCACGCTTTGAAAACGTTATCAAACAAGTTGCAGTATTAAAAAAAAAAAAACTATTTAATTAAAAGTAATGCTTTGTCTGAGCTGTGTACGACTTGATGGCGTAAATTTGTCGCAGTTTAAATCTCTATTAGCCACAAAAAGGGTATCGTTACTCAGGGCCTCTATGCCCAGCGTTGCCATCATCAATTGAACCGTCTTGATAAATACTTTTTTATATCGCATTGTCTATGCCAAGAGGATGACACGCATACTTTGAGACCTCGTACGTTCTGACATTTGCCCATTGTATGCGCAATGGACTATGCATTATCGTTTATATCGAACTATATAGTTAGCGTATAATATAAAATTCGTAGTGACCATTTCTTTGATGTTGTACATTCACCCCCTCCCCCTAAATGTATACCGTCGATACGAAAGATCGTTTCTATTGTAGATGGCGTCTATATGTTCAGACACATACACTACACATTGTCTGTTATTATAGTCTATACAAACGCGCATGTCAGTCCACACAATTTTTATCGCGATTCGGGTATAACAAGAGTGTGAAAGAGATGAACTCATCTTGTTCTCCATCTTTGTGGACGACTGCCGTGTTTATTTGTATAGAGTATAACGCAATACATTAGGTAGAAGTCACACCGTTCGACACGAATATAAATCTTAGTGTGTACGTAGTAATGTTCAAATTTGTTTGTCTGTCTGTTTAGTGTCGATGTGATTTACTGTGCAACTTAATCTTAGTGTTACCAGATCGGCGATAGTGGTTAATCTGTCATTTAATTAATATACATTAATACACAAACAGCCCTATTAATATTCCCACTGCTGGGCGCTACTCTTTCTCTAAATGGAGAGTTTTAAGGTCGTTTGTCATATTCATGAAGATATCACGAGACTGCTTTTGTGTAATGAAGTCTTTATGCCTTTATGATTATTTTGATGTTTCAAACGTGAAAATGGTGTGTGTGTGGTGGCCCGGAAGTGTCGCTTACCCCCATTCCACTTTCACTCCATCTGTGTCCACGTAGATAAATCATTTTTAACTGTTTAGTTTTAGTGACAAATCTCTTAACGGCGGCCATGTTCTGAAGCTTGTATTAAAAATATATAATGTACTGTGAACCTTCCTACCTTACGACCCTTATTATACATATTTGTAATTTTAATGCTATATTGTAATTTTGTATTGCTGTCGGTTAATATATAGTTATTATTTACCAACTCTTATTTTATAGATGGTGTGGAAAAATTACAAAAGAAAACTCTCTAGAAACATGCACCTGTGCAACAAGGCAGATAATCTATGATGATTATTAAAATACTATGTAATTGACTGAACTGGTATGAAGTTATGTAAAGAAAATAAAAAACTTTTCAGTCCATTTGAAAGAATGTTGCAACAAAATTTATAAAATTAAAATTGAAAATTGCTTAATTAAATAAATATATATTTAGTTTGAAATTGGTTACGGTGGCCGGAAACATTGCTAGGTTTGAAAAAAATTGAGCGGAAAAGGTAACATTTGGACAAATGAATAAAATATTAATGCCTATTAAAATAACACAATGTTGCATTTCAGTTTCTGTTATTTCTTGTTTATTGTTTTAATATTATTATTATTAATTAATGTGTATAGTGTGCCAAAGGTGTGATGCAGCCGCCATGATTTCAAATATAATTTTTTTTATGTTAATATATTTTAAAAGACTACGCGAGTGTTTGTAAGTTGAATAAAGAAAAAAATTTTTCGTATTCGTGCGTGGCCGGAGGTGCACCTAGTTTTATTTGATTTGTTTAATTTTTATTTATTTCTATGATTTCATCCCGGTCGCTGTCTTTTTTAATTTGAGCGAATATTGCATATTTAATAAAACTAAATATATTTTTGCGTTCATATGCTAATTTAATTTAAATGAACGCGATAAATTCTTCAAAATTTAGTTTTATTAAATACTAGTTGTAATATTTTTATACTGTTGGCATGTCTATGGTCGCTTTCAAGCTCTGTCTCTATGGTAAATCTATGTTTCTCGGTAAATGTGACATGAATATAATATAAATATATGTAATTCACTATCTTTAAGAACTCAGCTCGTTCTGAACGCGTTCTCATACTGTAACTACGTACATTATAACTGTAATAAAAATTAAGGCAAGTGACTGTACTCGACTGTGTTTATATATATATATATATATATAAAAAAATATCTAAATTGATCATTACGTACCTATATATAGAGCGATAATGAGGCGTAAAGGTGTATTTATTTAATTTAAAAAAAAGAATATTGACGCAGCGACGAACGTTGTAACTAAACGGTTTAATAATTTATATTATTTTGATACGGTCAAAAGTTTACAATATCTTCTATCACAACTTTCCCTACTGTCAATCTCAATCTCTTTATAAACTCGTTCTCGTCTTTTCTACATATATTTATTATTTCTACAAGTCAGTTTATGAATCAACTATTTAATTATTATCGTGGAATATAAAAAAATATATAAAATTGGACAGTTGTTTAGAAATTCTATAATTTGAAAGATAATTGTAAATTAGCGGCGCCCGGTTAGGTAATCCTCGTATTGTCTACGAGCAGTCGCTTGCTGCCGCCGCGGGCGCGTCCAGTCCCAACGAGCTGTTCAACAAATTGATAAATTTTTGTATAAATATTTTTAAACGATACTCGTAACTGTTGGAATGGAAGTATTGTAACAGATGACATATTATAAGGTGCTTATAATTATCGTTATAATACAAAGTTGTGCATACTTTGGTACGTTTCATTGACCCTCCTCATCCCCATCTCAGTTACTCGCACAATTGCTTCTTTAGATAAAATTCATTATACGCTTTCAGCCATTTCTTTTTATTGAGAAACTGGGACTCGAAGACGAAGGTACTCATGTTATAAAAGTATCTCTAGTAATTAAAATCTTTACGTCAATGATAACTTTTTTTAACACTAAAATTGGACGTTCATCTGATAGTTACCTGCTTATAACAATATGGTGCTAAATAGGATGATTATACTCTACTCTACATTGTGCTCGTCGCTTTGTCACATACAATGTTAAGTCTCGTTACCCCAGTAATTTCACTAGCTAAAGTGCCCTGTAAACTAGAACCCAGTAATTTTTGCACAGTATTCTATGGCAGCAGAATTAGGAGATGCCGTGCTACCTACGTAGACTATCTTCGGAAATGGAGACCTGGTATCAGTTGTAGCTTACTTACGGAAATTAACTTTTGATGCAATTATTGCAAGGGGTTTGTTTGATGGTAAGTTACATTCTACAGGTTGAATACACAAGGAGACCCTGGCTTCTATGTTAGCATAGAACCGTAGAGTGTAGACTTTTTATGAAATATTTCAGATTGTTGTATAATAAAAAACCCAGTTATTATAAGTATTTCACGAAACATAAAAGTGATTAATTATAAACTATAAGCGCCTGCCATTTTGGCGTCCGTATTACGAGGTGATGCTAGTTTAAAATACCACTAAACCTCGATCAATATGGAGATCATTGGAGGAGGCTTATGTCTAATAGTGCATTTCTATCGGCAGATGATGATGAAACCTGTCATGTATGGGGTATGTCGACATACATAATTATTGTAATAGTGGGTAATTGTAGAACAGGCGGGGGCTGCGCCCACCGACGTGTCACACAATGAAGTCGGTGCGTTAACGGTACACGCGTTCTAACTGCTCCCTGCGTGCACAACAAAACCCATTTACATTTTTGATACGAGGTAGGTACTATTTACTGACAATTTTCACAGATTCATCAGAGCTAACATTCCCGGATTCCGGAATCTATGAAAATCTATTTAACCTAGATAGATTTTCATAGACACTTAAATATCTTTGTTCTTCCTACATCCATCCTTACGACGACATTTGTTCCCTATTGAAATTGTAATGTTTTGACCGACGGCACAACATATTGAAAGTATGATTTATTTTATATATTTAAAAAAAAAAACTAATTTCCTAAAATATTTTTTTTTATATCGACCGAGGTATATATCTGAAACGAGGTATATATCCTGGAGGATAAGTTTCGGCGAGTGTTCACTAGAATTACATAATACAATTACCCCACCTATCAGCTTTTTACTACCGTTGGATGGCCAGGTGCGAAGCTAATCATCATTCTTATGTTATAAACATCTCCAGTTTACAGAGGTTCAGCTCCTCATTGTTGTTAAGAGCAGCAGGAGAGCATGTCTTCCTGTGTAAATGCGACGTGTCCTCAAGGAAAAAATGAATGAAGGAATAAAACTAACTGAACAAGTACGTTTTACAGCCGCAAACCACGCCACCACTTAACATCATCTGGGATCGTCTTCAAGAGCTAAAAAAATATTATATCTATTGCAGGAGATTGTTTAGGTAGGTACAAATGCCATTTCTGTCGCCATACATAACTGTGTTCCGGTTTGAAGGGTACTGTAGCTAATGAAATGACTAGGGTAATGAGACATCATATTATCTCTCAAGGCGACAAGCACAATATAGTACTGTATTTAGAATCCTAAACAGCGCCATGTTATGGGCAAGCGTATTATTACCATCAGGTGAACGTCCGTGGCGTTGTTGAATAAAAAAAATCATATGCATACTGTATATAAAAAAATAATTAAAAACAAATAATTTAAATATTCTGTAATTAAAACTTTATTTATATTTATCATACATATACATATTTTACATGATTTCAACATGCGATACAAATTGTAAACATTGCTTTCGTGGAATTCGTTACATAAAGTCAATCGATCTATTGAGACGTTACTTGGAGGTCAGTCCGAGGGTCAAATCCTTTCCTTGGGCGTATCGTGATCATTGTTCTAAATAGATATTATATATATAATTTTCTAAGAAATTTCTTGTGTGTTGTATCGTAAATATTAAATATAAATTTCACTTTTATTCGACGCATCAAATACAGTTCGACAATCTATACACTGATCTAAGTTAATAAAAACTTCTAATATATACGGGTTACCACCAACCAGAATTAGATGGCCTCGGGTCCCAGCGGTGGGAACATTGTGTAGTTTATGTGCTGCAGTTTCCAAGTTTACAGGCTCGTCATACAGTTTGTTGTAGAAAATAAGTTTCTTTTTTTGCCCTCGTCCTTATAAAATCCAATATCACAAATCGCTTTAAATTACATCTTAAACTATTTAAGTCAGGATAAACAAACCGAGCAGACGCACAAACGAACAAGCTATACATAGTTGTATACATAGATCAACAATCAATATTTATTTGTAATTATAATACATATTTTTATTATTACTTATACATTTAATTATAATCAGTGATATCACACAAACAATAAGCGGTGCAAACAATTGTAATAATTTATTAAACGACAATTGTATGTAAAAATTATTCACAAAGAAAATTATATAAATTTTTTTTTAAACGAGAACAGCACATACTTGTTGGCGAGTGATACACCCGCCTATAATAATGCGGCGCTAGTTAGGATGATATACACTGCTCCACATTGCGCTCATCTTCATCAGTTATTAATATATATAATGAATTTTAAAACTGCTTTACAATATTTCCTTTTTATTCTACGCCCGGATCCATCACCGTCAGGTGAAACTGATGGTAAGTGATATATATTATGTTGGGCCAGTTGGAATGATACACTGCACCGCATAGTGTTTGTCGCGTTGTGACAACCTATTAAGTCTTGTTATCCCAGTAATTACATTAGCTGTAGCGCCCTTCAAACCGGAATACGGCAATGTGTGCACACTACGGTTCGTCAGCTGCGACAGGCGCTGCGGTGGTAGCTACCTTGACGGTCTCCAGAAACAGAGACCAACCGGTTATTGAATGAAAGCGAAATTTATTTTTAATAACCTATCATTTAAATATTGTGCCGGTGCAGTAGTGCGCTGACACTACTGCACCGGTTTGAAAGGCGCTGTAGCTAGTGAAATTACTGGCGTAACGACTTAAACTTAAATTAGCCAATTAACTACTTTAAAAATGTATAATTAGAAAAGCTTACTATACCGATGATGAGTATTTGAATGACAATAATAATGTTTGGAGATGAAACGCAATCATTCTCAACCAATATATTATTCAGAAGGTTATATACTTGGAAATTAAAAAAGAAGTATATATGTATAAATTTTAACAAATAATATATAAGAGGTTTAAGGGGTTCCGCACAACAACTCACGAAACCCAAGCCAACCTCATCTGCTCGTGGCGTACCCTGTTAATCAACAAACGAGGCTCTGGCGCCCACCAACTCGCATTGGGCCAGCGTGGTATGAAATGGCCCAAATCGCCCTATATGAATCCCTACATACAAAAGTCCCTAGCGCCCAGTAGTACTGGAAGCCATGCTGACTGAAGCCAGGCAGACCTATGTCCAGTAGTGAAAGTTTATCAGCTGATGACGATGATACATAACTAGTCTGGTAATAAATACTGTTACCTAAAAATTTTTCCTTTTTTTCAACTTTTTAATTATTTTGAATTTGGAACATGTATATTATTTTAAAAACTTCTTTCGATTTTGCGCCATTTCACATATATTTCCATGTTCATTATCAAATTATAATATGGAATGGGGTGTTAAAGATAATAGGATTGCAGTGATCGCTTTGCACAAAGTGGGCATGGAGCCGGTGCGCTCGGTCATATTCCAGACACTTCAAAAGCTTGCTATCAGCCGTATACTTGTATATCGTACTATCAACAGATAAAACAACACTTCCTCTGTCGAAGACCAGAAAAGATAGGAGCAATCGCGTGCTGTTAGAACTACAAACGCTGTTAATGCTGTTAAAGCTAGAATTCGTCGAAACCTCATTAGGAAGCAAAAAATTTTATCGCAAGAAATGGACATTCCCGTTAGGACTCTGTCGCGTATAATAAAAAAAGACCTGAAGCTCAGTGTTCGGTGCTCATCGTTGATATTCAGGACATGCCCTAAATCAATCTTTACAATTAAAGAGGGTGGATCGATCAAAACGTCTTCTGTCGCGATACAACAGGCAGGTGAAAGGCACAGAAATATCCTCTTTACCGATGGAAAAATTTTCAGGATTGAAAAACACTACAATAAGCAAAATGATAAAGTGTACGCTCACAGTTCTAAAGAAGCTGCTCCAGTGGTCGGAAAGGTACAACGTGATCATCATCCTGCGTCGGTGATGGTTTGGTGGGGCGTGTCATATCAAGGAATAACAAAACATTAGTGAAAACTTCAGCCAGTGTATCAAGATAACAGTCTTGGATCATATTGTAAAACCTCTCGGCAATATACTTTTTAAAAATATACCGGGGACTTTCCAGCAGGACTCTGCACCTGGTCACAAGGCACGAACTACCTAAGCTTGGCTTGAAACCAACGTTCCGGACTTTATAAGAGCTGAAGGCTGGCCCTCATGTAACCCAGACCTCAACCCTTTAGACTTCAAATTATGGTCAGTTTTAGAGGATATGGCCTGCTCTAAACGACACGGCGACATTGAGTCTCTTAAAATATCTTTGCAGCAAGCAGTGGTGGTGGTGGTGGAAATTTTCCTTGGAAACAGTGCGTAAATCCATAGATTCGTGGCCAAATAGATTAAAAGCCTGTATAAAAGCCAAAGGCGGCCATTTCAAATAGAATATTTTTTTTTATTTTTTGCTGAGACTAATAAATATGTTTGTATACATTTTGATAATATTACATTACTTTATTATAAAAAATGCAATTTCATTTGTAACAGAACTTATGGACGGACTAGGTATATATATACAACTTATTGCGCCCACTCCTCTCAGGTCTCAGCCGTTACCTTTTGCTAATTGGCTGCTTTATTTATACGTTCAATAAGTAAACACCACCATCAGCCGATAGACGTCCACTACTGGATATAGACCTCCTCAAAGATCTCCACATACAGTCAGCATAGCCTTCAATACTGCTGGGCACTTGGGGCTGTTGTATGTAGGGGTTCCTATGGGAGGATTTGGGCTATTTATCACCACGCTGGCCCAATGCTAAGTTGGTGGCAGCCAGAGTTTGTTGATTAGCAGAGTGCAACACGAGCGAGTGAGGTTGGCTTGGGTCCCGTGAGTTATAGTGCGGGACTCCTTACACCCCCAATAAGTTAGTGTGCTATTAAATTGAATGAAAAATTTGATTTTGACCTTCAACTTTAGAGGGTGTTGCAGATGGTAGAAATATTTAGAGAATGAGAGTCCACAATTTATTTCCCAGAGCTGGATAATCCAGTGTATATCATCCTAACAATCGTCATTTTGATTTTTCATATGGACGTCATTGTCATCATACCGACTTCATTCAGGTCCTCCTTAGCGTGTTACCTGTTCAGATACAAACTAATAGAACCAAGAGTTGTGTTTCCTAAACTTTCCAAAACGGATTTAACAGCACTGGAGTGTATAACACGTCTCGCACATAGTTATCACGTTTGAAGTTGTAGACCAGGGGGGTCATCGAGCTGCTACTTCCTTCGGCTGGTGAGCTGATGCTTCAGGTGTTCTATCTGGTCGTGCTGTCTAGCGAGCTGCTCGTTGAGACCGGCCACGTGCTCCGTCAATACGGACATTTGCTGCTCGTAGTTGTGTGATGTCGAGTGCAGTTCTTCTTCCTATAAAGTATGAGTTTATTACATTAGTTATATATATGAAACAATAGACTCCCGCCTCTCACTTGTTCCTAAAATAGTAATTTGGTTAATTAATAGCATTGCTGTATATTTTATTATTTATTGTTATAAAGTTATCAATGGTAAATGATACGCGCGCCGATAACAATGAGAGTTAGGATGATGATGACACTGTACCACATTTTGCTACTCAATCTACCACCTCATTAACTGAGCTATCCCGGCTTTCGCATGTCAGTCGTAAAAAGGTATAGCTTTTTTTATTTTTCGAAACGACGAGCGAGCCGTTGACCCGATGGTAAATGATGCCTACAATAACATGACGCTAGTTACGATGATATACAGCATCATTATCACAAAAAATGCCCAAGTGCTCTATCGTCAGCTGTACAGAGTCGCGAAAGTATCGTGGGGCTTGAACCGCCGAGGTGATCAGGATAATGTACGTGGCGAGGTTGGAGCCCATCATATTGTATGCGGCGAGTGCATGGGCACCGGCGGTTAAGTAGTTGCTGGTCCGAAGGCAGTTCGACGCGGTCCAGTGTGGCATCGCGCCGAAGATTGCGTGAACCCACCAAACCGCGTCGTTGTACTCGGCTCTAGTGCTTGCCGAGCTGCTTCCTCTGGACCTTCGGGTCCAAGAAGCAGCCACCTTATTTAAGGTGAAGCGTGGGCACTCACGTGGGTGCTCGTCGGATTTAGACTTAAGATATTAAGCCTCGTTACCTCAAATATTTCACTAGCTACAATGCCTCTTCACACCGGAACACAGTAATGTTTGCTCACTACTGTTTGTCGGCTGCAATAGACGCTACGGTGGTACCAAGACAGTCTCCAGCACCAGAGATCTACCACCAGTAAATTACTAAATAATTTTAGTTAAGATACACAATCCAATACTAACCAATCGGCTAATTGTATTATGTTTTTCATCAATTGTACGAGAGTCTGTTTCTTTCTCGCGCTCCATTTCCTCGAAACGCAGCCGCAATGTTTCACACTAGAAAAAAGTTTTTTTTTTTAATTACTTAAGTTAACGCCTTATTAGCTTAAAACTGAGTTAGTTTCGAAACCTCAGCTCCACTTTATAGATTATGTATAACGTATCGATAAGCTAACATTTGTGAGATTGTTTCTATGTCGTGTATTTCATCATCAGCCAATAGTGTACGTACACCGCTGGACATAGGCCTCCCCCAAAGACCTCCCCATCGATCAGTCCTGCGCTGTCTGCATCACCGGGCAGCATCGGTCGTTTGTACGGGTTCATATGGGGGATTTAGGCCATTTCCCACCCTGCTGGCCCAATGCGGGTTGGTGGTCAATCAGGCAGATCGTGTTATTATTCTTATATTTTAACTTGTTATTCCCTGCCCGCTTAGCTGGCCAGAACACTCTCCCAATTTCTTTTCGACAAGAAATGTTGTGAAATCCATTCTAAATTCCTCTAAATGGCAGAAGCAACATCTCTACCAAATTTTGAGTGTTTACGTCTAATACTTTCCGAGATCTCGTGATGAGTCAACGAATCTCTGGATATTTCCTATATATATATATATATGGTGGCGCAAAAATAACCTTATAAAAAGTACCTTATTACCTGTGTTATAAGGTATATATATATACATAAACACTCAAAATTTAGGCCATGTATATATATGTATATGAAGATAGATTAAATAACCGTCATTATGACAGCAAACAACCAAATCAATATCCAAATATAAACTATTGAAAAAAAATCAATTCAAGTAAATCAATGAATGAATGAATAAATAAATGAATAACTAGAAAAATAAAAGTATATATAAATAAGTAAATAAACTCCTTTCTTAATTTTCCCACTACTGAGACTTGGGGACCTTCTCTTCTAAATAGAGAAACGAGGCTGTTTACTCAACATGTTAGCCAAGTGCTTTAGTACTACTTCTATTAATAGAAGTGAGACTTTCCTCTGGTACTTACTTCGTTAATATAATGTTCAGTCTTACTCTTCAGCTCCTCATGGTCAACTTTCATTTCGCTAATCTTATTCCTAAAGTACTTCTTCACGCGCTCCTCCCTTAACTGAATTTCATGATTTAACAGGAACGGCACCTTAAACACAATCGCCGCAAAGTACAAAACATTTGAATATATGTAAGCAATATTGTAAAGTTTAGTAGCCAATGACAATTATTTTTGATAATGATAATTGATGATATAATTTTTTAAAAAAAAGTTTTTAATAGTGAAAAAAAAAAAACATGCAAAGCTGGAAAATCAATATTTTCATCCTATCCCTATAATAGTTTTTTTTTTATATTTAAGACGCCTTGTCTTCATGTTGTTCATCATGATATCTTTAAATATAAAAAAAAAATAGATCACATGTAAAAATATATCTCATTTATAAAATATATTTAAATTTTTTTTGTTACGGTAGGATCATAGATTTTTTAAGGTTAACCATGCCTTGGTCTAAACATTTCAATTTATTTTTAAAACTAAATGTATTTTGCTATTTGCATACATTAAGAATATATAAATTATGAAAAATATTTTTTGAATTATTATACACTTTATAGTATTGAAAATTAAAATAATTTATACAATAGTTTGATGAACGCCTATGTCAAGCAGTAGCTGCTCAAGGGCTGAAGCAAAAAAAAAGACATTGAATTTTATCCATTAAATAAACAATTTACAAAAAAAGAATAATCAGTTTTTTTTTGTGAACATCAACAACTTTAATAAATCTTCATACCTCTAAACTACCAAGCAGCCCTGTAACTCTACCCTCCGCATCTACAGAGGTCTCATTGAAGTTGTTAAAATCTCCTGAATCGTGACTGTCTCCTTTCCTTCGTTGTGCAGCCGCAACATGCTTAGCAACTTCTAATTTAAGACTTTCGTTCTCCATCTGAAGTATCTCATACTCCATCCTCAATTTTTGGTTGTCCTGTAAATTTTCATTCATATATTATGTAGTTGCTGCCTCCATACCTTGTTTTTCCACTGACCGAAAAAGTAAGACTATATTTACCTGTTCCAAAGCCAGTGCCTTAGTGGTCAGTTGTTCATTAACATTAAGCTCATCCACAGAACTTAAAGCATCCTCACTGCCAATCTACAAAAAAAAATACTTTTTTTTAAATTATCCATGAGTCCATATTGGACAAAAAGTTAGTTAAAGTAAAATAAAGAAGTTTAGCTCCGTGTTCTAAACCAAAAAGAGAAGTAGAACAACATATCAATGACACAGTACAAATACCATGGTCAGTTTGTTTCACCTCTGCAGACCACATTACCATTCAACCCAACACAACAAAATGGTCAAGAACTAACTTCGCTATTTAAAAAAAAAATTCACATCAAAGCATTATAGTATTCATGAATTAAATTAAGATTAAGAACAAATAATAAGTATTAAATTATAAAAGATTAGAGTTACCAGGCTACCACCCTCTGACAAAAAATCGCCATTACAACTTGCACCTTGACTACTTGTTGTAGCCAAACCTTTATTAATTGTACTCCCGAGCCTGTCTTTCTGCATTTCTTCGACTGCAAATTGAATTTCCTGATTCTTATTTTTCAACTTGGCTATTTCACACTTATATCTGTTTTCATTTTCGTTTAAGTGTTTCTGATAATCATCCAGGGACGCTCTGAGTTGAGCTATCTCAAAGGTTTTATCAGCAAGCTAAAAATTAATGTACTATTAACAAAATGTGGAAAAAAAATTATTATTCCATATATTCTCTTACTTATTAATAAATCTATCTTTTACAGGCTAACAATTAGAACCCCTTGATTAATTTTTTTATTCACTTGATATTAAAAAAATGCGAGGACTACAATATATTCAAATACAGCCAAAGCAAGATAATGTACAACATTGTCATTGTAAATAATTTTATTTATTTGAAGATTGAGCCTTTCATATAAATGTTTTAAATAAGTTGCAAAAGGCAGATTTGATGTGTAAGTTGCATTTTCATGTAAAAAAACAAATCCATACAGATGTTGCTTTTCAAAATCACAAAATTTTATATAATAATATAAATCTATTGTAGTACCTGTGATGCATATTGAGCATTCTCAATAATCTTCTTTTGCAATTCCTCCTGCAGAAGCCCTGAATCAACTGGGACAGTAACATTGCTAGGTGTTGGTTTATCATCACTTTTACTCTTTGATTTTTTAGTAATCTTTGCCTAAAATCAAAATTATGCATAATTTAATATAATAATAATATTGATGTATAACCATAAGTAGCCCAACTCTAGATTAACAGTATGTTCAAAACAATAAGCTTGGAGTTTATATATTAATTAAAAAAATCAAACATATATAAATATATTGATAAAAATTATACTACAGTAATCTTGAACCTATATAGTGATTTTAAATTGTTATGAGAGCCATGCATGACTAATTGAAATGTAATTGAATATTTTGTTTAAAGCAGACTGACCTGTAACGCTTCGAGTTCATCCTGAAGGACAGAAACACGCCGCGTCAACTGCTGATTTCGGAAAGTTAAGGAATCAATTTCCAATTCGTGTTGTCTTATTACTTTCTCTTTGGATTTCAACACATCCCGTAGTTCACCAGATTTTGCCTGCTCATCTAGAACGCCTTTTTTTAATACCTTCACGTGCACTCTTAACTGCAAGCGGAAACAACAAATTTACACAATTATCGGCTGTAAAAAGCCGCTTGATGTTTATGCCATATTCTACCTTCGAATACTCCGCTGCCAACTTTTGGTACTTTGCTTGAATATCTCCTGAAGGTAAGCCCTCCATGTCTAGATCAATAAAAAAAAGATAAAACCTCAAGAGATCATTACTGCTCTTTGTAATGAAGAATACTGTTTATTTGTTCGATTTACTGCAGCACTGAACACCCACTTTCTTGTAAATGTCATTCTGACTATGACAATTGCGTGACGTTTATCTAATTCATTTTTGATGTATGTAAATATTAGTACAATTCATATTAATACATCGTATGTACTTGAGCTGATTTCCAGCTGTTACTAATTAATAAGTAAATTTTATCTTGATGTGGTCATACTTAAAGTTAAAGAGGTATGAAGAAATTGATACTTATAGTTGGTGATAAAGGCTTAATTTACTAATTGCATTTTAACTTACTTTTTCTATATTAACACTTAATTGTGATCTTAAATAAATTAATTGAAGAAAAACAACTTTATGACAATCAAAACCCGTCAACCCATATCAGATTATTTTTAACCTTAAAATTCCCATCATTTTTTAGCCTATGTCCAATAAGCCGCAGATTTTTTAATGGTAACATTGTCTCTGTTGATGTGTCGTGATTGTCCAATATAAAATATCAATGTTTTGGATTTTATAACAGAAAAATAGCAATTTTTAAACATTTTTCTGTATTTATAAACAATCTAAAATACTCTGTCTTTCAATGAAGATTCCATGGACGATAGGTGAGCGTTCGACATGTAAATCATAGTTACATCGCAACAGGTAAAATCAAGGGAGAACAAAGTGATTTTCCACTGTATTATCCGTCTTATTCACAGAAATATGGAATCAAGCAGCTCTAGTTGTTGTAATCATTCTTCGGTCAGTAACGAACATCTTAAGAGTATCATACACATCGATATAGATTGTTTTTACGCTCAAGTGGAGATGGTGCGAAAACCCGAACTACGGTCACAACCTCTCGGCATCCAACAAAAAAACATCGTCGTAACTAGTAATTATGAAGCTAGAAAATACGGTATTAAGAAATGTATGTTAATAACAGATGCCCTGAAAGTTTGTCCAAGTTTGAAGTTGGTGAATGGAGAGGACTTGCACAATTATAGAACTGCCTCTAATAATGTATTCGCTGCGCTTCAGTACTGGAAGTGCCCAGTTGAAAAGTTGGGTATGGATGAAAACTTTATAGATGTCACAAATTTGGTAGAAAAGAAAGTTAAAACTGCTAAAGATGATGATTTGACACTGGTTGGTCATATTTATAGTAATCCAAACACAGAGTGTGTATGTGGCTGTCACACACGACTTAAAGTAGCATCACAAATTGCCAGTGAGATGAGAAAGAAATTGTTTGATGAGTTAGGTTTTACTACATGTGCTGGCATTGCACATAATAAGTTATTAGCTAAGTTAATCTGTCCACTTCACAAACCGAATGACCAAACCACAATTTTTCCAGAACATGGACCCAATTTTATGTCCACATTGCAAAGTGTGCGGTCCATTCCAAGTATTGGGTCAAAAACCACTGAAGCACTAATTTCTCAAAAAATTATAACAGTGTGTGACTTGCAACAAGTGTCTGTAGATTTATTAAAGAAACATTTTAGTAGTGATATGGCTGTTAGACTTAAAAACCTTAGTTTAGGAGAAGATAATACTCCAGTGAAACAAACAGGTAAACCTCAGAGCATAGGCCTTGAGGATAGTTTCAAGACTGTCAGTGTAAAGAGTGAAGTGGAAGAAAGATTTTCAGCATTACTTCAGCGATTGTTGGTGTTAGTACGAGAAGATGGTCGCATTCCAGTTTCACTGCGAGTGACTTTAAGAAAAAAAGATGTTAAAAGACTTAGTAGCCACAGAGAGTCTAGGCAATGCCAGGTATCTCCCTCCATTTTTACAATTAACAATGGTATTCCAACTGTGACAGAGGTGGGGCAGCAAAAACTGATGACCTTAATTATGAGATTATTTAACAAACTGATTGATTTAAGTAAACCATTCCATTTAACATTAGTAGGACTGGCTTTTACCAAGTTTCAGGAAAGGATGACTGGAAGAGGTTCTATTGTAAATTACTTAATGAATGATATCTCAGTGCAGTCTGTACTTAATATCACAAATGATTGTGACACATCTGCTTCTTCGATGGACTACTCTGCAGCATCTCCCAGTAGCAGTACCACTACAGATCTATCTGATGCTGAAGTGGAACCCTCCCCGAAAAAGCCTAAAAAAGTCAATTGGATAGCTAAGAGAAGGTGTTTATCTAAAGAAGGAGTTGCATCTCCTAGTAAATTAAAGGTAGGAGAGCTGAGGTTAAATTCAAGAGAGTTAGAAAAAGTCTCAGAACTGAGGCTTAACTCGAGAGACAGATCACTGACTCCGAGAGCTAGCCCAGCGAAGGACCTTTCAGATACAGATACTATGAAAGAAGGCACTGACACCAATAATTGTGATGATTGTCCAAGTTATGTCGACAAGGAAGTCTTCAATGCCTTACCTGATGAAATGCAACAGGAACTGAAAGCCATGTGGAAGAACCCATCCAGTTCAGATTTGCCTCGAAGTAGTCCAAGAACAATGAACAAAGCAAAACCGAACACTATTGTGAAATATTTTGTTCCACATAAATAGTATTAGATATATATATATATATTAACTTGTTAATTACTTAAGTGATAAGTGAATGGTTTCTATTTTTTCAAATCATACAATTTTTATTCCAACTGATCAAATACATGTTTATGTTAAAAAAAAAAAATATTTTCATTTCAACTTACAACCCTGTCTTATCAAGGATAAAATAACAATACTTAATGTAAATAACTGGACATATCATTTAATTTCTATATTTTTTACAGCTTCTCTAACCATTGTTGACAGGTCATCATAGTTCTGCACTCGTTCTATGTTGATGTTTAAATAGTCCGCAATCCTGGTGTATGATTTTACATCAACGTTGAGTTGGAGCCTGATCTTATCTCCATCTGTAGTGCCACTGCTTTCAATGCTTTGCTGTGCTGAGTTCTCACGGATTTGTTTTAGCCTTCTTAGAGATTCTTCTGTCCTCTGCACTGAAGTTAAAACATCTTCTACATATTTGTAATATCTAAAATGATCAAAGAAATTAAAAAAAAATATTTGTAAAGTGGATAGTTACTAAATTTTAAACTAAATACTTACGAAACAGTCATAATATTAAACAAATCTTCATATAATTCTATTAAAAATGATTTATCTACTTTCTTTTTTGTATCCTCATTAAAATATTTGATTGCATTTGAAACCACTTCTATGTATGGACAAGGTTTCGTTGGCACACTTCGGTTAGTTTTTCTGTAGAGCCTTGGTATGTCGCTTACTTGCTTCAATTGAATGTTGAAATAGTCAAATTGTTCATTTACAATACATTCTCTTATTTTAATTTCAGTTCCTTGTAAAACCTCTACGGCTGAACTTAAGCTTTGCTTCAGAATTGTTTTACATTTTTCATTCGGTACTTTGCATTCAACATGTGTAAGAAATTGTGGCAGCCTTTGTAACAATGTTTTAATGTCAATGTAGATATTTATACTGTTATCTATTAATTTCTTGTTTATGCTGGTTGTTTCCATTTTATTCTGACTGTTACTCTGAAAGAATATTAATGAAAATATTAATTCGCTAGAATTCTAAATTATAAAATATATAAATATACATAAACCAATGGCATTGAATAGGGTGCATCGTTTGACTGTCAACACAGCAAGTTGTCAAATAGCAGCCACTCACACTGGTGTGTCTACAAGATGCAGTATTAGCAGGCTACCCACTAGATAGATCCACTATGTGGAATGTAAAGTCAGTGCATGATCCATTAATGTACAGATCCTCGAGGAATGTTTGTACTCAGTGATTAACATCTCGCTGATAAGAAATCAACTGTCTTTATTCCATTGATTACACCATGTCATAACACAGTCATGTTGAAATTATATTTTTACTCACTAAGTTTTGGATGATTGTAATGTTACAAACCTGTGTACAAATACTGGTTGTCCATGAGTCATATCTGGACAACAATTGTAATGAAAGCTTCCAAAACTTATGAGCTAGTGCTTCTATGTAGATACCATTTGACCAACAATCTTGTAAACTGGTCCAACACTTGAACGTTTCATTGAGAATAAATCCATCATTGTTCACCATTGTTGGACTCTTTTTCAACAATGCCTCAAAATTTCCTGTAAACAATAATATAACATCATCATAAAAACAATTTTTATTTTAAATTAGATACAACAGTATCCAACAAATGCATAAAATTACCTGCTATCTCTTGAAAACGTATTTGGAAATATACTGGCAAGTTCCATCTCCTCTGGAAACTCTTGTATTCAGCAGTTTCATGTAACAGTTTAACAGTTCCATCAACAATACAATACTCTTCCAACTTTTTAACAAACTGCATACTTTCACTGTATCTCTTATAAAACAATTGTGGATTGCCTGGAGCAAAGATAGATGCTAAATTTACCTCTAAACGGCTCTCTACTTCACACCAAAAACAATTCACTAAAAATCTATATCTTCTATTAAGAAATGATAACTTGGAATGTTGCATTACTGTTAAAAATAATTTAAGTTTTGTGTCCAATAATAACAAAATTTTTTCATAGACACCAAGTAGTCCTTCCTTGCTTCTCTGTAGTGCTGGCTCATTAATAATGTCTTGTAACAAAGGAGCTACAGCTTGTTTCCGTATCAATAATTCAGTTTCTTTAACATGGTCCAATGTTGACAAAACAATAAAGATTTTAAGGAGATTACTTTCATCGTTCTCATTCCAAAAAAGGAAAAGTAAATTATTTAATATGTGGACAATTTTTTCTCCAATATCATTATATAGCACCTTTTGATCAGAAACTAACAGACTTTCACATTTGGAAAATGGTAATTTAATTTGATTATACTGTATAGCTGCCCGCTCAACTAAAATTATTTGTTCCTGCTTCTTCTTATCTGAAATATCACTCAAAATATTCTCCAAAGTGTTTATGCTATTCACAGTTTGGCTATAGCATTTTAGGAGTTGTTTCTTTTTTAATAGACCATGTCTTTGATTTAACCAGATGGATAATTCTTTCATTGCATCCTCTAAACATTGCTTGACAACCTATAAGATTATGAAATTTTTTATCACTTATTTAAGGTTTATTAAGCAAATTCACAACATAATATAGACAAATTTCTATATAGTTTTGATAGTAACATATTTTTAAAACTAAAAATTTATTCTAAAAGTATAATAAAAAATTGTCTTACAAGAACTTCGTCATTTAATTGCTCCAATGGTACTTGAATTTTTACTATTGCCTTATCAAAACCGATTAACGTTGCACATAGATTAACAAAATTGGCGTAATCTTTGTTAATCAACTCTATCATAGCCAGTCTTAAAACTTTGAGATATACTCCTAAGTCATCACGCATTGTTTCCAGTGAAGCCACATTTTGATGATCTGCGAGGAAATTGTCCACGGCAAAATTTTTCTGTAAAATTTTCAAGTAGATAAGATAAAAATAATTTTAATATTAATTAGAACTTACAAACTGATTAAGACTAATACCTTGACGAAATCATTGCGGTCAAAACACAGACCTCGGGGCGCTGGCGGCAAAGTAAATTCTATATTATTGTTGTCCATACTAAAGAAGTATCGGCATTGCTTTATAAAGGCACCATTTTTGTGTAAATTCGCTAAAAGTGTTTATCAGAAATAGCTCTTGTATTCATCCTTCATTTTGACATTTGATTTACTGACGTAAGCTGATTTTGACACATATTAATGTCAAAGAAATATTACCTGTAAAGCCTTTTAATTTCTTTCCAATTTCGATGACAATGAGATTATTTTCTAATAAATTAAAAATATGTATCTATTGCGAAGATTGTTAATATTTATTTCCATATCCCTAATAATTTTAAGTTTATTGACATAATAATTTTTTCTTCACCTTTTTTTCGTATCATAGGTACAACAAAATGTTACTTATAATTGCAACATAATTAAGTACTACTTTATATTTTCATGATATTATTTATTATACCCAGCATACATACCCATATCTACATCTAATTTCATTAAGAAACAGCCGTCAAAATATTAAAATCCCTGTTGTTTGATAATATCAATGAATAATAAGAAATAAAAATACAAATTGATTTCATAACATTTTTAATTACTGAATGAAAACGAGTATGAAGACCATTAAAATGTAAATAATTTTTCTAATCTTCAAGTATCGGAGAGTTGAAGCCTTCGTCTGTAGTGTTGTGAAAAATTATGAAGTTAATAAATGTCTTTATTTGTTTGTCTGATTTAGAACAGCAAAAAATGAGTACGAAGATCGTAAAATCTGTAAAATTATAATTGTTTAAACCACCGGTACAATTTTCATGCATAATATGTACAAATGATAGATATTATAAAATCCCTATTATCTTTGTAAAGATTTACGGAACTCAATTGCGAAGGAATCAATGAGTTGTTTATTTTTCAATTTTTCCATGGTGAATACGGCCATTTATAAATATTGTGTTTTGAAAAAACGCAAATTCTATGGGTTTGGTCCTGGAATGTTTATTCGTTAGTCTGTTAGGTGAATTGCTTTAGTTTCTTATATCTTAAAAATTACGGTCATTCCACAGCTCGTCAAAATATTTTAAGATTACTAACCGATACAAATAAAGGTCTCGACAGTGGTATGTAATGTGCAGCTTTAAAGACGATGGGTTTCTTCATACATTCCATTGTAATAAGAAGTATTTTTTTAAACTTAATGTCTTGATCATACCATGGACATTGATATAACCAATGCCTTAACTCTTCACTCTGAAAATAAGTCTTTTGTTTTTAATTTTAAAATACTTACATTTTATTACGGCTCTATCAAAAAAAGCCACAACAAAAGTAAGCCCTATAAACAAAAAGTAATCTATGTTGGTAAAGTAAAAAAGACACAACGCCCATATCATATCTGGCGGAAAACTGTCAACAAGCTTTAATTGCCAAAAATAATTTCAAACTGTTGTACATGATTAAATATAGTTAGTTACCCTCATAGTCAACTCGTTGCCACACCAGCAGTACAAAAGTAGCTGAGACAGCATGGTCACCATGTAGTTTATCATCGAGAAGAATTGCACACTGCTTGGCTCTGCCTTTTTTTTATTCAAATTACATATTATTAATTTTTAAAATTTACTTATTGGCAATGAACGGTGATAAATAAATAATGCTAAAGACACAATACTCAGTGAATCTGATCACACAGAGTCGAATGTACGAGGAGGGATTAAAATGCAGTGAGAACGCCATATATACTCTTTGGTAAGAAAAAAAAATACAGGTATAGCTCAGATACCTATTTGTAATATTAATAAAGAAAAAAAATCTTCGATTCTCTTTTGTTTTTTCTGAATGTAGTTATTTGTTTGCTTCATGTCGGAACGTGTTCTCGAAAATGGAGAAAAACGAAGTGCGAGCCGTTATTAAATGCCTCTGTTTTAAAAAGTTAACGACGCAAGAGATTTATTGCGATTTGTAGGCAACATTAGGAGAGTCTGCTCCGCCGTATGCCACTGTCGCAAGGTGGGCTTCTCATTTTCGAGTAGGGAGAACAAGCACGGAAGAGGAACATGGTTGCGGCCTTCCATCGACGTCAGTCACCCAAGAAAATGTTGCGAAAGTCGAGAAAATAATATTGAGCGATCGAAAAGTTACCATCCGTTACTTAATTCAAGAAACGGGCATTTCATATAGAAGTATTCAATCCATATTGAAACAATCTTTGAATATTAGAAAAGTCAGACACAAAATCGACTTGACATTTCGAAGATATTGTTGGACAAGTTTCAAGAGGCTTCTGAAAAGTTTTTGTCTTGTTTCGTAACAATGGACGAGACATGGGTCCATCATTTTGATCCCGAGACAAAACAGCAATCTTCGCAATGAAAACGGTCATCATCACCGACCCCGAAATAGTTTCGTGCCGTGGCATCGGCTGGTAAGGTTATGGCCTGGATATTTTGGGACTCAGAAGGGATATTGTTGATTGATTACCTGGAGCGTGGAACCACTATTACAGGCCAATATTATGCAGCTTTAATTCCCAAGTTAAGAAATGCCATCAAAGAGAAAAGGAGAAAGAAACTTCGAAGAGGCGTGCTGTTTCATCCCGACAACGCACCCGCGCACAGGTCGGCAGTTGCGATGGCTACCATTCAGCAAGCTGGTTTCGAATTAGTTGACCACCCCTCTTATTAACTAGATCTGGCGCCCAGCGATTTTTATCTGTTCCCCAAATTGAAAGAATACTTAAGGGGAAATAGGTACAAAGACGATAAGGTGGTGATGGATGCCGTGGAGAGCTTTTTGCACGACCAAGACAAAACTTTTTTTTGAAAGGGATTGCAGCCTTGGAAAAGCGCTGGAATCGGTGTGTAGAGAGACTCGGAGACTGTAGAAAAATAAATTATTAAGTTATTAATAGTCATTATATTTTATCTCATTCTCACTACTTTTTGAACCCTCCTTGTAAATACTTATTTCATTAGCTTCAATTTATATGCATGGCCTCTTATTTGCTTAAAAAAATAGGGTTTCCCTCAACACAGAAAAGGCCCATTATAATTGATGTAGCCCTTACAACATACAGAATAAGTTTATTGTTGGAGGTATTTAAAAATCTGATATTTTTATGATATTAACAGATACTTCGATTTTATTTATTTGTGATTACATATTTAGTGTTATATTAATTCTAAAATACCAGTTGCTTATGGGTAATAAATGAGAAAATAAATAAATTGTAGATTTTGCTCGACAAATTCACTCCTATGATTGGAAATCGCATACCAGCGTTATACGGAGTCCGATGATGCATATAATAGCGACCGTGCCGCTCAACTGAAAAAATATATTTGCGTGATATGTATCCTCCACTATCTTCATGAATCTGTAAAAAATAATTTATAACTTTAACGGTAATTGAATAATTTTTATCATCGTCATCTTCCTGCCTTATTCCCATTTTATGTGGGGTCTGCACCTGTTATCTTCGTCCATTTCCTACAACCAACCAACAATTCACAATCCATTCACTAATACGCATATCCTTTTCAATACAATCCATCCACCTATTTTTTAGTCTTCGATTACTATTAGGCTCATCCACTTGCCTAGGATTCTATTATTAATAATAATAATTAATTAATTTTTCTTTTGCGATATCAGCTTAATACTCTATATAGTAAATAAGCAATTTTATTATTACCTAATAACAGTTTGGTGTTGGGTAATGCATTCTATAAGCAAATTGTTATTATTTAAATTTCTCGCGGTACGATCTTCGTCTGATAACTTTGTGGATATCGGTGCTGTTTGCATCTGAAATATGGAGCTCTTTAACTTAAAACTTACGTTTTTTTTTTAATTATGTACTAATAACAGTTAGGTTTAACTGTCTTTTGACTTAATTATCTTATTTAACTTTACGTACGTTTGCGCTGTTTTCACGAAGCGTTGAAATTTTTTAATGAATATTATAATACAACAATACATCGCCTGAATTATTTATACGATGCATACTACGCTGCGTTAGGATATGTCGCGTGTTATTAAAAATTGGTTGGTTAAGACACACAGGTAATGTTCGACGATGAACTACTAAGTGCATTGAATTTCTGACTACCTTCGTTAATTGGATAAACATTGTTATTCATCACGTTCTATTTTGGTGACAAATTGTTCATCCCATGAACCGTAACATGGCAGTAATTATATATTTAATTTTAGAGTATTCCAAAGCTTAACAAGACCTAACCAGAAAGTCGGTGCGAATGGCTCACCTCTTGTAACTTATCGACAATAATTTCAAGTTGCGAGCAACCGAATATTATCATGTTTAGCGTCACGCTGTCGACTGCGAAGAACAAAAAGGCGCTGATGTAAATGCTGCTCACTTGATACGAGTAGCCAATTTCGAATCGCGGCGATTTCTCCGGACCAAATGGCATCCTATAAGATATTATTTGTCATATTACTTCAACAATTAAACAAATACCAAATTGTTGAAGATGTTTTTGTTCTATTTATTGTTCAGAAGAAATCAAGGTTTTAATAATGTCAAAACTCACCAAATTCTGAAAGGGAAAACTCTATCGCCGGAAGTATCTAACAGCGGAACGAGTGCCCACAGGGTGCACGTAGTCAGTGCACTCGTCAGAAATAAGGAACATAGTCGTCTGATCTTAATTGATAATTTTAAGAGAATACTAAAAAAATATTTAAAATTGCTTTAATACTTAAAAAAATTTAATCTTGTGGTGTATTGAATTTGATTAAAAGAATTAATATGAATTAAAAAATAATAAAGTGTTATGCATTGTATACTAACCCTTCTTGTTGTTTTCCCCGCGGTACTAAAATTTCCATTTGCATATAATTCAACAGTACAGTTAAGTTCTTTTTATTTATAATGAACAAAGTAACTTTGTAGCAAACAGAGGCTTGGGTGAAGAGCAAGTATGAGGCATCGGTCATGGCGTCTATGTCTCCCCACACACCCGCTATGTAGACAAATTCGAACAAAATAAACACATACTGCGTTAGTAGTATGAATGTTGTGTAAATTTGATGTAAAAATAAATACTTTTCGGGTGAGTGCCATATACCTAATGCTTTTAATATTTTTCTCGATCGTCCGAGGTACAAGTCGATGCTGTTCACTGCCATTTTAAAGAAGCAATGGATTCTTTGGTAGTATATATATGCTGTATCAATTACCTTCACGAAGTGGGTTGATACTAGGTTGTTGCATTTTGATATTTCCTACCTTAACATGATTGGCTTTCTATGTCAATGTAAAGCAATTCATTTTGTATACACTTCTGTAAAAATTGACAAATCCTGCTAGCAACTGCCAAGGTAGATACCACCGTGGTCTACTTCTACGATGAGTACAACGTGGTGTATACTATTTTTACTGGCGACATACTATTACAGGCAACCATATCTCCTACTATCGAGTGAAGGTCATGCTCGTCATGTCGCTTCGTTAAATAAAAACATACGTTCTCAGTAAGTGATTGTATCACTCTCTTGCCGTCATCAAATTAGAAAGTTTGTCTACTGCCGAATAATCAAAGATTACTTCTGGGGGGCAAATTAAGGTAATGGGGTTTTCTACCCCTTCTTCTCCTCGTTGTTCTACGACAGGCATTACCTTTCGCACTTAGTGAAATAGATAGGGTAATGATAATTAATACTTACTAAGAATCGAGCGTAATGTAGTGTGTAAACATTTTTTTGAAATGATGGTGGTGATTCCGTTGGTTAGTAACACGCCTTTCCATAATAACGTGACGCTTGATGGGATGATAAACACACATACATATGATAGAGACATAACAGGTTGAGTCTCGTTACTCTAGTAATTACACTAGCTATAGCGCCCTTCAAACCGCAATACAGTAATGTTTGCGGCGGTACCTACCTAGACGGTTTCCTGCAACATAGACCTACCACCAGTGAGCATGTAAAGTAATGTCTCATGAATTAGCGGGTCACCTTGTAGTAGATTGTGTACACGTCCGTTGTTTTCCCATATTTTATTACAGCTTTCGTTTTTATAAGATTTTTGTTTCCAGCCCACTTTTAAACGTCCTGTATGTATATGAACATGTTCATCAAAGTTAAAATTTTAATTACTTTTGTTTACAAACTTTTCACAAGTACGAATTAGCAAACAAAACTCATATCAAAGTTTAATGATAGACCAGCTAAATGTTTTATGCGCAAAAAACATGTTATTAAGGTAAAATGTTTGTTGGAACTAGTTCTCTTGTAATTGAACTTTCACATAAATTATATTAAGAATTCAAAACTAAACTGTGATATCTACATTATCTGCTAGCCGTCCCCCGCCCGCTTTGCAAGCTGTAATATAAAATTAGAACGCAAATGACTTTCTATAGCAACCGTCACTATAGCAACCGCATAAATAATACGAAGTGAAAATGATTATAAAAGTTAATTAAAAATAAAATGACGAATGATCTATGAAATTCTAAATGTTCCGATTTTAGCACGTTCACTAATTTTCACGTGATTATTGAACAAAGGAAATTCATTTTCATTATATATACAGATATTTAGTAAAAATTCTAGGGCTTCGTTATTTTAGTCAATAATGTGCGTGTCTAGACTGACGGGAAAATTTTAAGTTCCTTGTAGGACAAAAAATATAATTTCGAGGCATATTTTTATGTCTAGGATATAATTCAATGTTCTACATCTTAACTGCCAAATGTGACAAGCATCCTCCTGGTTTAGTGAGCGATGATGGCTCCAACTAAAATCAAACTCTTTAAGGCGCCTTCCAAGAGCGTCGGTGATTACAGCAGCTTTGTTCTTTAAAGTTCGTAATGGTTGAACTGGTAGAAAATGGAGCTGGTTATTTTTTTATTCAATCAACCAATGATACGTTCGGGACATTCACCTGATAGTAAGTGATACGCCTACCTATAACGTGGCGCTATATAGGACGGTATATGCTGCACCACATTGTGCTCACCGTCTTGAATCATAAGATGTTTGGTCTCATCCTAATAATTTCACTGGCTGCTGGCTGCTTCTCAAACCGAAACACAGTACTGTATTAACACTACTGTTTGCCGGCAGAAATAGGAGCTGCGGTGGTGCTAAACTAAGACGGTCTCCGGCAACATAGTATCGTTATCAAAGTCATCACCATCAGTAAAGTTAAAAAAGGTTACAATCAAACAACGTAATGCCAAATCAATTATTTTTTTATTAATACAATAATCGTGTATCACATTGTGTACATTCACGCAGTTTCCGCCGTAAAGTGTGATTAGTCTAAGAACATGAAAAGTCCACACATCACCGCGACCGCCTCGTCGTCTTACAAAAAACAGAGAGAGGAGACTCCATAAATTCGTGCGCTTAAAGTAAATTATTATTAGCGTAAGGCAAACAGTGTAGAAATTAATTACAACCTCCGTTTAGAATATTCACATGAAAATATCATGTGTTCAATCATGTATACATACACACCGTTATCGTGTTACAGGAAGTACTTAAAGTATGTTACGATAACAAAAAAAATCGATTCAATTACATTAATGGCGGTTGTGTTATTTCGACGTTATATATACATACAAACACTCAAATAGTAACGTTCGTACTGATTATCATAAATGGTCACAATATGGTCTTTACGACGTTATAAAGATTGTAATAAGAAATAGTATCATTTCCAGCATCCGGGACGAGATTTACTATTAAAATGTTTATTTGCAATAAATGTTCTTTGTGAATCTTCAATCTTTCAGTTTGTATGGTGTTACTAACGAAACCTTGATACATGGATGCATCACTTGCCAAACCCAAATTGCCTCGATATAATGAGAACTATAACAAGCCTAATACTGGTGGTAGGTCTTAGTTACCGGAGACTGTCGAAGTAGGTACCAACACAGCACTTATTTCTGTCGCCAAACAGTAGTCTGTTCCGGATTGAAAGGTGTTGTAGCTAGTGAAATTACTGGGATAATAAGACTTAACATCCTGTATCAATGTGTCGAGCGCAATATGATGCCAGTGTATAACATCTTAACTAGCACCACGTTGTTATGGGCGGGTGTGTCACTTACGATCAGGTCAACGTTCCGCTCGTCTCTTCGCTTCATTAATTAAAAAAAAATCTAAATTATCCGTTTTATGATTTCTTCATGTTATCAAAAAATATGTATTTGTAGTTACACAAACGTTTCACTTATCACGCAGCCAAAAAGAAAGGTACTATAAATTTATAGACTCCGTAACTCTTACTGATTTTGATCTCACCTTTTTTTTTGTTTAAATGGAAACTTCGACTCTGATCAAAATAAGTAATAATCATTTATTGATTATCGGCTTCTAACTTCTTGTTACATATATCAGGTAGATTATTAAAATTACGTTTGCAATATAACGATTTTTTTTTTTGTATGTATTTTACAAAAATTAACAATGAGCGGACATAGATATTGAAGAGAGAAAAAATACGAAAAATATATATTTTTTTTTAAATCGACTAATCGAAGTCTAGCAAGACGTCCACCCGATGGTAAGTATGCCAACTTACATCTACCATACACAACATAGCGCTAGTTAGGATGATATACACAGAACTACAACGCCTTTCAATCCGGAACAGGCGTTTGTCGGCAGAAATAGGAGCTGCAGTGAGATCACCGGAGAACTAATGTCAAGGCAAAAAAAAAAACTTTATATAATTTTTGACAACTCACTACATTGATTTGGCAAATGACCCTTCCATATAGTAAGTGATATAATGTAGACACCCGAACTAAAGTGATGGAAGAGCACACCTAAGGATGTTTGAAAAATTGATTTATCATATTTATTAATTTCTACTGTTTCTATCCGTAATTTCCTTTAAAGCATTAGTATTGTAACGCTTATAATAATGAATACCGTTGAAAGCGTACATATCACAACAAGGCAAAAAGGTTCGTTAGTGTATATCACAGTGATGTGTCACAGAAAAAAAAAATTTTTTGTCTGAAATTACCAGCTTCCAAAGAAATGATAGCAGATAATCCAATTGTTACTACTTACTTCTTTTTACTGAACTAAAGTTTATTAAACAACGTGTAGGTTGATTGAGCTTTGAATATTTTTTTTTTTAGATTAACAACTTGTAAAGTATAGACTTAATCAAGTTTTAAGTAAATTTTTTATACATCATATTTTAATATAATAAATACAAGCTCTCAATAGAAGGAATTTGCGGCTTTTTGTTTAAATTACAGATTTTTTTTTTTGTATTTAGCATTTAGCCTCATATATATTAGAATTTAGTTTTCAAAACTTACCGAGTTATTGGTAAGATATGTTAAAGTATCGAGAATAATTATAGCCGATTTATTTTGCTCATTATAATGTACCGAGTTAGAGACAGTAGATCTTAACATATTATCTCTTTACCTTACACCAATCGCAAAAGCGCGATTAAATTAACATATTTACTATTAAAGTGCAACATTCTCATTTTATTTATACGAAAGGGTAAAAGTTAATGTAAGACAGTACAAAGCTTATTGAAACATTTTGTGCAAAATATCATCACATTACATTATTACAATTAATATTATAATGAATTATTATAACAAATTAGAAAATTGCAATAATATAGCAGCAAACGTACACATTAATATAAATAGATTAAAATTGAAACACAACATGATACAGATAATAAATGTTATAACAATAAATTCATTATTCATTTAGAAATAATATCTAATAAAACAATTGGCATTTCATAAAATTTTCAAGCGTAGCAAAATTTTTATAAGAAATGCTGAATTAAAAAACCACAACCGGTCAACTCTGGGAAAAAAAAAAGCTGCAATTTAATAATTACTCATTAAAATACATTATCAGATAATTATTATCGTTACACAGAAAAATTTGATATACATTATGTGCGACGTAAAAAATACCAAAATGTAGACTCGCGAGGGCGAGAACCTTACGCACTGACTAGTAAAAAAAAAAAAATATATAATGGCGCGCATATATTATATTGTCAATATCGGACGACGATGTTAAGAGCAATCTTATCACAACAATTTTACTTTTAAACATTACTGACCACAGAGAAAAATTTTTTTTTTAATGTTACAGATTAAAAAAAGGTTCAAAAGCTCGCTGTCATCGTTACGATCGAATGTTAAAATAGCATTAATATTGTTATTAACTTCGTTACTACCTGTTAAAATTTTACCATCCTGCCGAACGGTGACAGGTGATGGATGCAACGGGTGAATTATTCATTTTATTAGCGCTAAGACTGTTCGTGTGATCCGAATTCATTTTAACTATTTAACTAAATATTATTTATACCTACGTATTTGTAAAAGAGAAAATCTAATGGTATAAAATGCTAGAGTATAGCCCGCTACGGTAAATGTTGCAATCGCTGTTCTATATCACTACTATTGCTGTGAACGTTTATGTAATGTATATATTTCACTTTAATATCTGTTATTACACTATACCACTAAGTATATGGGCTAATGAGCAATGTTATTATAATACTAAAATATCAACTATGCTAAGGCTATATGCAAAAGATATTCACTTATAAAGAACATTGGTTTCGATACGGGTGTGCTGTGAAGTTTCCTGCTGCAACCGACGTTCGGCTGAGGTAGACGGTAACCTTTGCTGGTTGAGGTACGTACAGTTCATATCTTGAGATTACTGTCTCGCCAACGGCTAATATTTGCCGCAATTGTTTATTAGTCGTACTTCCTATCAGCGATGATGGAGCCATAACATATTCTATTGGCTAGCTGCTGTAAAATGTGCAGATCCACTTACAACACAAAACTATCAAAATGGCCACGAATATTGCCGATTGATTTATATGCAATAACCTCGCCAGTTTGTAACTTGAACATTCTTTGATCTTTGTTATATACGCTAAATATCGCTTAGATCACATAAGCAATGTTAATATTTAACGTGAAAACCATAATAATACTAAATCGCGACATTAAAAGCTTTATGCTTAAATATAAACATAACATAACACAATCAAATTATTTCATTATAATTAAAAACATTTCATTATGGGCAAAGTTGTGTTTAAAAAAAAAATCCTGTTTTTACATACTAAAATCAACTCCCGTATAGCGCATTGTTTTCATTTGTTTTTTTTTTTTGTTTAAATTAACCAATTGAAATAATAAAAAAAAACTGATAAACAGCGGCGTATAACAATTTTGCGCCATACAAAACACTACACAACAATGCAAATACATTTCATCCGGAGAATAGAGATCGACAAAAATTCTAATTAAAATACAATCACTATCCAAATAGTTGATCTTTATAAATAACATCTGACCAAACATTTTGAATTTATTATATCATTAAACCACTTAAAAATTACCTCAAATTTAACGTATCTAACCTTAAAAGTTAACATTCAACTTAGCTGGAAGATTCAGCATCCGATTTAATCACAAGACCTTTTGGCGGAACAATTTGCCACCACACATTTTAATAACGAACTATAAAAAATATTTACTTGCCCTTTTCACAAAATTTTATGAACGCGTGTGAATTTCATTTGTTACGTGTGAATTATTAAAATAAGCTTGTAAAAAAAAATATGCTGCTGAAATTACAGATAGTCTTTGTATGGCTACCCGTCAAGTACAACTTTTTAACCATAACGTTTCGATATACATTTATTAGATAATGTCGGCAAGAAATAAATTAAAACATAATTAACATAACGAGAATTAATAAAAAAAAAGGCAACAATAAAAACTCAAGATCAAACATCGAATTCAATAAACAAAAAAAAAATCCGTTAAAAAAAATTGGCTATTAATTGTTAATTAAAACGATTCAATAATGTTCATAACACAAAAACTCAAGTCCATACACAGATCCAAAAAAAATACCTCCATTTGTAAAATTATACGCAAATGTTGATTTTTTTTTTATTTGATAAAGCGACGACCTAAAGGGGACACCTCATCTGATGATAATTGATCCAGACTCTAATGTGGCGCTGATTATTATGATATACACTGCAACACAATGTTAACGCCGGCTTGAGGCACAAGTAAAGTCGTTACCGCAGTAATTAAAAAGAAACCATGAATTGATAAATGCAATAATAAACAGACCATACTCATGGGATACTCTATTATCTATGCCGCGTAGGTGATTTAGTAAGAACATGATAAAGAGGTTTAACGGTATTGTGCCATATTGTCTATGTTAACACGGTAAGGTTATTTTCTTGGCACAAATATATATATATATATATATATATAAATAATATCGCCAACCGTTATTTTGGTTTAAGGTTTTCGAAATAATATATTCGTGTGCGCGTAATAATATTCCAAAATGTCGTCCGTATGATTAATAAAACAATTCTATGTAAATAGAATTTCACTGTTAACATTATTACTGTTCATTTACCATAAATCCTCACCACATTGATATATGGCAATTGTAAATTTGCGGTTAATTTATTATTTAATAATACAATGTGGAAGCTGATCCGTATTGACTAGATGCTGTTGTAAGACTTTTCGATAAAAAAAAATTATTGATTGATTGATGAAATAAATTAATTCTTCCTAATATAATGCAAATGGAAATATGATGTCCGTTCATTGTAGATACGTATCGCATATCTATGAAAATTTCTCACTAGCGGTATCAGCCATTTTTGGATCCGTTATTCGGGTCCATGATTAAATAATTCATTGGATTCCTTATGAAAAAACTCACATTTCCATTATATTCAATAATACCTGTAACACAAACAGACAGATCGGTTAAAATATCTCCCCAACCACTGCACATTCGGATGGTTGTGATAAGTGCATAAGACACTGTCTCTTCATAGAACCAGCAATTTTCCTTGTGAAATATCATCATCATCATCATCATTACTCCCTCATACCCTCTGCAAACTGAACTGAGCTAAACTAACATATTTAGCTTGCAAACTTTTGTGGCTAAGCTCAACGAGTATGACAATTAAGTTTTTTTTTTTTTTAATTATTAATTCAATTATGTACTTACCTGTATTCAAACTCCTAATTCCCCGTATTGCACTGACCACTTCTCGTATGCTACGAGGCTATGCGGTGAAACGGACGGCCGGATCCTCTTCAACGAGTCCATGAAGTCTTGGAATGTGATACTGCGCACCAGCGACAGATCGAGACACTTCACCTCTTCCGGATCTAGCTCTAGTCGGATAGATTGTTAATATGATATGAAATAAACTTTGTAATATTGTGAAGCTCTATATTATCACTCTGATTCAATGTCGGCCATGCTTTACAATATCAGGAAGCCTTTATAGTAGTTCGTGAATAACTTCTTTTTGTATTTTTTAATTTTTCGGTATAATAGTATTAAAAATTATCGCATAATTTTCTGCTTATCAACGTAGACAGCCAATGAATCTTTGCGAGCATGGTTCACCATCCACGGACTCATCGTTACTTAACACCACGTAAAGTAAAAGGAATGTGTGAGCCCATTACAGATAAAAACTTAAAACGCAGAAGTAATAAGAATAATAAGAGGTTGTAGTAATTAAAATGAATGCGATAAAATTCACAAAAAATATGTTTAATGAGATGTGTAATTTTCATTTATGTATAATACGAAAGAATTTATTATGTATACATAGTGAATAAGCTATTATTTACAATTTTTTTTAACAGCTAATTTACGTGCCCACTGTTGGGGCACGGCAAAGGCCTACCCTCCATATGAGAGCGATGGGCCTTAGTCACCACGCGGCCCCAATGCGGATTGCTGACTTCACACACACCTTAGAATAAATTCTAATTCATGTGCAGGTTTCCTCGCGATGTTTTCCTTCACCGTTTGTATTTCGCTGTTGTTACTAAAGTTCATAAATGTACATAACTTAAATATTAAAGTCATCGGTACATGCCGAGATTCGAACCCGCGCCGCGACCTTCGGAATGAAGGCCGCACGCTCTGACCATTAGGCCAGCGAGTCTTATTTAGAAAATATTATTATTTTATTTTTTTTTAATTGTTCCCTAGCATGTTTTGGGTCAGGGCTTTAATTTAATCATTTACCATCCTGTTTTTATCTTATATCATATATTATATATTAATTACCTCTGATAGGTCCGAGCGCGGCGTCCCGGCAGAGCGCGGTGAGGTCGCTGCCGGAGTAGCCGTCGGTGAGCGCGGCGAGGCGCGTGAGCTCGTCGTCGCCAAGCGCCGCGCCCGCCGCGCCCCGCGCGAGCACCCGCCGCAGTAGAGCGCCGCGCGTGCGCGCATCCGGCAGCGACACGTACACGCGCTTAGGGAACCGTCTGCAATACATATCAACAGCATCAAGTAAAACTTTACCTTTTTTTTATCTTGTTGTTCATGTCTGAACGTTGGCTGTTATCTCCGAAAATTAATTTTCCTCTTGTGCAAGGTGGAAAGGTTCCACGTCAGACGTAATGCCGGTTAACTCGTGCACATTACGCAACCACAATTTCTTCTGTCTGCCAGCACATCATTTCTTCAGTCTTCGTCTTTCGGCCAAAGAGGCAGACGTACATAAATATATATTCTCATCATTGCCATTTTAACGATAGTTGGTCTACAAGCGAGCGGAGCGATGCAAGGGGTCCCGCACAACAATTCACGGTTCTCCAAGCCAACCTCACTTGCTCGTGGTTCTTTTTAATAAACGAGACTTTGGCTCTCACCAATTCGCATTCGGCCAGCCTGGTGGGAAATGGCTAAAATCCCTCCATATGAACCTCTATAAATGTGGGGATCGTTGGGGGAAACTTATTTCCAAAACTGGACGTCTATCGGCTGATAATTGATTGATCATCTCAACAGATAAACGATCAATGTTGGACATAGGTCTCCAAAAAAAAAAAAAAACTAAAACAAGTATGTTTAAAAGGGTGACGAATACAAATTAGTAGTAAAAAGATCGAGAATTCTACAAATAGAATATAAGTAACAAAAATTGTGTTAAGTACTATTGTTTTTTTATTTCGATTATTTCTCTTTACAATACGAAAGGTTGAGAGGAAGTTATTTGTCATTATGTCTTAAATTAAAAAAAAAATAATAAACATGTATATTGATAAAGGTGGAGCCAGACAGGCCAGAGCATTGTATAAGTCATAAGCTCGCCTGTAGGAAACCTGTTAAGTTTGCCGTTGTCACCTGAGCGCAGCCTCGTCCAGCTCCTGGGGGCGGTTGGTGGCAGCCATGACGATGAGCCGGTCAGCGCCGGCGGCAGGCAGCCCGTCGAACTCCACCAGGAACTCGGTCTTTAACCGACGGGATGCCTCGTGCTCCCCGGATGATCGCTCGCACAGCAACGAGTCCACTTCGTCCACGAATATTATCGACGGCTGCAAAGTAACAATCGTCATTATCAGCTGATAGACTTCCACTAATGGAGAATTTGGGCCATTTTCTACCCTGCTGGCCCAATGTGGGCTGGTGAGAGGAGCTATCAATTCGACGAAAAAAAAATGTGCAAACTGTGTACCAGTAGCCCATATAAGTAACATACCTGCAGCTCTCTGGCCACCTGGAATAGCGCTCGGACCATCTTCTCCCCGTCGCCGACGTACTTGCTCGTCAGCGTCGCCGCTGATATTGAGAAGAAGGTCGCCGAGCACTCTGCCGCCACGCACCGAGCTAGCAGCGTCTTCCCTGAAGACCATAACAGTAAGGTAAGCCTGGAGCGTCAAATTAATAATAATAGTCTTGGATAACACCAATTACTGAGGTAACGAGTTTTAGCATTTTATATCTCAAAACTATGATATATATGTTGCAGTATACACAATTCTAACTAGCGCCACCTTTTTATATGCAAATGTATCATTTATCATCAGATGAACTTTCTGCTCGTCTAGTCTTTTGAACATCAGCCGATAGACGTACACTGCTGAACATAGGCCTCCCTCAAAGATCTTTACATCGGTCTGTCCCACGTTGCTCGTCTAGTTGCTTAGTTAATAAAAAAAAAAAATTTAATACTTTCACTGCTGGAAGTTCTCTGTTACCGGAGACCTTTTCGGTAGCGCCAATTACTACCGCCAAACAGTAATACGCAAATGTTACCTGTCAAACAGCTCTGGTTTGAAGGGCGCTGATAGTGTAATGAGATTCAATAGCTTATGTCTGAGCCGACGATCCCAATATGCTGCAATATATAGCACCCTGACTAGCACCACATGCTTGTGAGCGAGCGTAGGGTGTAAGTGGTTCCACAAAACAGCTGATGAAACCCAAGCCAATCTCACCTGCTCATGGTGCACCGTGCTAATCAACAAACGAGGCTCTGGCTCCCACCAACATGCATTAAGCCAGCGTCGTGAGAAATAGCCCAAATCATCTCATATTAATCCCTACAACTTGAGATCTTTGGGGGAGACCTATGTCCAGCAGTGGACGTGTATCGGCTGATGATCATGATAAACGTATCACTTATCATCAGGTAAACGTACCGCTCATCTCGACGCTTAATTGAATAATAAAAAAATCCCTTTTCTTTTTGTAACCTTAACTAACTAGTTAAATTATCAATATATACTGCAGAAGTAAGTAAACACCGTACTTCTTTCCATCATCAATAAGTCGCTGGTTGAAATCCGGCTGGGAGGACCTAAGTCATACGCCTGCACCACATTGCGCTCGTCGCCTAAGATGTTGGAGTATCGTTACCGCAGTAATTACAATAGCTACAACGCCCTTTAAATCGGAACACTGAGTACTATTTGTACACTGCTGTTTGTCGGCAGGAATAGGCGCTGTAGTGCTAGTAATCCTACCTTTTTTTTGGAAATCCTGCATTGGATACCCTTCTGCTGTCAGGACAACAGAAGGTGCCGGACTCTTACCAGCTAAAACCCCACGGTTTCTAATTCGGCGCATTTGGCCGGAACCACGGGAACGCTTTCGCACACAACCGTGGTGTGGTGGTACCTACCTAGACTGTCTCCAGCAACAGAGACCTACCAGTACAGTTTGTACAGGGTCCATGTCCTTGTTTAGATGATATTTATTTGAATTTCTTAATAAATATATAATTATGTTATTTTGTTTTAAAACCTGTTATTGCATGTTATATGTAAATACAAATAATTCGTACGGACGCATATTATCTGATAATGCACTGGAAATACATGTACTGCATCTACATATACACACCTCTTCAACCCTTCCGCATCCAGTATTATCTAACCTTTCTCCTCCCCCTTTTATATACAAATTTATCTTCATGTATATGTATATTTTTAGTTTTGTGTTTTGGTTTTGGTGTTATTTGTTTAAAGTTTGAGTTTAATTTTATTTTCTTTATTTTTTTTATTTTAGCTCGCGGGCACCGGATCCGGGCCCCGAGTCCAATGAAGCTGCAATAGTTGTCAATATAACTTGTGGCGCAAACTTCATCATAATATAAATGTACTGCATCGTATAAAAGTAATGGTGACTTACCATTTCCCGGTGGTCCAAAAAGCAGTAAACCCTTTGCTGGTGACCGCAGACCTGTGAAGAGCTCCGGTCTCAGCGAGGGGAGCACTACCATCTCCTGCAGAGCTTGTTTAGCTGCCTGAAAGGAATGAAACATTGCATGAAAACAACAGGAAGTGGTATTGGCCGTGGCTGAAGAGAACAGTATATTAGGTAACTGTGAAATTATTCCCTCATTAACAGCGTCTAATATTTTTATTTAATAATTTGATAACTAAAGTTATACTTATTATGTATTTTAAATTTAAATAAAGGGTCATCGTCATTTCATCATTATCAGCCGACAGACGTCAATTGCTGGACATAGGCCTCCACCAAAGATCTCCACATCGATCGATCCTGCGCCGCCCGCATCCAACTGCTTCCCGCAGCCTTCACTAGACTGTCGGACCAACGGTCTACCAACACTACGTCTTCGGACCTTGGTGACCTTCGACTGTCAGTCCTTCGAGCGATGTGTCGTACCCATTACCACTTGAGCTTAGCAATCTTTTGAATTATGTCGGTAGCTTAGTTCTCCAGCGGATGTCCTCATTTCTGATTCGATCACGCAGGGAAACTCCGAGCATAGCCTCAATGAACTCAAACAAAATAAAGAGTATTGTTGTCTTAAAGTTAATAATGAAGTATAAATATAATACGGTTGGAATCACTTAAAAAAAAATTACGCACACGATTTCGCTGCAAAAGTGTGTCACGAATCGAGCTCATAGTGTGAAGATAAGATAGGCACTCATTGCGTCTTTCCAAACATCTACTTTATAAATAAAGTATTTAAGTAGTATTATCATCATTATCATTAGCCGATAGACGTCCGCAGCTGAACATAGGCTTCCCCCAAAAATCCCCACATCAATCGGTCCTGCGCTTCCTGCATCGCCGAGCACCAGGGACTGTCGTTTGTAGGGGTTCATATGGGAGCATTTGGGTCATATCCCACCACGCTGACCTAATGCGGGTTGGTGGGAGTTAGAGCCTTTTTTGTTGGTTAGTAGGGTGCACCACGAGCAGGTAAGGTTGACTTGGGACCCGTGAGTTGTGCCGGACCCCTTTAAACCCTCTTTAAGTAGTGTACAGACGCTAATTTATAAGTCCGGATACGGGTTGATGGGAAAAAGGAAACGGTAGAGAAAAAATATTTATTATACATTTTCAGAATCTTTTTATACATATCAGAGTATCTTTATTGAAACACAAAACCTTTTCTCTTAAAAATCTTCCCGCTCCCCTACTGCCCTTCCCCATCATATCTTTTATACGAATGAACTTTTGTGGAAAAGACGGGGAAGAGTATTTGTGAAATAATAAGGAACTTCTGCATTAAAAGGAAGAGGAATCCTCATCAATCATAGTCCAGATCTTTGATGAATGCGGATTTAATATTCTTTGTGTATCACTTTGATTCTATATAATTTTCTACTAAAATGCGCTGCAGTATGTCAACTTCTATATCGTTCATCCAATTATCGTGACTATAGGTGATACTTTTTTTTAAATTCAAGTAAACGAGACGAGCGAGACGTTCACCTGCTGGTTAGTGACATGCCTGCATTGCGCCATATTCGACCATGAGGCAAGATGTTAAATAATTTTATTCCTGTAGTTTCACTAGCTACAACGACTTTCAAATCGTAACATAGTAATGTATGCCCACTACTAATTTGCTGCGGAAATACGGTTTGCGGTATTTGCTGCAGAAATAAGGCTAGGACTACCTAGCTTCTGTCTCATAGTCTCGGGCTATTATGAATAAGACTAAGGTAAGCTATGGCTGTCGTAGAAGGCGACTAAAAGAGTTTTCGGATTCGTGGATTTTGAAGGTGGGGGCTCTCATTGTCTATTAAGCGAGCCCTGGAATAACGATAAGTACGCGGTGGTCTAGTGCTTGTCGTACCAAAGTGAGGATGCCGAATAGGGCTACAGCCCTCTCTGAGACGTGCTTTAGGTGTAGTGCCGAGGGGGAATCGGTGCGTTCTGTAGGAGATCCCGGTGCTTCTCGCAACAAATTGAGGATGACCACCATGGGGGTTTTGTGAGTAAAAATAAAGTAATGTAATAGAATAATAAAATCTGACAATGTAATGAGATACGTGGCGAAGGATGAGAGGCGGTGAGTGGTAGAGAAATAAGGGTAAACGGAAAGATATGATAGAAAATGTGATGGAGAAAAGAAGAGAGGGATGATAGAAAAAGTGAAGAATAAAAGTGAGAATTGGGACGTGTATAAAACAAATGAAAAGATTATTTAAAAGCCCGGCCCCGCAAAGTAGGGGTACGCATTAAAATAAAAAAAAAAACGAAGAGTGGCATCCTTATATGTTATAAATAAAACACTGATAACATTTGCAGGGTATGATCTGTTTGTTTGTATGCATGCAGTTGGCTGAGATTTAACATAAACAATACAACGAATGCATATTAACTAAGTGCATTGAAATTGCAGCACTCTTACTCATTGTATATCAACATGCTCATGCAGTTGTATTAAATACAAAACAACCAAACAGTGGTATGCGAATATTACCGTGTTCCGGTTTTAAGGGCGCTGTAGCTAGGGGTAACGAGACTCAACATTTTATGTCTTAAAACGACGAGCGCAATATGGTGCTGCGTATACCATTCTAACTAGCGCCAAGTTTTTATGGGCAGGCGTATCACTTACCATCAGGTGAACACCGCGCTTGTCTAGTAGCTTTATGAAATAAAAAAAATCATATCGCTATTAACTTATTATAAAAGTCGGTCTAGGTGACTCGGTACAGATTGAGAGAGTAACAGATATATGGATGCTGCGTGTTGCCGGTGATGACTTATGGATGACCGAGACGTGGCCGCTTCAGTAAGTCTCGTGAAAAAGCTTCAAGTCGCGCAGAGGGCAATGGAGAAGGCTATACTCGGGGTTGCACTGCGTGATCAAATCGGAAATGAGGACATCCGCAGGAAAACTAAGGTCATCAATATAGTCCAAAAGATTGCTATTATAAAGTGGCATTGGACAGGTCACATCGCTTGAAGGACTGACAGCCGAAGGACACCAATGTCCTTGAATGGCGACCGCGTACCAGTAGACGAAGCGTTGAGAGGCCCCCCACTAAGACGATCTAGTGGAGCTAGCGGGAAGCAGCTGGATGCGGACTGCGCAGAATCGATTTATGTTGAGATCTTTTGAGGAGGCCTATGTCCAGCAGTGGACGTCTATCGGCTGATGACGATGATGAGATATATGAAAAATATACATATGTATGTTTATTATCGACGAACTGAAGGGAAGAGCAGGACGTTCACTAGATGGAAAGTAATACACTTGTATATAACAATATGGCGCTAGTTAGGATGGTGTACACTGCACCACACTGTACTCGTCGCCTATACATAAGTATGCAATGAGACTTCGTTACAACGGTATTTTCACTGACTACAGCGCCAGTCAGACCGGAACATAGTAATTAGGAAGTAGGAACTGTTGTGGTACTTATCTAGACGACCTTCGGTGTACCTACCACTAGTGAAAAATTACTCAACCTTATTATAAATTAAATGCGGTGTAAATTTCTTTACACACAAGTATTTATAAAATAACTTAATCTAACTTATTGATGTATACTACGTAACTTGATATTAGGTATGTAACATATCGATACTTATGATACGTACGAAAATAACTTAAATGCAGTCTTGCTCAATTTTTCGTGCCCTATCGATTGGTATATATAAAAATAAAAATATTAAAAAAAAAAATCATTTCCTTACTTTTTAGTGTTAACATTTTTTTTCCGGTTTTTAAGAAAAAATATTTTTTTTTTGCTAATAACGTAATGATCTAAGAGAATTTTAAGAAACTCTACCCAATACAATTATTTTATAACAATAAAAAAAAAGATTGTCAGGAAATGATTTCTTATTTCCGCTTGAATGCTGTAGTGAAAAATATGTATACTGGTGGTTACGCCTTTTGATCCTAAAGGTATGTTTGGCCAGTTATGTAAAACGGCGGATGTGAAGTTTCCTCACAAACACAATGTGAAAACATTAATGTTTGGTTGGAGCACGATGTCCGGTTTCAAGTGCATTGGTATGCAGTAAAATAAATATACTGTAGAAATTTATATCTCTAATTGTTTTAATAATAGTGCAATAACGACAGTAACCTTGACCAGAAAGAAAATTTCCTATTTTTTTTTTTATTAAACGATGCGACGTGATGACGAGCATGGCGTCAATTAGAATGATATACTTGAGACATAGATGTCAAGTCCAATTACCTCAGTAATTTCACCAGGTACAGCGCGATTCAACACAGTTATTGCACACTACTGTTTGGCGATGGAAATAGCAGCTGCGGTACCTACCAAGACGGTAATTGGTAAAAGCTGATTATCAACAAAATTTTCTTCACTTTCATCATCATCATCTCTACCGATAGACGTTACTGTTAGACATAGGTTCTTTCGCCTGTTTTTTATTGGAAGGAAATCTAAAGACACCCTGGTTCTGGGGGGATGACAAGGTTATGAGGAATTTTACCCACTAAAGCCCTCTCTGTAATCATCCTCAGTACCTTGCGAAATATACTACGGGACTCACCGGTGTCTTCCTGCACTATGCATGGGCATGACCTAAAGAGGGCTGTAACCCTCGCTTTGCCTAGAGCAATCTCTTACCATCTCGTTTATGTCGTCCATCCAGGGCTCGCAAGATGCCTACTGTCAAAGTCCACAAACCCGAACACCGTTTTAGTCGCCTTTTTCAACAGGCAGGGCATACCTTAGTCCTATTATTAATAGCCAGAAAGCATAGGACATAGGTTCTTTTACCTTAGGTTAACTAAAATGATAGCCTAGGTTTTTTTTACTATTAAGGTAAAATAAATACCTCCTGTCCAGCGATGTCGTCCCAGTGCACCTTGGGCCCGCCTTCAATGATCTCGTCGAGGATGAGCTGCACTAGTTTGGGGTCCACACCGCGCACGCTCAGCGGCTGCGGAGTCCTGCTGCGCGTGGGCGTGCCGCGCTGTGAGCTCGCCCGCCGCACAGGGGATCCGTTCACCGGAACTTGATATCCACCCTGGATAAATTAATGATACATTTAGCTAATGACAATTGCTTGTACAGTAAAAAGTATACGAGTATATGCAGAAATAGGGGTGTAACCCCGCACAATAACTCATAGGACCCAAGTCAACCTCACCTGCTAATGGTTGACCCTGCTAATCAACACACGTGGCTCTGGCTTCCACCAACCCGCATTGGTCCAGCGTGGTAGGAAATTGACCAAATCCCCCCCCCCCCCAATAAACCCCTACAAACGACGGTCCAGTGTCCGGCGATACCGAAGGCACGCTGACTGTCGATGTGGAGATCTTTGGAGGAGGCCTATGTCTACCAGTGGACATCGTTTGGCTGATGATTAACGCAGAAACAGTAACCTTTCTTTGAAAGAGAATGCCTCACCCTACCCTTTTTAATAACGACATTAAGAGGAGTGGATATCATAGTAAAAATATACTAAATAATTTTTAGTGTAATGTACTATTACCGCAGTCTTATCATATTATTTAAACAAAACATCTTTCGTCAGTAACACGCAAATAAAAGTGAACCTGTTAATCTTTGTACGCAAAGATTTCAACAGATCTGACTAGCTGCTGATGTGACAAAAAGGTCGTGGTACACTTAATGACTATCGCGAGTGGTAGGCAATAGAAGGTCCTGATCGCCTTTTAAACAACTTCAAGGAGGATGATGGTTCGACATAGACTCCGGCCATTGTGAAAGTACTTGCAAGGGTGCTAGGGACTGCATAAAACAGCCCCAGGACGGGCTATCCCTAATGGAGATCCTGTGAAATTTTCAATCGCTAAGGACGACCACCGAGGAGGTTATGGCTAAAAATCTCCACATAATCACTACTTCCGTTTAGAAGACAAGGTATTTTTTCGAAAATGTCCGCTTCGAAAAAAAAAAACTGACTCTCACTTTCTAAAACTTCAGGAGTCTCTCTCTCAACTCTTTAATTCTGAATCAGCGTAAGGTATTTACTGAACCGCATTGCTGTGGTGGTACTAATCTAGACTGACCCCGGTAATAGAAACCTGTCACTATCACATCACTAAAATATTATTTTAATAAAGAGATTATTAAATAACAAATATTAATTAATTCAATATTTTTAAATATTTAAAAAAAGAATTGAGGAAACGAGCGAGTCTCTTCATCTGATGGTAAGTGATACGCCTGCTCGTAATACGTGGCACTAAATAGTATGACATACATAACACCACATTGCATCGTCTTGAACCAGATGTTAAGTTTCGTTACCCCAGTAATTTCACTCGGTACAGCGCCCTTCAAACTGGATAATACTTTTGAAAGTACTAAAGAATTTTAAATAAGCACCCACACAAAGAACGCAATCTCAGTTTTAAAACTTTCTCAATCCACCACGAAATGTTGGGATATTACTTCAGCTGCTTTCAGAAACTTAAGTTTGATGCATGAGAGGCTGAATGAAGTGAAATTTCATATTCTTCAGTCTTGCACTGTATTCATCACTAAATACCTATACGGTAAGCATCGTGGTAGCGAAGTAGAGCAGTAGAGCAAATTACAGAAGAGAAACTTTTTGTGATATTAATATGTAGAAAAAAAACTACTGAAAACCAATACAATACTCACTAACCCACACCCCATGCGTGGGAAGAACTCTGTAGATATCCACAAAATCGTGAAAATCTATGTTCAGCATCGTAACGCTAAAATGTTAATTATTATTTTTTTATTTAAGCAAGACACGAGACGAGCGGGGCGTTCACCTGATGGTAAGTGATACGCCTGATCATAACGTGACGCTAATTAGAACGTTATACACTGCACCACGTTGTGCTCGTCTTGAGACGTAAGATGTAATATTTCGTTGTCTCAGTATTTACACTAGCTACAGCACCCTTCAAACCAGAACACAGTAGCGTTAGCGCACTACTGTTTGTCGGCTGCAATAGACGCTGCGTTGTTACCTACCTAGACAGCGGCAAAGGAGACCCTACCACCAGTGAAATCAAAGTCATCTTTTTAAGAAAAAGTTATCGCAATTGAATTGCGCTAAATTAACAACACTTGTTATTGTGTGTGGTGTTAAAGCGAGGTCACTGCAGGTAAACAGAATCACGGGTAACACAGTGAACCTGAGACGCGGGCGGTGGCCGCTGACGTTCAGCGGTTAACCGCCGCGTAATCTGCGATTTGTAAGTGACAAGCGCAACACGTGTCACATCATCCTGGTGAGGTGGTGTTCTGTTCCACACATCAGGAGGTCGAGATGATATACCGGTTCACATTTTTTACATACTAACTGTAGTGTAAATTGTATACTCAGCTTTAAACGTGATACTATCCAGTATTTTATCGCGTATAATATCAGGTAATAAGATATTGCTGATATTTTTGCAGTTTGAAGTATCATTCCATCATTCATCATCAGCCGATAGATGTTCACTGTTGGACATAGGCCTCCCCCAAAGGTCTTCTTGTCAGAGTTCATTGGGGGAATTGAGAGATTTTTTTTAGTTTTACATGGGGGAAATGCCTTCGCATGCCCTCGAGGGGACAAAGACAGGTTATGTAGGACTTGCGCGGGCTAAAACCCTCATGATGTTCCATCTTCGTCGCTTTACGGTAGGGCCACGGGAACGCCTTCGCACGTCTCCGCGACCCCGCCAGCGCCGGCTGAACCATGCAGTCCCACCTCGGGGTGGAACCCCTCCTTTCCACTCCTGTAAGGGCGCGCCGGAATATACAGCGCGCTATCCTCTCGGCCTGTTATAGTCACCTAAGCAAGTGATCGAGGGGCATTGGACTTTAGCCCACCACGCTGGCCCAGTGCAGGTTGGTGGGTGGTCAGAGCCTCGTCTGTTATTCAGCAGGATGCACCGTGTACAGGTGTGGTTGACTTGGACTCCGTAAAATGTTGGACGGAACCCCTTTAACCGTTTAAAATATACTTACTAGTATTCAAGTTTTGCGAATTATGTAGAAGATATATATATATTCTTTATTGTGGTAATTTAAACTAAGACTTGAACTGAAGCCGATAAAGGTAAAGAGTTTATGTGCAGACGAGTAGTTTCTGCCAGGCCACAGCTGCTGATGGTGATGCTTTTTTGTTTTAATTTGCCTTTTTACCTCGGAATAATGTCCGAATTGTTTTCTTTTGTTATATTTATAAAATCAAAGAAAATCCAATTACGTTCTGTGCATATTAAATAATGCTCAAAACTATAGTTTCTTATTAATATTATTTCAGCCATAACAATTGTTTTTTTTTAATGAATTATTTACTAATCATAAACTATTTTTTTTTTATTCTACGAAGCGACGAGATGATCGCGACGTTCACCTGATGGTAAGTGTACGCCTGCCCATAACAACTCGGCGCTGGTTAAAATGGTATACAGTACCACATTGTGCTCATCGCCTTAAGACATAAGAAGAACAGTTTCGTTACCCCAGTAATTTCAGAAATTTCAACTTCCTTCAAACCAGATCACACTAATGCTTGTAGTGATGTTTGGCGGCAGAAATACGAGCTGCGATGTTACCTACCACCAGTACAATTTTTTAGAATTTAAAATGTAATTAAGAAAATAATAAAGACGTCGCAGGTGATAGTGACAGGTTGTCAATTATAGGTGTGGTAGGTAGTCATGAGATTTCTTCTACCGGATAAACCGGGGAATGGAGCCAAAGATCATAGTTTTATAAAATCAGTGTATCGACAGCTTTATGGAAACTGAAGGTGGCGGTGATCAAAGCGAAGAGTATAGATAAAAAAAATACTCACCGAAAGTTGTCGCTTGACCGCCGGCGGCGTGGAGGCGGGCTTGATGGGGTACCGACCGTAGCACCCGTTGGAGCTGTTGGGCTGTGACGACGAACGGCCCATGGACCTCGGCAGGGTCTGAGATTTCATCAGGGGCCCACCGCCGCTGCTAGGCACCCTTCTTCCGGCTGTCGTAAGCTTGCGTCCCGCAACTAGCGTCCAAGTGTTTTCATTAATGTTTAGAAAGTAAGAGTACATAGTCTATGAAAGTTAAAATTATGATATACAATGATATATATATATATTATGATTAGTAATGTGTGTCTTATATGGGGAGCGTTCAAAGTTTATAAACAAGCAGATTATATATTATATTATATCACAGATTAAAAAATCTTCATAACTAACGTTTAAATTTATCTTACGTTCAGTATAAGTTAATAAAAAAAATTCTAAGCTTAGTAATAGACTGCAACTTTGTCGACTTAAAATTCAAAGGTATATATGTCGTAAATGCAAATTAAAGAGGGTTGATCTTCAGTCGAGAAACCTTTGAAAGCTCCTCAAAGTGCTCGACACCGCACCCTAACGATCATGTAGTAGGTAGAAGGGGGGTTACAAATGACCGCTAACTTTGATGTCATTTAAAATCGTAACTATATATATATGTATATGTAAGTGCAAAACGTGCGTATGTACGATTTTATTTACAAATATTGCTTATCTAACTTTTATGAATAAGTTATATGTTACTGTTATAATGTTTCTTCTGATTAGGCGATGATTGCTATGAAAAGTTAAAGAATTTATATCAGACGTATCCTGCTTATCGATGAAATGTCGTATTATACAGTTTGTTTATTTTAGCACCGCTTTTTTTTTCAGCACCCAATTACGGCCCTACTGTTGGGGCAGAGGACTACCCTCAATATGAGGGCGATGGGACCATAGTCACCACGCGGCCCCAATGCGGATTGCTGACTTCACACACACCTTAGAATAAATTCTAATTCATGTGCAGGTTTCCTCGCGATGTTTTCCTTCGCCGTTTGTATTTCGCTGTTGTTACTAAAGTTCACAAATGTACATAACTTAAATATTAAAGTCATCGGTATATGACGAGATTCGAACCAGCAACCTTCGGAATAAAGGCCGCACACGCTAATCATTACTGTATATTATGAAATGATATCAAGAAAAGGGCATATTATTTCCGTAAAGGTCGACAACGCTGCCGCGACCCCTCTGATGTTGCGACTGTCTATAGGAGTCAGTGAACACTTTCCATCAGATGAACTGTTCGCTCGTTTGCTCACCCTCGCTATTAAAAAAATCTTGTCATGTAACTTTCTCATATTAAATGAATGAAATTAAAAAAAGCTTCATTAAAATATATTACACATATGAATAACGGCGACATATTACTCTATACATACTACCGCGGAGATTCTCAACATTTGTGTACATATATACACACACACATATATATATATATATATATATATATATACACACATCTCTCCTCCTCCCTTATACCGTAATTAAACTATATACTTGGAGACTTCCCGCAAGGTAAGAATCGCGTGAACTCACTGGATGCAAGCAACGTGGAACCGATCGATGTGGAGACCTTTGAGGGAGGCCTATGTCCGGCAGTGGACGTCTGTCGGCTGATGATGATGACAATAATAAATAAAATTAAACATTATCATCGTATATTTCTTTATCACTAGAGTTAGTAAGTTTCTGTTGCCGGTAAGTAGGTACCAACGCAGGTCTTATATCTACCGCCAAACAGCAGTGTGTAAACTTTACCGTGTTCCGGTTTCAATGGCGCTGTGGCTAGTGAATATACGTAAAAAAAAAGGTAAACGAACTGTACATCATGTTATGGCTTCGGCTACGGGCACATTGTGATGGTGTATATATCATTATAACTAGCGCTGCGTTACAGACAGGCGCATTGCTTATCATCAGATGATCGACTTACTCGTTCCGTCGGGGATCAAAAAAAAAAATTTAACGCACTAGTTACACTTGTTTTAAATTTCACATGGTGTTGTCAATGAAATTGTGGATGGTTGAAGCATGCTCGCTCTGAGTACTATGAATCTTATATATTAACGGAAGACAGACAGAAGACATATTATTGCTCAGATTTACAATATAAAGTTAAAATTATGTGTATGTATATTAAGATATGTCTCTACCGATATAAAATGACCGGAAATTCTCTTAAGATTACAGCAACACCCGTTGGAAAGAAAAAACTTCGGCACTAGAGGAGTTTTATGTGCATTTGTAATTCAGTTCAAGTTCTTTAAAAGGCTAAGTATTAAAACTCTTAAGTAATTCGAAACGTACTTTCTCAATAATATACCGTAACAGTGATACCGTGGATCGAAAACTTTGTAATACGATCGCTGTGATACACAAACGGAAACGTGTTCGCGGATACACAATGACCTATAGAAATCATTTGTCAACCGTTCCGTTAATGTTAACCTTAAAACGTTGCATTAAAGTTCACAGTTAAGTTATCGGTTATTTCTACCGTCAGTACGCGGGCTAAATCATCTACTGATGAACCGTGTCGCTCTCGTTCAGGAAATACGATTCGAATGAAAACTACTGTGTGTCTTCACGTCTCGCTGCTTACCCCAACGTTGTATGAGGATACAATTTCACCATTTCCCATATCCATCCCATGTGATCGTGTATTCGTTCGGTATTCGTAACAGTACTATGCTGCTAACGAAATATCGTTTACGATCTTCAGCTCACCGCGTATATTTCGATGTTATTACATTACAAAAATTACTTGATAATAAAATAGATTCATCAATTTTGTTGTCCAAAATAAGCTGTCTTCTAAAGTACGGCGACCCATCCGCTCCTCTCACATCATCAACCTATTTCCACCTCCAACATTTCACAGAAACTATGCACATACACCTTTGTTATCTTAATACAGGGTTGCGCAAAAGTAATCCTCCTATCAGAAAATGCTATAAATTTTGCGATTGGCCCCTAATGTCAGTTCTGTTTTGACATTTGTGTAGTAAACACATGCGAAATACACGGTTATAAACAATGTTACGCTACACTGCTCCAGAACTACAAAACTACAGAAAACTACTACCAGAACTACAAAAAATTACAGCAAAAAACATCGGAAGGTTATTTTTGCGCCACCTTGTAAATACCAAAAGGATTTTTGAAATTGATCTTTTCGATGATTCTTTGAAATGTTTGTTAAAAAAAAATAAATTTAATATATCAAACTAATGGCTGATAAGATTTGTAATAGTGACTGCTTCTCCTTTTATTTAATTTATCCAATTTTAGTGTTGTTCCTTGTGTTTGTTTCTCCGATCGGTGTCATACTATGTATGCAGTTGTTCCTCTCCCGCATTGCTGGACGTTATCTAGAATTAGACTTAAAATTTGTGAGAAATAATCCCGCCCATCAGTACCCATTCCTTTATTAACACTCACGCAACTCTCTTTAGGGGAGGACTTTTGTAAAATTCATTCATAGCTAACCTTTAAATAGTAGAAGCAATATCTCTACGAAATTATGAGTGTTTACGTTTAATAGATTCGAAGATCTCGTGATGTGTCAATGAATATCTGGATATCTCCTATATTTGTGATGGGTACTTGTCCCCTTATCGTTATAAACCATACTTAACATATGTTCTATACATAATAATAGTGTCATAAAAAATTCTTTCTGGACAATGATGTTTCGGCGAAGTTAAAAAAAAGAGAACTTCGCAGAGAATCCGTTATCGGCACTGACATGACAAAAACTCGATAGCTGGTCTCGGAACTACTGAACCGAAAAACAACAGTTAAAATGTTAAAATCCTGTTTAAACATGTTGTTACTTTGTGCCATTGTAATTTTATCTTTCACGTTTTTCCTGCTTTTTTTTTACAATTCGGCCTATAATTGCAGGAACGTTGTGAAGATGATCGAACTAAAAAGACCGCTAAACAGGTCTTTAGTAATAAACTGGTAAAAATTTACAACATACAATATATTTTATAGTGGCGGACAAAAAATTTGAAATACAAAACATACTACTATAGTAATTAAAATTCAATGTATTTCAATGGAGCTATATCATTAACCCATCTCGTTATTCGTACAGTAACAAATGCGCCAGAATTTATAAACAATAATAATAAACTACTAGATCTGAGGAAAATATTATAAATTTTAAACATGGTTTTTTTTATATATAAAGATAGTTCTACTTTATTTTCAATAGATTAACGATCACAGACAATAAGAACATAGTATAATCTGCGTTATACATAGTCTATTATGTGTTGACCGCGAGAACTCATCAAAGCGAGTTCTTCAACCATCCAAGCTCAACATCGGTCTTGGAATCGAATCAAGAACTTTTTTAAATTCTACGAGGACCAATAGTATATTTAAGATACTATAGACAAAATCTAGATATCTGATAATTCAGCTACAGAAATTTCTTTCACTTTAGCCTTTTAAAAACGACTTTTGTTGAAACATCAAATCTCACATATTTTAGAAAGTACAAAATTTAATCGATGACATACTTTTATATCGGATGTCAAATTTTTTTTATTCACTTAAGTAAAAATTAATGTTGACTTAAAGCTCTTGCACAGTGGATTAGAATTGTATTAAAAAAAGTATATGTTATGACAGTCAGAATAGAAATGAGTTTGTGTTAGAGTTTGACAAATTTATGTGCAATGGTACCTAAATAGACATGTGAAGGGAAACATTATGAGGAAACCGATATGTCGAAGAACAGCTTTCGAAAGAATATCATCCACCAATACGCATTTGACCAATGTGGTGGATAAATGGGATGGATTGGGTCTTAAACCTTTTTGTGAATACTAAAGCTGTTTATAGTATCTATTTTATCAAGTGCTTTTATACAAAAGTAAACATACTAAAATGGCACTGTTTCTAGTGAAATTACTGGGGTAATTAAAACTAATATTATATGTCTCAAATCGAGAACGAGAATGGATGAACAAAATTTAGTGGTGGTAGGTCTCTATTGCTGGAGACCGTCTAGGGCTACCATAGCGGCGCCTATTTCAGCAGCCAAACAATAGTGTACAAAAATTACTGTATTCCGATTTGAACGCTATAGCTAGTGAAATTTGAGATTTAACATTTCTTAAGCGGCGAGCATAACGTGATGTGTACCAACCTAACCAGCGCCGCAAAGTTAAGCTGGCGTATCCCTTAAAGAAGTAACGCCTCACCGCTTCGAGGAATAAAAAGGTACCAGTTGTAAACAAGTTTTTTCATGACAAGGCATTCTTCATCGCCGCAACATATAAGAAATTTTTTCAAGTAATGTTAATAATTTTATTTATCTACAATGTACTAAGAGTTGATTTCAATTTCACAAGGCGTTAAGCACAGAAATATGCTTCAAATAAGCCACTGCATGCTCTAGCTCTTTAAACTCATCGAAATAATAATCTCTCAAGCCACTCAATAGATACACTAACTACGGTGAATTGAGATTAATAAGTTTAATTTTAAGTATAGGTAAGCACAAAGACTTCAGTTATGGTATGCATGCCCTACTCGAAGACAATATACCTATGAACAAATATACTAACCAAGAATACTCTGGTTCTCATTATTATCTTATGTGAAGTGTATTTTTTTGGTTTTTCGGTTAATTTAATAAAACTCATCCGGTCTTCAACTATTATTTTCAACTGATGGTATCTCCACGAATCTGATACATAACAAGTAATAACGCGATACAGTTAGATCTGAGCATGGTTGTATGCATGCCTCACGAGCTCACGGCCAACCGCCTATTAAAGGACAATGCGGCGACCTCAAAAACCGTAAAGTATCCACACTGTATCCGTTACTCACAATGCATGCAGTCACTAAACATAGATTATATTTTATAACATAAGATGTTACTTAATTAATATTATTCTAGATTTCTTTTTTTAGTCTACTAAATGACGAGGCGAGTGAGACGTTCACGTAATGGTATAAACAGCGCCACATTGTGCTCGCCGTCTAGAGGCAAGCATATGTTAAGCCTTGTTACTGCAATAGTTTAACTAGCTGCAGCACCCTTCAAACCGGAACACGGCAATGTTTACGCACTACAGTTTGGCGGCAGAAATAGGCGCTGCGAAGATACCTACCTGAACGGTCTTTATTATGTGCTTAAATGTTTAAATTAGATATATATGTTTTAAAGATTTAAGTGACTAAAAACTACTTTTACTAGTATGAGGCCTATGTTCAGCAGTGGATGTCTATCGTCTGATGATGAAGTGACTACAGCGTTCATCTTTAAAACAATCAGATATCTATTGCAATGATTAACTGTCATTGGTTATTGGCAAGAAAATGGGCATCTACATATATATATATATATATATAGGAGACATCCTGAGATTCATTGACTCATCACGAGATCTCCGAGACTATTTAGTAGAAATATTGTTTCTGTCATATAGAGGTCGGCTAAAAATGGATTTTACAAAATTTCTCCTCCAAATGGAGTTTCGGGGATGTTATGGCTAGCAAAGGGAACAGAGAACAGCTAGTAAAAATATATCTGGTATTCATAAAACTGAATAAATTAGTTTTAAGACGTATGTCATGTGGGATACCTTGAGAAAAATATTAATGTTTACGTTAACTAACAAGTGAACATTTGTCCTGCACCGGAAACGAAGTTACTGTCGCCATTTATGGAAATCAACCATTTAGTCATTACGCCGACACCGCTTTCAACGCCAACCTTATAATATTACAGATATTCTTGTTTCATGAGTAATTTTTAATTTGTTTTTTTCCGGAAGTTGTTTTCATTCAAATTTACTGCGCTTTGGTTATAAATCGTTCTGCTAAGATACACACGTTTTCACACTACGCTAAATGTATTTTTAAAAGCTCGGCCCTTATTAATAGATTGTTATAGAACTGAGTTAGCAAGGGTTCATTTGAGGGGATTTGAACCATTTCCCATCACGCTGGCCCAATGGGAGCCAGAGCCTCGTTTGTTGATTAGCAGGGTGCACCATGAGCAGGTGAGGTTGGCTTGGGTATCCTTACACCATTGGATTGACTGCCTGGTGAGAATTTTCGGAGGAGGCCTAGGTCTAGTAGTGGTCGTCTACCGGTTGATAATGATGATGAGGATAGGACTGAGAGGTTTATTATTAGTAATATTCTAACGTCTTAAAATTTTAACAAACTTGTATGGTTATCTGATGAAATACTATCAACTCCATGTAGAAAAGAAACGAAGTCTGTAGGAATGCTAAACACGAATATAAAAATAATCTCGAACAGAACAAAATAATACTTTCATACTAAAATAAGTTGACATACATTTGTCTATTAATAAAAACAATGAGTTACTAAGTTGTTACTTGTAAAGTTTATTTTCAACATGTTAAGTATACTTATATCAAATCGCCGAGATTCGTATGGATGAAAGATTGTTACCGGTAATAATGGTTATATCCTTTAAATATGCAAATTCTGCCATAATTTAAAAATTGCTTTGTGTATAGGTAATTATTATCACATCAAACATTCGTCGTAAATAAGAACCTAAACTGATCTCGTAAATGTCATCTTAAATTTCTACTTGTTTGTTTTGTAGATTGTTAAATATATATTCTTTGATGTTAATGTATATATACTTGTAGTTTGTGCCATTGGCTCCAGATTAGGGCTATAGCTTTTGCTGCATCATATATATATACACAGAAGGTGTAAGGGTTCCCGCACAACTCACGAGACCCAAGCCTACCTCACCTGCTCGTGGTGCATCTTGATAATCAACAAACGAGGCTCTGGGTTCCACCAACCCGCATTAGGTCAGCATGGTGGGAAACGGCCCAAATCGCCCCTCCTAAAACCCTACCCGATCGTGTGGGAATCTTTGAGGGAGGCCTATGTCCACCAGTGAACGTCTAACGGCTGATAATGATGATGATATATACACAGGCCAATGGCACTCAGCTATCAGCTATATATATAAATATAGCTGAGTGCTATTGCGCTGTTTGTATCTATATCATCACGTATGTATGTAAATATTTATAAATAGACATCCTAGTGATGTATAGTGCTGTTAGTCATTAAGCTGACTGAGACAGCTCAACGGACATGGAGCTCGTGGTTCTGAAATCAGCGGCCGACTGAATATATACCTTAAATTCTTCTATTACCAAATAAACGTCTTTTCTTTCTTTATTGCTCAAACTCTCTTTAAAAGAAAACAAATATGGGGATGTATTTTAGAACCGTAAAGGTTCTTTCAAGTCAAAAGAAGCAAAAGCCCTATTCAAGAGTAAGGATTTCTCAAGTCCCATGACAGCGGTGCCGGCCTCGTTGCGACACAAAGATTCATATCTCGGCCATGTTTGGGAGTGGGCTGCAACAAGACATAAATCTCCGGAGCATATTATTAACAATCGTGTTATATAAGTATTAATTTACATCGCCATACTTTAAACATTTCTCAACATTATTACATAAATTATTGCGCAGGACAATAGAAAATAGATGTTAAGTGTGTGTAGGACAATAGGACGATTTTTGGAAGTTGTCTATATCCAGCGGTCGCCGCAGTCTGTTGATAATGATATGACAGTAGACAAGTGTTTAATATAACAGTTACCATTTAGATAATTGATAAACTTTGAAATAATTATCGCCGAGAAATTGAGTCAACACCCACTAGTTGTGCTACCCAAACACGCTGGCCAATAAGAATACAAGACGGCGCTCGGGGGACTCAAGGTCGTAGCTCGCGGATACCAGATCCGCGACTCCTGAGTCCGATGAAGCCGCTATGGTTGTCAATAAAACTGCGGCGCAAACATCCTCAAACAGGCTCAAGGTCAGCAGTTATCAGTATAAGAAACAACTGAGGAGCAAGGTCTGAAATAAGAAGCTCTGCAGCAATAAGTTGGCTCAAGCACAACAACTGCTTACGATGATTTATTTGTAATTTTCTTTAATAATAAATTACTTATAATTTCTTCTGGAATTTTCCGTCTCGTGATCCAACATTACTCACAATTTTATATATGTATAGTTAATAACTATAACTGGATAAAATGCTGTATGTTAAGCAAACCTGTCAGTAATCAGTGGCAAGTCTCTATTACCGAAGATTGTCTATGCGTGGTGAATAAATCATCTTAATTCCTTTTATGAGCCAAGGACCCGAATACCAAAACTAAGTATATTAAGATTGTTTAACCTATCTAATATATGAAGTGCAATAGTATGCATATTTAAAATGCACGAAAGTAATAAAATTACTAAGGTAATTAGACCTAATATTTTATATCTCAAAACGACTATCACGATGGAGAACGAGGAAGGACAAACTAAATTGACAAGTGGTTGTTCTCTGTTAGCGGTGACCGTTTAGGTAGGTACCCACCGCAGCATCTATTTTTACCATCAAGTAGTAATGTGTAAACTTTATTGTATTTCTGTCAGAAGGGTGAAGTAGATAGTGAAAATAAATGCAGCGACAGGACATATCGTCTGGGTTCCAAGTTCCAACAATAGGTTGCAATGATTATGATAATCAGTAATTCTAGTCACGTGACAAACCGGACAATTGACCTTTTAGAAGATAGAGCAAAATGGCGGAAAATGTTACCGTAACCTAAAAATAAACGTTTTTTTATATGTGCGTGTGTCATTTGACCGCACCTAGCTATTGAGAACATAAACGCTTTGTAAATTGCATCAATTAACCCACGCACTGCCTTGGTTCACTTTTGAAATCTAAAAATGATCTAGACAGACTTCGCAATACTACACTATTACCACACCAAGCTCCAGAATCGTATGGTGGAAGAAGATTTACAGTGAAACCTTAAAATAACTGGTGATAGGTGTCTGTTTCCGGAGAACGTCTAGGTAGATACCAACGCAGCTCCTATTTCTGCAGCGAAATAGCAGTGTGCAAACAATACTGTGTCCCGATTTGAAAAGCGCTGTAACTAGAGTAATTACTGGGGTAACGAGAATCAATATCTTATGTGTGAAGAGACGAGCGGTGCAGCATCCTAACCAGCGCCACGATGTTAATGGCGATATTATTGACCATCAGGTGAAAGTCCTGCTGGTCTCGTCGCTTAATTGAATAAAATAAAAGTACACCAAAGACGAGCTTAATGCTTAGACATTCTCTACATGCCAACTTTTTTTTTTATTCGTGGTTACCCTAACTCTAAGCTATAGCACATCCGTTTATAGTTTAGTACGCCTTATAACATCCAACCTTATTCATTTTATATAAATCTATTTTTGTTGTATACAGTTTCATTTCCTTTATTATATAGTCCTGAATTTATCCATTTACATATATAAATATTCCTTTTGGTGCCGTTTCTTTTTATACTTTCAATTAGTCCTATCTCTAACAAGGCAATTAAAGTTTTTGCTTTAATAGTCTTCCTTGCTTTTTATCTATCGTTAAATTATTGTTCAAGTTTTAGGTTCTATATTGTATATTCAGTATATAAAATAACGTTTCTTATTTATTTTTTTGTTCAAGGATACGACGAGACGAGCGAGACGTTTACTTGATGGTATACACCTGCTTATAACACAACGTGGCGCTAGTTAAGATATACACTGCACCAAATTGTGTTTGTCATCTTGAGACATAAGCTTTAGCCTCATTATCCCGGTAATTTTAATAGCTTCAGCGCCCTTCAAATCGGAACACACTAATGTTTGCGCATTACTGTTTGTCGGCAGAAATAAGAGCTGCGATGGTACCTATCTAGACAGTCTCCGGCAACAGACACCTACCACCAGTAAACTAGACTTTATATCAAATAATTGCTACAAAACTTTATTTGCTGTAATCTTACAATATATAAGTTTTTCACGAGTTTTTTTTTTTTTATCTACAGTATAATTTCTTTGCATATTCGTATACTTAATTGTAACCTTTGTATGTGTGAAGTATTGTGATCAGTGTTCGTTTAATAGATAAAGATATTTAATACAATATAACCAGAATTAACTCTTTCATATAGATTAATTAATTTCCGTACAATTAAGTAGAGTTAATATAATGGAGTAACTTTACTAGGTCACAAAGATTCAGGTTACCAAGTTACGGCGCGCGAAACTGTGTTAAACAGTAATCACAATTATTCGCATGTGCTGCTGGCCTCGGCGCTGAACAAAGTTCGCTGCGAATAAGCCTTGGACTTAAAAAAAAATGTACGGACAGTAATGTGAGAACTTTTTATATCCGTATACTACATTAAATGCAACATAGCCGGCTAATGCAAGTGTTAAATAAAACTAACTACAATTTAATACTGATAGTCTCTATTGCCTCTATTGCTCTTAACCAGGGTAGGCTAACTACAGCTTCTATTTCTACCATCAAACTGTAGTGTGCTAATGTTTCAGGTGTAGAACTTAATATCCTGTGTCTCAAGATGAGTAGTTCAAAGAGGTAGTGTATACGATTCTAACTAGCGCCACATTATGATTGACGGGTGTTTCACCTATCAGGTTAACGTTACGCTCGTCTCTTCCAATAAAAGAAAATATTAATATATAACATTATTTCTACGTAGCATATTAAAAGTCGACTTTTCTATAAGTTCTATAATCGCCCTCAGTGTAGGGACACCGGGATCATGAACGAAAGGTGCCGATGCCCTCTGCACTAAGCTTAAGCTCGCATCTAGAGGGGCGCAACCCTCGCAAAAATAATCGATGAACACCTGTACGTCTACCAATTATTTTTGCGTCTGGATGAAACGAGAATATCGTATTAGTATAATTTAAAGACGGTGCGAATTTTCATATTTATCTTTATCTGATATATATGATACAGAAATATCGTGAAAAGTTAGGTTTTAGTCCAAACTTATATGTTTTATTTTTCGCGGAAATAAATTAAGTTAGCTAAAAATTTTAAAATGATTAAAGTAAAATAATTGACACGTAATATGCTGTTCCATGATACGTGTTTTTATAATTTCCAGTGCATCATACGTACTGACTCAGTGGGTATAATAAAAATTAACTAAAGTCCCGACAAACAAAGGAAATAAAGACAAAATTATCCAAACGTTTCATTCATCGCATTAAAGTCAACTGCTGACTGGTGGTGGGTTAGGTTAGGTTGCTGAAGACCATTTATGCTGTCAAACAGAAATATGCAAACATTACTGTGTTAGCTAGTGTTATTACTGGGGTAAAGAGACTCAACATCTTAAGTACCTGACGACGAGCAGAATGTAGTGCTGTGTATGTGTGTATGTGTACCCTACCTAACGCCACGTTATGGACAGGCGTATCACTTATTAACAGGTGAACGACTCACTCGTCTCGTCGCCTAATAGAAGTAAATGAATACTGACTTAACCGCCTTAAGGCTGTACCTGTGCCGCAAAATATTTTCCACTTATGAAGATGCCGCGGCGAAAAATGTTTGAGAACTAATGTATTAATAAATAATTTTTTTATAATTTTTAAAGATAAATTAATTTATGATTAATTTAAAAAATTTTTAACCTGTATATTTTAGAGCGGTTTCAAAGTTTTAACCGACAGTGTATACATTACGATAAAGTATAATTTCAAGCAACTTACATTATAAAATTCTTCTCCAAGTGACCGAAAGGATTATATTTGATAGATATCTATACTAAAATATTGTAATTTTTAAAAACTTCTCTTTGCGATAAAATAATAGTTGAATAAATGTTATTATGTCTAGTAGTTTTTCTAACGTTTTAACTGTATCACGATTCCGTGTTATTTTGACACTGTACTGTTGTTAGAAGTGTTTGCGTTCTCCAAGGTGTTCATCCAACGTTAAATGATTTATCGTGCGTGTTGAATGAAAAGAAATTGGTAAATTGAAACCATTATATGTTTGAATTTCTCCCAAACGTTGTTCAGTTCGCTCTGTTAGATTAATTGAAAAGTTTCACAGATATCCGTTTCTATGAAAGGAGCGGACAATGGGCGCAGCGCGAACAAAGGCAGCGGTTTGTTTGTTGTTCAAGACAAAGACTAACGGAGATTAAAGAATTTTCATTTATATTTACATAAACATTTGAATTCTTTATGTAGACACTCATGTCGCATATTTTTGTAATATTATGTTATTGATATCACCTAAGGAGAATATTCCGATATGACTATTTTTCAAAATCGTTAGTAGAGTTTAATCATATAAAAAATATTTCTGTCATTATATACTACAGATCTTCGAGTCTTGTATCTTCGGCTAAAATAAAATATTTCAACAATACAGCACAAAGAGGTAGCCACCAAGGCCGATCTGATATTGTATAATGCGGAGCCGTCATTTATTTCTGTTACAACTCGGAAACAAGTAGAATATGAATAGAATGGTGTAGAATTGTATTGTTTTAAATGTTTAACCGTTTCCGACTAATACGATATGAAATCATCAATTAGGAAAATTCAGACACAAAAATGGAAAGGCGAGAGTACTTTTTAATTTTTTTGAAGACATAAAAGTCCATCATTCATTTGAAAGTATATCCCTGTACTCTTATAATCTCTTCGAATTGAAAGGAAATTTAAATTAATGATTATAGTCTAGTTATATCTTCATTCGAAAACAAACATAGGATTTAATATGACTAATGGTATTGTTACATTTTAATTATGATAAAACTAAAATACCCTCAACTGGTCTGGTGAAGATCGCGGAAAGCAACTAGTATCGGCGTGGAGATCGTTTCGGAAGATCTATATCCAGTAGTGAATATCTATGGACTCATAATGAAGATAGCAATACAAAACAATCATAACGTAGCTTATATTTCCTGTTATTAACACATACAATTTTTTTTTATTAGACGAAGAGACGAGTATTCATCTGAGTTATCTGATGGTGAGCGATACGCCAGTCTATACATTAATACATTGTGCTCGTCGCTTTAGACATAAAACAGTAGAACTACAACGCCTTTCACACCGGACCACAGTGATGATTGCACAGCACTGTTTAGTGGCAGAAATATGCGCTGTGATGATAAATACCTGGACGGTCTCCGGCAACGGAGATCTACCACCAGTACATGTTATATTTGAAACAGTACCAAGTTATAGTTACTGTATTTCATTAAGATATCATCATCATCATCTCAACTGATGGACATCCACTGTTGGACATAGCAGACAATACACACAAAGAGTGGTAATAATATACTAACCGTTAACAGGAAGTAACGCCGTTATCCATTTGGAAACAAAATGAAGACGTTAAAAGCTTTTTTCCTATAGCGGGATAACAATATGCCGCTACTGTATTATCACAGCTACGCATTCAGCTATAATATTTTTAATTAGCTACGATTACAACAGTGCCGAGACAATAGAACTGCTCCAACAACAATGACGTCAGACGCGTTGACGAGGAGTCGAAGCGATCGATATGACCGTCTATTCGCAACGGAGTGCACGGTACACGAAAATATTACGCATAGTATAAATTACACTGTCTGTCTTGCCTTGAAATATATAATTATTAAAACTGGATAAAAAAACTTTACATATATATATATATATATTTTTATTAAACGAGATGAACAGAACATACATCTGATGTTTAGTGATAGGCCTGCTAAATACAACGTGGCGCTAAGATGGTATACACAGTACCACATTGCACTGGTCGCCTGCGTCGTGAGATGTTAGTGTCGTTGCCCCAATATGCTAGCTACAGCGTCCTTCAAACCGGAACACGGTAATATTTGCACACTTCAGTTCGGCGTTGATACAACCAGTTGTATATTTAAAGGTAAAAGCTTACCAGTGTTCAAGGTTATTGGATATACCGAACATGTTTTGTAATACTTTAGATAAATATAGTGACTAGTTAAGTATAAGTTTTTCATACACTTGTGATGATAACAACAATTAAGTAATTAACAGATAATATTATGCTTTATTACTAAAGTAATTTATTAGCATAATTCCAAAATTTTATAAAGGGTGAATTAGATGCTAGGGTTTTTAAGCAGGGTGCCGCGGTACCCCAGGAATAAACCGGCTAAAAATTTCGTAATTCTTAAAATGGAACTATTAAATCCCCGTATTATGCTATTTTTTTTAAAGAAAATATCATGAAGAGGTAGACGATTTGTGGTTAGGTGGAGGTTAGATATAATAAAAATTAACTAAGGTCTCCATAAACATGAAGGAAATAATGGAAAATTCATTCAGTTTCATTCATCGTTAAAGACCACTGAGTATTAAATTTGCATGGTTTTTTTATATTTTCTTCGAAGCTTTTGGCTTTGCTTTAAGGCTATGATCACATTGCAAAATATGTTTCATTGATAGGGGTATCGCGGTGAAAGATTGGGGACTAATGTATTAGTAAATTATAGTTTAATCTTAATTTATATAGAAATGAGAGAGAAGAAATTGCTTTGCGTGTTGCATCGGTATTGTTACAATAATAAGTTTCCTTCACAACTTTTCAGTTAAAATAGATATACACCTCCTTTTTTGATATCTCGAGAGAAATCTTCGAAAGATATCCTGCTTCTGGTGTGAAGTCAGGGTTATATAAGATTCTTACTCACTAAAACCACCTCGGTGGTCTGCATTAGTGTACTTGGATCTGCTCCGGGAGTTCTTATAGAACGCGCCGGTGCCTCTCTACATTTTGTGTTAACACGTCTTTGAGGAGGACCCTAACCCTAGGTATCATCGCTGAGCCATATGCTCTTTCACAGGTTCGCTTGTTGAGCGATAAATCCCCCCCGAATTCAAGGCCCGCGAGGACCCTTTTAGTCGCTTTCTACGGCAGGCAGGACTTACCTTAGTCCTATTCTTACTAGCCCGACACTACAGGGTTAGATATACACCCCTGCAATTCTCTTTGGGATGGAATTTTGTGCAATCTAAAGCTGACCTCTAAATGGCAGAAGCAATATCTCTATTAAACTTTGAGTGTTTACGTATAGTAGTTTCGGAGATCTCGTGATCAGTTAATGAATCTCTGGACATCTATATATCTATATATATATATATACACGTTAATTTAAGAACGTCTGAAAGTCGTGCGCGATGTGAAAATCCAATGTTACCGACTACCCAAAATGGTAAGATTAATTTTAACGCTCATTTCACACGAACATGAAAGGTTAATTTTTTTTCGTAATTCGGGACGTTTAAATGTCTTTATAACCTTTCAACGTGGTGTTCTGAGTAACCTATTGAGACATACCGTACTACCTTACGAGTGCGCTTATAAATGATTACTTACTCGTTAAGCGGGAAAAAAAAATTGATGACACGGTTAATAATGATAAGTGTCGTGTAACACACAGAAAGCTAATAAAATAAAATTGTGGCAAGCACAGTGAACCCACATGCAAACATCGCGATGTTCAAACACATGCCAATAGTAACGAGAACTGTTAATCGTTATCCAACATTCATGGTTAATACGTAACGAGTTGTGGTGATTGTGAGTTATATTTTTTTTTTAGGTTAAAATTTGCAGTAGGTTACGTCAAACGAAGCTAAGCATATCTCTGTGATTTTCTACCTTCGTTTGGTGGCTTCGTTTGACCACTGTTACTTTCTGTATGCGCAAGTAGCGTCGTCTTGGACTTCTCTAAGGGCCTGCGCCCCTTTAGAGGCGACTCCGTGGGCTTTTTGTCGCTTCGCTCGGATTCACTCTCTACGCCCAACTTACTGAGGGCGACAAGGTTGGCTACATTGGAGACAATGAGTTACTTCAATTAAACCTTATCATAAAATTAAATTTTAATATTGTAACTGTATGGTGTAAGAGAGGTAATTAAAAAAATAAAAAATAAGCAAAGCATGCAGGTCATACAGCCAATTTCATTAATGGAACAAAAGAGATTTAACAAATAGCTGAAAAAAAAATATAGCAGTGAAGAATTCGGTCACGATTTGCAATGAAAAAAAAAAAAATTGTATACACCATCCATACCAAGGAAATGCAATCGATCCTTTGCCATGCCTAAGTTGGTTTTCATCTTATCGTGTAATCTCTGAGCTCGTTGCCACGCATCTCCGCGGCCGCCCCAACAGTCGACAGCGATACCTCTCTCCAGCTCATATATACCTTTCTTGTATAGCTCTATCGCTAGTTCTTTTTGACCTGTGTGAATCGGTAGTTTTCCATCAATGTTTTGCACTGAACATTTTTCTTTTGTATCCAGGGCATGTCTTCCGGACATTTAAAGCAGTAGGCTGTTACATTTTAGCATTACAATTAACATAGATAACTTAAACTGCCTAATACTTAATATGGGATATGTAAATGAAGCCTAATGAAATTTTAATCGATTGATAATAGAATATTTAATTTACGTAAAGCAATACGACTAATTTTATACTAATTATTAAAGAAGTATAAAGCATATGTTCCAATATAAAGCATTATGAATAATTAATATAATATCATCAGAAAAAAGAGAAAAATCTGTCACTTAAAATTATTTTACAAAATTTTATTTTTAATTTAGAAGTTTTGTTATAAATTGGGTATTAAAAATTCATTACACATTGCCATTTGTCAAATAAACTGATGTCAAAAAATTATACTATGTTCTTTACATTATATATATAAAAAAAATAGTAATTATAGTTGAGTATTTTTCTTTTTTTATTTATTATATGGAATATATTTATCATAGATAAATTATGAATGTACAATAATAAATAAATTATAATTGGATAAAAATATTAATTCCAGTGTATGTCCCATGTAATTTAACAATAAAAACAAATATTTGTCTCTCCTAAACTACAGGTTGTTTAACTTTAAACAATAAACTTTAATTTTTAGTAGATTATGAAATTGTGTTATACAGAAAATGTTATATAAAAATAAAATTTGTCAATATACAAGACACCTTTGCATTTGATATATTAAAATTCTGCAGATGTTTTGTTCTATCATAGATTGCATTGATATTCGCATGAATTTACACAAATTATCTTTCAAGGTTTGCTTAGATAACACATAGTAGATGAATGGAGATGAATATGCTTTTAAATTTTGAGGAATAAATTAAAGAATAGTTTTATAACATATATTTTAGTAATTCATAATCAACTGTTAATGATTATAATATTTAATGCAACATTAGTAATGGGGATTTAAGTCATATATTGTTAACTATTATGCCACATTGAATTCTAAATTTACTTTTATTTACATAAATAAATTAAAAGCCAAACTGCAGTAAATTTATTACTTTAACCTTTCATTATCCTTTGTTCACCCTATTTGTCATTTCATTGTAATAGGTTTGTAATGATTTGTTATGTACTAATTTTTTTTTAATAACACCATTAACATATCTAACAACATAGATGTATATATATTTTTTAATTTAATCTTCATAGCTTCATATATGAAATCATGATTACAATTACTATTATAATAAAATTTAAGATTTTTTTACTTAATACTTATGTACTTAACATAATCATGATTGATTAATGGTCAATCATTCTAAATGTTAGTTTATAAGGGACAATGCATAATTTTATAACTAAGACTCACCCTCATTTTCTTCATCAATCTTCAAGGCTTTTGATATGTATTCAAAAGCCTTGCGATGGTGATGTTTCTGTTTCGCCAACAGTGGATCCCCAGGGCCAACATTATGTGTATGAGACATGTCTTCATGTGCTATTTCTGTGGATATCACGCCGTCTTTTACCACTACTTCCAAGTTACACTCGCCGTTCTTTCGAGGTTTATGCATAAACCGGTGCGATGCCGAATATAAGTACTTAAAAATTATAAATAACTGATACAAAATAGATCTAAGGACGTTAAATAAAATGATAATGGGATAAGAGACGACGTAAAGATTTCTTTTGTGAACAGAAGGTTGCGAGTCATGTCGCAACGCTGAACCCTTCGCTAGGTCTGCATTTGCCTTTTTCGATTTTCGGTTCGGAGACCTCGTAGTTTTCCGTGACAAACGACCACCATTGGAATCGTCACCCGAAACCATCAAGAACACTAACGTTCCCACGTGTTCAACACGAAAATGCCATACAAAATATATCAAAGACACACACTTCAGTTATTCTACTTAATAATTCTAAAATAAAGTAATCGGTGCTAGCTGTGATGGTTATTGACACTTTTTGACGTGTGTCATTGCATCCGTAAATGTGACCACTGAATATTTTTTCTGAAAAAAATATGCAAAGAGTGTTGCTATGTCACTTTAATCAACTTAAAGTTTACATTGCCTTAATTTAATTTTACAGAATAATCACTTTAATAATTTATTACATAAAAAATTTTGGAACATTATTTTTAAATAATTTAATTAAAAATAAAATTAAAGTATGACAAATTCAGTGTTGGTAAATGTAACACGTAAGTGTTACAATTGAATATATAAACGGAATGATTTAAATGAAATATTTTTCTTAACGTTAATAAACTTTTTGAATAAGTAGAAAAGTTAAATAATATCCTCTTTTATACAGTGTAAGTACAGTATTCTATATATATCTAAACTATTAAATTTTTCAGCACAATAACTAAAAACGTTTGTCGACAAATTGCATATCGTTAGTAGCTAAACACATATAAAAAAAAAATTTTCGAAAATTCCATGTGAAACTAGTTATTAAAAATAAATATTACATTAAGAAAAGATAGATATAGCTAATAATAATGTTCCATTAAGCAATGTTTATAACAATTTACAATAAATATATAAACTTATAAATATTTTATATTCTGTGGCAATACTTACTCCTGTGTCAATTTCATATAGATTAATATCGATTTTTCAACAACGTTGCGCTATGGTTAAAATGTGTTCATAGTGAACAGATATCAATAAAAATTGCATCAGATTACTGTGATAAATAGATTTGTTTTAATAACTAATTAATAGTAATTTATATTTTAATAGAGGTCAGTTTTTTTTTTAATTTTTATAGTTTACAATAAATATATCACTTTTATGTTAGGATTTTTTTTTCTTTCAGCCGTTAGTATGACTGAAGAACAGGTCAAGAAGTTAGTAATAAATGCTGACGAAGACGATGTAGTGGACCCATGGAATGTGTCCACCAAATCAGACACCGGGTTCGATTATGATAAACTCATAAGTAAGTTTATTAAAATATTGCTTTTGGGCTCAATAATAAGCTTTAAATTTATTGTGAATATATAAAACTATTAGGCTATTTATTTTTAAAGTTTTAAACCTTCAAACCTTATTATATTTTTGTGTATAGTTACATCATTATTTAAGGAATTTTATACATAGTGCAAATAAACTTCATCTATTTCCTTGATTTTAAGTAGTAATAAGCGGACAAGCCTATAGTATAATCTCGTTAATATATTAACTCCTTCGCTTCTGAAAATTTATATATTCTAGAGGTTGTTCATTAATTCTTTCAGGCTATTATGTCCTTTGTAGAACCCATGCTGATAAAGAGGAATTACTATGCATGCTATGCTTAAAGGTTAAGTGCAATATATGTGCAGGGTTTAGTATATGTCATAGGAAAAACTGCTCCTATATCCTTTTTTCTATTGATCTCTTAAGTTTACTTTATGCGTTATAAATTGGTAGTAAATATATTCTGACCAAATGTCCATACAAGGGTAATGAATTATTATACTGTAAATTTAAATAATTCAAGGAGTTGAGTATTATATTTCTTCAATTACAGAAAGATTTGGAAGTCAGAAGATCAATCAAGAACTTATTGACAGATTTGAAAAAGTAACTGGGAAGAAAGGTAAAATATACATAGATAAAATGATTGTTAAAATTGTCATATAACTATCACAATTACTGTACACCGGCATGTAGCTAAATAAAACAAAAAATTTTATATATATGTATTCATTCAAACATACATCTTGTGTAATGTTTGTATTAATTTAAACGGATTTAATAATTTAATAATATTATAAAGATGTTATTTTTAAACATGTAGCTATTTACTTGCTAATTGTTGTGTTATTTATCTTTAGTGGCTTGCTTATTTGTATAAATCACTAAACATGTATAAATAATTTTTATAGCACATCCATTTCTAAGAAGAGGTATATTCTTCTCTCACAGAGATTTGCACAGTATTTTAAACCTTCATGAGTCTGGAAAGAGATTTTATTTATACACTGGCCGTGGACCATCTGCAGAAAGCATGCATATTGGTCACATGATCCCATTTATGTTTACAAAGTGAGTAATGTGTTAATTACAAAATAATTATATTATAAGTAATTCATATTATATGACGATGTATGTTGGGTTTTAACATGCTGGAACAGTGAACTCACTGAGAAGCAGAGCATTGGCAGACAGCTTACTAGGTGGCAGAGGACATAAAAAGAATTGCTTGGAACAACTTGATTCAAACAGCGCAAGTCTGTGCTTTGTGGAACATATTATAAGAGACCTATGTTCAGGTGTGGATGTCCATTAGTTATAATGATGATGAACTCGTATCTTTGTATGATAGTCCTTTACAGCTACTATTTACAGTTATAACCTAAATAGATGTAAATAATACTTCAACTTAAATCTTAGTATTTATAATACTTCTGTAAGTTTGTTGTTGTCAGAGACCATCTAGATTGGTACCAAGGCAGCTTCTATTGCGGCCAAATAGTAGTGTGCAAATATTATTAGGTTCCAGTTTGTAGAACCCTATAGCTATTGAAACTTCTGTGGTAATGAGACTTACCATCCTAACTTTCAAAGAAATGAGCATAATGCGGTGCTGTGTTTATTATTTTAAATAGCACCATTTTGTTGTGTGTGCAAGTGACCATCAGGTCAATGTTTACCTTGTCTCCTAGCTTTATTATAAAAAAATTAATAATGAAATTGATTTGATTTCTTGTGTGAAACATTGTATAAATTTTTATATCACATATTATTTCAGTAATCTTCTGGAAGAAGAAGTTATTAAAAATATTAATAATAGAGGAAAATTATTATAAAGATTACTTATGATATTTTGTTTACATTTATTCTTTTTTTGGGGTTGGGAGGGGGGCTTTTATGCTTTAAGGATATATCAGCCCACATTTATTCATGGTTGGTTTACTTATGTCATACTGTTCTGACTATAAAGTGTAATTCTAAAAAAATACTTTTTTAGATGGCTGCAAGAAGTTTTTAATGTGCCTCTCATTATTCAGCTCACTGACGATGAGAAAGCGATGTGGAAGGATATCAAGTTAGAGGAGGCACGCAAGATGGCACATAATAATGCAAAGGACATTATAGCTATCGGGTTTGATCCAGCCAACACATTCATATTTAATGATTTAGATTTTATTGGGTGAGTATATATTAACTAACTTGTCAATAATTTGATTTTAAATATTATTATTTTTTATATTAAATAGCAGCGGTAAAATAATTTTTTATTAAGATATGCATACTTGTGCCTTTATGTAGCACCTTATTACAAATTTCTTCTTCTCTTATATTTTGAATGTAACTTAATTTAGAGTTCGAACATTGAAAACAAACACAACCATTGAAACAATTACCAATTGTCAATGAATATGACTAAAAATATTATATTGCTATATGATGCTATATCGTTTTAGGCAATGTCCAGCCTTCTACCAGAATATGGTGCGAATACAGAAGTGTGTGACATTCAATCAAGTCAAGGGCATATTTGGATTCGGAGATTCTGACGTAATTGGTAAAATTACATTCCCTTCAATTGAAGCTGCTCCCGCATTTTCCACTACTTTCCCATTCATTTTTGGTGATCAAATTGTAAGTTAACTTTGGTTCATTCAATCTTCTTTTTACTAATTATCAATTGTTTGATTCTTTATGATGTCTAGTGTCGTTAAGGTTTTTTATTATTATTTTACTGTATACTCTATTCAGGTATAAAATAGGGTTAGGATGTTTACAGAATATGTTAACCTTATCATATCATGTCAATATATAATGATCTGTTATTCATTTATTATTTATAAATGAGAATTCACGACTATTACAGAAAAACATTAGTCTATAACTTAGAGGAAAATCAACAGCTATTTTGTTATACAGCAAAAGACAGAAGATATTGCAATTGCAATAACTCCTGTATGACAATATAGACTTGAAGAGTTATATTTAGCTTGAGAAGTTATGTTAACATAATTCAAATAAAGTCGATGTAGTTATCTCTGCAGAAGATGGTTCTCTTTTTAACCGAAATGTAAGCAAAATGTTTAGCCAAAATTAAAGCTGGTCTGTCCAGCAGTGGACACCTATTTCTGAATGATGATGAAATAAAAATATGTGACCAGATCCGGATGCGAGCAACGCGGGACAGATTTATGTGGAGATCTTTGGGGGAGGCCTATGTCCAGCAGTGGAAGTCTATTGGCTGATGATGGTAATGATGACCAGAGGAAAATATAAATTCTAGACTTATATCTGGTGGTATATGATACGCCTGCCAATAACTATATTGCGCTTGTAACGAGTTTACACGTCATTACATTACGGAATTTCTTTTGGGACAGAACCCTTTAATCTGTTATACAGTAATGTTAGCACACTACACCTTGTAGTAGGAACGGTGCTGCCGATACTTACACGATCTCCAGAAATGGCTTTATCAGATGAAATGTGTGATGTGTGTATGCACATTTATTGTCAATTAAAACCTATCGTTCACTTTTTTAGGTACCTTGTCTAGTTCCTTGTGCGATTGATCAGGACCCATACTTCCGGATGACCCGTGACGTCGCAGCCCGGCTTAAGTTACCAAAGCCGGCGCTAATCCACTCCTCGTTCCTTCCAGCTCTCCAGGGCGCTCAACACAAAATGTCTGCCAGTGATCCTAACTCTTCTATATTCCTCAACGACACTGCTAAGCAGATAAAAAATAAGGTGATTATAGCAAACGATTTTATTTCTTCCAAATAAAAATTTAAGTTTACAAATTTAAAAAAAAAATGGGAGCAAAACATTGTTATTGGATGTCCACATTGATATATTCTTTTAAATTTTTTATTTTTTTTTAAATCTAAGAAAATGCATAATCCATATAATAGAAATTTCGTATGAGATTTGTATCCAATTGAGATGATGATTATGGTATGGTTCTTAAACAAATTTGACATTATTCTATTTTCTCATTCACATGGTCATTGGCCTTACAACAAAGTTTATTACATTAACATTTGTTGTTCATAATAAATAAACTAATTAATGCTTTGGGTTCTTAAGATATAAATGTTATACATCAATCGGATATATATTAGCCTCAAGTAAAGGAGAAGCCTCTAAAACAGTTAAAAAGAGTAAAATAAATGAATTTTTCAGATTAACAAATGTGCCTTTTCCGGAGGACAAACAACAATAGAAGAGCATAGGAGAAAAGGTGGCAACACAGAAGTAGATATATCGTTCAAATACTTAACCTTCTTTTTAGATAACGACGTCAAACTAGCAGAAGTAAGTTGACATAAGATACTAGCTCTTACCAATCCTTTTTGCTGTCCGGATCCCGTTCTCAAACGGAATTCCCTTTTGGGGAAGGGATTTTGTAAAATCCAATGTCAGCTGACTCCAGAGGTCAGCTCAGATGGATTTGACAGAAACAATAATTCTATCATATTTTGGTTTTGTAAGTATAATAGTTCAGGAGATCTCTTGATGAGTCTATGAATCTCTGGATATTTAAAGAAAGTAATAAAGAACTTGGTGATGGTAATTTGTAGAGCGATTTGACCAACTCTTCACCATTCAAATTTGCATTCACATAATGATGGTTGTCTGAAATTGCACAATCTTCTTACAGATAAAGAAACTTTACGAATCCGGAGAAATGTTGACGGGAGAGCTTAAGAGGATCGCTATAGACACGATAACGCCCATAATAAAAGAATATCAGGCCCGAAGGTCCAAAGTAACCGACAATGTGATGCAAGAGTTCTTCAAGATCAGACATATAAACTTCTAACTATTACTTCTATGATTATTGCAATTAAACTTAAGTTATACTTAATAGGGTTAAATTTATTTGTTATTCCGCTTACCGGTATTTTGAAAAATACCAAACTTGTGTATACTTAGTAAAATTAGAGTACAGCTACTGCTTATTAGACGACATCATCAGGGCGGTCGGAAGTGAGAGGGTACGAGAAGCTGAGGATCGCATTCAGTGGAAGACATTGGGGAAGGCCTATATCCAGAAGTGGATAAAGAAAGGCTGATAATGATGATGATGATACTGCATATCCATGTTCAAGATTCCGCTCTATGTATACTAGAATATATGATCTCTTTAAATATTTTATAATATTGAAAGACAAAGATACTGTTACTTATCACCATGAAGCACATCGGTGATGTACCACACTGGTAATGGTAAAGACAGTGAATATATAATATAAATATATATCAATTATTCTATATCCGCAGCCCCCACCACTGTGCTAAACTTCTAGTAGTAGGAACAATTGGGAGGCTTTATTGTGGAATGTGTCAGTTTCCTCATAATGATATCCTTCACCGCTAAGCACAATCCTATTTTACTGAAGATAAAAAAAATAGTGTACATATATACAGTTGTAGTTTTTTATGAACATCTATTTATTTGTATAATCGTAAGTTAATTAATTTCATGAATAATTTGTTGAACATCTTTTCTACGGTTTCTTAAAATAAAGATTATTATCATGAAAATTCTTTTTATGATCCTTAAAATGGTGGTTTACTTACCGTCATTAAGTTATTTTGAATTTTGTATTTAGTTTGATAATACTTGTTCTCAATTTCACACGATGAGTGACTACATCGATGCTCATCCAGAATACTTTAGCTATATATGTAGGCAGCTGGAAACGGATGTTTTGGCGACATTTTTATTCTGAGAATAAAACTAACTATTCTATTATTACTATTCTTTTCAACTAATACCATCAGTTAAAAAGAGATAGCTGAGGATTGAATTGGTTTTCTTTACCTCATCGGCAAACTTCAGTTTGAAGAGGGCACCTATTGATGATAAGACAAAACTATCATCAACCAAACTATGAGATGGTGACTTTAAATACGGAACAAATATGAGACGATCTCCAACAAGATGAAGCAAGTGGAATTGGTTCTAATTATAAAGTTATTACTGTCATGTGTAAAGTGACCATGATATAAAAAAAATCATAAATATCCTACACGACCGTTCCTTGACATATATAGACCATGAAATAACATATTGGTGTCACATCCGAGTGAGTCAATGTTTTTATGCATAACCTTCGGCCGTATTATCAGCGATTGATACCATGAATAAGACCTATTTAAAATTGTTTTAGATGAAATACACATCGTTATTGATTCCTGTTTTATGTTCGTTATGCACTAGATCTCAATTGCAACGTGTTGTTGTGACAAAGAGGCCATAGACAATGAAGCTAATACCATATAAGTACTATAACCATTCCTACCATAGATTAAAGAAGCGCCTGGTAAAATGTTCTAGCAATTTTATTCTCGCCTCATACCAGGAATTCATGAGTTTACTAAAATCAGTTCAATCGATTTATATATTTATTTAGCTTGCTTCAGGAGAGTGATTTTTAAATAAACTTTTAACTGTTCTACCAGGACAACATAACCGGATGGATCATCGGGCACAGAACATACTTTCAGTCTTAAAAGCCATACATAAGACCTTTTTTTTTCGTTATCGGTGAGAGTAGGGCAATTTTGTAAAAGGATATCTTGCTTCTTGGGAAAGACAAGGTGATGTCGGATATTTAGCCACTAAAATCCTCTTAGTGGTCATTACCAGAGCGTTGCGGGAGGCCCCGAGATTTCCTACAGAATGCACCGGTATTTACCGGCACTACGCTTAAAACACGTTCTAGAGAGGGCTTTCGCCGTACTCTGCGCCCTCGCTTTGGTACGACACTCACTACACCACCTCGTACTTATCGTTGATCTCGGGATATATGAGACCTAGTACGGGCACAGAAAAGTTATATATACACTTGTTTTATTTACTTAATATTTTGATTGTATAAATAAGGGTGGACCGACGATCTAGTGAAGGTCGCGAGAAGCCGCTGGATGCGGGCAGCGCAGGGACGATTGGTGTAGAGATCTTTGGGGGAAACTCATATGCAGCGGTGGTCGTCTATCAGCTGAAGATGATGAAGCGTTTATAAATCTTATTGTAAGGTTCATATCAATTAACTAAGAGGGTACTTAATTAATATTCACATAGTGTCACTTTAGAAAACAGCTACGTAGCTGCTAAGATCACAGTACCTACCCATGGCTCTTACCATATATTCAGTACATACCAGCGGCTTCGGGATTCAGTCTATGTTGTGAATAGCTTACAATACAATTAGTCCCACAAATTGTTTTTTTTTTATATTTTATAATTACCCGGGTAAGGAATATATTAGATGTTTCATTCGAGAATTAATCTGTAACGCGTCATAGTTACCGGTAATTGTTCTCACTTTGAGATTGATTTACTAGTATGTTCTTGTGAAATATTTGTAAATATTCTGTTTAGTATTCAGTTATCAGTTATCAAGCAATTTCTGCCATCTGTAGTGGAAAAAAATTCTGTGGGCGATTTAGAATATAGTACAAAGTCAAATACTCTACAGCAGTATAGTTATCTTATGTAGTTAAATATTCAACAAAAGGAAACTGTTCCGGATATTCATGGAAAGGTTTTAACGTAAATAATTTTTTATGTAAAACAAAAGTATTGATTTGCATCTCGGAGTTGGCCGGAGCTGTTGAATACGGTCTTTACACTGTCCGTGTAGAATTTCCTAAGTCCTATCAATGGGAACAATGTTTATGTAACTTTGGATAATTTCTTTTGTCCTTATCTAGACATTAGATCTTCAACAAGTTTATCTATGAGAATAGTAGAATCAAAAGTAAATTATACAAGTTCTTAAGATATGATATTATCAATAATTAGATTTTTTTTTAATTTATTTAAAGTTTGTGTATCACAATGGTAAACGACACAAATACTTGAGACAAAAAGGCCCTCTTTCAAAATTGTAACTATGCAGTCACACTTGTGTACACAATACGCGCAACTTTGATCCAATATGCATGACAATAGTTAACGAATGTGGATGACACAGTCCTCAGGAGCGTCAGGTAGTGGTCACACGGATTAGAACATACTCTTGTGAAATATCGAAGCTTAATTACTCCAAATGTACAGTCATAGCTACGAAGAGGACGCTCCATTACCCCTAGTGGCAAATTACACCGTCGTCAAGGGTGATGTTGAGGAGAAGAGAGACGGGGATGACCGTTTCATTCTAGAAATAGGGCGGCAAGAAGATAGGCCCCGTGAGGAACTTACATTCTCTCATAAGAAATACGACAAGACTATCTCCCATCATAGATCCTACATTTTGGAAGATTATACGGAACCAAGAAGAATTGCTTACTTCAGACCACATGAAACGTTGCCACAAGGTGTGTATATTTATTAAATATTTTTATCGTTTCTTAGTTTTTACATAACGTTGATTGAATATAACAATTAATAAATAACAATATTTTAATCGTTTGATTGTTTTTTTAGTTTATAGCTTTAAAGGCAGTATCATGAAAAAAAATATTCTATAATATAGCTATCATCAGAGTATATTCCAGCACTTGCCGTTGGCGTTTGTTTTGTGTGCTTCCTTATGTTTTTTCATGTGTTGTTTACTATGTATGTATGTAATTTTTTTTTATGTGCCTGTCCTTTGTATTGATTTGTTATCCTTTTGGTGGTTGCTATTACATTCAGTAATATATTAGAGTAGTGTGTATGGGCACAATCAAAGAGCGTAGTCCATGTTTGTCCAATTATATTGTGTTTGAATTGTTTTATATATATATATTTATCTATATATATATGAAAAACATAATATTTCTTTCTTTCTTTCTTTTTCATTGTCGGATATTCAGAATTATAAAGGTATCGTTTTGTTTATTGTTGTAATTTAGGCGGGCATAAGATTGTTAGTATTTTAACTAACCAGCTAGATGCACACCAAAACTTTAAATGTTATGGTACTTTCACATGTTCTTCGTATATTAGGACATGTTATTGTGCCATGTCGCTGATCTATCCAAAGAATATTTCTTTGAATATAACACATGTAATATGACGCGGTATAACTCTCATACTGTTAAAAAACAATTATCAATATTACGTTATTTCTACAATTAATCATTTGTATGTAAATTAATTAAGAAGCCAAAGTACGTCGTAGTTTTTATATTGATTAGTCATAAGCGAATATTACATATTTATTAAAACTTAATTTTATAGACTTTATCGCATTTATATCATCATTTACTATCAAGGTGATTCCGAGTGATTTCCAGCATCTATACCCATGGGGGAACTGAATTGACATATGTTCTTACGTCATCAGCCGATAGACGTCCACTCCTGGACAGGCTTCGCCCAAACAACTCCAAATCGATCGGTCCTACACTGCTCGGATACAGCGCCTTCGCGTGATCTTACAGTCAGCATCATCTCCAGTACCGTCGGGCGTCAGGGACTATCGATTGTACCGGTTTATAAGAGCAGGATCTCGGCCATTTCCCACCACACTGTCCCAATGCGGGTTGGGAGAAGCCAGTGCCTTTTTTGTTAATTAGTAGGGTGCACCACGAGCAGGTGAGGATGACTTAGTCCTGTGAATTGTTGTACGGGACCCTTTATACTCCTGACATATGTATTTACGTTATAGTTATTATGGAGTATCTGTTGGGAGTACTACAACCAGCTTGGGATACCTTTATTATTAAAACTAAATTAGAACCAATGTATGCCACTAGAAAATTTCAAGACTTAGGTCATTCAGCTTCGATCTGATTTTAAACAATCATTAAAAAGCTGTAGATACTCCGTGAATTTACTGTTGACATACCACATCACCCCAATAGTCTTAGGCTATTAAGAATGTGACTAAGGTAAGCACTGCCAGTCGAAGAAGGCGACTAAAAGTGTTTTCATTTGTACACTAAGTGAGGTCGGGATGAACTAAAAGTAACAAGGTGGTGTAGTGCTTGTCGTATCAAGGCGAGGGTGTCGAGGAGAGCTACAGCCCTTCCTATGACGTTTCTTAGGCGTAGTGTGGGGGAGGCACTGGTGCGTTTCGTAGGACATCCCAGAGCCTCGTGCAACGCACTGAAGATGATGACTGAGAGGGTTTTAAAGGGTTAAAATCCCACATAACCTTGTCTTCCTACTAGAAGCACTTTTTTTTTTAAAGAATTTCTCCTCGATGACAAAAAAGGTTCTTATTGCTGGAGACCGTCTAGGTGGGGATCACGGCGGCTCCTATCGCAGCCAACAAACAGTACTGTGCAAACATTATAGTATGTGTATAAATCCGTTGGTAGTAAACTTACTGCAGTATCGATAACATCATGTTTTGAGACATAGCAATCAGATGAACGGGGTACATATACATATACAGGAGATATCCAGTGCGTCATGGTCTCACTACGAGACCTCCGAAGCTATTAGACGTAAACATTCAAAATTTGGTGGAGATATTTAGATTAACAGACACATCCATTTAGAGGTCAACTAAGAATGGATTTGGGGTGAACGTTGAGGATACCAGGCCATGAGGAAGAACGCTTATTTTAGTAAATAAAACTTATTTTATGGATTATATCGTCTTTATTATTAAAGGGTGTAAGGGGTCGTACGACAATTAAAGGGAGCAAAGCCAACCTCACCTGCTCGTGGTGCACCCTGCTAATTAACAAACGAAGCTCTGGCTCTCGGCAAATCTCCCCATATGAACCTCTACATATGACAACTCCTAGTGCCGAGCGGTACCGGAGGCCATGCTGACCGTCTGTCGGCTGATGAAGATGATGAAACTTATTTTTAATTTTTTTTTAACGTTTTGCAAATAACATATGTTTAGCATAAATTGCGCGCGCAATACTGTTATTTATAGAAACAATAAAACATATTTCTAAATAAACACTTTCATACTGTCATTGTTTGATTAGGTGCTTTGATAAGTACGCAATACAGCCTCACTGAACGTTATAGATATTTTGCTCTTTTTTTTTTTTAATTCCTCAACCTATTCAAGAGTAGATTTAAAAAAAAAAACATTCATCAGGCCCAAGGTTCTACGATCACGAGGCCTACAGGGACACAGTGGTGACACACGACGCGGCCAATTCGGAGTCTTCGCTGGACTTTTCGCACGAGTCCCAGGACAACAGCAAATACGACGACACCAACCAACCGGATGTGATTACCGACTGGAAGGAAAGAGCCTTGCAACTTGAGAAAGGTTACATACAAAATTTATTTACATTCACATTCGAAACCATGTTTCTTCGCAATAAGGATTCTTCATCAACATCATTACAACTGATGATCCATCCACTGCTGGACATGGGTCTCTTGTACTACGATACCTTATATGATATATACTGCACCACATTGCGCTTCTCGCCTTGAGATATAAGATGTTAAGTCTTATTACACCAGTAATTATACTGACGACGACGCCCTGCAAACCGGAACACAGTAACATTTGCATAATTCTGTCTGTCGGCTACAATAGGGGCTGCGGTAGTAACTACCTAAACTATCTTCAGCAATACAGACCTACCACCTGTAGATAGTCTGCCAACGTGGTGATTATGGCAAAATGAGACATTGGTTTCTCCAATAATGCTGATGGTGTATTTTACAAATTTTCAGAATACAAGAAAACCGCTTGCGATAGAGAACGGACTCGAATGCGGGACATGAATCGAGCCTTCGATCTACTGCGCTCTAAGCTCCCGGTGACGAAGCCGTCTAAGAAAAAGTATTCAAAAATCGAATGTCTAAGGTAATAGAATGTTAATGGTGTTAGTACTCTTACCCTAGATAATTTAGACTACCACTCCAGCTTCTATTTCTAACATCAAACAGTAGTGTGCAAATATTACCTTATGCCAAACTACCTGATGACGTTATTGAAGCAACGAAATTTAATGTCTTGCCTTAAAGAGAGAGAGTAATATAATGTAGGGTATCGATGGTTTTATCACTTATTTTTACGTGAACATCATGCTTATTCCAGTGCTTCGTAGAGTGAATGTTTTTTTTCGGTTTCGCAGGATAGCTATATGCTACATTCGTCATTTGGAGTATATGTTAGCCGGGGGCTCGCCGGAGGACCATTCAGCTTTCTTCGACCTCCACGTCATGGAGCGACGAAGGCAACAACGATATTAGGCAGCCAAAATAGATATCCCCGTCTCACTCGCACAACGTTATAATCATTAATACTCCTTACTTTATCAGTTCAATGTGAATAACGTCCAATCGGTATCTCAACATTGCTTATTAATAGGAGCACATAAGATGCAAGATATCACTTTGTTTATATTTCTTTTTTAAAATAGCCAATCATGGCGCTGTCATGGCGGCAGATTTACAATATGATTACCGCAGCTACACAGACGGCTTCGCAAATATCCTATTCATCATCCAAACTCCATAACCTGTGACCCCAGAATCGAAACAGGAGCCTCAGTTGTCATGTTATTCATTCATTCGTCATTCTTAGCCACTGTGCCGTGGAAATAAGTGTTTGTTTTGCAAATAACTGTTCACAACTGGATTACATACGAAAACTTTATTTGGTACAAGATGAACAGAAAAACAAAACAATATAAAAATTAAAAAGGTAAACATTGCACTTTTTTGGAAATAAAGGTTGGATAATGATAAAACAAAAATTTTGTTGATTAACCTAGTTTAGTCTTTTCTTTCTTCAGTTTCCTCTCCTTTATTTCTTCGGCTTCTTTCCTCTCGAGTGCCTTCAGGTAGTCGAGGTATGCACATTTGACTATCAACGGTAGCTTTACGATACCTGGCATTATAAATGTTCATATGGTATATATTTCTTATAATGTAGATCAATATTTAACGATGACCTGATGTGTATTCCATTGCTACTAAAGTCTAGCTTCCGGTGGAGTAAAACAAAAAGGGAGATATTTGACATTTACCAATCCGCATTCGGCCTCTGTTGCCGGAGACCATCTAGGCATGTGCAAATATTACTGTGTTCCAGACTGTAGGTAGTTGTAGTTAGTGATATTACTGGGCTAACGAGACTGAACATCCCATATTTCAAAGCGACGAGCACAATGTGGTGCTGTGTATACCGTCCTACCCAGCTCCACGTTATTATGATCATCTGTGTCAGTTACCATCAGGTGCACGTTCCGCTTGTCTCGACGCTTCAATAAATTAAAAAATGTGATAGAAGAAGGGTTGTTATTTGAACGAGAAATGTAATAAATTAGAACATGCTTCTAGGATATTTTGTGGTCAATAAACATACCTGAAAAACACGTTGTCACGAAATACTTGTACAACGAATATAGGGGCGCCAGTAAACTTTCACTGCTTTCTTTTTTCTAGAAGAAGAAAAAGTATTATATATTTATAAGCAAATGTGATTCATATATTATTGTAGTTAGGAAACCTTTTCATCTAAAACAGCCATATTTTAAGTTAAGGGAGACATTTAGGAGTGAGCGGAACTTGCCGGCGTCGGTGTCCCACATCACCACTTAACGTCAGATGGGATCGAGGTCAAGCGCTGACCTTGACGATATAAAAAAATAATATTGTTACGGAAATAATGATGAAAGTACACTTCCAACTTTGCCTTTGATAAGTTTCACTAACAGTTCTTTTTTTTTAACGAAGCTATGAGACCAGAGCAACGTGGCGCTTGGTTAGGTTGGTATTCATAGCACCACATTGCACTGGTCGCCTTGAGACATAAGTTGTCTCGTAACCGTAGTAATTACACTAGTTACAGCGTCCTTCAAACTGGAACGCGGTAATGTTTGCACACTACTATTTGGTGGTAGAAATAGGCGCTGCGGTGGTACCTATCTAGACGGTCTCTGGAGACGCAGACCCACCACCAGTAAATTATACAAAATTTGGTAATCGTATGTCATCTAATTCTAGTGTAGTTAACTAATGTACATTCTCTTGGAGATTAAGGGTAAGTTATGTTTATCTCAATGCTTTGATGATGTTGAGCGCTTGGTACTCATTTTGACTCATACTCATCTGATAATGTTCACTTTGACTGGATTTCTGGTGAAACTACTCGGTCACCGAAGACGGGTTCGGACTCAGTTCTCCAACCACCTCTGGTTGTATAGGAAACTTTGGGCAGTGAGCATCGCCCCAGATCGCCAGTGTACCTTGTGTACGCGGCGTGTATGGCGTGATGATGATATCAGGGGTGTGTTTGTTGTTTCCGAGGTTTTGGGTCTTGTTGGTATTCGCTGGGATTGTGCGTAGTGTGGTTTGCGTTTTCTGGTCTTTGAGTATGTTACGTGGATTCTAATTTTAGACATGATTCCAATTTATATAACAACGCTTGCGTTTAAACAATCTCACTAGACTCTTACAACAAACACAACGTAGATAAATTATGAATAGAGTCCGTACATGCAACTAGAATATTTCGCGGAAAAGCCGTATGATGCTCGCAGGTAGCGCCTTGTCGACCACAGTACTAGGATAACAGGTTTACAAAGGAATAAGACACAATGCCGGTCACAGATAAAGGGGAGAGTAGGTACATTGAAAGTGAGACATATTTGATCGTAGCATATACTAGGATTACAGCGCACACACGAGTATTCAAACACTTTTAATAATAGTGAGCAAAAAAAGAATGGTTTCGCATACGATTTTGAATTTCGAATTCAGTACGGCGTAGACATCGACAGAGGACGGATGTATTGCGTAATGTAGAGCCGAGAATCTTTCGATGCGATACTTTGCTAGTTAGAGCATTCGTGTACCAGGGTAACAGATGTAAGAGAGAGTTTAAAATCTTTTTATTACAACCAAGTATCACACACAAACTAGTATTATATTAAATGTAATATGTAGTTTTATGTTTAAAATAATACTATATTGGCATATTTTTTTTGTTATAAATGTTTACTATCATAGTTAATTCGATAGTTTTTAATAAATTTAAAGAGTAGAATTGGCGTCTTTTAAATTAAAACTTGGCCTTCATTTTACATGATGTTAAATGACAATGATGCCAAACATACTTTGTCTCTCATATCCGACAGCTGAAACTCAGCAACGCTATTATGGGGCGGATTAACATGGAAGTCTGGTTTACTGGTGGTAGGTCTCTGTTGCCGGAGACTGTCTAGGTAGATACCACCGCAGCTCCTATTGCAGCCAGCACCGTTGCGTGCAAACATTACTATATTCGTTTGTTAATCTGAATGGTTACATTACTAAATATTTAGATTAATTAAATTAAAAAATTTTATTTTACAATTAAACATCAAAATAAATGCAAATATTTAAAGTATACTTACAACGACACAGCCGCATTTGTCGAACACAGGTGGTTTCCTGGTATTAATGCTGCGCATGTATTCTTGCCATCGTCGTATGCATTCCGTGACGTCTCTTTGGCCACCCCAAACTCCTTGCGAGTGCGTGAAATAAACTGTACCTACCAGGATACCTGCCTGAAGAGAGATGAATGGTGACCAACATAGTGTCTTCCGTAGTTACCACTTACAACTAAATTATTGGTGGTCTCTGTTACCGGAAGTATTATCCTACCTAGACGGTCACAAGCCGCAGCGCTTGTTAACGCCAAATAACACCGTGCAAACATTACTGTGTTCCGGTTTGAAGGGCGATGTAACTAATGAAATTGCTGGGGTAACGAGACAACATCTTATGTTCCATAGCGACAAGCACGTGCTGTGTATATCATTCTAATTGGCACCACGTTGTTATGGGCAGGTGTATATCACTTACTATTAAGTGAAAGTCCTTCTCGTCTAGTCGCCTAATTGAATAATAAAAAAAAGGCGGATTTTATTTATAATAATTAATTACATTATCCCCGCCCACCGCGGTACGCGATCGCAACACGAGGACTTTACCGTTTAATACAATTTAGTTATCTGCAGTCATTTCATGTTCTCCTAATACATGTTATTATTTGTATTAGGAGATTATCACAGTGGAAAAAAACTTTACTCACTTTAATGGCGTACATAAGTTTGCCGTGCGCGTATGGTATTTTCGGCATAGTTTTCTTCGGAGTTTTTTTGACCTGAAAATCTTCTTTCGTACAGACCTTCAAGCATGTAGGTTGAATTGGAAGTTCTAAAACATATATTTACCATTAAAATATCTGTTTTCTTTCGCAACGAAAGTAAATTAATTGATGTATTTATCTATCAAGTATAGAAAAGAAAAAAACCATTAGTATCTTTGTGATTAGCCAGTTTCCGGAAACATTTTTTTATAATGAAGTTTGTATCTGGGATTCGACAGAAAAAAAAGAATAGAAAAGGAAGTAAAACACGAAACAAACACCGTAACACACAACTAAACGAAAACTTGAAAATATATGTATGTAAATAATTTTGTATATAAAAGAGGAAGGAGAAAGGTGAGCCAATATTGGATGAGGAAGGGTTGAAATGGTGGATAGTGATGTAAGGAGAGAGAGAAGAGGGTGTAAACTAATACATACATAGATAAGTATACATATGAAATCTTTAAGTCGCGCCCAACGTGCGTCGGATGGCGGCGAGGACTGTGTAGTCATCGGAGGAGTTAACATTAATAAATATTTTATTGTCTGTATATAATATCAAAATAGCCTATAATTTAATGCGATTATTTAATAAAAATTTCAAGATACCTGCATTTCTAAATAAGATAGGAAAATGATAGTAAAACGAATTCCGGGCACAAACAGTTTAAAATAATAATAATGAGTTGGTATTTGAAATTAAGATTGATGTTGTAAAGTGATTATTTATTATTAAATTTTTTTTGTAGTAATAATTTTTTTTATAGGTTAGGCTATTCAGCATAATAATTTATTCAAATATTTATTTTGTTACATAACGCCTCGTGTTACAAACGAACCTTGTTTTTATTGAAATGCAAAATTAGGGTATCGTTATAAATGACAGAAGGCGGTGGTGTACCTGCTGGGTTCCTTAATAATTTTGTAAATGAATACAGCGTTACATTATTTGTAATAAGTACCAGGACAACATATTTCCAAGGAGCGATCTTGTAATTTAGCTGTTACAAGTTAGTCATGCGTAAGAGAGAGAGAGCGCGATATAGGTGAGGCGTTAGATTTAATCGGTGAAGTTGTAATTTATGTAATAATATCGATGGAACATCCATGTTGTTAATATCGCAAATATTTTAAATTATGTATAGGAGATATCTACGGATTGACTCATTCGAGAACTCTGAAACTATTAGACGTAAACACTTAAAATTTAGTAGTTATCGCTTCTGCCAGTTAAAGATCAATTAAGAATAGATTTCTTCTTCAAAGGAAGTTTTACACAGGTGTTTTAGCCAGCAAAACAGGTGAACCTAGTTTTAAATATTATAAGTGTTATTAATAACCTCGCTGTAGATCTCTATTTGAACGGTCTAAGTAATTGCCACCGCAGCTCCTGTTTTTATCGCTAAGTAGTTGATTTCATTACAGTTGATAAAGAGCATTTTAGTAAGTTCTGAATTTATTGGGATAACGTGTATTTACATCTTAGACGAGGAGCACAATATGTTGCTGTACCTAGCGCCATGTTGTTGTGAGCACGCGAATTAAAAATTTAATGAACCGGAATGTTACCTTCTATTTTTATTTTTTTATTCGACGAAGCGAGCAAGACGTTCACCTGATGGTAAGTGATACGTTTGCTCATAACATGATGCTAGTTGCGATGATGTACACAACACCACATTGCGCTCGTCGCCTCGAGATATAAGATGTTAATTCTCTTTAATCCAGTAATTTCACTAGCTACAATGCCTTTCAAACCGTAGCACAGTTCGGCGGCAGAAATAGGCACTGCCGTGGCACCTATCTAGAAGGTCTCCGGCAACAGAGACTTACCACCAGTAAAATGTAATTCCATTTTGATTGATGCCATTCTTAGGAAACAAGCTGAGTTAAACCATTAATATAACAACATCGTACCTAGCAAGAGTTAGAGAATTTTCGGAGATCTGTGAGTTTGTTTGCCAAGACGTTATGATGAAGGAGAGGTGGTTACCTGTAACTCGACTGCACTCCACTTTTTGCGTCGGTGCGCATTTGTCGTATATCTGCATGTCGGGTTTGGGTTGTTTAATTTGTTTTGCCAAATTTATAGTGCGGCACGGCTCGCACTTTATTTTATTGTCGCACATTTTCAGTTTTTAGCTTTAACTTATTTTATACATATAAACTTAAATTTTGACAATAATTTGAAATGCTTAAATGGACTTTGGTCACAGACGATAAATATGCGCCAGTTAAAGAAAGAAAATAAATCATGACAGTTCGTTGCCTATGTATAAGGTAGCGTATGACACAAACTTCAAAGAGTTTCATTTTGATTTTTATAGAGATTTTACTGGTGAGCCACCAACGCAGCTCCTGTTACAGCCGGCAGCGATTACTGTATTCCAGTTTGAATTACTGGGGTAACAAGACTCACCATCTAACGTCACAGGCGACGAGCGCAATATGGTGCAGTATATATCATCTTAACCAGGGCCACGTTGTTATAGGCGGGCGTGTCACTTATCATTAGGTGATCAACCATTGAATATGAATCCCTACCCGATCGATGTTATCTTTGGTGAGGTCTATGTCCAGCTGTGGACGATGTGGGAATAAATAGTATATTATTATTAAAACTATCGAACGTTAGTAACAAGACCAATATTTCAAGGATTGGTATACTATAGTAATAATATTTGGTCTTACTTGATATCCCAATGATAGTATTCACCAAATAGTAAATTATTTCAACCAAATACCAAGTATCAAAATATATTATTAATGATATCCCCTGTTGTATTGTAAATTATCTATGACTAAACTACGAGGAAAATTATTATATACCTATTTATAACATCCACATGGATTATTTCACAGATAATTAATATTCAAATGAATAGTAATATGGCATTATTGACGTTAGATGACCGTATAGATTTTAAATAAATTTAACCTTTTTTTAATACAATTAAGCGACGAGAAGAGCGGGACGATCACCTGATAGTAAGTGATACTCTCGTCTATAACAACGTGGCGCTAGTTAAGATGGTATATTCTGTAGCATGTCTGTGTTCCGATTTGAAGGACGCTGTAACTAATGTAGTTACTAGAGTAACGAGACTCAACATCTTATGTCTTACGACAAGAACATTATAGTGCAATGTATTGTATTTTAACTAGAGCCACGTTGATATGAACAGGCACGTCACTTAATATCAGGTGATCGTCCCGCTCCTGTCGTCGCTTCGTTGAATGGAATGTTAACGTAAATATATGCTTTTTATTGTATATACAATTATTTATAATCTGTATAGTTCCGCAGTGAATAAGTTCGACCCACGCGTTTTAAACAAGCGGAGTAGTTTCACTGTTATATATGTCATATATATATATATACATATGTATATATGCAGTAGTAGAATTTAATGGAATAGAGCAGTAGAATAGACCAGTGGTTTTTTTTTTGGCAATGTTTCGCAATATCACGCACCTTATCAGGCGGGGTAGTCGCGGAAGTATTGGAAGCTTGCGCAACTCGCAGGATGTACCGTATCGCATCGCATCCGGTACCAACACTTATTTCGCTGATCGACAGTAGTTTAGCGGTATATTCAGCATTTTTATATGATTAGGAACAATGAGATATTGTTAATATTTAAAGTTAATTTATATGCTGCTGATACAGTCACCATTTCGCATGCTTATGTTATTTACAAGAGCAGCTGTTGCGTTCTTTGTAAATGTCACGACGAGGTGATAAAGTCTATTTAATAGTAAGCAATGGATAAGTTACATTATTGGTTAACTTATCGCCAGCTGCCGTGTAGAATGTCTTTAAATTTTTATAGGTATATTTACCTGGTAACGTGTTCGAAATTATTTTCAAGGCACATAATCATCAGCTAAGCAATAGATTTCTAGCTTCAAGTGCTAATGGGCGGGACACATCGCTCGAAGCACTGACAGCCGATGGGGCACTAACGTCCTAAAATGGCGACCGCGTACCGGAAGACCTAGTGTTGTTAGGACCCCCCACCAGGTGGTCGCCAACCTTTGCTAGTTGGAGAGGCACTTTAAGAAGAAGAAAGATCTCAACACCTATTGGTCCTCCGCTGCCCGCCTTTAGTAGCATCCCGCGATCTTTACCAGATCCTCGGTCTACTTTCTGTAGGGCTTCCCAACATAGTGTTGGGAAGCCCTACCAGTACACGGCCGCCATTCGAGAACCTTACTATCCCATCGGCCGTCAGTCCTTCGAGCAATGTGCCCTGTCCAATGCCATTTAAGTCTAGCAATCTTTTGGGCTATGTCGTTGACCTTCTGTGAATGTCCACATTTCTGATTTGATCGACTAGTGTTGGCAGGCGCTCTACCAGGTAGTCCCACGATTTGCTGAAGGTTGCGGGAAGCAGTTGGATGCGAGCAGTGCAGTGTCAGCAGTGGACATCTGTCAGCTAATAATCAATGAAAGACACTTAGCTATTAAATGTAGGTTATCATGAGATTCTAACAGTCACGTATGTATATGAGAAGCAACCGGAAGCGCCGGTTTCGGACTACCGGCATAGATTTTAAAATTGGCCCCTTTATAATTTGTTATTTTATATCTAAACTGTGCGATACGTTTAATTAGTTCTCTTTGTTTACTCTCGTTTTATCTTACAAATTAATTTACATTAAATAAAAAGTTTAAATAAGAAAGTTAGCGATGAAAGATATATTTTTACTCACTGGATCCGTTCTTATACTGCTGGTAGGTCTCTGTTGCTCTCGGAGAAGAAGACGACGGGGCGGTGGTAATGGACGCACCAGCCCGTCAGCCCTGTAGTCTCGGGCTAGTGAGAATAAGACTAAGGTAAGCCCTGCCTGTCGTAGAAGGCGACTAAAAGGGTGTGTCAGTTTCACAGGCCTTGAGGGTGGGGGCCCTTATCGCTCAACAAGCGAATCTGTGTGGGACATCCTAGGAGGTTAAGTCCTTCCTCAGAGACGTAATCAAAGAAAGTGTAGAGAGGCACCGGTGCGTTCTATAAGAGATTCCGGAGCTTCTCCGAACGCACTGATGCAGAGCACGGAGGGTGTTTTAGTGAGTAAAAATCTCACATAACCCTGATTTTCCCCCATAAGTAGGCTATCTTGCGAAGATTTCCCCCCTGAAACAAAAAAAAAAAGGTCTCTATTGCTGGAGACCGTCTTGGAAGATACCACCGCAGCTTCTATTGCAGCCGACAAACAGCAGCGTGCAAACAGGTGAGTTGAGAGCAAGCAAGTGAGATTAGTGACGTAACAAGATTTTACATCTTATGTTTCAAGGTGACAAGCACAATGTGGTGCAATGTATAAAATCCTAAGTAGCGCCAAGTTGTTATGAGCAGGCGTGTCACTTAACATCAGGCGAACGTCCCGCTCGTCTCTTTGATTCGTAGAAAAAAAAAATTTCGGTCTATCAAATTTTGCAATTCCTTTACAAAATTATTGAAACTTGTTTTAATCAACAAATTCTTGAGAAAACAGAACGTAGGTCAAAATGATTTTATATTAGTACGTCTTTTTCTTAATTTTTTTTTTAGTTTATTGAGCGACGAGACGAGCGGGATGTTCACCTGATGGTAAGTGATACGCTCGCCCATAATTGGCTTGGCGCCAGTTACAATGTTATACACTGAACAGTTGAGTCTCGTTAACCCATTAGTTACCTACAGCGCCCTTCAATCCGGAACACAATAATGTTTGCACACTACTGTTTGTCAGCTGCAGTACCTACCACCAGTGACCGCAGCACCTATTCCTATGGATTAAACTTTTGGTTTGTTATGGTAAACGTAGTTGCGAGGTGTTAATGGTTTCATCACACAAGTGGTGATAAGTGAAATTCCCGGCACGTTCACTTGATGGTAAGTGACGTCCATAACAACGTGGCGCTAGTTAGGATGTTATACACAGTACCAAATTACACTCATCGCCATGAGACAAGATTTTGATTCTATTTACTCCAGTAATTACCCTAGTTACAGCGCCCTTCAAACCGGAACACAGTAATATTTGCACAGTACTATCTGTCGGCTACAATAGACGCTGCTGTGGTACCTACCTAGACGGTCTCACGATGAGACCTAGCACAAGTAGAATAATACATAGCAAGTAAAATATTAATTAAAAGGTCGTTCAACTTTCACGTAATCACCATTGACCTGAAACTACTGTGCAAAACCGCTCCACGCTTTGAATACTAAGTAGCAGTTAAATCAAATCGGAACACAAAATACTGTGTTAAGTAACAAAAATGGTGTTAGTAAGTAAATTACAAGATTCAGCCCTGTAGTCTCAGGCTAGTAAAAATAGGACTAAAAGTGTCTAGGAGTTTCGCGGGTCTTGAGGGTGGAAGCTCCTAACAAGCAACCTGCGTGGGACAGCGTATGGTTCAGCGATGGTGCCTAGGGTTAAGCTCCTCCGCAGGGACGTATTCACACAAAGTGTAAAGGGGCTACGATCCGTTCTATAAGAGATCCCGGAGCCTCTCCGAATGCACTGAGGGGGTTTTACCCAGTAAAAATCTCACATAATCCTGACTTCCCCCCAGAAGAAAGAAAAGTAAATTACAAGATGGCAGCTAACTTCACTTCTACTTTTGTGATGACACCTAGCAACTATGTTTTTCTACAAAAATTTGTTTTTTTGACTAATTTTTAATCCATAAGAATAGCTGCTGTGGTTACTGGTGGTAGGTCCCTGTTGTTGGAGACCGTCTAAGTAACCACTGCAGCGCCTATTGATGCGGAAAATCTATAGTATGCAAAAATTACTCTGTTCCGTTTTTAATGGCGCTGTAGTTAGTATAATTAATAGGGTAACGGGACCCGATAGTGTAGTGTATAAAATCCTAACTAGCACCACGTAGTTATGGGTGGACGTATCATTTACCATCAGGTGAACGACCCCCTCGTCTCATTGCTTAATTGAATAAAAATAATGAGCTTTTATATCTTATGTATCAGTCGACGAGCACAATGTGGTGCAATGTATATCATTCTTTTTAGCGCCATGTTGTTATGGGCGGGAGTATCACTTACTTGGCTAGGAATTACTTGGCCAGTTTTCTTCCAGCGTTCCACCTCGCTCGCCGCGTCAATCAAGGTCTATTCTCACTCAGAGTACGTACAAAAACAGTCCAAAGGGTACAAAATGGACGCGCACGTTTCCAGCGCGACACCACGTTACCCCCTTTTTAAATAGTTCAAATATGTTAAAAATGCCGTCAAAGAGGGATCTTCATTTATATGAAAAATTAAAATGGAGAGACCAACATGCGAGTGGTGGTCGATGGTATTTTGCGAATGGCACAGCATCAGACCGCTGCGATCGGAGGTAGTTACCGTTACTTAGCTACTGAATGCTGCCTTTGAGAAACATTTAATCTTCAATATTATTTAAAATTCATTATAAACACAATAAAAAAAAATTACAAAAACATTGTATTTTGTGGCTAAAATAAAATAAATTAAACTTATTTGGCATAAGTGCGCAGGTGAACCTATCCTAGATATGAGCACTTCATAGTGCTCCCAAAATGATGTTTTCAAAAGCCAATTTATGTCCCCACTGTTGGGGCACAGGTCTACCCCTTAATATGAGGGCGATGGGCCGTAGTCACCACGCGGGCCCAATGCGGATTGATGACTTGCTTGACTTGTCTGACAAAATGAGGGTATCTTTTCATAATTATAAATATATATGATTTAATCGGTATATGAGCGGTTAGGGTTACAAAGTATTTATGTCCAACCCCCTTGTATCCTCATCTGGGCCCAACTGAAAATCAGTGCAACTGTTTATAGCAGGAGCAAACTGCTGAGTTGGGACCCCTTTCTGCTGACTAAATTTATAAGGTTTCTTATGTTGTAAAGTTTTGTTGTATGATTTTATTAAATTTATTTAAGTTTTATATTTTAAAGTGATGTCTATGTACGTACGTACGAAATAATGAATGAAAGAATGAACGAATGAAAGACTGAACGATGGAAAGAATGAAGAAATGAACGAAAGAACGAATGAATAAATATTTTATAACAAACATAAAATATTTTCTTCGCCTTACATACTTCATTTCAACTCCTTCCGTACTTCCGTTTAAATTATAAATTTTATATACTTCTTTATATTACTCTACATGTCGTACTTTGTTACAGCAGTCTTCTCTTTCTTTTATATTTTCTTGTTTCCTCTTTTATTCTTTTTGTGCACTCTGATATTACATTTTTACAAACATTTTAAAAATACTTTACGGATCCATCACTCATTGGTGATGATATATTTTAGTTAAGACGTCCATTTATCTATATATATATAGAGAGAGAGAGATTTATGACCTCATCACGAGATCTTTGACACTATTAGACGTAAATATTCAAAATATGGAAGAGATATTGCTTCTGTTATTTAGAGATTTGCTAAGAATCGATTTTATAATTTTTTTTTCATTGAAACGATGAGACGAGGGGTCGTTCACCTGATGATGACATTCCCACCCATAATAACGTGGCGCTAGTTAGGATGTTATACACTGCACTATATTGTGCCCGTCGCCTTGAGACATAGGATGCTGTTTCGTTAACCCAGTAATATCATTAGCTACAACTCCGTTCAATCCGGAATACAACAATGTTTGCATATTACTGTTTGGCGATAGATGTAGGAGCTGCGGTGGTACCTATCTACGCGGTCTCCGGTAACAATGACCTCGCACCAGTAGACTAATTATTATTTATAAATCCTTCCTCAAAGGGAGTTGCAGGGTGTTAATAAAGGGAAGGAGCCAGGGGGCAGCGGGTCGCCCCCGAGTGGGATCAAATGTAATTCTATATTACGGCCAGCAAAACCGGTGAGGAACAGCTAGTTTTAATATTTATGAATGCGAGTTAAATAGTTGAGCTTTGCGCGCCAAAAGCGTTGCTTTTCGCCAGTTCCATTGATTGTGGTTTTCATGAATGGGCTGGTGGGGATGAGGCGGGCGGCGCGGGGCGGGCGGCGGGCGCGCGCGTGCGCCAGGTCTATCGGGCAGTGAGCGCCGGCGCGCCTGCGCGGATCGTGCACCGAATTGTGCGGGAAAACGAAACACCAACACTAAACCGCGAACGAGATCAGCTCTTGTGCTTAGTTCTGTGCTATACTGACCTCCAATAGACATTGTTTTCTGGTATGCTGTTTTAGAAATGGGGCTGTTTAGCTTAAGGTTGGTTTTTATTTATTATTTGTCTATATATATATAGCTGTACTGTCCTCAAAACTTTCAGCGTCGTCTAGCGAACTTTTTGTTTTATAACAATATTAATAAAAAAACCAATTCCTGAATGAAATCATCGAATTTATTTATTTTATCATCTTTCACCGACTAGTTTCGAGTTTTTGTCAATTCGGAACGACAATCCAATTAAAATAAAATAGCTTTTTAAAGTTCTAAGCTTTCTGTTACAACAGCTGTTTATTGCAATTTTATATAATTGTCTATGAAGTTTCATTAATAAAAAGTGATGTCATTGTCATTTCTGTACACTAGAATGATGGTAAATTATTATTTTGTAAACACTATCAGATTTTTTCGCAGTTTTGACCTTTTTGTTTATTCCAAGGAGATTCTTTAAGTTCTTCAGAAGATCACTTCAAAGTTTAAAAACGTTGCTTATAAACTTTAATACACTTTTGGGGTTTTCAATTTTATCTGTTATGTCGGAAAGCCCTAATATACATATATATCGGACTTTATGATTGTATTAAGTTATTAAGTTTAAACAAGCTATAAGAAAAAAAAGAAAATGATTTCGATTCGTACAATCACGTCTAGGAACTATTTTCTATATATAATTAAAAAAATATATTTTTCAATATATTGATATACATTTTGATTGAAACTTAGGATATTTATAAATTAAAACCTAAATCTGATTCTAATGCAGTAGTATGTTTTTGATATAAATTCGCAAGTTTATATCCTCCATAGACAAGTACTCGTAGTTTCTCTTTTTCTTAAGCAATCTGAAAAGCGATTCTCATCAACTCAAAGCAAAATAAAAGAAAATCTTCTGTACTTAATATTTCTTTTTTATAATTTTTAAAAAATAATATCAGTATAAATTTCTTTTAACATCATTATCTGATGATCCACTGTGTCGTTAAACTTCGCCTTTTACGGCTTCATAGAATTCGGGTCTCATCGAATCGGGGCAAGCAGACTGATAAGTTTCAGTTTGAAATAATTTTTATACTTTATACACTTTTCATAGCGGTATTAAAGCTAATATTATCGAGTATAATTATAGTTTTAAAATAGGTATCAGGAAAAATTTTATGGATTTTGAGAATAAAGATGTACTTTGCACTTTTGATGTTTGATTCCAAAAATAAAACGTCAGTAGCAAATGTCCGGCGTTTATCGTACGAGCTCTTATCACTTTGTGTTACAGTTAAATGATATTTTGTTGAATTAATTCCTCTGAAATGTTTGTTTTATTCATTCATAAATCAAGTGTGCAAACTTTGCTATCTTCCGCTTTGAAGGGTAGTGTAGCCAGAGGAAAAGAGATTTCTTAGGATAATGTATTATTTCCTTATACGATGAGCACGAGTCTGCACGGTGTAATAAACATCTGAAAAATAAATCTTCTCCACCAAACAGAAGGGTGCAAACACTGTATTCCGGTTTGAACGGCTTTATATCTTGTGAAATTACTACAGTAACGAGACTTAATATTTTATGTCTCAATGTGGAGCACAATGTGGTGCAGTGTTTATCACCCTAACGAGCGTTATCTTTATGGTTGGGCTCATCATTTACCTTCTAGTTTTACATCGAATAAATAAAAATATAAATAAACAATATCCATGATGTAATTTTGATTATTATTGTAAACTTAAGGAGATTTAGAAAGTTGTACATCTACATATAGATATAGGAGATGTCCAGAGATTCATTGGCTCATCACGAGATCTGCAAAACTTTTAGACGTAAACACTCTAAATTTGGTAGAGATATTGTTTCTACTATTTAGAGGTCAGATTAGAATGGATTATGCAACGTTCCTTTCTCAAAGGGAGCTATTGGGGTGTTACGAGCAGCAGACGGGCGGGGAACAGGTAATATATTTTGTTTTCATTTATCATTCGATAAATGCTGAGGAAATTTTTAAAATTCAATCAATTAATGTAAAGGTCAATGTAATTTCATACAATAAAGCAGACCTATGTATAGCTGAGGACGCTGAAGTGATGATAATGATACGAGTCCGGTATAATAAAATATGTAATATATAAGTAACCAAGTTATGTACAAAGTACATTAGTTTACATTATGATTATTTTTGTTCTTAAATTTTCTTATATCATTTGATCCCAAAAAAAATTTATTTGTTAAGCTTATCGATTATACAGTATATTAGAAGTAATTGTGACATAAAGGCAATAAATGATCTCAGAGGTTTTCTTTTTGTTTTTAACTTTTAATTAAATTCAACGAAATAATATTTTTTAATGTTTTAGCTTTACATTAGTATACAAAGACATTTTTGATATTTACCCCAAGGTCAATAACTCGTTGAAGTTGAATAAAATGTCAAATTCCTAAGAATTTATCTTTTGATTATATGTGCTAAATGCAAGTAACATTAGACGATTTGGCTACTTTCGTTGCACATATAGGTTCCCGCTTCGAATCCGGGGCCACAGGTTGTGTGTATTGGATAGAGGTTTTTTGGAAGAATCTAATTTAGTCTACCACCTTCTTGTAGGAAATCTGTGACTATAAAATAATAGCTGTAACCAGAGTACAGAGTACAGAGTACAGAGTACCAGAGTATTTTGACGAATATATTATTCTTAACATCATGGTCACTTAATATCACATGAAAGTGAGAACAAATGTTAGCCCTTTATGAAATCAAAATATAGGTTGCAATGTTAGCTTTTTTTATTTTTTAGAAAAAATTACTAATTTTTATTAGGATCTCTTATCTAAAATAGATATTTTGTTGGATTTATTACTTTGATATAAACTTATCATAAAAACATAAAAAAATCCTTAGAACTTAAGGAAATAAAATAAACGTAGTGTATTAAACAAAATAATGTACATTCAGGGCAATAGTTACAGTTACAGTTACAGGGCAAAAGTTTGGTAATAAAAATAGGTCTGTTATTATTACTTGGTAGTTTATTTATGTTAGAAGTACCTAATTTGGTTTTTAAGAGATTTATTACAATTTTAACTTAATTTAGTATAATTAATTTATGTAATGCAATAAATGTGTATCTGATATTTGTTGCTCAGATTTCTTAACAGGCGTTTTATTTTTACAGAAACAGTTCAGAAAAAAAAACTGAGATAATGAGAATATGTTATTTTAAAGGAATCCAATCAGATTTTATTTAAAAAGTGTCTATTTCATAAGCGAACAGTAGTTTAGGAGTACTTAGTGAGGTAACGGTAGTAGTGACGAAGCCAATGTGGCTAATTACAATATATTGTTATGAGCATATATAGCTATGTTTATTAAATAAACTTATAAATTCGTTTCAAAATTATGTTCTTTTTATGTATGTTTATATATATTGAACCTTGCTTTTTAATTGAAAATTAAGAGTACTGTTAGATAAACTATTAGGTAACTTATGACTGGTTAAGAAAATGGTTAATTATACATACACTTTTATCTAGCACTTTGTTTATAGTACGAGAAAATGCTATTGATCGCAACGATAATCGCAGCTTATACCTATTCCCAATAATTTACCCATCGGAGAGGTCTCAAGTCTCAAAGTGTGTGCGCTTGCGCAGCACCGCCTCCACTTAAATAATTAACAAACCGCTATTTTGTGAAATTACACGCTGTGGTTCAACCCACCTTAATCTATAACTAAAGTAAGGTTATGTCGGAAAATAATTAAAAGTTCCATGTTACCAAGAGGAGGAAGCAATTTGTATAGAACATGTACGTAAACGGACGTATTATTGAAAGGCCCTCCATGAGGTGGACCAAGCTTCAGAAACATCAGATGATGAAGGTACAGGGAAGCTGTTACATGAGGGTAACGCAAGACAGATTAGTGTGGTGATCTTTGGAGTAAGTTTTTTTCCAGTAGTGGACCTTTATCTGCTGTAGAGGACGACTAGTCTATGAAGTCAACATATCCAACTCCGGCTTGATGATGTTACTATTGATAGGTCTCTGTTGCCGGAGATCGTGTAGGTAGGTACGACTGCAGCTCTATTTCTGCCACCAAACAGTAGGGTGTAAACGTTACGGTTTCTGGTTTAAAGGGCGTTGTAGCGTGAGATATTACTGGAGTAAAGAGACTTAAACATCTTGTCTCCAAGCACAATTTTTAAGGTATTTTGTTTGGAGACTTAATATATTATGTGTTGATTAATAGCATATTTTTAGCATTTTCTGTTGTAGTAAGGGTTTTAAGGAAATTTAAAGTTATTGGTACGAATCTAATCACCGACGTCCAAATTAATTTACAAATTTTTACTTTACCTTTTTACTTATGTTTACGTTATAGAATCTATGTGTATCATGTGATCTAAATTGTTAGTTTCATAAATAACATATTTATAAATAATTATTGTTGTAAAACTAAAAATGAATTTATTGTAATATAAATGTGTTTTTTTGGTTATAAAAAATGCAAAGATCTGCGAGCAATCGAAAGCTCGCAAATTGGTACTCATGTCAATTCGGAGCGTGGCACGGGAGAAGGGGTTGGACGGGCGACGGCGCAGAGGAGGGGATCCACTCCCGCCGCACACGAACTGGATCTCGAGACACCAGAAAAAAAAGGGATAAAACAGGCGAGATTAAAACTAAAACTATTGTTCCTTTTAAACCGTGCTACTCGCCGATGCGAGCGGGGAATTTCTTTGCCGGTTCATGCATAAATTCATTCCCGCTTTTGTGAGGAGAGAGTCGTATAATTAAACGCTTAGAAGATTTAGACAGGGCCGCAGAACTTAATTTTGATTGATCAATGAAATACAATATCTATAACAAAGGAATAGAGTACTGTTCTGTCTGCGTGATTTAGTTGGTTTCAATGTTTTTGCAACCGGTGGCATTAGACGGTGATATTTCATTGAATATTTGCTTTCCGCTTAGACTTGTTAGTTTTTTTTTGTTAAGTCCCGTTTGTTATATTAATTATGGAGCTCCTCTTTCGGCGCCAGAGGTTCAATGGAGCCTAATTTTCGCTTAAAAAGTTAAATTTCAATATCGAACGGTTCTATGCGTGCTGATGGGCTGGTTATGAATTTCTTCTCTTTTGTAATACGATACTGAACGTGGGGCTGCTTCAATTTTTTCTTCATCGAAGGCTCCATTAATCGCGTCCGCCGCGTGTCATATTTTATTATCTTTATTTATCTTATTTTACTTCCACTGATGTGTATTTACTGTAATATTTCTTAAATCATTATCAACCGATAGAAGTCTAATGCTGGACATAGGCCTCGTCCAAAGATCTCCATGTTTGTAGGGGTTAATATGTGGGTAGCTCAATGCGGGTTGGTGGGAGCCAGAGCCTCGTTTGTTCATTAGCAAGGTCCATCACGAGAAGGGGAGCTTGTCTTGGGTCCTGTGAGTTGTTGTGTGGGTTACACCTTCCATTTGTTAAATATATTAATAATAATTTCGATAATTTTTTTGTAGCCACTACGGTCTTTAAAGGTTTGTAGTGTTATAAATGTTGACTTAATGGCGGTTGGTAACAAGCTGAATCATTACAAAGCACAGCACGCAGCATCAAAGCGTAGATATTCCTGTGACGGTTAAAAGTGAACTGGGACGCGATTCTTACAAAACGCGTGAAACTATTGTGCGGTGTTTCAACGAAATTGACCCGTTTGTATCACATTATAGGACCTATTTGCTGAACTTCAGCTCCGATTGCCGCTTTCAGTGAAATTAGGCCACTTGCGAGCATAAAGCTCCTGAACAAAACGACTTCATCCATTTCGTAACTAACGTCTCGTACCGTTGAAATAAAATGCAAATAGGCGACAATACTTTAAATAGACACTCTCTGCATAGGTAATTGGTTAAAATTTAGACATACGTCTCGGGATCTGGAGACAATAAGTCTAATGAATGGCTGACGAAAGTCTAGACTAATGTACGAATTTCGTCTGTACGGTACAATGTTGTTTTAGCGAGTCTAGTGTTTGTAGGTACGAACGAGGTACGACATAGGTCTTAGAAATTATACATATGACGGGTACATCGAGTTTCGCTTCACGCTTTTTCCGTTTTAATTGATGGTTGGTAAATATTTGTTACCGGACGTCGTCAAGTTACTTTCCACGGCGCTTTTGCCACCGAACATTAGTTTGTCTACAATACCTAGTAAACTACAAGGGTAAGGAGAGCCTAGATTACGAGGATCTAGTACATTTAGGTGATGAACACAATATTGATGCAATGTTTATCATATGCGGTCTTTCTTTCCGGAGACCATTTAGGTAGGTACCACCGCCACTCCTATTGCAGTGGACAAACAGTAATATGCAAGTATTATTATGTTCCGGTGTGAAGGGCACTGTAGCTAGTGTAACTGAAATAACTAGTCGCGATATTTTATGTATTGAAGCGACGAGCGCAATGTGGTGCAGTATATATCATCCCGACGAGCGCCACGTTGTAATGGGCAGGCGTATCACTCAATATTAGGTGAACTTCCCGCTAGTTCCCATTATGTGAAGGTTATGTAGATCATTACAACCAGTACATTTTGCTTGTTTCGTCGAAATAATTTATACGATTTCGATGGATTTATTTATTTTGTATGGAAAAGGATATCCTAAAGTTTTTTATGTTTACTTTACTTTATTAAGAGATTTTCCTGTCGCCTTCTCGGTAGCATGTCGTTTGGAAGTCATGGCGCGATGGAATATCTCTAAACGAGAATTCTTTCCCGATTTAGTTGGTTATTTTGTCTAAGACATGTGCCGGTAATGGAGTTGATGGGAATCGATAGAATAATGTTCAGACTAAGCAAATTATTTGATTTATATATATTTTAATTATAATTTCCAATAAGACATCAACAAACATATAGACTTTATTTAGTCGAGTTAGTTTTTTCTTTATATAATATTAAATAAAAAAATACTGGTGGTGTTAGTTGCTGGAGACTGTAAGTAGATATCACCGCAGCTCCCACTGCAGCCGCCAAACAGTAGTATGCAAACATTACTGTGTTTCAGTTTGAAGAGGTGCGGCTAGTATAATTAGAGTAACTTAGATTCAACATCTTATGTCTCGGGCGAAGAGCACAATGTGCCACGTTGTTATGGGCAGGCGTATCACTTACCATCAAATAAAACATGTACCACATCCATTTTATAGAGCAAATGATAAAACGAATGGTTGATAGACGGCGAGCGTATTGTCAGGAAATGACGTGGATTCGACTAAATGATTATTAAATATCCTTCATTCCTGCTCATCATTTTAATATGCAAATTTAATTTAATTTCATAACTAATGATATATCAATTTAAAAATTATAAAAAATAATTATATTCCGTCACCATTCAAATTGTTTGCGTTTGACATAAAGTTTGTAATGGTTTGGCAGGTAATCATCATTTTGTTCTATAATCTAACTTTATTGCTTTTATAGTATAGGTAATTTTTTTTCTCCAATAAACTGAAATGTTCATTATATTATAATAAAATATTTTAATGTTACAATTACATAATTTTAATAATTTATAAGTATTTGTGTAAAATCTCCTATTTTTAAAAGTAAACACTAAACTCAAATTGTGACCTAAATTTATACATTTAGCTATGCCGCGCCCACTTTGCTAGCCGTTACACCCCCGCAACTCCTTTTGGGGGTAGCATTCCGTAAAATCTGTTCTTAGCTGACCTATACTCGGCAATAGGAATATTTACTCGGTAATATGTCTCTACATAGGTGGAATTCTCATATGTATATATATATATTATAGGATTTAGGTTCGTCTAGACTTAGCAGGTGTTTGCTTGGTTTTATTAAAGCCATGATCAGTAATCAGACATCGTGGGACGCTGAGGCCACGGTGGCGAATTCGAGGTAATCCGTTAGCAAGTTTGTTAGGCCTCGAGGTAGTGCGCGTGGTACTTCCGCCTATTATTGATAAATGGGGTAGAGAGGTTCAGTATTACCCCGTGACGCGGCCTCATCAAGGGCTCTCGCTGTCGGGACCACGGTTGTGTGCGAAAGCGTTTCCATGGTTTCGACTAATAGCGATGAGAGACACACCGTGAGGTTTTAGCCCAGTCCTCTGTTGCCCCCACGGCAGAAGAGAATACAAGATTTCTCCACGAACAAAAAGGCTTAGCATGTATTACTGTTTCTAGGTTAGTAAGCATCATACAAGAAATATATCCGTATAAAAAAGACGAGTTTATTAACTGGTTCTTCGTGTAAAAAATAGGACCACCTAGAGGAAGGATCTATGGCCATAGTTCGGGAAGAGCTTTCCGAAAAAGCTACGATTTAATACAACTGAACGGGGTGTGTGGGATTGCGTGGGAGATAAACATCTCACTTAATATTTACTAACATCCTATGGAGCCTTAAACCAGCTTCATCCTTTGGGAATAAATTACCGCTTATCGGTATGTTAAACTTTTTAAATTGATCATTATTTTTTTTTCCAATGTACTTGAAAGGTGTTTTTTTATATAGACTGGTATTTGATTATCATACCACAATGGTAAGCGATGCTGTAGTCTTTCATAGTTCCACCTCAGAAAAAGCCCATTCGGTTTTCACTCTTTTTATCGTGAAAAAAAAAACTCTTTATCATCATATTTCATGCTTAAAAAAAAATTATTAATTGAAAACTACGTAATGATATATTTGTTCTAACCATTGCGATCGGTGTGGAGATGTTTGGGGCAGGCCTATGTGTAGCAGCGTATGTCTATCGGCTGATGATGATGATGATGATGATGATTACATTTATATTGTGTTGTTGCGTATAATACGGCAACGTATACTACAGCTGGCTTTTCTCCGCCCGATATGCTGGTGGTAACACCCCCGCAATTCCCTTTGCAGAAAGAACTTTGTGAAATCCATTCTTACCAGACCTGTAAATGGCAGAACCAATATCTCCACCAAATTTTGAGTGTACAATAGTTTCGGAGATCTCGTGATGAATCAGAGAATCTATGTATATTTATATTTTTTTATGTCATCAAGCGACGAGACAAGCGAGATTTTCACCTGATGGTAAGTGATACGCCCCCTCCCTTATAACAATATGATGCTAGTTCAGATGATATACGCTGCACCACATCGAGCTCGTCTTCTTGAGACATAAGTTATTCGGTCTCATTACCTCAGTAATTTCATTAACTACAACTCCCTTTAAACAGGAACACACTAATGTTTGCACAATACTATAATAAATAGGATAAATAAATAGGAGCTGCGATGCTGTGACGTGATGAGCTATTTAGATAGTCTCCGGCAATCCAGACCAACCACCAGTAAGATTATTTATTGTTTTAAATAAAAAAAAATTAATAATCAATTAACATATCGCATGAAAACTTGTTAAGAAGAACGATAGCATCAGCTATCCATTATTCATCAGCTTCGACCGTAATAACGTCGGTTATCGATTCAGCCAATTATTTAACCTTAATGAAAAAACCTTAATATTCCGAAATATACAAAACTTCCAATTATAAGAATGCAAACAAGCGAAACTGTGTTATGTTCTTCCAGAATGTTCCCTGGTTCTGTTGCAGCGGCAGTAGGGTGTGAGTTTACTTGGGAATGCTGAAGCCATGTCTTGCGAGTAACGAGACAAAAACAAAGAATTTAAAGCGCATGAGATTTTTGTAAAGCACCGTTAATTAAATACTGCAACAGTTTCTTTACGAGTACATCTAGAAAATTCGGTAATGCTAAGTATTTAAATAAAGTACGTAAAAGTGTTTAACAATCATATATTGACAGATCGATTGACAAAGACCACACATTAACTTCCTGTACGGGATGAGACCTTAATGCCATGTTGTTACGGGAAGTCGTATACCATCAGACGTTCTTTACGATTCGTTGTTCATCAAAAAAAAAATCAACTGCGTATATATAGTAGACTAGTTGTTCTTCGCTTTGCTGAACGTAATCTAACATTAGACCACAAAAGGTTTTCTAAAGCAACCGTTACTATAGCGACCGCATAAATAATACAAAATGATAAACTTTATAAAACTAATATAGAAATAATACGATGAAGGATCTATGAAATTCAAAAAAAAATTCCCATGTTACGTACACTAGTTTTCACGTGAGTAGCCGACAAAGTAAAACGCAGTGCCTATTTCTGCCGCCAAACAGTACTGTGCAAACATTACTGTGTTCCGGTTTGAAGGACGCTGTAGCTAGTGTAATTACTGGGGTAACGAGACTCAACATATATCTAAGGCGACGAGTGCAAGTGTATACTATCTTAACGAGCGCCACGTTGTTATATGCGAGTGTATCACTTACCATCAGGTGACCGTCACGCTCGTTGCTTCGTTGAAAAAAAAAAATCACAAAAACAGTAATTATTGTAATCCTTTAACAAAGACGTCGTAAAGCAAGGAGAGGACATTTCTCAGTGAAAGTTAAAATGTCCACAGATAAATAATTAAAAAAAAAAAAACTAGTAGCTAATGTTTAATTTATGCAAGTAACGGTCAAACCGTGCGCGTGACAATGACAGTGTTGTACTTTTAACCGGTTAACTTGAACTCTCCGAAGCACTTGTGTACTTGAACGCGCGTGGGATACATTAAGGAGCTCATGGTACAGAGGCTGAACGTAAACGTTCCTATTGCAAAGTTACAGGTTCGATTTTGTTGGCAGACTTAACATAAAGCTTTGACGTAAACAGTATAACGCTAAACTAATTAAGTTTTATTTAAGTTAAATATTAAATGGGACCCTCGAGAGTAGCATAAGTCGTATGTGTAGGTACTTATGACGTTTGATTTAGGGTTGATCAAGATACTGATTTATGTATCAGTTTATCTGTTAATCTCTTTATCTACATATTATTACTAAAATAAAGAATCTAATGTATCACTACATAAATAATTTTGTAATTGTTAAAATCAGTAATTATTAAAACTTAAACACTAAAATAAATTTAAACTATTCCTCACATCAATAGATTTTATAGACGCAAACGTTGCCTAGTATTTATTCTTAATAGCCCTATTAAAATAAGCTAATGTTGGACTGAGACCTAATTAGATCACCCCCTGAAACTGGAACACTAACAGTCCTAGAATATTTTAATGATTAATTATTTGCAGATGACTAAAAAGCTCAGCGTGTGTTACTGTTTTCAGCCAAAACGAGTTAATTTAGAATTTCACAGCGGCAAGTGACACTGACGTGGGAACTCTCATGCACTGCGCCTAACGGGAGACGTTCACAGCCGGGTGCCATGTGTGTCACCCATGGGGGTGGACATATGCACTTGTCGTAGGGTTGCTTGGAGAAAAAACTACAGTCTCATTTTTTCGTCTCGTCGGAGTTACTTTGATGTACGAACATAATATCTAATGACTCTTAAAGCAGTATGTTTATGTTTGAGGAGTTCATTATCACCTTGTTTGGTGTAATAATATGGGTGTCTATTTATTGTTTTTGTAGTAGATTTATTACGTATTATTTGTGTTGTGTTAACCCTGGCGTTGGCTAAACGATAACAATGAGCGTTAAATCAACCACACAGCGCGCATGCGCACTTCGACAGTTCCCCCGTACGTTTTATTGCGCGCCATTCATGTTTGCCAACCTCCTCAACGAAACATTCCCATGCATAAATTTTTACAACTTTCTAAACTTTCATCTCCTCGACTCCTCCGCCTCCTTGCCTAGAAGGAACGGGAAATTAAATGTTTATTTAGAGTTTTTAGTTATCGTCTGTCGCGTAGATTTTTATGAATAGATAAATATTTTAAACTTTATCATGTTTAGTGGATCTGTATGAGAATAAACATTTTGGTTCTTGTTTTTTTTTTCTTTCCGTAACACGGGTAGGAAAAAAAATATGTTAAAATACTTAAAGTTAATTCGACGACTTAATTAATGAATATTGCAATTATTACTATAAAATGCATATATATTGCCGGAAGTAAATTTTCAGAAGAAACTCTATTTCTAGGGGAATATAGGGTTGTGGAGGATATTTACCCGTTAAAACTCCCTCGGTCATCTTTAGTATGTTGCGAGGGATTCCAGGATCTAATCAACGCGCTACTTCCACGATGGATACCTTAACATAAACAGAAAATTATACTTACTAAAGGTAATTATTTAAAGCAAATAATATGTTAAAATGAATTATTTAGATAAAAAAAAATAAATAAGGTCTTAAACTGAAAACAAAGGCACTCAATTTCGAAATGCATTGCGCAGGTTACTTGGAAACTTGTTCCCGGTAAAATACAATTTTATCTTATTAAGGGCTCTCAGAGCACTTAATCTCGCCATGTGCTCTCTATAAATAAAAACAAATAGTGTACCTGTTGCAAAGGGCAGTGCCGTGGTGCTGGCCAATTATTTTTATCGCTCTCACAGCGTCAGATGTATCGGGAGTACGATCTCGCTCACTTGAGTTAATATCCTGCTACAAGGAAACTTAAAAGACCTTCTCAAATTTGTAACGGCTCTTCATTAAAATGGAAGGAAGCGAGGTTATAAATAATTTTGACTGCCTCTTTGGCGCAGTCGCTAACGGCTTGCTTTGTGAAAACCCTGACAAGACGGGTTAAACGTAGAAGAGTTTTGTTGGTTATATCCGACAGACTTCCTCTCTTATATTGTTAATCTACCGCCGTAGCTGTGGTTTAGCTGTTAACATCAGAGAGTTGAGATATTGTCGCTTAACATTATATGAAATTGAGGTCAAGTTTTAGTCCAATGAAGATAAAAAATTTTTTACTTTAAAAATTATTGAACTTCTTTTGAAAGAAATCCATATTTTGTTTTCAAATATAAGATATGCAATAAAAATTTTTGCCTTTTCGTATGCAAAGCGAGTTTACGCAAATATTTAAAGTGAATGCGTCCACGTTTGTTCACCTTCGTCGCGCAAACACTTGTCTTGTTGGTCTTGTTTGTACTGACCATATTTTCATAAATGTTATGGACGACTTCAATTGTGACTAAACAGGCGTTCATTTTGAAATATTTGTTTTTTTTTTTTTATATTGCAATCTAATTTAGTTTATAACAACACTTCTATTGTCAAAGTTTTTTTTAGACCAAATAACCGTAATCAAACGTTAGAAAGCGAACTTATAAGACGCTTGCCGGTTATGTTACCCTAGTAGCTGGAAGCGAAAACGGTGACGTAACTTTACGGTGCGTTTTAGCGCGGAAGTTCACGTTCAAAAATCGATGAATTTTGATTGAAGAAAAAATTTTTAAATAAAATTTTTCTTTACAAATAATAAAAATATTTATTTTTAGAATTAAACATTTATTTTATTTGTTATAATTAAAATTAAAGAATATACGAAATTAATACCAAATCAATCATCTAATCTTTAAATATATTATTAAACTATATATATATATTATTCGGTATTTGAACGCATATTCTGTATCTGTGCTAACTTGTAAGCCATTCTTAGCTAACGGATCGTAAAGTATGTTTGAACTGCAACCATTGCTTCCTCCGTTTCGCAAGAAATGAGTACAAGTACAGTTTCACATTTGCTATTTCAGTTAAGTTTAGCTTACTACTTAGTATTATTAATTTCAAATACCACATATGGCGAAAATCGGTACAATGTATATTTTATAGTAATTATAAGACGACCCACTAAAACGAGTGGAAAAATCTTTGTGAGTCGTAAAAGGCGGTGGAAAGGCTGTGTAATGTCAAAGACTATATTGGAATGTAGGTAGGTATCTAATTTATTCTTTCTTCATTCAAAACAAGAATTTGTTGAAAATGTGAATCGAATTATTTGTTTTGAAAATACTCCACCCATATTAATGTATTTAATGTATATGGCTACTTCAATACACTGAATATCGCCTATCTTGAATTACAACTATAATTAATAATAAAGAAATTTACAAAAGTTTACTTGGCATGGCATGAGTCCGGCGGCTAAAAATAACGAACTCGTTTTATAATTATCAACACTTAAACACATTTAATATTTTTCTTGCAACTTAGATATGATAAAAGAATGATTATTAAATGTTTAATATCTCATCGCATAACCATTATATTAGTGTGATTTTGACTAGTATTTAACCTAAATCTGCTTATACATACAAGCATTATATAAGTTACTATTTAAGAACAAATAATGATTTCTTATTACGTAATTAAATTATAGGCTATATTAGCCCTACATTGAGACGAGACTGAAATTATTGTGGTCATTTACTTTGAATTAACTAATAAGGGTAAATATGGAATCGGATTAAATGATATTTATTGAATAATGACACAGTAAGAATTCTATTAAATATTTGTAAAACAATTTCTCATAATTACACACACATGCACACAATTCAATACGATTAATCTATCCCTATGTCCTGGCACTGTCGCGCAATGGGTAGTTGTCGTTAGCTTCGTACGATTATGCTCGCCTGGTAGTTGCCGGGCGCTGGTGCGCCGACCGTCCACACTGCGCACACATGCGCATGTCATGCACGCACGATAAAGGCGTTAGGCGCTTTTAGGCGGCGGCATTACGCGGAGCTTTTTTCGACAGTGATCTCTGCCTGTGTTTGTTTGTTCTTTAAATTTTATTTTGTATTTACACCGAGCAACACTTGACGTAGATTTCACATTGTTTTAAGTGACAATGATGGCAAAGCGTGTTAGCCTAAATACATATACATATATGTATACATACATATTATATTGGTAGCTGGAACACAGTTTTTTTTTTGGACTGGAATCTGAGAACTTCGCGATTCAAGCAATCGCTAAGCTACTGCGCGTTTAGTATTGTGAGAATGCGGATGCCAAATATGACTTCCAACGAAAGAGAATAGGACAAATATCGATACTCTTCGTTTGATCTTGCCTTTGTGGCCGACCAAGTTGAAACCAGCGGAAGGCCTATATCGAATCTATTAAGTTTTTATTGAGGCGTCTGTAATAGTAACTTTTTATGTAATTCATGTAAATTAGCACTCAGAATTTACTGCCGGGTACAACTAATAAAAACCATCATCAGCCGACAGACGTTCACTGCTGGATAAAGGCCACCCTCAAAGATCTCCATTGTAATATGTAAAAAACATTGATCCTTTTTTTGAAAAATACGCAAAATCTAGTACGAATAAATGATAGCTGTGAGGTGACTTGTGTCTTGAACTAAACTTGATAAAAAAAAAAACTACATTGAATGAAACTAGACTTTAATTTATAGGTTAACTGGTATTTATCAAAACCGCGTCACCAGTTATTCATTCGACTTATACATTTTGTCGCCAATTTTTTGTGGATCTATTTTATTGGGTTAAATTAAGTAAAAACTTCCGCTATTCGAGGACCCGTTTTTGTGGTTTCCACCACGAATACCAGAGCTAACCGCGACAAAGTTCATTATGCTAAGTAACGGCATTAGAACCACAAGATTACAACGGGAATAATCTATCCTGTTGGATATAATTACACAAAACTCTATGTACTATTACAAATCTTTGGAATGGTAATATATATTGTCATGGTGGTAACTTGTCTCTTTTCATATATATTTTTTTGTTATAGTAATTTTAGGAATGTTATCATCATAAATAGCGGCTTAAGTAAGTAAAGATATACGATGTAAGAATATATTTTTTTTTGTTATGTCTTTCCAGACTGGAACATTTAACTAATAAAGTTTGTCTTTAATGTATGTCAATGGAAATTGATGAAAACTTCACACTACATCCAGTTTCAACAACCTGTAGAAAATGACGATCTAAAATTTAATAGGCAAGGTAATTTTATTATAATATATTTGTGTATATGTTGTTTATACGATAATTTTATAGTGATAATAATATATTTACTTACAGTACTTATTCGCGAACAAAAAGTAACCAATCCAGTGTAGTTTTTTTCGTCACCGATAAGCATAAACAACGCCATTGTTCTTACCCTTTTATGAATTTCCGTTATTATCATCGAAGAAGATCACTTGGTGTGCCGCATATAGATGGCACAATTTACTCATTTATCAGAAAAATTTGATATTTTTTATTAGCAACCTATGTATATATAGAGATATCCAGATTCATTGACTCATCACATGATGACATGTAAACACTAAAATTTTATGGAAATATTGCTTCTCCCATTTAGATGTCAGCTAAGAATGGGTTTTATAAAATTACTTCCTGAAAGGGGGTTGCAAGGGCGTTACGGCCAGCATAGCGGGCGAGGAACAGCTAGTTGAATAATATTGATTTATAAAATTTTATATTGATCTCATAATAGTAGTTTTATTAAAATTGTATATAAAAATCTTTAAGACCTAATAATAAAAGACGATTTGTTGGTGTTTAAAGATAATATTTGCGAAATATTAAAACTAGTGAATACATGTTTATTTCAGGAAAACATCGATATCTCGTATTCGTCGCAATCGTATTTGAAAAGTAACGAGTTCGAATATATGCGAGATCATAACTTTTAAATTAGTACCATGGCTCATTTCGAAGTTTTTATCGTAAACGTTGTAACTCAAACATGACGGAATATTTCAGAGTTTTATGTGCATCTGTCAAAACAGTCGGGGCCCATGGCTGGGCCGCGTTGCGCAAGAGGGAGCCGTGATGTACCGTGCTCACCTAAATACGGCGCTCTAAAAGGTGTAATTGTTACTGGAAACACTGGAATGCCGGTGCTCCGGGAATTAGCGAAGTTAGTAAGGTGGGATGCATTGGGCCATAATTGAAGAGAAAATACGAGTATCGTTCCGTCAATTTTTATAACATCTGGCGACTCCGCCGTGAGTGAGTTCAACTGGCAACGACGGTTTTTTAACAATGCTCCTATGAATCCCTCGTTAGGCACTTTCTTTACTGACGTGAATAACTGATCACTAGTGTGAGGTAATTGTAAGAAATCGTTGCTTTTATAAATTAAATAACTCTTATTTATTGCTTATTTCGGTAAGGAGCCTCAATTGAACGAATGAATTTTATATTAGAAGAGCAAAATCTGCTAACCAGTTTAAAATTGCCATTGTCTTTAGCAGACGATGATTTTAGACATATCGGCGAATGTTAAATTTAAAAACGATTCTATTCCAGGTCTACCAATAAATATAAATTATTTCGGCCACTTGTTACAAATTTAGGTTGGCGATTACCAGTTAGAAGGCGATGACCCGGTGCTGTCAGTGATGCTATATATCATAGTCAATCGTACACACATTTAATTTTCTTCAGACCGACGTTGGCTTTTGCTTCAAGTGCTCTTGAAAGATTGAATTCGATGATTTGACTGTTAGATTCATAAAATTTATGTCACATTTGAAAAGCAAGCGATACGTTCAAATATGAAAAGGGCTCAACCATTTTTAGCTATTATTGACTTAGTTTCAAATTTGTATATGGTATTGTTATTTATTGATACACCAAGAGAAATTAAACATTCAAAAAAGGCCTTAAATTTTATATATTTCGTAGATTGATTGAATCAAAGATTTTAGGCAATTTAAGAAATTTTATTTAATTTAACTTTTAGTGATGTATAAAAATTAGATTATATATTTAAAGAATCTTTCATAATATGAGTAATGATTTCTTTTGAATCTTTGGCCATATTTTGAACAATATTTAAAACTGAACCGACATTACTAAAACATAATATATCTAACACTTTATAAATTCATATCGATTATGTTAGAACACTTATTAATTATTTCTCAATATATAATGACGTTCATTAAAATTCTATTTATTGGAAGAAATCTGTAAGCTTGCAGTACATAGTATAAAATCATCATGATTTTAGTTTATTGTTGTCCAATGCTAAACGTCAGCATCATCATCATGAGGTGCTCTCTTAAATCTAAAGTTTGTCGGTTATATTAGGAAACCAAAATCCGATCTTCCGATAATCTTTTCATCTGATGGCATTTAAGCCCGGTCTACTCCTTTATATCGTCATGCTGAACATAGGCTTCTTCGATGAATTCATAGCACGTCTAGAATAATGATCACTTACTTTCAATCGTCAATTTCCATCACTTATTTAAAATTTTGATATGTACTCAAATCTACCTACTGATGATTAATCAGTTTGTTTACAATAATAAGATTTAAAAATCTAACATCATTTGCTTCGTATGGATGCTAACTGCATTTTTACTGCGCTTCCTGCCGATTGGTGTTGGCATGCGCCTGCGCACAGGTTGTCATTATATCATTTTATTATTTATGTGCGCGCGCGCATCGATAATGTATACATTACGCTGGAAGAATTAATCACTCTCGAAATATTTACTGTTATAGGTTAGTAAATTGAGAAAAAATTATCGAGTATATGCATGTTGAGGTTATTGACCTTTATTTATTTTTATCAAAACTAATGGACATTTGAAAAAATAACTTCTGCTCTCTAATCACTCTTAAGGATCAAACCTTTAGTAACATGACTGGGTAAATTTTCAATAAAGAAATTTATCTCAATTGTGTATTATAACAACGATAGTTTTATATCTTTATATATTAAAGTGGGTAAGTGTAGAACTTTACTTATCTAACCAAGTATTTCTTAATTATAACCTTTTTTTTTAAAATAAGATCTTAATCTTAAAATATACCATTATCACACTTTTCCCAAATTGGAAGGTTATTGAATTACTGAGTACACTTAGCGCCAGCTATGGATTTACTCTATTTTTTTATTATATGAAGCAAATGGGCGTGTACAGTTCACTTGAAGGTAAGTGATACGCAAGTCCATTATATTTTGTCACCTGCTAGGATGCTATACAGGGAACACACTGATGTTTGAAGTCTACTGTTTATCAGGACTAATAGGAGTTGCCGTGGAACGTACCTACGTGGTCTCCATAAAATACGCATAAGTTTTAACAGAAGAGTTATTTTTTTTTTTGGTTTAATTTTGCATTCATCGTGATGAAGTGCTTTATAGATTCAAGTTGGTCTCATAAAGATTTGAATAAAGCTAAGCTCGTAACTACTTAATCAGCCTCCGATGAGAAAGACTTGCCACCTGTAGTTTTTTTTATAGACCTAAACTCGACAACGATTTCATAATTTTTAGATTTAAGTAGACTCTTAGAGAGTAAAAGTTCGTTTCTAGTAAGACCTTGAAGTAAAGACTATGTATAAAGTCCTGCAAGTCTGTTCGCTCGCGCCGGATGTATTCCGTTCAACAATTTTATGCGTGAAACATTCCGTCTCGTTTGCGTATTTGTGTTTAGTCGCTTCCTGAAAGCTATTCGTATTTCTTCACGATCAACCATACACGTTAGGATTGACACCCAAGCTGTCTACTGCATTAAAAAAATATGATTTTTTTTTGTAATCTTGTACTGATGTTTGTCTACATAACCTAATCCTATTAGATTCCAGAAAATTTTAAGAAAAATATTACTATTTCCTGTTAACTAAATACGATTAATCATTACTATTTCATTAACATCATCATCATCAGCCGATAGACGTCCATTGCTGGACATAGGCTTTCACTAAAGTCTTCCACGTTTGTAAGAGTTCACAATGGGGGGATTTGGCTATTCCCTACCACGCTGGCCTCATGCGTTTGGCCAGGAGGGGAGGGGAGCCAGAGCATTGTTTGTTGATTAGAAGGGTGCACCACGAGCAAGTGAGGTTAGCTTGGGTCCTGTAAATTGTTGTGTGGGACCCCTTCCCCCTCAATTTTAATATAAAAAAAAAATTATAACTATTTAATAAAAAATTAAAACTGTATAAAGTCTAATAATTAAACCTAATTCATGTTATATATCTGTTATAGATTTTACAGTGTTTTTAGTTTTATTCTATACGATTCCAATGAGCGCGATATTGATAAAAAGAGCTAACATTAAGAAATTTGACAATGTACTAAAAGAAAGTATGTTATTATCATCTGAAATCGATGATCTTCTTATACAAATATCTATTCTTAGATTTTAATAAATAACAAATATCTCTTTGATAGTAGCAGTTGTGGTGACCCTATCAAGCAGTGGTTAGAATGATTCAACATTTCTCGGTTGTTGGTTACTGCTCATACACTGACAGAAGTATTTCTCAATACGATTATCGTTAGGAATGAAATAGTGTGGATATGATTTTTTAGATTTATATTTATTCAAAAGAACAGTAAGAACTGAAGTTACTCCTTTTATATTACTACTTAGTAAATTAAGGTATTTCATCATTTAAACTCCCTATCCTATCCCTAAGTCCCTAAATTAATCGACTACAATAGTCGATTAATATAGGGACTGAACAACGTTCATCAAATTATAAAGAAGAAACAATAACATATATTAAGCTACCGTACTCGGTTATAGCCAGTATTGATGTAATCTTACTACATTAGAATAATAGCTTTAGTGTACAAAAAAGACAGTAATTATAAATAAATAAGCAATACTAACAAATTGATCAAAGATAGTATTCTAATCAATAATAATAGATCTATATGTACGGACATTAGCTTCATAAACAATTTTATGATATATTCTTTGATTTAAATTCGTATGTAACTACATTATAAAATCATATATCAAGTACAGTATATTAAATAAATTATGTACTTATTTTAATTATTAATTTAAGTAAATAACGCTATTAGCTTAATCTATCTTGTTTCTATGTTGTATTAGATTTACCCGTTGATGATTCGTACATTGAAAGGGCACAGGTTAATTGATAATATACAGCAAATTAAATACGGACCTCAAGAATATGTTATGCTGGAGATTAATACGGCAGGTCTCCCAGTTGACTTTCACTACACTCCAATCATGAACTTACGTTAAGACGATATTCAATTTTAATATGATAGTACTTACAATGAGACAGTTACTGGTACCTACAGAGCAATAGCTAGTACCGCTGTTCTTCGTTCGTTATACAATTATACAGGTATCTTAAAGGTTTAAATAAGTTTTTTAAAAGACCTTACTTTATTTTAAAGAAATAACAGATATGGAAATAAACAGTTACTCTAGAATTTTTATTCTTTAGTTCTCGTACAATCAACGAAAATCATTCTCTTTGGAGTCGGTCAAAATGTAGTAGTAGTATAATGTCTAATAAGAAAGCTCAGTGTTTGTTAGTTTTTAAATTTGAAGGGTGTTGTTGGTAGTGAAATTACTAAGGTAATACCTAAGTAATTTCAATAAACCCACGATTACCCTCACTTTAGCGAAACAATGTATGTCTGGTGGTGTCGAGTAATGTAGTGCATATCACCCTAAGTAGCGTCAATATGTCACTTACCATCAAGAGAACCTTTTATTAGGTTCATAGCTTATAAAAAAAATATGCACTAAATATTTCAAAAGAGGTATAGATATATATGTATATAGATAGGCTAAACCGGATACCGACCGGCTTCGTGTTCCCATCGAATTGCGTCATTGTTACATCTTCACTAAGTTTACGTTGCGCCAGATTTTCAGAAGCTCCGGTCTAGACTAATTACTCACAGCTCTGAACAACTACATTAATATGGTGATGATAGCACTTTTGCACGTGTTGGATTACTTCATAGCAACGCCTGCGTTTGTTAATATTAACGTCGAATTGTTTAGAGCTGCTGAACGACCTTCAATCCGAATTATGTTAAGACAATGAAATCACTGAAGTAAGCTAACGGATGTACAAAAATGTTTTAAGTAATTTTACTATCCTAAATATGATGATCACGACTATTCTTGATATAAATGGACGTGTAATAACAGACATAGTGAAAGGCATGCCGGCAAGGAATACGAAACGACGATCATTGGTAATAAGTGAAGCGCTTGTTTTTAAAAATATACCATCTAGTCACTCTAGTAATTTTACTACCTTAGTATTAAAGAACAGAACAAACCAATTTTAAATAAAATCGTAGGCAGTAAGAATAAGCACCGTACATAGATAATCATGATTTACTTGAGAATGAGAGTATGACAAGTCAACGATATAAATTTTTAAGCGCAAAGTACATATTTTAATGTAAATATGATATTCGATCTATTAAACTATATCATCGTTAACCTATGAAGCTATAGCAACCAAGATTTTTTTGCTGATTTTTCTGCGCCTAACCGCCGACTGATTTACATATGGCCGCACATGTTAACGCCACGAACCCACCAGATCTTGTTTATTTTCTTTTCTTTACTTAAATTATAACGTCCCATTCCGTTGTGTGGCGGTTGGACTTTAAAAAAAAGTTGCATCCATTTTTATGAAAGCACGATTTGTTTTTATTAAAATACTAGCTATTCTCCGGCCGATTTGTTGGGTGTGGGAATATTTCAGATAAATTTCAAGTCTAATTCTATATTACGGCCAGCAGAGCCGGCGGGGAACAGCTACTGTATATATATAAAAATTATAGTTCTTTGATAAAACGTTTTAGCTTCTCTTAAGATGCTTTCTTGTCAATATCATAAAAAAAGCTTTAATTTGAAAAACGTTTGGAAAACATTTCGGTTATACTATTGTAAAGTTATGAGCTTGACTGTTTCCAAATGGGTTAAGGACAATAGAATTGGATTGAGTGGTTTAACTACTAACAATTTGAAACACAATGTCTTGGTTATAAGTAAAGGCGAGTTCTGGACGAGTTTTATTTATTTTGAACAGGATTTTCATATGTAAACACTAATACTTATACAAACTGTTATAATAATATTTATACTGTAAAGAGTTTGAGGTGTTAAATGTATACAATATATTTTCGGTTAAAGCCAGTCACTACTAAACAATATTCTCACAATTTTCCTTATTGTGTTTATATTTGTTTAAATTTGCTAACTTTTGAATATAATACATAATAACTATACCATAATCCGTTAAATTACACAAATGTGGTGTAGTGTATATTATTCTTTATTATTCCCGCACAACAACTCACGAGACCCAAGTCAGTCTCACTTTCTCGTGGTGCATCCGGCTATTGAACAAACAAATTTCTGTCTCCTACCGACCAGTATTGGGACAGCGTGGTGGGAAATAGCTCAAATCTCCCCACATGAACCCCTACAAACGACGGCCTATAAAATAGAAAATAGGGTAATCAAATGACCATCAAATACTATCGATTTCATTCATTAATCAAAGATTATATTCAGTTGCTTATTTTAATGTTGCCAGCATACATAAAATAAATACATTTATATTTTATGGTCATATGAGGTTTACTTTATAGTAACCGCAGTGGCATCATTACGGAGGCGATTGGTATCATAATCAAGTTCCCAATACTATCAATACAGCTTAGCTACTGCAACTGTTAATGTGGTACGTATATGTGAGATGTTTATGATACCAATTTTTGTAATGGAAAAAGATATAATGGATCTGTTAGGTGGAGCTGGTAAGAATTTGTCGTGTCGTTAAAGATCTAGTTGAGTGGCGTTAAGAACCCTATAGCCAGTAGTGGGCTAGTATGTATCCGGAATATAGAAGTAAATTTAAAATTTAGACTTGAAATATTGGTCGACGGTATTTCGCTGCCCCACGGCCGCTTCCTGTTATTAACACCTCTGTAACTTCTTTTGGGGGTAGCATTTCGTTTAGTCCATCTTAGTTGACCAATACTCGGTAAAAGGAATATTCCTGCGTAATTTCAAATATGTAAGCCTTATGGTTCCAAAGATATTGTTATGGGTCTCCACATAGCTGGAATTCTACATATATTTAATTAAATGGGTTTTGTTTGCACGCCAATCACGTGAAATCTAGTGAACGTGTCAACATTGGAACATGTCCATTCGGCGCGTAATGATTTATAGAAGGTTATAGGCTATTTAATTTTATAGATGCTTCATCATTTTACTTCTAATAAACTTTTATAAACATTTTAATTGCGTATTATTTATGCGGTTGCTATAGTACCGGTTGCTGCAGAAAGTCATTTGTCGTTGCGGTCGCTCTCGCGAAATATTTCAAATAAATTTCAAATCATAATTTTATAATACGTCATGCAAAGAAGGTGGGGAACAGCTAGTATTTTATGTATAGAAGTTAATACAGATTAATAGATATGTTTAAATATTTATAAGCATTAGATGTTACGTTTTATTAGATTATTATTTCACGAGCTTCGATGTGGTATATTATTTGTATATTATTGTGTAGCTGTAGAAAAGCCTGCCATTTGTAGCTTAAGATTTTTATAGACGTAGCGACATACGATTTAAAGAGTTTTTGATTATGAATGGGTATTATTATTATTTACATTTTTATATACCATAGTAATTGATTTGAGAGCGAAATATAACCTATCAACATTGTTTTAAAAATAATATCTTTCCACTAAAATGAAAATTTTCAAGCCACTGCTGTTTTTTTGTAATTCTGTTGAAGAGTTATCAACATACAAACATAACTATGTTTCAATAACTAACTAGTTAATAATACATAGTCACGTTACGTGGAGTAGACCAATATCAAGAGCGCAGCTCAGCTGATCCACCTAGCGCGCAACAGAAAGGAATTTGCAGAACTAGTGTCCAATCTTCACTAGTTGGAGGGGCACAAGAAGAATTATGTAGTCAATAATTAATGAACTAAAATGGACGTGAGCGTGGCCAATGTAACATCCGTTGACGATCACCGAATCGATGGAGCCGTAACGGAACGTTTCCGTTACGATCGACTCGGCGCGGCAGCCCTGCGCTAATGCGCCTGCGCACCGCAATTACATGCAGCCGATGCGCCGCCATTAATCAGCCTAAAATAAAAGTAATGGAAACCATTTTGATTTCTCCATTTGTTTGGATGTGGGATGCAAATACGAGAGCTATGTATAAATAACGTAATAACGCGACAAGACTAGCGGGACGGTCACCCGATGGTAAGTGATACGCCCGCCCATAACAATGTGGCGCTAGTTAGGATGTCATTCACTGAACCTCTGTAATTACACTAGTTACAACGCCGTTCAAACCGGAACAAAGTAATGTTTGGATACTACAGTTTGGCGGTATAAACAGGAGGTACGGTTGTACCTACTTAGTCTCTGGCAATAGAGACCTACCATCAGTAAAAGAGGAGTGGTTTGTTTGAAGATTTCCTTGTAGTTGAACTACTAGAACTTAAGTAAGAACTATTTTTTAGTAATGAAATAAGGAATATAACATTTCGTTAAAAATTATTTTAGCTCAGCAGACAAAGATTCATCATCACAAGGCAACAGAGGTCTACCACCAATATTGAAGGAATAAAGAACCAATAATATGGGAACATTGTAGAGATGAGAAGGGGAAGGTTTTTAAGACCTTAGTAAAATTCTCGTTTATTCTGTTTAATTCTATATTTATCTTGTTTCTCCCATAACAGTTAAAAGCTTCTTAAATAATTTCCGTTTATTAATAGGACAGTATCCCCTTGAGAAATTAAAGGACGTTTTTTTTTCGTCTTAATGAACAGCGTTGCTGATGCCGCTCCGCGTTGATGTGCTTTTAAATGCCCTGCGGGACTCCCGATAATGTCTGCTCCCACGGTGTCGGTGCTCGTCTCCAATCGTAAATAAAAGTAGCGCTTAATGTGAAATATCTTTCCGTAACTACAACGGTACCGATAATCCATCACGAGGGAACTTTGTGGAAAGTTACTCCATCTGACTTCTTGCTAAATCATGTAGACGCTTGATCTTTTCACCTCAACTAAACGTTAACTAGATATCTATTTTAAATTAACGTAATGTATAAAAAAAAATTGTAGAATTAACTTTTATTTTGTGCTATCCTTTCGTATTTTTTTTTAACAAAGCAGCAAGGACATCAGAACCTTCTCCACATTAATGTTATGCATTCAGTCAGTTAGGGTGTTTATATTGCACAACGTTGTGCTCGACATCTTTATATGTAAGATTTACGTTTACTTTTACTGGTGGTAGGTTGTCGGAGACTGTCTAGGTAGGTTATCTCCGCATCTCTTATATCTGTTACCAAACTGTAGTGTGCAAACATTATTATGTTCCCTATTGAAAGGAGTTGTAGCTAGTGAAGATACTGGGGTGGGACTTAATATGATATGTCTCAAAGCGACGAACTTACTGTGTTGCTGTTTGTAAGTTATGGGCAACCATATCACTTACCATCATGTGAACGTCCTGCTTGGCTCGTGGCTTTTTTGAATAAAAAAAAACTCAATTTGCACTCTCTAGGTTTTCGCCAAGGAAGACTTTACACCACTAACTCATCCATTGGAATAGTACCATTTTTTAATGTTTTTTTTTCAAAGTTAAGTAGCTGCTGTTTATGATATGTATTGTAAATAAACAACTATATCGGTGAGGTGGAGATGTTTGGTGGAGGCCTATGGTCAGTAGTGAATTTCTGTCGGCTGATGATGATGACAATTATACTAAAACAAAACACTAATACGAAGATACTAAGAGAGAGAAAACAGAACACTAAGAGAAGGTAACCCACGGTAAAAAAATCCCTAGTACCGACAATATATTAATCTATTTATGCAGAAGGAGTAGAAATATAACATAGTTTTTTTCACGTCTATAAAACAGCGTTCAGATATTTTTAAAACATCATCATCATCACAATTTCAACCGATGGACGAAACGACGATATCGATTTTTTAAATATTCTAATATAAAAAGAAAGATTTATCTGATCTAAGATTAAATTTTTCAAGAAAAAGCATGATGTCTTTTCAAAACTCCATTCTCTCTATTCTCATGAGAAACGGTCTTTTTTGTTAAAGGAAACGATTAGACGTTCACCTGATGGTAAGTGATACGCATGCCCAACAATGTGGCGCTAGTTAAGATGTTAGACACCGCGCCACATTGCGCTAGTCGCTTTGAGACATAAGACTCATTACCCAATAATTCATAACACAGTAATGTTTGCACACCATTACAGAAATAGGCTTTGCAGTGGTACCTAGATGGTCTCTGGCAACAGAGACCTACCATCAATTAAAGAGGAGTGGTTTGTTTGAACACTTTCTCGTAGTTGAACTAAAACATAAGTATCAATTATTTTCAGTGATTAAATAACCAATATAACATTTCTATAAAAATTATCCTAGCTTAGCAGACAAAGATTCATCATCACAATCATCATTAGCGGATAGACGTCCACTGCTGGGCATAGGTCTGCCCCAAAGATTCTCACGTCGATCGGGAAGAGATTCATATACGCTGGCCCAATGCGGGTTGTTGGGAGCCAGAGCTTTGTTTATTGATTACCAGGATGCACCATGAGCAGGTGAGGTTGGCTTGGATCTCGTGAGGTGTGCGGGAACCCTTACACCCTGGACAAAGATTATTGCAACATAATACTATGTTACAAAGTATCTTATAATTTTTTGTTACTTGTTGTTACATTAAAGTAATAGCGGACAAGTGCTCGCGGCCGCGGCTCCGTGAGCTTTTATTAAAGTGTAATAAAACCTCATTTTATTTCAGGATGCAACTTAAGCACGATACAATTTCTTGTTAAACGTCCTCGGAAACTAAGCACCAGGTCGTTATTGTTGTAATAAAATATCAACTTATAGCTTAAAGATAACTTGCACGATGTTCGTGTAATATATTTATATTGAGCAGGTGATAGGGGCCTTGTTACACATATTTGTAAACTGATGGTTGTAATTCCAAGATGTTTTTATTATTTTCTGGTGGTAGGTCTCTGTTGCGTGAGATCATCTAGGTAGGTACCACTGCAGCTCCTATTGCAGCTGACAAACAGTACTGTGCTAATATTACTGTAAATGTTAAGCTATGAGCACAGCGTGATGGAGTGTGTATCATCCTAACTAGCGCCACGTTGTTATGGACAAGCGTATTACTTAACATCAGGTGAACGTCCCATTCGTCTCATCGCTGAATTAAAAAAAAAACTATTGTTTATCAACTTATTGATTTTGACAGACCGAAACAATTTATCATAGTTAGCAATGAATGTCTCATATAATCTCTCACTTTGTTGTTAAATATAATTTTAATTATACTTCATGAACGAGGGTTTGTAATAAAAATGGTAGTAAGTTTTTTTTATATATAAGAAGTAGTCTTCCATATACATACAATAATATATTTCATCTTAATTTGATAATAAGGATTTAGTGAATCTATACAAAAAAACAGTGTTTTCAAATTAAAGAGGAAGTGCTAAGTCCTACAAAGACCTCTCGATAAAGAAATACAGATCACAAGTAATTTACACCCTCGATAACAACCCTATAATTTAAATTAAACAAGGGAAAGAAATAATAAATCGGTTGTGTATGTTTTCATTGATGTTACCAATTATATTTTATAAGAAAATTTCTAGATTCTTTGCTGCCAAAACCTGTAATAAATTTGAAAGTAATATTGTTTTGTGGGTGGATGAGGAGGTGGTAACATGAGTCGCACGTTGTTATTCATTTCGTAGTATCCGCTCACCCTGGGCTTCGTATGAGATTAATGATAGTTTCATTTACGATTTTTGTTTTTGTTGTGTATTATATATTAAACTAAAGTTTAACCTAAACCTTCTTTATAGTTAAAAAGGCAATTGATGCTGTTCATGTTTTGGAGCGCTACATGACGACAAGTATGTGATGGAAATATTAAATTTATAAAGGCCTTACTCTATGGTTAAAGAGAAAACTTTTAGAGAGTATCAACTATGAGTAAATTGGAAACATTTCTATTTCATAATATATATAAATTAACTTTTTTTTTCTTCTTTTAAAATATATACAGAGTTGTCATATCCGTTATTCCCGAACTAAAAATAATTCCTGTATTTTTAACTGTTGTCAGGAAAGATAAATAAATTATTAATAGTAGAATTTTTTTTATTTAATTAATACTTTGGTTTAATTACGTGTAGCAGCAGTGGATGTCTATCGACTGATAATCGTGATGAAGATGTGTAGACTATAGGTAGACTAGATGACTCTTAAGAAACTTAAACTTTGATACAAATAAATTAGTAATAATTTTTTAGGAACATATATTTCCCAGTGTTTATATATTTTTTTTTGCTTTCTATGTATTTTTTATTAACAGCATAATACGAGCTTTTATACTCAGGATACTGATCCTGATTCAAAGAGTTCAAAAGAAGGTTCTGAATATCCCGATGTTTCAAGCCTTCTTTGAGCTTGTGAGAAGTGTATAAACAATAATAATTTGATATATTTCTTATACGTTTTAACGTATATATGGATATTATTAATAAACAATGAATTTGCTTTTATAAATTTCTTCTTATCCCTGCCATCTTCAGCGTGTTGCAGCACAGCAATTGCCTTTCCGTTTAGGGCCGTCGCCAATCAAGTTTACAGCCTAGCGCTTTGACGCGGCCCTAAACCTTCCTCCGCGTACTTACTGTTATTATTACCATCGTAAACTTTATTATGGCAACATCATCCCATCCATATGTTATTATTTTTACTACCGACATCTTTGTTTTATTTCTTTTAAATGTTTTAATTCTACGAAGAAATCTTTAAGCAAGTCTTATGTGATATGCCTTCAATAAAATAAACTTCTTTTACTAAGAACTGATGAGACGAATTGGACGTTCACTTGATAGTAAATAAAATAAGGTGGTGTCAGTTAGGATGATTGCTGCTGATGCACTGCAACCACTTGTTACTCCAGTGATTTCACTAATTATATCGCTCATTAAACAGTAACGTCTGCGTATAAATGTTTGAAGGTTAGAAGAGGCGTTTCGGTTTTACCTACCTGGACCATCTCCAGTTCAATTCAAGACAATACAAATAGTCTCGTCGTCAAAAATCAGACTCTACAATCAAAGAAACACATCTTTTTGTTTTATGTTATATCTTATTTGCTTTAATCTCTCATATTGTATTCAAGGATCATTTAAAGTCAAACTCTGATGCTTTCATCTTTTATAATTTACTCCAATGCCACTGTCACCCATTTCCCGTACATCCGTATCATCATGCATCAGATATGCATCAACAAACCGCATCGCAACGCTTGTTCCATAGAAAGTCAGCGTCTTGTTAATCAAATAATAGAAACGCATCAAGGTTTCGATGGTTGGAAGATAAGACACAAAGGAAAACAATTTTGATGGGCATGTTTAGGGCTATTTGTCTGTTATACTTACACACATCACATTCACAACTGAAAGCAGATAGGGGTGTTTAAAAAAACATCAAAGCCAGACTAACTTCTTGGAATATTTCCTTAATTAAATTAGTATGTTAAATAACCTGTTAGATAACGAGTAAGGCCCGTTTCGGGATACGCCTCCCTTGTTGTTACGCTTTTTGTTGTCGATATATTTAATTTAATGGTGTTTTTGATAATTGTGTTCCCTTTATTGCTTTTTAACTTAATTAACAAGATAAAAGAAATGAAAACGAAGCGGTATTTCCGTTAATTTATACGTTTAAAAACATTATAAAAGTTAAACCCGTTTATCTATTCTCTTTTAATCGTTTTTGGGATGTAGACGATGTAAGTATTACATACTATTATACTATATATACTATTATTTAACGTAAAATATAAATGAAAAAAAAAACATAAAATGTGATGGATTAGTAACTAATATTACATTAACTATTGGCTGTTACTTTCAAATGTTCTAAATAAGGATTTTTAATATAACCGTATATATTTTGAATATATGAAGTGATAAAAAATTTTGTTATTATCAATATTTCGTTACTTCTGTTTTAATACTACATCAACATTATAATTAAAAATATATATATTTCATGTTAAAGTACATACATCCAAATAATCATATATATATAAAGATTGTTTGAATGAACGTTAACATTCATTTATTCATTATAATATGTAATATTTTTTCTTAATAGAAAAAATACATAAAATAATACAAAAGAGTTTTTAATTTTATCGATAACTTAGCTAGGACAACCCTACGGTGCTTTTCATCGGCTTAGAGCATTTTTTGCAAGTCCTCTCATCAAAAGAAATGTCCCGCTTCTAGAACTATCGTTGGAAGAAGCACCTTAAGCAAAAACCGTAGAGTTGTCTTCCCAACAAACCGCACGAGGAATTGCACGCATATTATTATTAAAAAATCATCAGAACCAGGCAAATTTTTTCTCCGTCCAAATGAGATTTTAATATTCAACAGAACGTAATACAAATACAGCTTCATTATGATCTTCAACTAAATAGGAAACTTTGAAGTTTTGAAAACGCGGCTTATTCTAACGGATTGAATCTATCAAAAACCGATAAAAGTCATTATAAAAATACAACTAATTGAGGTGTCAATGTTAAGATATAACAATTAAAAGAAAATATTTAACAGGTTAAGATTCTTATTATGATATGGTTATACTAGCTGTTCTCCGCAACCCCTTTTGAGGGTAATATTTTGTACAATCTACCTGTATTCGACAAAAGGAATAACTTCATCAAATTTCACATCTGTGGGCCTTAAAGTTGTGATGAGTCTCTAAATAGTTGTATATATATATATATATATAAAGAAAATGGGTTTACTTTGTTCGTCAATCACGTGAAAACTAGTAAACGTATCGACATAGGAACATTACTATTCTACGCGGAATGGTTTGTAGATGGTTATATGCTATTTTTTTTTTAAATATCATAGATCCTTCATCATTTTATTTGCAATTTACTTTTATAAACGTTTTAATTTCGTATTATTTATGCGGTTGCTATAGCAACGGTTGTTGTTGAGTTTTGTCTAATTTTATATTACGGCCAAGAAAGTAGGCTGGTAACAGCTACTATATATATATAGTTATAATTAACTGTTGGACATAGGCCTGGCTTCCACTGCTGGATATAGGCCTCCCCCAAAGATCTTCACATTGATCGGACCATTCCTCCCAATACTACATCTACCAGTACCATTTTTTATTTATAATTTCATGAAAATTAAAAACTCTTAATGTTCCTAATGGTGGGACTTGTCCATATATAACGAGGAGTCATTTTCGTTCATCCACAACGCCAGCCAAGTGCGAGTTGGTTAGACTTTAGTGTGAAACAAAATATGACTAATAGACAAACTCGAGGTTAGTTTCGTTATAATAATTTAATAACTTAAACGTCGATATTATATTATAAACGGGATTGAGCCCTCACTGTTGCGCAAGAGAAATTCTTGAGGTCACTGCAGCGTCTTCCGACTTGTACCAAGATGCAGCATTTCGATAAAAAAAAGGAACGAATGTACTGTTTTACAACGACGAAAACTGGTTATATTGTTGTCGTTATACGACAATATGAACTCTATTCGTTCGTGATAAGGGACACGCAAATATCAAATGAATGTTTGAGTAACCAATGCATTTGTCTTATTAGACTTACATGGCGGCCGATGATAATCATTAAATGTTCTGATATAAACAGTTTTGTTATAAATCTTCGTTGTATATAAATACTAATAAGTTATTTGTTTCCGTTTCTATTGTATCTTTCAACATGTCAATTATTTTTTAATGAGTTTAATGAAATATTGAAAAAATTTGGTTTAAGTATACTGGTGGTAGGTCTCCGTTGCCGCTGATCGTTCAGATAGGTACAACGCCTATTTCTGTACGGAAAAGTAGTGTGTAAACATTACTGTGTACCAGTTGCAAAGGCGGTGTAGCTAATGTATAATAATTACTGAAGTGACGAGAGTCATCTTAGGTCTCAGGCATCGAGTTCAATGTTGTGCAGTATATATAATCCTAACTAGCGCCACGTTGTTATGGTCGGGCGTATCACTTACCATCAGATGAATATCCCGTTCGTTTCGGCGCTTAATAGAATTAAAAAAAAAATCCTAAGTGGTTAAGGATTACTAAAAAAACTGGTATTTTTTCTCGTTGCTATAAAGGCAATTTGAATTGTCAGATTAAGTATCAAGTATTAATACATTGTAACTCGAGGGTCATTGGTTCTATTCCAGGGTCAGATATTATGGATCCTGATCAGTGATAGCTTTTTTGAACCCACCTGGCTAACTACCATTATTCATTCTTAAAATCTGCTACCATCATTCAGCGCTGCGTTTTGGCTGTAAACGGCCCGAATATTCCGACTGATACAAGTCTTTAAATAAACGTCTGTAGTGTAATGTACCAAGAAACATTGCGTTAAATATTGTATACTCGCGTTTACGTCATCTGTAAGTGACTACGTGAATGACCATGAATATAAAAAGTTTACGTAAATATGCACGTGTGGTGTAATCACTGTTTATAAAGTGTATTTAAGAGTTGCCAATTTATTGATACAATTTTTTTTGTTATTATTTTTATTTATAAATTATATTTGTTTAATTTTAAATCGATATATGATTTAAAAATGTATGTGCATAAAATGGCGACGTGATGAAATCTTGTTTAGTTTATCGTTGTTATAAACAGCTGTCATAATGTTCCCACTGCTGGGACTCGGAGCCTTCTCTCTAAAGAGAGTGGAGCCTGTTTATCAATTACCTGCCATGTTTTAATATATCAACAGCATTGATCGAACCCGAGTCTCTTCAAGATTTAAATATGAATATAGTCAGTAACAAATATCACTGTGTTCCGGTTTGGAAGACGCTGTAGCTAGTGTAATTACTGGGGTAATGAGACTTTATCTTATATATTAAGGCGACAAGTATAATGTAGTACAGTGTACGACATTCTAAGCAGCGCCACGTTGTTATAGGCGCATCACTTACCATCAGGTGAATGTCCTGTTCGTCTCGTCGCTTCGTAGAATAAAAAATAATCTCATAGTTATTTTTCTGAAACAAAAATACAGTAATGTTGCTTATACATGTCACATCCTGGAGAGGACAGAATTAAAACAGAATTGCTGAATGCTGGAGGAGCCTCAGTCCTGAAACTACTGCAGCATGCTATTTAATTCTGTAAACCATGAAGGGATCACAACATAGTTGTGTATGATATACACTGTAGCACATTATACTCGTCCCCATGACATAAGATTTTAAGACGCGTTACTCCAGTAATTTCAATTTCTACAGCACCCTTCAATCCGGAACAGAGTAATTTTTACACACTACTGTTTGTCGGCTGCATTAGACGCTGCGGTGGTACTAACCAAGAGTATTTTTTTTTAACTTCGAATACCATAAGGTTGACGGTAGTACGGCCATACGTCCTTATACAACGAGTCCGTGGAGAAAGAAACCAGCTCACCTCGGCTATTATATTTTTTTTTATACTAGTTCTCCTGATGGACTAAGTCCACCTGATGGTAAATGATACGCCCGCCCATAAAATTGAGACGCTAGTTAGGATCCGTACATTAACAGACCAAAGTTGTTGAGTCTCGTTACCGCAGTAATTACATTAGCTACATCGCAATAGACGCTGCGGTGGTACCTACATAGACGGTCTCCGGCAACAGGGTTACCAGCGGCGACCTGATGCAACGTGACGCCGAATTCCTGCGGACGTTGAGAGGAGTTTTTTTAGAGACAGAACAAATAAACAGCTCGGCGTAACGTAAACCCGCCCACGCCGCAAGTAGGTCACTGGGCGTGCTCTGCAGAACTTCACGTGTTAACGTGTGAATAATAGCTTCCTTTGTACTCCATTTGCATTGAAAACATTTTTTTTTCAAAAAAAAAAAACAAAAAGTATAGACAAAAAACGACCAAATTTGAAATTGAAATTGAAACATGAAAACAGACGACCTAAAATAGAACATATATTTAATCGGTAACCTAGAACTGTCCGGCTTAAAGTTATTCCACGTAGTCGATGGAATCTGGAGTTTAACAGAATGTTCTAGATTCATCTAATTGTTTTGTTTAACATAAGATTTAGAACGGATGTTGTGTAAATCTAAAATTTTCCTAACATGTGCTTCAAACTGATCTTTTAACGTTTTTTTTATTAATTTATAAATATATATATGGCCTCTTTAAATATGAATGTAGTTTTACTGGTGGTAGGTTCCTGTTGCCAGTAGGTATCACCGCAGCGATTATTGCAACCGACGAACAGTAGTGTGTTCCGGTCTTAAGGGCGTTGTTGGTAGTGAAATTACTGGGGTAACGAGACAAATCCTATATGTAAACGTGACGAGTACAATGTGGTGCAGTGTAACCTAACCAGCGCCACATTGTAATGGTCACGTGTATCGTTTACCATCAGGTGATCGGACGCACGTTTCGTCGCAACGTAGACTAAAAAAAAAAGTTTGTTTGCTTGTTAATGTAACTAATACAGGCGTCCATTTTACTTGTCTATAATAAAGCTTCTGTCATACCTGTCAGTCAAGCTAGTCTAGTAATGTGGACAGGTAGACAAAAGCAGCCGCATTCCTCAATTTTTTTTTTATTTATTACGTGTGATATGCCTACCCATAATAACGTGACGATAGGATGATATACAGTACCACAATGTGCTAGTAGTCTTGAGGCATAAGATGTCAAATCTCGTTAGCCCACTACTACACCGCCCTCTAAACTAGGACACAGTAATGTTTGCACACTACTATTTGGCAGCATAAATAGAAGTTGCGAAGAAGAGCTACTACCAATTAATTATTCCCTACTTAGTCTCCTTTACGAAACGTCAAGTGTATAATGGAATGGAGTGATATTTTAATTCGTCTACGGCTTTTTATTGATTTAAATACATGCAGTGACTTAATAAATATCATTGGCATTATGTCCAGTCGACCTTGGTGTTTTGTATCGAAATTAAAAAAAAAACATTGTACAATAGTTGATTCGAAAAACAAACATTCTACACACACACATGCGTACATTTAGTACGGACACACTAATACACAAAGAAAGCCTGCGACCGCACGACACAGTTGTGACGTAACATTTTCTACACGAGTACCAGGCGAACATAAATCATTAAGGGGTCTCTCTATCAGAAGGCGAGGGATATGAACGGTTTGAATAGTTATGCTTGAAAGAAATTAGTTTCATGTTTAAGTTCAATGTGTTAGTGTTAAAACTTAGTATAGAAAATGAGGGAGTTACGTACAGGACGCAGGGGTTTTGGACTCCCTTCTTAGAGGTGGACTGACGACATCATGACAGCGGTCGGAATTGGATGGATGAGAAAAGCTGAAGACATTATTTGGTGGAAGATATTGGATAAGGTCTATATCTAGCATTGCATTGAGAATGGTTGATAATGATTGAAAATAAAATGCTTTTAATCACAGCCAGTTTAGGTACAATAATATCCACGCGATAGAAGGAGACCGTTAATCCGATAGAGACAGCAACACAGTCCTGTAGGATTGAGCCGGCCGGGCATTCCTGACGAAAGAAAAGCAAGAATTTAATTTTTTTTATCCATCTTATTAAATCAGAATGGGGTGTAAAGTTTAACTATCCTTTTTTGATTGTTATAAATTGGTAGTATTAACGAAGGTGTGAGAACTTTGCTTTGAAATGTTTATTTTATGCTAATTTTCTCCTTCTAATTCCAATTTTAAATTTTGACTTTTAAATTTTTTTTTTTTATACTCCGAAACAAGATGAGTGGGACCTTCACTTGATGGTACGTGATACGTTCGCCCATAACAATGTGGCGTTAGTCATACACAGCACCACATTGCGCTTGTCACCTAGAGACATAAGATTTTGAATCTCTTTACCCCAGTAATTTTGACTAGCTACAGCGCCTTTCAAACCTGAACACAGTAATAATTGGATATTACTGCTTGGCGGCGGAAATAGACGTTGCGGTGGTATCTACACAGTTTCGTGTAATACATAATATTCATAACACTAATACGAAACCGTTTTATAAGAAACTAAAGAAAATGGTTCACCATCGTCATTATCTCCATCGATGGACATCCACAGCTGGACATACACCGGTCTCTTGTATTGTGTAAACTCCACAAAGCACGGACTGGTGCTGTGTGAGTACATTCACTTCCAGCTATTTATTTTGACGTACATTCAACAATCACAAACATTTTTTTTTTCAACAACTAATTTACATCCCCAATGTTAGGGCACAGACCTACCTTCAATATTGGATTGCTGACTTCACACACACCTTACAATAAATTCTAATTCATGTGCAGGTTTCCTCGCGATGTTTTCCTTCGCCGTTTGTATTTCGCTGTTGTTACTAAAGTTCACAAATGTACATAACTTAAATATTAAAGTCATCGGTATATGACGAGATTCGAACCCGCGACCTTCGGAATGAAGGCCGCACGCTCTAACCATTAGACCGGCGGGATACCTTTTGCCACAAACATTAGCTTGATTTAACTAGATAACAAATATTTTGGTATTTTAATTAGACAATATTTGATTTAATTGTTCCACTTAATCTAATAAAGAGTAGACTTAAGGCCCAACTGACAATCAACTTAATTGGGTGATTGATCTTAGAGTGTCGGCCCCACCACGCGATGTGGTTAACCTAAGTGGTAGTAAGGATATATTTAATGTTATTGAATACCCGATAAACGGTGACTAATACGAATATAAAGTTTTGACAAGTCTATAATTATTTTTTTTGTGGTAGGTCTTTAATGTCGGAGACTGTCTAGGTACACACAATTGTAGCTAGATAGGTATTTCTATATAGATATATAAGATAGATAAACAGTAGTGTGAAAACTTCAATGTGATCTAGTTTGCAGTGCGTTGAACCCTTTTTTGATTTGGGGGAGCGGGGAGGAGAATCTTCGAAAGATAAGAATATCTTAGAAAGATAAGAAAAGAATATCTCTACAAAAGTAGAAACTTTTGAGGGGAAGTCAGGCTTATTTGAGATTCTTACTCACTAAAACCTCCTCGGTGGTCTGCATCAGTGCATTCGAAGAGGCCCCGGGATCTCTTACTCCTCTACACTTTGCGTTACACATTTCCGAGGAAGTGCCAAGCCCTCCTTGGCACCATCGCAGAGCCAAACGCTGTCGCGTGCAGATTCACTTGTTGAGCGATAAGGACCACCACCTTCAAGACCCGCGAAACTCCTAGACCCTTTTAGTCGCTTTCTCCGACAGGCAGGGCTTACTTTAGTCCTATTCTCACTAGCTCGAGACTACAGGTCTGAGGGCGTGGTATCTAGTGAAATTACTAGGTTAACCAGACTTGAGTGGGCGGGTGTACTTACTATCAGAGGACATCATACCTTACGTCCATAAACAAAAATAAAGTTCAGCTTTTGGATATAACTGAATGTAAAGGAATCATATATAAATAGTAACATAAATGATAGATATCAGCGAACGGATGTTAGCTAAGTGACAGAAACACTGTTAAATACGTGTGTTATCAAACATACGATGGCTCTTTGAGTTGTCAATGGAGACAGTTACGCAAATATGGTCGGCACGCCTCCGTACACGCAGTAGCTTAACAAGCAAACAATTCGCCCACGAATTTTTTCTTTTATGCCACCTATAGTATATTTAATGGGAAACGGAAGTTTGAGAAACATGTGTTAATTTTATGTTTCGCTTTCTGCACATGGCGCTTGCTATTTGAGAGAAAATTCACATCAATTATTGACAATTCACTAAAATCTATAACTGTATATAACATCAAACGAATTAAATATTTTAATTTATTTTAATTGTTAGTTATCTTAATATTTCTTATTATCAATTTAATTATTAATTTTAAGCAATATAATATATTAAAGTTAATTTGATAAAAGGTATTTAGAAGCTATTATAAGATGGATCACTATCAGCAACTAGATAACATATTAACATAATGTAAATTTTAATGGAACTTAACTACTGAACTAATAACTAAACACAAGATTTATTAAAATAATTAAACGGTAAGTATATATTAAGTATTCCAAGTTTCAAATAATAATTGTCTTTCATTATTTAAATTAATTCACTATTTTCATTTAGGTTTACGCACCTATGTAAAGGTGATTATTCTTTCGGCGTTATATAATGTATATTCTTTGTTGTACATTAGTTATCTATATTTTAACTTGTAGTAGGTAAATTTATATATATAAATAAACTTACCTAAATGGGTTATTTACTTAAATAAAAAAAATTATTACATCTATAGGATTTATTGAAACATTTAAATTCATCAAGATTTTATTGTGAAAATAAATGATTACTAAAAGATTCCAACCAAATAATATAAAACGACAAATGTATATATATATATAAATATACATTAGTATTATTTTAGAAAAGGTTAGATTAATACGAATAAATTAGTTCTTCCCCGCCCTCTTCTTCTTCATCTTCTAGTGCCTCTCCACTACTGGAGGTTGGCCGTCAGCTCAGCGAACTTCTCCCGATCTTGTGCCAAGCGAAAAAGTTGTGCTACGCTGACAATATTTATCCATTTCCGGATGTTAAATAACCAAGACTTTTTCAACGTTCAACGCGTCTATTGCTTGCTATTTTGGCCATCGTTATTAACCGCAGGAGTTCATATTTGTCGTGTCGCAAAATATGTCCTAGATATTCGGCTTTCCTTTTCTTGATGGTCTGCACCAATTTGCAAGTCTTAGCTGGACGTAATATAGAATTAGATTTGAAATTTGTCTGAAATATTCTTTGAGGAGCACGGCAATCGCAAATGACTTTTTATAACAACTGCAATAAATAATACGAAACAAAAATGTTTATAAAAATTACAAATAAAATGACGAAGGATCTATGAAATTCAAAAAATAAACAAACTATTACCATCTACAAATCATTCCGCGTGGAATGGTCATGTTCCCATATCGATACGTTCACTAGTTTTCACGTGTTTGGCGACCAAAGGAAACCCATTCTCGTGATATATATTTATCTTCGTCTATTTTTCATGAGGTTTTTTGTCGTTTGTCCTTTTCCGTAGTGGGTGTAAGGAATGTAAGAGGAACCCATACAAACGTGGAGATCTTTGGGAAAGGCCTATGTCCGGCAGTGGATGTTTATCGGCTGATGATGATAATGTTCCTTTTTTCTGCTCATTCTTATGCTGTCTCGTCTTAGGCATGAGATATGTCTGCGATTGTTAACCTAGTTAAATGTTGTTAGGTAAAGGCTGGCAACACTACTGACCATTCAACTAAAACCTATTATGTTCCATTAACAACTAAATCGACACGATAATGAATATTTTAAAGGAATCGCCTATGGATGGGTGCGCCGGCATTTGTACGGCGGCATTGGGCACAGTTTAGGCAACCGAGCGCGAAATGCGGCCATTATTCCGTCCGTCCAAAATGAACGCGCGCGAATTTCAATGGCCCTATTTGAATTAAAAAATGGCGCGCCGATCGATACCTATAAAAATATTCATAACTCATAACAACTGTTTTTTTTATTCTACGAAGCGACGAGTCGAGAGTAACGTTCACCTGATGGTAAGAGCCTGCACATAACAACGCGGTGCTAGTTAGAATCGTATACCATACACCACATTGCGCTCGTCCCCAGTGATATAAATTGTCAAGTCTCGTTACCCCAGTAAAATAACAGCTACAACGCCATCACGCAATAGGAGCTATGGTGGTACCTACCTAGACGGTCTTCGCAACAGAGATCACAAGTAAACTTATTGTACTTTGTGTTAACTTATTATACTTCATTTTATTTCTTTCCTACGTATTTTTGTTCAAACTAGAAACATGATATAAAAAGTACGATCATTGAAAAGCATGGGTACAAGAACTGAATTGATTAATTTAAGAAATATAGATAATAAATCATTACCAAAGATTTCTTTCAAAATAATTTAAATAATTGATATTTGAATTTATTTAATATTTTTTGATTTTATTTTTATTATTATTGAATTTTTGTATATAAGATGAATATTTGTATAAAATTAGTATTCTTAATCACGAGTCGATCACACACATTAACTAGCCTTTATCTGTGTAAAATCTATTGCCGTTCGTAAAAAAAAAAACTTTCCCTAAAATTTCAAACGCCCTTTTTTAGTCTTTTGTCCTAAAATGGAAAACACGTACCAGGTTTACAGACTTAGCGAGCAGTAAGCTAACATCAACCCTTAGAATAACCTCAAGATGCGCAGACTCGAACACGTCTTATTTCGCAAGCGGCTCTCGATATCTAACTCTTTCTAACACCTCACAAGGTATATAGCATTAGTTCTCTTTTCCGCGCGCTTAGATAGGGTTGCGATGCGAGTGTGTGTGTGCATGTGTGAATTTGGGTTAGAGATCACTTATGTACGACACCCCTATATGAATTTGTGTTGCGTGTGGTAGCGTTAGGCGCACGCCACTACGTAAGGCATACGTGGAAACACTTCCTATTGGATTCTGATAACCTGGTACATGAGTATGTGTAGAGATTAGAATTTGCTTAAACCATAGCTGTATTTTTTTCTAATGTTGCCTAATCTGCAGTATGTGTGTGTGTGTGTTGTTTAGTGGTTGATAAGAGTCGCGTGAGAACAGACTCGTTATTTGAATTCCTATTACCTACTATGAGTACTATTAAATTTCCAAACACTCGCACTTGATCAATGAGAACGATTAGAAGAAAGGGATAAAACATAACACTGTCTCACTCTGTCCTAAGTTCGAGGCGCGTGAAATATCAATGTGCGAAATTAACTTTTTCTCTGAGATTCTCCACAATTTAATTTCTTATGCATATTTAAATACAAAGTTAGATTAAAAAAAAAATATATGTTTTACAAAAAAACTATTGTAATTATAATTTAACTCATACATATCATCATCATTGAGTGTCCTCGTGAAACTGAAGTTTGGCGATCAGATTGAGAAAACTAATTCGATCCCCAGCTATACTTTTTAACTGATTTAAGCTTGATCCATTTCTTTTAAGAATCCCTTTATGAATTCCCTAGGTTGATTCTGGTGGACACAACTTGTGGAAAACGTGCACCTGGTAGACAGTAGAATAAATGGTTTGATGACATAAAGAAGTGGAGCAGATTTAAATACTATCGTACGTATACAAAACAAATTAGCCAAAGAACAATTTTCTCTTTACGTAATGTTCCCACTACTGAGACGGTCCTTTTTCTGACCTTATGGAGTCAGCCATTGTTCTGGCCAAGTATGGCTTGGTGTAACGTGCCCGTGGTAAACAAATAAAAAAAGTGGGTAAATATGAAATAATTATTTCTGTTACAGGTAAGGACCGTCTAATGTGATAACCTTCGTTGCATATAAAATACATCGTTGATATCAATGGTCAGTATATTAAAATTAGACATAAAATATACAATTTATGGCATTGACAAAAAATTTTAATATGTGTAAATTTTTAAATATATAGTAAGAAAAATGGGCGAATTAATGATATGCTGTAGTAATTTCACCCTGTAAATAGTGCGCGATAGAACAAAATGCGCGTAATTGGCGAGTAGGGCGATATGGAGCGGACTTCCAGCCGCGGCCGATAGCCGCCGCCGCCCTTCCGCCGCCCACCAGTGTCCGCCGCGCGCAGGGACACCCCGCGCGGGCCCGACTATACCTCTTTATCTGCACGTGCCATTGAATTTCTGACACAATCTAATAAACCCTTCTGTTAAATAGTTTACTGACCACACAATGACCTACATTAATATAAATATACTAGCTGTTCCTCGCCCGCAATATAAAATTATACTTGAAATTCGTCTGAAATATTTTCTTCAGAGGCGGATCTCTTCGTACGATGACTCGGCCACGCGAGATCGTTGGATGTGGGCGGCGCAGGACAGATCGATAGGGAGATCTTTGAGAGAGTCCTGTGTCCAGCAGTGGACGCTATCAGCTGATGATTCCTTGATAGCAACCGCAACTGCAAATGACTTTCTACAGCAACCGTTACCGTAGCAACCGCTAGATAATACTAAATAAAACTGTTTACAAAAGTCAATTAGAAATAAAACGATGATGGATCAAAAAAATAAATAGCCAATAAAGATCTACAAATCATTCTCAATGCTCTGTGTCCATGTTGACACGTTCACTAGTTTTCGGGTGATTGTCGAACAAAGGTACCTAATTTCTTTATATTTTAATTATTTAACATAATTCAATTCGACGTGGTGTGATAACAGGGCCGTGAATAGTAAGGAGCGCTTGCGGAGGATACTTTGGATTTCATGGCGGCAGATTACCGACCGAACTCCACAACATCTGACCCCGGAATCGAACTAGACAACTTACTAGGAAACCATTAGCCACTGCGCTCTAGATGTAGTTAAATAAATAAAAGTGATGAAACGAGCGGCACGTTCACCTGATGGCAAGTGATACGCATGCCCATAACAATATCGCGCTAGTTAGGGTGTTTTGCATTGCACCACATTACGCTTGTCGCCTGAGACATAAAATGTTGAGTCTCGTTACCCAAGTAATTACTTACCGCGCCCTTCAAACCGGAGCATAGTAAAATTTACATACTACTGTTTGGCGGCGGAAATGGATCAATGGTACCTACTCAGATGGTCTCCAGTAACAGAAATCTACTACCAGTGAATTCTAATTTTTTTTTGTTTTTATAACATTGGTCTTTTAAAAGAGTCAAATATTATAGTTTAGAATACGATATATAACAAATGGGTAGGGACTAGTGATAACGTTATTGCGCATGTGCACCGTCCACATTGTATTGTTCACAATGTATGTTACCCTGGTACCTATCCCTCTGATGCGAGGACCGTGACGTAATCACGCGACATGACGTCACTGATGCGACGACACGCCTGGAAGAAAGCCGTAAAAGTTACCCCAAAGTTACTGCGTATTACTTTCATCGATGAATGTCAATCTGTTTGTTTACTAGAGGTGGTACAAACATTAATTTGTTCCGGTTTGAAGCGCGCTGTTGCTATTATAATTACTGGGGTAACGAGATTGAACGGTTCAGGCGGCGAATGTAATGCTGTGTATACTATCCTAACTAGCGCCACGTTTTTCTTACCATCAGGGAAATGTTGCCCTCGTCACGTCGCTTAATTAAATGAAAAAAAAAGATACATTGAGATATATATAAAAATGTTCTTTTAAAACAAACAGATAACAAATCGTTTCAAGTAGAATACGAAACATGCATTGACTTGAAAAAAAAAACAACTGTCTATTTTTGTTAGGTTAAAAAAAGCGGTTATTGTATGACGCGGTCGTTTTTAAGTTCTTTGTTGAGGATGCGATGGTATAAGTAACATTTCCTTCTTAGAAGCTCCTGCAGATCACAAGAGGACATTTTTTTTTACGCGTCACGGCCGCTGTCACGCGAGGTTCAAAATAAACGTGACTATTACTGCTAATAACGTATATATAAAAAAAGCATATTAAAAATAGCATTTATAGCGAAATATCTATATTAAAATATAACTGATGTGACTTGGGGTGTAAGGGGTTCTATGCAACGTCTTACGGAGCCCAAGTCGACCTCACCTGCACGGTGCACCATGATGAATAATAGACGGGACTCTGACCACTCACCAACCCGCACTGGGCCAACGTGGTGGGTTACGGGTCAATTCCCCTCAATGAACTCCAACAATGATGTGGAGATCTTTGGGGGAAGCCTATATTCAGCAGTGGACATCTGGCGGCTGATAATAATGATATGACTTTATTGCATATTAGTTTGTTATTCTGTTGGTGGTAAGTGTCTGTTACCCTCACATGAACCTGATAAATGACGACGACTAGTGTCCGAGCGATACCGGAAGCCATGCTGACTGTAAGGTCGCGAGATGCCGCTGGATGCGGATAGAGCAGGGCCGATCCATATGGAGATCGTTGGAGAGACCTATGTCCAGCAGTGGAAGGCTATCGGTTTATTTGATGATGATGATGAGGTCTCTGTTGCTGGAGACCGTCTAGTATGTACCACTGCAGCGCCTTTTCTGCCGCCAAACAATAGTGTACAATCGTTACTGTGTTCTTGTTTGAAGGGTGTTTTAGCAAGCGCCACGTTGATATGGAAGGAATATTTACCATCAAGTGAACGTCCCGCTCGTCTCATCGCTTCGTAGAATAGAAAAAAAAATTGTTTTGAATGTTGGTTTTTCTAAAATAATATTCTATTTCATGGTATATTTTTATAAGCATATAAATAAACGTCCAAGACAAAGAACGGACTGCCGCGAATATTTGTCCATGCAAACAAGGTTAATTGCTTAAAGCTGTTCCCAGCACAATCCGACGGCTTTGCTTAATTAGCTTTACCTGTACATTGGCCATTCACCTGACCTGGCCATTATTTGGCAAACATTTGATGGCTTTGACAAACATGCGAATTTGTTGCGGATTCTCAAAATAAGTTTGTTTTTATACTGAAGCTTGTACTCGTTAATATATCAATGTTTCGTGTTTAATCGATTAGTTATGCTTTATGATGTTCAGCCACTTAAATGGTTGTATTATAATTTTTTTAATTTCCTCCTCCTCTAATCGTATTCCTCATATCGTGACTGCCTCCACCCATCACATTTGTCATAATGTTTCGCCATCTCCTCCTATCTCCGGATACTTGGAGAGCATCGTAGACTGGAGTCGAGTGTGTTGCGCATCTGGTCAGACCAACGCATTGGGTTGTGGCCCCTCGACCTTTTTCCTTCCACTTTGCCAGTAAACACAAGTTTTTTAAGCTTGCCTCCGTTTTTCCTGGCAATGTGTCGGAAGTACTCCAAGATTTGCTTGAGGCAGATAGAAGCAAGCCTTGTTTTTATTTTGAGCTTGGCTAGTATCGATGGGTTGGTCCGAAATGCAGTCAATGGGATCCGGAGCATTTTTCTTCAGCGCCACATTTCGAAAGCGTCAATCCTATTGCTGTGTACTGATCTCAGAATCCAGGTCTCAGTTCCATATAAGAAAATGGAGAAGACGATAGAGCTCACGTCTAGATCTTCGTCTACGGTGATACACTCGTATTCCTGTCCCTGCAAGTTTTTTGTAGCAGAGACATGGCACCTTTGGCCATACCATATCTTCTGCGTATATCCTTTTTATTTATGTCAAGTAAATAAATATTCCTTAAATATTTGTCTAATCTATCGGTTATATTTATAGACGTCTATTCTTTTAACAATATGTGATACCAGTAAAAAAAACTGTTAATAGGTCAGGAGCGATAATTACCAAAATATATTACTGTTTCAACAACAGCTTCCATTTGAGAAAGATGCCGCGGCGACAAGTCACACAAGCCGGACACGTTCCACCGGACGGCTTAAAATAAACTTTTTCTTATTTTACCATCGTCCGACTATTTTAAAGCAACCCTCGATGCAAGTTTTAGTTTATTTTTATGTCCAACTGTCATGTTATACTAATTCAAGTTATCAACGAAATTATATATGTAATCCTAGAACTAAATTCACCGTGGTCATTTAGTAACTTTAGAGCTAATGGTAAAAATTTTAATCCTGTATGACACACACACACACCATTGTCCTTAAGTCATGTAAAATAATGCTTAAATCTTAAAGTTTCAAATATGAAGTCAATCTGATGATTTTCTTTTTTATGTTATTACTCTGTCGGAAGGGGACTAACTTTGGCTCTAAGTGACGAACACAAAGGTGCAAAGTAAGCCACTTTAAGTTGTGCATGTCTTTGTTAGTAATATTAAAACATTTTTTTTTATTTCGTTCATATTTATATGAAATATTTTTAAATACATTTGTATCTGTTTGTTTTAAGTAATGAATAAAATAGCTAGAATGTATGTGACAGATTAGATATGAACTAAATTTCTAATAAGACTGATGGTCGATAAGGCAGTAATGTTCTCGAGCGGTGGACGTGTATTGGTAGACGTCGTGTTGACAGGCCCCTCACAAGGTCCAACGAAGCTGGAAGCTGGTGGATGTGGGCAGCGCTAGACCGATCTATGTGTTTTTTGGGGGAGGCCCATGCCCACCATTTAACGTCTATCTGCTGATTAATTTATTGAAATGTCTAATAATCAATATATAGATATAAAATCAATACAAATTGGCCGGATAATATCAGTTTTGTATTATTACGCGGTTCATAGAATAAGTTAGTTTTTTTTTATATACTAGGAAGCGAGGAGACGAGTGGGATGTTCACCTGATGGTAAACGATACGCCCGCCCATAACAATGTGGCGCTAGTTAAGATGCATACAGCACTAGACATAAGATGTTGAATCTCGTTACCCCAGTAATTATACTAGCTACAGCGCCCTTCAAACCGGAACACAGTAATATTTGCACAGTATTATTTGGAGGCTGCAATAAGCGTTGCGGTGTTACCTCCTTAGTCGATCTCCGGCTGCAATGACCTACCACCAGTGACCCATGTTATATTAGCGAATACGAAATTACTTAATTTAGTTACTAAAAAAAAAAATTACACGTCCGCCTCCAACGACGTGTCACGTGCTTCTGAATGACAGATAAATTCTAAGGCAACGCATGCGTGGAAGCCGACTCCCTCTATCTCCCTCACTCCATACGATTTCAATTACCTTAAGAGGTGATTCTGCAGTTTATAGGGGCCAACGGTAAGTGGTTGTTTTGGCAGGTGGTCGCCAGGTAGATTACAGGACGCATGCGTCAGGTGAATCAACGACTTCTATTAGTCTCTGCACTCCTGGTACTAGGCTGGCATCTTGCCACAGGTACGCTTCCAAACGACAGGCACCGAAGCTCGAAAAGGGTCATCTCACTTCTCACGTATCTCCTGTAAAATTAGATCATAAAATTAATAGGAACTTCATCGATTGACTTCGGTGTGATTAATTTAACCTTGATGACTTGATGTCGAGTTTTAATGGTGGTAGGAGGTTCACTAACCAGTATGGCTAGCGACCACTGTCATATTAAATAGTTGTGTTCCGGTTGTCCATACAAGTTTTACTGGTGGTAGGTGTCTGTCGCCAGGGGTTGTTTAGGTAAGTATCACTGCAGCGCCTATTACAACCAACAAAGAGTACTGTGCGTATATTACCTGTTCTTCGGTTTGAAAGGCGTTGTAGATAAAGTAATTACTGCGGTAACGAGACAACATCTTATGTCTAGTATAGTATGCATCCTAATTAGCGTTACAATTTTATGGGCTGGCGTATTACTTACCATCAGGTGAACGTCTCGCTCGTCTCGTCGCTTCATAGTATAAAAACATATGACAGCCGAGGTGAGCTGCTGGCTTCTTTCTCCATGGACTTGTTCTACAAGGACCTACGGCCGCACTACCGTTAACCTAGTGAAATTAGAAATAAAAAAAAAACAAAAATTATTTATAGCATTAGTTATTTGATAAGCTCAGTATGACTTGAAGACTTACTGGAGGTAGGTCTCTGTTGCCGGAGACCGTCTAGGTAGATACTACTACAGTGCCTATTTCTGCCGCCAAACAATACTGTGCTCCGGTTTCAAGGGCGTTGTAACAAGAGAAATTAGTTGTGATAACGAGACTGACCATCTTGTCTAGTGTAGTATGCAGCCTAAATAGCATTTCATTGTTATGGACAGGCGAATCACTTACTATCAGGTGAACGTCCCGCTCGTCTCGTCGCTTAATTAAATAAAAAAAGATATGATAATGAAGTAAACTTGAAACTTAACACTGGTGTAAGTTTTATAAATATTCACTTAACATCTGCATCTGTCACTGGATTCAAGCACCGCAAGACCGTGCTTTGTGGAACACGTTACAAGAGACCTAAGTTCAGCTGTAGATGTCCATTGGTTAAAATGATGATGGTGATGAATTGAGCCAAGAGTACAGCTATTTATTAGCTCCTTCCTCCACATACTAAGAACGCGATATTTTAAAAAAACCGCATGGTAGATAACTTAATTTAACTTGCGATAGGTCATTATACTTATTTAAATATCCAGTTTATATGACAGGTTTATTGTTCGCGATAAAACTCGTTTTGTATGAACCGAACCTGTCGCGTCACTGTTAGTTTCGTTTCACGGGTTTCGTATACGAGTTTTGACCGCACTGGTTACTGCCTCAAAGTAATATATATTATGTATATATATATATATATATATATATATATTCGGGTTTTAATACTGTCAGTTAAATGTTAAAAAAATTGTGTTTTTCAGTTTGATCCTTAAGCTTCAGCATCATCATTAGTTGCCATCTTCAAAAAATTACGATGAGGATGACGATGACGATGACGATGACGATGACGATGGCGATGACGATGACGATGACGATGACGATGACGATGACGAGGATGACGATGACGACGATGACGATGACGACGATGACGACGACGATGATATATATTCCCATTTACCATCTACCGGTGAAACTCTTAAATGTTCATGATCTTTCCTTTATATTATCAAACCAATATATAACAGCCGATAGTTCACCTTTATTAATAAATTTGAAAAGAAATCGTAAATAAAATAAAACTTTCGTCGTCTTCCATGCAGGGCCTATTAAAGAGTTTTTTTAACGCGTTTGTGGAGTTTTTTAGATAAACATTAAAATGTCCCTTAATACAGGAAAAACACATAAACAAAGTTTATAAACTAATAGAAGAGCACACAAAAAATGTCTACTTATTGGTCATAAAACACGGAAATAATTTCATGTTATTGATTTAATAGCTTTAATATTTGTTTTCCCGGGGCCCTTTTTTGATAATCCCCGCCCCCGGGGTCGTTAAAAAGGAACGAGGGTCCCGTGGACCTCCAAGGCGAGGGCTATTCTTAAATCCCTATTTTGAATATAATCAACAGTCGCTTTGAATGTTTATTTTTTTATTCTGTGGACAGGATTAGGTTACACATTAATTATATCTATAGATCACTACTTAACCTTAAATCTAAAGCGATCTTCGTAAGTTAAAATAATAGTATAAAATATTAAATGGAAACAGGAATTTGTTTGGACTAATTTGTCTGTTTGTTTTTTTTTATATTTTAGAGGTATTGAGGCAGGGTGCGGGGGTCTCTGGTGGATGATAACGCATGCAGCAATGTCAGCACTATAACGATAATGATAGAGCGATTTAAAGTATAGAGCAAGTTACTAAGTACAACAGTATTACGAAGATCCAGTTGTACACTTCGTGATAGGTTGCTGTCTCAATTCTTGGTACTACGAAGATCCAGAGAAATCCAGCTGATGGATACAGTTGTATACTTCGCGATAGGCTACCGTCTCAATCCTTGATACTACGAAGATCCAGAGAGATCCAATTGATGGATACAGGTTGTATACTTCGTAATAGACCACTGCTTCGATTCTCGCTATTACGAAGATCCAGTTAATGGAAATAATTGTATACTCTGTAAACACTTGGTTACCCAAGTACTAATATACGCCTAGATTCCTGATGATGTTAGCGCTGCAAGCCATGCGACTTTTACAGATTACCTGACACTGGGATCGTGGACCTGGATCCAAGGCACCATATACGAAATTGTACAAAGGTTATATTTATTTGCGTTATGATAGATGAAAGCGCGATCTATTATATGTGGTGGCGCCATCTGTTTAGTTCTTTGAAAACTTCTTGTTACAATACGCAATTTACTAACTAGTACTGCTTGTGTATTTCTTATATATATAGAATTATAATAAATATATAGATAGAATTATTTCTTTTATTTACATAGTCGAAACTAATATTACATATATTATAGTTTCCTTTGAGCAAAGGCAAATTGGTACGAATTGTATTTTTAAATGATTTTATTACAGTTATGTATTATGGAACCCTAAATGTAGGTTAACCAATAATGTTAAGTATAATATAATAACTCAAGTTACTCGACAGCGAAGTCATAAATCTTATATTTGTGAAGAACATAAACTTACGAAACCTTTAAGACAAAGAGCTTTTCTACTTTCAACTTGTGTGGTCGTGTGGGATTGAATGGAATTACCTGATACATGTCCCACGGTGGAAGTTCGCTTCTTGTACGCTGGTTTTAGATTCGATAGCCTACAAAAGCCTGATCTACGAAGTTATTAAGTGTTGCTATAGTTTACCGATGCCGTAAATCACGCAATAATGGCAGTTGATAGGTTTTCGGAAAAAAAAACTTGTTATATAAGGGATAGATCCACCCACCAACCCTCACTGGGCCAGCGTGGCGACCTAAAGTCCAATTCCCCGCAATGAACTCTGTGTTCTTTGGGGGAGGCTTATGTCCAGCTGTGGACGTCTATTGGCCGACAATGATGATGAAACGATAGATCATTAATCTCTTAGTTAACTTTTCGTATGTACATAAGTTAAAATACTATGTCATAGTTATCGCTTATATATACGACATAATTCAAAGCAAATCATTGCGAAGTTAGTATATTCGTTGTCACTATAGCATATTGATAAGTAAGATAGAAGTAAGGTAGAAACATTACTATGTTCCGGATTGAATGGCGCTGTAGCTAGTGTAATTAGAAGAGGTAACGGGACTCAACTCGTCTCAGGCTACAAGCGCAATGTGGTGCTGTGTATAGTTATGTAAGTTTAAGGTCAAAGACGATGTAGCAAAACACCTCGTGCGGGAGTTACCTGTACATATTCTACCTGATGAAATGGTCATAACTTCGTCAACTTATGTGAATATACAATTAATTGCTGGAGACCGTCTACGTAGGTACCACCACAGCGCCTATTTCTACCGACAAATAGCAGTGTACAAACAATACTGTGTTCCTGTTAGAAGGACGCTGTAGCTAGTGTAATTACAAGAGATAACGAGACTCAAGATCTTGTCTCAGCCGAAGAGCGCAATGTGGTGCTGTGTATACCATCCTAACAAGCGCGACGTTATTACGGGCAAGCGTCTCATTTACCATCATTATCTTCCTACATAGACATTAAACATTTTTTTTTTAATTATTATGTATAAAAAATTATTCTTAAGTATTTAGATTTTCGAGTATTTGGTATCATTCTGGTCCTATGTAATATAATATGGTGGGAAGCAAATATGTAAAGACAAAGTAGGATAGAACTTTTTTTATTCATTTGTGTTATTTAAAAAAGTGTACTTTATATGTTAAAAAGTAAATTTACTAAAGATTTTTGAGGAATAGATTATTACATAGTTAAATTTTAACTTAATAACTTAGTCATTAAACGATAGGGTCTAACGAATGTCGCGACCTGAAATAATCCGCTAAAATCGAGTCATACAATAGCAATTTTAGTATGTCTTTGTCTCTGGTCATTGTACACTATGGGATTACGTAGTTCAGGATCTCAACGTCGCGGGTTCGACGCCCGAGTCAGTCATCTAAGACGGCGCGGTGCAAATCGATTAACGCGATCCATTTTGTCTAGACCCTGCCGTGACCTATCTATATTCAGAGCAATTAGGCATGCCGTTTTTTTATTAAGCCATAAATTGGAAAATTTAATCGTCGCCATCACACCACATCGCCGTCCGTAGATCGATTTTAAAGCGAGATACTTACAGTACTAAAGAATTTTTGCTTAATTAAAAATTTTTATAAGATCATTATTCGCCATTTATAAAAAAACTCTTTCATCATCTCATTGTCTTCACGTGTAGCTCTTCTCAATACGCTGGTAATACTGAACGTTTACTATATTTTTTTTAACGAGCTGTTATATTACAAAATTATACAAAAGATAGAATTATATTAATGGAGTATAAACAAATATACAATCAACAACATTCCTCACGGATTACAACATCATCATCATCAGCCGATAGACGTCCACCGCTGGACATAGGCCTCCCCCAAAGATCTTCACATCGATCGGTCACGCGTTGCTTGCATCCAGTGGGTTCACGCGGTTCTAACCAGGTCGTCGGTCCACTTTATGTGAAGCCTCCAAACACCACGTCTACCGGTACGCTGGCGCTACTCGAGGATTTTACTGCCCCATCGGCCGTCGGTCTTTCGAACAATGTGCTCTGCCACTGCCACTTAATCGCAATCTTTTGGACTATGTTGGTGACCTCGGTTCTTCTGCGGGTCTCCACATTTCTGATTCGATCACGCAGAGAAACCCCGAGCATAGCTCTCTCCATTGCCCTTTGGGTGACTTTGAACCTTTTTATAAAGACGACAGTAAGGAGCCACATCTCGGTTCCGTATGTCAACACTGACAACACGCACGGGTTGAAGACTTTTGTCTTCAGAAACTGTGGTATCTGAGACGAAAAGATGCTGAGTAGCTTCCTGAACGCTCTTTCCGGAAGTTAGACTTATCTAGCTAGACCGTTTGTCCCAAGTAGACATATTCGTCAACAACTTCCAGTGTAGAGCCTCGACCATTATTGGCGTGAGTACAATATAGGCATTAGCCATAATCTTTTTATATTACAAAAAGAAAAATTGATAATAACATTAAGTTATTAATAAAAAAAGCATGCGTATGTAAAATTAAGAATATACAGATTACTAATTACGTCTATATATCATCATTTCTACAGCGTCCGGACGCATCTCTATAGAACTTAAGGTGGATATCACTTCTTAGCTGATTTACAAACAACAAAAAGACCTTCGACTTTCTCAAATTTGGAGAATTATTTCAAGGCGTACTCCTTCTCATCCAGGATCTAACTGGGCCAGCAATTAAACTTAACACACAACGCTGATTAACCAGCGCGCAACCGTTCCGGGAACCGCAAATAAACCAATTTGTTAAACGTCCGCTTGCTTTTACTTGTTACTGCGTATTCTTCGTTTTTACTATTTAAGACGTATCCACCATGAAACTTTTAAACGCTTTAAAATATATTTTTAATTAACATAACTTAATACATTATAATAACAATGTACTTGTTATGCTTTATTGAAATTTAATATAACTGCGGTCATGATTAACCTTAAGTACCGATGTTATATTAACTTCATTCTCAACGTTTCTTGTGTATACAAATATTGCACATTTAAGAAAATTAAATTTATCCTTAACCCTTTTCCTTTTTTAATCTGTAGTAATCTTGATACAATATATACAAGAATTTATTTCAATGATTTCAATACCTTTTTATCGAAAATTAGTACATTAACTTAACATAAAATTGCCTAGGAATTGTAATACTTTAAATTCTTCTTTTGTTAAATACTTTCTACAAGTGATAGTTCAAGTGTTCTGATATAGCTAAAAATATATTTAATGAGAAGTCGTATGACATACAAAGTTATAAATTATATATACAAGGCGGCGCAAAAACAACTATCTGATGTTTTTTGGCTGTAATTTAAAAAAAAAATGAAAAAATTTGATTCATCTTGTGGATTATTTTTATTTGGTCTTTTAATTTTTTTACATCAAGTCGCGAATATGATGTCATGTAAATCGCCACCGCCACATTAAGTACTGACATTAGGGGCCAATCGCAAAATTTATAGCATTTTCTGATAGGAGGATTACTTTTGCGTCTCCCTGTATCTGAACAGAACCATCGAATCAGTCATGATAGTATAAAAACTTAGTGCTTTTCTACGGTACTACCAGACGTTAAGCAGACATAATTTAGATGGTTAAATACACTAATTTAGAAACCTTTTGGTTTACTCTTGAAGATACGTCATACTTGGACGGAAATATTCACGAGGGCAAACTGTTCCAATACTTCACTATTCGCATTATGAAGGACGAAGCAAAACGCTTTGTCCTAATATCGACATTAAAAAGATTAACGTCGGCTGTATATCTGTGTGTTTGATATGATATAACCTAAATTATATTATACATAAATTAACAATCCATTCGCGTCTCTATGAGCCCAGTTCTCAGGCACTAATTAGGTCTTATAATCTGAGACAATATGTGCGCGTAAGCTTCCCCGCATCGCTTTTGGAAACTAGACCACGGACGCGTGTACAATTTTGGTTATACCAATTGGGACAATTTGCGAATGTGACCCACTCAATTAGTTTGTTACACTTCTGGCATATTTAAGATATCTTGGTATTGGTCCTGTTAATCCAAACCGATAGCCTTCTATATCGCTTCACATGTATAAGAAAACATTATGTATATTTTTTTATTCCACTAAGGGACGACGGTAAAACTTCTTTTAGATGGTGAGTGTTGTTCCGGTTCATGACGTCATAAGAAGTTCTACAGTTACATTAAAAATTACTGTAGTAACTGGGATATTGGAATTACCGGGTTAAGGATACTTAACATCTTATATCTTCAATCACCAAACATAATGTAATGCTGTATTTGTCATCCTAACTAGCGCCACGTTATTATGAGCAGGCGTATCACTTACCATCAGGTGAACGTCTTATAGTCGAATAATAAAAATTGATGGTTCATTCCACGGGGTTATGAACTCGACGGTTCGCGTAACTCATGACACATCATGGTATTTTCGTTTGCTTGGATAATACTAAACTATAGACGTTGTAACTCGCGTGCCGTTAAAAATTTATTGCGCACAGTACCGCCGCAGTAACGGATTATTTATTTACATGCAATTTGTCAAAACATAAATTATTTAAGATGCTATATTTTTAATTTACAATGGGATAACATTTGAACATAATTTTTTACGGTCGGGCGTGGTCAGCATACCCCGGCTCTCACGTGTTGAAAACCTTAAAACAGCAATGACGTTATAGCGCAGATCTATTTATATATATAAGAGATATCCAAAGATTCATTTTCATTCATTCATTCAGATCTCTGAAACTATTGCTCAAGCTCAAAATTTGGTAGATATTATTTCTGCAATTTAGACGTCAAGTAAGGATAGATTTTACATTTCTTCCCCAAAGAGAGTTACAGGGGTGTTCAGCCAACAAAGCGTGAGAAGAATAGTTTATAATATGAGAAAAGTAGCTAAGGGTTTTGATAACCTTATAACCGATCAAAATCCTCAACATATATCCTTGGAGTCAAACCAGGAAAGATGTTACAATGGTTTAATCTCTATGCCAGCAAGTAACATAGAATGTTTTAATATGCCTTTTCTGAAAAATATAAAGAACTGAAGCAAAAACGAGTTTTTGACAAGATCTATATAAAATATATTTGGACTATTATAGATTTTAAAATAAAACCACAAACATTGTTCAAGAGGAATTAAAGAAAGGAATAATAGAGATCTTCTATTTTTATTATCCATCCTCAAATCCTAGAAAGTTACTAAAGTTAATATATAGCTAATTAAATATACACTTAAAAACTTAATTTCCATGTTTATTAGTGAGGCTGTTACAGCGTCGTGTTTGATCCTATTTAGTATAACATAATGTCCTCACCGTGTTCGGATTCAGTATCATGATGTGCGACCACGGGCACGATCTCTTCAAGATAACCACCATTTTGAATATTTCTTAAAAGCAAAGCGTCGGCGTCTTTCTACACAAAAATATTCCGTTAAAATGAAATCTTTGGGAATGACATCGTGATAATTTTTTATGTTTGTAGAAACTTCATACATTTATTATACATATAATTCAGATTTACTACTTTCTTATTAAATCATTGTTTAAATCTCTCCGGTTGCTGGATACATGATAAAACCGCCATCATTACAACATATGTTTGCTAATAACTAATGAAATAACGAGCAATGAACTACTGACTGTCAGTAAGAATAAATTGAATAATAAAGGCGTGGACTTCAAACATTAGTGATTGCTAAACTATTGACAAACTCTTTAATTTATTAAAAAAAAAAAAACCTTTGTCTGGTTTGCTGGAATGGAATTATTTAGGTTATATTTCAGAAATGTATGAGGTTGATGAAACCATAAAGCAAGTGAAGTGTTGGAGTTAATGGCTATTTCTACAATTCCTATTGTGATGAAAATAAAGATGAATCTCCTTGACAGAGGATATACTGAGAACTAAAATTGGTTATACGTGATTTTAAAAAAACTTAATCTATTAAGACTTAAGCTTCAGTCTCAAATATATACAAAGATTTGTACTGTTATAAATAGTGGTAAATTATATAAATATGCATTTTTCTCAGGCTAGTATTTAAATAGTCAACGTATATTATATTACATAATAATTTGTACATGAAGTTTTGAAGTTCTTCTTCTCTACGCTTCTATTAAAAGAATTCTGTTAACGTCGTATTAGTTACAGGAGGAACAGTGAAAGTTTTAAAGATAATTTGCTTTATTATCAGAGACTATAAATATCAACATGACCAAATTTTACATTTTGTGGGCACATCACTAATCCTTAGGTGCGTGAACTCGATGACGCATTATGCAAATGATGAAGTTATTCGAGCGGCACTAACGCCAATCCATACCAGTTAAATTGATACGCCTTTACGTTTTCAGTTAAAAACTATTATAATATATACATATCACAAATACTAGCTGTTCTTTACCTGCTTTGCTAGCTATAATATAGAATTAAGTTTAATATTTGTCAGAAATTTCCCATCCGGCGGCGATCGGCCGCCCTTCGGGTGCCTTCATTTATAAACACCCCCGTTAATTCCTACGGAGAAGGAATTTTGTAAAATTTATTCTTAGCTGATCTCTAAATGGCATAATTTTAGTATAAATATACATATAATTATTTTTTTCTACGTAGCAATCAGACGAGTGAGGTGTTCATCTGATAGTAACCTAGTTGCCGAAACCATCTACATAGGTACCACGGTAGTGCCTATATCTGCCATCTAATAGTAGTATGCAAATATTATTGTGAAGGGTGTGAAGGGCTCTGTAGTCAGCGGAACTACTTGCGTAAGCGGACATATCTCAAAGCGACGAGTCCAATGTGAAGATACGACTTTCTGACTACCGGCACGTTGTTATGGGCATGCGTATGTCTTACCACCAGATAAACATTTCGTTTCACTCGTTGTTTCCTTTAATGAAAAAAAAACTATAAACTGGTGAAGATAGTTATAAATTGAAATCCTCATTTTTGATAATGGTTATATATATATATATATATATATATATATATATATATATATATAACCATTATTACGTTTTTTAGACAAGTAAATTACTTAATTAAGCAATTACGTATTTCAACGAATCCTGAACCACTTAAAATAGACTTGATATATGAAAAACGCTAAAACGATAAATACACATCGTAAAAATACTGGAAAATAACGTGATGGTCATCACGGCGGTCGATGGTTAGATGTTCTACAAAGATAATATCACGGATTTAGGCAGGTCTAGTCAGCGGCTACAGTTTTATAGATCACGAGGCGTTCACCTTTCGTACGTGGTCCGTGGGTGGATGCGTAGGTACACTAAGAATCTGGATACAATATCAATCACAGCCGAAAAAAAAAAACACACTTGGAACGTGTAAACGAAAGATCTCACATAAAAAAAGATTGTTTATAAAACGATCTTTTTTCGCCTGTTTTGAGTAAAATAAAAATCATTTCATTGGCTGTATTTTTATGCTAGTTAGGATGATATATACTACACCATATTGCGCTCGTCATAAGACATCAGATGTTCAGTCTCGTTACCACGGTAATTACACTAGGAACAGCACCTTTCAGTTCGAAATACAGCAATGTTAGCACACGACCGTTTGGCGGTAGAAATAGGAACTGCGGTGGTTTCTATCTAGACGGGATCCAGCAATAGAGACCTATCACCAGTATCTCTAGTAGTAGTGTCTGTCCAGATGTGCTAAACGCTCATTTAATGATAAGTGATTACACCAATAATAATGTAGTCCTAGCTAGGATATTTATATACTAACAGATTGGACATAATTTTTTTTATGTTGTGCAGAAAATATTCCCAATTATATATACTAACTCCGAACATACAACTCAGGAATGTTTATTGCATCACCAGAGACAAATTCACCTTGGTGTTTGTTTTCATTATTCAGCTCGTAGGGAAGTAGCTCTGAACTAAATTGATTATTTTCGTTAGCGGGTTCGTAGCCCCAAAGGCATTTAGCTCTACTTATAAGTAACCAAATAGTTTCAACTCTTTTCATGTTTAGACAAGGTTTAGCATGGATTAAATGGTTATTGTCCGTTGGTTTCCTATAAAACTTGAACTAATAATAATAATGTAAAATGTGTGTAAAATAACAAGAACAAAATATACATAGGAAAATAATAATTAAATAAAAAAAAAATAAAACATTACAATTTGATCATGTGGAAAAGAAGCCCATTCAGGGAATGTTATAGTCTATAAGTAAAACCCTGATTTTCAGTGGGGTCTAAGTACCTGAATAGTATCTAATAATTAAATAGTATCTTCGTTAATAAAATATCTATTTCGTTACTTATCGGTTATAAAAAGTCATTAATATGTATATAATCTGTGAACTAAAGTCAGCGGAACAAATATTTATAATGCGATTCAGGTGAGAGTTCGCGTATTGATTCTTTATAAATATATTTTTTTACGGGTGGCAGGTCTCTGTTGCTATAGACCGTCTAGGAAGGTACCACCGCAGCGCCTATAGCAGCCGATAAACAGAACTAAGCTAATATTACTGTATTCCGGTTTGAGGGGCGGTGTAGCTGCTTCAGGTATCGAAACTCAACATCTTGTCTCAAAGCGACGAGCGCAACGTGATGCTCTGTATGCCGTTCTAACTAGCGCTACGTTATTATGAGCAGACGTATCACTTAACATCGGGCGAAAGTCGCGCTCGTCTGGTCACTTCGGTTAAAAAAATTTATATATCTTTTAACTCTATAATGATGACGTATAATACAAAAACCGTTAAAACATGTGACAGAGTTAGTGTCAAATTATTCTGACAGTTCTCAGACTGCTAAAGCAGATGCCCAGCGATGACGGAATTTAGATCTAGACTTGTTATATTTAATTGTTCAGTTTGAACTTTGGATGACCGCTTGTGAACCTAAAAAAAACACATAAAATTTTCATCTTTAACAAGTCTTTATAAAAAAATTAATAGATTGACCTCTTTAAATGTATGAGAAGAATTTTCACAAGAAAAGATTTACAACCTATATCTTAGGTCTTCCTAACCATGAATTTAACGTATGACTAAAAATATACTCAGTTATTTAATACCTAAAATCTAATTAGTTTATTTATATATATTAATTTCTCCATAAGTATCCAAATAGATAAAGGACTGCTTAGATACTTACGGAGGAAATGGGCTTAAACTTGATCTCAAATACAAAATGTATTTACGGTAGAAAAGATGATAAAGGAAGCTGTAAAGAATTCGATAAAACCTTACCACCAACTAGACTCCAACAGTGGCACTGGATTGAGGGACCAATCACCAATGTGTTACTGAGGCAACGGATACTAAGGATGTTTAAATTCGGAACTATTAGGATATCCTAAGCTTTGTTAGTTTTTAGTCATCGTTGTGTAATTATTTTTAGCGCGTTACAATGTTAATGCTAATTCCACTCCCGCGCAGACTGGTCGGCGTCAGCAGTGATGTCAGGTTACACTTCGTTGAATATCGATTGAATTCTACGAGCCTAAGTTGAGACGTACATGGAATCAATAACTTATCTATTGAGCTAACTCTCAAACAGAACGACACGACGAAGCTTTAAGACAAGCGGGACGTTCACCTGATGTTAAGTGATACGCCTGCATGTAACAACGTGGGGATACTTAAGATATTAAACAGTTTGCAACATTGTGCTCGTTGCTGTGAGACATAACATATTGTGTCTCGTTACCCCAGTAATAACACTAGTTTCTGGGTCCTTCAAACCGGAATACAGTAATGTTTGCACACTACTGCTTGGCAGTAGAAACAGGCGCTGAGGTGCTACCTACTCTGGCAAAAAGACCTACCATCAGTAAAACACGCATACAACAACCATATATATTCACGTCCCTTCCGCCGGGCACTAGGGGCTGTCGTTTGTAGGGGTTTATAGGGGAGATTTGGATCATTTACCACCACGCTGGCCCAATGAAGGTTTATGGAAGCCAGAGCCTCGTTTATTGATTAGCAGAGTGCACTATGAACAGGTGAGTTTGGCTTGGGGTCCGTAAGTTGTGGCGCCCGTTACACCCTTTAGTGATAAACAAAGAAAAATTAAATAAACAGATCAATAATTAATAATTAAATGAAAGAAAATATCGATACTTACTTTATGTATCCGCACTATGTTAAAGCGGATGGAGGAGTAGGTTCACATGCTCATTGCGCCAACTGTGCATAATTCACATGATTAGAATTTTTAGATGTCACACGTTGAAAATTATGGTGATTCGTTGGTGGTAAAGATTTTTACTTTCCGGTTTACCTACCAACAACAAATTGTATATCTGCGGCTATAACCGCCTTGCTATATTCCCGCTGCCAACGTTTGAAGTTCAGAGTATTGTGATCGAGCGTACTTCACAATCCAAGGTCTTTTAAGACCATGTGAAATAAAAGTCCGAACAACTCAGTTGTTGTCGCGCGATAAATAGGTGCATTTGTATGCACAAACGCTGACGCTGTATACTTCGTACATTCATATGGAGCCGAGTTTATTTATATAAAAACAATAGAGCAACCTCCATTACAATATTTTAAGTTATTAATATTCGTACAGCGGACGAGGTGTCGCTCGATGAAATTTATTATATTCTATTATTACACCCACTGTCATAGTGATATCATAACGGGGTGTAACGGCGCAAACGGTATGATTTTTTTAATATATATTTTTGTTAGTTTTAGTAGATAATGTATGTAGAAACTTGATTGGGGTATATATATTGCATCTATAAGGACAGCGCTTTTACAAATTCTACTTGTCTGCTTTGCTTTCCGCAACACCCCCGCAAATCTCTTTGAGGAAGGATTTTAGTAAAATCCATTGTTAATTGACCCCTAAACGGTCAAAGCTATGTCTCAACCAAATTTTGAGTGTTTACGCCTAATATTTTCAGAGATATCTCCTCTATATATAGACAATTCAACGATTGCTAATAACTATAACAGATCTCTTCAAAACCTCTCACCTGGCTGGTGTATTTCAGTAGCTGAATCTTTTTACTTTATGTTGATGATGTTTTAGTTAATATCAATGATTCACAATGAAACATCTTCGTTCCATATAAATTATACATCCATGTTACAGACTGAATCAGAATTATAAAGCAACATCAAGGTCGGTATTCGTATCAGTGATACTTATTGGTTGAACAGTTATTAAGCAGCATTGTGACAGCATTGAAAAAAATCGTATTATTTATGTGCTTACCATAAAGTACTAGTTCCTGTAGCTGCACTGACGGACCTGTGACATCATTGGCAACTGTGTTTAATGTATCATTACTGAGAAAATACTTATCTCGTAAGTTAGGGTCATAGACCAGCGCAAAATGTTATTTGTGATTGTATTCTCTTTGATGGTAATATTCATCATAAACATGTTAATATCAACCTTTTGTTACCCAAAACGTAATAAATAGTCTTTATGTTCCTTCTGCTGAGACTCGAAACCTTCACTAGCAGAACTTCTTCAAGGTTATCTATCTACATCGCTGACTAATAACTGGTTGATTGATTCCATGAAGGCTTTTATTCTTTGTATACCAGTTTTCCCATTGTGCTTATCATTACCGGAACTTCTAAGTTCTGTGCATATTCTAGTCTTCTAGAACAATTTCCTGGTGTATTAGTTACATCAGAAAATACTGTGATGCTGTTCACTATCGCTGATCGTTCATTCGATAACCACGCGGTTCCGTCACCGTGCAGCCGTTTTAATTGATGTAGACGTGTGCCATCGCGATGTCCGGGAGTCGGGTTACCTTCCCGCGGAACAAACGTTTCCAGTGTCAACCCGTCCGCTCGTCAACAGGTTCGAATCGTTGACAGGCGTGATGAACAGAAATATTCGCTACATCCATCAGTTCCGATTACATCGTTGTGCGTCGAATTGTTCAATCGTAATTAAAAATTTTTACAACAAGCCTAATCATTAATTCAGTTGGGTGTTTATTTTATCACAAATTATCTTATATAGATCTCCAGTAAAGTATAATCTATACAGATATAAGATATTTGCACCTGTGATGGGTGTTAGGAGACCGTTTCGTTTTCGGAAGCGGTCTCCTAACACCCAGTATAAAGACTCATCACTAAATCTCAGACTGATATGACGGCAGACTTGCAATTTGACGGGGATATTCAGAACAGATTTTGCGAAATACCCACATAATAACCACATAGGATTGCTGGTATATTTACAGTAGTGGGCCCGGAAAGGGGCGAATAGCCGGGCGGGAATATTTCTGACAAATTTCAAGTTTAAATTTCAAATATAATTTAATATTACAGCCAGTTAAGTATCATGTAAGCTAAAAATAAATAAATTAAAACCAAAACCAAGGATGTTCTTAAAAGAACCTCAAACCCAAAGATGTTCTTAAAAGAACCGTAAAAATGGCAACAGCGTTTAAGTTATCAACACTTGGTTTATGAACAATAAAAATAATTTTAGAGTTCATTTTATCACTTAATATTGTGTAACACTAAGACACCATGTTTATAACGCTGCAGTACATCTGTTTTAGTCTAGTAATAGACTCGTTAAACACCTAACACTGTCTAGTTCTAGTTCATAGGTTTGTTTGTCTAATGTCTGCACTGGTCGTTATAGGAACATTTCCGTTTACTCTATGGACTGCGGATCGACCTCCTTTACTTTGAACAATTTAAGTTTTCTATAGTAAAATCAATATAGAGATAAATTTGAATGTCATGATTAAACTATTAACCATAACGTAAATGTTAACAGTCCACATAACGTTCCACTGTTGGGCAATCGTGGTCACCTCTCACTGGGAAAGAGTCAAGGAAATGTTTCTCCTATAGTAGGACTATATTTGGTTTAAAGGATAATATATATTGAGTAAATGATTTATATTAAAAAAACGACAAGTGTGAGACGTATATGAATAAATATATTATTTTTTTTAATAAAATAAATAATCTACTGTGGTATTTATAAAATTGAATAGTTTTTGCATAATACAGCAATTGTTCAATCAATGCATTTATACATCTCTCATACTCATACAACTGAACATACATATGTTTATAAGTAAAATGTGTTATGTGGAAACCCTGGAGTTTCTTCCCTGGGCAGTGCTGTACAGTTTTGTTTATTTGCCATGTTTACACAAACGCCACCGACATTTACGGAATCCCTTTGAGATTTGCGCGCGCGCTCTTTGTACTTACAGATTGTTTACACTGCCACCGGCTGTCAAAGTTCAACTACTATAAAGTACAAGTAATAAATATGTTAATGAGCGCCATTTAACGTTTCATTCGTTTGCGCTTTAACAATGAAATTGTTATAATAAATTCTATAGACGTATTCCCTTAATGTATGCGCAAATCAAATATGAACTGGTTTTTTTTTCTCGTTCTCCCGGACATTTGTGGGCCTGGGCTTCATTTCTTTACATTTCTTATTTGACTCATTATCACCTTCCATTCTCTTCTTCTTCTATACCATTTTAATCTTCCATATCTTTTTCTCATTTATGCTCCATCTTAATTCTATCTGTCATCCTTCTCTTAAATAAGATGAGGCATACACTTTTTATTTATTTTCCGTACTTATGCCTATTAGATTTCTTTATCCATTCCTTATTCTATACATTATTTTCTTAATTTATTCTTACTCCTACATCCTGTACATCATTTCTTTTCTTAATTCTGTTCTTATTCTTATTTACAGTCTTTTTTCTTTTTGGTATATTATTCTATTGTGTTTCCGGCTGTGGTCCTCACTCAATAGGGAAGCATATATTCTACCTTCTACCCTTTTTCCTAACAATTTCTAAGTTCAAATATGAACTGGTTAACTTCGTACAATAATAAAGTTTCGTTAAATTTAGGACCAAAACGATCTAACATGATAAAAGAAGATTCAAACGTCATCGCAAAACTAATTGATGTAAACGTTAACTAATATATTAACATATTAATGAATACATACAACAAGATATAACAAAAATTAGTCACTGCAACTGCTTTTGGTGTAGCGGATGTTGAAGTAACGCCTAATTATATTGTTGATGCATCATCAGCTAATGTAACTGTGTTGACGAAGGGACACAGCACAGTTAGTTATAGGAAGGCTAAAAGCTACTTGTATCTTCGTTTTGGGTTCCATTTAAAAGAATATAAGCTACAATTTTATGTTGTGTAAAATTGGGTGAATAATTTTCATGTTCTTCTTAACACTCGATAGAGCGATGACATCAGATGTTGTTAAGATAGTTAAGTCAAGCCAGAACTCGCTAACATTTGCATATTAATGTTTTCCGGCAGAAGTAGGAACTGCGGTGGTACTTACCCAGTCGGTCTCCGACAACAAACACCTATCATCAGTATGTCTCGATACATTTAAAATATTTGTCGTACTACCTTACAACCAAATGCCATCGTTTAATTCATTTTCAATTCAGCTCACGGCGTTCGGATTTGCATCACATGCTACTAAGTTATTCAGGACAGCCTTTGTATAGCCTAAGACCTAACAGGGTGGAGGAAGTCGAATTTTCTGCACAGGATTTTGGGGGTGCCTTTATTTGTGATGGACGTCGTTTTAATGTAAGAACAAATCGTATCCATTTCAAAGATTCCAAAAATGTCTTTACAGTCCATGCTGGTTTCTTGTTTCATCATCATCATCAGCCGATAGACGTCCACTGTTCGACATAGGCCTCTCCCAAAGATCGATCGGTCCCGCGTTGCTTCGTTGCTTCATTTCTTGTTTAAGTTAAAATATATAACCAACATTTTGAGTTACAAAACAGGTGATTTATCGTTGATATAAACTAATAGGGAGAGTGTTAATTACAAATATAGTATCCATTATATATACTAAACAAAATGATTAAACTTTTAAATATGTTTTTAAACCAAATTCGTTTCGAAGTTAAAATGAATTAACTCCTTTACTCAAACGTAATCAAGAACGCGTTATTAAGTATACATAAATGTCATGTTTAATGTATAGTGAGTGCCGTGGAGGGCATTACCAATGCAATTACCACGAAATGGTATGTTAATATGAAACACGGTATTTCTTCTCTGACACTATCGCGTTTTAAAACGTCGATACAATCCGGTAACGCAGGACTCGCATCAGATTGTGAACGAGTCTCCTGATAAATTCCTTAATGCGGTTTAAGGAGTTAATGTATACTGTGAATGTCGAATGTCGGAAGGATATTTGTTAAATAACTCGTTAATAATTAATTAGTATATAACAAACTGTCAATAAAAATTAATACGTATTTCTAAAATACCTTTTTTTTTTGTTTATCTTTATTGTAAAATCTTACAGCGAGGTATACAAAAGGCGGGCTTAATACCTGTTGGTATTCTCTACCAGCCAACCTTCGGCGAGGTGACATGTTGTGATATATATATACACATATATATTTATATACATACAAAATACATATAGATAAAACACACCTTTATATATTACCTAAGATGTCTGTATCTGTTTGAGGTTCTCCCGGACTCTTTTTTTTAAAGAGACGTTTTGTGGAAACATTCCGAATCTCTTCGGGTAATGAGTTCCAGAGTACAGCAGCTCGAATTGTAAATGAGTTCCCATAGAACCCAGAGGCGTGACTAGGAACAGAGATATTATATTATTCAGGATAGATCGAAGGTATCTAACGTGGCAAGAAAAGAGATCCTTTCTTGACTCAATGACCATTTACTGTCCTGCGGAGTAATAGCTTATGTTTCTTTATTGTGTTAGATTATCAAACTACTTTATTCTCTCAGGATCGGATTAAAAATCTTAAAAATGAATTTGGGTTTGCTCATGTGCTTGGTATGTATGTACCAGACCAAGCAGGTGACAATGAGAAATAGGTAACTGTGTCGATCTTGTGTCCAAGACTTACTTTGGGTCGCTGCGCCAGAGGAGCATTTATATAGGTATTAGGTAAAGTTAAAGCCTAGCTGTTCTCTGCCCAATTTGTTGGCCGTAATATAGAATAAGATTTGGAATTTAGACTAGAAATTTTTCAGAAGTATATCCGCCTGGCGGCAACTGATCGTCTCCCGCGTCCCTTCCCCTTATTAACACCACTGCAACCTCTTTTGAGGTTAACCTTTCGTAAACTCCGTTCTTAATTAACCTATACAAAAGGAATATTCCTACCAAACTTCAAGTCTCTAGACCTTAAAATTCCAAGTTAGGATGGTTGAGCGGTCTAAAGCGCTGCGTTAAGGTTACAGTTCACTTCTCAACCCTGTAGTCTCGAGCTATTAAGATAGGACTAAAGTATTCCCTGCCTTTCGTACAAGGCGACTAAACGTGTCCTCGGGTTCGTGAGCTTTAAGAGTGGAGGTCCTCAGAGCTCAATAAGCGAGCCTTAGGAGGACGGCAAATGCATGGTGGTCTTGTATTTGCCGTAGCACAGCGTGGATGATAAGCATAGCTTTGCCCTTCCGTGGGATGTTTTAGCCAGAGTGCAGAGGGGCACCGTTGCGTTCTGTGCCACACCTAATGCACTGAAGGAGACCTTCGAGGAGGTTTTAGTGGAAGCACGAAATAACTTTGTTTTCCCCCCCAGGAGCAGGGTATCTTTTAAGAAGATTTCGCCCGCGCTTAAAAATTAAAGAGGAGAGAGAGAGTGTCTACATAGGTGAAAATCTTTTATATATAGTTGTAGTTTACGCTTTTCTGCTAAATAAATATTCAATAAATATAATTCCTAAACACTTCATTTATATAAATAACTTATTATTACTTAATATCCGTCGTAATGTCGTGTTATATTTTTAAAAAGTGCTAATAAACCGAAACAGTTAATAAGACCGCGTGACTCGTACAAAGAACGCCTTTGACTTTACTCGGCATTCATAAAGACGAGCTCAACCCTGCAATTACTGGTAACTCATGCATCAAAAGTGGCCATGCCTCATTACTGTGGACTCCAACACTAATTAAGTTTTCACCATGGTAATAAATATTTTGTTATCACATATTTTGTTTTATAAACGGTAACATCATTACACCATAGATAAACTTGCATTAAACTTAGTAACATCTAAAGAAAGTATATCAACTTAAAGGTGTGTTATAATATTAAGTGAAAAGGCTGTTGCTTTTAAGTATAATAAGTAATAAAAGTTGTTTTGTTACTTAAAAACCTATCCTTAGCAAATGTTTGAACTCTTCACAACTCTTTTTTTTTTATTGTCTAGAACTTTTAGAAAAATCTGTGAACTTTAGATGTACTCGTATAAATGTGAAAGTTGATAGGAATTCGTCAATTTGTATTGTAAAATATGATATACAAGTATACTATATATAGTAACCATGGTAGTAATGGAGTTATTACTGTACGCAGGCCACATTAATCTCACCTGTCCCATGAGACATCCTGCTGTTTGACTGATGCGGACCGCTCCCTCCAGTTCTTTTTGCTCGTTAAAACGATAGCCCTTGGACGATGATATCTCTTAATACTTTATATAACTTAACACGTCTCATAAAAGTTAAGTTGGACGTATCGATAAATAGTTAAGAAATAACTATTATAATAACAAATACTAAAGTCACCATTAATCCTATTCATAAGTTTTTTTTTATTTCTAAGTAAACTACTTAATTTCCTCATTACTAAAGTTGACTTATAAATAATAGACAAAACATCAGTCTTAAGATCTAAGTATTTAAAGACGAAATCTTCCTTCAGACTGTTTTAAGTTATTAAAGACATTTTAAATTATAATAACGAGAAAGAGAAACGAAGATAGAGATGATATATACTTAACTCTAGATACGTTAAGAGTTTACACTGGTTACAAATCTGAAGGTCAATAACCTGTCACATATTCGAACGTCAGTTATGGAGCCTGCGAGAGCTGGAAGCTCGGCGACGGATGTTACTTTCTTCCGGATAAGATCTAACTGGTGCTTTTTATAATCTGTTATTTATAACGTTTTGACATAAATAATTTTTGCGTTAAATCACAGGTTATTTAGTTAACTTGTAGTACATAAGTAGACATGATAAACCCTGATAAAAAGAACTCTTTATTTTAATCGATGAGACGTCTCTCAGGTCATAAGTCTTTGAAGGGCGACGTGTGATAAGGAAGTGTATGTTGTGAACGTGTTGGAGCTGAATCGAGCGGATGTTGTGATGATATATCAGAGGTTACGCGGCCCAAGATAGCTGTTGTCACAACAGATGCACTAACTTGAACTAACTTAGAAATGACCTTAAAAGAAGAATGCAATTACTCTTTATGATAGCATTGCTGCACGTAGGAGCTGAATGTTATATTCTTTATCGATCAATGATTTTTCCTATAAATTCTAGATTACTTTAGTGTGATAAAAACTGATTAGAGATGAACAGCGAGGAATTTTTTGTTTTATTCTACGAGTTGAATTAACAGGCGGGACGTTTACCTGATGATAGCCCAACACATTCATCATCATCATCAGCATCAGTCGATGCACGTACACTGCTGGACATAGGCCTCCCCCAAAGATCCTCACACACACACACATCTACCGATCTTGGGCTACTCGCTTCCAGCGGCTTCCTGCGACCCGCCAAGCACATATGGCTGTCGTTTGTAGAAATTCATACGAGGATGGGTTATTTCCCCACGTGGCCCCAGTGTGGATTGGTGGGAGCCAGAGCCTCGATTTTTGATTAGCAGCCTAATAGATTGGCTAGACTTAAATAGTAATGGGCAGGATACATTGTCCAGAGATTGTACTAATATAACGTAACGCTGGAAGGTCCTGCACCAATTAGACCGTCTAATTACTACTGCAGCTGCTATTTTCGTCGGCAAACAGCAGTGTGCAAACATTACTCTGTTCCGGATTAAAGGGCGCTGTAGCTACTGAAAGTACCGCGGCAACAAGACTTAACATCTTAGGGCGACGAGCGCAATACGACGCTGTAATTACACTAGCTACAGCGCTCTTCAAACCGGAACACAGTAATGTTTGAACACTACTATTTTGTGGCAGAAATAGGCGCTGCAGTGGTACCTACATAGATGATCTCCAGCAACAGAGACCTACGACTACTACAGTAATGAAACTATATGTCCCATGTTGTAAGGCTATGAGCACAAAGTCGTGCTGTGTATATCATCTTAACTAGCGCCAGGTTATTATAGGCAGCATTACCAAGGAATACCAAGGAAATGGAATGTAGAACGAAAGAGAAAAGTTTGAATGAAGAACAGATCATGTAAGATGAAAAGCATGAATGATGAGAATGTGGAAATTAGAAATAAGATTAAAACTGGTGGTAATTGGGATGTAAGTAAAGGCCCTAACCCACAACACGCATCAGAACAATAAAAAAAAACAAATACGAACCACAACCGCAGCGCCTATTGCAACCAACAGACAGTACTGCGCATACATTACTGTGTTCCGGTTTGAAGTGCGCTGTAGCTAATGTAATTTTGGTGTAACGAAACTCAATATCTTATGTCTAGTGCTGCATCCTAACTAGCGTTACAATGTTATAGGCGGGCGTACCAATTACCATCAGGTGAACGACCCGCTCATCTCATCGCTTTGACTAAAAAAAATATAAAAAAAAATTATCTGTTTTGTCACAATTTATTGTTACCATTTAAAAAGTTTTATTCGACATCTTTTCATCTATAATGTATTGTATATAATAATTTTATGATGTCATCATAGATACATCTCTGTGTCATCATCATCATCATCTCATAATTCACATACTTGACATTAGTAATTTTTTTTACGTGTAATAAAATTTTAAACTTAATATAATAATTTAATTTTAAGTACATTTGTTTTGGATCCTATTTATATTGTAATTTCATAATCTACTCCTTGTTTCAGATCGCTGCTGCTGGCAGCGTTTGTATTAAGTGATTACTTAGCATCGACAGCTATAAGGCACCGTCACCCGCACAACGTGAGTATATACACTACTTAGGTACAATTACTTATTTCTTTACAACAGTAAATACAGTAAGGGCTAACTTAATTACTTTAGCCCGAAAACCACTGTATTGTATCGCACAGATTCAGAGCTAAATTATTTCATCATCATCGTTAGGTGCCCTCTTCAAACTGAAGTAAATTAATTAGTAAGAAGCAATTATTTACTCCGATATTGTTACAAATGGGTCTGTATTTCTGATCATTAAAAAATATAGTAAGATATAAGTAAGCTGTAAGAGACATATATAAAAAAAAACTATAAAAAATTCGCTATTCAGCGTTTTTCTTTAACTCAGGCTCCTTTAAACGAACTTAAAGTTATCGTGCTAGTACTCTTTAGTGTCTCATTCGAAGGTTATTGCCTTGATAGCTTAGTATGTAAGGCAATAATAAACGCATAGGAAAGGTCCGGGTTCGAACTCCACTATTCGTGAGCTTCTGTGATGCGCCAAGTTCTAAGAACAAGAGCTTTAATGGAAATGTAATATCCACCAACTCGCACTCAACCAGTGTAGTCGATCAATGGTTTTCACTTTATTGTGAGAGAAACCACTAGTCCCAACAGTGGGAATATTAAACTTAGCTATATATAACAGTTAATACCGTTGTCTGTATACTTGGATAACTCTATGACAATTAAATTCGTCCTCTGACAGATTTAAAACTTATTAAACTTAATTAGAAAGGGTTGAATAATGCGAGAGTTAACTTTGTATTTAAAAAGAGACCAATAGTAAATAAAAGGGTAAATTGTGTTTAACGCAACGAAAGAAATAGTACGAGGAAGAGCAAGGGAACGCCATTATCTTGAGTTTGGTCGCCGGAAAGTTAATTTATTGCAGGAAGACGCGTCGCTGTACGCTCTGATGCTAAACGCAGACAGGGTTGTCACCTTTACCGAAATACAGCAGTGGGCAATCAGTTAACAGCAGACGATGACGAGCAATAAATCAAATTCCGATCGAGATGTGATGTATAATGTTGTTAAAAATACACCAGTCCATTACAATCGTAGTTAGAATGTTTACACAGTGTCAAAATTTAAGAATTTAGAAGTGTTTTTACAATGCATAAAACACTGTCTCTGCGATCCGTTTATTTTATTATTGTAGACCGTTTCCGGTTAAAATTCGACAATCCAAGTTGCCTATCGAATTAAACAGGAGAGAGTGTACGCTCTGGGTGTACTCTGAGTGTACACTTCAGTACTCTTCTTTCTTCCTCCTGCCCTCTTCCCAGCTACGTGGGGTCGGCACCAGTATGTACTTCTCTCCCGTATCCCTCTATCAGCTGTCATATCTGAATTCACACTCTTCTTAGGACTCACACTCAAAACGGATGAAAATTTGCGGACGGTGTGGTTTGGTGTTTTGTGAAACAAAAAAGTGTAACTAAGTAGAGACAACTACAAATTTAAGTAATTATTAAAGGGTTTAAGCTGTGAAAGAAGGAGAATTGTATGGCCTCCCCTTCTAGTTTCGTGTTATGGTTCGTGGCACGCCCACTACTTTACCATCATATACTAATATGTAATATATACGTATTAGTATCTGATGGTAAAGTATACTAGTACTAGTTTATATATATATATAAGTTATTCTTATATATATATATAAACCTGGCTATTGTGAAAATTTTATATTGAGTCAAACAATTTCTTTTTACTATATTCTCACTTCGTGTTTCAATTTGTCTCTCTCTCCATTTTATTCTTTCCTTCTGTAAATAATTAAAACAAAAACTCTCTAAAACACTTTCTCCCTCCTTCACAATTCCTTACTTAATAATTAACCAGAGTACATAGTATTGTTATAAAGTTAACGGACAGAGAAAGAGAGAGAGTGTGCGAGAACTCACACTTATTTTTTTTTTTTGTATAAAAATAATTTCATGAGTATTATTGCCAGCCCTAAAACAATCAAACAGTATTTCACAACTCCACCGAGCGCTGCTATTGACCGCTCGGACCTTGACTTTGGCCACCAACCCATCCACCGCCATCCATCGCCGGGCCAAGCGCCTGATTAGTTCATCATCATCAACAACAATGGTCTATTTAATGTAGATGATGAGGCGGTATTTCACGAAATAAGCTTTCAAAGTTCCAAAACAATATGAAACTTAATTTAGTGCAGTACCCGCAGGGAACTTTATTGTATCAGCATTGACCTTTAACATCCAGTTACTTGTGGAATGGAGGAAGCGAGGGAACAGAGTCAAAGGAATCGGGGTCATCGTGACTTAGTAAAACCTTCCCATTATCACTCGTAATTATCTATTTTATTTTAGTCAGAAACAATGTGAAGAATTAAATATTCATTCCTTACAACTTAAAAGTAACTTGTATGATCCCTACTAACTTACAATTTGTGCTTTAATTGAGCAGAACTTTTAACGCCTTATTTTATAAGGCGTTAAGACTCATTACTTCAGTAATTACATTAGCTGCAGCGCCCTTCAAACTGGAACACGTTTGCACACTAATGTTTGTCTCCAGAAACAGGCGCTGCGGTATCTACACCTAGACAGTCTCCGGCAACAGACCTACCACCACTAGGGTAATGAGACTTAATGTCCCATTTCTAAAGCAATGAGCACAAAGTCATGCTGTGTATATCATATTAACTAGCCCCGGGGTATTATAGACAGCATTATAAAGCATGCGAATAGCTAATGAAGTCAAGCGCCGCGGATGACGAGGTCGTGTGGATCGCGTCATCATCGGCGCGTGGATGCCGATAATACTATTTTAGGTGGCACAATCTACTCGAGGCATGCCGCAGATGGAGCCATGGCCTGCCAAGCAATTTACGAGGTTGTTGTCTCACGCTACAGTTAAAACCACGCTGTTTCAGCAATTAAATTTATGACGATTCAACTAACCGCTGATTTATTGCCTTAAACACTTAAAACGTCTATATCGGTCTAACACTGACAAGTCAATATCAATCTGTGGTGCATAGATGTGGCTGTTAATTGATTTATAAGAAGTTTCAATTTGAGAAAGCCTTGACGGCTCAGATTTTAAGTCTCGAAAAACACCGGATTAGATCGATAAGAAAAGAAAAAACTGAAATGCTACCAAAATATGAGAGAATTTTAGCTCTAAACGTGGTAACACCATTTTCGCGCACAATTGACCTCACATAGTTATAAATAGAAATATTATTTTGTTAAAAAAAAAAATCTTTTTTAATACTATTATAAAAAAAAAATATTACAAACTTTGGGAATGGGAAGAGCGAGAAGAAAGCAGCATAATGTGGTGTGTAAGTGGTCACAATCAGTCGGTGAGCTAAAGTGGTCGGTTGTTGCGACACAGACCACGCGACCACACCGTCCGCGCATTGGTCAGACCTTCTCAACTACTGACCAGAGCCCGAGATATTGTATAATTATTTCAAACCAATAATATAAGATTTTCTTTTATTTTATTTGGCGGCAGAAATAGCTGCTGCAGTGGGACCTATCTAGACGGTCTCCGGCAACAGAGACCTATCACCAGGAATTTTGAAATATATACCTTTTTTTAAATCTTTGGTATCTATGACTTCTTTGGCTGTAAGGCATTTGATACCGTTGCTCCTATATTCCTTGCACTTGTTCTCCCGCGCGTTGGACCTACTAAATTAACGCTATTTATGAGGATTCAAAGAATCAAAATGAAAATTTGAACGAAGTACGAGATGGTCAGCCCGCCGTAGAGTATTTTAATAATTTACATATATCTAAGGTAATTAGGGTTCCTGTAAAATTACAACGAAGGTACAAGAATATAGAAGATCAGAATACTTTTAGGTTTCTTCGTTGTATGACCTAATATCACAACATGACTAAAACTTGGCAACATTCGATTAAATACCAAGTTAAATAAATAAAAAAGTACAAGCACACATTGAATCATTGTTGCTTTTTAAAACTATACATACTTTTAATTCTCTATTTAAATTGGGGAAGATGCTGCAAAATTCTAATACACACATAATAATAAATTCTATATAGATTTTATTCTAGGGTTAAGTGTGGAGTTAAATACGTGTATTTATTTAAGATGGATAGGTTGAGAAGCATTGAACAATACTGAACGCTTTGTTTATCATCATAACATTTCGAAGCTCCCACCGGATGATTCTCGCAGTCATCGGCATTTTAATTTCAGACCGCGTCTGCTTACTGAGAGAAATTATTGATTGCGCCATTGAAAGAAAAGTATTTCTTTAACCAAACCTAATCTATATTTATATATACTAGCTGTTCCTCGCCCGCTTTGCTGGCCGTAGTGTAAAATTAGATTTGAAATTTAGACTTGAAATTTGTCAGAAATATTCCCGCCCGCCGGCAACACGCACCTTGCCTCCAGACCCTTCCCTTTATTAACGCCCCCTATTACCATACAACAACAACCATCCCTATTTTTATTAGAGAATGCACTTAGGTAATACCATCAGCTTGGGATCCCAATACTAATAAAATTATATCACAATCCGAGCATGACACTAAAAGACTTCAACACAGCTCAATCAGTATAGATTGGACTGTGAACAATAATTACCATTTGCTGGTATTCCATGATGACTACGAGGTCATGATATCTGTCAGCTCAGTTCTTTCGTGACGAAGGCTGCTGTATACGAAACGTACTGTAATGAATAGTTCAAGAAACTGAGTAAAATTTCATTCTATTATACTACAAACATTTTTCAAATGGCTGCCGCTAGATAACCAGTTAGGAAATCGAGAGGAATGCTGATGATGTTGATGAACGATTGTGTATCAAATTAGTTTCCGTTGTCGGTGGAATTGAAGCAATCAACTATTGGAGATATTCTTGGTTACTTCGCTAGGTAATTGACGAATTTATCATCTATAAACATAAAACTGTAGCGGTACACGAGTAATGATTGCACAATCTGTGGGAAGGTATGTTTGTACGCGGCAAGCAGTATCCGTATCTTTACTTAAATTTCCCTCAAAAATTTAACTAAAACCTAAAAGTAACTAACCACTAAAAACACTCATTGTAGAATATTTATATTCCCACCAGTGGGAACTTTAAAGGGACGATTAGTTATTTATTATCGTCATTATAAGCCTCCTTCAAAGACTCCCATATAGATCGAGTAGGAATTTCGGCCATTACCCATTACGCTGACCCAATGGGGGTTGGTGGAAGCTAAAGCCTCGTTAGTTGGTTAGCAGGATGCACTATGAGCAAGTGAGGTTTGCTTGGATACCGTGTGTATGTGCGGAAATTACACCTCTTATTATTTATTATAAAATTTTTTCGTATCTATGTTATAGTTACGTCAAAGGAGTTTACTGTACTTATATAAGAAAATTTCCTGTTTGTTTATGTATATTTTTTTATACTTGCCAAAGTGACAAGACGAGAAAACGTTCAGTCGATAGTAAGTCATACGCCCGGCCATAACAATATGACGCTAGTTAGAATGGTATACACAACACCGCATTGCGCTCGTCGACTGAGTTATAAGATATTGAATCTCGTTACCTCAGTTACGCTAGCTACAGCGTCCTCGTAACCGGAACAAGGTAATGTTTGGACACTGCTGTTTGTCGGCTGCAATAGGCGCTGCGGTACCTTTTTTTATTTATTTTTTTTATCGCGAGAGAAATCTTCTTAAAAGATGCTTCTGGGGGAAGACAAAATTATGTGTGGCTTCTACCCATTAAAACCCCCTCGGTGGTCTCCCTCAGTGCATTGGGAGCGACTCCGGGATCTCCTACTGAATGCACCGGTGCCCCCTACACTCTGGTTAAAACATCCCTCGGATGGGCAAAGCCCTTCTTAACACCCACGCTGTGCTACGGCAATTACAAGACCACCATGCACTTGCCGTTCTGCTAAGGTTCGCTTATTGAGCTCTGAGGGCCCCCACCCTCGAAGCCCACGAACCCGAGGACCCTTTTAGTCGCCTTGCATGACAGGCAGGAAATACTTTAGTAGCTAGAGATTACAGCGCTGACAGGCTGGGGGGTTCGTTGCCATCTCCCCGACGTCCTTCTCTATGAACGCAGTTAACCCTCTCCCGACTTCGCTTGGCGGACGCCTTCTAGACGCTGCGGTACCTACCTGGTCGCTCTCCAACAACAAAGACCTCCCACAAATAATTAAGATATATCTCGACCATTTATTCGTATTTGATATTATAGGAACATATCCTTTATATCATTTTTGATGATGATGACTACCGACGAGTCCTGAGTCTGAAAAAGTTAACATGTTACACAAGCCAATTAAAAAAATGTAAATTTTATTTATTATCTGTGTATTAATTGTAGTTCTTTATAATCTGTATACTTTAAACAGGATCTTTAATTTATGATATTTTTTCTTTACTGGTGGTCTCTGTTGCCGGAGACCATATAGGTAAACACTACCGCACCACCTATTGCAGCCGACAAACAGTAGTGTGCAAATATTACTGTGTTCCGGTTTAAAGAGCGCTGTATGTAGTGAAATTACTGGGGTAACGAAATTTAACATCTTATATCTCAGGCGACGAGCACAATGTGGTGGTGTATATCAACCTAATTGGCGCCACGTTGTTATAAGCAAGCGTATCACTTACCATCAGGTGAACATTATTATTATTATCTTGCTCCTCTCGTTACTACGTGGAATAAAAAATAATAGTGTTAGGCAACTGTTCCATATAGCTTAAGACAGGCACTGATTCACAAATCTGACAGCTCACCTCCAGTAATGAGCACTTTAAGAAGAAGAATATCACATGAATTATCTTTCTGACTCTTAAAGTCACCACTACGTCGCCCGCGTCATTACTGTATAATAATCTTGGAATATGATGATATTTTTCAGTTATCTCGACTCCGCAGCAGGCACAGGCGTCAGGGTGCGGGTCTGTACCTGCCCGCTTCGTACGTGCTGCCCGGCGGTGAGGGTACGGGGGCATGGGGGGATTGGGGCGAGGTGTCGCCGTGCTCCAGGACCTGCGGCGGCGGTGTCGCCAGTCAGAAGCGAATATGTTTAGAAGTTAGGTAATTAATCATTGAACATTTTGCTAATATCTTTAATATGATATATACAATGGACATTTACAACTCGTATTTCTATCTGATAGTAAATGATCAATGTGGTTTCAACACTCATGATAGAATTTATATATATTAATAGTTAAATTAACTAATTAACAGAGATACTCTAAAAGTAATATCCGTTTGTACCGCCATATTCAATATAAACCCTTAAGCTTATTACTTTGATGTATTCCTAAGGGAAATAACTATTAAATTAATGTACCTATAGTATCTGTAATTTATCATCCCCATCAGCCGATAGACGTTAACTGCTGTACCTAGGCCTTCTCCAAAGATCTCCACATCCAGTAGCTTCCGTTGACTCTTACCAGATCGTCGGTCCACTTTGTGGACAGCCTCCCAATACTACGCCTACGAGCACGCGGCCGCCTTTCGAGGATTTTACTGCCCCATCGGCCGTAAGTCCTTCGAGCAAGGTGCCCTGCCCACTGCCACTTAGTTTAGCAATCTTTTAGGCTATGTCGGTGACCGTAAAGTTCTATAGTTATGTAGGTTTTATTTGTTTTTAAATATTATGCTACATACAAGTAATTAAAAAATTATGCTTGCTTCATCAACAATAGCAGACTAAGTGGAAAATTCAGAGAAGGAAGTGGACAGCGTTTTTAAGTTAATTTTGATCTTTTCATAGCATTAAATTAATTTAATTCCGTTAAAGATTTCTTACTAGTATTTCATTAATTTTAATATCCTAACTAATGATTAGTTACTTATTCGTTATCGGCCGATAGACGTCCATTGCAGGACATAGGCCTTCCCCAAAGATTTCCATATCGATCGCTCCTGCGCTGTCCGCCTCGTCGAGCATTACGGACCGTCGTTTGTAGGGGTTCATTTGGGGGGTGGGGGGGGGGGTTTGGTCTATACCCCATCGCCATTGTTACTTATTGATCATTATTATCAGCCGATAGTCGTCCACTGCTGGTCATAGTCCTCTCTCCCAAAGCTCTCCCTGTTTGAAGGGGTTTGTTAGCCCAATGCGGGTTGGTGGGAGCTAGAGCTTCATTTGTTGATTAGTTGAATGCACCACGAGCAGGTGAGGCTGGCTTGGGTCTCGTGGGCAGTTGTACGGGACCCCTTACACCTTTTAGTACTCATTCGAAATAGATAATTGATAAGTGGTAAGGTATACACAAGTGCTTGTGGTGATCATTCCATGATTTTGAAGATTAGTTATTATATACTACTTATTTTGTATTAACAACATTGTATCTTCCAGCTCTGATGGTCAGCCGCTATGTCGGGGCGGTGACACGAAATACTTCTCATGCCAAACGCAGGACTGTCCCGCAGACGCAGTCGACTTCCGGTCGCTGCAGTGCTCCGAGTACGATGATATTGCCTTCAGAGGGATCAAATACAAGTATGGAAATATATGTTGTTTAAATACTGGGAAAGAGGCATAGGTCCTGACTGATGGTAATCTTTAGTTCAAAATGTTTTTTTTTTAAAGCGAAAGCTTCAGCATCCTTTTATTCAACTTTACCATCACATTGTTTCAAAATATTTCCTTAATGAAAATAATCTTCGAGAAGTAAAAGGATTTCAATCTGATCGTCGAACTGTAAGTTTATCCTGTTGTAATCATGTGCAGATGGTTGCCGTACACAAACGCTCCGAACCCATGCGAGCTGAACTGCATGCCGCGAGGCGAACGGTTCTACTTCCGGCAGAAGGCGATGGTCATTGACGGCACCCGATGCAACGACGAGACCTTTGACGTGTGCGTCAATGGAACTTGCCAGGTACAATTCCAGGATAATTTGACAATTCTTCAGGACATCTTTCTCCGACATGTGTATTTACTGGTGGTAGATTTATGTTGCCGGAGATCGTCTAGTTATGTACCAGCGTAGCTCCTGTTTCAGCCGCCAAACGGTAGTGTGCAAACATTACTGTGCTCCGGTTTGAAGGGCACTGTAACTAGTGTAATTACTGGGATAATGAGATTCAACATCTTGTCTCAGGCGACGAGCGCAGTGTGGTGCAGTGCATATCATCTTAAATAGCACCATGTTGTTATGGGCAGGCGTATCACTTACCATCAGGTGAACGTCCCGCTTGTTTTATCGCTTAATTACATAAAAAAAGGCACCGTCTAGTGAAATTACTGAGGTAACGAGACCTAACATTTAATCTCTCAAGGCGACGATCGCAATGTGGTGCAGCGCAACGTTATTATGGGCGGACGTATCACTTACCATCAAGTGAACGTCGCGCTCGTCTCCTCGCTTAATTGAATATATATATATATATATATATATACAGGTCTTCTACACACAGAAAGTTGTTTTTCTTAAGACTGGGATCATTGCATGTTTATTTTGACGACCTAGTAATTAGACGTAAATACAACAGTTTTAACACTATTATTATTAATGAATATATAAACGAAAAACTGTTAATACCAGATTTAGATGATAGTCAATCAATAAATACTGGGCAGAAATAAGCTGTATATACATACGTATATTTTATTCATATGCAGCTTAAGTGTGTCAGTTTGTCGCCGACAGCTTGTTGGTTTGTGGCGTAACAGTACAGCCAGTGGAGTGAAGTTGGCGTGGAGTTCAAATAGTACATATACACTGATACCTAGCGTGCAAATATCATTGTTAAATTCAATTTCCGTAATAATTAAACATTGATATTAATTACAAGATTTTAATGTAACTAGAACTGCAGTAAATTCTGTTAACTGTCGTTTACTGTTAAGGTATAAGGCGAATGCAACTCTATTGAATGTTGTTATTTATTGTAGTAATGCAGATAATTTACATTAGTAATTATGTTATTTATTTCCTATTATTATTTCCCTAATAAAGTTTTAACAAGTAATAAATTTGCGTTCCATTGATCAGGCCTAATGTCCAGCAGTGGACAACAATAGGCTGAAATGAACAATACCTTTGTAGTTAAACTGTTATGTAATCTCTGATACGTACTCAAGTTTAATTTTTTTTATTACCCTTAAATGTACCAAAAATTGGTTTTCAGCCCGTCGGTTGTGACATGATGCTCGGTTCCAACGCGCGTGAGGATAAGTGCAGGGAATGTAGAGGCAACGGCACCAACTGCCGCACAGCCACAGGAGTCATAGACACCGCGGATTTGAGAAAAGGTATCTATTTCAACATCACTGATGGTAGGTCTCTGTTGCCGGAGTAAGTACCACTGCAGCTCCTATTGCAGCCGACAAACAGTAGTGTGCAAACATTACTGTGTTCCGGTTTGTAGGGCGTTTTAGCTAGTGAAATTACTGGACTAACAAGACTCAACATCTTACGTCTCATAGCGACGAGCACAATGTGGTGCAGTAATTATCATCCTAACAAGCACCACGTTGTTATATTGGCAGGTGTATCACTTACCATCACGTGAACGTCCCAATACTATCATTAATCATTAACAATGTTTGTACAGTTATTTTTCTCTAGATAATATTTATACTGATAAACATTTCCCTTCAAAGAAATTTAAAATTGTTTGATGAAGAGAATCTCAATAAATATTCTGGTACAATGATTAACACTGATTCATTTCCAGGGTATAATGATATCTTGCTGATACCTCAGGGAGCAACCAGCATTTACATCGCAGAAGTTACAGCTTCAAATAACTATTTAGGTAAGACTAAAGATAAAAATTATACTAGCTTAGCAGACAAAAATTCATCACAATCATCATCAGGCGATAGACGTTCACTGCTGGACATAGGCCTCCCCCAAAGACTCCCACATTGATCTGTTAAGGATTTATTTGAGAGCATTCTGGCTATTTTCCACCACGCCGGTCCAATGCGGGTTAGCTGGTTGGCAGTTGAGGTTAGCTTGGATCTCGTGAGCTATTTAGTGGAAACCCTTACACCCCTGTCAATGAGTACCCTTCATTATTCAAAACAAAGCATACATTTTCTAGATTAAGAACAGCAGCAAGCTTTGTAGATAGAGATAGGACATTCGTTCACCCTCCAAATATCTCCAATAACTACGTAATTTTGCATATTGATGGTCGATCCATTGACCATCAGGATGTTAAGATAAAGTCCGACATATTTTTGAGAACAGTTGAAATAGTATAACGGTAGCGACGGTTTTGTGGTGGAAGGATCAAAATACATGACCGAAATACAGGATATTTTTTTTTTTAATTATTCCCCCTGAGTGTTGTGGGTCAGAGCCTATATATACATTTTTCACTTATCATCAATCTATTCTATCTCTATACATTATTTACTTCTCATACTCTCCTTTCATCCTTTCTTTTCTATCATCCTTTACTTATCTATCATACTTTTTGTCTCCTTCCATACTCCATCCCATTTCTTTCTCTCATACCTCTAGTTAAGTGAAGACCTCGTCGCCTCTTCGAAAACCTGGTATCATTCCTTAAATACAGGATATTAGAGACGCAAATAAAAAGCGAGGTGGATAAATGATCTTGACTCATTCCTTGTGAAAGAGAGTTTCACGTCCCAATAGTGAGAACAAGTAGACTCTATAGTAGACCGGTATTGTGAACTATCTACCCTTCTTCTTGTTCTTAAGGTGCCTCTCCGACTAACGGAAGTTGACGGTTAGTACACCATATTTCCTCTGGTCTCTTGTGAGGCGAAACAGGTTGGCCGCAATCGCGCTCCGGGTCCACTCCCTAATGTTACTCAGCCATGATTTCTTCCTAGGTTAACTCTCCTTTTACTTGGCCCATCAAGATGAGTTGAATCAGTTGGTACCTATCGTGCACGTGGCCGAGATATGCGCTACTTTCCTCATCCACCGAAAGATACAAAGGACAATCTTTAACGGAGCCTTAAATAATAATATTTCCTTTTACAGCGTTAAGAGCGAAGCAAGATAACCTTTACTACCTGAACGGCGAGTACCACATCGACTTTCCGCGGAGCCTGACCATCGCTGGCGCCTTATGGCACTACGAGCGCAGCCAGCAGGGCTTCGCAGCACCAGACAAGCTGCGCTGCCTTGGACCAACAACTGAACCATTATACCTCTCCGTAAGTTTACCATCAAACTTCTCATCGTTTTTTTATTCTAAATTGTATACACAGCAGCACATTGCTCTCAACGTCTCGGGAGATACGATGTTAAATCTAGTTACCTCACTAGCTGCAGCCCCCTTTAAACCAGAATATTAATATTTGCACAGTACTGTTTCTCGGTTGCAACGGGCGCTGCGGTGGTATCTACCCAGACGGTATCCAACAATGAAGACCTACCACCAGTAAAGATTAAATTTGAACTTTGAACTACTATCATGCTATTTAAAGTTACATATATTAAAGTTTTTAAATTCACTTCTATAAAACTAACCGTGATAGCTTGTTTAGCTTTTCACAGGATAATTAAGTAAAACATAAAGTAAATGTATTAAGTAAGTAAGTAACCTCTAAGTTTACTTCTATGTAACTTAAATAAATAAACTCCTTTTATTATATATAACAAGAAATTACATATTAACTTTAAATTAATTTTAGATTGTTGAATTTTCGTCTAATTATTTATCTCCTTCTACTCCTACACCAGCTCCTCCTTCAAGATGAGAACGTAGGCATCGAGTACGAGTACAGCGTGCCCTCCCAGTTCGCTCCCCCGCCTAACCAGCAATACAACTGGGTACACGAAAAATTCTCCCCTTGCAGCGCCTCCTGCGGTGGAGGTACAAACATAAATTCCTCACCAGCCTTAAGAACCTTAACTGGATAACCAATTAAACATTTTCACTTCAGGTGTTCAAACCCGCGAAGTGACTTGTAGATCGCGTGAAGAACTAGAAGTAGTCGAAGACAATCTATGTGACGATGGTTTGAAACCCGTCACCAGCCAGGATTGCGGCACTGATCCTTGTCCGGCGCGATGGGTTGAGGAGCCATGGGGTCCATGCTCCAAGCCCTGCGGAGAAGGAGGCACGAGATCCCGACAAGTTTACTGTCAGAAGCTTATTGTAAAAGGGTAAGGATAGTCCTCCGTCCTTCGTATCCTTATTTCGCATTAACTATATTTTAGTTTACTCACTTCCTCCTAAAACCACATTAAAAATGAGTTATATGATTATTTGTTTATCACAATGAGTTACTATTAAATGTATCTGGTTTCATATCAATACTCAGAGATCATCATCATCAGCCAATAGACTTCCACTGCTGGACATTGGTCTCTTCCAAAGATCGCCCCATCGATCGGTCCTGCGCTGCCTACATCGCCGGGCATCAGGATTCGTCGTTTGTAGGGGTTTTTTTTTTTTTTTGTTTTACGTGGAGGAAATGCCTACGCATACTCGTCCTCGCGGGGGCAAGGACGAGTTATGTCGGACTTGCACCGACTAAAACCTCCACGATGTTCCGCCTCATCGCCATGATGGCAGGGTGACGGGAACGCTCGCACTCAACCGCGATCCTGCCGGCGCTGGCCGCTTGCGCAGCCCCACCTCTGGAGGGAAGGATGAACCCTCTCTTTCCAGGGCGCGCCGGAACATGCAGCGCGCCCCCTCCTCGACCTCATGCGTGTGCGCGCAACCGGTTCCCCCGAACCTGTCGCTCAGAGGCCATGGGAGCCACTGGAGAAAACCTCTCCCGGCTCCCCGCGGCAGAGCGATGTTAGGCCCGCCGCTACCTGTCAACGGCCGCGGAGGATAGGGAGAGCGGCGCATCTCAATACCGGCACTCCTCTTCCCCCGCGGCCCCACCGCCGCCGCATCGCCGGTGCGACACCGGTTGGCCGCAGAGGGTACTCCCTCCGCGACCCCACCTCGGCTGCGAAGGGCGGTATGAAACCGCCCCTGCAGCCGGCCGCTAGGGCAGCACACAGCCGCCCCTGCGGCCCCCGGCCGCTCCGGTGAGCTCCAGTTACCCCAACCGGTGCTCGAACCTGGAGCGGCCGCTTCGGCCAGCCCTTCGCCGCGGGCCGGCCGGATGGGTTCCACTTGGCTTCACCGTGTACCGGACCACGGTTACTAAGCCCCTCCGCCACGACAAGGCGAGAGCCCGTTGGAGGGGTCGTTTGTAGGGGTTCATACGGGGGGATTTGGGCCATTTCGCGCCACACTGGGGCCCAATGCGGGTTGATGGACTTCGATATCACAGATAATATAATCAAAATTTTTGGGAGTTATATATATATATTTGTTTTTTTTTTTTTTGGAGGGGACACTTAATGATAATGATGATGATTTGTCTTTTAATTATTTTAATTTTACTGTAAATCTAAACGTATGGTCGCGGTAATTCCAGGTTTCTGTCAATAGTAGCTGACAAGGAATGCTTCGATTTACTCGGACCGAAGCCGGAACTGTATCAGGAATGCAATCAGAACGCAACCTGTCCCACTTGGTTTACAGGACCATGGAAACCGGTAAGGATACAAATTTCTTTACAAAGGTGTTATTCATATTTAATGTATCAAAAGAAATCACATAAAAACATGATAATGTTTCATGGTAGTAATAATCATAACACACCAAACAATATGGAACCGCATCCAAAGACCATTAACCACCCCTGTTCTCTTGTTTGATAGATTTTATATTATTGTGCCTCTCTTTTATTTTATCATCATCAGATAATCAACGTCAATATATTATATATGTTGTTTTTTCACAAGGAAAATTTTTTCTTATTTTATGAATGTTAAAACTAACGGATGTAATTAATAGAAATGAAAAATCCCTTTTCAAATATATAAATAAATAAAATGTTGTTAATACAGCGTTTGGTGTTTAATTATTAAATACAGTAAATATGAACATTATTACTATTAACATAATCAATTGTTCTCAGTGCGACAAGCTCTGCGGCGAAGGCAAACAAACGCGTCAAGTAGTCTGCCATCAGAGAACAAACGGCAATGTCGAAATTTTCGAGGACGCCATGTGCGAGGAGGAGAAACCGAAGGCGGAGCAAAGCTGCATGATGCACCCATGTGATGGAGTCGACTGGGTTCTCTCCGACTGGTCCGGAGTAAGTATGATCGTACTAAATGAAAATGCTAACTTGATCGTGATCTTTGTACGTTCGTCCTCTTTCTCGCTCTCTCTACCTCATGTTTGATCCTTTCAACCTTCTAAAATGATAATCAATATATTATTGCATTTATACGTTTTTGTTAAAACATAAGTAAAATTTACATTATTATAAACATGATTATCAATTTGAGGCTTCATTGCAATAAAATTAAACATAACCTCGATAATGTTTTAAAATTAACACCAAATAATATTCAAATGAATACTGTACCCTTTTAGTTCTACGAGGTCCTTGTTACTGATCCTTTTTTATTATTTTTTACTTTATTCGGAAAACTAATAGTGATCTAAATGTAATTGTTAAATTCTAATTATAAAAACTTGTTCGTTAACGCTGTATATATTTCTATAATAATTTTAGGAATGATGGAGAATATATATTATCAAACGTAAATACTTCTGCAACTTTAGTATAAATTTCAATAGCTGCTGTTTCCTTGAAAAACAAATCAAGTTCTGTGAGGTCGAAGAGTTCATTAAATAATTTTGCCGATCTATTGATAAACGAGTGTTTTCTATAGTTAGAGTTACAAGTGAAGACCATACAACAACCCAGGGCGTCGTTGCAAGTTGTTAGTAGGAACGCATACGTTTATTTCTGAGAGTCGATACGGATAATTTATGCAGGATTGAATTATTTATTTACTCCAAAAAATTTCACCAATTTTTCACCTTTCTTGAGCATGTCTCTTGCAACTCCATTAATAACAACGGTACCTCTATTATATTGATTACAGTGTGACACATGTACCGCTACTATCCGCACACGAGTCGCACAATGCGCCACGAAAGACCACAAAGTAGTGGACGCGAGCTTTTGTTCCTATCACCCGGCTCCGGTGCTGGAGGAGCCCTGCGACCGCTCCAAGTTACCGACCTGCGAGCTCCTGTGGTACGCCACGCAGTGGAGCAAGGTAAGAGAAACTGTAGTTCACATTTGGGTCTGGACTTTATTACAAGCCCAGTGTTCAATAAATAAATCTATGATAGCAGTTTTAGTAAGTTTTGGTCTGTGCTCAACCATAAAGTAGATTACGAAAAAAAGCTCTTTGGCATTAAGTTCGCTTTTTCATAATTTTCTTTGTGTATGCAAATAAATTTTTAAATTAAACAAATAATAAATAACAAATAAAGTTTAAACGCCACTCGTTACTATAGCTTAGTGATAATCGGCGATAATTATTTTATATCTCCAGATGCTGACTGCAAAGGTAGGACTGTGAGGATTTTTTACATCTTTGGTACAATTGTCGTATTGTTGGTAAACAAATTGTTATGAGGTTTTAGTCTAAACACTGTTAAAAATATATTAGGATAAAACTTAATTCAATGACAAACGTAAAGTTAAAATTATAAGTCTTCAAATATTTTCAAATGTAAATCTGAAGAAATGTTGTTGTCATTTAAAATTACTTAAATTCATCATTATTGTTCATGATTTAGTGTTCAGTGGAGTGCGGGAAGGGGATCCAGAGTCGGCGGGTGTTTTGTGGAATGTTCGACGGCGCGTCTGTGGTGAAGGTTGACGATGCGAGGTGCGACATCAAGAATAAGTATAACGACACCAAACCGTGTGAAATCTCCACGGAGACCTGTACCGCGAAGTGGTACGCAGGCCCCTGGTCTGAGGTAAGGAAGTGCCTTCGCTTCAAACAAGAGATCCCGTAATTATAAATAATAAAGAGAAATGTTTCGCAGAACACATTGAAATATTTATAATATTTTGATTATATATATGAAAGTAATTTCCTACATTTATGTTTCTTTTTGTACAGTGTACGAAAGACTGCGGCGGCGGTGAGCAGTATCGTCGAGTTATGTGTTTGAGTGCAGGCGTCGAAGTCAATGTCTGTCCAGAGGATACGATACTGGAGACAATGCAAACTTGTAATACAGCGCCTTGCGGCAAAAGTAAGGACGACATTATCTCCTTGGAAATACAGATACAGAGACCTCTTTGCTCAAACTACAAAATGACTTATGTACACAAAACTATATAACTGCAACATGAGCACTGCTAATAATAGATTATATATAGATCATAATAATATTAAGAAAATTTCACAGTGATGTAAAATATTGTGATAAAATCTGCTAAAAAAACCAATCATAATTATTTAACAATTGAAATTTTATTAATTATTATAAATTCATATATATTGAATCAAAGTAGCAAAACATCAAATTATTTTCAATCATATGAAGTGATGTAATTTGTTACTATCGCGTGCAAAGGTACAGGAATATTAAAGGAACTATATACAAATTACAGGTGCCACTAAAACTACAGCATCAACAGCTGATGATGACTACGATTACGAGGAATGCATCGAAGAGGAGGACTATCCGGAAGTTGGCGCGGAGGAGTTGGCACCTCTCAGCGGTAGTACGGTGAGTATTAGAACAAACTATCCCAGTGATTAAATGTTTAAAGTTTTTTACTTAGAAAATGTTTAGTGTTTGAACGAAGAATTAGGCAAAATGAGATCTAATGATTTATAAAGCCTCCACTCTGAACTAAAATATTAAACATCCATGTTCACTGGCGACAAGTATCTCTTGCAAGTAACGGTCTAGTTACATATCAATATAGTGTCTATTATTGCCAACAGCTGAAAAAAAACCTAACTACTAATATATATATTATTTACATGCTTTCACCATTAGATGAAAGTCCCGATTGTGTCATCGTTGTTTTATAAGAAAAATCATGTAAAATAAAATCATCTTTTCAGATTGACGACATGATGCTCAGCGATAGTCCTTTCACAGGTACGTAGTCAATTTTGTAATCATTGCTGAAATCATACTACAACTCGCCAAAAATGTTATGCACAGATATATTCACATTAATTAAATTTACAGAAGGCTCCGGCTTTGGTTCAACAATTTTTGGCGAATATGAAACTGAATTTAGGCTCGAATCTGGATCAGGATCAGGTAGAACATATATTTGTTTATTCGTGTCCTTACGCACTATTACAAAATTCTTATTACTTAATATTATATCACGTTATTCTTATTAACTTTTTTAGATCCGACAGACAAAGATTTTTGGACAATGGATATCACAGACAGTGGTTCGACTGAAACTGATTCAATTGATGAAACTACTGCCTTTACTTCTATCACTGATACAACCGATGCCACAACTGATAGAACTGAAAGCGAGCTGACAGAAGAATTCATTACGATTAAAATCACTAAATTATTGTACTCTGGCTCGCCTACATCAGAAGGAACAAGCGAAACAGATGTCACTTTGGAATTTACGACCGCCACTTCAGATGTATCATCTACTGAATCATCTATAGGCAGCACAGAATATGAAGTTACTGACGGTAATTTGTTAAACACCTATAATAACCCTAATAAAATAAATTTGTATAAAAAACCTATTAATAATTTTTTCGCACTCTTTTGTAAACCACATAGTATATATACTTAATTTAACTTACAGTTTCCGACGGGAGCACTGAATCCAGTACATTTGCTGTTTCCGATATTAGTAGCGTTGAAACCACAGACGCGTCAAAATCTGATAGCACCGAAATAACGATAGAAATTACCGAACCTAAAACAATCGAAGTACCAGTGCCCTTGGATGGTAATTCTATTTTAAGCTGTTTGCTTTTGTAAATAAATATAATGCTATTTAAATACTTTTTATCATTTCTTTTCAAGGGAAAGTTACAACCAGTGTAACAGAGAAAGAATTTTCGGTATCGACTGATGTTACATCAAGTAAAGATTCTACAGAGACAGACGTAAGTGAAAGGTCAGTATTAACTACACTCTCTGATGAGATAGAAACTACTGAAATAGGAAGTACGGAAGTCGCAACTGAAAGTAGTCCTACGAGTGCAACTGAAATTTCGACTGAAGAAAGTGGAATTACGAAAAGCTCAGAAACTGAATCGCCTGAATTTACCGAAACCTCAATCTTTAGTACCACGGACACTACGGGAGCGGTCACCAGTACAATAGAAATAAGTACAGAATCTAGCATTGGTTCAGAAACGACAAAATTTTCTGAAGCAGAAAGTAGTAGCACTATAAAATTAGAAATAACATCGACCACAGAAGATGAAAGCACATCGACAGCATCTAGCTCATCAGATTTAGTTACATCAGGTTCCAGTACTTCTCCTGATTTTGGATCCAGTGGAACAACGGAATCTATAGAAAAGTTAAGTTTTGTGTCGAGTGTTGCTACAGAAAGTGAAAAATTAGAATCAGGCGCCACGACAGAATCAAGCGTTACTATAAAATCGGGCGCTACTACAGAATCAGAAGCGAGTGCTACTACAGAAGCAGGCGCTACTACAGAAGCGAGCGGTACTACAGAAGCGGGCGCTACTGCAAAACCGGGCGCTACTACAGAAGCGGGCAGTACTACAGAAGCGGGCGCTACTACAGAAAAAGGCATTACCACAGAAGCGCGCGCTACTACAGAAGCGGGAGCTACTACAGAAGCGAGCGCCACTACAGAAGCGGGCGCCACTACAGAAGCGGGCGCCACTACAGAAGCGGGCGCCACTACAGGCGCCACTACAGAAGCGGGCGCCACTACAGAAGCGGGCGCCACTACAGAAGCGGGCGCCACTACAGAAGCGGGCGCCACTACAGAAGCGGGCGCCACTACAGAAGCGGGCGCCACTACAGAAGCGGGCGCCACTACAGAAGCGGGCGCCACTACAGAAGCGGGCGCCACTACAGAAGCGAGCGCCACTACAGAAGCGGGCGGTACTTCAGAAGTGAGCGCCACCACAGAAGCAGGCGCTACTCTAAAAGCAGGCGCCACTACAGAATTGGATACCACTACAAAATCGGGCACCACTACGGAAATGGGAGCAACTACAGAAGCAGGGTCTACTACAGAAGGGGGTGCCACTACAGATTCGATTGCCACTACAGAATCAAGCGCTGGTACAGAAACGGCCGAGAAAGAAACATCTGAATCTTATTCGAGTACTGAAACTTCGGAATTTGAAACAAGTACTATTGTAAGATCAGTAGAAACAGCGAGCACTGAATCTAGTTCTACTTCCAGTCCGGAAATTAGTTCTATAGGAGATTTAGAAGAAACCTCAATGTCAACAGCAGAATCTTTAGCAGCTGAAAGCACAACCGAAGGTTAACTATGATTATTGATTATTTTATTACACTTATATAAACATAAGCCAAGCCATTATAAGCTTTGACTTAAAACCGACGGAAAATTGTTATAAATAAAATCATCAGCCGATAGACGTCCACTGCTGGACATAGACCTCCCCCAAAAATTACGTCATCGATCAGTCCTGCGATGCAGTCAGTATGGGCTCAACACCGGGCACTAGGGGCCGTCGTTTGTAGGGGTTCGTATCCCTTTGGGCCATTTCCCTAGATTCCCAATGCTTGTTGGTGGGACCCAGAGCCTCGTTAACCGCGAGCAGGTGAGTTTGACTTGGGCCTTGTGAGTTGTTGTGCGAGACCCTTTAGTTAAATTGTTTGAATAATTAAAAGAAAATTGTGTAATTTTTTAATGAATATTACTAAAAAAATTATGTTCACAATATCGTATAGATCTTTAATGTAAATCTCATTTAAATTAAGATCAGATTTAATTTGAAATTCTAAAACTTCTTGTACGTCGTTTGCAGAAAAAGTCAGTTCAAAGGGATCTGGCACAGAGTCTGGGGCAGAATCTACAACAAGCGGGTCTAGTTAGTATAACTATTCATTTTATTAGTATTCTGACTATGAACGAAAATATGCTTAAAGATTATCATTATCAAACGGTAGATATTCATTGCTGGACGTAGACCTTCCAAAAGATCTTCACGTTGATTGGTCCTAAGCTGCTTGCATTAATCAGTTTCCCGCGATCTTGACTAGAAATAAACTATAATGAACGCAATTGACGGTCTGTTCAATTAAAATTATTTCTTCTACATATATAATTATGAAACATCAAGAAATTGAACACAAAAGCCATTATCATCATCATCAGCCGATAGAGGTCCACTGCTGGACATAGGCCTCCCCCAAAGATCTCCACATCGATCGGTCCCACTTATAAAGCTATTATACATATTTAAATGAAATTTATATGTAGTCAGCGAAGGTTTTGAAAAGACAACTCTCGCGGCCGAAAGTGTGTCGACGACAGGAAGTACTGAAGAATCTGGTACAGAGGGTAGATTGGAAGGTTTATCTACAACAGAAGAATCTGCCACTGGAAGAGGCGCTGGTCGCGGTTCTAGTAAGTTTATTTATACGAAATATTACAGTTTATTACAATTAGGTTTTGTCACAAAATAGTGCTTAGAATCTGCACAGCTTTATAAAATTTACAATTTTATGTAAATACGTAGTTTTCAATCGCAATTTATTTCTTTACTATCACAGCTTCATGGGACTGGACAACGACTGTTGAAGTCTACACTAACAAACCGCGCTGCAGGGCTAGAAAGAAGGTCGCCAAGTGCCTCAAGAGTAAATATGGATGTTGCCCCGATAAAAAGACCCCCGCTGCAGGACCATTTGAAGAAGGTAATTGCTTGAACAAATTTTCATCATATTTTCATCATATTCCAAGTCGTCATCATCGATAGTATCAATAGTTAACTGAGTATTGATGGATTTTACATTCATACATATATATCACGCCTCGTTTCCAATTGGGTAGACAGAGATCACCTCTCTCCACTTGCTACGATCCTGGCACACCTCTCTTGCTTCCTCCTCTTTCATGAGCGTCTTCATGCATGCTCGTCGGATGCGACTACTCTTGAGCCGGCCTTTCTTTAGGATACCTCGATTTAATCGGAATACTTCCGCCTAGGTCGGCCTGCACCGATTTGTCCAATCATTCTTACCTTGTATACCTCTTTCGTTAATCTTCTTTTATTCATTCTTTCAACATGACCGAACCATCTAATCATCCCTTTCTCTATCTTTGTCACTACATCTCCAACTACGCCGCAGCGCTCTCTTATCACACTATTCCTCACTTTGTCCATCAGCTTCACTCCAGTTATACTTCTCAGGCTTCTCATCTCCACGGCATTAATCCTTCTTTCATGTTTCTTCTGTTTGGATGGATTGGATTTTTCTGGATTTTATTGTTTGTAAATTACTTATAATGTTTAATAACTAACAAATATGAATATTCTGATCAGGTTGCCCTAATCCGAAGACTTGCCAAGAGACCAGATACGGTTGCTGCCCTGATGGAGTTTCCCCGGCGGGTGGTCTCAGGAACAAGGACTGCCCAGCGTCCCCATGCAGTGAGACGTTGTACGGCTGCTGCATGGACAACGTCACCGCTGCAGAAGACAACAACCAGCAAGGCTGCCCACCCCTGCCGTCGCCATGCGCATCTTCCAAGTAAAAGACAATTTCGATTAATCGTATTACAAATTTAACGTTTAATGTATACATAAATTTTGATATATTAATATTAATGTTATTTGGGTACCGTCATGACAACAAAGATATTGTGTGTTGTGTAAGACATTCATCATCATCATCATCATCAGCCAATAGACGTCCACGGTCACTTAATGGGTACTGGGTAACTGTATGAAATAATAAATTTTTATTAAGATCTCATCCAATACTTTTAGGTTTGGATGTTGTGCTGATGAGAAAACTGAAGCTTCAGGGCCGAACTCTGACGGATGTCCCGAGACAGGTAAAAACAAAAAAACCTAAATCTTAGAATAGGAGTTCTGATCCTATACAGAAAAATTTCTTCGTTAGTTATTACTCGAAGTGTTCGTTATTTGTGATTCTGGACTTTTTTATTTATTGTCTTCTTATTTAAGTATGTATTATAATTGTGTGATATAGCTCCAGAAGTTACTACGGAGGAAACGGGATGTTTCGCATCGGAGTTTGGATGTTGCCCTGACAATATCACCGCAGCCACTGGACCGAACAATCATGGATGTCCTTGCAATATTACTGAATTTGGTTGCTGTCCTGATGGAGTTGCAGCAGGTAAATAATAATAATAAAATAATAATGAGGCAGTTGTCACGTGAAGTTCAATACAGAAACACAGTGATAATTTCTTGATGAAACATCCGGATTGCAATATTTTAGTTATTAATATATAGTTTGTATTGATTTATTATTAATATTAAATTATAATTTATTTCGATTTCTATTCAGCACAAGGTAAACAGATGGAAGGTTGTGTCTTCTCGTGCAACATGACTGTGCACGGCTGTTGTCCGGACGGCGAGACGCCTGCGCACGGGCCTGGTCAGGAAGGATGCTGCCTGCAGTATCCATTCGGCTGCTGTCCAGACAACTATAAGCCCGCCGAAGGACCACATCTCGAGGGTAAATCAGTTTAAAGTCTTTTATGACTTATTTGATTTATAATAATAACAACTTGGTTATTGCAAGTTGACTGCCAGTGTTCCGATTACGTATAAATGGAAACCAAAGTAATATGGGTGAGCATGCCACAATACGTGAGGAACTTACCCTAGAGAGAGAGGGAGAGAAAGCCACTGTAAGTAATAAAATATTTCAGCATAAGCGATCACATGTCTCCAAGAATCAAATGTAATCAATACTGTATTAGATTTTCTAGTGAAGGGAATTGTTCACTCGTAACCTATGTCCAGCAGTGGACGTCCATCGCTTGAAATGATGATAATGATGAATGTAGGGAAGTAGATTCAATATTTGAGAAAAGAGAAGTATATTCAATATTTCATTTAACTATAATATACCTACTTTTAGTTTGATTTGCTATTCCATCATCATCGCCATGAAACATTTATCGTACAGGATGTGGTTGCGAGTACGCCCGCTACGGCTGCTGCCCTGACAACACCACTATCGCACGAGGACCCGACAAAGAAGGCTGTGGCTGCCAATACACCGAGTTCGGATGCTGTCCTGATAGGTAACAAGAATTTCTTTTAGTATCATACTCCACTATTACAGTGAATTATGTTGATAGGTCTCTATGGGTGGATCTTTACTGATCTAAAGTTTTCTAGATTCTCTTGAACTACAAAGAGAACCGGTTAATACAATATAACGTATGTTAAGGCGACGAGTGCAGTGTTGGCAGGTCCCCCGCTAGATGGTCCGATGATCTGGTGAAGGTTGCGGGAAGAGGCTGGATGCGGGCAGAGCAGGATCGATTTATGTGGAGATCTTTGAGTGAGGCTTATGTCCAGCAGTGGACGTCTGTCGGCTGATAATGCAGGCGACGAGAGCAATATGCTCCTATGCAACCATTCTATTGCCGCATTCATGATGTTGGCATAGTCCATCTAACTAAAACGTACTGCTCATCTCGTCGCTTTGTTATATTATTAAATAATTATCCTTTTTAATTTTTAGACATACAGAAGCTAAAGGTCCCGACTACGAAGGCTGCATTTGCAGCACCTACCAGTTCGGGTGTTGTCAAGACGGAGTGTCCATTGCCACCGGACCGAACCTTCAAGGTTGTCTCTGCCAACACACGCAGTACGGATGTTGTGGCGATGAAGTTACAGAGGCTATGGGACCTGATAAACTTGGTTGCGATTGCGCGAGCAGCAAATATGGTTGCTGCCCTGATGGCAAGACTGAAGCTAAAGGAGAGAAGTTCTTTGGTTGTGCTGATGCTCCTGAAAATAGACAAGGTTAGTTTCATGGTTTAAAAATATACAATATCCCGTACGCTATCAGCATATCTTGTATGTTGTTCAAAGATATATTCATGTCTGACATGGAACTCTGAGAAGTGCTTTTGGGCTTTAGAATTGCATCTAAACAGGACCAAAAGAGATTTATGTATTAACTTTAATAAGCCTATTGTTTTTTTTTCATGCCTTTTTGTGACTTTTTAAAATCGGACAAATTTCGTAGCTGCTTGTAGTCTGCCGACCGAGCGCGGCTCCTGCCGCAACTACACCGTTTACTGGTACTACGATATGGAGTATGGCGGCTGCTCTCGCTTCTGGTACGGAGGCTGCGAAGGCAACGGGAACCGGTTCATCAGCAAGGAAGAGTGCGAGGACGTCTGTGTGCAGCCACCGCCTAAAGGTACCATGTAGCTTTAACAAAATAAATAAAACATGTTTCATTTATTCGTTTTCATATTCTGTTTCCGTGCTAAGTGAAGATAAGTAACAGACTTTAGTAATGTTGCCAACATCTAAACTATTGACTTCGATCATGACACAGATGCGTGCAACCTGCCGAAGGTGAAAGGAGCGTGCGTCGGCTACCACCTGCGTTGGTACTTCGACACGGAGCAGCAAGTGTGTGGTCAGTTCGTGTTTGGCGGTTGCCTTGGCAACGCCAACAACTTCGATACCCGCGAACTTTGCAAGGCGCAATGCGAGCCCACGAAGAAAGGTGAGTTTAAATGCTCGATATTCTTATTTAGTTATCTTCATTGCCAGTACCGCCTTTCCATCCTTCTGCCAGTATAAAGTATTATAAAAGCCTTATTATCTTGCTCTTTCTCCTATACTCTTTATTTATATATTTATTTTATATATATTTACAATTTTCTGCAATTTGTCATCATGCATTGTTAAACAATAATTATTAACTCCACTTAAAATCAAAGAGTAGTGTAAAGCTGTAACACGCATCTGCATACTAATACTTATGATGCTTATGCATGAAGATGAACCAATAGCCTGGTGATGGTCGTCAGTGGTTTGCCAACCGCTGAACGCGGACAGTGCAGAACCATTGTGGTGGAGATCATTGGGAGGAGCCTATGTCCCGTTGATGTCTATCGGTTGATGGTAATGATACCAAATAAAAAAGAAATAGAAAAAAATTGCAATAATACATAATATATACTTTCTTTCGAATGGGTGGTGATTCAGTGAATCACCGCAAAGGTGGTGATTTCAATAGTGAAAGGGATGCTTACAGAGTTGTGTTACTGTGGTTGATGCGTACAGAGGTTACTTTGTTAATTTTCGACAATATTACAATGTACTTTTTCAACATAATCTCTATTTAACTTAATAAATTTATCCCAACGATAAATTATTTTTTTAATCTGTCCTTCAAGAACTTTTTACGGTGTTTCCTCGATCTATCTATTTATGGCACATTTTACTTCAGTCAAACTTTTAAATCAAACACCCCGTAAGGGTTTTTTCAAATCCGGTAACAGATTATAATCATTGGATGCAAGATCTGAGGAATAAGGTTTGTGCGCATCGCAATCGTTCAAAACATTCATATTTTTTAATAATTTATTTAAAAAAGGCAAAAGGACTCAACAAACGCTGACTGGAATAGTAGTTCCGATCAACGCCAGTTTTCGGCCTTACTTAACTAAATATTAAATGCGAATAAGATTCTGAGTTAATAATAGTATCTTTCGTTGGATTATATAAAAAAACAATCCCTTGGCAATACCAAAAATCGTAACTGAATTAATTTCCAGAACTGAAAAGAATATGAGAGATGGATTAAATGTTTTTAACAGAGGATGTATGCGCGCTGCCAATCGAGGAGGGTCCGTGCGCGGGCAACTACGCTCGCTGGGCGTACAGCGCGCAGGCGCGCCTCTGCTACGAGTTCGTGTGGGGCGGCTGCGCAGGAAACGGAAACCGCTTCCGCACCGAGGCGGCGTGCATGCAGCGCTGCAACCCGCCTGACGCACGGCAGCGTACGTATGCACCATTCACACGCAACAATCAGCATGACGGTTGGGTTTTTTCGAACCGGTAACCTTTACACTCAACATGTAACCATACCAACATTGCTCGGTTTCGGTAGTCAAATATGTAAAACCCATATATTTTTCGGCAAGCACACTATAATCTCTTCCGCCCTGTATAAGCTTTTTAAAGATTATAAAGTATGTTATAATTCTCACAAATATCGGTGCGCAGCTCACGATGTAAAAATACATATCTTGAACTGCAACCATTTTACTATAAAATGAAGTATTCAAAATACTAGAAGTATATTATACAGCGTTTACATAAATTGATAAAAGACTAAATTACTTGAAAATTTAACGCAATGATCAGTACCCATTATATGTTTAACTCACATTATCACAAGCCCGTGATACTTCTAGTATTGACTTCGGTAACTGCTTACCATCAGGCGGGCCGTATGCCTGGTTGCATCATCTGTGGTATTAAGAAAAACTATCTTGTACTAGTGAAACTCAGTTTATATGCTTTTTGGAATAACGAAATCTCGCACAGTTCAGTAAAATGCCTTACCAAATTAGTTCAAGTTATTCATCCAAGTTAAATCTACAACAAGCGATATTTGCTATACTAAAAGTATATTAATAGTATTTAATTTGGCATGCAGTTGATATTAATAATGTTAAAAAACTATTAATTATATCTTTTTAATTCTCTATCAGTGTTTCCGGGAACGATATGCTTGTAAAGGTGTTTCTTTATATATAAAAGTTCTTTTTCTATCGCATCCAGTGACTTAAATTGTACAAATGATATCTAAGATTTTTTTTAAACAAACATTCCAAATGTATTAAAGTAATAAAAATATCAAAAACTTAATACAATTTAAGTCGACTGAAGCACTAATTATTTCTTAACTAACAAACGCTTAACAAACAGCCGAGTGCAATCAGCCACAAGATGCAGGCAATTGCACGGAGAAGCACGCCGCTTGGTCGTTCAGTCAGACCGAAAACCGTTGCATACCTTTCTACTACACCGGATGCGGCGGAAACGGCAATAGATACGATACGGAACGGAGTTGTGCCGCTTCCTGTCCGAGCGCATACGGTAAGTGTATGCGGGATGAGCATGTTGGGATTTATTTCAATATGGTTGATAGAAACAGAGTTATTTGGTTAGGGGTACGGTTTTTTTAAGTCCATGGGAGTTCTGGCTCTCAACTTATGAACTGGAGTATTCAGGACGAGCACACCTCACTATCTAAGACCTCGTTGTCACTTGAAACTATCTAAAATTGAAGTCAAGGTCCGTATAATACAAAGTAAACTGTAGTGGCATCGTGAGTTAGACATTTCCATGTATAACCCTTGCAAATATAAAGGGTGATTAAAATAAGGTGATAGTAATGTTATTTCTAAATATTGCATTGCATGATACACGCATTTTTGATTTGATATCCTTATGCTTGTTTTAACCTAAACTTATGTTACAGGTATGAAGCAATTACTTTATGTTATAATAACATCATTATATGTTATTCTGTTCTATTGATATATATAATTTTTCATGTTACCAAATATTTGCTGACGTGTTCGATATGATTTCTAGAGGAAGACATTTGCGTACTTCCGGCGGAAACTGGCGACTGTGCGAATTACACAGAGAAATGGTTCTATGACACTGCGGCTAAGACGTGAGTTGGTTTTCAGAAATTATTACTCTTATTTCTTAAAAAAAAATTAATAACATACACTATATTTCTTTATTTCTTAATGTACACATACTATCGTATATAAACAAATTATCCAAAATGTATGGAACAAAGGCGTGCCTAATCCGGAACAGAGGTTTTTACATCTAAATATTGCTGCTATAATTTTAGATTCATCATAATTTTCTTGACACACGGACGTTCACAGCTAGACATTGTCGATTTTGGATTATCAGTCCATAAATCCTGTGTATTTGTTGTCTTCTTTCATAACGGGTAGAGGCGTTCAGATCAGATCCAGTTCTTTGTGGAACTACAGCTAAGCACATATCTGTCATATTGGTATTAGGTCTCTGGTTCTAGTGACCGTCTAGATAGATAACATCGCAGCGCCTATTTATGCTGGCAAACTGTAGTGTGCAAATATTACTGTGTCCTAGTTTTAAAGGCGCTGTACCTATTGAAATTACTGGGGTAACGGGACTCAACATCATATGTCTCAAGGCGACGAGCTCAATGTGGTTCTGTGTACAACATCCTAATAAGCGCCACGTTATTATGCTCGTCTCGTTGCTTCGTAGTTTAAAAAAAAATACTCTTCATCATTAATATATAATCGAAACACTGCTATAATATAATATTTTTAATACATAATCAAAATGTATTCTTTGACAACCGTATGATACCGATGTCCACATTCACAGTTGCCGACAGTTCTACTACGGCGGGTGTACAGGCAACGATAACAGGTTCGATTCCCAGCAGCAGTGTGAAGCGCGATGCTCAGAAACACCCGTCACTACCACCGAGCAGCCCGTGCAGACAGTACCCATTCAGCCTGCACAGACGGCGCCGACTGCACAGACGGCACCGACTGCACAGACAGCACCGCCTGCCTCACAGAGAGCTGGTGGGTCTTACCATCATTATATAATCCAATATGTACTTCTCTATGTCCTCTATACAATTCATTATAACCAATTCGTTTATAATGGTTCCGACTGGAACGTCGTTCCCAGCCAGTTTAAGCTTTTCTTAAGGCCGACTACTTCTTCTAGATTTCTGCTCATTGGAACTCGACCCTGGACCGTGCGACCAACTCGAAAGTCGCTGGGGATACGACAGCTCGGTCGGCACGTGCACAGCCTTCATGTACGGAGGCTGCGGGGGCAACAGGAACAACTTCCCGACACAAGAGTATTGCAACTACTACTGCCCTGACGAGAGACGTAAGTTCAGTTGCATTATAAAAATCAGATCAGTTTTAGACAATGGTTGAAAGACGAGGAGACAAGACACAACACCTCACGGCACCCAAGCCAACCTTACCTGCTCGTGGTGCACCCTGCTAATCAACATACAAGACTCCCACCAACTCGCATTGGACCAACGTGGTGGGAAATAGCTCAAATCCCCGCCCCCATATGAATATATACTTTACCCTTTTCAGTGGAGAATCGCTTTGAACCCGAGACGTCAAGAGAGAATATTTGCCAACTGCCAATGCGAGCTGGTCCGTGCTCGGAATCCCTCATGCGCTGGTTCTATGACCCCAGCACGGATTCTTGCAGCCAGTTCACTTACAGCGGATGCGAAGGAAACCAAAATCGGTAAAAGTCATGTTTATTTCAATAGTTTCTACCCTAAGATGCCAAAGCGATGAAGCATTTATAGACATGTAACCATCTTCTTCTTGGTGTTATTCTTGACTCATATCTGGTCTATTTTCCTACTTCTCCACCTTCATTTAGAGACAGGATATATTATCAATAAGTTTACATATAAACAAATCGTTTAGTCACAATGGTCTAGGTACAATGGATAAGTATTTTCCTGTTTACGCATCGTTCAATATACCGGAAGTTGCTATTATAGTAACAAATTGTAGATCCTTTAAAGCTTTGTAAACCTTTATATCTTTTATGTATAGGTATAAAGAATTGTCATTGTAGTAGAATTATATCGTTATATAATAAGGTTAACAAATCCAATTTTCATCCCCTAAATATGATACATTTTCACCCCACTGATTATCTTTATGCTTCGTACACTCAAGTTTCGAGAGCCTGGAAGCTTGCGAGAGACGCTGCAAGACGAGAGCCGCTCACCCCGACACCACGACCGTCGTCATCACCACATCATCCACCACCACCCCCACCACAACCGCTGCTCCGGTAAAAATAAAATCTCTTTTTAAACACATACGTAGCACCCTGCATACTGCTATTGGGGGTTCCTTTCGTAATATCGGTTCTTAGCCGAACTATATTCGGAAACAGGAATATTTCTTCCAAATTTGAAGTCTGTAGACCTTATGGTTCCAGAGATATCTGATAAGCTTCTACATAGGTAGAAACCTCATATACATATAGATTCCTCATAACATGGTACATATCCAGAACTGATAATGACGATGACAAAAATCTACCTTTTACCTGATTTTAAGTTCTTTTAAGCCATGTAACAGCAGCCCTGAAGTCGTGCATACAGTAAAACATTCTTACTACCGCTTAGTACTATATTTTCGTATAACTGACACATACCTTAAATATCTTCATCGTCATCAGCCGATAGACGTCCACTGCTGGACGTAGCCTTCACCCAAAGATTTCCACATATGTAGGATCTTAATGTCTTAATCTTAATCAAATATGATGTCGTATTGTATATATTTTAATTCAGATTTTTGTATACCGTAGTATTATTACACTGGTGGTAAGTAACAGAGACTTTTCTGTTGCCGGAGATCATGTACCACCAATATGCAGCAGCCAAGCAGTGTGCAAACATGACGGTATTCCGGTTTGAAGGAAGTTGCACCTAGCGAAATTATTGGGATAACGAGATTTAACGTCTTATGTCTGAAAGCGACGTGCGCAATGTGGTGCTGTGTATATCATCCTAACTAGCACCATGTTGTAATGGTGGTGTTGTCGCTTCGACAAATCAAAAGGTACATATGTCCAGCAGAGGATCCATCGGGTGAAGTTATGATGATGAGCAAGTGTCACACGTATAAATACAGTATTTTCTGCTTACAATTATATAATAAAAAAAAATACTTTTTAATAAAAAAGGCATGATTACGTAAAATACATATGTTCTAAAAAATTTAAATCCTTTTTGATTCTTTTTTTTGTTTTTAAGGAGTTATATTTGATCTAAAAGACACTCTATCTCCACAGATCGATCCAGTGCCACAGACCTGTCGAGTGTCACCGTTCCTGGAGGAATGTTCAAGCGCTGGCACCGTGTGGTACCTTGACAGCAGTAGACAATGTGTGTCGCACCAAAACGAGGAGTCCGGCGCACTGTGCAGGCACACCGGCGTCTTCACCTCGCAGGAGGCCTGCGAGAGGAGCTGCGGCGCATTCCGAAACATTGGTTAGCATTTGCTTCTTGATCTACTTCTTTTTTTAACTGCAAGAAGACAACACCCTATCCAAAGCATGGTCGAGATATCAAAATATGTTTTTACTCATTTGTATTGATTTATTCCATTTAAATGCATGCTCTTTAAAATTTTACTCTATAGAGATTTGATTTTCTATTTCTGTCTTCTTTTTCATAAAGAACCTCTCCGTTATTTTCAATTTGCCGCTACATATGCGAAGCTGTTCTTGAACCATTCCATTCCATTTCTTGAGCAATTTGCTTGTATATTTCAAAGAATTAATTCAAATAGATGTCTGCCGATACCCTGTGGATGCGGGTCCATGCCGCTCCTTCGAAGTCAAGTTCTACTTCGACGCGGGCAACAGTCGTTGCCAGCAGTTCCTTTACGGCGGCTGCCACGGCGGACCCAATCGTTTCTCCACTTTCGAGGAATGCGAGGGAATATGCAGACCTGAGACTGGTAATTCATTATCATCATTTCAATCAACGGACATCCACTGCTGGACATAAGTCTCTAATATTGGTATTTACTTCTACAATATTATCCTATATCAAATAATCTTTTATGTTTGGAAAAAGATATAATCTTATTGTAAGAGTATAATTTTAATGATCATTAAATAGGTTTGTCTTCTGTTACTTAGTAACCGTTACTAAGGGTCATTTACAACCTGCAGATCCTTGCAAGCAGCGACCTGAGCCTGGCAACTGCCTGGCGTACCTGCCCATGTGGTACTATGACGAGGATCGCGACGACTGCAACCAATTCGTATACGGCGGCTGCAATGGTAACGACAACAGGTAAATTATTGAAGCTCTCAATCACTACAGAAGATAATATAGTTTTTTTTTTTTTAAATCAAAGTATGAAAACTTAATCTGAATTACACATTGTATGGTAATGAAGACGTGGTGACGCGTGATCACGTGAACGATGAAGAGTTCGTCTAGAATAATCCGACTCTCATTTGCTGACAGCCAAAAGGTAGCAATGCTCTACCTGCAACTTATATGACGATGGTAAATAACTAAACCACCCCTAATCAAACTACATCGAACCAGGACCCACTGGGTTATAAAATAATACGCACGGAGGCAGTCGACATTTATATAATAATTCAAACTAAGACGTGCATTTCTTCTTTTTGTGGAAATCCTTCTTCTGATAATGTTTTTGATCTTTACATGATCCAGCTCTAAAATTACTCTAACATTTCGTAGAAGTTATTAAAACGCTTTATATCTTTATTACATCCATAAATACGTTTGAAAATAAAAAAAAAAGTTACGATCTTGAAGTATAAAATTTGCGCTGTCAAATCCACGTTCATATTTAGGTTTAGGAAACGGTGAAATTCAACATCCAACTATATCATCAAAAGTAAACATTTCACGTTTCCGTCCTTCAGATTTGATACGAGAGAAGATTGCGAGGGACGCTGCAAGAAGCGACCCACTCGTCCCACCACTACCACAACCATTGCTCCCACGACTGTCGCGCCCACTACCGAAAGCACCACCACTAGCACCACTACAACCACTACGACAACTACGATCGCAACTACGACCACACAAGAGATAGTATGTAACACGAAGAATATAAAATTTTATAACAACCCGGATTTCTGATTCCTCCAAATATTTGTTTTTTTTTTCATCTATACCATAACTTATGATCTCACAGCCTCTGGATGAATTTTGCCGTTCACCACCGTCCCTGGAGCCATGTGGTGCGAACGCCACTGTGTACTACTACGAGGCCGCCCGCGGCGCCTGCTTGCGCGCCGACTTCGGAAACTGTCGCTATGACAACTCATACCAAAGCGAGGAAGAATGCGAGAGAAGATGTGGCGCCTTCAGAGGCCTGGGTTTGTACCATCCTTCCGATGTTAATATATTACCTAGCATTAACTCTTCACAACAAATAACCTTACTATATTTCTTTAATAAAGTCTTTAAACTAAATAATAGATTGGGTACATGATCGGTAATCAATCGAAGTTCACTTAAACATGTATAAGGTTAATAGATGCTACATCTGGTAATGAGGCGAAGAAGAAGAGAAGAAGGTTACTAGAAAGTTAAAGGATGTCATTGTTTCTAATCAAGTTATTAAAAGATAAAAAATACATAATATGGTGGATGCCGCCATTGACGATATGGAAGAAGATGAAGTTGAAAATATTGGTAAAATGGATATGCAAATTTAATTCACCATAACGGAGAAGGAAGAGTCCTGAAGAATGAAATTAAAAAAAAACTATAAAATAAAGAATTATTACATAAAATTCTTCTTAAGCCTGCCAATTGTTTTTCATAAAGGTGGCTATGATCTATAAGCTAACTTAGATAATTTTATTAATTATACATAACGGTTAAAAGTGATTATAAAAACAATCAAAATGATAATTACCATAAAAATATTTCTATTTTGCTTTTAAAACAGATGTGTGCGGCTCACGGCTGGATCCCGGACCTTGCCAGGAGACTGGCATCATGAAGGTGTACTGGGACGCGGAATCCGGTCGCTGTCAGCCGTTCGCTTACGGCGGCTGCCTCGGCGGACCGAACCGGTTCTCCTCCGTCGCCGAGTGCGAAGAGATCTGCGGAGCAACCGGACCCGGTACGTACCTACATCAGAAAATTAATGTTTTGGTAATCCCAAATTATCTCTCTATCCTTTCCTATCGCAATTAAATCTTAGAACAATATAAACAATTCTACTTAGTGCTGGAAACGTATGGCTTATGTTCCGAAATATATCTATATCTATTGAGAGAGTACGGTAACTGGTAATGAAATGAGTAGATTTTTTTGTGCGATCCCGGAAGAGAATCAGAGCCATCCGTTACAAGATCAACTCTTAACCACTGCACGATGGCAACAGTTAAAAACAGTTGTTATAAATTCTGACTGTATTTAAACATGTATTTACTACTATGAGTTGCTATCATTGGATTATCACAAATTTATTGACAATGTATGCAATGAGTGGCACTTGACCAGGTTGTAGTTATTATAGAAGAGGAACAAATCATTAATTTTTTATATTAAGTATTATTACTATGTTAACATAACTCCGTTTAAGTTAACTCTAACCGAAGTAAATGCGCAAGGGAACAAAATGAACCTATGCACATATATTGGACTTTTATTTGTAGTCAATGTTTGTTCAGTAATTTCGCGGTGTGTTTGGTTACCGGAAACACTCAATAGATATTTCTAATCATCCCTTAGTAAATTTACATATTCTAGTAACAGTAATATATAACAACAAAACATATATATTTAATTTCATTAATTTTAGTAGTTAACAACAGATCATAATGCCTTGTACTTTTGGTAATGAAATAAGGATTGCATGTCGGGACTAACTGGTTTCGGGGATGACTAACTGGTGATTGGGTGGTTGTGGGGGGGTAGACCCGACCTGTCTCCAGCCGCTGTCGATGGGCACCGACGCGTGCGGGCAGCCATCACGCCGCTGGCACTACAGTGTGAACTATGGCGACTGTCTCTCCTTCATCTACTTCGGCTGCGAGGGCAACACAAACAACTTTGTCTCCTACGAGGAGTGCGCTGACGTCTGCAAGATTACGCCGACCGCGGGTACTATATCGCCTTAACTAGCCCGTCGCCGTACCGTCTGTGCTGAAACCCGGTGGCCGGAAGTCAGATGAGGCTGGCCACCAGCGCATCGAGCTGCCGCATCCGCCTCCAACACCGCTTTAGCACGCTTTTTCTTTGTCTTTAGTACTTTGCACTATTCGTCGTATGTTGACGCCAGTGAGTCTTGCACAAATGCATCAAGTTGTGTCAAAACACCAAGGTATTTGTAAGTGATACTTATGTTATATTCTTTTGTTGTTTTCACCACTGTTGTTGTCATTAGCCGCTGTTGGTTTTTGTTGTTATTTGATGTTAAATGTTAGACAATAGAAAACAATTACACCGAGTTAGTGACCGATGGATAGGTCGTAGCTTTTTTTAAAAAGTCCCTGATAATTAAAGAGACAACAAAAGGAGTATAAATTAAGATTATTTTAAGATATTTGTACTTTATGCATCGAAAGCAACCAGTAGATTACTGATTTAGAGATGATTATTTAGGTGGTCTATTACCTCGCCTAGATATAGATCATCACTATCATTTGGCATGTCTGATTGTCTGTGGCTAATTTGTTGCATAAAACAGGTTTTTTACATATTAGTAACTCCTCTTATTATCGTTTTTTTTACTTTATATTTTCTATATTAAAATATTGTTAGGGTAATGTAATTATGTCAGTAGGGCTGAGATAAAGAAGAAGAAGAAAAGAAAATGTGTTTCCTAGTGTCCGATTATATATAGGATCAAAGTCCATGTTGAACTGTCTGTTCAGGTTCATAAATAAAACTATTCTAGCTGTTTCCTGCCAGCTTTGTTGATCGTAACACCCCCATAACTCCCTTTGGAGAAGGCATTTAGTAACATCTATTCATTTCTGACCTCTAAATGGCAGAAGCAATGTCTGTACCAAATTTTGAGTGTTTACGTCTAATAATTTCGGAGATCTCTGATGGGTCAATGATTCCCTGCGTATCTTTTATATACTTATATAAGTAGATGTAAACTCGACAGACACGAACGAAGTGCTGCCCGACTGCGACGCGTACAACGCGGAATGTGCGGCGCTGCGGTGCGCGTATGGCGTGCAGCGCACGCGCACCGCCAGCGGCTGCGAGCGCTGCGCGTGCGTGCAGCTCGAGACCGACTGCGAGCCGCTGCGGCTCGAGTGCGAGCGCCTCAAGTGCTACTACGGCGTACTGAAGAGCACTGGCGACGACGGGTGCGAAAGGTAAGACAAAAATATTATCCTGAAGACTAGGGCTATCAAGGACAGGATTAAGGTATGTTCTGTCTGACTTAGAAAGCACGGAGGTCCGTAAGCCGATGTTGGCAAGGATCCGGTCCAACTCCTCCCCAAACAGATGATGACGGCAATACGGGTCCGTGGGCTTTTTTATAATTCTACGCCGCGACTATACGAGCGGGACATTTACCTGATGGTAAGTGATATGCCCACCGAAAACAACGTGGAGCTGCACAACGTTGTGCTCGTCGCCTTGAGACATAAGATGTTAAATCCAGTACCTAGTAAATTCACTAGTAATTTCACTAAGTACAGTGCCCTTCACACTAGAACACAGTAATGTTTGCACATTACTGTTCGTCGGCTGCAATAGGCGCTGCGGTGGTACCATGACAGTCTCCAGCAACAGAGACCTACCACTATTTAAAGCGTTAAGGATGGGGACCTCATTGCCGTTTAAGCGAGTCCAGGTTCGACAAGTGTCTGATGTCCAGATTTTGGTATCATTGAGATGGTGCCGAGGAAGATTACGCCACTCCCCGGGACTTGCTTAGACGCAGTACAAGGAGGTACTGGTATGTTTCATAGGAAATGCCAGTGCTTCTCGCAATGCAATAAATAATAATGATCACTGGAGGGTTTTAGTGGGTATATAATCCGGTCGTTCTCCTCCAGAAACAGGGCATCTTTTGAAGATTTTACTCCGACAAAAAAAAACAGGTTGATATACATCCCCAGACACTTCATACTAGCTGTATCTCATAATCACGGATTTCTATAAATTGAAGTTTTAAGGTCAAAGATAAGCTAATCCATCCCTCAGCTACTCTTTTTAACTGATGGTATTAATGTGCCCGTCCACTCCTTTATAATTGACAGTGAGTTTATTACTCACTAGTCACTTATCAACGCTGGAAAGAAGGGTTAGATATTTTAATAAAATAATATTTTTTCATATCATCAAATACTCCAACGTATCAAGTCTTAAACCAGTGCGTCCCCCGTTGTCCTTACTTCGGCGCAGGGACATAGCACCTGACCATCGGACTGGTCCACCGATGCAAAGTAGAACAATGGGCAAAATCCGGAGCGAAGAAATTCCACGGAGAACGAAAGTTATCGACGTAGCTCTCAAAATCTGCAAGCTGAAGTGGCAGTAGGCCGGTCATGTCTGTCGTGTCGGTGACGGCCGATGGGGGAGGAAAGTCTTGGACTCGAGGCAGCGTACAGGTCGCAGAAGTGTAGGACGCCCTCCCTCCAGATGAACCGACGACATCATCAGAGCGGTCGGAAGTGCGTGGATGCGAGAAGCTGAGGATCGAATTTCTTGGAAAATATTGGGGAGGGCCTATATCCAGCAGTGGATAAACAAAGGATGACAATGATGATAATGATAAATATTTTTTCATTTGCTGCCTAAACATTACCGTAATCCAAGGAAGGAAGGATCTGAAGGATTACGATATAAAGATTTTATTTTATGTATGGCGCATTTGTTATATTATTACAGTGACTATTTTTAATTGTTAATAACTAAATTAATTTAATATATATCAAATAAATAGATGCCGCTGTCTTGACCACCCCTGCGCCAGCAAGCAGTGCGCGGAGGGCGAGCGCTGTGTACCCTCCGTGTTCAGAGATCCCGTGCTGCAGGAAATCACCTACATTGCTGGATGTAACATTAGTAAGTACGAATTCCACATGCGCACGATCATTTTATATATGAGTACACTTTTCTCTTTATACGTAATCACTTGCATCGATTTGTTTTAAACAAAATGTACGGCCACTACATGAATTACAATTTTTAAATAAAATTTACTTTTAAGTATTCCATAATCTTGAATATACTGCACTGCCATTTATTGCCTCATATATGCTGCTATAATATGCTTGATAACTGTATGTTGATAACCTCGTTTAATATACAGGAGATGATCTACCACCACAGCGTATATACAATGTGCACGTAATGATAGATCTCTGTTGCCGGAAACCATCTAGATAGGCACCACCGCAGATCCTATTTCTGCCGTTAAAATAGGGTGTGTAAACATTACTGTGTTCCAATTGTAAAGGCGCTGTAGCTAGTGGAAATTACTGGAGTAACAAGACTTGACATGTTATCTTAATGTGACGAGCACGATGCCGTATATATTATTCTACCTAGCGCCACGTTGTAGCTAACGTAGGAGTATTAGCTAACTTCAGGTGAACATCTGGCTCGTCTTGCTATTTCGTCTTATAAAATAGCTGAGGCGATCTACTACAGCGCTGTTTCCTGTGTTTCAATGTAGATGGCGCTGTAACTATAAATATTAGGGTAGAGATAATTCATTACTCATGACTACAACAGTAATGTTATGGTCTGTATAGTATATCCTTTATGATTAACAATATATTTGTTTACAGTGAACAAGACCGGGAGCTGTCCTTCGGTTGAGGAGATGCCGCCTATGGATGGCTCGTGCCGTCGCGAGTGCAACGACGACGCGGATTGCCGCGGCGAGGGCAAGTGCTGCGAGCGCGGCTGCAGCCAGCTGTGCATGCCGCCAGCCGCCACCGCCGCCACCGCCACTAGCCCCGCGCCCGTGGCCACATCATACGCGCCAGGTGAGTGCGCATCACATAACTAAATTACGTAAGAGCTGATGGTCAATTAGAGAGCGGAATGTAGGCATAACAGATTGAATAATCTACAATCAAATATGTAAAAATAAAACAAACTCCAATTAATATTTAGCGGAAGATAGTCAGTAATGATAGGAAGTTAGGATTCATGATCCTTGTGAGTTTAATTCGATATAATTTTAATGATAATAGTGAATGGAAATAAATAGCGTTGATCCTGAAGCAGTGTTATTCAGAATAAAATTTCTCTTCGACTTTACTACTCATAATTGGATTGGTGAACTATTGTAGAGTCATTATACAATATCGCAAAAAGATAACGAGCTGATAACAAAAGAGCTTCAAGAGATTCTATTAGCGTAATTAGCAACAATACGTAATTAATACAATAGACGAGATGGACAAAAGTGCAAAATTATTTGAGATCTTTACGACCTTCGACATGATGAACTCAATACAAGGAAGAGGACTATCGACAAAGTTAATCAATTAGTCAAAGAACAAGAACTGATCTTTTCGATGATCAAAATACGGCTAGATTCACTGGTAGGTCAATTGCCGGAGACCATGTACAGGTAGGCACCAAAGCAGACCAGCGTACAGGTACTACGGCAGCTTTTGTTTTTGTAAAAATTAATGTGTTCCGGTTTGAAGGGCGCTGTTGTTAGTGTAATTACTGGGGTAATGGTACTTAACATCTTGTCTTAAGGCGACGAGCACATGTGCTGCACTGTATATTATCTTGATAACGCCGCGTTGTTATAGTTACTTATCATCAGGTAAATGGTTTGCTAGTCTCACCGCTCCGTAAAATAAAAAAAAAAGTATTCTTTAATGTTTTAGTTGATGTAATGATTAACTTCACATGGTGTTCAGTGATGAAGAGACTAAAGATGGTGACGCGAGTTGGCTTAGGGTGTTCTCGTTCACATGATTTTTCCCTTCGCGTATTGATGTAGGATGTTAACTGTTCAGTGCTGCCGCAAGCACCGCAGGCCAATACGGACACGGAACCGGAGGTGACGGGGTCTGAAGGTGGCAAAGTGACGCTGCGCTGCCTGTTCCACGGCAACCCGCCACCTAGGATCACCTGGCGCCGCGGCGAGATCACGGTACGTGGTATATGAACATTTATAGGTTGATTAACTATATAGCTACCACGTTTAAGAGAGATGAGAAGAATGAAAGATGATAATTAGGAAAATAGACAGAACAAAAATTATGATGGTCATTGAAATGTAATAAAAGGCCCTGACCCACAAACGCAGTGGAAATATTAAAAAAAAAACCACGTTCAATATACATAGGTGGAATTCTCATTTTTATCCTACCTGATGATAAGCTCCAATGTGATTTTTAATGGTAAAGTAAAAACCTAGAAGAAGCCTGTTCATGGTTTTCTTAAAGATTACCATGTAATTTGTGGATGGCAATCATGATAATGTATGTGTGTATGATAGATCGACGGTGCGGTAGACCGTTACCGTCTACTGTCGGACGGTGCGCTGGAGATCGTATCGCTGTACCGCAACGACTCCGGCGTGTACATCTGCATTGCGGACAACGGGCTCGGAACCGCCCGCCAGGAGATACATCTGGTGGTCAACGGTAAGTACTGCACGTGCACTCCTCGCAGACAGCACGGACGTAATTTTGCATGTCATCGATACACGAACAGCTAGGATTTTACTACCCCGAGTGATACGGGATATCCGGACGGTGAATGTTGTAATAGCGGGTATGGAAGAAGAACTTGGTGCTGCTGCATGACTATGTCACCATTAGACTGCTAACGAATGTGAATTATGGTAATAACGTTTAAAAGAAAGGAACAGGAAAGAAAATCATGCTTTCAGACTTTAGTATATAATATTATAATTGTATTGTTTATAAACGATTTAAAAAAATGTTTTGTTTAAACTTTTTTATTAATAATACTGTTTGGCTTATCGATGACATACGAAATAATTGCTAGGTTATATTTTGGTTTTTGGGTAGATTAAGTAACATTGTAGTTATAGACAGTAGATATATATTACTTCCACTGACTGCATCTATATTAAATCTTCTCACTGATCTATCAGCTTTGAGCACTGCACAGCGCCAGCGGTGAATATTGCATGTTGGTAAGCCGACACCGTGATGTCTGGACGTGGTCGAATTATATGGACATTTGTTGACACACTTACAGTAAGATAACGTAACAATTTGCCAATCGAATCGTTCTGCTCGTTCGTTATAATATATCGATGGTTGTTTCCAGAATTCGAGCAGTCAATATTTTTCTATAAGATGACAATTCGTGTTTACTTATAATTTTGTTTAAATATCTTCAAAAAGGAACGGTCGTTATGGTCAATAGTTGTTTTAAACCTAAACATCAACTAGTTTATAATTTCAATACATTGAACAAAATAGATATAAAAAAATCTAGGTTTTATTACTAGATGTTCCCTCCCCGCTTTGCTGTGCAACATCCTTTGGGGGTAACATTTCGTAAAATCCATTCTTAGCTGACCTGTACTTGACGAAAAGAATATTCCTAACAAATTTCAAGTCCTTAGTAATTTCAAGACCTTGTGATTGCTTAAAGGTAGACAGACAACAAACATGAAGTAAATGTATAACATAATTTAGTTAAATACAGTTTAAAAATGTAACATACCAACAAGTTATCAAATGATGAAATTAATTTTTTTTTTTTTTGAAGACTCTCGGTATATAAACTGAGTTGTTACTGACGGTAACATTTAACCGCAAAATATCCAATCAATTGACTAGATAAATGGCTGTCTATTAAAACTGTTTGTGCGCCGATGTTTGTAAACAGTTTAACGTCTTTGCTCTCTAACCTCATGCGATAAATTACAAATACATGTACCCTGGGGTTGCATTTCCTTAATCAATGCTTTACATATGCAATTGATTGGACCAAGAAACATATTTCAATTAATAAAATATTAAATTACAATAGACGTAAAGTGTTTTATAACTCGTAACTACACTACTAACTAAACTATGTGTTACCATACCACTTCACTGGCTGTAACACCCCCGCATCGCCCTTTGGGGAAAGAATTTCGTAAAATCCATTCTCAGCAGACTTCTAAACGGCGGAAGCAATATCCCCACCAAATTTTGAATAATAACATCTAATACTTTCGGAGATCTCGTGATGAGTCAATGAATTATTGCTACTGCTGAGTATTGGCAAACATCCGATCCAACTCCTCGCCGCCGATATCATCCTGATGAAACTAAGCAGGAAAATTTAAAAAAACTTATGAAATTGCATTTTTTTTGCTATAATTCACTCCTTTATCTAAAGCCCCCATTAAAAGGCAAACGCCCCTTCCATAACAATACATATAATAATTTCGCGACAACGGTTATATTAATAAGTAATTAATATATTGAATAAGTAGGGGGTTTCCAATAAATTCATTAAATATAGTTTTTCATATAAAAACTTTTGAACATTTTGTTCAAGGATAAGATTACGCTGATGCTGTAGTGTATTATGTTTATGTTTGCGCTAAAGTTAATGAAACTTTTGCACTAATTAAATGCTACTAAAGCATATAAAATATATTATAGTTTTATTGCTGCTGTTACAATAATATTATGGAGCTGTGACTTCTCGTTGTGATGAAGAAAAAAAAAAGTCAACAAATTGATCAATAACGATAAAAGAATCAATAAGTATATGATCTATTATTATCAATAAATATTAACAATTCAATGTTTTGATTTTCCAACGTGCAAGTGTCCTCGCGGATTGTCCGCACAACCCAATTTGCATGTTGACTGTAGCGCTATCGCAGCATCATGATCCCTCAGTCGGAAGCGACGTCCCGTGCGATCTACAAGTGTCCATATAACCTCTGGATCCTGGATCTAATACGATGTATCAGTCCACTTCGCTGGCGCTGTGCTTAATGTTGGCGGCGGTCTCCGCGAGTTCAGGTTCGAATGGCTATCAATTTGTTTTGGATAAATACAAATCAAAGTTAACGCTTCATAAACGAAATATTGATCACGTCAAACATTTGGTTATTTATTCATTAATTATTATATTTAACAACAATTATGAAATGGTTAAATGATAATTTAATGATAACCATAATTAATCACAAATGTGACATTGTTTATAAATTCAGGAATGTTAGAAAACTTTGATCTGCGAACGCAAAAGATACAGATGACCATGTCATATATCAAATTTATCTTTACCTTTCAATCATGAATAATCATAAAAAAAAAATTACTTTAAAGTATACATTGTTTGTAATTTTAGGATGTGGATAAAGTACAGTTAAAAATATATTATTTGATAACTATAAATAAGTATGTTTATAAGTTTTTTCAATAGGGTGTGAAAAGGTTTCCGCAGGGTTGGCAACACGTCCAGTGACACCCCTAGCGTTACTGGCGGTCATAGGCTGCAGTTACCGCTCAACATCAGACGGGCCGCAAGCTTGTTTGCCAGCTAAATATTAAAAAAAAAAAAACTAGAGCCGCTTTAATATAACAAGCTATTTATAAATTTAACTTAAACGTTCGTAAGTTTATGTTTAAAAAAAAATGCAAAAATATGATTTTGGAGATTTAATCAGCAGTGCATTATCCGGCCACCTTGTTTGCATAATGGTCATCTGATAAGTTGCCCGGGAAGTTGGCGATAGCGTTCCAAGAAGTGTGGGAACGTTGTTGGTGCAGATAACATAACCAACTGAATTCGTTCACCAAATGTTTGAACAAATGTTTGACCGGATTTCGTTATTTAGTCGTATACAATCTATCCAAAACAGATTTGTTTTAGTGAATACGACTGTAGACTAGTAGCATTATCAATAACATTTGGGTTTTTGGTTCGCTCATCTGATCGTGGTGAATAATATTAACAGATTTTTGACAATGACGAAAAAAAAAACACTCGAGAAGTGTTTAGTCTTTTATTAAACAGTTGTAGTTCTTTAAAAAAACCTTTGTCAAAATCGCGTTTAACATTTATAACCAATACCATCACACGTGAGCATCCATGAACCATGGTAGTGTAGTTGCTAACAATGGGGGTGGTCAGATCCCGTGGAAGCGCCCGTGGGCATCGCCGGGGAGGAGAACGCAGTGGTGACCGGCGTACTGAACCACGTGCTCAACATACACTGCCTCGCCTACGGGTACCCGATGCCGTTCATCCAGTGGTACAGGGGTCCCTTGGGCACCATGGTACCGTACAGCAGTTCACTGTACGAGGCCAGAGGGAGCGTACTGCAAATAAGGAGGCTCGATTACGACACGTTGGGAGATTACGCGTGTCAAGCGTACAACGGCGTCGGCAAGCCGGCCTCGTGGTCGGTGGTGGTGAAGGCATACAGGCCCGACGGCGACTACTCGGACAACCCGTACCTGGTGGACCGGCACGAGACCGTGGTGATAACCCCGCGGGAACCCACCACCGAGACTACCACCACACCGGCGCGCCTAGTCACCATACCAGTGTACACCGGTAAGATCGGGGTAAATTATAGCGGATGGAAAACTAAACGGATGCCCTTTAGTTCTTTATCCGGACATTTTGTTGGGTGTTAGTGCATGTTGCATGAGTGCATGCTTTGGCTCTTTTAGTTAACTTTGCACTTTAGTTATAAATGTTACTTTATATGTTTGCTACAGGAATCATTATATATTACATACCTTTATTTACACAAAAACAGTATACGTATATATTGAAAGTTGAATGTTTTTTCAGTCTAGCAGCCATTCACGGCGATCACCTATTAAAGCGTGAACCGCTTACTCATTACATTATCAAAGAAAACATTCCCCAAGGAATCGTTTGTAATACATCAGTAATTTAATGACGAACAAAAAACAATAGATTCCCAGATAATTTCTTTAAACTGTTACGTATCCTGTTATATTATCATTGTTCATGTGTTACAGATTTGTTTAAATGTTTATTATTAAACAAACAATGGATGATGAAGTGGAAATGTTATTCGTGTAATAATTATTTGGCAGTTGCTAAAGATCTGCGGTCTTATTAAATCGCTGCTTGTCGAGTTGCCCGTGCGCTCTTTACTGCTTCGTCTGTTTATACACAAACATACAATACGAGTAAAACATTCACAATGCTCCTCATCGGAAAGGTCATAGAGTATTGTGTTAATAAAAAAAATAACATATTTATGACACTCTACAGTATCAAGGAAAGTTCGTAGGAAACATTCAAAATCTACGTTAAATTTTAACACGGATCTATTCGTCAAAAAAAGTAACAATTTTATTATCCGTAATTATTTATATAGACAAAAAAAATTAAGAGTATAGAAAAAATTTTAAATACACAAATAAAACTTTTATTTATTTATTTTATCTATTGCAATATGTACTAGTAAATTTCGGTTATGATTAGTACTAAACAATCATATTCTTATCACATATATATAAATTCGTACAATTACTATTGTACTGTATGAAATAACGAACTTTTACAGTTTCGAGTCTTACAGCATCCAAGGTTACGGATGGATGTCGTAGTCATCACGGAGTACCGACAGCTTTTTATTTACAGTCCAATCTATATGTATGAGTTAGCATGTACATATATACATATTTACAAACAAATATATACACATTGTGTAATGGTCGTAATGTGAGCGATTGCTCTGAGCAGTGCCGGTGAGTACCCGTATCCTGTCTGTGCCCACAACGGTGGCGTCGGGCGCTCAGCTGCAGCTGCCGTGCGAAGTGGACGGCTACCCAGACCCAGAAGTCTACTGGACCAAAGACGGCGTACCGCTGGTGTCCAACGACCGCGTAGAGATCACTGGTAAGGTTACCGTAAACGACGGATAAACTTCACAAAAGAATCAGTTACGTATTCCTACTACGAGTATGCACTTTTTGATAAGGACTAAACATGTCTGTACTTTTAACTGCCTCCGTGGCAAAGTTGCGTTTGTAGGACGCTGTAGCTAGCGAAATTACTGGGGTAATAAGACTTTATATCTTATGTCTCTAAGGCGATGGGCACAATATGGTGTAGTGTATATATACCATCCTAACTAAAGCGATGTTATTATAGGCAGAAGTATCACGTGAACGTCCTACTTGTCTCGTCGCTTCGTTGAATAAAAAAAAATATCTTTAGCAATGCTTCACCTTCTTAATAAATTGCGATATTTGTATGTTGCAGAGTCGCGTTTGACTATTATTTCGACGAACATCAACGACAGCGGAGTGTACGGTTGCCACGCGAGGAACGAATTCAGCTCTCACTCATCCACCGTGCAGATCACCGTCGAGGGTTAGAATTTCACCTTTTGTAACTCTCTATAAGTAAGCTAGTGAATCAAAAATCTTAATCAAGAACTGCATTAGGTTGAAACGAATTATAAACAAGGTTTTTTTTTGCTGTTTAACACTTGCCAAAGAAGGGACTAGTTTTCTAAAACTGTCCGCCACACTTGTATTTAAAGATGACCCACAAATGACCCCATGATGAATGATTACTGCACATGTCACCACTTCAACATTTAAATTTTTATGTCTATTTGGGAAACAGACACCGCAATGTAACTAGAGGTTAATTTAACAAGTGTAAAGCTAACAGACATCAGCCGATTATTTCAACTCCCCTATTACATTTTACATATTAAATTCTCTGTATTTGCTGACCAGGTCTGTACATACCACCGACGTGCACGGACAATCCGTTCTTCGCCAACTGCCCGCTCATCGTGCGCAGCAAGTTCTGTACTCACAAGTATTACTCGAAGTAAGTATATCGCAGTAGACTGAATAAAAGCGCTAGGTAGGGATAATAAATTTTATTGTTAACTATTCAATTGTTAAAATATTGTTACACAAGATAACAACAACAGACTGACATATCAATAGCCCGCCATTTTTGCGCGCCTTATCTGACGTCATGGCTGTTTGAGACGACCAATACTATGACTATACCAATACTGATATTATATTAAATCTTGAATAATAACAGTGGAAGTAATTATTAAATTAACATCATAATGTATGCAATTTTTTTAATATATTTAGAAAATTAAAATCAATTGTTTTCATTTGCAGGTTCTGTTGCAAATCATGTATGGAAGCTGGCCTACTCAGTCCACAGGATCTGGATATATATTCTGTGTAATATCCACTCAGTTACCTTATCGTAGCTTAAGTAGTAAAGAGCAAGGCCAGGGGCCACGACCGATGGCGTAGTAACTTAATCGAGATCTAATTCAATGAATCCTAATCACACTAGAACTTCGTTTAGGTTATCTCAAAATATATTTGTGTTTTCGATGTTGTATTGTGAAATTCTATGTCAGTATATTATATATTTGTAATACTTAGCTTTTTCTTATAAATCGAAGGCGTCGGTCGCGGGACCTCAGGCGTTAAAGGGATCACAAAGTGCCATAACCCCACGCTTTAGTTTCATAGTTTAACACAATCTAGATATTAATTGGACTCAGGAGCAGACCTAATTTAATATTTACAAATAATATGCACTACACAGTAATACCAATAGATGTAGATAGGGATAATGTCTATGTAAATAATTTACTTGTCCATCTGTGAGGGGATCGAACACCTAATAATGATTACTTTTGTGTTAAATGTAGCTATACTTAATACTTTATGTAGTCTTTAAATAATATTTGTGTCACAATTAGTTTATAAAAATATAACATTGATAATAGTTTGAGAGCCTCGGTGCTAATCAGTAAGTTATTTATTTCATGTGGTGATTGAATGAAATGCTTACCTCTAATTATAATCAGAAGTCAATGTCAAATTTATTGTGAGTCATTTTAAATAATATTAAGTCGGAATTTATATTGTGACAGTGTAAATAAACGAATAAACAATAAATTTCATATCATTATTTTATATTTTAACTTCAAAATAATCATAAAAATGTGTTACAGGAATAAGCTTTTTTTTCATATTTGACTTGTAAATTTATTGACAGCTCCGCTTTTGTCTTTTCATATAGACTTTAAAAGAAAGAGCTTTTCTTTCTTAAACACTGCGGGTATACGTCACTTTAAAAAGCTTGTCGTTAACGTTAGTGTTGCGGTGAATCTTATCAGCCGGTAAACATCCATAGTCAGACATAGACTTTGCCCAAAACCCTCGTATCGATCAGATTTACTGGTGGTAATTCTCTATCGATTGAGACCGTCTCAGCCTTAACCATCGCTGCGCTTGTTTTTGCCGCCAATCAGTAATATTTAAACATTACTGTTCAGATTTGAAGGGCGCTATAGCTTGTGATATTGTTGAGGTAACGAGACATAACACTCTCAAAGCGATGTGGTGCTGTATTTACCATCCTCACTTGCGTCACGTTGTTATGGGCAGATGTATCACTTAATAACAGGTGAATATTCTGCTCATCCCGTCGCTCCCAGGAATTAAAAAAAAAAAACCGTCGGACTACTTTGTGCAGAACCTTCCAGCACTACGTTATGTTAGTGAGCTGAGCAATGTATATATCCTGCTCATTACCATTTCAATCTAACCAATTGTAACGAAACCATTAATTCATAAAAATAAATTAATGATTCTATAAAAAATATTAAATAATAAGAGCGTTTAAATAGCTCAAATAAAATTATTCAAATTTATAAAGTTGAAAATATAATTTATCGAAAGTTAAGAGTGTCTCTAAAATATAAAACTATACAAAAATATTTAATAATAATTTAAACAAACTTTATTCTGTGACTAAAATACGAAAATAAATAAAGAAATTAAATATGAAAAAGATTCATTATAATAAGTGAAAAAGTTAAAGTCCAATAGTTGGGTGTTCGCAAAAAGCCCCCGAGGACGTAATAAAGAACTGTTCGTGTATCGACCGGCAGTATGGGCGGCGGGGACGCACATTCGCGCTACTACGTACACATGAGGCGGCCGGCCGGACATGTACTGCGTACGTGTCGAATGTAATAATTTGCTTCGTGCAAATTGATTGAAATATTGATTGGAGGTTATTACTGACCTTCAATACATACTGAAAAGATGTATAGGGACGGTGTACTGCATAGTATACCGATTGAAATCGTAAAAACTATAAAAATACAAGTGATTGTATGGTGAAAAATTATGAAAGTATAAGAGTGTGAAAGTCTCTAGTGATGAGTTATAAAAGTTATAAAAAATATGAAAATGCAAATAATGTAATATGATACAATATGATAAAGTAATAGTGTGAAGGTCTTTAAAATTGAAATTTATAAAGTATACGGATTCGAAACCGTGTAAAATGGTGCATGGCAAATTTAACATACAACATCAAGTTGGTGAAGAAGGTGAGACTCCAGCAGGGTGTAGTTGGTGGTTATTTAAGTAACTAGTTGATTATACTACTGTTCGGAAAGAGTGTTAGATAGCACTTCGGTGATATCGAAATACTCAGAACGATGTCTTAAATGTTTCCGCTCTATTATACATGGGTGCTCAGCGTCTTAGTCTAATAACATTTGTTTATTCTAAAGTCATTTACTATAAACACAACGTAGATCAAGGTCATAATCGAGACAATCACAAGTGAATATAATTAATTAATGGCCAAAACATAAACATTAACAATACTAAAAAGAATAGTATGCCACGTCCTGGTCACGTAAAATAAGACTATATGAGATCCTAAATATTGTTTAAGGGTTTATTTATAATTCAACTTGTTTATAAAGGGAGGCGAGAATTACACAATGTATTGGGCCATTTGAAGGACTTTAATTATATTGACACACGGTAAGGAGAGACCCAGACAGTCTGGAAAAGCTGATTATTACTGGTTGTGTGAAAGGAAAGAGAGAGAGTAGGCGGTATCCTACAAGATGGAGACGCACAACTCGGGACGCTACGGGAGCTACCCTACAATCATCCATCCAAATGACGCAAGACAGAAACGTCTGGAAAGAAATGGTGGCCAGGGCAATGCACCACAGTCGTGTCCCTCAGTCATGAAGTTACGACAAAGAAGAATTATATTGGATCTTCCTCATTTTGATAAGATTACACAGATTCCAAGCGATACTCTCACGGTTTTAAACTATATTTTGTTATATCTTTCATTCGAACTTTGTTGTAGTATTTTGTGTGGTTTTAATGTAACTTTCCCCATTTAAAATACAATTTCCATATGTTTTTATTTTGAAGGGTTTAATAAAAATATAATCGAGTACGGTTTACACATTTTATATTTATATATTATTGTAGTTGTAATGTAATCATGTGTACTACAACAATATTTGTATTTACAACTAACTTACATAAAAAATCATCCATTGATTTTGTATACAGTATAGGACATGATATAAACGTTACTCTCCATATAAATAGGCAGTGATTGAATAAAAAATTAAATACAAATAAAAACTAACACATGGTTTGTGATAACATAAATTTTTATTTACATACCGAAATTCACAGTGAAATTATAACAAGAATTGTCCCGCGTTCGTCCAGATGCTTGTGTTGCATTATGTACAACCAATGGAAACTAACAACTTCCGTGCGGCGGTGGCGCTCCGGCCTCCGCAGATATCACTACTGTATGTATACAAGAACGTCGGTCGACCCACGCATTCAACTAGTTTGTTGTCAAATTTAAAGATCTTGTTAGAACGGCCAAACCTTTTGCGCACTCTAGGGGTTACACCGACTCGAATATACTTAAATACAAAAAAAAAATAAAACACGACAAAAAGTTTTATATACATCAAATTATAATTTAATATACAAAGGCGGTCCGCAGGGGCGTTTGCGCATATGGCGATGGGCGAGCGGAAGCTAACGAATCGTGCTTTCAGAGGCGGAGGGGATCGCCCGCCGCTGGATCGCCGCGACCAGCCGCCCGCGCGCCCGCGGCTGCTATACAACGCGTTTTGAGTGCGAAGACATCGGCCCGTATGTCTACGTAAATCATCTTACCGGGCACGAGCCCGTTATAATATCACAATATGTGTTAAACTAAACAAAGCTCTGCTAAATGTAATCTACATAACTATTAAAAATCTGTAGAAAACGAAACTCTGTCCCGAACAAAACACAACCCACAACAACAGCACAGGCGGCGGAACAACTCCGACCAGCTCACGCCACCGCACGACACAAGCTGCGCGCCGCGCCAGGCGACAGGCTCCGAGACAATAATAAATATGAAATACGAGTATAATCTCATGCTAAGCTACACTAGTGTAAATGCGTCACCGTCCGCGAACAGCGTCCAATGCTTAGCCGCGTCAATTGTACTTGCGCACGCACAGCGCGCGCGCGTCCGCGCGCTCCGCACGGTACTGGCACGCAGCAGCTGCACAACCGCGCGCCGCATCGCGTGCACCTACTGCGCATACCGTTTGCAATGAATGCCGCAGGTAAATCGTCAGATAGTGACGACAGATTACAGGTTACACGCTAACGTACCATTTTTCTAAAAACATACATATTACACAGTGACAAAAATACCATTTAAATACTCGTGCAAGTTGTTAACTAGTCGATAATCTAAACGAGCAAGTTCACACCGCGTCTTAGCAGCGGTCAGCGGGCGGCTGGGTGCGTTCAGTCGAGAACCTGCGAGACTATCTTCTCCATGTCGTGGTCGATCTCGTCGTTAGTTGGCTGATTCGGCGGGGTAGGTGCGGCCGGCAGCTGGAACGGCTCGTCCAAGTCTTTCAAGCCCTCGGGTACCGGTAGCTTGGCCAATTCCTCTTGCAACTTTACGTAATGTCGCTGCAACAATAAAGTTTTCGTTACTTGTAGAGATGAACTGTGATGCCTTAAATGTTGAAGTTAAATAATCCTTTAATGTTAAATTACACAGCATCTGTACATTTGTTCGGTCGTGCAGAGATACTTCTCGACGTTACAAGTTATACATGTAAGTTACACTGGCGAGACGTTAAATATGTTCAGTATAATTACTTTGAGCGCCATCAGGTTGAGCTGTATGCTGCGCTGCGTGCGCTCATCGCCGCTCTGACTCTCCAGCTCGGTGATCCAATTCGCCACGGTTTGCATTATTTCATTACGTTTAATCCAAAAGTGTGTTTGTATGACCTGAAAATAAAACATACTTTTACAACTACTGACATTCTCGATTCGTTTTATGAAAATAAAAATATTCTTAAAATAATTTTGAAACGTTTTACGATCAAAGTACGCACCTCTTTAAAGCAGGGCTCCGGGTTGCGCAGATGGTCGAGCATAGCCCAGCGCACACAGGCCTGATAGATGTTGGAATTGTATTCGAGCGAGGCGCTACTGCCGACGCGCGTGCCACGGCTACGCTCGTAGCCAGGCTCGTTGAAGTAGGGCTCCGGCACAAGGATCAGAGACTGGATTGACACCAGCACCTGCGCGTTACACCACACATGACGTCTTACTGATAATTGTAATATCGTTCGCACTTTGAAACTAATATTTAAAAATAAGTACAATTGCAATAATTTAAGTAAAATTTTAAAATTTTATGACTTGTCTAACACAAAGGACTAAAAAGTAAAACTAGAAAATAGTAAATAGTCGTGCATTGCTGGTACAGTTTTGTATTTCAGTAATGATGGAATATTTATTCTTTAAAAATAATCTTATTTAATTATTATTGAGCTATGGCAAAAACGACCGTAGGGTATTTTAATATATAATACGCTGCATTTTTCACTGGTGTAAAATATGCACCTACCTGAAGGAAACTTGAAGTGTGCGCGTTCCACTTCTCTTCGGGTCGGCCGTGCCACGTGTTGAGCACGGAGAGACACACCTTGCCGTCATTGTACAGGTTCGGGTTGAAGCGCACTGAGTGGCGGCCTGTGGTTTCCAAATTGATCAGCATGGGCACAGCTGGGTACTCCGCAGGGAAGTATACGTCAAGGATGAAACAGCCGTTCGCGTATGGTGTGTCAGAGGGACCCGTGATTAAAACCTGTGAAATTATAAAAACTCGTAAGAGACGGAAACGCAACGTGGTATCACCACGAGGCGTTACTTATATCTATCTATCAGGATAGATATACGTAACGCCTTATTATGGAATGTCCACTGGTAGTTACATGTTAGGAATGCCTATATCCAAAAGTGTCTGTCTACCATCTGATGATGATGATATCATTTAACACCCAAAGAACGTCACTCCCGCCTCTCTTAGATTTTATGAGATTACTTATTCGGAGCAGTGTTAATGAATTATAGCTGACGTAATTACTGAACTATCGAGACCATGGGTGGTAGGTCTCTGCGTGTAGGTCTCACCACAGTACCTATATCTGCTGCCAAACAGTAGTGTCAAAACATTACTGTGTTCCGATTTGAAGCGCTCTATAGCTAATAAAATTTCTGGGATAACTAGACATAACACCTTGTCTTAAGGCGACGAACACGATGTAGTGCAGCGTCTATCATCCAAATTGGTACCACGTGGTTATAAGCAGACGTATCACTTATCAGGTTAATGTCTCACTCGTCTCGTTGCTTAGACTAATAAAAAAAAAAAATCATTTATTTGTAAAAAAAAAAGTAGTATCATCTACCATAGAGTGTGCAGTACATACTGGTAGTCGTAGTGTTGAGAGGCCTCCCACAAGGTGGACCGACGATCAAGTGAGAATCGCGGGAACCTACTGGATGCGAGCATCGCGGGACCGATTGGTGTGGAGATCTTTGAACGAGACCTATGTCCGGCAGTGGACGTCTACCGGCTGATGATGATGATAATGTGTAGTACACATATCCTCAAGTTCGTAAATTTCACAACAGTACGACGACTGCCAGCCACTGACCTTCATAACGTCGAGGCGGTCGGTATCGGTGCGCACGAATACGGAGGAAGAATATGAGAGCGGCAGGCTGGTAGCAAGCGTGGACGCCTCCTGCGCGAGTCGTTTCATGCGCGCCGGGTGCGCCCGCTCTCCAGCTGCGCGCACCGTACCCTCGAAGTGATACGGCACAGTAAAACGGAAACCATTCTCCGGACACTCCGCTATCATCTCGAAAGTTTCTATGCAGAAAATTAAATTTTTTTTTGTTTATAAATAAACTAGAGCTGATGTGCGATCCAAATTGATAGGACAAAAACAATTATTCTCAACCTATTATTTTGTACACAATTTTAACGATTTCAAATATAGGCTGCACACTGTGTCAAATAATATATCGTCAATTTTTTTTCTGTAAAATAAAATATGTAATAAAAAAACTCTACGTGTTATTTAGGTTAAGGTATAATACACTCTTACAGTATAGTATTTAACAATCTGAATCCCCACAAGTAAGATGTCGAAAATTGTAATAAAATTTTTAAAGCTTTTTTGGCTATAATGGAATAACCGCATTGGAAACACTGATCCAATATTAAAATTAAATCTTGATTATTCGCAAGTAAAATTTAGGTAGTCTTTTTAATTCAAAGTTAATTTAAATATTTAAGTATTTTTAGCACAAATTAAATAGCTATTTCTAAAACTTAGTTAAACACGGAAGTGCCGCTAGGATCTGGTTGAGTATGATAGCATTAAAACATAATACCGACAAATAAAGTTATTCAATTAGCTGTTATACTAATATCGAACATTCATATTTATAAACATATATAAAGCACTTTACTACCCCCTATATTTTTATACACAAAACGTAAAGACGCCAGTCAATCATATGAACTGTCTCCGTGGCTATGGGTTAGTGCTAACCCCATTAGACAGAGGTTCTTGGTTCGACTCTGGACCCATGTGTTGAGAAATTTAGTTGTTGTTAGTGTTCTTCCGAATCCACCTGGCTTACCATGCTCATATCAATATACCGCCATAAGAGCATTGCTACGTTCCTACTATCAACATATGAGACCCATTGTATTCTGATAAAGCACGTTTCGTCATCCGGCCTCATTGTCAATTAGCATATGGAAATGAGGTGAAGTAATACTTGTACATAAAAAAAATCGCGTGTCTCACCGAACTGCATGGTGCGCATGAGATGTATGTAGCGCGCCTCGCGGGTGGCGCCGCCCAGAGGCCGCGGCGCGCCGCCCGATTCTGATTCGCTATCTGACCGGCACATGAGCGCCGACGTTGCCTGTTAGGATATTTTTGTAACTAATTAATTTATATCAAGTATTTAAATGACTACTACGTCCATATTGAAAAGGTTTTGGCTAGAGTTTTTACGGCCGGCCGCCTACCTGACACCAACCCTCCTCGGGAATTATTGCTGGTGGAATAGCCAACACCTTACGGCTAAGGGGATAAAAATGTACAAACCCTTTATGGTCGCGCATTGTGCATCAGTATTAATAAGTTTCCATAGAATGAACGAATAAATGAAAATGCATAATCCGCGACTTCCTTAGTCGGCTCATACGACTTCGACGGGATGAGATGGAGCTGCCCCAATCTTAAACCGGGATCAGCACGGCATTGAAATGACTACCACGTGATTATTTTATTAAACTTCTTTGCAAATACACATGATGGAACGGTCAATTGAAGGTAAGTGATATACAATGCTGGTTAGGATTATATACACTACATGTCATTATGCTTGTTGAGCATCACTTTGAAACAAGGTATTAAGACTCGTTATGTGTATAATTTTAACTCGCATCGTATGTTTAATATTGTCAGTGCACTCTACTCGCCTGTATATCGGCAATAAGTGTCGCTAAACCTTCGTCTTCTTCGGAAAGCTCACAATTACTTGACGTGTTGAATCTTTGGCTGTAGGTCATCTTTCCGAAAATGTTCTTCTTACTCATTCTGGAACGAACGTACGTACATGCAGTATACATTTTGAAACATCACAGAGGAAAATCAGTAAAAACGATTTTTTTTAACTGTTTCACGTATCCATTATTTAATAGCGTATATGTACCTTGTCAGAGCTTTTATAGAGATTTTCTTACATGTAAACTTTGATATAATTTCGTACGAAAATACTTTTTGATATGAATTAAAAAGTTTAAAATAATTTAGATTAACCTCTCTATAACTAGAAAAGTTAAAGATATTTTGTAGCAAAGTGGCACCAAATACTGGTAATTGGAGCCAAAATATTTGACTTTAAAATTTTCAAAGTAAATAAGCTTTATCTTTAAGTGTATATTCTCCGATAGAGTAGAACATCCGGATAATACGCAGTAATATAACATATGATGATAGTACAAATAATGGACATAATAAGTTTTTCATTTTCTGCCCATCTCACGTCTATATTGATCCACCTATGACGTTACATTACCTGAGTTTGCTGGCATAAGAGTTGGTGGTGCGACTCATCAGAGACAACAAGCGAGGCAGCACGCGCAGTGCTGGGGCGAGTCGGCGGCAACGCAGCGAGTGCAACGCACGCGCGCACCGCAGCACGAACATGTACAGTGGGATGTGACGCGACATGTCCAGTACTGAGCAACACGAAATATACATTTGTAATTATCACATTTAATGGAGTTTTGGTTTTGGGGTAAAGGTTTAGTTTGGTGCTATGTTCCGACTGATAACACATTCAAAAGAATCATGGCATGAGCGCTTCACCATGTAAGGTTATTAACCCATTGTAGATAAGAAAAATTAAGACCATACACAATAAAACATTAACTATGATGGTGGGAAACGAACTTCCATTTGTTATAAACTCGGATGACCCTGATTAGGTACAAAGAAACAAAGATTATTAAATTAGAGTGTTTTCAACAGTTCTTAAAATATAAAAATGTCCTGAGGCAAGTAATTTTGTGGAAGATTACAGGCCGACAATCAACTTTCAAGAGGGACAAGGAATGAAAACCTTAACGCATTGTTGATAAAAATATGGATTACAAAAGCTAAACAAACAAAGTACGAAAAAAAATTTTTGGATATAGAACAGTTAGTACCGGAGTCATTCCTCAGATATGAAGCGATGGCCGGCACGAGGGAACTGGACGCAACCAAATCAACAAACTCTTGCGGCAGCTGGTGGTCACTATCATCCCCTTCGACAGAGGGCTGCGGCGCGCCCTCCTCAGGTGGCCAGCGCTCGCCCGGGTTCATGTACGAAGCCAGTACCTGTACACAGATATATATTAAACACAAACGTTTTTTTTTAAAAAAAAATGACGTAGACAAGTGTCTCAATTACATTTTTTTGAATAACATTCTGGCAGTACGTTATTTTTAATACCGTTTATGAATGCTACATTTTATATGTAGATATACTACACACTAACAAAAACATACGATACAACATAAAGAATATTTTAATAATGCTTTAATCTAACTTGGAGAAGCACAGTCACATGCTCTTCTTCCACCCGCTGCCGGACTAAAGCCTGTTCCACATTCCAGGACTGCTGAGTTGAACCAGTTCCGAAACCGGTACCTTTCGCCCAGTATAGTTGACTTTTTTCTTCTGGTTTGCCTGATCCGTTAGAGGTTTGACTATTCTGTTACAATAAAAAAATTTAATATTACATTAAACATTGTTGTAAGCGTTGGAGTAATTACATGTACCATTATAAAATTATTATTAATTACAGCTATAAAAAGAATCCTATATAAGACAGAAACAAAAATGTCTTAATACTAAAAAACAGTCGTTTGTTCTGTTATTTTCCTTTTATAAGAAAAAAATTTCAGACGACATCGTTTTAAACGTTGAGGAGATATATGTAAATGCTTTATACCGTAGAAATGCTTTAAACCATATGTAGAAAGATGTTTGGTCGAGGATTAACAAGTTAAAGTACGTATTACCTTTGTGAACATATCTTATAACCTAATGTTAAATAAATATAAATACTTACATCGTTAGAGGTAGGTCGGTGGTGTGTAAAGACAGCGAGGCATGCGAACAGAAGACGCACCAAACCGAACTGTAGTAGAGCGCGGCGCAGGGAACACCCGTCATCTGTTCCGGGCGGAGCCGCGTCTAGTAGCCGTGCCAGCACCCGAAATGGAAGTGTGCCAAGCGACCAAGTACCCTCCGTCGCATTAGCTCCAGATGCACATACCATGGAACCACCTACTGTTATGCTGCCTGCAACATTATTGAACGGATCAGAATCTAAAATTTTAAATATTTTTTTTTATATTCGTCGAAGCTAAGAGAAGAATGGAACGTTTACCAGATTGTTAGTGACAAGCCTTTTTTATCGTGGGGAATTTTTGCATTGGATGCTCTTCTCGCGTGGTAACAAAAGAGTTATGCCGGACTCATGCCGGCTATAACCGAACGGTTTTTCACTCTGCACATTTGGCCGGAACCATGGGAACGCTTTCACACACAACAGTGTTTCTGATGGCGAGAAGGCTTTGATGAGACCACGTCTCGGGATACAACTACATCTCTCCACCCTTTTTAAAGTATTGGGCGGAAGTACCGCACGCGCCAACTCGAGACCTTTTATATTTGGTGAAGGATTACCCCCGAATCTATCATCATGGCCTCTGTTATGTGGGTTGGAGAGCGTAAAGCATCGTTCTTCGGTGCTCCGGGCTCTGCCCGCGGCAGCAGCCTCTTTCTGCAGCATTACTTCCTCGCAGAATGCCACCCCGCTATCCCACGACGTCCCATTACTGACCATGGCTTTAATAAAGCTAAGAAGCGAGAAGTCATTCCCCACAACAGCGACGAGGTCTTGGCGGCGTTGGGCATCCCATGCTGAGCAATGCTCGAAGGTATCCTGCGCAGTATCCTCGGCGTATCTCCAATGATAACACTTGAGGCGCTAATATGTATATCAACATCTCTCTCATTCTCTAAATTACTAAACCAACACAATCGCAATTTGAAAATAATTTAATTTTTTTAAATATTTAACTGAAGAAAGTATATTATAGTAATATGTCAATAAAATAATTAAGGTTTCACGAAAACTCGCTCCTCACTCACGCCCGTCCTCGTCGTGTGAGACTCCGAGCAATAGCCGCAGCAGCTGCACGGCCCGCGTGCCCTCGTCAAGTAACGCGGCCGCGTATCCAGGCAGCTTGAGCAACGGACCAAGGGCTAGAAGTGCATGTGCAGGTACACCCGCGCAACCGCTCTGCTCCTCGCTCGAGCTTGCTGTGTTTACTCCCAGTTCCACCGCTTCCTTTATTATAATTGAGGTTAAGGAATCTTTATTTCTCACAGGAATATACAATTAATAAGGTTTATCTAAATATTGATGTGTTGACCAGCTTAAGTCACCTTATTAGATAAATAAAAAAAGTTATATGTCAGAGATAGCCGAACATTTCTTCAGTGATTTATAAAGTTATTGAAAAACCAGCTATGATGGTATGGCCTCGTTCAAACACGACCATGTAGTCGAGAAACTTATGCTGAAGCATTAACTTAAAAAGACCACGATTTAAATCTCAACGCAAATCATACTACTTGGAGGTCCAGTACAAAACAAACCCTAAATAACTGGAAATAATAAAGGCGTTGGTGGAGTTGTTTAAGTACACATTTTATAATTAAAGCTAACATTTTGATCATTATTATTGATATTAAAATATCATTTCAGAAGAGCATTGCGCAATTAGTAACAAGACACGAGTACTTACTTCGTAAGGATCTTCCAATTTGACCCAATCAAGGTCTTGATTATGTGTGTTCGGTGCTGGTGGTGGTGCAGGCGACGCATGCGGGCGGGGTAGTTTTGCGGCGACGAGCGCTAATCCGCCGCAAACGCCAAACCAACGCAGCACACCAGCTGCACCAGTGCCACCGCCACTGTTCTCATCGCTGGCAGCGTCAGCAACGCTGGTTGGCTCCCAAATATTACCTGCAGGTGCTTCTGTGAAGTGAAAAAGTAACTAGTATTTTTTTTTATTCGATAAAGCGACAAAACGAGCTGTATATTCACTTAATTGTAAATGACACGTCATCTATAAACAATATGGCACTAGTTAGGATGATGTTATATACGTTTACACTATATTGTGCTCGACGCCCCGAAGCATAAGTCCTGTTACCCCAGTAATTTCACTAGCTACAAGTTCTTTTAAACTGGAACACATTAATGTTTGCAGACTACTGCTCGACCGCAGATATATGCTGTATGCACTTACCCAGACGTCACGATTTTTCCTTCACCGGAACGTCAAGCTCAATATGAATTAAACCTGCATTTTTCGGATACATCTACAGCGCGTCCGATCGCTTTATAAACTAATAAACTATCACAATTTCTCCATAATCAAAGATGTTAAGTATTTGAAATACTAACCGCCATTAGCGTTAAAATGTAGCGTTAATGTGAGATGAGGTCCAAAAACATGCGGACAAGCGGCGGCGAGCTGTCCCAGCGTCACGTTCTCCGACGCGAAACCCTCCTGGCCGCTCGCTTGCACGCGGAAAGTTGTTTCTAAGAACTCTGTGAGATTCAAAGACTGTTTATTTAACTGAAAGACAAACTTTATAGGACATTATAAACCACTTGACTATTAAATTAGATATTTCTTGTGATGCAAACCAAGACCTCTCCAAAGACTTTTATTTGATCGTCACCATAACCATCAGCCGATAGACGTCCACTGCCGGCACTTTTATCTATGACATCAGAATTTCCCTGGCTTGTTTCTACTTTACATGAGGTAGGCACATGATATATATCAAAACCAGCACCACCAACTGAACATCTTATTCCACCTTTAAGTGCCTTTGGAGCACAGTAATTTTTTTGGGTTCGATTTCAGTGCGACATATTGTGGAGTTTGATTAGTAATAGTTACTCTTATATTGAAAATCTGCCGCCATAAAAGCATCACTGTAATCTGGCCGTTTACATATACATATTAGAGCAGTATGGGCGAACACTTTTCACCATTTACAGCATCATTGTCACTTAATATTATATTAATTGTGGTCGTGTTAGATTATATTAGGAGAAAAATGTGACCTTGCTAAATCTCAACACAAAGTAGTTCTTTGAAATGAATTTTTAATAAGTACTTACCATCATTAACAGACAAAACCGATGTCTCATTGTTAGTTTTGGTTTGTCGCTTCTTGTTGCCTTGCTGCTTAAGCGTGCTATTCTTAACATCCTTGACTCGCTTGTCTTTCGACGCACTGGCGGCAGCAAGAGTAAGTTCCCAAGCCTCGGCCACCGTTATAATAGCAGTGTCAGAAGCGCTTCGCAGCACCGATGTAGTGCCGCTATTAGATGCGTTGTTCACTCCAGGTTTTGTTGAATCATCCAGTAGAGGAACTGTTACAAACAGTACAATTTTATAATTTATACGAAGGAAGTAGGAAATACATTATTTTATTTTATTTTGCTTTTAAAAGTTACAGCTATGCAGAGCTGTCAGGGCTCGTGATTCCCGAACTAGGAATATTTCCTATATTTCAGTAACCAGATTATCTAAGTTTGAATAAATTTTTAAATTTGTTAGAAGTAATAAGGATTGTAATAAATATTGAAGTTTAACGCATAAACTTCACAAAGCTAATGCTATGTAACTTTCAAAACTATATAAATTTTACGCATATGGTTAGTTATCACGACTGTTTTGTTATTAATGTTTCATGGTTATATATTTATACACCCGAATTAGTCCATCGAGCAGACAAGGGTGTAACTCACTAGGTGGTCGGTGATCCATAATAAGTGCGCGCACTGTCGTTGTCATCGGTAGCGTCAGAAGTGCGTGGTAGTGGGCAGACGGATGTGGCGGGGCATTGCCTGCGCCAGCGCCCGCCCACGCTCCTACCTCTGCCCCCGCACTAGTGCCTGCCCACTGTAACGCCACTGTTCCTCTTTCAGACGACAGCACTAGGCGTAGAATCAGCGCACGGGTGAATCCTGACAAACCTTCAGGACCTACTGCAAAATAACAAAATAACCGTTAATACTTAAGTGTATAATCAAAAAGGTAAATAAACTAGTAATTAATGCTTACTTGTACTCTGCATGGATTGAAGTATATTATGTAATGTAGAAGCAAAGAGTTTCTGATTCTGAACATGGCAGACAGTTAGTTCTGCAAACAACCTTATAGTATTCTCTTCCAACTGTGCATACTCTGAACTTTCCTGCCACGATCTGGAATAAATAAAAACATAGCCATATAAGGATGTTACCCCCTTTTAATACAATTTATATTACCCCTTTTAAACAAATAATAATGTAATCGAAAACATATAATATAGAAGAAAAATTTTTTTTTGTCGTAGTTCAATTAAAACACACTGGTGTCTATTTCTGGCGCCAAATAGTAATGTGAGAAAATTTGTGTTTCGCTTTTAAAATCGCCTAACTATTAAAATTACTGAGGTAACGGAACATAACATCATGTATCTCAAGGAGACGAGCACAATGTGGTGTGTTATTGAGGGAAGTATCATTTAAATTTAAATATAAACTACAAAACACCTCGGCTCTTCATAATATGGAACTACAAAAACAAATGTCGGAGCTACTCACGCGGCACGAGGTCGTGGATGACAAAGCAGCAGCAACAAGGGCGTCCAGAAGCAGGAGCCGGCAGCGCCCAACCAACACTTGACGCGTCGGTCCATGCACATGAGCCGCGCCCATTCCACTACGTCGCTGATGTGCTGCATCGAAGGCATAGTCGCTAAAAGCAAACATTTGTTAATAGTAATAACATTAAGCTACAGGAAAGTCTTTATAAAACATCATCATCATTATCATCCAGTAGACTATGACTGTTTGATATAGACAGCAAACCCCGCGGTGGCCATTTCTATCTTCAAAAAGAGTGTGCAAACATTACCATGTTCTGCTGTGAAGCTAATGAACATTTTATATGTTAAATTGATGCGCCAAATGTGGTATTGTGTAAATACACCTACTAACTAAATATACCAACTATTATAAACAATTGTATATGATGCGGTGAAAATTCTGCTTGTCCATTCGCTTTGTCATATTCATCGTCATCATCACCAGCCGACAAACATCCACTGCTAGACATAGGCTTTCCACAAAGATATTCATACTGATCGATCCTGCGCCGCCTGCGTCCAGTTACTTCCCGCAAGCTTCACCAGATAGTCGGACCACCTTGTTAGTGGAGGGCCTGCCAACACTGCAGCTCCCGGTGCACGATTTACATTCGAGGACCTTGGTGGCCTATTGGCTGTCAGTCCTTTGAGCGATGTGTCCTGCCCATTGCCTCTTGAGATTAGCAATCTTTTCGACTATGCCGGCGACCTTAGTTTTCTTATTTTTGTCATATTAAACAGATAAAAATGTAATACATTATAACTCAGACTTACTAGGTACTCTTTGATTAATTTCCTTATCTGCATCCATCATGTGTATGTCATCTTGCGAGTTCATTTCTTCTTTTATTATTTGTAGTTTTACTTCACAAAAATCTGTTAACAATTTATTTATATTACATTCAATACATAAAACATTAATAATATCCTGTTAAAAACACTTTTATAGTTGTGCCGAATGAAATGTAGTTTTAAATAAAAAAAAAATAATAATAATTTGTGTGTAAAGGTTTAGGTATAAATAATGCCCTAAATTTTTCTACTACTAGAATTCAAGTACCATTTATCCACCATGCTGAAAAATGTGGATTGGAGGAGTCCACATGTGCACAAAAGCGATGTATTTCGAATATGTCGGTTTCCACACGATGTTTACTATCAACAGAGAATCTAGATCAATGGGATCATACCCACGCCTCTGCATAGCGAATAAACAAAAATTAACCTTATTTAGTTACGCTATTAAAACTTTCTAAGTACCCAGGAGCGTTTGATGTGCAACCGTGTCATAGTAATCAAAATAATAAATGCTAAGCTTCTTTAAATCCTTGAACTTATTGGTTTTAAGAAAAAAATTCTCAATAAAATTGAATAAATCATTAACAAAAACAATTATACCATATTTAAGGTAATTTATTTTTAATCAAAATGCACACGCAAACACCTGACACGCACAACTACGCATGCGCACACAGTACCTGTCACGCAGCGCACCAGCGCAAGGGGCAGCGGCGAGTGCAGCAGCAATATCGTTGAGGCAGGTGAGAGCGAGGCGGCAGCGAGAGTGCGCAGCTGCCTCCCGCTCAGTTTCGCCACCACAGCCGCGCCTGAATCCACCTGCACGCTCGCCGGCCTGTGCACCTTACGGTCGTCAGTCAAACCCTCCATACTGAAAAAAGTTATGTTACTAATAATATCAAACAAATGCAAATAAAACGTACCATTAAGTTTTCAACATTGCTGTGATATTACTTTATAACATTATTTACTTAGCAATAATCGAGGCCAAGACAGCTTAGTTTGTAAGCTTAGATACTACCTGACCTTGAGGTTCTGATGAAGACAAATATTGTGAGAAAAGCGGCATGTTACGATCATCAGCTTTAATCAACGGATGACAAATGTATATACATACGGATATACATATAAATAGATATATATATAAACAAATATATACACTAACATGCATAAATAACATAAGCATACATGTGTATATATATACATCTCGGACCCGATAATCAAAGCAAAGAATTTCTGGTAATGTGGATCGAGTATCAGGAAACTTGTCAAATGTATGTATTTGAAAATATATTAATATCAACTTTATATTTGCTAACCATTAAACGAAACACTGACCTTTCATCAATATCTATGGGAACTCCTAGACAATGCATCAACTTCTTGAAAAGGTCAGGTCTAATGTAGCACATTGAGCACATAACTGAAAAATTAGAAAAGTTTATAACACTTAAAAAGAGACTCTCTTTTGACCACATGGATATACATTTATGTATAATATATACATTTTATGTATATTAGCATGATTTAAAATGCTCCAATGTCCAAATTCAAGAATAATTTTTTTTAATGGTAAAATTTTAAATGGTATAATGTAATTGTTATACCCTTTAGTGAAAAAAATTCTAACAGAAAAAATTTATAACATAGAATCGACAAAATCTTAAAAAAATATCTCATATCATAATAATGAACACATGAATTAATCAAAATACAAACGTGTATATGAGTAAATGAGCTTGATAATATTAAACATTTAATATCATTGTATTATTCACTTACTGGCATCAAGCGCTTTCTTGAGTAAACTAATTTCCGTCACATCTTGGATCCATGCATACACAAGGTCAAACAACTCATCCGTTATAAGCTCCTCAATGTTGTCCAGTAGTCGCTCTTCTTTCATTGTCCACAGAACCTGTTTGACAACATTGAAAGTTAAGTAGTGAAATTTCCAGTGACACATAAAACGGAGTCATGATCATTCCATGCTGCCAGAAAATAATAATTTTAGTGTCTAGACAAGATGTAAAAATCGTTAAATAGTTGGATAGATAGTATTGCAGCAAAGAACATTCTTAATTGAGAACCATATCCACTAAAAAAAATTGAAAGTCAATTGGACCGTAGGGGACCCAAGGACATTATAAATCAATTGAAAAGTTCAACTTACGAAGGCAACATATGTAAACTATATGTTAAACTTATAAAACAACCTTTATGTAAAGGGGATAAGAAATGTGTTACTAACTGAGGACATTGTGTGCAGTAGTGCGGCGGAAAGAGCCCGACGCGGGCGCCGCGCGGCTTGAGCGAGCCAGTGCACATACGCGGCCATCGTGCCCACCGGGCAGCGCCGGCACAATTGCCGCACCGCCCAACACACGGCCGCAACGCTTCCGCCCATGGGCCTGCCCGCGTGCATCGCGCTGATGTCTCCTGAGCCCATTTGAAACGCTGAGGGCAACATAAATACCTGAGTATAGCTGAACAATACAGAATTATATTTTTATTCGTCGAAGCGCCGAGACGAGCAATTCGTTCACCTCATAGTACATGGAACTTCTGCTCGTAACAATATGGCACTACTTGGGATTATATCCAATATCCCATATTATGCTTGTCACCTTGACGCATAGGATGTTAATGCATAATGTGATATGACGCGGGAACGTCAGTCAATTTTTACCCCCAGCACGACTACCCACGACTGCTACAAAACGGTCAAATCAAATCATCGGAATAAAATAATTAAGGAAATTCGAAAAAATCCATAAATTTTAGTTTTATATATATACGAACAAATATAGATACCTTATCAAGTGGCAAAAACAGGCGGATAGACGGCAGTGAGACAAACCTACTTATCAGTAAAACATTACTATCAAAGACGCAAATCTTTACTACACATAACAATGAATTTCATTTATTACTTTCATTGGCATTTATAGTTTTTTTTGCGGCATTATTTATCTATTCAATCGTTAACATGATAAATGGCAATTAAACTGGGTTTTGTAATACTTAATAACAATTTTATGTTAAAGCATTTATTTAACAAGTTGTTAATTTTTAAAGTAATTTCAGAGTGAGGCTTATATGTCATTCCAAGCAAAAATCGGGTGATAAAATCCCTACCGTGTGCATAGGCATGCTCGTCTGAAGCAAGCAGCGCGTTGAGTATTGGTGCCCGCAAGTCAGGGCAAGCATGTGCCGCTGCTAAGAGCGCCGTATGCGCTGCATGTGACTGCGACTGTGCGCTGCCACTGCATGGTGTCAGCACAGCGGCGCATAACGCACGTACGGCCGCGGTGCTACCTACGTGCTCCCAGCGGCTTGATTCCATGCGCGCGCAAGCCGCCACCACACACACCCAATTGTTCCTGCAAGAAAATACTTGATTATTATTTTTTCCAGCATGAATCATTAATTTCCAACGCAAATTTGAGCGATTGATACGGTTCATCTTTTATTATTAAAAAAAAAAAACACTGTATATTAGTCAAAGTACTTAAGTAGGAATAGAAATCAAAAATCTAGACAAAATCATTCCGAAAGTTCATAATAATTATTAGCACACGTTTGCATCTACATTACCAATAACACTAAGAAATAGAAAAAACCAACTGACATATTGCCATTCGGTGCGAGTAGTGTAGGTGCAGCGAAGGCAGGCGCAACGATGAGACGCAGCTGCAAGAGGCCCATGTATGAGCTGTCGCGAGGCTTGTACAAGCGCAGCTTCACCGTGGTGGCTATCACCGGACGCGCAAGCACTAGCCGAATGAAGGTCATTCCAGCCGTACATTGCGGCGGCCCGAGCGGTATCAATGGACCTCCGCACGACGCTTCTATACCCACTGCGCCTGGGCATGCTGTAAATTATTCCAATAAAACAATTTTTTTATCGCAATTAAACGTTATTGAAACTTTAAAATAAAATGAAATATAGACATTACCACACAATACATTGTAATCTTTTGAAGCAAAACTGAAGCGAAAGTTAAGGTATTTACACATAATTTTATTGCTCACTCTCATCAGCATCCTCAAGCTATAAAACGATATGTGCCAATACCTATTCATTACTTAGTTACATGACAGTATAATAGTAATTTTGTAACCATTAATAAATGTCAAAAAATTTAAGTTATAAAAATATACATGATGATCGAATGGCCATGTGAAACGACTAAACCAATTTTCCGCTTTTAAAATATTGAATTTTCATCGTCTTGAAAACAATTAGTCTTACAAAAAATTAAATTACGAAAATCCAGTACTAACATAAGTCTACTCTAAATATCTCTCGGTCTTAAATAGTTCATAAGATCGCCTGATATATAAACGCATTTCAACTCACTTGCGAGACTAGTAAGGTGCGGTTGCATGTACACCTCATGAAGCTGCGCGGCGTAGGGTAAGGACAGAGTGAGCGAAAGCGATGCGTCCTCAGCGCTAAAGAAGTGGTAAGACCAAGCAGCAGCGCGCACCCTTCGCGTTGCGCAAGCGCCGCCGCTGCCACCGCCATCCAACAACACATCTGCCATCTGCGCCGTGGGGTTGTCGCACGTCACTGTGCCTACATACCACACACAAACACGTTCCATGTCTATAATTATGTCACAAAGGATCAGATAAAGACTGAGTATGAAAAACTAGTTTTTTAGGCAAAGATATGGCGAAATTGTGTAAGATCTGATGGCAAGACATGCCTACGTGGTCGGACTAGTTAGTGATAAATACTTTACATTATTACAATTGTCATCCTGCTACATATGATGTTTAACGATGTTTACCACAGTAATTTCAGTATATATGGAAACATTCAAAGTGGAACTCAGATTTGCACAGTACAGTTTGGCGGCAAAAATATACACTGCGGTAGTACCTTTTTTTGTTATCAGAGTAACTTATCTAAAAAGATACCCTGCTTCTGGAGGGAAGACAAGGTTATGTGTGATATTACCCATTAAAATCCCCTCGGTAGTCATCCTTAGTGCATTGCAGGAGGCCCGGGATCTCCTCCGGAACCTACCGTTATCTATGCGTACAGCACGTCCCAGAGAGAGTTGTAGCCCTCCTCGGCACCATAGCTATGTTATGACAAACACTAACCACCTCGTAGATATCGTTCATCCCAGGCGTGCTTAATGGGCAATGAGGGCCTCTACCTTCAGACTTTTATGACAGACATGTGTTTACCTTAGTTTTATTATTTATAGCCCAAGATTATAGGGCAATAGCTGCAGTGGTACCTTCCAAGGTGTTGCTCACTAACAGAAAACTACCGTAATAAAAATAGCTTAAGTAATAAAAACTCAGTTATTATTTTTTATAAACGATTTTTTTTTGCTTTCAAATGGAAATAAATTTGAAAAAAGGATATCTTAAAAAAGTTTGATGTTAGTCCTTTGTGAGTATTTTTTTTGGTAAGATATTTGCAATAATAACAAAAGATGTTAATAACTCTTACATAGAGGAGCAATGTTCACCAGTCCATTAACGGTTTCCGTGACGGGTAGCTGCGTTTTCTTGTTAGAGCCGGCTGGCGTAGACATGTTGATTACTTGCGGCGGCACCTTTAAATGGTTCATCAGAGAAGATACCAATCCTAGACTATTGCTAGGACCTGCCTGGAAAGCAAACAATTAAATAACTAACAGATAAGTTGATATTTATTATTATTAATTTATATTGGACAAACCTAAATCTACATTCATGATTTCATCGCGATCCACAGCCTTAATCCGGTCAAGTTACTATAGCATCTTATAGCATTTGTAAAGGATAAACGATTTCTTTAATTTCATAGGATAATCAAAACTCTAGTCTTAGGTATCTGTTTGTGAAGACAATCTAGGGAGGTATTACCGTAACGCCTACTTTGCCGATAAAGAGTCATGTGCAAACAAACATAAAAATGTTCCATTTTGTGAGGTGTTTACAGCTAGTGAAATTATTAGGGGTAATGTGATTTACGTTTTACCTCAAGGCGACAATCACGTGTGATGAGTAAATGATACTAATACTTGATTGTTGTGGGCTGAGATATCGCTTACCACCAGGTGTAAATCTGATCTTGACGTCGCTTCATTAAATAACAAAAAACCTTATGGTCTAGTCATGTAATACAAGCCTTGAAATAGAAGTTAAAGTTTCTTTAAAAATTGTAAAAGTATTAGTACCTGATGACAAGTGGTAAGTTTCTCGATAGAAAGCTCCAGACCACCAGCTTCTAAGAAAGCAGTGAGTGCTTCATCTTTGTCCAGCAACCTAACTATGAGTTGCTGCATTGCTTGCGACAGATGTATGACATCCTTCTTTCCTGAAAAAAAAAATATGTTTAATAGTATCTCTTCTATCTTCTGGTAATAGGACTTTGCTGTCGGTAGGTACCTAAGCAGTGGCATTTTCTTCCGCCAAACAGTAATGTGCAAATAATATTGTGCTCCAGTTTGATCGGTGTATTGGCTAGTGGAACCATTGGCGTAGTAAAACATAACATCTGTGTCTTTAGGTAGTGTGCAACAGCAACATATACTTTAGTGTATAATATTCTAAATAGAATTTAATAGTTATAGGTAAGTTGGTATCGCCTTCGAATAACAGAAATCGTTAAAGAAATGTGCCCCAGAGGGTAAGGATGCAAACAATTGTATAATATAGACTGTTTTTGAATCTATTTTTAACTATGAAAGGTGTGATTAGAAGGAGGCAATAAATTTTTAAATGCGTCAATGATGTGAATAAATATTGTAGGTTAATATTTACGTACTGAGATACTCCAGGAGACTGGGCACCATTAAAGCTGGTTCGGAGGAGACTGTAGGCAATTGCGCTACTAACCAAAACATCTCTTCTTTCAAGGAGGAATAGTCCGAAGAAGGCTCTGAGTTTGGCCCTAGAATAAAAATTTCAATATTAAGTTTATTAGAAATTACAAAAACTGTTCTTAGAGTCCAATATTTAATTTTTCTACAATAACCTAATACTTGACATCAATTTTATGTAATATTTAAGGACAATGTAGTCACAGATGCTGTAGCATGCATATCTAAAATAGTCAGGCCTCACATGTGCCCGATATCAACAACAACAATGTTATGGTTAGATTTATAGTACAAAGATGGTAGGTTGCCAAACTGGTTCAAAAAACCAAATAATAAGGTTCAGGAATGAACCTTGGTGTATGCTAAGGTAAATAGCTCACTCCGCCACAAAAAAAGCTTATAAACTTATAAAATAATATTAATAATTTTTACTTACCACCAGTCGTTATTAAAGTCAATCCATCGCACACAGACAAAGTCGTGTAAAAGTGATACATAATTTCTGAATCTTGTAATACTGGAAAAAATAAAATATAACAATAAAATACATAGCGCGTATTTTTACTCGCTTTCATCAGAGAAAATGCAAAAGCTCTTATATACGATCCACGCTCGCCGTCTCAGTTCTTTTAATCCGATGAAACCACAAAACGCGCATTATGTCTCTGTCTGATGGTAAGTTATATATACTCGTCCATAACTAAGCGTTGCTAGTCATGACCGAAACTCAATCTTTACATTTCTCTTATAAATAAATTGTATTTGTATATAATCACCTTTAAGCCCAAGCTTTAGCTAAAACTGAATAATTGTGTTCAGTGCATAAAGCAAACATATAAGCTACATGTCTCAGAGACACGGATTCGAACGCATGTTTAAGCTTTCATTGAAATAAAACATTAAAATATATATATATGTTCCAAAAACAAAATATATCTTGGCATGTGACATATACAAAACCCATACATAAACACCTTTGACGTTCTCTCTTTGACAGTACAATTAAATTAATATTTTAAAATTAAAACTGGTGATGAGAATATAAAGTGAAGAACCTTAATCCCAGAGAAATCTTTTAAGAATTAAGCATGAAATAAAAATTGGATGGATAAGATATAGTTATCACCTATGTCGGCTAGACATGGCTTCCGGGGAAGATGCTTGCGTTCATCCTCAACGTTGGTGTCATCTGGTGCGCCCATCGCTTTACTTTCGTCGGTTTGTGATTGTTCACCACTAGCATCAGCCTGAAATCCGAAGCTACAGCTTTATTCTTTTTATTAGACGAAGCGACTCGAGTAATGCTTATGTGATGGTACATTATATGCCTGTCCATAACAATGTGCTAGGATATTATACACTGCATCACATTATCGTTGCTTTACAAAAGATGATGTCTCTTTACCTCTCCCTATTCTCATCAGCAATAACGCTCTTGAAATCCGTAACGGGTAATGTTTGGGTATTGCTGTTTAGCAACAGACAGGTGCTACTAATTAGACGGTCATTGGAAATAGACCTATCACCATCTGTATTAACACACACTTAAAACCGTTGTAGCGGTGAGATGAGATAGGCTAGAGCTCTGCACTACGCTAAGCTAAAGTTCCGGTGCTATCAGGTGACCAACTCTTTGGAGAAATTAATGTTGTGTTAGAACCCTAAAAAACAGTTTACAATTATCCTCATTTGTATATCTATTAAAACTGGTTAAATTATGAAGTATACCCACTGAGGAAGAATGGTTAACTACCGCTTTAATTGTATATGTGAACAAAAAACTAACAAAAAATATTTTAAGCTCTAATCACTAATAAAAGGTATTTCTAATAATATATAGCTCAAGGTCATTAACAATTCTTTTTCTTTGAAAAATGCATGCCTTTGTACCTGTTCCGGCGAAAGCAGCGGTGCAGTGAGCAGCCGGCGCGCGAACTGCAGTAGGTGCGCGATCACGGCACGGCGCGGCGGCACCCGACGCGCAGGTGCAGCACCCGCAGCCAGTACGTCGGCCAACAAGCCTGTTAGACGAGCCTCCGAAGCGTTGTCGCCACGAGCTGTGCCCGCAGCTCTCATCCACCATAAGCTCTGCAATGCTATAAACATTCCCGTTCGTTTATTTCTTATATTTTTAACATAGGAAGTCGTGATAGCTTACATTGTAAGGCTATCAAAAGCGATGCGCCTTAAAGCGATGTAGATGCAGGTTCGATCTCAATAAAAATAATGTATTAAAATTTTATGAATGATACATGTCACCATTACACTGTAAAAGTTAATTCTTGTCAAAAAAGCATGTAACATACACATAAATAGTTGAACATGGGACTTACCAATAGCTCGTATAAGCGGTATACCGTGCTGGACCTGTTCCGGCAGCAACGAAGGAAGGAGACTCTGCGCGGTGCGCAGTAGCGCCGAATGTAAGTCGAGTGCATGCGCGTGCGTGTGCGCATGCTCTGGTGCCCACAGCTCCGCTAGCGCGCGCAGAGTCACGAGAGCTCCATCTCCACCGCGCGCCTTGACAACGCGTGTCAGCACCGCCTGCAACGCGCCTGCTGCGCCCAATCCAGCTCCCGCCGACGGTCCCGACTGAAATTAACGTTTTAAATTTTGAAACACCTTTGTAAACAAAAGTAAACTATAAGATTTGACAATTTTTAAATATTTTTTTTTATATTAGAATAATTTAACGGTTGACATTAAAAGAAGTTGATATAAATCGCAGAAGAAAAATAATGAAATAAAAATTATTCATTTGATATTCTCCAACAAATTGCTACAAACTATTATATATAAATCTCTCTTTGGCCTGATGGTTAGAGCGTGCGGCTTTCATTTCGAACGTCGCGGGTTCGAATCTCGGCATGTACCAGTGACTAATATTTAAATTATGTACATTTGTGAATTTTAGTGCGAAATACAAACTATGAAGGAAAACATCACGAGGAAACCTGCACATGAATTATAATTTATTCTAAGGTATGTGTGAAGTCATCAATCTGCATTGGGCCCGCGTGGTGACTATAGTCCCATCGCCCTCATATCGAGGGTAGGCCTGTGCCCCAGCAGTGGGGACGTAAATTGGATGTTATGGTATTATATAAACTCTCTTTTTTTGGACATTGTAATAAATTTAAATTTTGGGTGTGGAGGACAAGAATCCAGACCCTGTATTATTAAGAAGCCCTGTATTATCTCCCGGCTCTTCCCATTGAATAAAAGAAAAATTTCTATTATACATCTGGATAAAGAGTTATTCAAAAATATTTCGTCACAGTGTAAATATATTTAAGTTAGAAAACATAAAAAATATTAATAGTATGTTAGTAAAAAATTACTTACAAGATACGATTTTGATGCAGTGACCGCACCGTCTGCGCTTATGTCAATTGAGATGAACTTCACAAGAGCGGGCACGAAGTACTCGCAGTCAAGTATGACCCGCCCAACCGTCTGTGGGCCACTATCAGTCTGTTTAAGATAAAGGTATTTAATTATTACCAACATAGTGATAAAACTTCCACAAGTATACACTTCGTGTTCCTATGTCCAACACCAGATGTCTCTCAGATGACAATACAATGATGGGAAATTTATATTACCTTGTACTAACGGATGATCTGATGTAAGTAATTTTTTTTTACTTTTTTAAATATGTTAAAATAAAAAATCCATACAGAATCATACCGGAAATCATAAATTTAAAGATTTATTACTTACTTGTAATGTCAATGCTGCAACCCATGCCAAAGCTTGCATACACAGAACCCAGCATCTTATAGATATGTTTTCTATTCTGTAACACAAAATCAGTGCTTAAACTTTGTACATTATTCATCACAAAATCCGTAATACCGCGCTATTATTCTTTACAATAGTAGACGGGTAAAAAATACAACACTTCAATAAATGTATATCTTTTAGTTTATAGCTATTTCTGCCGCCCAGAAGTAGTGCAAGAACATTATTAATATGCAATAGCTAGTGAAATTGTGATAATGAAACAATATTTTATATCTTAAAAAGAAGAAAGCAACATGGAAAAAGTTTAACATAGTGAACAGTCCATTGATGTTGTAGGAATATCACTTCACTACTACTTAGACGTCCTTTACATCCACGTCATTTTTATACATCTCTTTCAGACATTCACTGGCTAATCTTTAGACAATGTCGTGACAATGAGTCTGAAGATAGTCAAGAAATACATGTATAATACTTAGAACACAAACATGGTGTTAGGACAGCTAATTGACGTGAGGGTAGAAAAAAGCTTTAACTACCCACTACTCATACTCCACTACGTACGTCACACCGGAATCGAAATAGGGGCAGACGCATTCAAGTAATGTTTACATTCGAAAGTTTAAAACGAGGATAGCAACAAAAATCCAACCTAAATAAAAAAATTATTTTAATTTATTTATTATTTATACATTTTTAACACACTAAAACATCAAGAGAATTTTAGATTTAAAACTTTAACCTCAGGTGAGTTTAAATAGTTCTCCTACCAGCTAACTAAAGTTAGTTATGTATCAAATGTTGTCATGATTATTTTTTTTTTATTCATCGAATCGACAAAACAAACGAAGTACGCCTACCCATAACAATGTGACGCGAGTTAGTATGACTTACACGGCACCCTATTGACCCTTTGAAACCTAAAAAGTATCAAACAACGTTACTATGTGTAATAGTGACGTAGAAATGTGAAAGAACACCCATATAAACAATGGGAACTAACGTGCAAAGCATATGCAGCATTGAGGCGACGGTGTCGGGTGCGAGGCAGAAGCGCGGCATGTCCGACGGCATCCCGGACGTGTTCGAGGGCCACGCGTTGCCACCGCCCCACGCGGACCCGTTCAACGTCAGCCACAAAGAAATCACATTCTCCATCAAGTAGCAATCCCGCTATATTGAGTAAATAAAGATGAATTAAAATCGTATATGGCATAACGTTGTCAACTTCATGGTGTAGTGTTCTAAATTTTAAATTGGGGATAAATGAAAACATAAAATATTTTGTGGACGCAGAAACACCATTAGAACAGTAAAGGTTTTAGAGACTGGTATTATCCTTGATAAATTTAATTTCACTTACCTGTTCCGTAAACTCGAGCGCCAGGTGCCTAAATACGTCATAAAGTGTATCCGCTAGCCCCGAATATTCTCCAGAAGCTCCTCCGAATGAAGAAGATGCTGTAGGGGGAGACGTGGAAGCGGCGGGCGAGACGGCAGGGGGCGTTGTAGTAGAAGACGAAGACGAAGCGGATGCGCGTGGCAATTTAATGGTAGCTCGCAGGGCGGCTGGCAGGGCACCCGAGGTCATGGCGAGCAGACGGCGTGCAAGTGACTCGCCCGCTGAGGCAGGTCCGCTCTCCAGCCGCAAGTCCACGCAGTTCGAGATGCTACTACATACAAATTATCAACATTGAGTTTAGTTTGTTTTAATCATCGCACCTATGAAATAAAGAAGAAAAACTATCAATACGTCACCATAAATAAACACATTACCTTGTATTGAAACCCTCTGGAGTATGTTTCGTCTTACTCTCCTTCTTGACCGCATCGAGGAAATCTAAATCGGGCTTCTCTTCCGTCTCTGAGTCTTCTATTTCTGGCACTTGATTGAGATGATACTCAATATCCTTGATGGCATCTGTTATAATCAAGAAAATCTAGCTTAGAAATTAGACTATAGACAAAGAATCACACAAGAAAATAAATCAGAATGTTTATGCGTGTTTACGTTATTGCTTTTTCGGAAATTTGTACATCACTCCTTCATTTGCTTTGATACGCGCTTCCGCTACAGCATACACAGTATACAATTGGTAAGGTCCAAGAAATTAATTACAATTTCATAGATATCATCACTGAATATCATGATTAACTATTTCAAAATGTTCTTAAACAGTCAAGCAACGAAAGAACAATAATAACACCGCGACCATCTAAGTATCTATTGAATGTGAGTGCATGAACTGCAATGAGAGTTGGGAGCATCTTGTCGTCCAGAATGATGAACATCGAATCAGCTCTAAATAGACTGGATCTTTTGTCTGAATATTGAAAAGAGGGTATACAAGGCGCCGGTATATATGGCGAAGAATCGCATCGTAGCGATAGCTACCAGAGCTGCTCTAAAATAAAATTTATATCATACAAAACTATCTATATCTTACAAATTTTACATTTTCTTTATAAATTAATTACAGAAATAACAGAAGTATCATAAGATTTAGCAAAGCACTGAACTTATGTTAATCACATAAAAAAACTCAAACAGATTATCATTATTGTGGCACAAGTAACAGAGCTCCGTTCTAAATTTATTTATTGTGTTGCAACCATCGATCGATGCGATGTAGTATCACAGCCACCGTTAAAACAGAACCATCTTAAGGTATCGCAAAGAAAACGACCCTACAATTAATAATATTTTCTAGAGCAGAGAGGATAGCATCATATTTACCACAACAAATTTTCAATTACCAATTTGTATGATCAAACCTGTAAGTAAAACCATTACTCGCCCCCAGATCCCATAAGGAACTATTGATGCGGTTTAGGGGTTGATGAGATAAGAATTTGAAAAATTGCTAAGATTACAATTAATTAACAATACAAAAAATACGTAAATAAATTTGTTTCATATCAAGACTGGGACAAATAGATCCACTGAAGTAAAATCGAATACTGACAAACAATGTACACTAATCAAGCAGTTAATGCAAGGAGCATTATACACTCTATTTACTATAAAAACTTAGGATAATAATACTTCCTGAGTTTTAAAACTTTCTGAAAATCAACGTCATTGGAAGAATTATCCAGACACATCTTGAGCAGTTAACAAAATGTATGGTGGTCTTTGACAAATTTTTTCATTATAATTCTGCTTCTCCCAGGACAGTTTTGTCTATCGAAAGCTCAAATCCTTAAAAGTTTTCTAATTGCACCCTATGTTCTGTCAAAATAATAATAATAACTATATTAACTAATATTACTAATACTTTTACAGACTTTTAAATAACAAAAAGTATTGAAAATCTATAATATTCCATACTTAGAGCTGTCTCCAATAATAAATAATCAACATGTTTTAAACTGGCTCAAGTCATAAAAATTCTCAGAAACTCTTGCTGGAAATGTGTGACGCAGGTATTTATGAACCATTCCTATATGAACATATCCAACAACCAACAATCACAGATGAAAAATTACTAAAAAATCCATGAGTCTTATAAACAGGGTACCACACTTCACAAACCATTTAAGGAATGAAAACAAAAAAATACACGAATCTACATTATATATTTGTTTTAGCAATAGCAATGATAAACATTGAAAAAGAATTTTAATGCTTCCTTAACTGATCTCATATAAAAGTCCTCAGTACCTGTACCCTTTGTTGCCCTAGACTGTATAAATAGGTTACCGCAAAGCCTATTTCTTGCGCCAGAGTGTAAGTTATGTGTAACCATTACTGTATATATTTCAAACGTATTGAATCTAATGCAACTAGAAAGGTTCAACATTAATGTTTAAACAGAACTTACTTCTACCCCGAATAACGAAGCTTAATATCCTGTCTTAAGGAGATGAGCACAATGCGGTATATGTTCATCATCCTAACTATTGTCACATTTTTATGTCGTATCGCTTACTATTAGGTGAACGTTCTGCTTATCTTGTAGTTTCGTAGAATAAAAAATAGAATGAATAAACAGAGATGATCCCTAAGTATAAAAAAAGAAACTGAAAAAAAGCATTATATTGTGCAACGACCTCTATCGGTGAGGAGCTATCTAAAAACTGATACAGCGACAAGCAAACAGACAAACGCATTGCACAGCAAAGCCGAGTATTTCAACTCTATCTCCTTACTTGCCGCCGCGAGTGACGTGGCGACAGCGTTTGGCTTCGCATTGTCGCCCTTCATCAGACCAAAACTATCCGCTAACAAATCTGCAACGACAACAATGCAGTTAACTCCATATGACCGCCCGAAAATATTCAACACTCGTAACTATTACTCATTTAACCGATAGATTAGTTATTACCGATTGTCGTTTCACTACTACTAAACTGGTTCAAAAGTTTAGGCAGACATGGGTCTTTTTTTTTTAAAAGCGTTCAACTCGGGCATTTTTGCGCCTGGGCTTATAATGCTATCCATTTATATTTTTTTCTTTGTTATATTCTTTATCTTCTTTCTTTCTTCTTTTTTCCTTCTGTTCTTATCTTTCATTCTGTTCAGACATGGGTTTTTTCCATCACATCACTTAAATATTTAAAACAATTAAATTTTTTGAAAGGCGACTGACTAATGTCCTGTGGCACAATAGAATGGAATTAAAAAAAAACTGGTCAGTTGAATGATGAGATGATAATAGAATGTTCACAGGATGTTTATCAATGTGGCGCTTGTTAGGATAATAAACACTGCGCCATATTGTGTTGGTCGGTTAAGTTGAGTCATGGTGTTTTAAGATTAAATATGGTATAACATATTTCATATCAATGAACAGGTACCGTGTAAATGTAACGGCCTAATATAAAATTAGTCACCTGCGACAGTAGCGCCCTTGCTCTTCCGTGGCGGCCGGCCACAACTGTCGTCCTGGGACACGCGCGATCGGGACGATCCTGCTTCTCCCCACGACTGGTCGTCGCCACCGGGGCTCTGGGAACTTTCGACATTTTCATATTCCACCAAGTCCTGTAACGAAACAAGTTGTTGTTTATTCGAATCTAATTTGTATTGCTCAATGATTACTCTCGAAAAAATTTGTTTATTTTTTATCATAATTTTTTTTGCATTTCATGGAGTGAAGAGGATTGCCGCGGGCTTACGATGATAGTGATACATGTAATAGAAAATTAAATAATTCTTATGACACATTCTTTGGTTATTCAAATAGAACAAAATACATCATACAACAGATTTTTCATGCCTTGTGAACCAGTTTACCCAAAATATAATAAATTAACAATTTACCTGCAGTAATGCAGTGAGTGCGTGTCGGGGCCAGGCCGGCAGATTGACCGCGAGACGAGCTAAGGCCAGCACGCTAGAAGGCTCCAATATCGAAGCACCGCCACTCACGGAGCATAATCTACCGACCACCTGCCATCGAACATACGCCAATTAAGGACCTCAAAGAAAACGGTAAACAAACTTAGTTTTTCATAGCTTACTTTACGTACTTTTCGGTTTCCCCGATCGGATAGTTTCCTTTGTTGAGAACGAGACAAAAGTGAATCATAGGTGGTGCAGATCAAGGATTTGCCAATCATGTTTGAGACATTAGCTACTGGTGACCGAAAGATGCAATGTATTAACGCAGGAGACGTCCAAAGAGGTAAAACGCAGATTTCTTAGTGGTACATCCGTAAGGAAGAAAACTCGTGAATGATCATTCGTACGGTTTTTTAAGTTTACTTAATTGCAGATACTCTCAGAGTGTTGGATTTTTTAGACCTTTTCTGTTTTAGCAGAATACAATACGAAGAATAAAGAGAAGCAAAAATTCTATATAGGTATGCCATAAACAAATTGTACATTTCATTCGCATAGTAAAGTTTCATGCTTAAGTAACTTTTCAACATTACATAACATTTATGCCTATATTTGTACTATTTATTATGAAAATTGTAATTTTTTTGCCCACAATTTATTTCTATTATTATTTTCTCAAAACATTAACTCAAAGAAAATGCATTGTGTGGCATCATGTTCACCTTTTTGTTTATTTATTTCTATTTTTTTTCTAGCTCCTTGGCAAAACAAATAGGAATTAACAAATTCATGCTAAAAGATTATTGGTTGTGAATTGGAATTAACAATAAAACTGATAACATGATTAAAAAAAAAATTAAATAAAACAAACTTTTGCGCAAAGTAACAGCGACTCTCCAGCGACGATGCTGTCCATGGCTAACATGTGTGCCACCAACGCTTGCGCCAATTGGACGGCCAAAGCTGGAGGCAGCAGACGCGAGGCGCAATCCATCTCCTCTGCTTTGGTGCTGCTGGTACTGCTGTTGCTACTGCCACTACTTCGCTTGGCAATCATAGCAATACGAGCTTTCAGATTGTGTCGAGCGCGCAGCTACAATAAAAATTTTTAGTTTTTAATTAACATGTATGTTTTATATAAAAAAGCGATAAAGCGTTCATTTCATCTAATAATTAGTGATTTTACTACCCCGTATCGCTGTAACTAAGCGTTTACCTTATAACAAAAAGGTACTTGGTTCAATTCCTGGACAACATGTGAGGAATTTGGTACTACCCTAACTGGTCAGCCGGCAACATAGGGAAACCAGAAAACGCTCGGTTCTGGGTTAGCACGCTCCTCCTTTCGCTGCCTTATTTCCACTTATCATTTGAAATTGGGGCCAAGTGTTAGCCTATTAAAGATTAAAATGTAAATATTGCAAATCGTAACAGAACTTAAGTAGGGTGGATATATGAAAATGGTAAATAAACACTGACTTTCTTTATATTTTACAATTCGGAAAATTATGACACACACTCATACATTATTAGTATATTCCAATATGGTAAATGACACACATATAGCCGTCCTGTTTTTTTATAAATGCTTATAACTTTTAAGTGAACATGCCTGCTGTTCTTCAAAGGCTAGCTGCACGCCGCGCCTGGTCGCTTCAATTTCGTGCATCTGGTGCAGTAGTTTTTTGTGTAGCTTGCGACGCGGCAGTTTGCACTCGCCGCGCTCACCCGATGTCTCCGCACTGGCAGGAGGAGTGACCGGCGCGGGCGCACACGTCAATCCACCGGTTACCCATTCCCACCTATCCACACGTACTTTACATTAATCAGGCAATAAAACAACAGAACTTTCGTAGCAATCTAAGTAAACATCTTAAAGAAATTGTTCAAAAATATAATAATATGCATAAATTGATTTTTTTTATTTAAGCGACGAAACAAGCTGCATGCCCACCTGATGGTAAGTCATACGCCTGCCCATAACAATATAACGCTAGTTAGGATGATATACACTGCACTACATTACCCTCAATGAAAGATGTTGAGTCACCCCAGCAATTACAGTAGATACAGCGCCCTTCAAACCGAAACATGGTAACGTTTGCGCAATACTGTTGGGCGACAAAAATAGAAGCTGCGGTGGTACCTACCTTGGTGGTCTCCGGCAACAGAGACCTACCACCAGTAAATTATGTAGAACTAATATACCTCTTATATCTCTGAGAGCCTGGCGCTGAAGGATGTTGTTGATGAAATGGTAATGGCGGCTGTGCCGCGTCGAGAATTGAAGCTAGAGCTGTTAACAATGCCGCCAGAAGTGCGGGATGCGCTTCAGAGCCTTGAAGTAGAGACAGCAATCGGGTCGCCAGTGCGCCCGCAACACCCAAACCTCCGGTGTTAAGATGTGCGTACATACTCCTTCGGCACATGTACATCACAATCACTAGGCACCTGCAGGAAAGAGTCAGCGTTACATTTTTTTTTTTGACGAATACCAGGAATTTTCGCATTAAACTATCATGCTGTTAAGGTCTGTGATCGACAACTTATGACCAAAGTCATTCTAAAATGATAATAAACTAATGAACTTAGTTAACTGCAAATATAAATCAATAACATAAACAACAGCTGCAGAAAACTGACATTCGAGTTCGCTTATATACTGTAATTGTAAAAGACATCAACTGCTGGAAATAGACCTGTTCCAAAGATCTTCACACCAATCTATTCAGCAATTTACCGACACCTTTACCAGTCCGCTTGTTCCGTCAACAAAAAAAAAATATTACCTTTCTAATGAACGCGGCGGCGCGTCAAGAGACGAGAATGCGTCAGCAAGAGCATCCGCGAGGCAATCTCCCCACCAACACGCTTGACCACAAGCGCGCGCGATCAGTGTGCCCAGCGCTGCCGCACTGCGCGCGCAACTCGTCCACAATAACGGCGACACGCGCGTCCACCACTCGCTCGTCACTGACGGGTATTGCTGTGGATAAATGTGATGTTTATGTTGGACATTGCTTGGTTTGTTTCCTTATTACCAGAAAGCATGCTTGAGGCGACTTAAAGTAGGTACCCAAGGCGAAGTCTCATAACATAGCGTCTAGAATTGTATTCCGAGTAATCCCCGCTTTCAAGAGAGTAACCCGATTTTTCCTTTGAAAGCAGGAAACTTTTTCAAAGATTTAAAAGCTCATCCATACTAATAAAAATATTATTATTAAATGATGGAGAATCCCTCTTACTTCGACCACTCTGGTGCATCCGTAACAATTGCTATTAAGGGGACTGTAGGTAGAGAAATTTTTATGCTAAAGAGACAACGTATTGTGTATTTAGACAGCGCAGCGCAGTATATGATCCTAACTAGCACTGCATTGTTATAGACAGCATATGATTTATCATTAGGTTATCTTTCCAAAGAAAGAAAGAACTGTACCACGCTGATCGCCAACTTTTACTAGTTGGAGAGGCACTTTAAGAAGATCTTTCTTCTCATCACCATGTCAAATAAAAAAAAAGGTAAATTAAATCATACCACATCATCCACTTGAAACACGAAATGCAGAAGCACTTCTACAATGTTCTCTCCAATGACTCGCAGTTTGTCAGTAGAAGCCCGTTCGAGAAGTGACTCCGGCGTTACGAGGCCTTTGTTGATCGCCTCTACTGCGCGCTCATCCCAGGCGTTTGTCTTATATAGCTTCTTAAGTATATTGTTGCAATTGTGCAACTGCAGTTGCAAATCTAAACATTCCTGGTACGCAGTGATCACTTTGGAGTCAGTTTCATTAGTCAAGTTGAAGAAGGCCATCATGTGGGCAGCATTCCCATTGTACAATTCCAGATAAGGATTCAATAGATCCATCAGCTTTCCAGTTGCTAACCTGTTTTACAATATATATGTTTAAAAAATATAAAAAAAACACATAAAGCAATGTTTAATAATTCTCTAAAATTAAATAAAAATTCTTGATTGTGATATCCTACCTTATAAATGGCCCTACTTCATGTTTAGACACTTTATGTTCATAGTTGTAAAACTCTCGAGATTTTTAGACATAAAACATATAAATTATGTTATTTAAATATTACACCACAAATAGTGTACATAAAAACAAGAAAAATGTTTTATTCGCTTTACTTTATCCTACCATAATTACTGTATCAACATTATCATCTTAAGAGCAGTCATGGATAATAAGAAATGCATTTCAATTGTTTATTGACTGACCGGAATCTGCAGCTGAGGTCCTGGTGTAATGCATTAAGCGCATTTGTTGAGGCTTGGATATTGTGGACCTCCGCAATCTCGCCAAAGAACCAACCCAACGAGATCTTGCACTTCATAGCCGACATGCCGTAACGACCTATTGTGGTTATCTGAAATATTGTCAAGTATAACATGTATTCCACGGCACTATTGAAAAAGGCAACACAAGCTTTAAATCGGCAAAATATTTAACCTTCATGTATCTGCATAACGGCGGCGGCTGTATGTCGGTAAGCACAAGGTTCTTAGAAGCGATATCGGTGGCGAAGGCCAGTTTAACGCACTCGGTTTCTTCATTTGTAACCCACACGTCGATGGCAAGCGTCACCAAGTCCGGGCATGATGGAATTATCTACACAGACAAACATAAAACATATTGTTAAATTCCCAACAAGAGCATATGCAAACGTCAAATTATGGCGTTATGTTATAAATAAAAAAAAAGACTAATTATTGATATAGAACGGAAAAATCTTTTTTATGTGTGCAGTATTAAGAATATTCTCAAAGTCAATTGTTAGTTTACTATCTTAGATATATAAAGAATTACATGGAGTAAACACAAATAAGATAAATTAATTGAATGTTTTAAATAAACACCAGTAATTAAATTTCAACTGCATATTAATTGCTATAACGATTATAATTTACAATTCTATTAAATCTGTAAATCGATCGAGAGACCTATGTTCAGCACTGGTCGACAACATCCTTGAATAATGATAATTCTATTAAGAACTGAAAAAGTTTTTACCACATCTGTAAGTCTGTAGGTATGTCCAAAATCAAGTACGATAAAACGTCTCGCTCCCGAGTGCATGCGCTCCACCACGAGCGTGTGCTGAGGCGGCCTGCCCACCAGTGACGCCCACGGAATGCTGCACTGCTCCTGCTCCTAACGAAATATACTTTGTAACTAATGGTTATAAAAATACTTAAATATATGTCACATAGTATAAGTGGTATTCAATAAATATCAAATTTTAGGTAATGAATGTTCACATATAAATAAAATTTTAGTGTCTATTTGAAATAACTAAATAAAACCTTCTTACTTAGCGTATAAAAATCATTTTATGTAATGCAATATTAAAAATTATTAACCTATATGAGAATAATCTCCGAGAACCGATTTGGACGTTTTATCTGAAAGCTGAATTTATCAATATGTATTTTGTATGGGAAGACAATGCAGCACATTTTACTTTCAGACTTATCAAATACTGATATCCTCTATTCAAAGAGATTCCCCTCCGATATTCATCCGTCCGGCGTTTCACGCTACGCTACCCATGATATGGTCACCATTAAAAAACCTTTTTGCCTTATTAAACGTTCGATTTTCGCACAAGTCCCGCCCTTTGCCACTTACGCTTAGTAATCCACTGGGCCATGCCAACTTTGTTCTTTTTTTTCTTATGTTCCTCATTCCTGATTCAATCACGTAAAGGAACACCGAACATTACCCCGCTCATAGTTCGCTGAGCAACTTTATGTTTGCAAGAATGCGATGCAGTCTATAACACTCCAACCAAGGTCAATAGTTATGGGAGGAAGTTTCACTTAACATCAAGTTAATATCATCCTCACTTCGTCGCTACGCTAAATTAAATAAGGTCTTCCTAATGTTACTTAAAAAATTAGGGGAACCAAAAAGAATTTTGGACATTACAATCGAGTTCATATAAATACCTTTGAGAACTTGTCATCTGTCAGCTCAGGTTTTTCTTGTGGATCACACTCCATCATAGAGCTTTGTATGTCTTCAAGAGAGCCAGGCTCCTGTGATGTTTGTTTAGCTTGGCCCTCTTTCACAACTGTCCATAGCTGAGAGAATTATTAAGTTTATTGTTTTAGCTCGCTAGGCATATGTGCGCTTCGTGCTAGTGGTAGGGATTTCTTAAATTGACCAGACTATCCAGGTAATACTTTTATATTAACCTACCGCCATAACTGCACATGCCGCCCTTATGCAGCATTATTGTACTATATACAAACAACGCAAGACTATATTTTTTGAATCATATTACAAGAGAGTTGTCCAGCAATAGACGTATATCAGATGGGATGAAGGTAATCATGATGATCACATCACAACCTTGCAGAGTAGTTATTAATACTATGAAAAGTGAATTATTATCTACAACAAAGCGACGAGGCGAGTCGAACGTTGACATGATGATTCTATAAGTCGGCAGCTACCGAGATTGATGATCACAAAGCCAAATTACCTGGTGGGTGTCCGTGGGTAACGCGCTGACTACGGCGGGCTGGTGCCTTGTGGTGATCGACTCGAGCTTTGTGCCGTCAGAGGCAACGTAGCTACACACGTGTAATGGTAATGCCTCGCCGGCCGCCGCGCTGCAGGCCGCAGTCGATGGGCCTGTTGCCCACCACGCACCAGCATTCGAGCCCCCGTTTTTAGCATCTTTTCGGAAATAAGAAAATAACTTATTGAAGTCAATTCTTGTGAGGTCGCTTAGATAAAAAAAAATAAACTTGGATAATATACAGACGCGATGTGGCAAGTTTAGTATATAACATGTGAAAATGAAAATTAATAGAAAAAAATCAAATATTTTAATAACATGTCGACAATTTCAAGGTATGAAAATTATTTGTTAAATAATAATACCATTAATTCATAATATTAAATAAATATATTAGATTAAATAAATTATTAAAATAGATTACCTATGTCTTGAGGTAAGTTGAGCAGATCCTTGAACTGGTAGTCGGGCTTAACGGTTGGTGCATTGACTTCGTCAGTAAACACGCTTTCATAGCTAACGGTCGAATTGAAACTACGGCTCAATTCTGGTGGCTCTGTTGTGAAGATAGTACGCTCTAATGGTAGACCGTACAATCCAAACCTGGCATCGTAATAAAATGTTATTAAAGACTTCTATTATATCTTCCAATACAGTATGGCGTAAACATCTGAAGACAAATGTATTCAAGCAGCGCGTCCTGCCTACTCTCACCTACGGCGCAGAGACGTGGTTGACCATCAGGCTAGTCCAACGATTCAAAGTCGCACAACGAGCGATGGAGGAAGCTATGCTTGGCATATCTCTAAGAGGCAAGACCCGGAACGAAGGAATTCAACGGAGAACTAAAATTATCGACGTAACTCTCAAAATCGGCAAGCTGGAGTGGCAGTGGGCCGACCATATCTGTTATGTCAGTAACGGCCAATGGTGGAGTCTTGGAATGGAGGCCGCCTACCGGACGCAGGGATGTAGGACACCCTCCCTCGAGATAGACCGATGATATCGTAAGAGCGTTAAAGCTGAGGACGGTATCCGGTGAAAGGTATTGGGAAAGGCCCACATCCAACAGTGGATTGAGAAAAGCTGATGATGTATATATTAAATATAGCTATAAAATATCTGCTATAGTTGTGATTCACCATAGTCTCACTTTGTGTTAAGAGGTGAATTGGTCTGCGTTTCTAAAACACATTAACCTAATAAGGACTTACTATTACAATTAACAACATTACTATGCAATGTACAGTAGAAAATAACAATTTAGTTCATAAAACACTTTTCGTTCTTTTACACATTGGGCATAACAAATAGCAAACACCGGAAAGACTGGAAATCATTTCATCAACAACAATACTTATCCGGTCGAAGAGTTATGACTGTATGGTACACCAAGGCAGAGTGAAAGCCGTACCTGGCACGCAATAGGTGACTGTAAACGTCAATCCTGTTATGCAAACATTTTGCGGTTTTCTCCAGCAAGTCGTAGCACTTAGCCACAAGCTCGGGGGCGGACGCGTGGGACACCGCTTGCTGCACCAGTGCCGCCAGCCACTTTAGCGCGCCAGGGGACTCGCAGGCTCCGATGTATGGTACACAAACTAATACGCTCCGCGACACGCTCTGTTCGAACGTTGACTTGGACGGCCGAGGCAGTTGCTTCACACCCCTGTTAGCCGCGAAAGAAAATATTTTAAGTTTTAAAATTTTTTAACCACTTAAATATTGTTTATAAAGTAAATAACATAAATGAGAGAAATATAAATAATAAAACTTACTCGCTGGTAATAAGAATTATTTTGATCCACTTCTTAGCGACACTTCTGTTAGCGCACAATATACAATTCTTCACAATGGTGTCAATATGTTTCTCAATCACAGAAATACATTGGAGCTGCTGAGCCTCTGCCGGACTTTCTTCATCCTTGTTCTTCTCCGTCTTGGGCAATCGCATTCTCTGAAGCCTTATAGACAGCACCCAATTAATAAGGTCCAGTGCTAGGTGCCGTTCTTCATTTCCCGTCTTGCCATTGGTTGCCATTTCACATAGGTTATTCAAAAAAGTATTAGATTCGAGCATTGTTATTCGCTGCTGGCGCTCCACCGGTACCTCGGTGTGTGGACCCGACCGCACTGTTATCGATATCTGGTGCAACCAATCGCATCCTATGAAACCGGACTTTTTAGAAGCCTCACACTTGTTTGGACCTTTAATCATGTCTTTAGCCGGATCAAATAATGTTTTTATATGAATCAAGAATGTTCTGCCCCTGGCTCGAAACAAGCGCGGACTGGTCAATACCAACGTGCCAGATTGCTGGGTCAAATCTAATCCAGAAGACAGTAATAAAGGTCCCGCGAGTATCTCCGCATTGTGTGCTTGTAGATATTCCTCACTATTAACCGGGTTTTCAATAGTCGGTAAATCGGCGTCAATAACCGGAAAATGGATAGGTGAATCTGATCGTGGACAGAAGGACGCGTCCTTCTTGTATCCAATTCCGTGTAAGTTCTGTTTTAATAATGTGACCTGTATGACAGGCAAATTCGCTGCACTCGCGGCATGTAACGTAAAACCAAATTCTACATGCGCAAGGGAAACACTATATGGCACAGTTAATTCCAATACATGCTCATCCCAAGTGGAAGACGTGTTTTGTAATCTCCATGATCTGTGATTGTGATGGTCGGACCTGGACCGTTGTGCGGGTGATAATTCACACCAGAAACCGGGTACTACAGTGCTATAAGGCACAGTGGAGTTCAAGCCATATAAACCAGTGAGTGAAATCAATGTTTCCAAATCAGCTAGATTTAAATGAGTCTTGTTGGCGATGATGACAGGAGCCGTGATAGCGGGTCCGGACGTATCATACCACAGCATATCGAAATCTACATTGGAAAATTTCTCTTCGTTTACATCACTGGGTGAATCCTTTTCTGCATCGTTAAATGCATAGAAATAAATCATCCCATGTTTAGTTGACACACTAAGCCGTTCAACAGATGTGCAGTATACAACTGATGTGAACTGACCTTTGGGTACTGACTTTTCCGACAGCGTTTTAAACTCGGGCAAAGAATATAACCTCAAACTTCCATCGACCCCTATGGTTGCGAAAGAATAACGATCGTGCTTGTCGGCAGGTAGGAGGCATAAGTCTACAGGACTCTCGTTATACGGTACTTCCTTTATAGTTACTGGGTTATCTTCCAAAGTATAAATAGAAGTTTTGTTATTGATTTTATAAAGTATTAAGTAGGCTTTTGTGTCAGATTTATCAGTCTTATCGGTTTCGCTAATCTCGTCAACATCCATTTTAGTGTCGCCATCACCATCAGTTTCCTCCTCCTTGATTTGCTCAATACAAGAAATAACAACTAACAAATGTTCCTTATCTTCAGTTGGTAGTAGATGTGTGACTCTAGATTCCGCTTTGAGGTTCATACTGGTTGGAAGACGTAAGCACTGAACAGCAACACCCTGCGATACCACCTCCTCTTGTGGAGGCTCGCTATCAAATCCGTCATTGTTACTGTTACTGACAATGGTTTGAGTTCCGACTTTACTTGGAGTAAATGAAGTAATTTTAATTTTATCAGTTCCGTCGCCATCTTCATACCATTTTAAATCAGATATTTCCAAAGGTCCATTCATGTTGAAATAATGGGTAATGGTTGGTATTATAGTAGGCTCAATTTGTACCGCGTCGGTCTGATCCACCATTTTAGTACCAACCGACTCCAAGTGACCACTCTTCCAACTTTTTAACTGTGAAATATTTCCCACGAAATCGAGCATTGATGCTTGTCCAGATTCTGGTAACTCTGGCAAAAGAGCGGTGGGTGGTGACGGAGGGAGTACTTTGAAATGTTTCGTAAACATAATCTTTTTCGGTTCCCAAAACTTGGAGTCCTCTTTGCTGCATGATGCGTTTAAGTTAATAACATTACTGATTTGTTCATCTAATAAAGTATTTGTGCATTGAGGAAGCTCGGTATCCTCGTCAGAGTACTGGAAATATATTTCGTCGTATATATTTGCATCATCTGTTCTCTGCACGGGACACACTTTCTTACTACCGCCAGGTTTAGAATTACTACTATTAGATGTGTGCACAACTGTGGTTACAGAGCCAGCAGGTGAGCTGTATATATCATAAGTTAATAGGAAAAGCATTGTATTTGAATTCTGGTTGTTCTTGGCTTCGTTCTGGACATTCATTGCCGTAACACTCTCTATGGATTTATCTACTAGCCCCGAGTCGAAAAGTGCTTTACTTGCATCTTCTTTGATAGATTTATCAAGCTGTTTGGGGTCCGATTTTGTAACGATTACGGCACATACGAGAGATGGTTTTGTTTTGTTGCTATTCGTTTCCTTTTCGTTTGTGTCGGTGCTTTGTGTTTGTGAATAAATTTCTTGTTTCGAAGTCATGCCGACGAATGCCATTGCCGTAAGTTCAATGCCATAGATTGCTGAAGAAAAAAAACATCCCTTTTAACAAAACGAAGATAATTTAAAGAGTAGAGAATACCAAGATATGTACACATATATTTACCAGTGTCTTTCTCTATACTAGCTGACCAAACTTTGTTGCAGTCGCTACCAAGTATTCCGCTGAAAATGGAGTCGTATGCGGAGAGGTGTATGAATTTAACGAGCTTGAGGCCACAATCGAAACGCCACACGTTGATTTTCCCCTCGACCGTGCCAGTGGCAATCAAGTCACCAGTGTTGCCTTTTGATACAATTGTTACGTTTGGACACGGCACTGCGCACGCAGTCGCGTTTGTTACCTGATAGATATAAAAGAATTAAAATTTTATATAAAATTTTATATATATCGGAATGGGTCATTGATCATGATGATCATGAAGAAGAAGAAGAAAGAAGAGAATGTGCAGGTTTCACACAAACTTCATTAGGTTTAAGAAACCGAAGAATTGTTAAATTTTGAAAACTTTTTTCTTTAACAAAATAAAAAAAAATAATATCTATTACAGAAAAAAATTATCTAATATGAAACACCAATCAGAGTAGGATCCCCAATCCAGTCGACAGTGACAGTATATTAAATATTAATTAAGAGATGGGCAAAATAAACAGGTTATGCATATTAAAGGAATGAAACTGTGTATCCACTTCATAATGAGCAAATATTTAAGAGAGAGAAGAATTATTATTATAAATACAGAACCCAAGTAATATTCTTTTCTAGTAGGATTCGAGGCCTTCTCTCGAAAGAGCCATTTATTCACAGTGCTGGCCAGGTGCAGTCGGCGGATGTCACATATCAACACAAGTAGTTTTTCTCGCATTAAGTAGGTCATTTCTACCTTATTTCATATTTATATTTGTTATAATATATCTTTTATGAACTTTCATAAATTAAGGACTAGGACCCGCGGGTTAAGGGGTGTTTAAGTGATTATCATGTTATGTTTAATTGATTATCTGCAAAGAAAATGTACCTACTAAATGGCCTGATACCATCATAAAAACGGTGGGTGGCAACGGCAACATACACCGTGCAGTAAACATATAACTACAACCAAATGGAGACATTACATACATGATCATGACCGTCAACATTGAAAGGCCAAAAAAATTAAGTGATTAGCATTCCCCATGGACAACTTCCATCACCCAGCTTTAAAGTATTGCATAAAATAAAAATAAAAGCTGTCTCACTGAAATGGGAACGTTGTGTGTGTACTCGCCGCGCACGAAGGGGCAGGTGGGCGAATGCCGTTCGTGCTCCACCCACGGCTCGTCAGACTTCTCCCAGCATACGAGACACACCATGCACGTGAAACACATGGCACGGTCGTCTCCGCTCGGCGACGGCTGGTGATAGAAGCCGGCTTGCGCCATTCGTGCCGGCAGCGCCCACCTAGTCGGACGTTAATTTTATTGGAACTAGCTATATATAGGAAATATTAAATAAAAAAAATCTATTGTTAAAATTAACAGTAAAGTAATTAGTCTACATTCATGAGATATACGATTTGAGGAGGAGGAGGAATTAATCTAAATTGTTTCATTTCCCATTTTGCAACAAAAAATCTAATGTCGAAGTATTCACTCAAAACAACTGACAATGTTTAGTTTTTAATCGTTTCAAAGTATTTTTTTCAAATTATACTCACTTATAGTCCATATGCGGCCACCTCTTGAATGTCTCCTTCCTCTCTGCCTCCGAGTGCATGTGCATCAACGCTCTTGAATCCTCGTCCCGGGAGCAGGGCATAAGTTCGTTGGCACGTTGCCCCACGGCGGAGGCGATGGCGAGCGCTGGCACACGCCGGTTTTGGCCTTTCAGCTCCTGTACCACTCCCGCCGTTACCAGTCGAAAGGTGGATTGCGGCAACGAGATTGTAACTGTGCTCCACTGCAAAAAAGTTGTTTAATAATTTATCAATTATTCCCGTATATTTAGAGCGTTGCGACAAAATAGAAACTGTCATATGTTGATACGGAAACTGAAAATGATGATGCACCAATATTGATATCAACGCGCTAGACAGTCTTACTCTTCTTTATTTGAAATTAATGTTAATATATTATCATAAAACTTAGTTAACTAAATGAGTTCATTTAAGATTCACAAAATTATAAAAAACCATTAAAAAAACATATTTTACATTAAAAAAAATATTCTAGTCATGTCTATAGATAAAAAAAAAAACTTACGCGCAATATAAGTTTAAAATTTCAAAGTGCGTTTTTCACTAAGTACAGCAAGATGTTGCGATATATGTGGTGCATTACCAATCTGAGTGCCGTTACTTTGTTATGACATGCAGTCAGCATCATCATTTCAACCGATGGACGTCCACAGCTGGACATAGGTATCTTGTAAAGTGTTTCACAAAGCACAGTCTTACGGTGTTTGAATCCAGTGGCTCCCAGCGATTTTTTTTTATGTCCTGCCCACCTAGTGGTGGATCTACCAACATTACGCTTTCCGGTGGCGGTGTCGCCATTCCAGCACTTTAAACTCCAACGTCCATCGATTCTACGAGCTATGTGCCCCGCCCATTGCCACTTCAGCTTCGCGTTCAACATAGCAGTGCGTGTAATAAAATAATGAAAAAATGTGTAATACCTTTTGAGCCTTCACGCCCTTCCGGACAGGTTCCGCATCAATGGCAGCTTTGAGAACGTTGACAAAATCAGAAAGGCCCTCGATCGACTGCGCGTTCAAACTCTGCACGCACTGGTAGAGGATGACCGCCTGTTAAAATGGACAATGGTAAAACAACAGTTAATTTTCAATTTATAACATCTGCAAACATTAAACTAATATTAACATAATCAGGGATCATTACTTCTAAACTATTTATGGAAAGAAACATATAAGATTGCCCATAAAATATTATATTTGTTGCTGCATTATATCTGCTGTAAAGTTCATATAGAATATTGGATGATAACGAGTCTCTCAGAAGCTAATGCGTAAGTCCGTTTTTTTTCATATTTTCTAATTTTTGTAAATTTTAATGAAATAGATAAATTTCTTCTAAACTTATTAAAGAATTTACTTGTTACTTCCTTGTTTTTAGATTAAACAACTCTTTTTTTTATAGCTTTTGAATATATTGTATAATAATTTCAGAAACCATTGTGAAAAGTTCACATATTTACCAATATTTTTTTACAAAAACTTTGAAATGAAAATTAAGTCATTCTCCTTTCGATATTTGCTGGTAACAATGAAAAACGGGAATTTCATCGTAACTAAACACAAACATAATTTTCTTATCTTTTTCAGCTACCAGAAAATATAAAGCTAAAGTTTTTAAGATGCTATCGTTGCTCCAATAAATAGTTAACGTTTTAATTATATATGCTTTACATATTTATATAAATCTAACACATAGTAAATTACTTTATATACTCTTCTAATCATAATAATGAACAAGGAATTTTAAAAATTGATATATAAAAAAAAAAATACTACTTCTATTTTTGTTTTCTGGCCTTAACCAAAATGAGTTCTGACTCTCATTAACCATGTAATATTAATTACATTCGCTCGCTTTACAGATAAACATATAAAGCACAAATTTAATTAGTTACCAGTATGACTATCTGCCATCAGAAATATAGAAATGTTACCAAGAATAGGTCTCATTGGTTTACTTTGGAGTAGTTGTATAGCACCGTTTATCTGTTAAGGCGTGGTCGCTTCTAAATCGATCCGAATAGTTTAAATTCATCATCTTCAGCCGATAGACGTCCACTGCTGGACATAGGCCTACCCCAAAGATTTCCACCCGATCGGGTAGGGATTAATAAAGAGGGATTTGGACCATTTCCTATCACACTGGCCCAATGCGGGTTGGTGGGAGCCAGAGCCTCGTTTGTTGACTAACAGGGTGCACCACGAGCAGGTGAGGTTTGCATGGATCCCGTGAGTTGTTGTGCGGGAATCCTAACACCAGTAGTTAAAATTATACTCAGGTTTTAACTATGGAAGGCATCGATTACAATTACAGTTTATTAATTTAAATATAGTTAATTGTGATCCAATTGAAAGTTTACTAATATTGACTTAAGTTACGAGTCCTTACTAACCGAAGTATAACCACAAATACATAAGCTTGTAATATGTTAATGATAATAATAACACACATTGAAAATCCATGTATATTCGGCAGCATGAGGAGTACAAATATATTACTAGTCAATACAATCTTCAAAAAACTGTCGATTGGTTTTCATCTAGGTCATCATCAGCCGATAGACGTGCACTGCTGGACATAGGCGTCCCCCAGAGATCTCTACGTCAATCGCTCTCGCGTTGCTCGCACCTATTGGACTCCACCGATTCTCACTAGATCGTCGGTCCGGCTTGTGGGAGGCCTCCCAACACTACGTCTACCGGTACGCGGGCGCCACTCGAGGACCTTACTGCCCCAACGGCCGTCAGTCCTTCGAGAAATATGCCTTGCCCATTGCCACTTAAGTCTAGCAATCTTTTGAGCTATGTCGGCGACCTTAGTTCTTCTGCGGATCTCCACATTTCTGATTTGATCACGCAGAGAAACTCCGAGCACAGCTCTCTCCATTGCCCTTTGGGTGACTTTCAGTCTTTTTATAAAGCCGATAGTAAGGGTCTAAGGCCGGACCGCTAGGGCCGATAGCAAGTTTCATCTAGGTCATTGGTTCTCAAACTTATTACCGCGGCACCTTTATGGGCGAAAACACGGTAAGTAATACGCCTTGTAATAACAACGTGGTGTTGGTGTTAGTTAGGATGATATACACGGCACCATATGTTGAGTCTCGTTACCCCAGTAATTTCAGTAATTACAGCGCCTTTCAAACAAGAACGTAGTAATGTTTGCACACTACTATGTAGCGGCAGAAATAGGTGCTGCGGTGGTACCAACTTAGACGGTCTCCAGGACCAGAAACCTACCACTAATAACATATTTCGCAGCAGAAGTAAACTTGAAGGGGTTTGATAAAAAGAAGACAAATAGTGCAAATTTAGCGCGCAGTTGTCGTTAATGGATGATATTTTCATTATTTCCTGCGTTTATGGGGAGTTTAGTTAATGTTCATTACACCCGCTTAGATAGTACAAATGATGATGCATTGCAAATTTGTCTACTTCCTCATGTAATTTTTTGTCAAAAAACTTTCCTGGTTGACGGTCTGTGTTACCGAAGGCCGTGTAGATAGGTAACGTGGCACGTCATATTTGCGGAGCTTTAAATAGATTTGAAGAGCGCTGTAGATATTAAAATTACTTAAGGTTTTAACCCTCAAAGCGACGACCAAAATATGCAGTATATATCATCCTAACTAGCGCCAACGTTACGGACAGGCACACGCCTGCGAGCGAAACGTTCACCTGATAGTAAGTAACACTACTTACTATCAGCTGAACGTTTCGCACGTCTCGTTGAATAAAAGAAAGGTTTAACAACTTTAAAATTTTTACCCTACTTTTGTTAATTACTGCCGCGACAACCAGTTTGGGAAGCTACGACTACTAAGCTATAAAATCTATCCCGTCGTATTACACGTTATATTACACGGTATATGAAAAGATTTTTTAACAATACACATGTCATTGTCACCGGTTAGAAACAATATTGTTTAACTACCGCTTTCCCACGATTCGATAACATAAAAATTTATCATTTACTGCCAACAAATAGACGAAAAGCGGCAAGAGGCATGAACGCGTCACTCCAATCATATGGACACGGATGTGTGAAAGGAAATTTTTCTATTCACCCAAACATAAAACAAAAAATTAAAGTAAAAAAAAAAAAATTATTTGACGAAGCCACGAGACAAGCGAGTCGTCCACCTGATGGTAAGTTATGCGCTTACTAATAATAACGTAGTGATAGTTAGGGTGATATAAACTGCACCACATTGTGCTCATCGCTTTGGGACATACGACGTAAGTCTAGTTACCGCAGTAACTTCACTCACTACAACGCCCTTCAAACCGGAACACAACAATGTTTGCACACTTGTTATCCAGTTACTATATATACATACGATTTTCTTTTATCAATACAAATAAAAAACTCATATGGTGTCTCATGAACAAATTTTACCCGCATTAAACGAGTGATTTCGCAATAACTGATAAATATACATAATGTGCACCGACAAACTGAATAATATTGAATAAATGAACAATTATTAAAGGATGACTTGATTTCCTCTATATATACCATACCTACATCAATCCGCGCCTGTAAAATAATATTGCCATAAAGACATAGAACCCTAAAGCAATCTCATTGGCAAAAACATATTAAAATATAATCGCAAAATCACTGACATATCTACTATAGTTTATGTATAATAAATAAACTAGCTGTTTTCCGCCCGCTACGCTGACCCCAACTCCCCGCAACTTTTTTTGGAGAAGAGATTCTTTAAAATCCGTTCTTAGCTGACCTATACTATGCAAAAGGAATTTCTACCAAATTTCAAGTCACCGGGCCTTATGGTTCCAGAGATATCGTGATGAGTCTCTTTATAGGTGAAATATATATATGCTACATCAGCCAATAGATATCCACTGCTGAACATAAGCCTCCCCCAAAGATTCCCACACGATCTGGTATTCATATGGAAGGAAGGCCATTTCCATCCACGCTGGCCCCTTGCGGTTTGGTGGGAGCCAGAGCCTCGTTTGTTGATTAGCAGGGTGCACTGCGAAGCAGGTGAGGTCGACTTGGATCCCGTGAGTTGTTATGTGAGGACCCTTACACCATAAGTATATATATAATAAGAATGGATGTTGTATTTTCGTCTATTACGTGAAAACTAGTGAACATAACGATATGGATACATGACCGTTCGTCGCGAAGTGATTGGTTTGGCTATAGGCTATTTACTTTTTGAATTTTATGTTTCGTTCATCTTTATATTTCTAATTAACTTTTGTGAACATTTTCATTTTGTATAATTTATGCGGTTGCTATGAAATGTCAATGAAAGAATATTTCAGACACATTTCAGGTTTAATTTTATATTATGCTAAAGCTTAAATTTCCAAGCTTTTTTCACCGCGCCACCTCATCGATGATAAGATATTTTGCGACGCAGGTTAAAGAAAAGAAGAAAGACTGCAAATTTAATACTCTACTACAAAGTCTCTCAAAGCGGAGTGGGGTACGCGTCTAAAGGCGTGGCCCTAAGGCTTCTCCATCCGACAGAAGATTCGCAATAAATTTTACATAGAGATTTTTTTTATTTAACAAACTAGCGATACGAGCGGAACGTTCAACTGATTGTAAATGATAGGCCCGCGCATGACAATCTGACGCTAATTATGGTGATACACACAGCACCACATCATGCTCATCGCCTTTAGACATAAAATGTTAAATCTCGTTACCCAAATTATACTAATTATAATAACTAAAGCGTCTTTCAAACCGGAATACAGTAATGTTTGCACACTACTGTTTGGCGACCGTAATACGCGCTGCGGTAGTACCTACCCAGACGGTCTTCGGCAACATAGACCTATCTATGTGTTGAATTCATAACCCATTTTTGTGGTCACGAACCCAAACATAAATTCTACTTTGAGTGTTAAAACAGGAGCTATTATGGGAAATGTCCATAGATAAAACTCTTCAAGCTGACACTCTGATATAACATACTTATGTGAGAGTGAGTTTTCTAATGTGACCATAGTAAAAACGAAATACAGGAAACAACTTGATACTGAGTCAGAACTAAGGTTAAAATTGTCCAAAACAACTTCTAAAATTGACTCAATTTGTGACAAAACACACAAGCGTACCCACCATATTAATATAAAAAAAAATTTGTTGGCACTGTGTGTGTGTTTATGTTATTATTTCATTTATGAGGTAGGGGGAGTTTGATTAGTTAAGGGGTTCGCTGTCACCTGGAAACATTTACAGGGATTTGAGAAACCCTTCTCTGCTACTACTCTACTAATCCAACTCTAATGCTATGAATGAAACTATTTGGATGATTTTTTCATCATTTTCTTTATATTTATGGCATGTTTGTAATATATAGATATTTTTCGATGGGTGCAGTGTATTTCACTAGCGCCACTTTATATGTAGAATAAAAAAAATGTCGACTTGTATCCATGAAGTTAACATCATCATTGTAGTATTTTTTACTTTCCTGCATAAAGATTGTTTCACTAATTGGAAGATAGTAATATAAATTTGAGTGTAATATACATAACCCCTCTCTAATACATATTATTTCCCTAACATATAAAAAGGGAAGATAAATTTAAGTATTAAACTGTAATTTCACACACTGTAAATTCTATTATTAAGAAAGATACAAACAAATGTGTTCCTACTATTTAGTTAAACACATTTTTCTTTTATTCAACAAAGTGATAATACAAGTGAGATGTTCACATTTTATAGAGATACAGTTAGGATGACAAACAGCATCACATTGTGCTTGACACCCTGGCATGTGAAATGTTAAGTCCCTTTATCCGAATAATATCACTACCTCCAATGCCCTCCAAACAGAAACAGTAATGTTTGCACACTACTGTTTGTCAACTGCAATAAGAGCTGAGGTGATACCTACCTAGATAGTATCCAGCAATAGATACCGGCGACACATACAATTACTAAGTAAATAAAACTGTAAATTTATTTAGTTTTCACATTTGAGAGTGAACAATTGCCTTACCTATTTGCAACCCATAAATAAAAAATAATTGACCCAATAATATTGATGTAACAGAATAAGCTATTAAGTTATTAAAGAATTAAGTTAAATTAACATTGATTTAAATATTTTCCATAAATAGTTAAAATGTTCAACAAGTATTTTTATATGTAGACTATCCTGGGTTCAAGGCAAAATTAAATAATATATGAAAAGAAACCTTTAAGGTAATGTAAATCAAGACTGGTTTACTTTTACATAATGTGGATCAAAATTTAATACATTTGCTCTTAACTTTTCTTTTTCATTAAATCTATAGAATTTAAATATGTTCAAATACATAAATAAAAATTTTCAATTAAATATAGTTACATGTAAATTTATATTTAATTAGTTTTGACAAATAATGAAAAACACACATTGAAATTAATTTAATATTGTATGACTTTAAAATGTTTTCAATGTAAATTATAGACATGAAATTGTTATAATTAATGTATAGAATCAATTATACAAATAAATTTAAATAAAACATAATACTTGTGTACTTTCTGTACATATGTAAAGAAAAAATATTATTATTAATAATTTGTTGGTTGTATAGTATAATTTCTGAAACATTTTGATTGGTTATATAAATGTGTTACAGCTAAATAACAACTAAATTTTAGGATGTAAAATTATAAGATAGTATCATTAAACTGTTAAGAATTTTTATGCCTGTCAATTTTAAAGACTGATAATTAAGTAATAAAGAATTTATGTACAAAATATAAATTAACATACCTCAGAGAGGACAAGTTCGATCCTTATAACATTATCGGGTTGTGTGGAAGGCAACGGGCGCTGCAGCGCAGTGTGTAACAACAGAACCCCATTGTAGTCTGTCCGAGCGCCAACACCGCTGTTGTCCCATAAAAACACACGATCGGCGCCCGATGCGTATTCCACACCGAGTAATTCTCCGTCATCTAAAAAACAAACAATAAATAAAAAAAATCTCAAAAACTTGCAAAGAATTATCCGGCACATTACGAATTGTTTACTGAAATCTGTCAAAATCAAACAACGTAGGACATGGAAGAATCATGTATGAAAATCATTAACACAAAGGCGATCAGTATTAATTTACTAAATTTTGAACGGTGTAAATTTAAACGTTTAAGCAGTTCCGGTACCAAAAATATTCAAGCTTTATCGACTTACCCTTTGAAAGACAGGATGACTGTAGAATCACACCAGAGTTCACATCCAAAACGTGTACACCACCTACATCAGTCTTCACTAAAATTATATTTAAATTACTGTGATACGTTAGAGATGTAACAGGAAAGTTCATACGTATATAACCATCTTCTCGTAATATCAAAGAATCATCGCCCATCGTGGCCGTGAACACATCTGTCTATTCTACGTAAACGCCATTTGTAATTATATTTTTTTATGTCAAATGTTTAATCCACAACATGGCCAGAGTCAAAAATGTTGTCAATCAATCGTTTAACCAAGTACGTTGTTGTGATTTTAGTTTAAAAAAAGGAATGTATTGATTTCAGTTGTTTTAAAAAATATTTTAATAAAATTATATCACAAATTAATATTGTACATGAGTATTAAAATGTTTTTATTATAAATTAAAGATAGTAATTTATTATTATTCATTTAGGGACTTAATTTTGCAAATAAATTTAAATAAAACCTTACAATACCTGTGAGTACTTTTTATTATTAAGCAATTTATGCTAAAAACCATTGCGCTAAAATATTGAATTCCTTTTTTAATTTAAAATATCTTTTCTTTGTGAAATCTATTATTTTGATAAGATAATGGCAACAAAGTCTACTATTTTGTATTAATTTTATTATTTCATACATAACTACAGAAGCTTTAAAAAGAAAACTTTTTCCAGGTATTATTACAAGCCAGACTAATTTTTTTATATTTTTCTAGAACATGAATGTAATTTTAAAAACATTAAAATGGGCTTGCTAGTCATTAGAATCTTTTTTAAGTGTGACTACATCATTTCTACTCTTAGATCATTTAGATTATACCTCACTTTCTAGCATTATTAAAAGCTATGGTCAATAGTAAAAGGTACTGAAGCGTAGGTGTAACCTATTAAGAAAAAATAATAACGCAGATTGTTGAAGGAACGAATTGGAAAATTTTTCTTTGAATTTTAAACATATCCGCTTACAGAGGTTAAGACTGTGTGGCCTTTAATATAGAAATATTCAAGTTCACGGTTGCACTGCCAGGAGAGTTAATCCAGTGCTGATTATTAAATATCTTATGGTACGTTTCTAAACTTTTAATAGAATAGGCGAGTTCCTCTTCACTTTGATCAAGACCAAATAATAGATGCCAAAAAAGCGCTTCGATAACAACTGGCCATTTTATTGTCAATTACTGTTTTACTATCAAAATAGACATGGGTCCTGCTTGCAAAATTCAATATTAGGTTACTCTTGAACGAGATCAAGTACATCTGCCCGAATTCTCTTCTTCAAAATATTTAAGACATGAAATTTTATTTAGGAACCAAGTATAATTAATTGACAGTAAATACTTAGTTTTAAGACTAGGTTACAATTATCCGCCACGTTCCGAACTACGAAACAAAAACTAGGAAAACTACAAATAGATTTACTTGATAAAAATTATCGAGAATAGTTCAATACTGGTAGCGTGGCCGGCCGTAATGATCAAACATTTATATTTGAACTTTATTTCTTAGAAGTTTTTTCAATGTTGATCAATGGTTATAATTTATTTAATTGCTATGTATTATGATGTATTCATTGCTCAGTTTATAAGGTATTCGTACGCTCTGTACGCAAGAAGTGCGGGTTCGATCCCCACTTAGCTTGTACTTGCACTGAATAGAAATATGGTGGGGAAAGTGATTTGTTCCAAGTACGATAGCATTTGTAAGCACGCGAAATCGGCCAATCGGCACCTGGCTAGTGTGGTAGTTAAATGATCCTATTTCTTTGTGAGATAAAGTTCAGAGTATGAAGGAGCTGTTAAAACGATAGTTATTGCTACCGTATAAAAAAATATTTTACAAGGAATAAATGAAGGATTATTTTAGAAAACATTAATAAAACGGTTTTATTTCTTAAAAAAACTACAAGTTTAATAAAGTTAAGTAATATATAAAAAATAAAAGATTGTAATCACATTTCAATTTTTCTTCATTTTTATATTGTAATTACAAAACAAATATAAAATGGACGGATATTAAATAAAGCAATCATCACAAAAATAAACACATAAAAAAGAAACTAGAACAAAATTACTTAGAAAAAAAATTCCTGATGGAGCAGACTAAGCTAAAAAACAAGAATTTATTGATACACAATAAAAAAAAACTGCTGTTTCCTTCACAAGGAGAAATTCATGACCATTCAAAATACTGACATGACATGTAGGGCCAGATCTACAAAAGCTGTTGTTCATGGAGCATGTAGATTTCTTGACGTTTTCGTTCACATGAAAATTTCAAGCCCATGTGGGAATCCTCAGACACACTCAGCTATCCCAATTTTCTAACTTATCAAGGACACTTACTCTTTATTGCATATTTAGTCATTAATACCAAATATATGTGGCGTGTATCCATCACCACAAGAGTACCGTCGTGACGCCGCTCTGGACAGACGTTTTTTGTTATTCCGTCATCGTCCTCTCACCTGGCACTCGAAGACTAAGGAATCGAATATCTGTTGCTTATACTGGTATTTGTAACAAAAGTTATTAATTTGTTTATACAATGCGTCGAAGGAAACAAGAGCGCGGCGCTGAGTCGCGTCTTCAAATAATCAATTAAGTATAAAAGACTGTGTGTCTTGAGGAAATTTTTTATAATATAAAAAATCATTCATTATTATCATTTCTGCCTGATGCCGTCCTGCACTGCTGGACACAATTTATATTTAGCTAACTAAACATGTGTTGCTGTAATTTCAATTATATTGTTTATAAACGTATTATTGCATGGTAAACTTTCAGAATTCCCATGACTCCAACCATTTCAATCCGGCCATGGTCGAATTGGGTTCGTGTGCTAATGGTCCATTCATGCCGTATGCTAGTGGTGAGAAAAGGTAAAAGCTGTACACCGTGGTGGTGATTATAATACCCATGACGCATTGGTACACGGTGTTACCGAGTTCTGGACTCAAATAGCTCTTCACGCTTTTTAACAGATATTCTGTTAAAATACCTGCAATAAATACATAATCCAGTGATAAGTCCGCGCATAACAATGTATAGATAGGATAATATACACTGCACCGTAATATGCTCGTCGCTTTGTGACCAAAGCCGACGAGAACTCTTATTACCGCAGTATTTTTCACTAGCTATAGCACCCTTTAAACAGTAGCATAGTAAAGTATTTATAATACTGTTTGGCAGAAATGAGCCCTGCAGTGGCAGCTACGTAGTCTCCTATAGAAACCTACCATCAGTAATGTGCATATGTTGTGCATTATGATGTAAGCGTAAAACTTGATGTTTAAATGAAAAATCGTAGAAGAAAAATAATTACCAGTTATCATAGAACTGAAGACAAGTGCTGGGAAGTAATGGTGGAAATATAGAACTCTACCCATTGCCCAGAATGGCACGTAGTGCAGCGCCCAACCAACAAAGCTCCAGCCTGCTGCATTCAACAGCGATCTCTCTGGCGTTTCTGCGGGCAAACATAAATAATAAATAACCCACTTAATATTCCCACAGGTGAAAGTAGAGATCGAGTCTTAAAAGAGTCAAGGGTATTTATCCTGTAGCACATACCATTATAACATTTATTAACGAGTAACAGTAAAATAAAAAAATCATATTGCTTACATTTTGTTTTTTTTTTATCTATTGTACTTGACACACTTGACCATAATTTCGTTTATTTTATGTGACAATGAGGTTGTTGGATGGTGAAGTGTGCACGCCCAGGATACCTCATATAACAACAGCCGCTGCAACAATGTTGTTATGGCGGCAAATTGACATGGAAAAGAGGATGGTGGCTAGTCCAGCGGTGAAAAAGCACTATCAATAACCAAACTCAACCCACTTAGTGAAGATGTTTTTTGTTTAGCCTAGCAATCTCACCAGCTAAAGTTCCCTTCGAACTGGAACAGTAATATTTGTACTGTATGCCACAGAAATAGTCGCTGTGGTGGTACTTACCCAGACTGTCTCCGGAAACAGCAATAAAATCTACGGAAAAAAAAATTATTTACTCTTACCTTGGATAGGTTTACCAGTTGTCTCCGCTTTCTTGTCACATATGGCATTGACCACATAAATGATGAAGAAGATAACGAGGAAAATAAGATTGGTCCACCAGACTACAGGGTTGCCAAGTAAATATATTCTGTGACCACTACCAGAAAAGAACTGTCCCTGGAAGTAATATATGATGTGGTAAAAATGTAATGTACTGATCAAAATTTGTATAATATAGATAATATACGATAGTGACTATAATATTGAAATTTAGTTTCGGTTTAGTAAAGGAAAATGTGAAGTGGAAACTGGAAAACGTTTATTGCCTCTGTAGCGCAGCGGAATCACTTGCCATGAAAATCAAAGATTCCTGGTTCGATTTCACACAACATGCTTTATTCACCAGTGATGGTATTGTAAAAAAATATCTCATCATTTAAAAATTTTCAAAGGCAAAGATAGTGTCTCACTCTGTAGTTGATGGGCCACTGCCAGGGTTGCGAGGTGACCTCGCCTTCCTTGGGCTTCAGACCGGAATTCCCTTGGAACATAACAGCATGGGACTCTATGAATCTCTCGATGAATCCAGAGGCATACGCTTCGAAACTGACTTTTGGTACTGTGGAGAATCGCAGACAATGTTACAGCACATTTTTACTGCAGCGTATTGACTCATGATCATAATGGGTAAAAAATCAAAATATTTAAAAAATGCAATAATGCAATCTAGTACATATTTAACATTTTTACCAGTGAGTCTCTGTTATCTAGACAACTACCTACCTAGGTACTACCGCAGCTTCTGTTTCTGCAGTCAAACAGTACTGTGCAAATATTACTGTGTTCTGGTTTGAAGAGTGTTGTAGTTAATGAAAGTACTGTGGTAACGATATACATCTTATGTATCAGCAAGAGGTACATAACTAAGAATATTGTATGTCACCCTAACTAGGCATATACTTATTGGAATGCTTATAAACTTAAAGACACCATGCTCGTATCGCCGCTTTGTTTAGTAAAAATGTATTAATATTCTAATGTAGTAATGTGCAATACTTACAATCTTCAAATAAATTGTCCTCTACATTCCACAAAGCGTTCTTGTCTCTCAAGTTAGGGTTGCATGCGACTTCTTGTTGCTCATAACCCCATTTTGGGAGTTGCTTACCGGTTGTGGACAGCGCGCAAGACTGAATGTTTTTTTTTAGTTAAATTTTCTCAAATGTTCATTATCATTAAGTAAAAAATTACAATAAACGATTCATGTAACATCTCACCTGCAAATAATGTATGAACATCAGCTTACTGCGCACTGTTTGTATCTCGTCCCCATCTTTTCCACCAGAGATTACAATCTTCCAAACGTCATTAGCGTCACCAATGCCGTCCTGTGTTCGTAATAATATGGCACAGTCAAGAAAATGAATATACATGAAATATACTGGGTGTTAGGGTACCGCTTCCGAAAACGAAGACAGACGATAGTACTAATGACATCTTTGATGATGGGACGGAAAAAAAATCGATCCCGGTTAAAAAAAATCATATTTTTAAAACGTTTTATTAGCATTATTTACGTTCCATCATGTTAGTACAGATAAATACGATACTTTCATAAAAAATACATTACTCAAAAGTAAAAACCAGCAATAAAACACAAAATCAAAAACAGCTGATGCTCGGAACAAAGAACGCCCGGGCGCGCAATCTAAATGCTCCATGGCCCTATGAAATAAGGTTAAATATGAAACCAAATACATGTCGAGTTCCCGCCGTGCCCGTGCGTTTGTTGATCCCAGCATCAGTTGTTTTTGATTTTGTGTTTCATTGCTTGTTTTTTTTTCAATTGTAGTGCTAGAAAACGTCTATTGGCTGATACGACTAACATATACCTCGGTCAGGTGGTCTAGATAAGGTATATCTATCTTGTAGGGTGAGTTCAATCCAAGAATTGGAGCGACCAGACGAGCGAGACCTCCACGTGTCGGCAAGTGTTACGCCTATTCATAACAACGTACCGCTAGTTAGGACAACACAATCAGCAGCGCTTCGTACTCGTATGGCTCTAATACCTAGAATATTAGGTTGAGTTCATGTCTTTCTTGGACTATTTTCCTTTTTTTTGTAGGTTTTAGTCTATCATCACTTCCTCATCGTCTCTAGTATGTACAATTAAAATAAGAACTTTGCTTGCGTATAACGTACCTCTCCATAGCCGGTGACCTGCAGGTACTTGGCGGAGAGCGGCGCGCGCTCTCTGTGAGAGTGCAGGTTGCGCCCGGTGGCTGCATGCGTGAGCCGGACTAGCTCGCCGCTACGCACTGTCACTGTCCCTATCGTCTGCTCGCGGTCGTAAGGTTTGATCACCCATCGGTTGTTGTCGTCCTTGTGCGTATACGTGGTTATCTGCGAAGGAGTTATCATTATAATCATAAGATTATCATTACCTACAACGTGTACATACGCTACCGTAATTGTGTCCGTAGAACAATTGCTGAGCGCTTGTCTTGTAACAATGAGATACCAGCTTCTATTCCGCATGACTAGTTATGTCCTCATATTGTTACTCAGAGGTTAAAATAGCATCGATGTATTCCGGATGTCAACGCATTAGACATAGAGTATTCTGGGAAACCCAAGCTTCATTATAAACGACCTCATTATCAGTCTTTCTCTAGGACTATTTGATCAGGTGTAATGATGTGTCTATACAGAATAATTATTATATAACATGTACAACACTATATAACGGAATACAGGTGTGCTTTGTACATATTAACAGTTCAACCAATGTCAGAGTTTTATTACTTAAAAAATAGTTTCCGTCTCTTCATTCTTATTCTTATACATCTAATAGTGTACAAGTACAATGACCCTCCATTTTTAAAAGGAAACTTAAATTAAAAATATATTTATTTATTTATTATCTCACTTGCTGCTGTCTGGCCCCGACACCCGCTGGATAGAGATGATGATGGGAGTGTAAATATCCACCACCAGTTCTGTGGTTCTTCAGGGTGATAAGTGCGCCGTACGCAAGGAGTCTAGGCGCAGAGGCGTTGTGCAGACTGTTCCCCTCAAGACGCGCCTGGAAACCCGACGAGTAAAATCCGTCCCCATTGCCACTAGAAGATCAATTTTCAATGAGCCAGCGCTCGACTACAATTTAAGATGGTGCTAATTGACAGGTGACGTGTGCTCGTGTAGAATACACTGGCTCTCATATATTGATAGTAGAAACACATCGATACTGTTTAGCGATAGATTAATAATATGAGGGTGGCGGCTAGCCAGATGGATTCGAGACAACGGCACCACCAAACAAACATCATGTGGCTATCATCGATGCAGGTGAATGGCAAGACATTATTGGTATAGAATTTAATCCTGATAAATATCAAATACCTTTTGCTCAAAACGGTGAGATGAATCCAAAAGAATAAAACATATAGTATGATAGGCCAGAGGATTAGAGTTACGCTCCTACCAATGAGATGCTTCAAAGTCAGTGTCTGCAAACAACAGTAACATATGAATGACGTTACATCTAACTTGTTAGAATCATTTAAATAATTTAAGATAACTAAATTTTACAGAATACATGGCGATTATTTTATTTCGACCACTCTGAAATACCGTGGTCATGTTCATCATTTAGTTTTAATAAATTTACATTATTCGCATAAGAAAACATAATTTAAATAATGTCAATATAACAAACCTATAAATATGGCAACAAATTACTTTACGGAGGCACGCTTCAAACCCCTCCAGGTTCTCTAAAGCTGGTTCACCCGAATCGCCACCGCTGCCGAATGGTATTAGTGCAACGTGGACCTCCACTGCGACCTCTAACTGTCAACCATACCGAAGCATTTCGGAGAGTGTTCCGAAACCTACTTCGACAAGGCGTCATACCACCCCAACTCTCTGGTGGTCAAGGTGGCCGACTACGAACCGCCGCCGAACCCCAAGACCAATAATCCTAGACCACGGCATGCGTTAATCTCGTTATCCCCAGTCTCTCACTGACAACACCCATGTCACCACATACACTTCGGACAAGACCAACACGCTCCGAATTATTAATTCAGGCCGCTATCACTTTAGAACGCGGCGCAACAGCTATTAGCTATCGACCGCGTACACAGACACAGGCGAAGGTGGTCGGAGAACGGATCAGAGCCCGTCTTCGATGAATGAGTAGATTCGCCAGAAAGCAACGATTCAGACAATACGAAAATCCGCCGTCGGATAACTACACTCCACGTAGTCCACTTTTTAGAAATAGGCCGTGGATCCGGTTTTACGAGCTCAGTATCAGATAAGCTGTAAGAGTCGCTATGGCTTTCAAGAGCTTACATCATCACAAGCAAAACGAAGAAGTTTAAAGATTTAAGTTAATTGAATTTCTAATTATGCATTATGCTTATGTTTTTTCGAAGAAGTAACAATACGGCAGAACTTTCCGCTGATGGTAAGTGATACGTCTACTTGTAAAAATATGGCCCTGATTAGAATGACATACACTACACGACATTGTGCTCGTCAACGTGATAAACAACATGTTATGTCACATTACTAGTATTTTAACTATCCACTATACCCTCCAAATCGGATCACATAAATTTTGCACACATTCATAGATAGTCTCCAGCACTAATTAATACATACATAATATGTAGTATATAATATATTTAAACATTAATAACATGATTAAGATTATAAAATATGTATTATTATTTTTTTAATAAACTTACCACTGGTTTAGTTAAATCACCTAGTATATTCCAAAGGTCAGCAAGAGTTCGTAGTCCAACAAATAAAATCATAAATAGACCTACAAACTTAACAGACATGGTACATGCAAGGGACGAGCCTAGGAATAGCTGCCATAGTACCATATGAAGAGAAAAGGGTGCTTCACCAGAGTCAGTTAAGGTTCTAACCTAAAAATGTTTAACATCTAATAATTATTTAACATAGTTTTGATTTAATTATTATAATAGACTTGTTATATTGTATTTAACTATTTACAAAATAAAGGAAAAATGTTTAAGTTATACAATTGCAAACAAAATGTACAAGGCAATGTATTGTATAATTAAAAGAATGTACACAATTAATGTTTGTGTTTTTTTTAAAAAAATTCATAATATTTCAGCATGTTCTTTTGACATATATTCAAACTGAAACTAGGCATTAAAGATTTCTCTTAAAAAATAAAATGTAAACCATGTAAAAATAGTTATTTAAACCACTTAATATATTTCAATTTAAATATTAATAATATCTCTTTTTAATGTTTCTCATGATCTTAGGTCCTATCTCAAGGAGAGAGTTAATGTAATATATATAATAGTTATACCTTGAAAGCACCATAAATAGCGCAACTCATAAAAAATAGCAATATTGGGTCTAAAAGTATATATCGATTAAGTGTTAAGAATCCAACATCTGAAAGAAACGATAAAAAATTTGCTATATTAAATATTTCTATTCATATGGACATGGACATACCACAGACCAGGCCCTATATGAATACTAGCATGTGGCACCTTAAGTCATAATAATATGCAAATTGTTGTACTTAATTTCATAATTGCAATGTTTCATAGTAAGATCATTGCAACTTACCACATAATAGAAGAATAGTCCCAATAATTGTTGCTTCGAGTGAATATGTCATTTCCCATATTGACAAAAATGTTAATGGAATGATGAGAGCTCCTAATGTAGTACAAAACTGAGAAAACAAATATCCAATAATAAATTTATTAGTAAAAAAAATAATAGAAAAGTGTAACCCTACTTACAATTCTCATCCCTTCATATCTAGTACCATTGTATTTGTCACCAGGTTTTTCAAAAGGAAATGTGCCATCATAACCGGAAAGTTTCCCTGACAGTGCAATCAACATCTAAAAAGTAAATTTGTAAAATGAAGTGTTGTTTCTTTATGGTGAAATTATAATATAGATAATAATTACTCATGATTACTAGTTATCAACATAAAATTTACCATTACTATAATAAAACATCAAAGCAAAACAATTAAAAAAACCTTTAAAAGAGTGGTAGGTATATTTCACATTATGACTTTATTATAACATATTCATTATATAATTACAATCCTTAACTTAGCACAGAAAATTAAATTAAAGTTAGAATAGAATTAACTTTGTGATGTTTACACTTCCTATAAACATTAACTAATGGCTCATGATAAACATGAAGAAAAAACTTTTTGCTTTGTAATTTTCAAGTGCATGCAATTTATGCTGTTATTTTAGCAAGTTACATCGGAGATACTACCTTTCCAAGTGGTGGATGAACATCAAAAAAGAAAGTTCTATTTATGTACCAACTTGCCATTTTGCCAAAATGTGTCTCATCCCAACTGAAACATAAATCTCAATAAGGGAACATCATTTACACAAACCAAATACCTAAGCCATATTTTTTTAAGTATAATGTGTTGTCTTAAATATTACATAAATAATTTGTGTTTTCTAACCAATTTTTGACACATTTAGATATAAACATTAATAGAATTTTTTGGAATGAACTAGCCTAAAATCTAACTGAAGAGAATAGCTGTATATGAATGTATGAATTAACTACTTCTCTAAATTAGGTAAATATATTATAAAGAATTACATCGATGATGTGGGTTTGTGCATGGTGGGAAATAGCCCTAATCCGCCCATATAATTCTCTACCAGAGCGACGTGAGAATCTTTGGGTGAGGCCTATGTCCAGCAGTGGACGTCTTTCGGCTGATGTAATAAAAAAAAACACTGATATCTCTCTCTGTAAGTCGGTCCCTCGATGAGGATTGTTAAACGTAAAACGATGATAATAATTATTAAGTTGTAGATTTATATTAAGCGTCATATAACGGATTAATTATTAATATTCAATGTGATTTTATCTCGGACATTTCGACAAAATTTAATAATATCTTGTGATTAAAATTAAAACTTACCAAACATGATCAGGATCTAGTACTTTATAGTATCTTGTTAAAAATGTAGCTACACATAACACCCCAAATGTTATCCACCATCTGAAAAAGTATTAAAACGGTTAATTAATAAGGTCTCTTTACAAAGTTAATTTGTTATTTATTTTATAATCGTATTTTAATTATATAATGAACATGTACCCTTTAGTATTCGACTTGCTTGAGAAACAAGTTTTAGTTTTTTCGCCCATAATTTTCTTTTAATTTTTCATAGCAAAACTTTAAATAAACTTTCACTTAAAGTAACGGTACCATAAAATCATTCTGCAACATTGAAAGTTAACTATGTAAGTATCAATACCAACTAGGTTTTTTTTTTCGGTATTACTATAATAATATACTTATTTACGTAGTACATGTTTATCTTTATCCATGAAACCTTCTCATGGTGTAATTGCTTATTATTAATTATAATATAATTATAAAATTAGTTACACAAAAAATGTTGGACGGGTCAGATATCGAACAATGATTGAACGCGTCCATTAAAATATTTTTTTTCTCAATACAAATAAAAGTTTTTTGTAATACATTTCTCATACTTTCAACACATTTACTAATCAGATTTTAAGTAAGTCCAATATCAATGATTTTTTAGTATACTATACAAGATAATACTGATATCATATATCTTCTATGTTGGCCGATATAACATCTTAACAATTATTCTACGAATGAATTATAGTACAAAAATTAGATACCAGGGAAATTTCATACCAGTTTTTCTTTTTAAATTCCAAAGCTATGAACAAGATTTTAAAACACTTTAAAATATTTTAAACACTCGCCATATTAAACTGAATCATAAAACTTTAACGAAATAATTTTTATCAACCTTATAAAATGAAAATAGTTTCAAAGCTTTATACTCTAATTTTTTTGGTTCTTATTGAGGTATTATGTAAATTTACGCTTCAGATGTAAATTACATGCTGTGTAAACGATCAAGAGCAAAGACATAATAAAAAGAATGTAATGTATAATTTTTTATCTAATGAACGTGTCCAGTAAAATTTTAAAAATAATTGCTAGTCCACCGGATGTGCCTACTAAGTAGCAAATACTTGGTTTTAAAACCTGGTCGCGTAAATACCCGATACGCGAAATATTCACTTTAGGTTCAATATTAATGAGTTTTCAGTTTACAAATATTCATTCATTCTTTAAAAGTCTGTTCGAAGAGATGGTCGTGTTTTGACCTGACGTCATGAGGCTAAACATTCTCGTACTTTTAAGCCCGTGCTTTCTTTTACAACTTTGTTTTGCAGAGTTGAGTGTTAATAGAAAAATTAAATTCGTAAATAGCTTCATTGAATACTTGAACAATTTACCTAATCATCTTTACGTATATGATGATGGTATCCTTTTAAATGCGCATAAAAACGTGAGTAATCATTTTAAAGTTTATTTTCTAATTGTTACTAAGGTTATCAAGTTTTCAACTCGCAACTTTATCTTGGTTTTATCTCGAATGACTTTGTTTATGTTTCTCAATTGTTTTTTTTAAAAAATTAAATGCGTTTACTATCAAGAATAATATTTTAGTTTTTAATTTATAATGATTAATTAGAATTAGACTATTAATTATTAATAAACACAAATTAACTTTTGATTAGCTTCTAAATTTTGTTTTTTAATTATTATGGCTTAGTTAAATCGGACTCAATCTTTAAAACATAATGACGAAACAATCAATTAAATGGTGTTTAAACTTATGTTCTCATAAGGAAAATTATAGTACGATTGTGTACATATATATATTTATTTTATTGCTACAAACATTTGATTTCTCTTTGTTTTGCATTCAATAACATTCAAATATAAACGCGATAAAATTCGTAAAATTGAGTTAGATTTATTAAATATGTAGTATTTGTTCTATTTGCTGATCATTGTAAAATCTTAGTGAAACCATGTGTCCATGTATTTAATATATATAATTTATATATGACGTCAACAACTGTTTATTGAGAATTAAAAGCTAAAGCTAAAGCTAGATTAAAGCTGCTCAGTGCTAAATAAGAAGCAACATATGGTATACAATAAAAATATGGTAGAATTTAATTTATTATATAGCAATATTTAGGAGGGCCATGGTGATCTATAAAATATTTTATTTAATATACATGAAAATGTGTTAAACAAAAAAGAATATTTTTAGATATTTTTTTTTGTATTAACTTTACTTTTCAGTTGGTATTAACTTTTACAGAAAAAAATATTCTGTAATGAAGTATTATTTTAAAGAGTTTGTAAAAGTCTTCTATGATGCAGGGGTTATCCAGAGTATCCAACGCAAGCAAGCTAGTCTTTGGCCATTTTATCATCGTGACAAATTGAGAAACAATAAAGGAACATATTTCAACAAATTTCATTTTCTATATGGCAAACTATTATTTTAATATTCTATTTCAGGAAGAAAACAAATACAAAATTGAAATTAAAGTAAAAGTTACAACTCTTCATAATCTTGAAGATCCATTTTACCAGAAATGTAGTGTAACATTGGAAGAAATTGAAGGGAATGGCATTAATATACATAATGATTACCAGTGTAAACCGATGGAGCAACCTACCACCATTGGGATTTTTAATGTAGATGATATTGTTTCTGGAGACCAGAGCACCATCAGAACAGAGTCGGGTTTTGAATATCAGCCAGTGCAGCTCGACAATGAAGTACAGAGCAATACAGCAGTAAGTTTGTTGCCAATACAATAAGATTTTTAGTAAATGGACATATTAATACAGGATACAACAACTCTTAATAGTGTTTGTTCAGTACAGTCTTAACACTTGTGTAAATTAAGAAGTGAGAATAATAAGTTATATTCTGGTTTGATAGCAATCTGTACAGACTTGATGCATTTCAACTGCTGTTCAAGTAAACGCCCCCCAAAAGGTGTGACCATGATTTTCAATAAAACATAAACAGCCTACTGCATCATCCTATTTGGTGTGATGGTCAGGGTCTTCTCTAATAAAGTGAGAATCAATCAACGAAACGGAGCGGGTTCACGGAATTCGTACTTTTCTAAACAGTTGCGTAAATTTTAAAAGGAAGAATATATTATTACCGTTTATTACATAAATTTGTTATGCTACCAGACGGTACTCGCTGCGTCATATATATCGTTGAATCGATTTTCACGGCGAAAATAAGTAAAATAAATAACCATAATTTTTCACGTGAGCCGAGTTAAAACAATTCAAAGTCCTATATTCAGCAGTTGGTAGAGAAAACCTGTAACGTTGATGATGGGTAAGTTTTTCAAACGTATACAACTTCTGTAAATTTCAGCAAATATTTTTATTTAAATTTATTCACATTACAAAATCTATTATGTATAAGATTGTTTCGTTCGTGACTTTACAGTAGTGTTAGAAATAATATCCGTTACAGGTGATATATTCTTTCATATTACGGTAACGCGGATAACAATGTGCGCTAAAACGTATGATTGTAGATCTATTTATAAAACACTCCGTATTACTACAGCAGATATTACTCGCTTTGAATATGTTCACATTATTATCAGCAATTATGATCAGTGAGATCGAGACTATATATTCAGATTGTGGTGAATATGTACTGGTTAAATTAATTCATAATTCTCACGCCAATCTGATCATTACCGTGTCTTATTATTATATTGATGGTAAGTCTCTGTTGCCGGAGACTGTATAGGTATCATCACCGCAGCGCCCTATTGTAGCCGACAAACAGTAATGAAGATAGTGAAATTACTGGGGTAAATGTAACATCTTATGTCTCGAGGAGACGAGCATAATGTGGTGCAGTGTATATACCATCCTATCTTAGCTTAGCTTCTCTGGCCCAGTGACTCAAAGTGAGTCTTGGCCTCCGACATAAAAGAGCACAAGCGTTGTGTTTCGCACTGCCTCTTGTCAGTCCACTACTCGAAGCTCGCGTAGGTCGTGCTCTAAGGCATCGTTCTACCGATAACTGGGCAGGTTGAGTTCCGAGGAACGCCTTTTTGATCCTACGATCGTCTCCCATCTTTAGCAAGTGGGCCATCCAGCGAAGTCTGTGGACTTCGGCTTCTTCCATGATCTTCGGTTCGCCAACCAGCCTCTCGATTTGAATATTGCGTCGGGTTCGCCACCTACCGTCCTCTCTCGGAGTCGAGCCGAAGATCCTACACATGATTTTCCTTTAAGCAACCAGGAGCCGTTCTTCTTCTTTAAGCATTAGTGTCCAGGTCTCACTACCGTCTACATCAAAATCGATCTTACACCCATCCTAAATAGCGCTTTATAATCAATACATAAACATAGTAAGTGATACGTCTGCTCATGACGACGTAGTGCTAGTTGGAATGATATACAATAAAAATACCACATAGTAATCGTTTCGTCTCCTTACTCGAGTAATCTCCCCAGCTACAAAGCCTTTCAAACCGGAACACAGTAATGTTTGCACACTACTGGTTGGCGGCAGGAAGAAGTGCTGCTGTAGTACCTATTTAGGTGATCATTAATTATTAAAGTTCATAACTTTTTTTCGCGGTAACATCCTCCGTCGGATAACCTCTTCCCTTTCGGAAAGACTATCAGGACTCGTACCGATTAAAACCCTACAGCAAAGCAGAATTCACAAGACAGTCCGAACATTTGTTATATGAAAAAATTAAAGACCAATTTGGAAAACTAAGATCATCATCTAGTTATTATGTTCATAATTGCATTATGGTTACTTACAAGTAACAAGAACCTAGGAATGCTTGCAGTAAGCTCTGTAACCGATACCGAGCGGGGATTCACTTAGTGAAGCTTGAAAAACCCAATCCCATACGGAATGTTTAAAACGACAAACAAGTTACTGATAAATACTAAAATAAGTTAAAAGGTTTTTTTTAATATACTTTTTAGATGTCTATAGGTAATTGATGATATTGGAATATATAATTTTATCGTAAAATATTTATGACCATAATTTCTTGAGCGATAATGAAAGTCGGTAGGTAAAAATTTACGAAACAATTAAGGTGGGTAGTACGATATTATAATTAATGTGATATTCATGTATATTAAAAAGTAGCACGTTTTTTTGTAGTGAGTGCACTGTTGTTGCTTTTTTATATTAGACGAACCGAAGAGACAAGTATGACCTTCACCTGATGGTAAGTGATGTAATATGCTCGCGTATAACAATGTGACATTTGTTAGGACGACAAATATTGTGCCCGCCGCTTTGAGACGTTAGATGTTTAGCTTCGCTACACCAGTAATTTCCCTAACTAAAACGCCTTTTAAACCGGAGCACAGTAATATTTGCTATTGTTTAGCGGTAGAACGAGTAGCTGCGGTAGTACCTATCTAGACGGTCTTCGGTAACGGAGAACTAGTAACAGTGAACTATTCATCATCATCATTGGCCCAGAGAAGTCCACTGGTGGACATGGGTCTTGGCAATGAATCGATTAAGTATAATTGTGATTTTCTCGTTTTTTTTTGTATTTTATTTTGTATTGATGATGAAGTTATGCATCGTCATCCTCATGTCTAAAGATCGTGACTACCTTCACCCATTACTCTTGTCTTACGATGTTTCGCCATCTCCTGTCCCTGGCTACTAGGAGTGCATCTTAGAATTTAGAGTCGGGTATGTTGCGGATCTGGTCGGGTTTGGCATATGCATAAGGAATAGCAAATCAATTGGCTATAAAGTATTTATTATATTAACACTAACTGCTCTAGGAAGTCATTTTGGCTGTTTTTGGGGAAAATAATAGATTCATATTATTTTCGGGATTTCTAGTGTTATAGAGATTTATATAATAAATCTATTAATGTGGCTTATCAAGTCTCGTACAGTCAGCCGCGTGGCTCTATCGAAGTATAATTCATTTGTTTTGATCCATGACCCACTGACCGGGACCGTCTTTACTTTGGATAAGAATACTGAGAGAATATTTACAATCGACACAAGTCCATGAAAATTATTGTGTCGATGAATCATTAATACATATAGTTTGATTTTACCAAATTCTCATTTTTAAAGTACCGTATTCATGACAAAACAACTTAATTTCACCTATCTTATACTCTTATTAATATTAGGGAGTCAGTTAAGAAAAATAGTTCCTAAACTTTTTTTCTTCGCTCTATCGCCTCCTTTCTAGAAAAAATATTACTTGGGTCCACAAGGAAACTATTTTGAAATTTGTAGAGCTATTAATAAGAAATATCTATGTATTAATATTTCAACCTTTATTTATAAAGTATATTAAAATAGTGTAAATCAGAAACAATATGTTGTCAAAGAAAAATTGAGTGAAAGGAGCGCTCTTTTTTCTTTTGTTATCACTGTTACTAGTGGTAGGTCTCTGTTGCCGGAGATTGTCTAGGTAGGTATCACTGTAATGCAAGACCAGATCATTCGCATGGAGTCGGGAGAATTCTCTCTCTTCGCACTCACTGCGTCGGGTGTCGGATTTGAGATCATCCCTTGCCCAGATGGCTAATAGGCTGAGTGCTGGCGCAGCCGGCGCTGGCGGGGTCGAGGAGGTGTGTGAAAGCATTCCCGTGGCCCTACTTTAAAGCGCTGAAGGTGGAATATCGTGGGGGTTTTAGTCGGTGCAAGTCCGATATAACCTGTCTTTGCTCCCGCGAGGACAGGTATGCGAAGGTATTTCCCCCACGTAAAACAAAAGAAAAGGTATGTACCACCGATGCGCCTATTGCAGCCGACAAACAGTAGTATACATATATTACTGTGTTTCGGTTTCAAGGGCACTGTAGCTGCGCTAGTGAAATTACTGGAGTAACTCGACTTATTTTCTTACGTCTCAAACGACGAGCGCTATGTGGTACTGTATATATCACCCTAACTAGCACACGTTTTTATGGGTAGGCGAATCATTAACTATCGGGCGAATGTCCCGCTTGTTCGTTGCTTAATTAAATAAAAAAAAATACACCCCCCAAATGTACCAGACACCATGAGCGCTACCTTGAATCGCTGCAGCACCTACCAAAAAAGGGGGCCGCCCACTTTGGGAGTCACTGGTTTAGATGATATTTTGCGTCCAGTAGTCGGCACTTTGATTCGAAATATTTGTTTTTATTTTCCGTGGTCGCCTAATCGCAAAAAAATAAAAACTTAATTTAGCATCAACTGCGATAGTCACGGAGCCCGTGAATAATCCGATACAACGAATCAGTCACACATATATTTTAAATAGTCGAAATAATTTAACAATTCAAAATTTTATGGTGCAACTTTCCCATTAAGTGTTTCTAGATAAAAAACTGTGTTTTTGTTACTACTTCGTTCGAGTAATTACATATTATGGTAATGGATATTTTCTATGCGTAATTCGTTTAAGCAATCGTAATTATCGTTGGACATCCATTAAGTAATGATTCCAGGCCATGTTGTGGTGCTTGGCTGCCGATCAAGTGTTTTTAAAATCCTGACAAACTATGCCGACCACATTTTGTAAATCTGCATTCACAACGACGATGCTGTGTATCGACTGAAAACATATCAGCTCCTTGTTTTAACGCCATGTGAAATGAAGATCAAATGTTAGCGCATTTTTGCTAAATAATCATAATAATTAAAGACATTTATATGGTACCTATAGGCAGGTTACATTGTTCGAAGGAATAATAGGTGATGTGGCAATAATTTCCTCTAGTGGCGGTTGTGTACTGGTAGATGTAATGTTGGCAGGTGCTTCATCAGATGAGTAGGCCTTCAACGCAGCTACGACCCCTAATGGTGTTGCGACTGTTCGCTCGTTTGCTCACCCTTCCTTTAAAAAAAAAGATAGACCGATGATCTGCTGAAGACCGCGGGAAACCAATGGATGCTGGCGGCGTAGGTTCAGCTTATATATTTTTATAGAGGCCTATGATCAGCAGTGGACATCTAACAGCTGATGAATTTATGATAGCTTTACAGATATCTATCAGTCACGAGCCAGGTTTTCGTTCAAAAGCTGAGATTCCATTTATGATGTTAAAGAAATATGATAAACTTTGTATCTATTAATACTTATTGGAAACATAAGTGAAGGTTCCATAGCCATGTACAGGAGCGTGCGCTCCACACAAGCAAATAAGCACTGCATACACCCTGGCTTCTTAAATCTATCTAAATATTAGTCTCTCAAGTTATTCAAATGGTACATAACTATGCTTTGACTATTGCTAAATTGCCAAAATAGTCGGTTTATTTTTGAGGATAGATAAGACACGGAGGGTTCAGGTGTGGTTTGCGTACCCTACCCGAAATCTCTGTCCACGGCCCTAGATCATATATAACATTACTAATACGAATATAATTATATTAAACTTGCGGATACCAGATCCGCAAGCCCTGAGTCGGATGAAGCTATTATAGTTGTCAAAGTGACTAGCGGCGCAAATTTTATCATAAAAAAAGAAATCTAATTCTCCGATATCAAAAGTATCTTTTATTTCCATTGAAATGTCCGGTATGTTTTAAAATTTTTTCTTTAAAAGTACTTTTTAATACGAATTTAACATGTGTAGTAAAAAAAAAAATTAGTTTTATATTATAGTATTGCTTTATTGTCTTTAATATAAAGATTTGGGAAATGGCTCAAATCCCCCCAAATGAACCCCTATATACGACCGGTCCTATTGCCCGGTGGTTACCGGAGACCATGCTGACTAATTGTGGAATCTTTGGGAGACTCGTGTCCAGCTGTAAACGTCTATCGGCTTAATGATGACGATAAAGATTTATTTAAAGGATTCATTTCATCACTATAGGAAATCTAATAATAGTTGTGATTGCAGCTAATTGTTCTGGTAAAATTATTATAATACCTTTTATTATTTATTTAACAACGATATAGGCAATGACCTCATCATGTTTTATTAATTTTATATTGGCTTCATTTATTGCACATAACATACATATAAGTACAAAGTAAGTATTTTTATTATTACAAATAAAGAAGATATTGACCAAAAACTTTTTCTCATCAGGCTACCTCTGGTGAACAGTTCATCGCTGTACCAAGGGAAACATCATCGGCGCCATGTATTGGTTGTTCAACATTGATTAATATTAAGGCCGCTGGTGTGGAAGACCTCGCTTTGTTAGGTATTCGCCACCTTAACAGGCACGAACCAGGTGTGAAGCATACACTGCGGTCAGTAGTGGAAGTGGAGCGACAGGTTCAGGTTAGTTGATACCACTTTTTTTCATTATTGGATGATGTGGCTCGACACTTTTTCACAGTATTTTTTGTGGTAAGCGGTACGTCTCCTTACAATGTGATGATATATAGGATGTTTTTTTTTTTTCATTCCCCTGCGTGTGGTGGGTCAGGGCCTATTCGTACAATCACTTAACATCTATGACTTATTTACAATTCTTTTTCCTACATACTCTCTGCTTTCACTCTCTCTTATCTTGCTTACCGTACTTATCTTTCATACTTCAGTTCTCATACATACTCCATCCCAATTCCTTCTTCCATACCTCCCACTCGTGAAGACCGCCGCCGTGTTGTTTCCTGAAACAATCATTCCTTTGTCATTCGTTGTCTGCTCTTCTTCTTTTCTGTCCTTCTTTATTTTTGTTGTTTTTATTTGAACATTTTTTACTGTCTTTCTTTGCTTTACATTTACATTTACATTACATTACATTTCTATCCAATTCTCTGTTCTATGCATTTTTTCTAGCCTATTTTAAATTTATTTAATTATTTACCTATTTACTATTTCTATTTATGATATCTGCTACTGTTAGTTTACAGTAGTTAAGGAATTTTGGGCGACTTGCGTCTTCACTCATCAGGGAGGCAATGGCTTCCTTGGTGAGCTGTCTGTTCAACTCTACTTCCAATTCCATTCGTCTCCTTCCATACAAGGGACAGGAAGCGAGGATGTGCACCACGGTCTGGTCCACCGCTGGGTCACAGAGGCACGCGGGACTCTCCTTGAGCTTGAACCTGTGAAGGTACTTGGAGAATCCCCCGTGCCCAGTGAACATCTGGACCAGGACCGTGTCGAGCTTCAGTCGGCGAAGGGTCCGGTATGCTGACGCGACGTCTGGGAAGAAAATCCTCGTTGTTGAAGCCGTAGCACCTTCCACATACCTCCTGTTCCATTCGCTCAAGCGTCCTCAGCCTGAGCTGACGCTTGACGAAGGAAACGGGGCAATCCTCATACTCCGGTCTTCTTTTACTCTTCAGGGCCGCTTCCTTGGCCAGTTGGTCCGCCCTTTCATTTCCCTCCATCCCCACGTGCGCCTTCACCCAGAATAATCTTACATTCGTCCCTTTTGCCCGCGCTTTCATGATGTTCTCTTTTACCCGAAGCGCCAGTGGGTAGAGGGTGTCGGGTCGTGCGACTGTTTCTAGGGCGGACCTCGAGTCGCTTAGTACGGCGCATGACTGCGCCGACCCGCTGGCCGCGTACCCCGTCGCTTTTACCAGTGCCAGCAGCTCTGCCTGGTATACGGTGCAGAAGTTGCCCAACTTGAGTTTCTTGGTAGCAACCTCTGCAGCGTTGCGCATAACGCTGAACGCCGCACCCACCTTGTCGTCAATGCGGCTGCCGTCGGTGTAAATGGCCGAATCGGCAGCCGAGGTGGCAAGTTGGACCTCCTCCGCACTTTCCTCTAAGCAGGAGAACTCCACACCAACCTGTTCAGACGGGTGTGGTAGTCTCAAGTGGCTGACTGGAACCTCCAGCTCTCGGTCTCCTAGCACTTCCCGGGAGTGGCCGCGCTTTACCTCAAATAAAGTGGCCGCTTCTTGGACCCGAAGGTCCAGAGGAAGCAGCCCGGCAAGTACGAGGGCCGAGTGCAACGACGCGGTTCGGTGAGTTCGCGCAATTTTCTGCGCGAAGCCACGCTGAACCGCATCGAGCTGCTTTCAGACCAGCAGCTTCTTAGCCGCCGGCGCCCATGCACTCGCTGCATACAAAATTATCGGCTCCAACACCGCCAGATACATCGTTCTGATCACCTCCGGGTTCAACCCCCACGATACTTTTGCGGCTCTACACAGTTGACGATAGAGCCCTTGGGCCTTCTTGCTCACGTTCTTCACATGCGTGTTGAACGTGAGCCTATCGTCGACTGTGAGGCCTAGTATCCGAACCTCACTAGTTCGACAAAGGGGCTCTCCACCCATACTCAATATTGGGTTGTCGTACTTCAGCTTATTGGTTAGCACCATCACCTTGGTTTTGTGTGGTGCGAACCTAAGCTTGTTTCGGACCCCCCAACCGTGAATATCGGCGAGTAACTCATTTGCCTTTCTCGTGATGTTCCCGGTCTCTTGCCCCGAGAAGATCGGAACGACGTCGTCTGCAAACGCCTGGCAGTGTCCCGCTCTTGGCCACCCTCCTCCAGGAGTGGATTGAGGAGGGTCCAGAAGGTTGGACCGCCCACGGATCCCTGCACGCACCCCTTGGTGGTCTCGCGCTCCTGCCGCTCGCAGCACCGCTTCCAACTAGCGGTCTGAGCACGCCCCACCTCGAGGCGGTAAGCTTCCTTCGCGTCGAAGTACTCGCGCAAGACCAACTCCTTACGGATCGGCCGCGCGTTCGGGATCCGCCTCTTCTTCCTCAAGGCATCTGCTTTGAGGAGAGAGAGCTGTTCGGACCACCAGGGCAATTGTCCTTTTCCTCCCGGAGGCCTTCGGCAGGACTGAATCGCAGGTGTCCCCCACGGTTTCCACATACCGATCGACGATGCTGGCCAACGCCCCCTTATCGGTGACTTCGGTCACCTTGGCTGGCGTCAGACAGCGGTCTGAGAGCAGCTGGGCGAAAGTTCGTTTGAACTCGCCCCAGTCTGCTCTATGGGTAGTGTACTTCCGCGTGGAACACCTGATGTCCGTGCCGACGGACCTCACGAGATTCAGCTCGAACAGGATCGCCCTGTGGTCCGACGAGAATACACCGTCCGCGATACGCCAGCCCTCCACTCGATCGAGCAGAGTGGTCGAGCAAGCAGTAACGTCGACGTAGCTGGAATAACGCTTTCCGCCCCGATAGGTGTCGAACGTAGGCTCAGACCCCCGGTTCAGCAGGTGGAGCTCCAGCTCATCGAGCGCGGCCGCAACATCGGTCCCTCTCTGGTCTCCGGACTGGCTATCCCACCAGGTGTTATGAGCGTTCAAGTCTCCGCCTAGCATCACGTTGGCAGTCCCTAGCCTCCCCACGACCCAACTGATTCGGTCCAGGTATGGTCCGACGGGCTTATCTAGCTCCAGGTAGACGAATACCACCCCTATCTCCCAAGCCCCGGTTCTCAGTCTGGCAACAGAGATGTTTCCAGACGTGAAGTCGGGGCATTGAGTGATGTCGATGGTATCGTCGAACAGTACAATGGCCGCCTTGACAACCTCCCCGGCGCTTCGGCTCACACATTGTACTATCCTTGTCCCTGGGTAGTGCCGCATCTCGCCAATCGCACCGATGTACGGCTCCTGGACCATAGCGAACGCCCATCCTCTCTTCGGCGCTTCGCATATCAACTCGGCCGTGGCGAGCCCAGACCTTTGCAGGTTCAACTGCACAGCGTGGTACTGGCGTCGCCCAGTCCGGATATTGCGGTCGGCCCCCGGGGCGCCGTTAGCAATACGCTACCGACGCCTGCGCTATGGCGTCCCACCTCCGGACAGGGCACTCCTCATCGAACGCCCCGTGGTTCCACCGATCTGCCTTGGCTTTCCGGCAGTTCCGGCAGGCGGGAGTTTTCCCGGCTTGCCAGTCCGGGCACTCGCCCCTCAGGTGCGTGCCACCGCAAGGTGTGCACCGTTCTTCACGTTCGGTGCACAACCGCTTACTGTGGCCGTATCCGAGGCACCGCGTGCATTGCACCAGTGGAGACTGGTCCTGCACCCGGACCCGCTGGAGGTCCACATGCATCACTCCCGCGTCAGTTAGGCGGGCCCAGAGCTTAGGCGAGACCCGCAAGACCACATGGGTCACCAACGAGTTCCGCGCTCTCCGCCTGAAGCGGACTTCGGTCCGCAGGTCGCGCTCAGGGATGCCACCCAGCAGGTGACCGTTCTGGGTCCTGAGTGCCTTCAGGATGTCCTCGTCCTTGTTGTAGGACAAGACATCCCTGAGCATCACCAACGGGTCTCTACTCCTAACTTCCTCCACATTCAGGCCCTTGCCTGCCCTGGTCAGCCTCTCCCGCACCCTCGCCAACTCGGTTTCCGTGCCGCACCCTATAATCACCTTCCCGTCCCTATATAGGATGTTTAATAATATACTACAAGTCTTTTTTTTTTCGTTTAACCTGGAGGAAATGCCTGCGCATAGCCGTCCTCGCGGGGGCAAGGACGGGTTATGTCGGACTTGCACCGACTAAAACCTCCACGATGTGCTAACTCATCGCTTAATGGCAGGGACATGGGAACGCTTTCGCACCATCGGCGACCCCGACGGCGCTGGCCGTTTTCGCAGCTCCACCTCGGGACGGAGGGATGAACCCTCCCTTTCCAGGGCGCGCCGGAACATGTAGCGCGCCCCCTGCTCGGCCTCCTGCTCGGCCCCCTGCAGTCGCGCGGGCAACGGATTCCCTCGAACCCGTAGCCCAGAGGCCATGGGAGCCCAGGAGGAAACCTTTCCCGGCTCCCTGTGACGGAGAGATGTTGGGCCCGCCGCTACCCATTAACAGCTGCGGAGGATAGGGAGAACGGCGCATTGCAATACCGACACTCCTCTTCCCCCGCGGTCCCACCGCCACCGCATCGCCGGTTAGTGCAGAGGGTACTCCCTGCGCGACTTCACCTCGGCTACAAAGGGCAGTATAAAGCCGCCTCTGCAGCCCCCGCCCGTTCGGGTGAGCTCCAGTTATCCAACCGGTGCTCGAACCTGGGGCGGCTGCTTCGACCGACCCTTCGCCGCGGGCCGGCCGGGTGGGTTCCACTTCGCTTCACCGTGTGGTAGGGCCACGGCTACTAAGCCCTTCCGCCACAACAAGGCGGGAACCCGTTGGGGGGATAACTACAAGTCTTAATATTTTCTCTAATGTAAACGCTCTTCAAACTGTAACACGGTAACATTTACACATTACCGTTTGTTGGCCGATAAAACTAATCCGGTGATACTTACAGAAATGGTTTCAGGCTATGGAGCGTTTTCAGCTGACCCATACACACTAGCTTCTTATCACTCTGTTTTCCCGTATCCAATTTTACTTTACATCTTTATCTGTTGTAAATACAGTAGATTTTTCCTGTAATAGCATATCGTCATATTTGTCTCGTGTATTACTGTGAAGTATCAATAAATAAAATTATTACCAAGAATCGATCATCCGAGTAATTCATATTTTATTTATGATGTTCTAAAAAGCTTACCTGTTCAACGATGTGAACCTGTCAAAGACAAGAAAAATTCACGGCTAAGCATCTTTAAAAAGTAACAGTTATTACAGGAAATGTAAAATGTACTCGTCAATTACTTTAATACAAAATATTACACGATCATTATTCTTTCAGGTTGTAAACGGCGTACGTTACATCGTCGTGTTAAGAGTGGATTATGATAATTGTACTAACGATGTGACCGAAAATTGTTTATTTGTGAGACCCTGTAAAATATCTGTCTTAGAAAAACCATGGGTTAGATTGTACGATGGTTCAAAATATCGATCAATTTTATCCAACAATTGTACTGAAGAATGGTTATTTGACAATAATGGCGAAGTTATAACAGAAGAAAACAAGGAAAGTAATGATATTATTTTAAGTCCGTCCCGAAAGGATCAAGAAAAGGAAGACGATACTTTAAAACCTATCCCAGATTATGACAAAATTGCCAATACGGGGTCTATTGATGATATACTCAAAGCGATACATAATTCAGAATTACAGGGTCAGAATTCACACCAAAAAACGTTAACTGATGAACAAGTAAAAAATTTGGAGGAACAAATAATTCCTTATAGTCATTTTTTGGAAACTACTACTGTAAGAGAAGATGAAATAACACGAAAATCCAATTCAGATAATTCACAAGACATCGTTAAAGAAGAAACAAAAAAATATAACATTCCAAATTCTAATTCATTCAGTCCAGATAAAGATGAAGAAAAGGTAAGTTCATTGAACAGTGAGAAGAAAAAAGCTATTGATGATTTACTTAGATTCTTTGAGTCTGTTGATTCCGATTATAGGCAAGAGAAAAAAAAAACTAAAAGATCAACTCTCAATTTTGTTGGAGGACAATTGTTAAAAGATAAAAATGATCCATTGTATAAGGCATTAGCTGAAGAATCATTACAAAAATATGTAGCATTGTCAAATGTCGATGAAGAATATGAAGTAGTTAAAATTGAAAACGTTACAGTTCAAGTTGTTGCTGGAAAGCTAACCAGAATTACATTTCAAATAGCTAAGAAAAATTCACCTTCATTACATTCACAAAGATGTGTTGCTCGAGTATGGGAAAAATTTTGGTTAGATTTTAAAGATATTAACATAACATGTGATAATAATAATCCAGAACCGGTATTACGAAAAAGTGAAATGGATAAAAAATTACGATCAAAAAGACAATTACCGGGCGGCCCAATGGAGCAGGATCCTAACAATCCAGAATACATGCAGTTAGCCATTGAGTCTATGCAGAAATATCTGCAAACAACCGGCAATCCCAACCCGCACAAAGTTATAAAAATCGATAAAGTCACTACACAAGTGGTATCCGGTATAATGACGAATATTTATTTCGAGATACTGCCCGCAGTAGGTGTGGGTGATGTAGTAAGTTGTTATTCCAAGGTTTGGGAGCAGTCGCCGCTTAAGAAGAAAGAAATCAACGTTTCGTGTCAAATACCTGACAGCACACTGAGATTAAAAAGACAATTACCGGGCGGCCCAATTGAGCAGGATCCTAACAATCCAGAATACATGCAGTTAGCCATTGAGTCTATGCAGAAATATCTGCAAACAACCGGCAATCCCACTCCGCACAAAGTTATAAAAATCGATAAAGTCACTACACAAGTGGTATCCGGTATAATGACGAATATTTATTTCGAGATACTGCCCGCAGTAGGTGTGGGTGATGTAATAAGTTGTTATTCCAAGGTTTGGGAGCAGTCGCCACTTAAGAAGAAAGAAATTGACGTTTCGTGTCAAGTACCTGGCAGCACACTGAGATTAAAAAGACAATTACCGGGCGGCCCAATTGAGCAGGATGCTCACAATCCAGAATACATGCAGTTAGCCATTGAATCTATGCAGAAATATCTGCAAACAACCGGCAATCCCATTCCGCACAAAGTTATAAAAATCGATAAAGTCACTACACAAGTGGTATCCGGTATAATGACGAATATTTATTTCGAGATACTGCCCGCAGTAGGTGTGGGTGATGTAGTAAGTTGTTATTCCAAGGTTTGGGAGCAGTCGCCGCTTAAGAAGAAAGAAATCAATGTTTCGTGTCAAATACCTGACAGCACACTGAGATTAAAAAGACAATTACCGGGCGGCCCAATTGAGCAGGATCCTAACAATCCAGAATACATGCAGTTAGCCATTGAGTCTATGCAGAAATATCTGCAAACAACCGGCAATCCCACTCCGCACAAAGTTATAAAAATCGATAAAGTCACTACACAAGTGGTATCCGGTATAATGACGAATATTTATTTCGAGATACTGCCCGCAGTAGGTGTGGGTGATGTAGTAAATTGTTATTCCAAGGTTTGGGAGCAGTCGCCGCTTAAGAAGAAAGAAATTAACGTTTCGTGTCAAATACCTGACAGCACACTGAGATTAAAAAGACAATTACCGGGCGGCCCAATTGAGCAGGATCCTAACAATCCAGAATACATGCAGTTAGCCATTGAGTCTATGCAGAAATATCTGCAAACAACCGGCAATCCCACTCCGCACAAAGTTATAAAAATCGATAAAGTCACTACACAAGTGGTATCCGGTATAATGACGAATATTTATTTCGAGATACTGCCCGCAGTAGGTGTGGGTGATGTAATAAGTTGTTATTCCAAGGTTTGGGAGCAGTCGCCACTTAAGAAGAAAGAAATTAACGTTTCGTGTCAAATACCTGACAGCACACTGAGATTAAAAAGACAATTACCGGGCGGCCCAATTGAGCAGGATCCTAACAATCCAGAATACATGCAGTTAGCCATTGAGTCTATGCAGAAATATCTGCAAACAACCGGCAATCGCACTCCGCACAAAGTTATAAAAATCGATAAAGTCACTACACAAGTGGTATCCGGTATAATGACGAATATTTATTTCGAGATACTGCCCGCAGTAGGTGTGGGTGATGTAATAAGTTGTTATTCCAAGGTTTGGGAGCAGTCGCCGCTTAAGAAGAAAGAAATTAACGTTTCGTGTCAAATACCTGACAGCACACTGAGATTAAAAAGACAATTACCGGGCGGCCCAATTGAGCAGGATCCTAACAATCCAGAATACATGCAGTTAGCCATTGAGTCTATGCAGAAATATCTGCAAACAACCGGCAATCGCACTCCGCACAAAGTTATAAAAATCGATAAAGTCACTACACAAGTGGTATCCGGTATAATGACGAATATTTATTTCGAGATACTGCCCGCAGTAGGTGTGGGTGATGTAATAAGTTGTTATTCCAAGGTTTGGGAGCAGTCGCCGCTTAAGAAGAAAGAAATTAACGTTTCGTGTCAAATACCTGACAGCACACTGAGATTAAAAAGACAATTACCGGGCGGCCCAATTGAGCAGGATCCTAACAATCTAGAATACATGCAGTTAGCCATTGAGTCTATGCAGAAATATCTGCAAACAACCGGCAATCGCACTCCGCACAAAGTTATAAAAATCGATAAAGTCACTACACAAGTGGTATCCGGTATAATGACGAATATTTATTTCGAGATACTGCCCGCAGTAGGTGTGGGTGATGTAATAAGTTGTTATTCCAAGGTTTGGGAGCAGTCGCCACTTAAGAAGAAAGAAATCAATGTTTCGTGTCAAATACCTGACAGCACACTGAGATTAAAAAGACAATTACCGGGCGGCCCAATTGAGCAGGATCCTAACAATCCAGAATACATGCAGTTAGCCATTGAGTCTATGCAGAAATATCTGCAAACAACCGGCAATCGCACTCCGCACAAAGTTATAAAAATCGATAAAGTCACTACACAAGTGGTATCCGGTATAATGACGAATATTTATTTCGAGATACTGCCCGCAGTAGGTGTGGGTGATGTAGTAAATTGTTATTCCAAGGTTTGGGAGCAGTCGCCGCTTAAGAAGAAAGAAATTAACGTTTCGTGTCAAATACCTGACAGCACACTGAGATTAAAAAGACAATTACCGGGCGGCCCAATTGAGCAGGATCCTAACAATCCAGAATACATGCAGTTAGCCATTGAGTCTATGCAGAAATATCTGCAAACAACCGGCAATCGCACTCCGCACAAAGTTATAAAAATCGATAAAGTCACTACACAAGTGGTATCCGGTATAATGACGAATATTTATTTCGAGATACTGCCCGCAGTAGGTGTGGGTGATGTAGTAAATTGTTATTCCAAGGTTTGGGAGCAGTCGCCGCTTAAGAAGAAAGAAATTAACGTTTCGTGTCAAATACCTGACAGCACACTGAGATTAAAAAGACAATTACCGGGCGGCCCAATTGAGCAGGATCCTAACAATCCAGAATACATGCAGTTAGCCATTGAGTCTATGCAGAAATATCTGCAAACAACCGGCAATCGCACTCCGCACAAAGTTATAAAAATCGATAAAGTCACTACACAAGTGGTATCCGGTATAATGACGAATATTTATTTCGAGATACTGCCCGCAGTAGGTGTGGGTGATGTAATAAGTTGTTATTCCAAGGTTTGGGAGCAGTCGCCGCTTAAGAAGAAAGAAATTAACGTTTCGTGTCAAATACCTGACAGCACACTGAGATTAAAAAGACAATTACCGGGCGGCCCAATGGAGCAGGATCCTAACAATCCAGAATACATGCAGTTAGCTATTGAGTCTATGCAGAAATATCTGCAAACAACCGGCAATCCCAACCCGCACAAAGTTATAAAAATCGATAAAGTCACTACACAAGTGGTATCCGGTACAATGACGAATATTTATTTCGAGATTATGCCCGCAGTAGGTGTGGGTGATTTAATAAGTTGTTATTCCAAGGTTTGGCAGCAGCCGTGGCTTAAGAAGAAAGAAATTAACGTTTCGTGTCAAATACTTGACAGCACACGGAGATCAAAAAGACAATTGCCGGGCGGCCCAATTGAGCAGGATCCTAACAATCCAGAATACATGCAGTTAGCCATTGAGTCTATGCAGAAATATCTGCAAACAACCGGCAATCGCACTCCGCACAAAGTTATAAAAATCGATAAAGTCACTACACAAGTGGTATCCGGTATAATGACGAATATTTATTTCGAGATTTTGCCCGCAGTAGGTGTGGGTGATGTAATAAGTTGTTATTCCAAGGTTTGGGAGCAGTCGCCACTTAAGAAGAAAGAAATTAACGTTTCGTGTCAAATACCTGATAGTACACTGAGATTAAAAAGACAATTACCGGGCGGCCCAATGGAGCAGGATCCTAACAATCCAGAATACATGCAGTTAGCCATTGAGTCTATGCAGAAATATCTGCAAACAACCGGCAATCCCAACCCGCACAAAGTTATAAAAATCGATAAAGTCACTACACAAGTGGTATCCGGTACAATGACGAATATTTATTTCGAGATTATGCCCGCAGTAGGTGTGGGTGATTTAATAAGTTGTTATTCCAAGGTTTGGCAGCAGCCGTGGCTTAAGAAGAAAGAAATTAACGTTTCGTGTCAAATACTTGACAGCACACGGAGATCAAAAAGACAATTACCGGGCGGCCCAATTGAGCAGGATCCTAACAATCCAGAATACATGCAGTTAGCCATTGAGTCTATGCAGAAATATCTGCAATCAACCGGCAATCCCACTCCGCACAAAGTTATAAAAATCGATAAAGTCACTACACAAGTGGTATCCGGTATAATGACGAATATTTATTTCGAGATACTGCCCGCAGTAGGTGTGGGTGATGTAGTAAGTTGTTATTCCAAGGTTTGGGAGCAGTCGCCGCTTAAGAAGAAAGAAATTAACGTTTCGTGTCAAATACCTGACAGCACACTGAGATTAAAAAGACAATTACCGGGCGGCCCAATTGAGCAGGATCCTAACAATCCAGAATACATGCAGTTAGCCATTGAGTCTATGCAGAAATATCTGCAAACAACCGGCAATCGCACTCCGCACAAAGTTATAAAAATCGATAAAGTCACTACACAAGTGGTATCCGGTACAATGACGAATATTTATTTCGAGATACTGCCCGCAGTAGGTGTGGGTGATGTAATAAGTTGTTATTCCAAGGTTTGGCAGCAGCCGTGGCTTAAGAAGAAAGAAATTAACGTTTCGTGTCAAATACTTGACAGCACACGGAGATCAAAAAGACAATTACCGGGCGGCCCAATGGAGCAGGATCCTAACAATCCAGAATACATGCATTTAGCCATTGAGTCTATGCAGAAGTATCTGCAAACAACCGGCAATCCCACTCCGCATAAAGTTATAAAAATCGATAAAGTCACTACACAAGTGGTATCCGGTACAATGACGAATATTTATTTCGAGATACTGTCCGCAGTAGGTGTGGGTGATGTATTAAGTTGTTATTCCAAGGTTTGGCAGCAGCCGTGGCTTAAGAAGAAAGAAATTAACGTTTCGTGTCAAATACTTGACAGCACACGGAGATCAAAAAGACAATTACCGGGCGACCCAATTGAGCAGGATCCTAACAATCCAGAGTACATGCAGTTAGCCATTGAGTCTATGCAGAAATATCTGCAAACAACCGGCAATCCCACTCCGCACAAAGTTATAAAAATTGAAAAAGTGTCTACACAGGTTATTTCGGGCCTTTTGACAGAAATTCATTTTAAGATTAAAGCATTTGAAGTCGCAGGTAATATTTTAAGCTGTCACTCTAAAGTATGGGAGCAACCTTGGAATAAGAAGAAACAAATAAATGTTTCATGTCAAGCAGATAAAGGTCTACGAGAAGCAGAAGACCATTTGCTATATCATAACGCTAAATCCAAAAATAGGAAATTGGGTGGTCGAAAAGAAGAAGATCCTTCGCTTTCTAAATACAAATCACTGGCAAAGGAATCATTAAAGCATTTTCAAAAAACCGAAGGTGTGAAGGAACAACATGAAGTTTTAGAAGTGAAACGCGTGGTGACTCAAGTGGTCTCAGGCAAATTATATAGAATAGATTACATAGCTGCACCAAGAAAACGGAACACCTCTACTTTTAACCGAAAAGAATGCATCCAAGCAAATCACGTTCTCTATTGTCACACTGACATTTGGGATCGACCGTGGTTAGGGCGTAAAAAAATTGATGTTTCCTGTTTTAAAGATGATGACGATTATTGCGACCAGAAGTCTGGTTCAAAAAACCAAAATCTCGAGGAAGCCATCGTTGGGACGCAAGAAAAGAAAAACTTTAGCAGAAGATCAGCAGATCTCACTTCCGTGCAACTTGACACGCCTGTAGAAGGGAAGGATTCTGAAAGCGCTTTGCAACTTGCTTCATTAGCTTTAAAATATATCGAAGCAAAGTATTCTTACCCCCGGCGTCAAAAACTCGTTAGGGTAATCTCATTCACCAAGAGTGTTGATACTGATGTGCACTACAGAATGAAAATTGAGGTTGGCCCGACTAATTGTTTGGTGATGACCATGCAGCAAAACTGTACACTAGTGAATAATATGGGGCCATATAGGACATGTCGTGTTAAACTTTCTTCGCAATCCTCGGCTGATCACATTTCGAACATCCGTGTCACTTGCAATGACTTGAAAGGATATAACTTTACATTACGAAATCAAGCTGAGATTCTTTTCGACCATTACCTTCGAACTTACAACCCTTTATATTTGAATGACCACAGTGAAAAGTTGAAGAGATTTAAAATATTCGAATATAACTTGAGAAAGATACGAGTACTGAACATACGCGAAGCCGGCACGGCTACGTACGGTGTTAATAAATTCGCTGACTTGACATACGAAGAATTCAGCAGCAAGTACTTAGGTCTAAAGACAAGTTTGCGAGATCCGAAACGAACCTATATGACGAAAGCAGTGGTACCGGATGTTACCCTGCCTGATAAATTCGACTGGCGCGAGCGCGGCGCTGTAACTGAAGTTAAGAATCAAGGTTCCTGTGGAAGCTGTTGGGCTTTCAGTGTTACAGGTATTTATTTTATTTAAATTTTTCAATAACAAAAATTGCTTTTGACTTCTATTCAAGAAAGCGACATGATGAGACGGGGTACCCCCTGTAAAGGGTTACCGAATATAATTTAATTAATCTTAATACTTTATGTATATTTGTAATAAATGATAAACGAATTGTTAAAATTTTAGGCAATATCGAAGGTCAATGGAAAATAAAGACCGGAAATCTGGTATCGTTGAGCGAGCAAGAGTTGGTGGACTGCGATAAACTGGACGAGGGATGCAACGGTGGACTTCCGGATAACGCGTATAGGTACGAAATGAACTCTACTAATTTGTACAATAATATAATAAGGAGTATTCAAATTAACGTGTGAGTTCGCGGATGATGAAACATTTAAAATCCTGTTTATTCTTTTGTGTTACCGTTACTGGTAATTGTTGTAAAGTATTTGTATTATTTGAATCCTGAGCTTATGCTCATTCACTGGTGGTAGGTGTCTGTTGCCAGAGACCGTTTGGATAGGTACCACCGTAGTGCCTATATCTACAGACAAACAGTGGTGTAAACACTACTGTGTTCCAGTTTGAAGGGCGCTGTAGCAAGTTTAATTGCTAGGGTAACGAGACTCGACATCTTGTCTCAAGTCAAGTCGTATGCTCGGAAAGCTGTTGATTAATTTCAACGAACAACAATTTTAGCTTAAGATGATGTACATAGCGGTGTTTTTATCATGTATACATGGGTATAAATATCTCGCTATCCCATAAAAAACCACTGAGAGGCGACAATTCCATGAATGGTACACCAAGTTATCCTGTGAAGTGTACCGATGTCCTGCAACCAAGCATAGTAACGTATACGTTGTGTTACACCATTCTTCGAGGTTTTGGATTACCTTTGTTTAATTGTTACAAGTATTGAACAAATAACGTTTGAGTCGCAAACTTTTCCTGTTACGCCATTACATATAATTTAGAACAATAAATGAATGGACTGTCCATAACAATAAAAATGTTTATGACGTAAACACACACAATATGCATTATTTATTATAGAATGTCTAAGCGTTGCATTTATGGAGTTGTTAAGTTTATTAGCGATTTGTACATAAAACAATAACATTTAGAAGTAATTTACAACTGTGATAGATAAACATAACCTTTTTTTTGTTTCTGGACGGAAATCTTCGTAAGATACTCCGGTTCTGAGGGGAAGTCATGGTTATGTGAGATTCTTACTCACTAAAACCGGATCTCCATTCCGAACATAACCGTGGCCTTTCTAACGCCATGTTAAGATAGCTCGCCCCGGGGTCTGTGTGCCATTGTACGTACCTAGACGATCTCCGGCCATGGAGACCTTTTTTGGTTTTGGGAGGAGAGAGAAGTTCTGTGAAACTTACCTTGCTTCTGGGTAAAACCTGCTCGCTAGTCTGCATTAGTACTTTCGGGAGGCCCTGGAATCTCTTATAGAACGCACCGGTGCCCCTCTACACTTTATGTTAGCACGTCTTCAAAGAAAGGCCAAACCCTCTAGGCACCATACCTGAGCCATACGCTGTCCCACACAGTCAAGGCCCGCAAAACTCCTAGACTCTTTTAGTCGCCTTTTACGATAGGCAGCACTTACTTTAGTTATATTCATACTAGCTTGAGACTACAGGACTAGCTAGGCACCATCGCAGTGTCTATTTCTGCCGTCAAACAGTACTGTGCAAACATTGCTGTGTTCCGGTATGAAAGGCGCTGTAGCTAGTGAAATTACTGGGTGAGACTCAACGTCTTATATCTACAGACTCGACATTTTAGTCTTAGTCTCGTTAACGAGACTTACCATATTTTCTAAAAGCGACGAGCAGAATATGGCGCAGTGTAACATCCTAACTGGCGCTACATTGTTATGGGCGGGCGTATCACTTCACAACAGGTGAACGTCCCGCTCGTCTCGTCGCTTCGTAACATGAAAAAAATAACTAAACGGATGCGTCAACTGGCTAACATGGTATACGACGAGCACAATCGATAATCTTTATTATATCGGTTATAAATTAAACGTTTAATTAACATAACCATAACAAACGGTTAGTTATGCGCTTACGTATGATAGATCCGGCAATTGATTTCTTTATCGATAACTAAGAGATTGTAAATTTTTTTTTAACAGCGATGGGCTTAATGCTTTAACTTAAATTTCAAGTGATGTTAAGTGACAAAAAAATTTTAGGTGTTTTTTTATGAATTATGATGTAAAAGGTGTTAGACGTAGCTCGCTGGCCTAATGGTTAGAGCATGCGGCTTTCATTCCGAAGGTCGCGGGTTCGAATCTCGGCGTGTACAGATGACTTAATATTTAAGTTATGTACATTTGTGAACTTGAGTAAGAACAGCGAAATACAATACGGTGAAGGAAAACATCGTGAGGAAACGTGCACACTGAAATTATCTTTGTGTGTGTGTGGTGGCCCCAATAATGCTCTCGCTCAGAATAGACAGGCTGTCATATATGTCTCATAATCATCATTATATCAGCCTTTGTTTATCCACTGCTGGATATAGGCTTTCCCCAGAGTCTTCCACTAAATACGATCCTGAGCTTCTCGCTTACACCCACTTCCGACCGCCCTGATGATGTCGTCGGTACATTTGGAGGGAGGGCGTCCTACACTTCTGCGACTTGTACGCAGCCTCCACTCCAAGACTTCTCCCCATCGGTTGTCACCGACACGACAGACACGGCCGGCCCACTGTCACTTCAGCTTGCAGATTTTGAGAGCTGCGTCGACAACTTTAGTTCTCCGTCGAATTTCTTCGTTCCGGATTTTGTCCCTCAAAGAAATGCCAAGCATAGCTTTCTCCATCGCTCCCTGTGATACATTGAATCGGTGGACCAGCCCGATGGTTAGACCGGCTGGGCTGGGCATATATTTTTAGGAGGAACAAAATAAGGATAGCAGCTATGGAAAAAACCATACTACCATCAAAACTTCACACTGCATATTGCTTTAGAGTCGTACCAGGACCCGTTAAATTGACCCGTACTTTTATGATAAATGATAACATTACTGTGTGTGAGAGATGTGAGTGGTGATGTACTCATACAATTTATTGTCTCATTGTATAAGGAGTGACTGTCGTATAATTTATTACGTCTCATAATTTTTCAGGGCCATTGAACAGATGGGAGGTCTCGAAACGGAGAGCGACTACCCGTATGAGGGTACAGATGACAAGTGTTCTTTTAACAAGTCCCTGTCTAGGGTTACCGTAAGGGGAGCGGTCAACATCACTTCGGATGAAACCGAAATGGCCAAGTGGCTAGTCAACCACGGCCCAATATCGATAGGTGAGTAGCAATTGGTCAATGGCATTTAATTTAGATTCAAGAAATTTTTAAAAATAACTGTGGCATGAAAGGCTGAAAGACACCCTAAGGACAATGGAGAGGGCTATGCTCGGAGTTTCTCTGCGTGATCGAATCAGAAATGTGGAGATCTGTTAGGTTTCCGACATAGCCCAAAAGATTGCTAGACTTAAGTGGCAGTGGGCAGGGCACATTGCTCGAGGGACCGACGGCCGATGGGGCAATAAGGTCCTCCAGTGGCGCCAGCGTACCGGTATACGTAGTGTTGGGAGGCCTTATATAAGGTGGACCGACGATCTGGTGAGAATCGCGGAACCCACTGGATGCGAGCAACGCGAGAGCGATCGATGTGGAGATCTTTGGGGGAGGCTTATGTCCAGCTGTGGACGTTCATCGGCTGATGATGATGATGACTATGGCAGCTAATAAGTTGTCTTGTGTAACGGCGGCTCCAAGATATTTTTCAGACTATGTACAGGGTAGTTGTGTTGGGAGAGCTTTTTGCAATTATGCTACCACTTTCATTTTGTTAATTAGCCTCCATAATAGTATTATGTTTCGAGTGTTAATTTGGGTTTATGTACTCCTTGTCTTAACCGATTGTTAATGACCAAAATGTTTTGCATATATATAAATGTGTCTTTTTTTTTTTTTAATTTTACGAAGCGAAGAGACGAGCGTGATGTGCGCCTGATGGTAAACGATACGCCTGCCCTTAACAATGTGGCGGTAGTCAGGATGATATACACTGCACCACACATCAATATATATAGCTAGTCACGATAAGAATACAAAACTGTATGTCATTGATGACAGTGTTTGTCGTGAGTCACTTCCAAACCTTCTGAAACCAAAACCTTTGCCACCTTTGGAAAATCATCATCTTTCTGTACCAATATTAATATGTGAACATTTAAAAATACTTCTTTTTATATTAACGCCTTTTGATAGCTGCTGCTAATAATAAAAATATACACTCATGTTATGCTCTCCCTCATATCTTCTCTCTCGTTTCCCCACTACCCTTCAAGAAAGAATGTACATGATTTAGTTTTTATTCTCATCAGGGATTAACGCGAACGCGATGCAGTTTTACATGGGTGGCGTGTCCCACCCGTGGCGAATGCTGTGCAATCCGAAGAACTTGGACCACGGCGTACTCATCGTGGGGTACGGCGAGTCTGGTGAGCTCTCAAGCACTTTTTACATGCTTTGATGGTAGATCTGTCATCTCGGAGAATGTCCACATGGGCGCCGCTGCATTGCTTATTCGGGCGGTCAAGAGATAGTGTCCAAACTATTTTTTTTTATTAACGAGTGTAACAAAATGCTAATAGTCGCACACCCCGGAACCAGAAGGACTGGTAACGGGGTAGTAGTCGGAGTCCAACCGACTAAAAAGCTTCACACGGTATTCCAATCACTTCCGAAAATATGCACGAGGGTTACGGGATAATATCGAGCAGTTCTTCCGCAACCAATGTGCAAACAATTACTGAATTTCGATTGAGTCATCGATACCCTGAAGTTACTTAGATTATCCATTGTCGAAGGCTTTATTTTAAAATTAATAATAACAATATACCACATATCCGATTTCGCAGATTACCCGCTCTTCAACAAGCGGCTGCCGTACTGGATCGTTAAGAACTCATGGGGCGCGTCGTGGGGCGAGAAGGGCTACTACCGCGTGTACCGCGGCGACGGCACCTGCGGCGTCAACATGATGGCGAGCAGCGCTCTGGTATAACTCAACCATCACCACGAACACGAACTACTGAACACGGGGCGTCGGAATACATTTATTAAATAATATTTAACATGCAACTTGCGCTATATCCAATATGGTGCAGTGTAATATATATTTATTACAAAACCGACGGTTCGTCATAAAAAAACTATGCGATGCTTAAAACGAAGCTAGTGTATGCTAGGTATCTGGTGGATTATTGTACTATAAAAGCCAGTCTTTTTTTTTTAATAATATTTTTTAAAAAATCAATTTTTATAAAGATGTTTTAATGCATTATTTTACGTTTGAGTTTTTTTTTTCTATTAATATTTTATATATAATGTATTATACTCAGATTATCAAAATCAATAGATCATATCGTTTGTTTGAAAAGTTATTTTAAAAAAAAATCTGTGATATTAATAACTTGGAAGGGTTTAGAAAGCATAATGTTATAAATAAAAATCATGAGATTTGGATCTGTCTGAGTATATGTTATCTGTTTTTAAATATATTTATTTTTACCGACACCCAAAGTCTAGATTCTCATTTCTTGTAAATTTAGTTAAATACTATATAAATGCGATAATTAATTTTATATATATGAATAAATATATATTATTTTATTTATTAAATTTGAATTATTATTACTAAGAGATTTATTTTACGATTAAACTTAATAATACCAAATTGTAGTTAGTCCACAAATTATTGTATGGTAAATCTTATTTTAGTAATATACTACATTGTAGAAGTATATATATATCTCTTTTCTATTTTTTCCTCTTATGATATTAAAAAAAATTACTATTTATATTTTAAATGTAATTTTTTTATTACTTATGTTTTTTTTATCGATTATTAATGACCGCTCGGAAAGTACTCGAGAGGAACCGAAAGTAATCACACAATTGCTTTTCCTCACCAATCGTTATCATCTTTCAAATTATCTTCCAATTAATAATTCAATTAATCATTTAACTATTACTTAAACAGTAAATGCAGCTTATTAATATTCTCTGACGATTTGTACCGCTCGGTAGTCATTTTGACTCTTACACCTCATCTGATGCTGGGCCCGATATCTTAATAATAGCTTTGCGTTTACAAATATGTAAACATACCTAATACGCGAACGTAGTATTTGGCGCGTCTGGTTAATTATTGTACCATTACTGCGAAATTCGTTTTACTTTAACATACTTTTTTTTATAATAAAATTTTTATGTTTATTTCATTGTTTATATAATATAGTATACAGTGTAGTATATAATATATCAAAATTATAGATCATTATAACAATACATATATTTTATAAATACTCGACGTATGTAAAGAAACATTCCGTATTCCGCAGTGGTATTGAAAACTCAAAAAGATCTTATGAATTTTCTGAATATTTACTTTTTTTTTTCTTACATTTTTATAGGGAAAATAATAATTACACATATTGATAAGTAAATAGTTTTTATAATATGTTTACACAATTGTTTCGGTGATACCATATTTAAAGTAATAATTTTTTTCTTCGTCATTTTAATTAAAAATTTTACGAAGGACCAGTGAATATAATTAAGTGACTACTTTCAATGAAATAGAATAATTGACATATTTTAATATATTTTTTTTTACTATGCTAGACACCGACATATTGTTATGGACCGAATCTCATTTGTATCGTGACAATAAATTGTAACTATTATAGTATCAAAACGCATTGGTTAATATTGGAGATTAAAGGTTTTAACCGAAAAGATAACTCTTATCCATACTAAAAGGTTTAAAAACAAAAAAAAATTGTGAAGATCTCGTTTTTATGTTAAATATTTTAGTAATTTTCTTCTAATAAAATTTAATTTTGTGTTTATTACGGGGGGTATCTAAAAAAATAATCATATGCGCGTGATTTTCTCGCGTTCATTTAATTGTGTTACCCCGGCGATTCTAGTGCTTGACAGTATATTTGACTAACGTCAGGGTTTCTGTCACCTAAGTCTACGTAGCCATAACTGCTGTAAAGTGGTTTTAATATACGCGACATGACCTGTAAAATTTTGTTTCATTAAACTAGTCATTACTTTGTTCATACGGAAAGTAATTAATATCCAAATACTTGACCTACGTTTTCTATTTCTGATAATTAAAAGTCGAATAATCTTCCATACATTTATTCTTACATATATTACAATTAATAATATTTATATAAATCTTGTGCTTGTTTTGATGCTGTAAGTGCTCAGAGACTTGAATAAAACAGATAAGCAAATTTTTGTCAAACAAACTTTACTGAGCAATAATCTAACTGTAAACTTAACCGCTTGTTTGGTTTAACACTTATTAATTTCCGCTTGGCTTACTTAATCACTGTTTAACTTATCGTTAACATTTACGTGTTGATTTAACAGTAATTTGAATTTATAATATATTTTTAATGAATTGTTTAACCCCCATGTGTGGTACTTTGCTAACATTTTAATCAGAAATAACTTTGTAAGCGAAATGTTTTGATTTTTTGTTTCGAATATTCAATAAATTTGTTAAAAACAAATGAGTATTTTTTATTACATTTGTGATTGTTTGAATGTTTGATCTGATTATTATTTTTCTACTATAGCTTGAGTTCTAATGATGTCAATGAATGAAGTGTAAGATCATGCTTGTTCAGAATGCTATCGTTATAATGACGAACTTTGCAATGATGTTATGGTGGCAAATGGTCCAGGTGGATCTTTGCAGACCCTACTAACACGGCCCCTTCTCACGGATAGCCTATCTCATAGTTAAATATAAAACACATTTTTTTCAGTTTAGAATAAATTTTTTTTCGATATCTTTTAAGTCTTATAGATGAAAAAAAAAGAATACAATTATTGCTTTTGATTGAATACTACAGAAGCAAAACTCTACGTTTCAACGATTCGCCTCCGTTATGGAACGACGGAAATTTCTCTTCATCATCATCATCAGCCGATAAACGACCACTGCTGTAAATTTCTCTTATATATGTGAATATATACTGCGTCTTTAGTATAATATATTAAATATTCAGATGCGTTGCATACGTTGGTCTCTTGGTATAGTCACCGAGTTGTCCTCGAGTTGTCAGCCACACGCGGCCTGGTGCCTGCAAGGTGCAAGTTGCCAAACAAAGATGGCGCTGAATTACATCAACAGAACGTTAACAAAATATCTCCACAAGAGATAATGGCAGCAGTAACAATATTTTCATTCCGGTTATTATTAGCATCAATATAGTAACTAGATTTAAGTAAAAGGATTAGTCAATGGTGGTAGGTCACTGTTGCCAGAGACCGTCTAGGTAGGAACCATCGCAGCCTCTACTGCAGCCGATAAAGTAGTGTCCAAACATTACTGTGTTCTAGTTGAAAGGCGCTGTAGCTAGTGAAATTACTGGGGTAACAAGATTCAATATCTTATATTTCAAGGCGACGAGCTAAATGTGATGCTGTGTATATCACCCTCAATAATAGCAGATTGTTATCGGCAGGCGTATCAATTACCATTAGGTGAACGACCCGTTTGTCTGGTCGCTTAATTGAATAAAAAAAACTTCAATATTCTCTGTAGTTTTTGATTGTTTATTTAGAGTTTGTAAAGGTTTTTTTTTTACTAATATATTACCAAAACTAGTAAGTTTGGATAATAACAACGACAGATAATATACACCAACCAACGCAATATGGTGATGTGTTGGCGAAACAAAAATAATCTTAGACAATGTCATTGGATAACACCGTAATTATCTAATACTGTTAATGTTCTGGTCTGAACAAGCAGATTACAGATTGTTTCAGACCAGAACATAAATACTAGATGGAAATACTTTAGCCTGCAAATTACAATTCTAATTCATCATCATTTCAAATTATCACTGTCTATGGTTGAACATAGACCTTTTCAATCGATTTCCAGCGCGACCGGCATTGTTCTACCTCCATCCATTGATTCCCCGCGATCTTCAAACAGTCTTCGATCCACCATTTTAAAACTTATAAACAGGAAGAATGCTACCTTCGTTTTTAGCGCTGTATGATTATAACGTCATATAATGCTAATAGTTTTTGGTCTATTATAATTCCTAATTTTTTTTTAGACATTTTTTCAGATCTTCCACCAATAAAAGGACTAGATATGTAACGAAAGCACATAAAACAGTTACGGATTAAAATCTGATACGACGTAACAAAAACTGCAAGAAGCAAGATAGCTAGTTGTTTGCACAGCTGTAACCCGGTTGTTCGACGTCCCACTTTCCCGACCCCGAGCTCACACAATACCTAGGCATCCTAGACTCCCTATAGTTCCCCCACGTTTCTAGACTTTCAGCGATGCGCCGGAAACCATTGTGGGGCGGATGCATAGCTATCGAATTAGCTTCGACGTACGCTCGAGTATGTTTATTGAGTTACCTTGGAAACCTGAATGGGCTTTACAAAACTGTTGACAATGCGAGCCTGTATATGAAATATTAAGTTGAATTTTTATTATGAGATTTTTATTGGTATTATAAAATAAAATAATACAATTTATCTTTGTTTCAAATGTTTTAATAGAGCAGAAATGAAAATTGCATTGTACAGACATCTCGATAAATGAAACAAATTGCAAAGATTTTCAAAATTCTGCAATTATAATATAAAATAGTATTCATGTTTTTTTTTTATTGAATAATGATAAATATAATATTTCGCAATTAAATTTATATATCCTTTAGTTATAACAAGCACAAATGTTTATTTAATTTCAATCATGAAAACTCGTGGCTGACTTCGGTATACTCTAGTAGCGTTTAATAATAGTATACAATAAAAAAATATTAATAACAAAAATGATTTTCTTATAGCTAACGTATACAAACAACATTAAAGATATAATAACAAACATATATTAAAACTTAAAAAGAAATAAAAAAAAGGACAAAAATATTGGGAACAATGACTTAAAAAAAAATCATTGATTAATCTACTTTGAAAGAAGTTCAAGTACCAATTGTTAATTTTATTAAACCTGCTCGAATATAGATTTTATTATTAGCGGAATAACGCCCACTGCTGGGCATAGGCCTTCCTCAAGGATCCTCTTTGAGAGCGAATTGGGTTTCGACCCAGTGCAGATTGGTGGCTGGTCAGAGCCTCTTCTGTTGGTTCGCAATGTTGCACCGGGTGCAGTTAAGGTTGACATGGGCTCCGTAAGATGTTGGGCGGGACCCCTTGTACCCCTTGCCTTTTGGACTACTTGAAAACTGTCTCTGTGAAAGTATGTATAGCTAGTAATATGTTTAATAATTTAGGAAATTAGCGATCTCAAACGAATTATTATCTAAATAGATAAACCTAATTACCCTTAAATTTTAAACGACATTATTAAAATCTGAAATGATGCAAACTGCACTCGAAATTGACATAACCGAGGATGAAGATTTAACAATGTCGGAGTTGGAGTCATCAAATATGTGTAAGGACAAAGTTTCGCGTTGCACTCAGCTTCTAAGTCGAATCGTTAAGTATTCGCGGAGCCCCAGTTTCTAGGTCTTTGTTAAAATCTAGACTAGGCACACAATTTTCGTTCGAGTTATTAAGTTTTTAATAATTATTTATAACTGAAATAATTATAACATTTAAGCAATTTACTGATAATTTGACTGATCGATGTGGAGATCTTCGGGAAGGCCTATGTCCAGCAGTGGACGTCGGTCGGCTGATGATGATGATGAAATAATTTGCTCAATTCTAATATTGAGCGGGTTGCCTATTTGGTCTATTCAAGGAGAGAATCAAGGCCAGTTATCTGCCATTATTGAAAAATATTGTCTCACTATGCTGTACTTTACCGGAAGTGATCAAACTTGCTCTTATTCGAGACGTTTAACGCGTAAGACGTTTTTGCAAACTGAACTATCGTAGATTTATACACACATTTAATTTTCTTTTTATAATTATGATGGGTAATTACTTAAAATCTCTAGGTTTTACCACCATCATCGTCATTTCAACCAATGGACATCCACTGCTGGACATAGATCTATTGACGTGTTCCGCGAAGTACAGTCTTCCGTTGTTGGAATCCAGTGACTCTCAGCGTTTCTTTTAGGTTATATCACACACTATTAAATCTATTTAAATATACATAAGGTTTCCTTTGGTCGCCAATCACGTGAAAACTAGTGAACGTATCGATTCGGAAACATTACCATTCGACGCGCCATGATTTGTAGATGGTTATAGGTTATTTATATTTCATAAATTTTCATAAATTTATTTCTAATTGACTTTTATAAACATTTTCATTTGGTATAATTTATGCGGTTGCTATAGAAAATAATTTACGCTTGCGGTTCCTCTCAAAGAATATTTCAGACAAATTTCAAGTCTAATTTTATATTACGACCAGCAAAGCGGGTGAGGAATAGATATGTTATTTTTAAATAATAAATGTACTTTATTAGACATAAACCTATACAGTATATTACATTAACATAGAAAAAATGATTTATTATTATAATAACTTCTGTAGACAGACTTCCTTTTCTTTGCTTTAACATAATCCGATGCGATTCATGCATAGAATGCACATAATATCAGCGCTGAAGTATTGAGACCTATCGTACCAGGAATTGAATGGAGATCTGTTTAACATTCATACAACACTTTTTTTTTTCTATTTCAGTTATATTTTTAGTGTTTAACTGATATTTAAATAAAATTTACATAAGACAAAATAGATTTTCTCTAGCACAGTTCATTAATTTTGCACATTCAAAATATTTTCACTACGATACTTCAACATTGATAATAGAAGTAGTAACTGTACTTTATGAGGGTTAAGTATTTGGGATGTGTTATATAAACTTTTCGAAAATCATTCCAATCTGTATGGAAATCCATATTTACCGGCGTCTCGACCCGACCCGGATAGATCGACCTCGAAGAAAGTTAAACAACATTTTCAGAAAGAAAACGTTGAACATTATATTTGAAAGTATATCCGTTAAGCTATATGCTACATATTATATAGATGATAATTTTTTTTTGCACAGAGGCTTATATAAAAGACGAAGCTACAATAGAGGTAAGATATATTTTACACAGCTTGGATGCTTCCGTTAGTGTATTGTCACTACGCTATATGTCTATATGCTATATAACAGCGATACTGGGTTCTGGGTCTATAATCATAATATATAAGAGATGTCCAGGGGATCACTGACTAATCCAGAAATTTATAAGATTCAAAATTTGGTAGAAATATTGTTTCAGCCATTTAGAGGTCATTTTACAAAATTCATTACCCAAAGGAAATCGCGGAGGTGTTACAGCTAGCGAAGCGGAGAATAAGTTGTTATAATAATCATATGTCGACAATTTTTTTAATGGATAACGTATGGGATATGTCGACATACATAATTAATGTATTAGTGGGTATGTGTCAAATTTGCGGGGCTGCGCCCACCGACATGTCACACAATAAAATCAGTGCATTAACGGCTACAAACGTTTTAACTACTCCCTACCTGCGTACAAAACAATAACTAATAAAGTAACTAGATACGGTTAAACGTTTAAAATCTATGAACAGTTTCTTGACATTGTATAGACTTATTGACAACAAAATAATAGTGATAAATTTCAACGCTTTAATATTTTTCTACATGAAGTAAAAAAACTACTTAAGATAATTATCTAGTAACTTTAAAATCCAATACTCAATAGTTAGCATCTTCGGTCTGTTGATGATTTTGATGAAACTATGGCGAGACGAATACCTATTTTTAAATGAATTCAGTGACACAAGTTAACATGATGTAATATCTCCATTTAGCACATTATCCAACATCGTTTTCCTCCATGTTATATGTAACAAATAACATATTGATAATTAAGTACAGCAGTTCAAAACTTATATCTTAGTAAGATATTTGCTAATTTCTTTTCCATTTTCAGCAATTTCTCTTTTATCGACTTTGTTGGCGCACTCGGGCGTACGTCATTAAAACATTTTCTACCGACTCCACAATTACTGAAGTAATTATTAAAAAAATATGTACTAATGTTATTATTTTTATGGTAAATTGAGTTAACGATGGAATTTTGAAAGTTTGATGATGACCTTAAAGAAGAAACGGCATTGTTCCTAGTCAGATTTGCTTTTTTTTAATAAGTTATGGTAATTATCATCGCCAATTTACAGCTCCACCTCCGCTACCAACTATTAAATCTAAACGATAATCTAATTGATAAATATAATTTATATTTACATATTTTTTAACTCTTTAAATATTCCTACTTCTGGGACGAGTCTTCTCTCACAAGGAGACAGTTATAGTTATTTCCATACTGATCAATAACCCTATTTCAATAAAATCTATGTTTCGTGATCAAAATTTATTACCTCCCTTACTAATTAATAAATATTGGTCAAAGGTACAATGAGATCTTTAGCGCATTAATCAATTTTAACACCACCTTGTCCGCATCAAGTTTACTTTTCATTGGCTGCCCGCCATAACAGCGCGCGGCAGTAATTTATAATTTTTTGTTTTCAAAAAATATCTCAAGTACTCAATATAAAATAAAACACTTTCCAGTAATACTATTAGATTTTATTTATTCATGATTTTTTACTATATATATTTTTTTTAAAAAAAAAACCACTATAAATTATTTTTATATCTATCACATATGTATTACCGAGTCTCGATAAAATTAATTCAATAGATGGTCCAAACAAGAAAGCAGACAATGTTTTATTTATGTATTATGTAATCCATGATGAACTATTCAGTGAAAAGCTGTAAGTGTAACTTCAGTATCACAAGCAGACAATTAAATTTTACCGTTTGTTTAGTTTATCTGTGATGATGGTGAGGTACGGGATCAGCGCTACTCTCGAGCCGCCGGCCGGCCACAATCACACGCCCCGCTTCGCACACTTCGCCGGGAAGCCTGTAATATTAACCCATTAGCGAACAACTCTTGTTTATCACGCATTCAGTTAATCCATATCCGAGAACGAGCTAATTAACCTGCACATGATACTGCGGTTAAAGTTAACGCAGACTACACCGACATTGTACGCCTTTGTTCAGTTGTTAACATACCAACTTTCCATTTGCCTCCGTAATATTTATCCATTGCGGTAAGTGTAATTTATTTGTTGAGAAATCGCAAAAAATAAAACTGCTATAGTCTAAAGTTTGATCAGAAATTCTAACGTTGAAAGTAAATCTGCACCATTTTCTTGTAATCCATTATGGCAATGATACTTTTCAGTTTAACAGAAGATTGTCTTTAAAGAAGTTCCAATAGAAACTATTGTTTGACATTTTCCATAAATTTTTTTCATGCAGTCGACTTAAAAAATTACAGTGACATTAAATTATAAAAAAACACAAGTGACAAAAACACAAGATATCTTTCTAGCGTTAAGATAATCTTGTATAATAAAATCTCATGAATGCTTTGGGCAGAGAAGAATGTAAGTAATTTAGCGTTCTTTTTACGTATTTGTCTTATCACAAAGCGTCAATTGCATTGAGATGACGGATAATAATGATAAAGTTTTACGGTCTTTAAATAGTCAACAAAAAGTGCCTTCACGGCCTATTCTATATCTAAATCCGGATATATCGCATGAGGTTTTCAGAAATGATACAACTTCCGTCGAAGTAATCGTTAAGGGCGTTTCTGGGAAATGTAAACAGCCTTCAGAAACAGCCCAAATTAATACAGATATAACGATCAGGAATAAAGATAAAGAAATCGAAGGGCTTAAAAAGCAATTACAGGAAGCAAACATTGGCACGGATAGCGTAAGAGAAACATCCAGAACGATTACACTCGAAATAAAAAAACAATTGGAGCGATCTCATCAGAGGGAATTGAAAGAGCAAACTAAAAATTTGTCTTTGCAATTAGAGAACTTAAAGCTGCGGGCAATATTGGAATCAAAGACAGATTTAGTTAAAAAATTAATGAAAGAATTGATGAATGTGAGGCGGGTGATCAAGTTGATCGTGAAGAGTTTAAACCCTGTTTCTCAAACGTCTGACGTATCCAGTAATTCAGATGCTGAATATAGAATGTTTGAAAACGAATTGAAAAATAGTTTTCTACTCAAATCATTGGGGGCGGAAGGATATGTTTTCGATAGTACTATTTAGTTATTTAAAATCGACTATAAAGCACAAATGTTACACTTCGAATTTTATGGACTATATTTGAATAAAATAACAATGTAACTTTTGTGTTTTATTTTTTTACTGATTTAAAAATCTTGAACATATTATTACTAAGAGATAGACACACAAGGAGGATGATCTTATCGATTCGTTGATTTTTTACAATACAATTAAAATTGTAATATTCACTGTTTTGATTTTTTTTTTTAATATTTTGGATTAATTTAAGCTACATTTTGATATAGTTAAATGTTCTAACATTGTTTTATAAATATAGATAAACATCACAATACGCATGCATTTGACTGGTAATCTAATTTGCGACTAACACAATTATATAGTGTGAGATGTTCACGTCAAGTTCATTATGTGTACATGACCATAATATTCTGCAACGTACGCTTTCCTATTGTCATTTACATCATGTACTACGGAAACTAATCAATGTCAACGAATACAGTTTCAGATCTCATCGAACTCGTCGTACATAAATATATGTATCGTATATAAATTATTTTACATAAACGATAAAAACTATGTTGACGGGAAAGATGTCAAGATTATAAACACTCATTATAATCTCTGTAGTTTAAAGTTTGCAAATTTTGACAGTCTTCAAAACAATATCATCTGAGAGAAAACTAAAAACTTAATTTTAATTATGTTGAGCAAGTTATATTAAAAGTTATAACGATCCTACTTGAAACAAAACTGCAAAAAATTATATTATTGAAAACAATGATTGCTCTAGTCTAGACTAGTCTATCGCTGTCTACTGATGAACATATCCTGATTAGTATATACTTACAATTAGTGAACTCTTGTGATCTTAGTTTCCATCATATGATTTGTCATTAACCTGAAGATTAATGTTATGTCTAGTATTGGAAGTATGTAGCAGTGAATCAATCGCAAATTGCAAGTGAGCGCGGGAACCCGGGCGCTGCACACTCAGCTGCAGGGTAACCGGGTCACACCGCGACCGGGTCACGCGGTCAAACCGTAGCCCGGTCACCCAGTCGTCGGTAAGACACGCCCGGCCCTCGCAGTATGCTAACAATTTAACGATTTATTATAACGTCCATTTTCGATCATGATTTTATTTGCAGGTCTCTATTGCCGGAGACTTTCAAGGTATGTACCGCCATAACTCCTGTTTCTGCCGCCAAGCAGTAGTGTGCAAAAATTACTATGTTCCGGTTTAAAAGGCGCTGTAGCTAGTGAAATTACAGGGGTAACGAGGATTAACATCTTAAGTCTCGAAGCGACGAGTACACTGTGGTGTTGTGTATATAATTATATCTAGCGCCACGTTGTTATGGAAAGGCGTATCATCTACCATCAGGTGAACATCTCTCATCTCGTCGCTTGGATTTTTGTAATTAAAAAAATATTTCAACCGATGCACGATCACAGCTGGACATGGGTCTATCGAATGTAAACTACATTGCTTGTTTGATTGATCTCTCGTCTCCTCTTTGCGGTAGTACAGCTATAAGTCTAGAAGAAGCACGGGTTCGGTCCTCGCCATGAGGTTCCGGTGAATAGAAACATTGTGAGGCAACCAACATCATTATCATCACTAGGTGCCTTCTTCAAACTGAAGTTTGGTGATCAAATTGAGAAAACTAATTCAATCCTCAGCTATTCTTTTTAACTAATGGTATTTAAACCCGGTCCACTCCTTTATGTTGTCAAACCATTTCTGCCACCGACATGCTTCACGAATAATAGCTTTCATGAGCATACGACGTCTGCCATCTAAGTCGGCATAAAGTCCTCGATTCCTTGTGAAGGATATATAATGAAATCGAAGTTTGTGTAGCTTTAACATCAGGTTGTCACATGGGAAGTAACGGTTTTAAAGCGGTCGCTGGTCGCTTTGCTCGTAACGGGAATTAGGTTGGAAATTGTAAGTCGCGTGTTTGAGAATGTCTCGCACGTGTAAACAATCTCGAGAGGCTCATTCAGTGTATCTTAAAACATATTTTTTCGCTCTATAAAATTTATTAAATTTACTTCAATGTTTCATTACCCTAAAGCGCTTTATTTCGAACATAGTAATTTATTTGCACACTGCCCTGTTCGATGGCACAAATGTTCGTTGAATTATTCTCCTAAAAGATAACTGGCAATAGAGATCTAACACAAATGTAGTTTTTTCTAGACTAATATGCTTTACTATCATAAACCTCATGACCACTTATCATCAAATTAGCTCAGGTACATTGTTGTACATTGGCGTGATGATATGTGTTTATAAAAATTAGTATAAACACGTATCATCACACCTAGGTCTTGCTAGTCTTGTCTAGTTGTTCCCAGGCTCCTTTGTTGGTAGTAATATAAATTTAGACTTGAAATTTGTCAGAAATCTTCTTTGAGTGCAACCGCAACCGCAAGTGACTTTCTATAGCAACCGCATAAATAATACCAAACGAAAATGTTTATAAAAGTTAATTAGAAATAAAATAATAAGGGATCTATATAATTAAAAAAATATATATAGTCTCTGACCATCTATAAATCATTTCGCGTTAAATGGTCATATTCCAACATCGATACGTTCACTAGTTTTCACGTGATTAGTGAACAAAGAAAACCCACTTTCATAGTATATATATATATTTAAAAAATTATCATCATCAACTGATAGCCGTCCACTACTGGACCTGTCTTAAATATTCCCACGTAGATCGGGTAGTGATTCATATGGGGTGATTTGGGCCATTTCCTACCGCGCTGGCTCAATGCGGGTTGGTGGGAGTCAGAACCTTGTTTGTTGATTAGCACGGCGCACCACGAGCAGGTGAGGTTGGCTTGGATACCGTGAGTAGTTGTACGGGAACGTTTACACCCCATTTTAAAAATACATAAACAGTTACACTCCGCTTTCATACGACTATGTCGCAGTTTGTATATCGGGGCAATCTCCTATTTATCAATTTACTGGTGCAAAAGTGATAAAATTAAAGATATGTATTCATCTCTCGAATATAAAATAAATGTGTTAGGAGAGGCAATAATGAGATACCCTACACATGTTAGCGACGCTGTGAGCGATAACGAAATGAAACCGTATCTAATTGAATTTTGTGGTTATTCAAGAAAAGTAATAAAATGTGACTATATTTTTGGATTTTTATTATGTATAACTATATATATATTGGTCTATAGAAGATCAAAATTAAGAAAATCAGAATCATAGTTAAAAGGAGATATTGTTAAAATTGCATACGTAACCTATTTGTGATCCAAAAAATTATCGAATCTATAGTATCTACGTTTCAAAGAATAATTAATGGCAAATTATAATTTGGGAAGAAATCAACAAAAGCAATACTGACCAGTTATTTTCTAATCGTAAGTTCTGTTAAATCACTGTTCATTTTCCCCATGTTAAATAAAAAAAATAGACAAAAAGAAACCTCACCTGCTCGTGGTGCACCCTGGTAATAAACAAACGAGGCTCTAGATCCCATCAACCTGCATCGGGCCAGCGTGGTGGGAAATGGCCAAAATTCCCCCATATAAACCCCTACAAAGATTGAGACCTTTGGTAAGGCCTATATCCAGCAGCGGACGTCTATCGGCTGATGATAATGATGATGATGTTGCCGGCATCAATAACTGTCAATCAACCAGGGCATGCGCTCAATAAAGGCAAATAAGTTACTATGGCTTCCTAAATCTATCAAAATAATATCTTAACTCACTCAAGAGGGATACAACTATACTTTGACTATGGCTAAATTGACTAAATTGGTAAGTTTATTTTTAAGTTGTTTTACTGGTGGTGGGTTTCCGTTGCCGGAGACTGTTTAAGTGGGTACCACCGCAGTGCATACTTCGGTCGTCAATCAGAAGTGTGCAAATATATAAAATGGCGAATTAAATTAGAGAAGGCTGGGCTCAAGATCACCAAGATCAAAATTGAACATTTGTTTTGTGACTTCGGCGGTCCCACCAGCTTTCCTCAAATCGCCTTAAATGGTGTATCCCTACCAACCTGCTCCGATTTCAAGTACGTAGGTTCACTCATACAATGCGACGGCGATATTGATCGAGATGTGAGAAGCCGAATAAATGCAGGATGGATGAAATGGCGACAGGTCACTATGACGACTTGTGATCCACGAATGTCCCTTAAGCTTAAGGGACAGATTTACAAGTCGGTCGTTAGACCTGTCGTATTGTATGAAGCTGAGTGTTGGGCCACCAAGGGCTCGGATGAAAGGAGATTACATGTGGCAGGGATGCGAATGTTAAGATGGATGTGTGTTATGACGAGGATGGTTAAAATTAAGAATGAGTATATTAGAGGAAGTCTGAAAGTTGCTCCAGTGACAGAGAAGTTGAGGAGCAAGAGGCTAGCGTGGTACGGGCATGTTGTGCGGAAGGATGAAGGACATATAACAAAGAAAGTAATGAGAATGAATGTGAAGGGTTATAAGAGTAGAGGAAGACCGAAGAAAATGTGGATGGATTGTGTGAAAGATGACATGTGTAAGAACAGTGTGAGTTCTGATATGGCGGCTGGTAGAGGGATATGGAAGAGAAGTACATACTGTGCCGATCTCATATACATGGGAAAAGGGCAGAAGGAAGAAGAAGAATCAGCAGTAACTAAGCATTACTGCGTCCCGGTTTGAAGGGCGTTGTAGACAGTGTAATTACTGAGGTAAAGAGACTCAACATCTCTTGTCACAAGCAACGAGCGGAACGTGGTGCTGTGTATAAACCATCCTATTTAGAGCCTTGTAAATAAACGCCTTGAGACGTAGTAGTGGGAGTAATAAGAGCACTGCTAAAACTGAAACTGAAGTAAATAAAGAAATGTAGCATTGGACAGTTTTGTGTTATTGTTTAATTGAAATCTCAGTGAAAGCCGCGCTGAATCTAACGATGATCCGTGTTCAACGAGTTGGGCCAAATCAATTTTTCATATAACGAAATGAAACGGCGGGTACGATGGTTGAACCGTACTTCCACGGCCCGAACCGAAGCAAGGCACTGTGCACACTCGACAGTTTTGTTTAATTATATAGACTATCGCTCGACTACGATCTCACTTGATGGTAATCGGTGATAGTCTTTGGTGGTAAAGCGCACTAGTCGACAAGTAGCCTGTTCACTCTTATGTTGAAGATTTCCTTACTATAATGGAAACAATGCCACAACTAGACTGACATCGAATAAATATCATACCAGTTAATTACTTAACATTATTGGTAATTAAGATTATTTGATAATAACTACATACAGGCATTATAGAATAGGGAGAATATAAAATATTATTTAACATGGTACAGTGAACAGAATTCGCAGGAAAAGGAAAATAAAACCACTTACTTTTTTTTTTACTTTACACTTAAACTAAGTTAAAATATAACAATGACAAATAAATATGTAAATCGTTCAGTAGATTTTGATGAGGTCTCAACAATGATGAATCTTTCTTATTTTATTGTCAAAGATAATATGATTACTAAAAGCATTCTGATAGTAAATCTCTATTGACGGAGAACATATATAAATATTTTTGTTGACAATAGTAGTCTACAAATAATATTGTCTTCCGGTTGGTATGGCACTGTCCTTAGTGAGATTATTGCAGTGAGGAGGCATCTTTAGCCTTAAGACCACAAGCACGATACAGTGATGTAACATACCAAATAGCACGTAATATTTGTAAATAAATTTATAACCTAACATCCGGCGAGGTTCTAGATTTACATTGAAGTGTCATAGAAATACAGTGCACATCCGGTGTGCATGGCACCTTACGACCGTCGGGTTGTGACTGTAATGCGATTTGCCTCATTTTCTTTTCATGTGCACGGATGACACGATTCGATTGGGGACTCTACTAACTCTGTATGAACGTGGAACGAGGAACTGTAACCGTGTTATTTTACAAAAGGATGTCCGTTAAAATAGTGATTTGACAACGATTTTGAAACCAATAATTGTTATTGGTAATGTATTGTGTCATTGCTAGAACTTTCTCCATAGATCTTCAAACCTATTAGTCTTATGTTGTCTGCATCGAGTGACTTCCTATGACCTTCTTGAGGTCGCCAGTTCACCTGATAGAGGCTTTCACACAACTTACTGCACCATTGGCCATTAGTCCTTACAATGTACCCTCTTCCTATAGTCCCTTACGTCTAGTTATCTTTTGGGTTCCAGGGATTTCCTAATTTCTAATTCCATTTCGTAGAGAAACATTCAAGCATTACTCTCTCCATTGTCGTTTGGGTGATTTTGAGTCTGTCTATAAAGGTCATTGTAATTGTTTACGTTTCGCACATTATTGTAATAAATATTAACTATCTAAGAGCAATGAAAGCTTTAATAAACGATTCTTCAATAATTAAACGTGTGTTTTTTGATTTACACATGTGAATAGCAAATATTCCGCTGACGTTATAAAGCGATAGAATACTGGAGCACTCGAACGTTTAGACTGAGTTAGCATTGGAGCACAACAAACCGGTCATTGCATTTTCCATCCACGCAACAACGGGCGAGCAAATTCACTCCGCCGATGGAGTCCCAAATTCCCGTTCGTCCTGAGGAGTCTCGGCTCGATTCTGCCCGAACGTTTCCGAATCTGGACGGCGTCTGGCAGAGACGTCGCCAGTCTTCATCCAGCTGCCGTGCGCACCGGTCGCGTTCATTGAACGCACGGTTATGTTTTAAACTTTTTTCCAAGCACCCAGTGTACACACGGTATAGACCTGCACGTCGATATTGATGGTAGTGACTGATGATGGGTGTCGGCGATACGTCGCCTAGACGGAAACTCTAGATTAGCGCAGGTTTGTATACAGCCTACATCTCTCCATTGCCTAAATATACTATTATAAAATACTTATTATATATATAAGTTATTTATATTAATATTTACCGTACATATGAAAGAATACTAATCTTTAAATACAATAGTATTTCAAATATAATATAGGAATGAACAAGATTAAGAATCATTTCAAATCGGTGAGAGGACGTTTGTAATTAAAGTGACAGAAGAAATAATGTATCATCAAGTTTTAGAATATTTTAACATTCAAGGTTAATCAGAAATCTACTGAAAAACGGAACGCCCGCAGAAATGAAATGCTGTATAATAATATTGCCCACGTAAAACGAAGACAAATTGCGGGCTAGAATTATTTCTTTATTAAAAAGAACTATCCCGGCAGCTTGTCAAAAGTAATGTGCCTCGTTTATCTTACTTAATCCACTTTGAAAACATTCCTTACCTTCTTTGTACCGCGAAGGCATTCAAATTGTTTACGAATAAGTTATAAATCCATGTTATGCAAAAATTTTTAATATCAATATTTCCTTTTTTTTTCCCTTCATTATCAATTTCATTGCAACCAGTTCTATATCATCTGCAAGATCTCCATTCCACCATGCTAACACCATTCTCAATCCACCTTCCAAACGACTGACCTACACGGTACTTGCCGATACGTGATCTTCACTCCAGGGTCTTATTGACCGTCCATTCTCCTTTACGTGACCCATTCGATATCACTTCAGCTTTTTACTCTGGTGAGACGTATCAATAACCTTTGTTCTGTAAGTGCTATTCAGCGAATATTTTTATATTTGCCTACTACGTACAGTTTGTGTAATCAGGGTACATTACTGCTAGGGAACATCTATATCTATCTAGGAACTTACTGCTATAATTCACCACTAAAGTATAGAGAAAAAATCAGCAGCGCAGAGGAAGAGTACTACTACTTCTTTCTATCGACTCTTCAAATATTGGTCTTTTTACAGGCAGACTTCATAAAACATGAGGTATTCGGACACATTTTGTCCAATATATACGACTACCACAATAGTTAAGAGAAGCAATTAATAGTTACAAATGGAAGGTTACATATATAAATATACACTTGTCAGTATTGTTTTTAACATAATCTTCGTCGTGTATTAATTATATTTTGTGGTTAACATCCCCTTTGGAATATTTTATTCGGCACAGCCGTCAGCCCGTCGGGAGTTCACGTAGTCGGCTGTAGTGTATGATACTTGCACTGACATATACCTTAATTAACAAGGAAATGTTTTAATAATTAAATTTACAAAGTGGTGACTTTTACTCGCGAACAAAAATTATATATGAAGTTAAAAAAAAATTAATTAAACATGATAACCGTTAACATAATATAATAGTATAATGGCTCCTTTTAGGCGATCAGCAAAACAATATAGTAATTAGATACTGAATGTATTCAATAGAAATGCTTATAGTTAACATTATTTCATTGAATTCGCATGAAGTAGTTATAATTAACATGAAATTTGCCGTTTAATTAATTTGCTTACCTAAATTAATACTCCACAATGAAATGACTTTTACTTACCTAAGTAAGAGTAAATGATAGATAATTTTTAAATTTTGCTAAATTGACTAAATTATTATTTTAAAAATTGTGTCTTTCGTATAAAATGTAGAATTAAATAACTAAACTGTTATAATAATAGAGTATCAGTTACTTTAAATGCTACTCTTAAACATTAACATCCGAATACCTGAAACTTACCGCTTTTGGTTTTAATGATCATACTCTCAAACATTTTTGTTTATGTAACCACAATTTTTTTAAAGCTCATCTGTTAATCTTTTAAGTAAATTATAATGAACATCTTATTATCTTCTCTGTTATATCATATATCTTTAATTTTTTACATTCTTATCGTATCTTCATAATTACGAAGGTTACAGACCATTAAACGGTAAATGCGGGTAAAAATACAGCGGACACGGCAAGCAGCCTTTCATTTAACATTTAGCTTTTAATATTAATTAAGTTGAAAAAAATTAATAAAATAGTAAGCGAAAGATTATTTTAAGTTTATTGTCTCCCCGCTTATACATCCTTGAAAGTAACTTGACATAGTTCCAGGCTCCTCGTGCAGACGTGAAGTACGAGTTAATAAAATAGCACGCGACAACCGCTCCAGTTTAATGTTAATATATTTTTTATTTAATATTAAAACAACAAATCGTTTTTATTATATAAATAATAACGTTTAAACAAGGGGAATAAACATTATATTTTTTTTATGCGTTTACCGCAGTTGCTTCTTGGGTAGGTCTTCAGCAAGATCCAGTCTGTAGACCGACAAGTAGATTAAAGTTACTACTGTCAAAGGCGATTAAAACTGTTTCTTGGCCCTCGTCCACACTTATGACAATAATGGTGGTGTGATCAGGTAGTTGACATTCAATAGAACCAAATATAGGCAAAAAAACTATTGAAATTTATTCAAAGAGTCAATTTTTTTAATCTGTGCATTAGTATGGAAATTATTAGGATAAAAGTCTACAATCTCCAGTTTGCCCTTGTCAAATTACTTTGTGTATTGACTCAGCTTTTAATTAAAAAAAAAAGGAAACATACTATGATTAAGATTTTAAACTGTTATCTACTCTTCTTCGTGTGTTTATCATTTTTTTGATCGTTGTTTCCAACCTTTGTTTTCATTTTGTTAATATACTAAATTATTCAGACACCGACAGTATAGTAAATACAATGCGCTTCTTCTTTCCTCCGCAACAAGAGAATGCTCTTAATATAGATTTATTCTCTCTTTTCTCCCCGATGTAGCATTAACTTTTTTTCCACTTTTACAGTTGCAGAAGCCGCTCCGCTGAACAGAATGTTCTCCCTATGTAGAAGATATAAAGATGAACACGGTATGTATCCGTTCATGCTCATTTTACTTAAAAGAACTATAAATTTTTTCTTCTCACTATTTAGTTTATTATCAACATTAAAAATAATCGTTAATTAATTCCAAATTATTATTACATAGTTAATAAGTTAATTAAATAACAGGCGAAGGATTGGTCATATGAATGTAAAATTGTTGATAATAAATAAATATTGAAGATATTCACACGGAATTGAGACAAGAGTAAAGTCTCTAAGTAAGAGACTTCATCCGGTAATTTGTTTAATTACAGTTTACATATTTGCATATTACTGTCTATACAATGAGTGTAAGGGTTCCGCACGACGACTCACGGGATCCAACCCAACCTCACCTGCTCGTGGTGCACCATGGTAATCAACAAACAAGGCTCTGGTTTCCACCAACTTGTATTGCGCTAGCGTGGTGGGAAATGGCCCGAATCTTTCCACGTGAATCTCTACTTGATCGATGTGGGAATCTTTGGGGGAGGCCTATGTTCAGTAGTGGATGTCTATCGACTGATGTTAATGTCTAAACAAAGACAGCCGACTTTAACGATCTCTGTTATTTATTTACTTTTAAAAAACTCAAAACTTGTTTATTAACACATAAAACATTTGTTTATAAATATAATCGTTGAATGCATTCAGCTTAGAGGTATATGGAAGAGAAGTACATACTGTGCCGACCCCACATAGCTGAGAAAAGGGCAGGAGGAAGAAGAACAAGAAGAATGCATTGAGTTTTAAATTAGAAAGGTCTGAGTCAGAAAAGTCAGTGACCATTCTGATTCAGTCCTAAGAGATTCTGGAACCGTATTTTCCAACATCGTGTCGCTTAGATGGATTACGAGAGCCGATAGTAACGCCCTGGGGTTTAAAAGGATCAACGACTAAATCTAAAATGCCGGGTATGCTTCCTTTCAAAGGAGTTGTGCTGGCGGGTCCCCAAGGCAATAAGCATATTTAATAAACTGTATTACTCTTGTTAGCATAATATTATAATATTTCGTTGGAACGTGGAAATGAGAGTTTTAAGCTTGACAACTGCTACGTATTTAAAAACTTTAAGTATGTTATTTAAGGGTTGGTAAAAAATTTATTATCACCACATTGAATTCGTCGCCTCCATGGAGCAGTGACTGAGTTCAGATATACATATAATCTGTTCAGGCTGCTGCTGTGTACAGCTAGATATAAGCAATTTAAGGACACTACTGTACTGTCTACGCTTTTTTTTATTCTATGAAGCGACGATACTAGCGAGACGATTACCTGATGGTAAGTAATAATATAACATTGTGGCGCTAGTTATGATGGCACAGCATCACATTGCGCTCGACGCCTGAGACATAAGATGTTGAGTGTCGTTGCATCAGTAATTACACTAGCTACAGCGGCCTTCATACCGAAACACAGGAGCTTTATAGTCTACAGTTTCTCGGTCTCTGGCAAGAGAGACCTATCACCAGTGAAGCTTGTCTTAGAACATAAAGATCTAGTTGTGTAGTGTTTATTACATTATAGTGTTTTTTTCAACGCGTCCGATTAGCAGACACTAACGTATCTGTTGTCATAACATTATTATTATATTTTGGTTTTGTTCATATGAGAGCTTATTTTGGACTATTTTATCCTAGTATTACTAGATTTGTATTTACTGTTACGTACATATTTGCGGTTGTTATAGATTGCGCAGGATATAATGCCTTAAGTGGGAGTAAACATCGGCTCTCAATCATCCCTTCCATCGTAACTGCGTAGGATCTTTGAGTGGATACTTCTGAACTCGCTTGGCTAACCCAGGCACGTATACCACTGTAGTAGATAGTTCGAAGAATTCGCTTCATAGTTTGAAAGCGTTACTTTATATGTAGCTACAGTAATATATAATACGTAGCCGCTTAACTTTTGTGATCGATACCGCGCTTTCCTGTTTAAAAGGCCTGAAAAATATAAAAAAAAATATATTTTACAGGTCTTTAAAGTGCTCATAACGATGTGGCGCTGTTAGGATGATATATACTGCATCATATTGCGCTCGTCGCGTGAGACGTAAAATAGTAGTAAAGTGTTAGTCCCAGTAATAACACTAGATACAGCTTCCTTCAATCAAGAACACAGTTATATCCAAACATTACTGTTTGGAGGTAGAAATAAACCCTGCGAAGGTACCTATCTAGATGGTCTCCAGCAACAAAGACCTTTTTTCGGTTTCAAGGGAGAAATCTTTGAAACATACCCTGCTTATGAGGAGAAGTCAGGATTATGTGAGATTTTTAATTACTAAACCCTTTGGTGCTCTGCATCAGTGCATTCGGAGAGACTCCGGGATTTTTTATTGAACGCACCAGTGCCCTTCTACACTTTGTGTTTGTCTGAGGAGGAACCTAACCCTTCTAGGCACCATCGCTGAGTCATATTCTGTCCCACGCAGGTTTGCTTGATGACCGATAAAGACCCCCACTCTCAAGGCCCGCGAAACTTCTAGACTCTTTTAGTCGCCTTCTGCGACAGGTAGGGCTTACCTTAGTCCTATTGTTACTAGGCCTGCAGTCTCGGGCAACAGGGACCTACCATCAGTTAATTCTTTCAATAAACCAATAAGTCAATAAAGAGACAGGAAAAAAATGGTGCTCTTTAATATCATTCCCTTAGTAACTAATCACAATAACAAGAGAATTTTTAATTTCTACAGTTTTTAAGTATCTCTAAAAAAAGTATATTGTTAAGTAAAGACATTTGTTCTTGCCTCTTTTTTGGGAACCAGCAAAGTTATACGTAACTTAGCAATATCGTAAGAACTAGTAGTAAGTAATTTAGAAGTATCGTAGTTTAAGTAATATTCTAATGTTTGCGTTGGGTAAACAGAAAGTTTCAGCTCAGGTATACGAAGAATATTTTGTGAACTTTTGTTACGTACCCCATAAATCTTTTACATTATATTATATTAGCTACTAGCAGTTCACCGCCGTAACACCCCCGCAACTCCGTTTGGGGAAGGGATTTTGTAAAAACCATGCTTAGCTGACCCCTAAATAGCAAAAGCAATATCTCTATAAAATTTTGAGTATCGTCTAATCTTTTCAGAGTTAATTTTTTTTTTCAATTAAGCGACGAGACGAGCGGGACGTTCACCTGATGATAAGTGATACGCTTGCCCATAACAAGGTAGCGCTAATTAAGATGATATATACTCCATCACATTGCGCTCGTCGCTTCTGACATAAGATGTTGAGTCTCGTTACCCCAGGTATTACAGTAGCTACAACGCCTTTCAAACCGGAAAACAGTAACATTTGCACACTACTGTTTGGTGGAAAAATAGGCGCTGCGGTGGTATTTAACTAGACGGTCACCGGCAACAGGGGCCAACCAGCAGTACGTTCTCATGATGAGTCAATGAATCTCTGGATATCTCCTATAATTATAGATTACACTCGAGATTTTTGACCGGAAATAAGCTTCGACATGTCTTTCAATGGTAAAGTCGATAAGTGCAATCTGGTTCTTTGCTTATCGTTCTATCTAGCGTCAAATCGTTATGGACAGATGTCTCCTGCCATCAGATGAGAGTCCCGCTTATGACGTTGCTTAAAAGTAAATGTAAATGAAACAGGAGATAACAAGATTTAATATTTTTTCGTTCGCAGCTTCAAAAGCAACGACCATCTTGTAGTAGCCGCCTTATCATGTAACAAGTGTATTTATCATTATGTGAATGTTAATCTCGTCTCATTGCTTTGGTGGATGAAAAGGGATGAAATCCTGAAGCAAATATTAGCCATGCCGACAAATTTTTAGCGGAATTTGAAGCTAGCCATCGGTAGTTTTGTTCCGGCGGACATAGACCCCCGAGCCGGATTAAGCTGTCCGGTTAATCCCTCGCTGTCATTTTCCTTCGTTACTACACACGAAAGTAACTATATCCACAATCTGAAAATACATATAGTAATTGAGATTCAATAGTTATGCGAGAGTAAAGATCTAAGTAACAATTTTTTTTTTTATTCGACTAAGCGATCAAAACGAAGATTTACTGGTGGTGTCTGCTGCTGGAGACCGTCTAGGTGGGTACCACCGCAGCGCCTATTTCTGCCGTCAAACAGTACTGTGGAAACATTACTGTGTTCCGGTTTGAAGGGCGCCGTAGGTAGTGTAATTACTGGGGTAATGATACTCAATATCTTCCGTCTCAATGCGACAAGCGCAAAGTGGTGCAGTGTATACTATTGTAACTAGCGCCACGTTGTTATGCGCAGGCGTATCACTTACCATCAAGTGAACGTCCCGCTCGCCGAGTCGCGTAATGAGATAAAAAAAAAACAAAGAAATTCATCATTTAAAACCTTTCATAATAACGTGGAGCTAATTAAGACTACTCGCATCATATTATGCCTTTTTCCTTTACACATGAGGAGTTTAATCTCGTTACTTTAGTAATTACATGAGCTGCATAGCCCTCCAAACCGGAACATAGTCTGCACACTACTGTTTTGCAGTAGAAATTAAGAGCTGCGGCGGTACCTACCTAGATGGTCTCTTTCAAGAGAGACTTATCACCTGTCGCGACGGTAACTATTGTATACAGTTAATACTTTCATCAATCCTCTGTATTGGAGGCTAGTTAGTTTTGTTCCGGTTTGAAGGACGATGTCATCAAATTGGAACACAGTTTGCGCAGTACTGTTCGACGACAGAAATAGGATCTGCAATAGTCTACTTAGACGGTCTCAGGCAACGGAGTCTTACCACCTCTAGAGATATTTATCACGCGTGAAATATCGTGAACATATAAGTAATTGAAATCGTTCAATAATGGTTTGAAAAAAAATATCGTCTTATAAGTATAAATAACTTAAAAGCCTACTTAATATTCCCATTGTAGGGACCCGGAACTTTCCTCACAATAAGAAAATCGAACATATTTTTCCAACACTCCGGTCAAGTGCGAGTTGATACATGTATGCTAAATCTATCGATTCTTGAAACAGGTTACCACAAGGTGATGTCCTCCACCGGAAGTTTTTTTTTTTTGGTTATACATAAGGCAATTGCCTACGCATACTCGTCCTTGTTGGGGTAAGAACGGGCTATGTCGGACTTGCACCGACTAAAACCCCCACGATGTTCCGTCTCATCGCCTGATGGCAAAGTCACGGGAAAGCTTTCGCTCGCAACCGCAACCCTGCCGGCGCTGGCCGCTTTCGCAGCCCTACCTCGGGAAGGAGGGTAGAACCCTCCCTTTCCAGAGCGCGCCGGAACATGCAGCGCGCCGCCTCCTGGGCCTCCTGTAATCGCGCAGCCGACCGGTTCCCCCGAACCCGTGGCCCAGAAGCCATAGGAGACACGGGAGAAAACCTCTCTCAGCTCCCTGCGGCGGAGAGATGTTGGGCCCGCCGATACCCGTTTTCACCGGAAGCTTGAGTAGCGAGGATCGAACCCACCCCTCATCAAAACGTACGCAGATATGAGAAACTGAGCTATAACAGTTTCAAAATTAAATATAACAAATTTGGAAACTGTTGCATTTATTAAGTGATTTTATCTAAGCGGTGTAGGTTATAGTCATGTAACCTTCTGCAGGCATGACTGAAGATTAGTTGAAGTAGTAACAGCATATGTTACATAATTATTATGCTATCCTAATCGTCTTATGTATACCTCGCGCTTCGTAACTTAGTTTCAGACAATTCATCGACTTATCGATTATGCAAATGAGTTGCCAAGATCAATAGCGAAACGAGATTAACGAAACTGTTGCGTATGATTTATTTTGATTTAACATGAAATATATCTTTCCAATTAAACTGTTATATTTATAAAGTAGTACAAGAAAACCTTAGGGAATTGTATTTAATTATAATTATATAATATTACCTTTTTTATTTAACTTTATTTACTTAAATTATTGCGAACATGTCAGATACCGTTGCTTTTTAAATGCGATTAAGATATGTATTACGATAAATTAACACTTAAAAGTTAAGTGTTAAGATGAATGTGTGGTGTGACGAGGATGGATAAAATTAAGAATGAGTATATTAGAGGAAGTCTGAAAGTTGCTCCAGTGACAGAGAAGTTGAAGAGCTAGAGGTTAGCGTGGTGCGGGCATGTTGTGCGGAGGGATGAAGGACATGTAACAAAGAAAGTAAAGAGAATGAATGTGGATGGTTATAAGGGTAGAGGAAGACCGAAGAAAGTGTGGATAGATTGTGTGAAAGATGGCATGTGTAAGAAGAGTGTGAATTTAGATATGGCGGCTGATAGAGTAATGTGGAGGAGAAGTAAATACTGTGCCGACCCCACATAGAATGGGAAAAAAGCAGGAGGAAGAAGAAGAAGAAGAAGAAGAAGAAAAGTATTACAAAATGCCTAAACCTATTATATTTTGTCTGAAATTGTTATTATAAATTAAATATAATGAAATAGGCTAAGGTTTGTAAATTATTTCACCAGCAGGTTAACAGATTTTAACCTAAATATTAAGAATTTTAGATTTATCTCTTTCAGATATTTGTTTTTAATACAATCTGTATTTGGTGTTTCAATATTTAAAATTTTTGAAAGCTTAAAAAAGTCATAATTATGTCAGGATACATACCAGCAGCAAACTTTAAAGCTAATGTAAAATGCAAAAATATCGTTAAATAGCGGCTGAAGTGCATATTGAGATGCTTCCCAGCATCAGCGAGAGCTTCGAGATTGCCAATTAATGTCACACGGCAATTACTTGCGGTGAATGCAGCCGATCGATAAAAAAAAAATTTATAAGTTATTTCCGATTTTTTTTTTTGGGATTTTTGACTCCATGGCGAAACCACTGCAGCAACAAGCGCAAGACCGATAGAAGATTTTTTTTTATTAAAATCGACGAAATGAATGAGACGTTCACCTGATGGTAAGCGATACGTCTGCCTATAACGTGGCGTTAGTTATGAACAATACCACAATATGCTCGTCGTTAAGACAATATATTAAGTCTCGTCAACCCAGTAATTTCAATAGCTACAATACCCTTTAAACCGGACAACTGTAATGTTTGCACAGTAGCGGCAGAAAAGGGCACAGCGTTGGTATCTACCAAAAAACGCTCCGGCGAAAGATACCTACAACTAGATCTTTAAAGAATGCCTATGCCCAGTTGTAGACTATCGCCTGATGAAGAAGAGAATATCAACCCTATAGTATCTTTAAAATATTTATGAATAAGATATCTAACACAAATTCAAAGCTATTGTCATCCAAAGTCTTCAAAGACCTGAGGTCTTTTTTTGCGAATTCAAATGTTGAGTCCGCTAATATATTGTAGATCTGATCATCTCTAAATGTTTAAGGTTCATAACATAATATTGTAACATAGCATCCAAGATGGTAATTATAATTAGCTGATGGACGTCCACTGCGAGACGTAGGCCTCTCCTAAATATTTATGCCATTTCACACCACACTACCCCAATGTGGGTTGGTGCGAGCCAGAGCCTCGTATGTTGATTAGCAGGTTGCATCACTAGCAGGTAAGGTTGGCTTCGGTCCCGAATTGTTGTGCAGGAACCCTTACCATGATTATATTCCACTAATATTTATTTATTTATTTAAGACTCCTAATATCCACTGTAGAATAGAGACCTCTTGAAACGAAGTCGTAACGTATAAACTCGCCACATTATCGAGGACAGTGTGAAGTTGTCACAGTCTATAGTCTCGTTTTACGGCACGGAGAAACTGGAGTGGAGATTGGTAACTAGCCTTCCACACAGGATAAAAGGATTAATTGTATACAATCGTTACCTTTTTAAGGATAGGTCTCCGTAGCCAGAGGTCAGATAAATAGGTACCACCGCAACTCCATATTCCCAAAGCAAAACAGTAGTATTAACATTGTGTTGCTATTTGAAGAACGTTGTAACTGGAGGAATTACTGAGGTAATGAGACAACATCTTATGCCTCAAGGCGAAGAGTACAATGTTATGTGGTGGTGTAGTGTATGTCATCCTAACTACCGCCATATTGTTGTGAGCAGGCTTATCGTTAGGTGAATATCTCGCTCATCTCCTCGTTTCGTGGGATGAAAAAATAGTTACCGACAATTGTTTTCATTAAACAAAACGAGATAATTTCTTGTAACGGAACTAAGATAAAAAATATATACGACAGTAGAAATTGTCGGTAAACGCCCACCTTTTAAAGCAATTGCCTGTATAATATTCACGTCACAAATCAGCTGTGCAAAATTGGGATGCCTCTCACCTCACCGCCTCCGGACGGCGGGTGGGGGTGTATGCACGGTGGTAGACGGGACAGAGGAGGGACGAGAGCCATTCATAAAATTAAGCACGATCGATACCCGGCGACGCTGCTAATATGTAACGTAGATATTTACTACAACCGCTCTCAACATCCATGGCTTACTGCCACTTAGTTATTATAATAAATATCGCACAAATAACTAATAATGGACGGCGGAAATTGTAAAAATTCAAAAGAAAATCTCATACTTTTTGTCCAGTATAGTTTTATGTACAGAAAAGGTTTACAAAAGAATACTACGATTAATCGTCCATATTAAAGTGAACTGTCACGGTTAATGATCTTATACGATCCAGTTCCTGAATAGTTAAACGTTAAGCGACTAATCATGTGTTACTGTACATAAATTTACTTCAATTGCATAACACGAACTTCCAAATTTGTATAAAAATAATTATCTACTTATGATTAATTTGTTGATAAAACTCTCATTGTTATTTTTGTACTTCTAAATAACCTTCATACTTTTACTTACAACTATCACCGACTTACTTTTTGTTAAATCACTATGATACCTAATATTATTGTTAATTATTAATGAAGTTACTGTTACTTAATTATATAATACCTCCTAAGTTATAGCAACAGCTAAACGTACATTTAAATAAATACATATTTCTTTGTTGTCCAAATTAATACGCATAGTAGGTATGCAGTGAGAATTTTATCACCATTAACACGAATATAACGCAAAACTCGATAACCATTTCCTCATTAAGGAACCCGTGATCTCTAAAAGTGGGACCCGTAGCCACTCCAGTTTGCGATGGTGACTACTCTACTATACTATTATGTTGCCCTATATCCACTTTTAAATAGAAGTATGGCTGTAATACGTGGAACCTATTTCTGTTAACGAGCCATTCCATTTCAAACCTTAGGGGTGACAACGTACCGTCGCAAGTACACAGTAAAGAATTTTATTTATTTAGAATACAGTATATAATACATAACACAAATACAATATACATAATACAAAAATATTGATCCGATATTTTTGTATTATGATAAACATGATTTCGATCCGTAGCCTTATATGGCGCGCCAGAATGGGCTAAGAGGCTAGCTATCCCCGACGCTGTAGAACTAAAATCAAAGAATGTCCATAAGAATCGTACGAGGATACCGTACAATATCCTTCGAGGCGGCGACAGCCTTGGCTCGAATTCCACCTTTGGATATTCAGGCGGATATGGATGCGAGGGTATACAACAGTTGTCGCGGTTGCGTTTCGAACGGAGATCCCGCGGCCTCTCCAAACGCCGAAGAAGGTGACCACCGAGGGGTTTCAGTGGGTAAAAATCTCCACATAACTCTGATCCCCACCCCCCCGAAACAAAAAAAGGTCCCGTAAGTTGGTGCGCAGAACCCCTTTACACAGTTGTAAGGTTATTAAAAAAAATATACACAAAAACCATTATTTAGTAAGTAATGAAATTATTAAATCAAAGAAATTGGGTAAAATCAATTAAACAGTAACATTCAAAAACACAAACTATTGTCTGAAGTAAATATGTTATTGTTACTGTTGTTGACGCTATTTACTAACTAAAACGATTACAACCGTTCACGCGGCGTGCAGACACTACCGTCTCGTTTAACGACCAAGGAGCAAATGCTCTGTGTCGCTGCGTACGCCGTCATTTTTTACCGAATTTTATATCTTTATACCTCCCTTTTTAGACATTTACTCGTTATTTTTTTATATTAGAAATGCGTTTCCTAAATATATAAAGTCTATTGTTAATAATGGATTAATTGGATGTGCAGTTAAGTATTTTCTATTATAAAACTGAATAGGTAAAATTAGTGCCAATTAATTTTGAGCTTTATCGTTTCTTTTAAAGTATACTTTTCGAGTGGAGTGATATTTATCAATTTTTTGTTATTAAAAAATGCGTGAAAACTAAATGAAACGTAACCCTATCAGCGGGGCAAAGTTTTCTCTACGAAGTTGTACTCGTGTAGGGTGGTGGGGGTGGAATTCCCCCAGACACTCGAATAAAAATAACTATCACAAATATACCGCACTCGACTATGTCGGTCACGTTCTCTTACGTCGTGCGGTAAACATTACTCTTCGGTACACAAGGAATACAGTTTTATGTATGTACTTAGGACACAACCTTATGACTGTACTGGAGAATGGTCTTCCTAAGCAGCATCCGAGGCCTTTATTTGGTTGATTCTTGCTGAAAATGGGAAATGTTCGAACCAGGATAGGTGATTTGTGGCATATTCAATAAAACTTATATTGCTTTGAAGCATATACGTGTGTAATATATATTATAATATGTATAACGTATATCTCAGAATGGTCTCGTATATGGTCAACGTAGACGGGTCTTCACTTGTTTGTGCAAAGAATCCCAGAGCTCAACCAAAGACGGGGAAGGAACACAGAGATATAGCCGATAATATTGCCGGTATAATTCCGGTATAGTTCTTTAGTTAACATAGAAGGAATTCTATGGACGTTTAAAGATTTCAAAAATTTACAAAAAATCATCAAAACTTGTCAAGGTCGTTGTCTTATACGAGATGTCAGATACATAGATATCAACTCATTGCCTATTTCTAATTTCAAATACAACAGTACAAAACACAATTACGTAAAAAAATATTAGTGTAAATTACATGAAATGAGATTGATACGTTATATTTAGTACTGTCAAAAATAGACAAAAGGAAAACACTGCGACTGAAAATGTAACAAAGCTTTAAGCAATATTAAGACAGCTAGACAAAAAATGATTGTTATAACGAGACAAAACAAGCAAAGAGCTGTAATAAAGGAATATAGCAAAGTTACTAATCCAAATGATGAGAAAAATTACATTATTTAACAAGTATCAAATTTTAAATTAAACTGCAAGTGGTGAAGAGCGTCTAATGTAACGAATAAAAATATTTTTGGCTTCTAAAATATAGTATAATACTTTGTCGTAAAAATCTAGATGGTATTCCAAGGAAGTATGAGAAAAAATCAAACTAATTCTGACAAGAATTAAATAAGCTGGACCGTCGATAGAATTTAGATTGCGGCGTAGATTTGGAAACACGGCGACTGCGGATAGCTCGAAATTAAAATCTCTAACTTAATTACTGTGATAGTAATGGTGAAAAACAAGGTGCAGTTATTTTAAATAAAGGAGCGATACGAAGAGTTCTCTCGCTTGATGATGAAATCATAACAATGCTGCGCTATTGACAATTCGCATGATCTGGATACCGGTACACAATTTGTAAACCATTCTGCAAAACGAAGATAAATCTATTTAACGTCAAAATAGGAATACTATAATATTTAACCAGTTATGGAAATAAGCATTACTGTTCTCCTAGATGAGACATTTACCCATTTGAATAACCTACTACTTCGACATCAAGTCGCACAGAGAACAATGAAACGGGCTATGCTCGGGGTTTCCCTGCGTGATCGAATCAGAAATGAGAAGATCTGTAGGAGAACTGAGTCACCGACATAGTCCAAAAGATTGCTAGTTTCAAGTGCCAATGGGCAGAACACATCGCTCGAAGGATTGACAGCCGATTGGGCACTAGGGTCCTCGAATGCCGACTGCGTACCAGTAAACGTAGTGTTGACAGGCCTCCCACCAGGTGGTTCGACGATCTGATGAAGGTTGCAGGAAGCAACTGGATGCGGGCAGCGCAGGATCGATCGATGTGGAGATCTTTGGGGGAGGCCTATGTCCAGCAGTGGACGTCTATCGGCTGATAATGACTACTCCGATGTAACAACCCAAATTAAGTCCCAGCCTCTGACAAGAAAGCATCGTTCGCCGCCTGTCATTCGCTATCTCTTACAACTCCTCTACAATTTTACTGATTCTGTTGCGGGCTTCATTTTAGAATAAATCAAAAATGCTAATGAGTATTAAATACTTTAATTTAACACAGCTTACTATTTAAATATACCTTTCAACCATCTTTCTGCGTAGGACACATCAGGTCTTCAGTTATATTACTTGAAAAAAAGGAAATAACTTGTAGAAATATGTGGTTAAGGACAAGAAGTATGGTAAGAGGCTGCGTAACCGAAGCCCAAAACGTTGGACTGATCTGGTGAAGGAGGTTATTTACATATCCGTACACGACGTTATACAAAAAGCGTCTTAGATAAATATCTGAGTAACCAACTTACAGAAAGAGAGATACTTTAACTATTCAAGTGCCATAATTAGGTTCACTGGACCAATGGATAAAAACTAATACCAAAATTTATCTGGGGTCTCATAAACATTGAAATTATTATTGTTTCTACGTCATTTTGAATATTTTAATGCCTTTCTAAGTAAAAACCACTCATAATCACGGCTTCAATTCTTGGTCTTTTAATTATTACTTATTACTTTCATCACATCTGTCTAAAATCTTTACAGCTTTATTTTGCTTTTGTTTTCTAACATCTACCTTTTATTTATGAGTAAAACAATATGATCCACGTTTGCGAAAATGTTTGATATTTGCGTAATACTTAGGAAATTTCCAAGTGAAACCTACAAGAGAATTTTTATCACTGCTGTTAATGACCGTGAAATGTTTTTGAAAGTTCCGGCGTACATTTTGTATGTGATGTCGTCACCGGGGAACGCGAATGTTTATTCATGAGGCCGGTCGGCCGGCGCGGGCACACCCGCCCGTACTAACGAATATACGTCTAAATTGTTCCATTGACTCTATGTTCATGTTTTATTTTGTTCGTGCCTCATGTGCTTAAATTTTCGTGTGAAATATGCTAAAAGCTGTTCTATAAAATAATTACAGAATTATTTATTTAATACATTTTGTACACACAGCTCTTAGAAGAAACACGACAATAAGGATACAGAGTGCAAGGGCACTACTTATTTCATGTTGAAATCTCTTCCAGTAGGCCCGTAGAAGGAAAGGAGAATTAAAATTATTATTACTTTAACTTTTAGGACTTATTTTAAATTTTATCTGTAGACTATGACATTATTTATACAATAGGTATGTCACAGTCTTTAATAATGAAGATCTTGCGCAGTAATAGATGTTTGGTATATCTATCTCGATAGTTATTTTACTAGTTGCAGCGTCATTGAAATGGTGCCTAAAGTTCACTACGGTGTACTGCAGTACACCGTAGTGAACTAACTAACACTAAGTACACTAAAGTGCACTACGGCCTGATGGATGTGATAGGCGTTGCGATGTCATAGTCTACAATTCATTACATACCCGTGTACTAATTTATGAAAACACTCACCTTGTCCTGTCAATCAATAGTTTTTTTTTTGATTTTATAAAATGGAGAATTTATACAACGTACCTACGTCTGCTATTCTTCTCTGAGTTTATTAATTAAATCAATTACAATGATAATATACTGGAAACAAATTTTAGTAGATATTTAAAAACAACTCTATCTCAAATTTTTTTTTAACTCACTGTCTCCTCTAGAGAAATTAACAAAAATCCAGAGAATTTGTGTGTTTATTATTCTTATTTCTTTGTTACAATAATGACTGTTGATCAATACTTGTAAATTCATAAAAAAGTATCAGTCAATCAATGTCAATTATTGTTCTGAAATGTAGTGGGCAGCCAATTTTCTATAACAATTGAGTGACTAATTATAGTGTCACAACTCAGTTTAGTGGTATACGAATATCTACTGCAGTGTTCTGTGGGGAATAGACTAAGAGGAGGCCGACGCGAAAAGGGAAAGTAGAGGATATGTTAGGGACGAAAGTCATTCATAAAACCTAAATCGATCGATGAATCTATACCAAGATATACCAAGCAGATTATCGAAAGTAGTTTTTGGGATGTACGACATCCATAGCTTGGTCAATTCCCTTTTAATAAATGTCGTAATTACAAAAGGCAGCAATGAAAATATATTAAGAAATTCAGGCATACGTTTATGGTAGCTGTCCTCTTTTGTAGCTAAAACTGATATCATTTGGGAATACCCATTATGGAAGCACCAGAAACGTGAAATTGCAATTTAGTTTGTAGAATTGCTGAGCTTAATTTGAATATTATTGGCCGAGCCGAGAAGTAACAGTCGAGATGAATTGCAAAGTTCTATTGAAATTGCGAAATTTTGTTACTAATTCAGTGTATCAGTGTTATGTTGGAGATAATATCCATTCAAGCTTCTATTGTTAGCCTGAACATACTGGAGTATAAGAAAAAAGAGTTTAAGGTATTTCGTAAAGAGGAATATGTGATTGATCAGATATATATCTTCAGGTTGTCGATGTCCACTGCTGAACATATGTTATCTTAATTAATAGGGTATTATTGTATCGGCCATCTTTTCTTGCGAACACATTATGTTCGTACAAATCACAGTAAAAATTGCTGCCTTTTGTTTAGATTTTTTCTTCATTAACGAGAAACATAGCTACAAGATGCAAAATGGCTTATTCGGTTCTGAGCTATAAGGACTATTGAACCTTTGCATTAGATACTGTAGGCTGTTCAATTTACATAAAGTAAAATGTAAGCTCAAGCGTTACGTTTTCTCTCACGAAACGGGCTAAGTAATGAAGACAGTGAAGGGTATCTTAAAATGTACCTACCATTCAGAAGCACTCACCTAAATGATCGGAATCCTTTTGGTTTTATAACAATTTTATATATCTATAGAATCCATACAAAACCTTGTGATGTTGCTATAACAGACCATTGCATAATGCAACGCACTATGATTTAGATTTTCTACAACAAATATTAAGATATTGGGGTAACGGTTGATATATTCCTCTGCTATTGTAAGTGGATCTTCGAAAAGTTACCCCTCATTTTAGATAAAAATTATATGGCGATTTCTGCCTACTAAAACCCTTTCTGTATTTGTCTGAGTCTGGAAGGTTTTCGAGATATTGCCTATCTGTGACCCTTGTTGTTCTCTTAAATTAAACTAAACTGAGTTTCAATATCTTTCTTTTGATGTTTATCATAATTGAAACTGATATCTGTAAATGTAACACTAGCCAGGATAAAATAAAAGCTATGTCTTAAAAGTTAATATGGTTTCAGACTGCGGCTGCGGTCAGTGAGTGGGACCCCCGCAAATACAATTTATTATGTTTGAGGTTTCCAAACTGAATTAACAAGCACGAAATGACATGAAACAAAATATCTGATCCAATACAGTTCTAATATGCTGTGGAATAGAAATTGTACCCACCGTTAAAATCGTTCTATTTATTGTCGAAGGTCGAATCGATCTTAAAAATTTTTGGTGACATCTGCAACTTGCTGTGTATAATTGTAATAAATGCGTAAGTAAATTTGGTCATTGACAAAAAAATACCTACATCTTAAATAGCAATATTAAATAGGATCGATAAGGGTCAATTAATTGATTTTAATAAATTAGTCTTAGTCTGAATCTGTTACATTTGGAATCAAGGCAAACCAAGACAATTCCATGTCAGATTTATGTTGTGACAGTTCCATAAAGAAAATGTTATATCGGTTAAGAGAAAAGTATATTAATAGAAATATTAAAGTGTTTAAAGACAAGACATTCGCGTGTACTTCATAATTGTGTCTTTTTATATATACATGTCTTCAGTAATTGCATCGGACATGAATAGTCCTCGTTTAGACTATGGCTCATCATAAGCATTCAGCCTTTTGTCGTCCAGTGCTGAACTAGATCTTTTTAGCAAATTTCCATCGCGACTAGTCCGACTGATACTAATTCACTTTACGAATATTATAATAGTTGCTTACTGCCACCTTACACTGCCTTCGGGTTGACGGTATGTCTTGTAAGGTTCCATTCCTTTGTCAGTTTGGTTTAGAGATTGTTATATTATCTACATAACTAGCTACAGTATATCGTAAATATGCTGTCACAACAGCTCTGATGAGTTAGTGTTGATGAGAACTGATGTTATGTATACGAGAACATTTCATCTCCTCCGGTTTCATTGAAACTTAACTTCCTATGAATTTGTGATCAAGATTTAGCTCATAGTAAAAATAAAGTTGTTTCAATCTATTTTGTGGTATAAATGCTATGGTAAAATATCGAGGAAGCTGTATATCGCCTTTAAGTGGACAGCCACTTAACATGTTGTAGACAAGGCGGAGTACCGCTACAGACACGGTGGAGGCGCGAACTTGACCCAGTTCGATGCGAACATCGACACACCCACGGCCATAAAAGCTATGTTTGTAAACAATCATTTTTTCAGGAACTTTGCCAAGCTTCAAGAGACCGTTGTCGAGAATACTACAGAGCGAAACAGAATTTTGAATAGAAAGTAAACCGAACGCCGCGTACGGAGGGGGAACTAAATGTAAACCTGTTTAAACAAATTGGTTATTGATATAGTATGGAGTACGAAATGTGGGTTAAAGATTAAAAAAATAGATATTGCACCTTGTGGGAAAACATTATCATCAAAACTATTTGACTGATGGCTAAAAAAATTGGTATAATCATGATAAAAGTTTACATATAATTTAGATAAAATTTTATCACGGAAAGTTATTCTAGTATTAAATTCGTTCACTTACCACCAGAGTGCGCCGCAGCTTAACAACTTCGTAAACTATAACAAATGGTGGGAAAACATCTGCGGAGTGTATCGTTAAATTAAGTTACTATATCTAAGTACTTATATCGTTATTGGTAAAGGAATATTCGAATAAAGATTAAAGAAATGTGTTCCGATTTGAACTGAGTTGCAGCCAATGAAACTAACAGATGTTTCAAGGCGATGAAAAAAATGCGGCGTAGTGTATATCATCTTAACTAGCGTTATAGACGAGTGAGTCTGAGCCTATGGGATCCATATACATATACAAATGCGACTGTGGGGTGTTATGCTATAACATTTAATTCAAGTACTAGAAGTCAAGGCATGATCTAGACATTGGAGTATAGTTACTAGTTGCGGACAATGTTGTTTTAGTGTCTATTTAACTACTATTGCATTTGTGGAAAAAATAAACAAATATTTAAAATGTGTTAGACAATTCTAAAATATAAAGTAGATGCACCCAGAAAGAGGAAGATAGGTGGCAAGCCCGAAGCAATATCGAAATCGAGAGGCTGGTTGGCAAATCGAACATCATAGGGGAAGCCAAAGCCCACAGACTTCGTTGCATGGGCTATTTGCTAAGGGTGGGAGACGATCATAGAGTCAAAAAGGCGTTTCTCGGTACCCCGATTGGACGCTAACATGTCGGCCGGTTCAAATACCGCTGGAAGGATGCCGTAAAGCCGACCTACACGAGTTTCAATCAGTGGACTGGCAAGAGGCAATGCAGGACAAACAATGCTGGTGCTCTCTTGTTTCGGAGGCCAAGACTCTCTTTGGGTCGCTGCGCCTGAGGAGTTAGTAAAGTAGACACTGTAACACCATCTTGGAGCGAGATGCAATAAAGGAAATCGTCTAAAATAATGGTTTCGACGATGAGTGTGTGTGATGATATCGGTATTTGTATGTGGTATTACGTTATCGAGTATTTAGACAAAAGGGCGATCCCTGGTGAGGATCGATAGGAACCGACAGGCCGTCATTTACACACAGCCGTCAGTTAGTCTGCCGGTGGACCGCCGCCACCCTTGTTTTTCCCGAGTTCAGACGGGGTTTTATTAAATTAACTGTTTTGTCCCCCGCCACCGTCTCGACAGCGCCGTCGTGAGGGTATACCGTTTTAATGTGACGATAAATCTTCCTCTCGGAAATGAAGGGTTGTGTAATATTTTATTATTTATACATTTAAGCTTTTTCGCACGGTGTTAAACGTGGGACAAAAATACCAAAGAGAATAAACAAAATGGCGGACACAATGCCACATGCCATTCTCTTCCAGTTAACCTTTCGGGCTGCGAAAAGAAAAATACTATTATACAATCCAGTGTAAAGAGAGAAACAAAATAATAAGCAGATATACAAACACGGGCATAAATATTATAAGACACTTCAATATGTCTTATTTACTAAATGCGTACATATATAATTATAGTAGCTGCACGCTTAGTTGGCCGTAACATCACCGGAACTCCCTTTGGGGAAGGAATTTTGTAAAATCTGTTCTTAGTTGACCTCTAAATGACACAAGCAAAATGTTGAGTGTTTACGTCTAATAGTTTTGGAGATCTCGTGATAAAGTAATGAATCTCAGAACATCTCCTGTATATTTCCTATATACCTAGTCCGACCATAATGAAGTAATGTAATTGAATTATTAAAAATTAATACCTACATATTTATTAGTCTCATCAAAAAATAAAAAAAAAACTTTCTATTCGAAATAACCACCTCTGGCTTTTATATAGGCCTTTAATATGTTTGGCCACGAATCTTTGGATATACGCAGTGTTTCCTGACCCCTTGATAAGACACGCCCCACCAAAGCATCTTTGACGCAGGATGATAACCATGTTGTAGCTTTCGAACCACTTGAGTACTTTCTTTAGAACTGTGAGCGTAAAATTTATCAATTTGATTATTGTAGTGTTCTTCAATTGTAAATTTTTTTCCATCGGTAAAGAGGATATTTCTGTGCCTTTCACCTGCCTCTTGTATCGCGACAGAAGACGTTTTGATCGATCCACTCCCTTTAATTGTAAAGATTGATTTAGGGCATGTCCTGTATATCGACGATGAGCACCGAGCTTCAGATCTTGTTTTATTATACGCGACAGAGTCCCAGCGGGAATTTTCATTTCTCGCGATAATATTTTTTGCTTCCTAATGGGGTGTCGACGAATTTTGGCTTTAACAGTATTAATTGTCTTTGTAGTTCTAACAGCACGCTCGCTCCGATCTTTTCTGGTCTTCGAGAGAGGAAGTGTTGTTGTATCTGTTGTTAGTACGATATACAAGTATACGGCTTATAGCAAGCATTTGAAGTGTCTGGAATATGACTGGGCGGACCGACTCCATACCCACTTTGTGCAAGGCGATTACTGCAACCCTATTTTTTTTTAAGACCTATTCATATTGTAATTTGATAATGAACACTTAAAAATGTGTGAAATGGCGCAAAATCGAAAGAAGTTTTTAAAATAAGGTACGTGTTCCAAATTCAAATAATTTAAAACGTTGAAAAAAAGAAAAATTTTTATGTAACAGTATTTATGGTCAGACTAACTAGTCTGACCATAAATACTGTTACATCTATACATAACTATGTATATCCATGTGTGTGTAGGTACATAAATAAAAAGGACGATAACGAAGAGACATGGATTCAAATTTGTAATCAAACTAGATTTGTTCAAAGTAAAGTTATAAAGTTGATTCAGTTTTTTTAATGTAATAAAATATATCAACAAAAATCCTTGTTTCATTGTAATTAGTCATTATGTATTAGCTAAGTAGTAAGATTTTTCTAACCCGCCTGGCTCGCTACCACCATCATAACACCAATGCACACCATTGCTGTGTTTCAGCTGCCAATAAATAAGAACAAGAGTATTCTGAGTGAGCATACTTCTCCATTGGGTCCTCGTTGTCACAACAGTTAAAATCTTGTTAAAGTGATATCGAATGTTAGACAATTGTAGGTAAAATACTAGCAGGACATTGAATTGATATATTTAGCATTTGCAAACCAGAGACAGATCGTCAACCTTCACTAATTGGAGAGGCACTTTAAGAAGAAGAAGTAGAACAAGTAAGAGATGCTAATTAAAATATTTACATAGGAACAAGTTGTGTTAGTCGATTTGATATATAAGATAGGTCTCACTAACAGCTTACACTAATTAAGAACTTCAGTTGGAAATACCTTTTTTAATTTTTTTTTATTGGTTAAATGTTCAGTGAAAAATGACTTTAAATAAATTTTTTTTAGGGTACAATATTTGGGTGTTATATTTTATTACTTTTACTACTGCAAGAAAGAAGATCAACGAACACTCAGAAGTATTGAAAATGTCCGATGTCGGCCTACCAATAGCTTCTCGGAAGTATTAAAGATACTTTCAAGAAGCAATTGGTATACCTTCATCTAACGTCGCAACGCAGAAGTAATTAGAAGAAGAGAACAAAGAAGTTTAACACGGTTTCAATATTTAATAGAATAATTTTAATAAATGCTACACAATACAATTGCTGTTGTGTAACATTTATGAAAATTAGTATGTTTACGTTACGTTGCGTTTATGTATGAATTTTTGCAATATGTACTGCTATCATTTCCGATAAACTTCTCAACTAACTTTGTGCTACATCGTTCACTTCCGTTACTCGCAATTTGGATACAAACTAACGACCTTACTTTTCCAAAAGCCACCAATAGTAAGTCGAACCATTGAAGTTATATTGATCTTGAATAAAGGCCCTAACTCATGAAAAAGGTAATGGCGCCATCGAATGGTAATTTTTTTCTGATTGTTAGACTAAGGTTCAAAGAATCAAAGTTTTTCATATTTTTTTTTAAATTACAGCCAAAAAAATATATGAAAAACTTTGATTCTTCTTGTGGATTATTTTTATTTGGTCTTATAATTTTTTTACATCAAGGCAAAATTTATAGCATTTTCTGATAGGAGGATTACTTTTGCGCCACCCTATATTTCCGGTTTAGTGTACAAGCGGGAGGCGGTACATCCAGCCGACTGAACTGTGCGAGGCGGTCGGATCGATCGCTCTCCGTACATACATAATACCGTCGGCCGGTCTATTTGTTCGGTGTCGGTGCCCTCCAATTTTTTTTTTTAACCAAGTTCAGAGCTTTGTTTTATTACGGCTCGTTTTTAAATTACATCCCACATGGGACTCGCAGACGAGGGGTCAGCACAATTTTCTGTTATCTGTTCCTATGATATACTAACTTCCTTTTATAAGCTACACGCAATTAAGAATCAGACATTGTATATCATTTTACTAATTTCTCTCGCTTCAGCATCCGGAGCTGGAGCAGCAACTGGAGTACCGTAATCTTTAAATTAATAGTCTATCTACGGCAAGAGTGATTAGATACAGCGACGCGACGAGCGAGATGTTCACCTGATGAAAAGACTACACCACATGATGCTCATCGCCTTGGGACACAGGAAGACTTATTACTGCAGTTCAAGCTGGAACCCAGTAATGTTTGGATACTGCTGTTAGACGGTAGACATAAGCGCTGCGGTGGATCTACAGTAACTTAAGTTGTTTTAATATCGTAAAGTTTTTATTTCTTCATTTTAAGGACCAGTTAAATAAATGAGGAAGAGTTTAATCTGATGACATCCCTAGTTAAACTTCATGAGAGCGAAGGGTTGGGGTTTTGTGTCGTTTAGACAGAAATCGCTTCCCGTATGAAACTCCCATTTGATTTTATCATCAAATAGATGATGATACATTTAAGATGAGGGTACATAGAATACTACCCTACATAGATGAGGATGTTGGAAATTTATTATTTAAAAACGGTTGGACTGAAACAAATAACAAATGCTGTTTGTTGTTGGATTCAACATTATCATATCAGCTTATTGTTTTCCACTGAAGAATATAACGTTCTCCTATAGATATCCAGCACAGTCCAATGCGATACAAAGATTCTCTGGGATCTTCCTAGGGAATCTTTGGATGGCATCTCAGGTCGTCGGTCTAGGTTTTTCTTGACGATACGTTGTCTTCACTTCAGGATCTTTCTATACTACTATCCACTCGATTGCTGTCCCTTGCTGTCCATTCTATTTTTTTTACTGCTATATATTTTTACTGCTTTCCTGGTCTATGTCTGACCTTTGTTCTTCTACGTATCTCCTCAACTGTAAAGGATTCGTATCTAGATTCCTGTCATATTTGATCAGAACTTGTATATATATAGGTATGTTGATCGTTGCTCTCACAAGGAAGGCATACCAGATGACGTAGTGTTGGCAGGCCCTCCACCAGGTCGTCCGACGATCTGATAAAAGTTGAGGGAAGCAGCTGGTTGCGGGTAGCGCAGGATCGATTGATGTGGAGATCTTTGGAGGAGTCCGTGTCCAACAATGGACGTCTGTCGGCTGAAGTAGTATATTTGTTAGACTGTTGATGTTTTCCCGAATACATGTTGGAGTATATCCTGGAAATTCTAAGCCTTAATACCGCCAACTCTTTTTTACCATAGGATGTATAGACACACCACAAACATTTAACTCTTCGATGTTAATAGCACAAAGCGTTTCGCTTCAAGCTTCATAATGCGAACAGTAAAGATTTGGAACAGTCTGAAGGTGCAAAAGTTTTAAGAGATGAGAGCTTTGAAAAGTTTGAAGAGAGACGCTTCTTCTAGACTAGTGCGCTTTACATCCAGATTACACGGAAATCCGCTTACCATCAGCTGAGATCGTAGTCAAGCACTAATTTACAACAAAAAAAAATAATATTTGTTCAAAGAAAAGAAACATTTACATCTCTTAACTTGGTTTCATGAAATCTATACATTACTCTTTCTTTTTGGGTAAATCGTGTACAGAATTGGGGTTTTCCTATAAATTTGATATCTATCGATTTTCAAGTCCCAATTGACACAGCCCTTCCTCATATCGGACCCAGCTCATCCCCTTCAGTGTCGGGGGACATTAGCATAAAACCAATATCGTCGCCAGCGTCTCCTCACGCACACACCTGCTCTATATTTTTATAAAAACTATGTCTTGGTGTCTCGGGGTTAGGAACACGAAAACTTGACCTTGAATTGCTAAGAGATGTAACCTCTTAAAGCGGTATAATCTGTTGATGGGATGGGTTAAAATATCCTCACCGCTTTTCTTCGGGTGTCGTAAAAGACTATTAGATGGAAAAGGAGAGGATAGTTAAAATTTGTAAGTTTTTGCAGTGATATAGTAGTTGATTGATTAAAAATTCATAGAAATATGCCAATTTATACCAAAAAAAGCAAAGATGTCCAGATACGTCTGGTTTATTATTTTAAACAGAAAGTCAGAAAACGTTAAAATTGCTGACGTGATGGTATGCTGGATTAATTACATTTGAATGAATTATTATAATTGAATTATCGGCGAGTTATATACCGTTTGTATGTACACTTTTAATGCGATTACATCCGGTTGAATCAGCACAGAAGTGTACACCACTCCATTCAAACGAGCGCTCTCGGATCGAGGGCCGTTTACCTAGAAATTGATACTCGCGTGAGGGCTCGCTTTGATTTTTCCAATTCGTTACAAATAAAAAAGTTCAACATAGAAGTTTTTTTTTAAGACCAGGACTAGTGTTTAGATCTATGAGTGAGGCCTTTTTTTATTCAATTAAGTGAGGAGAAGAGCAGGACGTTAATTTGATGGTAAGAGACATGCCTCCCCTAAAACAACGTGGCGCTAGTTAGGCTGATATATTTTGACCATATAGCGATCTCCGTCTGAGACATAAAATGTTGAGTATCGTTACCCCGGTTATTACAATAGTTACAAAACCCTTCAAACCGGAAAACAGTAATGTTTGCACACTGCTGTTTGGTGGCAAAAATAGGAGCTGCGGTGGTACGTACCAAGACGCTCTCCGGCAACAGAGACCTATCACCAGTAAGAGACCTCTACCCAGCAGCGGACGTTTATCACCATGATCGTTATAATATTACTTAATATCACTATAATAAAAATGGTAGTGAGGCTTTTAAGGAGATTAATGTTCGTATTATGTTTACATGCATTATGTCAAAATTTATTGGAGCGATTGCGATGCGGTTTCCGCTGCGCGAAAGCTTATCCCTGAACGTGAAAGCGGAAATATTTTTAATCTCTGAAACTTACTCGAATTTATTAGGGTTGAAACTTTATACATACCTAGATTTTTATTTATAATTTAAAAAGATTTTCATTGTGTCTAGGTAACCGCACATGATTTAGTTTTCTTACTTACACCTTTTTTTTGTTTTGGGCGGGATATCTTTGAAAGATACCCTGCTTCTGGGAGGAAATCAGAGTTATGTGAGATTCTTACTCACTAAACCCTCGGTGGTCTGCATCAGTGCATTCAGAGAGGCTCCGGGATATCTTATAGAACGCACCGGTATCCCTCTACACTTTGTGTTACACGTCTCTGAGGAGGAGCGTAATCCCCCAGAGGCCCCCAACCTCAAAGCCCGCGAAACACCTAGACCTTTTTAATCGCCTTCTACGACAGGCAGGACTTACTTTAGTCCTATTCTCACTAGCCCAAGACTACAGGGCTGTTCTTACTTATACCTACACTTCTTTAATATAGATGATACTATCGATATCATGCTTAACGCTTTTCTTCAGACCTTGAGGTACCCTTTCACATTTTGAAAGTTTTCCAATATATTTATTGGTTTATTGCAGACTATGATGATAACTTTTTTTAAAAACTATGTACTTACGAGACGTGCGGGACATTCACCTGATGGTAAATGCTACGCCCACCCATAAATATGTGGCGCTGGTTATCATGTTATACACAGCACCATAGCTCAGCTCGTCGCCTTTATACATTAGATATTGAGTCACGTTACTCCAATAATTAAGTCCGTTGCCGGAGACCGTCTAGGAGTGTGCAAACATTAATGTGTTCCGGTTTGAAAGGCGCTTTAGCTAAAGCAATTACTGGGGTAACCAGACTCAAAATCTAATATCTAAAGGCGATGAGCGCAATATGGGTTCTGTGTATAACATGATAACTAGCGCCACATTAATATGGGCTTCACTTTTCACTGTTATGACTATCACTTACCATCAGGTGAACGTACCATCCGTCTCGTCGTTTAATTTAAAAAAAATAAGCTTGACACTTATATTAAGTTATTTGCAAGATAAATTCTTATTAAATCAAATATAATACAAATAAAAAGAGATCTTTGGAAGGCATTGGTTATTTTTCCGGAAGTTACAATAAAGAGTTCATTGAAGTTATTATTTACGCAAAAAAAATTACCATCCGCCTTTTTTTAATTTGTTTGATAAAAAAAAATGGAGCCAGGTGTTTGCCCGTACCACTGAGCTGGATATTGGTTTTATGCTAATGTTTGTTGACACGAGACGAAATGAGCCAAGTCTTCCCGCGCGGCGCTGTCTCAAGGTATTAAGGTTAAAAGAAAAATTAAATACTCTCCAGCGTTATGTCCGCTCCAAAACAAAATTACCTTCTCCTCCAGAGAGGAAATATTTCAGACCCTCAGTTTTAAAATTAAAATATTTCATTATCGCGAATATGTTCTGTTCTGAACAGAAGTACTATCATCATCATTAGGTTCCCTCTTCAAACTGAAGTTTGGCCATCAGATTGAGAAAACCAATTCGATCAGCTATTCTTTTTAACTGATGGTATATAAGCCCGGTGCACTGCCTTTTGTCGTCCAACCATTTCTACCGCTCTCTACCAAGTAAACGTTTACCAGGAATTTTTCCCTCCAGGGTCAATCTTGGTCAACTATTACTATAAGAACCGCATAAGTGCGAAAAGTTAATTATAAGTAATGCGAGAAGCTGTTGGTCCGGGCAACGCAGGACCGATCGATGAAGAGATCTTTGGGAGGCATATATATATAAATATATACATATATATATTTATAATATATATATAATATATACATATATAAATATATAAATATAATTACATCTTTAAATAATCCCGCAAGACAAAAAGGTTTGACCTTAACATGGGTGTCATCCTTTATATCGCTCAGATGAAACTTCCTCACACAATGACCTACATACATACTGGTGCCCTAAAAAACCAGTCAAGGGTGTGCAAGGCTTCAATGCAATGTACAGTTCGTTACGTTACCCTCCACGCAACCCCACGCCGTTACATTTAATCACCAGTGAACAGAAATTGATGACAATTTAAGACTACTACCCTGAGATTCTTAACAATGGTTTGATGATCTTTTTCAAGAGGTGAGACTATAATCTGGCGAAGACGACGATTAATTCATCATCATCAGCCGATAGACGTCCACTGCTGGAAATAACCAGCAAACGATTAATTAAACTTTTTATATTCTTCTTCTGATTTGTGTTACTTCTCCTTGTTTCGTGGTATGTTATACGCTATACAATACGTTCGGGATATATACTAGACTTATTACTGATGGTAGGTATCTATTGCCGGACCATCTAGGTAAGTACCATTATATTGCAGCTGACGAACAGTACTGTGCAAACATTACTGTGTTCCGATTTGAAGGGTGCTGTAACGTGTGAAATAACTGAGGTAATGATGCTCGACATTTTACGTTTCAAGACGACAAGCGCAATGTGGTGTAGTGTGTGCCATACTCATTTTATCACGTTGTTATGAGCAGGCGTATCACTTACCGTCAGGTTAACGTCCCGCTCGTCTCCTCGCTTCATTAAATAAAAAAAAAAACATGACATTTATTTTTTTCCATATATTTTTAAAGTTATTTCTTTCTGAGGAATAATAGCTAAAGCTCATGTTTCTGAAACTTTTCTTTGATAAATTTTAACTGTTACTACGTATTTTTTTGTGTACAAATTGAAGCTTAGCTTATTTTATAAGAATACGTATATTACCTAGTTGCAGTAGTGTGCAAACTTTAATATTATCAATGGGCGTTGTAGTAAGTGAAATCTATTGGTGGTAGGTCTTTGGAGACTGTCTAGGTAGGTAACACCGCCAGCTCTATAGCCTCGGACTATTAAGAATAGGACTAAGGTATTCCCTGCCTGCCATACAAGGCGACTAAAAGGGTCCTCGGGTTCGTGAGCTTTGATCGTGGGGGCCCTCAGAGCTCAATAATAAGCGAGCTTTAGGAACACAGCAAAGGCATGGATGCTCTTATATTTGCCGTAGTATAGCGTGGGTGTTAAGGAGGGCTTTGCCCTTCCGTGGGATGTTTTAGTCAGAGTGCGGGGGGGCACCGGTGCGTTCCATAGGAGATCTCAGAGCCCCTTTTAATGCACTGAGGGAGACCACCGAGGGGGTTTAGTGGGTAGAAGCCCCACATAAAACTTATCTTCCCCCAGAAACAGAGTATCTTTTAAGATTTCTCCCGCGAGAAATAAAGGTAGGTACCACCGCAGCGCCTATTTCGGCCGTTTCTTAGTAGTGTGCAAACGTTACTGTCTTTCGGATTGAAGGACGCTGTAGCTAGTGAAATTTCTTGGGTAAGGCGAACTAATATCTTATGTCTCAAAGCGACAAGATCAAAGTAGTACAGTGTATAATATCCTAACTAGCGCCATCTTGTTATAGGCGGGCGTATCATTTAGCACCAGGTGTACGTCCCGCTCGTCTAATCGCTTTGTAGAATAAAAAAAATTACTGGGGTATCGAAACAATATTTTACATACGAAAAGATATTTATTTAAATCATATATTTCATTAAATTAATTATGAAAGAGCAAAACTTACCGATTCAAGTACTTTATCCGTCTTAAATAATTCCTGGAAATTATTTAACAGATTTTCCTATATAATTAAACTTTTTGGAAAATATTTTAAATTTTTTTTTTTATCTTAGTTACAACAAGTACTATGTGGTGCAAGAGTAGTCCGGCGTCTCTGCGATCCTTTATAAGAAGAAACAATCTTACACCAGATTATGGAGTGTCCGACGTTCACGAGGAAACGAATAGATTTAGAAATAAAGTTAGATATTTAGTTAGAAATAGAGTTAGACTCAAAAATAGATATAAGAAAATTGAGTTATTTAATTAGCAATAAGAAAACTAGAAACAAGTTTTTATAATTTTGTAAAAACGTTGCATAGAGAACTGCAAACAGGAGTAGGTGAGTAGAAAGAAAAGTGGCGCTGAGAAATTCCTTTATGTATTCGCAACTGATTATCACGAACAATTTAGGTGATTCTAGATATGTGTGCAAATTTTTTAATAAAATCAATAATTATCTATGTACACCAGAACTCTGACGTGAGCCAGAAGAAATTGGAGAAAAAAAAAATAGTACTGTGTGGTGCATTATTTAACATATATAACTAGCGCCACATTGTTAAGATTATATCTCTTGCCATTTAACTAACGTCTCGTTGGACTCGTGAATAAATAAATGTATTCATTGGAATTGTTTCTTGATCTGCAATAATACTAAGAGACAGCCTTGAAAGTCAGACCAGTCTTAGCAATACGTTTCCCACTATTAGCTCACTGATACTAGAAAATCTATCGCTCGTAACAATATTGGTTTGAAGCGGCTTGTAACACAGCTCTGTGACCTCGTTCTCTTTGTTTTGCTTGAAAAAGTTTTGCGATTATAACTTTACTTAATTCTGACGTATATTCGAGATGACCTCTTCATTCTTATTTCTTCCTTTGACCCTGTGTATATTGTGGTCATTAGATCAATCGTATTGGCGACGTCCATGGTAGACTGTAATAGATGACAGGAATTCTACTAAACGACTTAACTAGTTTGTGAAGATAACTGCTAATGTGGTGTTTAAGAGGGCATCCTGGAAATCAATTGTTGAAACCTATGTTCAAAGATGAACAGCCAAAATGATATGTAGTATTTATGCGTCAAGATACTTAAGAGTATTAGACTTATTGCTAACAGGATTCTTTTGTCGAAGACTGATTAAGCAGGTACCACCGCAGCGCCTATTTCTGCTGCCAAACAGTAGTGTGCAAAAATTACTATGGTCTGGCTTGGAGGGCGCTATAACTAGTCTAATTATTGGGGAAATGAGACTCAACATCTTTTGACTGAAACGAGGAGCACAATGTGGTCCAGTATATAACATCCTAACTAGTGCTACACTGGTATAGGCGTATCACTTACTCTCAGGTGAACAGTTTCATCGCTTAACTGAGTAGAAAAAAAGAGTATTTCACTACACATATGGACCGAGTTAAACCTTTGTAATACAAGGCGAGCCATTAATCGCTACGATACTTTATAAAAGTAAGTATTTACTTGGGCAAAAGAAGCCATTCCATTTCATACGTTACTTTGACATAATCTTAAACATTGGTTTTTCTTCTCCCATCTTCACTAATATGAATGTTCACATCATTGATCATCCGATGTACTGTATCTTTTCCCGTTTCGCGTAAATTCTTGTCTATACTTTTTTAGTCTCGCTCACTTTATATACTTCGAGGCAGTTTGATGTTATTTCAGCCGTAAGCGATATCTCTTCTAGTACTTTATAAAGACTGACTTTAAGTTACGTAAAGCCGCCTGAGGTTGTGTACTGCTTACGTAACGGGCCAGCTCCCCCCTGACCTATGTATGCCAACGGCTGCAATCGAAAGCTTTGACAGACAAGAACAATACAGAATTCTTACTTCATTCCATATTTATTTATTAAAGACAATGAACACAGTAACACTAAATACAATATTATAGATATTTATATAGAGAATACATATTACTCCAATTAGAGATCAGCACGGATGACATGTGTAAGAAGAATGTGAAGAATTAAGATATGGCGGCTGATAGAGAGATGTGGTTGAGAAGTACATACTGTGCCGACCCCACATAGAATGGGAAAAGGACAGGAGGAAGAAGAAGAAGAAGAGATCAGCACAGTATAATTAACTGTATATCAATTGATGTAAACTAAATAGCACAAAGAGGAAATAATAAATTTAACTTTAACCAGAGACAAGGGTAGTGAAATAAAAAGAAAGTTACACTGAAAAAAAATCTATACCTATTTTTAGATAACTTCCACTATTTTTGGCTTTTCTACAACCGGAAGGTGTTCAGCGCAGCATGCTATTACAGTGTTTTAGGTTTATATTTCAGAGGTCTTAAACACATGTTAGCCTTTAGCTAGATCTTAGAAGTTACGAGTATAACCTTACCTGCTTTACGTTACTTAGATTGGGAAAAGCTTAAATTATTTTAATATATACTATTTGTAGTCGATCTACTAGTGAAAAGGAAATATGATATATACTAAGGAAAAGTTTAGTGCACTAGTAATTTATCATCATCAGCCTATATCATCGATCCGTTCTGCGCTTCCCGTATCCAGCGGCTTCTCGAACTTCGTTTTTCACATAAGAGGATTTGGGCCATTTTCCACCACGCTGGCTTAATGCGGGTTGGTGAGAGCCAGTCTCGTTTATTGATTACCAGGGTGCACCACGAGCAGGTGAGGTTGGCTTGGATCCCGTGAGGTGTTTTACGGGACCCCATACACCCTTTACTACTACTTGTAATTCATTATGATAAATTTTAATTATTCGATGATTTGTTGAAATACATATATATATCACGCCTCGTTCCCAGTGGGGTAGGCAGAGACCACCTCTCTCCACTTGCTACGATCCTGGTACACCTCTCCGCCTTCCTCCACTTTAATGAGCGTCTTCATGCATGCTCGTCATTCATGTATTGAAATATGTTAAACTTTAAGTCAGTGTGAGGTTTTCATTCTTAAAAAAGATGTTACATGATTATATTTCATTCCCACGTAAAATATTCAGGGCACGTGAAGAGTCGGGAGTTTCTTTAGCGCCAATTTGCTCTGTTTACCGCCTGGTGGAACCCCCTTGTTAACGTTCTCTCCGATGTTCAACTAACCGTCGCTGCTACTGAATTACTCAGTTCAGAGATTGTGATAAAGATGAATCCACTTCCTATGTTCAATCGGGTTCAGAATAATTAAACAAAAATCAATAGATGGAAAATGAAGACGGTGATTGTCCACAGGCCCATTACCTGTGGACGTTCAACGGATGAAATGACGATGATGAATGACATTGAACATAATTTAACACAGTTCTACCATGCATTACTTAAAAAGTATTAAGGTATATGTTAATTACTTTTTATAAGAAATTACTTAAACCTAAAAGTGGTATACGAGATTAATAAATAGTTGTAAGAACAAATTATGATATATCCCCATCTTTTGGATGTTCTTTTTTTATTTATAAATAATAATATTTAATATGTATAACAACTAAATAAAAAAAGGGATCCCCCTTTGATAAGTTATGTCTGGTTGTACATAAAAATAAGAAACGGAGAATATAGGAGAGATAATTGAGAACCCCTTTTTTGTCGTCTGTCAAAAACGATAACCTAAGTCATTGCAGTTCAGCGCTGTAGTCTCGGGCTAGTAAGAATAAAACTAAGGTAAGCACTGCCTGTCGTAAAAGGCTATTAGAATGGTCTGGGAGTTGCGCAGGCCTTGAGGGTGGGGGCCTTTATCGCTCAACATGCGAATTTGTGTGGCACAGCCTAGGAGGGTTAAGCCCCTCCTCAGAGACGTGTTCAAAGAAAGTGTAGAGAGGCACCGGTGCGTTCTGTGAGAGATCCCGGAGCCTCTCCGAATGCACTGGTGCAGAGCACCGAGGGGGTTTTGGTGAATAAAAATCTCACATAACTCTGACTTCCCCCCAGCACCAGGGTATCTTTCGAAGATTTCCCCCTAAACAAAAAAAAAAGTATTTTTAATTCTATTCAATGTAAATAAAAACCAAGTATTAATTATAGTTGAATTCAGTTTCTAGTATAATGCAACTAGGCGCTATACGCCTCGAAGAAATTCTATATTTTTTTATACTATTAAGAGGACAAAGATGCATACGGTCTGCCTGATAGTAAATAGTTACCGTAGCCTATGGAGGCCTATAATACCACAGGCATCATAGATGCGTTTTTGAACCTGGAGAAATCTTATCACACTTCTTTGCTGTATAGATTTTTGTTTTATGTAAACGTTTATTAAATAGTTAGTATGTCACTGTTGCTGGAGACCATCTTGGTCGGTACCACCGCAGCGCTTATTGCAGCCGACAGACAGTAAGCAAACGTTACTGTGTTCCGGTAACTAGTCTAATTATAGGAGTGATGAGTCTTAACATCTTATGTCTCAGGTATGTATGAGCAGGCGTATCATTTACAATCAGGCGAATGGCTGGTACGTTCGCTTAATTAAATAAAAAAAGCAGTCAAATTTGTAATTAGGGATAATCAGCGGAAATATTGAAATTGTTGTTAGAATAAACACTAAAGTCTTCCCTCTGTGTTGATGTTGAAAATAAATATTTCACCATAAGCACGTCATAACTCGCTTTTATTGTTTCAGAGCACGGCGGCACACAGATAAAGGGCGGTTACATGCTGCGTTATAAAAGTAAGATTTCCGTATCCTTTTTTTTAAAGAGATTGTAATCTTCTTAAAAGGTACCCTGCTTCTGAGAGAAAGACGAAGTTATATCGGGCATCTACCTACTAAAACCCTCTCTGTGTTCTCCGTGATCTCCTACGAAACCCATCGGTGCCCCTGTGCACTCTGGCTAAAACATCACACGGAATGGCAAAGGCCTCCATAGCACCCACGTTGTGCTACACCAAATACAAGGCCTCCATGGTCTTGCTGTTCTCCCAAGGAACGCTTATCGAGCTTTGAGGCCTCCACCCTCAAGGCTCACGAAATACTTCCGTATCATTTACATCCTTAGCATTAAAACTTGATATTGCATTTAACGGCTTTGCGATTACTACCTCTGTTGGTTTTACCAACTGCTGCCGACAAGTGTGGAAACTCATGGGACCCAAGCCAACCTCACCCGCTCGTGCATCCTGCTAATCAACAAAAGAGGCCTGCTTCCACAAACTCAGATTGGGTCGGCGTTTTGCGAAAGTGCCCGAATCCTACATCAGAATACTGTGACTCTGATATGTTCAAAGTCGCTTCATTGCAATGTTTTTGTCTTGACAGTTTTACAATATGAAGAGGATAGATGCCTAGGCAGGTTTGAAAAACCCTATTGCCAACCGAAGCCCACAACTTGTAGTCTTGGAATCGGAACAGAGCCTAACTCAATTTAAAATGCATTCGTCCTAATCCACGGGTTTGCCTTTCCGGTCTCCACAATGGTGCTAGGTCTCTGTTCCCAGAGACCATCTTGATAGGTACCACAGCAGCGCCTATTTCAGCCGGCAAATAGTACTGTGCAAATATTACGATGTTCCGGTTTGAAGGGTGCTGTAGCTAGTGAAATTATTGGGGAAACGGCGACGAGCATAATGTGGTGCAGTGTAAATCATCCTAACTAGCGCCATAATGTTATAGGCGGGCGTATCATTTACCATGAGGTAAACGTCCCGCTCGTCTTATCATTTCGTAGAATAAAAAAAATGAAATGAAAATTGGCCTGCACTTGCCGTCCGCTTTCATTCTCTGCTACTTTGTACAGACATAATATTTCCACCTTGATGATCTTCCTAATCCAAAGTTTTGTCTTTCTGGTCTCCATAGTTACTTACTGAAATTAAAACGCAATCGTTATCGCGTTTCAGATTTTACGTGCCCCTTCACACGGCCTGATTACGCCTTCTACTCACGATGTAATGGTACGAGCGGAGCGGGCCGCGTGTGTGTAACGGCTCTAATAAAATACGCACCGCAGTAATCAAAGCCCCCTTACACTTTACGATCCGGGGACTCCGCCAATAAAGTGAGGCGATATCGACACGACGCAGTACATCCCGTTTTCATATACTGCGTAGTACTTTATTGTTATCGGAATGAAACCTTGCTTTTGTCAAATGAAATTAATGGAAAATGGTAGGTTTGATATTGGTTATGTAACATAGCACCGTCACCGCGTTCTGTAGAATTGTTAACTGTATGTGGATTAGGATAGTAAACGGTTGATGGAATCATCCAAAAGTGAGGTAGCACCGTTTCCTACTTGGAGCTTATAAGCATTGCGACGAAGCTGCGACATCAGGAGTCGACGCCCGATTCCTTCCAACAGATTCTTAGTATTTATAGAAAAACCTACAGTAATTTTTTCAACGTTGTCATAATAACATCATCATCATCATTATTACCTTTTGTTTATCCACTACTGGATATAGGCCTTCCCCAATGACACGACAGACATGACCGGCCCACTGCCACTTCAGCTTGCAGATTTTGAGAGCTACGTCGACAATTTTCCTTATCCGTCGAAGTTCTTCGTTCCGGATTTTATCCCTTAGAGAAATGCCAAGCATAGCTCTCTCCATCCCTCGCTGTGCTACTTTAAATTGGTGGGCCAGCCCGATGGTCAGGTGCCATGTCTGTGCGCCGTAAGTAAGGATAGGAAGGAAACACTGGTTAAAGGCTTTCGTCTTGAAACATTAGGGTATTTGCGAGGTGACGGTGCGAACTCTGCCCAGCCGAACTGAATGCCTCTATCCATCTCTTAGTTATCATTAGTTGAAGTCATAACAACTTCAAACAAATTAGACTAATAGAAAATTAAAAGAAAATTTAACATCTTAATAAACTCTTTTTATTTAGAAAATATTAGTTAAGGAGCGTTTTAATATTGTCAAAAAATACAAAATTTAATCGAGTAATGCTAAAACAAATTAAAAAGAATATCTAAATTAAATTTATCGCTTAGCTTCGTTTATTAGCGTTTTCATTTAGCAATCATTTATCGCTCCTTATCGTGTATCCGATCGTTTCGACGGCTCCATTACAATTATCCGAACGCGCGCGCCTCCCAGATGCGGTCCGTGTGTATCAGCTTTAGCGCGGGAAGTGGTTTTCGATGGTTGCATAATATCCGTCTTGATCTAATCGTCGACGATCTTATTAAGTTTCTTTTTTGTAAACCAAGTAACCTAATATTTGACTACGACCTCATCTGGTGTTAAATGGTCGAAATGGTGGTTTTACTGGTAGGTCGCTATTGCCGGGTACCATCTAGGTAGATACCATCGAATTGTCTATTTCTGCCACCAAACAGCTGTGTTCAAACATTACTGTCTTCCGGTTTGAAAAGCACTGTAGCTAATGTAATTACTGAGTAATGAAGATTCAACATCTAACGTCTCAAGGCGATAAGCATGAGACAGCGTGGTACTGTGTATAACATCCTCAGCAGCACCACGTTGTTATGAGCAGGCGTATCACTTAATACGTTACTTCGTTGAATTAAAAAAAAAGTGGTCTTCACTAATTTTCTGAATATAGCTTCCAGTCCAGTCTTGATTCTTCAATAAATAAAATACTGAAATGAGATTTTATTTTCAGGAAAGTACCTGTGGAACTCGTGGTCGGAAGAATGGGTGGTGCTCTACGATGACTCTACGATGGCGTGGTTTAAGGTAAATATTTATTTATGAGATTAAAAAAAAGAATTATTACTATTACTCAGAAACGGTTGACCAGTTTACGACACAAACGAAGAAAAAAAAATAACGGTTTACTTGTTACACTGTGAACTTTCTTGACGAATAGCTCGATTGTATATACGGGAGCTTTTGTTAACTATATATTTATTAAGTACAGATTCAAGGTGAGTGTATGAAAATAATATATTTAATATTGTATCAAGAAATTTCCAAAGAACTCAACAGATGGCGCCACCACAAATAATAGTTCGCGCTTTCATCTATCATAACGCAAATAAATATAACGTTTGTACATTTTTGTGTACATTGACTGGGGTCATTAAGTCGTTCTTTTAGTATGCTATTGTAACCACTAATTGGATCTTTCTAGATCTTCGTAATAGACGTGGGTTATAACAGAACAAACATAATATCTGTTATACTGTCACTGTTACGCAATAATAACAGGTACCAATTAATGTTATTAAATAACAAGTATTATTTCTTAACAATTTGTATTTTTCGGGTGCTTTTTATTTTTTATTTATTATACGAGGTGCTTCTCGATTTAATAACAGTCTATCAAATGGGTGTAAGCGAGATAGATTAATCAACTAAATAACAGATAACAAGATCCGATCTTATTAAGAATTTGTTTTTCAAAGAGGATTTCTACTTATGAGACGACTTACTATAATTTTGGATTTATATCAAATAAATACTAGGTGTTTCTCGTTTTAGCTTATGACAATATTGTATAAAAGACAAAGAGAATAGTTGTTTCATTTTTATTGGCTGTTCTGTTATTTCAAGCTATGTTAGTGACCGGCTGTTATCGAATACTGAAAATGTTGATTGTTGATAGTGATTGAATAACTTGAGTGATTTATAAATGATATTTTTAACAGATATAATAACATCGCAAGAATAACTGTTGTCTGTTATCTTCGAATACTTGTGATGTATATGTTATGATAAATTTGCCTCACTCCTACTTCGTAATACCAACAATCTAGACAATAACCTATCACGAAGTATACAACTGTATCCATCAATTGGATCTCTCTGGATCTTGATAATACTATTGTACTTGGTAACTTGCTCTGTACTATAGATCGCTCTGTTATTATCAATATAGTGCTGATATTGCTTCATGCGTTGTCATTCATCAGAGATCCCGCATCCCATCTCAATATATCTAAAATATATTAAATAACGTACTTATTGATCGTCTCAATTCTACATTTTTTAAATGGCATAGTCATGGAATATCCTTAACATGTTAGACTATAAATAGGCAGATAAGATTCAAGTGACTTTTTTTTTAATATATATATTAGCTATTCCTCGGCCGCTTTGCTAGTCGTAATATAGAATTAGACTTGAAATTTGTCTGAAATACTTTTTGAGAGCCAGTACAACTGCAAATATTTTTCTATAGCAACCGCTTAAATAATACAAAAGAAAAATTAAAAAAAAAATATTAGTAATAAAATGATGACGAATGTATGAAATTGAAAAAGTAAATAGCTTATAACCATATACAAATCATTCCGCGTCAAATGGTCATGTTCGCATGACGATACGTTCACTAGTTTTCAGGTGATTGGCGAACAGACAAAACCCATTTTCATTATGTATATATATGTTTGCTATAATTTATGAGGTAAAAAAAGAAATACTTGATGTTTTCTCCGTCATCACTCACTGTGCCCTCGTGTTAACGGCATCGCGACATTTTTTCATGTTATTGATGACATTTTATTTGAGGTCGCCATCTTGGACTCATTGCATATTCGGCCGCCCATCACACCATTCATCAAGCCCACATAATATGTCACGGGAAATTTAATGAATACATTTTTTTCCTTGCATATAACAAGTTTAAAAATGGACCTAGATGTTAAGATAAAAAAAAAACATTTATTTTGTATAATTGTATAGTTTTTTGTTAACTTAAGTATATGTATAGGTTATGGCGATATATTTTTTGGTGGTAAAACGCCAAACTAATTAAGTACACAAATATAAATGTTTATATCGATTTATTCTATATATCGTTATAAGAAATTATAATATATTTAAGTATGAACAACAATCCAATCAAGTAAAATATATAATGAATGGAAGTTTTAATTGGACAGACTGTTGTGAATGTGAAGGCTTAGAAAAGAATCTTCATAATTTGTTTTTTGCTTTAACTGTAACAAGTTTGATATTTCGTGCCAAATTAATACGGCCCTTTGTTAAAAAAAGTAGCCTTTAAAAAAGCCTTGGTATTTGCAACACGGAGGGAATTTAATTTCTAAATAACTTTTATAAAAATTTAATTTCGTGTTATTTATGCGGTTGCTATAGAACGTCATTAGCGGTTGCGGTTACCCTCAAGGAATATTTCAGATAAATTTCAAGACTAATTTTATATTATAGCCAGCAAAGCGGCCGGGGGACAAGTCTCTGTTGCCGGAGATCGTCTTGGTGGGTACCATCGCAGCGTCTATTTCTGCTGCCAAACATCACTGTGATCCGGTTTGAAGGGCACTGTAGCTAGTGTAATTACTAGAGTAACGAGACTCATCATCTTATGTCTCAGGTGACGAGCGCAATGTGGTCCAATGTATACTATCTTAACTAGCGCGACGTTGTTATAGGCGGGCGTATCATATACCATCAGGTGAACGTGCCTCTTGTCTCGTCGCTAAATTACATAAAAAAAATCTTCTTTTTATCCAACATAATGAGAAGACTTAAAGAACCTTCATCTGATGGTAAATAATAATCTTGCTTATAACAAAATAAAGTTGTTTAAGATAGACGATAATATGCTTGTTGCTTTAAGATACTAGTCGTTAGTCTTATTCCTTAGTAATTTCATTAGCTACATCGCCCTTCAAACCGGAACACAGCAGTGTTTGCATATTATAATACTATTTCGCCGCTGAAAAAGGCGCTGTTGTAGTACCTTTTTTTTATTCAATTAAGCGACGAGATGAGCGGAACGTTCACCTGATGGTAAGTGATACGCTTGCCCATAACAATGTGGCGCTAGTTAAGTTGGTATTCAGAATCAGACATAAGATGTTGAATCTCGTTACCACAGTAATTACATCAACTTAACTGCTCTTCAAACCGGAATACAGCAATGCTTGCATATTATTATTTGGCATAAGAATTAGACGCTGCGGTGGTAACAACCTGTCTTCGGAAACCTGGCACCAGTGTAATTAAGAGATTAGTTCGTAATTAAATAGCTCAAAGTACAGCTCGATTAATATGCATTTAATTCTGTTTTTAAGTTTACAATAAAGGCTGCGAAGGCGCTGTAGTAAATGAAATTAATGGGAGACGACCGTGACTCGCTGGACCCGTCGCATTGTCGTACAAAAAAAAATTAATAACCGTCATGACTTGATTACTTTGTGAAAAATTAGAAATATCCTTATAAAAAGTATCCTAATAACAGCGCTTTTTGTTTTTTTTTCTTATTCTAAGAAGCGACGATACGGAGACGTCAACCTGATGGTAAGTAATACGTCTGCCTATAACAACGTGGCGTTATTTAGGATGTCATGCCGCCTCGAGCCGTAACAAGTCATATCTCCTCACCGAAGTAATTACACTAACTGCAACGTTCTTCAAGCAGGATTACAGTAATGTTTGCACCAGTGCTATTCGGCGCAGGAATATTTTTTTTTTTCAACGAAGCGAAGAGATGAGTAGGACGCTCACCTGACGGCAAGTACTCCCCATAACAACGTGGACCTCGTTAGGATGGTACATACGGCATCACATTAGTATCGTCGTCTTGAGGCGTAAGATGTTAAGTCTCGTTACCCTAGTAATATCACTAGGGACAACACCTTCCAATCCGGAACACAGTAATGTGTCCATACTATTATTTGTGGGCTGCAATAGGCGCTCCGGTGTTACCTACCTAGACGGTCTCCGGCAACAGAGACCTACCACCAGTAAATATGAACTGTGGTGGTACCTAGACCTACCAACAGTAAAGTATTATAAAATGTATCTCTTTTGGATCAATAGTATAAAGATTATTTTAATCAATGGCTACAGAAAATAATAACTTTTAATTAAATAAATGTTTTTTGCTCTGGCTGGCAGTAATATTGAAGACGACTGTAGCAGATACTTGCTGGAATGTACCAGTTAAAACTGGGTCACAAACTGAACTCTGTCAAGTAGAACGTTGACATGAGCCCAGATAAAATATTAATCTTGGAAATGTCACGGTTGGAACATTGCAGCATCCGTATCGTTTTAAATCAAATTTATTTAATTGCTTTCTCTCCGTACTTGTTTGCCGTCGATTTGATAACTTGCTGACGGGGTCACCGTTTTTTTTTTTTTGTTCATTGTCTTCAACAAGAAGTAATGAAAAGTCATTTATTAAATATCCGTATTCCTCCTTATTCCTCTAATTAAAGTATGACAATAGAAATTATTTAATAAATTCAGATAAATGGCAAAAACGGTAGCTAGGTATATTTTACCGTCACAGATTACTTCACCATATCGATCTCCACATTCATCGCGCAGAGAGACTCCAAGCATAGTCCTCTCCATTGCCTTTTGGTTGACTTTGAGCCTTTATGTAAAGCCGATAGAAAAGGACCACGTCTCGGTTCCGGAAGCCAACAAGTACGTTAGACGCAAAAGGAACATTCCTACCAAATCTCAAGGCTGTAGACCTTATGGTTCCAGAGTTATCGTGAAGAATCTCTACATAGGTGGAAATCTTTTATATAAAATATATATATATATATATAAAAATACAATATACTTGATAATTATTTAATTAATTAAGGTGATTTTTTATAAAGTATTATGTATTCGTTTTGAAAAACTTTGTATCCGAATAACAATAAGAAACTATTGTTAATAATTCATTATGCAAATATAAACTTGCATCGATCGAAAAAGTTTATTAAATAAAAAAAATACTATATCCGTATATTTCATTACAGTTAAACGTTTATATTTATATATTATTATTAAAAAAATTCTCTGTACAAAATTAAACCAGACAAAGAGAGCGAGATAAAGAAAGAGTCTTTTTGATGTTAAGTCTGATTTTCATACATTTTTTATTTGCAAACAACATTTTACAATAAATAAATAATAGTTTAGATCATTTCGCATTATTATGTATATTTATTGATGTAAATCACTTAGAAACACGATGCGAGTCAATAAACCGCGTAAAGTTCGCAATAACAACCCCAAATGCTGATCAGACTTGGAAAGTTTCGCGCGAGCCGTCCCCCGGCCACACATTAATCAGAAACGATATCGGATGTCAAGGTGAATCAGCGATTCATCCCCACTTCTTAAACGAGTTATATCCACCCTCCCGCGGCTCCCTTCCCAGGATTACTGCGACAAAAAGTTATAATAACTTGCGAAGATTCGCAATGTCCAATATATAAGCGGAAAGCGGTAACCAAATGTTAAATACTCTGTCTTCTCTTTCTTGCTATTCTACTGCTACTATTGAGGGTCGTGTTTGTGATTTCCATTCTCTACTGGTGCACATAATTATTTCTCATGTCTACGCGGATGTTACACGATTAATGAAACTGAATTGATTGCTGGTGGTAGCTCTCTGTTGCGGAAGACTAACTAGGTAGGTAATAGAGCTTAATTTCTGCCGGTAAACAGTAATGTGCAAACATTACTGTGTTCCACTTTGAATGGCGTTACAGCTACGGAATTTACTGGTGTAATGATATTTAACATCTTAAGTCTCACAGCAATGAGCACCATGTGGTGCTGTGTATATCATCCCAACTAGCGCCATGTTGTTGTGTGGATCTGGTGAACTAAGTCTCGGTTGTCTTGCGCTTAATTGAATAAAAAAAAAGAAAACAGTAGTAGGTCTCTCATGCCGAAAACCGTCTAGGTAGGTAGCACAGAGCCTTGTAGTCTCGGGCTTGTAAGAATATGACCAAGGTAAGCCTTGTCTGTCGTAGAAGGCGACTAAAAGGGTGTAGGAGTTTTGCGGGCCTTGAGGATGGCGGACCTTATCGTTCAACAAGCGAAACTGGCTCAGCGGCGGTACCTAGGAGAGTAAGGCTCCTCCTCAGAGACGTGTAACAGAAAATCTAGAGCGGCATCGGTGTATTCTGTTAGAGATCCCGGAGTCTCTCCAAATACACTGATGCAGACCACTGAAGGGGTTTTAGTGAGTGATAATCTCACATAACCCTGTCTTCCCCCAGAAACATAGTATAGTTTGAAGCGCCCCCAAACCAAAAAATAAGGTACGTACCACACCTCCCATTTCTGCCGCCAAACAACAACAGAAACCTAGAACTAGTACCATCTTCTAAATTGGTATTACCGCAGATCCTATACTTTCCGATAAACAGTAGTGTGCCAACATTACTGTATAGCGGTTTGAAAGACGTTGTAGCTATTGTGCGTAATTAGTGCGATAACGAGACTTAAACATCTCGTGTATAAAACGACGACGACAATATGATGCTGCAACATCGTGTTATTGTTATGGGCGGGCGTTTCACTTCCTATCAGGTGAAAACACTTGGTAAGCAATATACTCGTTTATTATTCGATATTTAATGTATTTTTTTTTTAAATAACGCTAGAGTTTATCATTTGAGGCGCAAGATAAATGCGAAATCAGTTTACACGGGCCGTTTGCTTCTGTAATCTTTTCCGTTCTACTCTCGTTTTATAAATGGGTGATTGTTAGATAGGAGATGTCGTTATGTTTAACGCTTTAATTCAGGCGGACGGCAGTATTTTGATGTTTACATATACACGGAAGAAATTTGGAGTGTAAGGAGTCCATCGACAACTCACGGAAACCAAGCCAACCTCTCCTGCTCGTGGTGCATCCTGCTAATCAACAAACGAGGCTGGCTCCCACCAATCCGCATTGGACCAGCGTGGTAGGAAACGACCTAAATCCTACCATATGAATCCCTACCCGATCGATGTGAAAATCTTTGGGGGAGGCCAGTGTCCATCAGTGACTTCTATCGGCTGATGATGATGGTATAAAAAATTTAATATAAACCAAATAAAAAAAAAAAATGTATAAGAACATATCAAGTGGTAAATGATATGTTCCCATACATTGTCCAAATCTCCCTCCCCTGCAAAGACGTACCCCCAGTGCCCGGCGGTACCGAAGGCCATGCATCTTTTGGGGAGACCTATTTCCAGCAGTGGACGTTTATCGGGTAATGATGATGATGACGAATGGAATTTAAAGGTGTTAAGGGTACATAACCGCTACCGGTGGTAGGTATCTGTTGCCGGAGACCGTCTAAGTACCGCCGCAGCTCCTAATTTACCCTACAAACAGTAGTGCGCAAACATTACTGTGTTCCAGATTGAAGGCAGTTGTAGCTAGTGAAATTACTGGGGTAACGAGACTCAATATCTTGTCTCGAGGCAATGAGGGAAATGTGGTGCAGCGTATACTATTCTAACTAGCGCCACGATGTTATGGGCAGACGTATCGTATACCACCACGTAAACTTCCCGTTCGTCCCGTCGCTTCATTGAATAAAAAAAAATATAAGAATATTGATATTCGCAAGAAAATGCTTCCAACGGGAAAGTATTGAAGAACTCGATGCAGCCCCTACGTAAGGTTTTAGGTTGCATTTGTTTATTTTTTTTTTTTTATTATTTAACAAAGCGATGAAGCAAGCAAGACGTTACCCGATAGTAAGTGATACGCTTTCCCGTAACAAAGAGGAGCTATATAGGATGATATTATACTGCACCACATTGCGTACGTCGTCTTGAGACATCGGATGTTGTCTCGATATTCTAGTAATTTATCTAAGTACTGCGCCTTTCAAACCGGAACACAGTAATGTTCGCACACTACTGTCTCTCGCCAGAAATAAGCGCTGCGGTATTAACCTATCTAGGCGATGTCTAATAACACAGAGACCTACCACCAGTTCTTTAAGGTTGTTTATTATACATGCTATAAGTATTACTGGAGCTGATGAATTGGACAATCGGAACATGCAGTCAACAATTTTCTTTCTTCCTTATCAAATATGAAAAAGATTGTAACTCGCGACAGGTTACCACTATAAATAAAATGTGGAGAGTGTATTCGGCTTTCATCCCTCGTATTATGCGACGCAGCGTTCGTTAGTGTCTCGAGGGGTGACTCGCGGCCACACTCGTCCAACACTCGGTTACGCCAGACCCTACGCCTTTGAGGGCCCTTCACGCCCTTTGTGAATCATTAGAGGATCTGAAAATTAATAAAATGATACCGATCTTAAATATAATACGAGTACATGATTAACAGAAGGAATCATTTTCTTTTGATCCTGTTTTGAGTATACTTTTATAATGATACGAGATACAGCAGTAATAAGTTGGAAGTATTATTTGACCTCTAAAGAAGTACCAGTGAAGTTGAGCACCACTAAAGATACTTAACAAGTGTAAAATCAATATCATCATCAGCCGATAGACGTCCACTGCCGGACATAGGCCTACCCCAAAGATCTCTCACATGAAGGCAGCATCGCCTCCGGTAGCGCTGGGCATTAGAGGGTGGTGTATTTAAGAGTTCGTATGTGGCGATTTGGGCCATTTCCCACCACGCTGGCAAAATCAATCTATGGATATTTTGACTTTTTAGATTGGTTCTTTTGTAATCTTCTGGTAATATTATACGAGGTAAAGCCTTCTTATGGAAACGTTTTCCAACAGGCCCAATAAAGGGATACTTCATAGTTAAGATGTCAGTTAAATTATATCCATGTCTTCTTCAGACTTTTATTAAATTTTTTATTGGCATTAATCTTGCTTTGAAATTACTTAGTGTATAAGATCTTATAACAGCTAAGAGTTAAAGTTATTAAAAAAAAAAGTCCAGTGGTACCGTCAAACGCAGCGATTTTAATACAGAAGTAACAACGGTTAAAACAATTTTAAACAGCGACGAGTGGGCTTTTTTACTTTCGTTCCTGAATTTAGCTGACGCTGAAACAGTGGGCACCTCTCAAGAGGTGTCCCGAGGTCATCGTCGGCCGCCACTCCCTTAATACTCCACCGACCTCTTGTGTTACTGCTGAGCACTCTTCACAGATGAGATTCCCCAGGTGCTAATACAATGTATGAATATATCAATGTTCATTGTTTTAATATGAACTTCACTTTTCTCGAACATTCTTCATGTTATCATTGTTTGAACGAATAAATGGAGGTATTTTAAAAAACTCGATTAGGTTAGTTATCATCATCAGTTGACATAGTTCTAGGATCGTCTAAGTAGGTATCATTGCAGTGAAGACATTACTATGTTCCAGGTTGAAAGACTGTAGCAAAAAAAATTACTGGGATAACGAGACTTGACGTCTTGTTATCTCTAGTTCTATGTACATCATCTTATCTTTTTATGACCAAGCGGATGCGGGACCACCAGGTGAATATCCCGTTCTCCTTTTCGTAGAATAAAAAAATTATGTCCATTGCTGGTGAAGAAGGGTCTTCACACCGATCTCTAAAGATCTCCGCACCGATCGGTATTGCGTTACCTCCATCCAGTGCTTTTCCATTACTTTCGCCAGGTCGCAGTCCACCTTGACCAAGGATTAGAAGACTTTCTTGCTCCATTATTATTAATAAAGACTAAATAATATGATACTAAGGTCGTTTCATTATTCGATTATGTAAAAGGTTATATATCCAAGTGTATGACAGATATAATTATCGTAGAGATTATATCGATTCCATTCTTACCTTTGTGTGGACAGCAGCAGTGGAACTTCTCTGAACTTGTCACCCGCCCGTTGTCTTAGCCCCCCAATAGAGTTTGCGAACGTCCTCGGAGGAAAAATTTGAAAAGTTTTCTAATTAAAATGACAATGTGGACGATATGAAGCAGCCATTTTCATTTTATTTGTCCAAGGTCTCGCTTTGGAAGGGAGTCTTTATATGTTTTAATCAATGGACGGATTGATATCCATATAGTATAGTAAAGTTTGCTATCATACTTTGAGTGGAGGAGAAAAAAATATATACTGATCGTTACTAGTGATGAGTAAAGCAAGAACAATACCACGACTTAGACAATCTTGGTATTAGTATTGTTCTTGGTTTTGCCTGTTCGGTTTTGGTCTGGATCTTGCTTAAATAGCTCTAGTCTTGGTCTTGGATTTTCGGTCTTATAATGTATTAAATATTTTGATTCTAGAAGAAAAGCATATGTTCAAGTTATAACCAAGATTTTAACTCGCCACTTTAATGGAATTTGAATTCTTTCGTTTAATCTTGATCGTCTGATCTTGGTCTAGAATAATAGGTCTGTCCTGGTTTTGGTGTTGGTCTTGTTGACAACTGTAATAGTTGTAATTGCTATTTTTTAATTGGTATCTAAATACATAAACACGAGGTACTCTATTAAATTTGTCTTAAGGCTTATTTTATAAAGCATCGTCATCAGCCGATAGAAGTCCACTGCTGGACACTGGCCTCCAAAGATTCCCACATCAACAGGGCAGGTATTCTAATGGGATTATATGGGTCATTTCCTATTACGCTGTTTCAATGCAGGCTAGTGGGAGCGAGAGTCTCATTTGGTTCAAAAAAAAATCCATAAAACATTTAAAAGCTAGACTCGGTCCGTATACATGTAAAGTAAATGTAATCACTATGTAGTTATACATAGAATGTTGTAGTAGTTAAACTCTTTATACACACGTAGAGTGACTCGCTGATCTAATGGTTAGAGCGTGCGACCTTCATTTCGAAGGTCGCGGGTTCGAATCTCGGCATGTACCGATGACTTTAATATTTAAGTTATATACATTTGTGAACTTTAGTAACAACAGCGAAATACAAACGGCGAAGGAAAACATCGCGAGGAAACCTGCACATGAATTAGAATTTATTCTAAGGTGTGTATGAAGTCACCAATCCAATCCGCATTGCGCCCGCGTGGTGACTGTGGTCCATCGCCCTCATATTAAGGGTAGGCCTGTTCCCAAACAGTGGGGACCTACTTCGTATATTGGCTGCTGAGCTACACACGTACTTTTTCTTCATATTTGATGCTAGAACCACACATTAGATTTCCAAGTGATTAAACCACTGTGCCAGATAGAAATTAAAAGCATTTATCGATCTTCTTCTTCTTAGCATTTGTCTCGTCTTATGACAGGGTCTGCTTTCTTACTTCTTTCACTCCACCTCGCTCTATTTGAAAAATCGGTTACCTTGAGATCGCAGCTCATCATATCCTTTGGCACAACACTCAGCCATCGCAGCGTCGGTCTTCCTCTCCACCGTTTGCCGGGTATGTTGAGGCTGTTTTGTTGCCTGTGTATTGAGCTGATCTCCTGTTGACATGCCCATACCATCGCAGCCGGTTCTCCTGCAGTTTGTCAGCGATATCGCGTACTCCGAAGCTACCGCGCACATCCATCTCAACATTTTCATCTCGGCCACGTGAATGGAATGAGCATGCGTTTTTGTCATTGTCCATGTCTCGCTTCCATAAATGAGAACTGGTCTTATGACAGACAAGCATCCATCGATAAGGTTCATTAATGTGTTAATTAAACATTATCTGGTTCCGAGGAGCCGAGGAGGCGCTTATACTACTTCGCCTTTAAAATATTCTGAACGATCGCCGCTCGAAGACGAGCACCACTTGGCGATGGGTAGACACTTTTTACTGCTTAGTCTATTGCTTTACTAAGGCCTTTGTTATTAATTCGGCACTTAAACACTTGCTTATCCTTTACTTAACGAACTTAGACATAAAAGGTGTAATCTATTCTGTTATCTGTAAATAAACTCTTTAATTTATCTTCGCCGACGGCAGTTTAACGTTACTTAAGTAATGTCAGCCATTAAGTGCGGAGTTTGGTGTCTTCAGCTATCTGGCAACGTCGACAGTCTGAAATAATAATCTAGGATTATCAGATATTGTTATCAACTTTACACTACTGAATACATTTTTTTTTTCTTTTCTACTGTATTGTTATTACGATTGTGTTATTAGTAAGATCGCAAAAAACTTACTCCCATTAAGTTTGTAGTTACTTATTCTTAATGAAGGATGTGAACTGACTAATAATATACACGAATCGTATTAAATAAGATTTTTTTTTATAAACAATTAAGCGAGGAGACGAGCGAATGTTCACCTGATGGTAAGTGATCCGCTCGCGCATAACAATGTAGCGTTAGAATGATATGTACTACACTGAGACATAAGATGTTGAGTGTCATTACCCCAGTAATTACACTCGCTATAGCGCCCTTCAAACCGGAACACAGCAATATTTGCACACTACTGTTTTGGAGGCAGAAAAAGGCGCTGCGGTGTTACCTACCTAGACGATCTCTGGCATTAGAGACTTACCACTGGTAAAAAGAGCGGTTGTCATATTTTAGGAGTGTAAGGGGTTCCGCACGACAACTCACGGAACCCAAGCGAACTTCACCTGCTTGTGGTGCATCCTGCTAATCAACAAACGAGGCTCTGGGTCACACTCACTGGCATAGGACCAGCGTGGTGGGAAATGGCACAAATCCCCGGCATCCCTACCCGATCGATTTGGAAGTCTTTGGTAGAGGCCTATGTCCAGCAGTGCACGTTTATCGGCTGATGATGATCATGTTTTAATAATCTAAGACATAAGAACTAGATTAAAAAAATTATGTGTTATGTTATACCTTGTTGATAGGACGCGTCAGGAAAATGTTTGGCTACGCAGAAACACCTCGTCAAGGAGAGCCCCGAAATGCTGGCCATATCGACGTGGACCGGGCAGGTGCCGAAGCGGCCCGCCCTGCCGCCCGGCGCGAAGCTCTCCCAACTGATGGCGCTCGGCTCCCGGAGGGATCCTGGTCACGTGGTCTGGATGCTGGCAAAATCTGACGCCGAAATGAGGTGAGACGACAGAGCTCTTAATTTTTAGTTTAATACACATCGTATACTTGACAAGAGAGAGAGAGAGGTAAAAAAGAAGAGAAAAAAAATTACATGTAATTATATGCATAGTAGAGTTTTTATTCAAGTGATGAGGAGAACGGGATGTTCACCTGATTGCAAGTGATACGCCCGCCTATAACCACGTGGCGTTATTTAGGATGATCACACTGCACGACATTACCCTCGTCGTAAGAAATTGGGTTTTAAGTCTCGTTACCCCAATAATTACACTAGCTACAGCGCCCTTCGAACCGGAACAGAGTACTATTTGTCGGCTGCAATAGAAGCTGCGGTGGTACCTACCAAGACGGTCTCCAGCAACAGAGACCTACCACTACTGTTTATTAGGATCTGTAGTCTTTTGAAAATTTACAAAAGATATAGGCAAATATACTATTGCTGGATATGGTATGGTACCACCGCAGCTCCTGTCTACCGACAAGATCTAGCAAATACCGTGATCCGGTTTGATGGGCTTTGTGGCAAATTAAATTGCTGGGGTAATGAGGTTTAACATCTCACATCTCAAGGCTACAAATACAACTGTTGCAGTGTATACCAACCTAATGACTTTTAATTTTTTTTTATTAATTTCACATCCTCACCGCGCCAGTGTGACCGCACCTTAACCTCGTGCCCTATCTAAACTCGCAACATTATTTTGTTTGCGAGTTATATATCAGTACAACGACGTAGTTCTTGCGAACTTTCACCCTGTAATAAAGCGATATCGCTTGTTTGCGAAAACTCCTATGATCCGCAATTTTTTTTTATTTATCGACAGAGCCTTAGTCATTTTCAAACCTTCTCATTGCTTACTAATGATATTGTCTTACTGCTTATTAATGATATTATTGTTACTGAAATGTGTAGCAGTGATAGGTCTCTGTCGTCGGACACCGTCTAGGTGGATACTACCGCAGCGTCTATTGCAGCCGACAATCAGTAGTGTGCAAACATTACCGTGTTCTGGATTGAAGGGAGTTGTAGCTAGCGTAATTACCGGAGTAATGCGGATTGATATCTTATATCTCAGGATGCGAGCGCAATGTGCTGCTATGAATACCAACTTAATCAGCGCTACGTTGTTATAGGCAAGCGTATTACTTACCATCAGGTGAACGTCTCTCCAGCCCTGAAGTCTCAGGCTATTAAGAATAGGACTGAGGTATTCCCTGCTTGTCGTACGAGGCGACTAAAAGGGTCCTCAGGTTCGCGAGCTTTAAGGGTGGTAGCCCTCAGAGCTCAATAAGGCGAGCCTGAATGAATGTTGTATTTGCCGTAGCACAGTGTAGGTGCTAAGGAGGATTTGCCCATCCGTGGGATGTTTTAGCCAGAGTGCAGGGGGCACCGGTGCGTTCTGTAGGAGATCACGGAGCCCCTCCTAATGCACTGACGGACCCCACCGAAGGAGTTTTAGTTTAGGGAGTGAGTAGAAGTCCCAGGTAACCTTGTCTTCCCCCCAGAAGTTTTTCTAGAAGTTATATCTTTTAAGATTACCCAAAAAAAAAATAAAAAAAAGGTGAACGTCTCTCACATCTCCTTGCTTCGTTGGGAAAGAAAAGAGATTAAGATACTCAATAATATCTTATCTCAACGCGACTAGTTCAAATGGGGTGTAGTATGTTTTTAATTAGCCCCTCGTTGTTATAGAGCGGTTGTTGCTTACCATAAAGTGAATGTCCTGCTTCTCCCACCCCTTGATGGATATTTATCTTCTATACATATATATATATATGTGTAACCTGTACAGGCTTGCTCTTTTACTACGGTTAGCCGGTAAAAATGTCAAATGTAAGTATGAACTGTCGCCTGCCCTGTGGTCTCGAACTATTACAACAGAACTATAAGCCCTGCCTGTCGCAAAAGGTAACTGAAAGGGTTTTGGGTTGATGGACTTTGAAGGTGTGCGTGGTAAAAAGATGGGTGAACGACAACAACGAGATATTCTTGTCCATGTTGTCACAGAGCGAGGATTACGGCCCTTTTTGGGAGGCACTCGTGCATTCCGTATGAAATTCCGGAGCCTCCTGCAACACACTGACAACGACCACCAAGACAGTTTTAGTGGAAACAATACCCATATAAACTTGTCTTCCTATAAAAAGCAGGGTGTCTTTAAGAAGATTTCTCTTCCAATAAAAAAAAACAGTCGCAATATACTGATTACGTATCTCTAAGCAAAAAGCTACTATATATTAACATATAAATACGTACACGTGGAATAATGGTGTTACCTTATATTTGTTTACAGATAGAAATGTATAACACGCAGAAGAATTTCGGCGTGGAAATATTCCATGGAGTATATCATGATACAGATCTGATCACCTTATATTCCATTGTCTTTTCCATAGGACAAAGGGATATAAGTAAAACGTTTCCCTGATGATATTTGATACGCCTATATAAGATGATAGATATGATGTTTACACTACACCATTTCGTTTTAATCAATCTTGCGAAGAGAGGAGCGGGACGACCTGATGGTAAGTGATACGCCACTCCATAACTACGTGCCGTAATTTACTAATATAACGTAACGAAGTTTCGTTACATCAGTAAATTAACTAACTTCATGTTCGTTATAGCAGATCAACGTGTAAGGGCTTTGGTTTTAAGATAGTCTCCGTCACCAAGGATCTGATAACGCATGTTGATGACATAGATTACCAAGTAAATTTTTCATCTTCTCTTCAAATATTGAGAATATTCTGTTTAAATCATGAAATTTCGTCTCCTCGAAGTAATTGTCTCTTAAAGCTCTCCACACCTATCTGGCTAGCACCTTCATGTAAATTTTAACAATAGCAACTTAACAGTTCTACATCTACCAGCACAGGGCCAGTACTCCTCAACATTACCACCTCGCCTACTGTCTTCGAGTATTTTTTACAGTCCATTATCAATCCCTGGATATGGAAAGCTGTTAGTTCAAATATATTAATTATAATGACCTTCGAAACAAACATTTTTACACAATAGGTATTATCTCGCGACGGATATTTTTTTATCTATATGTTATTTCAAATTATAATGAAATTTTTTTTCAATGAAGTGTAACGAAGAAATCTCATCAAGTATCAAGTATGTATAATCCACTCCCCGCCACTACCGACGCGGGAAGGTTAAAATTACGCACATTACTCATCTCACGTCCTTGGCATAGAAACCCGACACCGCACCATTATTTACGATAATTGGGTCTAACCGGGCTGAGGGTAACGTGAAACCTGCGACAACCAGGGAGCGGAACGAGGAAATCGCGATCTCTCATTTCTTTCACACAAACCGACACACCGATGACACGTTACAAAATGACATACACGAATATGATGTATGACTGGTGGGTGATCCATCCATTGCTCGAAGTTCAACCATAATTTCCTTATTGACAATCTCTGTACGACGTTGACGAATCGCGGGAGCACCGTAATACAATGCAAGTAACACTAGTTATTACCTGATAGTCCTTAACTTCTATATATACAACGGATATTCATTGACTCATCACGAGATCTCCGAAACTATCAGACGTAAACAGAGATATTGCTTCTGCCATTTAGAGTTCAGCTAAGAATGGATTTTACGAAATTCCCTCTCCAAAGAGAGGCCAGCAATGCTGGCGGGGAGCAGCTAGTTGTGTTATTACACACGTTATATAGTCATCACATCGTATATACAGTCTGATCTGTTGAACACAGATTGATTGATTAAATTAAATTAAAACCATCCCCCTCCCCCCTATTTCACAAATTCTATTACTTGAATTCATTGTACACAATGGGCTTTACAAAACGGCTAAAGACATTAAATGAGATTATATTTGGATATTCTCTAAATTATGAATGAGGTCTGTAGAAGAACTTCCTCCTCCTGCTCTTTTCCCAGCTATGTGGGGTCGGCACAGTATGTACTTCTCTTCCATATACCTCTGTCAGCCGTCATATCTGAATTCACACTCTTCTTACACATGCCATCTTTCACACAATCCATCCACACTTTCTTCGGTCTTCCTCTGCCCTTATAACCATCTACGTTCATTCTCATTGATTTCTTTCATTCAGAGATCTGTAGAAGAACTTAGATCACTAAGGCCAAACAGATTGCTGGACTTAAAACTATGCGATGCACATAGCAAAGGACTGACAGTTGATGGTACAGTAAGGTCCTGCTGTAGCGTCAGTAGATACAGTGGTGTAAGGCAGTCTACAAGATGAATTGCTGATCTGGTAAAGCTCACTGGTAATCGCTGGATGCAGGTAAGACTTGGCTAAGTGTAATGATATAAGCTGCGACGATTTATTTGAGCAAGAATATGCAGCAAGCGAGATCAGAAAATTGAATGCAAGCGTCGACGGATGAAGTTTCCGTGGAAGCTTGCAAAGTTGCGCGTTGTAAATCGTCAAGTTGAAATGAAATTAATCCCGTGGGAACACCGTTCGCTCTTTGAGCTGCTGACGCTGGTATAAAATGTATGGAGACTATTACCCATTCCATACATCAAGTTTGAGCACCGAAAGCGGCGCGGTTCCACCTTATAAATATTTATAATTACATCAATCCTCACTTCATATCGTATTGGTTAACTTTTTACTTACTTTTATCTTTTGTTAAATAGTCAACATTTAATTTAAATCATACTATGTATACTAGGCATGGGGGTATAAGATCCCGCACAAAATCTGACTGCGATTGGGAGGCTTGCTCCCACCAACCTGCATTAGGTCAGCGTGGTGGGAAATAGCCCAAATCCCCCTTATGAACCATTACAAGCGAAGGTCGGAGGAAGCCACTTGATGCGGGCAGTGTAGGACCGACCGATGTGGAGATTTTAGGAGGGACTTATTTCCAGTAGTGGACGTCTTTCGGCTGAATATGATGATACTAGGCATCAGTGGTAATTCTCCTCGAAGAGATTCCCGCCTTGTCGTGGTAGTGTGGCTCAATAGTCGTAGTTTGGTCGTTTACGGTGAACCTAAGAGGAACCTATCTGGCCGGCTCGAGGAGGTCGCTCCAGGTAAGCTTCATGAGTTTACCTCGAATGTGTGCCGTTGGACTACGAGGGCAGGCTTGTACTGTCTTTCGCAGCCGTGGTCAAGCGACAGAGAGAAAGGAGTGTCGATATTGCGGTTCGCCGCTCTTCCTACCCTCCGCGACCAAACAGTGCCGCACCGCTAATGCGGTGGCGAACCGAGGAGGAATAGGAATGTCAGTATTGCGTTTGCGTGGCGGAACCTATGACCAGATCCACCGTAGAGAGTCGGGAGAGTTTTTCTCTTAGTTCCCACGACGTCTGGGTAGCGCATTTGGGAGTATCCGTTGTCATGGTGACGATAAGAGGACGAATGCAGGGACATACAGCGCTCCCTCTCCTCGACCTCGGCCCCATAAAGACGTGGAAAGGGAGGGTCTCTTTCCCCGAGATGGAGCTTCGCCACGCAACTGACTCTGGCGTGGTCACAAAGGTGTGCGAAAGGGTTCCCGTGGCCCCGCCATAAAGCGACGACGGTGGAACATCGTGGTAATTTTAGTCGATGCAAGTACTAATATAACCTGTCTTTGCCTCTGTGAGAACGGGTATGCGAAAGCATTTCCCCCCACAGAAAAACAAAATTAAAGATAAAAGTGGGTGCTTATTACATTCGACACCAGGGTACCCAACAAAGTTTGTTGTAGTCGATCAGGTTCGTAGTCTTAGCCGCGAGTTGGGCTCCACTGTAGATTTATCTAGAAGATCCAGAGAGGTTGGTGAACAAAGGCTTGACATTACAGAGATCCAGAGAGATCCAGATAATGGATACAATTGTACTCCGTAACGACTTACTGACCTAGGTCTAACGTACACAAAAACTCAGGAACGTTAATGTATTTGTGTTATGGTACATGAAAGCGCGATCTATTATTTGTGATAACGCCATCTGTTGAGTTCTTTAAAAACTTGATGTTACAAATTTTTTAAATACCAGGGTTTAAAATATTATACAATGTTTTCAATACTCACTATATAAAACTGGAAAATCAAACTTCATGTTTTCTTAAAAAAAATTATAATCAACGTTTGACGACGACGAAGGAAATACTTCTTGAAAATTATACTTTGATATACTCGGTTTTCATTCTAGTATTACGGATATGCTACTCGTTTGTCATACATTACTTGCTAGGTTAACTACAAAAAGTTTAGAGTACATTATGTATAATATTAATTAGTATCTTCACAATTCGTCGTATCTTGTAACACATAGTTTAAAAAACTTTATGTTATTAAATACTTCAAAATTTCTTGCACTTAGTGTGCTTACTTAATACCTAACACCTGTTTTTAAAACCACGTCGCGTAATTATAAACATCTCTAGTGTAATCAGAAAAATCACACCGTGTTATTAAGTCAAGTAGAAATGCAAAATATTTATTAAAAAAAAATATTTACGCAGTACTAAAAGTTTTACTTTTTTTAACGCTATCTAAGGGAGTGGGTGGCTGCGATATCGAAAACGGTAAGTGGGATAAATACATTCTAACATTTAAATTTAATCACCATCAGATACAGCAATACTTTCGTATACAGTAATACCCTTAAATTAAACTATTTATCAACTTATTAAATCCATAATGAATAATTAATTGTACATGTACTTATCAATCAACAGTATGACTAAGTTTTACATTTCACAGTTTTAAGTAAAAACATATGTAACTGTATTGAGTACAGAAAAAGTAAGCAACGATGTGTTTCCATTAAAATAAATACTAATTAACTAAACTTAATAGACGACCTATAACATACTTTTAGTAAGCTATGACAAAGGAAGTAAAAAGTATCTATGAGAAAGTCATTCATCTATATGCATGTAGTATTTTTAAATGGTGATGTGATTTTAAAGACGCACTATATTTAATATTACCTATACAATAAATAAATCTTATATATAATAATAATCTTGAAATGTTCATAAAAAAATATACCATTACACAATCTAGCTATGTTAACAACATAACATAATATATATGTACTTATAGATAATGAAATTTAGCTGAAATGCATAGTACGAGAAAATGATTTATTAAAAATATATTATCCCCTCCTTATGAAGTGCTACCCGATCTATGAAGGAATCTTTGGGGGAGGCCTCTGTCCAGCAGTGGACGTCTACCGGCTGATGATGAATATTCGTATAGTATAAATATAACTGTTTGCCAGAGATAAAGATTTTGGTTTCAATGTTAAAAAACAAATGTGTAAATTAAAATAATCTTCTTTCGGCATCATAAAACGAAAGGATCGCATGAGGGTACAGTGAGGGTATATAGAAGACGTGGAACTACTTAAGGAATATCATATGCTACAAATTAGTGTGGGCCCGATGGCTATTTCCCCGGAGGTCCAATCGTTGAGGCTCTATAGAGGCGGACCCTAATAAACACTATCGCACGATAAAAATTTGTAAGGGACCCTATGTAATGACACATATTGAGTGAGATTGGAAGTACCTATAACATTTTATATTATACTTTGAGACTTACTGGGATATCTTAACTTAGAAGATACCTTCGATTCAAATTCACACTACATTATATTATTTATTGTACATACACAAGAAGACAGTATACTATACATAGGTAATAAAAAAGGTACATAGGCGCGCTTATATAAAACGGGATTATTTCATCAAAAATATTTAACTGTATTCAGTTAATAAGTTAACTGAAATTAACGAGAGTTTAATTATAAACTCGTGAATAGTCGTTGAATAATCATATACAAAATTGTTCTTACTTAAATTTGCTCTGTAGCGTAGTGATTAAGTGCTTTTAAAGGCGGACCTACCTACCAAATAAATCCGCCGCCATAACAGCTTTGCTCTGACCGATTGGCAATAAAAACAAATGCTGATTTCATCATTGCTGATTTCAGTCCTCAACTTCATTTAGCCGTCTTTAGGTCTAGGTACAAACAATAGTATCGTCCGTTATAATTTTCAGTGTATATAGAGTTATATGAAAGTTGTGTTTGCAGCTACCTCCGCCACCTCACATCGAGCTGGTGATGTCCATGCCGTATCTTCGCACTGCCTTCAAAAAACCGACGGTCAGAGTGAGACGTAAGTATTGATTTTAATAGTGGTAGGTCTGTGCTGCTGGATACCGTCTAGGTAGCTACCACCGCAGCGCCTATTGCAACCGATAAAGAGCTGTGTGTAAACATTACTATGTTCCGGTTTGAAAGGAGTTGTAGCTAATGGAATTACTGGGGCAATGAGACTTAACATCCTGTCTCAAAGCGACGAGTGCAATATGGTGTAGTGTAACCTATTCTAATTAGCATCACGTTGTTATAAGCAGACACTTACTATCAGGTGAACGACCATCGTTTCGTCACTTTATTGTTTAAAAAGAAAAATATTTTAAACCCTTTTGACAAATAAAATTTTGCTTTCTCTAATATCAAAGCTTAATAATCGCGTCTGTTTCGTCCCTAAAATCGATATTCCATCGAATTAATAAGAAAGCGAATAACAATTTACAAAACAAGTGACTCGGAACGAGAATAATCGAGTTTACGCTTCGAATAATGGAAAATCGATATCGAGCCACGTTAATCGTCGCTTGTGCCGTCGCAGAGAAATTAAAAAAAAAATAGCAAATTTTTAACGTTTAATCACAATGGAAACTTGTGGTATCTTATAACAAACATATATTATTTTAGCATTTGTTTTAGTTTTAAAGCTATTATCTTCGGCGATGATAATTATGGGAAATGTAATAAGAATTAAACAAAGTAATTCAAAAATGAAACAAAAATCGAGTCGTATCTATTTCTTTAAATAGTTGTTCGTGTAGATACACGAACACTCTCAATCTCGGTTCATTTAAAAACTTGTTTAATTCACTTTGTAAATTATATATATTAATTATCTTTTCTATTTTAATCAACGTTACGACGATATGAGCGAGACGAAGACCTGATGGTAAGTGATAGTATACACTGCACTGCATTGCACTTGTCGCCTTGAGACATAAAATGTTGAGTCTCGTTACGACAGTAATTACACTAACTACAGCGCCTTTGAAATTGGAACACAGTAATATTTGCATACCACTGTTTGTCGGCTGCAATAGGACCTGAGGTGTTACCTAGACGGCCTGTGCCATTTTAATGGTTATTCTTATCTATGTCATTTTACTTATATATATATGTTCAATGATTTCAAACTCAACTCCAGTCTCACTGTCAGAAAAAAATTACCATTTCAAGACGTTATTACCATCTTAATGAGTTAAGGTCTTCATTTAAAATGAATATAACTTTAATTCTTCGACTGGTGAATTGTGGTGGTGCATCCACCAGCAGATATAACAGTACAATATAACTACAATATCATTTAATATCACATCACATTCTCATCAAGTGATCGAACTTAAATCATACTAACTTAAAAACAAAAAAAAATTATACATTTTGTACACATTTTAAATTGAAAATACCAATTTACAGGACGCTTTGACTTTAAATAAGTTTTCTTCCATTCGCTTTAAAGTACAGTTATTTCTTTGAGAAAGTTTTTATCGTCTGTGGAATTCCTATTCGACTTTTATATAAGAAATTTTACTGGTGCTAGGTCTCTGTTGCTAGTGACCGTCAGGTACCACCACAGCCCTTATTGCAGCCGACAAACAGTACTGTTCCTGTTTGAAGAGCGATGTAGCTAATGTAATTACTGGGGCTCTACTCTATGTACGTTAAGAGTTGCAGGTGTTTACTGCCCTGGTAGATCTACTGCTGGTATGTGTCTGATGCTCACTGTCTAAGTAACACCGCAACTCCTGTTGCAGCCGACAAATAGTAGTGTGTGAACATTACTGTGTTCCGGTTTGAATGGCGCTGTAGCCAGTGTGTAGTAACGAGACTCAACATCTTATGTCTCAAGCGATCAGCGCAATGTGGTGAAATGTATTTCTTCCTAACTTCTTAGTAGTAATCGTCATAGGCGGGCTTATAAATTACCATCACGTTCAGCTCTTCTCGTCGCTTAATTGAATAAAAAAAAATCTATACCGACGCGAAAATAGCGGATTTTATTGTGCCCTTAAAATCCAAAATTTACAAAGGTCACAATTTATTTATTACAATGTACATTATGAGGGATGAATTTTAGACCCCTCGAAAGTGCTGCTTAGTCCTATCTTAGCCAAGTTACGCCGAGATGGCCTTAATCTTGGTCTATTTATCTGACGTTCATTACGGTCCACGTTTAACCAACTCGAGCTTCATTAGATCGTCAGAGTTACAGTAAACCTACTGCTCAGTTCAGTTGATCCTTTTGAATTATTTAAACAATTATATAGTAAGTAAGAAAGTAAAAACGATTAGATGAAGAGATTTTTAATTATTAATATCAAAAAGGGAAAAAAATTGTTATTTCCTTAACCGGACGAAGCGACGGGATAAGTGAGAATAACTGATGGTAAGTCATATGCTTGTTAAGATGATATACACAACAGAGCATTGTATCATTTACTCCAACAATTTCAATTGACAACGCCCTTCAGACTGGAACACGATAATATTTGCATACTACTGTTATATGGCACAATAGGTTTTTTTAATCTTGTTTTTTTTTTCTTCTGAATTATCTGAGGGATATTACTTCTACCATTTAGAGGTCAGCTGTGAATAGATTGTAAAAAATTTCTTTACCAAAGACACGGGAGTGTTAATCTGTATATATATATAGAAGTATCCATAGATTCATTGACCATCATCAGATCTCCGATACTATTAGACGTAAACACTTGGAATTCGGTAGAGATATAGCTTCTGTCATTTAGAGGTCAAATGAGTATGGATTTTTACAAAATCCCTTACCCGAAGGCAGTTGCGGGGTTGTTACGGCCAGCAAGGCGCGCGAGGAACAGCTAGTATTGTATATACGCCATCGCGCTGCAGTAGCGCGCGTTACGTAAACCCATTGTCCGAGATTTGGGGTACACGGCTTCACCATTATGAGTTTGCGAACTCCGACGAAGTTTCGAGTTGACATCGCCCCCCTTCCCTTTTTTTACAGCCACTCACAAAGCCTTTCGTAAGCCCATTTATAATAACTACCTTTTTATTTCCAAGGCTATGGTATTACATTTTTTCTCTCCATGTCATGTCATAGCTTATACCATTAATTATTATTTTTTTGATGATAAGATTTCATCCTTTCTACTCATATGTATATATACTAATTATTAGTATAATTAGACTTAAAATTTGTTTGAAATATTCTTTCAGAGCAACCGCAATCGCAAATGACTTTCTATAGTACGTTCACTAGTTTTCACGTGATTTACGAACAAAGGAAACTCAATTAATTAGATAGATGATTTTTATTATTAACATAGCTATATACTTATGTGGTCTTTTCTTAACCATAAATATGTAAACTATGTTTTTTTTATTCTATGAAGCGTCGACACGATTGAGATGTTCACCTGATGGTAAGTACCTGTTGATAACAACGTGGTGATAGAAGGAAAGCAATTCCTATACACATTCTTATTTACTGGTCTCTGCCGGAGACGCTCTAGGTAGATACAATAACAGCTCCTATTTCTGCCACTAAACAGTAGTGTGCAAACATTACTGTGTTCCGGTTTGAAGGACGCTGTAACTAGTGAAATTACTGAGGAACGAGACTAAACATTTTTATTATATATTATGTCTCAAGACGATAGGCACAGTATGGTGCTGAATATATCACCCTAACTAGCGCCATGATATGAGCAGGCGTATCAATTACCATCAGGTGAACGTCTCTTGTTTCGTCGCTTTATCGAAAAAAAAAAATTTCACTTGCTTCTTCATTCCAGCGACGTCGTCGGAGATGTATACAAGGAGCACCCGTAGCGCCCTGAGTGCTCTGGACGGTCGCGGCCTGGTGGCGGTGATCAAGAGGCAGGTGCCGCTGGCGGGACAGCTCGACCACGAACTCGCTTGGGGCCAGGGATGGGGATGGGTGACCTTACCCAACGGCGTTTGGAGCGGACGTGAGTACCGAGCATTAAACATCTCTTTAACTACCGTGTTGACAGGTACCAGGACAGGCGGAATGGGATAGGTTATAACGTCGGCTAGGATGACCGTGAGCGTCTGATAGCATTCCACTTCTTCCATTTTGTAGCGTTGGCGGGACAGCTAGACCACGAACTCGCATGGGGTCAAGGCTGGGGCTGGGCGACGCAGCCCAACGGCGTATGGAATGGACGTAAGTAATATCAAATAAATTCTTCGGACCTTAGCGCTGTCTGCAGCGGAAGAATTTTGTGTGAATACCAGATAGCTCCTGTTAAACGATGAAAGGCGATTCCGAACTCTTCCTCGATTTGTCTATTCAAATATCAGCCAAAAGTAAGGTATAGTTACTCTTTATTAAGTTTCAGCTGTTCCAAAGCAAGTTTGTGGTATATGACATATCTGACTACTCAAACGATAGCTTCACAATGACTACAATACAATACAATCTAAATATACCACCAGATATTGATGGTAGGTCTCTGTTGCTGGAGACCGTCTAGGAGGGTACCACCGCCGTGATCATTTCTGTCAAACTGTAATGTGCAAACATTACTATGTTCCAATTTGAAGGGCGCTGTAGTAATTACTGGGGTAAAGAGACTCGATAACTTATGTCTCAGGCGACGAGCGCAATGTAGTGTATAATATCCTAATTAGCGCCACGTTCTAATGGGTAGGTGTATCATTTGTCATCAGGTGAACGTCCCTCTCGTCTCATCACTTAATTGTATAAAAAAAAATACATATGTACTTAAAGTTTTACACGACTACATTGATAAGCAAAGTTACATCAATGAAGTTTCCAATAAAACGGAACGCGTAGTGATACGCGTAAAGACGTGTATCATTAGTTAACTATATTCTTCGCTTTACAATTCCAGGTCTAATGTGGTCGCAGGAGGGTGACGACTTCGCGCTCCACGCGATGCCGATCATGCACCACACGAACGTATCGCAGGCCTGCTCCATGCTGGACGGCGTCACCGCGTACGAAGCGTCGGCGTACGAACAAGCACTCGCCGAATACGACGACACAGCGACCACGTCCGACGACTGGGACTTCGGAGTCGACTGCGGGGATTTCATGATGTAAAGCGGTTACAATACAATAATTTTTATACAAGGGCATACGTGATGAGAGGATATCACATCAACCAAAATCAACTGCATCTTGCCACCTTAAAAAATTAACAGGAAGATACGACAATGATAAGATCCTCAGCGACTTCTTCGGAGAGATTTCTATAACATTGACTATATTGCGTCTGATAATCACAGAATAGTTCACAACTAAATTTGAATCAAATATATAAATCTGACAAGATGAAGGAACTATAACTAAATATGTAAAAAAAAAAAACGGTATGTAAAATCATACATTTTTAAACAATAATTCTGTTAGTATATTAAAATATTTTATTAGTTATAACGATATAATGAAATTTGAAAAAGTTAAACCAGATGTAATAGGTTGCCGAGTTTAAAACTACCAATAATTTCAACCATAGTTAAAACCTTAACGTGAGCAGTTTAAATGCCTTACTCGACTTCACACCTTTCATCGAAATCATTGTGAACGAATGAATATACGATTGTGAATTGCTCAAAGCGTAAGGAACGGATGATGTGCTGGTCATCTGATCGATCGTTTCAATTCGCGTGCCAAATAATCCAAAACTGTGCGAAAACGTGTAAAACACTGTGCATCTTATGAATTTTGTAACATTAAATATTTACAAGGAACTTTGAGAGAGGAGACTTTCCGATGATGCCGTGGAGATGAAACTTCGGGTTCTGTTAGATAGTTGCATGCACCGTAGATGTACTGTGTTCGTAATAGAAAAAGATGTGTGTAGCCATGAGTTTAGAAGGTATTACGGTCTACCGCTACGTAGCCTGTGTTGGAGATCCTCTAAACTATACATACCAACTGATCTAATCCACGATACTTACTCTGCTCACTACTTTACTCCTCAAACATTTTCAGTTTTAATATATCATAAAAAACAAACATTAAACTTATATATATCCATACACGTGGCGATATTTACACAAATTTCTAGCGTTCGTAGAAGTATACTTCCGGTTAAATTACTGTGGTAGTCATCAGAATATAGGTTTGTATATATTTTTTCTTATAACAACAGCAGAGACGAAGCGAAAGGGTCATCCACTTAAAGTTACGTTATTCGCCTGCACATAATGTGGCGATAGTTAGGATGATATACACAGCATCACAATGTGCTCGTCGCCTTAAGACAAGATGTTGTGTATCGTTACCTCAGTAATTTCATTAGCTAACTAAATAAAAAACCGGTACATACCGTTTGGCAGCAGAAATAAGCGCTGCGGTGGTATCTACCTAAATGGTCTTCGGGAAAGGAGACCTACCACCAATACTCTTAGGATATATCAAAAGTGCTAAATAAAAATCTTCTCAGGAAGAGATTATTATACTCTTCAAGCTTTTTAAACTAATTGTCACAGTTACCAGGTAAGAACCACCGAGAATCTGCTGACTTTTTACTTAAGCTATTTTCTCTGTTTTAAGAGGCAAGAGGGTTATAGTTAAATTAAAAAAATAAATAAGAGTAAAGACCACAAACTTGTAAGCATGCGTATATATATCGTCACTGGTATGGCCACCTTTGCGTTTTGATAAACTGGAGTTTAAAACCGACTTTTTCGAATATTATACTTGCCACGACACCAGGGTAAACGTTTAAAGTTATTTCTTGAAGTATTTATTCACAACAAGCACATTTTATGAGAATATTATTAATGAACAGTACAGAATATAGCACAACCACGTGTATACAGCAACTCGATACGAGCGAACCCTTGCTTTATTCATTTTTATAACGTAGAGTAAGTAACGCTTACCCCCGATGACACCAATTAAAGAGGATATATAATATTTAACCAATTTAAATAAGTGAAGTACTGTAGTTGTAAGTATTGGTGTTAGCGTGTAGAATATATGGTCGGTAGAGATTAAAACACCTTACCGAATGGAGATCTTGTAAAAGTGTAACCGTTAGATTTTTTAACCGATTACAAAGAAGAAGTTTTCAATTTCGATGCATTTTATTCGTATGAGGGCTCATAACAGTCGGTATGATAATGCTTCTCTTTTTGTTGGAAATACTTCATAGAGATATCAAAAATATTTTAATTGTAACAAACCGTCAGAAAAATCTAGAATATTGATTAATTCTAACGTTTTAGATACGTACGTTGTAGATAATATTCCAATGACTACATTGGCTGTCCCCAACCCGTTTTGCTGGCCACCCCGCAAACCTCTTTTGGGTAGGAATTTTGTAAAATCCGTTTATCTCGGACCTATTCTCGGCAAAATTAATATTTCTACCAAATTTCAATTCAGTAGGTTTTATGGTTGCAGTGATATCGTGATGAGTCTCTACACAAGTGGAAATCTCTTAACTGTATATACAACGAAAGTGGGTTTTGTTTGTTCGCTAATCACGTGAAAACTGGTGAGCGTATCGACATGGGAGCATGACCATTCAACGCGAAATAATTTCTAGATGGTTATAGGCTGTTTATTTTTGAATTCCATAGATCTTTCTTCGTTTTATTTCTAATTTCTTTTTATAAACATTTTCATTTGGTATTATTTACGCGGTTGCTATAGAAAGTCATTTGCGGTTGCGATCGCTGTTAAGGAATATTTCAGACAAATTTCATATCGAATTTTATATTACGGTCAGTAAAGCGGACAGGGAACAGCTATATATGTATACATACATATATATGTAATGTATATATATATAACTGGTTACATTTTCAAAAGACCTCTCGTCCAATCATCGTGTTTCGATTTAGAATCGGTCGGCGTATTTAGGTGTGGTTGGCGTACATTAGTACAATTATTTAATAATATAAATATATGTATAATCGCTATAAAATCTTCCGACCTACCCAAAGACTGCCTAAAATTATATTATCTGATACCTGTTTTGTGGGGGTACCTAGGCAAAGATAACGCGATTGTAGTCCCCGGTCCCGCCGATTGGCTGTAATGCAAGATTTCCTCTCACGATACTGGATATAAATAATAAAACCTATACGAAGATAAATAAAATAAAACAAGATTTACTAACAGGACATCATCAGCCGATAGAGGTGCACTGCTGGACATAGGCCTCCCCCAAAGACTCTCGATCGGGTAGTGATTAATAGAAGGGATTTTGGCCATTTCCCACCACGCTGTCCCAATGCGGGTTGGTGGGAGCCAGAGCCTCGTTTATTGACTGGCAGGGTGCATCACAAGCTTGTGACGTTGGCTTGCATCCCGTGAGTTGTTGTGCTGGAACCCTTACACCCCTGACAATCTAAAACGAGAATCTTGATGAATTATTTATTCATTCTCCTCCGGTATCGTAAGGATTTTATTGTAAATTTTGCTTTCTAAGAAAAAACTTTGAAAACTACAATTCAGAATACTTTAGTTACAATATTTTTATGTTTAACCAACATTATTTAAAAGCGAAGTCTTGCATTATAGCGGTAGAAATTATATATAATTAATTGTGTAAACCAATAGTAAAGAAATAATTAGATGATGTAAGGTAAACAATTAGAATGTGAGAGAGATTTCTATGCGTTTTGTATGAGTTGCGCATATCGAAGGGAAGATAATTTAGATTTTATTTAAACTCCATCAAAGTTACGTGGTTAAGTTAAATGTTACCTTCCGATACAGTGAATCTGCCAATTGGCAACAGGGTGCTTAAGTTAAACTCACGACGCGATATTATTTTCGCTAACCAATCATGCAGATATATCTAAATGTATAATTGCTTTATAATTTAAAGGTTAACGGTCCTGATGGTCACCTGCACAAAATTGATGTAAAGTTTTTAGTTTTATATAAATTTGTACCGCCGGTGACACTCGAGTGTAACGTTGGGCAACAATAAAGAGGTTAGACGCTGGATTCGTCGTAATTTTATATAGTAACGTATTTTTGTATGGAAACGCTTGCATAATTATTTTTACATAAAACCCCCAATGTGTTCGTTCATGTCGTTTATAATATAACATTGTGAAGTTCTTATTTTTAGTTGTAATAATTGTTCGCACAGCTACTTAAACACTAAAGTCGTAAATTCTTTAAGATCGCCGCATCCTTGTGAAAATTGAAAGGATGAAAGGATTATTACAATTGTTTTATTTAATCCAAAAATCTACTTCCAATTTTTTTATTGTATTGATTTTTATATACAGTTTTAATAATTTTTATTGAAATACTACTTCCCACTGGCCTAATTATAGCTGTGTGAGCAATTACTTAAATCACTGGCATTTTTCTTATAACGATTATAAATATACAATAAACCGTAAGGTTTGTATATACTTACCGTATATAGGTTATATATAACTTAATATTCATTATCATCGTCGCTTTAAAAAAGCCGAAGTTCAAACTTCAAAGAAATAATGCCAGTGATTGAAACATCGATGTTCAATAGATTATTTAGATGTAGATTGGAAGCACACACTGCGATGTTATACCACATTAATTACATTCAAAAATCGTGCCAATGATTAACTGATGAGATTTTTTGATTCAAATCTTTCTTTCCTAGAAATATTGTTTACAAACTTTTTATTTATCTTTAATTGAAAATCGTACCGACAATCTTGTATTTGTCGATAAAGTTTCATACTGTCATAACGTTATACAGATTATGTATATTGACAATTTACTAATTAATATAGCGGATATGGTACATGACTGTTGTGATGCAGTTATGATCGCAGTGTGTGCTTACCGGCAGTGAGGTATTTTGACAAATAGGATGCGTAGAGTTGCCTAGTGAGGTTTGACGTTGCAGTGTATCCGTGTGTAACGAGCGGACTAGCTCTAGTACCGTTCGCGATACAGAACTATGAATGTTTGTATGTAAATTTTGTAAAATAAACGCCTTTGGGGTTACCACTTCGTATTATTTCATAATTTTTTTTATTATTATATGAAGCGAGGAGAAGCGCTGTTCGTTCCCCTTGATTATAAGTGATACGTCTAATTATAACAACGTGGCGCTACTTGAATAATATACATTGCATGAAATGGTGCTCGTCGCTTTGAGACATACGATATTCAATCTGTTTACCCCTCGTAACTTCTCTAGTTGTAACACCCTTCTAACTGGAACACAGTAATGTTTGCACACAACCAGCAAAAATTTTACTGGTTCTACGTCTCTGTTACCGGAGACCGTCTAGGTAAGTACCACCGCCGCTCATATAACTTCTAGGAGTGAGGCGTATTTAACATAATTAAATAAATCACAAGTATTCCAAGATAACAGATACCAGTTGTTCTTTCGATGTCATTATATCTGTTCAAAACATATTATTTCTAATTCACTACACTCAAGTTTTTCATCCACTATCAACAATCAACATTTTCAGTATTCGATAATAGCCGGTCACTAACAGTCACACAGCTTGAAATAACAGAAAAGCCAATAAAATATGAAATAACTGTTCTTATATTTGTCTTTTGTATAATAATGTCACAGGTTAAAACGGGACACACCTAGTATTTATTCAAAATAAACCAAAATTATAGTAAGTCGTTTCTTAAGAAGAAATCCTCTTTGAAAAGCGAATTCTTAATTAGATCGTGTTATCCGTCATTTGTTTGATTAATCTATCTCGCTCACACCCATTGTATATACTGTTGCTAAAACAAGATGCACTTAGTATTATAACCCGAAAAATACAAATTGTAAAAAAATAACACTTATTATTTAATAGCAGAAATTGGTACTTGTTATAATTGCGTAATAGGAACAATAATAACAGATATTATATTTGTCCTGTTATAACCCAAATCTAATGTCTCCCCTCCAACGGGTTCTCGCCTTGTCGTGGCGGAGGGGCTTAGTAACCGTGGTACGGTACACAGTGAAGCCAAGTGGAACCCATCCGGCCGGCCAGCGGCGAAGGGCTGGCCGAAGCGGCTGCTCCAGATTCGAGCACCGGTTGGGGTAACTGGAGCTCACCGGAGCGGCCGGGGGCCGCAGGGGCGGCTGTATGCTGCCCTAGCGGCCGGCTGCAGGGGCGGTTTCATACCGCCCTTCGCAGCCGAGGGGGGATCGCGGACGGAGTACCCTCTGCGGCCAACCGGTGTCGCACCGGCGATGCGGCGGCGGTGGTGCCGCGGGGGAAGAGGAGTGCCGGTATTGAGATGCGCCGCTCTCCCTATCCTCCGCGGTCGTTGACAGGTAGCGGCGGGCCTAACATCTCTCTGCCGCGGGGAGCCGGGAGAGGTTTTCTCCAGTGGCTCCCATGGCCTCTGAGCGACAGGTTCGGGGGAACCGGTCGCGCGCACACGCATGAGCTCGAGGAGGGGGCGCGCTGCATGTTCCGGCGCGCCCTGAAAAGGGAGGGTTCATCCCTCCCTCCCGAGGTGGGGCTGCGCAAGCGGCCAGCGCCGGCAGGGTCGCGGTTGAGTGCGAGCGTTCCCGTGACCCTGTCATCATGGCGATGAGGCGGAACATCGTGAGGGTTTTAGTCGGTGCAAGTCCGAAATAACTCGTCCTTGCCCCCCGCGAGGATGAGTATGCGTAGGCATTTCCCCCTCGTAAAACAAAAAAAAAAAAAGTCTAATGTCTTCCGCTGAATAGTAGTGTGTAAATATTACTGAGTTCAGGTTTGAAGGGCGTTGGCTATACCAATATACTTATAACTGTATCGAAACTTGTCTCAGGTCGACGAGCACAATGTGGTGCTGTGTATATCATCCCAACTAGCGCCACGTTATTTTAAGACAGGAGTAACACTTTCCATCAGGTGAACATCTTGCTTCTATCTTAAATGAAATAAATAATACTGCGTAATACTGCACAATATCGGATCATTAATAGTAAGTGAAGACGAACCTAATACCATAAAAAAAATACCTTACCAACCCAGTGCTATGTTACCTGTTCAAAGGTTTTATGGTAACTATTTTAAAGATATAAATGTAAATGATCATCATCATCAGCCGATAGACGTCCCTGCTAGAGATAACATATGGGAAGATTTGGGCTATTTCTCACCACGTTGGCCAATGTGGGCACCACTAGCAAGTGAAGTTGGCTTGGATCCCGTGAGTCTTTATACCGAGAACCCTTACACTTATAAACTTACATGTATATTTAGAAACGATTAAACTTTTTAGAAGCGGTTAAGCTTTATGAGCAGAACTAACAAAGTGAAAGTTCTTTTCACGTCATTACTTTTTTACATAGAAACGTACGGTTCTCCTATTCCAAAAGTTTTCCATAATTCTTACGTGTTAGTTAAATTAACTTCAGCGCCACCTGTTGATATTATGTAAAAATAATAATTTCGTAAACACTACTTTTCATGGTTTTCTAACAACAATATATAAGATCTTTAAATTGACGTCAGACCGATTGGTGTCGCTTTTACTGAAAGAAAATAAAATGAAATAGTCAACGAAATTAGTAAATTAAGTTTTTACACCACACTTCTTTTATTAATTTAAACTTTGATTAAATTTGTGGGCTGTTAAACAGGTATATAAAAAGATACCTCAGTCATAATCATAAGGTGTCTTCTGTAAACTGAAGTTATGGGTGAAATTGAGAATAATTAATCCGATCCGGTCCCGGGCTGTTTATTTCGACTGATATTTAAGCCTAGTACCCTTCTATATATGGTCAAACCATTTCTTCCGTAATATATTAAAACAATTAATTAAAAAAATACTGATACAATAAAATTATATGCTAATTATTCCTATTATTAGCTACGTTTCTAGTAAACACTTGTACAAATAGTAGTTAGTCACTATATATAACATACACAATAATATTTAATATTAGTAAATTTTAAGGGTTGATTTTAATGAGCGCTAGTAAATATTGAACTGGTTTAAAATAATTGTTGCATTATCTTTTAAATATCCACACAAAATATCACCCCTTTACCGTAATATAAATTAATACCACAGCTAATGAACGTTATGATAACATTGCGTGGCTTCTACTTAACTGTCTACTGAAGCAGGTCTAATGACTATTCAAATAAAATAACCCGTTTTTATATGTCTTTTTTATTGATTAATACAAACAATTATTAAATCAGACAAGTAAATAATTAAAACGAGTTTTTAATTACCGGTAAATTATTTTAATTTACTTTTTATTAAAACTTCCATCAATTCATCACCTATTGCTTAAAATTAAAACAGTATCGTGACTTTCCTATATGTTACTTATACATTTACAGATGCAAACGGCAATTCAATATTGTACTATATTTATAATTAGAATAATTTACCTAAAGTTAACAAGTATAACGAATATCGGAAAGAAAAATAATGATATATAAGTAATATTTAAATGTGGTTAAAAAAATAAAACGGAAACCTCTTTTTATAATTAAGTTACATCATAACTTGTGTATATTATTTTTCTGGCATTATTTTTAAATCTATGTCTATACTGGGTGTTAGGAGACCGCTTCCGAAAACATAGACAGATAATAGTACTAATGACACTTTTGATGACAGGACCGAAAAAAAATCGATGCTAATTAAAAAAAAATCATATTTTTAAAACGTTTTATTAGCATTGTTTACGCTCCATCATGTTAGTACAGCTAAATGTTTATATATATAGTTTCATAAAAAATACATTACTAAAATAAAAACCAGCAATGAAACACAAAATCTAAAACAGCTGATGCTCGGATCAACAAACGCACGGCAGCGGCGGGAACTCTAGATGCATTTGGTTTCATCGTGTTGATATTGGTGGTTGTATTTTGGAACCTTATCTCATAGGGCCACGGAGCATTTAGATTGCGCGCCCGGGCGTTCGTTGATCCGAGCATCAGCTGCTTTTAATTTTGTGTTTCATTGCTGTTTTTTTTTAAAAAAGTATTGTATTTTTTATAAAACTATCGTTTCATTTAGCTGTACTAACATGATAGAGCGTAAATAATACTAATAAAACGTTTTAAAAATATGACTTTTTTTTAATCAGGATCGATTTTTTTTCCGTGCCATCATCAAAGATGTCATTAGTACAATCGCCTGTCTTTGTTTTTCTGGTCTCCTAACACTCAGTATAGATCAAAAAATATATCTATACAGTGAAGTTTTTTTTTATCGCAGAGGAAATCTTCAAATATACCTTGCTTCTGGTGTGAAGACCGGGTTATGTGGGGCTTTCCCTCACTAAAACCACCTCGCTGATCCCCTCAGTGCATTAGAAGGGGCTCCGGGATCCTCTACGGAACGCACCAGTGCCCCTTTGGACTTTGGCTAAAACATCCCACGGAAGGGCAAAGTCTTCCCTAACACCGAGGCTGTGCTACGGCAAATACCACCGTGCATTTGCCGTTTTCCTAAGACCCGCTTATCGAGCTCTAAGGTCCCCACCCTCAAGCCTCGCAAACTCGCGAATACCTTATACCTATTCCTAATAGTCCGAGACTACAAAGATGATATAGTTAAATCTACGAGAACAATTCGAGTATTTTTTATGCATTAGTAGGAGTGGGAGAAGGAGGGTTGTTGAAATTTTTAAGGTCATATTATATTTATATTCTTAAAAGTTTCTTTACTTTTACGGAATAAGTTGGTGTTATTAGTTTTACAGTTTCATCTAACGGACAACACAAGGTTCGCGGATACAGATTCCAGAAACTATAATGAAGGATAATAATTTATAAATAAAGAGAAGATAAAGATAAAAGATAATAAAAGGAATGAAAAAGTGGAAAATAATATTTGGAGTTGAAGAGTAATGGAAGGAGAAGAACCACGGAATTCTTTAATTTTATATTTTCAGATTATGTAAACTAGTGCTTGACTTCGATCCCATCTAATGGTAAGCGATGTTGTAGTCTTTTATGGTGAAGCGCACTAGTATAAAATAAGCCTATTCACTCTTATAAATTATTTCAAATATTCGCTACATAACAATACTTTTTTTTAAAATCAATTAAGCGACGAGACAAGCGGGACATTCACCTCATGGTAAGTGATACGCCTGCCCCTAATAACGCAGCGCTATTTAGAATTATATATACTGCACCACATTGCGCTCGTCGCCTGAGACATAAGTTCTGAGACATTTAATTCACTGGTGGTAGATATCCATTAAAGGAGGCCGTCTAAGTGGGTACCACTGCAACGCCTATTTCTGCCACCAATCAGTAGTGTGCAAACATTACTGTGTTCCGGTTTAAAGGGCGTAATAACTAGTGAGATTACTGGAGTAAGGAGACTTAACATCTTGTCTCAGGAGACAAGCGCAATGTGCAGTGTATGACATCATAACTGGCGCTGCCATGTTATGGGTATTCGTATCGGTTACCATCCCGATCGTCTCGTCGCTTAAGTGAATAAAATAAAATAAATGTGCGGGACGCTCATCGAAGAGCGAGGCAAATATATATGAAATCGCAAGTAAAGGTGCAGTCGATTACTCAGACCACAGTCATGCAGGCTGCGCGCACCGCCATCTTGCGGTTGCTCGCCACGGATCCTCACAACAGTGGCTGAGTCGCGCGGCGACCGTTGCCTCGTTTGATCGTTTGTGCATTAAATAATAATTACAAGCGCTTGACTTATCTGTACGCGTTCTACGTTCGATTAAAACGCGGGAATTATATTTTGACATATTTATTTCATTGTCATCGTGTCAAATTTTGTGAACATTCTGTTTTATTTTACAAAAAATCAAGTGTGTTATTAACACAATAATTCTGTTTATAAACAAATTAACCGTGATAGGATCCAGTCGTTTGTTTGTTGTGTTCAAATTGAAGTGATAAGAAAATGGAGAAGGGCGGTGGATCGAAACTTCTACAAATGCAGGTAAGTTTTGTATAATTTAAAATAATACATCCTCTGACAATAATAACGCATTTAAACTGGTTCGTGACATTGTTCTTCCTTCTATGACTAATACGTGTGTTATAAATTATTTTACAATAATATTATGTTAATATTGTAAACGTAAATGCATTATATCATTGGAGGAATACACTCGTCTCCGCCTAAGTATATTTTGCAATTTTATTATAATATTTTTTGTTTATTCATCATATTTAAGACATGGAGATTTACTCCAAAAAATGTGTGATCGCCGGAATCATTGCAAAATATTTTACTTAGATACTTAAATAATTTCTTGCAACGTTGTTTGAATTATGTAGTCTTAAACTAAACAACACTTGCTAGTATTTTTTTTGGATTCGGAGATGGTGGGTACCTAGAAAGGATACTCATTCTTTTGAGGTGCGGTCGATCTCACGCCTCTATTACCTCCTCTTCTACTAAATCTAGTCTACGTAAATGAGGCATCAATACCATTGTATTTTACCACTATGTCCTGGGACTGCGACCAGCCATCATTCTCCTCAACGTCGCTACAAAGACTATCTACCGTATCCCTCGCCGTATATCCTAAAACCTGTTAAGGTATACCGTAAGTGCTGTATATGTACTAGAGAGTCATAACGAAGTTTGAAGCATGACGGTGGTGTCTACTCCAAGCGGACTGGTTCTCTCTCGATTCCGTTCCATAGCCCATGTATACGTGACGGTATCACTAAAGAAGGCTACGACGTTAGATGGATATCTACTTTACTTTCTGAACAGTTAGGCTGTAAGTTACTGAAGTGCTACAGTACCAACTCAATACAAAAACAATAGTTAGCCTTCATCGCTCTTTAAAGGAGAGGAGGATGCTGTTAATGCAGTGACTTATTTAATAAGCAAGTGTTTTTAATTCGTGCGTTAAAATAACTTTTTCTTTTTTAGGATTTCAGTATAAAAAAATCCTTTCGGGCATTATATATAATAATATACCTGGTGGTAGGTCACCGTTGCCGGAAACCGTATAGGTAACCATAGTGTGCAAACATTACTCTGTTCCGGTTTGAATGATGACTTTGTTAACTAGATGTACTATCTTGTCTTAAGGGGACAAGCATAATACGATGCTGTGTATGTCATCTTAACTATTACTTACAATCAGGTGAACGTCTCGCTCGTCTTGTCGCATCGAAAGAAAAAAAAAACATACAATTGAATCAATAACATATTTAATATACTATAGAATGAAATTAATAGCTTTTTTATAGTTACTATTGTTTCCAACGGAAGTAATTAATATAACGTGTTAAAATAATAGCAGTGATTATAAATTAAGGCTTTGTTTTCGATATCAATATTACAGCATCCCCATTAAAATCCCCAGACAGTCTAGCCCGGCGGAAGCAGGCTGAGTATTTCTACGTTAACGAAGCTGCGAATATTCCCATAAAGCCTTTCGAGGGCGGCGCATTTTTTTTTATCCTCTTTAGGCAATAGTTGGTGCTGTGATTTCATGCCTACGGTTTGTTTTAACCCCTGGCAATATCCATAATATATGTAAACGTAAATATGAGACATAAAACCTGTTTCTCTTAACAAATTAATTACATTTTTTTTATTTAATTAATTGGCGAGAAGTGCGGGACGTTCACCTGACGGTAAGTGATACGCCGCCTATAACAACGAGTTACTGGTTAAGATGGTATACATACTAGGTATACACGGCACCACATTGCGCTCGTCGTCTGAGACATAAAATTTTGAGTCTCGATACTCCAGTAATTACACTAGCCACAGCGCCTTTCAAACCGGAACACAGTAAAGTTTGGACACAATTATTTGGCGACAGAAATAGGCGCTGCGGTGATACCCACCTAGACGATCTCCGGCAACAGATACCTACCACCAGTTAAATTAACAGTGTGGCACTAGTTAGGATGGTATACACTGCACCACATTGTGCTCCTCACCTTGAGATTTAAGCTAGTAAGATTTCACTAAGTACAACGGCGGAAATAGGAGCTGTGGAACTAGAACCTATCTAGACTGAATAGACTAGGTCATCGGTAATGGAGACTTACCACCAGTAATATAATGTTAATACTATATTTTAGCACAGTTTTTTTTAGTTAACTATATTATTTTTCCTAACATATAAAACGGAGTGTTGCTGTGTACACATTGAACTTCTAATTTTTGTCCACTACATCCAGCATCCATCGTGGGAGGTAAATGGCCTAATGGTACCAGCCAAACAGGTTTCGTGCGCTTTTTCGCACTGCTCTCTTCATACAACTTCCTAAATATAAGTAATACACATACATAAGCTTAACTTTTAAAAAAAGAATGTTCTACTGATGGTAGGTCTTTTATTTATTTTACGAAGCGACGGAACATTCACCTGATGGTGAGTTATACACACTTCATAACATCGTCGAGCTCGTTAGTGTGATATACACTGCAGTATATTTTGCCCGTCGCTTTAAGACAAGATGTAAATACTCGTTATCCTAGTAATTTCACTAACTACAGTGCCCTTCAAACTAGAACATAGTAATGTTTGCGTACTACTGTTTATGAGCAGAAATAAGAGTTGCAGTAGTATTTATCTAGATGGTTTCCGGCAACAGAGACCTACCTACCACCTGTAACTACACTGCAGCTCCTATCACTACCTCCGAACAGAAGTGTGCAAACATTACTGAGTTCCGGTTTGAAGGCGTTGTAGCCAATATAAATATTGGAGTAACGAGGTTTAACATCTTGTCTCAATGCGACGAGCATAATATGATGCAGTGTATATCGTCTTAATTAGCGTCACATTGTTATGAGCTGGCATATCAATTACCATCAAGTGAACGTCTTGGTCATCTCGTATAATAAAAAAGAGCCAAATGAGATCCTCGACCTCTGGTGTCAGGGTAAAGGGAATAAATAAAAAAAATATACTCTAACTCACAGTATAATCAATGATTATTACCAAACAGATAAACTCACCATTACTCCCAATATAAAAAAAAAATACTATTACTTTGCTATTACAATCTCATACTATGACGTAAGATTTATACATCATTTCCGGTTTGAAGGGTGCTAGTGAAATCAGTGAGCGTAACTCGCAGAGATTCAAGATGGCGTACGGAAACTGTACACTTACCATCTGATATAAAGGATGATTTATATAGATGTGAACTACCGGCTAGGTACCACCGCAGCTCTTATTTACTGACGTCAAACAATGTGCAAATATTACTGTTCCGGTTTGAAGGGCGTTGTAGCTAATGAAATTATTGAGATAAGGAAACTGAACATCTTATGTGTGAACGTGGCGAACACATTGTGGTGTAGTGTATATTATCTTAACTAACGCCACATTATTGTACGTGTTATCACTTATCATTACATACATAATTAAATTATACACATACATGGGTTGTTTTAACCCCATGCAATATTTATAATATATGCATACATGGGGTTAAAACAAACCGTAGGCAATGTATATCATCCTGACTAGCGTCACATTGTTATGGTCCATCCTCTCTTCATTGAGGGACACTTTATTAAAGAATTTTCCTCTGATACTAAATATTATATTACTGTAACGTAGTAAGGTATTTATATAAGGGGTGTAAGGGGTCCCGCGCAACAGCTCACGGTATCCAACCCAACCTCACCTGCTCGTGGTGCACCCTGCTAATCGACAAACGAGGCTCTGGCTTCCACCAACCCGCATTGGGCCAATGGTGGGAAATGGCCCGAGTTCCCCCATATGAACCCCTAATAAAAGACAGTCCCTAATGCCCGGCGATTTTACGGACAAGGGAGGACCGATCGATGTGCAGATCTTTAAGGGAGGCCTATGTCCAGCAGTGGACGTCTACCGGCTGGTGATGATGATGATTTATATACGTAAATAAATAAAATGAGACAAGATTAGCCATTTTCTAACTTAATAGCTTAGTTAACGTGTTAGCAATAGATCACAATATCGTTTAACTGTTTGCATAACATATTTGAAGAAGCAGCTCGTGATTCACCAACGGCCGTTTTTCAAAGGTACCGGGCGTCCGCGTCGCAGCTGGTCCTCATCACTGAAATCTGTCTCACTTACGCATTCGGCGTTTGTTATATGCGTGAGTGGGAAGTAAGATATGTTTTGTAACTTAGCGAGTGGCTTGCGGTTTTGAACCTTGACCCCTTCGCGGCCGTTATTGCGCTCAGCCAATGGAACTGTGCCGAAATGTTAACTTTTTTTATTTGTTCTACGAAGCAACGAGACGAACGGGACGTTCACCTGATGGTGAGTGATACGAACACCCATAACAACGTGACGCTGTTTAGGATGTTATACGCGGCACCACATTGCGATCGTCGCCTTGAGACGCGATCTTCAGTCTCATTACCCCAGTCATTTGACTAACTGCAGCGCCCGTCAAACCGGAACACACTAATGTTTGCATACTACTCTTTCTCTGTTGCAACGGGAGCTGCGGTTGTACTTACCCAGACGATCTCTGGCAAGAGACCTACCAGCAGTGCGAGAGACTTACCTCCAGTGCAAGAGACCTGCACCAGTTTTAAAATTTTATATTTTTTTGTATAAAACATTTATGAATAGATAAAGTTGACGGAAGCGGTCCCTTTTAAAAATATTAACAAGGTCAAGGTCAAAATCTTTAAACTTTTAAACCGTTTTTTTTTATTAATTATTGCTTACAAGTTAAAAAGCCTTAATCAATTTAATCGTTTCGTATTTCGTCATATCTAATAAATATATATAGAGCTAGTTTATATTTATATATATATATATATTATATATATATATGAATATAGACTAGCTGTTCCCCTGTTTGTAATATAGAATCAGGTTTGAAATTCAGACTTGAAAGTTGTCAGAAATATTCCCTCCGCCCTCCAGGCCCACTTTCCGTTATTAACGTCCTCGCAACTCTCCTTGGAGAAGGAATTTTGTAATTTTACAAAATTTCTTTTCTTAACTGTTTTCTAAATAGCACAAGCAATATCTTTACCAAATTTTGAGTGTTTACGTCTAATAGTTTCGGAGTAATCGTGACGAGGGAGATGCTTGTGACACCCATGACAACGTGGCTCGAATTTGGAGCCACCGCATTGTCCTCGTCGCTTATAACATGTAAGACATAACATGACAAAAATTACATCTCGTTACTCCAATAATTTCATTAGGTACAGCGCCCTTCAAACCGGATCACGGTAATATTTGTACATTGTTATATGGCGGTACAAATAGCCGCTTCGGTGGTACCTAGACTGAGTGCTACAACAGAGACCTAACACCTGTATTAATTCTAGATTAAAAATTGATCATTATGTGTATTATGTATATTGTGACGGTATAGATGTTATTAATTATTACAAAAATGCATAATTACATAATAAAACAAATGAACTGTGTGAACATCCGCCTGCCGACTGTATCCGGACACATGTTTTCCTTCTCACGCCGCTGTCACCATCTTTCTTACTGTCAAGGACAAAATATGCGCAATGAGAGTTAACTACCATCAGTAATGGAAACTAAAAATAGATCGATACATTTTTTTTAAGTAACTAAGCGAAGAGACAGCAGTGGACGTCTATCGGCTGATGGTGATGATGAAGCGCCGAGACGTCCGGTACGTTCACCTGGTGGTAAGTGATACGCCCGCCCATAAGGACGTGGTGCTAGTTAAGATGGTATTAACAGCACCACATTGCGCTCGACGCCTTGAGACATAAGATGTTAAGCTTCGTTACCACAGTAACTACACTAGCTACAGCACTCTTCAAACCGGAACACAGTGATGTTTCCACACTACTGCTTTGCGGCAGAAATAGGAGCTGCGGTGGTAACGTACCTAGGCGATCTTGGCAACGGAGACTTACCACCAATAATTAATTGATATGTAGACTATTTAATGTTCCCACTTCTGGGACTGGGGCCATCTCTCAAGACAGTTTACCCATCACGCTGGTCATGGGTTATTGTGACCTGTCCTCGATCACCGTTGTTCATACAACACGGTTTACTCCACTAGAAAGTCAAGTTCAATTTGGATTTGAAATGCCTCTTCAATAAGTATAGTGCTTACCACCGCCTTACGACCTGAGGTATCACTCGAACTTGAGCGTTTTTTAAGACATTTCCATTTTAAGTTATAGCAATTTTTTTTACATATATAACACTCAAATCATCGGTAATTTAGTTAGCTGCTAAAATAATCATAATTGAGTTTAGCTCATCTTAGCTGTTATCTTTTTACTTAAGTGTATTTTTATATTAATAATAAATAACAAGTCCATAAAAGTTTAAAAATAACACATAGTTCACTAGGGGTGAGATCACGAGGAGCTATCGTTTGTAGGGGTTTTTAAATGGGGGGGAATTGAGCCAATTCCCACCACGCTACACCAATGCGGGTTGGCGGAAGTCAGAACCTCATGTTGATTAGCAGTCGACTTGGATCTTGTAAGTTGTGCGGGAACCCATACACCCCTTGAAACGCAGTGGCGTTTTATTATTATTATTCAAGCTCGAAAGTAAGTACATATATAGATAGGGAAATATCTGGGCAGGAAGACTTATCATCTTATGCCTATACGATGTTTAATGTAGTGCAGCACATGTCATCCTAACACCACATAAGCAGGTGTATCTTACCATCAGGTGAATGTCCCGGCCCAGTCGTAGAACCGGAACGAATAACAATGTCGGTATAACAGCGGCGGTGTCCCTACAGTTACGTAGAGCTAGCACAGTTTTGTGTCAGACGATATAGACCTAGTTAACGTATAGACAGCGCCGGTAATTTTCTGACAAAATTTAATTAAAATTCATTTATTAATAGATTTGAAAAGCATGATCTTGGACTCGAAAAAATTCATCTTCAGTCAGTTGGCAACGCGCTTTTCTTCAGAGAGTATTGATACTGGTTTTTTTAGAGGTTTTGCTTACTATTGTAAAAAATATACTAAATTTATATATAATATGGTAAAGTGCGGATAAATCTTGGAAAGAATATTTTTATTTCCTCTAAACAATTACTATTTTAAGACTTACAGATCTCTATAATGCTTACTATAGCTGGTCGATTGGTAGCTGTTTCGGAAGGCGAATGAAAAGGTTGTCAGAATTTTTAACTTTTTGCAAATTTTATTTATCCCGATATTAAGTAAATAACTAGTATAAAAGTCTTGAATAATAGTAAGATAATATAAAAAAAAATTTATACATTTTTGATACATAAATATATCTTTTTAGATATTACTTTCGCTGTGAATTGAATCGGTGGACCAGCCATGGGCGATGGTCCGGTGTCATGTCCCTGCGCCGTGAGTAAGGGTGGTAAAGATGCGCTGGTTAAAGACGTTCGTCTTGAGGCATTGAGGTATTTGCGAGGTGAGGATGTGGCGGAGTTTCCCAAACGCTGCCCACCCAGGCTTAATGCGTCTATCGATCTCTTTATTAATGTTACTTAGTTTTAGTTTTGTGAATAGGGGGGACTATAAATATTATAAATGTAATAAAACATGAAAATTTATTGAATCGTAAAATCTGACGAATAATATAAGAAATATATAAAATTGTGCTAAATAATTTGAGTGTGGAATGCACACAGTGCCTAAAGCCTAAACTGTGGAAGGCCATTACGCTGACAGCGCTGGTCCGCAATTCACTTAAGGCGTGTCTCTACTCACGTACATAATGTTCTCTTGTATCTGAGCTTACTTTTTAAACGTTATCCAGAGGTATCTTGAGTAACTTCATAATTAGTGGACGAAACAGTTCCCCATTTGATGACGGAGTATCCTATACGTAGATGCTTCAGGTATGACTTCGAGCAGGAGACAGACTTAAGAATAGACACAGCCAGTCCACCCGAGATAGTAAAAAATAAATTAGTTAGACGTAACTTCATAAATTATTAGTTAAAAATGGGTAAGATAGTAAACAATAGAAATAATGTAAAAAAAATTGGATAAGGTAAAGTCCTGAATAATAATATTAGAGAAATATAGAAATAAAAAAAAAACTTCATAATTACACAGTAAAAGACCAATAAAGGTCTTTTGTTTCTACTTAGAAAATTAGATCAAATAAAATTAAGTTAATTGAAATATTTGCAGATTTGAAGTGAGTGATGCTTATAACTTGTCCCTGTAATAGAACCTTGGACCTCGTCTTACATAGCAAGCATTTAGCTACTGAACCGACGGTGGCTTTAGAATATATTTTTTTAAACATTGTGTCTATTATATTTTTAACTCTGACTTATGATTAAACAAATTTATTGAAAGCGTTATTCAGGTCATGTATCGATTACCCACAAAGCCCTCCCCGCCCTTACAATAAAGAACTTGTATATTTTTAATAGCATAAAAATACTAAACGATAATAACTATACTAATAATAACTAACACGATGTAGCATAAAAAACTACACAGCAATCAAAATCGGTGTTATAATCATCAGGCGATAAACACTCATAGCTGGAGGTAGAGGCTCCCTGGACGACACGCTGCCCGCATCAGACAGTTTCTCACATTTTTCACCTGATCGTCTTTTCATCTCGCGTGTAAGGCCTTTCAGCATCATGGCTATAGGTACGTAGCTGCCACTTATGAACCTCACTCCTTAATAGACTGTCAGTCCTCCGAGTAATTTGACTGTCACTCTTACGAGACGAGTTATTCACTTGATGGTAAGCGATACTGACTGTTCATAACAACGTGGCATTAATTACAATGATATACGCTACGTCACATTGTGATCGTCCCTTTAAGATATAAGCCTCGTTACCTCAGTAATTTCACTAGTTACAGCGCCCTTCAAACCGAGTCACAGCAATGTTTGTACACTACTGTTACGCGGCTAAAATTGTAGCTGCAGTCGTGCCTAAATTTTTTTATTTTTTCGGGGGTGTAATCTTCAAAAAGATATTGTTTTTTGGGGGAAGTTAGAGGTATGTCGCGATTTTTACCCACTAATACCCTCTCAGTGGTCACCTTCAGCATTTGGAGGTCACGGGATTTCCGTTCAGAACCGGCCTCTCTAACGCTATGTTCAGGTACCTCGACTTTGTGTGTAGTTGTACCTACCTAGATGATCTCCGGCTATGCAGACCTTTTTTTTGGTTTCGGGAGGCAAATCTTCAGAAGATAGTCTGCTTCTGTGAGAAAGTCAGGATTATGTGAGATTCTTACTTACTAAAACCCCCTCGGTGGTCTGCATCAGTGTATTTGGAGAGGCTCCGGGATCTCTTACAGGAGGCATTGGTGCCCCTTTACACTTTGTGTTAGCACAACTCCGAGGAAGGGCTAAATCTTCCTAGGCACCATCGCTGAGCCATACGCTGCCCCCCGCGGATTCGCTTATTAAGGGCTCCCACCCTCAAGGCCCGCGAAACACCTAGACCCTTTTAGTCTCCTTCTACAACAGCGCTTACCTTAATCCTATTCTTACTAGCCCGAGACTACAGGGATTAATGGAAACCTACCACCAGCTTTATAATAACATCGTTTCGTCACTGATATATATGGAAACAGGAAGTTATCGGACAAAACTAGGATGTTATCGGAATAATTTGTGTGTGTACCTTTTTCTAAATGTTCTATAGGAGCGTTATGATTGTAAAATGGAATTTTACTTGGGCATAGCCGCGTGCAAAGTTAGTTAAGTAACAAGTGTTGGTGGCACACTTTGGCGTTACTTTCACTCCGTTTCGCACGACTGTTGCGGAAAAGAAATTTAAGGATTTATCTTCAGCCTTTGCGGATGCCGCTAAATTTTAATTGAAAAAGTTTACTTTAAAAAAACCGTAAGTTTAAGTTGCAGACGTTTATAAATAGCATCTTTACATCATTAAGAAACTTCATTAGTTTTGAGTTTAACTGGTGGTTTGATCCCTGGTGCCGCAGACCGTCTAGATATGTACCTCCGTAGCGCCCATTACTGCCGCTGAACTGTGGTGTGCAAACATTACTGTCTTCCGGTTTGATGAGCGCATTATCTAGTAAAATTACTGGGATGATAGATTTTACATCTTTTGTCTCGAGGCGACTACACTGTCGTGCTGTGTACATGATCCTAGTGCGAAGTTGTTATGGGCGGGCGTAACACTTTCCATCAGATGAACATCCAGCTCGTCTCGTCAACTCGTAGAATAATAAAAAAAGAAGTGCATGTGTTACAGTTTCCAAGACTACCTTTTTGAAGCTTCCTTCCATCGGACATATTATAACTTCTTGTCGTGCCACTTTATGGCGTTTAACTCTGACAGTAGTCAGATCTATTGCGCAAAGTGGAACAGTTCTTCGAATGTGATACGGTTCCACTTCTTTGTTACGTAGCCATGATATCTTCCATTTGCCAGCATGTGTTTTGCCTTTTATCCTGTTTAACATTAGTAGATGCAGGAGGCTGTATCACAAGGCATAGTATCTAAGATATGCGAATTTTCGTTTTTTATCTAATTTTTTTGTCATCGATATATCCAATAGAACCATTTACATTATACCAATAGATAATAAGTTATTTTTTTATATGAACTCATCTAAAAATCAATAAGAATATTTGTCATGTATATGTTATTACTTCTCTAAGTATTTATTGTACAATACAAAAGTTGTACGACCTACAAACAGACAGCGATTATCCCAAAGTATTATCGCCACTTTGCGGGCCCATCGGATCGATACGAGCCGCGCCAGCAGATACCATATGCGACCAATATCACCTACTGACATACAAACTAAATAAAACACCAGTATAACCTATAGGTTTAAAACTTTTTAATCAATCATGAAGTCATCAAATCATAGTAAAATCTCATATTAGTCTCATATACTCGAGTCTATCAGAATGCGATGCTGCTTGGAATACTTTAATGATACGTAAAGTACATTATAACAGTTATACCTGGTAATATCTAGATGGTTTCCAGTATAAGAAGAATCCTGTAATAATATTCATTAAAAAATTGACGTCACATATCTGTCAAGTGTAGATTACCAAAATAATTGCCCCTTAAATTGACAGTTTCATAATATATCAATTAAATGTCTTACATCGCCTTAAGGTATACACTATGTCCTCCAATATAAAAAAATATATATAAAACCTATATATCTATATTCTAAATTAAACCTTGAAACTAATTCTCTTTCTCCTCTAACAATATCAAACGCTGTGTGATAGGTTTTGCTAATCTTGACGATGATAACATTGTGGATATTGGTCATCCTTAAAAAAATTATCCAAAATATTGATCATACTATACCTCCCACTAACCTTCATATGAATCCCTTCAAACAACTGCAGGTTACGGGAAGCTGCTGGACGTGGGCAGCGCTAGACTGATCGATGTGGTGATCTTTGGGGGTTGGCCTATCTCCAACACTGATCGGCTGATGATAATAATAATGATAATAACTATATCTTAGTAATGAAAATACAGTACGCGAAAATTGAATGCCACCGTTTTCGCTAGGAAACTTTACTTAACATGGCAAGCTAACTTGCAAGCTCTAAAGCTTGATGAAAAGGTAATAGTTTGTGCTCGTGTAAGTAGTGGTGGGCGTGGCAGTAACTGAAAGTTTCAATGTTGCTTTATCCATGATTTATAGGAAATACGTTACATTATTAACTATCCATGAATAGGACATGCTGTATAAGTTTCAGCTTATCATTGCCAAGTTATGGTTAACATGTTTATCATCGTTGAATAAGTAACTTGGAACATTTAATACATCTCTGATGAGTGAAGGCGGAATTCGCCGTATATTTTTGTATTTTTGCAGAAAAGTGACTACAGATATAATAGAGAGAAATAAAAACTAGATAGTAAGAAATCAATTCATAAAAACAAAATAAAAAATGTAAAATTATAGTAAAGTACATAAATGTAATAAGATAGAGAAAATAAAAAGGTGAAATATAGAAAGTAAAAGGAAAAGTTAGTTGTAAGCTAATTATGATAAGCGGTTGAAGTCTAAGAGGTTATGATACGTGAAAGAAGAAAACGAGGATATGTAAAGATGATAAGGTCTCAAGGTAAGAGTGAAGAGAGAAAGTATGAAAGAAGAAAAAGAAAATGTAGTAAGTAGGAAAAAGATAAGAGATACTCCGGCACAATACAAGACGGAAAGAAAGATAAAAAAAATTTTACAATAGTTTTTTTCTTATTTAAAAGTAAAAAAATAATCGTATTTTCTTTTATTAAAGCTATAAAAAGCCTTTCATAATTCTCCGTGTAAAAGCTCTAAGATGAGGATTCAAAGGAAATTGATTATTATGTGATAACGACGTCCGACACAGAGAGGGCTGTTCTGCAGTGCCTTTGATTTATTCATTCCGGGAGCTGCATCCGATCCTACTGCATTGCGTCAGTCTGCCGGGCTCACTATTTATCTCACTATATATATTTTTTTGCTTTACTAGTGAAACGCTCTTATCGTCATCATCTCCTAAAACTGTATGATATCAGTTAACAAAAGAACTTTTAATGACATGGACATTCTCTTCCATCTTTCAGCATCTTAACCTAATGATCAAACGTTTATACCACTACCCTGGTGATTACTAGTGGTAGGTGTCTATTGATGACCTTCTAGAGAGGTACCACCGGAGCGCCTATTTCTACTGCCAGATAGTAGTGTGCAAACATTTCTGTGTTCTGGTTTTAAGGGCGCTGTAGCTAGTGTAATTACTGGGGTAATGAAACTCTATATAATATGTCTTAAGGCGACTATCACAATGTGGTGCTGTATATCATCCTAACTAGCGCCACCTTGTTATGGGCCGGCGTATCACTTATCATCAGGTGAACGTCCCGCTCGTCTCGTCACCTCGTTGAATAAAAAATAACAGTTATGAAATTATAAGTAAAGTATGCATTGTATTCTGGTTCCGTTATATGTTCACATATTAATTAATTCATACAAGTTTTTTTTTTTAATTGTAGGTACTTTGTCATAGTATTATGTTTTACTTTCCCAGTAAAGATATAGGAGTATTTTTAAGTAAATAACTTACTGTCGTAATAACATAAGATGGAATCAATGTACTTTTCAATCGACAAACTTTTATTTAACTATAACTTGTTACCCGTGACCTTGGATCCTAGTGCTTGCTTTGCAGGTATAACGACCTCACCTAAATAGAAATAGGTGTAGCCCACGGATGGTTTTACTGCCTGGGGAAAATTTATGCTCGTTCGCTTCTCGCCTCACGTATGGAACATAAATCATCTGTACCGCTGGCCACGTGGGCCAACGAGCGATGTTTATAGTTCCACTCACCAAAATTAAGGTTCCGTCGTCCAAAAACGATCGTGTTGATAATGTCATTCTGTGGGCGAGGTTTTGCCAGATCGAGTTATGAACGTTTCGCAGCGTTGCAAAATCTAGGTCACCCACGCCGCCCCTCAGACACTGACGTTTGTTTGTTTGCTTTAAAAGCTCACTCGAAGATAAGTTGTGTAAATACTCATGTGTATATATCTATATGTTGTGCTATTTGATTATGATTCCTAGAATATTTTTTTAGGTTACAGCGGCGGGCTGGTATAAAAATGGATGGGAAGCACTGGCGCCGCAATCTACATTTACGCAGGCGATGCATGAGTCAAAGATTCAAGCGTCACTGCACCGCCGCTCGGGCCATCCATTACATACATATTACTGACAGCCGCCGACGTCATTAAAAGCTTCAAACGAGGGGACAATTGCTAATGATCAAGTGAAGACGGACGATGAGACATTGACTCCCGGTCTTCACAATAAAAGTATCTTCATGGTTCCCATTTTACACCCAACTTGAACTATCCATTATAATATTTCATTAATCCAAAATTTACAGTTTTATTGTACAATTTTTTTTTTTTTAAGAAACCGAAGAGACAACCGGGTAGTTTACCTAAGGGTAAGTGATACGCTTGGGTATAACAATGCCACATTGTGCTCGTTGTCTTGATGTTGAATCTAGTCACAACGCCCTTCAAACCGATACACAGCTGTTTGGTGGCAGAGATAGGTGCTGCGGCGGTTCATATCTAGACGCTCTTCAGCAACAGGGATTTATCACCAGTAAACTTAAATCTTTGTATATAGATCGGTTATAAGTGATACCACCATCAGGCGATAGACGTTGACTGCAGGACATAAATCTCCCCCAAAGATCCCCACATCGATCGGTCCTGGCTGTCCGCATCACCAGGGACCATCGTTTGTAGGTTTTCGTATAGGGGGATTTGGACCACTTCCCACCAGACTGGCCCTATGCAGGTTGGTGGGAGCCAGAGCCTCGTTTATTGATTAGCAGGGTGCACCGCGAACAGGTGCTGTTGGCTTGGGACTCGTGAGTTACCCCGGGACGGGCTATCCCAGCATGACCACGGCGAGGCCGCGGTTGTGTTCCGAACGGAGATCCCGTGACTTCTCCAAACGCCAAGGTTGACCACCTTGGGTTTTAGTAGGTAAAAATCTCCACACAACTCTAACTCCCCCCAGAGCATCTTTTCGAAGATTCCCCCCTCGAAACCAAAAAAAAAGGGTCCCGTGAATTGTTGTACTCCTTACACCCTTCCACTAATTATAGTCTTCGCATTTTCCGATTTAACATTTTCACTATCAGCATTACATATAAAATAGTTTTGGTGTAAAACTAAATTTTTTTGTATTACATTAACATAATATATTAAATGTCCTTGTTTCCATAAGTATGTTGCTTGATAAAGGGGCTATTTATATCACGCTGTTCCAAGTACCGAAGCAAAGCGTGCGCCGGGTAAGCAAATAGTAACAGACCATTCTGACTAATTGAGGAATGCAGTATAATGGGCCACTTGAGTCAATATCAAGGCGATGGTGTGGAGTGGTGCTACGACTTGAAATATCATAGAGACACTTGTAATGTCACTAACATTTAATTATTCACTATCCATTATCAACTACTTTATATATATATCTACAGATTTATGAAATTCTTGTAAAAAATCATTTTCATCTAATTGAAGCATAATCCTTAATTTTCATTGGTCATTTTCTTTTGTAACTCTTCATCTTACTTCCTTTATAAGTATGACTATTACTTCAATCTTACTGGTGGTATGTCTCTGTTGCCGGAGAACGTCAAGGTACCACCGCAGCGCTTATTTCTGCCAAACAGTACTATGTTCCGGTTTTAAAGGCGCTGCAGCTAGTGTAATTACTATAGTAATAATTAACATCTTACGTATAAGGCGCAATATGGTGCTTTGAATACCATCCTAGTTAGCGCCACGTTTATAAAGGCGGACGGTTTCTTACCATCATCCCCTTAGTTTCGTCGCTTCGTTGAATAAAAAATAAATCAATACCTGATGTGTTATCGTGTGTTGTGTCCTATGTATAGTTATAGGTAGTTACCAAAAAAAAAATTGTCAAATGTCCACTCCATTTGCGCCTGTGTCAGATATACTCCTTCGTTGCGCTTGCATATCAATTTATAATACTTAGGAACGGAGAAATTGTGTTACACCGGTTTTTTGTATGTGAGTGTAAAGCAATGAGTTCCTCGAGTGGTAGAAGGCTCCCAAGGCGGAGAGGTTGGAAGGCCTCCCGAGAAGTGGACCGAAGATCTGGTGGGAATCACGGGAACCTACTGGATGCGAGCAACGCGAGACTGATCGATGTGTGATCTTTGGGGGCGGCCTATGTCCAGCTGTTGGCATCTATCGGCCGATGATGATGATGACTGGTAAGCAAGACCTCCGAGTTAATTTTAACTTTACTCAAATTAAACTATATTATACTATTTATTATGTGAAATTAATAATGTTTATTAGATCAATTTTCCTTATATGATTTATTGTTAATTTTGTGCAGTGGTCAAATGAAGTGTAACTTGAAGTTACAGTAGGAAATATTTTTTTTTATTATTCTACGAAGCGACGAGATTAACAAGATGTTCACCTGACGGTAAGTGATACGCCTACCCATAAAAACTTGCCGCTAGTTAGGATGATAAGTAATGCACCATATTGCGCTCCTCGCTATAAGACATAAGATGTTAAGTCTCGTTACTCCAGCAATTTCACTACCTAAAGTGGCCTCCAAATCGGAACACAGTAATATAGCACTGCTGGGCAGCAGAAATAAGCGTTGCGGTGGTACTTACCTAGACGGTCTCCGGGAATAAAGACTTACCACCAGCATTCTCATGATATAATTCAAAAATTTCTATAGTCAAAGTAACGATATCTAACCTGTCACTGATATGAAAGACGAAACGATAATGGAGAAAAATTAAAAAAAAGTGTGTGGTGATACTGTTTCCGTTGTCATTTAAAATGTCAATGTTGTATGTACTTTTCAAGGAAGTGTTTTTTTTATTATGCTATCTTTAAAAAAATTATTAACGGAGGACAAAATTGAAGCCAATAGGACCCGGGCGTGGTCGGATATTGACTATCTATATATTTGATAAGAGTATATCGGCAGATACGTTATCTATACAACATAAAGCAGTAGTAGTGAGGGTTATTCCTCTTTGTAAAGTAACCCGTTATTTTTAACTAAAGTTCAGTTTATGCTTAAAACCCCAATATTATCAACCTCCTTCATTTTCCTATGTATTTATAATAAATTATTTTTATAGCAATAGAGTTCTACCAATTTTTAGAATAAATCTATAAAAATATTTGAAAGAGTGCACAAAATGTCTCTCTCCGTCTTGATTAACATTTCCACCTGCTGTCGACCATCGATGACCATGGGCCGACTTGCTCATGCAATTCACCACTTCCTGCGCAACAGTTCAACTGTTACACCCTCGCTTCGGTTAGTAGCAATTCGTTTTAATTAGATCCACGCTACACGTAAACGGCGCACCCATCCCTGGACACGCTCATTAAAAGTCAGGTAACCCAATTACATTATCGCATGTGTACGGTTTTTTTATAACGTTATATGAACGTATAATAGGTGATAGTAGCGCCAGGAGATATATACATTTACATACTACCATTGAATTTATTATTCAATTCATTAATATAACTTTTTTTTCGTTTGTAGGAAAGTCCATGTAACCAAAGATATCACTAAATTTACTTAGTCTTCTTTCTCTTGAGGTACCTCTCCTTCTAGCGGAGGTTGGTGGAACAGTTGGGCGGCAGTCGCAGTCCCGGTCTACTCCCTCATGGTAGGCAGCCACGAATACTTTCTACAAACAATACTCCTTTACTTAGTATAAGTGCATAAATAAAATTTTCGGTTTCGATGTTTTTTTTTATTCGACGAAGCGACGAGATGTTCACCTGATGGTATAGCTAGTGATACAACTGATACGCCTGCTTATAACATCTTTGTGCTAGTTAAAATGTTATACACTTGAGCACATTGCGCTCGTCGCCTTGAGACATAAGATGTTTACTCTAGGTACCACAATAATCTTACTAGCTACAGCACCTTTCAAACCGGAACACTGTAAGTATCGTTTGCACACTACTGTTTGGCGGCAGATATATGAGCTGCGGCGATACCTGCCTAGACGATCTTCAGCAAAAGAGATCTACCTGCTTTGCTTTTGCTCATCATTTGCTTGCTCTAATTTTTTTTTATAATCGATTTCAATTATATAGTACAGAACTATAATGCTACATGATGTGTCATGCTTGATAACAGCTTCATTGTCGTAGCGGCATTATAACATCGAGATCCTTAGATCGATTCCAGGGTAATACACGAAGTTTTATCATCTTCATAGTGTAAATCTGCCGCCAGATAAATATTGCAGCTCTGTTCCAGCTATTGACCTGTAAGAGTCAGACTATTCTGGCTGAGCACACTTCTCCGTCTTCGGCCTCATTAATTTAAAAAATTTAATTTAATAATGAGAAACTAAAGCACTTACGTACTACCTATGCTTATTTACGTCACATCCTGAAAGGATGCGCTTTACTAGCCATGTAAGGTATGGCGCACCTTTGAAGTCAATCAGCGCCAACAGATGAAATTAACATAGCCCGCATATCGCATTTCCGGTACCGTACCACTATAGATAGTTTTAAAACGTTTCATTGTAAAAGGTCACAACAAAAAAACTATTCATATCCAAGAGTTTCCTGTCTTTTGAAGCAGTGATGATGACGATGATAATATGATGATATTTACACATATGGTGATGTTTGCACTCTTCAACTTGACGAATTTACGTTGCCGTTTCGCTTAACTGGGAGATAGATCTACATTGACCTACCACCAGGGTAGGGACGAACTCTTCATCAAATGTTACACAAAACACAGCTAAAGTTTCCTTCAGTTAGTATTCCGCAAGAATGATATAATATTGCACATTTGTTAATATCACATACATGTGTTATCTAAACGACAATAAAAATAATTTTCAAGGAAACAAAGAAACTTGGACATCACATATCCTGTTCATCCGATGTTCATATGTACGCAGTCAATATTAGTTAATATATTTCAAGTTAATTTTTAACTCCCAAGTATGTCAGTAATAACAAACTGATGTGGTATTCGCAAACATCCTTAGCACACGTAATTAACAAACAACTTTAAGGATGTGTGCCCATCACAACAAACTTTCCTGAATCATCTCTTATCCTATTTCTCTATTGGTTCACAGAAAGAAAGATATAAACGAATGGTAAGTCGAAGAATTGCATAAACAGTCTTATACCAACTGCTGGTGGTACTTGTGACCATGTATAAGAAAATGTAACAATAAATATTACCCTTATACCTAGATGGTCTTAAATAGTTATTGTCTAGATAAATATAGATATCATAATTTTTTAATTTATCAAAAAAATATATAGATTTTTCCAACAGGAAAGCGAAAGAGAAAACGGTAGTCATATTAAATGGTATCTTCACTGGAAATTCATTCTAGTTTAAATACAATAAACCTAAGTCGTCTAAATATTTCGTAAGTACTAAGCTACTGTGTAGCTTAAGCCTGTAACAGTACCCAAGATTATGCGTGGGTTGAAACTGGAACCTACTTCGAGAAGCCGTCGACGAGATTAACAATAAAGTTACCGTCCAATGACCTTGGTAACAATACAATCGATCCAAATTGAAACCAACGCAAATTTGTTACGACAGTCTATTATTCATCATTAAACAATTGATATGTGGCAATTGCTGAAAACGATAATGTGGAAAGCTTCAGAAGCTTCTACATTACTTTCTGTTTAGATATCTTTATCACTATATTTAATATAAACTAGTCTAACTTCGCAGAGGCAATAACTAGTATCTAAAATATTTGAACTGTCTTTAATAATTATAAGTATTGGTAAACCAACTATTAGCAAATATTTTCTTGTACAGTATTATAATTTGAATTTTTATTACATTTATCTAAATATCCTTGTATAAAGATAAATTCATATTTAGTAGATTTAGTTATTCTACTATATTTTTATAAACAATTGGATTTTCTTTAATTGCCGAAACATATGGAAAAGCTCTCAAGGACCGAAACTCGCAACAAAGCAATGGTGTTGCTGCTGCAGCCGTCTTACTGCTGTATAACCACGATCTGAATAAGAGTGTTTAAATAATTATGCAATCTGGTCTCAAGGATCTGTTGCTAACAATTCAATGTAGATAAACAAACGAAAGTTATAACGTCATCTAACGCCACCTTACAAGGAAGCGGCGTTGAGTCAGCGAGACCGCTGCACATTTATGGTCAGATCTGTGCAAGTGGTACGTGGGCGAAACAAACGACCCACATTCGACCTTAATCCGAGATGATAAAGATAAAATCGCAGCGACATTCCCAGCGGTCCTGCACTTTGGTGGATTAAATTGGAAGATTGATAAACAGTGGAAAGTTAGAAAGCAGACGGTAGATGAGTGTCTCTTTACTAAAGCTTAATAAGCAAATAGTGGCGGTAAGAATATAAAATTGTGTGCTGACAACTTTTGACCTCGTCTCCAGTGAAAGCCTTTGAGGTGATTCGGGCTAATTGTCTTATTTAGATTCGTCTGGACAAATAACAATGGTCGACTTAACGACCATTGTTATTAGCTACTATATTCATTTTTGTGTAGAAACCGGAAGAAAAACAAATTATATTTTTAATCTAATGAGAAACAAACCTATGTAGAAGAGACGGGTTATAATAGTATCGACCGCCACTCTTCCCACGACATCGCAGAAGGCGACTAAAAAGGAACAAATGCATTGAGAATTGCAGAAGCTTCACATGTGGCTTGCATCAATACAATGTTTTTGCCAAGTTAGCATGAGATTTCACTCATTATTGAGGATGCTTGTATTCAACATCAAAAAGTTAATATGTCAACTAATATATTATTATCTTCATACTCAACATTTCTTCAGAAAATCTTCAAAAGATACTGTACTTCTGGGGAGAAGACAAGTTTATGTGGGATTTGTAGCTAGTAAAATTATTTTGGTTCCTTCTCCTCTTCAAATCCTCAGTGTGTTGCGAGGTACACCGAGATCCATAGAACGCACCGGTGCTTCCGTGGACTACCTGTAACCCTCTTCAAGACCCTCGTATTTGGCATTCATCCCGGGCATGCTTACTGGGCAAAAGGTTCTTCTGGTCGCACATTAAGACAGATAGGGCTAACCTTAGTCTTATTCTTAATCGTCCGATACTACAAGGTATTTCGTCATATTAACCTAGAACCTATTAACGAGTTTAGCTAAAACTTACCTTATGAAATTAAGAGTAGCTACAACAGTAGCGTCTGAACTAATCCTCAGGAAGGCTAATGAACCTATCCATTTACGACCGTATCCGGTCACTTGTAGCCCCTTCTAGTAAAACCGTCACGCACTCCGCGCGATCTATTTACTGCACTTGTACAAACAGGTTCTTTGTTATACACTCGATGCATTTGCAGCTTAGTTGCGTCTACCTCCTTCTCACCTGGTTCATGTTAGATTTAACATTATAACACAATATAAAATTTGCTTCGAAACCGTAATAACTTAAAATCCTCCCGAAAGCTCTAAACTATTTCTTGTAAACTTTACATCTCACCGTGTATCGTAAACAGCTTTTTTATTACTATCACTTAAACTATAATAACATTTAAAAGGATATGTAATATAAACAATAAAAATTGTAATTGTAACCATAATTTCCTTGAAAATAATCAAATCTCAAATTACATTGAAATTAGATATGAAATTGTAACGTGACCCTAAACAACGTCATCTAATAAGGAAGTCTAGTTAAACAAAGCTCAGCACTCGAGCGGGTCAAGTTGGCTTCAGCTTCTGAGGTCAAATGTGCCGTGACATTGACATCCACGTGCACGCGTCACTAAGCAACCCGGAAGCAAACAAACAACCATCAACTTAACCAGCACTTTGAGATTTCATTCATACTTCTAAGGCGGGCGACGGCTGAACTTTCGCAAACATAGTCCAGTCCAACGTTTCATTAAAGACTAACAGCAGACAAAATGTGAAATTAGTAAAAATTTTGGATTTTTAATATATATTATATTAGCTTGTTTATATATACATAAGCTATATAAGCTAAAATAATCTTGGGTTATAAAACCAACTAAACTTAGTAAGATTTATTGACTAATATCGCGTAATGGAGCATATAAATTGGTGGCATTCTGAAAACCGGAAATTACGTAGAAACATCTCCGCGATATCCTTAGAAGACGCCGATCCTACTGATATAAGAAATGGCTGGCTAACACTTCCGGATTACGAGGTATTAAATTTTAACATTGTTTCCTTATCAGTAAAACGCCTTATAATGATAAACCAATTAAAATTGGTACAATTTTTTTTTTTTAAATATTTACGTTTATCAATTTACCTTCACATAAATACTTTAAGCTTAATATATACTATTTATAGATACTAGTGATTTTAAAGCTTCGTCATTTCAACCTATTTTCGTTCTTGTTGAACATAGGCTTAGCAATTCTATTTCCTGTGATCTCCACCAGGTCAGTTCACATTTTTTATCATCTACTTTCTATTATTGTATTTTTAAACAAAAGATATTGTCACATAAGCAAGTTATATGTATATGATTTACTTCATCATCATCAATCGATAGATGTCCATTGGTGGACTGCATAGGTTTCCCTCAAAGATCTCCACTGTAAACAGAATTCCTCTTCGTGGTGAAGTACCGTTGTAACTGTATGCAGCAGTAAACTAACAGAAGTGAATATTTCTTTTAACAAAATCAAATATTTAGTTAAGGTGACCAGTGGTCATCAACCTGCATTGGTTTACAAGGTTGGTTATAAAGTGGTTGAGGTTTGGTCAGGATCGTGCGGCGGCGCTCCGGCGTGGCTGAGTCACGGCGGCTGTAGGTAGTCGTAACCTTCGTTACATCACAGCGCTTTGCATACGGCCTCGTTGACTCACCGGTGCGGCTGTTTGGACAGGTTCGCAAAAACAATGTACTCTCTATAACACGGATATACTGAATATAAACATTGGCTTATCTTTTTTTTTTTATAGATATTTCACGGGCTTCTCAAATCTAAAAGATACTGGGAAGAAAAACACGTATATAATATTATATTAGATCGAACAGGTATCTGTCGCTATTAAACAAAACGTAATTTTTTTTTCATTCAAGAAAGTAAATGACGAGACGGGTGGAATGTTCACCTGATGGTAAATGTCTACGCATAACAACTTTGCGCTAGTTAAGATGGTATACCCTGCACCACATTGCGCTCGTCGACTTGAGGTATAAGATGCTGAATCCCGTTGCTCCAGTAATTCCACCAATCAAACCGGAAACTAGTAATATTTGCGCACTACTGTTTGGCAGTGGCGAAGGTAGCTACCTAGACGGTCTCCGACAGTAGACACCTGCCACCGCTACATGTTCCTATATCTATATCTATCTATCTCTATATGTGTTCAGAGATTCACTGACTTATCACGAGATCTCGGAAACTGAGACATTTGGAGGTTAGCTTAGAATGGATTTTACAAAATTCCTTTCTCAAAAAGAGTTGCAGGGGTGTTAATAACGGGACACATCCTGAAGGATACCGGATTGCCACCGGGCGGAAATATGATCTGATAAACTTCAAGTCTAATTTCTATATGACAGGGTGGGAACGTAGCTAGTTTAATATAAAAAAAATACTAATAATACTTCTGTAACATAACCAAGTTTAGTAGTAGAGATAGTGGCTTAAAAAAAATCCTGGCAGATTACGAGGGTTACTGGTAACTATATTTAGTATCCATGCAAAGGTGATACTCATACATTTATGTTTCCTCTTCACCGAAGAGCGATAATAAAAATATATATTGAAATGAGATCGGAGATTTAATGAAGAAATACATCTTAATGTGATGAGGAAATGAACATTGGCCGAGTGTGGTCCTATAAACTAACCTGTCGCCCATAAAAAGCATAAGGAAGGAAAAACATGGTGCGTGTTTACCGGAAACAGTGTATCCGTTTATTTTGTCTCATACAGTTTTCCCATGACATATATCTTCTTAGTTTCGATCCATTTACGTCAGAATTCATCTTATTTATGCTGTTTTAATTATCACCATTATATGTGTACAATGTTCATTGACCTATCATTAGTTCTTTTTCTACCCCTACGTGATTTTTTTTATTATTTTTTACAATAGTAATCGTTGAGGATGGTCCTTTTAATGTTTAGACACGACGATATCCTAACTCATATACGAGCTGATAAGACCGCTTGTTCTACATGAGAAATGATTCCGATAGAGATTTATCACTATCATCAGCCGATCGACGTTCACTACTGGACCTAGCCTCCCTCAACTCCTCGAAGATTTCCACCAATGTAGAGACTCATCACGATATTTCTGCTACCGTAAGGCCTACAGACTTGAAATTTGGTAGGAATATTCCTTTTGCCGAGTACACATCAGCTAAGAATAGATCTTACAAAATTCCTTCCCCAAAATGAGATGTGGGGTTGCTACTGCCAAAAAAGCGGGCAGCTAATATTTTATATTTTTTTTTCCTTCATTCTTTCAATGGTATATAATGTTAGATATCTTAAAAAAAATTCGCACTTTATTATAATTTTCCCAATTTAAACGTGTAATTGCATTTGGGCTTTTTTGTCAATACGGTATTATCTATTCAGACTTGTCTACTTTAATGGTATCTCTGATGAGTTTCTACTTTTAATAATACAAACGAATGAAACTAATTCAAGGCAGCCATTTTAACTGAACGTTTATACTAAAAAACCATCAATAATTATCTAAGCTTAAGGTCGATGACTGGTGACTCATCACCAGCAATGTATAAAGACTAGATATTACTGTATTAGGTTTGTAACTATATAACTTTGTACGATCAACCAGAAAAATTTAAGCTTGGAAACTGGAGAAAAATTTTATTTATGCTAATATAATAACTGGATGATACTTTTAATATTTCGTAAACAAACAAATTATTTTAAAATACGTTGTATTTATGGCAACATTTTTACAACTAGACACATCCTACGCTTATACAGGTACTAGCTATTACACTTACTCTTTGCTGGCTGTAATATAAAATTAGACTTGAAATTTGTCTGAAATATTCTTTGACAATAACCGCAACCTCAAATGACTTTCTATAGCAACCGTTATTACAGCAACCGCATGAATAATACGAAATGAAACTGTTTATAGAAGGTAATTGGAAATACAATGGTGTATGAAATTCAAGAAATAAATAGCCTATAACTATATACACATCATTCTGTGTCGCATGATCATATTCCCATTTCGATATGTTCACTAGTTTTCACGTGATGATCGAACAAAGGAAACCCATTTTCATTGTATACTTACTCTGGCGCAGCGACCCAAAGTGAGTCTTGGCCTCCGACACAAGAGAGCTTCAGCGGTTCATTATATATATGTACATTAGTCTTCGCTGTTATTCGTCTTTATATAAAGTTGTATAAGTATATAAAATTAAAGTATCCGATTTATAAATCTAATATTTTTACAAAAAAAAAAAAACCGTCCGTCAGTATTTTTGTTTGGTGGTAATCTCCAATTACAACAAGTCTTTCACGGGTATATCGATGAAGGTGTAAGGCGTGAGAAAATTATTTAAAAAAGTAGGTTTAGTCGAGAGAATATTTAAATTCTCATAATTATAAAAAAAACTCTCATTCAACTTAATGTAATGGCATGTTTGAATGGTAGTAAGTCTCTGTTGCCTTAGACCATCTAACCAGGTTCCACCGGCCCGTGTATGTCTACCACTAAGCAGTAGTATTCAAACATTTCTGTGTTCCCGTTCGAAAGTCTCTGTAGCTAGTGAGATTACTACAGTAACAAGACGAAGCTTCTTGCTCTACTTTCGCATGTAAGCTAGTCTTATAGCGACGAGCATAATGTGGTGCAGTGTCACTAGCGCGACATGGGTATGGAGTAGCGTATCGCTAATCATTTGATAAAACTTTTACACCTCTCTGATTAAAAAAAAAACATCACCGTCAGCCGATAGACGTCCACTGCTGGACATAGGCCTCCCCCAAAGATCTCCACATTGTTCGGTCCCGCGTTGCTCGCATCCAGTGGGTTCCCGCGACTCTCATCAGATCGTCGGTCCATCTTGTTGGAGGTATCCCAGTACTACGTCTACCTGTACGCGGGCGCCACTCGAGGACTTTACTGGCTCATCGGCCGTCAGTCCTTCGAGAAATGTACCCTGCCCACTACCAGTTAAGTCTAGCAATCTTTTGGGCTATGTCGGTGACTTTAGTTCTTCTGCAGATCTCCATATCTGCGGTATCTGAGACGAAAAGATGCTGCGTAGCTCGCCGAACGCTGTCCAACCCGAGTGACCTCTTTCTGGAAGTTTGACTGACCTAGCTGGGCTGTTTGTCCCAGGGTGTAAAGGGTCCCACACAACAACTCACGAGACCCAAGCCAACCTCGCCTGCTCGTGGTGCACCCTGCTAATCAACAGACGAGGCTCTTGCGCACACCAGCTCGCAATGGACCAGTATGTCGGAAAATGGCTAAATCCCCTCAAATGAACCCTTATAAACGACGGCTTATAGTGCCCGGCGGTACTGAAGGCCATGCTAACTGTGACGGACATTGGCAAGGCGCCGGAACCAGGGGTGGCAAGAATCCCCGACCGGCGACTATTTCCAGTCAGATGACCTTGGCCCTGGCAACATCTAAAAAAAAACTAGTTAAATAAATATTTACTTTAGTTACTACAGATTATAAAGACCTAAGTATGTACTAATATTGCTTAAACTTTTTTAAAAACAAACATTACCATTCTCCAAACATTTATGGACGTACATATTTAGTTTGGTTTAATTACCGTTACTAATTTAGTAATTCTTACAATTTCGTATACTTTAAAAAAAATACCAGTCCAAGCTGTGAAATCCGCGCCTTAATGCCCTTAAAAACATATCCATAACTTATACATGACAAGTATTTATATAGTAATAACTTAATTGAACAACCGAACAGTTTAGTATGATACATTATATTATTATATTTCCGGTATAATTAATCTAAAAAATCCTACTAAGAGTTAGTAGGATATTAGCTAACAAATGATACGCCTATATGCACTGTGCTCGTCGCCTTGAGACGTAAGATGTTGTCTCGTTACCCAAACAACTGGCTACAGCGCCATTCAAACCTGAATACGGTAATGTCTGCATAATTCTGTTAGATACTAGAAATAGGCGTTGCAGTGGTACCTACCTAGACGTTCTTCAGCAACAGAGATTTTTGACCAGTTAAACATATTTAAAATAGACTTCCTGAGGAAATATGTTAGCTATAAACGGGATAAGTTATATAGTTATAACTTAGTATACATTCCGCTACAATTATTTTCCCTTACACCTACTCGCAGCATCAGCTTAACACCCACACTATCGAAGCAACGAATAACTTTGCCACTTTATATTACACCTTTCACTTTATCACCAGGATTTAGACATCTTAGTACCAAGATTTTATACTTAATTTACATTACTTACATAATCGATTTAATATATTGAAGTAATCGAAACAAATTATGTGACCAATATACGAGTACACCGAGGTGAACAACTTTTACCAGTAATAGATCATACCTTAACGAGAACACATCCGTCTAATGGAATGGGGGAATTATCTGTTGCCGGAGACCAGCTAGGTAGGTACCACCGCAGCTCCTATTGTACTCGACAAACACATTACTGTGTTCCGCTATGAAAGGCGCTGTAGCCAGAAGTTACTGGAGTAACGAAACTAACATCTTATATCTCAAGGGAATGATTACAATGCGGTGCTGTGTATATCATCTTAACTAATGTTGTTGCTGGCTTTACATCATCAGGTGAACGTCTCGACGTTTTCGTCGTTTCTTTGATTAAAAAAAATCGAAAATGAGATGGTCCGTTGAAGAACTGAAGTCACAAATTCATAGCCCAAATGCTAGCTCATTAATGGCAATGGGCAATGCCCGTAGCTTGAATGGCTGATGGTGGTTAAGCGGTATAGTCTTCAAACGACGATTGGGTACCTGTAGACTTATTGGAAGGCTGCTTATAATGTGGGTTGAAGATCAGATCTGATGAAGGTTCTGGTAGCCGCTGATTGATATCAGGAGAAGCTAAAAAGCTTGTTTCGCAATGGGCACTACTCGCATGACTTCGTTGGTTCAGTTACAATATTTTTAATTTCTTCAACAGCAGAATTTTTAGGTTTAGCTTTAGAATAATTTAAAGCCTAATGAACTAATATAAACTGTACGTTCATTCCATTAACTTCACCAGTATAACAGTTATCAATCGACAGTTGTCGACAATAGTCCAGTATTCAGTGTGTCCTGTGCACCAGCTCCGTATGTCACATTTGCTGCACTACATTGCGCTGTGTCACAATAACAGTTTGTTACTTTTAGCCAATTAGCATTGCTCTCATGACGTTCATCGTCGAGTTAATTAGAAGCTACATTTTAATTACCGTCCTCCAGTAATACTTGAACAGTTTCTGTTTGGTATGGCAGATATAATTAGACGTTATCTGTGTTAAATGAACGTTTAGATTGTATAGTACTTTGGAAAATTTTAACCATTAATTAAAGAGACCTAGCGACCGACAAATATAGTGGTAGAAGCCTCATCACAAGGTGGATCGAATGGTGAAGATCACAAGAAACTGCTGGATCCGTACAGCGCAGGCCCAATTATCGCGGGAGAAATCTTCTTCAAAGATACCTCGCTTCCGGGGGGAAGACATAGTGATGTATGACTTCTTCCCGATAAAACCCGCTCGGCGGTCTTCGTCAGTCCATTAGGAGGGGCTCCAGCATCTACGGAACGCACCAGTGCCCTTCTGCACTCTGGCTAAAACGTCCCAAGAAAGGACAAAGCTCTCGTTAGCACCAGCGCTGTTCTACGGCAAATACAAGACCTCCATGCATTTGTCGTTCCCCTAAGGCTCGCTTATACAGCTCTGAGGATCCCACCCTAAAGCCTCGCGAACTGGAGGACCCTTTTTAGTCGCCTTGTATGAAAGGCAAGGAATACCTTAAACCTATACTTAATAGCCCGAGACTACAGGGCCGATAAGTGGATCGCGACCAGAATGCAGCGTCTTAGACATCTATCCACTGACGAGGGTAATTTATATAAAGACTAACGGGCAGGAGGGGGAGGTACTGATTATATTAATAACTGATCAAACCTCGTTTCACAATTCCCGCAATATTTTAATTCAAGTATCAATTTAGTGCTCTAAAAAGGATTTTCTTAGTAACGTTACACGATTACTAAAATTGGCAGGTTGGCTTGGCGCAGTCAGCAATGTTATGCTGTGTATCCTTATAAGTGTCACGTTGTTATGGGCACATTTTTCACTTGACTTCAAGTAAACATCTTTCTCCTCTCGACGTTTTTAAAAACGTTATTTTTTTAAAAAAAAATATCGATTTATATGCATTTGAACGAAACGAAGTTTTACTATCGCCATGAAAAATATTTGTTATGATTTGATAAAACGAAAACAATTTCCCAAAGTAGATTACTTATTAAAGCTAAAACCATCGCGTGCTGCTCAATGAAGATATTTCGTTGAGGAGATATCTTGCTTCCACTTGTCTCGTGCACGACCTTCAGAATGGTGTACTGTTCTAACGGAAGTATTCGGTTTCTATAGAACAATGCTGTGAGCGTTCCGCAGGTTGTCTCCGTGCGCAGCGGGCCGTAGGCGCTGGCCTCCGGCTGCCTTACCAAACGAAAGATTACGTATCACTATCACCCTTTATTCAGTGTCCATGTCCAGTCTAATAAAACAGACAGGAAACGCATATTGCTTAGCAATAATATCCAAGGAACCTTGATGTATGTGGTAGTCAAGGGTTTTACAGCGTCTACCTTATAGTTTATTCGTTCAGTTCATTTAAGGTATATACGGATGTCGAAGTAGTATATTTAAGCAGCTTATTTAACTACATGAAGTAGTTTTTTTAAACCGATCGTTATTTATCGATTTATTTGCAGTATCCGCGTTTCTAAGGACACAACCTAAACGCTACATACCAAGAGTTCGCGCCTTATAAGGAAAGTTAACTACAGCGTCAATAGCTAAACCCACGTCTTGATCTGATACATCCAATTTGGATAATATCCACAATTTTCCTAATACACGAGTAAAGTAATAATTGACGGTTAATAAACTTACTACTTCTCCATTCTTCTATATGATATTGAAGATTAGACTCTAATAGAAAGTTATGATCAAAAAATATCAAACGGTATATCTGTATAAAAATCTTGATATATCCTTTTATTTTTATATCTACACCACTTCCACTTAAACTGGAAAACTGACTTCGAACTTAAGTTGAGGACTGATGTGAAGCTCTGTCCGCAGGCCCGGTTCCAACAGAAGCAGTTACAGGAGCGGGAGCTGAAAATAGCGTCGCTGTACGAGGCGCAGCAGGCGCGCGCGCTGGACAAGGTGCGGCTGTCGCCCAGCAACACCACCACCACCAGCACCCCTACACAACCACCAGTGCATCCAGGAAAGGTAATATGATCAGCAATAAGATTATTAAATTGCTGAAGGTAAGTCTCTATTGCCAGAGACCTAGGTCGGTACCTCCGCAACGCCTATTCGTACCTTCAAACAATAGCATGCAAATATTTATATGTTCCGGTTTGAAGGGAGCTATAGCTAGTGATATTACTGGGGTAAAGAAGCAACATCTTACGTCTACACGATGAGCGCGATGTTGTGCAGTGTATATCATCCTAACTAACCCCACGTTATGGGCGGGCTTATTACTTACCATCACGTGAACGTTTCACTTGTTGCATCGAATATAAAAAATATATATAGTAACAATAATAAAAAAAAAACTTTTAAGTGGTAATTTTAGTACTTAATTAGTAAGTTTACCACATTATGCAGAATATTTACACTGGTGAAGTAATTCTTATAATATCTTATAAATACGGCTGGTGCCTAATGTTTGATTAGCTTGAGCTTTTATTATTGAAACCTAATACGGTTGAAGAGCCATGAAAAAGTTTGCGTAGGCTTCAAAGCTTTCATATTCGGACGCCGAAGGTCATACCAGCTAGGTTCTACTCACCACATACATATATAATGCTACTTCCGTTTATGTAATGCCTGAACAGAACAATTTAGTATGAGAAAAAGGTCATGCAGATTTGAAGATCGCAGAAAGACGCCGGATGCGGACAGCGAGGACCTATCGATATGGAGATTATTGGTGGAGGCTTATGTCCAGCAATAGATGTCTATCGGCTGATGATGATGATTAGAAAAAGATTTTTTTTTGTACAATAAACAGATGTGAAGAGCAGGTCGTTTATACTACACCACATGGCGTTCATGACATGTTCTCATGAAACAGTCGCTTCTCTTGTCCCAGTAATTTTACTACATAACATACTACACACAGATTACTGTCACATATTCAGTGTATTTTTTTTTATTTCTGCTCCCGCATAGGTACGACAAATGTTCGAAGAGCGTCGGACTAAAGCCGGTATCGACAAGAGCTATCCCCTCCAGCCCATACACAACACGGAGCGCGCCAAACCGAGGAACCCGTTACCCAATGGCTACTCGAAGGTCGCCAGCTCGCGGATCACCGCCGAAAGGAAGATAACCAAGTCCAACGTTACCAGCACGCACAGCATGAAGAAAGAAATTGTGAGAGTTATGACAATATATTATAAAACGTATAAGATTTTCTTTAATGATGATGATGATGATGATGATGCCTTCTCATAAAGATGCTATTCACGATATTAGTATATATCCAAATATCAATCATCGAAATTAAATATAAGATGGGTTTATTACCATAGTAATTCCAAAACTAGTGGTAGGTCTTTTGTTGCTGGAGACCGTCTACGCTGATACCACCAGAATCTTCATTTGTACCATCAAACGTCATGCAAACATTACTGTATAGCCAGTAATATTACTGGGGTAACGAGACTTATTATATGTACCAAGGCGACGAGCACAATCTGATGTAGTGTATTACATCCTAAAAAGTCTCACGTTATTTATAGCAAGCGTATCATTCGTCTCGTCGCTTCATTGAATAAAAAAAAACGCATTGCTATTTAGCACCATCAGCGCATCTCTACCACCAGTGACGAGTAATCTTGTAGTGATATTTAAAATGTTGTTTTTTTTTTTAAATATCTATCTTTTTCTCTTAGGTACACAAACCTGAGAACATCGTGAACGTCGCCGGCGATATGAACCATAACCATGAATTGGATTTGAATTCAATCAAAAATTCTGTGAGTACTATCATATATATTTAGTGTGTATGTCCGTCTGTCCGGTTGTGTGTGTGTGTTACATTAAGCTAGAGAAGATTCTGCTCCTTTCTCCCTCCATCTCTTTCTAATTATTACCCCATATGATAGTGGAGTCGGCTTCCTTTGTTATTTTCCTCCAGGTTGGGTGTATACAAAATAAAACCTAATACTGATTATATGTAGGCATACAAACAGTACACCCGATAGAGGTCCACTTCTGAACATAGGCCTCCTCCAAACATCTCCATATCAATCGGAACTGCGCTGGCCACATTCAACGTCTTCTCGCCACGTTGCAGTCAGCATGGCCTGCAGTGCCGCCGGGCACCAGGGCCCATCGTTCGTAGAGTTCATATAAGGAGATTCGCACCCTTTTCTCACCACGCTGGCCCAATACGGTTTGGTGGGTGGGGGCCATACATATATCTTACGGAATCTAAGGTTATCTCCGAGTTCCATTTGGACCTTACCGTCTACTCTGCATCAAATTAGAAAACATCTTTAAAATCATTCGCCTCAGCACTCCTTCACAGATATCCCCACCTATTGGTTCTCTGCTGCCTTCATCCAGTTTCCTGCGACCGTCACCAGTTCGTCATTAAAATTCAATTAGTAACTCTCCTACAGAACAAAATTAACGGCGACTTCATACCATCCGATGAAGTTGACAAACCGCAAAGCAACGGTCTTCTAGAAGACGAGACGTTCCCTGAAGCGTTGGCGCCCGAGCCCACTCCCAGGTCACCGGAGCCAAAGGTCGAGGTCAAAAAACCAGCACTGAGGTAATACCGACGACCTCTTTATTCAAATATTTTTTTTTGTTTAACCTGGGGGGAAATGCCTGCGCATACCCGCCCTCACGGGAGCAAGAACAGGTTATGTCGGACTTGTACCGACTAAAACCCCCACTATGTCTCCGTCGCGTTAAGGCGGGGTCACGGGAAGGCTTTCGCACACATCCGCAACCCCGTCAGCGCTGGCCGCAGAACGCAGCCCCACCTCTGGAGGGAGGTAAGAACTCCCCCTTTCCCACCTCTGTAGGGGCACGCCGGAACATGCAGCGCGCCCCCTACTCGGCCTTTTGCAGTCGCGCGAGCAACGGATTCCCTCGAACCCGTGACCCAGAGACCATGGGAGCCAAGAGAGAAAACTCTCCGATCTCCCTGCGGCGGATCCCAACTTGGGCCCGCCGCCACCCGTTATACGGCCGCGGAGGTTAGGGAGAACAGCGCATCGTAATACCGACATTCCTCTTCCCCCGCGGCCCCACCGCCGCCACAAGGCGGGAACCTGTTGGAGGGTTTATTCAGATGTTAAATTATCTATATTTAACAAACAAAAAAACATAATTTTGTTACATTTTTTTTTATATTTTTATTTGTAAAATCATTATTGTTTTCTTAAATGCTATTTTTATTTTCTCTACGCTATGTTATCTATGACAGAGGGTAGCTTTGACCTTAACACCGTTTCAAAAGGTAGGAAGAGTAGAAGTGTATACGCCGTGAAATCCCATCCAATCAAGAAAATTTACTTTTTAATGCATTTCGTGCAAAATTTCAAGAATTAATTTTTTTTATCTATTCTTCAGGAGTTCAGTAACGAAGCGGGCTGCTAGTCCAGCTAAACCTAAACCGCACACGTCTACAGTCACCTCCGTGAGACGGGGCGCGAACGAGAATAACGTGAGTACATACATTTGTATACAGATCTACGTCCAGCTGTGGGGGGACGCTGATGGGTTAAGATGATGGTATACAGATGATTTGAGGGTCGCAGACAATCAATAGAGGGTTAATTAACTATACGAGAGTTTTTTTCATTCAACAAAGCGACGATAAAAACGGAATATTCACATAAAATGGTAAGTGATACGTCTGTCCATAACAACGTAGTGTTAATTAGGATGATATACACAGCACCACGTCGTGGTCGTCGCTTTGAGACGGAAGATGTTCGAGTCTCGTAACCCGGTAGCTACGGCATCTTTCGAACCGGAACAGTAATGTTTGCACACTAATGTTTGGCGGCAGATAATAGACGGCGCGGTGGTACTTAGTCTCCTGCAACATAAACCCACGACCAGTTGTGACGGAGGTTTATGACTAGCGAAGCTGGTTAGACAATATCTTACCACTAAACAAATTTGTGACCACGGAGCCGAACCAGCAACCCTCGTGTTATTGGCAAGCGGTTGTATCAATTGCCGCCATAAATAGTTTATGTAGCAGTCGTGATAACTCCGTTCCTGGGGTAACTTCCAGAAATGGAGAAGCACTTTAAACAGATCAAGATGGCTCAATTAGTTAAGCGACCGTACGTGCGACATTTCTCAAAGAGACGTGGGTTCGATCCCCACTGAACTTGAGCTTCCGTTGATGGAAGATATTTTACTACAAGAACAACATTCGGGGACATACTACATCCGCCAACTGAAACTAGGTCACAGTGGTAGATCGGCCTTGACTCTCTTTGTGAGAGAATGGCCAGAGTCCCAGCTGTGGGAACATTATAACGGCGGATTATAATTTTTTATTTATTATATCAATTCCAAATTTAGATACTTTGTTAATAGGCCTTAATCGTCTTTGATAAACTTTTATATAACAAAGATTAAATAAAAAAAAAAAAACAATTATAACGTAATCACTATGGTATCGGTGAATTTTTTTTTTTACACTATGTTGTCCAATCGATCCTTTCGATGATCTATCTATATATAGGGTGGCGCAAAAGTAATCCTCCTATCAGAAAATGCTATACAAGGTGGCGCAAAAATAACCTTCCGATGTTTTTTGGCTGTAATTTAAAAAAAAATATGAAAAACTTTGATTCTTCTTGTGGATTATTTTTATTTGGTCTTTTAATTTTTTTACATCAAGGCAAAATTTATAGCATTTTGTGATGGGAGGATTACTTTTGCGCCACCCTATAGATCGCAGCTAACGATTTGCCAAATTCAATTCACACTGACGTACACAAACGTCACCGCTGTAAACATGTCAAAATTTTCCTAGGTCATAATACAATCTAGATTCTTTACATTTACGCGAATAAGTTTAAATTAAATTTCACGGATTTCAGCGCGTTCATTTTACCAAGTTTCGAGTGATTTGCAGCAGCGATGATCACGGTAGGAGTGAAATTACAAAAGTACCGAGCAGTCATTAAACGCAGAATTTGCTGCAGTGTATATCATACTAACTAACCATTGTTATGTACACCACTCGTTATCGGGTGAAAGTTTTATATAAATATTGTGAATATTATAGCGTGGTGTTTTTTTTGTTCAGGCGCCTGAAGCTGGTAAGCAGCGCGCGACGATGCAGAGGATCTCAAACAGTGTAAGTATTACGTCTTTGTAAATGTTTTATGGACTTCACGAAGTCCAGTGTGAGGTTGCTAACAAGTTTCAGTGGTGAATAGGATTTACGTCATCATCATCATCATCATGTGCAGCTATGTAGCCAACTTCATTTATCCTTACAAATTCTATTATAAAAGATGGTGCTTTGCTGGTAGGTCTCTGTTACCGGAAACCAACCTAGGTAGGTACTACTGCAGCTCCTATTACAGCATTATTATGTTCCGGTTTGACGGGCGCTGTAGCTAGTGAAATTACTGCGGTAACTAAGTCTATATCTTATGACCCCGAACGACGAGCACAATGAAGTGATGTGTTCGTCATTTCAACTAGCGCCAGGTTGTTGTGATCAGGCGTATCACTTACCATCAGGTGAACGTCTCGCTCTTCTCATCGCTCCATAGAATGAAAAATATGGTGATACTGTGTCTGGCATGACGTAGTATCTAACCTCCTAATGACACCCTACCTGGTCCCTAGTTCAATTCCTGGACTACAAGTGGGGCAAAATAGAGATTATGATTTGCTCTCTGTAGCTTTTATCATGGGATTTTTTTTCTTTCTTTTTTTTGGTGCTTTTATTCCTTAGGGATATATCAGCCCCCCATTATTATAATACTATTACAACGAATTAGAATTTTTTTTTCTTGTATGTACTATTCAATGTCACCTATCCACCTTCTTATAATTAAATACATGATTGTATTTTTTTTAAATAATAGTCTTATTTATTAACTGTTTTTTTACCTTTTCAGGTAATTAAGAAAACGCCGGCGGTAAGTTTTTTTTTCATCTTGAGATTTTTTTATTAACAACCCTATTATCAAACAACTTAATATTTTTTTAGAAAAGTAGTATCTTTATCGTTCAAGCATTAACTACCACAGCGCCTGCTATAGCTTGGTATGAGTGTGGTGTAGATATTACTTCGGTCAGCCCTGTAGTCTCCGGCTAGTAAGAATAGGTCTAAAGTAAGCCCTGCCTGTTGTAGAAGGCGACTAAAAGGGTCTAGGAGTTTCGCGGGCCTTGAGGGTGGGCGCTCTTAACGCTCAACAAGCGAACCTGCGTGAGACAGCGGATGACTCAGCGATGGTGTCTAGGAGGGTTAGGTTCACACAAAGTGTATAGGAGTATCGGTGCGTTCTCTAAGAGATCCCGGAGCCTCTCCGAACGCACTGATGCAAAGCACCAAGGCGGTTTTAGAGAGTAAAAATCTCACGTAACCCTGACTTTCTCCCAGAAGCAGGATATTTTACGATGATTTCCAAAACAAAAAAAAGATATTACTTCGGTAACATGGAGTAATTTAAGACGTTATGATGATATTTAAAAATAGCAACCGGTGTGTTATTATGAGCAGACGTTGTACTTACCACCAGGTGGAAATGGTAAAGCAGAGTCCATGATATATCTTTAAACGTTTCCCCGTAGTCACCGGCGAACAAGTCGCGTTCAAACGCTTCCGTGTCCGCCGCCGCGAGCGCAGCCGCCGCCGCCGCCGCCGCTGCGGGTGAGGGCGACGCATGCGCGATCTGCGGCCGGCGCTTCGCCACTGACCGGCTCGCGAAGCACCAGGAGATCTGCAAGAAGTCGCACGCCAAAAAACGAAAGCCCTTCGACGTGCTGAAACATCGCCTCGCTGTGAGTTACTTTTCACTAGTGGCAACTTGTTCATTGCGAGACGTCATCATCATCATCATCCTCAGCCAGTAGACATCCATTGCTGGACATAGGCCTCCCCCAAAAATGCCCACATCGACCAGTCCTGCGCTACCCGCATCGCTGGGCACTAAGGATAGTCGTTTGTAGAGGTTCATATGGAGCGATTTGGGCCATTTCCCACCATTCCGGACAAATGCCAGTTGGCAGGACCAGAGCCTCGTTTGTTGATTATCAAGGTGCACCACGAGCAGGTGAAGTCGGCTTGGGTATCTTGAGTTGTTGTGCAAAACCCCTCACATCCCTTGCGAGACGCCACCATCTCAAAAAGTAGTGTCCAAACCTTACCGGTTTGGTTTACTTACTTTTCAATAAATTTTATCTTTTTTTCATTTTTACTCACGAGCGGGACGTTCACGTGATTATAAGTGATACGTCCAATAACAACGTGGCACTGGTGACGATGGTACATGCTGCGCCATATTTCGCTCATCGTCTTGAGACAGAAGGTGTTAAATCACGTTACCACACTAGCTACATCGCCTTTCAAACCGGAACACAGTAATGTTTGCACACTACTGTTTGGCGTCGGAGATAGGTGCTGGAGACCATCTAGGTCGTGCCTACCTAGATGGTCTCCAGCAACTCAGATCTACTGCTGGTTATAGGTCGGACTTCTCTAATGCCCATCTAATCAGTACTAAAGACTTCTCCAGATAGATCTTATAAATATCTAAAAAAAAAAAATTAGACTTTTGGGTAAATAATTATTGAATTTCCTGTCAATCCTGAATATACCTGAATGTATACAACTGTCAACTGTCAACACTAATGCCTTTTATTTGTTACAATTGACACAGGGCACTGACGCTGAAAACTACAAGGCAAGCATTCGTATGGAATTATCGCATGAAACCACAGAATCTTTACCACCACCACCACCCTATGTTATATTTACCATTTGTTATTCAAAGACATATGCACTATCACATACTCGAACATATTTTGGTACTAACCAGTTTATTATTAAAAAAAAACGCATACATTCACTGTCAAATAACATGACGCATGTTCTGTATATATTATGTATTGAAGTCACAAGATACTGAAGTGTATATATATACATATATATATACACATATATGTTATATATATAAAATTCTTGGCACATTTACCTGTCGAAATACTATAATATTCTACGGCTTATATCATGTGAATATATATAACAAAGTCTAGCTTTCAAACATTTAAAACTCAAGATTTTGTTGAATTGAACTATGTAATATTTTATCGTCATCATCATCAGCCGAAAGACGTCCACTGCTGGACAAAAGCTTCCCCCAAAGATCTTTACGTCGATCGGTCTTACTTCTAGCGGTTCTCCACGACCTTCATTTGTACAAGTTTATAAGGGGGTACTTGGGTAATTTTCCACCACGCTAGCCCAATGCGGGTCGGTGGGAGCCATAGCCTCGTTTATTGATTTAGCGCAGCCACGACCAGGTGAGGTTGGCTTGGGTCCCGTGAAGTATTGTGCGGGACCCCTTACACCCCATGTAATATTTGCAAATCGTCTAATCATAATTACAGGGTACGGAAGCGGAGCCGTTCATCGGAAAGCTGCGCAAGAGCACGGCGCAGAGCAGCAAGCCGGTCAAGCAGCTCAACAGCACCTGGCGGCAGAAGCACGAGGAGTTCATACAGGCGATACGCGCCGCCAAGCAGGTGCAGGCGCATCTGAAGGCAGGCGGTGAGTTGCATACATTCACTCAATTATTAACAGGATGTGTATTTCCGGGATCGATTTTTTTTATTCTACTAAGCGACGACACGAGCGGGACGTCCACCTGATGGTAAGTGGCCTGCCCATAATAATGTTGCGCTAATTAGGATGTTGTACACAGCATCACATTGCGCTCGTCTCCTTGAGACAAGATGTTGAGTCTCGTTACCCCACTTGATGGCAGGTGGCTCAAGTTGTGTAGTTAATTATTGGTAATTTTTTTCCGAACAGGCCTGGTCGGTTACCATCCTTATACTGTAAATCTGCCACCATAACGGAATAACTGTGTTCCAGCTGTCAGCTAAGAAAGCCTTGGTGTTCTGGGCGGCACGCTTCAGGACTTTACTCCTCAGTGTCATTAAAAACCGTGTTATATTTAAGTGAGCTCGTTGTAGTTAAAAAAAAGTTCACTTCATAGAAATTTGTAGTTGTATGACACGAAATGTGGAGTTACTGGATGTGACGAAGTTAAAGTATCATCATCATCATCAGCCGATAGACATCCACTACTGGACATAGGTCTTCTTCGAAGATCTCTACACACAGTCAGCATGGCCTCCAAGACAGTAGGGGCTGTCGTATGTAGGTGTTTAAATGGGGGGGGGATTTGGGCCATATCCTAAGTGCACCACGAGCTGGTGAGGTTGGCTTGAGTGCCGTGAGTATTGCGGACGTAATGTCGATAAAGTTTCCACCGCTTGCGCAGGTAAGCTGAGCGACCTGCCGCCGCCGCCGCCCTCGGAGAACCCGGACTACGTGCAGTGCCCGCACTGCAGCCGCCGCTTCAACAAGTCGGCTGCGGAGCGGCACATACCCAAGTGCGCCAACTACCAGTTCAACAAGCCCAAGCCGAGCAAGCGGCGGTAACCAGCACGCGACGCACACCACCTTACTCCAACCCAACACCCGCCCGCGTCAGCGACATGCGACGGCCATACTATAGATCATCATCGGAACCTATGGACCCATAGTGAGATACGACCGCGTGGACTATACGGAATATATACATCATCGTCAACAGATGCACGCCCACCGCTGGGCATACGTCTCTACAAAATTACACAAAACATTGTTCAGGTCGCTATACAGCCGGCTGTACTCTACCAGGTCGCAACTGCAACAGATGAATATCGATTCGTCGCCTAATATTATGACCTGATACTGCGCAGGTGTATTGCCAAAATATCCTACATCCGGTGGATGTTCAATGGAAGCTGTACGAGGATTGTACCGCATCATGTTTATAATAACACATTCATAGTCCACTGATATTTACTAGCTTAATAAACCTTAAAAGAATATTGGTAATATTAGTAAAAGCAGTTCCCACTGCTGGGATTCTCTGTAAAGACGAAGTTCACCACGTTTGACAAGTTCAGCTATGTCAGTCGCTCGTCTACGGAAACTGTTGTCCTTGAAATGATGACCTACTCCGGAAACATGAATTCTCCGGGTGAGTATTGACAATAAAGAAATGAATTTTCACCTAATCCGGTTAGAAGGCGTTTAACATAAACTTCGTTTTGGTATATCGGTTAACGGATATCCGTTACATTATGTGTCAAATATACGTAGATTTCTATTTAACTTAAATATGCTCGTCTTCACTTAGGTAACCGATAGGCAGTTATTCAATTAATCTTCTACTTAAATATATTTCTTAATGTTCCCACTGCTGGGACTGTCGCTTTTATCACAAGGAAAGTCCAGGGTTATCTGTCACGCGGATCAAGTGCGGTGTTCTTGGGGCGTGTCGATTTCCCCGCAATGTTTAACTCCCTCACCGGAAGCTCGAATCTTGGCGGGAACCGAACCCGCGCCTTTGAGAGACAAAGCGAGCCCGCTCCGCTACATTACTCTATATTTAGTATTGTCTCATAATAAAACTATAATCTTAGAGTTATCGCGTACTACTTGATATATACATATATATATATTAAAAGCTGAATTGGTATTAAATAATGCAAACTCCTTAGAAACTAATCACATGAAACCTCTTTAATATTTTTTTTTTTAAATATATTAGCTTTGTACACTACCTTTATGTCAGCTCACCCTTACATGTGTAATTTTTATATCTTAATTAAGTTTCTCACATCAATCTTTAGTGTCACTCAAATTTAGGTAAACAATCGCTCTAAACAATTTAATACAATTAATAAATTAGGCATTAAATTTGCATTTTTTTTTTATCTTTATCATCATCATTAGCAGCCGACAGACGTCCACTGCTGGACATGGGCCTCCCTAAGGATCACATCGGTCGATTATGTGCTGCCCGCATCCAGCAGCTCCCGCAGCCTTCACCAGATCGTTCATTGAGGGGAAGTGGGCTGCAACCCACCACGCTGGCCCGGATGCGGATTGGTCAGTCTCCGTTATTCAGCATGGTGTACCGCATGCTGGTGACGTTGACTTGGATTCCGTAAGATGTTGGGCGGAACGATGAGTATCAAACGATGAATATAAAATTTTTAACCAACATATTAAAAAAGAAAGTACTCAATATATTTTAAATTTGGCAACGATTTGTATTTTGTGAGTTTTTGTTTAATCTGGTGCAGTGTAAGTCATCCTAACTTGCACCAGATTTTGTCGAATATCATCGAAAGATCTCTGCGTATTTTTTTTTTAAATTGTGTGTTCGTAAAACACATTCCACGACGTTGGCCTTGCGCGTGACCTAGGCATCGTTAGGTAACCTGTGTATCGACGTTTATGTATACTAAGTGCTAGTTAGCGTAGCGCTAAGCTTCTACGAATTATGTATTTGTACAAAACGCTTTTTTTTAATGTTTATTCGATTTTGAATATATTATATATTATTAATTATCTTGTTGTGTTGTTTATACCTTTACTTTGAGTGCCCTGCGGAACCCAAGAAGAAACGATATAGAGCTCTGATATGTAGGATACATTTTGTGCCCATGCCCAGCAGTGGACAATCACTGATTATGATGACGGTGATTACTCTAACATAACATGATGATGACATTCTGTCGCCGGAGACTGTTTAGTAAATACCTCAGCGTCTATTTCTGCTGCCGAACAGTAGTGTACAAACACTAATGTGTTCCGGTTTGAAGGGCGTTGTAGCTAGCGAAATTAATAGGCTTTAATATTTTGTCTCAAGTTGACGAGCGTAATGTCGAGCAGGGTATACCATCTTAACTAGTACTAAGTTAGTATGGGCGGGCGTATCACTTACTATCAGGTGAACATCTCACTTGCTTCGTGGCTTAGTGGAATAAAAAAGAGTCGTAATGCTGCAAAATTTATTATTAAATATTCGGACAAAGAAACATAAATGCTAAGAAAAACGCGGCGCGTGTGCCGCGGCACAAGCGAACACCGACAAGCGGAAAGCGTCGCGCGGCGGGCGGTCTCCGGGCCGGGGCTTAGGTCTCCACCCCGGTCTGCGGCACGTAGGAGAGCAGCACCGCGGACTTCGGCGGCACGAGCACGTCGTCGCTGCGCAGCGCCATGTTGTTTGTGTAGCTGCGAATGTAAAAAATTTTAACGGAAAATAAAGAAGTACTCAGAATGAGCTGTGAATTTTATCCACCACACTAATACAATGTGCGCAAAAGCTGTTCAAGGAATATGTCGGTTTCCTTGCGGCGATTTCCTTTACCGGAAGTGTAAGCTCAGTAAGGATCAAACCCGCACCTCGTAACACGTACACCGCGTACAATCGCATTCATAAATTAAACGATCATAGTTTCTCAAGAGTTAGGTTGGTGAACATCTCGCTCGGCTCGTCGCTTCGTTGGGTAAAGAGAAAATTTCTCGAACGTGTCACCATTCATATAGTTCATACTAACTTGGTGTACAGCTTGACGTCGTTGGAGACGTGATGCACGGAGAGCGAGGGCGGCACGGAGGCGAGCGCGGTGAGGTTCGCGCGCGCACCCTCAGCGCCCGGATTGTACACGGCCGCGTACCCTGTGTGCCCCACCTTCCATCTAAAACATTGTAACCATGGTCAAGACCGCTGGACTACTAATATGCATTAAAAAGGAGATGTGGTGATAATTGTTGGGGTAGAGGAAGAAATTTTTGAGATTCTCTACATCCGTGATGAGGTTGTACGTCTACTAAAGCATCCATAGTGTTTAAGGAGACAGCACTGACGGGGTATATAAATGGGTTCCCGCACAACAACTCAAGTTCCAAGCCAACCTCAACCTGCGCGTGGTACACCCTGCTAATCAACAAACGAGGCTCCGTCTCCCGCCAACCCGAATTAGGCCAGCGTGGTGGTGGGTAATGTACCAAATCCACCCATATGAACCTCCACAGGCGACGAGCCCTACTGCTCGGCGGTGCTGGAGGACATGCTGACTGCAGCGCAGGACCGATCGATATGGAGATTTTTGGGGGAGCCCTATGTCCAGTAGTGGACGTCTAGCGGATGATGATGATATACACACCCTCGGTACAAAACATTTTTCTAGACATGATCAGGAGTAGGATGCTCATCTACAGAAGAATGAGATCAACTGTTTGACAACTTAAAAGCTAGGCGTTGATAATGAATTAGTTAATGCTGAGCAAACAATGCCACTAGCCCCACCTGGCGCAGGCTACGAGCTTGAGCGCGGAGCCGCGCGCGGGCACAGCCTCCAGCGCGTACTGCCCGTGCTCGATGCTCGCGTCGCTGCGCAGAACCGACAGCTGCCCAAAGTGAGAACTCTACAAACAATAAACAAAACTTTACTTAGCTTAACTTACATTGACTGATGATGATGATGATCATTATTTAATGGAAACTTATCGTTAGCTTTCACAGCAAACGCATGACAAGGATAACATTAACATAATCGTTGGACTCACCCGAAGGAGCAGCTAAACTGCAGATGGTCAAGCGTATTCGCCCAGAATACTCTAGCTCTACGATTTCGGAACACAGGGATGCTGTTATTGCGGCTGATTTACAAACAATGGGTAGTACATAGCCAGCCGGGGTCAAAAAACCATACCACCAGCCAATCTCCTCAATATATGCCGTCGGAATAAAACTAGGTACTACATTGTTTCTAGCCCATCGGTTAGTCATTGCGCTAGAGTAACAGTTTATGAATTAAAAAAAAAAAACATTAACTTACATCAGTGGAATTATCTTCAACACCGAGTTGTGCTACGTCCAGCACTGGGGCGGCGGGCAGCACGGCTGCCAGCGGCCACAAGTCGCTGCCCTCCTCGTCCATTAGCTGCAGCAGTACAAATATAACAATTAGTTCATAGTTACATAAATAAATATTAAATCTCAAATAAATGTGAAATAATATAGCCCAGTACAGTGTATATAATATAAGTCATATTTTTTATCCCATAAATTGACAAGACATTTAAGAGACCAGTCACCTGATGGTGAAAGATATACGGGGCCGTAATAATGCGGCACAAAATAAGATGATATACCCTTCACCACATTGTGATCACAATTTTGAGACAGGATTCTTGGTATCGTTACCCAATCAATTTCACTAGCTACAGAGCCCTTCAAACCGGAACACAGTAATAATTGCACAGTACTGTTTAGCGGCAGATCTAAACAGTCTCCGACAAGAGACTGACAGCAGATATAGCTTACACATCCTCCTAAAGAATAAATGAGGAATGAAAGAATGCGGCATTGATGCAGCGTTTGTCCAGAACATGATAGGAATACAGGTAATGTACGACGAGCACCTGCACGGCTGGCCAGCGCGGCAGCAGCGCCCTCAGCCGGTCGACAAGCGCGTCCGCGTCGGCGGCGGGTAGCGGTGCGGCGGCGGGGGGCCGCAGGAACGACACGTTGGCCCGCGCCACGAACAGCTCCGGGCGGCGCTCCTCCGCCAGCGTGAACACGGTCTCGCCTGCACCAAGCCATGAACTCACTTTTATTGCTTTCGTGAATGAGTGGCCGTGCACGCCATGTAATACGGAGATCCCAGGCTCGATGCAAGACTCGCTTGAATTGGAGTTTAGTTGGTGGTCACCATCCTCTTGTCGTAAATCTGTCGGCACAGCATCATTGCTATGTTCCCGCTGTCCACATATGAGGAGTGAGAGTATTCTGTACAAATGAGCTTCACCACTCACTTTTATATCATTACTTAACACTATACGAAGCTGAGGTGACATGAGTCCAGTGTAAAGAATGAACTAGATGAAATACCATCATCATCACATGTTCCAGCTTTAATCCATAGGTCACAAACAATGGTATCATAACAACATGTAGTTACCGAGTCCCGCAGCAGGCGGCGTGTGGTCCACGAGGTATGCCCAGTGCGCAAGCACGGCGTCGAGGGCAGGCTGGTCACTAGTATGCCGGTTCTGCCAGAAGCCGTATTGAGCGTGCGTCGCGCCGAGCGCCCCTCCACGCGCCCCTGCTGGAGCCTCGTCAGCCAACGACTCATTTACGACCAGCTCCCGCGCTTTGTGTAACCTGGTTATTGGAAGGTCAGAGAAAAAAAAATTCTTTAAATGCAGTAAGGTATAGGAAGACAGTGCTTGAAGATCGGTGAAATCAGCAATACTGTGAAGATCACGAGAATCCTCTCAAAACGGGCAATGCTTACCTGACTCCGTCCGCGCCGGCCTGCACCCACATGGCGAGCACCCGGTCGAACTGCTTTACCACGGCCGGGTTGGTGAAGTTGAGGTCTGGGCGCCGCTCGCCGTACCTCTGCAGGTAGTACTCTTGGCGGGTCTCGCTGTACGACCACGCCGGACCGTCAGCCATGGACACCTACATTCATTCAATGAACTTTAAAAAAAACCTCAACAAGCTAACACAACCAAAATTTTACATAAAGTTAAACAGCTATGATGCCGTGAGGATAACAGCATACTCGCCCAGATCACTCAGACTCTTATTGATTAACAGCAGGAACATAGCAATGCTGTTACTGTGACCAGTTATAATTTGAGGATGGTGGCTAACCAGGCAGGTTAAATCCTACTCATCAGCTAAACACTATAATTCGTAACCCTGGAATTGAACCCCGGTACTACCGTCTCACAAGGTAAGAGCTCAACCACTGCATCACGAATGCCGTTAAGATATTGACACAAAAAAAAACTAACTTATGTGTACATGTACTCACCCAGTTGTTCGGCAAGCTCGGCCTGCCGTCCTCGCCGAAGTCCACACCCTTGGCCCATATGAAGTAGTCCTCGTACCCCGCGGTGCGGTTCTCGCTGAGCGCGAACCACGGATGTTCAATGAGCACGAAGTTAGCAGTGAGGTCCACTATCACCCTGTTAAAGAAAAATTAACGTCACGAACAGCTGGTGGATACTGAACTATATGTATATTTTTTTTAAAACACATCACTCTCAGCCGATAGACGCCCAGTGCTGGACATAGGCTTCCCCCCAAGAATCTCCACATCGAACGGTCTCGCGTTGCTCGCTCAGGTTTAAACACACAATTTTCTTATTCCAGTGAAAAAACTATTTTCATGTTATTGTCTCATCATCATCACCCGATGGATGATGGATGTCCACAGCTGGACATTGACATCGCCCAAACATCTCCACATCGATCGGTCGGATTTTTATTTACACAGATAAGGCGATTCATATAGCGCTAACTGAAGCGGAAGTTATCCTTACTTGATGCTGTAACTCTTGGCCTTTGCTACGAAGTCCTTAAATTGCTGGAGGCAGTCGGGTTTCTCCAGAACTTCGTAAGCGTCCTTGCAGACGTAGGTGAATATGCCTTGCACTTTTGACGTCTGTAGCATCGGCAGCTCCTGTTCCAAATTCTCGAAGCTGTCCACCGACGACATGTCCACGAGTGGGCCCTTCTGATACCTGTACGGAGAGATGAATGGTTCAGACCTTGAGATGGTAATGGAGTTCTTGGCGGCATGATTTTTTATAAAACTATTGCAAGTTTTAATGGATTTCTGAATAGTTTAGATTTTTAATAAAATTCTGTTTTTTTTTTTTAGTTTTTGAGATAACACAGCAAAAGATATCATTGTGTAATAAACTTAGTGTTTAAGGTATATGCTAATTAAATAGATAGATCTAACTCTTATTGTATTGGACCTAAGTCGGTAATGATAGTTGACAAACTATTAAAACTTTAATGGGTTTTGGTTAAAATTGTATTAAAAAAAAAATCATAAATTAAACTTGTTTAGTTTACATGAAATAGAAGAAATGTTTAGAAAGTCTTCTTCACAAGATAATGTAATACACGATGATTTTTTTTTAATGAAGTGAGGAGACCAGATCGTTCACCTGATGGTATATGCGTCAGCTCATAACAACGTGATGTTAGTTAGGATGCACACACCATCACATCGCGCTCGCCGCCTTGAGATATAAGATGTCTCATTGCTACAGTGATTTCACTAGCTACAACGCCCTACAAACCGGAACACTGTAGTATTTACACACTGCTGCTTAGAGTTAGAAATAGGAGCTGCGGTGGTACCTACCTACACGGCAGAGTAGTTAAGCAGGTACTCACCAGGTCTTGGGTGGAGGCGGGGCGCACTTAGGCGCGCGCACTATGATTGCGATAGCCCCCGCCAGCATGCACAGCCACATCGCCCAGAACAGTATGAACATGAACCAGCGCAGGCGCACCCAGAAAGGATCCTCCGCGTACTTCAGCAGCTCCTCTTTGGTGAGACCGGAAAATTGCTGCTAAAGACAAAATGTTTTTTTTTTTAATTCAAGAAATCGACGCGACGAGCGAGACGTTCACCTTATGGTAATCATTTACCATAAGGTGTTATAAGTACTTCTTCCCATTAACAACGTAGTGCTGGTTAGGATGATTACACTGCACCACATTGCGCTCGTCGCCTTGAGATATAAGATGTTCACTCTCGTTGCTCCAGTAATTACACTAGCTACAGCGCCTTTCAATCCGGAACACCAAGGACTTACTTGGACGGTCTCCGTCCACGGTGACTTGCTACCAATATTACGTTAAACTCGAGGATATATTGCACTAGATTCGAGGATATAAAGCCCTGTAGTCTCGAGCTAGTAAGAATATGACTCTAAAGTAAGCCCTCCCAACAGGTCTCTCGACTCCGAGGAGTACCTAGACGAGGTGGCAGTTTGTGTTCGCAGTTGCCTACCTCGTCCGGTGGTTATTCTGGGGGACTTTAACGCTCACAACAGAGCGTGGGGGAACCCCAGAGATGATCGAAGGGGAGACACGGTGTTGGAATGGGCGGCTGGATTAGATCTACGTTTGGTAAATAGAGGGTCAGTTAGTACATGCGTGCGATGGCAGAGGGAGTCGGTTGTGGACCTAACATGGGCGATTCCTGCTGCAATTCGTATGTTATTGGGCTGGAGAGTCGCAGAAGAGGTGGTTACTCTTTCCGATTATCGCCACATCGTCTTTGATGTTGTAATGCGAAGACCAGATGGTAACTACTGCCGCAGAAAAAACAGTCCAACGCGATGCTGGTGCTTAAAGCGACTTAACCAGGACATGGTTCTGGCCGCCTCTTGTATCGCGGCAAGCTCCTCCCCCAGAGACGTGTTCACACAAAGTGTAGAGGTGCACCGGTGAGTTCTATAAGAGATCACGGAGCCTCTCCGAATGCACTGATGCAGACTACCGAGAAGGTTTTAGTAAGTAGGAATCTCACATAACCCTGACTTCCCCCCAGAAGCAGGGTATCTTTCGAAGATTTCGCCCTCTAAAACAAAAACAAAACAACTCGAGGGTATATAGAATATATGTTCTGGTTAATAGAGAGCACGCATCTGGTATGAAATATTTTCAAAAGGAATACGCTAACGGTTTCTTCTCCAACATAGAGTAGGAAATCTAAAGAGAAGAATAAAAAAAAAACGTATCTTCGAAGTTTTACTTAATTCTGGTTCATCAAAAAATTTTGCTATTGGTATGTTTGCTCCATCAGATCAAGACTTTCCAATGCCTTAGTATAATATTAGGTCCTTACATATGAAATTAGCGTTTTGTCGCACTGACCACTTTCATCTGAAATATCTCCTCTTTGGTTAAGGATTCCAAATTCAAATTTATAAATTCATTTAGCTGATACATTTGAGTTTTGGAAACAGTCATTCATTTGTTTTTTCCACATGATTTTTTAATCTTTGGCGTCGCTTATTACTGCACAATGGAAAACATGAAATATCGGTATATTTACGAGTACCAGTTCTATCGTGCCACCAGTACCAGTGCTGCAGAAACTGCTCGAAGGATTAATGATGTGTACGGCGCTGGTGTCGCAAAAGAAAGCACGATACGTTTTTGTTCTGGAAGTTTCGACCTTCAGAACCAACCCCGTGGGCGGCCTGACACCAAAGTGGAAAATGAAGAGTTATAGGCTATTATGGATGCGGATCCATGACAAAGTACTTCAGAGATGGCTGCAGGCTTCGGGGTAAATGACCAAACTATATTACTCCACTTGAAGCAAATCGGTAAAGTAAAAAAACTTTATCGATGTGTACCTCATGCATTGAGTGAATCGAACTTGCGAACACGCGTCCACTGCTGCTGCTGTGTTACTTTGCTCAACCGACACAATGATGAAGTGATTTTAAATCGAATCATTACTTGTGATGAAAAGTGGATACTGTACGATTATCGGAAGCGGTTATCGCAATGGCTGACCCTTGGAGACCCAACGAAATCCTACCCTAAACGAAAATTGACTCAGAAAAAGTTACTTGTGAGTGTTTGGTGGACTAGCGCCGGTGTCGTTCACTGCAGCTTTCTAAAATCTCGCCAAACGATTACGGCAGATATCTATTGTCAGCAACTGCAGACCATGAAGGAGGAACTAGCTGCTAAACAACCAAGATTGGTCAATCGCTCTAGGCCACTGCTGCTTCACGACAACGCAACACCACCACCACACACTGCACAACAACCAACCACTAAGTTAGATGAGCTACAATTGGAATGTCTACGACATCCGCCGTAGACATTCCAATTGTAGCCGCACCGACTTCAAAGAGTTCATTGATTCTCGTCCCCATGGTTTGTTTAGCAAAGGGATCAATGAACTACCTATGAGACGGCAAAAGTGCATAGACAACAAGCAACGGTGCATACTTTGATTAATTAAATATATTTTACAAAAAAAAAAATTGACTTTATATTCCTCCCGTACAAAATGCCAGTTTCATATGTAAGGACCTAATTAATACTTAATATTTTGCTGCTCTATTCCCTTCCGGTGGTTCATTGTACCTGGTACTGACTATAAGTTAGTTATCTGATAGCTGAATCTCAATGTATTCACCATACCCGTTTGTTGGCGTCGAGCTCGATCTTGGCGTCTCCGTTCCTATGGTCCTCCACGACGTACTTGGCGTCGGCCATGTCCACGCGTGTCGTGATCTTCGCCTCGTCCTCCTTTTCCAACAGCTTTTCTTCTTCGGACGACACCTTCTCCTTCGACTTGGTAAGGCTCGACTTCGATTTGCGGAAGTCTGTTGGCGAAAGTAATGTTTATGAGCGAAATGACATAAGTAAGAAATATTCCCGCAAAAGGGCATATCGCAGTCCCTTTGTACCCTTTCCAGCAGTTTAATTTTGCCCTCCAGGTTCAATCATAGGATCTCATAAAAGGATCCTGAAGGTGTCCGAAAAACGCAAACGTCCTTTGCCTAACGATTTCTCATCGGCTTACGTTTGACTCACCTCATCCGTTATCCGGTATGCTATCAATCAGTATATTCTTAAAATACACTGCTCAAAGTTTTTTATATATGTGTTTAAATGTAATTTTTTTTATTTTATTAACCGATGAGACGAGCGGGACGTTCACCTGATGGTAAGTGATACGCCTGCCTGGTGGTTAAAATGATATATACAAGACATTGCCTTCATCACTTGAGACAAGTTTTTGCGCCTCGTTAACCCATTAATTACCCTAGCCACAGTGCCCTTCTAACCGGATCACAGTAATGTTATTTCCATAGTAATACAGTAAAGAATTTAGACGATTATCAATGAGCTGTAGTAATAGTAAATCTTATATATTTGATAAATTTGAAGTTCGTTATAAAAGGCCAAGTCATCAGGTCCTGCGCATATAGATCTTTATACAGATATTTTAATGGTGATAGGTTTCTTTGCCCGTAGATCGTCTAGATACCACCACAGCTCCTATTATTTGTCAGTAGTGTGCAAACATTACTAGGTTCCGATTTGGAGGGCGCTGTACTGTAGCTAGTGAAATGACTGGGGCAACGAGACATTTGCCTCAACGCGACGAATACAATGTGATGCTGTGTATATCATCTGAACTTGGACCACGTTGTTATGTACAATAAAACAAGACCATTTACTGTATTCCTTATCAATACAAAGTAAAATGTGTACACTGCATCATGTTCACGTTATTAATAGACACACCTATGGGTGCGGACGGGCCCTTATGTTACATACGGTTTACAATCAGTTTGATTACGAGCTGCCAGAGGATGGGAGGAAAGGTGAGGGGTAGAGGAGATGAGGTTAGGGTGGGGGAACTTTCACAATCGTGGAAACGCATCAGTAAGATGGATTGAAATTCATCATCTATCTTAAACAAATGTCGAGTGAAAACGCAACTATTGATACTGTATACTACCACACGTATGTATATACATACATACATACATAAATATATATAGTATTAAAATAGTATTTTCATATATTAAAAGTATACAATATATAAGCGATTAGATAATATATAATTCTTTTCTTATATCCATATATAAGCTGTATAAATAATCCTTTATCCTATATAGTACATATATACACTCCTTAACGCCAGCTACACCCGCCTGCCCATAACGTGGCGCTAGTTAGGATGATATACACTGCACCACATTGCGCTCATCGCCTTGAGACATATCAAGTCTCGTTCCCACATTAATTACATTAGCTACAGCACCATTCAAACCGGAATACAGCAACGCAATAAGCGCTATGATGGTACCTACATAGACAATCACCAGCATCAGAGATCTACCATCAGTGAAAATCTAAGCTATATTATTTCTAAGGTATAATGGTTCCCGCAGAACAACTCACGGGACCCAAGCTAACCACTCATCTACTCGTGGTGCACCCTGCTAATCAACAAACGAGGCTTTGGCTCCCACCAATCCATATTGGAGCAGCGTCGTGGGAAAGGGCCCAAATCCCCCATATGAATCCCTAACCGATCGTGTGAGAATGTTTGAGGGATGCCTATGTCCAGCAGTGGACGTATAACGGCTGATGGTGATGAGAAGAGATAAGAAATATTGTATGTAAACGAGAGAAGATAAAGTAATAACTTACATTACTTAACTTGCAAGTTAAAGTTATTCAGCAGTTAAAAAAAAGTTAACTACAGACAAGTTGTTGCGTCTCCGCTTTCCTTGGATGATGAAACTTTCTGATCGCATTACACTAATCACTAGCACCGCACCATACACACCCTGTAGTGTAGTTATATTACTAAAGTTATTATATTTAATAATAAACAATATTTCAAAAAAAATTAAGTATCCAATATTAATATAAACGATTTTTTAACTATATATATATGGACCTTTCTATGTAATAAATATTGAAATATATATTTTTTTTTAATTTACATACAGTAATAGTGTTTATTTAAAATTAATTTAATTATTACTACAAAAAAAAAATTATTACCGTTTACTCATACATAGTTAAAACAATAATGGGTAGTAAAAAATTCAATTTCGCCTTTACGATGAAATCGTATTGCCATAGAAGGAAGCATTAATAGTAATTGAAAATAGACCGGAAATGATACTTTTTTTTCTGATAACAGTATATTGAATAAATATATAATATACATACATATATGTATCTATGCATATATACACGTAATGTTTAATTATTTTTATTTCACAAGCGATTACGACGAACGACACGTTCACCTGATGGCAGGTGATATATATATAGTATACGCTGCTCGTCGCTTTGGGCTACCCCAGTAATTTCATTAGCTACAGCGCCCGTCAAACCTGAACATATTGCTTACATGGTACTGTTTGTTAGCTGCAATAGGAGCTGCAGTGGTACTTAGATCTCCACCAATAAGTTAGATTTGGACGGTGTTAGTAACATAAAAAAAATGTGGTAATTATTGTTATAAAACAAAAAAAAAACTATCGGTTACCTATAGAACGTGGTTAATTATAAATAAATTAGTAAAAGCAATAAAAATGGTTAACGCACCGCGCGTGCTGTCGGCTGCGCACGTCCGAACCCTGGACCGTCCGACGGAGCACTGGCAGGTCGACGGTCAGTGGCGTGTGTAAAGTGGTGGTCGCGTGTGAAAGCATTGCGTTTATACAATGTGACCGTCCGCGCTACCACCCGCCGTCCGATTGTTATTAAATAAATCTAATAGCCGTATGTTTAGATAGACGTTTCAAGACTAGTGGACTCTTCAATGAAGAACTCATTTACGTTAGGCTGAATACAGTAGTCATAGGTGTATATTGCCGTAGACTGTGTTCCGGTTTGAATGGCGTTGTAGATAATAAAATTACTGAAGTAACGAAACTTAAAATATCTCTTAAAGCGATGAGCAATTGTGCTGTGTATATCATCCTAACTGGCACCACATTGTTATGGCTCACCTGTTCACTTAGTTCAACGTCTGGTTTATGTTTCTTCGCTAAATAAAAGTAAAATAGAGAAACCCTTTGTAACCACCCCTCAGCCCTCATCTAGGAAGTCTGTCGGTGGATTATTATTTCGGTAGCTACAAAGTTCTTTATTTCGGAAAATTTTTGCTGTGGCACTGTGGTGTGGTGTGTGATCTAGGTCACCACCAATGGTGACCATCAGATCATGGTAAAGCATGATTAGAGGTTATTGTTTAATTTTCACATATTCTCGTTACATTCTATAGAAATGAAAATTGGTATATGCCCATCAAATTATGAAGAGCACTTCACTTCGATCTTCACATAAGTATGGCCGACCAAATGAAAGGACATTCAATCTAATTTTCAGTAGGAGTCTTCAACCCCATTTCCTGCCTATAGGTATGCAAGTACCTTATAGTCTCAGGCTGATAAGACTAGGACTAATGTAATGTGCCTGTCGTTGAAACTGACTAACAGAGTTCGCGAAGTATTAAGGATGGGATCCTCATCGCCTACTAAGAAATGGGAAGGACGATAAGCGAGGTGGTCTCGTACATAGCGAGGGTGCTGGTGAAGGTTACGAACCTCCATGGGACGTGCTTCGGAAGCCACCGGTAGGCTGCACAGGAGATATATAGAAGTACAGGAAAGTGTATTAGAGGATATAAATACTATGTAAGTCTTTCAATCAGGAGCTGGGTATTTTTTTAAGATGCCAGTGTCACTCCCCAACCCCTGGCGGAGTTTTCGCGTAGATGTGATATATAATATATTTATTCCTATTTTAAAAGTGCACAGTAAATCTAGTGTATGTATTAAAAGTGTGCTCATAATTATGAAAGTGGTCTAAGTCATATATTTCTCGTTTCGATAGACTTAATGTATTTCATTTGAACAGATTAAAAAAAATACATTTTGACATTACATGACATTTAAAGTTATTAGTTACAATGAATGGAAATTTATTGTGAATTTTAGTGAATTTCATGCGAAATTTTTTTTAAAGCTTCAATAGACTTACACCATTTTCAGAATTAACTCATATCCTCTGTAAATCATTAAAGGCAATAAGGAGCTATCAATTTTATTTGAAACAATAACTTCAATGAAGTAACACTTGAACATTTATTAATTATTTTTAAAAAGTAATACATTTCCATAATTTCGGAGTAAAGTTCTTAAAATGTTCCTTAAAAGTTGAAGAGATTTGTGACAGTAATGATACATCTTTTCGTTTTCCTTCCGTTACTGGTCTAATGGTTACTCAATGTTCATCTGTTGACATAGTGATAAAATAGTGGTATGATATTATATATACGTCCCAAGTTCACCGTGAACAACGCCTTACTAAAAAAACAGTGAGGCGAACCTCGTCGGACTTTAATAAATAACAATCTTCCAGGAAACCGTCTGGAGCGCGACTCGGAGCACTACACGCAAACGACAACACGGGACAGTACTGACCGTTACATTCAGAAACATGACAGATTTAACCTTCAAATTAACCCTATTATTTTTCAGATGTATAAGAGAGAAAAAAAGGCTTATATAAATGCATTTTACTGCACAAAGCATTCAGTTGGTGGTAAGTGATACGTCTGACTCTAGTAAGATCATATACACAACACCACATTGTAGTCGTCGCTTCTAAGAAACCATTCCACTATTGGCACTTAAAATTCCGCAATAAAGATCTATAATATATTTTTGACACAAAGTAAAACAATGTTTCTATTTTCCATAAAAAGTTGTTTTGCTTTATCGCGCAAATATTATATCTATGGTTAGAGAATGGCGAATGGAGTAAGGAGCAGAAGATTTCCATTAATACCGTGTTACACCGATTATAAGACGCACCCGAAATATTTTAAGCTAGAATAAAAAAGCACCTGAACTAATCTAAATTAAAAGTGTTTTTTTAAATACTTTTATTGTCAGAATATTTAGTCTTTTATTTCTGATTTTTTCAATACACTATAATTATCACAAAAACAATGAGATTCTGTTTTAGTTGATTCGGTTGTTCTTATAAAATTTCGTCAGAACCATCAAGGGTTGCAGAACAATTTTTTAAAAAATGTTCCACTGCTGAATTTGAGTTTTTTTTTTCGAACTTTAGGTACTTATTCTGTTAATTTATGTATTGTTATATCCTTGCAGTTACCAATCTATCTATCGAATACTAGCTGTTCCCCGCCCTCTTTCCTGGCCGTGATACAGAATTAGACTTGAAATATGTCAGAAATATTCCCGCTCAACAACTATCCACCGCTCTCCAGGCTCTTTCCCTTTATTAACACACCCTCACAACTAGTTTTGGAGGAAGGAATTTTGAAAAATCCATTTATAATAAGCTTTAAATGGCAGACGCTATATATACCAAATTTTGATTATTTAGTGACCTAAACTTGACAATAGTTTTGGGATATTTCGCGATGAGTCAATGAATATCTGGATATCTCATCATCATCATCAACCGATAGACGTTCACAATTGGACATACGCTGCCCCCAAAGATCTCTATTTCGCGATTGTATCAGAAATATGGAGGTCCGCATAAGAACTCAAGTCACCGACACAACTCAAAATATTTTTAGACTTAAGTGGCACTGGGCAGGGCACATTGCTCGAGGGACCGACGACCGATGGGGTAGTAAGGCCCTCGAGTGGCGCCCGCATACCGGTAGATGTAGTGTTGGGGGGTTTCTCATAAGATGGACTGACGATCTAGTGATAATCGCGGAAACCCACTGGATGTGAGCAACGCGGGACCGATCAATGTGGATATCTCATATAAATAAGAAACACGTAAAAATGTCCTTACATTAACTGATGAACGAGTGGACACAGAGAAAAGAAACATGGCGGACGCCGCGGGGTTCGAGAAAATTCCTCTTCAGAGGCGTTCGCAAAAAAATCAAATAAAATCACCCGGTAACTTGTTCCGAAAAATGCGATGTACGTAATCAATCAGCAGGCATATTATAAAGTTAACTTATTTCGCGAAATTATGTATATAATCGAAATATCCCTTTTAAATTACTAATCAATCAATCATCAGTCGATACACGTTCACTACTGGACATAGGCCTCTCCCAAAGATCTTCACATCGATCAGTCCCACAGTCAGCGTGGCTACAGATACCGCCTGGCGTCTTTTGTAGGGTTTCAAGTTAAGGTTTATGTAAGGTTTAGAACCATTTCACACCACGCTGGCTAATGCTGGTTGATGGGAGCCTCGTTTGTTGATTAGCAGGGTACACCACGCAGTAGGAGTAATTGGTTTGAACCCGTGAGTTATTATGCGGGACGCTTTACAAAATTTCTAAACGCTTATAAAAATATAATAAAATCGTATATACTGCTTTCAACGACAAAGAGTAGTAGAACAATAGTAACAAACATCACTGTGTTCTGGTTTGGAGAGCGTTGTAGCTAGGGTAATTACTGTAGTACTGGGACTTAGACGAGCACAATGTGGTGCTGTGTATATCACTCTAACTAGCGCGATTTTATAATCAGGAGTATCACTTACCATCAGATGAACCTCTCGCTCGTCGCATCGCTGTGACGAAAAAAAAAATTACATCTCACAACCATGAACAAATTTGTTTATCTTTATTGTAATTGTAAATTCCGTAAGGTGAGGTGTTGTGGTCAGTGATAACTACCAACTTAAACTATATTGGTAATAGTAACAACATACATATATATAGGGTGGCGCAAAAGTAATCCTCCTATCAGAAAATGCTATAAATGTTGCCTTGATGTAAAAAAATTAAAAGACCAAATAAAAATAATCCACAAGGAGAATCAAAGTTTTTCATATTTTTTTTTAAATTACAGCCAAAAACATCGGAAGGTTATTTTTGCGCCACCTTGTATACCTTATATATGATGATGAAGATGTCTGTATCTGTTTAAAGTGTTTCCGGATCTTTTTTTTAAAGAGACATTTTGTGACAACGTCCCGAATGTTTTTGGGTGAGAAGTTCCGGACTACTGCAGTCTGAATTGTAAATGAGTTCCCACAGAACCCAGAGGCGTGACTAGGAACAGAGATCTTATTCAGGATAGAAGATCCAAGGTATCTATCGTGGAAAGAACAGAGATTTTGGCATTTGTTTCATCCTAACCCGAACCACAATGCATTCAATGATCTCTCTGTCCGATTGGTGAATAGTCGTAAACGCTATGGGCCAGTCCATTAGCCGACAAGGTTAAATTCGTTTCCAACGCACTGACAGACATACTGTACCAATGTGACTAACCACACACGAACACCACTTTAAACTGTTTAAACACTTAACAAGTAAACAAAACTTCACTCGTTAACTCACGGAATTAGATAAACTATAACTATTTACCTAATAGTTAAACTCGACAGTTTAAACATAGATAACATTAAATGGAGATAGTTTACTAATTATCTAAAGAACTTTCTGGTCGTTTACTCTTATATTTAACTAGCTGTTCTCGCAACTCCTTTCAGGGAGCAGAATTTCGTAACATCCGTTCTAAGTCGACCTACACTCGGCAAAAGGATTATTCCTTCCAAATTTTAAGTCTCTAGGCTTTATGATCTGGAACCATCACCTGGAGGATACTTATAGAGGTATCGTGATGAGTCCTTATATATAGGAAGAAATCTCTTTTTTTTTAATTCTATGAAACGATGAGACCAGCGAGACATTCACCTGATGATAAGTAGTAGTAGTAGCGTTAGTTGGGATGATAAACACTGTACTATATTGTTCTCGTCGCCTGGAGTCATGATATGTAGTCTCGTTACCCCAGTAATATCACTAGCTACAGAGCGTTCTTCATACCGGAACACTAACGTTTGCACACTACTGTTTGGCGGCAGATATATAAGCTGCGGTGATACCTGCCTAGACGATCTTCGGCAACAGAGATCTACCTGCTTTGCTTTTGCTTATCATTTGCTTGCTCTCAATTTTTTTTATAATTGATTTCAATAATATATTAGAGAACTGTAATGCTACACGACACAGCTTGATAACAGCTTCATTGTCGTCGCGGCATTATAACATCGAGATCCTTAGATCGTTTCTAGGGTAATATACACATTTTAGACCTAGACGGTCTCTGCCAACAGAGACCTGCCACCAGTAGATAGATATGAAGATAAGATGTTAAGAGATATAAGAAATGATTACTTTTAGTATCAAAACATTAACCCTTTTAGTGCATAAGTTAATACCTAGAGCTTGTTTCTGCTGCGAAAGAACTTAGATGTTTTGTACCATAAGATATATAAAATATGATATTCTCCATCTTTACGTATAAGAAAGGGTGTAAGAGGTCCCGCACAACCACTGACGATACTGAAGCCAACCTCACCTGCTCGTGGTGCTCTGCTAATCAACAAACGAGGCTCTGGCTTCCACCAACCCGCATTGGGCGAGCATGGTGGGAAATAGCCTAAATCTCCCATATGAACCCTTATAAACGTGTAAATCTTTGGGGGAGGCCTATGTCCAACAGCGGGCGTCTATTGGCTGATGATGATGATGGTAACCTGTCTGTCTCCGCTGACAGTAATATAATAAAATATACAGTAATATACCACCAGTATATCTTCGATATATATAGTACGAAGACCTACCCATCTGTTCGATCATCAGTATACTTAACTGTAACTAAAATTTATTACTAACTTTAATGTTGTATAGGTTATTACTTAACTATGATCCCACCTCGTGTTGCGATAAAGAGCACCAACACAGTAACAGGCTACCTAGTTTTGAAGGCACTCGGTTTTTTTTTTCGTCAACCACGCAACGAGACTGATGCTAACAGTACTAGTTCTGAACAAGATGATTACACTGATCAACATAAAGCTTTGTCTCGACTTCCTACCACTAATCAGGCAAAAGAAACCAGTGGAAAATTTTTCTGATAAGTATTTCTGCTGCTGAACATTACTGTGTTCCGGTTTGAAAGGCGCTATACCTCGTGAAATTACAGAAGAATGACACGGCATCTTATGTCTTAAGACGACGAGCGCAATGTGGTGATGTATATATCGTCTTAACTATCGCAACATTGTTATGGGCAGGCATATCACTTACTATCAGGTGATCGTCTCGTTCTTCTCATCGTACCGTTGAATAAAAAAGCATTTTTTTTTAAAAAAAAAAACAGGAAATATTAATTTTTATCAGGAGCAAATGTGAAAAATTTAAGAAAAGGTATAAGATTCTTGATTGCCGTTATGAGACATACAATAAGCTTAAATAGTCACCTTGTTTAGGGTTCTGGTCGCGCTTGCGTGGTGTACCTCGTTTGCTGTACTGTCTAGCACGGTAGCCCCGCGAGTGCACCACTACGGCAGCCAGCTGGCCCGAGCTAGCGGCACCCATGTAACCTACCGACGACGTCACCACACGGAATGAACCATCACGGCCAACAGCCACTCGATGAATGATCCACATACCACATGTACCCGTTAGGGTTGTGCCGCATTACAAAACAGATATACGCTTTAAAAACTTAAAATATGTTACTTACATATGAAAATATTTATTTTCATAGTTATTCAATATTTGGTTTTGTTGGTGGTAGGTAGAGACCTACCATCAATATAACCAAATATGCTGTTGAACAGAGGTTCAACAGCATTGTAATCTCGGGCTATTATAAATATGACTAAGGTATTCCCTGCCTGTCATACAAGGCGACTAAAAGGCTCCTTGGGTCAGAGGGCTTTGAGGGTGGGGTCCCTCAGAGCTCAATAAGCGAGCCTTAGGAGGAAGGCAAATGGTTGGTGGTCTTGTATTTGCTGTAGCACAACGTAGGTACTAAAGAGAGCTTTTCCCTTCCCTGTGATGTTTTAGCTAGAGTGCAGGGGGGCACCGGTTCGTTCCGTAGGAAATCCTGGAGCCCCTCCTAATGCACTGACGGAGACCACCGAGGGGGTTTTATTGGGTAGAAGTTCCACACATAACCTTGTCTTCCCTTCAGAAGCAAGATATCTTTTAAGAAGATTTCCCTCGCGATAAAAAAAGTTCTCTGTCTATACGGTAGTGTGCAAACATTACTAAGTTCCAGTTTGAAGACAGCTGTAGCTATTGAATTTATGGTGGTAACGATATTTACCGTATTACGTCTCGAGACGGCGAGCAAAACGAGTGCAGTGTATATCATCTTGATTTTTACTGGTGGTAGGTCTTTCTTGCAGGAGACCGTCTAGGTACCACAGCAGTGCCTATTGCAGCCGACAACCAGTTGTGTGCAAACATTATTGTGTTCCGGATTGAAGGGAGTTGTAGCGAATGAAATTATTGGGGTAATAAGACAACATCCTATGTCTCAAGGCGACGAGAGGTATATGGTAGTGTATACCACCCGAGCGCCAGTGTTATGGGCAAACGGATCGCTTCGCTTACCTTAGGTGTAGGTCTAGCTCATTTCGAAGCTTCATAGCAAAAATGGCGGTTTCTCTGCAGAAATTCCTTAATTTTAAAGATTACTAATTTCTTAATATGGACAGATAACTACTTTTTTTATTTTACGAAGCGACAAGACGAGCGGAACCTACACCTGAAGATAAGTGAAACCTACAACCTTATGTAGGTGCTGCATCGAGGACATCAATACTTTCGCGCTAAAAGTATATTCTAGCGAACATCAATATTCTTATATTTTATACAAAAATCTATTTTTTTTATTCAATGAAGCGACAAGACGAGCGAGACATTAAGTGATGCTCCTACCCATAACAATGTGGCGCTAGTTAAGATTGTATATACTGCACCAAATTGCGTTCATCGCTTTGTAACAAAATAGTAATTCTCCTTACCGCAGTAATTTCACTAGTTACAGCATCCTTCAAACTGGAACAAAGTAATGATTGCACACTACTGTTTGTCGGCTGCTATAGGCGCTGTGGTCATACATATGTAGACGGTCTCTGGCAACAGACCTACCACCAGTAGCACATTAGTAATGCTTATACAATAAGGCAACTTTTATATTCGCAATACTGAATAACTCTTTTTAAGTGAACATTTGTTCTCTGTTCCAAGTTATTTTTAAACGAAGTATATATATAAAGATAATATGGTTATTATTAATGTCAACAATATATTAACCACTTTTATCAGTAACGTCTGCCAATTAAAGTAACAATAACTTTTGTTTGGAAGTAATCACTTCGGTCGTGGAAACTTATATTTTCTATAGATTTCTTTGTATTTGAATCCTCTATTTGTTGTACTAAATGTAACAATTTAGAATTCCCAATACAGCCCTAGCCAAACACCAATTGAACAATTAATGACCGAGTTATATATTATGTTATAGTTGATGTAAAATATTAAACTATTTTTGGATATTTCAGAAAAATTTATATAAAAAACAGAATGCTTATGATAAAGCTTATCTAAATAAACAAACATCAAAAACAAAATGATTATTAATGTTTTTTTGTATTTATTAACTCTATACTTTACTTTTATCCTTATATTACCATAACTTAATTTTTAATGACATAAACCTTCATAATCTAATAACTACCTTATATACCAACAGCACAAGTAATTAAGACCTATTTTCCTCTTTATATAAAACTATGATTTTTTATTTTCTTCTAGAAACAAATGTAACAGTTAGAACACATAAATTATATATATAGCTCCAATTTTTCAAAATTTTATTTATTTTCATACTTACGAAAATAAGAGCATTAGTTTTCAGTTTACATCAAATCCTTAATTATGGAAGGTATAAAAATATATCAAAACATGTGGTTAATCACAATCAAAAGTTTTTTTTTATAATGTGTAAGTTATTTTTCACTTTTATTTTGTTAAGTGTATGTATTTATAAGAACAAGTAAATAAAATTCAAATAAATTTTTTGGTAGAAAATATTTATTAAAATAGTATTTACATATGTGACAACTTGGAACATCATGGACACAAATGTGTAATGCAAATTATTGCATTTGCCATGTGATGTATTTCACAGCACAATTTCCTATTACATCTATATCATAAGCTCATTATTGATTGAGTTTCTCCAAGAACTCTTGAAACAGTTGGTTCCGTTCCCTCTGAATACTATTTGATTCTTGAACAATATCAATTAGCCTATCTAACTTCTCTTCAACCACTTTTTGCCTATCTCTGATTTCTAAAGTTGCTTTCCGTAATTCGGCATTCCTCTTTCTAATTAGTCTCCTTCTGACTTCATCATTTTGTACACTAGAGCTCTCTACATTTTCCTGAGTATCTTCAAACTTTGATGGTGCACTTATTGAAAGTAAAGCTTTAGCTATACTCTCATTAGAACCTTCTTGCAGTTTCTGCTGTATTTCGGGCTGGTACTCTCCATCCACACTATATATCTCCTCAAAACTATCAAAATATGGCCACTTAACAGATGCTAGTCCATTTCTATTCTTCTTTTTAAGTAATCTTATATATGTCTGCTTTAAATTTCTAAATTTCTTATTACAACAGTCAGGACCCTTGCCTACGGCATTAGAAATATTTGTCCATAAATTTTTTTTCCTTATCTTCGGATTTCGGAACTTATCAATATTTTCTATATATAAATTTAACATTACTGTTATGCTATTGTGATCCCAGTGATCATCCGCGTCATCAGCACCGTCACCGTCCATAACCTCCGTTCGGTTCAACTGCATGTATTCACCATCAGCCTCAATGTATTCAATTTCGAGTGCTGAAAATAAAATCTTCAGTCACCATTTTCTTACAAGTTGTTCCTGGTGACAATCTCATTTTGTTCTTTTAAATTTCCATTGTTGTAATTTGTTTACCGTGTGGATGGTATCTTTTATTTATTATCCATTATTAAGTTAGATTACAGTATTGATATTAACACTTGCATTTTAAAATACTGTAGGAAATGTTCTGATCGAATTTAACAACACTACGCTCGTATACATATTAACACAGTGAAACTATGATTATAATGTAAAAATATTAATATTAATTATTTTTTAAATAAATAGTAAAAACACAAAATAGCGCAAACGTATTAGCGAATTGCATCAGTCAGCAATCGAGCACAAAATGGCGCTGCCCTAAAGCTACGTCCGTCCAATGAAAGCGCTTTATTATCCGCCCAAATAGAGCAGTCAGTAATATCAAGTGTTAAATAATTTAAATCTATTAAAATGCGCTTTAAATAATAACTAATTACTTTAATACAAGAACAAAAAGGTGTTAGATTAATAAAATAATAATTTAAAGATATATTAACGACAAAAGAATAAAAATAGTAAATGTATTGCTGCGAACTTAAAATGGTCGCTTTATACGTGACATTAGATACTTCACTGACCCTTATGTCAACGGTCTATTTGATAACGCTGATAACGATAAGAGAAATGCGCGAATAAACATAATTATTAGAAACCTCAAATATATCACGAGTTTTTATACATACAGGCGGAAATAATAATTAAGAATTGGAAAGAAAAAATTTCAAGGTCGATGCAAATCCTACAAAATATCTATTAGCTTTATTATATTTATAATAAATACAATAATAGAGTGATGAAAGGCCATCCTCGAAGTGGATCGATGATTCAATGCAGATCGCGAGAAGCCACTACAAGTAGTAACGCAGGACCGACTGACGTGTAGGTGTTTGGTTAAGATCCATGACAACCAGTGGACGCCTACTAACTAGCTAATGATGATGAATAATTGCAATACTCTTAAAATTACCTGTATCCGATTCTGGTATGGGTTTGTAAGAAGCAACGACATGGTCATCGTCCCGTCCTTGGCCGCCATCTATAGTGAGATGATTTTTTCTCGACTCCGACATGATAAATTAATGTACTTAAAACCAGTTGTAAACGATAAAATTGAAGCTTTCACTTTCCTTTGAACCTATAATTATGGCAGAGCACTGCAGCGTAAAAACCTCACTTCGCGTTCCACCATCTGTTAATTAATTAACGAAGAATGAAGGAACGAGAAGCGTTGTAAAAGGATCAATGAATGACACTCCAATTTCGCAAGCGCAAATGTTCACTGTAGATTCAATGAGGTACACCATTTCAGAAAAATAATTTTAATTTTAATTTATTAATCAAAACGACATTATTAGAAACTCTTGTATTTTTTTTGTGATTATATTATTATTGTTTGACATGTAAATTATGCATGATTTAAATAAGGTAAACAAAATAAAATTTTAAAAATATGTATATTTTTTCATTTGCATAATTTTTTAAAATAATTGATTTTTACATTATTAAAAATATTAAAAAGGCTGTTATAAAAAAAAACATTTTAATATTTAACATTTATTTGGTTATGTCTCTTGATGGCTACATAAATCATACGTCGGTAAGTTTGGGTGCTGTTTGTTTATATTATACTGATATTAATAATAATCCTGATTTTCGACAATCAGCTGTAATGTGTCAAATCTAATATGGAATTTGACATTAAAAAATAGGTTATAATGTACAAAAATACTTTTGTCATATTTATATAACATGTGCACAATACCACCTCCGCCGCCACCACCAGCACCACCGCTACCATCTACGTTATTGTCGGTCACAAAATTAGATATCAATGAAATTGCTCAGGGGACTGTTGATATTTCAAATGTTTGTGAATGGGCATCATCGGAACCTAATTTGTGGGAAGCGTGCGCTAAAAATCTAATTTGTTTGCACAATCCACCTTTTCGATACAAATATAAGAATTATGAATCGATTTTACAAATTGGACCAACGTGTGGTTTGGTGGCTTTATCTATGTTATTAGAAGGTGAAGTCGCCCCTGATGAACTACTAAATATTGCTAAGATGGAGGGATACAGCAATAATGGCGAAATGTTAAGTTGTAAAGATATGGCTAAGTTGGCGGAGAAGGCGTTTAGTTTAGCCGATATACAAATTTCCTATAGTTTAAAAAAAGGCGGACTTTTTAGCCAAGAAACAATTCAAGATTTGTTGAAAGGTGCAATTTTATTAGTCCCGTATCCTTTTCATTTCCATGTCTTTTATGTGTGATACTAACCTGTGTTTATAACTACATTAAAAAAAATTAATAAATATTTATTCTCTATGCTTTTCTAGTCTTCTACTAAAATGTGTATATATTGGAAACTCATTTAGCTCGCACGTACCAGATCCGTGAGCCCCGAGTCCAATGAAGTTGCTATGGCTGTCTAACTAGTGGCCCAAAAATCATCATAAAAAAAATTGGAAACTCGGTAATGCACTAATTTCAGTATAAAAAAAACAGTATCAAGAACTTCATGTTCAATTATATATAAACATAAAAATATATTATCTTGGCTTATTCCTTGTCCAGGATACATATATTATAAATAATTCACAGATAATTGCTCAATATTCCATCACAGTTATGACACTGATTTTAATCACTCTCCTTGTCTTAGGCAAGGTCACACTGCACATTGGGCTATGGTTTGTGGAATTATTATAACTGAAGACTGTGGAGAGTCACTCACATCCAATCCTGACAAAGTATATGTGTTATGCAGACATGGAAAATCTAGATTTTTGGCAGCATGGACTTTGAATGATCTCCATAAAAGTAATTTAAATTTATTTGAATTCTCACCAAAAAAAGCAGACGACGGCTTGTTATATGTGCTTCCTAAGGGAGGAATTGGAGGAGAAAATGGATTGAGAGATACATTTTTAATATTTTATGTGTAAGCAAAAAATAATTAGTTAACATCCCACTTCATGTGTTATATCAATACTTAATCTAATCCTGCAAAAAAAAAAATTAAAAAAAAAATACTTAACCTCTTTTTTTGTAATGCTCCAAATCTTTACAACTTGATCATTGTTTATGCAATTAGGAATATTTTAAATTATTAAAATATGTCCTATTATTTATAGGAAAGTTATTAATAATACTATTAATGTTAATTGTTGAGGGTGTAAATAAAAAATATATATTTTAATTCAAAATTTTTATTTGTACAATAAATACAAAACCATACTTGCAACTTATTATAAAAGAACAAATCTCATGACTTCAATTCTGTATTTTATTGTAGGGTCTATACCCGTTACAAGTGATTTGCAACAGAAATAAAAATTTGAAATGAAATTATTGCACTATGGTAATAAAAAAAACTCATGCTTCATATAAGAAAATATAACAGACATTAATATTTAATTTTGTACTAATTTAATCAACTTAAAACTTTCATCTAAACTAAATATAAATCAATAATTTTTAGTTGTATATTTGACAAACTGTAATAATAAACAGAAAAGTATACTTTTTCTTATTGTTGCATTGATAAATAGTTTTTAAATATATAGCTATTGTAGTAAGTTCATTAACATTGACATTACGATAAGCTACCAATATAATTAAAAAAAGAGTTACAATCGCCAAGTCAGTCAGCATTAAATGAGATCAAATTATATAAACAAAAATATATTCTATAATCTTTCTATATATTCCATTACAAATAACTATTATAATATGAATATACAAATTACATTGATGTAACACCGTCGGCTAGGCCTCTACGTTATAACTATTGGAAACTTGAGCTTCTTTTTGTTTTAACTGCCATTAGTTTATTCGGTAATGGCACTAATTAAGCTTTTATTAGCAAAGGTGGTAGAACATCACCCATTACGAGTTAATTTATATCAACAATTCTTTGCCACCCGATACTATAAATTTATCATTGTAAACTAAATACACAATTTTAAATAATTATTGCAAATTTTGTTTATAATAGAAATATATAGAATACAATAATTTCACATATGCTTGAATATTTCATCGAAAACTCTTTTAGACATACAAAAAATGATAACATAATGTATTAAGAATTTTGTGCCTCATATCACTTTCATTGCAGAAATATTTTTAGTATGACAACACTTCTATTATTATGTTATGAAGGTAACATATTTTTTTAACGGAATCTTCTTGTTAACTCTCGCATGGAATTTTTGGATGCGGGATGAATTACATTGGTTGCGCTATAAATCAATATGACTGATGGGATGATTATACAATGATAATATGATTATGGATGAAACAACACTGAGGTGGGATATAAAAGTAGGAAAATTTTATTCCATCATTAACAGCTGATAGATATACACCTCCTCCAAAGATCTTGAAACCAAATAGTCCTTCGCAGCCTGCATCTAACTAAATGTAATTTACTTTTGATAAGTCATTCTTCTTAAGGTGCCTCTTCGACATAAACAGTAAATCATTAATGTGACAAAAAGTAACAATTTCTATGGAGCCTGTAGAGGGACAGCCTAAAGAGTTTTCCACATGGAGTATGAGTAAACCAAATAACCTCTTATAAAATGAATTTAATAGAAGTGTTGCGATACGCGCAGCATTTAACACAAAAAGAACCGACTCCTCCGGCGATACTTGCACACACACATCCAACAAGACTAGACCACCGTTAAATATTAAAGTTTAACTATTAATAAGCCACACCGCTAGAGATAATTTTGGAAATGCATCGATTACATTTAAAATTCATTTACGTGTATTAGTATTAATCTCATGATAAAATATATGTTAGCATGTTGAATAATGATTATTTTGGTAATAATATATTTAACCGAACTAATTAGTTTACCTCACACAAACTTCTTCACTTGACTATTAAACATATAGTTTAAATATGATTACAATGAAAACAAATCATTAAATAATTTTTATCGTTTTCATAGACTTAAAAGAAGTTACTAGTAACTATGACATTATAAAGGTTATTACTAATACACATAAGTGACCTTCAGTATTTTTCAGGATTAATGGATTAATGTACATTTATAATTGAATTGATTTGTTTATGTAATATAATAATGTTATAAGCTGAAATATCAAGGTAACTTAATATTATTTGTTTAAATATATATAATTGATTACAAGTGAAATATTAAAACACGCCAATGTTGGGAACAAGAAATGAAAATTGGATTTTTTTTTCAAAATTCGGATTACACAAGTGCTAAGCACCAGAAAATCAATTATATAAGGTAGTAATTTCATTCTATGATCATTTAAAAATTTTTCGTGTAGCAACTTTATAATCTGACCGATGTAAAAAAAAAGAACCACCAAAAGTCTAGCACCAGACATGCACCTAATATTATAACAGTTAATGTTTTTAATATTTCAGTGACCGTTCCCAACATTGGTAATTGTAATAATAAATTAATTGAATATATTTATCATGAGGCTTACATCTGTACAAATGGGGTTTATACGCTAATTTGGCGCCAAAATTACTGATAGCAAAATAATAAATGTTAGATATGGTTATCATAATTTCTTAATATTAATCAGAAAGCTTGTTTTAAATTAGGAATATTTGTTAGTTTTATTTATTTAATATTTATGAATTCTGAATGTTCACAAACAGGCTATCATTTTAGAAAAAAAGTTGGTTTATTTTGTTACAACACTGAAGACAGTGTATTGGTTATCATTGACAATCGTTCGATTACCCACAATTTTGGCACGACACGCGGAGTAAGCATTTTAAACCAATGCATATTAAGAAAATTTAGGAAGATACGAATATAAATCAAATAATAACTATTCGAGCCCTTCTTTATATATAGACAGACGTACAAACATACAGCCAATTAATAATCTTTACAATTATTACATATAATGTGGCTTCGGAAATTTTGTTATATTGCCCTTACAAAAAACTATGTGTTGACGGCGAAGATGACGTTTCGTCAACAGCATTGGAAACTTTCTAAATTGGCTCGGAGTCAATTTCGAATTTATCTGTGGTAAAACACAAGAACCACGGCATATTTGAATATAAGCATAGAACCCACATTCACCATATAGACGTATCGGTACAATAATAGTACATTAAAATTAACATTTGTATGTCATATGGTATCACTAAATTTCGATGCTAGATATAAATATATAATAATAGTGACCAAAGGCCCATTTAATGATCGAAAGGCCGTGTCTCACAAGGTGAGAGCGAATGAAATTTATCCACTACGCTGGCCAAGTGCGGGTTGGTGAATGACAAATGAAGTCTAAATCAATTGAATGAGAAATAGATTTCTAGACACGCACTCACGAGTCACACTGGACGTTTGACAGATAATATCTATGAGAAAATCAATACTCTATGATTACATTGTTTATGGTATGACACTTAATATCGCTTGCGTATTAATTCAGTCGTTATGACCTTCCAGCCTTCGAACCAAGATTAAAATCGAGAAGAATTTCTGATCACATCTGCAGACTGCAATACTTGGTATTTAAACAATTATATGTATGAGCACGAGTTTATAAACTCCATTCTTAGAGTTTTAGCGATTATTCAATTTTCTAATAAATAGCTGTCTAATAAAGGTTAAATTTTGATACTGAATACGCTCTTATAAGCTATATATAAACAAATTATACTAATCTATTGCTTTTTTTTTTCTATATACAAAAAAAATATACTTGCAGTTATAAGAGAAAACTAACGCAGCTCATCACCACTCTGCAAATAAAACCGCTCTCACGAATCACAGATGAACTCAAAAGAAGCCGTAGCAGCATCCGGTACGGATGTGTAATGATATGTGCCGACCAATAACTCCGGTTAAAATTCAGTTAACCTCCACTACATAACCTAACTTACATACTGGAAATGTCACGAACCATTACTCCTCGATATACACTGAGTACGACGACACTAAGGGCTAGTTTAATTAATGACTACAGTGTAGTTAACGTGATTATTGAGCCACCCTCACGCAGCTCGCTTATCCATTAAACTTTAAACGATAAATACAGCATGCAAGTCAATGACTGAAGAATTACGACCTTACGACATAGAGGTAAGTGTCGAATTCGTTATGCGCTGGTAAAGACCGCTCGACAGAGAAAATTAAAAAAAATGGAAATCGTCGTGTTAAGTAACTACATGCGGCTGCAATAAAACTTATGTAGATGCTGATAGACTATTAATAGCCTCAGTCTTCAACTACAGCAGTCGGATATCTATTCAATCTGATCTATATCAGATGGCAGACGTATCCGAAAAACCGCAATGTTTGGAAAATATACGGCATCCCTTGATAATTATAAAGCAAAGCTGCGCCCTATCGGATACCTGTTCCGATAGCCAATGGCAATGTCGGATATATCCTTTACGCAATGTTAGATATATCCATTGTACAGTGTCGGATATGTCCGTTACGTAATATTACAGGACCGTACGTCGGCCGATTTTAGCCAAAACGTGGAGAACACCGGCGTCAGCAGCGAGCGGAGCTAAGTCTCCGGCGGGGCGAGGGGCGCGCCGCACGTCGCCACCGGAAACGTTTTCACGTGCGTCTGCCATTGCGTGGACAGCTGGAAGAACTTCACCCCGTTCCACTCCGTGCCGTCGATGAACACTGCCGACAGAAAGTGTTAATGAGGCGAACGACCATGTAAATATTTTGTGCCGATTCATAAATAACTATACAAAATGTAAAAAGCCCAGTGTATGGAAAAAGATATTTTTTTTGTAATTTTTTTATTTTTTAAATAGTAATAAGAAATGTAGTAAATAATCGCACAAAGAACTGCAAATAGCAATGATTCAATTAAAATGAAAATGTATACAATTCTTTTTATAAATTAACTTGTTTTTTTTATATAGTAATATATATCTCTTTAAAAATGTAAATTGTATTTATATAGAAAAAGGCATTATTATAGAGAACTTATTTACGATAGAAAATTTACAAGTTAAAAAAAAATTGTAATCTGTTACCGTATTACCGCTACCGTGAGTAGGTGGTTACCTTTCAGGGGCGCGTTGTGCGATCCCTTAGCCGAGCAGATTAGACGTGCGACCCCCTCCACAACCTGCGCACGTCCCGGTTCCGGTTCCGATTTCTCTTTCTTTTTACCCAGGCGCATTACTGTGAAAAAAAAAAGGTAAAAAAAGAGTCAACTTAAAATAGCAGGAGTGGACTAACACGCTTCGCCATCACAAGTGAATCTATAAAAGATCTAAAAAAAATTCAATCGGCTAAACAGAATGTTACTAACTCTTCTGCTTCTTCTCCTTGGTAAGGTATGTAATGCTGAGATGAGCGTTCTGGCGCGTTACCAGCAGAGCACGGAAGGTTGCCTTCACCGTTACTTTGCCGTCCGCGCCTTCTGCCGCTCTACCCGGTACCTGAACATTGTTATACATACATATTTAAATATCGATGCAAAAACAACATCATTTAGTTTTTTTTTATTTGCCACTTTTAAACTCAATGGACAGTAATCATCATCATCACCTCAAATGAATATACTATTATTTTTTATTTCACGAAGCGACGAGACGAGCAGTATATGCCTGATGGTAAATGATACTTCCGTTCATTGTAATATGGCGCTAATTAGGATGATATACACTGCACCACATTGCACTCGTCGCCCTCTGTCGTAACACGTTAAATCTCTTTACCCGGTAATTTCACTAGATACAGCGCTCTTCGATACTTCCTTCTCCGGTTTTCCCAGCTATCCATCCCTCTATCAGCCGTCATATCTAAATTCACATCCTTCTTACACATGTCATCTTTCACACAATCCATCCACACTTTCTTCGGTCTTCCTCTACCCTTATAACCATCTTTCAGCACAGCGCTCTTCAATTCCAAATACTGAATAAAGTAATGTTTATATACACTACTGTTGGACCGCAACAATAGACGTTACTCTGTGTACATAATATTATCTATGTGCCACTTTTATTTAAACAGTGTTATAATCACCAGCCAGTAATCGAGCTGCAACTCCTGCGGAGGCAAGTGGTGCGGCTGTGCAGCGTGGGGAGGCACAGCGTCGCTTGGTGCAGGCGTGGCTGGAGGCGAAGGTCGCGCTGGTGGTGACCCGCCTTCCTCTAGCTCCAGCGAAGATGGACCGCCTTCGCCGCAGCCGACGCGCACCTCCTGTTTTTGACGCACGAGTATTTTATTTGACGATTTCATTTACTGAAATAATTAAATAGTAATTACTTGAATTGGAGGAGATCAATTGGACACAAAGACCGCAAGATCATGTTTTGTGATCATTTTCATTTGAAACTTATACACCACTGCACTCTTAATGTTCCAATTAATGGAACATAGTGTGTTCTCTTAAAAAGCAGTCTAAGGAATTTATTCGCAGCGGTGACTCAGTGTAGGTTAGGTAGACCTTGGATTCTTCGCGATATTTTCTTTCCCCGAAAACTGAATGGCCGAGGTATTATACCTCAAAGAGGTGCGAGTTGAGTCGCTTTAACAGAGCCTACAACTACTTCCCAAACTGAGCTGTCACAGCCTCGTTACCACATATGACACGAATTAATACGTTAACTCTTACAGCAATGAAGGGTACGAAGGTCTGACTTGAGTCCTCGTCGCCGGACTTGTCCCTGTACGCGACCATGGCTTCGCCAATAGGAATGTTGTTCACGGGGCCAATACTATTCAAGTACCTGTAATTATAATGTAATTAAGCATTACTAAACTGTCTAAATTTCATCCTGAATAGTCATATTAATCAAACTAAATAATAAAATTATGAAGAAAAATTGTTTTCCAAATTGAAGTCCTATCATAAACGGTCCCACGGTATTGGAGGTTAACAGGAACAAATGGACAGGCAGAAACATTTGTAAATATACATCAGTCATAATTGTATAGAATTGGTTTTATTGCCGTAAATATTCTAATGATTTTTTTTTCGCAGGAAAGTTACCTGGCGATGCGCGAGGACATCTCGGCGATGTCGGGCATGGAGTGGTCAGCGGCGCGGTCGCACACCGCCGACCACGCGTCAGACGCGAACAGCGCCGCGTACGTGCTGTCCGACAACGCGATGTAACGAGACACGGTGCACGGACCTGCCGAGCATTGGATTAGTAAACTATACATGCTGAAGGTACTATAATAGCGATAGCGGACCTTAGTACGCCAACAGTAGTGCAGATATTATTACTTTTTAATTTAAAGGCGTTTTAGCCGTTGAACTATATTGTCGATTCCACAAGAACTTATTCTAGAGACAGCGTCACTCAACACATCCTCCTTACACACTCATATTACATGTTCTGTAGCAAGTTTTTTTATTCAATTATTATTATTTTTATTATAATTATTATTCCGATGAGACGAGCGAGACGTTTACCTAATAATAAGCGAAACACCCGCCCATAACAACGTGTCGCCAGTTAGGATGATATATACAGCACCACTTTGCGCCTGTCGCCTTGAGACAAGAGGTTGAGTCTCGTTAGCTCAGTAATTTCACTAGCTACAGTGCTATTTAAACCGGAACACAGTAATGTTCCTTTCCAGATTTGTTAATACGAAGAGACGTTCCTAATCTCCATTAATTCGCATTTAGCTATTGTGGTTAATTATAACCTCGTCACTCTCCTGACATGGCAACATATCCCAAATATGGGTATATAAAATGAACTCATTTGTGTTTCTTATTAACCCGGCTTTAAGGGGAATATATTTGATACATACCTATCGGTACAATGTAGAAGCGCAAATTTGGTGCGTCGTGTGGGCGACGCGCGGCCAGGTCGGCGTGTGCACGCAACGCTGCCGCGCACGCTGCCTCGCCGCCGCACACGCATACGCGCACACACGCACGTCGCGAGCTCCTACAATAAGAAAGGTTGAAAAATAGATAATCCTTTTGCTTCTATCATAATTGCAGTCCCTACCTCATTGCACAAGGATTGTGATCCATTTTGTAAGAAATTTTATGATAGTCATACTTTCGGCTGATAGGTACAGTACAGCTTGAATGTACTTAATAAGAATATAATATTGCATTATAATCTTTAACCATTTCCCATTTCACGTCATAAATTAAAAAAAAACTGTAACTATTTAATAAAAAAAATTGGTTAGATAAAACTGTCCTGTCAACAAAAATAAATCAGTTTAGTCGTTATGAAGTTACACAGTACTTTGTAAATAACTCACTGTTTGGCCGCTCGAGCGTAAATCGCTTGAAGCAGAGGTCTTGCGTCGGGTATAGCCGGCGGGGCTACTATCACGGTTGGCACGGCGAGCGCTTGAAGCGCTAACGCAGCGTTAGAGGGCGCTATCGCCACGCACTCGGGCACGGGACCGTCTTCGCCGAGCACGCGGGTCACTTGTTCCATTAGCGTGCGTCGGGGCTGAAGATGGAGTTTCATTAATAATTTCCGCTACAAGAGATATATCCACCGCTGCTCTTAATTCTGCAGCCAAACAGTAGTGTATAAACATTACTATGTCCAAGTTTAAAAGGCGCTGCTGGTAATGTAATTATTCCGTTAACGGAACTTACACCTCGTATACCAAAACGTAGAGGATAATGTGAAGAAGTATTAATCAGTTTAACTGTCCATATTGTTATGTAAGGACTTATCATTTAATATCAAGTGGACGTTATGCATATCTTATTGCGCCATAGAATTAAATAAAATATAATATTTTATAAAACTTTTTTTTTAGAACCTAACATGATAAAAAGGAAACGGTCGGTTTGTGGATAAAATGATGAAAATATATACCTCCAGTGTGGTGGGGCTCTGGGCGGGCAGGTCGTGCGCGGACAGGGGCCTGTCGGTGCCCACTACGAGCGAGTTTTTCTTGCGAGCGGCAGCCGCGGCTGGAGTCAAGTTGCCGCCGCTGGTCGCGCTGCGGAACAGCCGCGACCGTTTGTCCTCCTGTTGACGTCGCATGGGATAATGAGTGCAATATTTTACAGATTCATCTAGTGGTTTCACTTATCGAAGACCAATTAAATAGTTATGTTTTAGTTTAGACCACAAGGCAAATAGTGCTCCGCAAATATGAAGCTAAGGAGCTTTGTATAGTAACACATGTGATAGGTCTCTGTTGCTGGCGACTGTCGTGGTAACTACCACCGATATTTCTATTTGAACCGTAAAACAGTAACGTGCAAACATTATTGTCTTCCGGTTTAAAGTTAGTTAGTTAAATTACTGGGGTAAATACGATCATATCAGGTCTCAAGTCGACAAGGACTATGTGACGCACATGCATGTCTGCCATGAGCGGACGTGTCGTTTACTACCATATGATCGTACCGCTCGCCTCTTCATTTGTCGAATAAAAAAAATTGAAACCTTAATCTCATTGGGCGGTGAGCTGGAGACCGATGCACCAGAAACTGGGGCGTCGAGTGTAGCGTCGCCGTCGCTGTTGCCTTCACTGCCGCGCTCGTCGCCGGCCGAGCTGCGCATCGCCTCCGATTCTGTACGCACGGAAAGTGTGTAAACGATAAATGGCGGCATAATAAGTATTAACGACCTCTGATGGCGCCAGAGGCTAACAGAAGCATTAAATGGCCTAGGGAAAATAGCATATATGATACATTCAATGTTAAGAAATGATTTGTGATAGTCAATTTTGCAAAATTCAATATATAGTTTTTACAATGTCCTTCTTACTAAAAACGCAAACCAAGCTTAAAAATATACAAAATGATAAAATTTTAATATAGCTTTAAGATTTATCAGTAAACAGATAGTTTGGAATTAGGATAATAACAGCGGTTATATCTAGCATAGTTTTAATATTATCTTTTTTAACCCGTAACATTTAGTGATTGTAACGATTATTTTAATTGAAATTATGCAAAATAAACGGAAATAGTCTCTAAGGAAAATTAATCTTCAAAAACAAAGAGCTTTGCTTTGAAAATAATATTAATTATTATGGTCACCTAATTATAAAGTTTTGGTGCAAAAAAGAAACAACATGCTAAAAAGCAAAGCTGTTAATAGAAAATCAAAGGAAATGAAAAAACAAACAGCAGCGGAGTTATACTGTGTAATGATAAAATGTAAATATGGTAAAGGTATGTCAGGGTTGATTTAAATATTCTATGTACAGAAAACCAGAGCTACATACAAGCAAGTATTTGTGTAACACACAATCTAGTTTATCTGTATTTAGTGAAAAACGGAGCTCTAACAAGAAAGGAAAAAATTGAATGAAATTAAAAAAGATATAGTTGCTTTAACATTACATAAGGAGTTGTCAAAACTATTCCATTTTTGTTTTCATATTACATTAAACCATGTTTCGTCGTTAGTAACACGGATTGTGCAGGGCGGAGCCCTGAGCTGTACCTGTAAGCGGGTGTGTTGCCAGCAGTTTCTCACGTGGTGTTGACAGCTCGGCGGCCGATGCGAGACTGGCGTGCCGCGTCACTGCGCATGCGCCGCACACGTTAAGTGCGAGCGAGACGGGGAAGGAGGGAATGAGACAAATTTTTGTTTGGATAATTTTCATATTTGATTCCTATACCATGATACAGTTTGTAATTCTATCATTGTAAAAATTTATGAATTATTTACTTTGTATTTGCTACATTTTGAGAAAATTACATTCATGGTACCAGGCTCGAAGGACCCGGTAAGAAAGCCCTTCCACGGCTCGCTCGGGTATAATCTACTCTATACACACAGCGTTACAAAACAAAAACAAAAAATCTTGATTACGTTATACATATGTCGTACTGTTACATACATATAAGTCATCGATTACTTAATGCCTTAGATAACTATGCAAATGATAAGGAAAGCATTCGTACAACGCACTCATCATCACAGTGTATGCAATACGATGCTCAGGCGGTTCATGGTTACATATGAAAACTAGGATGCTACAGTCACAGGTACCTAATCTTAGGAATCTCATTTCATTTGTATATTAATAAACATCACACGAACTTACCTTTGAATCGAGCTTATTGAAATAGAAATAAATGGTTATTTCTCATATATCTATCTAAAACTATTAATATTACATGTACAAAAGTAAGCTATGTTAATAATAAACTATACATTTAAAAAAAACTTGTTTAAAATTACAAGTAAATTTTAGCTGATAAGGAGTCAATGCAGGAGTAAAGGAGCTAATAGTCATACTCCTTCTTCTTTTTCCTCCTGTCTTTTTCCCAACTATGTGAGGTCGGCACAGTATGTACTTCTCTTCCACATTACTCTATCAGCCGCCGTATCTGAATTCACACTCTTCTTACACATGGCATCTTTCACACAATCTATCCACACTTTCTTCGGTTTTCCTCTACCCTTATAACCATCCACATTCATTCTCATTACTTTCTATGTTACATGTCCTTCATCCCTCCGCCACAACATGCCTGCACCACGCTAATCTCTTGCTCCACAACTTTTCTGTCACTGGAGCAACTTTCAGACTTCCTCTAATATACTCATTCTTAATTTTATCCATCCAAATAATAGCCATACTCATTGCATAAATATATTTTTTTATAACGACCATTAACTGTTCCTCTGCCCGCTTTGCGTTTCGTAATATTGAATTAGAATTGAAATTGACCAGAAACATTCCCACATGGCGGCATCGCGCAACTCCCCATCTCTATATTAACACCCCCATAAATGCCCTCGGGGAAGGAATTTTGTAAAATCCATTCCTAGGTAACCTCTCAATGACAGAAGTAATATTTCTACCAAATTTTGAATGTTTACGTCTAATAGTTTTGGAGATCTCGTGATGGTTAATGATTGTATGGATATTTCCTGTATGTATATATATATATATATATATACTCTCTTACCCTGTGTGTATATAGATTTGTTAATATTATTTCTGGTATTACTGGATGGTAATTTTGGACTGATTTGTACGATATTATGAATATTTTTTATTTTTATTTCTGTGTACACATTTTGTCTTGACGCTTTATTGAAAATAATAGGAGTTGAAGATAATTGGATGGTTGATAGCAGCCGGTGCAGGTTTACCGTTGGAGTGTCTATGATGCTCCTGGTTGGCAAGCGAGCGAGAGCTGCTGAAGAAAGGCCGCAACGAGGGCTTTGGGGTCGAGCCGATACTGATCGTGTCCATTTGGTCCGGGCCGGAGTCTTCACCCTCGCCACATGACAATGATTCTAGTTCCTATATAAGTAAATCTTATTATTATTATGAATTTATTAAACATATTATGTGTATTATCGTGCTTTGTGGAACATATTATAAGAGACCTATGACCAGCAGTGGGCGTCCATCGCTTAAAATTATGTTGATGATGATGACGATTATTATTATGAGCATTGAAGTTACGATGAACGGAAAACTACTAAATCACTTTATTAGAAGTAAGGAGCAGGTGGCAGGTCTTTGTTTTCAGAGACCGTCTAGCTAGGTACCATTGAGAGATTTTATTTCTGCAAACATTACTGTGTTCCGGTTTGAATGGCGCTGTGGCTAGTGAAATTACTAGGCTAACGAAATTTAACATATTATGTTTCATCATCATAATCATTGTAACTAGCGCCACGTTGTTATGGGCGGATGGGTTACCGTTAGATGAGCGTTTGCTCGTCCCATCACTTCATCGAATAAAATATGGAAACTTTCATACAATAGTAAAAAATAGAAAGTTTCATAAGTATTTTTCATTCATATATTTTGACGATTATAAGAACGAAGCAGTTTTCAGCTCACCTGAAAGAGCTCATCGATGTCCCGCTGGGCGTGGTGCGTATCCCGTGTTGCCCCGCGCTCACCCATCTCCTCCGGTACACGAAAACGGCGCAGCAGTGCTGCGAACTTCTGTTTCAGATTGCGTTGCTGCAAATCACAAACACCAACATGGATTTAACGTAACGATTAAAATGTTATAGATTCGCGAAGTGAAAGATAACACCAACTTGAGAACGCAAGATGCTTACAAAGGGACATTGAAGGATCCAGTGAAAATTGCAGGAAATTAAAGCACACGATGATTAATTATTATAAACATTTCAGGAGTGCTATAAATAATTCATTCACACAATAAGTTTGAGAACAGTTGGGGAAGACAGCAGGAAATTGATGATGAGAAAGTTCTATTAACTATTTGATAGAACTTGCTTCCATAAGCATGTGGAATGTTAGATACGTGTAAGAGATACAAGAAAACTCTTTTAACATATAACATCGAGTATATTGAATAACATTTATCTTAAATTAATACAACTTATACGAGACAATCACAGTACCGACATAATAAATAAATAATTCACTACAAAACATTTTTTTATTTGATATTTTTATTCACGTATGTATGAACCATTCATTTGGGGAGACAGAAGGAAATAGGTTAAATACAGAAGAGGAAATACTTTGTTGAATATAGAAGAACTCTTTATGGCGATATTATTGCGACATATCCTACTAAAAATAGACTAACATTTATTCTAATCATCATCATCATCATCATCATCATCATCATCGGCCGATAGAGGACCACTGCTGGTCATAGGCCTCCCTCCAAAAATCATTACATCTATTGGTCCCGCGCTGCAGTCAGCATGGCCTCCAGCATCGCCGAGCACTAGAGCTCGTCTTCTGTACAGCTCCACATGGGGCTATTTCCCACCACGCCAACTCAATGCAGGTTGGTGAGTCAGAGCCTCGTTTGTTGATTAGTAGGGCGCACCACGAGCAGCTGAGGTTGGCTTGGTTCCCGTGAGTTGTGCGGGACCCCTTACACCCCTTACACACCGCATTTGTCGTAAAATAACAAATATTAACTATATTTGGTAACAAATCCCTAAAATATTAAATTTTCTGGCTAAAACAAACTTTACAGAACATCGTGTTTTTTATATTTTCGTCTTGTATTTTTTGTATTGATTCCTTTGCCTTCTGTCTAAGTTCTTCTCGCTTTGGATTATAAAAATCTATATCTTGTTCTATCAATTTCTGTAAATCCTCATTTCTCTCTGTAGTAATTCTTTCATGCGAGCCAAATGTTTGCTGCTGTAGGCGTATGTTTAGCAGTGGACGTCTATCGGCTGATGATGATGATGATGAAATGAAGCATAAAAACATAGAAATATAATAAAACCCGATTGAGGTATCGATTATGATATGAAAGAGAAATGTGACGAGAAATTAAATAGAGAAGACATTAACAAACAAATTAAACCACGTTTTTATGCGACGAGACTATCGAAATTTTCAACTGATGCCATCTGCCCATAACAACGTGGTGCAAGTTAGGATGACATAAAAATCAAATTATGCACCTCGCTTTGAAATGTAAGATGTTAGATCTCATCACCAAAGTGATATCATTGTTAAAACACAATTCAAATCAGAACACAGTAATGTTCGAACACTGCTTTTCCAGCGGTAGAAACAGACGGTGCGGTGGTACCTACCTAAACGATCTCCGGCAACAGCCTACCACCAGTGAACCATTAGAAACTTGTTGAAAGTTAAAACCGAATAGATAACTTAAAACTTTAATCCAAAAGTTAATCTTTACCTCGATATAGAGAGGCGCTCAGCTGCCGTGAGAGTACAGATAATCTAATCTCAATGGAAACAAGGCGCAGAGATTAGCCACCATTCCGCTATCAAACTGTACACATTACAGGATGATTTCATTATTTTCGGCATTATTTTAGACGACCTTCATTCCTATGCTGTTAACCTAGCAGCAAGTTCAGAACAGTTAAGATAACTGATAAGGAGTTTCTTAATTCCACGCATTTTATTTGATTTGTTCTTTAAAAAATTACAACACTACACTGCTATTAATTACAGGGTCAAATCTTTGGTTTCTATTATAATATGTCGTTTTTATGAATATTTTTTCGGATACAATACTACCCTACCTGCCTTCGATGGTAAACATTTAAAAAAAAAATCAATCTTACGGAGAAGAATATGTTAAAATAAAAAAGAAACTAGTGTCTAAACAAATTTATCGTTAGCCACTCACAAATAATGATTTGGTACTAAATATTTTTTATCAATATACTTTAGTGCTTTACCATGATCCCACTCCTAGATAAGATATAAAAAAATGTCAAGGCATTTTTGTTACATACATTCCTACTAATTAATCACCTGTCTAGAACCTTATAAACTTTAGATCATATCTTTTTATAGTAAAAGAAAAAATCATTCGTAAATAACAGCGATAGACATCAAAACATATCACATAAAAAGCAAAATAAAACGAATGTTACCACGTTCATATTTTGTGCAGTGTAAATTTAGCAGAAGAACTAAGGCCGCCGACATAGCCCAAAAGATAGCTAGACTTAAGTGGCAGTGGACAGGGCACATCGCTAGAAGGACCGACGGCCGATGGGGCAGTAACGTCCTCGAGTGGCGCTCGCGTCCCCGTAGACGTAGTGTTAGGAGGCCTCCCACAAGATGGACCGACGATTTGGTGAGAATCGCGGGAACCCACTGGATGGAAGCAACGTGGGAATGATCGATGTGGAGATCTTTGAGAGAGGCCTATGTCCAGCAGTGGACATCTATCGGCTGATCATGAAATTCCACAGTCATCTTATTCAAAAGCAGAATTATAAAGGACTATAACATTAATCAGCACTTTTAAAGGACATAATTATAAACTTTTAAATCAAAAAATTTCGTCATTTCAGAAATAGTTTCGTGTGCATACAACTACTCGACAGTCATTGTACAGTCCAATGCATGAACATCAACAACTTACCATAGAGTTGATAGTTCTATAAATAAGGTTTGTGTTATGCACGCGAATGTACTGAAATTACATGAGAAGTTTTATAAAGAGCACATGGTAGAACGATAGAATTGATAGAAAGAATACTAACACAATAATAATAGCGAGACAGTAAACAAAAACAAAAGCTACATCTAACAGCAATAAGTACAATCTCCCGTGCCGGAAGCTCACCGAGAGCTTTCCACGGCTGCCCTTGCGCTTAGCGCCGGCGCTTTCCAGTTCGCTGTCGCTGTCCCTCTCGTGCACCTTGGAGCGCACATAGCTCTGTCTCTTTCGCTCGCGCTCCGCGTAGCTCAGGTCACGTGACCGCGAGAGCTGTGCAAAGCGACGCTAGGTTAAGCTGAAGCGGAAGCATTACACTAGGTTTTTTAGCATTACCGTACATAACCTATTATACTACATTTTAACTAGCAACCCGCTACGGCTCCGTTCGAGTGGAGATTTCACAACTACTCATATTTTTTAAAGTTACAATCTATATATTTAAATTTAAAAACAAGTTAAGTTAATCAATAACGTATAATGCAGGAGAGCGTTAATTAAATATAATTATTAGTGTACTTAACAAGAAACTTGTACGTCGCTGCACTGTTCATATACTTTCTATTTCATGTTAGTATGTTATTTAAAACAGTTTTCATGCCGGAAGCAGTCTGGGGCGAAGCCTTATTAAAAGTTCGTAAACTAGCCGACTCGTGCACGGCGAGCGGGCTGTTACATAAACTAACTTTACTTTACTACGTACTATGTTATAAATAAGATTGAGTAATATGTTATCCTTTCAAATTTTAAATGCTATTCCTTTTGATAAACCATGATCTTTTAACCATACATTTTAATATATTTTATATATATAACCCTGTCGGCTCAAAGCAAAATCTTACTTGGCATATAGAGCTTTATCAATTGGTATATTTATTGAGGAATTCCAAAAAATTGTGAATATGCTTACTTTTTTGTTTCGCTTACCCACGATTTTTTTTTTAATTTTTGTGTCGTGTAAAACAAAAAATTATTTTGTATTTTAGCAAATTTTAAGAAATTCAGTCTTTTATAATTTTTTATATATTAACAATAAAAACAAGAAAGATATGTAAATGTATAGATTATAGATAGATAGAAAGATAGTAAATGGCGTTTTATATTCGTTTTTTTTTTTGCTCTATTTGAGGTTTCGATATAATATTTAAATTTTATTATATAATACGATGAAATAAATAAATATATTAAAATGTCTTTGAAAGATCACGATTTCATCAAATAAAAAAGGGGTGTACTATCTATAATAAAATTTATTACTTTACAGTAGAAATTGATTATTAGTTTGTTAGTATATAAACAAGACCTGATGTGTGCCGGCTCACCTTGGTATAAGACATATCGGCTTTGTTAAACTCGATCTGGCGATGGGGCCGCCGCCTGGCCGGTGCTCCGTATGTCATCTCATCAGCTTCTTCCACCGAACTGAACTCACCCTCTTCCTCTTCGTCAGAATAACCCCTCTCTGTCAATGTACAATCCTTTTAATCAGTACGTAAAACAATATGGATTTTAACTAAAAAGTTTTTTTTTTATTCTACGAAAGCGACAAGGTGGGAGGGTCGATCACCTGATGGTCATTGTAATATAATGGTTTTTTTGTACTTCTTATCTTCGACCACTTCGTAGTAATATATTGAGATAACAATATATTAATTACAGTTCCAGTTTTAATCATGAAAGCAAGGAAACTTCCATAAAAAATAAAATAAAATTCAACACCTATTAAGCCTGTAATTTCTATTACAAATTCTATTAGATTTTTTCGTTTGTTTACTGTCGTTTATATTTTTTAAAACTTTAATTGATAATTTTTGTTTTACGTTGAGGAAATGCCTTCGCATATTTGAACTCGCGGGGGCAAACTACCGACTCTCCTATCCCACCGCGACTTCACCACGACCGCTAAAGGCAGTGCAAGCCTGCCCCCGCAGTCACAAGTTCTGTCTAAAGTAAACCGTAAACATGTTAAAATTCACACTCACGTAGTTATCTCTTTCTGAAACAAATTACTTAGTTCGTATGGTAATAAGAAATTCTTTCATCATATAGCCTGATCATATATTTATATACGATGTATATCCAAAATGAAAATTTTTAATTCAACCTAAGAACATTCCATTACCTATTGAAGATCAAAATCTAGCAGTCATTCGCAAAAGAAAAGCCTCGAATCTGAGGCGAGCAAAGGGTTTACTATACTTGGAGAAAAAGACGTTGGGGCTATGGTAATGGATGCACCAGCCCGTCAATCCTGTAGTCTCGGGCTAGTAAGAATAGGACTAAGGTAAGCCCTGCCTATCGTAGAAGGCGACTAAAAAGGTCTAGGAGTTTCGCGGGCCTCGAGAGTGGGGACCCTTATCGCTCAACAAGCGAACCTTCGTGGGACTGCAAAAAGAAATAGGTGATTTTAAAAAAGCGTGTAAATTCTTTAAAGCAATAATTGTCTATGTACACAAGAACTCTGACTCGAGTCAGAAGAAATTGGGAGAAAAAAAAAAGAACCTGCGCGGGACAGCGTATGGCTCAACCATGGTGGCTAGGAGCATTAGGCTTCTCCTTAGAGATGTGTAACACAAAGTGTAGAGGTGCACCGGTGCATTCTATAAGAGATCCCGGAGTCTCTCCAAATGCACCAATACAGACTAACGATGAGGTTTTAGTGAGTAAGAAACTCATATAACCCTGACTTCCTCCCAAAACAAGGTTATTTTTATAAGATTCGGCCCGAAACAAAAAAAAAAGACCTGATGAGAACAGGGTCAAGCAACTAAGCGAGCTAAATATATAAATATATGTTTCTTGGTGGTAAGTCTTTGTTACTAGTGGTATGTCTCTGTTGCCGGAGACTGTCTAGGTGGGTACCACAGCAGCACCTATTTCCGCCGCCAAACAGTAGTGTGCAAACATTACTGTGTTCCCGATCAAAAGGAGATGTAGCTTATAAAATTACTGGCCGTAAAGACATTTGATATCTTTTATATAAAGGCGACAAGGACAATGTGGTGCAGTGTATATCACCTTAACCGGCGTCACGTTGTTATGGGCGGGCGTACCACTTACTATCCGGTGAACATTCCGCTCGTTTCACCGCTTCGTTGAATTAAAAAAAAATTCGCTCCTAGAAAAAAAACCACTCGCCACATATATTTCCTTAGATGTGTTGTAAGAAAATTATGTTTTAACAAAATAAGATTTTCTCTTCGCAATCAATTTCTAGAAACGTACAGTCCTTTTTTTTAACGAGGCGGAAATCACTCTAAAACATATCTTGTTTCTGGGGGAAAGACAAGTTTATGTAGGGTTTGTGCCCACTAAGATCCCCCTCGGTGGTCTCCCTCAGCGCATTAGGAGGGACTCCGGGAATACACCGATGCCCTCCTGCACTCTGCCTAAAACATACTACGGTAGGGCAAAGCCCTTAGCACCCACGCTGTGCTACGGCAAATACAAGACCACCATGCATTTTCCGTCCTCCTAAGACTCGCTTATTGAGCTCTGAAGGCCCTCTTCTCAAAGCCCACAAACTCGAGGACCCTTATAGTCGCCTTGTACGACAGACACAGGATACTTTAGTCCTATCCTTAATCCCGAGACTACAGGGCTGAGACATACATTCCTAACGGAGTCCGTTAATCCAAACGTGTTCAGAGTAAGTCAGTGGGTATTAAAAAGGGTGTATTGAGAACTGTATACATTTCGCGTACCCCTATTATGTATAGGGACTAATACGCGTTCATACCTTTAAATGAACAGGAAGTATATTTCAACGACATGTATGCACAGCTTAAATAGCGCTAACGGTTTTTTTTATACAACAAACTAGCAGGATATTCACCTGAAGGTTAATGATAGTTCTGACCGTAACGTTATGGCGGCAGTAGTTTGAATGTTTGTACAGATCACCATCACTTAGCTGCAAGTATCACTTACCATCAGATATATTAAACCATTATATTCGCCGCTTTTTGATATAAAATAGTATTGGTCCATTTGATTAGGGTTTTAATTTTGATGAGTTTAAAATCATAAAGATCTAATAAGAAAGATCTTTTTTTCAGAGTTGGTTCAAAAGATTTTTTTGGCGACGAGAAGAGAGAGACATCTGAAGGTTAGTGATACTGCTCATAAAATCGGGGCGTTAGTTATGATAGTATGCAAAGCACCACATTGTGCTCATGCCCTTCAGTATAAAATAGTAAATCTCGTTATCCCAGTAATTTCACTAGCTGCAGCACCCTTTAAACCGGATCATAGTAAAGTATGCAGACTACTGTTTGTTAGTTGCAATAAGAGCTGCTGTAATACCTACCTAGACGGTCTCCAGCAATAGAGACCTACCTACTATCAAGTAATGATGCAGACTTAATAACATGAAAAGTTAGAATTAAATTTTCCGGAGCACATAAAGGAAAAGGTTTAATTATTACCGGTAATAAGCAGCGTGTTGTTGTTCTTTGTGTCGTGGTCTACGGGTGTGGAGGCGAGGCCGGTTATGGTAAGCCTGGCGACCGGCTGGCCCGCAGCGGCGCCCACCTTGCCACCCACCCCGGTCAGCTCCAGCTCCATGTCCATTGACCTTTGTAGCACCTAAAAGAGAACTTTACTTGTTACGTCTAAGGTCAAAGCAAAGTGATATAGTTGTGTAAAAACACATATTATTTCTATAAAATGGTACTTATAGCATAATGAGGTGATAAGGATGGTTACTACAGTTTAATATTGCCGCTTTATTACAGCGTCTTCCTAACCGGGAGACAGTAATGCTTTAACACGACAACTCAGTGACAGAAAACCTTGCAGCAGTAATAATTTCTTAAATGGTAACAAGTCACAACTAATAAGGGCCCTAGGTGCATACTTGTCATGATATGTTCTCTCTTAATTTTAGATCATTATATAGAGAGATTTCCGATTGATGAGATCTTTGAGGGAGACCTATGTCCAGCGGTGGACGTCTATCGGCTGATGATGATGGTTATATAGAGGAAAGATATATAAACGTAGTGTAAAATATATTAAATAACATCGATATTATTAAGTACTCACTTAAGCAAAAAGTTATCGGTAAAGTTATTTAAGTTAAAAGTTAAAAAAATATATCCATTTCGTTTGGATAGATTTTGATTTTAAATGTAGGATTGCTTCTCGATTTACCTTAATGGTAGTAAAACCGTTTAGAGCAGTTATAATATATATATATATATATATATAAATACATATATATATATGTAAAGAAAAAAATCTTCGATTCTCTTTTGTTATTTTCTGAATGTAGTCATTTGTTTGCTTCGTGTCGGAACGTGTTCCCGAAAATGGAGAGAAACGAAGTGCGAGCCGTTATTAAATAGCTCTGTTTAATAAAGTTAACGACGCAAGAGATTCATTGCGATCTGGAGGCAACATTAGAAGAGTCTGCTAAGCCGTATTCCACTGTCGCAAGGTGGGCTTATCAATTTCGAGTAGAGAGAACGAGCACGGAAGACGAATATCGTTGCGGCCGTCACCACGTCCATCGACGTCACTCACCCAAGATAATGTTGCAAAAGTCGAGAAAATTGTATTGAGCGATCGAAGAGTTAACATCCGATACTTAATTCAAGAAACGTGCATTTCTATGGAAGTATTCAATCCGTATTGAAACAATCTTTGAATATGAGAAAAGTCTCCGCAAGATGGGTACCGAGAATATTAACCGACAGTCAGAAATAAAATCAACTTGACATTTCGAATATATTGTTGGATAAGTTTCAAGAAGATTCTGAAAACTTTATGTCTTGTTTTGTAACAATAGATGAAACATAGGTCCATCAGTTTGATTCCGAGACAAAACAGCAATCTTCGCAATGGAAATAAATGGCCATCATCACTGACCCTGAAAAAGTTTCGTGTCGTGGTATCGGCTGGCAAGGTTATGGCCTCAATATTTTGAGACTTAGACGGGACATTGTTAATTGATTACCTGGAGCGTGGAACTGTTACTGGATGGGATGAGGAAGGCTTTTTAAAAATTATTATTTATTAGGTTTTAGAAATTATTACAATTAAAACTTGTGTCCACATCCAAATCCGAACTCCGAACTATTTCTTTAAAAATGCATTAAAATATAATGAATCGTCGGGGTCAACAGTTGGCGGAATGTAATCCAAGAACGATGTCATTGTTCTTGAGGTACAAGGAAACGTTCCGATGTGAAGTAAACAACTATTGACATGTTAGCAATTTAATTTATGTTAAATTCGGGGAATGTTATGTTATAACAAAACCACTATTACAAGCCGATATTATGCAGCTTTAATTCTCAAGTTAAGAAACGCCATCAAAGAGAAAAGGAGAGGGAAACTTCGAGGGGGCGTGCTGTTTTATCACGACAACGCACCCGCGCACAGATCGGCAGTTGCGATGGCTGCCATTCAGCAAGTTGACTTCGAATTGGTTGACCACCCCCCTTATTCACCAGATCTGGCGCCTAGCGAGTTTTATCTGTTCCCCAAATTGAAAGAATACTTAAAAGGAAACAGGTACGAAGGCGATAACGAGGTTTGATACCGTGGAGAGCTTTTCGTAGGTCCAAGACGAAACTTTTTTTTTTAAAGCGATTGAAGCATTGGGAAAGCGCTGGACTCGGTGTGTAGAGAGACTCGGAGACTATGTACAAAAATAAATTAATAAATTATTAATAGTTATTATTATTCTATCTCATTCTCACTACTTTTTGATCCCTACTCGTATATACATACTAGTTATTCTCCGCCCGCTTGTTAATGTAAAAATAGACTTGAAATTTATCTGAAATATTCTTTAAAAGGAACCGCAAATAACTTTCTATAGCAACCGCATAAATAATACGCAATGAATATGTTTAAAGTTAATTAGAAATAATTCGATGAAGGATCTATGAAATTCAAAAAATAAATCGCCTACAACTATCTACACATTCCGCAACGATGCTTATGTATCCATGTCGATTCATTCACCAGTTTTCACGTGATTGGTGAACAAATTAAACACATTTTTGTTGACTATATATATATATATATATATATATATATATATATTTAGAGCCGTTATACATAACGTTTGATTGAATCATTCAAGCACGACTGTTTTGGTACTGCAGTAATGCGTGCTCCAGTTTAACGAGCTAAGTCTCGTTAAGCAGTTGCAATGCGGTTGGATTTATTTCCGTTTTGTCAACAATTGAGTTTGTCAACAAGTCATAATAATATTTTTATTTCAGTATCGAATAATTGGTGTGTGAGGGGTCCCGTACACATCAACATCTCACGGGACCCAAACCAACCTCACTCCAACAACCTGCATTGGGCCACCGTGGTGGTAAATGGCCCCCATATGAAAAACCCCCACAGACTACGAGCCCTAATGTCTGGCGGTGCGGAGGACATGCTGACTGCAAGGCAAGACCGATCAAAGTGGAGATGTTTGGGGGAGACCTATGTCCAGCAGTTAACGTCTATCGGCTGATGATGATGATTTTCGATTAATATTAATTAACAGTGTGCCCAATCTCATCATTTAAATAATAAATCTACCGCTGTCTGGCAAGCCTATTATATGATGGAAGATGCTGTATATCAAATTCATTTGTTACAGTGATAAGGAGTCAGGATTTCATGGAATTAACATAAATTTTCAAGAAATGTCACATTGCTTGCCAAGTTTTCTTGGTTGAGTTCATCTTAATATCAGATGCAGCTTTAATATATCGCCTATAAGTTACAGAGTTTTTAATACTTAAAAAATATTTTACTAAACCTTCTAATGACTTCATCGGCATGTTTTATTCATTCTGGACAAAATATTAATTATCTTAGTTTATTGAAAATTACAGTAACTTACCTGATCCATTCTAATGACTCCTTCGGCGAGAGTTTTATATCCAAGTATTGTGCGGTTTTTGTACTTTTTGCGCCTCTGTAGCATTATTTGTAATCTAGAAACGAAAGTGTGTCAAAGTAAGTATTTTAAAAGGTACTCTCATTTTCAAACATATCGCATGACAAATGAGTTTAGAGAAAACTGTTAAAAAAAAAATTATAGGTTGTACAATGTATTATATTCATTAAACAGTATTAGAAAGAAGCCGCAGGATTCATGAAGCGCTAATGTAATCTGGTTATGTGTGGGCAAGGCCCATGTCCAGCTGCGGACATCTTTCGTGATGTATGATTCAGATATGTTTAGTCAGTGACTACTACATTGTTGAGTCTACATTTGATTATTTAATAAACAAATCACCACACACACGCTGCAGATGTGGAAGTGACTCAGGTGCGATGTTTCTTAGACGCGCGGACGTCAGTGCAATAAACTCGAAAACGGTGCACACTTACGGTCACCGGTTGCAGTGTATGCATTCCCGCGTCTTCTATTTTCAGCATAGTTTACAGTAAGTATTACGAGCGTGCACGTATGTACGGCACCGCTTCGCTCGCTCCAAATGAGCTGGCTTGCTACATTTTGGTATTGCTTTAATGTCGCATTGTTAAAAAGCTCGGCGTTTCTTTAGGAATAGAGCCAATAACCATAATATCTCTTTCACACACACACATAAACTCACTTTTTATATATGATCATCGTGTATGGCGTAAGAAGAATTAGCGTGGAGATCCTTGAAAGAGACTTGTGTTCAGTATTGGTGGCCATCTTCCGGCGGATAATATAATATGGGATGAATTTTATTTTGTACGTTAAAACAACCTGTTATCGTTGGAATTTTGTGTTATACGAGTATAAATAAATCGAAAACAAGAGCGTGAGTCAATATATATATTTCTCTTCCTTATTATTACGTTCACGTTTATGAATATGGATAAAGTTCATTCACCTGTTACCGTCGCGCTTAACAAAGTGCGGATACTGCAGCGAGAAGCACAGGTCGAGCTCAACGTCGAGCGGCGGTACTGCGATGTCGTTGGAGCGTAGAGTCCGCTTGCTGCTGTGCATTCGCGCCGCCAAGATCACCGCGCCGGAGCCAACCCCACCAGCAGCGCCACCGCCGGCCTCGCCGAGCGCGCCGCACACACGCAGCCGCGTCACACGCAGAGTGCACAGTCTGCAAGAGGTAGAAGCATTTTTTCATTCGGACCCTTATATCTGTATATGTTTCTCTATTCTCTGGTCGCTGTTATCAGAGACCGTCTAGATAAGTACCATCGCAGCTTCTATTTCTGCCGTTAAACAGCACTGTGCAAACATGTCTATGTTCCGATTTGAATCGCGCTGTAATTACTGGGGTAACAAAACTTAACATCTCTTATCTCAAGGCAACATACACAATGCGGTGCTGTATATATCATCTTAACTACCGCCACGTTGCTATGGGTGGAAGTATAATTTACCATCAAGCGAACGTCTCATTCGTATAGACGCCTTCTTAGAGTAAAAAACGTTATGAGGAAGCTTTCTCGGCGTCAGACGGTTTCTCCCTTAAGCGACGAGAGGAGCGGTGTCGGTCTGTAGGGTAATGATGTTAAACTAATTTATTTATAGAAATCGCTAGTAGAAATAAATATGAAATTTGCGTTATGTTGTTATTGCAACAACTGGTTTTTTTTATATATTTTCACGCCTTCTTTCCCAGTATGAGTAGGCAGAGGCGAATAAACACCCACTTATCGCAACAAAGGAAACAATAAATCAGTAAGAATCTGTGTACTAATGTCAGTTATTTTATTATTCCATTTTCATGACACATCTACTTCAATTCAGTGTACATTTTAAAAATCGGGATCGATTATTTACTATTATAAATCAATAAAGTATAGACTATGATCACCACAGCGGAAAGGTTGTATTTACAAACAGGTGGAACATTTAAACTATAATTAATATCGGTCTGCTTAACAAAGCCGTCGTGGTTATAATCTTCGCAAAATACCTCGATTTCTGAGGATTTAAGATACAAGATGGTGAACCATAGTGATGTTCTCGTTCATGACTCATTATCGCAACACACATGTGTATAAAACTACCTACTGCTTACTTACATTAAATTATATATTCTATATCTACAGGGGCCCGCACACACAATTCACGGGACCCAAGCCAACCTCATCTGCTCGTGGTGCATCCTGCTAATCAACAATCGAGGCTCTGGCTCTCACCAACCCGCATGGGCCAGCGTGGTAGGAGATAGCCCAAATCCCTCCATATGAATCCCTACCCGATCGTGTGGGAATCTTTGGGAGAGGCCTACGCCCAGCGGTGGTCGTCTATCGGCTGATAATTATGATGAATGAAACAATCGACAATCCAAGTTAAAATGTTTGCTAAAAATAATAAAATGACGAGTTTTTGAACCGGAAGTCACAGTACAGCGTTTAAGTGATGTAATATCGAAGATTGGTGTTGATCGTATTCATTGAAACCACTTAAAGAGTAGTATCAGTTTTCATTTATAATTATTTTCTGTGCTACATGAATTATTCAATCTGTATTATATGAATGAATTAATCTGTATCATTAGACCTATTAAAATACAACATAAACTTTTTTATCTATACTATTAGAAATATTTAATCTATGCAGTATGCTCTATTTAATCTGTATTCCATCTTTATACTTAATCTATGTATATGCCTTTATTCAAATTCCTATGATCATCAATAACTGTCAACTTGTCCTTGTCGGAAATTTAATTTTGTCCTGACGCCTCGTCTGAAATTGTATTGAAGGTGAGCTACAGACTTCGCGAGCTGAATACAAATGTTGATACATATCCCCCGGATTAAAAATTAATAGGAATTGAGGGTGCGATTAAATATGGTAATTACCGTAACATTAAGAAGAGGATACAATGTTAGACCGCAAGTTGCAAACGATAAGCAATTTATTAATTTATTGACCTTTTAATTAGTCGTGCATGTTTTGAATGTAACTAAACTAAACGCGATCATCATTAACCTTCTTCATCTGACCTCGACCATTCCGACTAAGTTTCACGATAATCATTATGTTCTTATTTTTTTTTGTAATAAATGCTAAATAATTAAGCAGAAGAATATAGCTATCATGTTATGGTTATAATTATTCTTTTTTTATTGGTAAAATTTCTAAATATTCATATGCAGCATTAAAATGTAAGGGAGATTTTATGTAGCTGGTGTGGAGATGTCTAATAGTTGGTCTGCTTTGCAAAACGCTTAAATAGATATATATTGTCGAGTCTCATTATCCCAATGTTTCAAGTATGTGTACTTCTAACTAGTATCACGTTGTTTTGGGATGGGGGTATCACTTACCATAAGGAGAATGACTCGATCATCGATTTGTTGAATAAGAGAAAGGGAGAGATTTCATTGCAAACAGGTAAGACTATCAATGTGTTTATTATCAATAAATATATACTCTTTTTATAATAAAGAAAGTTTCGCCGTTTTTATATGAATATTACACGTTGTGTTAATTTGTTAATATTGAAAGATTGCCCACATGACATCACACCTCTACAACCTTATTTAACCTCGTAAAATTCGATATATCGAAGGACTTGGTTCTCGGCTCGGTTCACTGGAAAATTGTCTGCCAGATACGTCGCCTTCGTATAATATAGGAAAATACATTATAATCGGTATATAGTACAAAAGAATACGCGAATAAGTAACATTAATCACTTGGACAGATCTGGTGGAAAATTTATAATCCAAATTGATTGGAAAGAAATCGTTTAATTGGCATTAATTCGTCTAACTATGAAAATTGCCAACGGATCGCTCGTTCGAGAGATTAATGGTATTTTTTGTTTGACAAGAGTCTACTCGAGTTTAATTGGTATTGGCGGCTTTGTGACCCTCCCGGATGTAGAGGTCACAGCGGGTACAACGATTTCGTAATAATTACGTACAAATAAAGTTAATTACTCGAGGAGCCTTTTTGCCCTCAGCCAATTATGAAATTGTTTTTGTTTATTTTTATATTCTACGTAATGAAACGACGAGCTATATATAGACCAAAAGTTAGTGATACGTCAATTCATCATAATGTGACGCTGATGGGGATGGCATACACTGCACCACAGTGCTCGTTGCCCTAAGACAAGTGCAAACTCTGTATACAATTTTATTACATTTGTTCTAAGATAAATTGCTTCTGCGACTTCACCACAGTTTCAGATAAAGATGCATAAAAACTTATTTAATTCATTATCAGTATGTATTTATTTATCTCATAATTTTGTTTCCAAAATTTTATGCATCATCTATAGATTGATCTTGGAAGTCTAATAAGGAATACCAATCAGTATTAAGTCTGGTTTATTTACAAAACATCATACTTTAAAATATTAGGTTTTTTTACAAAGTAAAATCGAGATTGCTTAAGATAAATAAATTATTTGCCGCTTAGTGTTATTGCTGCGGGCTGATAATGAGGACTCGATTTTATTTCATTGTACCAACCTAAGAAATAGGGTGTAAGGGGTCCTCGCACAACAACTCGTGAGACCCAAACCAACCTCACCTGCTCGTGGTGGACCCTGCTAATCAACAAACGAGGCTCTGACTCCCACCAACCCGCATTGGGCCAGCGTGGTGAAAAATGGCCGAAATCCCTCCATATGAAACTCTACAAACGACAACCCTCAGTGCCCCGTGATGCGGGCAGCGCAGGACCGATCGATGTGGGGATCTTTGGGAGAGGCCTATGTCGAGCAGTGGATGTCTATTGGCTAAAGAAGGTGATGATGGTGAACCTAAGAAATTGTCATCTTGTCCAATTCAAGACAAATGAAGACAACTTTGTAATTTGTTGTAGTTGTTTTGAAGACATACTTATTCAAAGCACACAGCACGTTAAAAAAAATCTAAGAGACAATTTGTAATAGCGTTAATTAAAACCTAAATTTAAAAACCAATGAAATCAACATGAACACTATTAGAATTGTTTTCAGTATTTCCGCTGCTACTCTAGAATCTAGAGGGAATAGCTAACGAGTGTAGATATCGGTTTACGGTCGGCAAAATAAATTGAACGCTACCAGGCCGCATGGGGACTACAGGCGTTCACTGAAACCTAAGTGTATTCACAATATGCTTTAAGGAATAAAAAGAAATGTCTCATTACCGGCAGCAGTTTTATTAGTCAGAGTCTACTTCAAATTACAAAAACACAACCTTGGTAGGAAGTAATTCGAGTAGGATAATAAACATTATTGGGTATGAGCGAAAATTACTGTGGTAATGTAACGCTATACCGCTGAAATATAAATACCTAGTAACAATAAACTAGTTCCTTATTGTGTCTAGAATTTAGCCATATATTGCTGTTTGACAATATAAAATATATCTTTACTATATTTTCACCGTTATATAAACTTATACTCAATGATAATTAGCTAATATCTAATTAGTTCATTTACTATGTACAAGTATTTATATCATTATCAGTCGATAAACGTGTACTGCTGGATAAAGGCCTCCCCCAAACATCTCCACGTTTGTAGAGGTTCTTATGGGGGAATTCGGACATATCCCACCACCCTGATCCAATGCGGATTAGTGAGAGCGAAAGCCTCGTTTGTTGACTAGCAGGGTACACCACGAGCAGGTGAGATTGGTTAAGTCCCGTGAATTGTTCTGCGGGACCTCTTACACCACTAGTATTTGTACACAGTAAATGAACTAACTTATTTTTATTTGACGAACTAATTTCGCCAACTTTTATATTAAACAAAGGATTATTCCTAAATTACTGTTGAAGCTAAATTAACCTCCAAAATTGTATGACTAAATTGTGATATAAACTACTCAAGTAACTTAACTATCGTTTTAGTTATAAGTCTGTCAGTATAAAACATTATGATTATGATGATACATGATCAAAAATATTGATCAAAGTAATAATGCGAAAAAGCGTTGACCTAAATTTTTGAGTGGGAACGACTGGAATTTAGCCGTAAATTATATTTTGTTGGAAGGCAACCCTCCTCCAAGTACCCTGTCAGCCCAGGAGGCAGGAGTCCGGGACGACAAATAGATTTAATAAAACAAGTTTCTGCGTAAAAAATCCGGGCCAGTCGCTCGTCTGTCGCGAATAATGAATACTCGAGGACATGCGATCGGAATAGTAAGTAATGGCTATAAGGCGACAAGGACTTTAATTTCTTTTTGATGGTTACGAATGACGACCCGTTTGTATATTATATAATAGTTAAAGACAGAAATGAGCGAATAAATGTAATTTGTAATTACTGTATCTAACGTATTGGGATCACACACTAATGTTTGCCAACAGGAGTAAGCAGGTACTGCAGGATGTATCAGAATAGATCAGTGTTTCCTACATTTTTCGTTCTCGTACCCCTTCTATTTATTTTTGAGTGTTCCTCCCCTGATAACTCTATACCTACTCTTAAAAACGTACTCCGTTCTTATTATGTCCCTACCTATTGTCTTTAGTAAGTTATTTATGATTATAAGATTAATTTTAACTACATAATACATTAAAATAATGTATATAAGATAACCAATAACTTTCATGTATCCCCGAGACCTTGCGTAACCCCATAGGTACGCATACCACAGATTAGAAATCTAGAAATCAATTTTCCGAAAGAGAAATCTAAACCTAGTATCGTTAAATTTGATGCAAGATATATTCGTGTAAGCAATGTAAAATTTATTAGATGTACTAGATAACATCTGTATTATTAAAAGATTTGGTTACCCTTAGTCTTTGTTCATAAATTTCGCTGACACAAAGAGTATAAATTTGGAATATTTCGTATCACCGCCTTCGTAATGGGTCCTTATAAAAAGCGTCTAAACGACGACATTGTTGTTCAATATAAATCTTTGTAAAACAGCTGCCTCATCAAATATTGAACGAATTAATTTAAACAATCCACTGTACACACAAGGGCAGGTTACACAGAATTGGAGAGAGATGATTCATTCATGATCATGTGTCGTGTGTTACAATAGGTAACACAAGATAAGTTATTTTATTAAACATGTTCCCTTCCTAAACTAGAACTGGAATAGGAAAAGAGATTGTACAGAATAATTTCTCCTTGAATGACTCACCACAATTAGAAATTCCTAGACTTATTATCAAAATTTCATTTAGCATTGATAAGGATTACTAGTTCCATTATATATAGAAAAACTACTAAAGAGAAACTCTGTGGTCGGTGTTTTTTGTAAACGCCTAATCGATTGGTCTAAAATCTTTAATTGCACAATTAAGATACACAAAAAATGCTAGTCACAAGGATTTCTAACGCTAACTTCTATCCAATGTAAATTGATATTATTGTTTTTTATGAACCAACTGATTTAATATTTTCCGGTGGTATAAGATATCAGTTTCTAAAAGCATTTAAGTTCAGGATGCGTTTGTGTCATCAAGCAAGATTTAAACATTATTGTATATTGAGGAAAATAACTATGGTATTAATAGACAATTCTGCTTGTTACTTAACTGTATATATAACAATTTTAAGTATGCAGTTTAAAAGAGAAAAGATCAAGAACAAAGTTCAGGAGCTCGTTAAATGTGCTCGACATGAAAACTGGAACGGAGACGTTGAAATACGCGCAATAGTACCGGGTACAGCACGAGTTATAAATGTTCGTGAATTTATAAATTAAATAACTTTATGTTGACTCTGCCAAGCTGGTAACCACCGGAAGTAAACTAAATTTATATAAGTAAATAATAAAGCTATTTAAAGTGATTACAATCCAGTTATTGGAAACAGACCGTTGGGTAAATTAAACTGAGAATACTTTATACCGCGATATATATTGACATAAGCTATGACAAAACGGAGATAGATTTGCAAGAATGACAATAAGGGCCGACCTCAAGTAAAGATTGGACAAGGTCTAGCAAGAAGAAAACTCTTTATACCGATAGTTCAGAATAACATTTGTGTAAACATTTAATTGGATTAAAAATTTAACTACGTACATTTACAGATCGAGGTCTAGTCTTCTATTCGTTGTAAAAAGCGACTAGGCTACGTCTAGACTAGGTTATATCACCGCTTACCTCAAACGCCAGTCTATATAATTCAATAAATCAATTTATATTCAAAGTTATTTAATCATCATTTTAGTTTATTACCGTCCGCTGCTGAACATAGACCTCAATCGATTTCCAACGCAACCGTTCCGATGCCGTTCTACATGCAACGATACCCTGCGATCTTCCGGCGTTCGGTAATCGCTACAGTTGCCAAGACCTGATCATCTTCGCCAATAACTGTTTACAAGTACTTTTACAATAAAACCTTTTAAAGAAACAGTAGCACACCTATTTTGAGTTTCGAATGAAAATCGATATGTCAAATATGAATAAAGTTTTACAGTTTATATCCAAGGCTGATTTGACAGAGGAACATTATATATCATTTGATTAATAATAAACGAAAAGGTTAGCAAATAACTTAAACAATATGATGAAAATATTTGGTGATACGTTTAAAGCTTGCTTAAATAGGTAAGAAATTATTGTTCATAGATATTATTAAGACTACTGTTAAAGGATTTAATCTTTCAATAATGGTTCACAGTACCCGAAACCATTCGACCCTTTTTAAGTGTGCTTCCCCTTGGACTAATGATTACATGTACAACCGACGAAATAACTTTCTTGGTGAAGTTTGGGTTAATAAAAAGGCACCATTCGGATCAAGAAATAAGACTAGCGGTCCTGCTCCGAAGAAGATACCACCGGTGCCACTTCATGGGAATTTAGCCTATAGAGTGGGGGAGAAGCGACCGTACTCTCCGTTCCATTATCCAGGGCAGGTAAAATTAAAAAATATTAAATATTTTACTTTTTGCACTGCAAATCTATTCCGAGATTACTTCAAGTGGTATCCAGTTGTTATATAATTAACTAACTACATTATGGGGAGTAAGAAATAAAACAAATATCCACAAACTATTAAGGCTACGTGAAGATCCTGTCGTGGTTGTTGGTGTGAAAATATAACATTTGGTTTGGAATTGATATACAGAATTTATATTAATATTTTACTTAACAAAAAATAATATACTAGCAGTAAATAATAATATAAAAAATAGTAATAACTGGCGGTAGGTCTCTTCTGCTGTTCGTAAAGGAAGTAGTATGCAAACATCATTATTCTTGGAGGGAGCTGTAACTAGAGTAATTATTGAGGTAATGGTACTTAACATGTTAGGTCACAGGGGAAGAACACAGTGTGGTGTTGTGTATATCATCTTTGGTTGGGCCATCGTGTCAGGAGGAGTATCATTTCCCATCAGAACATCTCGGTCTGGGTCTTCGCTTCGTTGTGTGTGAAAAATATGCTGTTAAATATTTTCTGAGAAAAATTACTCTAAATGCTTTACTTTAACAATTCGAAGTCGAGGAGAGGTTTGCTTAATCCATAAAGAACAGTTAAGTTCGCTAGAGTGCTGTTTCTGATACCTTGCGATACGCAAACGAAGCGCTTTGCCAGCTTTTATATTCAGCAAATATTTCTTTGCATAAAAAAGAGAAATTTTTAAAGCAAATAGCTACCGCATTTCTGCGGTTGATGCCAGCTCTTTAGGATTTAATGTTTTCAAGGAGTCAAGTTTCGCATTTAATGAGGAAACATTTTTATAGATGTAAAGTGAAATGAAAGGGTTAAGTTGAACCGCTTTTATATTTGAAGCGGCGGTAATGTTTGTCCATGGTACTAGTTGTATGATTTGTCTGATTAAAACGATATTATTTACATAAAAGTAATTACCATAGTTAAATTTAATGTGATATAAATTTAACAGACTCGCGACACTTATTCGCGTTTCGACTCGAATTACACAGCCGTAATCGTTCATCATTATCAGCCGACAGACGTCCACTGCTGGACATAGGCCTCCCCCAAAGATCACATCGATCGATCCTGCGCTGCCCGCATCCAGCTACTACCCGCATCCTTCACAAGATTGTCGGATCAGCTGGTGGGGGGCCTGTTAACACTACGTTTCCGGTAAGCGGTCGCCATTCGAGGACCTTGGTGCCTCATCAGTTGTCAGTACTTTGAGCGATGTTTCATCGTCATCGTTAACTAACTCAATTTTAATTCGTAACGTACTTTATGTTTGTAAATATGGTTAATTGAATAATTATTTTATTGAGGGATACTTTAAAGTCCCTTACTAGAAAGTCGAGTAATAAGATATTTTAACTCCTGATGAGCTGGGACGTGCACGGAGACATCGGTTAGAGTATGCAAACTACACCCGAAATCTCTATGGCTTATCTATACATAGAAATAAACTTATCAATTTAGCAATAGTCAAAGCATAGTTGCATACCTTTCGAGTAACTGGAGGGATTAGTGTTTAGACAGGTTTAGGAAGCCAGGGTATGCAGGGCTTATTTGCCTGGATGGAGCGCATGCTACTACTGATAATGGAATAGAAAACAATGAAGCCCGATTGACCTGCTGTTCTAAAAGTTTTGTATCATGATTTCTATTTATGATCAGTTAAATATATTAAGTGTAAAAAGAAATTGATTAGTTTTAAAGATTGTAATATTAAACACAATCGAATGGTTAAAATTTTATTAGCAAGTGAAAGGTGAGTCGTATTAGAACCGTTGGAGCCGACCGGCGCACTGCATGGGTTTCTACTTTGCCTCAATTAGCCCACCGTGTCATGTAATGGCTAAAGCCGCTGCAGTTGTAGTGCACTAATAAGCATTAATTAGTTATGGAATTTGTAAAAGGTCGTGCACTACAATCGTACGTATTGGTGATTGTCCTCTTAAGCTGGTAAGCGTTACAAGTTGCAAACAGGCAGTGCGGTTCAGTACACATTGAGTGAATCGATAAAATTCATAGTTTTTAATTTATCAGTTATCATTATTAACTATCATAAAAAATTATATTATATTGGACCAAAACTTCATGAAAGTTCCTTCTCAATCGTAACTTTTAATAGACTGATCGTGGTGATGAAGTAGTGGTATGTTTCCAGTAGGTAACTCTACTCTTCCCTAATTCCTAATTTCTGGCCTTTTCGTAACGTATATATGAAGTTTTGCATTAAGTTTTTTTTAATGCAATAAACTAGACCGTCACTTTTACTGGTAGCCCCACAGCAGTAACGAAAACAGATATCACATAAATACAACAACTACAACTTCAGTGTTTTATATATATATATTAACTTACAACAAAATCTACCAACTGTTTACCTCTTGCATCGAAATTATGTACTAAACCCAATAGTCATTAATATTCATGCGACCCTTGGTCCAGCTCACCGATTTAATTGTTTAATAACACTGACTGATATCCTGAGTTTACAGGATTAGATGGAGGGTACAGGCTTCAGCTCCTTGATACTATACCTTATCAATAACGGATTCAGAACACATCAAAGATGAAATATATATCATATAACGTAAATTAGAGTAGCTCGCTGGCTTAATGGTTAGAGCGTGCGGCCGTAATTCCAAAGGTCGCGGGTTCGAACCTCGGCATGTACCGAGAACTTTAATATTTAAGTTATGTACATTTGTGAACTTTAGCAACAACAGCGAAATACAAACGGTGAAGACAAAAATCGTGAGGAATCCTGAACATGAATTAAAATTTATTTTATGGTGTGTGAAGTCGCAAATCCGCATTGGGCTCGCTAGGTAACTATGGCCCCATCGTCCTATTGAGGGTAGGCTTGTGCCCCAACAGTGAGGACGAAAATCGGCTGTTGAACAACGTAAATTACGTTAACGAATATCTATTCCTTCGACATTATATCAATGTAAATACAACCAACATGTCATTAATATGTTGAAGAAACAACGCAGGCGACAACACAACCTTGTGAAAACTGGCGTTCACAAAAATGCTCAGCAGCAGCAGATAGACATAACTACAATAATAACAATTTTTTTAAAGACTATAAACCTCAGTTTCACATGATGTTTAGTGAGAGTGAAACCCTGGAGAATGTTTGTAATATAGGAGTAACTAGGAGGATTTGAAAAGCCTATCTTTTCGAACTACACATGTGACCACGGTGTTAAATCGGAAATCACTTTGCTTTAGATAATTCAGTAAATGTTTACAACTGCAGGTTTATTATGACGACGTGTTTATATTTTACTTTAAATGTCTTTAGCGAAAATACAAAAAAATCTATGCAGTCGTTTGAAGACTACCAGTTCTACTCTGGTTATATTTTTCAGGCATAAACAAAGATTGTTTTGAGATAAAATTTTGATTCGCAGTCAACAGCCGAGTGGACTACAGCGCGTCTAGATGACCTATTGAATTGGGCACGGAGTCGCGCCCTCTGGCCTCTAACTTTCGGCCTCGCCTGCTGCGCTTTGGAGATGATGCATTACGCAATGCCAAGGTAAATTTCGTTCCTTTATTAATAAAGTAGGATAAACCTTTAACTATTTTCTCCTACCTTGTATTTCTATTAGTTTACGAAAAGGAAGCATAACATTCATATGTAACATGATTTATTGAATTTTACTTAGGAAAATAAAACATTAATCCTATAAGATTGATTAGTTCCAAGTTTTAAATTTTAATAACCTTTAGATACGACATGGATCGTTTCGGCATGGTGTTCCGGGGTTCGCCTCGCCAGACCGACGTCATCATCATAGCCGGCACGGTGACCAACAAAATGGCGCCCGTGTTCCGCAAGACGTACGACATGATGCCAGACCCTAAATGGGTGGTGTCGATGGGCAGTTGCGCCAACGGCGGCGGATACTACCACTACACCTACTCTACAGTACGTGGTGCTGATCGGATTATACCGGTATGTATTTTTAAGACTCGAGTATTTCATACATACGTTTGTATTAGTTGTGGCTTGTTTTAAATGTTAATGAAACACTAAGAAGTTGAACATCTGACACAGTCGGCTATAGAAAGTATTTACCTGTACCAATTATTATAAAGTAAACCTGTGTGAATTTTAAATATCTTACATACGATAAGAACAATTTATTGATATGCTATAAAATAACGATAATTAAATCTATCGAATCTAAAATTAACCTATATATTATATATGTAGTCGGCACCCTTTGTAGTTAGTTACTATGAAACAATAATATACCTATAACATGATTACAGTATGACGGAACTGCTAAATTTTATAGGCTATAAATATATGTTTTATGCCAAGTAAGAACATTGCATAAAAATTCGACAGACTTTATCTCAAGGACGCTACACGCAAACACAGTTTTCTTGACATAACCCTGAGATGAACAATATGCTTACTATGATATGGTTCGCAAGTTCAAAACAATGTATTGTTAGGTTGTATTGCTGTGCGATAAACATCTGAACATAGAAGATGGTATTTGTGGTTGCACCAGAAATTTTAATGATTAAGAAGCAATGCTTGCGCATCACGGTGGAAAATGGCGGTGGTGCGGTTGTCGCAAAAAAGCTATTTACAATAATACTAAAGTGCCGTGAAGAATTTAAAATTTCAATCAGTAGAGAGTATTGCAACGTGCGTATCATATTGCTGGAAAGACTGATCGCCTATGAGGCAGTAAGCGATCTGATGAAGGTTGCGGGAAATCGCTGAATGCGGGCAGCGCTTGATGGATTCGTGCGCAGATCTGTGTCCAGCAGTGAACGTCTCGTGTCTGATGATAATGACGAGCGTATACTACTAAATATTATTTACCTCCAGGTTGACATATATGTGCCGGGCTGTCCGCCAACATCCGAAGCGCTGTTGTATGCTATGCTGCAGCTACAAAAGAAAGTCAAGAGAATGCGAATCTGCCAGGATTGGTACCGTCATTGAATATACCGCATAATGTTTCCTTATTACATATTTAATAAACAGTTATACTGATCCTTGCATAAATTTCAACAACTCCCCGATCAAATCAAAAACTTGTACTTCCTTTGGAATTGTAGCAGCTGTTTGGCTGCTACAAAGTCATGGGTTGACGATAAACGTATAAATGTATCATTCTTATCCAAGGTCTAAAATACGGAACTACGAAGGCGTAACATAAAAGCAATGAACAAAAATAAGTTCGTCTATAGAAATGGATCATTCCGTCAACATATATGACCAAAATATAATATACATATATATATATATATATAGATCGCGGGAACCCACTGGATGCGAGCAACGTGGGACCGATCGACGTGGAGATCTTTAGGGAGGCCTATGTCCAGCAGTCGACGTCTATTGGCTGATGATGATATGACCAAAATACATGGGTATGCCAGCTTGAACAATGGAGGACAGGTGCTGTTTGGTTTATTAGTTGTGTATGCATTTCAAGGTATGCACAGCATTTCTCCTCCAGCACCGCATTTCAAGCGTATAAAAATACTAACGTAGCGTATCTGTATATGTGAATTCTCGTAGAGCGCAGGAGCAGTAAGCGTCTAAAAATCGGTATACTGTAAAGCGAACAAAGCGAGTGAGGGTTTAATGGGCCCCGGGGAGCGCTCTGTCCCGGGGGGTTCAGGGGGAAGAGGGCGTAAGTTCCAAGCGACGCTGGTGTCCCCCCCACTCTCAACGGAGCCCGCCTTTGTAATGCCTTAGTGTTATCGGCACACGGGCAACATATCTCTCCTATACGTTGCCAGCAGTTACGGTAATGACGCGGTAAATCTGTTCAACAAACACCGAACATACACAACGAGCCAGTGTTTTACGTATCGACACTAAAGGCGATTTCACTGTGTATTTTATAAGTATCTCATTTCAAAAATTACATGCAGGGCCAATACGATTGAGATAAATCACGGACAATCATCATCACAATTTCAGCGTTCCCAATCGATACCAGCAATACACATTGGAAATGGATTAATTTGTCCAAAAATATATAGAGTAAACTTTAACTATGTTGTATTGAACAATTAACACGCTAAACGCCATCACGACTAAAGGATTTTTTTTACTTCTTTGTACATACAAATAAACTAAAGATAATGATTACACGGAGATGGAATGGTACAGGCGAGTTTAACTCACGTTGACGTTTCTACCAGCTATATTTAGTGAGAATGATCATGATTTTTCTTCAAAATTACTTTTCATTATTAAGGTACATACTTAAAATATTTATAATACGGGTCATCATCAGCCGATAGACGACCACTGCTGGATATAAGCAGTATAGGGATATATCGTGAAAATAATTTTTTATTCAACGTAGTGACTATACGAGCGAATCGTTTACCTGATGGTAAGTACGCCTGCTCTAAACAACGTGGCGCTAGTTGTAATTATATTTACTACAACACACTGTGTTCGTAGTTTTAAACATGGGATGTGAAATCTCGTTGCCATAGTAATTTCACTGTCTACAATGTCCTTAAAACTGGACAGTAATGTTTGCACACTACTGTTTGTTGGCTTCAATAAGAGCTTTGGTGGTACTTACTTAGAAGGTGTTTAGCAAGAGAGACTTACCAGTAAATGCATTGATGAATTCCTTACATATATATATATATATATATATATATAAAGAAACTGTTCGAAGATATCAGTGACCACCATAGCGCAATAAGCTAGATGACGTCACGGGTGAACCTTGCTGCATTCATCGTGTTAAAACCGTACAAATCTAAATTTTATGCTCAGTCACATAAATTAAAATATAGTAAGTTTTTTTAGAGTAATGGATCTATGGGTGGATTTAGATATCCCCGTTATTCCAGTAAAAATGTTTGCACTTTCTAGTTCTAACTTGAGGCGTTCGTCAGAGCTCCTTTTGTGTATCGAGCTCCAGTAAATTCCCCAGCCCGTCACCATGAATTCCACTATATAGTAAATCGCGTGTCGCAAATATGCGTAATTAATTTCACATTGTTTACACGACGACATACTTAATACTTAATGAAATAATTATAACGTAATAATTACCGATGATGTTATTACGAAATTTCCATATAAACGAAAGTATTTTCAAATATTTACATCGTTCTAAAAATATAAACCCAAAGAGTTACTAAAATGTACAGCATATTGAGCTCATTCATCAGAAACCCTCATTTGGGGAGGCTCACATTGCAGCAGTGGGTTCCTAAATGCTAAAATGAATAAAATAAATCTTGAGAATTCTTGTGTATGGATTTAGATCTATACTACTCTTAGTAATGGTAGTAGTGGTAGGTCGATGTTGCTGGCGACCATCTCGGTAAGTACCACCGTTGCTCTTATTACTGTGCAAACATTACTGTGGTTCGATTTATTGTAAGCAGTCAAATCACTGGTTTAACGAGACAATATATCTGATGTTGAGTAGCAATATAAGCATAATAATATATATTATGCTTATAGTGATATTATATTATAGTTATAGTTATAGTATTATATTATAGTATACTTATAGTGATATGATATTATATATTATGCTTAGAGTGATAAGCAATATAGTGCTGTGTATGGTCCTAACTAACGCCACGTCTTGTGCAGACGTGTTCCTTACCACCAGATGAACGCCTTCCTCGTATCGTCGCTTTGAATTAACAAAAAATGTATTTTTGTGTAAATTTATTGTTCTAACATTAAAGCTCTAAGACATTTGCTGGAAACAACAAGATTTTGTATAAACAATTGTATGAAGCGAAGGGATCAGTTATCGCATTGTGTTTGTTTGTTGGAAAATCATGCCAAAGAAAACATTATAGCGTACAGCGATCGCACATTCTTTACACATATCATCGGCAATGTTTATAAGTTACGGCATCGATGCGATAACGCTGTTTCCGAGCGGTTGCCAAGCGGTTGCCAGGCCGCAACAGTTGCACAATCCCGTCCGGCTCCCACGGTCCCATTGTTACACTTTTTCTTACAGACATACATACGGTTAAGTTAACAGAGTAACATTAATCTCCTAAATAGCGATTATACAGTAAAGTATATTAATAGCTGACCTATTTTTTGTGACGCCTATGTTTTTTCTTTGTTTAATATAAAAAAGATTTAAGTTGGTGCATTATTTAAAGTTTTTCATTACTTCAAATTGTATTAGCGATGTGTAATGGATTATATTTAAGTGCTTCTCCACTGAGACTTTTTTTATTATTAGGTGAGGCCTTCGCACATTGGAATTTGGGATAACAACACAAGGTCGAATAATTATTTTAATTGTTTTCGCTTTCCTTGGAGCCGATCCAAATGATGTCTGTTGGCGGTGCACCGTCAGCGAATAGATTACATGTCAACGTACAATAAACATTACGTACAGGAACCAGTGTAATAGACTTAAATAAAAGTTTGCTGATCAACGTATATCATATTTTAATAGATATAATTATTACTTATCGCAATAAAGAAACGTTAAAAAAAATTAAATAATAAATTGAGATAACACACAAAAATGTTAATAAAAATAATGTCCGTACATTATATTAACTTGAAGACATACAATATTTTTGTACTTTACTATGGACAGAAATATAATCTCCACTCTATATAGACCGATAATAGATCTCGAAGGTAGTGTGATAACTGTTTTCCAATTTAAAGGATGATGTACCTAGAGAAATTACTTAGGTAACAGTCTGAAAGCGACCACTACAATTTTGTGCGGCGTATATCTAAGTAATAGCGCCGTGTTATACGCGGGCGTATCATTTAATTTCAGGTCAACCTCTCGTCGCGTCGTTTTGTCTAATAAAAAAATACAAGCAGATGTTATACGTTAGCGTAATGGCTAATTAATAATCATTCAACAATAAGAATGTATGTTTCTATTGGAACAATCGCGTTGCCGTATGCGTATACACAATGCTTGTCTAAGTGCAACGACACTTGCTTATGCCTTACTAGTAAAAGCCCGGCAGTCAACATAATTGACTGCTCTTCTAGTAATATTTGTTGTGAAAATTGAATTAAATTAGTGAATATTTTGTTTATAAACAATCTCATAATTATTAGTAATTCCTGTGGAAATCAGTGAAAATGTATGTATACATATGAACAGCTGTTTTACATTAAAATCTTTTAATTATTATGAATTTTAATTGTTACGGAAACTGAATTTCATAATAACTATTACATGCATGGTATCAGTGTATATGGACTATTTGAACTCCGCGCCTACTTCGCTCCATTGGCTGCACTGTTATGCAAGGAACCAATAAGCTATCCGCAACAAACTGACACACACTAAAGCTGCATATGAATAAGACGTATGTATGACTGGATGCTGCCTCCGATCCGATCTTTGTTAAATCTGTAATTTTAATGAACAAATCCCATACCAATCCAACAATAAATATTATGATGACACACATATTATTAATATAACATTAGAGCAAGTCTGAAAGTTGCATCAGTGACATAGAAATTGAGGAGCAAGAGGTTAGCGTGGTGCGGGCATGTTGTGCGGAGGGATGAAGGACATGTAACAAAGAAAGTAATGAGAATGAACGTGGATGGTTATAAGGGTAGAGGAAGACCGAAAAAAGTGTGGATGGATTGTGTGAAAGATGGCATGTGTAAGAAGAGTGTGAATTCAGATACGACGGCTGATAGAGGGATGTGGAAGAGAATTACATACTGTGCCGACCCCACATAGCTGTGAAAAAGGCAGGAGGAAGACAGAAATCAAATAAGAGAATTTAGACTATATTATATTAATTAGTATAATTGTAAATCTTAATATTTTCAATACTCGAACATAACTCTTTCTCTCTAAAGAAAGATAAATCTCTTATTAATAAAAAAATCTTCACTGGTGGTAGATCTCTGTTGCCAGAGACTGTCCTAGGTAAATACCACCGTTCCTCCTATTTCTGGCGTCAAATACTTGTGTACCGGTTTCGAGGAACGAGCACAATGTGGTTAAGTATATATCTTTCTAACTAGGTTCACATTGTTATGGGCAGACGCATAACTTAGTGTCAGGTGAACGTCTCACTCGTGTAGTCACTTCGTCCAATATAAAAAAATCATCAGTATATTCACATAGATAATAATATACATATAATCCACTAATTAATTTAATGGTGGGTAATTTTCTTAGTCACGATACAATAAAACAAACTTTGTAGAAAGTTGGAGAAAAGACAAAAAAAACATAATGAGGTCATTCTGTGTAGGTTGGACTGAGAATATTTAAAGAAATGCAGGTACTCCGTGATGACTGTGAGGTCAGAACATCTGTCAGCATAGTCATTATGATGGCCTTGAGAACTGAGCTGCTGCAAATTGCCACCACGTCACTATAGTAAATAAATAAATGAGATAAAATCAGATTAAAATGTTATAAAGTTTTTTATTCATCAACAAGATAAGTAAGGTACACATTTTTTATCGTGAGGAAGTCCTGTATTGGACGATTACCTTCTTCTGTGGGTGGGGGGAAGGGCAACAGAAGAGTTACGCACTTGATAGTAAGTTATACCTGCCCATATCAAGGTGGCGCTAGTTACTGTGATGTCCACTGCACCACTTTATGTTTATCGCCCTGAGACATAATATTTTAAGTCTCCTTATCGCAATAATTACACTAACTACAGCGCTCTTCAAGGTTGTCGGCTGCACTAGGATCTTCGGTGGCACCTACCTAGAAGGTCTCCGACAACTGATACTTACCAGCAGTAAAACGTGTGTGTGTGTGCGCGTGTAAATGGAAGAGTACGTAAATATACCGTAGCCTATTCATTACTTTAGTATATAATAATAATAGCAATCATCTCATGTGCAGATATAGCTTCTAAATAAATTAATAAAAACTTAGTAAGTGAAGCAGATAAATATTTCCAAGCTACACTTCTCGTTACAAAGATAAGCTTAATGTATCGAGCTACGCAGGAGGCTGTATCTCAGTTTGTGTAGCTTGGGAAGCGATGTAACTACGATGCTATCTCTTTAATTAAATGCACAGTAGCTGATGCTGCTACCATCGTGGTAGGAAATCTGAGTTTATCTGATTTTAATTTAAAGTTACCATTTATGTGTACATATATGTTGATTTTAACTATTTTCATTTACGGCTAGTAATGTGAGGCATCTTTTAACGGCCACCTATGGGATGACGGGTTAAAATTTTGTCTATAGTTTCTTTTATTATTATTACTGTTAGACTTATTGCATATATTTTTTTTATTCAAATATATAATACTTTTTCTTCCTGCTTCTCTCTATTATAATTGTTCAACACTTTATATTTTTTATCCTATTATTTACACCATTTATATATTCATTACTTATTTACATTACTTACGTTTATACTGGGGTGTATGGGGTTCCGCAAAACTACTCACGGAACCCCAAGTCAACCTCACTTGCTCGTGGTGCACTCTGTTGATCAACAAACGAGGCTCTGGCTCCCACCAACCCGCATTGGACCAACCGTGTTGAGAAATGGCCCAAATACCCCCACAAACGACAGCCCGTGGTGCCGATCCGGCAACGCAGAACCGATCGATGTAAGGGAACATCTTTGAGGGAGGCCTGTGTCCAGCAGTCGACGTCTTTCGGCTGATGATGATGACGTTTTTACTTATATTACCTATATCTATGCTATCTTATTATCTACAATTATGTATACATTTTCTTTTAAAGCGACGAGCTTAATGTTATGCTACAACGGTGCATTGTCACAGGTAGGCGTGTCACTAACCATCGGGTGAATGTCCTACAATAAATTTCGTACTACTTGATATACATCTGACTTTCCCATATATGTATAGAAAATACTCGTGATGCATTACAATTTGCACAAACTCATGCATATAAATCGAAAATATGCAATGCTTTCATATTGCGAGACTGATGTACTGTGGCGACGAAACTTGAATTATTCACCTGACTTCTACATTTCAGTTAGAACTTATGTCAAGTTTGTATTAACTGAAAAATAAACAAAATTCAAAAATATTTACTGTCCTATTTTACCCATGTATCTTATGGTTCCAGAGAAATCGTGATGAGTAGTAGGAAATTTTATATTGCATATTTATATATATACATTACTATGTGGTGTACATACCATTAATTGAAAAACATTTATTTACTTAAAAACTTTATTTACACACAAAAAAAGGTGTAAAAAGCGAACTTAAGGCCAAAGGGCTTTCAGTCTACCATTGGGTTAAAGATATATACAAAAGTAAGAGTGCAGTATCTTGTTACATATATGTAATTATTACATACGATATAATTCCTAATGAATACGGTGCATATAAATATTATTAGTATACATACTATAATAATAATAAGGGGTAAAAGTTTCCGCGCAACAACTTACGGGATCCAAGTCAACCTCATCCGCTTGTGGTGCACCCTGCTAATCAACAAACGAGGCTTTGGCTTTCACCAACCCGCATTGGGCCAACGTGGTAGGAAATGGCCAAATACCCCCAATGGAACTCCTACAAAAGTGAACATTTTTCGGGGATGCTTATATCCAGCAGTGGACGTCTATCGGCTGATGTCGATGACTATAATAATAATACAGGCATATACTGGCTACCTAAACCTATCTAAATTATAATCTCTCAATTCACTCAAAAGTTACGCAACTACTACTAAATTGGTGCTAACAGTAACTTTTTTTTTATGTATACGTTAGCATAGAGATTTCGGGTGTGGTTTACATACCCTACTATAAATCTCTGTGCACGTCCCTTCTACTTAATCGATCTCCAGCAACAGTTACCTATAACCAGTAATAGATTCATGTACATCACGATACCTAGGTCGTTAATGTACACTAAATAAATTCTAGGTATTATTTTGCGTATGCTATCTTCTATTATACTTTGTTATAATGGTATTGAAAAAGCAATCAGAATGGTCTATTGTTACAGCAATGGGGAGTATGTCAGGTTGAAAATTACTGCATTTCAGCAATTTGAAAATGGGGGTTCTCGCAACGTTTTCGATTTCCTTAACAATTTCCAATTCCCGCTATCGAGAGCGTTAATTAACGACTCCGAATCGAGCGTCGCGCCCAGGTCTTGCTTCGACGCTAACTATGTTATTGATTTTAAAAGTAGATTATTTCAATCCCAATGGAGTTGTTCCAATTTGCTTCAGTCGTCACGATTCAACTAACCTAAGAATTGGCTATTTTATTTATATATATTATATACACACATCTCATATGTATATTAAACATTCCAAATATATCTTTTTTGGTCGCTTTTAATAGCTTGGGCAGTACACTGTGCTACCTTTGTTTTTGGTTTCGGGGAGAAATCTTCGAAAAATACCCTGTATCAGTGCATTAGGAGAGGCTCCGGGGTCTCTTACAGAACGCACCGGTGCACCTTTACGCTTTATGTTATAATACGTCTCTGAGGAGGGGCCCAACCGTCCTAGGCACCATCGCTGAGCCATACGCTGTTCCATGCAGGTTCGCTTGTTGAGCGATAAGGACCCCCACCCTCAAGGCTCACGAAACTTCTAGACCCTTCTAGTCGCCTTCTATAACAGGCAGGGCTTACCTTAGTCCTATTCTTATCAGCCCGAGACTACACGGCTACACAGTGCTAGCTTACAATAATATACATTAATAATTTATTATCTATTACATAAAAGTTGAATTATAAAATAATTTTGTCAATGTCCAGCTCCCCGTATATTACTTTCCAACTCTTAAACTTTCCTGTCTAATTTTCTTAAATTTTTCTCCTGTCTTTATATTTTCATTGGCTCGTGTATCTGTAACTCGTCAACTAGACTAATAGAATTAACTTCATCCAAAACACTATTGATAGGTCTCTGTTGCCGGACACCGTTCCTGTAGTTACTAAGACAGCTCCTATTCCGCCAAACAGTACTGTGCAAACATTACTGTGTTTCAGTTCGTAGGGCGCTGTAGGTATTCAAATTGCTGTGGTAACGAGACTTAACATCTTATGTCTCCACGCGGCGAGCACTATGACGTGCATTGCATATAATTTTAACTGATTTCACGTTATTATAAGCAGATGAAACAATTACCATCAATCACGTGGTCCTGTTGGTTGTCTTGTCGTTTCGTCAATTAAAAGATAAAGGAAAAAATGTCGCAAAATTGTTAATTTAATATTTGTTATAATTCACATGGTCCGGTTAATTCGTTTATAACCTCGATCCAATCAAATTAAGAATTAAAACATTATCAGTTTTTAGTTGTAATTATGTAAGTTGCGATGGTATGGCCACGTAAAAAAAAGGCCGCCTGATTACGTTGGCAACTTGGTACTGCACTTTCTCTCCTGAGTAGAAGAGTACAGAAGTCCCAAATGACTGACGATTATGCCGAGGACAGAGCGAAGTAGAAACAAAAATACTTCATGCCTAGAAAGGGTCTTTAGTTGTAATGATATTAGATATTATGTATTCAGCATCATCATTATCAGCCGATAGATGTTCACAACTGGGCATAGACCTCCCTCAAAGATTCCCACATCGATCGGGTAGGGATTTCCACCACGCTGGCCTATTGCGAAATCGTGGGAGCCAGAGCCTCGTTTGTTGATTAGCAAGGTGCACCATGAGCAGGTGAGGTCGGCTTGGATCCCGTGAGTAGTGCGTGAATCCTTACAGCCTATCCATCCAACTATTATGTATTATTTATTTGGAAATGTACTACACTCGGAAATGAAGTATAAAAGTAATTAGTTATTACCGTTTGTAATTAGGCAGCGTCTGCGGTAAACTGATGGTAATTATTATTGTTTAATTTAGCAACTTGGAGAGTGAGTAATTAAATTTCGTGGGGAGGAAATTACTTTTGGATGGATTGCATGCGGAAAAAAATTATTAGCGGTTTCTCGTTTAATATACCGATGAGGTTAAAATACGACCTTTATCTATTCCACATTATTAGATAAATTTAAGATTTTATAGACGAAACGGTAATAAATACTCTACATTTATAAATTTTTTTATTTTATAATTTTTTTCATTAATATTATATCTTAATTTATTATAACTTCGATAAGAAAAATGAATACAGATTTACCTGAGAAAGGATATGAAGAAAGCAAGTACACTGAATTTCGATTTTTTTGATACCCAACAAATTATTTAATACTTAAAAAACATCTATAAGATCCTAAGCAAATTTTTTTCTATTCAACAGAGTGTTCATTGATACACACCTGTCCATAACAACGTGGCGCTTGTTAAGATGATATACGCTGCAGCATCTTATGCTCGCCGCCTTGAGAGATAAGACGTTAGGTCTCGTTACACCTATAATTTCACTATTTTCTTACACCATTTAAACCGGAACATAGTAATGTTTATATACTACTATTTGTCGACTGCAGTAGATGCTGCGGTGCTACCGATCTATATGCTCTCCGGCACCAGAGGCAAACGCAGTAGCAAAAATATTTATGAATAAAGTAAAAATTAATATAAAAAATACTTAAAGCAAAAATAAAGCGAAATACTAGTGATTTATCGGCACTAATAGTGATCAAAGTATATAACGATAATTTTTTTCTGTATATATTGATTTTAACGTATATGACTGTGATGTAATCGTTAAAAATTAGTGTCTAGTGTAAGAGCAAAAAAAAAAGGTAACGGAATCGTCTCCGAGGTCGGAATCCGGCATCAACCCATAGCGACAGAGAATTATAAATAACCACCAGTGCTCGAGACAAGCGCGAGGTCACGGCCTGTGCCGCGTCGCGGGTCATTGCGGCGCGTCTGCTACTAAGGTCAGTTCACCATACGAGAGATTGGTCGAAGGTCTTCCCAACTGATAATGCACACATTGAGAGTTATTAGAACTTCATACATTTATACGAATTCTGTAAATATTTGGTAGTTCCGGAGATCTTCGTGGGAGGTCTAATGTTTGGCTATGGTCATTTATCTGTTGATAATTTTGACAAACGAGACATTCACCTAATGGTAAGTATTAGGTCCTTACATACGAAATTGGCATTTTGTACGGGAGGAATATAAAGTAAATTTTTTTTTGTAAAATATATTTAATTAATCAAAGTGTGCACCGTTGTTGTCTATGCACTTTTGCCGTCTCATAGGTAGTTCATTGATCCCTTTACTAAACAAACCATGGGGACGAGAATCAATAAACTCTTTGAAGGCGGTTTCGTAGTTGAATTTTTTTCCTTGTAAGAAGCTGTTCAAATTCCAGAAAAAATGGTAATCTGTTGGAGCAAGGTCCGAGGTATACGGCGGATGTCGTAGACATTCCAATTGAAGCTCATCTATTTTAGTGGTTGGTTGTTGTGCAGTGTGTGGTGGTAGTGTTGCGTTGTCGTGAAGCAGCAGTGGCCTAAAGCGATTGACTAATCTCGGTTGTTTAGCAACTAGTTCTTCCTTCATGATCTGCAGTTGCTGACAATAGATATCTGCCGTAATCGTTTGGCCAGATTTTAGAAAGCTGCAGTGAACGACACCGGCGCTAGTCCACCAAACACTCACAAGTAACTTTTTCTGAGTCAATTTTCGATTAGGGCAGGATTTCGTTAGATCTCCAGGGTTCAGCCATTGTGACGAGCGCTTCCGATAATCGTACAGTATCCACTTTTCATCACAATTAATGATTCGATTTAAAATCCCTTCATCATTGTGTCGGTTGAGCAAAGTAACACAGCAGCAGCAGTCGACGCGTGTTCGCAAGTTCGGTTCACTCAATCCATGAGGTACCCATCGATCAAATTTTTTATTTTCCCGATTTGCTTCAAATCGATTAATACAGTTTTGTCACTTACCCCGAAGCTCTCGCTATCTCTGAAGTGCTTTGTGATGGATCCGCATCCACGATAGCCTTTAATTCTTCATTTTCTACTTTGGTCTCCGGCCATCCACGGGGTTGGTTCTGAAGGTCGAAAGCACTGGTGCCACGGTAGAGCTCGTACTCGTAAATATACCGATATTTCATGTTTTCCATTGTGCGGCAATAAGCGACGCCAAAGAAAAAAATAATGACGAAAAAACAAATGAATGACTGTTTCCAAAACTCAAATGTATCAGCTAAATGAATTTATAAATTTGAATTTGGAATTCTTAACCAAAGTGAAGATATTTCAAATCAAAGTGATCAGTACGACAAAAATTTCATACGTAAGGACCTAATAATTCGCCTGACTATTATAACCTGGCCCTAGTAAGGGTGATATATACTTCACTATAATATGCTCTTCGCTTTAGATATAAGATGTTAACTCTCGTTACCCAATTAATTTAACTAACTATAACGTTTTTTTAATATATACAGTACTGTTTGATAGTAGAAATAGGTGCTGCGGTGGTTTTTTCATCATCAAAGACCTGTAAAAGTAGATAATGAAGCGTTGTAATATAGAAAGTCTTCCCGAACAGAGATTTAACATTTATAAAAAAATTAATTAAGAAATTTACAATCAAGTGTAACAGAAAAGTGGTAAAGTAATTATTATTACTAGAGGTTACTTTCAATATTACTAAAAATTAGATGTGATAGAAGGAAATTTGCCCACTGTCATATTCACATATAAGAAACTTCTACAAAAATTTTCAGAAATAAATTGTTAAACTGAAAACTGGTGGTGCAAAAACAAGTAACTATGCAAATAATATAAACAGACAATATTAATTCACATCCGGTATGCAAAAACAAACCGATGGAAATCTCCGGTTTTATTTAATCGTCAAGAAAAATAACTAAATGATTAAAGATGAGAATTTTACTACGTTAAAATAGAATTGAACTTGCAACGGACAGACGAGTGCTGTTCCATTAGCAGCTAATGGACGGATAGGATTAATGATGCTGCCGTTCCCTGGTATTGTTTGATTTATGACTTGTCGATATGCAAACAATGAGAGAGCTCTTCGAGACACGAGAAAAATTTAAATGAATAAATTTCAAAAATAGAAAATACATAGTCTGGTGAAAAAGATCTATAGATGATAAATGGGATATTACCGTAATCCTATATCTAGTTTAGATTGGGCAAATGAACAGACTAATACGCGGTACCGATTTGCAAAACAAACCTAGTCTAGGTAATGGTACCTGTTTAAATTGAATCCGATTAAATAATATTATATACATAAAAATCTCAAAGATAAGGTGTCAAGGAAATAAAATTCTACTCTTAAAACTATATCCAAGTCTTCTTCTCATTCGTATTTTAGGTATATTCAAATCACATGTAAAATTCGACTTTCTCTCATAATAATATAACATTGCAACAAACTATTTATCTACCTATTTATCCTTTTTTTGTTGGGGGGGAGGCGTCTTCGAAATATACTCTGCTTTTGGTGAGAAGACATGATTATGTGAGATTTTTACCCCCATCGGTGGTCTGCATTATTGCATCCGGAGAGGCTCCGGAATCTCTTATATAACGCACCGGTGCCTCTCCACCCATTGTGTTAGCACGTCTCTGAAGAAAAGCCAAACCCTCCTAGGCACCATCGCTGAGCCATACGCTGTCCCACTAAGGTTCGCTTGTTAAGCGATAAGGGCCCCACCCTCAACGACCGCGGAACTCCAAGACCCTTTCAGTCGCCTCCTCGGACAGGCAGGGCTCACCTTAGTCCTATATTTACTAACCCAAAACTACAGGGCTTATCTACCTATCTATCTTTATGTCCTCGTTATATGTATCTTTTTTTTAAATCATTAAGTTTATCGTTTGACCACGATCCCCCCTTATATTAAGTGGTGAAATGTTCTATGCTCGTAAAACGCGCTTACCTAATAAATAGCCACTTCACTCTTTTCTTGAAGACGGGAACCCACGTCGTATTCGGACGAGAACACCGATGCTGGCAATTTTTTCCACTCCTTTGCTGTTCTCATGAAGAACGAGGAACTGAACCTCTATTTTCGCAAATTGGACATGTCCAACAATATAAGGACGAAAACTCGCCGTGCGTCTGGTCGGCGGCGGCATCTTATTAAGCTGGGTGTTAAGGTACAGGTAGGTAAGGTGTCTCAACTCTGCCTTTACCATATTCTAAAGATGTCTAGTTTTTGTATTTAAAACATAAAAAAGAGAGTATGCCAATTTTAATTTAGTATTCCATTGAATAATCTGGGGCAAGAAAAAAGTCGAGATCGTTATCACAAATTTTTTCGATATAAATCATCGTGAATTTGAATCGTCGACCGCCGAGTTGTTGGACTGATATCCCAGCAACTGCACTAACAGCGAACATTAATATATTACGCCGCGGTCCATCGAGACGTAGCTACAATTTATCATTGTACCAAACGAGAAAACAGTTTTTCCATTTCCATCCATCAAACGAGAGGATTGTTTTGACTGTAACAGCACGCGGTAACAGACGGATGGTACTGTTTTGTTTACGTATAGATTGGCTCAGTTATTATTTTACACACACGTATCATATTTAAAGTATATATGTACATATCCTAATAAATCGTATCTCATTACTTTATTAGGGCATATACATATACTAGTTGTTCCCCGCCAGCTTTACTAGTTTTAACACCCCCGCATATTCCTTTGGAGAAGGAATTTTGGAAAATCCATTCTTAGTAGTTTTCAAAATAAAACAAAGCAATATCTGATCTGTACCAAATTTTAAATATTTCGGAGATCTCATGTTGAGTCAATGAATCTCCGAGTATCTCCTATATATTTACAAAATGATACATGTATACTTTAAGTAAACAATAACTTGTTCAGTGTCTATAGATGATCATCTATGTTTGGTAACCGTCTAAGTAGGTACCACTACAGCTCTTATTTGTCGCTAAACAATTGTGTGCAAATATTAGTGTTCAGGTTTGAAAAGTTTTGTATCTAGTACAATTACTGAGGTATTAAAGACTTAACATCTTATGTCTTAGCGACGAATAAAGAAATGTGGTGCTGTATCCCACTCTAACCAGCGCCAAGTTTTTATGAGCAGACGTATCACTAATAAAATAAATGTAACTAATGTCAATGACAACACAGTTTCGAAAGATAATAGCAATAGTTGTACTAAAATAGAATAGAAGTAATATAACTACTATATATATATATATGTATGTTTCCTTCCACGAATTCACATCGAGTTTGAGTAATGGGCCATATCAAATGGATCGTCCCGAACCCCACTTACGTATGCATACAGCTTTCGAGAACTTACGGCAGTTTACGGACTTTCTAAAAATATTCAGGGATCCCAAGTGTTCGTTTCGGTAGAACATACAGACATAGACATACATATACTTATCGTGTATTTAATATACTTACATAAAAGAAATGTTTTAACTGTTTCCGAATATAACATATGACGTATGTAGAAAAAAATCGATAAATTGTAAAGGTTGATACTGATATTAAAAGGGAGACGTCGACTTAGTGGTGAGTGATACGACTGCAACAACATTGCAAAAGTTAGGATACACACAGCACCACATTCTACTCGACGCCTTAAGATATAAGTCGTTAGATTTCATTAACTACAACGCCTTTAAAACCGGAACTAATTAATGTTAGCGTAGTATTGTCGGAGGGTAGAAATAGCAGCAGCGGTGGTACCTACCTAGACAATGTCTAGTAACAGACTCTTAATCTCATAATTTACATGTATATATTACGAACTTTGAGCTACTGGACTCAAACAGCTGGAGACCATGTTCTGCGGAATACCCTACAAACGACCTGTGTCCAGTGTAACGGTTGCAATAGTGATTACGAGCCACTGATTAATCTTACGAATTGATGTAAAGTCAGAACAACTAGGATTTTAATTAGCAAAAGCAAAGTATCTCTTTTATTTTTAGAAGAAATTAAAATAAAAGAGGGTGTAAATAACTAGTTGATTAAAAGTAAGTATAGACATTTAATCAGCTAATGTATTTCTAACGAGTAAATCTCGAAGACAGCGCGGGCCGTGTCAACCCTCGCCCACGCCGCACCCTTGGCAAACCCCCGCCTGCGATAACAATATCGGAGATTAATTAGCAGAAAGTGTATGAGAAATTTCAAAGCTAATATTAATTTTGTGCTTTTATGTAACATTATCGTATATATTCATAATTTTATTAAATTAATTAATATGTTAAAAGGTTGCCATAACATTAATGAATAAACATGCGGGGCAACAATTAATATTATCGTTATTCAATTATCATATTTTCGATGAAACTATCATAATGTTCACATGATGGTAATAATCATCATCTTCATAACTGCTGGACATAGCCGTCATCATAGAACCCCACATCGATGGGTCCTGTACTACTCGCTTCCGACGTCTACCTGCGATCTCCAGTCGTTTGTAAGGATTCATATGTGGGAATTTGGACCATTTCCCATCGCGCTGGCCCAATGCGGTTGGTGGGAGTCAGAGCCTCGTTTGTTGGTTAGCAGGGTGCAACACGAGCAGGTGAGGTTGACTTAGGCCCCGTGAGTTCTTGTGCGGGACCCTTTACGCCCACATGCTAGTTATATCACCGCCTAAAAATGTGGCGCCAGTTATAATGACATACAGCAACCAAGGACATACGGTCCATACAGGCAAATAAGCGCTAAAGAAAAAGAAGGCGGAGAAGTAGAACGAGAAGGAGAAGACAAGCTTGTGCGATACTTTTTTAGATATTTTTCCGATATTAAACCTATAGATACTTAGATACAATATTGGAACATAAATATATATCAAGTAAATAGTAAGCAGTACATGAGACTCGGTCCGTGGGCGTGTGTTTGCGTTGGATAAACAGAGGTAAGTTGATGCTGCTTGCATAATAAACCTATTGTTTTACTACAATTCGTTACATATATCGATACCTCCCGGGCTCAAGGGGTGTAAGCGCCACAGTGGCGGAAATGACCTACCAATGCAACTTCACTCAGCTTTTCGAGCTATGTCCATTGGTTTATTTAAGGCAAAATTCGCAAAAAAATATTGAATACTCTTACTTTGTTGTGTCGTATGACATGATTTTGTATGCCACAATTTTTCGGTCGTAAACAAACAAATATATATAAATTTTACCAAATAACGCATGCCGTATAGAGAAATCCTACACTATAAATTTTTTTTTATACTTATAAATACAAGAAAAGTATATTAGGAAATATTTACAAATTCTTTTTTTTTTTCCTGTACTAAAAAGACGTATTTTAGTGATTAGTAGTTTTGTGTCCAGAGTTGTATGTACACATTAACATTAAATAAATAAACAGCTAAAAAATAACATTTTTCATATAGCTTCTTAACCTATAAGTCCATGTCTATATTAAGCTGCATTTCACATAAATTATAACGAACGTCTTCTCGATTGTGCAATTTCTGTTTTTTAGCTTAGTCACATAAAAATACTAGCTGTTCCTCGCCAGATTTTCTTGCAGTAACACTTCCGCAACTCGCTTTGGGGGTAACATTCTTTAAATTCCGTTTTTAGCTGACATATACTCGGCAAAAAGGATATTCCTATCAAATTTAAAGTCTAGGCTTGTGCTTTCAGAGGTACCTTGAAAAGCCCCTAAATAGATGGAAATATATATGTATATAGAATATAACTAACTTACGAGAACAAGCGAAACGTTCACCTTTGACAAGTGATACGCCCGCACATAAGAATGTGACGCTAGTTAGGATGATACACATTGCACCACATTGCGCACGTCGCCTGAGACTTAAGAAGCTGAATCTCCTTACTCCAGTAATCTCACTATATACAGCGCTCTTTAAATCGACAGTTATATTTGCATACTGTGTGTCGGCAGCAACAGGAACTGCGGTGATACCTACCAAGACGGCCTCCGGCAACAGAGACTTACCACCAGTAAACATTCATTGTTTAGTTCAGCTTACCGTTTACTTGTTCGTATCATTAAAGTGCTAAATTAAGCGTTGTCCTCTTTTGACAAAAGCCCTCAGAAGCCTGAGAACGTACTTAAAGATGTAGCGAAGTGCCACTTATCCTCTTCTGTTTACAGAGAGGGAATTTTGGTAATTCTTGCACAAGTTTTGTTTTGGCTCAACTCCAGCAAACAAATTAGATCTAATAATTAGTAGGAGTTAGACGTTATCCTTAACCCGTTAACTGTTAATGAAGCTTGTAATAGTAATTACTGATTAATACATTGGTTATTAACAACATGGTAACTTTGGCCAAAAATTCCATATCTCAATTAACCACTAGATGCAGTTGCTAAGATGGAACAGTTGTCTATATGATACACGTAAATACTTTGTATTACGTTTCAATAAATTATTTAAATACTTTCATTTTATTCTTGTTTCTTAATTCAAAGAATCGACGAGACGTATGTTCACCTGATGGTAAGTGTACACCTGCCCATAACAACGTAGCGGTATTCAGGATGACACACACTGCACTCTATTGTATTCGTTGCCGCAAATTCTAAGATATTAAAATTCGATATCCCAGTAATTTCACTATCTACCGTTTATCGGCAGAAATAGCAGCTGGCCATCGCCACCTCCACCGTACCTACCTAAACTCCGGCAACAAAGACCTACTACCACCAGTAAAATGTTCATAACAAATCATCATCATCATCAGCCGATAGACGTCCACAGCTGGACATAGGCCTCCCCCAAAAATCTCCACATCGATCGGTCTAGCGTAGCTCGCATCCAGTGGGTTCCTCAGACTCTCACCAGATCGTCGGTCCACTTTGTGGGAGGCCTCTCAACGTACGGTACGCGGGCGCCACTCGAGGACCTACCTGCCCGATCGGATGCCGGTCCTTCGAGCAATGTGCCCTGCCCACTACCACTCCAGTCCAGCAATCTTTTGTACTATGTCAGTGACCTTAGTTCTGCGGATCTCTACATTTCTGATTCGATCGCGCAGAGAAACTTCGAACATATCTCCATTGCCCTTTGGGAGACTTACAGCCTTTTTATAAGGCCGATAGTCAGGGGCCACGTCTCGGTTCCGTATGTCAACACTGGCAGTACGCACGATTAGAAAACTAAAAGCCTTCATGATAGAAAGGAATAGATCTGGCTAAGAGCAAATAATACGTCATGTTGATGTTCGTGCAGATATATAAAGCATTAAAGCGAACCAGATGGACATCGTAAAAAAACCCTTTCATTTTACAATCTGATTTAACGACGCCATTACGAGGTCCGTGGATTGAGATGATCGCTGAAGTTTTATTGCGTTTCCTGTGTTTATGGTTATGGCTACAATTTAACATATCCACCATAAGCGATATACGTCTGTGTGAAATAAAAAAAATGACGATTGTTCTGTATCGCGCCATATAAATATAAATCCATATGAGCTAGTTAACGATATTGAATAACTTTTTTTTGTTTGCTATATTAAGCATAGGATACAAGCTTCTATATAAATTTGTAAGTTAACCTCGTTTTTTTATCAAAGATATCACCACAAAGTACATGTTTACAGCATCTTTGATTCCTAAACTGCAATGCTGCTGCTATACAGGTGGTAGGTCTTTGTTACCGTAGATCATCTAGGTGGGTACCACCGCAACGCCTATTTCTACTGCAACACAGTACTGTGCAAACATTACTGTGTTCCGGTTTGAAGGACGTTGTAGCTAGTGTAATTACTCGGGTAACAAGACTCAACATCTCATGTTTCAGGCGACGACCACAATGTGGTGCAGTAAATATCTTACTAGCGCCAGGTTGTTATAGGCAGGAGAATCACTTATCATCAGGTGAACGTACCGCTCGTCTCGTTGCGTAATTACATAAAAAAAAAATTAGCACAATGAGCACTTAATCATTATATCACCCGAGGATTATTCAAAGCGGTGGGAAGTTTGTTATATATCTTTCATATGTACATATGATAGCCGAAACACAGTGTAGCTGGTATGACTACTTTATAAATATTTCACTGTTATATACAGATATATATATGTCTTATGTCCAGCAGTGGACGCTTGCTGCTGATGATAATAAAACATAACAATGTTTATTAAAGAAAATAATTTTATCAATGGTCCTTACGTTAGACCTGATAAATTCTGTAACACGAGCACTGTATTGACTAGCTTTTACACGACTTCATTGTTATACATGTCGATAAAACATGAGTGTGTACAAACACAAAAGTGTGTCAAGCAAAGTTCCTCGTTTGTGTACCACACAATACCCTGTGTATGCTGAAAGAAACTGAACCACTGGACTTTGTTGTTTACGGGCGATGGGATACGCCAATGCGGTAGCGGCAGTGAGGGTTGGGTATTTGCCGACAAACAAACACTTTGAAGTTATTTCTTTTCTGTTTCCCGCTTGTTAAAAGGCCCGGTCGCAGACATAATAAGATTCCATGTGTAAAGCATTAACTATTTGATGTAAGAGGTCCCACACAACAACTCACGGGATCCATGCCAACCTCACCATGCTAATCAACAAACGAGTCTCTTGCACCCACCAACTCGTAGTGGGCCAGCGTTGTGGGAAATGGCCCAAATCCTCCCATATGAACCCGTACAAACGTGATGATCTTTGGGGGAGGCGTATGTCCAGCACTGGACGTCTATTAGCTGATGATGATGTTAACTATTTTCGATAAAAAATTTAGCAGTACCATCGCTCTATTCCTCTAAGATCATGACATTTATGGGGACAAGGTAAAAAAAAAATCATCTTTTTATTTGAAGCAAATACTTATACTTTATTTAGGGACTATCATTTTAATATTCTATTATATTTAGTATCTTTTCTATCCATTTTACTATCATGTTTTCTAAATCGATAGATATAAAGTTATTGAAGGGATCGCTAAATTTATAAATCAATTAAAAGGCAGAAAATAAATCTTCTTCCTCCTGCCCTTTTCCCAGCTATGTGGGGTCGACACAGTATGTACTTCTCTTGCATATCTTTCTATCAGCCATCATATCTGAATTCATATTCTTCTTACACATGTCATCTTTCACATAATTCATCCACACTCTTCGGTCTTCCTCTACCCTTATAACCATCCACATTCATAAAAAAATTACTTATATTTACTGTAGTACATGCAGAATATAAAATAAACGAAACAAATTTTAAAACATATAATATACACTACTTGCACACAACAATCGCAATGCGCAATGCGCGTGCGACTGCCTGCCGGGCCCTGATGACGCCATTTGCTAGCTATATTACTAACGATTCTAGCAAATTACGAAACTCCATTAATACTTCCCAATTCTACTGGGAAACCTATAAGATTGAACTGTGTTAGCGGAACTGTTACCAATGAATATTCGGTTCACGCAAGTGACACTTAAGGGTTCACATTAATACCCAATACCGATAGCATATAAAGCTCTCCGCTAGTAAAAAGAAATGTTTTGATTTATTCTTTTGGTACACAATATCAAAAACATGATGATCTTAAAATATTGATGTAAAGACAAGTTTAACTCTAATTGAGTTTTCTTCCAGCAAATCTTAGCGTGGAGAATAATATTGGAAATATTAAAAATTCCCTGGTTACGTATTTAGACTTAAATAAGTACCTAGAAGATTAGGTTTAAGCTTAGTCTTTAATTCTAAATCTGAACATTCATCATTATCACCAGCCGATAGACGGTTACTGCTGGACATAGGCCTCCCCCAAAGATCTCCACATACAGTCAGCATAGCCTCCAGTACCCCTGGGCACTAGGGCTGACGTATGTAGAGGTTCATATGGGAGTATTTGAGCCATTTCTCACCACGCTGACTCAGTGCGGGTAGATGGGAGCCAGAGTCTTGTTTGTTGATTAGAAGGATGTACTATGAGCAGGTGAGGTTGGTTTGGGTCCCGTGAGTTAATTTGCAAGGCCCCTTCACCCCTCTGGACATTAATTAATAGGATCGACAGATCTTTTAAAAATATTTCCTAAAGCCGAGGTCAAAAAAGTTGAATTAAACTGTCTTATAAAACTAATACATATTCTTTAGATTTAGATTTTTTAGATTAGTTATAAATGTCGGCCTACACTATAGTTCACTATTTATATGATTCGTTGGATTTTAATCGAAAAATTTGTGTAACAAGTTTCTTTGAAATATACACTGAAAACGTTATGAATAAATAGCTTTTGTAGTTTGCAAAATCAGCAACTACAGTCGCTGGAGTAACGTCCGGTATGACCCGCATCCAGAGGTCACCGCGACGGTTACATTTATAATACAATCAGACGCTTGCTTCAATGGGCGACAATGTTTTAATTGTTAGATTTATTTTGAAAGCAGTAATATTGATAGACTTAATTAAACACTTCCAAAGACCAAAAACATAATGATTATTCTTCCTCATACGTGTATAAATGGAAAAACCTGGACGTGGCTTTTGACACAAAATTAAGATTTCACACTCACCATCCGGAACGTGGACAAAAACTGTTTCTATAGGCTTAAGACAATATATCAATACCCGTCTAAGCAGTAAGTTATGTGACACTCTTGTTTTATCTAAATTAAACTACGCGGACGGAGTCATTGGTCCTTGTTTATTGTCACATTCAAAGAGATTAATACATCGGGTGCAGCATGCATGCGCTCGTTTTTTTTTTACTTCGTTCCACCGCGCTCTCATGTAACGCCCTTTCTTAACAGCGCTAATGTGCTCAAAAAGGAAAAACGTAAGAACTTTCATTTCGCAACGTTGTTATTAGGAATCATTAAAAATAAAAACCCTAGATATTTATGCAAAAAGCTTAAGTGGATGCATGACCAGAATACTTCCTATAACACAAGAGCTGCCATTAATATGCTCGTAGTACCTTCACATTGTAAATTAGTCATTTCTTATAAATCATAGGAAAATATATATGCACTTATGTTAAAAATAAGTAAAGAAAACTTCAGTTTATGTTAGTTTACGTATGTATAATATTTTAAAACTCTGCATGGTGGTTTTTTTCTTAATGTTTAAAATAATTTCTGGTGCAATGTAATTAAGGTAAAATTGCTCTAATTTTTTAACTACCATCGATCAATGTTCCTTTATCCGCAGAAACTTGTTACAACTTGATTGCGTACGGTGTGCGGCCTAACCTACGAAATATATGTTAAGTATTTTAAGTTTTTATAACATCATACAGGGTAGAAATATAAACTAATTGTTCGTTATTGTGTGGTATATAATACTATATAAAGTAAATGAAATTACAAATTATACATCGCCCCTAACCCACATCAACGCCTCCCATTTTTTCTGGGTCCCTTAACGGCCCCCTCTAGGTTTCAAACGCCTCCAAGGGGGCGTTATCGCCCAATTTGAGAAAGGCTGATCTAAATGAAAGTAACTTAAATGGGATTTCATCGATTGTTAAAAATAACCCACCTAACAAGTATAATCAGACTGTTTTATAGCTATTCTAGTATACGCACCAGTACATACTGAGTATTCTCAGGACTGGAGTGACTTGTGACGTTTTTCGTAAATATGCTTTTGAAAATGGAAATAAACAACTTCTTTCGGAACACACTTTAGATGGAGTACAATTACACGATCAGTTATTTAATGGAAATTAAACAAAAGGAAGCTTATTGAATTATGACTTAAACAGTAAAGGTCAACGTCACGTAGATGTGCTAGCTTTTATTGAGGTGTGAGGGGTCCCACACAACAACTCACCGGACCCAGGCTAATCTTACCTGCTCGTGGTGAATCCTGCTAATCAACAGACGAGGCTTTAGTGCCCATCAACCCTCATTGGGCCAGCGTGGTGGGAAATGGCCTAAATCCCCTCAGATGAATACCTACCGGGGTGCAAAGAATCGCTGGGTGGCAACGATCACCCGTCAGAGAATCGCGGATACCTACTGGATGCGAGCAACGCGGAACCGATCGATGTGATCTTTGGGGGAGGCCTATGTCCAGCAGTGGACGTCTATCGGCTGATGAATATGATGAAGCTTTTATTAGGGTAGGTACTTTAGGTATAATTTACAAAAGATCTGACTAAAAGTCAGATAATTATTTAACAGTTTAGTAATAATAGCAAAAAGCCTAGAACTTACTAATAATAGAATTAGATTTTGTTCTGCTGTAATAGGTTTAAAGAAAAGAGACCCTGACATTAGTAATTTTTATACAAAAATACAAATATCTGTGAAAGTAAAACTGTTTAATACATTATAACAAGATACGGTTAATTCCATATGAATATTCTTTAAACCAGTGTAGGAAAGTAATTTATTTAAAATTTTTAAACTAAACTACTAATATAAAACTTAATCTATAAGAGTAAAACTAGAGAAAGCTGATCTTGAATCGAAACAAAATCGGTTAAATCCCTTTGAGGAGATATGATGCAATAAATAGACATAGACATGTGTTAATGTACATCTTCCGGGTTAAGGTTTAAAAGTTCCATGGTTTTCTTTTGACGTCGATAACGGTTTCGTACCTTACCATCATCATTCTCAATCGATAGACGTCCACTGCTGTATATACATATACGTACCCCATAAAGACATTTTACCCCCTAGAATCCCCTCGGTAGTGAACTTCAGTGTCTTGAGAGGTAAGGGATCTCCGTTCGGAACACAACTGTGGCCTCGCTAACGTTATGCTGGGATAGCCCGTCCCGGGGTCTGCTTTATGCAGATCCTACCAGCTTCGTGAGTAGTTCAAAAGTAGTTCAAAGTTTGACCGGAGACCACTTCCAGCCTTTGTCCTCCTCAGGGTTGTTTCGAAGGCGATGAGAACCCCCATCCTAACCCCATCGACTCTCAAACACACCGCTCAGTCCTGTGCTCACTGTATCCAGCCAGCGTTTTCCCGCGACCTTCGCCAGATTGTCGGTCCACTTCGGTGTACCTTAATTTAGTATAACATAATTGTGTGGATATATAAATAAACAACAAAACATATACATAAGCTTTAATGTATGTTTTGCGTTGAGATAACACAACTTTGGGCAGCCGCATTCCGGTCGCCTGGCTATCAGGGTTATCGGGCACGATTCCATTTCAACGCCTTGCTGACCCCTGACCGACGGGTTTATTATGTAAATGTGCAATTATAGCGAGATGGATTGTTTAGTTTTATATATGTGATCTTTTATTAGCCGCTTGCCTAATGCAAAATAAACTTTTTACCCTTGTACTAGTGAAAAATTTTTGGCCGGCGACTCGTTGAATATCTCATGAGCAGTATAAGAAGTCAGCGGAAACTTTAACTGCATTAAACATTACCAGAAAATAGAGTAGTGACTGAAATAAACACTGTATTATATAGGGTGACGCAAAAATAACCTTATAAAAAGTACCTTATAACACAGGTAATAAGGTACTTTTTATAAGGTTATTTTTGCGTTACCCTATACGTAAGATGTATTAAAAATAATTTATTTAGTAGTATATATTGTGTGATGTCTATTATCGCATTTCGTTCGTGAGATAAATCATTTTAATTGTCTATGTTGCGTAGTGACTGATTGTCTAGCAAGACGGAGGTTACTAGTAATCTGGTTCAATTTCAAGGTCAAAATGTGGTCGATGGTAGTTATTTGGACCCCGCCTGCAGCGTTGCTATGTTCCGGTGGTCACAATATTGCTGGATTCTTTCTAGCGCATTATCAAAAAAAATAATAACCACACCGGTTACAGAAATGGCGCACATTGTTACACAGAACACTGTACGCGATACTTCGCATGATGATGTGATCGAATACAAATTTGGATGGCTATGATTTCTGTTTGTTGCGTTTGATGTCAAATTTAAAAAGTTCAAACACACACGGATAAAATAACTACTATAAATAAATAAGTTGAAATAACACTAAACGCAATACTGTTTATGAAAAGAAAAAAAATAATGTGTCATTTCATAAATGATACCTGACATGATGAACTTGACTATACCGCTTAACGAGTTTCTTTTAACTTTTAGTTATATTCGCAACACTAACCTACTTATAAGATAAAAGGACGAGATAGATTCTCTTGCTCTATACTTATAAATGAACGATATATATATATATATACATTATAGATTCAAATCATACATCAATTCAAGTCTATTCCGGTTCCACTAGTCCGGAGATGTAGTAAAAGTAGGCAATAAACATCTACTACATTTGAAAAATAAGGCACGAGGAATAGCTAATATATATTTTTTTGTACAAATACTTAATATTAGCCCGGAAATGGTAATAAAACAAAATTAATAAAGTCATACTTAATATTTTGCAAAGATGACTAGTCGAAGATTTAAAAGGTAACTCTGACTAATTCCCTTAATGATATTTAATATATTTACTTAAACATAATTTATCACATTCAGATGTTAAACATTACAACATATTTTTTTTGTATGCAATTAAATCTATTAAATCCAAGTATGATTGGAGCATCGCTAATACGAAGTTGATACCCAAATTATACCTGGGTTTAAAAGGAATTATGTGTTAGAACTTGACTCAATTTACAATTACGAACACAGAAAAAGAAATGTTTACATCCATACAGGGTAAACATTTAGGATACGGCCGAGGCGCGTCCGTCGCGGGCGCATATCAGAGGACCCCGTCCTCCTCGACTGCCAACGTAATTAATTCTAAAAGCGGTAACATGAAGCCCTCATTTGCGGAATGTTTACACAACAGATCTATATGTTTACGACGGCGCCCTGCGGTCAACGACCGCTCTGTTTAATTTTTCAAACGCGATAACGCGCTTTGATAAGTGACCGCGGGCGGGTTCGCTTTACAGGCGGATACTATACTTGTGTTAACCTCATATACACAGCATATCATGCGAATAAGCCATTAATAGGAATAAAAAAAAACCTCAAAAAATAAAAATAAATAGTGATATGCTTCTTTGTTGTTGCAATCTTAAAATCCTTTTGCGCGTCCGTCTCCTAAAGTATTACGTCTAGCCCATTATTTATGGATGCGAGGCTTAAACTATAAAAGACCTCAAAAAACGTATCGAAGCGATCGAGATGAGGGCATACAGGCTGTCGCTAAGCTGGACTTCAGAAAATGTCGAACAAGGAGGTCCTGCGACGGATAAATTAAAATCGCGAACTTTAGCAGATCGTCAAGATGAGAAAAGTATCATATTTCGGCCACGTGCTTCTGCATGATAGGTACGAACTGCTTCAACTGGTCTTAATGAGCCAAGTGGCGGATAAGAGGAGTGTAGATCGTCCGAGGAAATCGTGACTGATTAATATCAGGGAGTGGACCTGGATCGCAAGTGCCTACCAACTGTTCCGCCTCGCAAGGGATCGGACGAAATATGGAGAACTGACCGCCAACATTCGCTAGTTGGTGAGGCATCTTAAGAAGAAGTAATATACCATATAAATAGGATCATATAAACATGAAAGATTTTTCGGTAATACCAGTAGATATTTCTGAATAAAAACCACAAGGTGTAATATGTCATTTGTTTGCAGAGAAAGCTTTAACATAAAAAATTCCGTAATAGCCATATTACCTAATTATTTGAGAGGGATGACGATAACGCGTTTTATCATGTATATATAATTGAACACTGCGACACATGAACCTGTGATACCCGATGATGGTCCTCGATAACAATGACGACAAATTTTTAATGCTGAAATCTTTGTCAATTATTTGTCAAATTTTAAAAAAGTTAATTAAAAAAAATTAATCAAGTAAATTTAATTAAAAAAAAGTTGCCTGGACAAACCATACAGTAATTCTTAACAATGCCTCAAGAGAGAGATGCGTAATTATTTTACCTTTATTCACGAATGTACAACAAAAAAGCGTGGTCCATATCAACCATAATCAAAAGTAAGTGTTAAACAATTGAAAATCAAAGTATCCACCTGCGCGCGCCGATCAAACAGTTTATATTTATCGTGTCACAGTCAGTGCCAAGGCTCCGGCCGGTTGTCGCGATAATTAAACTCTTGGCATTGGAACAAGGAAAAGAGGAACGTGAAGAATGGTCAGCAAATACTTGAAATTGTTTATTATGTTGTACTGATCCACAAACTGAAGATGGGACGTTCACCTGATGGTGATACGCCTGCCTATAACAACGCGGCGCTAGTTAGGATGTAATACACTGCACCGCAGCGTGCTCGTCTGCTTGGGACAAGATGTTGAGCGTCGTTACCTCAGTAAATATACTAGCTACAGCGGTCTTCAAACCGGAACACAGTAATGTTTACATAGTACTGTGTTTCGGCTGCGATAGAATTTGCGATGGTACCTAAACGGTCTCCAGCAACGGAGACCTTTCACCCGTAAAGTGCTGCCAGTACTACTGATGTCTGTATATAACATAAAACTTCCTCTCTAAGAGTAAGGGATGGTGATAATCATGACCGTTAGATATACGGAATATGCTTTAATAAAGTCAAAGAGATTAAAAAGAAAAAGCGAAATGATTACTACTAACATTATTTCACAATTTCATTTTTATCATCGATCAAATTATACGTAAAGAAGAATTACAGTAAAATATGCTCTCCTCCTCCTCAAGATCATGCGAGAACCTAGTAAGTTGAAACCGTTATACGCTTCGAAGAAGCGCGGGTTTGGTTAGGAAACATCGTGATAAAACTGATGTGTTTTAAGAACAGCCTTCATGGATAATGTGCTGTCCGCAAATCTTCACGTATCCAGCTAGCTGGATAACATACATTGACTCTTTTATTGTGATAGAAGGCCTGAGTCCCAGTAGTGGGAACATTAAAATAGTTGTTCATTTTATTTATGTTTTTTGTTATGGACAGGCGTGTCACTTACCATCAGGTGAACGTGTGGCTTGTCTCGTTGCATCGTTGAATAAAAAAAAAATATTATTAGAATGATTACTATACAAAATAGTTTATTTAGTTCAGTTAATAGATTTGCCATTTGGCAAACTGATATTAGAGTAAGAATGCAGTGTGAAGCGGTGGCGGCGTGGTGTGGACGCAATTAGAAGCGCCTCTCACGTGCACGTCACGCGCGTAAATAAAGAGATCAGATCGCGCGAGCATCGCACGTGTGAACACGTCACGGTTACGTCATATCGGTGAATGTATTACAAAGCCATACCGCAAGCTTATCGAAACATAGATAAAGTTATAAGGAGTTACCAAAGATTCCATGTAGTGATGAGTAAAATTTGTCTTGGTCAATTTCAGACAAGCACGATCATGCCTAGAAATATTTAAACAAGACCAAGACCAAACAGACAGTATGAAGACCAATACCAAGATTGTCCAAGTCTTGGTATTGTTCTTGCTTTCGTCATTATCATCAACCTATAAACGTCCATTGATGGACAAAGGCCTCCCCCAAAGATCTCCACATCGATCATTCCTGCGCTGCCCGCGTCCAGCGGCTTTTCGTCACCTTACAGGTGTAAGGGGTCCCGTACAACAACAAGACCCAAGGTAACCTCACCTGCTCGTGGTGCATCCTGCTAATCGACAAACGATGCTCTGGCTCCCACCAACCCCATTTGGGCCAGTGTGGTGAGAAATGGTCCAAATATATCCACATGTTCTTGCTTTGCTCATCACTAATTTTACGATTAGATGAAAAATGGAAACCGCATACCATCAGGTGATAAAGGATTATGTGATCTTTGGTGATAAAACTCAGAATTCTAGTAACAAAACAAATATCATTTGTTGGAGACACCCACTTTGTATTTAGACAAACTGGGATTACGTATTTACTAGTGGTAGTTCTCTGGTTACCGGCAACTTTCTAGGCAGGTACCATCGAAACACCTGCTAGTATTTTGAGTCGTTTCACTACTTTGCTGTTTTTATCAACTTGGCATGGATGCAGATCCACGAGTCCAGTATTAGATGAGCTGTAAAGGTCAAAACGACTACCAAGCCCTAAACATCTTCAAAGAACAGAAGATTTTTATCCAGAACCTTGCTGGTATCAGTCCAATTTGTATTTAGACAAACTGGGATTACGTATTTACTAGTGGTAGTTCTCTGATTACCGGCAACTTTCTAGGCAGGTACCATCGAAACACCTGCTAGTATTTTGAGTCGTTTCACTACTTTGCTGTTTTTATCAACTTGGCATGGATGCAGATCCACGAGTCCAGTATTAGATGAGCTGTAAAGGTCAAAACGACTACCAAGCCCTAAACATCTTCAAAGAACAGAAGATTTTTATCCAGAACCTTGCTGGTATCAGTCCAATTTGTATTTAGACAAACTGGGATTACGTATTTACTAGTGGTAGTTCTCTGATTACCGGCAACTTTCTAGGCAGGTACCATCGAAACACCTGCTAGTATTTTGAGTCGTTTCACTACTTTGCTGTTTTTATCAACTTGGCATGGATCCAGATCCACGAGTCCAGTATTAGATGAGCTGTAAAGGTCAAAACGACTACCAAGCCCTAAACATCTTCAAAGAACAGAAGATTTTTATCCAGAACCTTGCTGGTATCAGTCCAATTTGCTGTGATACCGCGTAAAAAGTTATTTACATTATCATAACCTTTATTGCAATATGCTGTAGCTGTTAATGTTCCTCCGGTCCGGAGGTAGTTAGCGGAGGTAGTTAGCATGATATACACTGCAACAAATTATGCGAGTACCCTTGAGACATGATGACAAGATGTTAAACTTCGCTACCGCAGTAGTTTCGCTAGCTACAGCGTCCTTCAACCCGGAATACAGTAATGGTTTGACAGTACTGTTTAGCGGCAGAAATGCGGCCTGCGGTGGTACTTACCTAGACAGTCTCCAGCTAAAGATGTATGTACATGGAGAAATATGTACATGCATGAAAAAGAAAGGTAGCCTCTCCCCCCATCATTATAATAAATTATTATAGCATCATAACCAGTGAGAAACCATGAACTTTTGGTCTTCTAACGGGTCGTATTGTGACCTTCGTATTTACACACAATATAAATTACACACCGTTATATGTACAGACAAGGTAGATATCTATAAATCTCTAGAAGATAGATTATATTGTCTTATCTCAATATTTAGCCTTCACTTACTACTAACAATTCAATAGATGAATACATCATCATCATTATCAGCCTTTGTTTATCCACTGCTGAATATGTCTCCCAGTGTCTTCCACTAAATGCGATCCGCAGCTGCTCGCATCCACCCACTTCCGACCGCCCTGATGTCGTCGGTCCATCTGGTGAGAGGGCGTCCTACACTTCTTCGACCTGTACGCGGCCTCCTCTTCAAAAATTTTCTTCCTCATCGGCCGTCACCGATACGACAGACATGGCCGACTCACTGCCATGTAAAAACAGGTATGTACAAATGTCTACTAGCCGGTCCTTGCTAACTATCCTGTGCAGTAAGTCAAGGACTGTTGACTACACATAATACAAGATGATTCAGATAACTACATACAAAGATTGTAATTCAAATATCTATAGCCGGTTTAATAAAAAAAAAGAACAAACTAACCAAGTTATCTTAAGTATGTCAAAAGACGTTATTTGGAGACCTTTCATTCTGATGATGTAAGCGTTTGAAAGCCATAGCGACTCTTACAGCTCATCTGATACTGGGCTCGTGGACCCGGATCCACGGCCTGTTATTTGTCGACTGCGTAAAAACCTTTAATACCTGTATATGTCGACTGCTTCTTTTTCTATGCTGTATTTTTTTTTGTTGGCGAAGTCTCTTAAATGTAGCTTGTTTCCGGGGGAAGATAAGGATTATGTGGGATTTCCATGCACTAAAATCCCCTCAGTGGTCTCCCTCAGTGCGATAGGGAGGGCCTGGGGATTTCCTACGGAACTTACCGATGCCCCTCTGTACTTTAACTAAACACGTCCCACGGAAGGGTAAAGCCCTCCTTAGCACCCTCGCTGTGCTACGACAAATACAGGAACACTGTATTTACCGTCCCTTTCAGACTCGTTTATTGAACGATGACGGCGCCATTACTCTAGTTCTGTGAATCCAAACATCCTTTTAGTCGCCTTTTACGACAGGCAGGGTTTCACCTTAGTTCTATTCTTACTGGCCCGAGATTACACTTATTCTAATACGATGTAAAGTGCGATTAGTAATTTGACTGACTGAAACAGCCTCTCGTCTATTTCTAGGCTTTCAGACCTGGAGTCTGTAGCCTAACTTACAGAGCTGTATTAATCTGTAGTTGCTCTTAGTAATATTACGGAACAAATAATGCAGAATTAGTAATAACATTACGTACAAAACATCGAACTACCAACTGGTGGTAGGTCTCGGTTGCCGGAGACAATTAGGCAGGTGGTATCTAGCTAGACGGTCTATATCTGACGCTGAACAATACTGTGCAAACATTACTGTGTTCGGGATTGAAGGGCGCTGTAGTTAGATTAATCACTAGAGTAACAAGGCTTGACATCTTATGTCTCATTACGACGAGCATAGTATATACCATCCTAACTAGCGCCACGTTGTTTTGGGAAGGCGTACCTCATACCACAAAGTGAACGTCCCGCTCGTCTCATCGCTTTTTCTTCTTACTAGACCTTGTCCCATCTTTACTTGGGGTCGGCTCTCCTGGTCATTCTTCTAAATCTTTATTTTGTGTCAAAGTTTCTTTATAGTTTTGAGATCCAGCGCTACCTTAACCATATGCGTTGTTGGTCTTCGCATAACATGGCCGTACCAGCGCAGGCGTCTCTCTACCATTTTCTCTTAAACCGGTTTTACTTTAAAGGATAGTATACATAACGCGAAAACAAGTTTAACAATTAGGTTTATGTGATTCTGTTGCAACCTATATACTAAGACCTTACATTGAAATTAAAACATTTAGAATTCATTCAAGAACAAGTATCGTTATAGTATGGGGTGGCATTTAATTAAGAAAATTATGAAGTTTTAGTTCATCATTATCATTATCAGCCTTTGTTTATCCACTACAGGATATAGACCTCCCCCAATGTCTTCTCGTAGCTATCCATTTTTGACCGCCCTGATGATGTCGTCCGTCTATCTAGAGAGAGGGTATCCTTATCAACAGAAGTTTTAGTTACTTAAGTGAAAATTACGTATATATGAAAATCCTTCAATACGGCGACAGTACGGTGATTAACTAAGTACATTCCTGACACTGGTCGCTTATCACAGTTAAACCTTTATACTTCTTCAGTCACTGTGTATTAATCGATGTTATTGTTTTAAATTTAAACAAACACGATAATGTATTTCTTTACATATTTTTATTGATTAATCTATAGATTAGATATCAAAATGAAATATACTGCGTGAATTGTAATATAGAAGGAATTATTAGAAAAACCAAATACTAATGGCAATGTAATAATATACAGCTGCTAGGTCTATGTTTCCAAAGATCATCTAGGTAGCTGCCAGCGCTGCTCCTATTTCTGCCGCCGAACATTAGTGTGCAAACATTGGTTTGAAGGGCTCTGTAGTTAGTAAAATTAATATGGTAACGAGCGCAATGTAGTATTGTGTATATCATATTAACCAGCACCACATTGTTATGGGTAGGGGAATCACTTATCATAAGGTAAACATGCTCAGATGGTAAGTGATAACTCTGTCCATAAGAACGTGGCGCTAGCTAGGATGATACCACATTGTGCTCATCGCTTTTAGACGTAAGATGTAGCATCATTACCCCCAGTAATTTCACTATCTACAACGACTTTCAAATCGGAATATAGTAATGTTTGGCGGCTGAAATAAGCGCTTCGGTACCTACCTGGACGGTCTCCGGCACAAGAGATCTACCACCAGAAAAATGCGCATTTATTTTGTCAGCAAACAGTACCCAGTTACGACTTTGTATGCGGGATATGATACGTGTATTAATGAAGTATGCTTACGTAAACGACGATTGCTATTCATTGAACACGGTATTCATATAGGCGGTAGTGGGGCTGTCTGTCCGTGTGCAAACAAAGAGGTGCATTTAAGGGCATCGCTGCTCAGGAATGTTATCGATACCCTGGCGAAGGTCGCGTGGCTGGTGCGCGTGACTCCGCACCGCAATCGCCGGACCGAACGCTTACTCCACGAACATAATTTAACCGCGCGTTTAACGAACTCGATCATTACACTAATCGGAGTCGTCATTATATCACAGTTTACGGTTTAACTGCACCTTTGTTTGGAGATAAAAATAGGCGATTAAAATAATAAAAAAATAAATGATTATTTTATTGCATATGCTAAGGTAAGCCCAGCCTTTCCTAGAATGCGAGTGAAAGGATTTTCGAGATCGTAGATTTCGAAGATCGAGACCTTTATTGCCCACTAAGCTAGCCCGGTGGCAAAGCAGAAGAGATAACGTAATTGTCATAGCAAAGCGAAGATACTGGCGAGGGCTACATCCGTCCGGTACCTGTGCAATTCTGAGTTTAGTGGGTACAAATCCCACATAAACTTGTCTTTCTCTCAGAAGTAGGGTATCTTTCGAAGATATCCCCTGTTTAAAAAAAAAGTTAGGATTATTATAGTGTATTCACAGTACACTGTGCTCGCCTCGAGACATGAACTATATTAGGTATTGTTAACTCAGAAATTTCACTAGCTACAATGCCCTTCGAACCACAACACAGTAACATTTGCACACTACTGTTTAAGGGCAAAAATTTAAACTGCGGTGGTGGTACTTATCCAGATGGTCTCTGGAAACCGAGACAATCAGAGTAAAATAAGTCATAGAAATGTAAAATATAAATTAGAAAGTATTTGGAAAAAATGGCCTCGCCGAACAAAGGGGACCACTGCAATACGTTGTGACGTGACCAGAACGACCTTTCTGCAGTGAATAACGTCAGTGACACCATTCCAAACTGTCTACAATGGTTTACGCTCTAATTTCCTGACGGTTACCTCTTTTGACAACCTCTCTACTAACATAAAATGAGACACTAACGGTTGATTAATACCACTTGGTGATTTATTCGCTGCTTACCTGTGAACAAAAAGATATTGTTAATAACAATGTTTTTACATAGACACCCTAATATTAATCGGAACACATATATATACATATACATTAGGTGTTAGGAGGCCGCTTCCGAAAACAAAGACAGGCGATAGTAAATAGAAATAAAACGTTTTAAAAATATGAGTTTTTTTTTTAATCAGAATAGATTTTTTTTTCATCCCATCATCAAAGGTGTCATTAGTACTATCGTCTGTCTTCGTTTTCGGAAGCGGTCTCCTAATACACAGTATATATTTATATGTATATCTGTATAATATATTTAAAAGTATGTAATATATGTAATTATGTGTATGTATAGAACAATGCGAGTAATGATATGGAGATAATGGGTTGATCGATGTGGAGATCTTTGGGAGAGATCTGTCCAGCGATAGAAGTCTATCGGCTGATCATGATGATGATGGTGAAGCGATGAAAATATCGGGACGTTCACCTGCTGGTAAGTGATATGTCTGCTCATAACATGGCGGTAGTTAGGATGATATACACTACACCACATTGCGTTCATCGCCTTGAGACTTAAGAAGTTAAATCGCATTACCCCATTAATTACACTAGCTACAGCGCCCTTCATTCAACCTCAATACAGTAATGTTTGAACACTACTGTTTAGCTGCAGAAATAAGCGCTGCGGTGGTACCTAGACGGTCTCCGCCAACAGAGACCTAGCGCCATTACTGTGTACCGGTTTGAAAGGCATTGTAGTAAGGAACTTACTGCGATAACTGGACCATCTTAAGATATAGCGAGGAGCACAATGCAGAGCTGTGTTTATCATTTTATGTATCATCATTTGCCACTAGGTATCCATTGTTTGCTTATAAAAAATATCGAACCCACGTCTTCCTGAAAACTACAGCTACTTAAAAACTGAGCCATCGCCGTTTCGTACTTTAACTCATCTTTGTTAAGACGAAGTAGTATAAAATATGTTTTCCGTTAAGTGACTGAACTAAACACGAAGAACTTTGTTAGTACAAAATTAATTTAGAAACTGCAGCCATTTAAAAACTAAACTCTAGCAACTAAAACTATACACGATTTACTTTAAAACTATGAAACATACTACGGAATAAGCGCATTTGCTCCACGAATGCGTTTCGCTTAAAATTTATTTACATCTTCTATTCTAGTACACACAAGCGGTGCATCAGCTCGCGGGAGTAATGTACGAAAACAAACAATTTAAAGTCGGTAAGATAAATATCGTACAAGTAGTAACAAACGAGGAACGTAAGGAATCTCCGCTTTAGCGAGATAACGTGAGTCAGGATATCGTCTATATCTTGTGCACGGAGTACAAAGTTGTGTATACGTATATATAGGTCTATGTAATTTTGACTGGTGGTGTTATATATGACTTATGGCACCGAGACGTGGCCACTTATAGTGGGCCTTGTGAAAAGCTTTCAAGTCGTGATAGAGCAATGGAAAGAGCTATGCTCAGTTTCCCTGCGTGATCGAATCAGAAATGAGGAGATCCACAGGAGAATTAAGGTCACCGACATAGTTGAAAAGATTGTTAGCGTCTAGTGGCAATGGGCAGGATACATCGCTGAAAAGAGTGACAGCCGATGGGGCACTAAGGTCCTCGAAAGGCGATCGCGTACCGCAAGACATTGTGTTGGCAGGCCCCCCACCAGTTGGTCCGACGAACGTCACCGATGGTCCGGTCAACGTTGGTCTGGTGAAGATTGCGGGAAGCAGCTGGATGCGAGCAGCGCAGGGTCGACCGATGTGATCTTTGGGGGAGGCCTATGTCCAGCAATGGACGTCTATCGGCTGATAATGATGATGATGAATTATTTGTTGCCGGAGACTGTCCGGGTAGATACCAACGCAACGCCTAATTCTACCGCCAAACAGTAGTGCAAACATTACTGTGTTTCGGTTTGAAGGGGGCTGTGTAATTACTGGGGTAATGAGACTCAACATGTTATGTCTGAAGGCGAAGAGCATAATGTAGTGTAGTGTATAAAAAAAATCTCTTAAAACTGGACGGAAGCACTAACTCATTCAAAACATAAGAACTAAAAGTAAACTCTTTAAGTAGGATTCGAATCCAACATGTAGCTTATGTGACGAATAATAAACAATTTATTGGTTAATTAAAAGTTTCAGAAAAATTTTCTCCTAGGAAAGATAAAATGATGAAATGAACTCCCCCCAGCCCAGGTTTTCCCAAGCAGTTACATAATGGGAGACTTCAAGAAGGGTTCGATAAGGTAGTTCCGGGGTCGGCAACGCGCCTGTAATGCCCTAGAAGTACAAGCATAAAATAAGGTACGCTTACCATCAGTAGTGCCGTATGCTTGTTTGGCACCTTCGTGGTATAAAAAACTATATTAATAACTTTGGAGGCAGTGTACATTCTTCAAAAGAAATCTGCAAGGACCACCTTGTACAGTGCAGCGGATATCAAGGGCTCGCGTGTTTAAGAGACGTTAGCAATAACAAATATGTATCAAGGGGGTGACTGCACCTCCCTTGTCGTGAGGCACGACTATTATAACCACCCAGTGGCCGTGTAATCTAATCTACTGGTAACCCCGCCTTAGTTTGCCGGGTTTAGATTTCGATATGAAGTGATAATAATCTGTGCAACAGAAACAATTGTATATATTAGTCTTTCTTAAATCGAAGAACTAAACCTTAACTACATTATACGTTAAGAACAATTAGGACGGTTTCCACGTAATAGTTTTAATCCTTTAAAATAATTTCTTTTATTATTCAAAGAGATGAGATGGTATGTTCACTTTATGATTTTTTTTCTTTATTTCATTTTGGGACTTTTCATTAACAATCACGACAGTCCCATTGTACATATCGTATAAGCAACTTAATTAGTGATATGTCGGCCCATAAAGATGTGGCACTGGTTAGGATAACTAACACTATACCAAATTTTGCTGGTGGTCTTGCGAAATAATGTGTTGTCTTGTTACCACAGTAATTTCACTAGCTACAGCGCCCTTCAAACCGGAACACAATATTGTTTGCACTACTGTCCGGCGAAAGGAACGGGCTTAATTTAAAACCTATCTATCTATATATATGAGGTCCTTACATATGAATTTAGCGTTTTGTCGTACTGACCACTTTGATCTATCTCCTCTTTGGTTAAAAATTCCAAATTCAAATTTATAAATTCATTTAGCTGATACATTTGAGTTTTGAAAACAATCATTCATTTGTTTTTTCCTCATTATTTTTTTCTTTGGCATCACTTTGAATAATCTTAAAATAATAATAATAATAATAATCGCACAATGGAAAAGATGAAATATCGCTATATTTACGAGTACAAGTTCTACCGTGGCACCAGTGCTTTCGACCTTCAGGACCAACCCCGTGGATAGCCGGTGACCAAAGTAGAAAATGAAGAATTAAAGGCTATTATGGAAGCGGATCCATCACAAAGCACTTCAGAGATAGCTGCAGGCTTCGGGATAAGTGACAAAACTGTATTAATCCACTTGAAGCAAATCGGGAAAGTAAAAAACTTGAACGATGGGTACCTCATGGATTGAGCGAACACGCGTCGACTGCTGCTGTTGTGTTACTTTGCTCAACCGACACAATGATGAAGTGATTTTAAATCAAATCATTACTTGTGATGAAAAGTGGATACTGTACGATTGCTCGTCGCAATGGCTGAACCTTGGAAAGCCAACGAAATCCTACCCTAAACGAAAATTGACTCTGAAAAAGTTACTTGTGAGTGTTTGGTGGACTAGCGCCGGTGTCGTTCACTGCAGCTTTCTAAAATCTGGCCAAACGATTACGGCAGATATCTATTGTCAGCAACTGCAGACCATGAAGGAAGAGCTAGCTGTCAAACAATCGAGATTGGTCAATCGCTCTAAGCCACTGCTGCTTCACGACAACGCAACACCACCACCACACACTGTACAACAAACAACCACTAAGTTAGATGAGCTACAATTGGAATATCTGCGACATTCATCGTACTCGCCAGACCTTGCCCCAACAGATTACCATTTTTTTCGGAATTTGGACAACTTATTACAAGGAAAAAAATTCAACTCCGATGCGGCAGTCCAAACCGCCTTCAAAGAGTTCATTGATTCTCGCCCCCATGGTTTGTTTAGTAAAGGGATCAATGAACTACCTATGAGATGGCAAAAGTACATAGATAACAACGGTGCATACTTTGATTAATTATATATATTTTACAAAAAAAAAATTACTTTATATTCCTCCCTTACAAAATGCCAGTTTCATATGTAAGGACCTTATATATATATATATGTCTCCGAAAAATATAAATACAGTTTATCAAATACTGTATGCCGGTTATGGATTAATATCTACGCGTTTATCATTACACAAAACACTCAACGATATTTTCAAATTAAAAATGTTAAATTGGGCTAGCGTGGTGGGAAATGGCCCAAATCCCCCTTATATGAACGCCTACAAACGATGGGCCCTGGTGCCGGGATATACCGGAGGCCAGGCTGACTGTAAGATCGCGGGAACCTGCTGAACGCGGGAGCGCAGGACAGATTGATGTGATCTTTTATGAAGGCCTATGACCAGCAGTGGTTATCTATCGGCTGATGAATGAATAATGTTAAATAACAGCATAACAAAATTTACTTTTTCTTTCCAAATAAAATACGTTCATTATAAATAAAACCTGTCTGTATTAACATTTTTCCGAAAAGTTCCAACAATACACTTCCACGTAAAGAGGAAAACGTAAATTAAAATCTGAGCAGTAATCATCAGCGAGCCGAACACCTCGCAGCCGGAGCTCGGGAAAGCTCACATTTTATTTTTTTTCCGCCGAGGCTTGTTTTGTTCGAGAAAATAAACAGAAGCAGATATCACCGAGTTATTAGCAACGGCAAGCACTTTCTAAATTAGTTCCTTACAGCTTATATACATGCAGCTGAATAGCTAAACCATTGGATTGATTGCGGTTACGGAAGAAACCAATAAGCTGTCGGCGACAAACTGACACACACTTAAAGCTGCATTATGAGTAATATGTTTGGTTCGTAAAGGTTTTCAATTATTACTATATGATACCTTATAGTAATTATTTATTGATAGTAGGTCTCTATTGCCGGAGACCGTTTAAGTTAAACCATTACTGTGTTCCGGTTTGAAAGGCGTCGTAGCTAGTGTAATTACTGGGGTAACGACACTCGAGATCTTATGTTTCATGAGACGAGCGCAATTCTGTGCAGTATATATCTTAACTAGCGCCACGTTGTTATGAACAGGCGTATCAGTTACCATCAGGTGAATATCCCACTCGTCTAGTTAATGAAATAAAAAAAAAATGAGATTTTAACGCACGCTTTCTATTACTTTATTTGTCGGCCCTTTTTATAAGCGGTTATGTTAGATAATATTATTTGAAGGTATGATTGTGGTGATACGGCAGGTGGCAACCATAACCTGTTATCGGAAGGTAATCTATATGCAGATTTTGGAAGGAACATAAAATCGGTATAAAAAGACCTAGTCCTTTATATTACTAGGAACTAGTAACCCCAAAACAAAACTCACGTGTTTCGGGCTCGGAGCAGTAACGTGGGTGTCACATCCGGGTGCGCTTATCAAGTCCAACCCGGAAGTAAAGAATGGAGATAAAGACAGGCTCCAGGAAATAAAGAACTTGTAGTGTCAAGATGGTGTATGTGGAACCATACTGAGGCTAGACCGCATATGCTTTTCAGTGATTTGACCGGTACAACTGAAAGTTGGAGAATAGTCCACTAAAATAAAGTTTGAGGATTTTTCTGCATTAACCATAAATTATCAAATGGCAAAATGGAGAAAAATTTTGTTCAAGCGTTAGTCTATCATCATTATCAACGTTAGTCTAATTATTAATAACAAAACAATTGTTGCGATAATAACGATATACTCGGAACTATCTACCAGTAAATAAATTTTGTTAGCTTAATAATTATTAGCCTAATTAGGCTGGCCCACATAATCAACATTTCCGTTAAACATGGTAATTGCTGTATTAGCAACACTTGGCATGCGGATTGACTAGCACTACGGTATGGTGATAACGGTCACAGTGGAACCTGCTGATGTTTCGCTGGTTTGGCAATAGGGAAATTTTAACCCGATTCGTGTACCATTTTAGAAATTACAGCGTCCTTCAAATCGGAACACAGCGTTATTTATTACTGCTCGTCTTATATATAGACTGAATTGGCAATGGTCTGGGCTCATTGCTCGAAGGACTGACGGACTATAGCGCGCCAAGGTCTTAGTATAACGGTTGCGTAGTGGTAGACTCCCCAGTACTTAGGATGTGGTAAACGTCACCGGAAATCATTGTATGCGAGCAGTGTAAAATTGATTGTAGTGGAGATATTAGGAAGTAACCTACATCCAGCAGAGGGTAACCATCGGTTGATGTTGATTACTAAAAAAGGTTGTTATTGTAAAAAGATCTCTTCTACCAACTTCAATAGTTCTTTTCTATAATCACAGAATATCTTGCAGCTATAGTTGTATGCAAGTATACTAACATTAACTTTGCAAGATTTACCAATTACTCGTAAATAGTCACAATAATATTGTGTATTTATGTGAACATTAGATAGCATAAGTACAGATAAAGTAAAAAAATAAAAAAACGGAAATAATGTTAGAAAAAAAATGTTTATTTATTCGTAGTGTGCATATTGTGAAATTGTAAATAATAGGATAAGGTAAAGCCGTGAATAATAATATCAGAGAAAATTGGAAATAAATAAATACAATAAATTTCTCGTATATTACACATATTTAATATGAATATGCGCATTGTTTTGTTTGTCTCAAACGCACGGTTATCCTCAAAGTCGGAGTAAACGTGTGACCTGAATAACAACTAATCAACTTAATACTATTATTATCCTTTTAAATAACATACGTGAACATTTAAAACACGTTTAGTGACGCCTTCCTGTTTTCGTTTGCATTAATGACGGTATAAACTTTTTAGTTTATTATAAAACCTTTAGTGTAACTTAATAATTGTTTGATATATAGTAAAAATTTTATTATATATCAAACAATAATAATAAGCAGCCTTGTCTTTATCATCGCTGGGACTAGAAGTCTCGTTACAAATGGTCTCACTATCATCGGCCTGGCCATTCATTCGTCCCTCAAACTGGACTGGATACTTTATAAAAATCATATATGCCAACATAATGATAACAAACAACATATACAGTATATATGGAACTATATCGAACTTGCTCCGTAAATTTAGCGTTATATCGCCTCTTCAGCTCGGCGAAGGTTGGCTGGCTGTCACTTCCTTGTACTCTTTTCCATTCGCAAGGCGAAACTTAGTACTGGTTGTTTAATTAAATAGAAAATAGCTATGTTCAATCGACGTTTTTAATAATAATAGTTTTTTAAGCCGATAGACAAAATAAGTTGCCTAAGTTTGAAAGTAAAGACTATTAAATTAAGTTAAGAATATATTACATTCTAGATAGCAATGCACTTATACTTACCATTTTTAAATGAACTTACTTAAAAAAAAAGTTACGAATGCAATGTTTTTTAATAGTTAAGATAGATTATTACGAATGAGTATCCGACATCACTGACTTTTATCTTCTTATTACTTTTTATTATGTACAAAACTGGCTATCTTGACCTTTATCTAGAACCTTAATATGACCTGGATTTAATATTGTGTTAAGTGAAGTTGATACGATGGAAAGTAAAGCGCACTCGCTCAGAATACTCCTGCTCTGATGTATTAATAGGCGGAATACGGCAACGCTGTTATGGCGCCAGATTATAATAAGAACGTGATAGTTAACCAGATGAATCTGAAAAATCTACCACCAACCAAACTCCACCATGTTATACAGGCTAGTGCTTGGCCACTACGCCACAAAGATAGTTAAGTCTAATCCCCACACTATCAAGCATAAATATAGCATTACACTATACTACTGATAAACGTAATTTAACTCAAAAACATATCTATCAAAACTTAATCGCAGGGGTGATAACTTAAGCACGATTAGACAGGTGTGATAAGCTTATTGATGTTGTTGATATTCAGAAATCGCTAAACTATTTACTGAATACAGGTCTTAATCAACAAAACACTACGACAGATTACAAAAGGTCTACACAATTTAGTATGGCCTTGTTTTACTATAAATCTAGCTTGAACATTACACCTACGTAGTAATAACTAATATACCAGTATATAGTAGATATCCAGAGATTCATTGTCTCATCACGAGATCTGCGAAACCATATAAGATAAACACTAAAAATTTGATAAAGTTTTGCTTCTGTCGTTGAGAGATCACCTATGAACGGATTTTACAAAATTCCTTCCCTAAAGGGAGGGGTTTGCGACAGTGTTACGGCCAGCAAACCAACCGCGGAACAGCTAGTAAATAGTATAATTAATTTCTAGAATTATGGATGGTACGAAGAATTTATTATGTCATCACCATCAGACCAAGACAGACTGCAAGAGTTATACTTATCTACATGCAAAAAAAAAAATATCGTTATCATTGTACCCTTTCCATTGTATCAACAATTCCGTTTCAATCTCCGACGTGTCTTTCAGAGACAAGGTTACACATAATTTTTTTTTTTATATACATAACCGATAACACTGTATCGATTTGAATGCCACACTCTCAGAGGAACAAAACCAAACAAAAGAGTCCGTTATTACGAGTCACGAGTTACACGGATACACTCCACGGCGAACAATGCATAATCGTTTCGTTATCTCGGTTACGGAACGCTACGGCATATTGTGGTGTATGGAGTATTTTGCCGTTTCTACTTTGAAGAATTGACAATTTACTTAGATAATTTGTAGTTCGATCTCTGTTGCTGGATACCTGTCTAGGTAGGTAACTGCGCAGCTCCTATTTCTGCCGCCAAACAGTCGAGTGTAAACATTACCGTGTTACGGTTTAAGAGCGAAATTACGGAGGTAATGAGATTGAACATTATATGCCTCAAAACGTCGAGCACAATGTGAGGCTATATATCACCCTAACTAGCATCACATTATTTTAGATGAACGTATCACTTACCATCATGTAAACATATAACCCGTCTCATGGTTTCGTAGAAAAAAAATGGACGTTTTTAATAAGTAACAATACATGACTGCTGCAACTTAAATCCGGCTCTTTATACTGCTAGGATACAAACCAGCTAATAAAGTAAAGATTAGAATTTACCTGCATAAACTAATGTTACAGTATTAAACTGTATCCAATTGTGTATTTATTACAGCGGTCTTTTATCTGTATCGACGGGCGCATCCTGGCTTCGATGATAGCGGCCAAACTGGATGGATGAGTCACACCGCTTCTACTGCATCTGATGCTATTTTAGAACGTACTCTAAATTTAAAACCGTTTCAATTCCTGTAAGGGACCAAGATTTCCAACTCTATTTTTATCGATAAAATAACTTTTCGTTAAAAAGTAAATTTGTATTAAAATTTGTCCTTCCTTTAACATCTAATATGCATTTACTGATCCTGACTCATGCGCACTCCAGCCTCATACGAGTTACGTGTCGATGGTAATCAGTAGTTAACTACGACAAATTTGATTAACCCTACGACATCGGAGAGACGTGCTATATACAAAAATTAAAGCTCATCCTTATTAACTTTTGCATAAATAGTGTTTAAATGTCAACGTTACAGGATCTAACCATAACAACATAGTCTGGTAAGTCACTTACAGCCAAAATGATAATAAAGTCAGCATATATGCCCAGTTAATGTATCCACTGTTGAGAAAAGCTGCTTCAAGGTAAAAGTGGATAGCATATATTCAGTAATTTTACTTAACGTGACAAAAGGTAAAATGAATTTTTGTTAGCACTACATTTGAAGATGTGTAATAGCACAAGACCTATCATTGTCAAGACCTTTTGAAGAGGCACATGTTTAACAGCAGGCGACTAAAATAAATAGATACTTATACAGCATTGCGCTTTCGTCTTCTGTAAATATATATACATTCTTTGACAATTTAAAGTACTGTTAATAGTTTACTAAGTCAGCCTCGTCTATTATTAGTCTCGCGGACCAGGACTGCGCGATCTAACCCGCCTTCCGCCTTGGTCGTGGATGTGTGCGAAAGCGTTCCCGTAACCCGTGGCTTAAGGCGACGAGGAGGAACATCGTGGTGGTTTTAATCGGTGCAAGTCCGACATAACCTGTCCTTGTCCCCGCGAGGACGGGTATGCGCAGGCATTTCCCCCACATTAAACAAAACAAAAAAAAAATCCGCCTTCCGCCTTGAGGCAAAACCATACGAGTGATATTCGGCAACGGAAATAAGCGTCTGACATAGTATCTTGTCAAAGAATCCTCCTACCAGTTTACACATTTTTTTTAAATATTCTAAGTAAACAGCGGCAGCGAGGAGGGTTATACAACCGTATCTTGTACAAAGAGGGTCTGATTATAATAAAGGCACACCGTAATAGGACCTTCGTGCCCTGTTAAGCCATGTAATGGCAGCTATTGACGCGCCAAGGGCGGTCTTGTGAAGGAGGCGAGCGGATTAGGTGTTGCCAGTCAGAAATATCGCTAAGCTCCAACACGTGAGGATAATGAGGCTATGTGTATTATGTTGATATTAATCTCGTGTTGGATATAAATAAATTCTCGGTAATCTACGCCAGTAACATAGCTAGCTTTTTATTCGTCGAGATTAGCGATTACGTCCATAACAAAGCAGGGAGCTAGTTAAGATGATATACATTGCACCACGTTATTCTAGTCGTTTTAACTCAAGACGTTAAATCTAATTATACCAGTAATTTCACTAACTACAACACCTCTAAAAGCATAACAGTAACACTTGTACGCTGTTGTTTGGTGACAGAAACAGCTGTGTTGATACCTATACTGTCTCCGGCAACACACACCTACCACCAGTAAAGTCACTTTATTATACCTAACAACTTTAAGCACTATGTTTATGCAGCATGCAGAAAATAATCCTTTTAAAAAAATATTAATGTCGCTACAAATTGAGTTTGTGAGTCGATTGCTAAACTCATTCTAAATAATCTCGATGTTAGGTAAAGTTAATAGATAGGTCCATAATTAGGTGGAATGGAAGCCTCCCATCTGGTACTTAGGCAAGTAATATAATTCCGATATTAATTAACTCGGGAGACTCGTGAGAGGGCTGCTAAATAAATTTATTATTAGGATCATAGTTACATTATGGCCGTAATTACTATCTTTGAAGACAATATTGTCAAGATATTTTACTATCAACTAGGCTACTTTAATGTAATATATTTTCATGTGATTGGCGTATAATTTCGTTATTTATTTATTTATTGATTTATTCTTTCGGTACACTGCCAGTCGGCGGCTTGAGCTTCATATAGGCAAATAATTATTACATACCCTATCCAAATTTAAATTATAATCTCTCATGATACTCAAAAGGTTAATTGGGCTAAATTGAACATGGTAATTTTTTTTAAGTATTGATAAGCACAGAGATATTTAGTAGGATATGCGTACCGTACCGGAAATCTGTGCACGCTCCGGCTGCCTATTAACGTTGGAGACAAGAGATAATGTAGGCAAGTTCATGAAATAACCTCCAACCTCCATAATACTATAGCAGCGGGTTCGGGGGTTATTCGTTGCCGTATATCAAAGGCCTCGAGGTGGGCCGTACGGTGCTTCTGTTCGATAGTGAAAGGTGGGGCGTAGCAGCTGCACTTTGAGGCGAGATCCTGTAATGGATCAATGCCGTTGGGACTGCGGAAGTATCCGCAAGCGTTCCCGTAGTTCCGACCAAGGGTTTGGAAAACGATACCGTGGAATTTTAGCCGGTAAGAGTCCGGCATAACTCTTCTGCGGACCCGCCAGCAGAAGAGTATCCGATGTAGGATTTCCCCGCAAAAAAACGGTAAGTGCATGTATAATATATAAATATTATGCATATATAGTACATATATTATGACTGAATTATAAATAGGTACGTATTAATAGACTGAAAAAAGACTAGAACTCCACACACTGTAAGATTAACACGCCAGTCAAACTATAAAATATTCTTATATTATTTTGTATACAAAACAATTTTTAATTAACATGGAAAACATTAACATACATTGCTTAGTGCGCAAAGTTCAAGGATCAAGATGTCGAATGCTATACTTCGGAAACAATGTCCGAAATGTAGCGCGTGCGGTAAACGACCCGGCGGTAACGGTGTACTTGTACGTCATTGGCGCTGAGCTTCCGGCGTGAGGAGATCCTCGCCGATGTATTAGCGTGCGAACTCGTTATTAAATACGGACCCACATTCAAACTTTACTCATTTGTGTGCAACCGAACCAACAGTTGCCGAGTATTTTTATTTTCTCATATAGGTCAGTGTTTTACCACGATCCATTCTACTTAATGTTTAATGGCGATGACATTATTACTATAACTGTCTACACGAGCTTGGTTAGTATTAAGAAATTCGTTAATTTTTTTATAGACATATGATGGAAACTATAATTATCTTTACTGGTCGTAGGACTCTATTACCGGAGACTGTCTAGCTAGATACTACTACCAGACCTGTAGTCTCCGGCTTGTAAGAATAGGTTTAACGTAAGCTATGCCTATCGTAGAAGGTGACTAAAAGGGTCTAGGAGTTTGGCGGGTCTTGAGTCTGGGGGGGCTCTTATCGCTCAATAAGCGAACCTGTGTGGGACAGCATATGACTTAGGAATTGTGCCTAAGAGGGTTAAACGCCTCCTCAGAGACGTATCAACACAAAGTGTATAGAGGCACCGGTGCATTCTATAAGAGATCTCGAAGCCTCTCCGAATGCACTGATGCAAAGCACCGAGAGGGTTTTAGTGAGTAAACGTCTCACATAACCCTGACTTTCCCCCAGAAGCAGGGTATTTGACAGGTAATCAAAGATTTCCCCCCGAAACAAAAAAAATGTACATACCACCGCAGCGCTTATTTTTACCGATAAATAGTAGTGTGCAAACATTACTGTGTTACGGTTTGAAGACGTTGTAGCTAGTGAAATTACTGGAGTACATACTACGTCTTAACGCGACGAGTATGGTGGTACAGCGTATGCGATCCTTAGCGCCACGTTATCATGAGCCGACGTATCACCTATCATTAGGTGAACATCGCCTTCGTCTCATCGCTACGTTGAATAAGAGAAAATTATCGTATTTTTCCAAAACCTGATCCAAAAGTAGACACTCCAAATTTACACAGGGAGTCTATTCTGAATTTAGTGTACAAAATAGTATACACTATTATATTCTAATATTTTAGGTTACATACAATATATTCATAAGGAAATAATTACAAACTTTTAACTCATAATTTTTTTTTTCATTACTACACACAAAATAAATACCTAAACGTTAGACTTTGTTACCTGTAATAATAAACACACCTACAAACTCAAAAAGCGCAATATATATATATATATATATATATATATATATATATATATATATATATATCTAAAACTTAAATTCTGTATTAATGGGACAATGAACTAAGTTCAAAGACGATTATTACATATACTGGTAGTACTAGGTAGGTACCACCGTAGGGCCTATTTCTGCCGCCAACCAGTAGTGAAATTACTGCGGTAACGAGACTTCTTATGTCTCATGGCGACGCGCATAATGTAGAGCAGTGTATACCTTTTTTTTTGGTTTCAGGTGTGGAAACTTCGAAAAGATACTCTGTCTTCTGGTGGAAGTCAGAGTTATGTACAGATTTTTATTCACTAAATCCTCATCGGTGGTCACCTTCGGCGTTTGGATAGGTCACGGGATCTCCTTTAGGGACACAACCACGGTCTCTCTAATGCTGGGATAGCCCGTCCCTGTTTATGCAGTCCCTACCAACCTCGCGAGTACTTCCTCAATAACTGGAGACCACGTCCAATCATTGTCATTCTCAGGGTCGTTTAGAACCCCCGTGCTGACCGCAAACGACCCCATTAAGATAGGAGTGTGGTGTATACTATCCTAACTAGCGCTTGTTGTTACGGACAGGCGTATCACTTACCATGAGGTGAACGTCTCGCTCATCGCTGCGTGGTAAAAAAAATAGAAAAAAAAATGGTCTTTACTGATTTATTATCAATGCGAACGTCTGCTAAGTATTCAGTAGGAAGACAAGTTAATATGAGTTACGACTACTGTACCGCAATATGTACGATACAGTATCGCTACAACACATACAATGTACATTTACATAACAAATATGATAACTTAAGTCAACTTCCGTATTTCATATGTCAAATAGCCGCTCTATTTGACATGTTAAGTGAAATGACAGTATATTGACTTTCAATTAAAAAAATATTTAGTACACCCCGCAGCGTAAATTATTCTGTGGTATAAAATTTATTACGTCGTAAAAGATATGCAAATTGAAGACTTGGTCAAAGGTGTGAAGACAATTAAATTGTATAGTTTCATGAGTATGGGATTTAAAACTCCATTGGTGGTAGGTCTTTGTTACCGGAGACAGTCTAGGTAACCGCAGCGCATATTTCCACCAGCAAACACTAGCGTGCAAACATTACTGCGTTCCGGATTGAAAAGCGCTGTAGCTAGTGTAATTACTGGGGTAACCCAAGGCGACGAGTACAATGTGGTGCAGTATATATCATCCTAACTAGCATTGTTATGAGCAGACGTTTCACTTAACATCAGATGACTTCTTTTTTTTTGCTTCGGGGGGAGAAAATCTTCGAAAAGATACTATGCCTTCTGGAGAGAAGTCAGAGGTCGGTGGTCATGTTCGTCATTTGGAGAGGTCACGGGATCTCCGTTCGAAACACATCGCAGCCTCGCTAACGCTATGCTGGGATAGCCCGTCCCGGGGTCAGCTTTGTGCAAACCCTACCAGCCACCGTCAATACTACTTCAAAGACCGGAGACTACATCAGCCATTGTCCTCCTCGGGGTCGATTAGAAGACGATGAGAACCCCTATTTTGACGCCAACGATCCTACAGATGACCATACTGCCTTTACTTAACTTTGAGAAGAGAACATTTAGGCCCCTATATGAAGTAATTTTAACACCGTTATATGTTATCTCATACTTTATAGGCGATTGGTTGCTAATGGACCGTTGACTTTAGACCTCAGGTATCAAAGGTCGACGCTTGTAACTTTATATTATACACATTTGAATTTGTCGTGCGAGATACACGGCGACGGGCGCGCCTGTGAGTATCAAAATTCAATTGACCTCGTTGCGCAGATGAAACGAAATCAGATCATCACTTCGTGAAGACTCGTTGAAATTCATCGAAAATGTAGAGTAGCCAACTTCGTTCTTATATGTACAAAAATTTGTGACACCATTACATTACTTTCTGTAGCTCGCGGGCCTAACGGTTAGAGCGTGCGGCCTTCATTCCGAAGGTCGCGGGTTCGAACCTCGGCATGTACCGATGCCTTTAATATTTAAGTTATGTACATTTGTGAACTTTAGTAACAACAGCGAAATACCAGCGGTGAACGGAAAACATCGTGAGGAAACCTGCACGTGAATTAGAATTTATTCTAAGGTGTGTAGTCACCAATCTGTATTGGGCCCGCGTGGTGACTATGGCCCATCGCCCTCATATTGAGGCTAGGCCCGCGCCCCAACAACAGGAACGTAAATTGGTTGTTGAAAAACAAAATATTACTTTCGAGTGAAATCAAAACATTTATTTATGTTATAAAAATATTATATCAGTAATGTCTAAATATCTTTTAATTTCCTTTGAAGCTGGTTCATTACGTTATTTCCGCTCTGTTTCAACTACATTATATTTATTTAGCGAGGCAAATAAATTAAATTGTTACTTATTGGTGCTACTGTTTACTGGTGGTAAGTCTCTGTTGCCGGAGACCGTCTAGGTACCACCGCAGTACCTATTTCAGCCGCCGAACAGTGGTGCGCAAACATTGCTATATTGCGGTTTGAAGAGCGTTGTAGCTAGTGTAATTTCTGGGGCTAACGAGACTCAACATCTTGTCTCAAAGCGACGAGCGCAATGTGGTGCAGTGTATACCATTCTAACTAGCGGCACGCTGTTATGGGCAGACGTATCACTTACCATCAGATGAACGTCTCGCTGGTCTCGTCGCTTAATAAAAAAAAATTATCTAAAAAGCCGTATTGTACCCATTTTCTCCTCTTTTTTTGTTTTACTTGGAGGGAATGCCTTCGTATACCTGCCTTAGCGGGGTATGGACAAATTATGTCGGACTCGCATCGACTAAAACTCCCACGATGTTCCACCTTTGTCGCTTTACGGCGTGGCCACGGGAACACTTTCACCCATCTCCAAGCCCAATCTCGAGAGGAGTTACCTCTCCCGAACTTATAGGTGCCCCTACAGTAGTGTGCAAACGTTGCTGTAGAATTGGAGCGGGTTGTACCTAGTGAAGTAACAAAAGTCGTTAGGCGATAAGCATAATAATATGAAGACGTGGACATTATCCATATTAGCGTTGCATTGTACCAACTAGACTGCTCTCTTTGTCGGTTAAAAAAAAACATTCTTCACTATGAATAAGAGATTTAAAACCAAATTTAAATGTAAGTAAAATACAATAACGAGAAAGCAATCAATACCGTGTAGTATATAAACACTTTGTCACTTATCTGAAACGTAACGATATCGTGGGTAATGGCATATTGACAGCAAGTGAACGTTATCCGAATCGGCGACACTGCGTCCCGTCCGACCATTAACGTTAAAAGCTTTATTGATTTCGTAAATGCAGTGGGGGAGTGTGTAGACGGAGGGAAGCCAGGAAGGAAGCGTCCATCAACTGCCCTGCAGACAGTAGACAATGATAAGCGCGACAAATTCATCGGCAGTATCAAAACGAGCATTACGTCTATCGCCAATTTCGAAATAGAAGATTTCCTCTTTAGCCGCTACCTTGTAAGAAACTATTGAAATATATGACCGAGACAACTAACGACCAGACAAGCAAGATGTTCATGTGATAGGGACAGACCCGCTCATAACAATTTGACGCTAGTTAAGATGATCATCCTTGCCATCGCTCTATTAATGTTGAGGATCGTGACCACAAACAGCCTTCAATAAATGTGATATTATATACTACCGCTCACTGATGGTCCCCAACCATGAGGTACAGTTCCCTGAGCAGCTCTGCCTTCTATTTTACCCAAAATAATTCTCTAGACAACCCTTTGGAGAAAGCATGATGTGCCCGAAAGAACTAAGGGTTCTTTGTTGAGAAATTGAAAGATTTTGAATCGTTAGGATTATACAGTACCAAATTGTGAGTAGCCCTGAGACATAAGATATTAAATCCCGTTACTCCACAAATTCACTAGCTACACCATCTTTCAAAACAAAAAGCAGTGTAATGTTTGCACACCAGTTTGACGGCAGAAATAACCGCTGCAGTGGTACTTACCTGCAGCGGCTGAGTTTTCGATATTTATGCATAGTTAAGAACGAGTGGATTTAATATTAATGTCTCCGTGAGGAGATGCCTCACGATTTTATTCATGCAATATACAACTCGGAACTATAGTACCGTTAAATCACAATGCATGCATACATATGTTAATTTTTTGTATATCACTGCTCAAATATGCTGCGTAATTGCGTGTACTTCATGGTATGCTTAACGATTTAAAAATGTTAATAATCGTATACATAAGAAAAGGGGTGTAAGGGGTCCTGCACAACAACTCACGGGATGCAAGCCAACCTCACCTGCTCGCGGTGCACCCTGCTAATCAACAGACGAGGCTCTGGCTCCCACCAACTAGCATTGGGCCAGCGTGGTAGGAAATGGCCCAAATCCTCCCAATATGAACCCTTGCAATAGCGGGGATTTTTGCAGCAGGCCTATGTCTAGCAGTGGACGTCTATCAGCTGATACTGGTGATACATAAAGAAAATCGCAATAATTTTATAACTGTACAAATAATATATGAAATACGGCTTTAGAGAGAAACAAGTACACGATAGAAGACCAGATGATTATGAAAAGTTTCTTTTATTAAAACTTTCTCTTAATTTGCAAGGCCATCAAGAACCTATTTCATCATCGTAAGGTGCCTTCTTTAAACTGAAGTTTGGCGTCTATATTAGAAAAACTAAACTAGACATAGATATTCTTTTCAGTTGATGGTGTTTAAGGTTCACTCCTTTATATGGTGAAACTATATCTTTTAGCTTTGCTCTCAAGGATCATATTTGGTTCTAATAAAAGGATCCTTTTTGAAGAGGTCATTAATATGGAACCGTTTGTCATCAGCCTATTAGACAGTACGTAAAACTTCAGATACCTTTTGATGAAGTAAGTCTACAGATATTTTACTTCTTTTACATGGTTTAACATGTTGGCACGGTGAAAGATACAGAAGGAAAATGGTGAAATCATTATTTTAGATTTAGACGTTATTTTTGTGTAATAACGTTGACTAGCACTATTGCAAGTAATTATTGTGTGCACTATCGAGCCGGTAGGGCAAATACCGGTCATTGACCCCCGGTGGACGCGAAAGTGAAATCCATCTCTTGTTGCTAAGCCGCGAACCGAACGGAAACGATTTACGACTGTTAGGGTTGCAAATAACTTTTAGAAAATTACCTTTCCTTGCCCAGCGTGTTAAAACGTATAAAAGTTAATTAAAGATTTAGAAAATAAGCTGAAACAGATCCTATCGTTTTCTCGTTTCATCTTTATTAAATGCTATATAACCAGTTGCGTTACTGTTCTTTCTTTGGTAAGGGGGCAAATAATCACATAGACCAATTTAGCGGGTTAAGCAATAACTCTTGCCTATGGACTTAATAATAGATACATCACAAGCGTGTTGCCGACCCTAAAGAATAATTTTGTATAGAACCCCATTTGGTAGCTTCTTGAAAAAACCACGCTAAGCAGTTCATTCTATAACTTGATAGTCTCGGTAGAAAATTTCTCTGGCACCAAACCGAACACGTCCATTGCTTATGTGTGGTACAAAAAGAGCCTTCATTAATGTAAAAAAAAACATTAAAATTTTTGCATTATAATTAAATTGCGAGAAATTCCATCACTTTACTGGTAGTAGCTCTGTTACAGGAGACCGTTTATTTCTGGTGTATATTTCTACAGTCAAACAGTCGCGTGTGAACATTACTGTGTTCCGGTTTGATGGGAGTTGTAGCTAGTGAAATTACTGGGGTAACGAGATTTAACTTTTTATTTTCCGCTAATCTTATAGCTTCGTATAAAAAAATTATTTTATGTTGTAAACTACCAAATGGCTACAATTCGCCACAGTGTGACAGTCAGGCGACTGATTCTGCATACGATTATCCTTGCATGGATCATGTATAATTTCGGCACAACTAACATCCGCCCCCCGATTTATTGCATATGAACGACATTGTCCCAAAAAAATAACACTTATCACCCATTGTTATAAGTTTGGAGTGAACAAAGTATTCGTATAACCACTCCACAGCGTCAGTGCGTTTTTACATTATTAGGTCCTTACATATGAAGTCGGCGTTTTGTACGGGAGAAATATAAAGTAATTTTTTTTTGTAAAATATATTTAATTAATCAAAGTATGTACCGTTGTTATCTATGCACTTTTGCCATCTCATAGGTAGTTCATAGATCTTTTTACAAAAAAAACAATAGGGGCGAGAATCAATAAACTCTTTGAAGGGGGTTTGGATTGTCGCATCGGAGTTGAAATTTTTTCTTATAAGAAGTTGTCAAATTTCCCGAAAAAATGGTAATCTGTTGGGGCAAGGTCCGGGGAGTACGGTGGATGTCGCAGACATTCCAATTGTAGCTCATCTAACTCCGTGGTTGTTTGTTGTGCAGTGTGTGGTGGTGGTGTTGCGTTGTCGTGAAGCAGCAGTGGCCTAAAGCGATTGACCAATCTCGGTTGTTTCGCAGCTAGTTCTTCCTTCATGGTCTGCAGTTGCTGACAATAGATATCTGCCGTAATCGTTCGGCCACATTTTAGAAAGCTGCAGTGAACGACACCGGCGCTAGTCCACTAAACACTCACAAGTAACTTTTTCTGAGTCAATTTTCGTTTAGAGCAGGATTTCGCTGGCTCTCCAAGGTTCAGCCATTGCGACAAGCAATCGTACAGTATCCACTTTTCATCATAAGTAATGATTCAATTTAAAATCCTTTCATCATTGTGTCGGTTGAGCAAAGTAGCACAGGAGCAGCAGTCGACGCGTGTTTGTAAGTTCGATTCACTCAATCCATGAGGGACACATCGATCAAGTTTTTTTGCTTTCCCGATTTACTTCAAGTGGATTAATACAGTTTTGTCATTTACCCCGAAGCATGCAGCTATCTCTGAAGTGCTTTGTGATGGATCTTCCACAATAGCTTTTAATTCTTCATTTTCCACTTTGGTCTTCGGCCGTCCACGGGGTTAGTTTTGAAGGTCAAAAAGTCCAGAATAAAAACGTTGTAACCAAAAACGTACCGTGCTTTCTTTTGGACACCAGCGCCGTACACATCATTAATCCTTCGAGCTGTTCTTGCAGCACTGGTACTGGTGCCACGGTAGAACTCGTACTCGTAAATATACCGATATTTCATGTTTTTCATTGTGCGGTAATAAGCGACGCCAAAGAAGAAAATAATGAGGAAAATACAAATGAATGACTGTTTTCAAAACTTAAATATAAGCAGCTAAATGAATTTATAAATTTGAATTTGGAATTCTTAACCGAAAAGAAGATATTTCATATCAAAGTGGTCAGTGCGACAAAACGCTAATTTCAATTTTGTAAGGACCTAATATTACCAAATACACACCTTGTAACGGATATTAAAAAAAACTACATATGTGTGTATGTATTATTAAAACAAACAAAACAAAAACGGAAACCGTACCAATATTTAAATGTTTATTTTGTTTCATTCATATACACTATAAATAGACTAACTAAAACAATGTACTAAGCTTAGGCTTCCTCCCATTCCTATGTGTAACACTGTATGAAGTTGGATTCTTAGTAATCTATTATACTGTGGTATCTATATCAAATAATCACAACATATAATGAGAGTTTATACATACAGGGTACCATAATATTATAGCGGAAAATTAGCTGAACAGTCTCATGATTGATACCGCTATGGTGTAACCATAAATGTTTGAACTTAATCTCTCTTACCAGTAAGGCGAACCTTACAGCCTCTTAGCGAAAGGGTCATCTTACTAAGAATTTCTCCACGTTTTAATACAAACTGTAAAACATTTCACTTGGCGTGGATCTCTATTATAATATATCGAGTATATGTAGATAGCGAGCGATAGGTATGCGCATAAATTAATGTCTTATTGTAATCTGAATAGCCCAGAGCTGAATGCACGCGGGCTAGATCATCGGGAAACATTTTGTCGGCAAATCAATTGGAATATTCAGCCTAAACCAGAGTGATAAGTTTTAATTAAGATTGTACCTCATAATTTCTTTTATCTAAACGTTGATTACTCTTTTAATAAAACAAAACTTTAGAGCTTCATTTATCTGTTTATAGCCTGAAGTTTTAAATAAAAGACATTAAAGAACACTAAGCGCATTCTTCGTAGATCGCCTATAGAACTTGTGGTACGTCTTTGTTGCTGGCGACCGACTAGGTAAGTAACACCGCAGTTCTTACTTCTGTCGCTAAACAGTACTGGTTTCCGGCTTGAAGAACGCTACAGTTAATGTAATTATTGGTCTAACGAGACTTAACATCTTATGCCTCAAGCCGACAAGCGCAATGCGGTTCTATAAATACCAATCATAACTAGCGCCACGTTGTCATGGGCAGACACTCAACATCAGATGATCATCCCGCTCATCTTATAATTTCATTGCATAAAATAAAGCCTGTAAAATAATAAAATATTTAGACTTATTAAATTGAAATACGTATATAATTAGCTCTTTTAATGTTCCCATACAACTGAAACTCGGCATCTTATCTAACAAGGAAATCCGCACCAGCCGGACTACGGATTGCTATAAATTCCTTAAAACTGGAAAATATCCACAAATTGTTTTGAGATAAAAATTAACTGTAGATCAGTGAAATTTTTCGCATCAAAAATATATACCTAACAGTGGAGTTAGATTATTTTGATTTTGTACTGAGAAGATTAAGCCTTAGGAAAATACAACAGAGCGCGTAGCCGCAAACCACAAGTGTTTCGCAACGAGCTGAAACTGGAGATTTAGATCTCTCGTAACTGGACATTATTTCGTAAACGTACGATTGTTAAATCCTACCCATCTGGATCGTGTGTCAAGTACCAATAACCCAACCCAATCAACTCTTTAATATCAATAAAAAATTAAGTTTTATTGGAGGTTAAGTCTTTGTTACCGGAGATTGTCTAGATAGGTGCCACCGTAGCTCTTACTTCTGTCGCGAAACTGTAGTGTGCAAACATTACTGTGTTCCAGTTTGAAGGGCCCTGTAGCTAGTGAAATTACTGGATTAAGCAGTGTACTTCTTATGTTTGAAGGCGACGAGCACAATGTAGTGTATATATATGTATATCGTAATTAACGCCACGTTGTTGTGTGGAGGTGGGTGTATCACTTGTCAAAGGGGAACGTTTCGCTCGTCTCTTCGCTTAGTTATATTCTATATATATACATAAGAGATTTCCTCCTATGTAGGGGCTTCTCACGATATCTCTACAATCATAAGGCCTCCAGACTTGATTGAAATTTGGTGGGAATATCCCTTTTACCAAGCATAGGTCAGCTAAGAACAAATTTAACAAAATTATTTCCCCACAGGGAGTCGTAGGGATGTTGCGTCTAGTAAAGCGGGTGGAGGAACAGTTAGTTATCATATACAGACTGATGTTTTATTGAGAAAATTAATGATTTTTAATACATTAAATTTTATTTTTGTTCGATCATTAATTTGATGAGAAAAGTATTTTCTTTTTTAAAGTGTAAGTTTTTCAATAACACAAAATATGAAAAATGGGCAGAGCCGCGGAGGAAGAGGAGTATCGATATTGCGTTAGGCCGCTCTCCTTATTCTCCGCGGCCGTATTACGGTTGGCGACAGAACCCAATACCAGATCCGCCTCAGGGAGTCGTGAGGGTTTTCTCTCTGAACTCCCATGGCCTCTGGGTGCCGAATTCGGGGAGATCCATTGCCCAGGTGATTATAAGACGCCGAGAGGAGTGCGCGCTGTATGTCCGACGCGCCCTTACAGAGGCGGAAAGAGGAGGTTTCACCGCCAGGGTGGGGCTGCATGTTGCAGCCGGCGCTGTCGGGGTCGCGGAGGTGTGCGAAAGCATTTCCATGGTCGTGAAAAAATAGACTTAACCGCATTGGCCTCTGAGCGATTCATATTGCACTTAAAAAAACAAACTCATGTTCATAATTTACAGCATCTGCCGAATGTTTAGCTGTTCTGAAGACAATGAATCTGCCTTCTTTTAGCACACTCGCCAAGGAATAGAGGCGCGCTATTTAAAATGTTATTTTCAACGGATAGTAAGTAAAAGAACTATTGAAATAATTACGACGAGCTGATCAGTTGAGTGACTCACAGGAGAGAATAAATTTTATAGACAAACAAAAACTGAGCCAACTGAGTAGAGTATGCAATTAGTTAATCACTTGACTATACTATATAAATATATATATATATTTTCCAGTTTTCCCTGGTAGTAATATTTAGGGCTTAACCTTATCCTATTATTTACAACATATTCACTACTATAGGTTTTTACCAATTTTTCTAACATTATTTCTAATTTATTTTATGTCTATACTTATGCTATCTAATTATCTAATATTCACAGAAATAAACAGAATATTATTGTGTACATATGTATAAAGTAATATTTACTTATTCTTATTTCTATTGTTTACAATCTTACATATTTTTAAGCAATAATTTATGAACTTACTTTTAATTTATTTTTTACTTAGGTAAATATATTTAGAAATTGTCTGACGTGTGTGTTACAAAGTGCAATTAGATTTTTTTTATTCAACGAGCAAGACGTTCATCTGGTAGTATGTGATAAGTTACAATGTCACACACAGCACCATGTGCTCGTTGTCTTAGGAGATAACATGTTCCCTCATTGTCCACTAAGCTAGCCCGGGGTGAACGACAAGTAAGAGGTGGTCTCGTGCTTGTCGAACAAAGTGAGAGTGCTGGGGAGTATTACAACACTCCCGGGAAGTGTTTAGGTATAGTAAAGGCAATGTACTAAGAGGGTTTTAATAGATATAAATCCCACGTAACTTATATAAACGTCTTTCCACAGAGAACACACCACATAAACTGTCTGATTACCATAGTAATTTCACTCGCTACAGCACCGTTCAAACTGGAATACAGTGATGTTTGAACAATACTGTTTATTAGCTGTAAAGTGGAGGAACATGTGTAGACGATCTTCAACAATAGAGACCTACCCACCAGTCCAAAACAAATCTTTCATGTTCTTAAAACTATTTTTCTTACTAATGACAAAAGTTTCTTATTATTATAATATTGTTCTTTATTAAAATTATATTATTTCGCATAAACTTACTTTTACAACCCCTCTGTCAAATAATAGGCGGGTAATGATAGCTCATCACAAAACAATGACAAAGTACGTCAGCGAATATAATTCATGTAAATTTTTTTTACCGTACAACAATGAGTTTGTCGACAGAGCGTGGCTTGTAGACCAGCGGTTCTCTACCAGTGTCGCGTGTCACTCAACCTACTGCACATGTCTTGTCTACATGGCCCATCCAGGGTTACTTTATATATGTACTGCACCTCAATGCACCCGTCGCATAAAACAAAAGATGTTGAGTGTCATTACCCCAGTACATTAGCTACAACGCCCTTGAAACCGGAACACAGTAGGTACATACCTAAACGGTCTCCGGCAATAGAGACCTACTATCAATAAATAATTACTATAAGGTATCATATAGTAATAATTGAAAACCTTTACGAACCCAACATCTTACTCATAATGCAGCTTAAGTGTGTGTCAGTTTGTGGCCGACAGCTTATTGGTTTCTTCCGTAACAGTGCAGCTAGCGCCGGCGGCTAAGAAGCTGCTGATCCGAAAGCAGCTCGATGCGGTACAGCGTGGCTTCGCGCAGAAAATTGCGCGAACTCACCGAACCGCGTCGTTGCACTCGGCCCTAGTACTTGCCGGGCTGCTTCCTCTGGACCTTCGGGTCCAAGAAGCGGCCACTTTATTTGAGGTAAAGCGCGGCCACTGCCGGGAAGTGCTGGGTGACCGAGAGCTGGAGGTTCCAGTCAGCCATTTGAGACTACCACACCCATCTGAACAGGTTGGTGTGGAGTTCTCCTGCCTGGGGGAAAGTGCGGAGGAGGTCCAACTTGCCACCTCGGCTGCCGATTCGGCCATTTACACCGACGGCAGCCGCATCGACGACAAGGTGGGTGCGGCGTTCAGCGTAATGCGGAGCGCCGCAGAAGTTGCTACGAAGAAACTCAAGTTGGGCAACTTCTGCACAGTGTACCAGGCAGAGCTGCTGGCATTAGCAGAAGCGACGGGGTACGCGGCCAGTGGGTCGGCGTAGTCATGCGCCGTACTTAGCGACTCGAGGTCCGCCCTTGAAACTGTCGCAAGATCTGACACCCACCACCCCCTGGCGCTTCGTGTGAAAGAGAATATTACGAAAGCGCGGGCAAAAGGGATGAATGTAAGATTATTTTGGGTGAAGGCGCACGTGGGGATGGAGGGAAATGAAAGGGCGGACCAACTGGCCAAGGAAGCGGCCCTGAAGAGTAAAAGAAGACCGGAGTACGAGGATTGCCCCGTTTCCTTCGTCAAGCGTCAGCTCAGGCTGAGGACGATTGACGAATGGAACAGGAGGTACGTGGAAGGTACTACGGCTTCGACAAAGAGGATCTTTTTCCCAGACGTCGCGTCAGCCTACCGGACCCTTCGCCGATTGGATCTCGACACGGTCTTGGTCCAGATGTTCACTGGGCACGGGGGATTCTCCGAGTACCTTTACAGGTTTAAGCTCAAGGAGAGTCCCGCGTGCCTCTGTGACCCATCGGAGGACTAGACCGTGGTGCACATCCTCGCCCCCTGTCCCTTATTTGGGAAAGAGAGGTATGATTGTGAGATGGAAATAGGAAGGAGGATCGAAGCAGGTGTCATTGCCTCTCTGATGAGTGAGGACGAGAGTCGTGGGAAATTTCTGGGATATTGTAGGAGGGCTGGAGGAGGATAAATAAGTAATTGTATAAAAACAAGAATATAAGCCCAGGCTCAAAAATCCCCGGAGGCAACGAGATTTTGACAAAAAATTAAAAAAAAAAGTAATTTGGTCTCATAAGAAATGTTAAACACGCAAAGTATCTTATTGTTTAAAAAAAGTTTTATTGGTAGGTCTCTGTTGCCGGAGACCGTCTAGGTAGGTACCACCGCAGTTCCTATTTCTGCCGACGATTATTTGTGTACAAGCATTACTGTGTTCCGGTTTGAAAGGCGCTGTGAAGTTAGTGAAATCACTTAGTTAACGCGACTTAACATTTTATGTCCCAAGGCGAGGAGCGCAATGTGCGTAACATCCCAACTAGCGCCACGTTGTTATGGGCAGGCGTATCACTTACTATGAAGTGAACGTCTTCGGGGAGTAAATAAAAATACTTGAGGCCTACAACACTGTTACTAACATGTGTTTGTGGAAGCTGAGGAGAAAAGTTGCGTGCCATTGTATTTATGTATCGCAGTTTCCTTTCGCTCCTGCCAGATGTATCGCCAGATTTATTAACAGGATATATTTTTATATAAATCTCTTATAATAAAAAAAATTGCATCCAATAAATGGCGTGTTAGTAAAGAGTGCTTTAGTGTGTCGCTAAGTATAAAACTTTGACAGCCACTGACATGAAGCATTTTATTCGCGCGCCGCTAATTGTTTCGCATCAAAACATTAAATTCGCAGCTCGCGTGACACAGACTAACGCGATTCTTGTACTAACGACATTTTTTATTAACTGTTATTACTGTTGACTGGTAATTCTTTCAGTAATATATCGATATCGATATTTTTTTTGTTAACAATTGATTATTGATCGAAGAGCGATTGCTCAATTTAGTATTATGTAGCTGTGTTATATACAACATATCCACTTCAGTTTATTTTTATACGGTAGCTTAGATTATTTAAACATGCTTTATATTTTAGACAAAATAATTTACTATTACTACTAGTGAAAGGTCTCTGTTGGCGGAAACCGTCTAGGTAGATACTATCGCAGACCCTATTTCTGTCATCAAGCAGTGGTTTTCAAAAATTACTATGTTCCAGTTGAAAGATATCGTGGCTAGTGATAATACTGGGTTAACGATTTAATAACTTATGTCTCAGGTCTTCGAGCACAATGTGATACTGTGTATGTAATATTATCTAGTGCTACACTGTTATATGCAGGCGTATCACTTACAATCAGGTGAACTTCTCAATCGTAGAATCATAGAATAATAGGAACACAGATTTTCATAATAATGCACACATAAATACATATTTGATATCTAATGTATTAGATGATAGTGAATATTGAATTATATGAACATCTTCAGCGGTTTACAATTTAAAAGTGGTAGGAATTTGGCTGAAACCATCTAGATTATAGCGAGGAAACGACGCTCGACATCATTTGTTTAAAAGCCACAAGCATAACGTATTGCAGTGTATATCATCCTAACTAGCGTCACATCAGTACAGACCTATTTCTGTCTCGTGGCTTCGTGTAATATAAATAATATTTCATTCCCTCTTTACCGAGTGATTTTAACATGCGCGCCTACGTCATTAGTCATTTTCATTCAAGACGCGCGCTATGTGAAGCGTTTTAATTGAAACCGAGCGTGTAATTAGAAAACAAAAACGGACAAACAACGCCACGACAGCTAATAACATAGTCTGCTTTTAAATTACGTTTCACCTTATTACTACATTGTTTTTTTTTATTCTTTTTTATTTTTTGGGGAGTTTTTATCCCTTAGGGAAATGTCAATTTTTAAGCTATTGTTGTTTATGCCTTTATGTAATGACAATAATATTATATGCATTAGAAATTATAGATGCTAATTAAAAACCTGAGCAGTACTTTGATAGATACTAGATAGTCATATAATTTTTTTAAATCCACTAGCTACCACCATCACGTTACCAATCTGACATATCGGCATTGATGTGATCCAGCTGTAAACTTTAATTCACAGAGTATTCTTAGGAAACCCGCTTCATCATTTACAGCTAAACTAGCGTCAAGAAATATTCCTTTGTAGGTAGGCCGTCATTTAAGCAAATAAACTCTATAAACCCTCTAGCTCTCTAAACCTATCTACGAGGTACACAATTATGCTGAATTGAAATTCTTTAGTTTATTTTAAATTATAGATAAACACAGATTTGTACGTACGTATACCGTACACGATATCGAGCGTCTATTATAAGCAAAAAATAGTAATAACTATTGTTAATTTCAGTAAATAATAACAATAAAATAGTTTATTAACGCTACGACAGTGCTTATCGCAAATAAGCAGTCGACTAATAAGAAAAGAACTAAAGACAAAATATTGACAAGCATTCCAGTTCGCACCGTCCACTTCAGTGGAGAAACTTTTTAACACTTTCTCACATAGCTGTCAAAAGTGTGGCCGGAAGCTATCTTATCTGTAAGTTATCTGATGGCGAGATGCAAAGGCCGTCTGGAGAGCGCGCGGGCGACGGATCCGGCGCCGATAACAGTTCGAGTGCCATTGACTGATAACAAACGCCCTTCGTAGGACGGAACGAACACGCGGTCCGACTTTCACACCACTCTTTATCATTACACCTTTTGTTAATCCACATAATGAAAATCTATGTGTAAATACCGATATCATTATTTATTTATTACTAGATTCGTCATTTATTTTTTTTATTTAACGAATCGACGTTAAATCCGTATTGCTACATGGCTGTGAGACGTGGAAGGTCATCTCGCACTAACTATGTAAACCGTTGTCTTCGCCGAATTCTCCGCATTCACTGGCGCGAGAGAATCTCCAATGAAAATCTCCTGGACCTTTGCCGCGAATCTTCAATTGCTTTACAAATCAGGCGTCGCAAATGGAAATGGATTGGCTATACTCTGGGAAGATATCCCAAGCAGAAGCAGGCGCTTGATTGGAATCTGCAAGGAAAACGCAAGCGGGATTGTCCCAGACAGATGTGGAGCCGCACAGTAGCAGACGAAGCGAAGAAGATCGAGAAGACGTAGAATGAAATTAAGCCCAAGACCGAACGCGATGGAGAGTCGTTGTGGACGCCCTTTGCCCCATCTTGGGACCATAGGATTTTAATATATAACGAAATGACGAGACAAGCAAGACCTTCACCTGATGGTGATGCGCCTGCCCATAACAATGTAGCGTTAGATAAGATGACACATAAAATATTAAAACGTTAACACATTGTCTTGACTAGCTACAACGTCCTTCAAACCGGAACAAAGTAAAGTTTGCCCATAACTGTTTGGCGACAGAAATAGACGCTGAGGTAATACCTACTTAGACAGTCTCCGGCAACAGAGATCTACCATCATCAGTAGTATGAGTTGTAGAAATGTGAAAAGAAATTCTTGACAACAAAGATGTTTATTTTTTTAAATTTACTATTCGTCTGTTTAACTGTGTGTACTTAACATTAACTTTAACTGCGTAAAATTTCATACTCCACCATGCGTGAAGTTTTATCTATACGTTAAATAATATTATGTTCAATTACTAAGCGGTTTGTGGAGCGGTAACGTCATTACTGAAAATTATACATTTATATACATATTTACTGGTGGTAGGTCTCTGTTGCCGGAGATCATCTAGGCAGGTACCACCGCAGCGCCTATTTCTGCCGCCAAACAGTACTGTGCCAACATTACTGTGTTCCGGTTTGAAGGGCGCTGTAGCTAGTGTAATTACTGGGGTATCGAGACTCAACATCTTATGTATCAGGCGACGAGCGCAATGTGGTGCGGTATATATCATCCTAATTAACACCACGTTATTATGGGCGGGCGTAATACTTACCATCAAGTGAACGTCCTGCTCGTGTCGTCGTTTAATTACATAAAAAAAAATACACTCACACAAAAATTAAGAAAATTTAAAAAAATCTTTCGTATTATTTCATCAAGGTAAATATAAATTTTTTCGGACTCTGAGCTAAATTTGCACTGATCGTAGATTTCTGTTGCCGGAGACCGACTAGGTACCACCGCAGGCCCGATTTCTGCTATCAAACAGTAATGTGCAAACACTATGATGTTCTGGTTTGAAAGGCGCTATAGATAGTGAAATTAATGGAGTAACTTATGTGCCCAAGCAACAAGCACAATGTGGTTCTGTGTATACTAACAACAATTCACGGGACTCAAACAAACCTCATTTGCTCGTGGTGCATTTTGCTGATCAACAAACGAGGCTCTACCTCCCACCAACCCGTATTGGGTCAGTGTTGTGGGAATGGCCCAAATTTCCCCACATGAACCCCTACAAACGAACGTCGCAGAAAGCCGCTGGATGCGAGCAGCGCAGGACTGATTTACGTAGAGATCTTTGGTGAAGGCCTATGTCCAGTAGTGAACGTATATCGGCTGATGATGAAAGCGCAATAAAATCTCAAGGTTTAAATTCATTTGACGTTATTGAACAGTTTAAGCATAAGGGAAATACGCGAAACTGAGTTACGCATTTATAATATTAAAGACGAATAGAGTAACCAAGTAAATGTTCACCCAGTAAACAAGACAGATGGAATATGAGTCGGTAGTTACTGAGAGTCAGTCAGATTATATTGGTTTCCATTGTATTTGTGTGAATACGTAAAACACAGCAGCCCACGCCATACGATACGAGTCAACACGCCACAGTGCAGTGCCGTCGGCGTCACGTGTTCATATTGAATGTCGGCGTGGAAATCAATAGCTCCGCGATACGAAACCATTGTTATGGTTTTTTTTATTGTTTTTACTTTTTAATCAATGGCTGGTTCTTTATCATAATAACCTATGATATTATATAATATCAATGAACTAATTATTAGACAGTAGCAAACAAACCATATCTTTCTTCCTCCTGCCCTTTTCCCAGCTATGTGGGGTCAGCACAGTATGTACTTTTCTTCCATATCCCTCCATCAGCCGTCATGTCTGAATTCACACTCTTCTGACACATGTTATCTTTCACACAAACTTTCAGACTTTCTCCAATATACTCATTCTTTATTTTATCTATGCTTTTTATCAAACAAACCATATCTATTAACAAAAATGATTTAACAAATAAGATATCATTTCAAATTTTCTCTTGGACATTCTTTTTTACTGGGGGTAGGTTTTTATTGCCGACAACTGTTTAGGTACCACCGCAATTCCTATTTCTGCCGCACAAACAGCGCTATGTGGAACATTACGACGGTTCCAGTATGAATAGTACTGTACCTGGTGAAATTATAGAACTTTTTTTTTGTTTCGGAGTGAAATCTTCGAAATATACCCTGCTTCTGGGAGGAAGTCAGGGTTATGTGAGATTTTTACTCACTAAAACTCCCTCGGTGCTCTGCATCAGTGCATTTGGAGAGGCTCCGTGATCTCTTATAGAACGCACCAGTGCCTTTCTACACTTTCTTTGAACACGTCTCTGAGGAGGGGCTTAATCCTCATAGGCTATCCCGCACAAGTTCGCTTGTTGGGCGATAAGGGCTCACACCCTCGAGGCCCGCGAAACTCCTAGACCCTTTTAGTCGTCTTCTACGACAGGCAGGGGTTACCTTAGTCCTATTCTTACTAGCCCGTACAAATTACAGAACTATGGAAGACTTGACATCTCTTGACTAAAGGCAACAAGTACAATATGATACAGTATACATATATCATCGCAATGCTACGTTATGGGCAAAAGTATTACTTCCCATCACGTGAACTCGCTACAAATGTAGAGATTTATTTTAATAACTTATTAATAGACAGACAAATCAACTATTTGGTAATTCACCATAACGATTGACAATTAAAAATGTTTGTACAAATATCAATTAAACTAAAAGTTTCACAGTTTAGAATTTAACCGTTGTATAGTCTGGAACGTAATCAACAAGTGTAAAAAAAAAATGAAATCTGCAATGATATACATCATCATGATTGTCAGCATTTGTTTAATCACTGGATATAAGCTTTCCTCAATGTCTTCCACTAAATGCGATCCATAGCTTCTCGCATCCACCCACTTCCGACCGCCTTGATGATGTCGTCGATCCGTCTGGAGGGAGGGCGTCCTACACTTCTGCGAACTGTACACGGCCTCCACTACAAAAGTTTTCTCCTGCATCGGCCATCACCGACACGTTTCTTATGACCGGCCAACTGCCATTTCAGCTTGCAGATTTTGAGAGGTACATCGACAATTTTAGTTCTCCGTGGAATTTCTTCGTTCCGGATTTTGTTCCTTAGACAAATGCCAAGCATAAGTCTCTCCATCGCTCGCTGTGCTACTTTAAATTGGTGTAGCAGCCCGATAGTCGGGTGCCATGTCCCTGCGCTGTAAGTAAGGGTGGGGAAGATGCACTGGATAAAGACTTTCATCTTGAGACATTGGATATTTGCGAGGTGAAGATGTGTTGGAGTTTCCCAAAAAATTATATACATAACATGGATAAATATAAGAGCGATAATCTCACAACGGAAATTCCTTTTAGATTCAAAGCTATATATTCTAATATCTGTGCAAATGTTTGGATGCTACAATACCCGAAGTAGACAACTGTACCGGAAGTTGTTTTGTATCTGTAATCACCCTTTGCAGCACTCTTGTGGAGTGATGGATATTGACGTAAAGAATTTATAATAATATCAATGTAATAAGTGGCCGGGCCAAACGGTGCCTTGGCGGTGTAATAACTGGACGCAGTAAACTGTTTCGCTTTCCCACGATGCATGATAAGACGCATTTAAAATTATTGCCGGCTGCGGTAAGCTGCGCAGGGCTGGTAGAGCACATCGATCTGGAATACGCCTACGTTCACACTCGAATGTAGACCTCCTTCTAGGACCTCTAAAACGACCAATGTTGCCTTGCTCGCTTCCAGCGGCTACCCAAAACTTTCATCAGAAGGTTGTTCCTATCACTACTGTATGTGCCAGTTAAACTTGATATTATGTTAAGTTATTAAACACGATTAATTTTTTTTAACTTTGTTTCATTCCATGATTTTAAGGCGGATGTAACTGTCATGACGAATTGTTGGGTATTAAAATGAAACATATGTTAAAAAAATTAAATACTAATTAGACACTAAAATTTGCTTAAAAAACTATATAATTATTTATGATGTACTTTTTTATTATCATGTTTACACTTTTAAACTGTAAAAATATATATCCATCCCTACAGACATTTTAAAACAGATTAATTACTTAATTTTTTTTTATAAATTAAGATGTTCCATTTATTACCCTTACACAGTACATATCTTTACGATAAATTAATACCGCAATACTCATTTTAAAGTGTGTCCCATTATATAAAGGAAACGAGTGCTAACCCTGCGCCAGGAGTTGACCGAGACACGAGCAGTATCGCTCTAGCGAGAAAGCAGCTCTACAGGCATCCTAGAATTCCACTCGCCTAGAAATCAAGGTATGAACCAGTATTACGAGTAATTCAGGTTGCATTAATCGTTCAATGATATTATACGGAGCTTGTTCAACTAATCCTTTATATCTTGAATATAAATTGACAAAGAGATACAACTTAGTTTTAATATAATTCTGTTTTAATACTCGGTGTTAAGAAATACTACTAGACACTAAAAGAAACCATCATGTGGTAAATCCACAAGTAATAAAAAAAAAATTACGAAAGGCTGTTCATCAGCGAAGGTTAACGAAATGCCACAATCCAACACAATCTATTCATGATCGGTTGTAATGCAAAGTATACCATTACAGTGAAAGAGAGAGCAAAAATTATCAGATAATTAAGTAGACGGAGTGTTGGAAGGTCTCCTACAAGGTGGACCGACGATCTGGTAAGAGTCGCGGGAACCCACTGGATGCGAGCAGCGCGGGACCGATTGATGTGGAGATCTTTGGGAGAACACTATGTCCAGCAGTGAACGTATATCCGCTAAATACGATGATTATGAAAACTATTTAATTCTAAATAAATCAATAAATAACTTAAAAAAGATGTCCTTCCGTTTTCTATTGAATTTACGTACAGAATTTATTCAAAACTCTTTTGTTAATCTAAAAATAGTAATACCCATTGTCATAAGTATACAAAAGCAAATTAGCGAAAAGTCTCTTTCTCAGATAAATCAAATATATGTACTTTACAAGTAGCAGTTTAACTAAATAACTTCTACGGAAAACACTTTACATTACGACCGCTATTCTCTCAAGTAACAACGGTATCTGAAACGGTATAATACTGAAAACAACACCATACCAAACAATAATAACAAGGAAGTAACGGTACAGCATCTGACCCAGTGCAATCACCAACTGGAGTGAGCAACGGTGACACGACGACACAATGGAGGAGAGCATTACACGATATACAATGCAACATTGACTACTAACATTTATAACAGCGAATTTTAACTTGTAGTATGCGCAATTATGAGGGATGTGGAGTTCCATTGGGGGTACATGAAAATTATATTGGGAGTGGCGAAAGACAAAACAATTCACTAATATATACGTAATTATAATGTATTATGTATACAATATAACAAGGGGTGTTAGGAACCCCGCACATCAACTCACTGGACCCGCGCCAACCTCACCTGCTCATGGTGCACCCTGCTAATCAACAAAGGAGGCGCTGGCTCCCGGCAACCCGCATTGGGCCAGCGTGGCGGGAAATGGCCCAAACTCCTTTTTATGAACCTCTACAAACGAAGGTCGTGGGAAGCCGCTGGTTGCGGGCAGCGCAATACCGATCGCCGTGGCGATCTTTGGAGAAGGCCTATGTCGAGCAGTGGACGTCTATCAACTGATGATTGAAACTAAAACATCTTATAACATTTTTCGAATTCTAACCAAGAATATTGTTTCATAAAAAACTTATTCAAGTTGATTCAATTGTTTAGAGAACAAACGAATTTATTGGTGGTAGGTTTCTGTTGCTAGAGGCCGTTTAGGTAAATACTACAGCAGCCCCTACTTCTTTCTACAAACAGTAGTGTGCAAACATTACTGTGTGCCGGTATGAAGGGCGGTGTAGCTAGGAAAATTACTGGGGTAATGGCACTTACCATTTTGTGTCTAAGCGACGAGTATATTCTGTTACTGAGTATAGCATCTTACGAACGAAGCGCTGGCTCCCGGCAACCCGCATTGGGCCAGCGTGGCGGGAAATATAGCCTAAATCCCTACCATTTGAATCTCTACATACTACAGCCCCTAATACCCAGCGGTATCGGAGGTCATGTTGACTCTATATGGAGATCTTTGGAGGAAGCCTATGTCCAGCAGTGGACGTCTATCGCCTGATGATGGTGATGATGTATACAAAATGTAGTTTAAAATAAATCTTATAACTAATAACTTATTAAGATTGCAGAGAATAGAGTGCACTACAATATTAGGACTGACAACAGAGCTTAAGAGATACGGAATGTATTGATAAGAGAATGTAAAGAGTTATCAGAGAAGGAACTAATAAATGAAAAGTTTTATTAAAATGTAGGGAAACGAAATAGGTTGAGCAGCACTTACTTATAAGATGATAAATAATAAATTTATAAGAACTTTAGCTTTAATTTGAAATAACTTTGAAAGTTACCTGCTACCGGCGCTCTTTTGGAGACCCTTCTAAGTATTAATCATATGACCTATTTCTCACGCCAGGCGGTAATGTGGAACGACCTAAAGGACCATCTACCTAATAAATTTGCTGGGATAATGGGGTGATCATAACACAAGCGGAGAATACAGTTACATTGAAATTTCCTAACTAGGACCATGTTCCAGAGCGTGTTTTATGTTATATCTAATCCGATAGTAACATACAAGATAACGACCTCAATAAACTGTTACAAATTTTTACCATACCACTAGATGTGATTTCGAAATATGATACGTGATATCTATGACTTAGTTCCGATAACCTATCACTACTCTGATGAAGCAACATCAATTGATACTACTACCTCTTTAACATAAGTGGAAAGAAAAAATTTATAACACATTTTAAAATATACAAATATAACGATTTCTTTGGTTATTCGAATATAACATATATATTAAAAACAAATTTTATTGTGTTTATTTCAATATTTATTACTACAACATCTATACACAAGAAAATCCTCCTCATAACAAAGATGTTTAGCGAGGGTATTGAAGTTATAAAACAATCCTAATTTCAATAATTCTTATCCAACCATCTTCAAATGCCTCGAGATCCCAATATAAATAAATTAATTCAAAACCCAAGTATACCACAAGAAGACTTCAAGACACGGAGACCTTATTATGCTTAGATGAGACTGAATACAATAGTTAATAATCTATAAATACTCTGTGATGACTATGAGGTCAGGACATCTGTCAGCACAGTCCTCCCGGGTCCATGGATAGTGTAAATCTCTTGAAATATGTGCTATAAAATTCTAGTTAAATCAAATTCTGTTTTAAAAAAATACAATAATACCAAGGAGTGGGTATACATACGTATAATATAATTCTACACCGATATGAAGGAACTACCATAATGTAGAATATAAAGAAAAACAGTTTAAAGCAACTCTCATAGACAGTATCAAGGGAAACGATAAGTTGCTCCAATTAACGAGCCCGTAAACCGGTCGGCCAAGGTAACCGATGCGAAGTGAAATGTTAACAATGAGTTTAACACGGCCACTATCAACGCACTACAACAGCATACCAGTCATTTGTGTAAATATAAAAAAACTAAAACTTACACAAAATCTATTTATGAAAAGAAAATGGTCATATAGGAAAAATAATATCAATATTTTCTACAGCCAATTTACGTCCCCACTGTTGAGGCACAGGCCATAATATGAGGGCGATGGGCCATAGTCACCACGCGGGCCCAATGCGGATTGGTGACTTCACACACACTTTAGAATAAATTCTAATTCATGTGCAGGTTTCCTCACGATTTTTGTCTTCACCGTTTGTATTTCGCTGTTGTTACTAAAGTTCACAAATGTACATAACTTAAATATTAAAGTCATCGGTACATGCCGAGATTCGAACCCGCGACCTTCGGAATGAAGGCCGCACGCTCTAACCATTAGACCAGCGAGCTACTAGTAACAGTATTAATTAATATTAATTGTCTAATTGCAATTCCCTAAGTAACGTACAAAATATACTATAAAAAAAAGCATAAGATAAAAAGCTTTCTCCAACTGACCATCAAATTTCAATTTGAAGATGCCATTCAATGATGATGATAAGGGTATCTATGGTTCGCTTTTTCATTACAGGCTTATAGTGCTGAAACGGCAACCCCTCGCAGGAAACCAGTGTTAACAGACCTCCCAGATGTAAGTAAGTACATGAGACATTCAAATGATTGTTAAGAACCACTGGAGACCAGTGCAAGACCATGTTTTGTGGAATACCATAAAAAAAACCTATGTTGAGCAGTAGACGACCGTCGTTCGAGATGATGATAAGGGTACCGCGGCGTCTATTTCTGATTCGGTGCAGTATAGAAAAGTAATGGCGGTAGATCTCCTCCGGCGAAATACAGTCGTGTGCAAGCATTACTGTCTTCCGGTTTGTAAGGCGTTGTAGCTAGTAAAATTACTGAGGTAATAAGACGTGTATAATGTAACATGAGGCTTAGCTTATAAAAAATGTAAAGAACATCATAGCGTATATGCAGGGTGATGGACCGTGACCGTCGATTCACTATCATTTCCGATTTGGCACGGCGAGTTGCGCTCTCCGCTGTAGTGTAGACAGTACTAACTGATCATTATAACTGTCTTCGTGCCGCGTAATACGACAAGTGTATAACCGCCTATCGCTCTTGGCCCTCCGCCCTGGCCGTCCTAAACCGCCTGAATAATTACCAGACAACTGAAGGTATAACAACATATATTTAAAACAAACATTTTTATGAGGATACTGTTTCCTGTCCGGTTTCCTAGCCGTAATATAAAATGAGACTTTTTGTCTGAAATATTTCTTGAGAGCAACTGCAACGGCAAATAGCTTTCTATAGCATCCGTTACTATAGCAACCGCATAAATAATACATAATGGAATAATGAATGAATGGGTATTAATAAAATGATAAAAGATCTATAAAATTCAAGAAATAAATGACTTATAACCATCTACAGGTCATTCCGCGTCGAATGGTCATGTTGCCATGTCGCTGTTCACTATTTTTCACGTGATTGGTGGACCCAGTAGAATAGGTAGAATAGAAAATATTAAAGAAATATATAATAATAAAAATAAAGGTGTTTGCAACATTGCAGTGTCGAAGTGGGTCAACGGTGCTCGTGTCGCGCGACGCTCTCCAATGAACGATGTCTTGCATTTAGAGATAAATCGATTTCTTATACGACTGTATTACGAAGATTAATAGTATTTTATATCTATATTTATTTAAAATTTATTGAGACAACAAAACTTTAAATGTTTTTATATAAACTATTACTATTTTGTCTGTCTTTTTAAAACGGTTACCTCTTAAATGTTTCAAAATTTCCTGCAAACGTGCTTCTAGTCGACATAAGTAATGGATAATACCTATGGTTATACCTAATAATATATAAGAGGTAATTAACTGTTCATAATAGTGATACGCTGTAACTGATTAGTGATCATACAGCGCTTTAGTATCTTATAAGCAGGTAGGATAATGGTAAAAAAGTGATATTAAGACAAAAGGAGAGTAGCTAACAATCTATATTTCTTTTGTAATCGTATATACAATGGTTGATTGGGCCGCAGATGAGGGGAAATGGCGCGGCGAAAGTATCCATCAAGCCAGGCGGTGCACTGCCGGAGGAGAAACGCAGGATGTGATCCGTGACTGCGCTGAGCGCATGTAAACTAAACTGACGGTTCCGGAACCTGAGTAACAAAATTACCGGTCTAAAAAAAATACTATTTAAATTCTTTTGTCCTGAATATCATCGAAACATCTGTTTTTATTTTACGAAGCAATGAAAGGAGCGAGACGTTCATGGCAAGTAATAGCCTTGAACATAACAAAATCTAACTAGTAAGGATGATATACACTGCTACATGTTGTTGCCTTGAGACATAATATATTTAATCTCGTTACCCCAGAAATTTCACTAGCTACAACGCCCTTCAAATTGGTACACACACACACACACTACTGTTTGGCAACAGAATAGGAGCTGTGGTAGTACCAACCTATACGGAGACTACCAATAAAGTGTCTTCATTTTTATAAGATCATAAATGTATTGTTTGATTACTTAATACAGTCATGTAAACCTTTAGAGATCATCAGCTTCATGAGATCCTTTCGTGAAGTTAGGAAGTTAAAATGTAAAAACTATTCCGTTCTTTTACTGTTTTTTTTTTTCAAGTAAAGATAGTGAAGCCCAGCGATTTTATTATATTATTAATAACAAAGAGAAATTTTATTAAAACGTAATTTTAAGGATTTTAGTGCGGTTATTTAACCATTTATTACTCCGGAACACGGAAGCACTAACTAATGCTGAGGGCTATAAAGCGCTCGAAACTTTGGTAACCAATAGTTAAATAAAATATATGATAAAATTCCCATGAATATAAGAAACCATTACAATAGAAAAATTTTAAACTAGCTATATAGAATTTGGGGGTGAAAGGGGTTCCGCTAAACATCTTACTGAGCTCAAGTCAACTTCATCTACTCGCGGTGCACCCTGCTGATTAAAAGACGAGGCTCTGACCACCCACTAACCCGTACTGGGCCAGCGTGGTGGGGCTAAGGCCTAATTCCTCTCAATGAGCTCTTCGACGTGGAGATCTTTGAGAGAGGCCCATGTCCAGCAGCGAACATTTATTGGCTGATGATGATGATGATGATGTAAAGAATTTATGCAAACAAAACCAATAGTTGTACAACTATTGAGCGATCGATCCGAAACCAACAAATGCCAGGGGGCTACTGTATTGTGAAAGCGATTCGAGACGAGATCTTCCGAACCGAATCGATTCGTCACATTCAATTCGTACGGACGTTCGTTTTAATGGCATCGTTCCTCAACGTTATTTGGTCCTTGATGACCGTCATTTGGCCCGTCGTGACTGCTCGATGATTACGGCGATCATTCTTGTATGCATTATAATGCGAACATTTGTTTATGCGGGGCCCATCATAGTTTAAGGCCACTTTTGTAGCAATAATGTTTTCACTGTGTTATAACTTGTTTTTTTATATAATTTAGAGGAAATCGAAACTTAAAAACCGTAACATAACTTACCATACTTTTCAAAGCCGATAATGTCTATCAAATTCGACTTAAGTTGTAAACGTTTAAATTTTTTTTATTGACACTCCGAAAGTTGTTAAAAATACTGTTCACGTCGCTGACTGCAGCCCTTACGATTCCGTGGTCTCCGACCGTGTCGTAATCAAAGCATTGGACTTTCTTAAAATAATCATTACGTAAAATCGAGAGTATATCCAGGCCAGTGACGTCACCGACCTCTCAATACAGGGTCCCCCACTTTCACAGCGCCGTGCGTTTGACAGAAATACCACTTTCACTGTCATCGTGCCTTCAATAAAGAAGGATCCAATAAAAATCGCTATTTACAATACTTCTTTTGGTTTTCATTAACAACATTTATTAGAGTAAAAATATTTAATTGTAGCTGTTTCTTAGTAACCTTTAAAAATTATGAGAAATACAGAAAAAAAAGTCTAAAACTATTTTTTGTTAATTTATTGTGTCCTAAGTTATATGAATACGTAAGAAACAATCTGATTTCAGGGCATTAGAGATAGTCAAACAGTTTAAAGAAAGTTGACAATTTGTTAAACATATAAAAACTCTTTTCTCCCAACTGTTTTTCTATTGATATAATAATAAACAACGGGTTGCCCATTTACGCACTTTTGTTGTAGAAAATAATTGTAGTCGTTAGTCATACAAAGGGTAACCAAGCTTTTGTTCGTATTTGACTACGTATAAAAAGTAAATAGTATGAGAAAGCACAACGTTTCATAATATTAAAAAATGTTAACAAAAGCTAGCTCACTATCTTTATTCTTATGTGGCTCTACAAATAAAAGTAAATTTTTAATGTCGAGCTTCTGTTTGTTATTTATTCAATCTCAATAGTATTTACTTTTCAGTCTATTTCAATTTTATGAAATCTTCCACTGGCTGTATTAACGGTTTCATTTGGCCTTAAAATGAATTTTTCATCATTCATCAAGGAATAAAAATTAGACAGAACAATATTATCAGCCGATAGACATCCACAGCTGGACATAGGCCTCCACCAAAGATCTCCACATCGATCGGTACCGTGCTGCCCGCATACAGCGGCTTCCTCGAACTTTACAGTCAGCCTCCGGTATCGCCAGGCTCCAGGGGCCGTCGTTTGTAAGGGTTCATGTGGGCGGATTTGGGCCATTTCCCGCCACGCTGGACCAATGCGGGTTGATGGGTGCCGGAGATTCGTTTGTTTATTAGCGGGTTGCACCAAGAGCTGGTGAGGTTGGCTTGGGTCCCGTGAGTTGTTGTGCGGGACCCACCGCACCCCTTATATTATAACAATATTTCATATCGAAAATATAACCCTCATGATAATCAACTATCTATATACATATATTCAACAGCCACAACACAGTTACAAGTCGAACCCATACAACTATACTTCATATCGAAACATTTATACCTTGTCATAGATTTTAAATGTATGACCACGAAACGAGACCTTTTTTTTTTTGTTTAACGTGGGGGAAATGCTTGCGTATACCCCTCCTCGCGAGGGCAAGGATAGGTTATGTCGGACTTGCACCGACTAAAACCCCCACAATGTTTCTCTTCATCGATTTATGACAAGGATTACGGGAACGCTTTCGCAAACATCCGCGCGACCCCGCCAGCGCCGGTCGCACTACGCAGCCCCACCTCGGAAGGGAAGGAAGAACCATCCTTTTTCACATCTGTAGGGGCACGCCGAAACGAACAGCGCGCCTGCTCCTCAGCCTTTTATAGTCGCGCGGGTAACAGATTCCCCAGAACCCATCACCCAGAGGGCTTAGAAGTCAAGAGAGAAAACTCTCCGGACTCCCTGCGGTAGATCCGATCTTAGGCCCGCTGCCGCCAGTTATACGGCCGCGGTGGATAGAGAGAGCGACGCATCGCATTATCGACACTGCTCTTCCCCCCCGGCCTCGCAGTCACATTAGCAGTGCGGCACCGCTTAGTCGCAGAGGGTACTCTCCCTCCGCGACACAATCTCGGCTGCAAAGAGCAGTATAAAACCGCCCCTGCAGCCCACCGGCACGCATCCGAGGTGAATTCACGGCGCCCCGGAGCTCTAACCTGGAGTGCTCGCCTCGGGCCGGCCCTACACTTCGGACTGGTCGGGCATGTTCCTCTTCGCTTCACCGCGGACGACCCAGTCACGGCTATTAAGCTCCTCCGCCTTGACAAGGTGGGAACCTGTTGGGGGGACGAAACGAAACCTACACAAACCCCTTTCTTTGTAACTAAGGTTCATATCCCCGGACCTCTTTTTGTAAAGCATATAACATGTGATTGTTACATTGAAGCCGGTGCTTAGTGAAATAATTTCAACAACCTGAACATTATGCAAATATCGTTCCCTCTTGCAGTTATCATTGATCTAAATTTATTAGACTTTTAATAATTTATATTGATGTTATAAAATATATTTGTAATTTCATAAAATGTATGTTTCCGTCCAGCTATGATGTGGGAAGTCTTCAAGAAAAGATTAAATAGGCTTCTTTTAGACAAATGCGCTTTACCACCTAGATTACATCTCCGCTTTTCATCGGGTGAGATAGTAACCAAGCACTAGGCTATATAATATTAATATACATATAATTAGGTTTGAATAAAATAACGACAACTAAAAAAAACGTTTACATAGCAAAGAAATACGTAAGAGGTCAACATTTTAACATAGCAATCTGCCACTTGACAATAGCACTTGTAACATTTTCATACATATGTACGAGTACATAGTGCCCGAAATTGGCATCGAAATAATGGCGCAGCCGGAAGCAACAGCGGGTCGTGACATCAGTAATTGCCTGCTAGCAGAAGGTTTCCTGAACATTTTACAACGAGAATTCTGTGACATTCATTTTTAATATTCGAAATATTTAGTACGACTGATGGTAGTGTTAATTTATGTATAATAGATACATTATCACACTATTGCATCAGTAGTGGTGGATCTCTGTCAATAGGTCTATGTTGTCGAAGAACATCCAGATATTGGAGTTACAGTTGTAACACCGATTTCTGCCGCCAAATATAGTGTGTAAACTATAGTACGTTCCGGATTAAAGGGAGTTGTAGCTAGTAAAATTACTAGGGTAATGCTACTTGCCATCTTATGTCTCAAGGCGACAGCGCAATGTGGTGCTTTACATTCCTTCTTAACGCCACGTTGTAATGATCCTCCATTTACCATCAGGGGAACGTCATGCTGATCTTGTCATTTCGTTTAGTAAAAAAAAAGAATAGACGAAAGTATAAAAATAACGACTTACAATAAATTATTCCTTCAGTTGCGAATATCCGGAGGGGAGTGAAAGCATTACGATGTTTACTCGAGATAAATCCGTTATTGGATAACGACAGCTTCAACCGAAGGGAACACCCTGCCAAACCTAGCGATCCAAACAAATATATGACGAGGGTAAGTAATCCTCCGAATGACATCCTATTGATTAATGTATATATATAAAAGGAGTTACAGAATAATTGATCTTATAACCTACACTTTAGGCTTGATAACTGGATATTTTCAACCACATACTAACGATAGCAAAATTAACATTATAAAAACTCAAATTTTCTTTGTTGTCAAACTTCTTTGTCGTTATGTCATGACCATCATATTAATGGTGTTTGTACTAAGGCTTTAAATTTAATAAAGTAAAAAAAAATTAGCGAGTTAAAGGGCAATTTAACTGCCTTCGTTGCACAACAGCTGCTTGCATTCTAGCACAGATGACCCTGGTTCTATTCCGGGGGTCACAAGAATTTGGAAAGTGGTCTTTACCACTTTAAAGAGAATTTTTTTGCTATTGTAGGCATAGTAATAGCATTGGTATATTCAAAGCCTGGTGTTGTGAGAGAGCACTACTTCACCGTCTATCACTTTATCATTTAACATGTGAAATTGAGGACAACTAGCTCATTTTAGATAAGAAAAAAACATTTAAAGATTGCTTGTTACTGTATAATCTCTTTGTAATATTTTTACATTCAATAAGCATTTAACATCAGGGCAGTCATGGACAAATCCAATAAAGTAAATAAAACATCATACGAAGGAAGCTTTATTCGGTTGAAAGATAAAAGTATGAACTGTTGTGTAATATGATAAATAATATAAGAACTAAAAGGAAATGGAGCAATGTGACCATATTAACATATGTGTCTGATCATTTATGAACACACGGGCCATTGTTCGTCCCAAAATCTACCTACATAGATCTCTGCCGACCTTAACATTTTTATAGTTATTCTTCATGTAAAACTATGAAGCTCCTGGTAATTTTAATGTTACAAAACCTTAAGCTTGAGTAATTGAGATTCTAAATATCTTCCCTTGCATTAGAAGAATACTGTTTTATTGGTAGTGGTAAGAAATAGTTTATATAAAAATAGAAATTAAAAAAAAAAACGAAACGTTAACCTTACTGATAATATGGACCCCTCAATAATGTGACAAACGAACACGAAGTTCAGCTTACTACAAGGATAAGATTTTTTTTTTAATCGTATAAAGATATCAATGCTTACGTTTACTTACCTAGTACACGTACAAGTAATTTACACGTACCTGAAAAAAAAACAAGTGTTAATTATAAACAATTACAGAAGATTGTAGTTTGTAAAAAAAAAAATATTTGTAACATAATCGAAAAATGCAAATCGCTGTAGAATATTGTTGATAGTTCGTTTGCACTGATAAAATGAAGTGTGCAATCATTACTGCGTTTTAATTTGAAGAATGATGCAGATAAAGAAATTGCTGAACTAACGAGAATTAACATCTATGAGTGTGAAATTTCCGCATATATCTCCACATTGTTGTAGGCAGACATATCGTTCTTTTTTTTTGTACTAGGCGACGAGACAGATGAGATAAATACCTGATAGTACAACGTGGCGTTATTTAGGATGATATACATTGCACCACATTAGCACTCGTCGCCTGAGACATAAGATATTGAGTCTCGTCACCCAGTAATCACACTAGCTACAGCGCTTTTTAAAACCGGAAACACAGTTATGTTTATACAGTACTATTTCGTGGCAGAAATAGGCGTTGCTGTGGTACCTACCCAGATGGTCTCCAGCAACAAAAACCTACCAACAGTAAATAAAACGATCCATACTAAAATTAAAAAATAATATAACATCGACGAAAACATTATAAAGTTAAAACAAAATTTGAAATCAAACTTAAAACTGGAAAGCCCCTTTCGGATCCCTCTATCTCCAGTTCCCCTGCTTAAATCCCACGACGCGGCTAACCCTCGACGCTGGCGATGACTCAGAATGCATCGATGCACATCAGGACTCGCGAGCCGTTAAGGAAATCGACCCTATGACTCATTGAACACACACTGCATCCGATGACACCTACTAAAGGCTACACACGGCCGAGTGCAAAACGTAATGGTGAATCACAGATGTTGTTTTTGTGCACACAAACGTTAACTTGTATGAGGCTGGTCATCGAAATTATAAAAAAAAACAACCGAATCGCATGTTTATAAATAATATAGATATAAATAAAGTAGTAAATTTATAAGACTATGTAAAGTAGGCTAAAACAAGGTTCTATAAATGTCTAAACTCTTTCGCATATATTTCGAGTGAAAAGCTTTTAGAGAATTTAGTCTATCATCGTGTATGTACACATATATATATATATATATATATATATATATAGGAGATATCTAGAAGTTCGTTGACTCATCACGAGATCTCCGACACTATTAGACGTAAACACTCAAATTTTGGCAGAGATATTGCTTCTGCTATTTAGAGATCAGCTAAGAATGCCCGTAACAGCCAATTTAACTCCCCACTGTTGGAGCACAGGCCTACCCTCAATATGAGGGCGATGGGCCACAGTCACCACGCGGGCGCAATGCGGATTGGATTGGTGACTTCACACACACCTTAGAATAAATTCCAATTCATGTGCCGGTTTCCTCGCGATGTTTTCCTTCACCGTTTGTATTTTCAAATCATCAATTCTTTCAATCAATTTTTTTAAATCATATTTCAATTATCTTTAACTAAATATAAGTATCTTTGAATTATACATTAATTATTTTGTATTAGTATTATTTTTCGCTTATATGTATAAATAAATTTAAAATTGTATAATTAAAAAAAAATTGTTATATGTAAGGCATAGTAGTCATCCCGACGAAACAAGTACGCATAGTATAGAGCCATCAAAAAGGGACATTGAACTACGTCCTTTGTTTTAATAATTAAATATATGTCAATACGATTGTTCGGGCAATCACTGACAATAACAAGTTATACATGAAATTATGTACAATTTCTTTGAGGTAAAAAAAATGTTAAGTTAAAGCTAGAATAAGCTTCACTACGTACAATAATATTCCGCTTGAAACAAAACCAAATTAAACTTACAAACATGTACCCTCATAAATCAGCTAAAACAAAAGCTATTTATTTAAGCTGGACGCGCATTAGTTAAACGCAAGAAAGGTAAGATGTTGACCCTTGAACTTACGTACCCGGTGAGTTGACGGCCTTATCTCGGTTCCAGTTCACATGACAAATTGGAGAAACTAGTCGCTAGACGTCTTTTGTGGTCTATGACCTTACCAATACAAATGTATTTCAATTAGAAACTTACTATACAGTTACAAGTATGTTATATTTTTATTAGTAGGTTTTGCTGCCGGACACAAGTAGTGTGCAAACATTACTGTGTTCCGGTTTGAGGGACGCTGTAACCAGTGCATTAACGATACTTAACATCTTATACCCCAATACAACGAGCACGATGTGTATTTATTATCCTGATTGGGGTCACGTTATGGTCAAACATATTACTTACCATTAAGTGAACGTCTCACTCATCGCTTCGCCGGATAAAAACAATTCTTCTCCTTATAGTTTTACAAACTATAACATTTTAGTTACATAGTTTAAAACGATTAACTGTATATATAAACATATATACATACACATAAATTTTATTTATAATATACAATTATCACTTTCTTGAATATGAATTGTCGTTTATAAAACTTAGTATATTTACTCTCCCTTAAAATTCTATTAAAAATCATTCTAAATCGATACAGACCACTAGTACATAGGACGCGGAATATAAAAACACTTAAAATATTATGTAGTACTAGGCTATTTAACTTAGAATCTAGCATTTGAGGTAGGAGCTCGGGTCTCAACTCGGTCAAGCGAGTAATAAGGATTCGTGTCGAAATGTCGTTCGCATTAAATTATTCTCCGCAGCTATAGAGGCTCAGGACAGCCACTTTCGATCCGTCGCACCGTCTGCAAGATACCACGACACGCTGGGTCAGTGGCACTGCCTAAATCTCCTTCCGAGTTTCCTTTCCGATGCTACTTTGCATAAATTACCGTCTTTATGAAACCAGTTTTTGGGTCGTGGGTTACTGGCCAATTTATAATTTAGACGATCCAAACAGATTAGTGTATCTGTATCGTTATAATATTTATCGAACGATATCGTAACAATTCAATGGAAGGATGACGAGCTCTTTTTGAGAAGCCTATAAAATTTTATCATTAAAGAGGAATTATTAAAACTTGCTTTTTGTTTACTCTTTATTACCTTACAGCGAGGTATACAAAAGGCGGGCTTAATGCCTGTTGGTATTCTCTACCAGCCAACCTGCTTTTTGACTTGCTTAACTATGTGAGAGTCACCCCTTTTCGCTTAATATATAAAATTCTTATTAAAATTAACGAGATTAACATTTTAGCCTACGTATGTGCCTGACTACGATTAAAATTTTTACATCTTCGTTCATCATTCCATCCATCGTTTTCCATCTCTGATCGAATGAATGGTATAAGTATTACAGCCATAGTCCGAAGTTGAACAACCTTACTTGCTAGGTGTAAAATGGCTTAAGAAACCTTTTATATACAAAATTTCCCTCATTTTATTATATATACAATAAAAACATTTGTTTTGATATACTTTATTAACATCCATAACACTAAAAACCTGCTTTGATAATGAACAAAAATTGTCATCATCATCAGCTGATAAACGTCCACTGTTGAACATAGACCTCCATCAAACATTCCCATCACGCTGGCACATGGCTGGATGCGGGCAACACGGGATCGATCGACGTAGAAATCTTTGGGGGAGGCCTATATCCAGCAATGGACGTCTATCGGCTGATAATGATGATGATGATGACGGCACAATGCGGGTTTGTGGGAGCCAGAACCTCGGTTGTTGATTAAAAGGCTGCACTACGGGCAGGTGTGGTTGACTCCGACCCCGTGAGTTGTTGTGCGCGAACCCTTACACCCCTGATTGAAAAAAATAAATAATATTTTTTATAGTTGTTTTTTTAACAGGTTCACCTATATATTATTTTATGGTGGTAGGTCTCTGTAGTCGGAGATTGTCTAGGTAGGTACCGCCGCAATACCTATTTCTTCTGCCAAACTGTAGAGTAATAATACTGTGTCCCAATTTGAAGAGTTGTGGGTGATGTATCTGGGGCAACGAGACTCGACATCTTATGACTCAAGGCGACGGGCGCAGTGTATAACATCTAACTATCAACACTGACGAAGGTTACGTCGTCACTCTGTTAAATAAAGTTAACTATGTATGATGACTTCACTCGTATAATTTTATATAGAATTCAGTTGAAAGATTCGAAAAGCCTTAAACCTCAATTCAAGTGGATGACACGAATTCAACGTAAATATGACACTAAGAAACTCGTCTGTTTAAGTCATTCGTGAGCTTCAATCAATCAGCTATTATGTACCAAATGAGGCGCGAGAGGATCGCATCGCGAATACAAACACAACGAAGAAGCCTGGATAAATTTGCGTCTCCTTTTTCGTGTCAATATTTTTTCACTTAAAAAGTATTTGCTTCAGATAGTTTCTTTGTCTGTATTAAAACAATATTTTTTTTATTCCATTAAGCCATAAGACGATCGGGACGTTCACCTGATGGTAGATGATACGTCTGCCTATAACAACGTGGCGCTATTTAGAATGGTATACACTGCATGACATCACATTGCTCTCGTCGTCTTGAGACATAAGATGTTGAGTCTCGTTACCCCAGTAATTACACTAGCTACAACGCCTTTCAAACCGGAACACAGTAATATTTGCACACTATTGTTTGGCTACAGAAATGTGCGCTACGGTGGTATTTACTTAAACAGTCTCCGGCAAGAGAGACCTACCACCAGTAGCATTTTATTCATATGAATTAATGCCCATTATGTGACATCATGATAAATATTAACCGATGTCATATTTTTTTATAATGAATATAACAGCTGACTTTAAAATATATATAAATAAAAAAATATAGACGTGATTTCAAATTAACGATCTCAATAGCACAGGGGTAAAGTAGTGTAAATATGCTGATTTTGTAAGGAAGTAGATATGTCATGGTGGTATTCTATGACAGAAATTCCCGCCGAATGAACCGACAGACTGTCTGCAGTATGAGGAATATTTTATTATTCTATACTATATTTCACCTGATGGTAAATGATGCGCCTAACCATAACAACGAGACTTTAGTAACACCTGATATACACTACACCATATTGCGCTTCTCGTCTTTAGACACAAGATGTTAAATCTCGATACCTCGGATATTTCATTAGCCACAGCGCCGTTAAAACCGGAATGCAGAAATGTTTGCACAGTACCGTTTTCCGGCTCTAAATGGTCTCCAGCAACAGAGACCACTAATAATATACTTTAATCATTATCTATGTATTAGTAATTTACGTACGGTAAGCCCAACGGTGGTAAACACCTTATTTAGATAGTTAATACAATTAAGTTAATGCTAATAAAGATTTAATTCTTGCAAAATTTTACTGTGCTGCTGAAGCCTCATTAGCAGGGAAGCCTTACGTTGTAAGAGGATCGAATTTATGTCATCGCAAGTAATCGCCATAATAAATAACTTTACAAGTCGACTTTCCATCTAACACCTACCGGGGAGTACCTTATCACCGTGTAGGCGTTTTATCTCATGAAGACAGTAGGTAATTTGTAAGTTAAAAAAATGTTTGTTACCTAATAATTTGTGTACGTCTTTAACAACAATCTTTCACTGGTAGTAAGTCTCTGTTGTTGGAAACCGTCTAGGTAGGTACCACCGCAGTGCCTATGCCTACCGCGTAACAGTAATGTGCAAACATACTATATTCCCGTATGAACAGTGTGATAGCTAGTGAAATTACTGGAGTAACGAGACATAACATCTTATGTCTCAAAGCGACGAGCACAATATGCTGTTGTGTATATTATCCCATTTAGTGCTACTTTGTTACGGGCAAATGTATTATTGACCATTAGATGCACGTTTCGATAGTTTCGTTGAATAAAAAAAAATCATATAGTAAATCAACGAAAGTAATTTCAATGAAATTATGGTAGTGAGCGGAAATTAACCAGGATCTGGTTTGAATGAATGTGGGAAAGACACTATGGCCATTTAGTTAGAATTGTACTTCTTCGCTTAGTACATACAGTATTAGGATTTCATCCTAAAATAGAAACTATAGAGCATTCAAGATATAGGACCCAAATGAATACTAAAATTCTACACATGTATTAACTAAATAGATGTCGTAAAATTTAACAAGTTTATACATCTCATGTGATAGTGGATGGTAGAGACAGTTGTGTCGTGTCATCGACAAGCCCTCAGACGACTTTTAAGCTTACGAGCTCGCCTCACAGCGTGCACTCGGTGCACTTGAAGTACTGACAAGTTTTCTACGCTACAGCTACTGCGTTTTAGCTTTTACATCTAAAAAGTAACGTACTACAAGTTTAACACGAACGTTGACGTTTTTGTCCCTTTTTTTATTCGAGGAAACCACGCTAGTTAAGATGCTATACACATTACCAGAATATACTCGTCGCCTAGACACAAAATGGTAAGTGCCATTACCCTAGTAATTTTCCTAGCTACACCGCCCTTCACACCGGCACACAGTAATGTATGCACACTACTGTTTGTAGAAAGAAGTAGGAGCTGCTGTAGTATTTACCTAAACGGCCTCTAGCAACAGAAACCTACCGCCAATAAATTCGTTTGTTCTCTAAACAATTGAATCGACTTGAATAAGTTTTTTATGAAACAATATTCTTGGTTAGAATTCGAAAAATCTTATTAGATGTTTTAGTTTCAATCATCAGTTGATAGACGTCCACTGCTCGACATAGGCCTTCTCCAAAGATCTCCACGGCGATCGGTATTGCGCTGCCCGCAACCAGCGGCTTCCCACGACCTTCGTTTGTAGAGGTTCATAAAAAGGAGTTTGGGCCATTTCCCACCACGCTGGGCGAGTGCGGGTTGGCGGGAGCCAGAGCCTCGTTTGTTGATTAGCAAGGTGTACCACGAGCTGGTAAGGTTAGCTTGGGTCCCGTGAGTAGTTATACGGGACCCCTTACACTCCTGTTTTTGTGTTTCTGTTTAGTGAAGTAATTATTAATTTTTGATTCCTTCGACAATACTGTAGATATGGTAACAATAATAGATATACACATATATTCTATACATGCACGCAATATATAATATGTATATCGCTCGAAGGACTGACATTCAATAGGGTAGTAAGTTCCACGAATGGCGACCGCGTACCGGAAGACGCATTGTGGGCAAGAACTAGATGGTCCGAAGATGTGGTGAAGGTCGGGAGAAGCAGCTGGATGATTGATATGGAGATCTTCGGGGAAGGCCTATGTCCAGCAATGGACATCTGTCCGCTGATGATGATGATGATGACGCAATATATAAGAAATCATTAATTACTTACTATATTAAAGGTAATAAAAAGGTCGAATCTATACTTAAGCAAACGATTAGATAGTATGACTTCATAAGGTGATGTCATTTAAATGATTTTTTAAAAGTAAAAGATATAATCAAGAAGACTTTCCACTATTATGACTGATAATATGGACACCCTATATATATCTTCAGTATCGTGCGGAGAGGATGATACTGCAGTCCTCTACATGGTTTAAACATCAGCATGGCTCGGATTCTCAGAGGACCGACGCGTTTGTTATTCAGAGGGGGGGCGAGCGCTCGATGTCGGACACACGGCGGCTTCCCGACAGCATTAACATCGATCACTTAGATTTGTTTGTATATATCATTTTAACTAAACTATCGATTATTCAAGAGATCACATAAATCCCGATAACACTTTACAATTCAATGTCTTACAGCAATATGGTTATTACAATATAGTTTTAAAAAGAAAGTCGTCCACATTCTATTTTTCACATCCTACAATTATATGTACTTTATGTAAAAGTATTAAAAAAGTGAAGTTTTTAATGTAATTTAAGTAACTAATATTACGATAATGAATCATTTAATATCTAATAATATAATGAGGGTGGAAACTTCAAATTTCTTTTTATACGTCGAAGTGTTAATGAATTATGTAAAGTAACGATTAATATACATATCGCCTCAAGTATAAAGTGTTTTGTTACCACAGTAATTTTACTAGTTGAAGCACTCTTTAAAACAAAACAGTAAATTTTTATTACTACTGTTTATCGGCAGAAATAGAATTTGCGGTGGTACCTAAGTACATGGTCTCCACTTCTAAACTAGTACACTTTACCATTAAATTCTGCACTGGTTATCATCAGGTGGGATCGTTATCATCAGGTAGGATCGTAATCAAACGCTGGTCTATATAATTAAAATATATATATATATATATATATATATATATATATATATTAGTTTACAGTAAGAAGTATAAAACTATTGTGTTTTATATGCCGTATACTGAAAGGTCTGAGTCATTCTGCATTACCAACACGTACATATATAGGAACGATCGCTTACAAGGTAAATAGTCGTGGATGTTATCACATTAAATGTTCTCCGAAATGGATGATGCATCATGAAAACAAATAAACACAAAATAACTATATGAGAAAACTGATTAGGGGAAAGAATTTTTATAAGTCATAATTGTTGTTTTACGTTAATAAAGCAGGTCGTTAAGATAATAAGTTATTATTAGACTTGTGTGGTTTATCACCACAGAATTTCTTTACATGAAGAGCCAGAGTTATGGCCCATTATTATATATATCTGTAAGTCGCAACGATTTCGTGGGGTAGGACACTATAGTATACTAGAACTATAAATACAATAAGTGGAGGCCTAAAGAAGGAGACCAAGGAGTAGGCCAAATAAAAGATGAATAGATGCGATAGAAGAAGACCTTAGAAGAATTTGAAAATTTATTGGATGAAGGAAGAAGGTGGAAAATAGCGACATTTGGAGAAAGTTTGTACAGTACGCCAGGATTTACGGATTTGTTGCACCATCGAGTAAGTGTATCTCTGTCTCCAGGGTCGTTCACTTATTTCTGAGGATCGTAATCATGTCCTTTTGTCAGTCTAGTAGGGAAGAGGCAAAAACGCATGTCATACAACCCTGTAAATTTAGGATGATGAGTCTTTTGCTCGATCTATCCATCCTGTAACTTGACACGCTGGACAGAAGACTTATTTATGTCCGATTTAATTAATTATAATCTAATTTTTTTTTTCACATTTCACGTCAAAGAAAACATTACGAAGAGATTAAATGTTTACCGAATTTAATGTTAGTTTAATGAGACTCGACGCCTTCTTGCTGAAGAGTCATGGTTGGCAATATATTAGTTAGCAGTTGAAGAGATAAACACTTATAACTTGGACATCAAAATGAAAAAAAAATATTCGTTTCGAGTAAAAACAATGGACAATGATAATTAGTCACAAACATTGTGTAAATTATGCCACAAGGTCGAAACAATTCGTCGCAAATGCCTAAATACGGTAGCAGCATTTTGTATTATACCTAATTTACATGATTTTCGTATTCAAATTGAGTAATACGGATGGATATTGAAATTTAAAAAAAATACCATAGTAATGTAGAGTGTATCCGTACCGATAATTTTATATCATAATAAAAAATATCAACATCGTTACATAACTTTTTTTCGACGAATCGACGAGATAAGAGAGATGCCTGCCGAGAACAACGAAGCGCCAGTTAGAATGATATATATAGCACCACATTGTGCATCTCCTTGAGACATGTGATGTTGTCTTGTTACCACAGTAATGTCACTAGCCACAAGGCCTGTAAAACCGAAACAGTAATGTTTGCACAATACTGTAAGGCGGCAGATATAAGAGCTGACCGATCTAGACAGTCTCCGACTACAGAGATATATCAACAGTATTAATATTCATCGTCAGTATTAACGCTAAGAGGTACATATAAAGCAAATATCAACTGGTGGTAGGCCTCTGTTGCCGGAAACCGTCTAGGTAGGTACCACCGCAGAGCACACTTCTGTCGATAAACTGTAGTGTGCAAACATTATTGTGTTCCGGTTCGAAAAGCGCTATCGGTAGCGAAATTACTGGGATAACCAGACTTGACATGTGATGTCTCAAGCCGGCAAGAACAACGTAGTGCCGTGTATCCTAAGTAGAGTCAAGTTGTTATAGGCAGTATAGTATTTAGAACATCAGATGATCGTCTCACTCGTCTCGTCGTTTTGTAGAATAAAAAAAAAAAATTTATTAATAATTTCTTTACATACATTCCGTTAGAAATCCATCCGCGGATACGAGATCAAACGTTTTAGACCAAATGTAACGTATCGGATACGTAAGAAGTGGTGCACTCGCGCAAAACAATGGATCATTCGGTAAACAAAACGCCGCATAACATCCGCTGCGCCTGCGCACTGTACACTTACTATAATAACGTGCGTAAGAGGAATTCGCGCTATCTTAACTGTGACAAGTGTATTTTACACGTTCTATACACACATATATATATATATACCTAGTCCGGCTATAAGTTCTGTTACAAATGAAAATGCATTTTTTTTAAAGAAGCAATGTAATATTATTAAAAATTATACCTGCATATTTATTAGTCTCAGTTAAAAATAAAAAAAAAATTGTATTCAAAATGGCCACCTTTGACTTTTATACAGGCCTTTAATCTGTTTGACTTTGGACTGGATTTCCGCGCTGTTTCTAAGGGAAATTTCCACCACCGCCACTGCTTGCTTCAAGGATTTTTTTAGGGACTCAATGTCGCCGTGTTGTTTAGAGCAGGACATTTCCTCTAAAACTGACCATAATTTGAAGTCTAAACGGTCCGGAACGTTGATTTCAAACCAGGCTTGGGTAGTTCGTGCCTTGTGATCAGGTGCAGTCTGGAAAATCCACGGTATACTTTGAAAAAATGTTTTGCTGTGAGGTTTCACAATATTATCCAAGACTGTATCTTGATTCACTTTGGCTGAAGTTTTCACTCCTTTTTCACAAAAATTTAGTTTTGTGACTCCTTGATAAGACACGCCCCACCAAACCATCACTCACGTAGGATGATGACCACGTTGTATCTTTCCGACCACTGGAGCAGCTTCTTTGGAACTGTGAACGTACACTATATCATTTTACTTATTGTAGTGTTCTTCAATCGTAAAAATTTTTCCATCGGTAAAGAGGATATTTCTGTGCCTTTCACCTGCCTGTTGTATCGCGACAGAAGAAGTTTTGATCGATCCACCCTCTTTAATTGTAAAGATTGATTTAGGGCATGTCCTGAATATCAACGATGAGCACCGGGCACTTCAGGTCTTGTTTTATTATACGTGACAGAGTCCTAGCAGGAATCTACATTTTTTGCGATAAGATTTTTTGCTTCCTAATGAGGTTTCGACGAATTCTGGCTTTAACAGCCTTTGTAGTTCTAACAGCACGCGATCGCTGCGATCTTTTCTGGTTTTCGATAGAGGAAGTGTTGTTGTATCTGTTGTCAGTACGATATACAAACATACGGCTGATAGCAAGCTTTTAAAGTGTCTGAAATAAGACCGGTCGAACCGGCTCCATACCCACTTTGTGCAAGACGATCACTTCAATCCTATTTTCTTTAACACCCCCACTCCATATTGTAATTTGATAATGAACACGAAAAATATATGAAATGGCGCAAAATCGAAAGAAGTTTTTAAAATTATATATGTGTTCTAAATTTAAAAGTTAAATAAAACAAAAGTATTTATGTCACAGTATTTATGGCCAGACTAGTTATATATAGTTTTGTTAACGTTCAGCACTCAAATATTTACATGCAATTTTCTCACATTAAACAAATGTTGATCGATGTGGAGGTCTATAGGGAGGCCTATGTCCAGCAGTGGACGTCTATCGGCTGATGGAGATGATAATATACAATAGAAAGAGTCACATCAAACAAACATAAAAATATAACTGAACGTACAAATACTCTTAAATCCAGTGAATGTACTTTTACACAATTGATTTTTTTTGTTTATATTTATTCTTACTAAAACTTTCAACTAACAGGCTTCCAGTAAAAGCCATTTGTTCTTTACGCTGGCCAGGCGCGAGTTGATGTCTCGTCTCCACGATAGCTGTTCTTTGAACATGCCGGTTAACTCAATAGTCTTCTTCACTGAAAGCTCAAGCATAGTGTGAATTGAAACCGCACCTCCTCGAGAGAGATACGGGGTGTATAATTTGTTTTTTTAACTATTTGGAATAACGCTACACCACATTATGTAATTTTAGTCACCTTCTATTAGGCAGGACTTATAAGTCTTACTCTTAATAGCTAGGGACTGCAGCGCAGGCTGTGGTACTTACACAGACGGTTTCCGACAAAAGAGACAGACTAATAAACTGAGGTACCACAGGTTCAATAAATACATGTACAATCATATAAAGTATTACTAGTAATGACGACTGATTAGTTCCCCAGTGAAACCCATCAGAGCAGTGTGGATACTTGTCCACTGGTTCAAACCACCGTCCTCTATAAATAGCTCACAATGTCCATCTGAATGTGGAGCAGGCGCTCGCATGATTGACTGGATATGTTGGAGGAAAATTCTTAAATGCTTAGTCATATTTCATTATTCAACTTCTATGACTAACAGTGTCTCATGGATAAGATATATCGGCTGCTGACGGTTATTTACATCTCTCATTAACCATTTAACCGACGACGTTAAGTTATTGGTGTAATACATATATATGTATCTGTATAGAGCATTAATGACTATGCCGATATTGTTATCTGTATGTTATTTATATTAAAATTCTTTTAAGTATTAGTAGTCTGTGTTTCTATTAATCAAAGAAAGAACTTCGTTCTAAATATTATTAACTCAAGGACTGTCTGAATAGGTACCACCATAGGTCCTATTTCCGCCGTCAAACCTTAGTGTGAACACTACCACATGTTCGTTTGAACGGCGTTGTAATCAGTGAAATTACTGAGGTAACGAGACTAAACATCTTATGTCTCATGGCGACGAGCACAATGTGCTGTTAGGTATATGATATTAACTAGATCTTTGCTTCACTTTAAGAATTTTTGCTTTTGTCTATGGTACATATAATTTTATAATGAATTATTATAAATGGCCTGTTCTCGCTCTTTGTGGAATAAGATCCTGTACCCCATAGTATATACATAAGTATGCTTGTTCATTATATATACTACATTACATGATTACATTACGTGATTAAATGAAATTTTACCAATAATTACATTAGTAATATTAAATATTTTTTTTTTACAAAACATAATTTTTATTAACAAGAACATAGAAGGAAATGATTTTTAATATTAGAACTAACATAGTAACTACAACTTTCAAAATTTTCACTCAGTGCTCAATATTACATTATAATATTAAGTAATTTGTGAATGTAATCATGATGGATGAAACGTCATCACAGTAGTAAATTCTGTAAATTTTTCATCACGTATCGATTGTTGTAGCCGGTAGTATGTAAGTATACATATAAAACCTTATCAAGTGAGTGTGGGAGGTGACCATCTGAGTCAGCGGCAGACCTCGCTGCAGCATCGGTCAATTAACCGAATTAACACTTTACTTCTGATTGAACAATTAACCAGTTTATTTTGAGACAATATAACACATAAAATATCGAATGCTGTCTGAAACACAACAGACCTTCCCCCATCAGTATATATCCTTCTTTACCCTATCATTTTCGAACTATATCTTTACTCCCATTCCTATCCAAAGTTCTCAAAGCTAGTGTGCATTAGCAGTTATTACAGTTTGTACCATCACAATCTATTATGCCTCTTTCAATCTGGTTTTAGACCAAGCCATAGTACCGTTACGGCTCTTCTTAAAGTCATTGATGATATTAGAGCAGGCATAGACAACTCTACCTGTGTTTATCTTAATCGACTTCTCCAATGCGTTTAATGCCATAGATCACGACGTACTACTTCAAATCCCTACTCATTCAAAGATCTCTTCCGCAGCCGTGGTTTGGTTCTCTTCCTATCTTCGAGGACGCCAGCAAATGGTTCGCATCAATGAGACTTCGTCAACCTGATGTAACTTTAATGCTGGCGTTTCTTAAGGCGGTATTTTATCTCCTTTACTGTTTTAAATTTTTATTAATCTCATAACCCGTGGTCTTCGATGTGCGTACCTTCTATATGCCAATGATTTGTAGTTGTACGCACAAGGTAGTGTGAATAGTGCAAATGTAGCCATAGGCGAGATTAACAAAGACCTAGAGTACATTAAAGTTTGGACTAACTGTTAACCCTTCCTAATGTCAAGCTATAATAGTGGAGAACCATGGGTCTATCCGTAAACTGGATTCAACAACTTTACCGACGATAATATAATTGAATTGGCGCCCTCTGTTAAAGACCTTGGTCTTCACATCGACGCAACACTTAGTTGGCAACAAGTGGCGGCTGTTAGCCGGAAAGTAACCGGTACTCTTCGAACTATCTACCGCTTGAAAAACGTTCTCTCGTCAAGAATTAAGGCAGTGATTGTACAAACTTTAATTCTCCCTATCATCGATTATGCTGATATGTGCTATTTCGACCTGAATGCAGACCTTCTCAATAAGTATGACCTTTTAAATAACTGCATTCGATTCATTTTCAATCTTCGTAAGTATAATCATGTATCTACGTTCCATTCAGTGAAAGTGGTTACCTATTCATCAGCGGCGAAGCCCGCATGCTCACAACACAATATTTTCTACTTTGACTTCTTCTAAACCATCTCCTTATCTTATTTCCTGTTTTAAGTATTTAGGTACTAACCGCGACAAAGTTCTTCGCTCCTCTAACAACCCGCTACTTTTGTGTCCTTCTCACACCTCTAATATTGTCCACTCTTCTTTTTCTATCTAGTCTATTCTTCTTTGGAATGCACTCCCTCTAAATATCAGACCAGTAACTAATCGCTGTACTTTTAAGCAGAGAGTACGAGAAATTCTCTTCAATGACATTAAGACTGAGCCCTCCTTGAAATAATTTTTAATATTTAGTTAATATCATGTATGTGTGTCTATATGTGTATATATACGTATATTTATATGTGTTTTAGTATGTGTATTATATATTATATTGTATTTACTCGATGCACCTACCTCATCATCTCTGCATTACCCAAGGTAGACTGGAACATAATGCCAATGGCATTAAATCCGCCTATACACGAGGTGTATAAAGTTAAAATAAATAAATAAATATATATACACCATTATTGCTTTTTGTAACAAGTTATATCAAAGTGGCAAATAAGGCGCACGGCGAGTCATCATCCTAATGTGGTAAACATCCTTAGTTTTCGAACCAAGAGGTTCAGCATCTTGTTTACGATAGAAAGAGTAAAGGAGAAGCTGAAATTGTAGAAACAACAGAGATAACAGAAACAACCTTCAAGAATCTGTTATCTCGTACACAGAGGTCGCGGATTTGTTCAAGAGAAAAGTAAACAAACTGTTAATGGGTCAGTGCACTTTACAACCACGAAGCACATCACCAATTAACACCAAGTGGCACAGTAATCAAGTATTAATATTTGAATAAAATATAACTGGATAGTTTAAATAGAAATATATGTGGCAAATATGGATAGGTATTAAACATATAAAATTTTTCTATTTAAACAATACGATGGGATCCGTGATGATTATTTTCATCATAATATCTCGAAGAATTCGTGGAATAGAAGCAAAATCTCTAAATTAAAAAAATGGTGGAATATAAATAGAAAACTTATGAAATGGATTAGCAAATCTAATCACATAAAAACATCTTATTTCAAAACCATTAGTATAATTACACCAAAGTGGTTAAAACCCGTTACCATAATACAGAATATTACGAAATGTTTATTAAGAGCTGAATTAAAAAATGATTTTTTTTTTCATTGAAGTGACAAGAGCGAAACGTTAACATTATGGTAAGTGATACTCCTGCCGATAAAGAAATGACGTTAATTATGATGATGTATACAGCACCACACCGTGCTCATCACTTTGAGAGGTAAGATGTTGAGTATTGTTATTCCACTAATTTGGCTAGCTACAACGCCCTTTAAGTCGGAACACGGTAATGTTTGCATATGACTGTTTGAAGACAGAAATAAAAGCAGCAGTGGTGTATGGACGTTCTCTAGTAACGGAGACTTCCCACCAGTTTGAACATTGACATTATGAACGTATGTATTTACAAATGTATTTAAATCCTTTCTATATACCAAAAAAGACTTAACATTAGAAGTTTGATAGATTAGGTAGTTGTTTTTGTCCCTTCAAGTTGTAAGTGAGCATTTCGTTGCGTGTCCCCGGGAACTGAAACTTGAATTATTTCGCGGCGGGCAACATTTGGACTTGACATTTGGATCTAAATGCCTGACGCTATAAATAAATCCGACGGCTTCTTTTACACGCGTAGGTTGTATCGATTATCCTTATTAAATTTCTTCTACATAATCTGCTAATACTATAATATTGATAATACTTCACTGATAGTAGGCCTCTGTTGCTGAAGAACGTCTAGAAAGGTATCACCCGCAGCTCCTTAGTCTCCAGCCATTTATAGGAAATGGTACTCAAAATTGACCATCTACCAACATAACATTCCATATCATAACAGCCAATTTACGTCCCCACTGTTGGGGCACGGGCCTACGTTCAATATGAGTGCGATGGGCCATAGTCACACCTTAGAATGAATTCTAATTCATGTGCAGGTTTCCTCGCGATGTTTTCCTTCACCGTTTGTATTTCGCTGTTGTTACTAAAGTTCACAAATGTACGTAACTTAAATATTAAAGTCATCGGTACATGCCGAGATTCGAACCCGCGACCTTCGGAATGAACGCCGCATGCTCTAACCATTAGACCAGCGAGCTACTATACCTAGCTATTTATATCTTCCAACATACACAGCTATATAATATAAGGAACACAATATGGTGATATATCATAACTAGTGTGACATTGTTATGGTCAGCCGTATCACTTACCAGGTGAACGTATCGCTCGTCGCGTCACTACATCGAATAATAAAATTACATATACAAAAACGTTATTAATTTTAATGAAGATGGGATAAGAGAACAATAATTTAATTACTTAGGTAACATCTTTATATATTAAGTCTCCAAAATAATCACAACTAGTCGGAACGTGAAGAACATTAGTGGCGTCTCGTTGTTACAAACAGATCATATCAGTGACCACCAGGTGCACTTGCTTGTCTCAGTGTTTGTTTGTAATATTAACTTTAAACTATCTTCAAAGAATTATTTAAATACTTTGAATAGTTCACTATTTAATTGTACCCACAAAAATTAAAGCTATCACACTCTTAAACATTGTGGAGAATCAACGAAGTGGATTTCCTCTCTACATAACCTTGTCTTTCCAGGCATCTCTACAAAGACTTTCCATCTATACCAAAAAAATATGATACAGTAAAAAGAAACTAACATACCGTGATAGTTGCGCTTCAAATGACATATTACAATAAAGAACATTGATCCCATAAAATAATACAGCATTGCAGCATCAACTAGTAATTATAGTTAATTTGTATAGTTTGTAAGTAACAAGCGATACATCCTAGAATAAATGTCTCTATACTAAGCAGCGAATTACTAAAATAATATATGTTTAAGGACACCTATTTATCAATGTATTGTATCTGTATTAAATGGCTAAAAATCTGTTTCCATATTATATATTTATTTATTTATTTAGAACCATCAACCGAGATTACATTGTAAAACTGATATAAATCCTCATACGATATTCTCTTTGCATCTCTGGTGGATGGATGATGGACACAACGTGAGTAATATACAAATTTATGGTTTAAATATTGAAATTACAAATTAATAAACTATCATCATCAGCCGATAAGGGTACACCGCTGGACATAGGCCTCCTCAAAGATCTCCACATCGATCCGTCCCGCGTTGCTCGCATCCAGAGAACACTATACAAAAGACTAATAGTGAACAATAAGTATCTAAAATTTGAAAGAATAACAGATATAAGATATATTAATTAGTGAATAATTAATCTCAATTTGATGTCTTTATTTACACCCCTCTTTTTTTGCTGTATATCTCTTAACAATGTCATCCTATAAATATATGAAAAATATACACAACTCTCTCTCTCTCTTTCATCTCTGTTGCCGTATACCGTCTAGGTAGGCACCACTGCAGCTCTTATCTCTACAGCCAAACAGTGTACAAACGCTACTAAGTTCCGGTTTAAAGAGCGTCGTAGCTAATAAAATTACTGAGGTACTTTACTATCTTATGTTTTAAGCTGACGAGAAAAATATTTTTTTTTTTTCAATTAATAGACGAGATGAACGGGACTTTCACCTGATGTTAAGCGATACGCCTGCCCATAACAACGCGGCGCTAATTGGGATGATATACACTGCACCACATTGCGCTTGTCACCTAAGACACGAGTCTCGTTATCAAAAGTTAGAAAAATGTGGTGTCGTGTATATCATACTAACTAGCGCCACGTCGTTATGCACAGAAGTATCTTACCATCAGGTGATCATATGGCTTGTTTGATGGTTTGTCCAATAAAAAATTGTTTCATTCGTTTTAAAAATTTTGCATTTTATAGTTTCTATTATATCACAATTTTTTTATAAGAAGATAATCATACCCCGACAATACATTAAGTATATATTTGAAATATATATTATTATATATAAAATTGTAAGAATGGCTATGGTTACTATATTATTAAACTCGCCACCGCCTATAATTTACACCGCAGCAATTTAGCGACTAGAGAGCAAAGCTATGTACGGATTAGTTACTACATTTACATAACAGGTATCATTGTTGCGTGAGTCGTGCGTACGAACCCATGCTCATGGTTTATTAGACCGCGGCGTATCCTTTGAAGATGTAATTGGAGAATCGAAAAAAAAACACATAATTAACTTCCAACTCAAGATCCAATTTGATTGCTTCGTTGCTAACCGCTTTCTTTATCCCAGGTTCGTTTCCAGAACCTCACATTGTAAACTTTATATCTATCACCCACGTATTGTAAATCCGCTGTGATAACACGATTGCTATGTTCCAGCTGTCAACTTATAAGAGCTTAAGGTATATATGGCGAACACTGCTCACCATACACGATCTTATAGTCACTTAATACTAAGTGATTTTAATATCAAACGATAATCTATTGTAGATAAAAATATACAAGTATGAAAACATTTTACATTTACAATTAAAACTTTTTTTTTATTCAACGAAGAGACGAAACGAGTAAGACGTTCACCTGATGGTAAGTGATTCGTCTGCCCATAACAACATGGCGCTAGTTAGGATGATATATACAGCAACGACATTGTGCTCGCGCCTTGAGACAATAAGATATTATGTCTCGTTCCCCCTAGTAATTTCAATAACTACAACGTCCTTCAAACCGGAATACAGTAATACTTGCACACTACTGTTTGTCGGCTGCAATGGGAGTTGCGGTAGTCCTTACCTAGACCGTTTCCGGCAACAGAGACCTACCACCGGTAAATTGAAAACTTACAAGAGGAATAAAAAACGGAGAACAATCGGAATGTATTTTTCATCTTGTACGTTTGTAGGTTCACAACAAAAAGGCCTTCGCGTACCAATTCACTTCGCCGAGATGTTTTTCTCTACAGTTTCATTGTGAAACTTAATCTAAAGCTCCGCGGTCACGGTTGCTGTAGTGGAAACGGGAACGAAATGCAGCTCTACAACGGTTTTACACTGTATACCGTAAACAACACGAAAGTTATTTCATATTTCATTTATTTAATCGGCGAAGTGAACACAAAACATCACCTGATGGTAAGTAAAATGGCTATTCAAAAAAGTGTGGCGCTAGTTGGATGACATACACTGCAACATATCTTGGCCGTCGCCTTGATATGTAAGAGACCATAAAAGCGCCGTTGAAACTAGATACTATATTATAACAGTATGTTTCAGGCATCATACAAATTAATATGTAAATCTTAATATATTTAAACACTTGGAAAATCGTTATTGTTATTAACTTATATACGCCAACTTTTATCAATAAAGCCTCTTCAGGTATTTTTCAGTACAAATGTGACTGAAATATATTGCCAATGAATATATAATTTTCTTATTTGCTTACTGTTTTATTTATCACATATATATTATAAGGTTAACAAAAAGGATATAAAGAACATTTTGGGAAAAAAATAATAGTTATAAATATTATATGTATGTATATATTGAAAAAGAATATGTAATATGCACCGACATAAGTCAAGAGAGAAAGAGGCAACTCAAATACTGAAATAGAAGTATGACAGAAACAAGATAGTCAAAGTACTTCTGGAGAGCATGAGTAGTCGCGATTATCACCACACAAACGGCGACCACCCCTAGACAACAGGGACATAAATTCAATTGAATAATTCGTTAACCGGCATCGCGTAAAGAGGGTTATCAAACAGTGGCAATTCGTTGATAATCGGGAGCATCCTGCTGACACCCACGGCCCGAATGTCCAAGATCGGTTCCCAGTCAGGATATCTTTATTTATTCTATAATGCTAAATTACACAAAGGATCAGCAATATGAAAGTGACCGCTTTCTCTTGATTGTTATACAAAATGACGTCATTTTATGTATGGTATTTGTGTCTGTAATTAAAGCGACATTAAATCCTTAAAAAGAAATGATTAAGTCTTTACATCTATAAGTATTTTAAATAAAGAAGGAACAGGAGGATCATCTAATTTAGGGACATTAAGCAAACGACGCAACAGTTCACGTGGTGGAAAGCGAACACTATCGCCTCCATCAAGGGTCGTGGCCGCGTTGTCCAACTTTAAGTAAAGATGTATATTCTCTTTCGATGACGGATCCCAAGTGGTATTGTTATGGAAATATTACTGACGACAACTGATTCCACAAAGTAGCCGAGCGTGGTACAAAGTTGCACTTAACAGCACAGTGGAAAATAGCTGTGATTAAGGTGGTGGTGAATTGAGCGTGAGGCTGGTTGTAAAAGAAAACATACATTACAACTCATTTGACCATCATAGTACAATATCATAATACCCTAAATTTATCAATAGCTGTTATAACTGTTTGTCAGCGATGTATGGCATCGTCACAATAAACGCTAAGCCTCCTTATCTGCTTTATTATTGTTGCGGTAAGATAAATCGTGTAAGCGAGACGTTAAGTAAGCAAACACGAGTGTAAACAGTAATGTACGAGGTCGACCGTTCATATTGTATTGACTTCGACTAGGAAAGTCCACGATCGATCTAATTTAGCCGGAATACAACACGAAGAATTAGAGTAAGGTTTATAATCTCAGCGACAATAAAAATTATTTAAATACCAATCTGATTCAAAGATTCACACTTAAATCTAAGTGGGTAACATCTCTGCTACCTATATCTGTGGTTAAATAAAAGATAATAAACATAACTGTTATTGGCTGGAGTTAGTTATAAATATTAAGTATGAACATCATACTAGTTTATTCACTAGGTGTAGGTCTCTGATGCCGGAAACCGTCTAGATAGGTACCACCGCAGCGCCTATTTCTCCCGGCAAACAGTAGTGTACAAACATTATTGTGTTCCGGTTTGAGGAGCGCTAGTGTAATTACTAGGGTGTGCAATTGTATATATAGCACTACATAATTAGCCCCACGTTGTTATATGCGGGCGTATCGCATACCATCAGGTGAACATCCAGTTGATATCGTCGCTTCGTAGAATAAAAAATATCTCAAGACGAATTGAATATGCTGTTTTCAACGTGGTGTTGAGTGTATCATTGTAACTAGCGCCACGTTGTTGCCAGACATATCTTTTACCATCTGGTGAGCTTATCTCACTCAACTCATCGTATCGTCCAAGAAAAATATATAACAGAATACAAAATTAATAAGATAAGCCATATTTATCATAATAAGACAATGAAACTTGCGAATGCCTTTTAAAATATCATGAATAGTAATAACATATCTCTACAGGGTGAAAGGTAATAGGTGTAAAAAATCTGGAGGGGCTAAAGTATAGCTCGTATCCTATCTATCTTTGTATAGAATACCCCATACAACAACAATGGTTCCGGACTTAAATGAATTGTTACTTTAAACTTTTACTCTGAACTCAATATCTAAAACGACAACAATAAGCTCGCGCGTGTTACAACAAAAACAAAAGGTCAAATTAAGTGCCGGCGCGACTTATGCTATTATAAGTCTCTACAGTTTGATATTTCATGGTACTTGGTTTTATTGCAAGTGGTTTTTTTTTCTAAATTTTAGAAACATTATGTACTTTCTTATACCTTGTCGGATAGGTATCGAAGTCAAGTACTTAATTATGTGCTTCATACGTATTTTTTATAAATAAAATTTTATTTTAAGATTAAATAAAAATGTAAGAAAGACGCCTTATTTTTTACTGTCACGACTTTCAAACAACCTAATTTAAAAGTGTTAGCCTCTAAGTGATGATTATTAATTTAATTTAATTAAACAATAATTATCACATTAAAATTTGTGTAGCAAAAAGTAAGAAATAAAATCATCGAAATATTTCCTAGAAAATCATGAATTTTTGTAAAATATTTAAAAAATTAATAACTCCAGAAGCATTGTTTTTGTATGGTGTAGCTGGCTCCCACTAACCCGCATTGGGCCGGCGTGGTGGGAAATGGACCAATACCCACCATATGAATTGGAATGGAATTCCCGGATTGATGTGGGGAATCTTTGGAAAGGCCTACGTCTAGCAGTGGACGTCTATTGGAGGATGATGACGAATAACATAGACAAGATTGATTTCAATGAATCAAACCCAAAATATATTATCTAAAGATTTATATCTAGTTATGGTAAAAAAGTATACCTATACTATAAAAATTAAATCGTGATATGAAAACCGGCAACATGAGATCCTGCATCTGCTCAAATGACCTATTTATCTCGTGATACTGAAAGTTTCATAGAAATAGAAGTTAATGTATACTCGGAATGATCTTTCGGAGAGTTGGGTCGCATCTAATCGTATTTAGAAAGCGGTCAGCCATTTTCTCACAAGAACTTTGTTCATTTCACCACAATGATGACCATTACATTCCAACGTATACAAAAACACGAGCGAGTACAGTACCCACACGACTGCAAGTACAGTATTCGGTCCAAAGATCCTTCTATATATCCATATGTAATATTTATATATGTCTGTTGCATAGTTTATAAACTCTAGACTTAACTTTTGGTCCTTAAATTAGCTGGAGTATATTTAATGGAAATATGTATTAGGTTTTTATATTCTGTTTCTTTACATTTATTAAGATAAAGCGAGTGTTATAACATACACTGGTGTATACAAAATATTTTTTTTTATTTAACAATAAGACGAAAAGTCAAACGTTCATCTGTTAGCCAATACACACCGCTTTATACTTGTTATTACGAGGATTAAGAGATGATAACTCTCATTACCCCAGTAATTTCACTAGCTAGAACGCCCTTCAAACCTGAACACAGTAATGTTTACATGCTACTGTTTGTCGGTAGAATTATGAGTTGCTGGTACCTACCTAGACCGTTACGATAACTTGAAGTAATTAAAATGTAGGGTAACGTATTTTTTATAGTAATTAATAAGCAAATCAAATTTTAATTTCTAGTTTCTTGTGTACTTAATCTTTTAAAATAATACCCCAAAGTTTTACTCGTACGAATGTTATGTAGTTACGGCATTTAGATCTCATCAAAATTTGTGCAATTTTTTTTTCGTTATAATAATTATATGTCAGTTGGCTCAACAAAGAGCACAACACCGAAAAGTTTTTAACTAAATTTTATTTGGTTTTAAAACATTCATAATATCATGTCCAAAAAAATTTTATATTTTATATTTAAGATTTCATAAACTACTATAACATTCAATCAATGAAATATAACTCCATATATAAATGTATAATGGTGTTCGTATGTAGTTGTGTCGAATATCAAATTCTAGAGCACGGGTGTAAGTAACGTATGAGTCAGCAGTTTCCGGGTCACGGGTGCGCGAATGAACGGACTTTTGTTTTCATTCATAGCTAAGTAGGTGAGAAGAAGGAGACTACAGCTCTTCATACAACAACTATACCGACTCGACAGTTTAACTTGCCACACAATTAGCAAAGTATGATGGTAAAATTTTTTAGGAAATCGCCTGACTACCACCTTCATTGTCAACCTGCTGCTCATACATGAGCCTGGGTATTCTGGGCGAAAACTTCACCTATGAATATATGTGAAATCAAGGCCAAGTGTTTGTAATGAATATATTGTTTTATGATAACAAATGAATTTTTAAATAGTATTTTTTTTTTATAACAAAGGATGTTTGACCTGATCATAAATGATAATCTTGTCTATGATGAAGTATGAGTTAGGGTATTAATGAACAACAGATTAATTTTTACAATAAATTGAAATACATTTATCATTACTACAAAAAAAAAACATAAATAATTAGTTTTAAATTGGTTAATAACTAAAACATAAATATATATTACCATGGCCACTTTACAAATGGTTTTTCATTCTTGATTCATAATCCAGTTGTATTGTTACAATGTTGTTATTGTTACATGAATATACAATGTTGGTGATATACATGTTTTTTATATTCTTTCATAAACATAATAACAATACATTTTCATAAATGAGAACATACACTAAACTATGTCTAATGATGCTTTTAATCAATTACATAAATAAATACTTTTCGACACCAAACAGTCATTACTTATTTGAAACAAACAATGTTTTAATAATTGATAAACAATGGTTAACAACTTCATTTTACAAATATTAAGTGCAGGAAGTAACAGATTAATATTCATAATTATGATTGTTATGAACACGAGTTCAATACCATACATTACTAATAATATTTCCTGAGTAATAAAAAAAATAATAACACAACTATCATATAGTTACTTTTATAATAGCTACTTAAATGCAACTGTAACACAGTTTGCCTAAAAATATACTTAGTCATGAAATCCTTTAATAATATTTAAAATAGTTATATCTGAACTATTACAAAGAGAATTTACATTTTTACAACATAAATGTTAGTTTTGGATGAAATGTCGTTTGTGTTAAATATACATTTTTATAAGATACATGGAAACTAAATATCTTTTTAAAATTAAGTATTAGAACAGTAAATGAACACATTAATATTGTTTATTCAATTCATACACATTTTATTATCATAAGTTACTTATTGTAATACTAAAATTCAGGTCATGTAGGTACTTAGCTGTATTGCAAACTATAAGCTGTATGTAATGTAGTTTGCATTTGCCTTTACTGATAACAAAACTTGTGTTTTCTTCAAAATGTTCAAACAAAACATGCTTTTAAGCATCAATTATTTCACAGGATTTACAAAAAAAATATATAGCAATTTTTTTGAGTGTTTATATATAATCAACATTAAAATTATTTAGATATATGAAAATATATATAGGATTTTGTATTACTGTTACTTTAATATTTATTTTACATTAATATTTTTATAAATGTATTTCAAAATATATATGTATAAAATTTTTATTGTTTCTTATCATGAATAGCAATCATTTAAATAATATTTATTTATTTCTTTCTCTAATAGATCAATAAAAATTTTTTAATGATCATTTTAAAGAAAACTTATTTATTTATTTTATTTTAAAACTATTGCTAACACCAAGATTCATACAAAGGGCAAACTTATTATTTCACCAGTCTTATATTTTATTTACATAGAACATGGATAATCAGGGGTGAAACATTAAATATTCGCAAATTTCACCGGTTAGAGTCGCCGAAAATAAGACTTAATTAATTTTATACTATTATACAAGTATTTTAAAAAAACTGCAATTTTTACAAAAAAAAACTTATTATTTTGTTAGAGCTTTACAAACTATACAAATTACACACACAGGTAAGTTGTCTCAAGCAACCAAAATAATTTCGGATCACAACAAGTACAATAACAAACCTACCTTGGAATACAATTGGAAGGCGTCCTGTCCACTTCCCAAGCGGCAAAAAGTTTCATGGGAACAGGTTTCGATGAGTTAGTCATCTTTTCGGATTTATTTTTCTCCGTCATTTTAAATCGGCACCGAACAACTTACACTACTAGGTACAACTTTCACAGCACGTTACTAACTGACGGTTTTAACCGGCATTGTCATTTAATCACTAAACATAACACTAGAATCATTTTTGTAATACCGCTGTATGAGAACAAAACGAATCGGGAGATTAATATACTGATACCCGGTACACATTCGGAGCGCGCTGAGATTATCGGCTACGAATAAACAGCACAGCTCGGGGCGTTCGATACATTTGAGACTAGTCGAGATAGTGTTACCACAGTACTGACAAAAGAGTATAACAGAAAATCTACGGTATAAAGTTTTTTCTAATAAGATTATTTGAATATAAATTTATTGAAATGAATTAATTTACAAAAATTCATAGCCTTAATAAGCTTCATCAAATGTAATCATATATATCTTAATCAATTACAACAGCATTTTATCAATTTTTATTGATATATAGCAACGTAAGAAAAAATGCTTTCTGAATTACTATGTATTAACGTGTCTTATTTTTTTATAATAATACATATATGTTATATACGAGATATGCAGAGCGTCATTGACTCATTACGATATCTCCGAACTATTAAATATAAACAAAATAAAAAAAAATTGCTATATATAAAATTCTTGTCTCAAAGCGAGTTATGGGGATGATTATAACGGAAAGGGCTAGGGTAGAGGCAGATTAACACAGGGAGGGAATATTTCTGACGAATTTCTAGTATCAATTTCAAATTATTCTGTATTACGGCTAGGAAGAGTCGCAAAACAGCTAGACATATATTTAAAACAATACATAAGTTAGAACACGGATTCGCTTTACTTGTATTATTTCTTATGTTAAGAATTTTCAAGGTTGTGAATAGATTTTCATACTTTTTCAAAAAATTTAATGCTATGACTCAGGGCTAAGACAAGAGATTCGGTATTTTCTTATTTATCACATTTCAAATACCATGTGAAATGAAACCAACGTAATATAATCAAGAAATTTGTATTTTTAAATAAAATATAAAAATGTATAATAAATTTATGTTAAACATAATAAAAAAATTGCACTACTGTATAAATATTCATACATCTAATGGAATGGCACAATAAATGAAAAAAATATTATATACTTAAATGTAAACTCGAACACATAAAAATGTTTTTACGATTTAAAAACCTTATAACTGTTTTTTCTAGACTAAGTCGGATTGTTGTACATAACACAAGAGGCATCGACATCTAAAAATACATCCAAGAGATTATATAAAAATTACTTAAAAACAAAATAATAGCGAAGAAATATAAAATTACGATAATGAATCTCAAAAATATATCTCAAGTTCCACTAGTGTTAATAAGTATTTTCGTTGAGTTTTGAACATAGGGAGATGATGTGTCGATGTATTGGTCACCCCTCAATTAGAAAGGGAAGATTACTTGTGTTCAAAGCAGTAAACTTTCTAGTGCTATATGGTAGTTTTAAGAGTACAGTTGCAGACAAACTACTCAAATATACTTAAAATAGGCCAAGAGTTACTACTTTATATAAACTTCTGTATGTTATATATAAACCTATAAAACAAAGACAATTATACTGGTTATAAAGATGATGTTCGAACAATCCTTAAGTTATGTCACCGTTTTATACAATATTTTAAATTATCATGAAATGTTAAATCCAGCTACCTGCACAACTATCTATGCAAATATTTCATAATGGATGAAACAATAAAAAAATTAATTATACTTTTTAAATTCATAATACATTTAAAATAATGAATACAATGCTTCACATTTCTTAAATAACAAAAACAAATATACTTATAACTACAAAATATGAGTTAAATCAAAATTATATTCAAATTATTGTAGACTATAGTTTTTTTACTCTGAGTCTGATGTAACTATACATTGAACTCGGGAGCTTGTGGATCCAGAAGTGAGTTGAACGTAAAGCTAAATATACACAAAGATAATTAAAGAAATAAACTGTGGTACTATTTTTAAAAATAGTTTTAAAAAATTTTTGGCATAGAGAGTTTTGTGACCTCCATTGCAGTCCTGGTAACCATGAGAAATTCAGCTCAGAGCCTCTGTTCTCTTTGACTTCAGAGTTTATAGTTTTTTTTCGTTCACTGCTGTTATAACTGAGTTATATATTGAATGATTTGCTTATTTCACTTTGCCACTTCGGGTGGACAGTCGGGTTGAGCTGATGGATGAGCAGCACGGAAAGCTGGATGATTTTCTAGTTCTCTATCAATTCGTAGTATTATTGGGAATGGACGAAGATCTACATGGAATCTGTGAATTAATTTCCTTGTAATTAGTTTCATAAATGTATTTATTATTAAAGTAGAAAGCGTTACTAAAAGATGGACACTGAATATGCTAACCATGAACAAAATTTACCTTCTAGCATTAAACACTTGGGGTACTAAACAGCAATCTGCCAGTGTAATCTCATCCCCGACACAGTATTTACCAGCTGAAGCAGAGAGGAGTTTCTCTACTGCTCGGAAGCCACGCATTATCCAATGTTGTGCCCATTCCTTTTTCTTTTCTTCGCCCACATATATCAGAACTATTAAGTTTTGTAAAGGTTGTATACCTGATGATATGACCTGGAAATTATAGTTAATATCATCTGTAACATTGTTCACATGTTCCAACACTATTCCGGAAATAAATTGAAGAAGTTGTAAAGGATAAATGTCATTATCATATTTTTTATTCAATGAAGTGTTGAAACCTGATGATCTTTACTCAATAGTAAATTTCACCTGCCTTTAAGAATCTAGTAGGCTTACAGTGTGATAGAGTAATATTTATTGCAACATGTGGAACTAGTCAACTTGAACAAGACGTTGAGTCCGAGTCACCCGTAATTTCATTTCATAAGTATAAGTCTAAAACATTATAAAAGTTAAATGCTCCAAAAATGGTGTAATAATGATTGGTAGTTGTATTGGAAGTATCTTTGTAGAGGTTTTATTCTATGGCTTTCTTAAAACTACATAGTTTATATGGGTTTTGTTTTTACCTCACATATTTCTCGGACTTTGGCACGTTTGAAACAATCTTGAGGCATAAGAGGTCTCTGTGGTCTTGTTTCCTCGAGATACTGCATTATGCTAAGAGATTCAATTATTGTATGGCCATCTGGAATTTTACTATGATTATCATCTACACTTCACATGATCTAGCAAAGCTACAACCAACCTGCAGCCTCCAGAAATTTTATGATTGATCCCTCTGGTGTTATTTTAAATAATTTTCAAATTCACACCCATTAGAAATATTCAAATAATCATATAAATGATGAATCTGTTCCTAGTTCTTTAATAAAATTTTAAACAATTGCAAAAACCTTAACAAGTCATTACTTTATCCTTTTGTTTTTTTTCACCATAAGTAGCAAATGTTTGTAGCCCCACAAAAAAAAAGAGTTTGTACTCCTGGTCTAGGGCATGTACTAAAAGGTTTTATAGTTTTTATTAAAGATTTCACAATTAATATTATTACTATGGAATTTTACTAGCAACTAAAACCTGTTTTACCATGAAGTGACAAACTTATATGGTTAAATTTAAGTACATCAACCGTAAGATATAGCCAAAGTGTTATAATCTTTTTTAAGTACATTTTCCAAAAGCAAACAGGCCCTATGAATTACTTTTTCATAATTCCATAAATCTCCAAAATTCATTGATTGTAATAGAAAAAATTATTTGCTAATATTACCAATGCTAAGTGATGGCACTTGTTCCATTGGATTAACTTCTCTGTATTCATTGCAATGTTGCTCACCACCTCCTTTAATGAGGCTTACTGCTTTAATGTCATATGGAATCTCCTTAAGGTTTAGAGCGATTCTTACCCTCCATGAGCAGGAACTGCGCCAGTAAGAGTACAGTACTGGCTGAAATAGACAAAATAAAAAGGTTTTTAGGGAAAAAAATTCCTTTATTTAAAAAGATAACTTTGAAAGTCATTGTCTTTTCAATGATTTTATTTTTTTAAAGCAAGAATTATTTTTTTGGCAAGAAATAGATATTCCATATGATGCTATTTACACTTGCTTAAATCACTTTCTTCTATCACTTCAACCTACTATTATCCACTGCTAAATCCTAGACAACCCCTAACTAGTCTGATGCCACTTGCATTCAACAAATTCATGCTGTTTACCAAGTTGTCTGTCTACCTAGTAGACTCATGAAGTAGGTCCTTCCAGGACCGAGTAACCCAAGTTCTCATACGTTACCAAACACCTGTGTTGTTTATATTGATATGCTTCATGGTAAGAAATTAATTTAGAATTTATTTTTAAGTACTTAAATTAGCAGCATTGTTAGCTATACCTGTACAATGGAGAAAATATAATAATTGGTCTATAAGGTAAAAAAATTTGAACATCTTTGTAACTTGTAATTCAACAAGAAGGAGTTTTCTGTTACAGTTTAACCACATAAAATAGTAACATAATGCTAGTGTTCCTTATGGTTTGTAATAGAGTATAATGACTTAATAATTTATTTATACTTTTATTGTCAAGCGTGAAATAAATAATACATCATCATAAAATACCATAAGTTGTGTTTGTGAGAAAGGAAGTAAAATGAAATTTACACCAATCTTTTTTTACATGTAAGAATTAAACTAATTTACTACTAATTTAATGTACTTATGAATTTGCACCAATTTATTTGTAAATATACTGTGCAAAATTATTATAATAATTACAAATATATTATAATTTTTTTTAAAGTTACAATGTTTTAGGTTGTTAGGTAATTTATAACATGTTTAATTACAAAAGGTTATGCAATAATAGTTAGAGCAGCATATATAAAAACAAAACCAGTTAAAAGTAAACAGAGACCACTTGTTATTACATTTATTACTTACACAAGTTAAAACACTAAAGTTCCAAATTAGATATTTACCTTTTGTGTATTTTCTCCACTCATGGCTTATTATATTTTTTGATAAGAAACTTGCAAAGACTTTACTAGAACTAAAACAGTAATTCGATCGCACGCTTAATAAAATAATGCCTATCTAGGAAAACCGGTATATGTAAATAAAACAAGTTGTTTCACACTTACCTTAGCCATAGGAATATTTCCGTTGTATTTCGAGTAGAAAGTAATTTTGGCGGTTTGTATAAACAATGGTCAAACTAGGAATACAAACAATGGATTTGTATTTGGATAAATAAGAAGAGCTATTTACTTTGTAAAACACCGATGTTGTACATAAAGTTTATAGTAAAAATAATCGCTTATTAATAGGCACACACAATCATTTAAAAAGGTGTGCAACATATATAAAACTAACTTTTATAAAAATTCCTCTTGTTTTGTAAATCTTAATTTTTAAACCAGAAAAAATAAGAATTTAAGAGGCGTATCTGAAATGGCCTTGACCGTTGACGTTTCGATTGGATACATTAACAAATTTTGTGGGCGCTGAATAATTTAATTTAAACTTTCCTTATTTTAACGCCTTGAACAATTATAGATGAATAATGTCAATTATAAATATATGGTCAAATCAAGAATTTTTTTTTTAATTTTAGGAAATTATATTCTCTCATTCTTTATAAACATGCTATCTGTTAATTATAGCAGAAACGTAGTTTTTCAAAAATTTAAACGCGGCTAAATCATATCACTTACCACCTGTAAATGTAAACACAATAATCTTTAAAATTTGTTTATACTATTAAATCGAATTCATCTTATAAAAATATGGGAACGATTCATAAATCGGACAAATAACTACAACGTTCATTAACGATTTCTCAAAGTATCACGGTTTTATTAAAATGACTACCGCAGTTGTTTCGACATTCTTTACTCATAAGAGCAATGAAGATAGAAGTTTTTGTGATTCCTTTCTTGATATAATTGATGAACTTAATAACAAACTGGAAAAATTTCAATTACCTACAGCAATAAAATGTGTTTACAATCCTACACTATACGCGAGAAATACCTTTGAAAAATACGTTCGCAAATATTGTAATACAGCGAAACCTATCATGTATTTTGGTATGAACCCGGGACCGTTTGGAATGTCACAAACTGGAGTTAGTTCATAACGCTTTCTATATATAGTTTGTTATATTTGATGGATAAATAAGTTTTTTTATATAATTTATATTTCAGCTTCTTTAATATACTTTATAATTATGACTAATAATAATTTACATTTTATATTGTATAAGTGTTTTAATAAAAAGAATGATTTTATTGTACAATTTGTACTATTCAGGTTCCTTTCGGTGAAGTGAGCTCCGTAAGAGATTGGCTGGGAATAGAAGGTCCTGTTGGGAGACCTCCTATAGAAGTTGGAACACGACCTGTTAAAGGCTTTGAATGTACTAGAACTGAGGTAAATCATTATTTTATTTTAAATCACAATACAATATAATATGGAATTGTTAAAGTTTTTTATTTAATTTTTTTAACTCTTGTTAACATATATAACAAGAACATGAACACATTGTCCTGGTGCTAACAACTGTTATTTATGCAAAGATTGAAACAAAAATGTACAATATCCTCCTGTTGAGAACACTATAAACAAAAGATTTCTCAATACAGAAAATAGATAATTCCATGAAGTGGAAGTACAGTCCTTTTGCCATTCCTTAGTTTATTTAATGTACTTTGATAAAAGTTGTCAATCCAATAGTTTATGACCAATATAATTACTGATAATGTTGTTATATCTTAGAGTTCCATATCTTAATTCAATCTTTAGTACCTTCTGTTCAGGCTGCGAACTTGGAGACCATGAGGCCAGTATCTGAAGGGTTGTAAAACTCAATCAAATGATTAACAGCACTATACATCATTGGAGAAAAAAGTCTTATAAAAATAATAAAGAATATTGGTTTTTGTTACAATAACTGGACAAGAATATTAATCAATATTATATAACATTTATTAATATTACAGATAAGTGGCAAGAGATTTTGGAGTTTGTTTAAAGAAATATGTGGTACTCCAGAGAGATTTTTCGAGACAAGCTTTGTTTACAACTACTTAAATCAGCAATGGATGAAGAGCAATGGTTGCAATCTAACTCCTGGAGATTTCAAAGTATAAAAAATATTTATGACATAAATACAACGTAAATAAATGCAAACATGGAATCATTGGAATGGTTATGAACCATGATTAAATTGATGTTTTAATGAAATATGGGCCTTTTGAACTTAAAAATATATACTGTTGTTACACTGGATGTAACTAATAGCATGTTTATAACAAAATAAAAAAAACATAAATGAAGTAATAAAAAATACTGTGAAACTGAAAAAGTTTCATTAAGACAGAGTAATTATTAATACCAAAATAGTTTTGATTAGGTCCTGATGGGATAATTTTCAGATTTTAAGGTTTATCCATTTTGATTTTGGATTTTTAGGTATCAGAGATGAAAGCATTGTATGAAATTTGTGATCCAGTTCTTATAAAAGTGTTGGAACTTTATAAGGTGCAAACAATAGTTGCTATAGGCAAGTTTTGTGAAGTGAGAGCAAAGAAGGTGATTGAAGAATATCTTCCTTCAAAGTCTAATATTATTAAGGTAAATTTTGCACATCTTAATCAACATAAAGAAGTTCTATCAAAATAAAGGAAAACTAATTAGAATCTAGATCAAAATTTTATTATTAGCAAATATTGAATTTGTATATTTTTCAATTTCAAGGTACTGTATCTACCACATCCGAGTCCTCGTACAGTAAATAATAATGACTGGGATAAAAAAGCAATGGAACATCTAAAAAAATATGATCTTTTGAAATATTATAATAATTAGTCTTGAATATAAGTTCAAAATTTTTAATGAAGATACCACTGGAATTGGTTTATTTAATATTTATACCTATACTAAGCACTTCATACCAATGGAGGGATATCTACATGTTACCATTAATAAAAGAATACAAATTTTCCAATATTAGTAACAAAATAATTTTCAGCTGTGGCTGCAGCTGTGAAGCCTATAATGTCATAAAAATTTATAATTTTTATGTTTAAAAGTTTTTTCAAATTATATTTTAAAATAAGAAGTAAATTAACATGCAACAATTTGTATTGTTTTAGGTTAACAAAAAAAACTTTTATAGTAACAATAATGTGAAACATTCTTTCAATTTTATAAAATATTAAACTGAATCTCATTTTAGTATTATGATAATATTTCGTAGTTTTGTGTTAAGAATTGTTTTAAATTTTAATTACCAAATTATATATATTTTTATTAATTTTATGTCATTTTGTATTTTTAGTAATAAAAAATATCAATATTAATTTGAGTTTTTGTTGCAACAGTAAAAGTTTGTTTTTATCAATTTGTCACAACTTAAACCTTGTCTTAAAATATGTATATCCGTTACCTTTTTAAATTAAAAATGCATGTCATTCAAACCTATCAATATAACCTGTATTGATATTAATAATTGGTACAATGTGTATGTGATACTTATTTTGTGTGTAAAAATGGGTAAAAAAGAAAAAACAGGTATTAAAGCTAATGTTTTTAAGGTAGCGGGAGCAAAAAGTTTAAAAAAAACAAAAGCTAAACCTGTGAACTTAGGTTTAAAAAACGTAAGTAAATTAAAAGTTTTTATTCGAGTTCTGTACATGCATGCTTTAATTCTAATTGTGTAAATGTAATTTACTTTAAGTATGCCAATTATTGGGCGCATTTTTAAAGAGTTTGAGTCTTTTAGTCTGTATTTGATTTAACTACTTTAAATAAAGTAATAACAAAAATTGCGCTACAGTATTCTAGTTTAAATTGTTTTTATTTATGAGAGCTTTATTTTTTTAGATTAAGCAAAAAATCGGACAAATAGACAAACAATTTTTGGAACTCAAAAAAAGTACAGATTCTAAACAGGACAAGCAAAAAAATATTAAAGTTCCAATGAAAAGGTTGGAGAAGAAGAAGAAGAACATTACTAAGGAAGAAGTCTCAAAAACTGCAGAAGAAATTGTAAAAATGGACTTGGAATGTGATAAAAAATAAACTTATTATTTATTTATTGGTCACATTTACAATATTTAGTCTTAGTTAAATGTTATGACAAGTTCTATTTTCTTTTTTAATTGCTTAAAATATGAAAATTGTTTAAGATGTGGTAAACAGATGTTAAAAAAATTGTTTGAACATATTAATATTTCAGTAAACACAGTATAAGGTTCTATATGTTTTGATAAGATAATTTATTACCTACATTTGTGTATAAGTTAATGTACAATAGAATTATTGATGATTCTGTCCTGAAATGAAAACTAGTGTATAAATGTTGTGTTACACTAATTTAAAGGCCACTACTAGAATTATTTAAGCATATGTTGGTAATGATTGTTTACCCTCTATGAAATAACAAATGTTAATGTCAGGATTTGTATACACACTGTGTATTAGAAGACCACTTCCGAAAACGAAGACAGGTGATGACTACTAATTACACCTTTGATGATGGGACAGAAAAAAAATCGATCATGATTAAAAAAATATATATATTTTTAAAACGTTTTATTACCATTATTTACGCTCCATCATGTTAGTACAGTTAATGAAACGATAGTTTCATAAAAAATGCATTACTTAAAAATTAAATTACTAAAAAATTTTGTATGACACATCTTACCGGTCTAAATGCTCCGTGGGCCTATGAAATAAGATTCAAATTGAAACCAAACATCTCGTAGCGCAAATAACAACGATAATAAAACGTTTTAAAAATATGATTTTTTTAATCAGGATCGTTTTTTTCCGTACCATCATCAAAGGTGTCATTAGTACTATCGCCTGTCTTTGTTTTCGGAAGCGGTCTTTTAATACACAGTATTTGAAAATAGTGGTATTTACCTTTGAAATTAATATTCAATGTTATTCTCATATCACCATTTTGTAAAAGAGGAAAATGTTTATTTATACACATTTTTACTAAGCATTTGTTTTGGGATGCGCTCATTAAATGCAAATTTTGGAAGAAAACTTCTTTACGTTATTGTCTTTTATTGTTAAATACAAAAAACATTTTAAATAACATTGTTGTTACAAGTAACACAAAATTATTAACAATGGTAGTTTTAACTATTAAGATTTACGATATCTCTCATTGATACATAATTATATTATGTTCAGGAAAGTCACAAGGGTAAAAAACGACATCAATTCATTACATACTCCAAGTTTCATATTTAATGTTAATACAAGAGACATAAATGATTACTGTACGTCATGTATAAAATAAACACGTTAAATTAAGAAAATGCTAAAGGAAAGGTACTCTTCAAACAGATAATTTTTAATTTATTGAATTACTGAAAATACAGAAATCTAGGTATGAGTTATATTTACAAAATTCGGCACCAAGGCGGACAAATATTTTTTTTATCATGACTTTAAAACTAGAATACGTGACATACTTTTAAATATTTACTGATGGTAGATCTTTGTTACCCGAGATCGTCTAGGTAGGTACCATCGCAGTGTCTATTTCTGCCGCTAAACAGTAGTTGCAAACATTGTGTTCCGGTTTAAAAGGCGCTGTAGCTAGTGTACTTACTGGGGTAACGAGACTCAATTTGTTATGTCTCAGACGAAGAGCGCAATATGGTGCAGTGCATACCGTCTTAACTAGCAACACGTCATGGGCGGGCGTATCACCACGAGATGAATCTCCTGTTCGTCTCGTCGCTTAATTACATAAAAATATATATAAAACAAAAAAGAAAATATCACAAGCTAGTTGTAACTTGTAAATTTGATTCATGTAAATTAGTTAAAAAAACTTATTTGGCGTACAGTATGTGCTATGTTAACGGCATAGTAAAAATACGCAAAGTATAGTTTATATAAAAATTTCACTTATAACCATATCTTGTAAAAATAGTGGAAGAAAAAATTTTCAGCTTGAAATACTTTAAAGTTTTTTTATTTGGCAATCTAGTGCGCGTACTTGCAAATACTTGGTTTTAAAACCTAGTCTCGTAAATATATCTCATCCCTAATTCTATTTCTCCAACATGTCTGTATAACATTATGGTTTAATTTTAGTAACAATCTCCTAATTGATCCTTGACATTTTATTGGTATTAAATATTTCTTTTTTCCATTGACGTCAATTTAAATAATTAGTACAACCATTTTGAAAACATAATTTTGATCTTAGTTATTCCTCGTCTGTAACATCAGGCTCTGCTTTTTCATCTTCGCTGATTTCTGCAACAGCATCATCTTGTTCTGCGACTGCGGATTCGTCAGGGATGAATTCTGGGCTCTCGGGCTCTTCTACTATTGGTTGCGAATCCACCTCTGGGATTTCACTGTCGAATAATTGGTTCATTAATGGTTATTTTTTCTTTGAACAAAGTTTTTTATTACACTTTTTTAAACTATATAATGTTGATAATTATTTTTTAATACAGTTTACAACTAATTGTAATATCCTGCGACATTCGTAAGCTATTGCAAATGGAAAAGAAATTCTTTATTACTTTGTTTCGACCTCAGCAACATTGTCGCCAGCAGAGCCACTGTGTGATAATTCTTCAAGACGCTGCGCAGCAAGCTCGGATTCCTGTCTGGCAATTTCAGCTAATTCGGCAGCCTGTAAAATGTTTTATATTTATTTTTAAACTCCTACAACAGCGGTCACCTACGATAAATCGAAAGGTTACCCTGTGCCAAGATTTGCATATAAATACGATCTTAAAAAAAACAGTAAATCTCTTTATGTTTATTTATTCTTCGATGATTAATATTATCCTATTTTTCTTATTTACGGAATGTCGTACCTGTCTTGCTAATTCTGCTTCTCGTTCTTCTTGCGCTTGTTTTTCTAATTCTTCTAAGCGCGCCAATTCTTCCTGCCTTCTTTGTTCAGCTAATCGTTCCTCTTCAAGTCTTGCTTCTTCGGCTAACCGTGCTTCTTCGGCCAACCTGGCTTCTTCTGCAAGCCTTGCTTCTTCAGCCAATCTGGCCTCCTCTGCCAGCCGTTCTTCCTCCGCTAATCTTGCCTCTTCAACTTTTCTAGCCTCCTCTGCCAATCTCGCTTCTTCAGCTAGCCGTGCCTCTTCAGCTTTTTTAGCTTCTTCTGCAGCTTTTTTGGCTTCTTCAGCTTTTCTAGCTTCTTCCTCGGCTTTTCTAGCTTCTTCTTCAGCTTTTCGTTTTGCTTCCTCAGCTTTTCGTGCTTCTTCCTCCGCCCTCTTTTTTTCTGCAGCCTCCCTTTCAGCCTTTAGAAAATATTTGTTGTTAATTTTACTGAGTTTATGGGCTTTTTAATAAACATTAGTTTTTTCATAATATAAATTACCTGTGCTTTTCGTTCTGCTTCTCGTTTGGCTTCTTCCTTCAAAGCCCTGTAAAATTATTTTACTAGTAATCATTGTAATACCTTAAGCACTACAGTTAAACTCGAACCAAAAGTAATAAATAATTTTTTTTTACAGTTTTATCAGAATATTAGTAACAGAAATAATATTAAACTTACTTCTCTTCTGCAGCACGAGCTTCTTCCTGTTTTTTTCTTTTGATTTCAGCCAAATCAGCTGCTGGAGCGAGTACAGGTTCCGCTGTGGTTGCTCGAAAACGAGCAGCACGCTCGGCTTTTGCTGCTTTCAACTCCAACTCCGGGTCCTCCATCATCGATGGCGCCTGGAACTTGCGGCTTGGCCTCCACGGGAGTAGCTTCACTGTACCGCGGCCAATGTTACGCGTGTCCAGTATAACCACGACCATTGGGAAAACCAGCAGCTTTTTTAATTTGATAACGATCGTAATTTCTAGGTTATCCATGCCAATAGTCGTGGGTAACTGACAGTAAGCGTATGTCACACTATGGACTCTTATGAATGAGGTTAGCCGTAACAGCATCAGATGCTCAATGATTGAAATTTAAATGTGCCCTTCGCTGTGACATTTTCTCTAAGTGCTTCATGCTGTGGACGGTGAATGAGTTTGCCATACGCTGCGTTTTGTGTATTGTTCACATACAGGCAACTTGCATGAAATGGATTTTTATATCTGATTTAATCGATTGTGGTCTTTAAAAATTATTACCAAATTCACTGCGAATTTTTCCTTCAAAATATACAACTGTTCTTTATCGTATGATAAAACGACTTAAAGTAAAAGTTAAATATGTTTAGTTGAGACGCAGCATTAGCAATAGCATTAACAAGCGTGGATTTTCAAGCATGAACAATAAGGGAATTACATGCAAAATAATTGAAACAAATGAAAAATGTGACAAATAATTTATTGTTAAAATCAGTTCTGTTAAAAGGAAAAAGAGATGTTTAGTTAACGATATAATGGCAGTTGAACCGCATCGTCACGACAATCACTATGAAAGAAACGAATATTATCGCTCATCCAAAAACGTATAAAAATATTACAACTCGTAAATTGATAAAAAAATATATGATCTGGGTTAGTCGAAGGGTGTTATACCGAGATCAGAGAGCGCGAAGTCGGTCCTTAGGCGTAGCTAGGAGTATTAAAGCGGACTCAAGTCTATGAACTGCTTATTATTCCGCTTTCTCACCTTTCCAAAATCCACACAACTACCTAATAACTACGACTAGTAGAAGACATTGAACCGATATTAAATTTTCATATCACGTGACGTTACAGATTTAAATGGATGTTTTGGTAACTGTTCATGTTGACTCTACGACATATTTAACGTCAATTTCTACTATTAGTGTACTAAATAACGTGGAGTTAGGTATGGTGAGAATATTGATAGTGTTCCTAGTGGTGTCCGTGTTCCCTAGCTACGCCCCACTCGAGTTCGCGGCCGAGCTACGCGCACTGCGCCGCCGACGGCTGTTCCTGCGCGCCGCCCGCTGCAAGAGACACCACACGCAGTGTTAGGTGACTTTTATCTTAATTTTTTTTTATGTATTGCTCGTTTTATGCACCGATAGCTTCGGAGCGAAAAAGCGATTTTTAGACAAGTCTATGGCCAAATAAGTAAACCTTGTAACTGAATTTGGAAAAAACATTGCGATAGATAGTTTCAGGGGCAATTTAATTTTATTTTTGTTTGTAATAAAATTAAACCTAATACATCGTCTACGTGTGGATTCTCCGAGTTTAATCTGAATGTGACCTAGACATCTTTCAGGTCTTTTGTTGGTTTATTTATAAAAGTTTTATAAACAAATGGAGTAACGATGACGTTTAATTTGAGAAAAATATATGAAATTTCTGCATATTATTCACAAACTTATAATTCACGTTCAACAAATTGGCACTTGTCTGGAGATGAATTCGAGAGAAATCATGTACCTAAGTGTTTTCTAAAAACAATAACTAAGGAATTATTTACAAAGCTTTTGACTTTAGGTTTACTTACAAGGCCCACGTTATTTAACATCGTCTTTAATAGAATTATGCGTATGGCGAAGCGAGGTCTGGCTGTACGACTATGATCCGGTATGCTAAATACCTGCGGCTTTGTCGCCCGCTAAGCCGGCGGCTGCGAGCCTATTCTTCGCATAAAACGAAAGTAGGTTTACGTCGTCCCTGATGCTTAGCTCCTTATAGAGCGGCCGGCGGTCGGAGAAGGCTCTCTTGCCCGAGTAGTGCACGCACGCGAGGTGACCACGTCCTGAGGAACACCTCGAGGTTACAGGGGCAAGTTAGAACTGACTGTTAGTCCGGACAAATACACAGGACAAAAGAAACCGAACATTAACATTCATTCAGTTAAAAAACGAATCCAGCCGGTTAAACCTGCCGGTACCTGTGAACTTCTTAGCGGGTTCGTTGTAGAAGGAAATGCTGTTGATGCTGTTGGTGACGCTGCGGAGCGGCAGCAGTAGTTTTGCCACGTACGCATCATTACTGTAGCGGTATGGGATCGGTTCTCCGTAAGAGTACCTGAAAAATCCATCCTATACAATTTCTATTTCTTATACTTTGATAATTAAATTCCATCTATAAAACATACTTCCCCTTCATTACAATTGTGACATCATTATAAACGCTATCACAGTAAATCCCAATATACAAAGAAAGTAAAGATATTCTTTGTATAAGTATTTTAAAATGTATTTATTGGATGTTTTACTTGATCTACAAAATAATATTATAGCGGGATAACATATTACGATTTATGAAATATTTTCGTAAGATGTGCAAACAAACCGAAGCTGGCATTTAACCAATCTATAATTAAAACGTTGTACACAAGCTTGCGCACACGGGCACCTCGGCACGCTTTTGGCGAGGAAATATACGCCCACGTTATTTATTTACGTATTTCTTTATATTGTGGTATTTTTTTATTTTATTAATCCTTATTGGGTACAAAAGGCGGATTTAAGGCGTCAAAGTTTATCAAGAGTGAACCGTAACAATGGTGGTTTGAAGCAAGTGAAAGAGCAAAAAGAAAAACCGAAAAACACCCAATATAAACTATATACGTACTTATGTATATATTTATCGTCATGAAATGCTTTATTCAAACTGAAGTTTGGCGGAGAAATTGGAAATATTCAATATGTATATATTACACCGTATTTATATATGACACAAATTTTAATAATTGTTCCCTTTATAGAAGTGTATATTGTTTTGTTTTCTTTTTATTTATATGTATACATATTCATGTTATAAAATCGACTAATTTAATAAATGTGTTAGATTTATAAGTTTTCCTCAACAAGTTACATATTTATTTTTTACTACAATGGGCTAACATTTAACTTCAATTTCACGTAATGTTAAATGACAATGAGGCAACGGATAGATGCTAGCCCAAAATACTCTCTACTTTCATATAATCACAGCTGGAACACAGCATTGCCGTTATCCCTGCAGATTTATAAAGTTATAAGAGTGGTATATAAGCAAGGTAAATAATTACGAAAAAACCCTATCATCACATCAAATGAATAGTAATATAATATTTGTTTTGTTTGCAATCTATTTATGTCTGAAGTGATATGTTGCGTCAATGTCAATACCGAGGCGTTGAATCAACGAACTGTTTATTGTAATCCCAATACGTAAACCAAAAATACTCTTCCATTATTAATAGAAAATTCAACATTCGTCGACCCTGAACAAAAGAGTACCCAAAGATTACTTCATATAATTTAGGTAATGGTAAATCTGATGTAATAAACTCAAGGTTTTGTATAAAATAACTGCAGATTCACATTTCAAATAATCATGATTATTCGAGATGCAAATGTCCTTAGCCGTTGATAAATTTGAATGACTATAAAGATGCGGTGAAAAATATCAAAGAGTAGGCTACGTACATTAGTATTTGCCTATCCTAAAAGGATGGTAGTGGTAGAGGAGGGCGTATTACTTACCATTGGGTGACCGTCCCGGTGGTCTCATCGCTTAATTGTATAAAAAAAAAGTTTCACATAAATACTACACTTTTCATAACGCTCCAGTTTTGTTATAGTACAGATATTTTATTAAATCTAAAATATTAGGTGTTATAGGAGGGACTTAAAGTTTCATACTAACGAAGAAGCTAACAAAACCTTTAAAATAATAATTTAGTAATTCAGTATTAGGGTAAAACAATTATATATGCAGGAAGATCCATCTAACATGGCAGTTCAATAAATGGTTTTGTTTCGACATGTTCTGTGTCTCACTTATACATGCAATATATTATGAAGTTACGATAAGATTGGAGAAATTTGTAATGAAATGTATTTAAAAAGACAAAATCGCAAATTACGTTAAGATTTTTTGAAAGAAAATAATTTTATGTGACCTTAGAACCTTAAGACGTAACCAAACTTTTAATACTTTTTCTATGTAAGAAATTGCTGTTCAAAAAATACGACAATCGGTATTTTAATTTGTTAATAAAGTGGTGTATAGGTTATGCGTCTAGTAGTTTCCTATGATTTGTTTTATTACTGTTGGTGTTATTAAAATAAAGTAACAAATGCTGGTTTTTTAAATGTAAAAACCGTCAACTTACGAGTATATAGTGTCGAGGGGCGCGAGCGACTTGGCGCGCGGCACCACGGAGCGCGCGCGGTGGATCAGCGCGGCGGTATCGGCGCGGATGCGACGCGTCTCGTCCTCGAACACCTGTTAATAACTATCGTGTATTATCATCATATTGTTCTACATCGATGAACATAAGCCTCTCCAAAAAATCCCAGCGACTAATCCGATACCACCTACATTCAACAATACTAGGCGTCTTTAAAATAAATTACTGCTGATAGGTCTCTGTTGCCAAAAACCGTCTAGATAGATAGCACTGCAGCACCTATTACAGCCGACAAACAGTAGTGTGCAAACATTACTGTGTTCCAGTTAGAAGGGCGCAGTCGCCAGTGAAGTTACTGGGGTAACGAGACAACATGAAGACGACGAGCGCAATGTGGTGCTATAATTACCATCATAGTACTGCCACAATGTTATGTGCAGGCGTATTGCCTATCAACGCAGGAACATCTCGCTGGTCTCATGACTTCGTTAAATAAAAAAAAATATTAAATAGCAATTCCTAATATTTTAAATAGAAATTTCTGTAAATATTATTGAATATTCCACATAAACATGTATGTATCTCTAATATAGTTAATAATTTTCTTATAAGTATACAGGGTAAAAGACAATAGGTGTAAAAGATCTGGAGGGGCTAAAGTATAACTCGTATCCAGTCTATCTATGTATGGAATACCCCATCCAAAAACAATGCTTCTTGAGTTAACAATTTTTTAAATATTTTACAAAACCTTATATATTTTTTAGGAAAATTTCGATGATTTTATTTCTTACTTATTTCTACACAAAATTTTAATGTAATAATTATTGTTTAATCATTGTTTTATTAAATTAAATTAATAATCATCACTTAGAGGCTAAAACTTTTAAATTAGGTTCTTTGAAAGTCGTGACAGTAAAAATAATGGCGTCTTATTTACATTTTTATTTATAAAAAATACGTATAAAGCACATAAATAAGTACCTGACTTCAATACCTATCCGGCAAGGTTTAAGAAAATACATAGTTTCTAAAATAAAAAAAAAACACTTATAATAAACCAAGTACCATGAAATATCAAAAACTAGAGACTCATAAGAGTAAACGCCGCGGCGGCCCTTATGTTAACCCTTTTGTTTTTCTCGTAACACGTGCGAGCTTATTGTTGTCGTTTTAGATATTGAGTTCATTGTAAAATATGTGCAATGTCATTTTTAGGTAAAGACTCAGTACGACAGTTAAAATTTAATTACTTTCGTGGGCGGACGTACATTATTGTCTTAATTCTGAATGGTTTTTCTTTTCCATACCAAATAAATTTAATTTCAATAGCGGATTACAGTAATGAAGAATACGCTGACATTTTCTATTGTTATGGACTTAGTGATGGAAATTCTTAACAAGCACGAAGAGAATATCAGCTACGTTTTGCAAATTTGTCACCTACCAAGTCATAGAGTCTTTGCTGCGGCGTATCAACGCGTCAGGGAAACTAGCAGCGTTCAACAGAGGCGACATGAAGCAGGTAGGCCACGCATCTACAGTACTGAAGAGGAAGAAGGATAATAGAACATTTTGTTATAGACCCGACTACGTCAACCAGGGTCGTGGCAAGGACGGACGAGGCGTGTGACGAGTGTGGACACCCGGTGGACACATCGTTGCACACCTTGGCCGATTGCCCACGATGGGGGGGAGGATAGGGCTGCCCTCGTAGCGGCGATAGGGAGTGACCTCTCGTTACCGGCAGTGGTTCGTGCCATACTCGGAAGCGAGGCGTCATGGGATGCGGTATTCCGATTCTGCAACTCCGTTATGACGCAGAAACGGGATACCGAACGTCTCAGAGAGTGAGCGCCGAGTAGGCAGGACACGGATAGAGCGCGTAGACAGCTCACCGCCAACAGGCGGGGCAGAGCGCATGAGCGCCGATTGCCTCCTTAGGCAGAGGAACCTGGCGTCACGAACGACATGGGCCGTCGGGCCAGCGGCCCCCTTCGAGAGGGTTCTCGGGGTGTATTTGGCGCCGCGTCTCGTATTCCGACGCATCGCCACGTAGGGCTTTTCTGTCGGGAGGCGTGTATCACATCCCTCAAACTGCTCGATGTTATCCCGTGACCCTCGTGCATACTGTCGGAAGTGATTGGAATACCGCGTGAAGCTTTTTAGTCGGTTGGAGTCCGACACTACCCCGTTGTGGGGCCTTGGTACCGGGGTGTGCGTTCCGTTAGCATTTTGTTTTTTTAATATTATCACGCCTTTTTTCCCAGTAGGAGTAGGCAGAGACGAATAACCACCCACTTTTCGCCAGATGTAGTCAAATTAGGTCGCATGTAACGGGGGCGAGCCTGTTACCACTTTATTGGGGCCACCACACACACACAAAGATAATTCCAGTGTGCGGGTTTCCTAACGAAGTTTTCCTTCACCGTTTGTATTTCGCTGTTGTTACTTAAGTTCACAAATGCACATAACTTAAATATTAAGTCATCGGTACATGCCGAGATCCGACCCGAGACCTTCGGAATGAAAACCGCACGCTTTAACCATTAGGCCAGCTAACTATATTACAGCTACATACATAGAACTTTGTTACACAGGTAAATAAAAAAAAAACAGGGTCGTAGCAAGATTGCTGGGTTTAACACAATGGAAAGTGTGGCTTACTGTGTATACGGCAAAGCTCTACTCCTCCCCCAACAGGTTCTCGCCTTGTCGTGGCGGAGGGGCTTAGTAGCCGTAGCTGGGCCGCCCACGGTGAAGCGAAGAGGAACCTACCCGGCCGGCCCCAGGCGGCCGCTCCAGGTTAGAGCTCCGGAAGTCCACCGTGAACTCACCTCGGATGCGTGCCGATGGGCTGCAGGGCGGCTTTATGCTGCCCTTTGCAGCCGTGGTGGAGTCGCGGAGGGAGTGCCTTCTGTGACTAAGCGGTGTCGCATCGCTGACGCGGCGGTGGTGGGGCCGCGGGGGAAGAAAAGTGTCGGTATTGCGATGCGCCGCTCTCTCTATTATCTGCGTCCGTATAACGGGTGGCGTCCAAGATTGGATCCGCCGCTGGGAGTCAGGAGAATTTTCTCTCTTGGCTTCCATGGCATCTGAGTGATGGGTTCGAAGGAATCCGTTGTCCACGCGACATCAGAAAGCCGAGGAGGGGGCGCGCTGTGTGTTCCGGAGGTGGGGCTGCGTTATGCGACCAGCGCTGGCGTGGTTACGGATGTGTGCGAGCGCGTTCACGTAACCCCGCCTTAAAGCGACGAGGGGAAACATCGTGAGGGTTTTAGTCGGTGCAAGTCCGATATAACTTGTCATTGCGCCCGCGAGGACGGGTATGCGCAGGCATTTCCCCTACTTTAAACAAAAAAAAAGCTGTACCCCTATTATTATACACTGGTCCAGGTCCTGGAGGAAGGAGACCCTGCAAGAACGTTAGACTTCTGCTGTTTTATAATCCATGCAGACTTAGAGAATAATAATTTTCTCACTAAAATATTCTGGACTGATGAATCGAAGTTTGACAGAGACGGCATAAAAATTTTTCATAATAGTCATTATTGGCCTCTGCGAGGTGACAATTCCCCCACGTGATTAGAAAAGGAGCTCATCAGCGAAGATTCTCCGTAAACGTACGTATGGGCATAATTCATACTTACTTGATAGGCCCAGTCTTATTGCCCAACAATTTAAATGGGGAGACGTAGGAAGATTTTCTTCAAAATCATTTTTTTTATTATCTGGAGGATATACCATTGGAAACCAGAAGAGAAATGGCGTTCCAGCATGACGGTTGTCCCGCCCATTTTCGTCTCGGCGTAAGACTGGTTAGACCGTACTTTCTCTCAGCGATGGACTGGCCGAGGCGGACCAACACCGTGGCCCGCAAGGTGTCCTGATGTAACACCTTGCGATTTTACTTATGGGGTCTAATCTTTAGTGTACACAACACCAGTTAACTCGTTAGAAGATTTAAAGTCACACGTCATCGTCGCTGCTGACAAAATAAAAGAACAGCTCACAGGCCGAGTCACTCAATCTGACTTAAGAAAAAGGCTTCGTGCTTGTATCAGGTATTTTGTAATCGTGGCCGTCAGTTTGAGCAAAATTTAAATGAATTGTTACTTTAAACTTTTGCTCTGAACTCAATATCTAAAACGACAACAACAAGCTCGCACGCGTTACAACAAAAACGAAAGGGCCAGATTAAGAGCCGGCGCGGCGTGTACTTTTATGAGTATCCACAGTTTGATATTTCATGGTACTTGGTTTTATTACAAATGGTTTTTTTCTAAATTTTAGAAACTTTATGCACTTTCTTATACTTTGTCCGATAGGTATTGAAGTCAGGTACTTATTTATGTGCTTTATACATATTTTTTATAAATAAAATTTTATTTTAAGATTAAATAAAAATGTAATTATGATACCTTATTTGTTACTGTCATGACTTTCAAATAACCTGGTTTAAAAGTTTTAGCCTCTAAGTGATGATTATTAATTTAATTTAATAAAATAATGATGAAATAATAATTATAACTTAAAATTTGTGTAGAAATAAGTAAGAAATAAAATCATCGAATTTTTTCCTAGAACATCGAGAATTTTTAGAAAAATATTTGAAAAATATAATATCTCCAGAACCATTGCTTTTGGATGGGGCATTCCATACATCGATGGATAAAATACGAGCTATACTTTAGCTCCTCCAGATCTTCTACCCTTATTACTTTTCACCCTGTATAGTTACAACAATGGACGCCCAAACGTTTCTTTTCAAACAAAAGGAGAATAAAAAGATTTCGTTTTGTAGATATGATGTTAGAGATAGACAAAGGTTAATACCAACATGCCTTAAATTTACAACAATTCTTTTTTGCATTAAAGAAATACTAAAATTACAATACTTTAACCCTTTAACTACGTCTTGATACCTATGACTGCCGTCTCTTGATGAGTAATGCTGGGAAGAGGCATCGCTTGCTGACTTCGTAAATATGCTTTTGAAAAACATATTTACGAACAAATATTTGTAGACAAAGGGTTAAAATTTATAACAATATTTTTTTTGGTATCCGGGTTCGCAAAGACCAACCTTCGTGGATTCAGAGCGGAAGAAGTCGTCGACGGCGGAGACCGCGAGGGCCGGGCGCCGGCGGTAGGCGATGCGGTCCAGCTCGCGGAGGATGACAGAGGGGCGCACGCGCACGCGGACCACGTGGTGCGGTGGTTCTGGGTACGTGGCGAGTCGGGTCAATGCGCGCGATTGCGGCCTGTAGATCAACTCAGCCTGCAATCACCAATGTCCATGTAAACTGTATGGTAGATGAAAGACGATGGACTGGTTCGGTGTCTTCGCCTGGTGGTAAGCGACATAATACGATAACAATCTCGTTGATTAGACTATCCACAGCACCATGTAGCCCTTACCACTTTTTGACGGTTTATAAACTCTCAATATTCTAGAAGTTTTCGAAATAATCAAAACATTTGTAAACTTTGGTGAAACCCGAAACCATTACATTATTGCTTCCTAATGTATTCCTGGTGCTGTAGACTACAAATAAGTTTTCCTTGATGGTTACGCTACAAGGAAAAGTGCAGTTTAACGTAAAATTATGTGGTTTTCTAGTCTCATTTAAGTTTGCTAGTCTAATCTAGTTCATCTCAAAATAATAACAATGATAACTAGATATCTATAGAAAAACAAACGTCTGGTATACATTCTGATGTTTATGACATGCGCTCGAGAGATAAAAAAACTTTTTCATCAGGTGCTGTGTAACAGTTCAGCAGCTAATTATGTAGTAAGTTAAATATTTAAGAATTGAGCGTGATCGATAAGAACAAGTGCACTAACAAATGGTTCTAATACTTAACTGATGTACAGGTAAAGCTGAATTTAACAAAATAGGCGGTACTGATCATAACATTCAAAAGCTTCATACTTACCTCATACATTTATTCTATCTAACCTAACTGAAAGGTTTAAAATGTAAGAAAAAGCAAATATGATAGTTAATAATTGTGATTGTGTATGATAATAATATATATGCTCTCAAATGCGTTGTACAGTACAATTGTAGACTGCATTTCTTGAAAAAGACAGTATATAATATTATGTTAGGTTATTTTGTAATAAACTATAAATAAATGCCTCTGTAAACAAATTAACGTATTTAAGAAGATATTGTACATACAAAAAAAAAAATAAGCATCACTGACTTTCTTATCAGTAAAGGGAGCTTTGTGAACTGATGCGTATAACTTTATAACTATTAAAAGTGATTGTACAAAATTATCTTATTTAATAAAGAAATTTTGAGCCTCAGAACCTGTGATTGCAGGTATAATCTGATATATCCTTAACCCTTAAGCTTAATCGGTAGTTTGTTAATTTTAACTTAGACTCACTTCTTTTGTAAGAAGGTCTCGAGTTCAAGAAGTGATAACCTAAAAAATAATGTTTATTTTTTATCACCTCACAATTTTCCTGATAGTTAACATAGACATTTAAACATCAATATAGTTAATCTGTCAATTGGCTCGTAGGAGCTGGTAAAGAGCATTCTTTTATCTATTTGTGTAGCTTGCGTTCTGTGTTTTAATGTAAGTTGCACAACGTGGCATGACTGTCAGTTAGCCCCACAATATAATGAAGATTTCGGAGAATCATTGGATGCACGAGATATTGGAGTGGTCAAGTTAGAAACTGATTGGTACACTATTGCTACAGCTTATGTTCAAAGTTACAGAATAAACTCAAATGATGATGACAATTTGTGAGTATATTTGGCGAAGAGACTAAGCACTACTGTGCACAAACAAAGCGGGAAGACATGCCACTTGTTTGAAACTGACATGCGTTCATTATACTGAATGAAATATTATTTTGTCATTTACAACTCTGTGTTGTAGTTTAAAAGTAAACATATTACTACGATACATGCTGTAATCGGCAATGCTTATGATAATAACCAAGATTAAATAGAGTATTACACATTTGTATATTTATAACTAACGAGCATTCCAGACTGCTCGTTAATGTGGCAGATATTTTGGGCAAAGGCCTTTGTCTAGCAATGAACGTCTACCGGCTGTTGATGATGCCTACTGCTAAATGATATTTATATACGATCTAGTTGTTAGCGTTTTCAAAACGGCATATCATCGTAAGTGCAGCGCCGAGAAGTGGTTCGGAATTAGGTCACAGGAAATTGCATGTGGACGCGGTGTGAACTTTTCAATGTAACAAAAGAACAAATCGAAGTCCGATAGTCTCAGAATGTGACGGCGAGCCAAATCGGTGTATGAGGGACTTTATTACATTTATCAATAGCGCACTGAGTCATTCCGTCCGTTCGTGTAAAATTAGACGAAGTAACTGCGCGCTAACGCTCTGCGTAGTTGCAAGGAAAGCGAGTATGTTTTTTATAATTAAAATCACCGGTTTTCCTTTTGTATACATATTGGACTGCCAATATGATATTATTACGGATGCGGTTCTGTAGATATTTACACGAATATATATACACTAGCTGTTCCCTGCCAGCTTTGCTGGCCGTAACATAAATATAGACTTGAAATTTGTCTGAAATATTCCTTGAGAGCAACCGTTACCGCAGATGACTTTCTATAGAAGCCGTTACTATAGCAACCACATAAATAATTCGGAATGAAAATGTTTATAAAATTTATTAAAAGTAAAGTGATGATGGATCTATGGAATTACAAAAATATTGCCTATAACCATCTACAAATCATTCCGCGTCGTACATACATTTATTAAACAAAATTTAGCTGTTTTCATTGCGTTTATTTATTATATTCACAAGAGGACTGAGCTAACGGATATCCTGATATCATAGTCATCACTAAGTACCTAAAGCTTTTAGTTATTGTTTAAAATCCGATCTACGAAGAATGAGCTTGCCGCGTCCGAAGTCTTTAGTAAACTGGTTAGTATTTGATTTAATCTTATTAATAATGGGATCTCAAGCTGATGGTGGCACGCAACCTTCGCCTCGGTTTTTTTTTGGATATTATGAAATTCTGGACGTCGATGTTATTTTCTAAAATATTGATGTCCACACCCGTATGATGAAATTTTTCAAAGAAAATGACGTTTGCTTCAATAAAAATATATTATTATTACGAATTAGAATTAAGTGAATATATTGGACCTTAATTATTTTGTGCTACGATATACTATATTATTTGATATGTAAAGAATAAAAAAACATTTTTAATCACGAACACCACTCAGAGAAACACAAATGAAATGTAGAAATACGTTAAAATTTTACAACGTTACTCATAGAAGAAAATATTTCAAGGGTAAAATTAGAAAGTTCTTGATAATCTAAGAATGACCAAGAACGCCTTCAAATAAAAAATAGGAATAATGTCGATTTATCCGACATAGAGTTGCACTTGAAGTAATTTTCTCTCTTGAGTCAGTGATTAAAATCAAAATTAATATCAATGCATTTCTTTCAGAAACTGTCATTGCGTTTCTTATAGTGACGTAGAAGTTATGTACGATTGTTTTTACTACGCTATTGCACTCGTATGCGATAAAAAAAACATTCCTTAGAATTGTAATCTTCTAATAAGGTAAAGTATCAAATTACAACAACCGGTTCCCCAAAACACAATTTTTCTTAATATAATTCCATTGCTTCATGATTCTGGTATGTTTATTTCACGTCTTATGAACGAAGCTGTGGAAGTGTTTGAGAGTAAAAAGATCGGTTTAATGTTCAGTTTGTGTAACACAACAGATGTTATATGTTTTTCCCGCGGCCTTTGGAGCTTTGCCAACAAGCTACTCCCTTGACTGTAAGCTACAGTCACACATTTCGTTATTTTATTCAAAAATTCTTCTTTTATTCCATCTAGTCTACTCCTCTGTTACTTTACCTTGTCCGTATCTTAGAACTCTCATTTGTATCAACGTATCCTGTCTTCTGGGGTGAAGTCAAGGTTACTTGGGGACTTCTCTCCCATTAGAGCCTCGGTAGTAGACTCAACACTTGGAGAGATCAGGGGATCTCTTTTAGAAAATACCACGGACTACCTACTGTCTTAACATCAGAAATGGTTTAACGACGTAAAAGAGTGGACCGGGTTTGAATACCATTAGTTAAAAAGAATAGCTGAGTATCGAATTAGTTTTCTCAATCTGATCGCTAAACTTCAACTTGAAGAGGTCACCTAATGATGATGATGATCATAAATGCAATTAGCAGATAAAGGTAACCTAGACAAAAAATCTCGCATTGATGGTATTTATATTAGTAAGATAAAATAAACTAACTAACCTTTTTTCCCGTTATTTTCGGGTCTTCCTTATACTAAGATTTTAAGTAACAAGATGATGAAAAGAAACGGTTACAAATGAAAACTAAACTTTAAGATGAAGCAGACGATTGTTAATGATGTTGTGATATTCGCTAACCACCAGAACAAAGGACGTATATACTGAGATAAGAATTACAAAACAATTGTCGCTAGGAACAATAATATATTTAACACTTGACAGTAATATCGCTTTTAAATTGGCATCACGCCGAGCTTCGTGTTCATATCAACTTTAATATTTAGTTTCGTCGCACTGAATTCACAAATAAACACGAAACGGTAAACAGTTCAAATACGTTTTAATTAAGACAGATGGCCCACTCTTCATCAAACGACTTCACCCCTATCCAAATGTTTAATTTCTTATTTCATAAGAATCATCACTGTTCGGATTCCGGTACAGTTAATAGTACATACGCATTTCTAACAAAACTCAGCAAAATTAATATGTTTCTTTATATTTTTTAAATAGCTAACACGAACACAAACCTTTAAATTCCTCTGCTCATCGTGAAGTCCATCTCCTCATATTCATGAGAAATCGGATGTTTGCGTTGCACCAAAATTTTATTGCTACAAGTAGTTCGGATCAATACCGTACTTCTTTTAAAAACTACAAAATGTAAAGTTAATCGAGAAACTATCTTCTAGAAGTATAGGGTGGCGCAAAAGTAATCCTCCTATCAGAAAATGCTATAAATTTCGCCTTGATGTAAAAAAATTAAAAGACCAAATAAAAATAATCCACAAGAAGAATCAAAGTTTTTCATATTTTTTTTAAATTACAGCCAAAAAATATATATTGTATATATACAAGGTAATATATAAGGTTGTATATATATACTGTATATATACAAGGTGGCGCAAAAATAACCTTCCGATGTTTTTTGGCTGTAATTTAAAAAAAAATATGAAAAACTTTGATTCTTCTTGTGAATTATTTTTATTTTGTCTTTCAATTTTTTTACATCAAGGCAAAATTTATAGCATTTTCTGATAGGAGGATTACTTTTGCGCCACCCTATACATTCATTAATTAGTTTATATTTTATTTAATTCGGTTTAGCAAGTATTCATATTAAATATATTTAATAACACTAATAAAAAGGTAACATTCCAGATTTAGGGTTTTAGTGGAAGCAATAAAAGTATTTACATCGTTTCACGTGAGAAACTGTATAAGTATTATAGATAGAAATCGCAGTAGATTACATCTCAAAAAGTCGCAGATTCTATACCCTCTGAGTTTGAGGTTCCGGTGAAAGAAAATATCGTGAGGAATCCTACATGTTCAAAGAAAAACAACTTTTATAGACATGAGATCTACCAACACCCTGCCTAAAATATCCTTGTGAAAAGCCTCGGGTCTAGTGTAAATAATAAGAGAGATATTTAATGTAATATTATTATATTATACTAAAGTATGGTATGTATGTAGTCGGGACCGACCGACGTGAAGATGATGATGGTATGTAAATTTCGCCAATGTTACCCGATATAAATCTCTTTCCTCGCTCCCTTTTCCGAATTTAGAATATAGTGGTTTACATGACTAGAGGAGCTATTTGATGTAGACAAGTTTCCGATACATAAATCTCCTGTAAAATGAAAGGATTTGAGGGAATTTGGTTTTTGCAATGCTGTCAGTATACGTAACGCAATATACAGGCAGGGGTTGTGACTTACCATCCCGACACTTAAAATTAATAATATTTTGTAAAATGAAATCTAAACCGTGTTGTTTTTAAAAAAACATTTTAATTGGTTATTGAAATACACGCGAGAAGTTTCTTGTGTTTTGGCTAACGCTCTTACATTTGATCAAGAGTATGAATAGCTTATTCGGGTATGTCGCGAGAGTCTTTAAGAGAAAAGGGAATAGACTTCTTCTATATTAGAGGGCTTTTGCACCTAGACTATACTTTGATATATATATAAAGATTGATATCAAGCTTACAAAACTAAACTCTTGCCACGAAAAGTCCTAACTTTTAATTTCTCTCCTAATTAATGCATTCCCCAATTATCAAGTAGCAAGTAAAATTTTTATGAAGTTCAATTTAAACGGCCAACGTTCATCATCATCATCATTTCAACCGATGGACGTCCACTGCTGGACATAGGTCTCTTGTAATATGTTCCACAAACCACGGTCTTGCGCTGTTTGAATCCAGTGGCTCCTAGCGATTTTTTTTATGTCCTCTGTTCACCTGGTGGGGGGTTTGCCAACGCTGCGCTTTTCGGTGCGGTGTCGCCATTCCAGCACTTTAAGACCCCAACGTCCATCGGTTCTACGAGCTATGTGGCCCGCCCATTGTCACTTTAGCCTCGCACCTCGTAGGACTATGTCGATGACTCTAGTTCTTCTGCGGATCTCCTCATTTTTGATTTTTAGCCAACGTTAAAAGAGTTAAAAGCCATAAACGTTTCTGCGAATGATATATTACCTTTTTGAATAGAAAAGCTTGGTGTCAAAACTATTTATAATTGTTTTAAGATATTTAAACTGAAGCCGTGATAGCTTTGTAGCACTTTGTAAGGCAAGCTTGAACTTCTGGTGAAAGAAAGCACCGTGAGTGGGTATGTGACACCAAGCCGCACTTTGAGAGCATGGTGAGTAAATGGCCATGACTCTCTACTTGTGGTGAGATACCCTGGTTACCAATAGCAGAAACATTAGTTGCGCCATTTATTTATTTATATGAATTTATAAATTACAAGCGATTCATTTGTATTACGAGCGATAAACTTTCGATAAGCTGCTACAGACAATAAGTGCGGTTATGTAGATGCAATGATGACATCCTGTCTCTCTGCTCCGTTTGTGCACTTGATGACGCGTGCTGGTATTTACATGATGCCTTGATCGGTAGCATGATATTACAACTGTAATCAACTCACCTGAGACAGCTTTGGTATGTATGTGACGTACGGTGTATTGTAATACGATACTAGGGGCGATAGATAGTAGTAAGACGTCAGCGGCTGCAGTCACCGGCATGCCAATGGAAACAGGTAACAATTACATAAATTACAATGTAATTTAACCAAATACACATTTATTTCTTGTCATAACGCCCTTCATTTTACGTACTTTCCCTGAAGTCCTTAGTACGATTCGGAGCCATATGGTTTTGTTGTTTGTTCGGTTATAAGGTTTTTTAGTATCCGTCAAGCTAACTACCATTCTCTTATTGTAAATCTGCCGCTATATCAACATTGCTGAAATCCTGCTGCCACCATATGAGAGCTGAAGTGTTCTATGCAAGCACGGTTCTCGATCTGCTGCCTCATTGTCACTTAACATCATGTAAAGTTGAGGTCGTGTGTTAGCCCGTTACATCAAAAGTATATCAAATGATTTCGTTGGTTAACATTGTGACTTTAAAATAAAATATATATATGAATGATTTGAATTTATAACACGAAGAAAATATGACGTAAGAAACAAAAATCATGAACTTATGCTATAAACTAAACTTCATTTTAACTCTCTACTATAGTTCTCTTTAATTTTCCAATAAATATACTGCATTCAGTCAGATGCAATAATTCAATGTGAAAAGTAAATAATAAAAAAAATTTGTCTTAAACCTTATTTTAACCAAAATTTACTCACAAAGACTACAAATTCTCATTGGGATTATTTTTTTTTTCATCTATTCTTATTACAAATCATAATATCGTTCACGATTTTTGAACTACTAAAAAAAAGTTGTACCATAGTTTTACTAGTTTAGTTTGATTGTAAATTGTAAAAATAAGGTAAATAATAAAAAATAATTATAAATATAAAAATATTATAAAATAAACAAGAATTTGTTACTTAACATGAAGTAAAAACAATATGTTAGTAAACAGACATCGCGTCCCTCAACGAGTCCGTGCCGAGGAGTAACACAAAGAAAGAAGATATATTAGAAAACTGCAAGCTTTATTACAATTTCAGTCTGATTAACATGTTCCATTAAATAGTTTAAGTACGCTAGAAACACTAAAAAAGCACTAAAAGATTCACTTCCACTTCCGAAGGTAAAGTAGAGCGATCACATTGCGTTAGCGAATACTGATAAGTTAGGGAGCTCGGTGGAGGAGTTAGGAGGGAGGGAGAAGTCGGGAGCCGGGGCGCTACACGCGGTAAGAGTAGTGGCGATAGGTGGTGCCGTAGGGCAGACGGCCGCTGCTCGTGGACGAGTAGGAGTAGCCGCCGGGGCCGCCCAGACTGCTGGAGCGCTCGCTGGTGTAGCTGTATCCGCCGGGGCCGCTGCCGGTGCGCCGCTCCACCGTGCTGTTGTAGGAGCTGCGCTGTGGCAGCCCGTTGCCCCTCGACCTCTCGCTGGTGCTCGAATACGAATAAGAGTACTGCTCCTCGGCCCGTCGCGGCAGCGGCTCGCGGTCCACCACCACGTAGTGCCGCGGCGTCTGCAACAACCGCGCCCTTAGCCGCGCCCTCGCACCGACCCCGCCCAGCGACTACAAGCGAAAGCGACACACGAGACCGCGACCCCTCAGTAGCTCGCGAAGTTACTGTAGTACACGTGACGGCGCGCCGCGTGGGACGGGCGGCCGTGTGCCTGCGCGAGCAGCAGGTCCATGTGGTCGCGCGGCGTGCCCAGCGGGTCCGCCTCGAACGCGCGCTCGCGGTGCCCAACCGCCGCGAGCACGCGCTCGCGCGTCTGCTCGCGCGGCGACACGTACGGCGCGAGCGGCCTTAGCTTAGACTCCGGCTTCGGCAGGATGTTCTGCCGCGCGACCGGGTCGAGCGGGGAGCCGCGCGCGCCCGCCGCGCCGCGTCGCCCGAACGCCGTCACCGGGTCGGGTACCAGGCTCGGCCGCGGCACGAAGGGCACCTTCTCCCAATCCCCGGGCGTCTGCCGCTGCAAGCGGAGAAGTCGCCGTTAGTCGCGCGGGCGCCGACTCCAGCCGTCGCTATATTTGGCGCGCCCGCAAATATCGCTTTTCCGTTTCGGTTTCTTGTTTCGATCTGACCCACTTTGCGACGCGAAGTCCTAGGGAACCTTTTACCGATCGACTGATATGCGACATTTAAAAGCTAGCGGCACGGGTCGGGTACGCTTCGTGAGATCCGATTTCGCCACTGGGATATCTAAACCGTCACTGGGAGGGGTTGTTCATACGGGACATGCGTGAGGGGCGACTCGGTGCGAGGGGCGTCCGGCTCCCGGGAAATATTGGAGCGAGGTGCACGCTCAGCGGGTTAGAAGGCGTACTCACCGTGACGCTGTAGCTGCTCGGCCGGTAGGGGCGGCGCGTCGTGTAGAAGTCGCTCTCATACACCATGGTTGCTGTCTCGTGCTCGTTCGGCTGTAACTCGCGGCGATCGTACCTCGACTGAGGAGTGCGCGCGCTCGCGCCGCGTCGCCGACGACCTTATTTTTAGATCACTGTCATTGCAATTTTCACGTCACTCCACTCCGGCTTTTACTCAGATTTTATAATACACCGCGATATGATGTCACAATTAGGTTAAGGATGATTGTACAAATTCTGGAATGTTGCAGACAACACGAGCAGGATTTAAATAACCTGTGAAAAGATTCATGTAAGATGGCAATTATTTCCCGTGAATGCCTCGCAGCTAGCTTTGCCGGAAAATGTGTAGGTGGAAAAACGACTAATGAACAAAAATACAGAATCAGTTACTACGTTGGCATAAACAGATTTTTTTACAATTAAGCGACGGCACGACCGGAATGTTAACTTGATAGTAAGCGATACACATGTCTATAAGAACATGGCGCTACATAGGATTATATATACTGTACCACATTAGGCTCGTGGCCTGGGAATAAAACGTGGACCTCATTACCCCAGTAATTCACGAGCTATAGCGTCTTTCAAACCGGAACAGAGTAATGTTTACAAACTACTACTTGGCGGCAGAAATAGAAGCTGCGGTGGTACCTATACGATCTCCGGTAACAGAAACCTACCACCAGTGAACTGCCAATAATCAAGCTAATATAAATGTGAACTTAAAGACTTAACTACAGAAAAATCTATCGATAAATGCGATATATTGTAGTCTGACTGATTTTGATGCCACTTTGCGGTATTCCCAGCAGTAATATTATGAATACCTACGAAAATTAGTTGTATATTAATTTAACCCAATGTTGGCCGTCGTCGTCCGAGCAGCATGTGACGTCATCGCTCTGTTGTGGGACTACAGTCTGTTATAACAGAAATTGTTGAGAGGTACAAAGTTAATCTGTCTTACTTTCTTACCCTTTTACTCTATCGGTGGCCCAGCGATTGCCCATTTATTATGTTGTAACAGATGATTTGATTCCGGGGCCAGAAATGAGGGGGTTTTAGATGGTTTTAGACTCTTTTCATCAATCTGTCACCATAAGCTACTGCACTGCATATTACCACTATTAATATATGATATTCAGGCTCCTTGAACACGTTCCCGCCTTGTCGTGGCGGTGGAGCCCAGTAGCCGTGACTTGGTCACCCACGGTGAGGCTAAGAGGAACCTATCCGCCGACCGATCACGTAAGGCCGACCCGAGGTGGCCGCTCCAGGTGAGCTCACCTCGGATGTGTGCTGATGGGCTGCGAGGGCAGGCTTGCACTGTCCTTCGCAGCTGTGGTGGAGTCGCGGAAAAAGAGGAGTGTCGGTATTAGTTCGTCGTTCTCCCTACTTCTATATTTTTTTCTATTGGCTTTCATGACCTCGAACTGACGGATTCAGAGGGATCCGTTGCCCAGGTGACGATAAGAGGCCGAGGGAACGGCGCGTTGTATGTCCCGACGCGCCCTTACAGAGATGGAGCTGCGCGGTGCAGCCGGCGCTAGCGGGGTTGCGGAGGTGTGCGAAAACGTTTCCGCGGCCCCACTGTAAAGCGACGCGACTGGAACATCGCAGGAGTTTTAGTCGGTGCAAGTCCGACATAACCTATCTTTGCCTATATCTTTGTAATATAGATGATACTTTACAAATTTAAAAATTCAGGAAAAAGACTCGCTTAAGTTAATCGATATCAAAATCTAAATTTCCTTATCAGACATAAGTATGAGAGCTAAATGACCCTGATACTATGGTTAATAGTCAATAGCATAGATATCAATTATCGCCCGATAGACGTCTACAGCTGAACATAGGCTTCTCCGAAAGATCCCCCTACCGAGTAGTCCTGCGATGCCCGCTACCGCCCGGCACCGTCATTTGTAGGGGTTCCTTTCAAGATTTGGGCCATTTCCCACTAGACTGGCCGAAAGCGGGTTGAGAGGAGCCAGTGCCTCATTTGTTGATTAGCAGGGTGCACCACGAATAGGTGAGATTGGCTTTGGTCTCGCGAGTTGTTATGCGGGACCCCCTTACACTCCTTATAGGATAAATATGCGTTTTTAAATGATTAGCTCGTAGTTTTTATATTGCCAGACTTATGAGGAAAAATTTCTAATAAAATATAACCTTTAAAATTGAACCATTATAGAAACTCGTGTGTAAATTCATAATAGAATAATGTACGCATCGAATTGACGCCATTCATTTTTATTAGAAATACTACGTTTTTAATATGTCCATAATGTGACACTCTATTGAGACAGTTGGATACTCTTCTTATGTTAAGGTGGTCAAGTTGTATACTAATTTTAAAATGAGATGGAGTAACTGTAATCATCAAATATTTTTATTTATGATGGTCGTCTGTTGCCGGAGACTGTCTATATACTAACTATTGCAGCTGACAAACAGTAGTGTGTAAACATTACCGTTCCGATTTGAAGAGCGTTATAATTAGTAAAATTACTAAGGTAATGAGGTTTAACATGTTGTCTGAACTATGAGCACAATGTGGTACAGTACATACCGTTTTATCGCTACGTCATGGGCAGGCGTATTACTTACCATCACCACGTCTCATCGCTTCGTCGAATAAAGAATATTATTGCTTTCGTCAAAACGAGAAGTAATTTATTACATTAAGGTCTGTAAATTTCCATTTCTCAGGATTATTGGCATCATCATCATCAGCCGATAGACGTCCACTGCTGGACATAGGTCTCCCCCAAAAATTTCCACATTGATCGGTGCCGCGCTGCTTGCATCCAGTGGGTTCCCGCGACAATCGAATTATTGGAATAGATTATAAATTTTAGTGTAATATATTGCAACAAAAAACCAAACGACCCTGTACTCGAAGTTTGTGAACTACAATCTACAAATCAAAAGCTTTTACATTAAACGGAACTAAATTTGTATTACTTTCACGTACACAGTATAAATACCAAGTCCGGACAAGACAGCACCTAGTACTGCGCATTTTTAGGATTCCTTTTGGTCATATATAATTTTCTTCTATTCATTACATGGAAGAGATGAGCCAGACGTTCACCAGATGGCAAGTGATACGCCTGCCCATAAAAAGCGCTAGTTAAGATGATATATGCTGCACCATATTAAGCTTGTCACCTCCTTAGACGAGTCACGTTACTCCAGACAAACCGGAAGACAAAATGTTTGCCTACTACTGTTTATCAGCTGCCATAGGCACAGCGGTGGTATCTATATAGACGGTATCCGGCAACATAGACCAACCACCAGTAATAGCTTGTGCATTATCCCTTTTTAGGATATACTACATAGTATCGACGATTTACGTGATTAACATAACGGTATCTACCTCGGGAACTTTTAGTCGCGTTTTTTATTTCATTTATTTAAACAATAATTAGAGAGCTGTTAGTACTCCATGTCAAAGACATCACGTCGTTGAGGTATAAAAAGTTCTCCAAGAGAATAATGCCTACGTAGTCTCGTAGCTCGCGAAGCCTGTCGCTGCTGTCGGAAGCGGGGTGAACGGTTGTTCCAACATTAAGATCGCTGGAGGCGGCGGCAATCAAAAATGTTCAAATTCAACTTAAACTATTTATTTTCCTTTTACAAAATGACGTTTAGAATTTACAATAACTTCTCGTCCGTCCATCGCGCGCCGCGGAGCACGGCCGGCCGGCGCGCAGCTCTGGAGCCGGCGACGGGCGCGACGCCGACGGCAAATCAAACACCCCGTGTCCCAGACCCACTGCTTTATTGACACACCAGTGTTTCCATACAATAAATCATAACAATTCAGGTCAAACAAAACAACATGTGCCGAACTTAATAATTATAAACAGGTCAACGGCCTGGCGCGTCGGGGCTCGGGAATACGTCTCAGTCTGCCGGCGCGGGGCGCAATAAATATCAACGTATGTACACGAGGCCACGTCTCCACCGCTCGCGACATCTCCCCCATTATATATTTATAACTTTTTTTTTTAAAAAATTTATAATTTATTTCGTTATGTCCTATCTATGTAGATCGGCTGACGAGGCTGCGACTGCGCCGGGGCCGGCTCAGTCTCCCGCCGACCACTCTCGTACGGTCCACACGATTGTCTATCCGCTTGCGTGCAGCATCCGAGCTCGCGTCCGTGCCCACCCTCGGCAACGGCGACGCGACGCATCAGTTCCACCGACTCCTGTATACCTCTCTCCGGATACATTGGACAGTCTGTACGCGTTCTTTGAAGCCACCAGCATGTCGCATCGCTGTGATGTATGTATGTTTGTGTGCACTGAATACTGCGCTAGCTTCCAATAACTAAACTAACGTAGAGCTCCTTCCTGTCTCCCTACACAGTGGTACGTTGGCTTACATCTACTTATCAAAATAAAATTACTTCTGCGATGATATAGTAGATGGCGGCGGCAGGCAAACACGATATCGCCATTCACTGTCCGTGTGTGTATATATATATATAATGAATATTAATTTGTGTCCGAGAATATAACATCTTAAATACGTTAAGATGTAATTATGTAACAAAATCAAGCATCATCGCTTGATAACAAACATTACCACTTTCAATAAATAGGCACTTGGAATTTAATTAGAGTAACAATATGAAGACGGCACAAAAAAACCTCTTGTATTGTATAGCAACTAACAATTACCCGAGGATAAACAAGATTCTTGAAGAAACAGGATAAATTAAAATGGTACATTTAATTATGGAATGATATGTACCAAAAGAGGGGGACGGAGGAGGATTTATGATACCAACAGTAACGAGTGAAAAGAAAACTTGCTTAAAGAGTGACTGAACTAAACTTTACACAGGCAATATAATGTTTACATCTCTAAGTTCACACTTCTCAACTAGAAGAGCTTCAATTTTCACTCACGTTAGTGGACATGCAGTCACCTAATGGAAGGTGGTGATCACAGTGACCTCAGCGGACATTAAGATAAAGTGTTTTCAATTTAACTAACAAGTTACGGATACCGTCAGCCACGGACATCATCAATTCCATGTAGTGTAACGTGAGAACTGCTAATCCGCATTTGTGACATTTTTCCTCAAATAATCTTAAATTATTTGAGGAAAAAGTTGTGCGTCTCACCACCAGTAAAGTCGAACAGTCCAAGATATGGCCAAGTGTGTTCGTTCCGTACGCGAACGTATTTGTGTGTGAATGACATGGCGGAGTAACATTTCGCGTATGGACACGCTAAAGACATTTGAACAAATCTTGGTATGAGGAGTCACATAGCACCCTGACGTGCGACAGTTGCGGCTGACGTGTTTGTGTATTGTATGCGTGTGCGGCCGTATGTGTATGCGCATGCGTGTGTGCGTGCGACAGTAGCAGTATCAAAGAACGCGTGCGCTCGCGCGGGGCGGCGGGGCGGGTGCGGTGGTGCGCTACTGCGAGGGGTACTGCGCGGAGGGCATGGCCGCGGAGGCGTACATGAGCGGCTGCGGCGCACCGCTCCACGACGCACCGGCGCCGGCGCCGCCCGGCATGCTCATGCGGTAGCCCGCTGCAACAACACAAACATCACATAAACAATCTGCTTGCTCTGTAACAATTTGTTAATTTTTTAAAACAACATTATTACAAATAGAAACATTTTAAAAAACTATATACAAGCGTTTTATAGATTTGCAGTCATCATCATCAACAACGTGCACAGTCTACTAATGCACGTAGGCTTCTCCCAAGGATAAAGGTGTTCGAGAACGTAAGTCCGATTTCCAACACGTATGAGCTGAGTAACTCAGGTTTTGCAATGATACTGGAACATGGACTCATATGTCAGCATCCTGATATAAAACCTGTGCTTGGTTCGGAACCCGAGAGATATTGTGCGTTTGAAAATTATTTTTATAAGTTTGAATAAACAAATAAATTGTATGAATTCTCTACTTTCTAGACGATTTTATATTTGAATATAATTAAAACAATTTTATGATCATATAGAACAAACGTATTTCCTTAACATGCTCTCATTACTTTGATTTCCTAGGACACTAGAACTACGAGGTATCGATGCGAACCAAATTAAAACAGTATATAATAAGCATTTACTCTAGTAAACGTTTACTGGTACAGGAGTCTGGAAAGAGATAAGTTTTAACAAAGTTACATCTTATATGCAGTTCATGCAAGTTTATATTATACAAAGATAACAAAACATTTACATATTGCTTGTGTTAGATATATAAATTAGCATTATAAAGGAAAAAAAAATGCTTTATATATTACACTACACTGGTGGAAGGTCTCTGCTGCTGGAGACCGTCTTAGTAGGTACCACGGTAGCTTCTATTGCTGCCGACAAACAGCAACGTGCTGAGTAGTAACTGGGTCAATGAGAGTTAACATCTTGCCTCAAGGCGACGTGATGCTTTGTATATCACCTTAACTACTGCCCATGCAAGCATATCAGTTACCAACAGGTAAACGTCTCCTGTCCAGGTGCTTCGTGGAGTAAAAAAAAAAACAAATATATATTCATCTACATCACTATTAGACTAAGGCATCCCAATAATCAATATCTTCTATTCATATAAATACAACAGTTGTGCATATAAAAATTACAAAAATATATCATTTTGTTTAATATGTTTTTACCATTATTTGTAATATTAATCCAAGGTAAGTAAAATAATTAATACATAATAATCTCACTACTAAAATAAGATGTATCTTTACATGATCCAGTCATAAACAAAAATTTACCAATGTTTTAACTTCAACCGAACATTCACTGAGTAATCAGTGCCAGAGCATTATAAAGCTGCCAATTGTAGTAAGCAATTGATAAATTGATTTATTTTACAAATGTATGTGTATGGTTTTAAAATGGTTAAGCACAGTAGTATCATGCGCTGATAAGGATGTGGCAAGATAAGTGCTTAACGTTGATACCAGGTATTGTTATAAACGTTCCAAGCTTATAGTTTTTCTGTGCCACAAGTGTATATAAAAAAATTAATAATTTTTTCCTAAAAATTAAAATAGAATAAATTTATTAGTTTTCAGAATACTTGTAAAAACTTGTTATGAAAAAATTAACTTTAGCATATTTTAAAACAATTTAATGTAGGTAAGGTGCTCGAGTGGTAACCATGTACCAATAGATAACCCCCACTAGTTGGACTGTCGATCTGGTGAAGGTCACAGGAAACAAAAGGTTGTGAGCAATACAAGACTGATCAGCGTTGAGATTTTTGAGGGTGTCCCATGTTAAGCAGTGGGCGTTTTCTAGGCTGATGTGTAATTTAATGGAATGAACTACTTACCAGCTGCAGCCGCTTGCGGATTGCTATAGGCGGTGGCGTATTGTTGATAGTACCCCGGCGCCATGTACCCCTGTAATGCAGGGTAACCCTGAGAAAGGAGATAAAATCTTTGTCCATCAATGTCATCCATAGAAATTTTAAGGACTATTAAACCATGTATCAAGGCTCTAACAAACACATTATTTAATTAAAACTTAAATTATATCAATACTTACTAAATAATGTATTAAATAAATAGCAAGAAAAATTTATAATAAATAGAAATTGACTAGTTTGTTAAAATATAAAGATCTTGGTTAAGTTTCACTTCAAGTTAAAAGACAATTAGTAACAAGTGTAATAAAAATAAAATATGATTTAACCGATATAATGGATAGCCTTAATTTTTTTTAAAGATAAAATAGATTAAATATATACTACAAATATAATTAAGACAATAACTCCTAATTTATTAGTAACACAATAAACTTAATAGCAATTTATAATATAAGCAGAAAAAAACTAGACATTCGATGGGTGGTAAATATTGAGCTCTACAGCTCACCGCTTTGGGATATAATGCATCAGCTGCCCCAGTAATTTGATCATTTGCAGTACCCTTCAAACCAGAAGAAAGTCTGCAAACTGCTGTTTAACGCATTGAGGTCTACCTCTACTAATAATTTCATTTGTAAGACAACATAACATACCAAATTAAATATGAACATAACTATTGTCATATACAGGAAATAAACAGTCTCAGATTTTTATTGTCTTTAACTATCAATAAACTAACCCCAAAATCACCAATGCCAATTACATAAAATCTTTTTTTTATACTATGAACCAATGAAACCAGCGAGTCGTTCAACTGATGGTAAGTGATACACCCGCCCATACCAATGTGGCACTTATTAGGCTGATGTACTGCACCATTGCGCCCGACGCCTTGAACGAAAGATGTTGAGTCTCGTTACTCCAGTAATTGTACTAGCTCCGGCGTCCTTCAAACCAGAACATAATAATGTTTGCAAACAAACTAGAGTTTGGCTGCTGCGAGTGGGCACTGTAGTAATACCTACCTAGATGGTCTCCAGTAACAGAGACCTACCACCAGTAAATTAGAATGGTTAATTATCGAAGTGATTTTTGTAAACCTGTCAATTTTTTTAACTAAAACAATTTTTATTCATAAAAACTTTCACAGTAATTTGTGCGAAATCAATTTATTTCCTACATGTCGACTTTAATCGTCCATTTGATCTGATGATATGATTATGGTAACACGAAATTTGATAAAAAAAATTCAATCTGGAAATTGTGTTCTTTTTTAAATAACCTAACCTTCAAGTAATTATAAAACCCGTAAATAAGCCATAGTTTATACTCGTGGACATTCTCTATGGTGAGCTGTGATGTGGTCGGTGACGTAAGAAATAATTAACATAAGCAAATTTGTTGTTTTGGAGTAAACAGCGACATGTATTTTGGTAAACAAATATATAGTTTCGTTTTCTCTTGTTATATAAGATGGCTGACCTACTTATTTTTTTTTTGGATTTTTTTTCCGAGAAACAATTTAAGTATACACATGAGCATTACGCAATAAAGTCATTTACATTTAACCGTATGGCATAACAAGTGCTAGCGTATATATTGATGCCGAATTTGGAGTCATGTGCCATTTTGTACACAACGAAAGGGTTCACAGAAAAGCTTATTTTGCAACTTTGTTTACATTACTCTCATAGAGTTCAATGTAATTGGAAGATAAGGACTTTGTTGCTATTGGACTATATTACATGAATAAATTTGATGAGCCAGAAAGAGCTGATTTAATATAACATTTATTGGTACTCACTCATGTATATATATATATTGCAATATTAGGATGAAATTATGTAAGAACATGTACAAAGTTTAGAGTATAAGCCATAAAGAGTTTTCTTCCAGCAAAACTGAGCATAAAGAAAACTAACATATTGTTAACTTGTGCAAATAATATAAAACTACTCTATAAAGCATCCAAACTTGTCATACTTTATACCAAAGGACCTTAATAAAGGTCGAGGAATATTCAATAGCAAGTTTTAAATCATACTTTATTAAATATTAATGACCCAAAGGATTCATTATAAAATTTTCTTTTTGGCTACAAATCTAAAGAGCATTGACATTCAAAAAGAATATTTATTGATTGCATACTGAATAATAATTCAAGACATTTTGTATTGTATGCAATCCTTACACGTGAGTGTGCTTTCTCTGATTTATTTTAACTAACACTATGAATATATGGTATTAACTATCATGTAGATACATTGTTTTAATATGAGAAAGTATGAATTTTATTTCACAATTTTTAAAAGATCTTTCTAAACAAGCAAACATGCACTGAATAAAAACAAAACATTATACTATAAAAACATTGGACAACAATGAACACTACAAAATCATAATACAGAAGTTATTGCAGTGTGCTACTCAAGGATAAGAGGTACATATATATGTTTCAGGTATTTAAAGATAACCTTTTGTTTGTAAAAGCACATTAAACAAACAATAACAGCAACTTCTTTAAATCTATTGCCATACATATCTTTACCATACGATTCTACTTAATATTGTGTGACTCATCGCATAATGCTTGAGTTGTATAAATAACAACAAAGGATATTAAAAAGTACAGATCATGTGCCCTTGTGTGAAATTTTGCCATCAAAATCTAAGAAACTTATGTGATAAGATACTGTTAAGATAAAATAAGCAACATATTTAATTTCATTTCATATTTATATGCATTATAAAGATATAAGTTAAATATGTATATAAAGAAGTTGTTACGTTTTTTTTTAAATATACAATTGATCTTTTAAAAATTTTACTAAATATTTTTATATTTAATAACTATTACTTTTCTTTAAAATAAATTATATGATATTACACCAAATCAGAAGACATGTAATTTTCATGATATAAACGCTAATAATAGATATTAAAAAATCTACATATATTGAGTAAAATACTAAAAGAAAACTGAATACAAGTTAATGTAAAATTGTAATGGTTAATACAAAATTGTGTTTATATATATTTCTGATAGCCATAAAATTAATATTCACTTGACATTTACTCCATTCAAACTCTCTCTGCTGTTGATTTTACCAAATTGAAATGTCAATGATGTCATTTATAAATCATTACAAATCATAACCTAAAATTTTTTATGACACATAATAAGGTATATAAATAAATACTGGGCAACCTGATCTTTGAAAGATATTTTGAATTTAGAATACACAGGATGTATTTCACATACCAATTGTAAAGTTGATAATACAGTTTAGTATAAAAAGGTGTTTGTTAAATTTTACAATTAAAAAAGCAAAAGATTAGTAAAAATTTTTCAAATGTATATAATCAAGTGGTAAAGATATGGTCAAAATATATTCATTGTAGTCAATCTGTACTAATTTGTTTACTTGAAACCTTAAAAAAATTAATTATAAATAAGATAACCTATAATGAGCATCAATAAGCAAAAGTGTAATAACTTTTACTTTAAGGTGAAACTGAGTAAGAGAATGTAGAGAAGCCGTACATAAAAAAAACTTGAAATGTAAATGTTAAGAAAACTGTGTGTAAAGAAAGTATTGGTGAAATTTCAGAGTAATGGATAATTTAATTCCTCTAAAAAAAGAGTTATTTTAAATATAATACAATGTAAGAAGTAGAAAAATCCCTAAAATTTTTAACTACTTTCATTAATGTTAAACTTAGTTCAATATTACAATATTAGTTAAGACTGTTAAAACAATTCATAAAAATGGTTATAAAATGTGCATAGAAAAATTATATATAGATATTATTTACCTGAGCATACCAATAACCCATTCCTTGTTGATATGCATAAGGATACTGCGTCTGTGCTCCCATTGCAGCAGGTGCTGCCGGTGGGTTATTTGTACTCTGAAAAATTATAAAAATAACTTAAATACTGAGTTAAAACTCAATACTTCACTGTTATGTTACTTTTCTATTGATATTACATACCTGGTTCTCTCCACCTCCATTCTCTTTTCCCCAGAAACATTTAACTGTGTGTCCGCTAATTTCTGTATTATGTGTAGCTTCAATTGCATGTGCTGCTGCCTCCTTCGTTGTGAACCTAATAAACGCATAGCCTTTGTCCCTAAACACTCTGACGTCTTGTATATGACCAAACTGTGAGAATGTACTTTGCATCAATTCTTCAGTAATAACATTACTTGTGAACCCTCCGCAATACACAGTTGTGTTTGTTGGTGAACTCTGGTTGTACACCTCGTCAAATGTTGGCTGTTTCGCTCGTTTAGTACTAGGGGCACCTTCATTTGGTCTGTTGGTAGGAGGCTTGCGTGTCGACCAATTTGTACGTATAGAACGTGAACCTAACCACTGGCCGTTCATAGCCTGGATGGCGGCTTCGGCGTCTGCTTTCTTTACAAAGGATACAAAAGCGTAACCTTTAGATTTGAGCGTCTGGGGATCGCGTACTATTCGACAATTAGAAATTTCACCAAACGGAGCAAACGCCTCACGAAGTATGTGAGTTTCTATCTCCGGTGACAAATCACCTACAAATATATGATGGTGGTTACTAGTATCCGTCTTCGGCTGATTACCGGGACTCGTAGCCCAGTTAACCTTCATTTCCTTGTCAAGAAACACTCGCTTGTTCATGGCGGCCAGGGCTGTAGCTGCTGCCGTGTGATTTGTAAATTCGAGAAACGCATACGGGTCGTTGCCAGGTTCGCGTATTATTTTACAGCCTTTAACTTCGCCTATTTGTCCGAACAACGCGCATAGGAAATCTTCTGTCACAGTCGCGTCTAAATTACCGACGTAGAGAGTTTTCGGGTGGCTTTCGTCGCCCATATTAGCTTATATCGTAATCTAGTAGTTACTTTATTACGTCTATGAACACTAATAACAAAATTACTAGCTAATCAACGTGTTATTTCATCACACAAAACATTGGATGACGGATAAAAGAAAGAAAAATGTCGCAAACAGCGCCTAGAACTTCTCGAAAGACGTTGCTGTTGACTCGTGAAACGTTCACTTTTCGGAAACAAACGCATCTATAGACGAATATCCGGTGGAATGATTTTGAATTGTAGGCGCGAAAAAATTATTTGACAATTAAGACGTTGTAATTTTTTATAACCAAATGAGCAAATATTTTAGTATATAACAACGAGTTTTTACACCAATTAAAAATAAATATATTTAATAAAATATTTTTTGAAAATGTTAAAAAAAGTTTGCCATAAGCAATAGGAGTGAAATACATAGACACCATAATAAACTTTTCCGGAAACGAGTGTCTTTTGAAAGTTTATGAATCATCATATATGCTATTTCATTAACATATTGCACGAATTAATATCGCATTGTTATTGGCTGTTTACCAAATATCACAACGACTAGCCAATTACAATTGAGATAGTGTTGGCGGCATAGTTTTATATAAGTAACAAATAAAACAAGTATAAAGAATACTAAAAATTAGACTTTTTATATGACACGAATAATTTAATAAATAAGGATAGAATAGTCTTTCTTTGTTTACTATGCATTCTAATATTTTTTAAACTCATTTTTAAAAATCTTTTGGTCTCTATAACGGTAGCTACACTTACTTTTAAAAATAATAAGTTACGGTTTTTATTTTGACTATAATTGGGATTATTGCTTTAAAGTAATTAATTACTATAACTTTAAGGTTTATAGTAGTGTTAGTGAATATTCTTTCACATGATTTTAATTGAACTTAAATTTAAGTACTTATGTTCCTTTTATTATGGAGAATAAAATTTTTAGAGTATAATGCTTACATAATCTATAGGTTGTCATTTCAAAGATTAACTTTTGTAATAGTGGCAGTCTGTGCTTAAGACTATAAAGACATTGAGTTGTCACACCATGAGAAAAAGTTTATATCATTTTATAGTAATTATCTGTTATAGGATGTATAATTTCTAAAGATTATGCATCTAACAGATAAAACACGTTTAATTCTATAATTTCTCTCTCATTAAATCGTTAACAGTATTTATTACAAGAGGTTAGAAACCGCAAGAGTAGTACACGTATGCAGCAAGCTGATGTTTTTAAGTTATATGGCCAAATAGGCCAGATCTGACGTGAGTCGAAATCTTGAATAGTACATGTGACACGATGCTGCCACTGACTCAGAAGGATACAAAGCTCCCGCGGGGCCCTCTAGGCGGGATCCGTGAAAAGTTTCAAAACTGGCTCAGACTTATCTATTCAGATAAAAATTCAAGGAATTTGTTCTTATTTTTGTTACTAAATTTGTCCTTCGCTTTTGTTGAACTCTTTTATGGGATATGGACGAATAGTTTGGGTAAGTAATTTTGAATTGTATTTAAATAATAAAGAACGTTATAGATTTAAAACTGAAATAAACAACTAAACATTTTATTTTAGGTCTTATTTCCGATGCATTCCATATGTTCTTTGACTGCACTGGGCTTGTAGCTGGTTTAGCAGCTTCCCTAGTTTCAAAATGGAGAGCAAATGAGCGGTTCTCTTATGGGTATGCAAGAGCTGAGGTGCTAGCTGGCTTTGTTAATGGCCTGTTTCTCTTATTCATAGCTTTCTTTATTATGAGTGAAGCTGTGGAAAGAGCTATTGAACCTCCTGAGGTAAACTTTTTTTTCAATAACAAGCATAATGATCAAATATACAGTTTTAGTTTTTGAGCAACCTCAGAGTTAACATCAACATTTATTAAACAATAATTTAAATTTGGACATTATGTTATAAATATGTATATATTATTTCAAATGAAACACTGCAGATGTCCTATTATAGTATATCCTTTTTGATGTCTCCAGATTAGTGAATGTATATTTAGTACATGCTTATTATAATAATGAAAAGTTGTTGAATAATATAAAAGTTTATACTGCATTGTGATATTGTGGTTAGTAACAGCAATGAGAGTAACAGAAAAATAATGGACATAAAACAATTTACCATTTTAATAGTCCCCTTTCTAGTGGTTTCAGATAATTTAAACCTTTTAGTTTTATAAATGAAAGTATATATTTATAAAAGAAAATGGTCTAAGTTTGCCACTTACAATATTAGCTATTCCTTAGTGATAATCCCATTATTACTGATTCATCCATTTATGATATTATTAAGAACAAACAGGCAGAAATTTTTTATAACAGTCAGGCATGGACACTACACATTCACATGTACTGCTGTTATACTGATGTTAAAAATAGACATTTCAAGTTTGTCTATTTGTATGGATCACATGTGTATCTATAATACAGAGAAATATAAAAACAAGTAGGTACACTTGATTCCAGTTATTAACCATAATAAAAAAACATTAAATTGTTTACTGTAATAAAAAACGAAATTTAAAATGTGATTAACTGAACTGATATGAACTAGACAAGTCATAAATTTTTTTTTTTTAATTTCTTAATTATTATTTGTTGGTTTAAACAGTTTGTTCACAATATAGAAAGATCTTTAAAGCAGTTCTATTAATTTACTTTGAACTAAGAAACTTAAAAGACATAAACCATAAATTTATATTTTATATTTAAGTTTTTTTATGTGAAAATATTTTAACATTTGACCATATGGCAAAAGAAATGGTATCATAGTAATAAATTCTTATCATTTTGATCGTGAAACTTTAGTAAGATGTAATATGTCTTATCTCTATAGCATTGTAGCTGATATCACAACATTGCTACAGACTAAGATAAGCACAATTTGTAATTATGTTTTAGACTGGAAAAAAACATTACTTCTTTAGCAATATAAATTTATTTAACTTAAAACTTTATTATCTTGAGTTTAACACTGTATTGCAGATAATGTTAAAGACATAAGAATGCCTTATTATGCAAAGTTATTTGACTTGTGGTATCCAAGAGCTACATATTCTCAACAACGAAACATTACTCTGTTCCAGTTTGAATGGTGTGGTAGCTAGTGAATATATTAGGGTGATGCAACAAAGATATCTCATTACCCTAGCGATTTCACTAGTTAAAATTAGACAATATATAGGCGACGAGCATGATGTGGTGCTGTGCATCTTAACTAGTAATTTGTTGTTATCGATTCCAATCTCGTGAACTTTGAAAATATTTAAATGATTTTATATTTCTAATGAAAACAGTAGTTGATTTATAATATATTTAGTTTTGTTTACTATACAATATTTTTTCTGAACAGGTTTTTCAAGTTTTATTAACATATATGTTCACTTACATGTTGGCTTATTGGAAAAGAAGTGTGAATTTATTTATTTTTTATATAACACCTTATATATTCACAACATATTTAATTTTATTTATTTTATATTATGAACTGCTTCATTGTACCATAAGTTACACCGTAGCACTCAATTAAGTCGTCAAGCAGTAGTGTGCAAACACTACTGTATCAATTCCAAGGATCTTCAAAAAGTATTGCATACTGTGTTAAGATCGAACAAACGCCATATTAACATTTGTTAGTACATATTATTACTTTTTTATCCACGAGACAATTGAGACATTCACATAATGGTAAGTGGTAAGCCTGCTCACAAAACTTGGCTCTAGTTAAGACGATATACATTTAATCACTTTGTGCTAGTCGTTCTGAGACAAGATATTAACTTTCGTTAGCTTAGTAATTTCACTTGCTAGGACGCTCTTCAAACCGGAACAGTAATGTTTGCACAGTACTGTTTGGCGGCAGAAATAGGCGCTGCGGTGGATTTTAACCCAGACGGCCTCCGGTAACTGAGACCTACCATCAGTAAACGCCTAAATGCCTAAACACGTCCCAAGAACTGCCGTAACCATCTCTAGCACCTTCTATTTGTTACGGCAAGCACGAGACCACTTCGTACTCATCGTTCACACCGGGCTCGCTTAGTAGGTTCTTCACCTTTAGGCCCACGAACCCGATAACTCTTTTAGTCAACTTCTACGAGAGCCAAGTTTACTTTAGTCCTATTCTTAAGTGCCCAAGACTACAAGGTGGTACTTACCTAGACCACCAGTTTAGCCTTGGTTTACTTTTTTATTTATTCTCCTAAGCAGAGACGACCGGGACGTTCAATTGATAGAAGATGATACGCCTGCCCATAACGTGATGCTAGTGAGGATACCACATTGTGCTCGTCGTCTTGAGATATTAAGTTCCGTTACCCCAAAAATTAAAAACCGGAACACAGCAACGTTTGTACAGTACCGTTTGTCATCTGCCATCGGCGCTGCGGTGGTACCTACCTAGACGGTCTCCGGCATTAAAGACCTACCAGCAGTAAACTCTTACTCTTGCCGTTTCGAAATATGCAAATGTCTTAGGCCGTTATCAGCGCATACAATTAGTATGCAAATTTATTTCTAAAACGAAACTTTAAACCTTATTTACATTAAAAAAGATAACCCAAATAACAAGTGATAATTAACACATTTTTAGTTAGGAGCGATTTTCATTTAACATCAGGTGAATGGTCTCATCGTCCATTGAATTGCCAAATAGAGTCTAGTGCGAGTTCACGCGCGGTAATAGAATGAGATAAATGTACTGCGGAGGTATTAAGATATAGAGGGTCTACCTCTATCAACGGTTTTTTTGCTTATCTATATATATATTGAAAATGAGTTTTGTTTGTTCGTCAATCACGTGAAAACTTGTGAACGTATCGATATCGCCTCATGAGCATTCGACGCGGAATGTGTAGATGCTTACAGTATATTTATTCTTTGCATTTCATAGATCCTGCATCATTTTATTGATAATTAACTTTTAGAAATATTTTCATTTGGTATTATTTATGCGGTTGCTATAGTAACTGTTGCTATAGAAAGTCATTGGCGGTTACGATTGCTCTCGTGGAATATTTTTAACAAATCTCAAGTCTAATTCTATATTACGTCCAGCAAAGCGGCTGGGGAACAACTGGTACATATATATAATCGTCAGCGTGGTTGGCAAAGAGGGTCGTTTGGTTTTTTTTAGCCAGAGTGCAGGGAGCACCGCTGCGTTCCGTAAGAGATACCGGGGGACCCCCCCCCTCTCTATTAATGCACTGACGGAGATCACCGAGAGGGTTTTAGTGGGTAGAAGCTGCACATAACCTTGTCTTTCTACCAGAAACAGGGTATCTTTTAAAAAGATTTCCCCCACAATAAAAAAGAAGATAAATGCCACCGTTGCTACTATATCAAGCGACAAACAGTAGTGTGCAAACATTACTGGGTTCTTGTTTAAAGGGCGTTACGGTTAGTGAAATTAAACTTTATATCTAATGTTTCAAGGCGACGAACAAAATATCGTGCAGTGTACACCATCCTAATTAGCGCCGCGTTGTTATGGGCGGGCGTGTCGCTTACCATAGAGACACTGGTTAGGATAGTTTACACAGCACCATATTGTGCTTATCATTCAGACAAGATCTTAAACTTCATTTCGTCAATTATTTCACTAGCTACAGCCCTTCAAACTGGAGAACAGTAATATTTACAGACTGTTTGGCGGCGGAAACAGGAGCTGTGGAGGTATATAGACGGTCTCCAGCAACAGAGACGTTTTTTTATCGCGGGGGAAATCTTTGCAGATACCATGCTCCTGGGTTGAGCACAAGGTTCTGTGGGGTTTCTACACTAAAATCCCCTTGGTGGTCTCCGTCAGTGCATTAGGAGGGGTTCCGGGATCTCCTACGGAACGCACCGGTGCCCCTATGCGCTCTGGCTAAAACATGCCACGGAAGGGCAAAGCCCTCCTTCGCACCCACGCTGCGCTACGGCAAATACAAGACCACCATGCATTTTCCGTTCTCCTACGGTTCGCTTATTGAGCTCTGAAGGCCCCCAACCTCAAAACCCACGAACCCAAGGATCCTTTTAGTCACCTTGTACTACAGACAGGAAATACCTTAGTTCCTATTCTTAATAGCCCGAGGCTACAGGGCTGGCAACAGACACCTACTACATTGAATTAATTTTTTTTTGTATATAAAAGCTAGGCTGCTGACAGGACTTTAATGTGTAAATTACAAAATTTTAAACTAGTTCAACACATATATATACATACATATATATATGTATATGTAATAATACAATTCATCTTAAATCTAATAGTTGATAACGGTTAACTTGTTTCCTAACAGTTATTTGTATGAGTTTGAAACTACTACAACATCACGGCGGTTGTGATTTCAGCGGAACCAATCGTTGGTAAACGAATCATTCGTAATAAATGGAAACTACTGTAAGTGATAATGCACGCAAATAACAATTTTAAGTTGTTAAACTTAATGTTGAAATTCGTACGCTTAACATTAAAACTTGCTAAAGCACGACAATGATACTTTACTCTCGTAAACTTATTTATGCAAAAACATTCACCGGTACCATGTAACTATTACGTTATAACTTAACTAGTTCAAGACTTGCAGCAAAGGTTATTTATATAACTTTTTATTATTCAATTCCTTCACGTGATGGTAAGTGATACGCTTGCCCATAACAACGTGGCGCTAGTTAGGTAGATATATATACTGCCCGAGATCGCGCTCGTCGTCTGAGGCATAAGATGTTGAGTCTCATTACCCCAGTAACTACAGCGCCCTTCAAACCGGAACTTAGTACTGTTTGGCGGTAAAAATAGGAGCTGCAGTGGTCGGTGCGTTGGACGGTCTCCTGCAACAAAGACCCACTACCAATATTAATCATTGTGTTTGGTACTTACATATGAAATTGGCGTTTTGTACGGGAGGAATGTACAGTCATTTTTTTTTTTGTAAAATATATTTAATTAAAGTATGCACCGTCGTTATCTATGCACTTTTGCCATCTCATAGGTAATTCATTGATCCCTTTACTAAACAAACCATGGGGAGCGAAAATCAATGAACTCTTTGAAGGCGGTTTGGACTGCCGCATAGGAGTTGAATTTTTTTCCTTGTAAGAAGTTGTCCAAATTCCGGAAAAAATGCTAATCTGTTGGGGCAAGGTTCGGGGAGTACGGTGGATGTCGCAGACATTCCAATTGTAGCTCACCCAACTTAGTGGTTGGTTGTTGTGCAGTGTGTGGTGGTGGTGTTGCGTTGTCGTGAAGCAGCAGTGGCCTAGAGCGATTGACCAATCTCAGTTGTTTAGCAGCTAGTTCCTCTTTCTTGGTCTGCAGTTGCTGACAATAGATATCTGCCGTAATCGTTTGGCCAGACTTTAGAAAGCTGCAGTGAACGACACCGGCGCTAGTCCACCAAACACTCGCAAGTAACTTTTTCCGAGTAAATTTTCGTTTAGGGCAGGATTTGGCTGGGTCTCCAGGGTTCCCCCATTGCGATGAGCGCTTCCGATAATCGTACAGTATCCACTTTTCTTTACAAGTAATGATTCGATTTAAAATCACTTCATCATTGTGTCGGTTGAGCAAAGTAACACAGCAGCAGCAGTGGACGCGTGTTCGCAAGTTCGGTTCACTCAATTCATGAGGTACACATCGTTCAAGTTTGTTTACCTTCTCGATTTGCTTCAAGTGGAGTAATACAATTTTGTCACTTATCCCGAAGCCTGCTGCTCTCTCTGACATGCTTTGTGATGTATCCGCTTTCACAATAGTCTTTAATTCTTCATTTTCCACTTTGATTTCCGGCCGTCCACGGGGTTGGTTCTGAAGGTCGAAATTTCCAGAACGAAAACGTTGAAACAAAAAACGTACCGTGTTTTTTTTGCGACACCAGCGCCGTACACATCATTAATCCTTCGAGTTGTTCCTGCAGCACTGGTACTGGTGCCACGGTAGAACTCGTACTCGTAAATATACTGATATTTCATGTTTTCCATTGTGCGGTAATAAGCGACTCCAAAGAAAAAAATAATGAGGAAAAAGCAAAAGAATGACTGTTTTCAAAACTCAAATGTATCAGCTAAATGAATTTATAAATTTGAATTTGGAATTCTTAACCAAAGAAGAGATACTTCAGATCAAAGTGGTCAGTGCGACAAAACGCTAATCTCATATGTAAGGACCTAATATTAGTTAAAACATTCTGTATTTTAATTGTAATATCTTTTTCATTTTCCTCATAACTATATATAACCGTTTCGGCGACGTAATAGATAATCCACTTCCGGGGACATATAGTCTTTAATGGACGCTAGGCATTCTTGGAACTCTTCTGTCTAACCATAGCAGCATCACTGCATACCAGATATCAATATATTAGAGCTGGAGTATTCCGGGCGAGTGTGCTTCACTTTGCATGTCCACAAGATGAGAATGCAAAATGTTTATTTTTTTTAGTTTAGTACCACCTTTGGTGGTTGAAAATAGATTACTTCCGGTTTTAAGATGCTTTACCGTTAAAGCATGGTTTGTACGTAAACAATATACGAAATCGTAAATTCGTTACATCAACGATATATATATTGAACTAGCTGTTCCTCGCCCGTTTTCCTGGCTCTAACACCCCTCAACTCCCTTTGGGGATGGGATTTTGTAAAATCCATTCTTAGCTGATCTCTAAATGGCAGAAGTAATATCTCTACCAAATTTTGAGTGTTTACTTCTAATAGTTTTGGAGATCTCGTGATGAGTCAATGAACCTCTGCATATTCAGCGATGACTATAGGTTTTGACTTATTGCCATAATAATGTCTTCCAGGTTCAGGTTCAGCTTTAGCTTCATTTGTGTTTAATGTAATATCCCAAAGCCATCCATTTTATACTTTATAAAGCAATTTAATGGTTTTTATAAATGTATTTACGTTGCTGATTAAATTGTGTATAATGTTCCAGGTGAAACACGAACGCCTTTTACTGGTGTCCATCCTCGGCTTCTTAGTGAACTTGGTCGGCATATACGCGTTCCACCACGGGCACGGGCATGGGCACTCGCACGGCGGCCACGGCCACTCGCACAACCACTCGCACGGGCACGGCCACGGCAACGAGCACGGCCACTCGCACGATGACATGGAGGCGCCAACGGGCGCGGGCTCCGCCATCATGCGCGGCGTGTTCCTGCACGTGCTCGCCGACACGCTCGGCTCCGTCGGCGTCATCATCTCCGCGATACTGATGCGCATGTTCGGCTGGATGCGCGCGGACCCCATATGTTCGCTGGCGATCGCGCTGCTCATCGCCGCTAGTGTTCTGCCCCTAGTGCGCGACTCCGCCGGTGTGCTGATGCAGCGGACTCCGACTTCAATCGAACGCGCCTTGCCCAATCTATACACGCGCGTGGTGGGGCTCGCCGGCGTGCACGCGGTCCAGGAGCCGCACTTCTGGACTTTGTGCAGTGACGTTCACGTAGGTGCTATAAAGCTGGAAGTGGCCAGGGAGGTGGACCCCCGCTACGTGACGGAGCAGGCGGCGAGGATCTTCCGCGAGGCGGGCGTGAAGCACCTCACGGTGCAGTTGGACTACTCGCCGCTCTGATACGAGTTGAACGGTCACAAATGTACAGATTGCCGCGCGGTACAGTGAGCTTCCCGTTGTATATAATGTAATGTATGTTAAGAGCACCGCCAGCTCGCGCTGGTCAGTCACCGAGTGAGCGACTAGCAGTAGTAGGGAATTTTTTAACGCAATATTTTCAAAGATTTTTATATGAGAAAAAATATATAGAATTACGTTCGCGCGATGAAAGTATCGCGTGTAAAAGCCGATTTATTAAAATTTTATTTCAAGTATTATAATTTTGAATTGTGATATAAATGATAATACAATAAATACAATATGGAAGTACTTAAAAAGTGTCATGGAGTTAACTCTATGAATGTTTTTTAATTACTTCTATTTATAAATAATTTGTAAATACTGTTTTATACTTCTGAAAATGGAAGCACGTGCTTCCATAAGCAACAGCCATCAGCAGTTTACATATTCTATTGATGATGTTGATATTTTTACACTGCAAACGATTCTAACTTCCCATATAATGTCGAGTATTTATTATTTTCTTATTTATAGTATTAATTACAAATTTATGATCTATGTACGTTTTTTTTATGTATCAAATTATATTTTACTTTTTTCTATATATTTTGTTGTGCCGATAGTTTTAGTAGTCAAATGATTCAACTGGTATTTAATGTTTTTTTTTATCACATTCCATGACTAAATATATTGATTTTTTTTTTCATTATAAATGAAAGAAATAAAAATTGTCTATGAAGAGTATTGATCGGTTTATATCTCACTATACAATTTGGTAACATCACTCAGGTACGTATTTATATAAGTTAAAAAATTACTACATTTGTTATTCCGACACCAAGTAGACATGGAAAAGCTACATAAAAAAATATTAATTAAATTAAAACGGTAATTGAAACAGATCTGTTAATTTTTTATTATCGCAATAAAATTATATTATTATTTGATAATTATAACCTCGATATAATTATACCTTAGTTTTAACTGACGACGAGACCGTCTAGGTTCATCACAAGTCCTATTTCTATCGCCAAACAGTAAATTAACACTACCGTATTCCGGTTTGAACGGCGCTGTAGCTTGTTTAATTGTTTCCGGACATATAAATATATGCTCAAGTTATATTATCATCATCAGGTGCGCTTCAAACTGAAGTTTGGCGATCAGATTGTGAAAACCAATTCGATCCTCAGCTATTCTTTTTAACTGATGGTATTTAAACACTGTCCATTCCTCTATGTCATTAAACCATTTCTTTCCACATGCACGTTAATTAATATATATTATTCATTCTTATTTTTTTATATAATTTTTATCAAATAGACTACATATACATAATATATTATTAAGTTGTAGCTTTTCCAGGTTTACTCCGTTCGCCTTACTGTTGAAACTAATTTTAAAGTCACACAAAGTTTGTGTACATATTTTTTGTTATTAATAAAATATAACATACAAAATTGTTTATATTAAAAAAAAAGAATATTTGGCTGCATTTATGAATATATAATTTTTATCTTGTTTGGAATTATTTAGTTGTAGAACCTATAGATATCTTCCCAGTGTTTTTTTTTTATCCTAGTGATGGGTCTCAGTAGTTGTGACTTAGTCACTTAATGGTAAAATTAAGAGTAACTTACCCAGCTTTATCATAGTGTAAGGATGGTTAGAAGTGAACTTGATGGGCTCGCCTCTGATGGTGCACCATATGACTGGGGATAAAGTACGATGATGGAGACGCGGTTCGCATTGCCCATTGCAGTCAGGAGTTGCACCGGGAGAAAAAAATCTGCTTGTACTTTTTCTCAAAATTGCTGCTCTTTTTTTTTATCGATACGCCTGCCTATAACGACGGCGTTAGTTAGGATGTTATATACTGCATCATGGTGGGCTCGTCGCCTAGAGATGTACAATGTTAAGTATCATTACCTTAGTAATGTCACTAGTTACACAGTTAGGCGGCAGAAGAGCTAGGGTTCATGCCATCATTTCAACGTCTATTAAAGCCACATTATGGGCTACTGCCTACAGCAATGAGCTAGAGTATTTGTAACACCACCACATTGCATTTTGACCTGAGAATTGGAAGCTTTCCATTATAGTAGTCACTTGGTATTTTACGCATAACAACGTGGCGTTAGTTAGGATGATATACACTGCGCCAAATTACGCTCGTCGCTTTAAGGCATAGAATGTCTCGTTACTCTAGTAATTTCGCTAGCTTTCAGCACCACTTAAGCGAAAACATGGTAATGTTTGCACACTACGGTTTGACGGCAGAAATAGGAGCAGCGGTGGTACCTGCCTAGATGGACGTCGGCAACAGGTTGCTATCATGAATGAATAATATTTGGAACCAAGTTTTTCTTCCGATCGATCCAAACAGACTACTAATACTGTGTTCCTACAGTAATGTTTTAACATTACTGTTTGTCGGTTGCAATAAGAGCTGCGGTGGTACCTATCTAGATGGTCTCCGGCAACAAAGAGCTACCATCAGTGTAACACTTGTCACTGTTGATCTTGTTCGATGATTCCGGAGATTTTATACGTTTAGTTTGAATTCTTTCAAGACATATTTTAGAACACTAATATTTTTTATTAAGACAAAAATGTATTAATACTGATCAATTTCAAAGTATGAGGGTAGTTTATGCTGAAATTAAGTTATGATGGTTTGGCAAATAAAACGCCTGAAAATTTTAAAAACAGTATTTTTTACATTCTTACTTAGAGACACAAACTCGACCATATACACAAAAGAACATTTAAATAATCTATCAGTATTAAGTAATTTAACATTCTTCAAATCTTGATACAACTTGGCTGACGGCCGACGTGGTAAGGTTTTCGGGTGGAGGCCGCGTGCCGGTAGAGGCAGTACTGGAAGGCAGTACAGAATGCGGGCAGTGCTTGATCAACCGGTGTGAAGATCTATCGGCTGATGATAATGATGATCGGTACGAGATCTTTTCTGGGAGTAACGTGGAGCACTTGTGTTATGTTTTGTCTTCCAAAATATTTATCTATGTATATATATTTGCTTTGAATATTTGTCATGTCGGCAACACTGGGCGGTCTCCCCATTATGACAATTAGTAATCGCATAAAATATTTTATTAAACATTGTAACAATTACTTGAAACGTGATTTAAATTATTTAATTAAAAAAAAAAATAATTTCCTCTGATTCAGCAACTAAGTCACAATTGTAGGCACTGATTTTGTTCGTAAAAAAAAATATATTTTGTACGTCAATTGTTTTGAAGAATAAAGTAACAAATTATTTTGGTAGGTATACTGCTAAACGAGCGCCCGCTTATACCGCCATTTCAAAACTGTTATTCAATTAGCTTTTTGGCTTTGAAATAACGACGGAGATATAAAACTTGCCACGTTGCCAGCCCTAAGAGGCAAACCATAGAAAATATGCTGAAGAACAGCACTCTGTTGTTTGTTGACTCTGAAAGAAAAAAAGTCACATTCTTTAAGATGGCACAATGAAAAAGGAAATTAATGCTTTCTGTTTTTATATAACAATATGCTAACCCATAATCAAATCATCACCACCTTCATAACTGGATTTTAATAACAACTAATAAATTTTACATAAACAACTTGTACCTCTTTTGTGTTAAATTTTAATTGGCTTAATGATCTCATTGCTATACTTTTTGGTCTACAATGAACTAACAATTGATTGCAATATCACAGTTTTAAATGACAATGTGGATGGTGAACCGTGCATGCCTGGAATACCCCAAGACAAGCACTGTTAGCTGCTGTGCCATATAGACAGAAAAAATTGCTCAAAAACTTCTTTTTTTATCATATTTCTTGTTTTACAATACATTGTTATATCTTGATATATTAAACATTGAATACAAAAACTATAATCTTCATTATACACTATGTCCTTTTTATAACATATAGTTTCTTACCATTAGTGTCTCTCATCTCTTCTTCCCTCTTCCTCATTAGGGTGAAGTCTTGAACAATAGCTTCTGACAGATCTTCCAGTCTTTTCAGTTCTAACTCCATTGGCTTTAGCTTAGCAGCTTCACCAATCTGTATACAATTAATATATTATTGAAATATATAGAAAAATTGCTAACACTATAATGTACCAAAAATGAGAAGGAGAATGAATAAATATCTAATGTAAATTATTATATTAGAATGTAAAACAGTATGCTAGGAAATAAGTTGATGATTTTTGAAAAATAAAAAACAATCACTGCTGGTAAGTCTCTGTAGCTGGGGAACATCCAAGTAGATACCACTGTAGCTCCTATTGCACCTGACAAACAACAAATTAGCGTGTCCCGGTTTAAATTGTGTTGTAGCTATTTAAATTACTGGGGTAATGAGACATCTTACAAAAAAAAAACAATTTTTTAAGTTAATAGGAATACTACAAAAATTGTTTATGGCAAATCAAGAATAAAGCTTTACATTTTAAACTCTCATCAATGTATATGTACTTGCAAGAAAATTTTATTTATACATACAAATATATATTAGAAACAAAACGGTAATAAAACTCATGCTATTTGAAGTGATATGATTGCTAGTCTTAAAAGTTCCTGAACATATATTAAAATGCTTGTGGAAAAATGTATTAGTTATTATGCATAAAAAATGCTTTTAATAGCTTGTGAACAAACATTATCTAAAAGAAAGGGGGGACAACACATTTTACACTAGTAATTCTAATGTTATGTATAATGGTTATATATTATACATATTTGTTGTTAGTTGTTACAACAGTATACAAATTTACCCAAACGTTCTGGAGATTTGCAGATGTCAGTACCGTATGTGACCCACCGATAATAAAAGACAAGAGGATTATATATTTTACATAGTTAATGATAGAGAGGTAGATAGATAAAACAAAAACGGTATTTTGATAAAAATTATTTTCAAATTTTAAAATGAGAGAAATACTCCCTAAAGAACAATTGCAAGTGGACTTAATATTAATTATGTGTAAATTTGTGATCCTAGTTATCTCAGAAACTGATGATTCTATTTATTAGTTTGATAAATGTAATAAAAAAACAGTTTCACATAATAGCCCATATTACAACCAAATTTCTGAGAAATACACAAGAAAAATGAATATATTGTATTTTAGAAAGTGCAATACTCATAAATACTTTATTGCTTAAAAAAATGACATTATAATAAATATAAACACAGATGTTAGAAATAAAGTATAAAAATAAAAATGTATGTTTTTACTTATACCTTTAAATATATAATAACAAAAATGCCTCATAATAACTACAAAACATCGCTTTATTTTTAATAAAGATAGCAATTTCTCATAGAAGAATAGACAATATGATCCATATAATGATATGAATTACTTACACCTTCATAGTTTTTAGCCTCAAAACCAACTTTAATATTTAAGAAAACTTCTTGACTGATTCCTCTTCGTTCTGTGAAATAAATAATAATTTTCTTTTAATAACTTTCCAAATTAATTGCTCTTTGCAAGTACAATATACATAAATACACAACCAACAATTGTTTTTACAAAGAAAATTGCAACCTAACTTTAAAAATAAATAATTAAGATCACAGTGATTTTTGAAATAAAATTTTATAAATAAATTGCAAACAAATATTTAATAGCAAATTGTAATGGTCAAAATCTCTTGAAATCTAATTTAAAATGTGATAGTTAGTTTTAGGTAAAGGTAAGGTTAATTTTACTTAGGTATTGCATTTTCTAATTAGATTAAAAGATGCTATCACTTTGTATGGTGTGTGTGTGTAATAATCCTAAAAAACTTTCTAAAAATTTAAATATGAATCAATAGTGATTCTCAAATCTATCTGAAGCATAGAATTATCAGTGAAACTTACCTGGTGGCACTTTTGATATGAAACATACTTCAAATGTATCATAGGTTTCCGTTACAAATGAGAACTTTCCTTTGTTTATTGTGTCCTTCTGTGACAGAATGTGCCCTTTGGAATCTCGAACCTGTTCAAAAAAAATTTCACTTATGCCATTGTTTACAGATTGGACTATAACCTATATTTAGACAAAACGAACATGGCAAATTATTAAGTGTGTATTATCAGTGCTGCTTATCAATTTTTTGGATTCTTTCAATTTTGTTGCTTGATGTTACGTTGTATACATTAAGCTTTAACTTACGATATAATCCACTCGTTGTCCGCTTGCCTCCGCCACTTCATATTCTCCAGAAACAAGAACATTAGCATGCAACTCTTCTTTCAAGCATTTCTGGGTGTTAGGAGCCAGACTCCACATGATTCCGTGGCATCCGTGCCAGAAAATGCTTAAAAGAAAACCGAGATAATATACCTCCATTTTTTAATTATTACAAGATTTATGTATCATATACCAAAAGTGTTAAAACTCATAGCTTCGTAAGCTAAAAACAAACATTCTATGTCAAAAAGACCGATGAGTTGGCCCGAAAAATGAGAAACGTCGGCGTTTCATGAAAAGTAACAAGGTTGTCAGTACAAAAAATTTTTTAGAGTATCAAAATTATTTACAATGTAATTGAAAGATATTTTATAAATTCTTATCAAGAAGGTTTCCTAAATCGTATATTATTGTATTGAGTTCTAAATTACTTAGAATAATAGTAAAATGTTTGTGACTCTTTGCAATTATTACTGTAAGCTATTTATTAGTTAAATTTCTGTTAATATAAACATAAAGCAAAGTTACAATGTAGATTTTTTTTATAAAAGGAGCAACAACCTTCAAGTTATATTTAAAATTTGACTCAAAAATGAAAAACTGGCTTATTAGAAAGTGTGCTATTAAATATGATATTTACGTTTTCATACTCTTTGATAACTCAGTCGAAAATATTCTGTCAAATGTAATATCGTTCTCAAAACAACCAATTGGTTCTAAATACTTAAGCTATCAATTTTAAGAATTATTAAGGTAATATTTTTTATGCCGCGAATTCCAAAATGTCGATTACTATGTACACATAAAAGTTATAGATTAATAGATTTAATTGTTAAATTGTTATATGAAATTAATTACTTTTATATATTATTATACAAATAACATTATAGGTTACTGATTCAAGTATCAATTTGTTTTTTATATGGTAATTACTACTGAACGCAATAGTATTTTTAGTTTATGTATTGGGCGCAAATATAGTTGTACTTTTTATATTAAAAACTCTGCTTTAATAATAGGGATAAAGTTTCCATAATCTAGTTTCATATTATAACTAATATCTATTAGCAATAAATTTTTTCTAAAGAATTGACTTTATATAATATTTGGCTCCTAATTAATGATGGTTGTCAATGTCATAGCACTAGAATGTCAATTATAACCTAGTTCGTACTTAAGTTACTTTAAAATTTATAAACAAATAGTTTAACTTTTCATAAAATAATATTCTATAATGAATACAGTAGTATCAAAGTAAGTTAATTTTATAGAAAATAATTTATCAAGTGAATTGCCGGAAAATCAGACTGAAGAACTGTCACTTTAGATAATTTTTTATTTTTCTATAAATTTTTTATAATTTAATACATTAAAAGAATGAAAAGTTTAGATTGTGCCTTGGGCGGCTCTTCTTATACATTTTATGTGTACGTAAGTATAATATGAAATTATCGTTTCTGTAAATAAGTTTCGCGGATGTTTACATAATAGTGTAATCTAGCTAAACCTAACAATTGTGACACATTCAGCGCGTAATACATCGATGCCAATTAATTACAATGTTAGTTTTTACACTTTGACCTTTTATACCAATCATGTATAGTGTTTTATTGTTTTTTATTAAAAATGTTAAGAGCAAGTTTTTTTAGTTTCATTTATGGACAAATTTACTATATTGTATCAATAATTGGTATAGTAAATAATTGGAGTTTAGATTTTATTATTCATACGTATTTTTCTAGTATATATGAAAGAAAAGTCTACTAGTAGTATGAAAATTTAAGAAATTGCTTTTCTTGTATAAATAACAATTTATTCTTTCAAAAGCACATAACTTATTGTAACTGTTCTTGCTCTAAATATTAATGTATTTATTTTCAGATATCTCTGTTTGTTAAAGTTGACAATTTGGTTACAATGTATGGTCAGTTAAAATACAACAAGTCAATGATTTATGGATGAGGTAAGATAATATTTCTAATTGATAGAGCCTTTTACTTCAATTACACTTAATATTTTTTAGCAGGAGCTTACTAATAAAAACACTCTTAAAGAAAGTAAAGTAAAAGTTTTGGTGTAGCAGTAAAAGAATTATTTTTGAATTGGTATTAATTACTGCTATTAATGAAAAATTTTTAAGATTTCATTGAATTAAATTCTAAACAAGAGTGGGTTAACTTATTGCTAAAGTTTCATTAATGGTGATACAAAACACAATAGTTAGAAGAAGTTAGTAATTTTTTAATTATACAAAACAACAAAGAATAAAAAGACTAAAAACTATCAACAATATTTCCCATGTTGGTTATCAACATGCATGAATATAGTATATTAGTTCTTTTAATAATATTGTAGTTATATAATCATTATTAAAAGAACTTCCTTTCTGAATTTAATGAGTATTATTCAAATATAAAAAGATATTTTTTTACTATAGTATGTTAATTTTAATCTGCCAATATAAAATTTTATTATAAAAATTCAAATACAGCAAATTCATATTTATGTCTTTACCTTTATCCTTACCTATTTTATAAAAAATCTTTTTTCGAAATTAACTATTTTAATATATTGTGTTGTGGTTTTAATGAAAATTGTGTGATTTAACTTTATTATTAATTAAATAAATTATCATCATCATCATTTCATCCCATTATAATAACGCTGATTCAAAAATATAATGTTACATTTATATTTAACCTTTTATTATCTAAGCTTATAGTCGATGAGTAATAATTGAATATTTTTCCTACGAGTTCCAATATAAAAATTACCGCCATCTATCGGCAGTAAAATAGAACTGTGGTCTAAGAACTGCCACTCACCAATCCGCATTGGGCCCGCGTGGTTATTATGGCCCATCGCCCTCATATTTAGGATAGGCCTATGCCCCAAGAGTGGGGACGTAAATTGGCTGTTCAAAATGTAATTAATGAATTATTTATTACAAATATTGTTTGTTTGTATTGATTGAATTGGTTATGTAGTACTTTTTGATAAAGCAAAATTTTACTCATTTTATTGCGTTTATTGAATTAATTAAATTTATTATCCCGACGTTTCTTAATATAAAATCTTTGCTATAACTTAACTAACTTTATGAAATATAACTATACTACTTTATACTAATTTTATAAATATAACGTGTGCAATCTTAGTAAAAGTAATAATAAAAAAAGACAGCATATTATTACAACGATTATATTTATTTAGCATTTTGTATAACACAAAGGTATTTATTGAAAACTATGATAAAATATAGATTTATCGTATAGGGAAAATTTTCATAAAATTAATGATGTCCTTGTAACGTATTAGCCATAATAAATATACGTATGTTACTATTTTGTTATTGTCTCTGCAAAAAATGAATTTAACGATACAATAAAATACTATTAAGGATTGGTTCCTCCACGTGTGTGATAGCTGTGGCAATATTTCTGATTGCATTTATTTCATAATTATTCCATCAAAATAGTTTCATACTTTCATAATTCCCAGTTAACGCTCGTCAATTTTATTTAATTCTTAAATAGATAATAAAACCTGACATCAAAATGATATCAGCTTTCGCATTTAAAATATTTGAGTTATCGAAGGTTCCAGATGGCATATAGAAGTAAAAATTAATTAGCAATTATTGTTTGCGAACGTTTAATGATTAATGAATGAATATGTAGTATGTAATGAATAATGAAATATTTGCGCTGTTTATTGCAAATACTTTAAAGTAGTTTTCTTTTTAACTATGCAATAAGTGGGGTATAAGGGTTTCCGCACAACAACTCACGGAATCTAAACCAAGCTAACCTCACCTGTTCTTAGTGCACCCTGCTAATCAACAAACGAGGCTGTAGCTCCCACCAACTCGCATTGCGCCAGCGTGGTAGGAAATGGTTTAAATCGCCCCAGATAAATCCCTACCCGATTGAATGGGAATCTTTGGGGAAGGCTTATGTCCAGCTGTGGGCGACTATCGTCGGATACTGAATGCAGTAAAACGACACCATTTTGTCACAGTATCATCAACAGTGGAAACGTAGGGATTTCACTTTTATTACCCATGTTTTTTGCCTCGTCCCTGTTGAATTCGAAGAAGAAATATAATTACGGAAAGTATATATAATTTCTTTTATTACGACGCCTTTAGTTTTTCTTAGCTCCTATCTTCGACGAAGGTATCATCGTTTCAGACCGCCAGTGTAATATCTAGGAATCGATACAAAAAGTTGAGATTTTCTGAATATTATTTTTTTTAATGGTGACGTTACCATTAACATTTATTTGATAAAACAATAAAGGTTAGCAATCGATGTCGATTAAAAATATTCGTATTAATAGATTCATTAGATTCGTACTTTTCTTGATATTTTAAAACGTTTTTTTTACACAAATTTTATTATTATTATCATCGAAATATTCCTGAAAAAAGTGAAATTATAAATTGAAAAAAAAAATGGAAAATTTTGTCACCTCTATTCTATTTTTCAACTTTAACTTCAATTCTCTGTTTTAATTGGATAGAACATCCTTATCACCTAAAGAACTAATGTGGGGACACTGGTGTTTTTTTTTTATTTTTTATTAACGAAACGCGTGAGCCGCTCATCATCATCATCATCATCATTACCCGACAGACCCCTAAAGATCTCCACGTAGTTTGTTGGAGTTCGTTGAGGGGAATTGGACCGTAACCCCCTATGCTGTCCCAGTGCGGGTTTATGGGTGATCAGAGCCGCGTCAGCAGGGTGCACCGCGTGCAGGTGAGGTTGACTTGGGCTCCGTAAGATGTTGGGCGGAACCGCTTACACTGCTGAGTCGTTACCTGATGGTAAGTAATAATACGTCGACGTATAACAATGTGGCGGTACTTACGACGATATATCTACACCACATTGTACTCGTCGCCTTGAAATATAAGATATTAGGTATCGTCACCACGGTAAACTCACTAGTTACAGCGACCTTTAAACCGGAAAACGGTAATATTTGCACAGTAAAGTTTAGCCGCAGCAATAGGAGCTTTATACCTACCTAGACAGACTTTGACAACAGACACCTACCACCAGTAGTTTTGGTGTGTCGTGAATACTACTAAGCAGATTTTCCCATGTCCTCTCAATAACACGATGAGAATTGTAAGTACGGTATTCTCAGAATGATTTTCGTTTCTTCGTGAGGCTTTTCTTTTTTTTTATGTTTTACGTGGGGGTAATGTCTTCACATACCTGCCTTCGCGGTGGCAAAGACAAGTTATGTTAGGCTTGGTCCGACTAAAACCCCCACGATGTTCCGCGTCGTTGTTTTACGGCAGGGTCATGGAAACGCTCTCGCACACCTCCGCGACTCCGCCAGTGCCGGCTGCGCCACGCAGTCCCATCCCGGAAGGGAAGAGCTCACCCTTTCCACTTCTGTAAGGACATGCCGGAACATACAGCGCGCCCTACGCTCGGCCTCTCACAGTCACCTGGGCATCGGATCTCCCCGAATCCGTCACCCAGAAGCCATGGGAGCCAAGAGAAAAATCCCTCCCGACTTTCTGCGGCGGATCTGGTCTTGGGTTCTGCTGCCAACCGCCATACGGTCGCGGAGGGTAGGGAGAGCGGCGAATCGCAATACCGACACTCTTCTCTCTCCGCGACTCCACCTCGACTGCAAAGGACCGTAGAAACCTGCCCCTGTAGCCCACCGGCACACATCAGAGGTGAGCTCACAGAACTCACTGAGAACGGCCACCTCGGGCCGGCCGGGTAAGTTCTTCTTAGCTTCACTGTGGGTGTCCAAGCGACAGCTACTGAGCTGCACCGCTACGACAAGGCGGGAACCTGTTTGGGGGGGTGAGGCTTTTCTTCAGCTATGAGCCACCAAACCATTTTGCGGGAACATGTTTATTTTGTGTGACTATCTATGTTTTTTTAAAGCAAGTATTTTCATAATTTTAATCTATTATGCTGCATCCAGCAGGTAGTTTGGGGTTTCTTCGTATCTTTTGGTTTTTGGACAATGTCGCACTTTGTCTTCCGATAACGCAGTTAATTTTTTTAATAAATTTCTTATAGAATTGTTTGTAATAAGTAACGTTTTCATTATCTCCAAATAGCACTTCACCAAAAGCAAATAGTAAAAGTAAATGATTCTGATTAGATTATATACTGTGCGTTAGGAAACCGCTTCCCAAAACGGAGACAGACAGTACTAATGACACCTTTGATGATGGGACGGAAAAAAAATTGGTCTTGCTTAAAAAAAATCATCTTTTATAAATGTTTTCTTAGCATTATTTACGCTCTATCGTGTTAGTACAGCTAATGAAACGATAGTTTACTTTACTTGAAAAAAACCAGCAATGAAACACAAAATCAAAAACAGCTGATGCTCGGATCAATGAACGCCCGGGCGCGCAATCTAAATGCTCCATGGCCCTATGAAATAAGGTTAAATATGAAACCAAATACATCTCGAGTTCCCGCTGGGCCCGGACGTTCGTTGATCCGAGCATCAACTGTTTTTGATTTTGTGTTTCATTGCTGGTTTTTTTTTTTAGTAATGTATTTTTTATGAAACTGTCGTTTCATTTAGCTGTACTAATATGATGGAGCGTAAATAATGATAATAAAACGTGTTAAAATATGATTTTTTTAATCAGGATCGATTTTTTTTCCGTACCATCATCAAAGTTGTCATTAGTGCTATCGCCTGTCTTCGTTTTCCGAACGGTTTCCTAACACCCAGTATAGGGATAGTATATATAGAGGATATAAATAATGCACCATGTATAACTCTAATCCATGATCACGTTTCTTCGAAATCTCGCCCATGACGGTGTTAATCATTGTCCCAAGTATAATAATGATATTAATTCTGAAGTAAGTTAAGAACAGAAGAGGAAGGATATCAATATCGCACGAATGAGAAAAATAATTTAAAATAGCGTCCAAAGGTCGGATGGGAGAACATGAATCTCTAAAAGGCATGATTTTATTATTATCCTTTATAAATGTGGAAATACTTTTCAGTTATGCGTATAATTTCAACATGATCTCATAAGTTTTAATAGCGCTGTAGGTGGTCAAGGAATTTGGACCCTCAGTTATACTTTTAGTAACATTAAAGTTAATAATAATGAGAGACTTTTCCACAAGGCACTTTGGATTCATTAGATCTTCGGTGTCAGGCATTTATAATGTAATAATGTGACAATAATTGCGCAGCGGGAAACGTCCCGCCGATCAGAACTGATTTATCGTCGGTGCGAAGTTAAAATGCATTATTTATTGTACCGTCAGCAACGGAGTGCACTTTATATCGTACGACGTAAAATACACGAGTGCAAGTGTGATGTAACCGTTATACAATGAAAACGAGAGTTAGTGTGACGCGAAAATGCTCCTTACTGCGCACGGCTCCATTCAGCTGGTCGTGGTGCGGCCGCGCGGGCGGGAACCGAGATAGAGGCGGCCGGCGGAGGCGGCGGTGGTGGGGGAGGGAGGCGGTGGAAGGGGCGGCGAAACTGGGTCGGCCGCGATGTGTTGTCAAGTTCAAGGCCACGCACGAGCGAGAGTGGGCCACCGGACGCCTAGATGGCGCTGCTCGCTCCGAAAATTGAAAATTTCGCGAGCGGGGGTGCGGCGCGAGGCGGGACGCGAGGGAATTTTCGGTGCAACACACGACACGACGCTGCACTCGTGTGTCGGACGTCGCGACGCGCAGTACTCTCGTGACATCTTAACCCGAATATACAGTTAACATTGTAAACCGGACGGCGCAACTAGACGACATGGACTGGATGGAGGAAGTGGTGCGTACATTTTGATCTACAACTATTAGACGAACTGTGACCTATTTCCGTTTGTGTCTAGACTCCGATTAGATTCGCGTGCGAAATTTTTGTTTTGCCTTGACCTATCCAAACATTTTATCAACCGCATACTGGACACGGCCGTTGAATTATTTCTTATCGACACTCCAACAGAATAATGTTGTTGCTTCAACTTATAACCTTAACTTGTAAAAATTTGTCTTTCTCATTTCTTACAAGTTACTAATATTAAAAATTATAATATAGCATTATAGAATTTTACGAATGGTTGATATTTTGTTATTAAATTCTTTGTATACGGTGGTGATAAAATGATTGTTTTTGATAACATATATTAGCGTGATAGAGTAGTGTAGTGTTAGAGGTGCGAGTAGAGCGGCGTGTCCCACGTGCGAGCGGGCGGCGCCGCTCCGTGCGCGACCTGCCCCAACATCGATCGCGCGCCCAGCCGCCGCGCGCCCGCCGCACGCCTAGCGCCTCTACGCCTAACGGCTCCTCGTTCAGCAACCGCACAACTACGCAACTATCGACTTAACTTATTTTTTTTTTTAACTTACGAAGCGACTAGACGGCCGGGCCGTTCACCTGATGACAAGTGATACTCCTGCCCATAACCACGTGGCGCTACTTAGGATGCTATACACTCCATCGCGTTATAATAATAACTTTATTTCAAGCTCAAATCGTGGTCATTATTTTGTTCATCACTGAATAACTATATTAGTAACGGTACATATATAGACAGGTATGCTCGTGGCCTTGAGACATAAGATGCTGTCTCGTTATCCCAGTTATTTCATGGGACTCGGTAATGTTTGTTCAGTACTGTGTGTCGGCTGCAATACGCGGTGCGGTAGTACCTACCTAGACGGATCTACCATTGTTTTGTGATTTATTTAATATAATATTTTTTATTCTACAACAAAAAAAAAACGTTATAATCAATTGGAAAATAAATGTATAATGGACGGTTTTATTGCGCTAAAAACAATCACTTACAGATAAAACACCAGAAAAGATTGTATTATTTTCTAGTTAAAACAGTTGATAGTAAAAAAAAGCTATAAAAAAACGCAGGTTCAATATGATTGTATATTCTCTCATCTTTAAACTGTCATTTTTAATTATTTTTTTATATTTATTTCCAATTTTCTCTGGTATTATTATTCAGAGCTTTACCCTTATTCAATAGAATAAGGGTAAATAATAATTTACAACATTTTTTCTAACACTATTTCTATTTTTTTTTTCAAACATTATGTCTATACTTATGCTAACTAATTATCTAATATTCACAGAACTACACAGAATATTATTGTGCACATATGTATAGAGTAATATTTAATTACACTTATTTCTATTGTTTACTATCTTACATATTTTTAAGCAATTATTTGTGAACTTACTTCTGACTAATTTATTTTTTACTATCTGGGGTAGACTACCTGTGTCTATTCTTAAGCCTGCTCAAGGTCGTACCTGAAACATCTACGTATAGGATACTCCGTTAACATATGAGGAACCGTTTCCTCCACGGGTACGGATATAAATTAATCTTATTTCTTTATATCTATTTTTTTTTAATGGCCTAAAGTTTTAGTGTAACTCGATAGTTAATTTATAATCGTGTATAGTTTTACGTGAAGCGATATTGCGGTTAGGTTTCTTATAACGCGGTCTCCTTATAACACGACTTTTGCTAATATAAAACTAAATGCAACTTTTTTACACTAATGATGACTAATAACAATCTTATATGTATTATCATCATCGTCATCAGCCGATAGACGTCCAAAGATCTCCACATCGATCGGCACGGCCACCGGTCCCGCCAGACATTTGAGGGACCGTCTTATCATAAAGTTCATTGAGGAGAATTGGGTCTTAGTGCAGCACGCTTGCCCAGTGCTGGTTAGTGGGTGGTCAGAGCCTCCCTGTTATTCAGCAGAGTGCGCCGTGTGCAGATTAGGTCAACTTAGTTTCCGTAAGATGGGCGGAACCCGGAACCCCATACACCTCTGATATGTATAAATTTTTTTTTTATTACGTGAACTATGCAATAAATCTAAATATATCAACTTCTCTATATTCATTGCCATTTCTTAACAATTTACGGTAATTATTTATGGGTTTCTTATAATGCGATATGTAATAATCACTTTATAAGAGACTTGCCTGTACAGAAGCTAAGCAACCATTACTGTTGATAGATCTTTGTTGCGGGAGACCGTCTAGGTATGCACCTTCGCAACATCCATTTCTATCGCTAAACAATAGTGTGCAAACATTACTGTGTTCGGGTTTGAAGGGCGTTGTAGCTAATGAAATTAATGGAGTAACGAGGCCTAACATCTTATGTCGTAAGGGAACGAGCGATATTTGTTTTGCACTTACCTGCTCCATACTTTGCAATTCGTCCTATCCTGTGCTCCTCTAGCATTCCCCATTCGTTTTACATCCCCCAGTCAGCAAAAAATTTTTAGCTTCCCCATACATACCGTATTTTCATAGTAGTTTCTTCAAAATTTTTTAAATTCCACTTTTTCGTTTGGTTTTTCTTGTCTAATCGATAGGACTTAGCACCCCGTCGACCTCCTCCGCCTCCACTAGTTTTTCGCGAAAATCTTTGTAAAAAAGCTTAAATATCTAACACACGATCCGATACCGAGGTTACCTAAGTGATCTTGAAACACGTTAAAATTACATTAGTTTTCTACTTGCTCCATATTTTAAAAGTCAATTTATTTCAAAATTTTTCGCTTTATTAATTCATCCAAAATCAATTATATTCACATCTTTTATACAAATATCAACCGTTTAACTAGTACCTTTCATATATTTATCCTCTTTTAAAAATCTTATAAATTTTAAAACGTTTAACCGACAACCATGTTTGCTGCCAACCGTACACCTGTCAAAAAATCCGGCACATGCACGAAGAGCTCTCAAGAACAACCAAAAGAGATATTCCACTCTCAAAGGGTCTCATCCACTCTCTCTTCTGTAAAATGCAACCTAACAGAACAACTAGAGCAAGATTGTTCGCAATCAAAGCGCGTGCTGCCGGAAGTAATTACTATTTCACTACCTCCAAAACCTAAATATACTAGTAAGGACGCGGAAACAAAAGCTTGCCTAATAAGAGCTAAGACTGTTAGGTGAGTCGAGAAACCTAAGAGTAGACATTCAAAAAGGAGTAACGCAAGCAATAGAAAGGCTTTACTTGTTGGTAAAAGGTAAGGGTAATACTCAACAATTGCTAACAAATCAGGATACCACAGTTTTTCCGGACGGGTCATCGCAAATAAAGATGAAGGAAAAACTTCTGAAGAAAATAAAAGACCATTAGGATGCACTACTAGAGTGCAAACAGCATACCATCTCTTTATCTGTGGATATAAAAAACCTGCAAAAACCCATAGACACCGAAAAGTAAAACTTGTCATACGCAGAAATCACAAAAATTTCTTAGGCAGTGACTGCACTTAGAAACGGCATTCTCACGTCCGTCACGCAAATCGTCGACATAGAGGCAGAAAATCGGCTAAAGATAAAGAACACAGCACCGTTACACACCATCATCATTAGTTCTGATAAAAAAGAGGACACACGCCAAGACCTCATTACAAAAATCAGAAGTGCCGTAGATGCCAAAAATAGTGGGGTCCGCGTGGATAGGTTGCGAAAAGCAAGAGACCAAAAGGTGGTTATAAGTTGCCATAATAAGGACGAACTGAAGAAGATAAGTGACGCGGTTAAAAATAAGAACCTTATTGTAAAAGTAGCAGAGAATCGAGTACCACTAATTTTGATTAAAGACGTTTTATCATTTCACACGGATGAGGAGATGGTAAAAGTGTTAAAAAATCAGAACGCAGAACTTCTTGCTACCTTATCAGAAATCGAAATAAGAATTGTTGTGAAATACACGCGTAAGGCAACAAATCCACATATCTCCCATGTCGTGTTGCAAATATCGCCCAAATTATGGCAAAAAATCACGTCTGCAGGTTGCATTCTCATTTACCTACAAAGACTATGGGTTGAAGACCAATCACCATTGGTGTAATGCTCCCAATGTCTCGAATACGGGCATAACAAACGCGTATGCAAAGAGACAGTAGAAAGGTTTAGCCACTGTGGAGGGCCCCACAAATATGCAGAGTGCGAAGTACGACATGCAGGTGAAGAGCCAAAGTGTTATAATTGTACACAAAATAAGATCCTTGCAAACATTCACAACACGTTTAATAACGATTGCCAAATAAGAAGAAAATGGGACGATAAGAAGAAAATGGGACGCTTTAGCACGCGTTACAACAGCATACTGCTATGGCAGCCGAAGCAATACATCAGCAAACAATTCTCTCCTATCACGCCTTCAAAAATCATAAAATGCTCCAAGCTAACCTCCAAAGGAAAGAGTTGGCCACAAACGAAATAATCGTAGAAGCTAAAAAACGGAATGTAACTTTTGCGTTGCTTCAGGAACCGTACGTGGGAGGCCATAATAATATAAAAATTACAAAGGAGCAAGGATCACAAACCAAGGTGACAGAGATGTCAAGGCGACAATAGTGGTCTACGATAAAAATCTAGACGTTGGACAATATCCAAAACTTACCACAAACAACATCGTAGTGGTGGGGCTCCAGACTCGTGCCTGGGAGATCACGGTAATATCATATTATTCTGAGCCGGATCAACCCATCGAACCTTATTTGAGGCAGCTCAAAAGTAAACAAGACAAATTACAAATTAAACTCCTTGTCGTCGGCGACGCAAACGTGAAAAATACTTGGTGTGGTGGCTGTAGCTGTGGCTGAGAAATGTTTTGGACCTTAGAAGAGATGGGCCTGCAGGTATTAAAGGAAGGACACATACCAACTTTTGATACCATCAGAGGAAATAAAAGGTACTGTAGTTTCATCGAAGTGACAGCCTGCTCAACGGATCTACTAAATCTCGTAGAGCATTGGATTGTGGATGAAACTGTGACAAGTTCTGATCACAATGCTACCACATTTAACATCAGACTTCAAAAATCGTAAGGCATGAGTGTCCAAAGAACCACACGCATATATAACACCAAGAGGGCTGACTGGTCTAAATTTAGGGAGAAATTAAGATCAAATGACAGCTTAAACAAAAAGGAAGTAATAGTAATAAACAACGCAAGCGAGTTGGACTTCTTGACGGAGGAGTACACGAACATCGTAAAAAACGCATGCGAACATACCTTCCCGAAACAGAAGTCCAAAGAAAGCCTTTGTTTATCGTGGCTGTCGAAGAAGTTATATATACTGAGGAAAGAAGTCCTCACGAAAAAACGTAGAGTTCATTGCGCGGCGCTGATTAGAAGAGAAAAAGTGGTGAGAGAATATCTGCAGACAAAGGAAGTAGATAACAACAAAATGCACACTATCTGCATTTACACAGACGGGAATAAGATTGATGGTAGAATGGGGGTAGCACTGTCTGTATGGCTAGACAATGCGGAAATTGCTGCCATCAAACTGAAATTATCATCTTATTGTACCAGGTGGAACGCTTGGCTTTGTGTGAGGCCACAAGGGTATTATTGGCAAGCCAAGAACGGAAGTTTGGAATATACAGCGACTCAAGATCTGCACTAGAAACAGTCATCAACAACTCTTCTTTGCACCGCCTTGCAGTACAAATACGGGAAAACATCAAAACTAGCAAACTCCAGAAAAAAGATATATCTTTGTTTTGAATAAAAATACATGCTGGGCTAGAAGAAGGTAATGAAAGAGCCGACCATCTGGCGAAAGAGGCTGCAATTAAATACAAAACAAAACCGAAGTACGACTTATGCCTTGTTTCATTTGTCAAGCGACAGATCCGCATGGAACCGCTTGAGGAATGGAACAGGCGCTACAAAGTGAGCGAAACCTCCAAAACAAAAAAGATATTCTTTCTCATCGCTATTGAAGCATAATCTACCATCAGGAAAACACCCATAAACAAATTAAATACGCAGATCTTCACAGGACATGGCGGGTTCTCCGAATACCTACATCGCTTCAAATGCAAGGAGAACCCGACATGTGAATGTGAACCAACCGAAAGCGAAAATATTGTGCATTTAATAACTGACTGCCCAGTATACGGGAAAGAAACACTGGACTTGGAAATGGAAATACAAACGGAAATAGATGAGGAGAACATACCGGATATATTGAGAGACCGAACGAAATCAGACAAGTTCCTCGATTTTTGTACAAAAGTAGCTAATAAGGTAATATAAGAATAAAACAAAATTAGATTAATTACATACATATATATATTGTAAATAGGTATAGTAAAATGAAAAAAAAAAACGTTATACTTAATTCTAACATTAGTTATATTTTACAATTTCCATTTACAAAAATATAATATTACAAAAATTTTTGTACTTCTTAATTTTTTTTTACACTTCTCTATTAATGTTCTAGAGTATTATGATAAATCATAATAGCTGATTAAAATAATTGATTAGTATCTGTGATTATAAATCGAGCTATCACATGTCGCACAAATTTGGATCATATAGCAATCAATAAAACATTAATTAGTGTAGATCCTAAATTAAACATATGGATAAAAAAACTTTAAAATATGTAAAGTATCTGATTACGTCAGAGGATAAAGCAATAGTGTAATTATACACTGGCGTAAGGACACCATCTGACGGAGGGAAAAAAAAGGCAACGAGCACAATGTGGTGCAGTGTATATCACCCAACTAGCGCCTCGTCGTTATGAGCCTATCACTTACCATCAGGTGAACGTCCCGCTCGTCTTGTTTAAAAAAGAGCCAACATTTTATTAGTGAATAAATGACCTTGACTCTCTTCTTGGGGAAGAAGGCCCCGAGTCCCAGCAGTGGGAACATTGAGGGTTATCTGTACAAGAAAAAATAAGTTCTGCTTCAATATAATAAATAGTATTGAATAAACGTTGCGTACGTTTATTTTTGTTACACTTAACTATTAAGTTGAAGTTTATGTAATCGATTTAACTGATTAATATGCAATTTACATTTTTAAGTAGGTTAATACAGGAAATATATAGTTTTTTTTTTTGTACTTGTAAACCATTCGCGTAATGAATTATTCAATTTTTTTTTTTATACAGTGAATGTATATAGTAAGTGGGCATAACAGTATGAGATCATATTTAAATGTCTTTCGTTTGTTAATATAAAACGGTTTATTTGATTTATAGATTTTATTATACAGATAATAGATAATAGGTATATATCTAGATTTATGCCTAGGTGGTCACATTGCTCGTTTCAATGTTTACTTATTCTGTTTTATGTAAATCTTTTTGGATGCAATAAGAGCGAGCGTGGGATGAAGTATTTTCCTTTCGTTGGATGGGTTGGCAAAATTCATATATATATTTACAATTAAGCGACGTAACGTTTACTTGATAAAGATACGCCCATAATAGTGAGGCATTACTTAGGATTTTCACACAACACTATACTCGTTTGAGATGTTTAGTTTCGTAATTTCGCAATTTCGTAAATTCGTTCAAGTAATTTTATTAGTCATACTTCACATTCTGGTTTTATCTATCCAAGCGGTTTCCGGCAACGGAAGGAGGTTTGGTAGTATTTAAACAAAAAAATCCATTAGGTAGTTTACAAAAATATGCCTACGCTACTTTAATTTTTGTAAAATTTTACTTTATCTATAGTGTGCGGGTAGAATATCCACACTACTATATCAGACTCGACTGGTAAAGACGACCGAGAGGAAACAGCCCCAATAAAAGACTAGCATCCTACGTTCAGCTGTGGGCTATCAATAAGCTGGAATAATGAATAATTATACTATTTGATTACTAGTAAGAATATAATTATATCCAACTTTAAGTCAAAAAGAAACGTTAGAAGCTAAGAAGAAAGCTGATGTTTGTATGTATATTTTCAATGAAAAAAATTTCCAGTAATTACACGAGACCTATCGCTCATACTTGAACGGAAGTTCATACTTTTTTTTATGTCGCATTTAATAATATAATATTTAAAAATCATTACGTATTATTTGTTAGATAAAACGCATACTCGTACTGATACCTAAGTTAATTATCTTTTTATTAAAAATAATAAGTTATAATAAAACCGTGATAAATGTTATATTTCTAATACCTTTTAGATCAGTGGTTTAAGAAAGATTCTTTTTTTTAAATTCTACAGATAAATAGAAAGTGTAATTTCATATTTCAATCTAATCTAAAAAGTCGGTTTCCATTCGAGTACATGATGATAATAGCGCCGACCTTGGCCGATCAACTTATCAGCAACTAATCCAACTATATATACAACATACAGATTACGTACATACGTATTTTATATATGTATAATATGTGTGTACGTATACATGGTCTATCGGACCGGATGGACAGATGATTAGGTGAAGGTTGCGGGAAACCGCATGTTTCGGTCAGAGCTGGAACGATAGGTGTGGAGATCGTTGGGGCAGGCTTATGTCCAGCTGTGGGCGTTTATCGGTTGATGATATATAGATGTGTATAGGTAACAAAGTTGACATGAGTGTAAAAATAAAACGGCAAAAGAAAGCTTGCTTGAATCACCATTTTTATGGATCTCTGTTATAGTGTACTAGATTAGTAATAAACAACTAATATAAAATAAAATTTGTGTAACTATCGCATGTTACGTATAAAATAAATATTTGTTTGTTATTATTGTTGCCTTTTCAAGTTTTCAGTACGTCCAAAAATAAAAGGAAACTTATCTTTATATAAATAACTAGCCGTCTCCCACCCGCTTTGCTAGCCGTACCACCCCTGCAACTCTCTTTGGGGGAATGAATTATGTTAAATTAATTCTTAGCTGACATATACTCGGCAAAGGGAATATTCCTACCAAATTTCAAGTCTCCAAGCCTTATGGTTATTGAGATATAGTGATGAGTCTCTATATATACCTTGTCTTGGCTTATCTCGTCGCTGATCTAATTTCAATATTGTTTCAGCAGTTTGTATGGGGACATATGCTATTATAATTAATGTATTTTTATTATCAAAAGCAATCATATATAGAAAATTAAAAAAAAAAACAAAAAGTTTCTATTTCCGTTTTACTGTTTTTTTTTTAACATGATCAACTTCATTATATACTCTTTCCGACTAAAAGAGAAGGATAAATGAAATTTACTGGTAGTTTGCAAATATTATTGTGTTCCGGTTTAAAGTGCTCTACACCAGGTTCAATTACTGCCGACACGAGACTTAACATCTTGTCTGAAGACGAGCACATTCAGGTGCAATGTATGTCGTCCTAACTAGTGTCGTGTTGTTATGGGCAGGCGTAACACTTACCATTAGGTGAACGGCTCGCTCATGTTGTCGCTTCATCGAATGAAAAATAAAAAAAAATTATACTAAACAACGTAATACTTGTTTTCTTAATAATATATTATTGAGAAAACCTCTTGTATAAAAACGCTTGAGAAGGTTAATTATTTTATATTGGGGTATTTCCTAAACATCCCCATTAAAGTTTATAGATGTCATATCTATTGTAACGCTATTCTTGGATCATGTTTTTTCTTCGCCAGAACCTCGTGGTCAGCTGGGTTACAACCAGCGACTACTCGAGCATATCGTGTATGAACCAAGGTTATCACGTCTTTATTTCTTTCACTCCATTACGTAAATATTTTGATAAATAGCCGACTCGATTTGGCAGGGTAACGCGAAGGTTAATAGGGTAATGTTATTTGGGTATAAACTTGTGTAACAGCCTGTTACAGCGAGCGAAAAAAAAATCCATAAATTTTGCCTTACCTAATAAATATAATAGTATTGTTTATGAGATCTGTTAAAGCGATATTTTTTTAATAATTATTTTTCTTTATTTTAATCTTTTCAGTACACTCGTGGTAGATCTCTTGCCGGAGACAGTCTGTGTTGGTACCACCGCAGGTCTTATTGCAGTCGACGAAAAGTACTGAGCAAATATTACTGTGTTCCAGTTAGAAGCGTGGTGTAGCTAGTGTAATTACTGTGTTAACGAGACTCAACATCGTATGTCTCAAGATATCTAGCGCTGTATGGTGCAGTGTATATCATCCTAACTAACGCTTTGTTGTTATGGGCAGGCCTATCACTAGAAGAATAAAGAAAAGTAACATTTGATACATTGATATGCAGCAGTGAAAACCTGATTAGTTCAATCACTTATAACTAATGTATCCATTATTAAATTTGTAATATAAGTATATTATTATTTAAACGATTATATGAAAAATAATAGGTATAATTTTTTTTTAAATTGTGCACTTATCTTTTTTTTTATTTATCGATCTTGTACGGGTTTTTAATTTTCTATCCATTGAAACATTTCAATTGTACAGATTACATTGAGAAAGTGTATTGGGTCCCGCTCAACAACTCACGGGACCCAAGCCAACCTCACCTGCTCGTGGTGCACCCTGCTAATCAACAGAGCAGGCTCTTGCTCCCACCAATCCGCATTAGGCGAACGTTTTGGGAAATAGCCCAAATCTGTTCATAAGAACTCCTACAAACATAGTGACCTTTAGGGGAGGCCAGGAGTGGACGTTTATTGGCTGATGATGATTGTGTGTTTGAGTTGAAATGTTGTATTAATATTAAGAAAAAAAAAACAATTTATAACAATGAAGCCACTGCGGTGAAGTCGCACGGGAACGCGGAAGTGTCGGTATCGTTACATTTTTAAAATGAATTAATTTAAACGTCTGTGGTACCTCCTGCAACGTTTCCTAGACATTTTTAAACACTTAGTTTTACGTACACATTTATATTATTTATTTAATCTGTACCTAATACTTAAACCTTGAATTGAGGGTACCGAGGGCTGGTCTGGTGAGAATCGCGGGAACCTATTGGATGCGAGCAGCGCGGGACCGATCGATGTGGAGATCAGTGGACGTCTATCAGTTGATGATGATAAGGGCGGACTTTACAACAATAGAGGACGGGAAGTAAAATTTGCTGCAAGATATAAATGCTTTATATACATATAATCTTCACTATATATAATAGATTTCCACCTATGCAGAGACTCGTCACGATATCTCTGCAAACATAAGGCCTGGAGACTTGAAATTTGGTAGGAATGTTCTTCTGCCATTTAGAGGTTAGCTAAAGATTTTATGAAATTTCTTCCCCGAGGGGAGTAGCAGGGGTGTTATAGCCAGCAAAGCGAGCGGATAACAGCTAGATGTGTATTTATTTTTGTTGTTTATTTTTATCTGTTGTATTGGTGAGTAGGCCAGGTAGATAGTTGCCAAAGACCGTTTAGATCGGTACTGCAGCTCATATTTTTGTTGACAAAATTACTACGGAAATAATACTGTGTTCCGGTTTGAAGGGCGTTGTAGCTAGTGGAATTATCATGGCAATGAGACTTAATATATTATGTCTCAAGGCGACGAGCACAATGTGCTGTTGTATATAATCTTAACAAGTTCCATGTTACTTACTATGAAGTCAACCTCTCTCTCGTATCATCGCTTCGTCGAATAAAAAAAATATTTATTAATATCTATGGCTTTCGTAAATTCTACTGTTATTCCGGAAGTTATTGTTCACCTTCGGCCATTAAGGCCGTGTGTGTTTGTACCTCATAGGGCCATTACGATGTTCAGATCGTGACAAACAATGTCAGTTTATAGTCATCGCGACGTACGAGGTCGTGTCGCCGTCCTATGGTTATTTTTTTTTTATACAAATCATTAAATTGTGGCTAAACTTGTTTTCGTATGAAAAGTGAAAAAAAAAAATTATATTAATGAGTAATGTTCGATTGCAAAGCCCAGTTTTGCCAATTAAGTAAATCGATATCGCTTTTTGTTAATACCACCTTGGTCATTCGCCATGCGTTCAGAGGAAAGTATATATCGACTGTGTTTATGTACTAGGATAGTGATCGTAGTTTTTTTTTGTTCTTAACGAAGCTACGAGACGAGCGGGATGTGCACCTGATGGTAAGTGACACTGCACATAACGACATGGCGCCAGTTAAGATGGTATAACAATATACACTATCACCACATTACGCACGTCGCCGACATCGAATGTTAAGTATCGTTACCCCAGTAATTTCACTCTTCATTCTAGAACACAGTTATGTTCGCACATTACTGTTTGGTGGTAGAAATAATAGTTGCGATGGTACCTACCTAGATGGTCTCCGGCAGCACAGACCTGCCACCAGTATACATAGGTCATCTAAGTTGAAGTTATTTAACCAATGAACCTCTACACCTATGTATGAAGAAATATTTGTTTTCTCGATACTTACTAGTTGGATGGAGGGTTAGGATGAAGATGGATTGTGATATTGCGTTTAGTTCTTATCTCAGGTTTCATGTCTGCGCACATACTAGCGCGGGGTCGCGGGTTCGACTCGGTCACGGACGTCAGCCGCTGATACCCGTTTCAATGTACGCCCGTACTTCCTCTATCGTGCATAATCTATAGATTACTATGTATGTCTACTGTTGCCCGGTAATATGTCTATAACTGTTCATTATGTCAGTATGTTATTCTTCCCACTTTGATGAATTTTCTATAGGTGAAAAAATTTCGATATTTCTTTTTTAGTCTACGAATAGATGAGATCTGATGGTAAGTGATACGCCAGCCTATAACAACGTGGCGCCAGTTAGGATGATATACACATCACCGCATTATACTCGTCGCCTTGAGATATAAGATGTAAAATTTCGTTACCTCTGTAATTTCACTAGATAGTGCCTTTGAAACCGGAACAGAGTAATGTTTGCACACTACTGCTTGTCGACTGCAATAGGCTCTGTGGTGGTCCTAGACCTAGATCTAAACGGTCTCCGGCAACAGAGACCTACCACCAATAAAAGTTTATAGGTTCTATATAAAAATATTTTAATTCTGAAAGTAATATATATATCACTAATCTTAATCTGGTTTAAACTTGCTCTGATTTTTATTTATTTTTTTGTACCATAAGAAAAGAATTATTTTTTTTTTGTATTTTTACTCAAATTCAGTTTTCTCATTTCTTATGTTAATTAAAGTATGAGCAATGTGTTTTTTTTTATTTTTACGTAACTTCTCCGCTGATTTATTTTACTTAACGATGCTATGTTTGAAAACTCGAAGTGTTATTTTTAAAAGTTAAATAATTCGTAATCCTTTCGCAAAAAAAAAAACACCAAACGAGAGAAAAAGGAGCAAAATAGATGAGAAAAGTGTAATTTGTTTAAAAAGGAATAATAGTATAAATTATAGTATCATCAACATCATTATCAGTTGATAGACGTCCACTGCTGGCCATAGGCCTTCCCTCAAAGACCTCCACATCGATCGGTCCCACGTTGCTCGCATCCAGTGGGTTCACGCGATTCTCACCAGATCGTCGGTCCACCTTGTGGGAGGCCTCCCAACACTACGTCTACCTATAGTCTATTTTATAGTAATTTATAGTACTTATTCTTAGTGCACCACGAGTTCTAGGTTAGCTACTACCATCCTTAAAATGTGATTTTCTCGCCATAACAGCATTGCTGTTCTAGCTGTCAATATGGAGAGTTAATGTTATTCTGGGCTAGTATAAGCTTCTCCACCCAAAGCCTCATTGTCACTTAAAAGCACGTAAAATTGAGGCTAGGTTATTATAGATAAATAAATCGCTTGTTTACTATAGTATTGCAATTGGAATGCGATTGTCTGTGTAGCATTGGACGGCTCGCACGCGGCGAGGTGGATGAAACAATTTGTTGTTCGTTTGTTGGTGTGTTGTGCTGCGGCGGAGGCGAGGCGAGGTGCTGCGAGGCGAGGACTCGGCGCCCACGGCACACGCACGGACCAAGGCAATAGTTTCGCCGAACTCGTGTAATTGACAGCGCGCCGTCGCGGGCGGGTGAGCGTTGCCGCGGCGCGGGCACCGGGGAGCAAGCGGGAGATTTGGCAGTTGGCCTTGACAATGAACCGGCGGCGGCGCGCACACACGCGCAACATCCGCACGTACAGTCGCGCACACAAGCGCGCCGCTATTCCACGAACGGCCTCTCCCACACGATTATTAATAGGGTTGTCTTAGACGGACGGTCGATTAGAATTTTTTGGATCAATGATTTTTATTCAGCGCGACCGAGACGCGACGCTTCCGGTACGGCACGCAATGAGTCCGCTGTTTTTGTATCGTTTAAAAAAAAGTGCTGTATTTGTATGCAGTATCTGTATTGTTTGCGCAAGATAAGTACATGTAGCCGAGGTTATATGTATATTACTCTTGCCTGCTTAAAAAAGTAATTTAATGTAATTTTTTTATTTATCGATTCAACCGCATTACGTAGTGTTGTTTAGACACAACTATGACAAAGCAAACTTGAAAATATTAAATGTCTTAATTATTAACTTAGATTTACTATTTCGTATTCATGTTGACATCGCTAATATAGTGCGTTGTTTTTTAGCATTAATTTCATCTTAATTTCAATTTTATGAATGTTATTTACTACTCGGTTAATAAACCATACATGTTTATATTTTTCCAAGTTCTTGTTTACAATTGTAATCACTCGCACGGTGTCATAGAACGTTAACAGATATAAATTCAATCGTAATAAACTAATAGTTTATCGGAATATATATTAAAACATGTTATTTTTTTGTTATTAAATGAAAGATGGTGGTGTAAGAGGTTTCGCTCTAATTCTAACGGAGCCCACGTCAACCTTACCTAGACGCGGTGCACGGTCGAAGCTCTGACCACCTACGAACCCGCATTGGGCCACATTGGCTAAGGCACGATTCCCCTTCATTGAGAATCTTTGAGGGAGATCTATGCCAATCAATGTGCGTTAAGATAAAGACGCATTACGGTAATGCAAAGATTTCATTAATTTTTTTTTATTATGTTTACCATTAATGGATTTATTTGATGTGGTAAATGAAGGCTCCTGTAGAATATATAGATGTGTTGTGTGAATATATCATTGGCAGTATGGCCTTGAGAGCGGCAGCCCTATGGCCAAAAAAACACTGCCGCCGTCGCGCCGCGTGCCTGCCCTGACTCAACATATACATAGATAGCCTAGGGCCCCGTCGATACCGGCGAGCGCTAACATTCGTACAAGGCCCATTTGTCTGGGTCTACAGTGCCCAAGGACACGAGTAATATTTCTTCAAATACCATACTTAACTATCAAGCTTATACTGAATAAAATCCATGATGTTTCGAGATTAGAAATTATATTTTTAATTTATAAAATTAATTAAGTTACTTGAGTCTTAATTCTAAGTAAATTACTATTAATCTTTAACATACTCCTTAGCTGAACTTATGGTCATAATTCATAAGGTTTTAAAAAAACATCTTTAAACACTAATAAGACAATGGTATGTTTCCGTAACGCTGCTGCGTCATCTCCAGACAATAACTTAAACATCAAAATTCATTAAGACCTATGCAGTGTTCGTATGAGGCCCTGAGTGTCACCGCTACCGCTAACACGAAATATTTCGTGACTTTCGGATATACTAAATGCTTCTATTGACCTTCTTGGAACAGTGTTACTCCGCAGTACTCCGTAATGCTGCTAAATCGATCCTTACACAAGCAGAAAGAGCACAACGCTCGCTTTTGAAAGCTATGCTCCGAAACCGGTACAGGTGTCCCTACGACACCTCTGTACCAGGACGCTGATGTTCTAAACGTACGAAAGTTTTATTTAAACAGCCTCATCGCTCCACAAATCAATATCATCGATTGGTAAATAAAAAAATTATTAAAAATCTTCGGATTTACAATCTAAACAGACCATCATATTGCAACACTGCCAAATCTGAAGCAAATCAGAAATAGAAGTAACTTATATAACACTACCTGTCCCTTCCACCTCCTCCCCGCCTTGCTGGTCGTAACACCTTCTCAAGTGCTTCTGGGGGAAGGAATTTTTTAAAATCCATTCTTAACTGGCCTGTGAATGGCAGAAACGATATCTCTATCATCTCGTGATCAGTTAATGAATCTCTGGATATCTGTATGACGAAGGTCTGGTCGAAGTCAGTTATATAGTTCATATATATTAAATGTGTAGAAGTACTACATGTATTGTTTAATGATATCAATGTATTCGATTTTTTTTTAAATTTTCTTTATATATATATTCAGTTATAAGAGACGACACGATAGGGACGTTCACCTGATGGTAAGTGTTGCGCTCGCCCATGACATATATATATTTTATCATTAATACTAAATTATATAAGTATTTTGTGTCTTTGATATATATATATATGTACTAAATTTTTTTATTTACTACATTATAATACATTATTATTTACTGGTGGTAGGTCTGTTGCTGGAGACCTTCTAGGTAGGTACAACCGCAGCGTCTGTTTCTGCTGCCAGACAGTAGTGTGCAAGCATTACTGTGTTTCCGGTTTGAAGGACGCTGTAGCTAGTATAATTACTGGGTTAACGAGACTCAACATGTTATGTCTCAAGGCGACGAGCGAAATGTGGTGCAGTATATACCATACCATTCTCACTAGCGCCATGTTGTTATGGATAGGCGTATCATTTACCATCAGGTGAACGTCCCGCTCGTCTCGTCGTTTAATGGAATTAAAAGTATAACATTACAGATTTTTTTTTAAAGTCCACGAAGCGACGAGGTTAGTGGGACTGTCATCTGACGGTAAATGACTCACATGCTTATAACAATGTGGCGCTAGTTAGGATGGTATGCACTGCACCACATTTTGCTCGTCGGCTTGAGACATAAGTTGTTAAGTCACAGTACTGCAGTAATTTTACTAGCTACAGCGCCCTTTAAACCGGAACACAGTAATGTTTGCCCACTATCGTTTGTGGGATGTGGCTTTTTGTTTCATTTCATAGGGGAAATCCTTGAAAGATACTCTGCGTCTAGGGGGGAAGTCAGGGTATTTGAGATTCTTACTTACTAAAACTCTCTCGGTGGTCTGTATCAATGCACTCGGAGAGGCCCCGGGATCTGTTATAGAACTCATGCCTCTACACTTTGTGTTACAAGTCTTTGAGGAGGAGCTTAACGCTCCTAGGCGCCATTGCTGAGTTATATGCTGTCCCACGCAGGTTTGCTTGTTGAACGATAAGGGCCCCCGCCTTCAAGGCCCGCGAAACTTCTAGACCCTTTCAGTTGCCTTCTACGGCAGGCGAGGCTTACCTTAGTCCTATTCTTACTAGCCTGAGACAGGGCTGGCGGTGATAGCTACCTAGACGGTCGCTGACAACAGAGACCTACCAGCAGTAAATATAAGTTGATGGGGATTTAATGGTAAAACTGAAGTTGCGATTACGTAACAGTATCTCCAATAAGAAGATACGTCATCAGTATATATACGCCTGCAGAACCTTGGGTCGCGTCCTGGGTTCAATTTCAAAGGCTAGCCTTTAACATTCCGCTCGCTGTTGAACTTTTTTTTTTTACTCGGTCCCCCTTTTGTTGTCTATATCTTCGCGCGCCGGCAGATGCGCCGAATTCTAATGCGCCCGATCTAAGTTTAGTGTTTTGTGTATCTAGTGCTTTTGTTTCGGCCTTGGTTTCCCTTTCCGACGGACCTTGATGTTTTTTTAATAAGCATTGCAAATGTCAAATATAATCGTTTGGTGTTTTTGATGGTGGGTGTTAGGTTTTGATTTATTGCCGATCGCATTAACCAAATTATGCCAGAGGTTAGATCACATTTGTTATTAGTTATTTGTTTGTATATACGAGGAGGGATCAAAAAGTAGTGACAGGTAGGAAAAAAAAAATACTGGCATAGCTCTGATACATATTTGTAATATTAATAAAGAAAAAAATCTTCGATTCTCTTTTGTTTTTATCTGAATGTAGTCATTTGTTTGCTTCGTGTCGGAACGTGTTCTTGAAAATGGAGAAAAACGAAGTGCGAGCAGTTATTAAATACCTCTGTTTGAAAAAGTTAATGACGCAAAAGAATCATTGCGATTTGGAGGCAACATTAGGAGAGTCTACTCCGACGTATGCCACTGTCGCAAGGTGGGCTTCTCAATTTCGAGTAGGGACAACGAGCACGGAAGACGAACATGTTGCGGCCGTCACCACGTCCATCGACGTCAGTCACCCAAGAAAATGTTGCGAAAGTCGAGAAAATTCTACTGGGCTGGACTTGACATCTCGAAGATATTGTGGGACAAGTTTCAAGAAGATTCTGAAAAGTTTTTGTCTCGTTTCGCAACAATGGAGTAACATGGGTCTATCAGTTTGGTCCCGAGACAAAATAGCAATCTTCGCAATGGAAACGGCTATCATCACCGAAGAAGTTTCGTGCCGTGGCATCGGCTGGCAAGGTTATGGCCTCAATATTTTGGGACTCAGAAGGGATATTGTTGATTGATTACCTGGAGCATGGAACCACTATTACAGGCCAATATTATGCAGCTTTAATTTCCAAGTTGAGGAATACCATCAAAGAGAAAAGGAGAGGGAAACTTCGAAGTGGCGTGTTGTTTCATCACGATAACACACCAGCGCACAGGTCCGCAGTTGCGATGGCTGCCATTCAGCAAGCTGGCTTCGAATAGATTGACCACCCCCTTTATTTACCAGATCTGGCGCCTAGCGATTTTTATCTCCTCCCCAAATTGAAAAAATACTTAAGGGCAAACAGGTACGAAGACGATAATGAGGTGATGGATGCCTTGGAGAGCCTCATGCAGGACCAAGACAAAACTTTTTTTTTTGAAAGCGATTGAAGCATTGGAAAAGCGCTGGACTCAGTGTGTAGAGAGGTTCGGAGACTATGTAAAAATTAATTTATTAGGTTATCAATAGTTATTGTATTCTATCTCATTATCACAACTCTTTGATCCCTCCTCGTATATTATTCGTTTCTTAGCTAATTTATATGTATATTGCTACTTTCTTATATTTTACAGTGCAGTAATTTATCGATATGCATAAAGTCAATAAAAGCAAGCGTTCTTGTTCAGTTAGCAGTTAACAAATAGTTATAGTATCCATGTTTTAAAATATATATATATATATATGGCATAAACGCGCCGCGATATATATTCTTGTTTTTTTTTTATTCCACGAAGCAACGAGACGAGCGGGACTTTCACCTGGTGGTAAGCGATATGGCAGCCCATAACAACGTGGCGCTTGTTAGAATGTTATACACCGCACCACACTGCTTCAGACATAAGTTGTCGAGTCTCATTACCCTCAATAATTACACTAGCTACGTCTTTCAAACCGGAACATTGTAATGTTTGCACAGTACAGTCTAGCAGCAGAAATAGACACTGCAGTGGTACTTACCTAGCAGGTCTCTGCCAACAGAGACGTCTACGACCGATTTAAACTTATTGATGGTAGCCGGATCACGCGCTAATGGAAATCACGAAAGTGATTTTCTCATAAAATTGTATCCTGTTTAGATCTATCTCTTGCTATAAGCACTAATTAAGCTATTAATTTACATGTATCAGAAATAACCGATGTATTGTTTGATTTACATGAAATTTATAAAAGTTTCCTGTAAATAATGATATGTGAACTTATTAAAATTCGGCTCGGCATTGTATGAGAATATTGGTATCCTTTACAGTAGCATTTTAATGAGATCCCGCTAGATGGAGCTGTACAGATTTTGGGATTGTATTAATTATACTCGCATTGTTGCGTTGTATTCTTAGTTACTAACAGGGGTGGTAAACGTTCTATATTTTCCCCGTAGTAATGTTGACGGTGGACAAACTAAGTTGTTTGCATTAGGGCGATACTTTAGGAATATAAAATTTATTAATTATTTTTGTATAAGTAAATAGTGAAAATTAAGATTTTCTAATGTAAATGTATGTACATCAAATGTAAGAGTGGAAGTCGCGTAATGTTCGTAGAGCGATGATTGGGTGCGGGGATTGTAAACAATTGCAACACGGCACTGACCCTTGCGGCGGCCGGTTACATAAGGCGAGTAACGTGTTGCTTGTTTACGCCGTAACCATTGGCGACGGCGAGCGGCCAATGGAAGTCATCGGCCCTTGACGGCGCCTGCTCTCGTGAGCACGTTGGACCAATCTGCGTGTGCACGTGGCGGGGCGGTGCGTGAGCTGCTCGTGCGACGCCGCCTCGTGCCGGTGGGGCGGTGCGTGGGCAACGCGCCACACGCCCCACCCTCCGCCCTCGCGCAGATCAGCGGCCGCGGCGCCCTGCGCGTACGCAGTGCGTGTCAGTGCGTACGCGACGCTCGCTCAACCTGCGTTGTGGTTAACAAGTTGTGACATCATGTTACGTACGATCGCAGTGTTTAACCATCCAATCGAAAGGACTAACTTGAATGTGCTTAACCAATGTTTTGTAAGTGCAATTTAAGACTAACTTATTATAATGGATATTTACTATAACGATATCGCCATTGTCACGCAGGCAGGACGTGCAAAGTAATATCGGGTAGGATGTGCGCTCTATAACCAAAATCTCCGTGCTTATCTACCCTCTATGCCTAACTATACTTAAAAATAAACTTACCAAATTCAATTCGGCATGACCTTTTGAGTATCTAAAGAGTTACTTATTTAGAGATATGCAGTGCGTATTTTCCTATAACGAATGCACACCCCTGATCTCGGGGTTGATTGACATTAAATCCCCGTCAATCCTGTGTTGCGAAAACCGTAGTAGCATCACCCAAACTTAACCACCTCGCTGGCATAGTTATTAAATCTAAAGACCTTAAATATCAAATGAAGGTGGTAGTTCTACGAAGATCATTTAATTAATCTATTATGATTTCGTATATATATATCAATGTGATCTTTCTCTTAATATGAAAACTGATGTAATAAACTGTAGACTTCCTATATCCTAAGGAAAGAAAAAGATTTTATTCAAAAGCGAATAATGTTCCTTGGCAGTCTGAAACCCAAAATCGTGTAATGATCCATTCTCCAGGTTTTGGGTTTTGATAAATTTTTTTCGTAGTCATAATTTGGATGTTTGTCCAAGATCCAACTAAGAGTTGTATATAAAATTGTTTAACTAAGCTACTTTTCCAAAACCTTTATATATTTATGTAGAGACTGATCACGATATATCTGGAACCATGGAGACTTGAAGTTTGGCAGGAATATTTTTTTGTCGAGTAAGGATTAGCTTAGAAATGAATTTCCGAATTGTTACCCCTGAAGGGAGTTCCTACGTGCTACAGTAAAACGGGCGGGGAACATCTAGTATTTTATATCATAATACCGATTTCCGCTTGTCTTCATTTCCGTAGAATTTTGATGGTAAAAAAAGAGAGAAAAATAATCTTTTTTTTAAATCTTTTGTTTCTAAACTATTTTAATTTTCTTGTTGTCGAATTAATTGCAATGTTTTGTACTAGTTGGTTATGAAACTTCTGATCTATTTTCTGCAGCATTGCAAGACTTTTACATCTAACTATTGATGCAACTGCGTACTCTTTTAGGTTAGGGATGTATCCCACTAAGCGAGCCCGGTGTGAATGACAAGTACGAGGTAGTGATGCTTGTTGTAGGAAAAAGAAAGTGCTGGGGAGAGTAACGACCTTCACGGGATTTGCTCAGGCGTAGTGCAGTGAGGCATCGGTATCTTCCGCAGTAGACCTGAAATCGTCTAGGTAGATACCATCACAGCTCTTATTTCTGCTGCGAAACAGTAGTATGGAAAACATTACTGTGTTCGGGAGGAACCGCAACCGGAAGGGAGTTGTAGCTAGTGACATAACTGGGGTATCGAGCCTTAACATCTTATGTCTCGAGGTGACGAGCACAATGTGCTGCAATGTATACCATTCCAGCAAGCGCTACGCTATTATAAGCAGGCGTATCACTTACAATCTGATGAACGTTCTGTTCTCGTCGTTTCGTTAAAAAAAAATCGTGGCTTCTTGCAGTGCACCAATGATGACCACCGAGAGAATTTTAGTGTGTACAAATACCACAAATACCAGAGTTCCCCCTTAGAAGCGGTTCTTTTAAAGATTACCTCTTCGAGAAATAAAGATTCTGAGGTAACATATCTTCACATGTTAAATCTCAATGTGATGAGTATAATGTCGCGCTGTTTATATCATCCTAACTTGCGCCGCATTGATATGGTCAGGCGAATCACTTATTATCGGGTGAACGTCTCGATTCCTCGTTTCATCGAATAAAAAAAGTCTGCTGGAATTTCAGAAAAAAAAATCTCAAGGTGTTAAAACATTTTCTGCATGCATAAAAAACATACTGCATTACTGTGTAATCTCGAGCAATATATTATTTTATACTTATATATATATATATATAGCAATATATTATATTATACTTATATATTATTTTCAGTATTTATTATAAAACCTAAAATTAGGTTACAATAGGTGTTCATTATTTACAAGTCCACCTAGGAAGTGGGCAGATGACGTGAGGAATACCTTACAATTATATATTTACTAGCTGTTTCCCGGACGTTTTGCTCTGGACGTAATAGATAATTAGACTTGGGAGCAATCGCAATCGACTTTCTATAGCAACGGTTACTATAGCAACCGCATAAATAATACGAAATGAAAATGTTTATATAAGTTAATTAGACATAAAATGACGAAGGATCTATGCAATTTAAAAAATATATTGCCTATAACCGTCTACATATCATAACGGGTCGAATGATCATGTTCACTTGTTTTCACGTGATTGGCGAACAAAGAAAACCCATTTTCATAATTGTTATATATATATTTATATATAATGAAAATGGGTCTATGTTATGGTTTGATCATAATGTTCAGTAATTAATATAGGAAGCAGTGTATACTTATCGAGAGGTACAGAGATCGATGCATCATTGACCTCTCAGCGTCTTTTGAAGTGCATAAACAAGAAATAAATAGAAAAAGACAAAGTTCGTTGCCCCGGCAACGCTAAGTACTTGTTTAAACTTTTTGCCAGCTAACATGTAATGACTGATCATAACTCATACAGTACCTCATATACCTTATATACTCCTGTATGTATTTTTGTTATTCTTTTCATTTTCTAATTTAAATGAAGTCTTGAGGATGATAAATCTGATCTGATTCATCTTGACATAGACAGTTATACATATATTCATTAAAAAAAATTACCAAAAAAATTACAATGGATAAACATTACCAATTTTAAATTAACACTTTAGTAATATCGCCTACTCTACTCGCGATTAGTAAAACGTGACTCATCATCATCAGTCTTAAACCGCTATTGCATATTGGCCTTTCCCAATGTCTTCCACCAGATACGGCTCTCGGCTTTTCGCGTGCACTCACTTCCGACCGATGTATTCGGTCCATATAGAAAGGGTGTCCTACACCCCTGTGTCCTGTGCGTGGTCTTAACTACAAGATCCGTCACTGACACGGCGGAAACGAGCAGCCCACTGCCACTTCAGCTTAAAGATTATGAGAGCTATATCGAATACTTTTAGTTCTTGGTCGAATTTCTTCGTTCCGGATGTTGAATCTTAGATAACGGTCAAGCATAGCCCCCTCTATCGCTCGCTGTGTGACTGAATCGACCGACCAGACCGATGGTCAAGTGCCATGTCTCCCGTAGGTGAGGGTGGTTAGGACGCACTGGTTGGTTCTACAGTTGCTTAAACAGGAATTTATCAAAAGCACCAGCTTTCCCAATTGAACTACCCACCACGAGTATAACAAATATCAACTTCAGAGAACCTATGTTTATTAATGGGATATCAACACGATGAAATAGTAATAATCAGGTTGTTCTTTGACATTGCACGCAATTTTTTTTTTCTTTTATGAACTGCTAGTTAGGATGCACAGCATCACATTGTGCTCGACGCCTTGAGGTATAAGATGTAGTCTCGTTCCTCCAGCAATTTCACTAGCGACAGCGCCCTTTAAACCGGAACAAAGAATTACCGGTAGCCGGTAACAGACCGTTTTTAGTCGAGAGGGACATTTTCAAAAGATACCTTGTTTTTGGGGGGAAGACAGGGTTATGTGTGATTTGTGCCCACCGAAACCTCAAAAACAAGTACTACAAACAAAATGTGTGCGTGTGTGTGTCTGTCTGTGTGTATCATAAGTTATGTATAAAACTTTTGCATTACAATAATTAACATTGTTCCGACTTATTTACAATAAACGCCTTAACTTATGTTCCCCGATTGATAACCTCTGTCTCGTTGTTTATTACGTCTTATTACATTTAAATGAAAGCTCGAGAATTTCTCGTTTCATTAATGATGTCATTAAGAAGAAGCGGATATTAAGGGGTTGTGCCCAACATCATATGGACCGCAAGGGAACCCCGATTGCATGCGATGCACCCTGCTGAATAACAAACGAGACATTAACCACCCATCAACCCGCACTGGCCCAGCGTGGTAAGTTATGGCCAAATTCCCCTCGATGTGGATATCTTCGGGGGAGGCCCACGTCCAGCTCTGAACGTCTGTCGGCTGATGATGATTAAGACGTCTGTGTTTTTTGCTTCCGTCTTCCTCCTCCTCTTTGGTATATAATTTTTTTTTCACATTAAATTTTAATGGAGTCCATTTAAAGCAGTCCTATATTGATTTTAACAAACGTTTCAGTTCAAATGTTTTAATTTTTTTTTTATATTGATAATTCGTTAAATTCCAGATGTATACTTATTTAGACATGATATATTAAAGACGTCATATTGATAATTTTATTAGTACGCTATTTCTTGAAGCCAAAGAGTAGTGTGCAAACATTACTATGTCTAGGTTTGAAGGGTGCTGTAACTAGTGTAATTACTGCGGTAACGAGACTTAATGTTATGTCACAAGGCGGATAGCACAAAATTTTGGTGTGTATATCATCCTAACTACCGTCATGTTATGGGTAAATGTAAAACTTTCCATTAGGTGGATGTCTCGCTCGTTTCCTCACTTCGTCGAATTAGAAAAATAAATTTATATAATTTTTGGCAGATGTATTAAAATAACGTCAGCGTTGGTACGTCAATAAATACTTTACCCGGGTGGCCCGTATTAGTGTAACCGGGCGGGGCCCCTATACAGTTTGGCGTTGGGATAGGTAGCGACGAGCGTCGACACCGCGTAGTTTTCCGCGGGCGTTCGGCAGGCCGTGGCGTAGGTCGGGCGCGGTGTCGTTGCCCGCGCAATGTCACCCGGCGCGATGTTTCGTAGCTCAGTCTAACCTCGCTCCCCACGCCCCCACCCGCCGCATCCGCCGCGCGCCCTCCCCACCACCGGCCCACTAGTCCACCCCCGGCCGCCCGCTTCTTACTCCTCACCAGCCTGTAAGCACCGAACGCCCGCGTGAATCAAACCGACACGAATCATTTCCGAACGGCGCCGTCGTCGGCGTCTTTGACTTCAACGCTTTGTATTCTCGTTGCGTTGGTCACGTGACGGCGCGGTGCCGCTCACAATGCCCCAATTTCAGTGACGAATTACACCGCCAGCGTGGTGAATACGTGGCCTTGACACCCGTGTCCCAACTGTGGGATAATAGAGCCGCTTATAAATGTACAGCGCAGCGGATACGGTACACGTATATTCTCTAGTTTGAATATAATATAACGCGCCGCCAACAAACAATGAGTGCTGATGGAATTTCTTAAATATACATAATATGCGCTCAGAGAGTTTTGTAAATATTCAACCAACTGTTAGCGCGACTGTTAAGAGGAGAATATGATAAAAAGTTGATGCATAAAAATTTTAACATATTTAACAAAACATTCTCTAGAGTGTTTATTAAAATCTAAGACTTATTTTGAACATTTTCCGTGGTGTCCTTACGTGTTTAACACTAAATGGTAATTTATACCTTTATTTTAAAGTAAGGCATGTAACTAGTCTTATCGTACACAAAATCTAAGACAGTGTAAAGTCAGCCAATGAAAAAGTGACAATCCATGAAATGAATGAAACGATGACCAACTCTTTAGCACTGATAAGGCGGACCTTTATTAAATCGTTGGACTCGCGTAACTGTCCCCGTTGGTTGCGCAAAGGTCGTTACATCAACAGATTACGGACGCTTGTTACCGGATGACACTTTTCTTATCATATCTCTATACATGGTTGCTGAAAACTAACAGAAAGCTAGTTTAAGTTTAGTATCTAGTGAAATTACTGAGCTAAGGAGACTTAACATGTTTTCTATATACTATACTGATATTTTAAAACGTCCACTGTTGGACATACGCCTCCTTAAAGATCTCCACATCAATCAGTCCTGTGTTGCCCGCACCCAGCTGCTTCCCGCGACCGTTACCAGATCGTCGGACCACCTAGTGGGAAGCCTGCCAATACTTTCCTTTCTCTTAATATATCCTTTAATCGTTGGATTATTTTTCGAGTTATAATTTCAATTGATCCGGTTAGTTATGTTGCTTTATGTGGTTTTAAAAATTTGCATAATGTTCAGTGATGTAGCGCATGTGTCATTAATATTCAAAGAAGGAGACTCGCGCTTATCGAGTTAACTGACAGACTTTTATTGTTTGACCCATATCAATTGATGTAACGGAAATTATTATATTTTAAATATGCCCCGAAGAAAGAAATAATATAATATCTATAACAGAGAACTCGAAGAGTGCTCATCTTCAGACATTTGTCAAAAAACAAAATAGATATAATTTCTTCAAAATGTAAATATTTTAAAGACCTAAAACTCCTAGGAAATATGGAGCGTTGTCGGTATTTGTTATTCTCTGATGATGTATAACGCTTGCTAGTCATTGTTCGACTTAGACAATTTGTTGGACACTGGGCTCGCGGATCCGGGCTGCACGACCTAATAATCTAAATTTTAACGGGTATACGACGTATTAAAAAAAATGTAATGTGCGACTTACATGATTAATTTCGTTGTAGTTCGCTAGAATTCGTACAATGTACATATTTGCTTATTGTAGTGTCAACGTAATTTGTTTAATAAAAAAGTGGGGGACTTTGATGTGAAACGTAGAAACGGTGGTTGGAAAAAATTAATCACCGTCGCCTACAGGCCCTCCGGTCCCCCGGGCCCGCTGGCCCCCCGGCGCGGGTCTATAAGCGGCCATAAAAATTAGCTGGAATAGCGGTCGAGTGAGTCGCGGCGACGGCAGGGTCCGTGAACTCGCGCGGGTTCGACATTGCGCCGACATTGGTGAGCTAAATAATGCAGATAGCGCCGGGTGAACGACCGCCGGCCCAATAACACCCACGCGGGCGAATGCAAAACACCTGCCGAGCGACGCGGACTTACATAACATTGGCGGCGACCCACTGGCACCCACCAACACCCACCGACACCCACCGGCACACACTGACGTCCACTGACAACCCTCGCCCGCCGACCTACCCCAATTGCAGGAATGTTCGCCGACTAACACCAGTCACTCTCACTCTCGGAAATTTATTAGTATTTACTTACGTTTGGATACGGGTTGATATATTTATTTTATTCGACGGAGCGACGATGGTAATTGATATGCCTTGACTTGACTAGCTAGGATGATACTCACAACACTACATTGTTGCTAGTCCCCTATAAAATATTAAATGTCATTACCTCAGTAATTTCCCTAGCTAAAACGTTCTACAAACCGGAACATAGTAATGTTTGCACTCTATTGTTTGGCGATAGAAATAGGAACTGCGGTGGTACCTAGACGGTCTCCAGCAACAGAGACCTACCACCAGTATATTTGAAAGCATTTTATTTTATATTTATATAATTTAGTGCTTAAGTATGATCCTACATGAGATGGTAAACAAAGATATAGTAAATATTAAAGTGCACTAGTCTGGAAGTAACTCATTCATTACTCTCTTAATACTTTACAGTTCATATCTGAAAGTTTTATATTTATTAATTTATGTTTCTTAAGTTTTATATTTGCAAAACGGTATAAGGATGTTCAAGTTATCACTAAAACGACATCCGTTTTCAGTCGAAATTCGATAATGAAAACTGGTAAACGGGATGTTAATCGCCTGCATAACATTTATTTCGTTGAACATGTAAATGATTCTATGTTCACGTTTTTGTGTCGAACCACCAAATTCACATCTAAAAAAGGATATGTGAAATTTTAATATTTATGTTATGAAAATATCACATTATCTTTTCCCTAGAATAATTTGTTTAATTCTATTTCTAGATAATCTACAATTCTGAACTTGGGACAAAAGATCGTTTCGCTTCGTATTTGTATTGGAAAGTACTCTGTTCGAAGGATATATAAACAGTATCCTCTGTCGGTTACGTTTATAAATGCACGTCAGGACACCAATCATCTGTTAATATCTATTATTTTGGACCCTTGCTACCTCTGGTAAGGCTATAGCCTGAGACCGACTCGGTTAATTTCTGCTTCAAACATTACTGTGTGTAATGAAAGGTGCTGTAATTAGACAAATTATTAGAGTAATAAGAGATAACATCTTATGCTTTAAAGCAACGAGAATAGTGTGGTGTAGTGTATATCATCCAACTAGCTCCACTTGTTATGGGCAGGCGTATCACTTACCATCAGGTGAATGTCTAATTCGTCTCGTCACTTCGTGGAATGAAATAAAACAATTAATACTATATGCTTAAAATTTGTTCGACTCGCAACAGATAATAAAAAGATTGTTACTCTTCCAATCTTGAATCAATTTGGACTACAGCTTGGTAAAATTGGTACGTCTTAAAGTAACTGTAATGCTACACTCCTCTTTTGGCCCGGGGGTGATCACTGGTTTGGGTTATGGCAGAGGGAGCGCGGTCGCTGACACTCAAAGGTTCCGTAGGGTAGATCGCGCGTCCGCGCCCCGCACTCGGTCTCTGTGCTACGAAGGTCGGAGCGACCTCGTTCGCGCGGAAACTGTGCGGAGGTCAAGGCCGCAGTCTAGACGCAACCCCCGACTCCCCACCCACTTGACAACCCCAACCCGCCACCTGCCACCCGACCGAGTTTATTTTTACTCGTACAGCCGGCGCCGAATTCGCCTAGGCGTAGCTCGAACCTGACCTACCCACACATATCACAGACAGAGCAACACAAAAACATGTCTATGAAAGATTTTTATACTGATCATTATAAAATTATACGATATGCGGATTTAAATTTATGTTACCCAGAATTCGAAACTTGTTTATAAATAATTAACTAACTGGTTATTATATATATTACCTAATTCACTTTATACATGATTTGTTTTGATTTAACTTAGATTTGATCCAGTGATCAGTTTGGATACTAAACTTACTTTAGATCTTATATCTTTTCATAAATTAATTAAAATGCGGAAGTATGAAATAAATTCTGAAGTGAAATCTAACATAAAGTTTTGAATTTTCTTTTTAATCGATTTTTTCTACGACTATTTTGGGAACGTATCTATCGTGTGAAAAGAGATTTAGGTGTACTTGGAGGGCTCAGAAAAGGTATGTGAAGAGGAAGGGTGAAGATAAGTACATTTTTACTATTGGTCAAATGTAACGTCCCTCTATAAGATGCTGGAATGTGAATATCGCGTCTCTTATATAGGACAAACAAAGAGATTTGTGAAGAAACGTATAGCTAACATTAATAGTTTAGAAAGTCTGGTATTTGTGACCGTGTTTTGGATCTTCTCGACCGTTACATCAGATTTAATGAACCACAAATTCTTGCAAGTGAACGCCTATTCATACTAAAGATGCTTCACGATAGCAGCATTCTTCGTAGATCGAACAACAAGTAATAAATTAAAAAATCATCACGGGGTATGAAGTCGGGAAGACTGTCACCTTAGTTCCCTCGTGACTGTGGCTGTAAAAGCGGTCAAAACATCGGAATAATAAAAATAAGCGAACTAATACAATAAAGGTGGTAAAATCGGTTAAGTTAATGATAATTAACGTTGAATTTGGTGTTGAAAGTTTGAACAGCGAGTCCATTGTTGAACGGTTTCCCTGAGAGGTATCGCGCTTCGATATAAATGTGCGAGTGAAGTCACCGTCTGCCGTCGCCGTCGAATACCTAATGCGGCGGCCTTGATGGTGGACCACACGCGAACACTGCACCATCTATATGCAACAATCTAATTTGTTATCCTGCCAATCAAACGGGCCACAGCTCAAGGAAATCCTGTCTGCCTGCATCTCGCCTATACGCCGTGGGGCTATTTCAAAACCGACCTTATTCTTAGACTAGTTACTTCTAATTATTCTATTGTCCTATAAACCTTTTGTGATTTATCAGATAGGAATGTACTTAAGTTTTTTTTTTTTAATTAGTCACAAGTGCACGTTATATTTTTTGACCGTTTGTTTGCCGCATTATTAAAGTCGAGCCGTGATTAATTGCAAATTGGCCACCAATGATTTGAAACGGAACCGGTCCTGATTATGTTCATAACTTATTAACAATACGCAGAAGCATGTATAAACTTTGCAAACTTATTAATTTTCTTGCTAAATCAATTATTCTTCTTCTTGTGCCCTTCCAAGTAATGAAGATTGGACACCAGTTCTGCGAATCCATTACTATCGCGCTCTAACTGGATCAGCTGCGCGGCGTTTTTAATCTTGGTCCACTCCTTGACGTCGTCCAGCCATCACTTGTGTCTGCGACCGATTTTTCTCTTTCCGGTTATTTTGCCCATTACTCCTATCTGTGGAAGACTATATTTAGCATTTCGGACTAAACCTCCTAAATATACTGTCTTCAGATTAATCAATACAACACAGAAAACTTATATTTGATGGTAAGATCTCCATAACAATGTGGGGGTAGTAAGGATATGTACTAAATTGTGTACGTTGCTTTACATTAAAGTTATGAGTCTTTGCCTTAGTCATTTCATAAGCTACAGCTCCTTTCAAACTGGAGCACAGTAATGTTTACACAGTACTGTATGGCGACTGGCGAAAGAGAGGGTGCGGTGGTACCTGCACGGTTTCGGGCAATAGAGAACAACCACCAATTGAAAATCCATCATTTGGTTACTCTTCAAACCTATGCCTGATGTTATATATATATATATAAACATAAATACTTCTATTATGTATTTCATATTTTATGAGACAAATATGCAATTCAAAGAACATCGTGTATGAGTCAAAAGATGGCGCAGCTGTGCAAATTTCAGCCTTCAAAGCCTTCGCAGACGACCTCGCAATACTCTAACTAACAACTCACACAATAGACGACCGATTTTTTTTTTAAGTTTGCGGTACGACGTCGTTGAATAGATAACGCACGAATAACAACGACAACATAATCATAACGTTGAGGTAGATCCGACGTCGATATAAACAGCAACCGGATAAGGATATCGTATGAATCGATTTCAATATGGCAAACCTTTATAATTTTTTTCGTGTTATAAATAAATCTGTATTATTACCTTTTGCGGAAAAATTTAATTTTTTAATTTATAATCATCATCATCGTCATCAGCCGTTAGACGTCCACTGCTGGACATAGGCCTCTTAAAAAGATCTCCACATCGATCCCTTCAGCGTTGTCCGCATCCAGCGATTTCTCGCGACCTACAGTCGTTTGCAGGGATTTGGGCCGTTTCCCACCATGCTGGCCCAATGCGGGTTAGTGGGAGTTATAATTAATTTACTTTTTTTTTTTACAACAAAACAATCAGACGAGGGAGACTTTCGCCTAATGTCGAGTGATACACCCGTTACAACGTAGCACTAGTTAGGATGGTATACACGGCAGCACATTGTTCTTGTCGTTCAGACATGATGTTAAGTTTCGTTACCTTGGTAATTTCATTAGCTACAATACCCTTCAAACGGCAGAAATCGTAGCTGCAGTGGCATTCAGATGGTCTTTGACGGGGACCTAATAGTAAAGAGTTGCTGCTACAGCTTAAAGCGGCATGCACAATGTGATCGTCAGTCATCATCAGCCGACAAATTTCCACTGCTGGATCGGTCTTGCGCTGTTTACTACAAGCTTTAATATTTTATAATAATTTAGTGGACGTAATGTTGAGAAGCCTCCCGCAAGGTGGACCGACGATCTGATGAGAATCGCGGGAAGCCACTGCATGTAAGCAAAGCGGGACCGATCGATGCTGAGATCTTATAGGGAGGCTTATGTCCAGCAGTGGACGTCTATCAGCTGACGATGATGAATAATTTAGGAGTGTATATCATCCTAACTAGGGCTACCATTAGATGAACGTGTAAGTTTCGTACTCTTTACTAATCTTTTCTTCATTACTATCTATTCCCCTTCCGCTTTGCTGGCGGTAATATAAAATTCGAACTGAAAATTGTATAATTAGTAAATAGTCCGCAAATGACTTTCTATAGCAACCGTTACTATAGCAACCACATAAATAATACGAAATAATCTATGAAATGCAAAAACTAAATGGCATATAACCATCTCTAAATAATTTTACGTCGAATGCCTATGTTCCCATGTAGATACGTTCACTAGTTTTCACGTGAATAGCAAATAAACAAAATCCATTTTCATTATATATATATATATATATATATATATATAATAGGTACTGTGAAATATATATGTCGTAATTATGTTTACGTATTACGTTAGCTTATTATAGATTTATTCTAACCGAAACTTGTCTACCGCTTCATATGAAGACAACCTTTGAATAGTTAATTATGTTAACTTCATTGTTGGAGGTTTAATGAATTAAAATATGTACACTACATTGTATATATTATGTTCCCACTTCTAATTCCACGTACACCTCCGCAACTCCATTTTTGGGAAGGTATTCTGTAAAATTCGTTTTCAGTTGACCTATACCCAGAAAAAGGAATATTTCTACCAAATTTTAAGTGTCACAAACTTTATGGTTCCAGAGTTTCTACTTAGTTGAGACTCTTACATATATAGAGATAAATATTTTTTTTTTTGTATTTTAAATTGTATAGAGTAATGAAATGATTTTTAACTCCCACACTAACCGTTTAATGTTCACTCATATATACTTGATATATATGATGATGCAACAAGAGCTCTGAAGAGTACTTGTGCACTTATCTTGTACCGTATACCAGTTCCTTCTATCTTAGATCGCACTCGATTAAAACATGATTAAAAATGATAACTAACTTTTCTATTATATAATTATATAAATAATAAATTGGTTCTCGCTGAAACTGGATTGATATGTATATATTGTTCAGCCTTTAGTTTATCCTTCTTTATATATATATTGTAAAATTCTGATTATTAATTAAACTTAAATTTTTATAACTATTTCTTAATTAGCTTTTAGAACTGTTTATAAAAATGGCGAATTATCAATGCCATTTCAAACTTTATGGTCGATTAACATACAGCTGCAATTCCCGAAAACCGGGTGTTTGATTTGTTGTGAACGTTATTACCATAGTTGAAGGTTATAGAAACTTATTTGTAAATAATTTGTATATATGTCGATGATTGGCAATGTTTGAAAATAAAAAAAAATGGATAGATTTATGTAACTTAACGGTTTCTTAGTTTGTAAATTGTATAACCCCTAAAGATTTATAGCATATATAAATTAATAAAAAATTTGTAAATTTTTACAAGGAACAAGTATATCGTAAACATTAAGATTTTTTTTTTCATGTAGATTTCTCAAAATGGATTACACGAGATTTGGACAGAAATTTTGAAAAGCAAAGGAAATCATTTAGATGTTCGATTCTAAAATTCTTTCCAAACTACTGCAGTGTATCTGGTATTTTCTTATTCGCCCACGTACGTTAGTCATTAAACACGCGCCGTATATATGTATTTTTAAGAGATGTATAAAGAGAGCGACCTTGGTGAGATAAATCGCGTAAAGACGCAAGTTTCGATGTGTTGAAGCGCTGAATAGGTATTCGTAATGAGCGTAGCGGCGGCGGGTCGACGGCCGCGCGCCCGCCGCCTCACCTTCGCGTATCGTAGATAAATGCCAGCCGCCTGCCGCCAGCCGCCTGCCGCCTGCCGCCTGCCGCAACTCGGGCGTTGTTAGGATAGGTAAGGCTCGACATCGACATCAACCGCTAACTTACCTCCATATACAAACTTAGCCGACGTAGCGCCCACACAAGCAGAACCTTCATCTAATCGCAGCTCTATACATACACTGGTAAAGGTCCGAACGCTGCGGCAGATCTTTATGGCGAGCCTATGACCAGCTGACGATGATACTGCATCATATTGTGCATATCGTTAAGCTGATTGTAGCAGCAACTCCTCATTAGTAGGCCTCTGTTGAGACCGTCCAGACGCCACAGCCGCCAGACAGTATTATGCAAACATCTTATATCTCAATGCGACGGACGCATGTAATGTGGTGCTGTGTATATCGTCTTAATTAACGCTACATTTTCAAAGGCTCGCTTGTCTTGTAGCTTCACCGAATAATAAAAATACCTTCACTGTCCATAAGAATATGGCTTTAGAATGATTCGTTTAGTCAAAACGAATCATCCCAGTAATTTTTATAGCTCCCGTCTCAGTTAAACTACATTCTATGCACAATGTTTAACCGCAGAAGTAGAGCTGCGATGGTAACATCTTACATATACCTACCACCATAAGACAATTATGATAAGATAAGACATTATAACAGACGGATTTAATGTGGCTTCGTGTCGGCCTTGATCAGTATCCGGTGCTGAAATTTCAGCCGGGCGCAACAGCTCGCTACTTGTCGTAGGTAATGCGACGTTATCGCCGCGCTACGGCAGCGCCGCGCCGCGGACAGTTTATTGTTAATTTTGTTTATACACTACAGCGGGCGATGTTTTTCAGCGGCTAAAATTAACATATTTTTAGATACATTACATAAACTTATTTCCCATATTTTAAACATTATATTTTCATTATAACGTGGGATAAAAGCTAACCGGTCTAACTTGTTCATATAGCTTATATCTGTATTTTTACAATGACACAAAAAAACTCGGATCTACAAAAACTGCATTAATTATTTGCTACACCGGTTATGTATACTTCATTAATGCACATTTTATTTTGAATACAAATTTTTTTTTTTGAGCAATGTGGACATGGTATATATAACAGGAAGGGAGAGAGAGACAGTCTGTGTCAGTGAAAACTACTTTAACGATTTATTACTCTTAGTTGTACATATTTCATTAATTAATATAAACATAAAAGTACCTGACCGATGAATAAGATGGGATACGTAGTTAAGTAGAGACACACGTTAAAAAATTCTTAATTTTTTTTTGTACGACTGCCTTTAATATTCTGGCATTAATTAGGATGATATACACAGCACCACATTGTACCTGTCGCCTTGAGACTGAGAGTTTTTATGGCGTTGTTGCCAGTGGAATTACCGCAGTAATTTCACTAGATATATGTCACGCCTCGTTCCCAGTGGGGTAGGCAGAGACCACCTCTCTCCACTTGCTAGGCTCCTGGCACACCTCTCTCGCTTCCTCCACTTTGATGAGCATCTTCATGAACGCTCGTCGGTTGCGAGTACTCTTGACTCGGCCTTTCTGTAGGACATCTTCGATTTGATCGGAATATGTCCGCCCAGGTCGACCTGCACCGATTTTTCTAATCATTCTTACCTTGTATATCTCTTTCATTAATCTTCTTTCTACATAGCCCAACCATCTAAGCATCCCTTTCTCTATCTTTGTCACTACATCTTCAACCACGCCTACTTACCTACTCTTCACCGTAGCTATTACTGTTATTTGGTACTTCCTTGGTTGGTACCTTCTTGGTACCAGCTTAGACGAGAGAGACCTACCACCAGTAAAGTTATAACGAGGAATAATGTATGTCAACGAAAACTTAACAGTACTTGTTATTTCCAAGATTAACGTTCACTTCGGGCGTTTATAATTTGGTTAATAGTTTCCCTTTATAAAAAGTCCGCTGATTGCGTCACGACATATTTTATCGGAAACTGCAATGTCAAGGGGGCATTGAACCCGTATCCTTGAAACATACAGATATCGTAGATAATACAGTTTTATTTTTCATCATCGTAGGTATGTCTCGACTTATCGCGGACGCGACTATAAATAACAATGAGTTTCTTTGCTGTTAATTTTTTTTTAATTTGATTATTTAATAATATTTCTGCCACGAGATTGTTTGGTCTGCATCAGGCCAAATTGACGTAATCACACGACCTAATGATCTGCCGCTTCTTCGCTTCAGTCTCGTTTATAAATACTCTTTTGTTATACTTTAGAAATGTAGTCTATTTATAGTAGATGTTTCAAAAGTTCAAAAAAGATCTGTACATTTGGACCTACCTCCAACATGTTGTTTATCAATTTAGCGAATTTTCTTGCATTATTTTATTACATTATCACGAAAAAATGTATCACCAAGTGACACTAAATAATTAGGGCTTTATTCCTAAGATTTAAAGCTACCCTTGAAATAGTTGTACGTAGAAAGATAAACATTGATGATACAGTAGAATGTTAGGAAATATAATTTATGATACTTTAGTAATAAAAAAAACCGTCATAGTTCAGTCTGTATGACGGTCATAAACAATATATGCGTCTAAGAAGCGCGGGTTTGATCGCCGCTGAACTTGAGCTTCCGGTTATGGAAAACATCGTGACGAAACCGACGCGTTCGAAGAGAAAAAAAAAAGATTTTTGGACATATGATATTTATAAACCTGAATTTAGCCATCTTCCTTGATGTTCATTTTGTATTATAAAGAATATTATTAGTATTTTTCAAGTTCAAAATTCTAGTACCCAAAATTTTATATAAGCGCCATCTCTGTTGCTCTATTGATATGACTTTCTCACCAGCGGCTGCGTATTATTATTGGCTTAAAGTTTACATAAATAACACATTAGTAGATAATTGAATGCGAAAAGTAATATCTTGTTAAACAACAAAAGATTAACTGAATTTAAAAACGTTAAACCGATTATTTAGTATTTGTAGGTCTTCGTGTATTTAAACCTCTATTGAAATGATTTTAGCTTAAACTATAATCTTACGGTTTAGGAATTTTATGGGTCATGTTAAAAATACTTATAAGTTCTGATAATTGTTTATAACAAAAATATTGATAGAAAATATATTTTAACTTGATGTTTCAAAACGAGAAGTAAGCCGAATATATCTTCACACATTTGCCATAACAAATACTGAACTTGACCTTTGAAAGTTTATCGCACACACTATACTTTGTTCAGACTTAGGTATCATTTACGTCTACACTCGGATTTAGGTTTTAGATCTACGATGTCTTTCTAACCTATATTCATATCATTAGATTGTATATATTTTAAAATACTAGATTCGAGAGATTAATCAAAAAATACCTGCCGTTTGATTTACTTCTTAATGATGTCATAATATAGAAATAAATCCATAATTTATTTTTTACAGTAAAATAAGTTATAAATGTTATCACATAATATTTACTTTACTCTCATCTTTGGCATAATGACCTACTATCGTTTGGTTCAACTTATCTGACGAGAAACTTGTTTATTAATAGAATATGGCTGGTTATAGATTACAAGAAACAGAAGAATATACAAAAAAATTATTATTATCATCATCAGTCGACAAACGTCCACTGCTGGGCACAGCTATAGAAAAACTTTTTTTTAAACACTGATTTCTAATTTGTGATTAATCGCCAACCCGTTCCTGGGGTGGTGATGCTTTAGGGCCCAATATCGTGTATGGAGGACCCGCGCTCGTATATTACATTTTAATCTAGAACACTTACAGTTGCAGGTGCAGATGATGTCCGCGGCGAGCGGGGAGCCAATGCTGCGCCGCGTCAAGCAGGAAGCGGAGCCCCCGCCCCAGTACTCGCCGGAGACGCACGCGGAGCACCCGTTGCACCGCACAGTGCCCATGGTACACGCGCCACAGGTGACCGCATTGTTCAACTTGTTACTCTTTCTTTGCAATAAAGTCGCGCTATCACCGGTTTACTTGAAGTGGATCTAGTTAGAACCCGGGAAACGCTTCCGCACCACACTGATCTCTCCACAACTGTCTCCATACGGATTCGGAGCAACTCCATCAACCAGTGCGAACGAGCGAGACGCGCTCGGATGCAGTTTCCGTAACACGGACGTCTCTGAAAATCAATAACTAGGTTACAAGGCGACCGTTAGTGCATCGGCTGTAGGACCTAGTTTCATATCGCGCATCCTAGACATTGATTCTCTGAACTAATTTCTCTATTACATCCAAGTTTATTACAAGTGTAATTTCGTGAGATTATTAAGTAATTATATACAAGACGAATTAGTTTTTATTTATAAATTATTATCAATTAAGCAATACAATATTACGTATTTTGTAAGTTTATTACGACCAGATTTTTCATTTTTACTTCTAATTTAGTGTACAGTGTAACAAGTGTGTAACTGGTAGTAACACCTCCGCAACTCTCTTTGGTAAAGGAATTTCGTAAAAATCCATTCTTAGCTGACCTCTGAACGGTAGAAGCAATATCTCTACCAAATTTTGAGTGTTTACGTCTAATAGTTTGAGAGATCTCGTGATGAAACAATGAATCTCCGGATATCTCCTATACGTAATATATCAGTGATAGCACTAACGTTGTATGAGGTAACTTATGGGCGGCGTCGATATACAATATCATCAACTTAGGTCTTTAAGTTATGGAGAAAGGCATCAATTATATTAAATATTAAAGCAAGTAAATTTAAAAAAAAAATATTTGTAAGTTCATAGATTGATACATGAACTACTTTGTCCAAGTATAGTGTTCGGTCGATGTGGTAAAAAGGAGTTATGTTGGTGTAACTTTATTATTTTTTATAAATACTATAGTTACCGGAATTACTTGTTTCAATGAATCCTTATTCGAATGGGATAATTACAAAAGGATGTGGCCCATAATTTAAATAGAATCTAAGTTGAGACAAGATAAATGAAGATTCTTATCCGCGAGTAATTTGTTGTACTTTATTTATTAATCAGTTGCTTGCTACGCGGCCTACAAGTAGCTACGGCGCTACGTAAGTTACATTTGCTACGGGCTAAGTCATTCGCAATTTTCAAGTATTCATTTTAGTATATATATTTAGAAAGGATTTAACGTCAGAGTTAGGGTTAGTAGTGTACAGTTAAGAATTTTTAGGTTCTCCCAATATAATGATTATAAAACAGTTTAATTATTATGAATAGTTGTGTGGAAACCTTAAACAATACGACTTACTAAAATTAGTACAAAAGTAAGAAGAGCGCTGCGGCTAGTGAAATTACTGTGGTAACGAGACTTAATATTTTATGTCACAAGGTGACGAGCACAACGCGTAGCTGTGGACATCATCCTAACTAGTGCAACGTTGTCATAGGCAGGCGTATTATTTACCACCACATGACGTTGCGCTTGATTCGTCGCTTCACGTAATAAAAAAAAATATTGAGTAATATTTTTATTATAATTACTTTTAGTTTAAATTATAACGAATATAAATTGTGTTATATGACAAATGTACACAATGCAATTCACACAATCCGACAGCTGGAACTAGAGCCGAAGGAGGAAGTTAAATACTGCGTGTCGCCCGAGAACGGGGTGGTCGGCAATACCAGCCCGGAGCAACAGCACTGCTCCTCCACCACCGCGGCGGCGGCGGGAGGCGCTCGCGACGAGGACGCGCCGCGGCGCTTCTGCCTCGTGTGCGGCGACATAGCCTCCGGCTTCCACTACGGGGTGGCAAGCTGCGAGGCATGCAAAGCATTCTTTAAACGCACCATACAGGTATGCCTAGGAAGACGTCAGAAAGACCTGAAATTTCATAAAGGGAAAACAGTAGCGGACTCTCGTGCGAGTATAGAATACTTAGTCACTCTTCCATTTTCTTCCTTCTTTATTCGTACACTGGTAGTCTCTATTTTATGATATTTTATATATAGAGCCCAACAAGCGAGAAGATATTGAGGATATTAGAGCTTTATGTACGGGCCACCAGGCTCGATTCAGGATGCTATTGGAACGATGAACCGATCCCGCCCTTTCGTCGTCGTCAGATAATAAGGTTTCGTTAATTCGCAGATGTTAAATTACCAGGGGAACATAGAGTACACTTGCCCGGCGAACAACGAGTGCGAGATCAACAAGCGCAGGCGCAAGGCGTGCCAGGCGTGCCGGTTCAGCAAGTGCCTGCGCACGGGCATGCTGCGGGAGGGCGTGCGGCTCGACCGCGTGCGCGGCGGCCGACAGAAGTACCGGCGGGTGCCCGACGCGCCGCCCCAGCTCGCGCAGCGGCCGCAACTCGACGATATCAAGGTCAGCAGACAGGCGAATCCACTAGTCAATGGATACTTTTGTTTACTATTAATGTATCACAACTGTCTTTTACCATGATGCGACGAGACGAGCAGAATGTTTGCCAGATGGTAAGTTATATTTTGGTCCATAATTCACCTCCGCGTCATTTGCGCTATTGTGAGAGCGATTGATTCTCTCATGAATGGCAGTCTCGTAATCGACGGTTTACCCGTCATGTCCAGCCCGGAAAAGAGAAGAGTGAAAATATAGGAACAAGGACAAAGAATAAATAATTTGTAGGGAGTCAAGATGGTAGATGTACGTGGAGCCGAATAGAGGTTAGACCGCCTACTCACTCTCGTAATTCGTTCCGTATGACCTTTGGATTGGTGGGACTGTGGGAGGTTGGAGGATTCTCCTGTCCTAAAAACTTGACGCTAATTAAAATACAAACAGTATAAAATATTGTACTGGTCGATTTTAACGATGTTAAATCTTGTTATCCCAGTAAGTTTACTAGCTACGGCACCTTTTATATCAAAACATAGTAATGAAAATGTTTCGCGTCAAAGAACGAAGTTGTGGTGGTAACTAGGCGGCATCCGGTAACTGAGAGATACACGTTTATGGTTTTCCTTTATCCGTTGGTCAAATAATACTTCGTCTACCAGTACTCTGTTACATAAGGCCATTTCTCCAGCTCCAGCGGTTGGTCAACCTTTCTAATGTGTTTCCTTAATTACTCCAGTCATTTAGGCTAGGTTTTTTACTATGATAATATTAAAAATTACAGGTGTTGGAGGCGCTTTCGTCCTATGAACCGGAGTTACTGACCTGCGGAGTGCCACCGGCCAGCGTCACTGAGCCTGCCTCCAGAACCCTGGCACTGCTGGCGGACCTGTACGACAGGGAGCTAGTAGGAGTCATCGGTTGGGCGAAACAGATACCCGGCTTCACAGATTTGCAACTCAACGATCAGGTACGTGGTTTAATTAGTTATGTAATAAGGATTTCATCATCTTCGTCATTTCAGTACATCGATGTCGACTGCTGTGTGCGAGTATCACCAATTGATTTCCAGCACGACGGGTTTGTACCTTGCATCCAACCATTCCCTGGGATCTTCGGCAGGTTATCGGTCTGCCCGGTGGACATATTCCATAAACAATACCTACCATAGTTACGTGATTATCGCTAACCGGCATTTGGACATATTGGTCGATAAGAGGTTTCAGCTCTCTTATGATGAAAGGTTGGGACCTTTCATCATAAGAGAGAGTTTCAGTAGTAAGAACGATTGAATAAATTTTTATTTTTATATAAATTTGTAAAGATTTTTAATGTAATTATTGCGTGTTACCAGATGCGGTTGCTGCAGAGCACGTGGGCGGAGATGTTGAGCCTGATGCTCGCGTACCGTTCGCTGCCGGCCAACGAGCCCGGCACGCTGCGCCTGCGCTTTGCGGCGAACCTCGCACTCGACGAGCAGCAGGCGCGCGACATCGGCGCGCTCGACCTCTACCTGCAGGTACGCCACCACTCGTACACATTTTTACATCATCATATTACATTTAAGCTATGCAATATGTGCAATATACGTTTGTTTGTTCAGTAATATTTTAATATATTCTTTTAGCGTATTTAAAATCTGTCTATGTACTCAGGTGTATTGAATTTATTTATCATTAATACTCATTTCACTTCACGATGTGACGAGGCGAATAAAATATTCAGCTGATGATAAATATATGATAAGTAATATTCTTGATCATAAAACTACGCTAGTTAGAATTATATACTATGCACCACATCACTTTGGGTCATTGCGCCATTGGAGTAAGTTAGTTGGAGCGTTCTACGTGTGGTTGTCAGGTGTGCGGAGTAGCGCGGCGGCTGGAACGAGCGGGGGCCCAGCGCGAGGAGTGTTACCTGCTGAAGGCGCTGGTGCTCGCCAACTCGGAGGCGCGGTTGGAGGAGCACGCGGCGTTGCGGCGCTTCCGCGACGCGATGCTCGCCGCACTTAACGACGCCGTCGCGGCTCTCAGGTGCGATCAAACAATCCACCATAATTACCAGTAACAAAGCAGGTCAAAGCTAAACTGAAAAAAAAATTGCATATCTTACAATTATTCCTTAATGCAGTTGACAGAAGGGCAAAAAAAGGCATTATAGCATTATGTCTGTCTTTTATTAATTTTTATTGTATTTTGTTTTATTTTACGGACGCGACTAGACGAGGGAGACGTACCTGATGTTAAGCGATACGCTTAGTCATAACAACGGCTAGTTAGGATGATATACACAGCACCACATTGTGCACGTCGCCTCGAAACATAAAATATTAGGTGTCGTTTCATTCATTCATATATGTTATGTATGACATGATGCCCACGGCCACATTTCATCATTGTACTGCTCGCCATCGGCAGGGATTTCATCCTCGTATCCTTGAACCGCAGTGGTCACGTACGGTCCGGTTCCAGAGACGTTTTCTCTCGAGAACACTCAAAATGTGGAACGAGTTACCTGTCTAGGTTTTCCCTAGGAGTTATATGAAGTTCTTCAGAAAGGGCGTGAAAAGGTTTCCGCAGGGTCTGCAACACGTCCAGCGATACCTCTGGTGTTACTGGTGGTCATAGGCTGCGGTTACCGCTCAACATCAGGCGGGCCACAAGCCTGTTTGCCGCTTAAGTGATATAAGAAAATTTATTAATGAATCCTTATTTGCAGGCCGTACAACGCGAACGCGGCGCTGCAGCAGTTGCTGTTGGTGCTGCCGGCGCTGCGCCACACGGACGTCGCGGTGCGCCGCTTCTGGGCGGGCGTGCATCGCGACAGGCGCGCGCCAATGAACAAACTTTTCGTGGAGATGCTGGAGGCATGCCTGCGGTAGGCACGAGGAAGCCACCTTAGGTCTTATTTGAGTTTTGACCTTAAGCAAACAGCCGGGACTACGTGCGCTTGCGTCGCCTTCAGGCCGCGCAAGCGCAGTCGTTGCAGTAGTGAGGTGTATCCCCAAGTGCAATGAACACGAGAACATGTTTGGTTGTGTTGTTCCATGAACGCTTGTGCTTTTTTTTTTCAATTCTGGAAACTTAATTTAGGCGTTGAGGCAATCGCACGTTGCACGTTTACACACACACAGACGGCGGAAACACAAGATGATGCGAGTTGACGCTTGTGTGTAAATATGATGGTGGTCGTAATGCCCGCGGTTTAGGGCGACGGAAGCGAGAACGAATTGTCAGGCTTTCGAGGTACGGGTACGTGGTGCCGCGACTTTAATTTGTCATCACAGAAAAAAAAAAACATATCACATCCGTAGTGCAATTCCTTTGCCGCGATTTCTTTAAATGCATTTAGCGCGCCGGATGTGTAGGCCTGTCGGCGGAAGAGCGAGTGTATATACAAATTTAATGGGTATTTAGTCTGTGGTAATATGGCTGTGAAGTGGCGGGACGGTTTTGGCGGGCGCTCTGACATTTCCGTTTCCGTTTAACGTTTTTGGTGGGAGACCGCGTCGCGTCCCCGCGCCGGATGTATACAAATGGACTAAACTAGTACAAAACTCGTTACTATTTTTGTATAATATTAGTGCTATACGTAGGTTTACTGCGAGAATGGGGCTTCGAGATTAACGGTTGGGGATATATCATGTGTGGGGGAAGGAGAGAGTGGGGGCTGCACACGATATTATAAATACCTCGAAAATTTTAAACCTTAGTTGTTAAGTCTTCAGATTCTTTTTTTACACCTTTTATCAAATACATACTAAATTTGTAAGAAGTTTATATGTGAATTTTTATATAAAATCTGTACAGATTTATTTTATAACTGCAATAATGAATATATATATATAATATGCAATAGAAAAAAAACATTTTTACAACGAATAGTAAATAAAATAAAATATTCATATATTTACTCCTCCTAACTGTCTTACAGTTATTTTAGTGTAAATTTTTAATTTATGTAAATAACAAAAAAAAAGTCTACATAGGTACTAACTATCGAAAGTTTCACAAGAAAGTATGAAGATGTTTTCGTTCTTTCGATTAAATAAAAAAAAAATAAATACTAAAAAATTATTAATAATTCTATAGAGCAAGCTTTGAATAAAATCTGTAAAAATTCAGGTCAAAAAAAATTATGTCATCAACTTGCTTTCTTTAGTTTCGCGTCATGTTTATGTACATTTTTGTTCTGGTGCTGAAGCCAGGGTTAGGCGTGGACCGTACTTTCGTTCCAGTGCCAACTCGAAGTCCATGGAACGTGTATATAAATATATAACATAATAATCGTTTGTTGTTCAGAGGATTTATTTAAACAGTTGTATTATAAATAATCTAACATTTCTTTGTGCTGTTTAACGAAATAATACATATAGTATTGTGGATCATATTACCTCAACACTCTGTTACCAGTGTCAACATATTGTCTCTGTAAAATTATACTCTTTGAATGGGTCTTCCCTTATGAGGAGTCTAAGCTGGTCATCCATTGAGCCGGCCTAGTGCAGGCCGGTGGTTGTTGCGTGTGCGCTCGATCACAGAATATGATGGTTTCTTTCAAGCTTGGCGGGGATCGAACCCGCAACCGAACAAATTGAGCTATCAAATATACATAGATAATAAAAAGTGCGGCGCGGTTACTCTCCGGCGGAAGTGTTAAATTCGATATTACAAACGTTTAACAATAGTACTAGTAAGCTAGGTCTTAACTTAATCTTTTTTTGTTATTGGGGAATTCTTCGAAAAAAACCTAGACAGGGTTATGTGGAGCCCCAATAAAATCCCTATGGTATTCGTCCTCATCGTATGAACAGGTCACGAGATTTTCGTTGGTAAAAAACTGTGGACAGCCGCCTTGCTGGGATAGTACCTCTCGTAATGGTTGATTGTAAGCACGGTGGGGTTGTTCATCCTTGCTGTCCACAACCTCAAAGGCATCAGACCTAGGGTCTAACTTAATCCTATTGACCAGCGGTGACCAACCTTTCTCAAAGCAAGTGCGCAATGAAAAGTTATTACAGCACAATAGGTACATGTTTTTTTTTTTAGTTTAGGAATAAAAATAGACAAATAGAGTTATTATTATAATGATTATACTATAAAGTAAATGGTAATAATAATAACCCACTAAGGTAAGTAATCATCATCAGCCGATAGACGTCCACTGCTGGACATAGGCCTCCCCTAAAGATCTCCACATCGATCGGCTCGCATCCAGTGGGTTCTCGCGATTCCCACCAGACCTTCGGTCCACCTTGTGGAAGGCCTTCCAACACCACGTCTACCGGCACTCGAGTACAGATTATGTAAACATATTTGTTATTGTGAGCTGAGGATTAAATATTTTTTTTATAGCAAATTGCAATTCTCATTTTTTGTTTAAAACGTTATTTTTTTGGAAATTAACAATAGAACCACTAATATATATATATATATATATATATATATATATACATAAAAACTAACCACTGATATATAAATATATATATAAATAATTTTCATATGGTTAAGAAACATTTAAAAAATGTTATCTATGTTGGGTTTGGTCACCGCTGCTATCATCATCATTAGTCTGTGGGATATTTTAATCAGAGTGCATGGGGCTCCGGTGCGTTCCGTAGGAGATCTCGGAGCATCTCCTAATGCACTAAGGGAGACCACCGAGTAAGTTTTAATGGGTAGAAATCCCACATAACCTTGTCTTCCCTTAAGAATCGGATTATATTTTAAGAAGATTACCCCACGTAATAATAATAAAAAAGTTGCTGTTATAGACCAACGTATTAAAGTTGTTTTTTTTTTAACTAGTTTTTTTGTAGATTTTTTTTATATTCAACCGGTTTACCTATTCTCTCGTACATAAAATCTTAATTATTTCAACTACCCCTTTTTATCATTACGGTTTTTGTATAAACATGATGTAAAATAGGAAATTAAGCCTCCATTCTTTTTTTTAAATTTCATGTCCTAGTTACGAGACCTTTAAGTATTTCGCCCCCCATACACCACTGACACAAACCTATTCATAGATCAAATTATGTAATTATTTTATATATTGATAATAAAAAAAAAATTACATGAAAAAAATATATATAATTTCAATTACTCTGTAAATGAATGCAATTGTAAATATTTATATGCGAATTTTATTTTTATATTTAATGAAGAATATCTATTGAAATATTATATGGAATTATAATCTGTGCGCCAATGCATTTAAATACATGATGGCGCATAATGTAACGTTTTATTCATTTAATATTTGAGAGGTTACATAAAATTGTACAGTTTACAGATTATATTTATTAACGGTGGTATTACCGAGTTTTTTATACAGTTAACACAATAGGCGATTTTTATTTACAGAAAAACAATCACAATGGCGCTATCGCTAACCGCTTGCCTTTTGTACCTGGTTCGATTCTGAGGCCATGTGCCAAGGAGTTTATATTGAAATTCACTGGCTAGCTACTATTAGTTCTGATGATGCACAGCTCTGTTGTCGTTCGACTCAGCTGATCGAATCACCCTCATGTTGTAATTCTGCCACCACAACACTATAACATTATCTTGTTCCGGCTTACAACATGAGGGCTTGTGTACTATGGGCGTGGCGCTTCATCGTCCACGATCTCATTGTCAATTAATGCGACATTAAGGTTGTTTGGCAATCGGTAGCGAATAAAAAAAAATATCTTGTCGCCTATATATAACACGATATATGTACAATTTGTTTGAAGGTTTTTTTATAAGTACAATATAGTTGCGAGGATGAAACTGCTTACCTCTGTTTCTGTTGTCTACGTGAAATGGGATTTTAATGTTTTTTTTATGTAGTCTTGAAAAATGATAATTCTATGTTTATGTGCATTAAATTTGTGTGATCGTCCGTTCGAAGTCCGCGGTACACGTGCACGGCGACACTGTACAATAATTGTGTGATTGTTTCGCTCATGCATCATTCATTGTTATCATTCAAGGTTGTAAGGCTCGAACGTATACAAAGCCATACTAAGTAACAATTATGTATACTAACTTCCGTTGCGATGGAATGTTTTGTTGTAGTTCTTATGTTAAGAATATTCGTGTTATTTAAAGTTTTTTTTTTTTTTTTAATGTAACGTGTGAGAGGGGCGGGTTCAGTCTCAGGGTATGATAGTTGTACAAATCGAGCAATGTGCCAGATTAGGTGTTAAGTGTTTAATATATATACGTCCCATTGTATTTGTTGTATTACCTATACAAAATGGCGGTGATGTATGTTTTAGTTTTTTTTTTCATTAATAAAATCTCTGTTAAATGATTTTCAACACTTCTTCCTTTCGTTTCGTTAAAATTGTATAGTTCCTATGTGTTGTTGATTAAAATTTTGTTTCCGCAGTTAATTAGTTGACGATGGTTATAAAGCACGTTGTGTATGTAATTGGTGTAAAATTGAATAGCGTAGCGTTAGCACTCGTGTCCTGCGGCGGGGCGGGGCGGCGTCTCGCTGTAAACGGAGATCCTTATGTTTGTTTATACAATGTTATTTATAATTACGTAAACCGAACCTGAGGATATGTGAATAAAATTAAAAATTAAGAAAACATTTTGGCGTTTTTAATTTGTACATCAATAATTTTCTGCTACCGTTACTCGGTTTTTAACCGCTTTCCAAGTAATGCGGATGGCGGACTGGTGCCGCCGAACATTTGTGTGCAAACGTTACTGTTTTCCGTTTTAAAGGGCGCTGTAGATAGGATAGTTACTGGGGTAACGAGAGTCAACATCTTATGTCTTAAGGCGACGAGCGCAATGCGGTGCTGTGTATAACATATTAACTAGCGCCACATGTCGGGGGGAGTGCTCCACCTCCCTCTCCGAGGCGGGCCCGTTCGATTCGGGCGCCGATCGGCGGTTGCGGAAGAACTGCTCGATGTTATCCGGTGACCCTCGTGCGTATTTTCGGAAGTGATTGGATTACCGTGTGAAGCTTTTGAGTTGATTGGAGTCGGACACTACCCCGTTAGTGGCCCTTAGTTCCGGAGTGTGCGTCCGTTAGCATTTTGTTACACACATTAAAAAAAAACTAGCGCTTCATTTTTATGGGCGTATCAGTTACCATCAGGTGAACGTGTCGATGCTTCGTAGTAAAAAAATACGAAGGTTCATCATCCCTGGTTCGATTCCAGAGCATGTTGCGGAATTTGACGGTGGTGGACTATAAGCTACATCATTTTATTAATTTCTACCATATCATTACCGCCTGTAAATATATAACAAGTAGAGTATTTTGGGCGAGGGCACTGCGCCATGCTCGGTCTCATTGTAACATAACTGCCATGTGTAATTGAGGATAAGCGATAGTCCGTCGTAGATAAAAAAAAATAATTAAAATCGTTAATAATTATTTAACCCCTTTAGTAACAATGTATATAATTGCTACTCATCTTTGATTACTTTAAAGGGAAAAAATAATGGTGCCAATTAAAACTACAAATATTAATAAATTATAATAATTATTTTTGCATTATAAAGAAAAAAAATGTCTATATGAATAATATGTTGTGTTATAAATGTGATAACATGTTGCATTATTTTTTTTTAATAATATATAAAAACGTTAAAAAGTTTTTTTTTAAATGTTTAAGAATGCAGTACCGTTACAAATTACACGCGAGGTTCGTTCACTCCCAAGGTGCAGAACAACACTGAAATTCGCGTGTTTACTGTCGTGATTGTGGATACAGACAATCGCAGAGCTTCTGTGCCACGAAGCATCTTAAAGGTTAAGCATTTTGATGCACACTGCCGAGCAGACAGTGACCAGATTTCACGTGGGTACCTGATATTTTTTTAAGCGGGAACATTTGATAACATGTGCAGGGGGTCAAAGAAAACATTTAAAAGTAATTTTATTGTATGAAAAATATATTAAAATTACAAAGATTTTATTATCTATTTTCTTAATTATTATATACATCAGGCTACGCGTAGACTACACGATAGCGAATTGGTCGTACAGTAGCTCCCTCACTTTGTAGTACTCCTCCGAAAGCACACCCTCCAGCGCGACGCGCCCATTCTCCAACTGGAACAGTGTTTACGTAAATGAAGCATGGGCATCGATTGTGGATTGTGCTGCTTCTGATTTCAGGGTCAAGCAGTAATTTACTATAATACTAAAACAATAGCTGTGCAAAGTTTGGTTAGTCAGTTGACGGTTGATAGAAGGAGATGGGAGAAGATAAAGTTAATTCCAAAGGTAGTAGTAGGATGATGGTGGAACTGCAGTATAGGAGAAAGGCAAAGCATTTATCGCCCCTATATAATATGATAAACAGATATAGAGAGGATACAGGGAAAAGGAGGGAGAGGCGATATAAAATGGTTCCCGTGTCTCACCCTGCGTATGGCAACGGTGCCATTGCAGCACTCGAGCGCGCCGCCGGAGAACTCAGCGGACAGGCCGTGCTTCGCGAGCGCCGCGCGCAGCTCCGACAGCCGCACGCTGTTCACGAAGCAGGCGCTGTGCCCCGCGCGGCCGCCGTCGCTCGCAGGCTCCAGCGCCATCGGCTCGTCATCGGCCGTCTCCTCTGGATAGGAACAACTGTACACATCAGCATAATACACAAGAACAAATGGTATGATGTATTCCGGGAAAGTTTACGTCCAGCAATCTTGATTAGGACACCAAAGGATTGTGGAACAGCTGTCCTCAGTAAGGGTTCCCGCATAACAACTCACGGAATTTAAGCCACCCTTACCTGCTCGTGGTGCACCCTGCTTATCAACAAACGAGGCTTTGGATCCCACCAACTCGTATTGGATCTCCTCTCCATATGAATCTCTGCCCGATCGTGTGGGAAACTTTGGAGAAGGCCCATGCCCAACAGTCGACGTCCATCGGCTGATGACGGTGGACCGTCGGGTCAAGAGCTAATTTATTTAATTTGAACAACACCACTTTAACGGTATCGGTAAATTGGTGTTTCTTGATTACTAGCCTATTATTATGTAAATGGCGTATCGCTTATCACCAGGTGAACGTTCTACTTATTCCTCTTTTGTTTTCTTAAATACAACAGCAGACGTTACCGTCGCCGGCGTCAGCGTCCCTCGGGCGCGTCCTGTTCGCGACCACGGCGGAGAGCCACGCGAGCTCCGCGTCGCCCGCGCACCGCCAGGACAGCCCGCTCACCAGCGCGTCCGTTAGCCGCACCTGCATAATAACACATGTCAGTACACTTACTGCAATTTGAATGTTGGTATCCACCCCAGCCTTACTGCGCTGATATGGCACCTGACCATCGGGCTGGTCCACCGATTCAAAGTAGCACAACGAGTGATGGAGAGAGCTGTGCTTGGCATTTCTCTAAGGGACAAAATCCGATACGAAGAAGTTCCACGGAGAACTGAAGCTGTCGACGTAGCTCTCAAAATCTGCAAGCTGAAGTGGCAGTGGGCCGGCCATGTCTGTCGTGTCAGTGACAGCCAATGAGGGAGAAAAGTCTTGGAGTGGAGGCCGCGTACAGATGCAAATGGACCAACCACACCGTCACGGCGGTCGGTATTGGGTGGATGCGAGAAGCTGAGGATCGCATTTGGTGGAAGACATTGGGGAAGGCCTATATCTAGTGGATAAGCAAAGGCTGATAATGATGACCCACAACTGGCTCCATATACTTTTAATGGTGACAGATCTCTGTTACTGGGAGGCCGACTAGGTAGGCTCCTATTTCTATCGCCAAACAGTAGTATGCAAACTTTACTGTGTTCCGGTTTGGAAGGCGTTGTAGCTAGTGTAATTACTAAGGTAACGACACTGAACAACTTATGTCTCAAGGCGACGAGCGCAATGTGGTGCAGTGTATATAACCATAACTAGCGCTTCGTTGTTATGGGCAGGCGTGTCACTTAACATCACGTGAAATTCAAGATAACTGTTAACCCATTATAGATAGATATAAATTATAATTTTAGATTAATTAGCAATAAACAAGGGGTGTAAAGGGTCCCGCATAACAACTCGAAGGCCCCAAACCTACCTCACTTCGTGGTGCACCCTACTAATCAACAAACGAGGCTCCCATATGAACCGCTACATACGTCAGCCCCTAGTGTCCAGGGGTTAAGGAGGCCATTCTAGCTGTACGCGGAGATCGTTGGGAAAGGCCTACCTCCAGCAGTAGGTGTTTAGCGGCTGATGATGATGAAGTAACAAACGTTAAACTAAACTCAAACTAAGTATATAACTCAAGCTTTGACTAATAAAACAAATTAAACAAGTTTTTTTTTATTAATGAAAATTGAATGACCCGTCAAATAAAATTAAAATTAATTAAATTAATTAATAAAAGCTAAATTCAATTTAACCATTCGGCCAACCATAGAGAAAAGAGAGGACAGAGCCTTAGATTTTTAAGAAAACATTATAATGATAATGAATATCAATGGTTGATTTTAATCTTAAATAATTTTATATTGTTAGATTCATCATCATCATCATCATCATCAGCCTGTTATTTTTAGATTATTGAAAGGTTATTTCGTATAGTAAAAAAATTAATGAGTATGTTATACACTCGTACAAACAGTAGCCGTTAACCTGATAGATGTGCGATTCGGTGGTCGCGTCCACGGTGTCGCCTTTGTTCGGGGTGAACACCTTCTCTATCCCTTCACCCTCGCAGTGTTTGCTGTTGTATGGAAAATGGAAGCTATATATTCTCATATCTTTTTAATTAACTATAATTGCAATTGTATTAAGAGAGATGTTTTCTTTGGAGATCAAACCGTGCATGAAACGTATAGTTTAAGGTTATCAAGGTTAAATATATGAAAGGTTACGGTCGGATGGATATGTAGTAAAATTTAACGATTGAAGAGTTACCAAGCATTTGCTGGAGTCAGGGATAAAGGAGTAGAGTCTTAGTTAGATGACGTGGAATTAAATCTTAAAAATGTTTGAAATGGTGGTTACGCCAGATAATTAAAGATAAAGAAAAATTAACCCGAGCGTTTGCAGCGCGTGCGCGCGTGCACGTAGCGCGACGAGAGCGCGCGGCTTGGCGTGCGCGACCAGCCGCAGCAGCGATTCGCCGTCGCAGCGCCCCTCCAGTTCGATGTACTGCACACGCGCGCGCACCGCCACCTGCCGCACGCCCGTCACACACTTGCTCGGGATCTCTATCATTTCCTCTGCAATGTTAACGTTACGATATTACGATAGTGCAGGGGTGTGCAGGTGTGGAGTGTAAGGGTTCCCGCACAACAACTGACGGGACTCAAGCCAACCTCACCTGCTCGCGGTGCACCCTGCTAATCAACAGACGAGGCTCTAGCGCCCACCAACCCGCATTGGGCCGGCGTAGTGAAAAATTACCCAATTCCCTCCATGTGAACCCCTACAAACTACCATTTTTTATTCCCGGCGATGCGAGTAGCGCAGGATCGATCGGGGAGGCCTATGTCCAGCAGTGGACGTCTACCGGCTGATGACGATGATATTGCTGAGCTGTAGTAATCTGCACACCCTGCAGCAGCGCTTTCTTACAGTAATGTATTACTGAGCTCCAATTTGAAATGTGGTATTTTCAAAAATTGCTCGAAACGACGAGATTAGCAGGACACACTGGTAGTGATACGCCCGCCCATAACTTAGTTCTTGTTGCTTTAGGACATAAGATATTAAATATCATATTACCTCAGTCATTTCACAAGCTATAGGGGTCACTAAATCGGAATACGGTAATGTTGATACACTGTTTGGCAACATGAATAGACGTTGTAGAGTTATCTACCTACACTTTTATCCTTTAAGGATATGTCAGCCCAAATAACACAAAACTACATTATACTTTACTAAGAATATGAAATGTCGAAGAAAAAAATATTCATAGATTATATAGTTTTTCAATCCAAGTGAAAGGAATTATCTCCTCCATCATCGTCATTTATTACAATTATTAGTTTGTATGTATTAAAATTATTAAATATTAATGTTTAATAATCAAGCTAATAATAACATGCACAAATGGAATATCTGTAAATATAAAGCATCGTTACCATCTGCCGGAAGACACCTGCTATAAGTAAAACGTTATCGTCATCATCGTATAGACTTCCATAGCTGGATATAGGCATCCCCGAAAGATCTCCACATACAGTCAGCATGGCCATTCATATGGTGGGATTTGGGCCATATCCCACCACGCTGGCCTAATTGGCCGGGTTGGTGGGAGCCGGAGCCTCGTTTGTTAATTAGCAGGGTGCACCACGAGCAGGTGAGGTTGGCTTCTGTCCCGTGAATTATTGTGCAGGACCCCTTACACCCCTATTATCATCATCAGCTGAAGTAAAATGTAATGACACTCGGGGTGAACACAGAGTGAGTGTAGAGTAAGTGGTATGAGTAAGAAATCCATACCGTCGGGTTCCTGCTTCGGCGGCGGCGCCGGTGGGACATCTCTTATCTCCCCCTCCGCGTCCACGATTTCCGCAAGCCGATAGTCTTCAGGCTGAAAGGGTTTACACTGAATATTATTTTGAATGTTTTTATGACACAATAGACATTGAAGTTGAAAGGCAGTCTACCGTAAACAATATTAAGTCTTTGGTCTCAGGTAGAACCATTTGCCAGATCCCCGACATCCGCCTGCAGCAGCTAGACGATGAACATAATTCGAGCAACAATTTATTTCGAGAATATACTGCGTGTGGTTAACTTTTGAGGTCAAAATTATTTATTTAATATTGATGTAGGAAAAAAATACTCTTGTATCCATTGTGATAATCCAATTACATTTTTTATCTGACTGTCAAATAGAGTAGCCAATGGTATTGGAGACGGAGGAGACTATCTAAAAAGCACATCAGGTTTTGAGCGAGCATAGTATACCATATGATCGCGTAGCTAGTCGCTAGTCGATTTATTAAAAAAAAAAATTATCTAGATACTCACTCGAATAATTTCGCCGTAGTCGTCAGCGCGCGTGCGCTCCTCGTGGAACGGGTACATAGCGTGGTGCCGCTTGTTGCTCTTGAAGCAACCGGTCGGCCTGCTGTCGTATCGCACCGGGATGTCATGCCGGCCGGTCACCACCCACATCTCCAACTCGCCCTCCGATTCCGAGTCCGAGGATATACCACCAGTTTCCTCCCTGCGAGAATTTTAAAGAGTTTATTAAACGAGTTTATTAAAGAAAACTCCACTCTTGAACGGAAACGACAATTTGATGAACTTCAAATGGCCTCATATAAGTGAGAGAATACTGGATGAAGATTTTTCTGATGTCATAGTATCTTCAATTAATTATTAATCGGAAGTATTTGGACGAAACTGGAACTAACTTGATAGTGTTGTTCATCTTTAACCGCTGTTGCTGCATGAAGTCCTCCAGCTCAGCGCCCTCCAACCGCACGCGTCGCTTCACAGTCAGTTCTATAATGCGCTCACCGCCTTTGTCTATGAGATCCCGTGCCAGTGTTCCTGGAGAAGTTCTGAAAGTAAACCAAATTATTGATATTTTTCAGCAAGTGGCATATACAAGGCCGAGCTGAAACTTTTATTTGGCTACACATTGTGTAGTTTTTTGCTATCTGCTGTGAGCACACTTCACCGTCCATAGTCCAGTTATTTATAATACCAGGTAAAACTGAGGGCTAGCCCATTGCAGATTATATAGATTGTTTGTATAGCGGACACCAGATCTCAATGGATTATGCTGTACTCATAGAAAACTTGCAGACTTGATTTATGAATTACTGTCCTTTTAACCTAATAAATAAAATGTCTATTATATAATTTTTTTATATTAATTTACTATTCTATGTTGCCACCATTTTTATGTATCATCATCATTCGATAGCTGGACATAGGCCTCTCCCAAAGATTTCCATGTTTGTAGGGGTTCATATGGGGGGATTTGGGCCATTACCTGCCACGCAGGCCCAATACAGGTTGGTGGGAGCCAGAGCTTCATTTGTTGATTAGCAGGGTGTACTACGAGCAGATGAGCTTGGCTTCTGTTCCGTGAGTTGTTGTGCGGGACTCCTTACATCCCTGTATACTGTATACCTTTTTTAGAAGAGATAACATTACCTGGCGGTTAAAACTATGGAGTTCAAGGGATTCGATGCCCAAAGTAGGAACAGGTCGCGTGCGAAGCCGATCTCTAAATCGGGGAATGAAGCGAGGACGACCTTCGGTCCGGGGGTTCTTGTGACCTCGGCGACTGAGTGGCAAAGCTGGAGGTGTCGGAGCGCGAAAGGATTACTGCGCGCGCCCTCGAAAGCCCTCGTTAGTTTGTCGCTCATCCATTCTATCTGGAATTACATATATTACGTGATTGACTAACAGATGTATTATTTAATATAGGAGAGTAGATAAAAGTAGAAGCAGTTCGTGTGATTATACATGACCCCCATTGTATCACTTATTCGATGGCTACACCTGCAGAGTGGCAGCTGCTTTTATTTGACCGTTGAGATGTGTTGGTAGTATTGGTTCAAAATATATGAGCTTTCTTGAAAATAGACAAGAGGTTAAACAAATGATCTCATAACTTTCAACCTCTGGATTATTCCTCACTATTTGGACCTTGAGCTTGAATTTTAATTTAGCATTAAACACACTATATGATATATTGATATGATAGTTGTGTATTATAATTATATATTCCGTATTGGTGTAATATTATTCAAATATAACTGACCTGTGATTTTGCAAACTCCAGCACGTTATAACTGACGTTAGACAGTAGTAGTAGCGAATATGCGACGAGACCGGAGTCCTTGTTACGCCAAAGCTGGTCCAGCATGTGGGCCAGCTCCAGCACACGGCCTGCTGTGTCAGTGCACACCAGCACGCAACCACCTCCGCGGAGTGTACTTAGGATTGTTGCTAAAACAAATATTGCTGATTAAGCTTATGGAACATATTAATTTGATTTAAGACTTTGCTGTAGTGCAGACATATTAGCAGTTATAACATTGTTATAAGGATTTACTGGTGGTAGGTCTCTATGGCCAGAGGCTGTCTAGGTAAGTACCATTGCAACACAAATTTCTGTCACCAAACAGTAGTGTGCAAATATTATTGTCAAAGTAAAAAAAATATTCTACATAGGAACGTTCGTTTTCCTATTGAACTCCAATATCTACCATACATTTGCAAAAGAAATACCTTGGACCAGAGAAGAAAGGGTGCAAGAATATATACAATTTTTTTTAATTCATTTCTAAGATGTGTATTTTTTTTTTGCATATTATCACCCTTTTTTTCCCAGTAGGAGTAGGCAGAGGCATGAGAGATGTCTCGCATGTCAAGTATATACCACTGGACACATTTTCGTCATTGGGCTACTCTTCAACTATAGTTCCTTTGATAATGAATACATTTTTTTTTTTGACTTCAAAATCATCATATGGTAAATCTAGTACGACTTGTGAAATTTTATTATAGATACTCATGCTGGGGGGCCCATAAATAGAGCGTTCATTTTGTGTCGACAAAAAAATATCCACCACCATCAGTTCAATTTTATTTCTAGTATTTTTTTGTATTTGGTATATTAAGACTGTGACACATACAGACTACAACATATATATTTATATATATATATATATTGATGAAACTCGATGTACCAACCTTATTAGAGATGTTTAGAAGAGAATAACTAAAAAGTTCTAAGGTTGTATATTGCGAGAACTGCTTTTTTCTGGAGTATAAAAATGGATTATACATTCATTGCGTTTTGGTTTGAAAGGAGCTGTAGCCAGTGTTATTATTGGAGTAATGAGACCAAGATCTTATGCCTCAGTTGAAAAGGGCAACATGGTGCAGTTTATAATATCCCAACTTACACCATGTTGTTATGGCCAGCTGTATCAGTTCCTATCAGGTGAATGTACCACTTGTTTCGTCATTTAATTACATAAAAAAATATGTAAGTACTATCATTTTTAAATGCGCTCTTGATAATTCAGTTATAATATACCAATTTGTGCAGACAGATACTTACTCATCAATTTCTCATCTCGCATTCTCCGTCTCTGTTGTACATAGTCTGCATTTGCAGCACCTAGTAGTAGAAGTGATGGCCGCATTATTTTCTCAATTTCACAGCCATTTAAATGCCGCTCCTTCTTATGGTTGAAGTCTGGTGCATATACAATGTCTTCTTCTCCTGGTGCCACTATACGCCACACAGTGCCACCAAGAGAATGTCCAGCAGGTATGGGTGTGATCCTCAATCCATGACTTTTACCTGAATTAGATGAATGACAAAATTTTTTATAATTTATACATACCTATTTACTTCCTTTTGCAGATGTACATATTTCTCCTTTAAAATTATCTCATAGAATTTCTGCTAAGAATTTAGGCAAAATAATAATTTTATTACAGAATTCTTTAAGTGATTTAATGAGTGACAATGATGTAGAAGGTGAAGCATGCTCACTCAGAATACTTTCACTCTTAAATGTCATATTTACTGTCTCATATTTATATTACAGGTTGTACCTAGCTTGTTTTGTAAGAAAATAAAGGAAAAATAGGTAAAAAAAATATATTAATAACATTGTCAATGTAACTTGATTTTGTATTGAAAATGTTTGTAGCTTCATGTACATAATGCTAGTTTAATAAACGAAAACATGTTTGATCAATTACAATTAAAAAAAAGTAATGCATACCTTTCATATCAACACTCTGGTTGTACTTTAACTGAGTTATCCTATCAAAGGCGGCATCTACATCATCAAGAGTGAAGAGATCAAAATCTGATACATTTCTATGTGCTTGATAAAGGTCATACATAAACATCTGCCCCATTTTGTATACAGGAAGTGTGGCATAAATAGGACAATTTAAGCCAAGCTGCCCGACTGCATAAGGTAAGGCACCAAGATGTAGAGGATCTGAATGGGATAGCAGCACTGCATCTATACTATTGACATGCCTAAAAAAAGTTCGTCAACTTTATGTAATGCTAATATTTTTTTACATAATAGGTTAGATACACAAATATTTTGTAAAATTTGTTTTAGCAGACATAATACTTTTATTAGGAAATATTATTGGGTAACATTTTCTAATAAAATTTCAAAGCTTATAAAATACTAAATTACTTTAGTGAATACAAATTGTGTATGGTAAAATAGTTAAAATATTTCCGCCTACTTTACACTGGGCACCATACCAACTGTAAACAAAAACATAATCATAATACCTAACCTCTTTAACTCTTTTATAAAATCCATATCGAATTTTTCGTCCCAACCGCAATCTAAAAGAAACTTGAACTCGTCTACTTGCAGTACGTAGCATGGTGGAGATTCATCACCGGCTCCAGAAAGACAGTGTAACTTTATAATAGACGTCATCTTAATTTAAAAAACGAAGTAAAATCAGATAATGTTAGTTATGCGTCCGTAAATATTTCCATTATATAATAAGCGTTTTCGGAATTATAGTAATTTTATTTAATTTAAAGTTTAAATGAAAACAAATAAGTAAAGGTGAAATAGAGATGCTTGATAGGAGTGAGGCGTATTTATAATAACATATATATATCACAAGTATTCGAAAATAACAGGTAACAGTTGTTCTTGCGATGTCATTATATCTGTTAAAAAATATCATTTATAATTCTCAATACTCAAGTTATTCAACCACTATCAACAATTAACATTTTCTATATTCGATAACAGCAGGTCAATAACATAGCTTGAAATAACAGAACAGCGAATTAAAAAACGAAACAACTATTTTTGTCTTGGACTTTTGTATAATATTGTCATAAGCTAAAACGAGACAAACCTAGTATTTATTTGAAATAAACTAAAATTATACTAAGTCGTTTCTTAAGAAGAAATCCTCTATGAAAAGCGAATTCTTAATTCAATCGTGTGTTATCTGTTATATGGTTGATTAATCTATCTCGCTCACACCCATTGTATATACTGTTGCTAAAACAAGATGCACCTAGTGTTATAATCTGAAAAATACAAATTGTAAAAAAATAACAACTGTTATTTAATAACAGAAATTGGTACCGGTTATTATTGCTGTACAGTAACAGTAATAACGGATATTATGTTTGTCGTGTTATAACCCACGTCTAATGCATGATATCGAGTAACGTCAATGTCACTTCTATAGTTGATACACTATGGTCATAGTTAAACAAACTTACCATAGACATTTTTAATTAATAATTAATATAATATTAATAAAATGACTAAGGTACATGACAGTTATTAAAAAGAGAATAAGAAAATAATGAGAAAAACATTTTAAAAAAATCACGTTTAATTCAGACTTATTTCATATATTTATAGTACAGCAAACGCCTTTTCGCGTTGCCTCTACTGTACTTCATCGCGGGATATTCTCTTTTAGATTGGCACGGCCAGCCAAACATTACAAACCAGCCTATATTCTATGTTAACTTATTTATTCTTATGCTCTTAATAACTTGGTAATTTTGAGGATTAAATAGAAACTTGATTTCAAATTAAAGTACTATACATTTATTGTTAGTTTTTAGTTATGGAGTTTATGATATCATTTCAACCATTTCTAGAGTCTTATTTCTTCTTCTGATGCAAATAGTATTAGATTCACTTGCTTAAGATTGCGCAGGCAGCACGCAACGCTATATCTTACGGATAAACAGTAACAATTATTAACATTTTTAACTGAAATGATGGCTAATAAAGTTGTTTATTAATCTAGTATCCCAAGGTGTTGAATTATAATTTTTTTTACGTGTTTTCGAAGTATACGTTGGAAAATTATAATATAGATTAAATAGTCCGCTAATCCTTGATATTTTGTAACAGATCTGACAAACAGTGCTTTACTTCTTCATCAATTTTCAAGTCTTTCAAATGTTGGATAGGAGCACTATGTTTAATATCTTTAATTGAATCGGTTTTCTTGACAATATTGCCGTTCGGAATTTTATTTACAATACTATTGGTATTTGTTCTTATATCTGTTGGTGTGGAACACGATTTTTTATTAAGTGCCATGTTAGAATGAAGTATTGAACGATGAGAATAGTTGAGGGTACTGCTGAAAGTAGAAAATAGTGACTTCTGAGCACCAAGATTATTTCCTCTATCAAATATAAAAGTCTGCCCTTTACGAATGAATTCATTTTTAAGTGTTATAGCAGCGAGTCTTGTTTCACACTCTGCCATTCGGACGTTGGAATCCAGGCTATCAAGTTTCCTTATTCTTTCTTCGATTTTCGTTTCTGGAAGAAAATAAAAAAATCTAATTTATGTATTTATTGATGCTTTCTTTGTAATGTCAAAACTATGTGATTTGAAAACATTTATTTTTAATCATACTGTTTGGTTTAATAAAAAATTGTCGCAAATAAATATAAATACAACATTAAATCGTCATCTGGCCTGTTTAATTACTTCATGGATATGCAATGTCTTTGAAGATTGAATTACTTGAAGACGTCTAATAAATTATTAAAATTAAGAATAAATTTTTAAATCATTGTATTACTGCTTGTCAACAAAACTATATCTAGAAAATATATTAACCGTTCATTTTCTTTACAATATAGTTTAGGAACAAACAAAAAAGATAAATGCCAACAAAAATTAACAAATACAGCCACCACGCTCCACTTAGCAACTGCGTCTGAAACGATAAAAAATTGTCAATTTAGTGCTTAAGAAAAAATTTAAAAAAATCTTAGTACAAGTATAGCTTCGTAAGATACGATTATTACAGGTAATAATATTGGATTCAAATTTATTCTTAATGCCTAAAGGTGAAAAGGTTCCGAGAATTTTAGAAGGTAGAATGCATTGTTTTAAATTATGTAATATTTAAACTATTTTATTGATTTTGCTGCCTATTTAGTTGAAAAACTAGATTATTTATGATGTTTTAACTGGAATAACCGAGCAATAAGCAAGGGATATCTTTAACTTGGCGTATTATGAGACTGTGGATGAATGTTTGCTACAAAATCCCTTTTTTGTTTTATTATTCTTTCTATTGGATTGCTAGTTCGATAAGATATAACAAGTTGATCCAACTGTAATCAATATACGTGAATAATCTAACCAATGTAATCATAATGAATATTTTGTAATATATCTGTTAAGTTTTCTTTTGCATTCATATTATTGGCTTAATTATTATTTAAAATAATAGCCTCGTCTTACTGATTTCTTTTGACACTACATATTCACAGAAGCATTTACATATGAGTGTTGATATTCTTTTAATCTACCAAGTTGTAAACTTTTTGGTGCTCCCTTTTTGGGTACCTCTTTGTTTATGTTAATTAATTTGAAGAAATCGTCTAGCGCTATTTATAAATTTTTAAATGCATTTTAAACGTTAAAATATTTTTTTGATTTTAATTCTCTCAGAAAATCAATTTTGAGAAAATTGAACTACTTGAAAAATTACTGTAAATTTTTTCATTTTCATTTAAAGGACATTATCCCGCCTAAATCAAACTGTCAGTATAGCTGTAATAAATTCCGCCATTGTAACCGCGACGTGCAATTGTTGACCGGTTAATTAATCAGCGTTATTTGAAACGTAAATCGTAGCCTAACTGCTTTTAAGTTGGTTTTTCGTAACAAAAATATAAATGTATATAATAATATTAAGTACTCTAGTTAAATTTCTCCGGCTTTGAATGACAAAGAGAGGCTCATAGCCTATCCATCATTCTGGCAAAATGTGAGCCGATGGGCAAAATTTGTCAAGACCTGTTAACTTGGCAGGTCTATGTTGCAGGAGACATTTAGGTAGGTACCACCGCACCCCGAACAGGTTCTCGCTTTGTCGTGACTTGGTCTCCCACGGTGAAGCTAAGAGGAATCTGCCCGGCCGGCCCGAAGAGTAGGGTCGGCTTAAGGTGGCTGCTTCAGTTGAGCTTCTTGAGCGCACCTCGGATGTGTGTCGGTGGACTGTGGGCCCAGGCTTGTGCTGCCCGTCGTACCGGTTGTGTAGTCGCGAAGAGAGAGGAGTGTCGGTATTGCGGTTCGCCGCTCTCTCTTTACACTCCGCGGTCGTATAACGGTTGACGGCGGAGCCCAAGATCAGATCCGCCGCAGGGAGTTTGCTCTCTTGGTCCCTTTGGCGTCTGGGTGACGGATTTGGGTGTTATGTTGCCTAGGTGAGAGTGTTATCTTCCCCTGAGATGGGGCTGTGCGGTGCAGCTGCTCTGCGGTAGGCGGCTTGCATTGGACAGCGTATGGCTCAGTGATGGTGCCTTGGAGGGTTTGGCCCTTCCTCAGAAACGAGTTAACACAAAGTGTTGAGGGGCAACGGTACGTTCTGTAAGAGATCCCGGAGCCTCTCCCAATGCACTGATGCAGACCTCCGAAGGGGTTTTAGTGAGTAAGAATCATACATAACCCTGACTTCCCCCCAGAAGCAGCGTATCTTTCGAATATTTTCCCCTCAAAACCAAAAAAAGAGATATCCACCTGATGGTGTCCCCGTTTGTCCCCATGCTTCGTAGTATGAAAAAAAGAATTACCTGAAAAATTAAAGACTGCATTTTTGGTGAATTTGTAGTTATAAGCTGACGTTTCGTAATAAAATGTAAAATGTGCTTATTAAGGTAAAGGATGGTATCAGTTCAAATTAATCCTCACACTTTAACTTAAACCAAGTGACAATTTAGAGAGAAACGCTTAACTTAACGCGCAAGTCAGCTACTTTTTACCTTATCAATGAACACAGGCAAATCTTATTAGTGTAATACACTTTACATCTCAGTAAACATTTTTCGTATTAAAACCACGCAGTTCTTATGACGGGATTTTTTTTTCAACAAAAGAGAAGATTTCCACTTATTTTCTTTAATCATGATGTACTGTAGTAATACTCTTTTAATTTGGCTGCTACTGACTCCAAATGAGTACTGGTGGTATGTTTCCGTTGTCGGCGGTATGTCTCTGTTATCTTATGTCTGGGGCGGCGAGTGTGATGAGGTGCAGTGTATATCATCCTAACTAGCGCCACGTTGTAATGGACAGGCGATCACTTACCATCAGATGAACGTTCGGCTCGTCTCTTTGCTTAATTGAAAAAATAATTACATGATGATATTATTAATTTGCCCCATTTTAATATGAGTTTTGAGTTTTTGGTTGTTTTCTCATGATAATCAATGTTAAGTGAGAAAATGTTGCTTAAAAGCTTAAGCAAGTAAACTATAGATAAAGCTGTAACAGTAGCTGTCCGTCTATGTACTTCCGTGGCATCGCAGTTTTTTGGAATGGCCGTTGAAATCCCCGGGTACTGTTCCCGCCCCTGATTCAGCGTGTCAGTATTGTGTAATAAAATCCCGAATTTCAGCCGCAAGGCAGCAGCATTCGCAGCAGCTAATAAAATGTAAATGAAAAAGCTCTCACCTCTTATAAGTACATCAGTGTCAAAAGAGACATCACAACGTGAATATTCTCCTTGGCTGCTCGCTTTGTAATAAATGGTACGTTTAATAATTTCTTTAGACAGCCTTTCCGGTTCATTTTAAGCGTGTATACATTGTACAGGCGCAATAATTTCATGGAGAAACTTTGGAAAGTTTCGAGCGAAACAATAACAAGTATTAAGTACAACAAACCAAAACATACGAACATAACACAAAGTAATTCAATAACTTATTTAAAGTTGGGGTACACGAAATTGATGAGTACATTAATAACCTCCTTTTAATCCTTGTAAAAGTAAAAAGGTATTATTTTTTGTTCGTGTTTGTTTCAGTATTTTAATTATTATTGCCAGCTGCGACTAGCTGATGTACGAAAATTTATTACGGCAACACTGACATGTTGATTTACTCTTGACAGGCATTCGCAGTACTTGTCATTGTGTCCGATATATGAAAAAAGTCTGTGGACAAAAATGATAGTATTACACATAAATTGTTTAGTACATAGCACATATATTTTTTAGGAATATACTAGGAAGATTCAGTAATTTATTCAAGTAATTTCTTTATTACTGAGAGTCGCGACTCCTTAGCAAGAACCTATTTCTTATAATGTTACATCAGCTCTTTCTGTTCTTCCCTTTTTATATAACATCTTATACCGTGTGTCTGTATGTGTGTAAACTGTATTTCACCAGGTTTATCCAGTATGCCCACTCACCACCAATATTGCCAATAACTACAAGCTTTCCGAAACAATTTACCTATTTTTTCTTTCAGATTTAAACAAACATTCGTGTGTTAGCCGAAGAAGAAGGAACATACGAGTACTTAGAGATAAGTTGCCGTTAAAAAATCTACGTAAAGTTATCATAGCAAACATGATGCAACAACTATATAAGGTTAGGTTATTATATTAACTATTAGTAAAATTATAATTTTTTCCAAAAATAGAACAAAAAAATATACAATCGAAACATTAACCTCTTGTAGGGGCGGTTGAAAACGTTATGAAATGAGTAACATAATGTAAACACAAGGAGATATTACCGTCATGAAAGCTCGCTTTATTATCCACGTGTGAAAATTCAACGGAGCCATTTCATATCCGCCTCCTGACTGTTTAGAGCACTCCACTTGAGGGCAATCCACCTTTTTACTCTTTGTAATTTAGAATTTAATAATGGGGTACAGTAAAAATATAAAATCGTTGTGGCAAACGTATGATACAAGCTTTCATTTAACGCGGGATAATTTCGTAAAATGGTATCTTTTTTATTTAAATAAAAGGACTGATTGGACTGTATACAATAATTAAAAAGTTATGTGATGACTATGACGATAGAATATCTATCAGCTCTGTCTTCCCGTGATAACGGTTGCTGCAAAGCTGTCGAAGCGTCGGAGTAACAAATAATAAACGCGAGATAATCCGTAAAATTTACTTTTCATCATCATCAGTCGATAGACGTCCACTGCTGGACATAAGCCTCTCCCAAAGATCTCGACATCGATCGGTCCACAGTCAGCATGGCTCTCGGTATCGCCTGGCAATAGAAGCCGTCGTTTGTAGGGGTTCTATGGGGAGATTTGTGTCATTTTCTACCAACTCTACTGGCCCAATGTAGGTTAATGGGAGCCAGAGCCTTGTTTGTTGATTAGCAAGGTGCACCACGAGCAGGTGAGGTTGACTTGGGTCCCGTGTGTTTTTGTGCGGGACCCCTTACATTTAGTTTTTTGAAATGTGTAATAATTCATTATAAGAAATTATTATCTATGTATATAGGAGATATCCAGAGATTCATTGACTCGTCACGAGATCTCAGAAACTATTAGGTGTAAACACTCCAAATTTGGTAGAGATATTGCTTCTGCCATTTAGAAGTCCGCTAAGAATGGATTTTATAGAATTGAATTGCGGGGGTGTTACAACCAGTAAAACGGACGAGGGAGAGCTAGTATTATATAGACTAACACTTACTAAAGTCAAGCTAAACTTAAGACACGTTAGTTGAGATGTTGTGTAGATGGAAAAACGCATTGGTCTACGATACGAGTACACTCTTCTCTTAAAGACTATGGGAATCTTTTTTTTAAGGAGGCGACGAGACAAGCAGGGCATTCACCTGATGGTAAGTGATTTGCCTGCCGATTACAACGTGGCGCTATTTAAGGTGTTATACACTACAAGACGTTATGCTCGTCGCCTTGAGACATAAGATGTGATGCCTTATTACATTACCTTACTAATTATATTAGCTACAACGCTCCCCAAACCGGATCACAGTAATGATTGCATATTACTGTTTGTCGGCTGTAATAGGTGCTGCGGTGGTACCTACTTAGACAGTGTCCGGCTAGAGAGACCTATCACCAGTAATGGAAACACGCACTTATTAATGCCGACGCCGGTGATTCAGTCCGTTGTGATCAATAAACACGGGAATAGATTGCAAATGAAATACATTGTGAATAATATCCGGAACGGGTTTCCCATTGACAATCAGTATACAGCGATAGTTTCGCTATTATCAAAACTAAGTAAATCACAGCCGGCCGCAAATTGTTAACAAAAACATTATTCCGAGCGGCGAATGCAAATTCCCTGCTGTCAGCGTAAACATGTGCAGCCGCGTGCCTAATTTAGTTTTGTACGTTCAGTTCCGTTTGTTAAATAACTTTATGCAACTTTAATATCAACTTAATATAACCACAAAGTTGTCACGACAATAATAATCTTTCCCTCTGCAGTCAGGGAACAATTTACACCGACTAAAAACACTTCGGTGTTATATTTCAATGACTAAGAGTAAACGTTAAAAACTTACTAAAAGATTTTCTTAGCATCCATATTCCTTCCTTTTCCGTCCCCTCTATTTTACTTATTGAGCAATGAGGGCACACTGATGTGGTATGAAGCTGAAGACTTTTAGTCGCCTGCTACCACAGGTACGGTTAACTTTAGTACTAGTCCTACCAGCCAAAAAAATTATGGAAAACACCACGCTACAACTAAAAGATTCTGAGATACAGGAGATGATACGTGATGATTGCGAGGGCAGGATATCTATCAGTTCAGTGTTTCTGAAATCGAGTCTTTTGCAAAGCACTCGAAATAGCGGAGTAATAAAAAATGTATCAATCGATATAATATGTAAAATGTATATTTATTAAATGTCATAATTTTTTAAAATTTCACCTAAAGAGAAAGGGTTCTTCTCGCTCGGTATAATCATTGGCACGAGCAGTGTGATGGTAACGTTATAGTGAAAGCTGCTGAAATTTATCTGCAATTATTACTACTTTTCCGATACGAGTAAAGTTGCGGTGAAGATCTTCAGACCAATATCTTACACGAACGTCACGAACAGTCTTAAACGTTTGCCAGCACAAGGATCCAAGGATACTTTATATGAAACGTTTATATACTTTTGTATATATTATATGAAACTAGAAATAATATTGTACTGTTTAATAAATATAAATTTAGTTGTGAATGGGAACAATTTCATGGGAGGATATTTTCCAACTTGCTGCAGAGGTCCGATTATATTCGGTAGTTTAGCTAACCATCAGTCGTGTAGATAAAGAGGATATAAAAGAATTGTGACGTTTATTAAAAGATTCTTAATTCTAATGGTAAATACGAAAACTATAAAATATATAACAGGATCCCCTGGGTGGATTTTAGAAACTCTTTCATTGTTTCAATATTTTTGTTCCTTTCGGGTAAAGCGCTCGGAGCCGGACGGAGGTCTCATTATTTCTTAATCTCAGTTTAACGAAGCGTGCCAGATTAAAGAAACCGCACGAGAGATGTACGTTAAGTTAGTACTTAATGACAGTTTAAATATAAACCTCACCGTGATGGGTATTACTGAAGTTAGTAAATGCTTTGTTTTTAATTATTGAAAATAATATTATATATAAAACAAAGTCGCGTTGATGCTGATATCTCATTTATTCTCAGTTAACAAATAATGGTTATGGGTAATGATAATGTTTATAAACCTTCTGTGTCCTTCAATTGATTTAAAAAGGAATCGTGAACATCTCCTAGTTTATTTATATATTTCGTTTATTTGTTTACAACTTAACAACTACATTTAACGATAACTTTAAAGCAGTAGCTAAGTCTAAAGGAACAATATCAATATGGTATGTAACAAATATTAAATCGTCTGACTCTTACCACTCCATATCAGACGTAATTTAACAGACTCTTTTTTTTTTAAATCGTCAAAGTTAGCGCTTGACCGGGATCCTATTGATTGATAAGTGGTGTTGTGGTCTGCAATGGCAAACAGCATTAACCTAGTTGCACCCTTTTTTTGTTATAGAAGGGAAATCTATTAATAAGATTCCCTGCTTCTCAGGAGAAGACAAGGTTATGTGGGATTTTTACCTACTAAAATCCCCACGGTGGTCATCTTCAGTGCGTTGCGGGAGGTCCCGGGATCTTTGCCTCCCAGTGCTAAGCCTAAAACCCGTCCCATGGACAAGAATTAGAGTACCTCGTAGTTGTCATTTATCTCGGCCTTGTTTACTGGACAAAGAAGGCCCCCACTTTCAAACCGCACGAACCCGGAAACCCTTTTAGTCGCTTTCTATAACAGGTAAGGCTTACCTTATTATTATTCTTACTAGCCCGACACTACAGGGCAACTGCAGCTTATTGTCTTATCATTTTCTCTCAAAAGTATTTTGTCGTACTTCCTTTGATATTCTTTTTAAATTCCGTTGATATTCTTACTAGTGACGTATACTTCTCTAACAAATAAGGGACAAAAAGAATATTTTCATAATATTCAAAACTTATCCTTCTTGCTTCAACGAAGCGATGAACGAGTGAGAAGTCCACCTGATAGTGAGTGATACATCAACTCATAATAATGTGGCGCTAGTCAGGATGGTATACACAGCACTCCACATTGCGTCCGTCGACTTGAGACATAGGTTGTTAAGCTTCATTATCCCAGTAATATATAGCTATAGCGCCCTTAGGTGTGTAAGTGGTTCCACACAACGTCTTATAGAGCCCGAGTCAACCTCACCTGCACGGAGCACCCTGCTGAATAACAAACGAGGCTTTGACTACCCACCAATCCGCACTGGGCCAGCGTGGTGGGTTACGGCCCAATTCCCCTCAAACAACTCTACGATATGGAGATCTTTGGAGGAGACCTATGTCCAGCAGTAGACGTCTGTCGTCTGATGATGATGATGATAGCGCCCTTCAAACCAGAACACTGTACTGTTTCTTGGCTGCAATAGGCGCGGCGGTGGTACCTACCTAGACGGTTTCCGGCAACAGAGACCTGGCATCAGTAGAATGTGTAAAACTATCCCAGCAGGCTGAAGTGTTTATACAATGGGACCGTTAAGTTTTAACTGCCCCGTAACAAAGCCGGCCACCCCTGTTACTTTGAAAATGTTATCCCGTTTTACAGCGTTATGTGGGGTGTGGCAGTTAAAGTTATGTTTCGACTTTTAGGGCTCTTTATCAGGGGGATGTTACGAGTAGAATATTCACAATAAGTACGAGTAACAAGCTGAATGTTTTTATTTATATGAGAAACTTAATAAAGCATTAAATGAATATAAAGATGAATATATAATGAATATCGGTTTTATTTGTTCGCCAGTCACGTGAAAACAAGTGAATGTATCGATATGGGAACATGAACTCGGGCGGAATGATTTATAGATGGTTATAGGATATTTATTTTTTTAATTTCATAGATCCTTCATAATTTTATTTCTAATGAATTTTTATGAACATTTTAACTTCGTATTATTTGTGCGGTTGCTATAGTAACTGATGGTATAGCAAGTCATTTGTGGTTATATAATATAATATGTTATATATGAGCAGATTTTATTTGGTGCAATTTAGGTAGCGGATATCAGATCCGCGAGCCCTGAGTCCGATGAAGCTGCTATGGTTGTCAAAGGAACTGGCGGTGCAATCTTCCTTTGTTAAAAAAAATTGGGTGTGTGCTTTGGCTTCCGTCACATTTATGCTCTGTTCTGGTTAAAAATTATGATGTTAAAATATTTTGCGTTTTTTTTATTATTAACATCGTATAGGCTTAAGATGGAGCAAACAGCGTTCACAGTGATTCTGTATCGCGTTCGGTTCTGAGCTTCACCCTTAATTTTAACTAAATGGTGTAAGGGGTCCTGTATATCAACTCACGGTACCCAAACCAACCTCACCTGCTCGTGGTGCACCCTGCTAATCAACAAACGAGGCTCTGTCTCCTGCCAACCCGCATTGGGCCAGCGTGGTCGAAAATAGCTCACATCTCCCCACATGAACCTCCACATACGACCGCTCCTAGTGTCCACCGGTACCGGAGGCCATGTTGATCTTATGTGGAGATCTTTGGGGGAGGCCTATGTCCAGCGTTAGACGTCTATCGGCTGATGATGATAATGTGTGATTTCGATGACTCTTAGTTAAATTAGATATATGTATCAGTTCCGACCGAGGGAATGGGGTTTACGGAGGTTTCACGCTCGGCAACTACTGCTCGAGCGATGGAATGACAGACTGGCCCATCCCAGGGCAGGTAGTAAAATTGTTGACGCCGTGCGTCCAGTTTTAACAAATTGGATTAACAGGCGCCATGGCGCACTGACGTTCCGACTGGTGCAGGTGCTAACGGGGCATGGATGTTTCGGAAAGTACCTGCACCGTATAAGAAAAGAGCCCTCGGCCATATGCCACCATTGCGGTAGCGATGAGGATTCGGCGCAGCATACCTTAGAGGTATGTCCGAGTTGGACAGGGCTGTCGAGACCTCGTCGCTATTGTTGGCAACGACCTTTCTCTTCCCGCTTTCGTGAAGGCAATGGTGAAAAGCGAAGAGTCGTGGAACGCCTGTGTTGCTTTTTCTGAAAAAGTTATGTTGCAGAAGGAGGCTGCGGAGCGGGTGAGAGAAAGTGCCTCTAACCTCGCCATCCGTAGACAGAGACCCGGTCGTCGGAGGAGAAGGGATCATGCTCTTCTCCAACCCCCCTAATAAAGGCTAAGTGACGGGTACGGGGAAATCCGCCACCCAGTAATGAAGCCTCAAGAGTGCTCATGTATTTTCCGCTTAGAACCACGGTGTCTTTGGTTTCCATAAGAAAACCCATGTCATGTTGGGGTCATTACTAAGCCGACGTTGCCGGAACTGCGGTAGTGTGCGAAAGCGTTCCCGCAGTCTCGGCGAAAAGCGCAGCGAGGAAACCGTGGGGTTTTAGCCAGTAAGGGTCTGGCATAACTTTTTCGTTGTCCCCCCAAACGAGAAAGTATCCATGCAGGATTTCCCCACATAAAAAAAAAGATATATGTATCAGTAGGTCCCATAAAACTAACTTTTGCCCACTGTGGTTCCTGTTGAATTATTTCTTTCCCAATTTCGATTTATCGTAGGCAATTCTTCATGTTTTTGGTGTATACTGAATTAGTCCAAATTTGTGAAGGCATACGTTTAGAATCTAAAGAAATAACCCATTCTTTGAACAATAAATACGGACTGCAGCGGAAACGGTTGCTGATGAGCGCATTAGAATAATTCCTAACGACCCGCGAAAGTGGGAAAATGGAGGAGAGGCATTAATTTTCTTAATTTCAGCAGGACGCGGTGGTCCACCTGATAAATTGGTTCACCGCAATTAGTGGCGAGCTGGTCGCGGTGGCCGGCTGCGAGGACTGCACAATGTATATTTTAATTGCTAACAGGCTTTGTCTTAGGTAAACTATAAAACAAGCATTGTTCTACTTTGCAAGTGAAATGCATTTTCCTGTTGTTGGTGTTCCTCACGAGATTTATACTAGTAACATTGCGACCATTATATACATTTTTTTTTTTATACAATCAAGCGACGAGACGAACCGGACGTTCACCTGATGATAAGTGACACAACCGCCTATAACAACGTGGCGTTAGAATAATACATATTGCATTACATTGGGTACTTGGCTACATTAGCTACTGCGCCCTTCAAACCGGAACACAATAACATGGACTATATACTTACATTCTTGTTTTATTTTTTATCAAAGTCCGACTCGTCGGACTGGATGTCTATCTGATGGTAAGCGATACGTACAAGAACTATATAGGGTTGGGTTAGGATATTTACACTGTCCACGGTTGTGTTCCAACAGAGATCCCGTGACCTCTGCAAACGCCGAAGTTGACCACCGAGGGTGTTTTAGTGGGTAAAAATCTCCCACATAACTCTGACCTTCCCTCCAGAAGACAGTATCTTTTCGAAGAATTCTCACCGAAACTAAAACAGTTACACGTTATACTCCTGCCCATAACATCGTAGCAATCGTTAGGATGGTATACACTACACAACATAGCGCTCATCGCTATAAGATATACGATACTAAGTCTCGTTACTCCAGTAATTTCAATAGCTACTACGCTACTACTTGGCGGCAGTAATAGATCGTTTACTTTTCTCACCTAAAACATTATTAGCGCAATACTTTAAGAGTCGTGTTAAAGTATGTACACTGCGATCCTCGGCCCTGACCAAGTTTACCCGACGGTTAAGTCGGCTTATGAATATTTAGACCATTTGTCACTGCCTCCATAATTGTGTTATGAAAGTTTCGTTTAACATCGGAAACTGAAGGGTAATTTTCCAGTGCCAGCGAATAATTCGATTATATCAATCTCACGACCCCTAATACCCCATAGAGTATGCCAAAGTTAAAAAAATATGGTAACTTGTGTATATATCATCATAAGTGAAAAAGTATCAATTAATCGATTATTTTTAATCATCTATAGGAAGAGAAATTTTTTAATTAGTTTGCGGTTATTTATCAGACTCCCACCAACCTGCATTATTCCAGCGTGGCGGGAAATGGCCTAAATCCCCTCGTATGAACCCTTACAATCGACGGCCTCTGATGCTCGGCGGTACCGGAGGCCGTGCTGACTGTGACGGCAAGGCAGCGCAGGAGCGATCCATGTGGAAATCTTTGGGAGAGGCCTGTCTCCAGTAATCGACTGATGATGATGATAATGATGATATTTATCAGAGGAAACGTTTGTATTCCAATCGAAACTATTCTTTGGTATAACTTGGTGGTGGTGGTAGGTCTAGGTAGATACAATCTCACCGCCTATCACAGCCGACAAACAGTACTGTGTTCTGGTTTGAAGGACGTTGTGATTAGTCAAATTACTGGCGCAACGCGGCGAACGCAATGTGGTGCTATGTATATGTTTCTAATTGACACCACGTCATTATGGGCAAGTGCATCACTCAATACTAGGTGAACGTCTCGCTCGTCCCCACTACATTAAGCTCGATTGAATAAATTCAGTAACATTTGTTCAATACTGATATTTAAGCTCCTCTTGAGCAATAAATGATATAATAAAAAGTTCAAAGAGTCCCGTCTCGCGTTATTGGACGCAGAGCATGAAATTTCTCAAAGACCGTCGGGATACATGTAAAGGCGTATTTAATCCGGTGTAGCGGACTTTTGTTTATTTCTGTCAAGTGCAGCGCTAAGATAGCTCCCGCCAAGACACCGCCCGCCGAGCTGAGTTAAGCTACAGCTTTAAAATAACTGCTAGTTGTTAACGATAATTAAAATTAACTACCTTCGACTAGCAGCATGATTATGTTACTGTGTTCCGGTTTAAAGGGCGTTGTACTTAGTGAAGTTACTGCGGTAACGAGATTTCGTATCATATGTCTTAAGGCCACGAGCACAATGCGGTGCAGTGTATATCATCCTAATAAACCCCACAAAAATATATTATACATTGATTTTATAACAATAGTAAATCAATCATCAGCCAAAAGAAGTCCACTGCTGGACATTGGCCTCTCCCAAAGATCTCCACATCGACAGTCAGCATGGCCTCCAGTGTTGCCGGGCACTAGAGGCCGTCATTTGTAGGTGTCTGTAGGGGAGGTTTACGGTCATTTCCCATCACGGTTTCCCAATATGGGTTGGTGGGAGCCAAAGCCTTGTTTGTTAATTAACAGAGAACAGAATAGAATTCCTCATCATCAGCCGATAAACGCCGACAGCTGGATATAGGCCTCCCTCAAACATCCCTACATCGATAGGTCCTGCGCTAAACGCATCGCCAGGCACTAGGGGCCGTCGTTTGTAGGGGTTCATATAGCGGGGATTTGGGTCATTTCCCACCACGCTGTTCTAAAGCGGGTTGGTGCGATCCAGAGCTTCGTTTGTTGATTAGCATGCACCACGAGCAGGTGAGGTTGGCTCGGATCTCATGACTTGTGCGAGACCACTTACACCCAATAGTGAATATACTACTTCTATCATCAGAATTTACGGGATAGGTACTACATAAAAATATTGGCGATATCCTCGCTAGGAGAAGGTGTTTTGATTTCATTTTTTGTTTGCGTACATTATCTATTTTATTCGCCTCTCAAATGCCATCAAATAGAATACTGTTAGCGGGAGACATCCCAAGAGTATCACCGGATCCTCGCGCAGTTGACAACATATATTTACTTTCAAGTTAATATGAAAACAGACAAAGCGGCTCCGCGGAGACATTGCCGCATCCAGTGAACATTCTTTATAGAAAGCAATCCAGTGTTAGAGATGATATGTGATGAAAAAAACATACTATCGTATTTGTCCTTGTGTATGGTATACCATAAGTCTATCAACTATAATGTCCGAGCGTGGTTCAAGTTCCTTGAGTGGTTTTGAAGTCTTATCACAGTGATTAGATTTAAAAAGAAATACGAGTAGTCTGATGCGACAAAGGATATGAAAGGCTGCGTTATTGAAGCGTTGTCCAGAACAGAGGAAATGCTAAGAAGAAGAGACAATATTTTTTTTTTATTCAATTTAGCGACGATACGAGCGGTACGTACACCTGATGGTAAGTGATACGCCTGTCCATAATAACGCGGCGTTAGTCACAATGATATACATCTTACCACATTGCGCTCAGCGCCTGAGACAAAAATTGTCACGTCTTGTTACCGCAGTAATTTCACTAGCTACAACGCCCTTCAAACCGGAACACAGTAATGTTTGCAGTTTACTGTTTGGCAATACCAATTGGCGCTGCGGTGGTACTTATCTAAGTTTTCGATAACCACCAGTAAGATTTTACATCCTGTATAAAGGACTGCCACGAGCTGTTGATGATAATGGAGATAAAAATAATCGATTTATTAGATATCGAATGATAATTCAGTACAAATACAGATTAAAGGCATTGTAGAATCGATTTAAATTTATGATAAAATGTTCCTGGAGTCTTCCTATGCAGTAATTGGCTCCAGAAGCTGGCCGCGGAGTCCGGGAATTCTTATATGGCGTTAAGGGAATTGAAGCGCAGATATATTTCCACTGGCACACTCCGGATATGAGTTTGTAAGGAAATAAAGGTTTGTATGTTGAAACCTAGGTATTAAATATTTGACTGGATTATTATTTTACAAGCGCTGCGACGAGCACACATTAGTAAAGGATGTTTTTTCTGTAAATTTTCCGATATCCTTTTTCACTTGCTACTGGGAAATTCATAATGGATTATCCAGCACTTTTATAACTTTTAAGAGAATTTTAAAGTTATAATATTCTTTTTTATTCGACGAAGCTGTGGGACGATGGAGACGTGCATCTGATGGTAAGTGATACGCCTGCCTATAATAACGCGGCGCTAGTTAGGATGGTACACACTCCTCAATATTGTTCTCGTCATGAGACACAGGATGTTGAACCTAAGTTTTTTCTCCTTAGCAGTAGTCTGCAAATGTTACTGTGTTTGGGTTTGAAGGACATTGTGGCTAGTGAAATTACTGGAGTAACAAGACAATATATCTCAAGTTCACGAGTTTATCCATGTTGTTATGGGCAGGTATATCACGTGATATTAGGTGATATGGGCAGGTATATCACGTGATATTACGTGATATGGGCAGGTATATCACGTGAAATTAGTTGCTATGGGCAGGTATATCACGTGATATTGACTGAATTCGTTGAATAAAAAAAATGCCTCATTTTCTCTAGTATATAATATATCTGTATTAAATTCATAAATGTAGTAATATTGAAGTAAGGGAACTAATATTAAGTTACATTAAGCTTTTTTTTTTAATTATTTATTTCATTCTGTTACTGCAGCTGATTATAATGGGTACAGTTTCTAGAAAACGAAAGGTGGGGAGAAGGAAAAAGTCATGGTTGAGGAATATCAGAGAATGGACTGGAATATCCGGGGCGTCCGAATTCTTCTGCCGTACCAGAGACAGAAAGGACTGTACCACGCTGATCGCCAACCTTCACTGGTTGGAGAAGCACTTTAAGATGAAGATTCTGTTACTTATAAAAATTAATTGGCTATTTCTACTTTGTACGTAGATGAGAAACAAATTATACTTAAAGCGATTTTCTTTAAGTTATAAGATATTGTTAAACTTTATATGTATACGACAATATTAACGTCTTTATTCACAAACAAGAAATAAGGACGATTCTTTTCAACTTCATTATCTTTTATCCTTTCGCTACGCTCCGAGGAAACGTTATAAGACCTTTTTATTTAAATAAAAATTATATCTCAATCCAAAGATATTCGCAGTAGTAAGAACAAGTACATAAATAAAAAAAATTAAATAAAAAGTAGTGTTATTACTTTATTGATGAAGGAATGAAAGAATTTATGTAGGTTTTCCGAGTGTAGTTACTAACCTAGAAATTGTAGTTTTATTTATACAAGTTGTGTATTAATGCTTCAGTATATAGAAATGTAGTTAATACACTGATGTATCATCATTAGCCGATAGACGTGCACTGCTGGACAAAGGCCTCCCTCAAAGATCCCCACATCGATCGGTCCTGCGCTACCCATCGCCAGTCTCTAGGGGCCCTCGTTAGTATGGATTCATATGGGGGGATTTGGGCCATTTCCCATCATGCTGTCCCGATGCGGCTTGGTGGGAGCCAGAGCCTCGTTTGTTGACAAGCACCCCGAGCAGGTAAGGTTGGCGTGGTTCCTATAAGTTGTTGTGTGGGACCCCTTACCCCTTATATTTGTTTGTATATACTTAATAATTTATTGCTTAATTAGAATACATATGTTTTCATTTATTTATGTTTATTAATACCTATTATTCCCTCTACAATAAGGTTTAATGGAATAGTACTCTATGGAAGCTAAACTCTCCTATATAGTTTAAGATCATTATATTTTTCATAACCATCATCTCAATCGATGGATGTCCATAGCTGGTGTGTCTATTGTAATGTATTCCACAAAATAGTTTCTATATAAATAGTACAATAGTAATTTTTCATTAATTACGAACAAAATAAATAATTGATATGTTCCGAAGAGACTGCTAACGTCGTTTTTTTTTTATTTATTTATTTCAAATTTTCCCTGATATTATTATTCAGGGTTTTACCTTATTCTATTGTTTACTATATTTTCACAGCTTTTATTTACAACATAAACACTACTATAGGCTATTTACATTTTTTCCAACTTTATTTCTATTCTTTTTTTACATTATGTCTTTACTTATGCTATCTAATTATCTAATATCCACAGAAATACACAGAATATTATTATGTACATATGTATAAAGTAATATTTACTTATTCTTATTTCTATTGTTTACTACTTACATATTTTCAAGCAATCGTATATGAACTTACTCGTAACATATTTTTTACTATTTCAGGTAGACTGGTTGTATCTATTCTTAAACCTGTCTCCTGCTCGAAGTCAGACATCAAGCATCTACGTATAGGACACTCTGTCAGCAACGAGGAACCGTTTGCTCCTGCTAACGACCTTTACTTATAATATAATAATATAAACGTCGCGGAGTTAAAGACATACTTGTTATTTGGAGCGCAGAGCAAAAATAAAGAGTATATGTACACGACAAGCGTGTTACTTAAAATGTACTTATAATACTTAAAAGGGATGAAAAGCTTGACACGGGTAAAGAGAAAAAGAATTGTGAAGTCGAAGGCGTTCCCTTTGATGTTGCAACTCGGCGCCTTTGAAAGGCGCTTAATGGAGTCACGTATATATTTAAACGTCTCCATTCCTTCTGTAGTCAATCTTTTGCGTTATCGAAATATATCGCGACTCCATTGCACCTCTGTACTGTGATGTGTGATGTGGGGTACTGTTGCCATAATTCGGCATGTTCTAGAACTTGTTAGAACCAGGCTTGATAGTCTCGAACACAGACCCCGTGTGGCCACTCTCGCAGTGTTCTATAGGATACACTTTATAGAGTGCGATGGAATTACACGATATAATTCCTCCATCCCCTATTCACCACAGGACGATCTGACGCCATCTAAGTCACCATCTGTATGAAGTAGACATACCCACTTTGCGATCAAAGATGTTCAGTTTCTTCTTAATGAGAACAGTAAAAGAGCGGAACAACTTGCCGGCGACGGTGTTCCCGTACAAATACGACGTGGGCATCTTAAAGAAAAGAGTGAATAGTCTGTTACTAAGTTATCGCGCCGTACCACCACATAAAACATCACTTAACATTAGGTGAGATCGTCATAAAGCGCTGACTTTGTTAATAAAAAAAAATACTGTAACCATTCTAATATATTTATATAGTATATATAAATATATTTATATAATATAGTTACTTAGTACCACAGTTATAAACATTATTAATTGTATTAAGAAGACTTAATAGTTAAATAGCTCATTAACTTAATTTGAACCATTGTAAACAGTTATATTAATAACTGTAATAAGATAACCTTAAAAGAGCTCGTAGATAATAGATATAAGAACCGGTATAACATCATCATCAGCGGATAGGTCATTGAATGGTCCTGCGCTGACTGCATCACCGAGCACTGAAGACCGTCGTTTGTCAGGATTTCTACGAGGGCTTTGCATCATTTTCCATCACGCTGGCCCAATGCGTGTCGGTGGAAGCTAGAGTTATGTTTGTTGATTAGCAGGTTGCATGAGCAGGTGAGTTTGGCTTGGTACCCGTGACTTGTGCGGAAACCAACCGATGTGACAGTTATATATAAATAAGGAACCTGTCACAGGGGAGACTAAACTGTGTTTTTTAATTCTTTAAAAACTCATCTATCTTTTTGTTGGTTTTGATCTAACTTAAAATGTTTTATAATATTTTTTTAACTTATCTGCGCATAGTAACGTTCTCTGTAAATATCGAGTGCTTAACCATTAACACCAAGTGAAATTGAAGTCAAGTTAATGGGTTAAAATATCATTCCCCTTCCATAGTTTCGCTGTTTATCAAATAGTAATCATGTTTACGAACAGACAGTAGATTTGCATATTTATATAGATCTTCAGTGAAGTTCCATTTTTAAAATACATTAGCTTAAGAAGAGCTATTTGGACTCTATCCACAGTGCGGTTTATTGACACGTCCCTCTATTAGTAATTAATGTAAAAAGTCTTATACTCCTAGTTTAAATTATTATTGTATAAAAGTCTTAATCGTAATTGAGAACAAAATTCTGTCTAACTAGAAGGAACACAAGAGAATTTCACCAAGTGCGCTCGTCGTAACGAGCAGTTAGTTGTTCTAACGGACGGAGCGACTCGCCTTCAATTTACTTGTTTTTTTTTTCTTTTTAAGTTACATTTATAGATAAAGACAAACATCGACGTATACCAAAAACTTTCTATACGGATACAAAGTAGTTTAAGTCATGAAACGTATAATGATTTCTTATTATTCCCGTGCAATGTTATTTATAGGGGTGTAAGGGTTCTCGCACAAAAATCACGAGGTCCAAGCAAACTAAAAATAAATGAGGCTCTCGCTTTCACCAACTCGCATTGGTCAGCGTGTTGGGAAGTGGCCCAAATCCTTTCATTTAGAAAATCCGATCGTATGGAAATCTTTGGGAAAGGCCTATGTCAAGCAGTGAAAGTCTATCGGCTGATGTTGTGTGATGTTCTTTAGCTATGCGATGAGGCCAATGCGGTGTAGTGATACTAACCCCCCTTTTATGCTTTATATAATTACTATCAATATTCAGCACTAATCATCAATTTGAAACGAAAAGTAGAATAAAAAAACCTAAGTAAAGGCATGGACGATGTGACTACATGTACTTCTCTCTCATGGCAAGTAGACAAAACAAATCCTTGCTTTATTTTTCTGTAATAACTTGAAAGGGTTGTTATTAATTTATTACGTTTTTTTTTATTCAATTAATTGATGAGATGAGCCGGACGTTCATGTGATGGTAAATGATATGGCCTTAACAACGTGGCGCTAGTAAGCATGAGACAAGCTGTTGAGTCTCGTTACCCAAGTAATTACACTAGCTACAGCGCCCTTCTAACTGGAACACAGTAATGTTTGCATGCTACTGTTTGGCAGCAGAAGTTGGTGTTGCGGTACATAGTTAGATGGTCTCTGGTAAAAGAGACCTATCCCCAGTAAAAACGTCCGAAAGAGCCTCAAGTTCGAGATCTTCGGAGAGGTTAGAGAAAGTAGGAGAAAAAAAACATCTAGGGGTAACAGATATCTTCATAAAACTAGATCTTGTGTGAACATTTAACAACTATCAATCCGCAGTAGGCTAGTGTAACTGATAAATAGTTATTCTCTCTTCTTTTGTAGGCTCCGAATATCAGCAGTGGAAAATATTATCTTAGCCGATAGACTTCCACTGATGGACTTAGGCCTTACCCAAAGATCTGCATATACAGTCACTATGGCCTCCAGTACCGCTGGGCAATAGAGGCCGTCGTGTGAGGGATTCATATGGGCGGATTGGGGTCATTTCCGACCACGTTGTTCCAATGGGGATTGATGGGAATCAGTCTTGTTTGTTGATTAGAAGGGTGCACCGCGAGCAGATGAGGTTGGCTTGGGTTCCGAGAGTTGTGCAGGACACAGTGGGAAATGTTTTTATACAATTTTTTTCATTTAAAAACTGTTTCCTGTATAAAAAACTTTAATTGGTCCGCCATAACGAACAGTGTCTTCCGCAAAACGATCGTCCGATGCAATGGCAGTCCATAATTTACCCGAAAGCCGTCGACTCCGCCGCAAACTCGATAAATCTAAAAGATTCCTATTATAGATAATGGGTCGCCTTCTATGTTTCGTTTCGTTTTACCGTGGCGTTTTGCGTTTTCGATTATTTATGTGAATTTGCAAAATAATTTTTCACCTCCGAGATAACAAGAGATGAGCGAGATAGCGCTGTAACAAATCCTTTACTTCTCTCTTGATACCGTACACGAATAGACGTATCGGTTCGACTTATAAAAGCGTTTTTGCGTTGTTCAAGGAGAAAGTATTGTGAATAAACATATTTTCATAGCCATTGACTTTCTCATTAAGTCAAAGTGGCCCTACAATAAAATGGCTCCACAAAAATGTATTCGTACGTAGCATTTTTCATTTCAGAGGTCACTCTGTTTCATTAGGACTGCAAACAATTCAGTCCCCCAATTAATTTCACGCTATCTTAAGCAAATTTGATGGAAAAAAAAAGTGCTCAGTTCTCCTTTTGTGTAACACTCAAAGGTTAATTGCTTAAAAACAATATTTTTAAATTACACATTTATAATCATTTTAACAAAGGTTAAAGGCAAAGTAGAGTTAGTGATGAGCAAAGCAAGAACAAGATTTCGACAGTCTTGGTATTGGTCTCGGTTTTGTCGTTCGGTCTGAGTCTCTGTCTCATATATTTCTAGTCTTGGTCTTGGTCTTGCATATTCAGTCTTATAAAATATTAAATTTTTGTTCAAGTTACGATAAATATTTTAATTTATCATATCAACGAAACTTTTATTTTTTCGTTTAGTTTTGCATGTTTGGTTTTGATCTTGCATTATAGGTCTGTCTTGGTTTTCGTCTTCGTCGTATTCATTCGGTCTTGGTCTTGTGTAAAACCAATACTGAGGCCAAGGTTACTACGCTTTGATCTTCTAGCCTCGTTGAGAGTACATTAATTCAATCCTCACTTCTCCAAATAATTATCCTACAAAATAACCGTCAGCTTAATTGGTTCTCGTTTTACAACTTGGCCGTGAAATAATTTCAATAAATCTGTAAATAATCTGATCTAAACATTAATTAATAATTAAGCTTCGTAGTGCTTATTATTGGAATAATATTAGTAATGGTTCAATTCCTGTTGAAGACGCCAAATGCGGAATAGGTTCGTGGTGGTAGTTGGTGGTGTTGTGTGATCTTTTCCTTGGGCTGCTCCTTGGTTTCCTTTGTTGAGGCGTACACATACATATACGAGTACTTACGGCTCTGGTGTCTGCCATACGTGTCACGTGTCCTGGCCAGCGGAGTCGTTGCGATTTACAAAACCTGATATAAGTTTCGTATATATATATTTCGTATAATAGTTTAAAATCTTTGGTTTATGCTATAAAATTATTTTTCAATTTCCCTTAATCAATAAAACCGTTATAACTTTATGGTTAGATGAAAATTGTAATTGTTTCCTTTTAAATAGTATTTCTTTTCACTACCAGATCGTTGTTTTCACACAGATTCGTTGTAATCATGACTGAATTAATTAAAACCTCCATTGGTAGTATATTAGTGATGATTTTATTATGTATAAATAATACTTATTTAACATTGAGTTGCAGGGTAAGTAATCTATGTATATATATAAGATTTCCACCTACGTAGAGACTCATCACGATATCTCTGCAACCGTAAGACCTACAGATTTGAAATTTGGTAGGAATAGTCCTTTTGTTGAGTACAGGTCAGCTAAGACTGGATTATACAAAATGTAACCCTCAAAATTGGTCGCGGGAGTGTTAACAACAGGAAAAGCCTTGAGGGTGGCTGGTTACCGCCGGATGAGAATATTTCTGACAAGATTCAAGTCTAAATTCCAAATCTAATTCTATAGTACGACCAGCAAAGCAGACGGGGAACAACAAGTATTATTATATTCCAGTCTTCATGTTTCTTTAACAAGTATTTTTAATAGTTAACAAATGCTGTGCTTGGAAAATTTTTGACTTTAATACTAGATGGTGATGAATCATGATGCTGGATACATTTGCTAAACTATTGTTGCTTTAATCATTATCATGAGGTACTGTCTTCAAACTGAAGTCTTGCAGTTTAATTAAGAAACATATTTCAATCTTCAGTTACTCTCTTTAACAATGTATTTAAACCTGATCTTCTGCATTATTACTAATTGCTTAACTCATTGACTACTTATCCCTTGAAAGTACAGTAATTTAAGTTATTTGTGTAAATTCTTATTGTAATTAAAACTATGATTTATTGTGGTTGTATATGAGTTAAGGGTTAAGAATGTTACAGGTAAATATTGTAGGTAAAATTAAGTTTAGTCCGATACTAACATTTGTACTAATTGGTTAACTTCATCATCATCATCAGACGGTGTGATGTTTTTTTTTTATAAATTTTTTTTTTTAGTATATAGGCCTTCCTCTAGTTATGTAAGACTGGGGTCCTGTCCTTTCTTTTATGTATTTCTTTATTTAATCATCGTGTTCTTACCCTATCCTTCGCTCTCTTCTTTCTTCCCTATTTCTTTTATACCTTTCCACTTACAAACTTCATTTCTCTTTTTACTCTCCATCTTATTTCCTTCTTTCTTAGCTTTCTCTTAAATAAAGAAAACACACGCCTTCAATTCTACAAGTATAAGTTCTTATCTCTAACATATTTTCTTATTTCTATTACATTTTGTTTTTAAATTTTTCTTACTTCTATTTTATATTCTTACAAATTCTGTTTTACATTTCTTTCTCTTATTCTTTTTTACATTTTTTTCTTGACGGTGTGATGTCAAACCGTACAGTGAACCAATCATCAGATGCGCATATACATAATTGTTCTTTGATATTACAGGATCGCAGTTTCCATTTGCGGTTAGACGGCGGATTGTGTTTCGAAATACCGCCGTGGCAACATTTGCCAGTCGAAATGGACCACCACATTGCGAAGGTGAAGGAGGTGTGGGGTAATTTGTCATCGGTTAGGGAAACACGGAGATCCAGTTTAAGTATAGCCAACAGGTAACACCACTATATATTCTATTGTTAGTTAAGCTCCAACTACAAAATGTTATGATAAAGATTTTTTGAAGGTACCTCATACATTTCTGAGTTATTTATTAGTATCTTAGCTTCCAAATAGATCGATCGAAATAGTTTTATGATCTAGATTTTTTTTATTTTAACATATGTATATTTGACGCTGTGACTTTTAAAGGTAAGGATTTGCTTCAGACCCAGATCTACTATCCTTTTGTTTCATAAACCGACCTCTTACGGCGGTATCATTCATTTCAGCAATATAGGTCAATATGTGGATTCAGTGCTGGGTCCGTTCCTGGATACATACCACCGGCACATCCAGACATCGTACCAACAGATTACTAATAAGATACTAAAGAAAACGAAAGAGGAGATCAACGCGGCTTTGAGGAGGAAGCTGAAGATTTATGAACAGCTGATCAAACTGGCGGATGCTCTTGCAGTACCTCGTAATTATTTTTTTTATTATTTATCGATAAATAAGAACTTATTGTAAAGCATTGGCATTACTGTATTCTAGATGGAAGAGTTAATGTGGGAATCTTCAAGAGAAACAAGTCTATATGAATAATAAAAAGGTGCGGTTGTTGGGTATGGTGAACTACATTCATGGAGTAACAAGTCATCTTAAATTTTATCTCTAAGCTGTGAGCGTAGTGTATAGTATAAATATCCTAGCTACTATAACATTGTCATAGGCGGGGTATATATTAATTACCAGTAGGTGATCGTCCACTCCCCATTTTAATGAAAATATTTTTTTAAATTTTGAAACGAATCCTCTCAGTCATAAATATTTACATAACGCAGCAATGTGTGATGAGGAGCGAAGGTACGCTCGTACGATTGCCAGCGGGCACGTAGCAAAAATATACAAATGTACGGAGGAAGCGAGAAATTCAATCACTAAAATGGGGAAATATGCGGAAGAGATGATAACCATAACCCGCAATCACATGCAGGCGGCCCTGGAGAAAGCGACCAGTAAAATCATCTCCGAGGAAAAGCTTGACAAAGGAAAAGAGAAGTAATAGCCTTTTTACCTTTAGTAGATTAGAATAAATTGATGTTTACAGATATAGTTAAGAAATATCCCGTTATAGTGTAACTACTAATCAATGCTTAATTCCCTCTGCTTATTATAATAAGTAACCAAAGTAAACTTAATAAAATAATGGAAAGACATATCAAGAAACTGAATAGGAAACTAAAACAGAAAATGGTATAATTATGACTTAAAGGTGACCGCATACTAATTCTGCGTGATCGTACATTTTCTGATGATGTTAGGATTATTAAAAGGAAATGTGAATTTACTGTAATAATTAATATTTTGACAATCCGATGAGAATTGTGTTATACGGTGGCATAATTAAAGTTATTATAGTACAAAGCTTGTAAAATCAAAAGGATTTCGGTAGATGTTTTGAGATGTTAGATGGATCGGTTTAATAGCTTGATGATTCTACAAAACTGTACCTTTAAAAGTTTGTAAAATAACAGTCGCTTATCTCATCTATTTCCTTAACCCTACCTTTGCAGGGAAAGCATGAATGCTTGCCTTAAAGATCTGTCGAGGGCGGCGGTGTCCCTCGGGTACGAATTAGATCTGAGTTTGACTAACGCACGTCGCTTCAACGAACAATCCTGTGAGAAGTTTTCCGTCTGCTGTGCCAGGGCTAAGAAGAGCATAGAGGAAGCTGCGGGAAATTTAAAAGATAATCTATATCAATGCGTCTACGCTTGATGACGAAGTCGATTGCTATGGTAGAGAGCTGGAGTTAAGTCTACGGGTGCGTTACTATGTTTTACTTTATATTACTAATTTTATATATGTTTCAAAATAAAATAATTAAACAATTAGTCATGTTAATGTTTCCTTTGGAGTTTGGGGATTTTTTTCATAAGAATAAGATCAAATATCCACCACCATTGTTTAAATACGGGGATATCTACGAACAGTGTTCATCTTAGGGCAGTTACTTTACGACTTTCTCTTTTATCGCGAAGCACGTGGTTAGTAGAGTTCGAAGCAGGGTCTTTTCAAGACTGTTTATAACCTTTGTTTTATAGGATTAACCTTCAAGAAAGTTGTATCGGATCACACGATTAAAAGTTATAGGAGCTGCGAAACTCTTTTTTTAATAATAATGTGCAAACACTAAAACTCAATCTTAAAATATGTTACAATGTAACCATGATATTAAAGGGTCCTTTCCATCACTGTGTGGACGGCTATGTAAAGTTTCCATCACATATCCACCATAACAGCCAATTTACGTCCCCACTGTTGGGGCACAGGCTTATCCTCAATATGAGGGCGATGGGCCACAGTCACCACGCGGGCCCAATGCGGATTGCTGACTTCACACACACCTTAGAATAAATTCTAATTCATGTGCAGGTTTCCTCGCGATGTTTTCTTTCACCGTTTGTATTTCGCTGTTACTAAAGTTCACAAATGTACATAACTTAAATATTAAAGTCATCGGTACATGCCGAGATTGGAACCCGCGACCTTCGGAATGAAGGCTGCACGCTCTAACCGTTAGGCCACCGAGCTACTCTATATAATTGTTATAATTAACCAAATGGGTTAAAAAAAATGGTTAGTCCTTTCGCCTTGGAAACAGTTAAAATAGTTCTAGTAATCGCTGATTAAAATTAGTCATATCCGGACGGTGATTCCTTAAAGAAAGATATAAACGTAGCTATGAGCCACATCTCAATCAGATGAAACGAATAAAAACGTTCGTTGCTCTTCCTTCATCGAGAAACCAGCCGGACCGTTAATAATTTCGTTTCCGTTGTCGTTAAGGAAAATAAAAATATAAACATTTATTAAACGTAAGGAAGGAAGCCGTTACTATAGAGGTCAGTCCATTAAAAGAGAAATGAGATTTTTCTGAACCGTCCCACCGTGAATTGTCCTGAGTAGTTACGTTATTGAAACAACAGCAATATTTTGGGGTTGTTAATACAGTTTTCGATATAATAAAAACTAATGCATAATCTGTACTATTATGATAGAGCTGATATAATAACTCTGTTATTCGTTTGTTTGTTTGAACGCGCCGTTCTCTAGAATCGCTTGTAGGATTTCAGAAAGTCCTTAACATATATTGCAGTATTCGGAAAAGGGGTCCCGCACATCAAGGGACCCAAGCCAACCTCGCCTGCTCGTGGTGCACCCTGCTAATCAATATGAACCTCTACAGACGACGACTCCTAGTGCCTGGCGGTTTGCGGTCAACACATGATCAATCGATGTGGAGATCTTTGAGGGAGGCTTATGTCCAATAGTGGACGTCTAGCGGCTGATGATGATGATTCGGTAAAGATTGGAAAATTTAGGTGTTATTTTTTAAAGGACTTTTAAAGGAAATATAACAGAAATACACATAGCGTATTGGAGCTTATAAAGGTTATAACTGTATGTACTTACGAGGCACAGCCACTTTGAGGTACAAAGAGAATAATTACACTAGTTACCGTGTTTCAAACCGGATGCGGTTACGTTGTAGTATTTGGTCCTTACATATGAAATTGGCGTTTTTTACGGGGGGAACATAGAGTAATTTTTTTTTTGTAAAATATATTTCATTGATGCACCGTCGTTGTCTATGCACTTTTGCCATCTCATAGGTAGTTCATTGATCCCTTTACTAAACAAACCATGGGGACGAGAATCAATAAACTCTTTGAAGGCGGTTTGGACTGCCGCATCGGAGTTGAATTTTTTTCCTTGTAAGAAGTTGTCCAAATTTCGGAAAAAATGGTAATCTGTAGGGGCAAGGTCCGGGGAGTACGGTGGATGTCGCAGACATTCCAATTGTAGCTCATCTAACTTAGTGGTTGGTTGTTGTGCAGTGTGTGGTGGTGGTGTTGCGTTGTCGTGAAGCAGCAGTGGCCTAAAGTGATTGATCAATCTCGGTTGTTTACCAGCTAGTTCTTCCTTCATGGTCTGCAGTTGCTGACAATAGATATCTGCCGTAATCGTTTGGCCAGACTTTAGAAAGCTGCAGTGAACGACACCGGCGCTAGTCCACCAAACACTCACAAGTAACTTTTTCTGAGTCAACTTTCGTTTAGGGCAGGATTTGGCTGGGTCTACAGGGTTCAGCTATTGCGACGAGCGCTTCCGATTATTGTACAGTATCCACTTTTCATCACAAGTAATGATTCGATTTGAAATCCCTTCATCATTGTGTCGGTTGAGCAAAGTAACGCAGCAGCAGCAGTCGACGCGTGTTCGCAAGTTCGATTCACTCAATGCATGAGGTACCCATCGTTCTAGTTTTTTTACTTTCCCGATTTGCTTCAAGTGGATTAATACACTTTTGTCACTTCCGAAGCCTGCAGCTATTTCTGAAGTGGTTTGTGATGGATCCGCTGTCACAATAGCCTTTAGTTCTTCATTTTCCACTTTGGTCTCCGGTCGTCTACGGCATTGGTTCTGAAGGTTGAAATTTTCAGAACGAAAACGTTGAAACCTAAATCGTACCGTGCTTTCTTTTGGACACCAGCGCCGTACACATCATTAATCCTTCAAGCTATTCCTGCAGCACTGGTACTGGTGCCACGGTAGAACTCGTACCCATAAATATACTGATATTTCATGTTTTCCATTGTGCGGCAATAAGCGACGCCAAAGAAAAAAATAATGAGGAAAAAACAAATGAATGACTGTTTCCAAAACTCAAATGTATCAGCTAAATGAATTTATAAATTTGAATTTGGAATTCTTTACCAAAGAGGAGATATTTCAGATCAAAGTGGTCAGTACTACAAAACACTGATTTCATATGTAAGGACCTCATATATGGCGGTAGCTACAATCATCAATATAATCTTCTAGAAAGTTTAGTGGTATAAAATATTATAAGGAAAAGACACATTTATATATAATATTATTTTTTGAGATATATAGGGTAGGTAACATACTTTTCGATTATAATTTTTATTTATTATTACCCACACATCTAAATGTTATAAATGAGTTTTATTACTTTCCGTATATAAAGACGCACCAGAATCATGAATCTATATATTCTATAATAACTAAGTACTATATTTTTATTGGATGAAGTGACGGGACGAGTAAGATGTTCATCTGATCGTAAGTGACACACACGTCCATAACAAATTCGCATTTCATTGTGCTCGTTGCATTGAGTTACCTGAGTAATTTCATTAAATATACCGCTTTTCAAAGTGGAACATACATACCATTGTTTGGCTTCAGAAATAGGAGCTGCAGTGGATCTTCCTGTATGGTCTCAGGCAACACCGATCTGCCACCAGTACAGGGACCTTTTATCAACAATGCTGACCAAGAGCGCATTGATGGGTTTACATTGTAGTTCTCGGAATTTTCCAAGAACTACACTTATCGTAGACGTTTTCTCTCAATGTTTTCTTTCTCCTACTCTCCACTACTACTAGTGAAAACTTTAGAATGGTAAGGTCTTTTGAAGGGTTTGAAAGTGTGATGTGGAGATTAAAGTAGTTCTCATTGAGGTTCCGTTTAACTGATTGCGATGTCCTCGCGGTGGGATGCGCTGGGCGGCGCAGCGCTGCGCTGCGGCTGCGCTGAGCGGCGCGGCGGCGCGCTAACGACGCGCGATTTGTCCGCTTGACCATACCATTTAGCACCAATTACGAATATTAATGCATCGTATTTTTCACTTCACCAACGATATAAAACCTCGACATTACCGGCATTGTTATCACGTTAAAATATCCTTAATAGAAATGTTAAGGGTTTTACGAATTTCACATCCACTGACCCGATGATCCGATTCAGAAATTCGACGGAGAACTAAAGATGTTTACACACCTTTCAAAATCTCTAATTAATTAGAAGAGGTAAAGAGACAATTTGTACTTCTAATTAAAGATTTTGGTACGATGAAACACAAAGTCGCACAGCGGGCAATGGAAAGCGCTCATCATCGTCATCAACCGATAGACGTCCACAGCTGGATATAGGCCTCCTCCAATGATTCCCACATCGATCAGTAGGGATTCAAACGGGAGGGGATTTGGACCGTTTCCCACTACGCTGGCGCAATGGGGGTTGGTGGGAGCCAGAACTCCGTTTGTTGATTAGCAGGGTGCATCACGAGCGAGTGAGGTTGGCTTGGATTCCTTGAGTTGTTGTGCGGGGCCCCTTGTATCCCCATACATGGAAAGTGTTATGCTCAGAGTTTTCTTGTGTGATCAAATCAGACACCCGCAAAAGAACTAAGGTCACCGATATAACCCTAAAAGATCCTCGATTTTAATTGGCAATGGGCAAGACCAATCGCCTGAAGGACTGATGGTTGATGGGGTAGCAAGGCCTTCGAATAGCGACCGTGTGGTGGACTAGGTAGATTAACGATCAGACAAATATCACAAGGCGGTGGATGCCGGCAGCGCAGGACTGATCGAAGAGGAAATCCTTGAGAGAAGCCACTGTACAGCAGTAGGCGTTATCAGGCCGATAATGGATGGATCGGTTAGGTGCGTCGTATCCATGATGGCTGATGAGGAACAAAGGTCTTAGAGTTAATGTCGTGTACTAGACGTAGAATTGTTAGATATAAAGAATAATGTAAAAAGCTTATATCTGATCAGAAACAATATATTTTAATGTACGGTTGTCAACAAGGCGCTCTACTTTTAAATAAACCGACGGCATCTTAACAGAGACAGGAGATAAGTGGAAAAAGCTAAGCACCACATTCAGTTCAAGATTTTGATGAACGATATATTTTGAAGTGGATAATCAATGTGAAAACTTGTAAAAGAATTATTCTAAGTGTGCACTCTGTGATCTTACAAAACTTATTTCCTCATATAACAGATCATTTCGTCGTCACAGACATTCACTGCTAGACATAGGCCTTCCCCAATGATCTACATATCGATCGTTCCTGCGCTCCCCGCATCCTGCTGCTTCACGCTACCTTCACCATACCGTCGGACCAATTATACCATTATATAGATGATAAATGATAAAACAAATTACATGGCGGAATATGTTTTATCATTTCAAGAACTAGTTTCTAAAGAGTTTATAGTTAACAAATAGTAACGTGATCGTACCCATCATAAATCACTGTACTGGACTGCGCTGTAATGCAGCGCTGTCTTGCACAGCCCCGTCTTATTCCGGAATACCTTCAAATTCTAAACTGCTATAAATTTAATGATAGATTATACGACTACATAAATGTACTGAGGTAATAAAATTTAATTTATGTAATATACTGTATAAAATTACGAGAAATCATACTTAGTTGTAAGCAATATAAGTAATAAATACTCTATGGAGAATGTAGTTAATTTTAAATAAATAAACATGTTTAATTCTAGAAATTTATATTTAAATATATATATATATATATATATGTCAGAGGAAGTGACGAGTCGGTTTAATTGATAATTGTATAAAACGAGGTTTCAATTGTTTACACCCAAAATACTCTGCAAAATCTTATTTTATTTTATTTCATTTATTTTGTTATTTTGTACCTTAAAAATTGTTATTAATTTCCTTAAGAGTGAGAATGAATGAAATGAGCGAATGAATGAATGAATGAGAGCGAAGCACGGCCTCGAGTGGGGTCGAGGCGCCATCTTGTCTCTTGCGTGGCGCACACGGCGCACACGGCGGGCGCGGGGCATTCCTTTGCGAGCGGTCGATCGAGGTGGATCGCATAGTGATTCATATTGAAGAGTTAGATCGGTGCCCTGAATCCCGCTGCTCATGTTTAATTGTTGCCTACCTAGTTAAATCTACGTTTCTTTAAAATAAGACTGTCAAGAACTTTGCCACTTAATTAAAACCATATGAAAAAGTGATTTGTGTATTGTTCTGTGCTCGCACTTTACCCTAATGACGCCCACAACACCTGTTAATACTGACGACAATGTCGAGAAGTCTCCGACTCACACACATATATATATAACGTGTAATATAATTGTTAATTTAATTTTATACCAGTTAAGTAGCTCAAATTGTATAACTGTAATAGATTATAATGTAGTGTAAGGGATGAAATTATTAAAGCTTTTATTTCAGCATTGTAATTTTTAGAATGAAACATAACTTGGGCACTAAAAACCTTATTTATATAAATGAAAGAACCCGACCACGTATAGAAAGTGATTTTTTTTATTAATTAACTTCATTAGATCCCCACGTATACTTATTCATTTAAATTAGTTAAATAATTCAAGGTTTTGAAGCACTAAGGAGAAAGGAGGTGATTAAAATAATACAATTTCTAATTTCAATCGTACTACAGTGTAAAAAAAAATGTTAAAACCTTTCTAAATTAACATTTTATGTTAACGGAGTGAAGGAAGTTTGCATTGTGAGAGTAGTAAAGTGCTTCAGTTAATTTAAATGTAAATTTATTTTACAGGGACCTCACTATCTATACATCAGCAGGAGACCGGACATCTATTGACTGAAAAATACGATGACTAAACATGAAAAATAACTTTAACTATACTGGTAAACATGGCAAGTAGCTTTTCTTTAAATCAAATATGTTAGTGCTTAACTCAATGCTCTGACTTAGTAACAGTCTCCATTGTTTTTGAAGACACATTGAAGACTAATTGACTGAGATGTAAATTTTCAATACCTTACAGTTCTTAATAAGAACCAGGAATTAAGCCTTTTTGGAGTAGGTATATCGCATTAGAACTTATTAATCTCTGATGTTATGACTTAATCAGAACTGATATGTGTGTATCAAGGCGCAGGAGTAATTTATGACCAAGGCAATCATCATCAGCTGAAACTCGTGGATTTGGTAATAATTACAACTCATCTAGAGCGATTTCCTTTTTGACAGAGACTAAACATCCGATTTAAATAATATCTATTGTAATCAGGTACCAAATAACTTTGATCTTGATCTTCTGTCTAATGGAAAAACAAAGCATTAGTAAAATACGATGTCTGCTTTTCAAGAAGTAAACCAAATAATTACAGCAAGGACAAATAGGTAATAACGTCTGTTGCTATAGACTGTCTTGATGTATGCTACTACTTACAGTTATATGCTAACATTACTGTTTTCTGGTTTAAAGGGCGCTGTAGGTAGTGAAACGACGAGTAATGAGACTTATAACGCTGCATTGTTGTTAACAGTAGGCGCGAATTTGATTATCCGGCGAAAGTATTGCTCTGTACTTTTTGTCTGTGTATATTATAATATATTTATTCAAGCCTATGCCCAGCACTGGGCGTCTATAATTTGTTGTTCATGATGATATTTATTTTGTAATAAAACTGTCCTGTTATTACGAAATTGTTCATGGACGCCTTCGTCGCGCGACGTCACTTTCAAGTTCCGGATTCCGGAGCCGATTCAATTGCAGCCTCTTTGTTAACTACAGTATTTGTTCAAATGGAGCCGGAGTCATTAGTGTTTCGTTTATTATAGTGTTAGTTGTTAACTGTGGGTTCAAAAAGAGATGAGTGCTTGTGTAGTATTGCAGTTTTTCATAGATTTGTCCGTTACAGACACGCTGGAGAGTAACCGATGGAGGCACATCATCTGTTCCCGACATAAGCATATAATTGTCAGATATGGAGATCTGGTATTAGCTTTAGTAAGGCGAGTTCCAAAGAAATGAACCTCTGTCGAATCTTAATCTACAAATCCAAAGATTTAGGAGAGACCAGTAAATAATTATTGGTATCTGACCAAGACTCCATTTGGGTCACTGTGCGAGAAAAGTAAGCATGCATGCATTATTTTATTATCGTAAACTACTGTATTATTGTTTTTGCTATATAGTATCATATTTTATTGATGATTAAAAGCGGTTTTGTTTCATGATGCAATTATTTAAATAAACAACCGTACATTCGTGAACACTAAATAAATAAAGCACTGGGCAGATTTACGAGCACCCCCTCACTTAATTATGCGTAAACACGAAAATTAAATGCTCATATTGTGTAATCAAGTTACGCGGCATACGTACGGAATCGGAAGAGTTTGTTTTCAACATATTTATTATTTGATTACTAATATGTACCTGCGATGTTGACTGATAAAACATGTGAGAATATTATTGAGAAAGATAAAATGTTTAATAGGAATGCTATTGTATAGATCAGTAGCAAATAAAATAGCTATCCACAGTGTATCGACAGTCTAGTGTATCTAAATGAATGGTACAATTAACTAAGAGTAAGAGAAGTGTATAATAAAAGGGATTGATCTAATAGGGAAGCTATAAAATATTATAGGAAATAAAAACAGAAAATACCAAAATTTTAGTTGACATCAGCTGGAACTTTACTTTAAGGCCATAGAGATAATAGTGTATAAACCCTGGAAGAGTTACATAATAATATAAAATTTCACACGGTAAGTTAGAAGACAGTGCAAAACAATAAAATCTCAACCACGATGGCTCCAGCACGTGTGGCGGAGTACTAACAACTTGCAAAGGCGCGGCTTAACTTGAGCTTCCGGCGAAGGAAAACGTTATATAAAGTCGACATGATCCAAAAACCAAAACTTTTGAGAGCACCCGACATCCGTCTATTCGCACTCCAATAATATACAGAACAGATGTGGAACTCCAAAAATAGGAACAGTGCTAAGTTTTCACTAATATTGTACTATGAATTAAAATCTAGATACTTGCAAACTTTGCCTGTACCGTCAGCAAAGAAATTATAGGTGTAAAGCTCAATTTTAAAGCGGAAGTACTGTCAAATTAAATAATCCAGTTGTGAAAGTTTCCAGCAAACTTGATCTCGGCGCTGAGCGATTTCAAAGTACGGTGTTAGAACTCTTGAACTATCGACTTTGTCGCTCTTGCTACTTAATTTAGTTTGCCACAAAGCTTAAGAATTAAGTTGTATACTTAACACATGGTAACACATTTAAAGGTTTAACCGGTGACGAGTCTTCATTGTCGGAGATTGTCAAGGCGGTATCACGATAATCTGCCACCAGAGAATGCTACGAAAGTATTACTGTTTCATTTTACTTGTTCACGAAAGTTCTTGGATCATAGTTTCCTAATGATGTTTTCCTTTATTGGAAGTACCAGCTAAGTAGGGTTTGAACCTGTGCCTCTTCATACCGTATAGCGAGTACAAACATCACAAAATGGGCAATCACGGCTTTCGAAGACAGTAATGTAGTAAAGTAATTATCGTTATATTTAATAGTTTAATCCTTGAATATTAACTTGTTTGTTTATTATTTACTACCTATTTCTAGTCCGCTTTGCTGGCTGTAATACCCTCGCAACTCCCTTGGGGAAGGAATTTTGTAAAAACCATTTTTAGTTGCCCTCTTAATGGCAAAAGTTGTATATCATCCAAATTTTGAGTGTTTACGTCTAACAGCTTTGGAGATCTCATGATGAGTCAATTAATCTCTGGACAACTACTATATTTATGATTTTATATTTTTTTGCATTATTAGGGGTGTAAAAGGTCCCGCCCAATATCTTACGGAGCCCAAGTCAACCTCACCTGCACGCAGTGCACCCTGCTGAGTAACAAACGAAGCTCTAACCACCCACATACCCACACTAGACTAGAGTGGCGGGTTTTAGCTCCATTCCCCTCAATAAACTCTACGATGTGAGATTATTATTTGGGTGAGGTCTCTATCCAGCGGTGGACGTCTGTCGGCTGATGATGATGATAATGATCTTTTTGCATTTACCATCAATTATTATTATTTCTTGCTTCGTAGAGAATAGCAAAAATTATTAAGAAAACCTATTGTAACTTTTATTTATGATATAATAAAGGTTTCATACAAAAAAGAAATAGAGTCGCATTGTTTTACGGTTTGTCGTTAACAATTGAATTGTGATGTTAATTAAAGTATGAATATAACACAAAAGTTGTAAATTAATTCAAATCCTAATGAAGAATAGTCCATCTAAACTGGCAGTGGTGGAACAGAGTCGCTGTATTCCCATTTAATACTTCGGACTGGCCCAGAGCTTTAAGCCGGAAATAATCTGATTATACGAATACCCGTGTATGCTCTGGACTCGCGTTAGAGCGCTCGCAATATTATTCAAATCGTTCTTCGTCTGGATATGATCATGAATTTTGAAATACCTTTACGTTACAAATATTTATATAGATAATAATTTGAAATCTTCAAATCTTTAATCATCATGACAGAATGAGACTGCCGAGCGGGATGAGAAGATTAAACCTGCTCGGAAGTAAAGACCATGCGATGATAGTAACAAACGCTCCCGCCTAATGATCCTGTAGTTTCGTGCTAATTACAATATAACAAAAATTCCTTCTTATTTTTATTTATTTATTTAATATATTTTTGTACACACAGCTGTTAGAATAAACTTGACAATAAGGATATAGAGTACAAGGGCACTACTTATTTCATGTTGAAATCTCTTCCAGTAGGCCCGCAGAAGGAAAGCAGAATTAGGAACACAAACCTAGTGCATACAGTAAACATTACATATAATAATATATACATATTACAAGATATAAAACAATACAAATACATACATATACATATATATATATATATATACATACATATACTTACTTTTATATTATAATACATTATACAAATATATACTTTTATTTAATACGGTAAGGATAAATAGTGTTCTTTAACAGATTTCTTGAATGCTGCTATGGTTTTGCACGCTCGTATGCTCGGAGGGAGGGAATTCCAAAGTATGACTGCTTGTACAGAAAATGATTTTGCGTAAGCATGTGTTTTATGAACAGGGCATTTGAGGAGAGTTTTAATGTGTGTTCTACAAGGAGCGAGGGAGGGGCGGGCATAGGTAAAGCGATCACGTAAATATTGCGGGTAGTTAGGATTATGTAGGATATTAAATAAGAGGCACAATATTCTAGTATTTCTGCGGAAACGGACTGGGAGCCACTTGAGCTTTTTGCGGAACTCGGAAACATGATCATATTTTTTGAGACCAAAAATAAAACGGATACACAAATTTTGCAAACGCTCAAGCTTATTGAGAAGCTCCTCAGTGGCATCTAGGTAGCAAGCATCAGCGTAGTCCAGAATGGGTAATATGAGACTTTGTTGTGCAAGAGAGATTTTAGTTTCCAAAGGCAAAAAATATTGGAGACATTTAAGTGTATGAAATGCAAAGTTAACTTTGTTGCTAACATTGCTAACCTGCTCATTCCAGCTTAAGAAAGAGTTAAAAGTAACGCCAAGGTTTTTAACAGTTTCACTAAAGACAATTGGCTGGCCATCCAATGTGAGAGATCCAATTGCAGATCGATTTAATGCATGGATAGCATACCTACTACCAATTATGATGGCCTGTGTTTTGTTGGCATTGAGTAAGAGTCCATGAGACGTTGCCCATTCATGAATATTTTCCAAATCACAGTTAATATCCATGACAGCTCTATTAATTTCACTAGGTAAATTTGCAAATTATCTGCGTAAAGATGAAAATTTGAGGATATCAAAGTAGTGACTGAGTTAATAAACACTGAAAAAAGAAGAGGAGAGAGAACACCACCCTGAGGCACGCCAGCATCGACAGCAATCTAGTCTGAGAAGGATTCATTTTGACGTGTGCGTTGTGAACGGCCCCTGAGATATGAATCAAACCACCTTAGGGCAGAAGTAGTAATGTTATGGGATCGAAGGATACCGAGCAGGACATCGAGATCCACGCAGTTGAATGCGCTACTGAAGTCAAGTAGTACAAGAATGGTATAGTACTTATTATAGAAGATGATGTTAAATAGTGTTCAAAATTTGCAGGTCTTAAGTGGGGACTTTAATGGTGCAATCATTGAGAAAGTAATAATAGAAAACTAAGTATACTTATATTAATCGATGTATAGCGATGGTGCTGAGGACTGGTGCGTCCCGTAAGAGATTCCGTGGCTGTTCTTTAAGCAGTGACGGAGACCACTGTGGGTTGTAATGAGTGAAACTTTGAAATATTGAGTTTTTAGAACTAGAAGTATCGTCTTCAGTCGATAAACGTTCACTGCTGGACATACGCCTTCCCCAAAGATCTCCACATCGATTGATCCTGCGCTACCCGCTTGGCCGGGCACGAGGGGCTGTCATTTGTAGGGGTACATATAGTGTGATTTGGGGATATGGATATTTTGTATATATGTGGATATTATGTATATCAATGTGGGTGGATGTGATCCAGAAGTAAGTAATCTTTTAAAGATTATAGGTTAGAAATACTATTGTTTTTTTATTAATGAAAGTATAAAGTACATGCAAGGCGAAGGATAACATTATCAAAGAGAAAAATAGATAATCTAGACGATTTCTTCTATATCTTAGTCCTTAAGTACATTGATGTGTTCCGCACTGCAAATAAGTCATTAAGTAAAGTTCTAAGCTGGACTCGAACCGTTTGCACTATTAGCATTTTGGTGAAGTTGTGAAGTTTGCGTCTTTGTCGTCCACATCACTCCTCTCGGGCTTAGAGCTTTAAGATTAAGTGGTTAATTTCACCAGCGACCGGCGACGGACTAATTTGTAAACGCCGAACCAAAGGAACAGTTGAACCACTTTCAAATTAGCGACACTTGAGCCATTAACACTATGAAATATGTGATGCTGGTTCCCCATGTAGCTGAATCTGATTTAAATGGTCTTCAAGTTTAACCTTGTTACGTATTTTGTAGATTTAGGATTTATATAATAGTATTATCATTAGTATTTAACGTTAATGTTTACAACTGGATATAGACTTTGCCAAACAGGAAGTATGCTTTGGGAAGGCATAATTCCATCCATGGTATACTGGTCGGTGGGGCTATTATCAGCCACAAGTAAAGCCTTTGCTCTAAGATCCGTTCCTTCTGCCTTTTATGATATGTCGAGAATACGTGCCAATGTAGCAGGAGTATAAATGCTTTAATACTATCTCTATATAAAATTATACTTCACTTAATTTTTTTCTTAACGGGGTAAAATAAAAAAAACAAGGTTCAGTAGTTGCAACTTGAACACGTAGATCGTTAGATCTTAACCGCTGCTTAACGGCGCAAAAGTTAAGCTGTGTTTCCATAGAAGCCTTAATTTCAACTTAAGTGAAAATGCTGCTTAATTAAGGAAGGAACTTGTGTTAAAAAGTAAGAAAAATTTTGTTTGAATGTGCTCATATTTAAAATATAGTGTTTTGCGAGATTTTTATAATTTTCATATGCTTTGGCGATTTACTAATACTGTGCAGTTTTCAGTTAACTTATTGCCCAGGATAGTTTTTAATGGAAGGCATTTCCACAGTTTTTCGAATACCATAACCACGACAACCTTGTCAAGGGATGACAGAAAAGAAGTATGCTGCTAATACTATAATAAAAGGAATTGAGAGGCACTTGGAGAAGGAAAGAGGAACGACTGCATTGAATCTGCGATCACAAATTCGTAAAATATTTGTGTTTATATTATTAATAATAGTTTCTATACAAACGTTCTGAAACGTACAGTGTTATTAATAAAAAAAAAAAAAATTGTCTGTGAACTAAAGGACCTTTTTATACCAATTTACAACAGCCTCTGTTGCCGGAGATCCTTTAGGGTAAGTACCATCGCAGGTTCTATTCCTGCCGATAGTATTATGTAAAAATAAATGTGTTCCGGTACGAAAGGCGTTATAGCTGGTGAAAATAATGGAGTAACGTGAATCAGCATTTTAAGTCTCAACGCGATGAGCAGGCAGGCCGCTGTCTGTGCAGTAACGGTGCTCAACCCTTCCAATCAACAGGGTTACCGTAGCCACAATGTAACTAAGTAACCGAGACAACGCTCCGACAAAATCCAGCTCAAAACAAGCCGCAATATGATTCCGCCGCTTGCGTGTAACAAGCGCTGCTTCCGTAATTAAGCTTGGCTCGTTGAACCCAGATTAAGTCTTAACGAGCAGCATGTACTCCGGGCAGATGGAAAAATTCTGAATTAAATAAACCTTCGCGGAAGTACAAACGTTAATGTAAGAAAGAGCTCCTGTGGAAAATTAATTCTCTAATCTGTATATTAGACCTTAACACGGTGTTATGGTGGTGAAATGTACGAGAATACTTTAGTTCATCGTTGACATCTGGAACAGAGTAATGCTGTTATGGTTTAGGATCGTACGGACGATAGAGGTTCCCTGCTGGACGTAAACCTCCCCTAAAGATCTCCGATCGGTCCATGACTATCGATACGACCGGGTACAAGGGACCGTTGTTTGTAGGGGTTCATAGGGTGGGACTTGGGCCATACCTCACCAAACTGGCTAAATACGGGTTGGTGGAACCAAGAGCCTTGTCTGTTGATTAGCAGGGTGCACTCCGAGCAGGTGAGGTTGGCTTGGGTCCCGTGAGTTGTTATGCGGCTTCCCTTATACCCCGATTTAGGATGAGTAACACGAAAATAGCAGTTAGCTAGACAGGGTTAGAAAAAATCTATACTCCACCTTTATGACCTCGGAATCCAACCAGAAACTTGTCTAGAACGAAATAGGCGATTAGCCATATTAATAAAATAATTTTCCAACCAATTTGCATACGATAATACTTTTAGATTTATTTATAGTTGGAATGACTTCGTCGTAGCATTCCATAGAGTTATATGCACTGAACCTAGATCATATTAATTCTATTGAAGTGTTCTCACACTTTACTTCAGATTCTGGTCACGAGTCGAATCGGCTACGTAACGACAGGTGTGTGAAGTGGACCCCCGACTCTATTACGAAGCGATGTCATCTTGTTTTTCTCGGAAAATAAGCTAGGTATTATGTTAGATCTCCTAGCGGAATGGTCTAGCAAATAGATACGATTGTTATAGTGAGTATTGTTTACGAAAAACTTTTAATTTAATTATTGCGGGAGAAGACCTCGAGTCTCATTAGTGAGAGCATTAACAGATCTATTTGTTTATTTATACATAAACAACCCTCTGCTTGTGTTTATTATAGGGCGATTTTCTGAGAGAAGACAATGGAGTGTCTTTTAGTAAATCTTTCTGTTCAGAAAGTCAGCCATTTTTTAACAATTTACTTAGCTAAGTTCTTATTGGTGGTTGGTGGATAAATGAATGAAAATATCATCATCATTAATCGATAGACTTCCGCTTTTGAATATAGGTGTCCCCTAAAAAATTCTACATACAGTCAGCATGGTCTCCGGTACTGCCGGGTACTAAGGGCCGTCGTTTGTAGGGGATCATATGGGGGATTTGGGATATTTCCCACCACGCTGGCCCGACGGCTTAGCATCACCAGATGTCAAAACTCTGTCGTTATTACATGGATTAATAATTACTCTGTCATTGTTCTCAGATCAATTTATAGATTAAGTTATGCAAGAAATATAACCTGTGTGAGCATCGTAACCCTGATTCAGCTGGTTCTCAATAATTCCACAGATTTACGGCGAATGTATAATTTCGCAATGATCAGGCAAACGTTGTTGTGTAATTTGCAGCGTGCGAGCAGTTGTAATTAAGGTTACTGCATCTACAATGCACCACACCTCGCTGTTTGCACTTAATTTGCATTAAGCTGGGAGAATTTGACAGGATATGAGGTTTGAGGTGTTACTGTTATAAATCACTTGTAACTTACACGATTTAGAAAATTAAGTTATTACATACAGAATACGTTATACAGATAGTGCATAGTAACCATCATCAGATAGACGTCCACTGCTGGACATAAATGTCCAGGTTTGTAGGGCTTCATGTGAGGGGCTCAATGCAGGTTGGTCGCAGTAAGAGCCTCGTTTGTTGATTAGCAGGTGCACCACAAGCAGGTGAGATTGGTTTGGGTTCCGTGAGTTGTTGTGCGGGACACCTTACAACCCCCCACATATACATTTTCATAAATCCCGTGAAAGGTACTACTAGATCTAAAATCTTTCTTCTTTTCGAACAACTAAGAGTCAAAGATGATGTTTATCTGATAAGTTCTGTCGATGAAATGGTCCAGCCGAAAATAAAAACGTTTTCAAAAAAATATTTTGGAAATAAATACTTCATGGAATCCCTTTTCTTACCCGGTCTCTTTCTCCTCTATCATACAATAAAGTGGTTTCACCCATGCATTACTACATTAGTGATACTTTGGGACAGTGGAAACTTTATAAACTAGATTACAGTAAAATATATATAAGATAAATAAGCTGTTCCCCACCGCTTTGCTGGCCGTTACAACCCCGCAGCTCCCTTTGGGGAAGGAATTTTTTAAAATCTATTCTTAGCTGATCTCTAAATGGGAGAAGCAATATCATTACTAAATGTCGAGTGTTTATATCTAATAGTTTCCGAGATCTCGTGATGAGTCAACGTATCTCTGTATATATTTATATATAAACAAAATATATACCGTCTAGGTAGGTACCACCGCAGCTCTAGTTGCAGCCGACAAACAGTAATATGCAAGCATTCCTGTGTTCCGGTTTGAAAGGCGCTGTAGCTAGTGTAATTACCGAGGTGACGAGACTCAACATACTATGCCTGAGGCGATTATTACAATGTGGTGTTGTATATCATCCTACCTAGCACCATGTTGTTATGAGCGGGCGTATCATTAACCATCAGGCGAACGTCCCGCTCGTCTCGTCTATTAATAAATACAAATAAAAAAAACAATCACAATGAGGGTGCAAGGGGTCCCGCACATCAACTCACGGGACCCAAGTCAACCTCACGTGCTAATCAACAAACGAGGCTGTGGCTCCCATCAATCCGTATTGGGCTAGCGTGATAGGGAATGGCCCAAATCCCCTCATATGAACCCCTACAACCTTTAATGTCCACCGGTACCGGAGGCCATGCAGACTGTATGTGAAGATCTTTGGGGGAAAACCTTGTCCAGCAGTGTACGTTTATCGGCTGATGATGATGGTGGACGAACTTATATTTCAGACAAATATAACTGTGATGATGTTGGTGTTAGTTGGACTGGTGTAGGTTTTTTTTTTATAGAAATAAACATATGAGAACGTAGTTATTTGCGGGTGTTGTACCAGTGAACCGGAAATACGGCATGAAATTTAAATTTCCTCAAATTGGACCGCTGTGCAATTCAAAATGGAGGCGTATGCAATTCATACAGCACGCTTCAGGTAACGAGCGATCAGCTGTCGGCGATGGACTGGTATTCGACGGAGGGCCAAGTCAAATAAACCTCTCAGGGCTCCTACTTAAATGCTTAACGAGACTTATTCTATATCTGATATATGTACAAAGAATATTTCGTATGAAAGCTTTAATTAAATAAGGAATTTACTACTATTTATTTTATACAGTACTATCAGTGGTAAGTCTACCACCGCAGCTCTATTACTGTGTTCCGTTTTGAAGGGCGCTGTAGTTAGTGTAATCACTGAGGTGATGAGACAACATTTTAAGACACAGGCGACGAGCGCCATGTGGTGCAGTATCATATCATATCATCAGTTGTTATGGGCGGGCGTATCACTTACCATCGAGGTAGTCCCGCTAGTCTCGCTTAATTACCTAAAAAAAACCGTATCTTTTCTTTTTTAGTTTATTCGAACGAAAGTAGACGAGTGATAAGTCCACCTGATGATAAGTTATACTGCCTGCTTATAACAAATGGCGTTAGTTAGTATGATATACACTACACCACGTTGTACTCGCTGAATGCGACATAAGAAGTTAAATCACCCTTATAATTTCATTCATTTGGTAACTATTGTCTGTTGGTAGGAATAATAGTTTTTCTATTTTATTTTATTCTTTTTTATTTAAAGAAGCGACGTGACTTGTTAGACATTCACCTGATGGTAAGTGATACGCCTGCCCATAACAACATGGCGCTGGTTAGTGTTATACAATGCATCACATTGTGTTCGTTGCTTGAGACATGAGATATTGAGTCTCGTTATCCTAGTAATTTCACTTGCTGGAACAAACTGGAAGTGAGTAATATTTACACAGTAATGTTTGGCGGTAGAAATAGGAGCTGCTGTGGTAGCTACCTTGACGGTCTCCGACAGCAGAGACCCACCACCAGTAGCCGTTACAGAACTATATTTTGGTGGATGGATTTATTAAATACACTGCAGTCCAGTAGAAGTGGACGTACTCGTATAGTTACATATATTTTAAATTTAGATTTTCTGGTTGACACTGGACGGCTAACGTGAAAAACTACAGTACTTGAGACTACAGGCTACAAGGGTCGATGTGCTCGTATTAGCGGCAGGCGATTGCTCGTTACTCTGATGGCAGCACACCAAATGCCGAGTGCTCGTATTTGCTGCACTCAACCCTCAAAGCAGCGAGACCAATTTGACGGAAGCGAACGTCTGACCGGCGTTTCATATTATTTTTTAATTGGCATTTAATGTTGTAACATTTCATTTTATAAACCGGAAGTAGAGTCTTGGATTTATTTATTTTTTTAATTATATTTTCTTTTCACTATAACAAAATTGCACATGAATTTTTTTCAAAATAATTTTTTGAAAATTATATTCGTTTAGTTTTTTCTATCAAATTTTTTACTTAACGAAGCGACTGTACTAGCGGGACGTTCACCTGATGGTAAGTGATATGCCCGTCCATGACAACGTGGCGCTAGTTAGGATGGTATACATTGCAACACATAGCCCTCGCCGCTTTGAGGAATTGCCATATTTATTATACAATAGAAGCTGCAATGGCTGAGTGTAGTGAGGAAGGATATGATGAGCTGTGATCTCAAAGAAATCGATGTTCCAAATAGTGAGAAGCGGAGTGAAAGAAGTAAGAAAGCAGACCCTGTCATAAGACGGGACAAATATTAAAAAGAAGAAGTCAAAAACCGTGACATATCTCCGTTTTTAATTTAATATCCAATATATCCTTATCATTGGCGGTTAGATTACATCCCATATTTATAAATATACTAGCTATTCCCCTTCCGCTTTGATAGCTGTAATATAAAACAAGATTCGAAATTGGTTTGAAATATTCCTCGAGAGCAATCGCAATCGACTTTCTATAGCATCCGTTACTATAGCAACCGCATAAATAATACGAAAGAAAAGATTATAATAATTGATGAGAAATAAAATGACGAAGGATCTATGAAATAGCCTATAACCATCTAAAAATCATTCCGCGTCAAATGGTAATGTCCCCATGTCGATATGTTCACTAGTTTTCACGTGATTGATGAACAATGAAAATCCACTTTCAATATATATATATATATATATTGGGAAGGTCTATTTCCAGCAGGGAACATCTGTCGGCTGATGATGATAATGATGATATATAGATAGAGGAGAATGAAATGAAGATGTACTTATATATGTATTTACACCCCTTTATCTCACTCCCTATAGCATTATCCACCTCTTCAACTCTTCCCATCCAATGTTATCTCACCTTCTTTTATTTATATGTATACATTTAGTTTTGTATGTCCATGGTTTTTGTATTAATATGTTTGTTTAAATTTTTAGTTCAATTTTAATTTTTTTTTATTGCAATAGTTGTCAATAAAACTTGCGGCGCAAACTTCGTCATAAAAAAAACATAATATAGCGGGAAACCGCTGATAAACTACCGATAAGGATAATGATTATGATTAAGTTCCATAACAGCCAATTTATGTCCCCACTGTTGGGGCACAGGTTTACCCTCAATATGAGGGCGATGGGCCACAGTTACCACGCGGGCCCAATGCGGATTGGTGACTTCACACACATCTCAGAATAAATTCTAATTCATGTGCAGGTTTCCTCACGATGTTTTCCTTCACCGTTTGTATATATGTAACTATATACAATGATTAGAAACACAGACTCGGGACAAACATTCCAAATCCTCGCTGAACTCGAAGACAAAAGGAAACTCAGTGTTAACGGGAATTCTCATGACAAGTGCACATACGTATTATGGATGACTGTGGAGCAGTTCCTCTGCTTGGATATTGGAAACAATCTATTCAGCTAAACGGTTAGCTGACGTCAATCCAATATATTGTTAATCGGGAACCTGTTGGTGTGTTAGTGGAGGACGTGGTGTGCGTGAGCATCCCCTTCGCAGTGTCTGTGTAATGGATTAATCACGAACCAGATTGACTCACTATCATTGTCTTATAACACATGTAGATACATAATCTGGGGCTGCATCTTTCATTAATCAGCGTCCCGGAGTAAAGAATAATTTTCTACTGGTGGCAGGTCTCTGGTAAACGGTAATATGCAAATATTACTGTTTCGAATTGAAGGGCTGTGTAGCTTATGAAATTACCGGGGTAACGAGATAATAGCGTAAGTCTAATTGCGACGAGCGTAATGTGGTGCTGTGTCATCCTAATTAGCGCCATGTTATAGGCAGACGTATCACTTGTCATCAAGTGATCGTCCCGCGTGACTGTCGCTTGATTTAATAAAAAAAAACGGTGTGAAAACAGCGAAAACAATTTTTCTTATATACAACCGGAAGGACATCTTTTATTCTACGAAACGACGAGATGTTCAACTGATGTTAAGTCATACCGATAACGACGTGGCCCTAGTTAGGATGATATACACTGCACCACATTGAATTTGCCTTGAAACATGAGATGTAAAGTCACATTAACTCGGTAATTTCTATAGCTACGGCGACCTTTAAACCGGAACCTATTAATGTCTGCACATTACGGTTTGGCGGAGGAAATAGAAGCTACGGTGGTACCTAGACGGTCTCGGTCAATGGAGATCTACTTCAAGTAAAAGTATATCTACATATATACACACCAGTTGTTCCCCGTCCTTTGCTGGCTGAAAGATCCCTTAACTTCCCTCTTGATGGCAACATTTTGTAAAACATACTCTGTGTTTCCCTCTATTCGACAAAAGTAATATTCCCACCGAATTTGAAGTCTGCAGGCCTTATGGTTGCAGAGATATCGTGATGAGTCTCCACATAGGTGGAAGTGTCATATATAATGAAAATGGGTTTTATATGTTCGCCAATCACCCGAAACCTAGTGAACGTACCAATATAGCGATATGAGCATTCGACGCAGAATGATTTGTAGATTATAGGCTGTTTTTTTTTTACTATATCCTTCATCACCGAAGAACGTGTGGATGGATTGTATGAAAGATGATATGTGTAAGAAGAGTGACAATTCAGATATGACGGCTGATGTATATGGAAGAGAAGTCCGTACTGTGCCGACGTCACCATAGCTGGGAAAAGGGTAAGAGGAAAAAGAGATCCTTCATCATTTTGTTTCTAATTTACATAAACATTTCAGTTTCGTATTATTTATGCGGTTGCTATAGTTACCGTTGGTATAGAAAGTCGTTTACGGTTGCGATTGCTCTCAAGGTATATTTAGCCGGCAGGAGCGGGCGGGGAACAGCTGATATATATATATATATATATATATATATATATCTGCTGTGACATTTGTTAAAGCTAACGTTAGTTAAGAATTTCAGCAACACCGTCTCCAGTTACAACGAAATTCATTTAAGGCATTGAATTGCAAATTCTGTTTGATCTCGCAAGCCTTTGATTCTTCGGCAAATTTTGCCTGAACTTAGTTTGCTAACAATTTGAATTTGCTAAACTCGGTAGAAAAAGTTTCGGCAATCTGCTTCAATATTCTAGTAATGCGGCCATTTTAACGGCTCGCTTTAGCGGACTTAACTGAACCTGCCTTATTATTTTAACTTGTAACTGTCTCAATGAAAATTTAACTTCAACTTTATTCGTGATTAAGTAACATTTATAGTGTATTAATGTAACGGGCAAGATGTTAATTTAATGATAAGTGAACGAGTGCTCAACACTACAGGTAGTACGAGTATACGTTCATTTAGTACTTACTATATTGTACTTGTAGTTAGTTTGTGGGGTTCTTTGGGAGACGCCTATACCTAACTGTGGAGTACTTAGATATGATGCTGATCCTTCGAACAGGTTTCTTCCTGTTTTGATGTGGCGGTGGGGTTCAGTAGCAGTGGCTTAGTCATCCAAGGTAAAGCTAAGAGTAATCTATCCGACCGGCCCGAGGTGACAGCTCCAGGTGAGCTCTGAGTGCTTACTTAAGTTGTATGCGGTTGGGCTGCAAAAGTAGACTTACACTGCCATTCACAGCCGTGGTGGAGTCGGGGAGGGAGAAGTGTCGGTATTACGTTTCGCCGCAATGCTCCTTATGCTCCGCGGCCGTATAATTCTTGGCGCCCAAGACTAAATCCGCAGCAATGAGTCGAGAGAGTTTTCTCTATTGACTCCCATGGCTTCTGGGTGACGGATTCGGAGAGCTCCGTTGTCCAGGTGATGGTAAGAGGCCGAGAAGAAGAAGGCACGCTTTGTGTTCTGTTGCGCCCATGCCGAAGTGGAAAGGAGGGGTCTCTCTCTCTCTCCGAGATGGGGCTGCGCGGTGCAGTCGGCGCTGGTAGAGTAGCGATGGTGTTCAAAAACATTCCCGTGGCTCAGCCGTAAAGCGGCTATTGTGAACGAAAAAAACAAAGATATGATGATGATAATGAGGTTTGAAAATATGATGAGAAACCTGTTATAATTTCTATTTACAACAGTTAAACAACATTTCATCTTCTAAAGAGATACATGGGTGTTGCTTTGTAAACTAACTTAACTAGCAAATTTTTACGTGCAGTTTTATCAGTTAAAAGTAAGTGTAGTGCTAGTGTATTATTATATAAATAAAGCACTGAACATCGCTGCAAGTGGAATATATCAGAATCAATCAATGTCAATTGAGATCGTGTTCATCGCGTGCGAAGGCCAACACTAAAACGTTGGGATTCGTTGTGACAGTGTATATACTTCTACAATATCTCGTCTGTCTGAAGAACTGAAACACAGCAATGCAGTCATGACGGTAGATTGTATAGGAAGCTGTTATTTTACCACCATTCGGACTCTATTATATGTGGCATAAGAATGTAATAACCATCAATATGTGGCCTCTCTGGTGGTAGCTCCTTGTTGCCGGAGACAGTCTAGGTAGGTACCACGATAGCTCCTATTTCTGTCGTCAAAATGTAGTGTACAGTTACTGTGATTCGGTTTGAAAGACGTTGTAGTTAATGAACTTATAACGTGATAGGACTTAACGTCTTGTGTCAAAGAGTGGAGAACAATGTGGTGCAGTGTAAATCATCTTAACTAGCGCCGCGTTATTCAAGATGGTTTCCAGTTACCTTTACTATAATAGAATAACATCTATATAGTCTTGCTGAAATAAATACCGGAAGGATGTATAAAATAGTTTTTTTTTTAAATAAAATATCTCCATTGCCCTGTTTAGGTTATAAAGTATGTTTAATGTATTAAAAAAAAAACAGCAATGTAGCGTAGAGCGCGATATCTTCTGGCGGGTTGTGGAGCCAGGGTGTTGGGGGAGGGTGTCCAGGATTTGTGCACTGCGTCACGTGATGCGCTTTACGTGCGCCGAGTGCAGAGCCGCACTTAGCATATTACATAAATAAAATCGCACCTTTATCTCGGTCCTACATTGTTATTATAATACATAGCTCTCTGTTTAAATTCGCTTATCCCATTTTCACCAGACAATATATACATATATTTATATGTATATATATATATTTATATATATATATATATATATATATATATATATATAACATATTTAACGAAGCGAGAATACGAGTCGGACGCTTATCTGGTAAATGATACCCTTGTCCATAACAACGTGGCGCCAGTTAGAATGGAATACAAAGACCCACATTGTATTTGTTCCTTGGAGACAAAATGTTAAGTTATTAGAGGAGACGGAAGACTGGACGTGGTCTCCGGTCCTTGTGATGGTATTTGCAAGGATGCTTGAGACTGTATAAAACAGTCTTCGGAATAAGTTATCCGAGCATAGTGTTAAAGAAGCTACGTTTGTTTCGAAAGGAGTTCCCGTGACCTTTCCAAACGCCATCGTCTGCGTTTGGCAAGGTCACGGGAACCACCAAGCGGATAATAATCTCCATATAACCTTAATTTCCTCTCAGAAGACAGGGTATCATTGGAGATTTTCTCCATCAAACAAAAAAGTCTAGAAGTCTCTTCACTTGTTGTAACGTCTTTCTAATTGGAACACGGTACTACAGTGTCACCATACATGGTGGTAGAAATAGATGCTGCTGCTGCGGTGGTACCTAAATGATATATTAGTGCATAGTTTAAGAAACTAGTATAATGTTGAGAAATCAGCCTCTTCGACTACATTTAATTTACTTATGTTAAAGTTGTAAAGTTATTTTGTAAGTAAATCGAAATCTCTTAGGAAATTACTCTGCGACAGATTAGTCTAAATATTAGTTAAATATTGTATTTATGTTAAGTTCCTCACCAAGTTAATATCGTGTAGATCTCCGGGAAGTAAACCCTCTTTAAACAGAATAACTTTGATATTGTTTATTATTTTTAAATGGAGATTGAGTAAAATATTTTATATTTGTTTTATCTCCGGATTATCTACATGATCATTGCTTAACAGCTAAATTTGCTTACTTAATAACGCCGATCGGTTCTGTGCATCCAGCGGTTTACCCCAGATCGTTGTCCATCTAGTGGACCTGATAGCAGCAGTGCGTCCTTGTTACCTCATTGGTTGTCCTTCGAGCGATGGGTCCTGCCCAATTAAGATTTGCAATCAGCAGGTAAATTAACAGCAAAATTTTATAACCTAAAAAAAATCTAACGAGTTTCTTTGCGTACATGTGGACCGGGTTTGGGTTAGATAAATAAAGGAGAAACCTTATATTAATATGTCCACTAATTACGATGTCCTCGTGAAGAATAGAATACAGTGGAAGGGTATTCATGTAGATACTCTATTCAATTTTGCAAACTGCTCTTTACCACTAAAGGTGAGTTTCACATTTTTACAGCATACGAAATGAATTTCCTTAGCGCTGCTGATAAAATATACTTAAGACGTGATTGAAATACCAACGTCGCAGCTTAGCTTCAGCTGAACTCCGTTTACAGTTCAGCGCAATTTTATTTTCACAACTTGATTGCGACCGTCGAATGTATTGAAGGTGACCGGAAGCATTTCAAGAAGCATTCTTACAAGTTTACATCATCACTTCAGTTTAATGATATTGGACTTAAATTGGATTTGCTGGTAGGTCTTTGTTGCTGGAGACCATTTAGGTAGGTACTACCGCAGCTCCTATTGCAGTCGACAAACATTACTGTGTTCCGGTTTGAAGAGCGTTGTTCCTAGTAAAATTACATAGTTAACAAAATGTAACATCCTAAGTTTTAAAGCGACGAACGATATGTGCTGCCATCTATCGTAAAATTAATGTAACAATATTTTATTGTTTTACTGTATTCACCTCGATTTGTAACAAAATTTAAAAGACTTGTAATTTACAGTTCCGTTATGTTGTAACTTGGTTATTTCCGCTTAAAAATGAATACTATTAAAGACCTTTAAGACTTTTAGCTCAAATAAATCGTAATTTTATATTGTTCTTGTAATTACAAAGTGTATATATTTGTATTAATATTAAAATTAGTTATATTAGCGATTAATAATACAACTAAGGTATAAAAAACAGCTGACTGTGACTTAGGGGTTCACGGTTATTCTACTTTATGGTCTGTACAGGTCTTTATTTATAATAAATAAATATTTCTGTACTTCGAGGTTGACTTCAATATGGATTTTGAGGATAAACCCAGCCACCTGCTGACATATACCATCGTAAATATCCTCACGTTGTTATGAGCAGGTGTATCACCATCAGGTGAACGTCTCGCCCGTCTTGTCGCTTTATTGAAATAAAAAATATTAGCCTATATTCGATAAAAGTATTAAAATAACTTACGAGAGTGTATTATTTATGTGATAATAGGTTTTGGTGCCGCGGCGCTTTATGGCGGGCGGCTGTGCTGCAGCCGGCGCGTGCTCAGAAAACTAAACGCAAGGTAAATACCTCTCGCAGGAGAGATATACCATAACAACACCATGATGCTGTCGCCAGATGGGCCATTTTAACGCTTTATTTACCATCAAAGAGTTATAATAAAAAGAACGTAAGGATATAAGACGCCGCCCGTTCAGATGTATAAATGGTGTTATACGATCGGCTGCATTTGAATGGATGTAAAAAGCAGAAGGCATATCCAGCAGTAGATAGAAAAGGAGTGATGGTTTTTTTTTATCCAATTAAACGACCAGACAAGCTGGAAGTTCACCTGATGGTAAGTGATAGCTTTCGTCCATAATGTAGCGCTACTTAAGATGTTATATACTGTACTGTGATATTGCGTTCGTCGCCTTCGGATGTAAGATAGGTCTCGTTATCCCAATAATCTCACTAGCTACAGCACCCTTTAAACCGGAACACTAATGTTTATACAGTACTATTTGGCGGCATAAATAGGCGCTGCGGTGGTACCTATCTAGATAGTCTCTAGCAATAGACCTACCACCAGTAAATCTCGTTTTACATGGTCTCGGGATAAAATATTTGCGCCTGATTTAGAACAGTAGTAATTATAATAAGGGTAGTAATTATTTACTATGTTATAGTTAAGCGATAGAAATATTTATTAGAATCATATGATATATGATATTTAGTTTTGGTTAATGAGTTGTAAACTGGGAGGCGGTGGGCGCGTCGTTAATAACGGAGGGCTGTCTCGAGCAGCTCCCGAAATTACGCACCCCCTAACCACCCTCGCGGATACCGCACAACTATTTTGGAACTAATGCGTATTGGGAATATTTTATTATATTCTATTTATGGATAAAATAGTTATGTTTTAGAGCAGTCGATTCGCGAACTGTGTTTTATGTTACTTTTAATATTTGTGCTTTGTTTAACTTGCGTTACTTAGATTTGGACTTAAATGTAGTCGCGATTAACTTAAGACTGTATGAGGTTATGTCGCTGTAGACGCGTTTAGAGCGGCTCAAGGTGGGGATACTTTTTCGAAGGGTTATTTTAGGTTTAGAAGTGAACTGAGTGTATCGATTTATTAGGAGACTATGTTGAAAATAACTGTAACATAAATAAACTCGTCGTTACTTTTTGATCACCCCTCGTAATGGTGGTGTGTCTGTGAACGGGGACTAAGTGGGCAACATTGAGACCTTTTCAGCTCCTGAATAATAATATCCATTTATTTTTCGTCTGACGACGTAATAAGATGAGCGAGACATTCACTTGATGGAGACTAAAACGCCTGCTCATAACTCTAGTTAGGGTGATATACAAAGCATGATATTTTGTTCATCGCCTTCTGATGTAAGATATTAAGTCTAATTACCCCAGTAATACACTAGCTGCAACACACTTAAAACCGGATTACAGTAATCTTATCATATTACTGTTTAGCGGCTGAAATAGGAACTATGGTACGTACCTAGACCGAGTCCGGCAACTGAGACTTACCACCAATGAAAATTAATATGTTCCGGTTTGAAGGCCGATTCTAGAAGGTGCGTTTGATCAATTGTGCTTTAGCTTACGGAGATGATTATGAGAATATCGATATGATTAAAGAGCTATAGCACAGCAGCAAAAGTAGCTCGTTGGCCTAATGGTTAGAGCGTGTGGCCTTCATTCCGAAGGTCGCGGGTCGCTTGACATGTACCGATGACTTTAATATTTAAGTTACGTACATTTGTGAACTTTAGTAACAACAGCGAAATACCAGCGGTGAAGGAAAACATCGCGAGGAAACCTGCACATGAATTAGAATTCATTCTAAGGTGAGTGTGAAGTCACCAAACCGCATTGGGCCCGCGTGGTGACTGTGGCCCCATCGCCCTCATGTTGAAGGTAGAGGCCTGTGCCCCAACAGTGGGTACGTAAATTGACTTATACGGATGGATGGGAAAGAACAATAGCTTTCGAAGACACGGAGCCTCCTAACCGCACTTGGCTATTTTCGGGGATGATTTTTAGTTTGTATTGACAGAGCTGTTTCATATTATACTATTTAGCTACAGCGTTTATTTAGATAAAGACATCAACCATCTTATTTCAGTTTGACGTTGTGTAAATATCCCAAATCTTTTAACGCTTCACTCACAACTCAAATGACCTGCTTCTCTTAAAGCTTCTTTATATATATGTATGAAAGAATCTGCACTACACGACGGTCACATACATCACATAAGTACTCATATATAAAACTGTATGTGGACGGCGGGCACATGTAAGTACTTTAGTGTATATTCTCTTTATTACGTACGTGGGTTATTCCAGCGAGCGTTGTTCGCATTCATGTCGCTACTGCATATTAACAGTATCGTAATTTGCTTTTTTATTTTCCGTAATTGTCGTTGAATGAAACGAGCTTAACGGAGGTCTTCACTTCGATTCCGTGGCCACATGTTTCATGGCCAACATGCGTTACCATATTCAACTTTATTGTCTTTTAACAAGTAAAGTTAATGTTAAGTGTATGTTCTTTATAGGCTCATAAAAGGTCTAGCAAGATTTCTGCACTGTAGTTTCGGGCTATTAAGAAAGATAAGCCCTGCCTATCGTAGAAGGCGACTAAAAAAGTTTTCGGGTTCGTGAGTTCTAAAAGCGGAGGCGCTCTCATTGTCCACTAAACAAATCTGGTGAAGGACAAGTATGAGGTGGTCTGATCCTTGTCGTAGCAAAGGCAGGGTTTTGGAGGGGGTTACGGTACTTTCCGAGATGTGCTTATGTGCTGTGCAAGGACGCACCGGAGTTTTCCGTAGAAGATTCCGGAGCTTTTTGCAAAGCATTAATGATGACTATCGATAAGGTTTTAGTTGGTAGAAATCCCACATAACCCGGTCTATCCCCTCAGAATCGGAGTATTTATTTTGAAGATTACGCTGTCGACAAAAAAATAAGTCTATCAAGATATGCTTTAATGGCAGTTCCGAATGTTGAGAGCTAGTCTAGAGGTTTCAAATAATAAGTTTGTATCTAACGCAGATTCAGAAAACATATTAAGATATACCTTCCAAACAAGAGATATTTCGTAGACTATTTAACTTTCATGGATTAACTTACGCGAACCTCTCTTAAGCGTGGTCTCCAGAATTGGTATGAAAAAAAAAACAAATTATACTGAGGCATTATCTTTAATTTTGAACTCCACAAAAATAATGCGCCAACCGCCATAATCGCCTAATCTCCGTTTAACGAAGCGAATTCGTAAGGAAATAAATAACAGAGGAGATTTCTAGACGATAATGGATTTGTTCTGATTTAATTTCATTGAATACATTACTAAAATTTATTTATTATACATAATATGCAATGTATATATAAATCTAAATATATATATCATTATCATCATCAGTCGATAGACGTCCAATGTTGGAGATAGGCCTCCTTCAAAGATCTTCATATCGATCGGTCCCGCGTTGCCTGCATCCAATGCGATCAAAGTCACCCAAAGGGCAATGGAGAGGGCTATGCTCGGAGTTTCCCTGCACGACCGAATTAGAAATGTGGAAAACCGCAGAAGAACTTAGGTTACCGATATAGCCCAAAAGATTGCTAGATTTAAATGGCAGTGGGCAGGGCACGTTGCTCGAAGGACCGACGGCCGATGGGGCAGTAAGGTCCTCGAGTGGCGCCCACGTACCGGTAGACGTGGTGTTGGGAGGCCTCACACAAGGTGGACCGACGATCTGGTGAGAATCGCGGGTACCCACTGGATGCGAGCAACGCTGAATATATATATACGTATAAGAAATTAAAATCTTTGGACCGATATCGATGTTCTCTGTTTATATATCTTGTACCACCTGTTCCCTGCCTGCTTTGTTGGGTGTAACACCATCGCAACTCTCTTGGGGAAAGAATTTTGCAAAATCCATTTCTGGATGACCTCTAAATAGCAGAAGCAATATCTCTATCAAACTTTGAATGTTTACGTCTAATACTTTCGGAGGTCTCGCGATGATCTCTGGGTATCTTCGGTATATAGACATTATAATATGATTGTGATATTTTTCGCAGGTTTTGTTCTTATTTTATATATTATCATTATTATAATCTGCCGACAAACGCCCACTGTTAGACAAAAAAAAGACCTACAGATACCCACATCGATAGTGTTGAGCGTTGCCTGTAAACAACTGCTTCCCTTTTTCTTATTCAATGTAGTTATCAGACGTATGAGATGTTCACCTGATTATAAATGATACGCCTCCTCTATAACCACGTGGCGCTAGTTAAGATGTTATACACAGTATATCGAGTCTCATCACCTCAGTAATTATACTTGCTGTAGCATTCTTGAAGTCGGAACACAGTAATGTTTGAGCGGCGGAAGTACCTAGACGCTTTTGAGGAATGGAGACCTACCACTAGTAAATATGTTACTTCCTTTTCATAAATGTTAAATTTGTCCCCTGTGTCAAGTTATTGTTATTAGATGGATTAAGTAGGTGCTAATTAAAAAAGGTTGTATGCAAAGTGTCGGCTGTCAAACGAAGCTGCGTAATGGCGCTGAAACGGTGACGTTGAATTTCAGCACGGAGCCCGATACGAGCGTGCGGAGTCAGCTTTATGTTTCCGCTCTTTGTCGAGTGCGGAGTACATGGCAATTTCTTTTTTAATGTTGGCAAATTCCGAGATCACTCTTTTTTATATTGGACGAATATCCGGAGTGAATGGGATTCCCCCGACGTCTGCATTTTAACGGATGTAATGAAAAAAAGGTAATTTCAACATTAAAAGCGTACAACGTGAAAATGTCGTGTTGTTTATTGAAGAATTGTCAGACTATTACAGTATATAATAAAATAATGTTAATTTATATGTAGAATATCACAGTTTACATATAAATTAATTGAATCATCATTTTAGTTTAATCTTCGTGTTTTTACTGCGTCTCAGTTTGAATCAATGACTCGGACGCACAGTAGTATACCAAATAAGTAGTGCCCTTGTACTCTGTATCCTTATTGTCGTGTTTCTTCTAACAGCTGTGTGTTAAATAAAATAAACCTTTTCTGTAAGCTAAAGAAAAAATTCTGTTTAACATTTTCCATGGAGATATTTTCTACAGCAGAGGTCTTCTGGCGCAGCGACATTGAGTCTTGAGTTCCGACACAAGTCTCACACTGCTAAATTTGAGAACGGATCGTTGTCGGTTTCATAACAAGAGTATTTTTACATGGACTGATGGCCACTCCACTAAAAAACTCCCATATTGCTGATGAGCCACACCCTACTTCGGTCGGCGCGCCCATCGGGCTTAGCCGGTTAGTTTATTCGTACTATCGTTCCTTCTCTCATTCTCCAGAGATTGGTAGAGGTTAGTTTAGTGTTATTATTAATATTCTAAGACTTCAGGGCTTCAGTTCAGAGTGTTGCCAGTACACATTGTACTGTTCACACATTGTAATATTCACATATTACACGTAATGAGACATTCGCGGCACGCGCGCTCGTTACCACTCCGATTGCGAATTATTCAATCGCGCGAATTGTAAAGCGTTAACGAATAACAGTTAATCATGTTTCAAATTTACACGCGAATTTTCTTCGCATTCACCATTTTTATATAACGTACACATGTATTAATATATTACCAACGAATACTTATATATTTCTGCCATATTACGTTTCAGGCGAAAGTTTAGAAACAACCAACAAACTTATTAAATCACATGTTCTTATACAGAACAGAGAGAAGGAGACTGAAGCCGTTTACCTATTAGATTTACCACTGTGATTAACTATCCTTTACCAATCTTATCTTTCGAGAGAAATCCGTGAAAGGTAACTTTTTACCCACTTAAACCCTTTCGCTGGTTGTCCTCGCCGTTTTGAGAAGACGCGGACTCTCCATACAGAACATATACAGAACGGAGAGTTGCAGACACTATCACAGCTACTATTTGAGTAACCAAGTCACTCGACTTCGTCTTCAAAATTGTTGTGAGAGTAATAAAGGCTTCCTGTCTAATCGCCAATTACTCCAAACTTCTCATTAAATCACAAACCTTGTCTAAGTTATTTTATTTAAAGTACCTCTCAAGTCACTTTTGATATGGACCGAAACTCTCTGGAGATGTTCCTCTTTCGCTTGTGATAATTTATTTTAAACGTAATTCAGTGCAGAGCTAGCTTGCAGTGAAATATAGTTGCAGCGGATCTAATGAGACAAACATTGCGGTACAGTTTCTGCCTGCTGTTTAATGAGGCCGGATATGTACGCGGATATGTTGTTTTGCCTCATTTCATGCTGTATCCGCAAGCATCCGATTGTTTCTGCTGATCCTCCCTTAACATATACACTTAATAGGTAAATCGGACGTACACATTTCATGACTTCAACTTAATACATGGGTTGAACGTTATAGGTTTTCATACAACACACACAGCATATTAAAAAATATCTTTTCCCTCTCGTGAAAAATTATCATCTGTAGAGATGTAGAAACAAGTTTCTGTTATTCACCATTGGTTAAAAATTGTCGTATGACAGCTTAGCAATTGACAAATATTTCTTTTTATATATATATTCTTATATTACTTATGTTTTTTTTTAGTTTTAAAACAATACATTTAATTCAACCATAGAAACCTGATGACTGATAATATTTTTGAGTATACGCTAACAAGAAAGAAAATTTGTTTCGTTTACTTCACCATTAGTGAAAGTTTTCAAAAGGTCTTTCTCTGCTTTAAAAAGGATATTTTCTTCAAAATTTTCTTGTATCAGATATAGCTTTCTAAATATAAATCGCCCGCTAACTTACTCAAGTCCGCAGTTGATAAGAAATCAAAGAGTTGACTAAGTTAACTTTGTTACGGAAATTTGCAATTCAGCAGTTACGATCGGAGGCAATTTTTATACGGAAATTTACGGAATAAATGTTCCAACTCTTTTATAAGATTTGTTTTAGTATTTTGAGGAGAAAAAAAAAATGTTTTATTTTCTCTACGTTTCCTTGTATTGATTACGCGGCAACACTGTGTATACAAAAGTTCGCCGAAAAACGTGCACAGATTGAATGAGAACGTTGACAGCTTAACTTATTACTTGAAGTAAACGTTAATTAACTTTATGTTATAATGATTAACTTTAGAATTACTGTTTAAACATTTTCATTAGTAAATATAGATCAAGTCGCGATAGCAGTCGTACGCTTTATATATCTCGAAAGGGGAAAAGTTCTACCCCTATTGAACTTGAGCTGCTGGTGAAGGAAGACAGTGTGAGGAAAATGACAGGTTACAAGAGCAAAAGTTTTCAAGGATATCCACATATCCACAAAACCTGCACTCGGAAAGCGTGGTGGATCGATGGCTTTTACGTTTTGGTGAGGGTCCTGGAATCCTAGTGGTGTAGATATTAAGAAAGTTGTATATTATTAAAACGTTATTAAAAATGTCCGAAAAATCTTATCTATACAGTAAATAAATCATTTGGATTGTAATAAATTAGAGAAAAAGGGATGCAGGATAGGAAACTGTCAAAGTATACTAAAGGTGTTTACATATTATAATACAGAAAATATTGGAAATTTTAGAAATTTGGAAATAATATAATAAGCGGATAATAAGTATCACTTTAAGATGGAAAATGATGAGATGGTGGTAAGGTTTTTCAAACTGGCTAGCTACCATTCTTATATTGTGAATTTGCCGTCATAACGGTATCGTTGATCACCGACTGTCTATATATGAGAGCTGGAGTATCAGGGACTAGTGCCCCTCATCACCCACTGTCTCCTGGTAAACACGTGAAATGGAAGTTAAGTGGTAGTATAGTGCAGTGTAACGTAGGTAGGTAGTAGGAAAAATTATAGCTCGAGCCATCTATGCTCAAAGTCCAATGTGAGCGAATTAGAGAGACTAGGCTGACTTAAACTTAACTAGTTTAAGTCATAATATTTCACTGGTGTAAGTCTTTGTTGCCGGAGACCGTCTAGATAGATACCACCGCAGCGCCTAATTCTGCCGCTAATCAGTAGTGTGCAAATATTGCTGATTTCCGGTTTGAAGAGCGCTGTAACTAGTGATATTACTGGAGTAACGAGACTTGTATTCTTATGTCTCACAGCGAGCACAACGTTGTTATGGTCAGGCGTATTACTTACCATCAGGTGAAAGTTCCGCTCACTTAGTCGCTTCGTAGAATAGAAAAAAAAAATGAATTTTTTTTAAAATTTGTTAGTACGAAACAGTACTGTTTAATTTCAGTTTCGACGCGACGGTAATATGACGTATTACCACGTCGCGCGTAACTATGTACTGGAGCCTGAGGTTTTTCCCCCCTCTAAACATTTTATTTAGCAACTGTCGGTGCCCGTTGCACATCGATACACGAACGGCCGGAATATTTTCCTCGGGTAGCGTAAGCACGAACACGCGCGATGAATTATTCAACTGGCTGGTGTTAACGTCGCGCATGCGCCCACTACGAACTGTGAATGCTCGTGAATATCCATTCCAATATTATAAACACGAATGTTTGTCTGTCTGTTACATTTTTGTATACATACTAGAAGTTCCTTGTCCGATTTGCTGGCCGTAACATTCCTGCAACTTCTTCTGGCGAATGAATTTTGTAAAATTCAATCTGAAGCTGATCTATGCTCGCAAATTGGTATATTTCTAACAGGAATTACCAAATTTCATTATGTATATATACATTAATACATATATATACACATATTTCTATATATCTATACATGAATACTAAACAAACTTTGCATTTAGACACTAAATATTTAAAAGGAATCAAGAGAACAGGCCTCAGGTGAGAATTTTAAATACTAAGTAATTTTATTCAGTGTTATAACATTGTTATAACAATTCAATTTTAACTGTGGGAAAAAAAGAAAGTTCGGTTTAGAACCGGCTAATATATTTTTATACTTATAACGATTTTGCTTATATATATTTTTATAAGAATATTCTGTTTTAAATGTGGGCGTATATAAATTAAAAGATAATACTCTTAAAGGTGTGGGATGTTAGAAATGAAATAGGCATCAGTTCGTGACATTTGTACGGACCCTGTGCTTTTAAGTTTCCTATTTACTGCTTGATCTAGATTTCTAGGAAAACAGTATTTTCTTATTCATACAGTATGCAACAGCAGGAAGAGTGAGTGTGAAGTAAATCGTGTTTGCAATAGCACAAATGTTTAGCGTCGACTAAAAACCTGGTAACTTAGAAGTTAGAACCGGTACTTAATCTTTGGAAAGAAACACTGGAACCAACAGTTCTATCAAATCTAGTCCCATAAAAGATCCAATTAGTAAAATTTCATCATTAACAGCTACAATAGAAACAATTTTTGATATGTACGGGTGCCATTCAGCAAGCTGGCTTCGAATTGGTTGACCACCACCCTTATTCACCAGATCTGGCGCCTAGCGATTTTTATCGATTCCCCAAATTGAAAGAATATTTAACGGGAAATAGGTACGAAGACGATAACGAGTTTATGGATGCCGTGGAGGACTTTTTCCAGAACCAAGACAAAACTTTTATTTTGAAAGGGATTGAAGCCTTGGAACAGCGCTGGACTCGACGTGTAGAGAGACTTGGAGACTTTGTAAAAAAAAATTTATTAAGTCATTATATATCTCATTCTCATCACTTTTTGATTCCTCTTCATATTCAGCATGGAAAAGTACAATTACAACAAGGTCTCGAATGCCCGAGGTATCCTAGGAGACAGAGAGGACTGTACCACGCTGATCGCCAATCTTCACTAGTTGAAGAGGCATTTTAAGAAGAAGATTTAGTTAAAAAAATTACAAATAACGCATTTCCTCATGATGATTTTATATTGAAAATAAAAGCCTGTTTCCATCGATTTTATATATTTATGATACCCCATTATTACATACGAAATTACAAAGAGTGAAAAGGTTGAATCGCCTTCAAGTGGAGTGCTCTAAACAGAGTCAGGAGGCGGATATGAAATGGCTCCGTCGGATTTTCACACGTTGGCAATAAAGCGAGCTTTCACGACTTATTACCTGCTTGTGGCTCCCATTATCCGATCTCCGGTTTGTGTAAATATATCATTTCGTTATAAGTTGAGCAGCCTGGTATAATAATAACTTGATAGTAAATGATGGGAAGGAAGGGGTGTAAGGGGTCCCGCATATCAATTCAAGGACCCAAGCCAAACATCTGCTCGTGATGCACCCTGGTAATCAACAAACGAGGCTCTGGCTTCCACCAAACCGCATTGAATCAGCGTTGTGAGATCGCTAAATCCCCTCAATATGAACCTGTACAGACCATGACTCCTAGTGCCTGGCGGTTTTGAGAGCAGCACAGAATGAATCGGTGCGGAGGTCTTTGGGGAAGGCTTATGTCCAGCTGTGGACATCAAGTGGTTGATGATGAAATGACCCCGGCTTATATATAACGACTAGCTGTACTGGCTGTGACATCCTCGCAGCTGCATTTAAAGAAAGAGTTTTGTATAGTCCATTGTTAGTTGACCTCTAAACGGCAGAAGAAAGAGAAGAATATCTCTATCTCATTTTGAGTGTTTCTGTCTCTGGATATCTCCTATATATATAGATAATGGATGTTTGCCGAAACGTTGCTGACTGTATTCAATTTAAATTCAAGTTCCTTCTTGGAACTTCTTGGAATATCGACGCTTCAATATATAGTTGATAGTATTTGTTGTCGGAGACCATCTAAGAAGGTTTCACCGCAACGCCTATTGCAGAGACAAATAGTACTGTGCACACATTACTGTTCAGGTTTGAAAGGAGTTGTCATCGTCCATCCTTAGCTAATAGACGTCCACAGCTGCACTTAGGCCTCTCTTAAAGATCCCCGTATCTATCGGCCCGGCGCTGCTCGCATCGCCGGGCACTAGGGGTTGTCGTTTGTGGGGGTATTTGGGCCATTTCTCAACACGTTAGTCTAATGCGAGTTGGTGGGAGGCAGAGCTGCGTTTGTTGATTAGCAGGCGCACCACGAGCAAGTGAGGTTAGCTTGGGTCACGCGAGCTGTTGTGCGTGACCCCTTACACCCCTTGGAAGGAGTTTTAATTTGTGAAATTATTGGAGTAATAAGAATGTCTCGTGTCTCATAGCAACGAGCATAATGTAGTGCTGTGTATATCATTCTAACTAGCGCCGCGTTGTTATGGATGAGCAGGATATAGTGAAAACTATTTGTTGTTCATACAATAGGGTAGTTTTTTCGTTAAAGCGTGCTATAAAACGTAATTTCCGTTTAACGATCGGCAAATGAAATCGTTATATAATTAGTGGTAGCCGACAGCTGCGCCTTGCGGTTTTAACTCGTGAATTTATTACGCGATACTGACACGCTGATTCACGGGCGGGCCCCCCGCACCCCCAGCCCCGGGGGTTTCAATGCCCATTTAAAAAAAAACCGCCGCACGCATGGATGTATGGAGATAGATAGCCGCTGTTTTTCCAGCTTTATTTATTACGCCACTAGGCTTTCATTTCAAGTTTCGCCAAAAATCGTGTCCCGTTGAGGAACTTTTTATAACTCGAAAAACCTTTTTATCTCTACGCAATTTTTTTTTATAATACGAACGTTTCTGATCCCATACCAACGCTATAGAAGATTGGAGAGGAGTAGGATATTTTAAACAAGATTCTTACTCTTTATAAAACTTTAAATCTTTCGAACTAAAAACAAAAAAACCAAATATGATTGTAGACCATTTAAATAATACGAATCAATGATTTTTAGTACTTATTTCCTAAAATTCTTGATTGGGTTATTAGATACCATAATATACGCTCTAACTGTATTTAGATAAGATGCTTAAGTTGGCTAATGAAGTCCTAGGTTTGTAATAATCATAGTTACATTTTTTCGTTTCTTATTATTTTGTAATAATAAGAAACGATTACAACTATTTTCATCATTACGATATAGATCCTTTTTTTAGTATTTGACGCTGATCTAATGTATATACATATATACATATATATATATATATATATATGTATATTTGTACCTATCATTCATCACGATATCTTTGCAACCATAATGTCTACTCGTAGAGACTTGAAATGTGGAATATTCCTTTTGTCGAGTAGAGTAGAGGTCAGCAAAACATGGATATTACAAAATTTTTTCCCCGTAGGAAGATGCGGGGTTGTTACGGCAAACAGAGCGGGCGGGAAACAGCTATTATATATATACATATATATATGTGTACAGGAGATATCTAATTCATTCACTTATCGCAAGATCTCCGAAGCTACTAGATGTAAACACTCAAAATTCAGTAGAAATATCGCTTCTGCCCTTCCTTCCTTTCTCGAAGAGAGTGGCGGAGATGTAACGGCCAGGAAAGTGGGCGGGGTACAGAAAGTAACATATGCACTAAAATTTGAGAAGGTAATAAAAAAAATTTTTTTTTTGCAATTTTGATTTAACAGTGAATCCTTTTGACGGTAATTTATAAAGGCTACAATGTAGCAATATAATATAAGAGTAGTATACGTAAAGCCTAGTACACATAAAGCCTTTTTTCTGGTATTCTTGTGTCCGTCGCGATTTTGTGCAGTTGCTGAAAGATGTAATGCTCTTATTTCATTGCTTGAGAGCAAGCGATGTGTTCATATGATTTTCACGTATTTTCATAGCTTGTGCATTTTCAGTTGAGAGCAAAGTGTGGAAAAGCGTAGAGGAATTAAGCTGATGCAGTCTTACATAAATTACTTTTACATTCAGCGATCTCTTAATACATCCGGTTAGTGTTTAACGAAGGATATTATCAAAACAAACTTTGTTTATTAACAAAGCAACTTCTGTTTTATAACATGCTAATTGTTTGATGAAACATAATTTTTTTCTTTGGATATTGTACAAGAGAGATCTTTAAATAAAGCATTTATTAATTCCTTTTTTTTATTCAGCGAAGCGACCTGATGGTAAGTGATACGACTGCTCATAACATCGTGGCGTTAGTTAGGATGTGATACAATTGACCACGTTGTGCTCGTCGCCTTGAGATGTAAGATATTGTCTCTTTATGCCATTAATAACATTAGCTACAGCGCTCTTCAAACCGGAACAAATTAATTTTTTCATACTACTGTTTATCGGTATGAATAGGGCCTGCGGTGGTACTTATCTACACGGTCTCTAGCAGCAAATCTTCATTCCGAAGGTCGCGGGTTCGAATCTCGGCATGTACCGATGACTTTAATATTTAAGTTATGTACATTTGTTAACTTTAGTAACAACAGCGAAATACAAACGGTGAAGGAAAACATCGCGAGGAAACCTGCACATGAATTAGAATTTATTGTGAGGTGTGTGTGAAGTCACCAATCCGCATTGGGCCCGCGTGGTGACTATGACCCAACGCCCTCATATTAAGGGTAAGCCTATGCCCCAGTGGGGATATAAATTGTTGAAGAAAGATCATCTAGTTCAACAAAGATTAATCAAAATGTATCATAACTCATATAAAGCTATTTCCGTTTTAACAGTTTAAAATGATACTACATCCATCCTTCCATTAGTGTCTTGTAAAAACTGGTGCTAGGCCTGTGCTGCTTCTCGAGTAGGTAGCTACCACCGCAGGTTCTATTGCTGCCGACGAACAGTACTATTCAAACATTACTTTGTTCCGGCTTTAAAGGCGTTGTAGCTATTGATTTTACTAAAGTAATGAAACTTAATATCTTACATCTCAAGGTGACGAGCACAGTGTGGTGCTGTGTATATCATCGTTACTAGCGTCATGATCTGACGTTATTGTCAGAGACAGGGGTTGTGGTGGGTAATTAGATGGTTTCCGACAACAGTTATTTTTAATTTAATAAACATATTGTATATTCGTGTGTTTACGTCATTTTGTACGAATACATACAAGTTTTTTTTTAATGTATGGGAATGGATTATTAACAAGTTAAATTGTTAACTAGTTGTTCCCTTTCCGCTTTGCTGGCTGTAATACCAGCGCAACTCGCTTTGGGGATGGAATTTTATAAAACTTATTCTTAATTGAACTTTAAATGGTAGTAGCAATATGTATACGAAATTTTGAGTGTTTACGTCTAGTAGTTTGGGAGATCTGATGAGTTAATGAATCTATGGATAACTCCAACACTTTATTTTAATTTATTATTCATATGCAGCTTTAGTGTGTGTCAGTTTGTTGCGGATAGCTTATTGGTTTCTTGCATAACAGTGCAGCCAATGGAGCGAAGTAGGCGCGGAGTTCAAATAGTCCATATACACTGATACCATGCATGTAATTATAACTGTTAAATTCAATTTCAACAACAATTAAACATTGATAATAATTAGAATATTTCAATGTAACTAGAACAGCAGTCAATTCTGTTGACTGCCGGGCTCTTACTAGTATATAGATAAAAGAGTGTCCTCTTCTAAAATCGCTATTTTAATTAAATATTTAGTTAATAAGGTGGAGTAAAAATTCTAAAACTTTTCTATCTACCCACCGCTGCTTTGTTGCGCTGTCGTGTGTTTTAATTAAAAGCTGACATTTCTAGAAGTTTCTATTACAAAATTCCATTATGCACATGCAAGTAATGCGAGTTTCGTAGCGAATTTCGGTTGCGGTTTACGTAGCGCGTTTGCGTGCCGTAGCAACGTAGCGGTAAGTAGTTAAAGTTGTCACTTTTACGCAACTTCCGGTGTTAACGTTGTAATTTGTTTTTGTATTAAACATAATGTGTAATCCGATAAACCGGAGTAATTAGCGCAGAAGATTTTTATCGCAGCGTAATTTTCATCGGGAGTAGCAGTATCAATGAAACTACAAATAAATGATTTATGTTAGTACTTGACATTGGTGGTATCTGTGGCCTAGCCCTGTAGTCTGGGACTATTAAGAATAGGACTAAGGTATTCCCTGTCTGTCGTACAAGGCGACTAAAATAGTCCTCAGGTTCATGAGCCTTGAGGGTGGGGGCTCTCAGAGCTCAATAAGCGAGCCTTAGGAGGACGACAAAAGTATGGTGGTCTTGTATTTGCACGTCACAGCGTGGGTGTTAAGAAGAAGGGCTTTGCTCTTCCGTGGAATGTATTAGGCAGAGTGCAGGGGGGCATCGGTGTATTCTCGGAGTCCCTCCTAATGCATTGAAGGAGACCTCCGAGGCGGTATTATTAGGTAGAAGCCCCACATAACATTCTCTTCCGTCGAAAAGCTGGGTATTTATTAAGATTTTCCTCACGAAAAAATAAATAAAAAAATGGCATTTGTCGCCTGAGACCGTCTGAGTAGCTGCCACCGCAGCTCCTATTGCAGCCGACAAACAGTAGTATGCAAACATTACTGTGTTCCGGTTGGAAGGGCGCTGTAGTCAGTGTAATGCCTTGGGTAGTGAGACTTATCGTCTTATGCCTCGGGTGAAGAACGCAATATGGCGCTGTGAAAATCATTCTAACTAGCGTTCTATGGGGCAGGCGTATCCCTTAAAAAAATACATACATTTTTAATCTTTTCCCCCTATTCCTTTACTATTACTGTATTTATGAATTAATTTTATTACTATATATAAATTATACACATTGTTTCTTTTTTCTCTTAACTGACTTTTGTGTCTAGTCTTTGTTATGTATGTGAGAGGTAGACGCTACTAACTGAGGTACAGTTATCTCTTTAACTATTGTAGTTAGAAATATCATCATCATCAGCTGATAGACGTCCACAGCTGTAAATAGATATAGTTCCTATAATCCCCCCCCAAAGATCTCCACATCGATGGGTCTCGCGTTGCTCCCATCCAGTGGGTTCCCGCGATTCTCACCAGATCGTCGGTCCATTTTGTGCGAGGCCTCCCAACACCACGTCTACCAGTACGCGGGCGCCACTCGAGGACCTTACTGCATCATCGGCCGTCGGTCCTTCGAGCGATGTGCCCTGCCCACTGCCAATTAAGTCTAGCAATCTTTTGGGCTATGTCAGTGACTTTAGTTTTTTTGCGGATCTCCACATTCCTAATTTAGTAATAAAAAATTCATTTATTTATGTAATTTCCAAATTGATTTGTCTATCTATTTATTTATCTATTTCTTCCTTTAATTATTTATGTTTTAAGTGTCCTATAATGAGATAGATGAATTATCAAGTTGAATAAATGAAACAGAACGTCAATATTAAAGCTACGAAGCGAATAATTCGCGATATTTGTGACATCTGGATAATAGCGGAACACTATCAGATAATTGTTTCCATTCGGAGCCGTGAGTCCACCCGGAAGTGGAGGAAATAAATTTGTCGTAATAAATCTTTAAGAATGCAATTTCGTTAATATAAACGATTGTTATCTGACTTTTAATAACTTGCAGTGATAGATCTGTATATAGTTGATCTACGGTTATTAATAAAGTAACTAAAACGATATAACTTGCATACTATGTAACACGTTTTAAAGTGTGATAAGAACGAAATTAAACATACAAATAACATATGTGAAGAAGTATTTGTACTTCAAGTATTTTTCAGTTTCAATTAATAATGATGATAATGAAAAATGTTCTTAGTAATTTTTCAAAATAACAGTAAATTAAATCAACGTATCTAAATATGGTGTGTGAAGGCTCTCGCACAACAACTCAGTAGATCCAAGCCATCCTCACCTGCTCGTGGTGCACCCTGGTAATCAACAAACTATGCTCTGGCTCTTAGGAACCCGCATTGAGTCAGCTTGGTGGGAAATGACACAAATCCCCCAAATAAATCCCTACCCGATCGATATGGAAATCTTTGGAGAGGTGTATGTTCAGCAGTGACTGGTCTATCAGCTGATGATGATGATGATAAACATGTAAATTAAATAAAGTTAACTCAGTTCTTAATAAAGTGTATGTGTGATGCTGACCTACCTGAGAAAAATTGGATTAATATATCTCAACAATTACTCTTCCCTTCTCCTTATTCTGTAACCGTTAGTATCTACCGTCGTAGACTATCTAGGTAGGTACCATCGCAGTTCTAGTGGTGCTGTGTATTTCATCCTAAAAAGCACCATTTGTTCCAGTTAGGGTTAAAATCTTGCCCGCTTATTATTTATTTCTATTCCTCATTACACATCGTCATCTGCATCCGCAATTTTTCTCCCTAAAATCTTCATCCTCTTTATCAATACAGTGTCCTCATCAACCCTAGTATTGTGTAAGCGATCGTTTACCATCAGATGATCGGTTCGCATCTCGTCCATTAGTCAAATAATGTATTTGGATGCAGTAACAATATTTCTTATATTTAGACGGTGTCCATCAACACCATCGTACCATCAGTATTTATTTATAATGTGTACATGAATTGTTTTTTTTTTAAGTGATATATGGATATACGAAAACGATATGTGAAGCATTAACCAACAAATCAAATCTAACGCCCCCGCTGTAATAGAGACTGAATTCAATGGGCCAAATTGCGGGGACAGTGGAGCACTGCAAATGGTCAACTCTGGTGTGGTACAAGTGATACGCTGAGAGGGAAGTCGGCGATAATCTACTTTTGTAACGATCTTCAGCAATGCTCATCCAGTTGCTTATATTCGCCTTATTTATCGGGAAGGTTTTGCTATGGCTATTATCTCCATTCGAAGATGCTTCTACTACGACATTGGTTCCTTTAAAAGCAGATGTATTCAGTCCGTAGATTCTAGTGTTTACATATTTAAAAGACTATAACAAAATTGGTGCTGTGTTGAATATATTCAAGTCAAGCTTTTTCCATTTCCAAAAGAATTGAACATTGTTTACTGGTAGAATACCATCCATACTTGCATATCATAAATAAACAAGATATACGAGTACAAATAATTAACCCACTACATACAATTTTTTTGCGGTAACGATATCTTCAAAAGGTACCCTCTTTTTGGTGTGAAGGTAAAGTGGTGATAATCCTCTGTATATTGAGAGAGAGTAGACCTTAGACTATGTCTAAACATCTCCTAGAGAAGGATATAACCGTCCTTAGCACACTCGCTATACTACGACAAACATGAGACCACCTTGTATTAGTCGACTCGGTGCTTGCTTAGTGGGCAAGGAGGCCATTAAAGGCACCGAACCCAAACACCATCGAGTCGACTTTGACAGGCAAAAGACAAAGTTTTAATTTCATTATTAATGAATGTACGAATAAACTTGGACCGGACGATTGGGAAGTACCGGAAGATCGTAAGCTGTCGGTCGCCACCGGAAATTACGCAGTGAGCGAGGGTATGAATCAACTGTCACGTTTATATCATAACGACCAAGTCACATTGAAATTTATAATAAGAATACAAATAATAAACATTTGTCACCAAACTCTACTATGAATTAATCCAAGTTGCCTTCTGATTATATAGTATGATCAAAGATGTAGAAGCAGATCTAAACGAAGGTAGAAAGTACTGTAGAGGGAGGAAAGAAGTTATAAAGAAAAATAAGGAAATCTGACTACACCATTATAATGGATATGCACCTAGAAAAAGAGAAGGACAGGTTTGTAAGGATTTGTTTGTATCCTTGTTTAATATTCATTAATATAAATTAGTATGATACATTGCACTGTAAACTATGAAGGATATATTTATCTAACATATATAAATTTGAGTATTTTGTCATGTACAGCGTAACAATGAGACAGGTAGGGTTATTACATCATTGCTTCAGCAACTTAATCATCAGGTATTCAATAATGTGGTTACTCTTAGGTCAATTATCCAGTATCATAACTTCTCTAGAATATTTCGCAGTTTTATTTGAGATATAGATGCTACAGTGGAACTTTAAAGGTCTTCAACATTAGACTCTAGCTTAGGGTATATACCTATTTCAATATCTGTCTCTTTCTCTTTGTAACGGACTTTTAAAAATAAGCAAATATATTGTTAAGATTAACAAGAAACTATGTCTAGAATTTCTAGAATACTGCAAGTTTCTACAACTGTAACAATACAGACGAAAAAGTTGTCAGGAGCGCCGAATGAACAGATTCTTTCAAGAGTTTTGAGCTATTTCCGTTTAATCACACGAAACTCGGCCGAATAGTAGTCGCGAGGAATTCGCGAAGTTAAAATACGCCTGTCGTTTTAAATTTACGTTCACTTCCTTGAATATTTATCCGGCGTAATGGTAAAGTAAGTAAGAATATTTCTTTCGTGACAATAGGCTAAAATTTCACTTCAATTTCAAGTGGTAAGTGACAATGGGGCAATGAATGGGTGGTGAAGGGTGAACGTCAAGTGTACTTTGGCTTTCATCTGTTAAGTGCCTGAAGAAAATATTATTATAGTAACATTCCATTATAAGAGTGATAGAGAAAACGTTCTACCACCAATCGTACACCATTTTTCCTTATCTTGGGGATGAGTTAAGTAAGCGAAGGATTTCTATCTACCGCTATAATAATAACCAAGTAATCGTCTATAAACATTATTTAATATTTATATATACTTAATTTTACAGCGGGGTGAAAGAGGTCCCACACAACAATACCCGGGACCCACGCCTACACCTGCTCGTGGTGCACCCTGCCAATCAACAAACGAGGCTCTGGTTCCCAACAACCCGCATTCCCAACAACCTTTGAAAACAAAGTTCGCGAGAAGCCGTTGGATGCGGGCAGCGCAGGACCGATCGATGTGGGGATCTTTGTGGGAGGCCTACGTCCAGCAGTGGACGTCTATCGGCTGATGATGAATATTATAACACTGTATGTGATTTTTTTTATTATACGATGCGACTAGACCATTGAAAAAATTATCTGCTGGTAAGTGATATGCCTGCATATAATAATGTAGCGCTAGTTAGGAAGATTTATAGAACACGATATTGTGCTCATCGGTTGGAGACAAGATGTTAAATATCGTTACTCCAGTAATTTCAGGAGACAGTGTCTTTCAAACTGGAACATAGTAATGTTTGATCACTGCTGTTTGGCGGCGGAAATAGGAGCTGTGAGAATATTTAAACGAGGTCACCAGCAACAGAGACAGCCACTGACACCAGTGAATGTATTGATATAATTATAATGTAATAAATTAGCTCTTCTAATGATCCCACTGTTGGGATACCGGCCCTTTTTTTGCGAGCACTTATGGCTTTTTACCACCACGCTAACCAACTGCATGTTGGATGTGACATCTCTAAGAAAGTTGTTATTAACACATGTCGGCTTCCTCACGATGCTAAATTTAAGTTCAAGCTCATCTGGGATTGAACAGCATCCCTGCTTAGAATAAATACATAAGTGATACAAAATGAATCATTGCATTTGCTTAGGTTACATTACTTGCCAATATTTCCGAAGTACAGTCAGCACATTCAGGATGTTGCTGAGGTAGTAGCTAGACGGTCTCCAGCGTCAGTAATATACCACCAGTGTTGTGTAAACATACTAACAATACATTATTATCTACAGCTTTTAAAAAAGCTGTCACTCTTCATATTTGAATGCTGTTTCATATAAAAAATGGCGAAGTTTAATATTATTAAATATTTAATACAACATCCGTTCTAAGCAATAGCACCCTCCCTAAACCCTCGTAGATTGGCATTAAATTATCTTCGAAGGGAAGTATACATGAACAATTTTAGTCGACTTCTTTTAGTAATATGATTGGTGAAAAATGGCCGAGTGTTAAGATTTATTTCTTAATTCTGACAAGTAGCACGAGGCCCGCCGGCGGCATAAATAAGTAACAAGATTTATTGTCGGAGTCTTGATTGAAAATATATACAATGCAGTAATGAAATTCTACAGCTCTCGTGCGGCGAGTAATGAGATGATCTCCTTTGTTGAGGAACCGTTTATCGTAATAATATATAGAATATTTTAATAACGAGCACGACTCTCGCTTGGTGAAAACTGAACAGTATATCACACTAGTCAGTTTGAAAAGATACAGATACACGACGAGCCACCTTGTCTTCAACGAGAACACTTACCTGGGTTCAGAAGCTGTGAACCGAACCCAACAGAAGCTCAACTTACTAGATACGGATATTTTCCCTCTTCTGCGTGACATGAGCATATCAGCAGTATGGAATGATAATCCAATAATCGACAACAATGTTGCGAATCCGTCGTGGTTGGAACAGCTGAAGAATAAAGTATGAAATTAGTATCCTAGGTACAGTTGGACTGAAGTCAGAATTTAGCTACATCATCATCACATACTGGTTTACACTGGTGGTAAGTCTCCGATGTGGTAGACCGTCTGGGCAGGTAGCAGCCATTATATCTTCCAAAATAATGCCAACAATTATTGTATTCCGGTTTGAACGGCGCTGTAGCCAGTGAAGTTACTGAAATACAGACACTAAAACATTTTTCTCAAGGCGACGAGCACAATGTGGTGCTGTGTATATTATCCTAATCAACGGAGATGCAGAGCACATGCATAATTTACTATCAGGTGAGCGAATAGCTCGTTTCGTCGCTTCCTTTATAAAAAAAAAAAATCGTCATTACTAACCGGAAGACAACAACAGCTGAGTACAGAATTTTCATATCGATAGATCATACGCTGCTCAAGCAGCTCCCAATGATCAACAACATTCAAGTTAAAACATAGAAGTCATAACACAGAGGTACCGAAATTGTTTTTTTTATCATTTATCCATTTTTCTGATGAATTCCATGCAGCTGTGGATATATATCTATATACTTAAAGCACTAAAGCTAAAGGATAACCTTTACATCGTCCTCTAGAAAATCGCTGTTAGTTATATAGGTTAAAAAGAAAAAATGAGAAAGAATTCAATGTTAGATGTTGGGATTCGTATACATACATATAGTTAGTATATATATACATTTAATTATATGTGTAAACGGAGCCACTTCCTTTGACTGCTCAGGAAACGGTAATTTGCGGCCTCCTTGTATCTACCGTAATGCAAGTTTAAATTAAAACTAACCGGGGGTTGGTTACCACAACTCCGTATTATAGCTAAGGATGTAAAACGTAAAACTTTTTTAAAAGAGAGTGTGACTTAAACCAATAAGTAAAGTTATATAGAAGACCTTGTTTTTGGGAGAGGTGTATACCCAGCAGTGGACGTCTATCAGCCGATGATGATGATGATGATATAGAAGATCATTACAAATTATTGTTGAGAGACTCATGTTACTGAGATATCTAATTTTAATATATAAACGTCCAGTTTGAAGGAGTATACACCTCTCCATATTGCTGTCTTCGTAAGCTTTGTTTCAGTGTTTCCGGTTTCGATTCCGGAAGCACACGTCGTTGAGTTTTGTTGGTGATAAGGTTTTCTAGATAAAAAACATATAAGAGCAGTATTCTGGGCGATCACGCTTACCCTTCTATATTCTCATTTTCTTTCTTCTCTTACGTGAAGTAGACATCAACTCTTCTTACACATGTCTTCTTTCACACAATCCATCCAGACTTTCTTCGGTCTTCCTCTACCCTTATGACCATCCACATTCATTCTCATTACTTTCTTTGTTACGTGTCCTTCATTCCATAAAAATCCAATAAAAAAAAGAAAAATAAATCACAATCATAATATAAATCATACATCAAATTTTAAATCATTTTAAGTAAAAAAGCAACAAATAGTCGATTTTAATAATTTTATGGGAGATCTTAAGATTTCTTTGTATTATACATAAAATGTATGTGTCGGTATGATTTATTTCAAGCTACTGAAGTCGTATTAATTTCTGCTGTTGAAATACTGAAATGATAACTTGAAATGTATTTTTTTCAGTTCGCACTGTGTCGTAAAAAAAATACAATCTGATTTACAGAGCACGTGTAAATTAAAGTTATACAATCTGCGCGACGAGTTGTACAAATAAATGAACAGTTGTATAATTTGCGAAATGGCTTCCGGTACAACTTTATTCTTCATATTTATGTTTATATTATGTTTTTCTGTTTTTTTATATCTTTTATTATGAGTATATGTCTCCAATAACCCCATAATACTAAAGATGGTGAAATAGTAATAGTTCACTGGTGGTAGGTCTCTGTTGCCAAAGACAGTTCCGGTATGTAACATCGCAGTCCTGTAGTCTCGGGCTAGTAAGAATAGGACTAAGGTAAGCCCTGCCTGTCGTAGAAGCAGATTAAAAGGGTCTAGGGGTTTCATGGGCCTTGAGGGTGGGGCTTAACAAGCGAACATGCGTGGGACAGCGTATGGCTCAGCGATGGTGCCTAGGAGGGTTAAGCCCCTCCTCAGTGACGGGTTCACACAAAGTGTAGGAGGGCACCGGTTCGTTCTATAAGAGATCCCGGAGCCTCTCCGAATGCACCGATGCAGAGCACCGAGAGGGTTTTACTAAGTAAAAATCTCACATAATCCTGACTCAGAAGCAGGGTATCTTTCGAAAATTTCTTCCTCGGAACCAACAAGAAAAAAAAGGTACGTAACACCGCAGCTCCTTTTCCCTACCGCCAAATAGCAGGGGGCAAACATTATTGTGTTACGGTTTGAAGGGTCATGTAGTTAAAATTACGGAGGTACCAAGACCTAAAATGTTATGTCTAAAAGCGATGAGTTTAACGTGGTGTAGTGTATATTATCCTAATTAGCGCCACGTTGCTATTAGCAGACTATTACTCTTAGATGAACGTGTCTCTCATGTCGTCAACAAAAAAAGTTTGATATTGCACTCGTATTAGTTTTCACGTTATGCTTAAAGTTATTATTGGTAATAGAGTTTACTTATTTCCATGATAAGCTGTGGGCAAGCTGCATAAACCCGTCTCCTTTCACAGGCCGTTACCTGCAGCTTTTGCGCAGCGCTGTAATAAAAAGCTGAAAGCGGCAAGAAGCGTTCGCGTCCATTCACTTTGACGGTAGTCATTATTTCGTGTTCAGACGCTGTGCTGGTGTGAGTTTCCTAACGCACCCCCTTATGTGGTCTCGTGAATGAGCATTGAGTTAGTAGTTAGCTTAGCCCCTTTTCAAAAGCCTCAATCCGGTTTTTTAACTAATTTATATAAAAGTTAACGGTGGTATATAATAAGAACTAGTTCATTTCTTTTTGAATATACATATATACTTAGAAATTCGTAGTAGATAAAAGACGTAAAATCATCATCATCATCATCATTTTAGTTTTCCACTCCTGATTAGGCCCGTCCAATTACTTTACAATAGGACCGGATAAACCAGTCGTATAAAAATATGTTATATATATATATATATATCCCTATAAATTTAGATATGTTAAACTCGAAGGATTCTATTATTATTTCCAGGACTGGTGTGGTCGACTATGGATGGTGTAAGGAAGTGGTTTTCGAATGTAAGGACTCACATATTTCTTCTCATCATAATTTCTTCTTCTTATTCGTTCGTTTCATTATTGCTCTACATTGCTCCATCTGCGGCATGACTCAGGGCAGTTCGAATCTTCATCGTCATAGACGCCCATTGGTGGACATAGTTAGTTTTCTTCAAACGACGTACTAAGGTCATCGACATAGTCTAAACGATTGTTAGGCTTAAATGGCAATGGACAAGAACAGTTCGGAGGTGTGCTGATTTGGTGGACCGATGACCTGGTGAAAGTCGCGGGAAACCTTTGGATACGGTAGCGTATGCCATATGTATATAGCATAAATAAATAGTTCTAAGTAACTAAGGACGTACATTACTTAATGTTATAAACGTGCTATACTTTCTTCACTTCATGGTAAGGAATACATAACAATGTGTTGATACTTAGGAACCCTACTGGTTTGCTAGAGACTACCTAGTTAGGTACAACCGTAGCACCTATTTATGCCACCGAACAGTACTGTAAAAACATTACTGTGTTCCGGTTTGAAAGGCGCTGTAGCTAGTGAAATTATTGAGGTAATAGGACTTAATATCTTATATCTCTAGGCGACGAACGTAAAGTTACAGTACAGTATATAACATCCTAATCAGCGCCACGTTGTTTTCGGCAGGAGTATCACTTACCATCAGGTGAATGTCCTGCTCATCTCGTCGCTTCATTGATTAAATGAATATACAGTGATGTATATGTAGTTAACAATAAATTAAAATTTATGTATTACTCATATTTTTGTATGTTTATGTGAGTTTTATTTCTTCTGTCTCTCAGGGTTGGTTGGTACAAGGCTGCCTTATATCCGCCATTTGTACACTACTATAAAATCTATCATCATCGGCCTCCCCCAAAGATCTCCACATACAGTCAGCGTGGCCTCTGATATCGCTAGGCAATATGGGCTGTCGTAAGGGTTCATACGGGGGGATTTATGCCATTTCCCACCAACCCGCATTGAGCCAATGCGGGTTGGTGGCAGCTAGGGTCTCCTTTGTTGATTAGCAGGGTGCACTACGAGCAGGTGAGGTTGGCTTGGGTCCCGTGAGTTGTTGTGCGGGAACCCTTACACCCTTATTAATTCTATAAGTATATTATTTAATATACATGCATACTAATATATTGAATTATACTTATTATGCAACGTTACAATCATGTGATATATGATATTTACTTTTGGTTTAATGAGTTGTAAACAGTGCGCGGGTGGGCGCGTCGTTAATAACGGGAGCCTGTCTCGAGCAGCTCCTTCCGAAATTACGCATTACACCCCCACAACCCCTCGGCAGCCACCCTCCGTACAAATCCACCACAGCGCCGTGGAACTATTTACAAACTAATATATTCGGCGAAGTTGTTACGAAACGAATGTTATGAAAACTTTTCATGAAACCTGTCTGTGTCAATTTCAATTACATCCATGATAGGAGCGCTGGGAGCTGGTTTGGAAGTCCATCTTCAAATATACGAATAATAAAGGGACGGTAAGGGGTGTAAGGGATCCCGCACAACAACTCACGGGATCCAAGCCGACTCACCAGCTTGTGGTGCACTACTAATCAACAAAAGACGCTTTGGCTCCCATCACCCCGCATTGGGCTAGCGTGGTGGGAAATGGCCCAAATCCCCGCATATCAGTCTACCCGATCGACGTGGGAATCTTTGGGGGAGGCCTATGTTCAGTAGTGGACGTCTATCGGCTGATAATGTATGTAATGTATGTATTTTCTCCTTAACAATAATGGATATGACCGGATGTAGCAAAATTGTAGATCTTTTTAACCTCTCCCATTGTTGGTGTATAGACTTAGGGTTAGACTTGAAATTTGTTCCGTCCAGCGGCAACCTATCTCTAAATAGTTTTTCGTTATTAACACCCCGGCAACTCCTTTTAGGGGTAGCTTTATGTTAAATCCTAGCTGCGTTATTCTCGGCAACAGGAATATATCTGTCAAATTTCAAGTCTGTACGCCTTATGGTTCTAAAGATATCATGATGAGTCCCTAGAAAGGTGGAAACCTCTTATATCATCATCATTATCATCCGACAGACGTCCACTGCCGGACATAGGCTTCTACCAAAGATCACACCATATCGATCCTGCGTTGCCTGCATCCAGGTGCTTCCCGCAACATCCACCAGATCGTCGGACCACCTGGTGCTAACCCTGCTAACACTACGTCTTCCGGTAAGCGGTCGCCATTCGGAGTCCTTAGTGCCTCTCTCTTATATATATAGATTATTTACTTTATTTATCAAATGTTATTATTAACCAGCAAAATATACTTCTAACCAGCGCACTTTTCAAATTTCAGCACACATAATTAACTTTAGAAATCTGATAATATTAAATAGACTAATGAAGGGACGTTTACAAAGTCTCCAAGTACCGAACACTTACCTCAACTTGTTTCTAGAGCTCTCACTTGTTGCGGCGGCTTAATTTTAATCCAGCTTTGTCTTAAAGCAATTAGTATTATAAATCGGAAAGTGTCAGAGGCTTTTACTTTAAAGTAAATATCATGTAATTGTAATTCATGAGCACAATCATCATCAGACGTTAGATGCCCACTGCTGGACGTAGGCCTCCTCCAAAGATCTCCACATCGATCGGTCCCGCTTTGCTCGCATCCAGTGGGTTCCCGCGATTCTCACCAGACCGTCGATCCACCTTTTGGGAGACCTCCCAACACTATGTGTGCCGGTACGCAGGCGCAACTCGAGGATCTTACTGTAATTAGTTTTAATTAATAGTATCGATAATATATATAGATAATATTCGACGTTTTAGCATGATTTCCGGCTTTATTTGTAAACGTGGCAAAGTATAATATATTAGGTCCTTACATATGAAATTAGCGTTTTGTCGCACTGACCACTTTGATCTGAAATATCTGCTCTTTGGTTCAGAATTCCAAATTCAAATTTATAAATTCATTTAGCTGCTACATTTGAGTTTTGAAAACAGTCATTCCTTTGTTGTTTCCTCATTATTTTTTTCTTTGACGTCGCTTATTACCGCACAATGGAAAACATGAAATATCGGTATATTTACGATTACGAGTTCTACCGCGGCACCAGCACCAGTGCTGCAGGAACAGCTCGAAGGATTAATGATGTGTATGGCGCTGGTGTCCAAAAGAAAGCACGGTACTTTTTGGTTTCAACGTTTTCGTTCTGGAATTTTCGACCTTCAAAACCAACCCCTTGGACGGCCGGAGACCAAAGTGGAATGATGAGCAACAATTGGAATGTCTGTGACATCCACCGTACTCCCCGGACCTTGCCCCAACAGATTACCATTTTTTCAGGCATTTGGACAACTTCTTACAAGGAAAAAAATTCAACTACGATACGACAGTCCAAACCGCCTTCAAAGATTTTATTGATTCTCGCCCCCCATGGTTTGTTTAGTAAAGGGATCAATGAACTACCTATGAGATGACAAAAGTGCATAGATAACAACGGTGCATACTTTGATTAATTAAATATATTTTACAAAAAAAAAATACTTTATATTCCTCCTTTACAAAACGCCAATTTCATATGTAATGTGTAATGATTTTTGCAACGAAACATAATAATAACTTATTCGATGATAGACTTTTAAGTTACTATAATTACATACAAAAGTCCACAAAGCATATACGCGGTAGATCTCTATACATCCGATAAGGTTCCGATCATCGACTGAATTGTTTTAAATTTAAGTAAACATTAAGTTGTATCACGTACAACGAACTTAAAATTGGGAAGTGGGTCACGGAGCTACGACAGTTTACTTAGTTGAGGTTAATACAATTCACTTGATGATAATCTCCCTAATCAATACAAACCCACATATGGCCCCGATAAGGATACGATTCGTGTCCTTTGATAATTAACCAGGAAACGTGAGGAGGTCTTCTATTATTATCGCAGTTAATTCCGTAGCTTCGATTTGTGGTTTTGCGGTTAGTTGTACGGTAATTTGAACCTCAGTTGCAATATTAACGGAAACGTCAACAATGCAGCCATGAAGTTATAGAGCCTGTGGTGTTTTTATGGTTAGTCCACATTTATAATAAATATTTTTTAATGGCAACATTAACAAAACCTTTTAGTGCCCAAAGGTCTATGAGATAGTATGAATATGATATGAAACAAACAGGACGAGAGCTGGAGAAAAAAGATTTAATAATTTTTGGTTCAAATACTGTGTTCATGATCATCATCATCATTAGCCGTTGACGACTACTACTGGACATATGACTATATTCACATGGGAAGTTTTTTTTTTTTTTTAATCGTTCCCTCTGCGTATTGTTGGTCAGGGCCTTTATTTCTCTAATTACATTGCCATCAGGTAACTCGTATTTCTAATTTCTACATTCTCGTCTTTCATTATATTCATCTTTCACACTCTGCTCTTCTCTCAAATTTCTCATCTCTATCATTCTGCATACCATTTCCTTCTGTCACTCCTCTCTCACTTTGTGAAAACTGTATCTTCTTGTAGCTGTTTCTGGGGAGGGAGCCTGAAAAGCGCATCCTCTGTAGCATCATTTGTTTCTTCTTCTTGATTCCTTACTTTCCGGTTTCTTTTCTTTTCGTCTTATACTTTATTTATTTACGCTTTATAATTTGTTTTTTACTTTTCTATTACAGTTTTTTTAAATTATCTATAGTATTTTTAAGTTAATTATTTATTCTGATTTTATTTATTTGATTTTATTACACTTTCTATAACTCCTCTGCAATAACCCAGAAATATTCTGCGACTTTCGTCTTCACTCATCAGAGAGGCGATGACTCCACTGTCTATCTTCTTACCTATTTCCAACTCACAATATGGGAAGATTTGAGCCGTTACCTCTGGCCCAATGCGGGTCGATGGGAGCCAGAGCCTCGTTTGTTGTTTAGCAGGGTGCATCACGAGCAGGTGAGGTTGGCTAGGGTCCCTGTGTTGTTGTGCGGCACCTATTACACAATACTGTGTTGTGTATTACTAGACCTAAAATTAGGTAAATTAAGGCGGACTTAATGCCTGCATGCAATCTATACCACATAATATCACTGATAGATGCTAGAAATAGGAGCTATGGTTGTACCTAGATGGTCTTTAACATTAGAGGCCTACATTAATGTTAAATAATGTCATTATTATTAACTTAAAAATACAATATAATCAAGTTATAAGCAAATTGGAAATATTTTTGCAATAACACAGTTGTATGAGGAAAGGATTAAGTTATTAGATAAAACGGTAAAGTGCGCTTCTGAACTCAGTTCACGTAAAGTGCATCATGTCATACAGCGAACAAACGCATAATGTTCCTCCCCACCAATTCCATCCCCTCTCCCTATAGAACCTCGGAAAGTATCGCGCTGTCGACGTTTCATTTCTCATTTTCGAACTGACTTGACTTTCAAATAGATATATTGAAACTGACAAGAATGAGAATTGTTTTTTGTTCTACGAAGCGACAAGACTAGCAGGACGTTCACCTGGTGGTAAGTGATAGGATAAAGTTCCGTGGTTAAGATGGTATACACAGCACTACATTGAGCTGTATGCCTTAAAACGTGATATGTTAGGTCTCATTGCCCCAGTAATTATACTAGCTATAACGCCCTTCTTATCGGAACACAGTAATGTTTGCACACTACTGTTTTACGGCACAGATAGGCGCTACAGTAAGGATTTGTTGTTGATGATTTTACACCCGTTAATTCATTTAGAATATGTTTTTATGGCCCAAATTCGAATTGGTGGATATCACATGCCCAAGAAAGCTTCCGTGTCCCCACGTGTTTTCCTTTACCGGAAGCTTAAGCTCAGCGGGTATGGAAGACGAAGAACGCTTGCAACCAGCATAGGAATTGTACTATGACACATTCTCTTCAATACTAGCTGTTCCCGCCCCGGTTCTGCTGACCGTAACACTCCTGCAACTCCCTGTGAGTAAGGAATTTCGAGGACCTCGAAATAGCAGAAGCATTAAATAAGATAGAGATAGAGAGAATTTTGTTAAAATAAATAAAGGAAGGAAAAGAAGAAAATTGAAAACTGTAAAAAAAAAATCATGATTTTCAGGATCTGTTCAGAAAACATGTGTAAGTATGAAGTGGTTGGCTTCACTTGCGAGAGGTATGTAACAAGGAAGTGGGATGCAGTATGCAAGGAGAAAAGAAGTGTACAAGAAGAGCGGAGTATGACTGATAAGAGAGAAAGAAAGACGAGTATGAGTAAATAGAAAAATGATAAAATTGTGATATGATGGGAAATGATTGGAATAAAAATGGCACTGACCCAAAAAAAAGAGAATTTCTATTAAAAAAAAACGGAAGACGCAATATCTCTACCAAACTTTGAGTTATCATCATCATCCGATTGACGTCCACTGCTGGACACAAGTCTCTTCCAAAATCTTCCACATCGATCGGTCTTGAGTTGCTTGCATCCAGCAGCCTCTCGCGACTTTCGCTCGTTTAGGAGATCTCGTGATTAATCAATGAATCTATGATTATCTTATATATATATAGATATCTGTGTTCCGGTTCTAAGGGAGTTGTAACTTCTGAAATTATTGGAGTAATGAGATTATCTCGTGTCTTAAGGCGACAAGGACTATGTGGTGCTGTGTATATCATCCTAACTAGCGCTTCGATGTTATCGGCGTAACTTCCCGCTCGCTTAGTCGATTAAAAAAATCGATTAATAATAAATATAATTATGTTTTAATTAGTCGCCGGTGAAATAAGTGTCTAAGTTAAAGTAAAATTTTTGTTTATTAATAAACTTCGTTGCCTTTCAAAGAGGGTTGTCGGAACAGCTGTAACACTCGAAGCGGATTGTTACCAACTTTTTCTTTAAACTTTAATAAAATTCAAATTGTTCGCAAACTAAGTTCGGCTGATCGAGGAATCAAAGGCTTGAAGAGATCAAAAGGAATTTGCATTCATTCTAAATGTTATTAGATATCTTGAAGATATTCAAATGTTAAAGCAAATGGACCGACTACCAGATCGAACCGGATGGACCGACGTCATCATCGGGGCGGTCGGAAGTGGGTGGATGCGAGAAGCTGAGGATCGCATTTGGTGGAAGACATTAGGGAAGACCTATATCCAGCAGTGGATAAACGAAGGCTAATAATGTTGATAGCAAATAAAATTAAATCAAACACTATACTGCTGGTAGGTCTCTGCTGCCGAAGAACGTCTAGATAGGTACCACTGCAGCTCCTACTTCTACCGACAAACAGCATTTTGTTATGGGTTGAAAGGAGCTGCAGCTAGTATAGTTACTAGGGTAACAAATCTCAACATCCTATGTCTCAGGCGAGGAGCACAATGTGGTGCAGTATACCATCCTAACTAGCACCACATTGTTATAGGCAGGCGTATCGCTTAACACCAGGTGACAGTCCCGCACGTCTCGTCGCTTGGTCAAAACAAAAACATTCTTCAGAGCTTATTCTGCGTAGAACGGATTGTAAAAAATAATTAAAGAACTACAGGTATTCCGTGATCACTATAAGATCAGAACATCTGTTATCTCAGTCCTCCCGTGAACCTATATAAAGGATGGTTCTATTGAATATATATATATAATATTGACTTTGATCTCCAATGGGTTAAACTCTTTACACGGCGCCGTGTAGTCGGCTCCTCATAAGCGGGTCTTTCCTAAGTATAAATATTTTAAGTCACAAAAGGTTCATTATCATCATCATCGGTCGATAGACTTCCATTGCTGGACATAGTCCTCGCCGAAAATCTCCACATCCTTCCTTTAGACTTCCGGCACCGCCAACATTAGGGCTCGTCGTATGTAGGGGTTCACATGGGGGACGTAAATGGTTAAGTTTGCTGAAATGGAATTAGTTTATTTTAAATATAGATAAGCACAGGTTTTGTGGTACAATGTGGATATTCTAACCTAAATCTCTGCGCACGGCGGTGTACATCTTAGATGCTCCTTGTGGAATTCAATTGTGTAACAAGTTGATGATCTGATATCAATGCTAAGTTATGCCGGATCGGCTCGAATCTGTTTATTCAATGTACACTGCAACTGCAACATGATTTGGAGCGGCGCCAGGACACGTGGCCGCGGACTGCTACTCATGTGGAACACTTTGATATGTGTGCGGAGTTTTACACAACGTGTTCCACTATAAACATGTGCTCTGCATTATTCAAATATTCGCTGCTAACATCATGAATGTGCTGATTTTCTTACTTTGGGTACATTGGCAAGCGCAAGTTTTGCCCCTGCCAAATGCAATGATGCATTTTGTGTTGCTTATGGATTTATTCGAAGTCGCGACAGTTGTCTGTAAGGAGATAATATGCGCGTCACAGCTTCGATCCTCGCTAAGCTTCTCTTTTATTCGACGAAGCAACAGACGAGTAAGATAATCATTTAACACATAAGATGTTTAGTTTCGTTACCCCAGTAATTTCACTAGCTACAACGCCCTTCAATTCGGAACATAGTAATGTTTGCACAGTACTGTTTGTCGGCTGCAATAGGCGCTGCGATGGCACCTACTAATACGGTTTCCGGTAACAAAGGCCTATCACTAGTAGTAAACGGAAAATACAATTAATGATAACAAAAAATTAACATCAACTTTTTTTTTATATAATACATAACCATAAAAGGCTTTTTTATATTTGTTATTAATTAACTTAAATAAGTTAGCAATGATGTAGGAATATCTACAAAACTTTGTATGAGATAATGGCGCGCAAAATTTCTGCGCAAACCAAAAAAAGATATAAATCTTCAAACAACTGGTGGTGAGTCTTATTACTGGTGGTATGTAAGTAGGTACCACTACCGAGTGTTATTACTTGGGTAACGAGAGTCAACGTCTTATGTCTCAGTCGACGAGCGCAAGGTGGTTTAGTAGCATCATATTAACTAACGCTACGTTGTTACGGGCAGGCGTATCACTTACCATCGGGTTAACGTCTCGCTCGTCTCGTCGCTTAATCGTATAAAAAAAAAAACAATTACGTACGCATCACTTTGAAATACTTTTACATTAGATAATTTATTAATTTGAATCTTTCCGAAGTAGACAAAGCATAATAAAATAAATGAAATATTCAAATGAGCCGCGACCCCTAATGAATTTAAATTACTTTCAGGACTGAACGAATTTTCGCCTTGTTTAATTTCGTTTCATTTGAATAATAATAATAATTCACAAATAATCTGCTTCGATTAAATAATTCATCCCTATTGTTATGAATATGAATAAAGAGTGTCGAATCTATTAGACGTTCAAAAGGTCTACAGAAGGTAGATAAAGGCCTTACTAGTGGTTGATCTCTGTTGCTGGAGACCGTCGAGATACATCACCGTAGCTCCTATTTCTGTCGCCAAACAGTAGTGTGCAAATCCTGTGTTTCGGTTTGAAGTGGGTTGTAGCTAGTGAAATTACTGGAGTAACGAGATTCAACATTCTATGTTTCAAGGGGGCGATCCCAATGTGGTGTTTTGTGTAAAATCCTAATTAGAAATTTCTTCGCCAACAAAAAAAAAATATAACACTTCAAACACAACTAGTGGTGAGACTCTACACTACTGGTGGTAGGTAGGTACCACCTGCTAGTGTTATTACTGGAGTAATGAGACTCAACATCTTGTTTCAGTCGACAAGCCCAATGCGATGTAGTAGTATCATTCTAACTTGGGCTACGTTGTTATAGGCAGGCGTACCACTTACTATCAGGTGATCGTCTCATCTGTTCCATTGTTTCTTGTTAAATTAAAATAAATAAAATAAAAATCGTTTCCGTCTGAGCACTAATTCGTTGTAAAAGTCGTCTGCATTAAATACATTAACTGAGTAGAAGTGCATGCGTCAAGTTAGCGTCGGAATAACTTGCGAGAGTAGGCATTAAGTCCACTCGAAAACATAACTTAAGACAACTTCTGGATATATACAGGCAGGAGTTCGTGTCTGCAAGATAAATTTTGAATTAAAACTCCTTTGCAGCAGTGAAAGATGCTTCAAATGTTTCAAGTAATTTCAACTATGAAAAACTCCACGTCGCTATTATTATTTATGACACAGACAGATATTTTTGAGCCACAGCAAATATATATATATAGTACAAAGATTAAACATGTATGTGTGTGTGCTTATTGCCTTGAAATATAACTACTGAGTTTTGTTACCCCAGTAATTTTACTAGCTATAACACCCTTAAAACCGAAATAACAACCGCAAAAATGTTACTGTATGCCAGCAAAGAGTTATGTGCAAACATTACTGTCTCCTGGTTTTAAAGGGAGCTGTAGTTAATTACCGTGGTAACAAGACTCAACATTTTTTTTATATAATTAAGCGATGAGATGAGCGGCACGTTAATTTGATGGTAAGTGATACACCCGCCTATAACAATGTGGCGTTAGTAAAGATGGTATGCACTGCACCGCATTGCGCTCGTTGTCCGAGACTCGTTACCCTAGGAATTACACTAGGTACAGCGACCTTCAAACCGGAACACAGTAATGTTTGCGCACTACTGTTTGGCGGCAGAAATAGCCGTTGCGGTGGTACCCACCTAGAAGATCTCCGGCAGCAGAGACCTACCAGTAACCATCTTTTGAGTCGCGACGCAATGTGGTTCTAGGTTACATATATTATTCTAACTTCTTCCTCTCATATTGAATTCATACTCTTCTTACACATGTCATCTTTCACACAATCCATCCACACTTTCCTCGGTCTTCCTCTACCCTTATAACCATCCACATTCATTCTCATTACTTTCTTTGTTATATGTCCTTCATCCCTCCGCATAACATGCCTGCACCACACTGAACTCTTGCTCCTGAACTTCTCTGCCACTGGAGCAACTTTCAGACTTCCTCTAATATACTCATTCTTATTTTTCCCATCCTCCTCACACTATCCATCCATCTTAACATTCGCATCTCGGCCACATGTGATCTCCTTTCATGTATATTAAGTTAACTAGCGCCATATATATTAATGGCGGGCGTATCACTAACCATCAGGCGAACGTCCTGCTTGTTGTTGCTTAGTTAAATATAAAAAAAAATAAAACGTAAATAGTTGCTAAATGAAAGGATACTTAATTCAAGGGTTGTAATATTTCATCGTCCTGTCGGAAATTAAAAAAGTTCTCACCAATGACTCGTAAACAAGCGTCGCCGTAAAACTGTCGTAAACATTTCCTCTTGCAAATTTCTTCATCTACTGTAATTAAAAAAAAAGATAAGATTTATACACAGCTACGAAAATTGAAAGAAAAGGTTATAGATATAGAGCTTAGAAGTACAATGGTCATTTTATATCTAAGTTATTCAAGATAAATTGGGGAAATAGATCAGATTAAAGTAATTCGTTTGTGACAAAGTTTAGCGCATTCCTGTTACTAATACGCGACATCATCAGCCGATAGACGTCCACTGCTGGACATAGGCCTTCAAAGATATTCAAACTTATTGGGGTTCATTTGGAAGGATTTGGACAATTTCCCATCACGCTGCCTCAATGCCTGTTGGTGGGAACCAGAGCCTCGTTTGTTGATTAGCTGGGTACACCACGAGCAAGTGAAGTTGGCTTGGGTCGTAATTCTAAGTAATATGTTTTATTTTTGATGAAGCGACGAAATGAGTGAAACGTTCACCTGATAGTAAGTGATACGCCTGCCTGTAATAACGTTGCCTTAGGATGGTATCCGTACTATCCTCGTCGCTTTGAGACATAGACTGTTAAGTCTCGTTATCCCAGTAGTTGGGCCCTTCAGACACACACAGTAATATCTGCATACTAGTGTCTGTCGGCAGAAATAGATCCTGCGGTGGTAACTATTCAGATGATCTTAGATTAGAGACTTACCCTCTGCGAAAAGAGCTGTGATGATAGACCAAGCGGGAGGCAAAAGTTTATGATGAAAATCCTGACCAAGAAGAATAAAAGACTATTGCTCTTTATGGCTTAAGATAAAGACAAATTCTCTAAGCTGACGGCCAACCTTCTTCTATAGAGAAACCTTTTAAGATGAAGAAGACAACTTAGTTAATAACTTAATAATTTTTTAAACGTATAAATGCGCCTTAAGATGTTATACACTGCATCACATTCTACTTGTCGCCTGAAACATAAGATATTGAGTCTCGTTATTCCAGTAATCACACTAGCTACGACGCCCTTAAAACCGGATCACAGTACTGTTTGTCGGCTGCAAGAGGCTCTGCGGTGGTACCTACCCAGTCGGTCTCCGGCAACGGAGATCTACCGCCATTTAAAACCCGGATATTAATGCATATATAAATGAAACAATCGGCTCTTGAGGCGAGGTTCCATCACCATCAGTGAATACCACGAGCTTTATGGAGAGCTCAATTCAATACTTTAACTTATCCAAGTTGTTGCTCTTTTATTTGTTTCCAGTTCGCTTGGTAACACATAAAGTTTCTGATAAGTTTTGCTATTGTTTAACTTAACTGCTGATAACAGGATTTGGGTTCTAATGTATTCCAGGCTCGATGTTAACTGTATTAAGTAGTCACTTATCGTCATTTAACTTGGCATCTATAGTATAAATATGATATTTAAGTTATGCACCATTTTGTAAAATATGCTCACCAGGCACCGGGTATTGCAAACATAAAATTTTTATTACTGTATTTCAGTAAAACTCATCTCAGTTTAAGATTTAATACAAAAGTTATATCTGCACTAAAATGATGCTGCGTTTAATGCCTTAGAAGAAATCCGGTTTTTATGTATAAAGCGTATGTGACGTCATCATTTAAAGTATTTTCACTGGTGGTAGGTCTTTGTTGCCGAATTGCCTTGTAGTCTAGGGCTATTAGGAATAGGACTAAGGTAAACCCTGCCCGACGTAGAAGGTAACTAAAGGCGCTTTCTGGTGGTTGGGTTTTGAAAGTTGAGGCCCTTAACGCAGCGAAGAAATAAGCAGGACATTCAGCTGATGGTAAGTATCTGACCATAACAACCTGGCGTTAGTTAGGATGATATACACTGCACCACATTGCTTTATCGCCTTGAGATATAAGAATTTAAGTCTCGTTATCCCAGTCATTACACTAGCTACAGCGCCCTTCAAACAGGAACACACTGCTGTTTGTCAGCTCTTATAGGAGCTCCGGTGGTACTTACATAGACAGTCATCATTGGAAAAATTACAAAGATAATATTCTCAAGATGATGAGTACAACAATCTGGTGCAGTGTTTATCACCCTGACTAGCACAACGGTGTTACGAACAGGCGTATCGCTTACCATCAGGTGATCATCGCGCTAGTCTGGTCGCTGTGAAAAAAAAAACGAGTAGTACCTATCTATTGTACCGTAACTATGAAGTACGCACAGAGCCGCTGCAGGTTGTTTTTTTTTAATATTTTAAGTTGATACGAAACAATTATGCGGCGTCACGGACTCAAAAGAGTTTCTGGTGCGGCACACCTGTTTCGCTACTGCCAGCTATATTTATGATGGTGATACTGCAACGTGGCCGCGTCTGTAGCATAAAGGTACCGAGTTCATCATTTACTCATTGGTAGAAAGCCAATTTAATTTTTAGTAGCTGATGGACCTAGAAACAAGCTGACGCTATATAACGGCCAGCAAAGCGCGGTCGAGGAACAGCTGGATATTGTAGGTGGATAAATTTAGCTTTTAATCCTTTTCAGTTTCCTTTTTATCAGGATTTTTCTATGGAGTCAACTGAACTTCGCACTTTAGTATGTATATTGAAGAATCTATTTTTGTCTAATTTTGAAACCTAATTTTTAAATTTGTATTCACGAGATCGTAAAAGTATGTTTAACCTTTTTTTTAGAAACTTTCTTCAAGGCTCGTGGTCCCCTGCTAATCAACAAACGAGGCTTTGGTTCCCACCAATCTGCATTGGGCCAGCGTGGTAGGAAAGTGCCCAAATTCACTCAAACGAAGTTCTATAAACGAGGACCCCTAGTGTCTGGTGGTGCCATCTTGACTGCAAGTCGCGGATAGTCGCTGGATGCGCGCAGTACAGGACCAATCGATGTGAGGAAATTTGGAGGAGGCCTATGTTCAGCTGTGGACTTTATCCGCTGATGATTGATTGATTAAAAATTTTGTTACATTTGGTTTTTTACTGGTGGTAGGTCTTTGTTATCGGACACTGTCTAGGCAGGTACCACCGCAGCATCTATTTTTGTCTATTTTTTAAGTCGCAAAGCGACGACGGCTCTATGGTCTACTATATACTATCTCTACTAACATCACGTTGTTTTGGGCGTATCACTTACCATCGGGTGAACGTCCCACCCGGCTCGTAGCTTCGTAGTATAAAAAATGAGAATATGAAGTTTTTTTGCAGTATACCAGGTCACTTCAGGTTTGATAGGCAGTTCGGCGCTGAGTGATAGATCAACGCGTCACATCTCTCAGCCGGGGCTGTATGTTGCTGTAAACAATGACTGATTGACGTTATCTCTGATAGCGTTTGATGAAATCGTTAACCTCGATAAGATATCTTTTCGCTTCCAGTCGAATGGAAAACGTTGATTGGATTCCGTTACGTCGATTTAACCTTTTTTTTTAATTTAAGTGTTCTCTCGTCGAGTCACAAAATCATGAGTTATATTATAAACTTCAACTGGTGGTAGGTCTCTGTTGCTGGAGACCATCTAGGTACATACCACCACCGCAGTTCCTATTGCAGCCGACAAACAGTACTGCGCAAATATTACTGTGATCCGGTTTGAAACTCAATATATTATATCTCAAGGCTACGAGCGCACTGTGAGTATACAGAGAAATATATGAAGAGAGAGATACAGAGGAACTTTTAGTACATTATCATTCTTTCATACTTTAACCAATGAAAAAAAATTGTCGATCAGGCGCTCTCTCTTTCTCTCTCTCTAACTCCTTCATATTATATTCGTGTCAATCTCTTACAAATTAACCTGAACATGAAGTTAATAGGTGTAAGGGTTTTCGCACAATAACTCATGGGACCCAAGCTCACCATACCTGCTCGTGGTGCTCACTGCTAATCAACAAACGAGGCGCTGGCTCCCTCCAACCCGCATTGGGATAGCGCGGTGGGAAATGGCTCAAATCGCTCGCATATGAATCCCTACCGATCGATGATAATTTTTGGGCGAGACCAATGTCCAGCAGTGGACGTCTATCAGCTGACGATAATGATGATAGTTTACGGTACCAGTGTATCAGTTTCAACTGAACGTTGATAAATTAAATGCAAATTGCTGTAATTACAATCTCGTCGTGCCATTACATAAATTGTTTGTGCTTTGTCTCTCCATCCACACAGCGCTGGTTACAGTAAGTTGTTTACTTATATATTCAATACATTAATTATGCCGAAATTGCGGTTAACTTAAATTAATGTTAAATGTTTATTTCTTCCTTATCTTGCTTCATTGTACTCTATTTTATTATAATCTAGCTATTCCCCGCCGGCTTGGCTTACCGTAATATAAAATTGGACCCGAAATTCGTTTGAGATGTTCCTTGAGAACAACCGCAATCGCAAATGACTTTGTATGGCAACCGTTACTATAGCAACCGCAGAAATAATACGGAGTGTAAATGATTATAAAAGTTAATTAGAAATGAAATAATGTAGGATGTATGAAATTTAAAAATTAACCTGTAACCATCTATAAGTGATTCCGCGTCGATTGCTCATGTTCCCGTCTTGATATGTTCACTAGTTTTTACGTGATTGGCGAATAAAGAAAATCCGTTTCCATTCTATATATAGAGATTTCTGTGTTGTTAATTTCCAGAACAATAATTTCTTAATCATCATTACGTATTTCTTCTCTATAACCCCCTATAGGTCGACAACGCAGCCACGACCCCTCTGGTGTTACGACTGTCCATGGGCGTCGGTGATCACTTTCCACCAGGTGAACTGTTCGCTCGTTTACCCACTATTCCTATATAACAAAAAAATATCACTTCCTGTTTTATAAAATAATTTCTTAGTAGTCTTTCATACAACTCTTATTAATTCGCGATAGACTAATTCTTCTTCCTCCTGCCCTTTTCCCAGCTATGTGGGGTCGGCACAGTATGTACTTCTCTTCCACATTCCTCTTTCAGCCGCCATATCAATTATATATATATCGTATATCGCGATAGAACAATCAAAACCTTAAAAATAAAATTAAATCATAGAAGAACTTTCAAACTCAAGTTTTAACTTATTAAACCTTAAAGATGAGGTACATATAGTAATATATATATTAAATACGGCTTTTACATTAAAAGACAATATTATAGTGATGAACTAAATAATCTACCCAATGACCATTGTTGTTATTGGGTATATTATTTAGTTCCCTTTATGAGTTCCCAAGGTTGATACCGGAGGGCAAAATTCTTGGAAACCGTGCACCTGGTAGATAGCGCAAGAAATGGTTTCACGACATAAAGGGGTTTAAATACCATCAGTTAAAAAGAATAGTTTATTTGGTTTTCTCAATCTGATCAACAAAGTTCAGTTTGAAGAGGGCACCTGATGGTGATGATGATATTATTTAGTTGTTTGATTCAAGACTGCGAAATAAGAATAGGACATTCGGAGTATCTGAAAAGACATTAATACTATATTAATTCAATTAACACATTTTACTTTTAAATTAAACAAAAATTAAAGTAATTTCTGATTAGGATGTTTATACAACGCCTAATTATAACTATCGCTAAGATAATAAATCTCATATCAATCATTTCCGTCTATTCATGTCAACTTGTGACGTATGTTTCTAGCCAAGTGCATGTCGTTTTTTAGTTATAAGGGTAGCTTTTATAGTGTTTATAGATACGTTGAGGGTGAAGTGGCGGAGAGGTTCTTATGACCCGTTTCTTATGTTGGGAATTATACGAGAAAATCTGAAGACACTAGATAATTGAATAATACTGGCGACTGTCAAAGTATTACCCCATTGTTCTACGTAATGCATGAGTCTGTCTTTTCAAGCAACATTCCACTTGTTTCCTGTTGGTATATTAAGATCCTTTGAGCCTGTTGATATATAAAAAACAATCCCATACAAATTATATAAATATTACAGGTATACATACAGAAACAAAAGTTTGACGTGACAACGCAACGTAATGCCCCGCTCTAAGTACAATCGGCTTGCGTATGCGCATCATAAAAAAGTACAGGGTCTTCTTGAACTTCACATCTTGATCGTTCCAGGTGCACTTGTACAGTACTGTGTGTAGCTCTTCGCTCTGCGAACGGATTTACTGTAGTAAATGGAGGTAGTATGCGATTTTTGCTGGGGTGAGTTTATACCTCACTGCTGGGATAACTAGATTTGATAACATCAAATCGCAACAAGTTTCCCATTAACCTGAATTTTACTTGGTGTAGAGACAGAGAGATCATAAAAGATAAACTGCTTCTATCTAGAATACTTTAGCTGCTAAAGAATCTTATAAGCAACAGGAACACGGAAATGCTGTTATAGAAATTAGGCGATTTAAAAAGAAAACCTTGCCTTACTCTAAATTCCACCATGTCTAGGAATCAAACCCGGGTCCTCTTTGTTCAAAAGCAAGTGCCTAACCACTGAGAACTTAGTCTTGTAGCGATTAAGCTCATCAACAACCGGAAGCTTGACTTCGTAAATAATGATATAACTATCCGTTACAATATCTCGGTAAGCGTTATTTTTGATTTGGTGAATTGACGGAAGAGCGAGAAGGCCACCTGATGGTAAATAATACTCTTGCTTTTAACGTGACGTCAATTAGGATGTTATACACAGCACCATATTGTCGTCGTAGTCTTGAGATATAACATGTTAAGCCTCGTTACTCCTGTAATTTCAGCAGCTGCAACTACTTCAAATCGGACATAGTAATGTTTGCATATTGTTGGACAGCAGAAATAAGCGCTGTGGTGGTACCTAGAGAAGCTTTGGCAGGAGAGACCTGCCACCAATCCTCATAGTAACGGCGGCGTTCACCACCTAGCGGCACAAACATACATATATAATATAAATATCGTACATATGCAGTAAGCTCGTGTCCGCACCAGCAACTCACGAACAGCTGGCTTATCATCACCGTCAAGTACGTCACTATGGAGGCGAATTGCATACTGCGCCAGTCGATCTGAATTTCATAACAACAATGAAAATGTTAATCTCAAGAGATCCTTTTTTTATTCTACGAAGCGACGAGACGAGCACGACGGTCACCTGATGGTAAGTGATACGTCGGTCCATAACAACGCGGCGCTATTTAGTATGATATATACTGCTCCACATTGTGCTCATCACCCTAATACATGATGAGATAAGATGTCAGACCCTAGTACCCCAGTAATTACACCAGGTACATAGCTCTTCAAACCGGAACATAGTAATGTTTGCAAACTACTGTTTGGTGGCAGGAATAGGTGCTGCGGTGAAACCTACGTAGACTTTTTAGTGGTGGTAGATCTCTGCAGCCGAAGACCGTCTAGGTAGGCACCACCGCAGCGCTTGTTGCAGCTGACAGACAGTACTGTGCAAACATCACTGTGTTCCGGATTGAAGAACGCTGTAGCTGGTGAAATTACTGGAGTAACGAGGTTCGATATCTTATGTCTCAGGCTACGAGCGCTATGTGGTGCTGCGTACCATCCTAACTAACGCCACGTTGTTATGGGCTGGTGTATCAGTTACCATCAAGCGAACGAGTTAGTAATAGTAGTATGATATTTACCACGAAAATACGCAAAGCCGACATACAGATCAATCCAATACTGCCGATTAGTTGGAAAAGGAGGAATGTGTGGAAGGCGTCTTCCACCAGCTCCGTAAAACTGAAACGAAACGACGTTTTAAATCCTTGCTGATATATCCAGGAGCATAAATATATTATATCCAGGAACATAAATAGCCCATGTACGGAGGTTCTTCGAATGCCAACATGATGATGGAGTACGAGTGGACAGTTGCCATTTCATCATCATTTCAACCGATGGAAGCAGCTGGATATAGGTCTCTTGTAATGTGTTACACAAAGCACAGTTTTGTGCTGTTTGAATCCAGTGGCTCCCAGCGATTCTTTTTATATCCTCTGTCCACCTAGTTTCCGGTGTCGTTTACTGGAACCATATATTTTCCTTTATCGCAAGCTCAGACTAAGTATATATCGTAGCCATATCATCTTACAGTTAAACTGACCATCATCAGTTCATTATTTAGTTATTTAATGACAGATAAATTCTCAGTTTGTTCCAGTCCATTGAATGTAGACATCCTCAAACATAAATGCTGTAAACACCACGCTAGGATTCGATCGGCGAGTTCTGTTATTAGTAAAACTTCCGGGTTAATCTGGTATCCTTTTTCAGTATAAACTCTTACCGCTTTTAAATGCACGCTAAAAATAATATAGCGGTAGGGACATTCTAACCCGTTTCCCACATGGGGCGGTGCACCCTTAGCGAAATATTATTAAAGCTGTGTGGCAGCAGTAAAGCATATTTCGATGTAAAAATTTTAAATAAAGTTGAAAACGTATTTTAAGATTTCTCTTTTCTCTATTATTCGGAGATACATTTTGATATTAAAATATTTTTCTTCAAGCAAAGTCTTTTATTAGTTTCCTCGTTTAACAGAAATACTCATTGCGGATGTTTTGTTGTTAAGACAGGGATATTTTGGACTTAATATTCTTGATTCAATTATTTAAAAATAAAATTGTCTACCCCTCACTTCTACCCAGCTTCAATATTAGGGTATTAGAATTTCTAGATGTGCGATTGTGCGATGTGCTCTGTCGCCCCCGCTGCGAAGATCTATGTTTGTATGCAAGCTACTGAGCAGAGATATTGCAACAAGATGTTCACATATGCTTGGCTGGTTCGACTATGAAAAGGCATTTGATAGAGTGCAGCACGACCGGCTTCTGCAACTTTTACATAACACGGGGTTGAATGGGAAGGACATCTGAATAATACAGAACCTTTACTGAAATCCACGAATAAATGTTCGTGTAGAAAATGAATTAACGGAGGATATTGAAATTAAGAGAGGTGTTGTACAAGGCTGCATTCTGTCACCAATGTTTTTCAATTTATACTCGGAATCAATAATAACAGAGGCATTGCATGAATTGGACTGCTGAGTTAAAAGCAATAGACGTAACATTACCAACTTAATCTACGCCGATGAATGTGTGCTTATGGTTTCGTTACTTTAAGATCTGCAAAAAATTTTTGACCGGGTTGTTTTGTGCAGCGAGAAAGCAGGTCTGAAAATGAACGTAGTGAAAACGAAGTTCATGGTTGTTGCTAAAAATGCAGTTGGTGACGACTGCGTAACTGTGGACGGCCAAAGGCTTGAGAGGGTGGGCAAATATAAATATTTGAGTACGTGGCTTGATGAAGCTCGGGGAAGCGAACGGGAAGTCAAGAAGGGTATCGAAATAGCACATAACACATTTAAAAAATGTACAAAATTCTTTGTTGTCGCAATTTTAAAATGTCTTTGCGTATCCGTCTCCTAAAGTGTTACGTCTGGCCTATTCTTCTTTATGATTGCGAGGCTTGGGCTATAAAAGAAGACCTCAAAAATCGTATCAAAGCGTTCTAGAAGTGGGCATACAGGCGCAAGTTGTTACTAAGCTGGACTGAGAAAGTATCGAACGAGGAGGTCCTCCGCCGGGTAAATGAACAACGCAAACTTTTGCAGACCGTCAAGACGAGCAAAGTATCATATCTCGACGACGTGCTTAGGTATGATTGGTAGGAATTGCCTCAACTTGTCTTGATGGGCAAAGTGACAGGTAAAACGAGTGTACGTCGTCGGAGGAAATCATGGGTGCGTAACATCAGGGAGTGGACCGGGATCGCGAGTGCCGCCCAACTGTTCCGCCTCGCAAGAGACGGGGCGAAATATGGTGAAGTGAGCGCCAATCTTGGGTAGTCTAAGAAGCTCCTTGAGAAGAAGAGGCTATTGAACTGCTGCAGTAAATCTGTCGACATCCATGCGGACTCACTATATACATTTCGTGAAGTGTTGCGCTCTTGCAGACCCGGCACCTTCACTGCTTTATGAGTGCAATTACTTTTGTTGTTTGCCCTAAGCTATCTTATCCATGAACAGCGAGTGTAATTAATGAATGCTGTGTCTACTTAACAATCATGTACAAAGATTTCTTGTTTAAATTTTAGTTAATAGTATATTTTTAATTTTATATTTTAATGAATGTATGATAGATTGTAGAACTAGTTAATAAATAGATAAGACTAGGATAATAATGAACAGATTATGGTTAAGATTAGAAAGGAAAAGAATTTCTAGTCTAGACCATAATACTTCGTTGTATATTGCAAACATCCCTGTGCTTTGTTTATCTAGACAATTCGAAAGCTTTTGCGCTATTAACACTCAGGCTGCTATATAGGGGGTTAGGAAAAGGGATGGGTCGTATGTTCAGTAAACTTAAAAAAGATCTGATAAATCTGATAAGTACTTACGAAGTAACACTTTGGTGTTGTTTTACACATTCTATCAACTTATTGTAATTATTCTGTAAATATTTTTCTCGCTCTTCAGATGTTCTTACTTTTCTTTTTAGAGGTTTGATCTGTAAATAGAGTATTTAATAATTAAATATAGGATTTAGTTTATAAAAAAATTGGAGTGGTTTATATAGTATAGTATAGCTTTCAAAAACAGCCAACATCTACAAATCCGCGGTTGACCGACGTGATAGATAAATGGTCCTGACTTACCCTTGTGAGAGAAGGCTGCAAGTACCAGCTATGGGAACGGTAAGTGATCTATTTTTTGTTGTGTTATATCAGATAAAATAATGCCAGGTCTGTCATGTAATCATTGATATTTGAGGAAATATCTAAGGTTATCTGACGCCAGGTTTTCTAAGTCAAGCAACAATCAGTGGAACATGTTAGTTTTCTCATCCCATCATTCATCATTGAAATTTTAAGGTCAGTGGAACACCAAGAATAACAGCTTTCTTCCACTTATGACGTCATGACCAGCGGTTGGCTAGAATGGCTTTTGACACATTGTAAGAGATAGCTTTCAGACCCAGGAGTGGAAATACTAAGATAGCTGTCTATTTAAACAATAGAAAATACTCACACCTAATATTTTGTCCTTGATAATGTCGATTTGAGCACATCCGAATATCACCATGGACAATGAGACACTGTCAACTCCGAAGTACATGTAGGCGCTCATACAAATGGTGATCAGCTGAAAAGCATAGCCCAACTCGTACTGCGGTGAAAGTTCCGGTTGTACAGGCATCCTAAAAAATTTTTCTCCAATTACAAACATTGGGGAAGGCCTACATCCAGCAGTGAATAAACAAAGACTGATGATGATATATTATACAGATCAGTACTTGATCTATCTAATATAATAAAACGCTACGGTACCACCTGATGGTTAGCAAATATGTAGTCTAGGTATTAAGCGCACCAGTCTGGAAGCTCTTTCACTTATAGCCTTCCACGTCATATATGGACGGAAACACTGGAGCTGTTCTATTTCAACTTTTGATCGGCAGTAAGAAAATCAAGTCTTGACTTCTCTTTTAAATTAAAACAAATTTTGTGAGGGACGGTAGCTAAGTTATAAGATCAGGGCTGGTGCCGTTTCACAATCAAGATTCCATTGTAGCTTAGTCATAACTAAAATGATATTTACATATATATTTTTAAAGAGAGCAACAAGCGTAAATTCCGCCGTAGATAAAATCCTTAGTATTCATAAAGAACTTAAAAAAAAATGATTGTATTTCACCACATGTCAAACGGAAATTTGCGACTTCCTGCGTCGTCGAACAAAGGCTTTAGTGCCCATAAGCCGCAGGTCGTTTGCGAACTTATCATAAAAGCCAGCAGAAGTCTTTTTATTCGAGCGGCGTGCCATTTTAGGATCCTGTGGAATAATTGAAAACCCATGTCTACATAACTTTTCATTCATTTTATTAGGGATGCGCACTGACATGATTAGGGTAATAATGAACTGTTTACGATTTAATAATGTTAGAAAATTGTTTTGATATAAGACTTTGATAAGAGAAGTCTCAAAAGCAAACTAATTTCTTTCCTTCGCTAAAGCTTTCTCTTCCTTGGGATTTGTTTAGGAGTAGTAAACCGGTCCCTTGCTTGGTAAAACCTTGGGGCTTTGGCCTTAGTAATTATAAATCTCACAAAACCTTGTCTTTTCCTAGATGTATCTTTTGAAGATTTCCTACCATACAAAAAAGATATTTATCTCTCATCTTTTTGGAACTAAGCTAATGAGCTAGAGTATTAAGCTGAGAAGACATTCTTTTGTGGCGTGTATCCATCACCACAAGTGTACGGTCGCGACGCCGCTCTGTCAGACGTTCTTGGTTATTTCGTCATCGTCCTCTCACCTGGCACTCGAAGGCTAAGCAATCGAATCTGTTGCTTATATTTGTAACAAAAGTTATTAATTTGTTTATTTATACAATGCGTCGAAGTAAACAAGAGCGCGGCGCCGAGTCGCGCCTTCAAATAATCAATTAAGTGTAAAAGGCTGGGCGTCTTGCGGTAGAGCTCACTTAGATTCCTGCGACAGCGGAGTTAACTGTATATACTAATATTTTAGTACTTTTACCATTGTAAAGTGAAATTTACGAATTACATGGGCACTGTTTGAGCCCCGCGATTTATTTACAAGAACTAAACTAAACAAATCCACATATTGGTAACCCGACATCAGCTGCAAAAAAGCGCATAGTTTCTTAAGTATAATTTACTACCGAGTGAATTTCCAACCATCGAGTGAACCTTCTGTCCTTTTGTTATACAAAGTAAATTGTAATAATGGTAGGGGTAAAGATAATTTAAATGTCTTTCTGATATTCCGAAAGTTTTGAAGACTTGACACTAAGTTTTCTCTTTTAATAAAAAGAATTAATGACGAAAAACGAAAATAGTGTTTATAATGACTTAGAAAAAGTTTTTCTGGACTTTTCTATTAAATACCAAAGATGTAGAACAAGTTTTCTTTTCCTTAAATACCTTTGTTGTTCTTCAGATAGCGGCTTAAAAATGTCGCTGTTCATTCGATCCAGTAGATCCTTCACCAGATCTTCGTTAATTTGGAAAACGGTTATTTTTAAACATAGGCACGCCTGTGTGAACAGCAGGTAGGATGCCTGTGAAACCGCCTCCAAATCACCCCATACCTTTAAAATGTAAACAATTTGAAAGATCAAAAACAAGTATTGAAGCGTCAACATGGTAATTCTGTAGGTTTTGTGAAAATTCGACTCATCAGACGGCTGCATCCAAACTCCCAAATGTTTCATCACGAATTTTGCTCTATTCAAATATAAATCTTCGGACAGCATGATCTTCATTTATATCAACTTCACACAAGCAATCAGTACAAAAGCTATAGCAAATTCTTCTTCTATATCAGCTATGGGTGAATCCATTAATTCTCCTCCTTCTCTCTTTGATGTAGCCTCCTATAGAAATGATTTAACCTAAACGTAGTGTATTTATTCTACTCAAGACATCCACTTATCTTTCCATATAATTAGTAGTTGTTAGAACGATTGGATAATGGGATAATACCATAAAAGTACATAACAATGTTGAATTTGACAAATTGTTATTTATCGTTTAGCCGTCCATTATCCAATAATTTATCATAAAACAGTTTTGTTATGTTAACTGCTTATTTTATACTTATAAATCATTATGAGGACTCGTAAACCTTGATAAATTAATGGATATTTTTAACTAAATTTACATTTAACCCAAAATTTACAAGATCTAAAATGATAATGATGTTCAACCGTGAATCGAGCTCGTTAAGAATATGTCTGATTTCGAATCAACTGACTTGCTGGCTATGCTTCGTTAAATACCAGGTAATTGACTACGGTGATGTTAAAGACGGTGATAGTAACATAATAAATGGTTTTCATCTTTGATTATTATGTTAAACAATGCTGAACCAGATATAAATAACGTCTTCAGGAGGCACACGACCATGCTAGCAGAGATTCTGTTGTCTACACACAATGAAGCGACTCGCCTCAAAAGATAACGTATCCTTGATTTAAATAAGGATTTATTACCAATGTAAACTTAGATGATACCACAATTACTCAATTGGGACCATCAAACCTGATTATCATTTCTGATTATAGCTCATCCGTCCGATCTGATCTGATTATGGATTATCGCGTGTCGCGATGTAGATAGATCAGTGTGTTATTGGAAGAGATTTAAATAATAACGTACACTAAAAATACAGTGATAGAGTGAAAGACAGCAGGAGTTGTAGTACCCCTGCATACATAGCAAAGAATAGGCCTTCGAAAAATCCTTATTATTTTTATGGTCCCGAAATCTAAATGATATCTATTAGTAGTATCTTATCAAGTTGGAATAAGCTTTGAGAAACAAGTGACGAGATCGAATAAACGCTCATCTCTTGCTCACTGATATACACCAACATAAGATACTCATCGCTTCGAGAGATGAGAAGTTAGGTTTCATTACCCTAGTAATTTCACTAGCTACAACGTCGTCCAAATCAGAACACAGTACTGTTTGTAGACTACTTCTAATCATTGTCTTTGTTAATATGGCTAGCTACAGCGACTATTTCTGACGCCAGATATTAGTGTGCAATCGTTACTATGTTCCGTTTTGAAGGACGTTGTAACTAGTGAAATTATTGGGGTAACCAGACTTAATATCTTGTGCCCCACAGCCACGAACGTAATGTAGTTCTGTTTATCACATCCTAACGCCACATCGTTATGGGCAGGCGTATCACTTACCATCAGGTGGACGTCTCGCTCGTCTCATCTTCTTCCTCCTGCATTTTTCCCAGCTATGTGGGGTCGGTACAGTATGTATTTCACTTCCATATCCCTGTCTTAGCTGTCATATGTGAATTCACACCCTTCTTACACATGCCATCTTTCACACAATCCATCCACACTTTCTTTAGTCTTCCTCTACCCTTATAACCATCCACGTTCATTCTCATTATTCTCTTTGTTATATGTCCTTCATCCTTCCGTACAAAAAATGCCCGTACCACGCTAACCTCTTGCTCTTAAATTTCTCTGTCACTGGAGCAACTTTTAGACTTTCTCTAATATCTCGCTCGTCTCATCGGTTCCTTAAAAATCCAGGATCTAATGTCTTTATTTATATCTTCTTCCTAAAATGCCTCTTCAACTAGTGAACGTTGGCGATCAGCGTGGTACAATCCTTTCTCTCTCTGTGTTATATCTACCGTAATAGTATTGTTGTTGACTTTCATCTATGATTTATGACCTGTATTAAAATTATAATTGTTTGATTCAGTTTTCAGGGATAAATCTATTTCTCTTTAGTGAAATGAAGTATTTGTAAAACGATTTCATAGCAGCGTTTGTTATTCAGCGCGCAGTACACAGCACCATATTCTGGTGGCATTATATATTGTCGAAGAATGAAACACTGCACCCAAAAGTTGCTCGCGAAGTTTACACAATCTCCAAATGGTGGGCGTGGAATAAATAACTCGCCGAACTCGCATGGGGTTTGTGTGAGTTTATTACAGGTCCCCATGTTGGTGCTCACGCCTTCGAGGAAGTAATGGAATCACGTATACGTTTAAGTTCCTGATTTCCTTAAACATAGATACACTATATGGAGACGTGTCGAAGTTATGTTACAACTCGAATATACGTTATAGGTATTCACTTACATTTAACAACAATGATAACACAAACGGAAGCGATCATAATTAATCAATAGTTAATAAAGTTTACAATTAAACTCTAATTAAGTTTCCACTTAACAACTTATCAGCAACGAGTAATAAAGGTTTTATAGTAACTGTTTCTGATAGTAGCAGCGTTTAACCTATAAATGATTCACTACTTTTCTAAACCATAGATAAGACATATTTCATTTGAACAAATTATATATATATATATATATATATATATATATTCTCTAAGCTACGATACTACAAACAAATATATTTAAGTTAAAGTTTTAATAACTTATATTTTCCGATTGGGGTCTACTTTCTTAGATGCAATCTAGAACATCTGGTTAAGGAGTATACCCTGGAGATAATCTTTAATTAACAGCGAATTACTGCAACGATAATGACAGAAACTGATATATATCAGTTAAGTAGAAATGAAGTAGAATATTGGTTACTTAGGATTTTCTTTTGAACCATTAAAAGTCTTGACTAGGTTTTTTATGGTGATGTTTGCGCCGGAGTTTTATTGACAACCATAGCGGCTTTATCGGACTCAGGGCTTACGGATCTGGTATCCGCGAGCTAATATAAGTCTTGACTAGACCTTCATCTTTTGATAAGAAGACCACTACTTATGTATATGTTTTTTTCTTAGTTTCTTCATTATCCTCTTTGTAACGTCATCTAGTTAATCGCCAAGAGAAATCGTTTGGATAAATCGATTCATTTAATCAATTGCTTGTGATATTCCCTAGATATTAATGATTTTTGCTCTGGCAATGTAAAAGGACGACGAAAGGAAATAAGAGCGCATACATATCGATAATCAAAATACTGTTATTGGGAATGTATGATCACAAGATTTTTCCATACCAGAGGAAAAATTTATGCGATAACGTCCCTTGGAAATTGCTTTTTCCCCTTTTTCCTTATTTATCAGATTTATAGCCTCCTTTCAACGTGAAACGTCTTTTTGTTTTCACTTTTTATCCGTGTTTTAAATAAAATCACACGGATTGATTGATCGGATATTAAAGATGAAAATTTTGGTTGTTAAACTTACCGCTTTGTGAAAAATAAATTTTCTTCCCCAGCCTGGAAGAATAGGATTAAGTTAACTCTTGATACTAAGAGATTTCCGGGATATTCTATAGATAGACCATTTTCTCAAAGACCGTCTAGACAGTTATAACAGAAAAATAAGAAATATTGATGTAGCTAGTTCAAAAAGACCGAGGGTGAGAAGTAAAGTTTTTTTTTTGTAAAATTAAGGGACGGGACGAGTTGGACGTTCACCTGATGATAAGTGATACGTCTGCCCACAACGACGTGGCGCTAGTTACAATGTTGCTACATCGTGCTCGTCGCTTGAGAGGTACGATGTTGAATGTCGTTACTCCAGTAATCACACTGGCTATAACGCCCTTTAAACCGAAACACAGTAATGTTTGATATTTGTCCAGGATTGTGTCGGCTGCAAAAGGCGCTGCGGTTGTACCCAACTAGACAGTCTCCGACAACAGGGACCTACCACCAGTAAAAAGTTCTTAATTACATTGTTATGGAAAGGTTTATCGTTAACTAGTAACAAATTGTTCATCTTGTCGCTTTGATGAAAAAAAAAAAATTTCCTAGTGTTAGGTCTCTGTTGTCAGATTCCGTCTAGGTAGGTATTACCGCTGATCCTACTTCTATACGTAAGTGTACTATGTTACAGTTTCAAAGTAGTTGTAGCTAGTCTGATTACTGGGATCATCATTATCAACATCATCAACGTCTGACAGACGCCCTCTGTTCGACACAGGCCTCCCTAAAGATCTCCGCTCCAATCGGTCTTGCGCTGCCCGCATCCAGCTGTTTTCGTATACCTGCATAAGATTTTCAGTTCAAATTGTGGAAGCTCTTCCAGCACTGCGTCTACCTGTACAGGGCCAACACTTCAGAAATTTACTGCCCCATTAGCCGTCAGACGTTCGAACAATTTGCCCAGTTAATTGCCACTTAAGTCTAGCAAACCTTAGTACTACGTCGGTGACCTTTGATCTACGGATCTCCTCATTCCTGATTCGTTCGCACAGAAACAACGAGACTTAACTTCTGTTTTAAATCAGTGAGTACAATGTGATGCTGTGTATATCATCTTAACTAGAAACACATTGTTGTGTGCAGGCGTATCGGTTATGATCAGGTAAAAGTCTCGCTCGTCTCGTCGCATACAGATTCACACTCAAGATAGTAAATTAATAATAAAAAATTCTAGATTTGTGTGCTAATTGCAAGGCACTGCGGTGTGCCGTCATGTGCAAGGATTCTCAGCAATTAAAACTGACCTGGAGTGGACACATGCTGCCGTCAGCTTTGAATAGCGCTTTATAAACTAAATAAAGTTTCGATGGGAACGCTTTGAATAATTTTGTGTTTTTTTTTTATAAAATAAATACGATTTTTTCATGAAACAGAAAAGAACTTAGCAAGAACTTAAAAGTAGTACTGAATGCGTATAGATGAAGAACCCTTAAGAAGGGTTAGTAGTGTACCTTCGGAGACATATATGTCTAGTTGTGGACTGCCGCAGGTTGATGATGTGCGATTGAGTGACATATTCATGACCTTGAGGCTAAGATCAATATTTTCCGGAAGTCCAGTATTGGACAATAGCCACTTGATATGCATATCCCTTTGCTCATTGATTGTCTATCTGTTAAGACGATAAAATGGCTGTTACTCGGCCGTAATATAGAATTAGATTTGAAATATGTCTGAAATATTTCTTGAGAGCAACCGCAACCGCAAATGAGTTTCTATAGCAACCGTTACTACAGCAACCGCATAAATAATACCAAATGAAAATATTTATAAAAGTTCGAATGACGAAGGATCTATGTAATTCAAGAAATAAACAGTCTAGAAACGTCTACAAGTCATTCTGCGGCAAATTATAATGTTCCCATACAGATATGATCACTAGTTTTCACGTGATTGGCGAAAAAACAAAAGCCATTTTTATTATATATATATGTATAGATAGATTATGTTACCCTTTGAATTGTTTAATGAATTTATTCAACGAAGCGACGAGACATGTGGAACGTTCACCTGATAGTAAGTGATAAGCGCACCCAAGAACATAAAATGTTGAGTTTTATAGCCCCAGTAATTTCTCTAATTACTCCCTTCAAACCGCAATACAGTAATGTTTGCACATTACTATTTGGCGACAGAAATGAGTGCTGCAGTGGTGCTAGACGGTCTCCGGCAACAGAGATCTATCACCGGTTAAACATACTACTTTGTAAGTATAAGTGTTTACGTAGCTCGCTGATCTAATGGTTAAAAAAAAGGAGTTAATTTTAACTGTGGTACACTTAACTAATATGAATTTTTTTCTCTTCAATAGTTAAACGCTGTTATAAGTCAATAGACATTTATTTGAAGGTTGTAATATATATATATGTGTAGATAGTAATAATTATTGTAATAATCTAGATATAGTACTGGTGGTAAGTCTATGTTGCTGGAGGCAGTCTAGAGAGGTACCACCACTGATCTATTACTGATCACTGATCACATTATAGTAATTAATAGGTGCATTCTATAGAAAACAAAAAAGGACCGGAGAGTAGCAATAACTTAAGCTGGAGAGGCCGAAGAAGTGGAGACAACGGATATTTAATAAAATGGCACACCATCGTCTTCTTTAAGGTAACATTAACCACTGCGCCAGAATGCAGGAGCTGCTTATGCAGATTATGGCACAATGGTCAATAGAAGTAGCTGTGGTCATTGAGCCCTACTTTGTACTGCCCAGGGAAAACTGGTTAAGTGATGTTGAGGACTCTGTGGTCATAATAATATCCGGAGCTGCCATTGCGCCCCCTGTCACTATCCTTGCTAGAGGCAAAGGATATGTGGCGATTCAATGGAGGGGAATAACCCCATGGTTATGGAGTTAACTTTTCTCCGAAGAAATGTCTTGTTGAATTCGAGACATTTTTAGACGAGGTGGGGGCCGTCATGGGGGGCTCTTGTTGTCGGTAATTTTAATGCCAAATCGGCAACTTGGGGATCCCGTATCACAGATGCACGCGGCAAGACGTTAGAAGAATGGTCCATTATGACCGTTCTGACTGTACTCAATAGATGATCGACCAATACATATGTGCGCTGGCAGAGGAAGTCGATTGTTGACTTTTCGTTAGCATCCTCTGCAATTGCACACCGCGTTCGGGGATGGAAAGTATTGGAGGATGTAGAAATCTTGTCAGATAACTTATATATACGGTTTGATGTTTCTTTTACAACAGAAACTACGGTTAGAAGTCGTCCAAAGAAATTCCATTTACCATTCCAAGATGGTGTCATCATTGTGTATGCGACGAAGATACTGTGCAACACCTTTTAGAGCTTTATTCAGCATGGGATTCTCAGCGCCAAGACCTCGTCGCTGTTGTACGGGATAACCTCACGCTGCGTATTTTGTTAGTCATGATCAGTAGTTAAACGTCATAGGACTCTGGCGTGGCTTTCTGTGAGAAAGTAATGTCGCAGAAGGAAATTGCAGAGAGGGAGCTAGACAAAAACACCTATCTCACAATCTGTAGGCAGATACCTGTAGTCGTAGAAGGATGTTCCACGCTCTCCAACCCCTATAACTGAGGCCATGGTGGCGGATTCGGGAGTAATCCGTTACCAAGTATATTAGGCTTCGAGATGGAGCGCGCGGTACTTCCGCCTATTACTGATAAATGGGGTGGAGAGCTCCAGTTCTACTTCCGGGACGCGGCCTCTTTAAGGCCTCTCGCTGTCGGGACCATGGTTGTGTGCGAAAGGGATCTCATGGTTTCGGCTAATAGCATTGAGAGGTACACCGTGGGGTTTTAGCCGGTAAGAGTCCGGCATAACCCATCTGTTGCCCCCACAGCAGAAGGGTATTCAATGCAGGATTTCCCCTCAAAAAAAAAAACGAAGGTACCACAGCAACGCCTACTGCAACTGACCTACAGTACTGTGAAAACATTACTATGTTCCAGATAGAAGAGCGCTGTAGATGGTGTAATTACTGGGGTAACGAGGCTCCACATCTTGTCTCAGGCGACCAGCGTGATAAGGTGTTGTGTACCATCCTAACTATCGTTCTTTCGTTGTTATGGTCGGGGGTATCAGTTACCAGGGTGTAAGGGTTCCGCACAAGGACTCACGGGACCCAAGCTACACCTGCTCCTGGTGTACCCTGCTAATCGACAAACGAGGTTCTGGCTCCCGTCAACCGGGATTGGGTCAGCGCGGTGGGAAATGACACAAATCCCCCATATAAATCCCTACACGATCGATATGGGAATCTTTGGGAGATGATGATGTATCACTTATCATCACGAGAATGTCGTCGCTTAATTAAAAAGAAAATATTTATAATTAATGACAGAGTAATTAAGTATAAGCACTATCATCAAAAAAAATGTTTTCAGTTTCAGGTTTCATTCAGCGTTTAATTCTATTAGTTTTTATAGGTGGCAAGTTATGAGTTTTCTTACAGTCTCTACTGAGGACCTGAGCGTGGATGCAAAATTGGAGCCAGGAAACTAATTTCAAGTTTCGTTTCAATTTCTAAAGTTGGCATTGTTAGCATAGAACTGTACTTGTTCGGGGAGCTAGTTTCGATTAGTTTCATAAATTTCTTTAAACAGATTCTATTGTCTGCACAATATATATATATAATGAAAATGGGTTTTGTTTCTTCATCAATCACGTGAAAATTAGTGAACGTATCGACGTGAGAATATGACCATTCGAGGTGAGTTGTGCGGTTTCCTTTACACGCCTGGAGATAGTTATAGGATATTTATTTTTGAATTTCATAAATCCTTCATTTTATTTCTAATTAACATTTATAAACATTTTCATTTCGTGTTATTTATACGGTTGCTATAGTAACGGTTGATATAGAAAGTCATTTGCGGTTGCGGCCGCTCTCATGGAATATTTCAGACAAATTTTGGTTTAGGAGACGGTTGCTAATATCTCCACCTTTACTCAACCTTTGATATTGGATATTGTAAAAGGCGACTATAAACAAACATCTCTATCAATACAGCTGCACTAGATTAATCTGATTATAGGAAATGGGCTAGGATTCGCCTCAATCGCTCGTGGTGTGTATCTAGACTACTTCCGGCAACAGAAACCACCAGTTAAACAATTCATAATGGATAAATGGTTTGAAAGGACTAATTCAGGTCAAGTGTGATTAGGACGATGATGATGATGATTAGGAAGGTCAAATGAAATTAGGAAAGTAAAAGTATTTTTTACACAGGAATGATTTTTTTAATATTTTTTTTCCCATAAATATCCGTTTCATGTCGATGCAATGTATAAAAGTCTACCTGCGGTGATCTCGTTCAGGTGAGTACTTCCGCTGCGCCTATTTCTGCCGAAGAAGTGATTTGCACAATAATCCCATAAACATAATCTACTTCTGCAACGATTTTTTTTTTGTTACTGAACTAACTTAGCCATTAACGTAATCCAGGCAAAAGTTCAGTTATCTATGCGCTGCAGATGCGAAAGTTTAAAGCTAATTAAGCGATCTTTAATATTATTCTTTATTAAGTAAAGTTTCACTTCTAATAAGTAAATTACATAATACTTAGACCTGACTTTTTTTTTTATCCAACGAAGCGATGAGACTATCAAGGGATTCATCTGATGGTAACACGCGTGTCTATAACAACGTGCTAGTTAGGATGACATACACAGTACAATACAGCGCTCGTTGCCTTGAGACATAAGATGTTGGGTCCTATTACCGCAGTAACTTCATTATCTACAACATCCTTCAAACTGGAGCTCAGTAATATTCGTACGCTACTGTTAATCGCCAAAAAAAGGAGCTGTGGTGGTATTTAGACTGTCCCGGGCAGCAATGCCCTACGACCTTTCAAATGAATCATTCATGAGCTGATAGACGAGCTCTGCTGGATATAGGCCTCCCTAAAGATTCCCATGTCGATTGGCTAGGGATTTATATGTGAAGATTTGGGCCATTTCCCGTTGGCCCAATGTGGCTTGGTGGGAGCCGGAGCCAGAGCCTCTTTTGTTGATTAATAGGGTGCCGAGCAGGTGAGGTTGACTTGGATGGACTGAGTTGTTGTGCGGGAACCCTTACACCTATATTTAGATCGTCCGGGCCGTCGTTTGTAGGGAAACATATAGGTTAAATAGGGGGGTGGGGGATTTGGGTCATTTCTCACCACGCTGGCCCAGTGCGGGTTGGTAGGAGCCAGAGCTTCGTCTGTTGATTAGCAGGGTGCACCACGAGCAGGTGAGGTTGGCTCGGGTCCTGTGAGTATTTGTGCGGGACCCCTTACACTCATCTACTATCCCTATATATAACTAGAATAAATATAGAAGTAAGGGACGTGTAATGGGTAGTTATAAAATCTAGAAGTTGACAGCGTAATTATGTTCACTGTGAAGTTCTAGAAATTTGTAACGTTGCGATTTGACGTCTCGTTACTCAAGTTGCAGCAATTAGGGTGCCGCTGGATCGGAGACATAATTTCCCCGTGGAACTTTTAAACAAGCACACTTCAAAGCTAGCGTCGAAATTTCTTGCAGGTGAAGATTTTCGCGAAGCGCCCCGAACTGTTACTCCGGTAATTATACGTACTGCGAAGAAGTTCTTGAACTTTACACACTCGGACGTTTTTAACGCACCACCGGTGGTAGGTCTCTATTGCCGGAGACCGTCTAGGTACGTACTACTGCGGGATCATTACTGTGTTCCGGTTTGTAGGTCGTTGTAGCTGGTGAAATTACTGGGGGTAAGGAGACATCTTGTCTCAAGGCGACGAGCGCAATGTGTACAATCCTAACGAGCGTCACGTTGTACTCGTAATGTTTAAACGTGTCACTTACCATCAGGTGAACGTCCTGCCCGTCTCGTAGCTTCATTGAATAAAAAAAAACATGACCAATAAAAAAGTTTATCATTTAACGCGTAAATATTTTTGTTACTCTTTTATGCTCATATAAAAAGTCACCTTTTTATATGAGCATATCTTTTTACGCGGCGATGCGATTTTTTTTGCTTATATACTATATCCATTAAAAGACAAAAAGAAAACATAACCTGAAAAAAATAATTTTAACCTTGTTAATTATCCTTTTTAATACGTTTAGTTAATTATAAGATCTAAAGGATCTCCTACTAGTCCATCAGCCGGTGCGGCGTGAAGGACCTTGTTCTCTCCTTTTGTGCGGGAAACCGTAATTCCTTTATTTATATTGATTATTTGGGGAAGTCTATTACCAGGAGTAGACGTCTATCGGCTGATGACGATGACGACGATGATATGTTTCTGTATGTCTCTATCGGAGAAAAATTTGGAACAGTTCCTAAACACGCTGCGATTAAAGACGTATACAAGATCTGATAGATCTCCAACTCACTGACTGTTAGTCCTTTAAATATAGCCTCGCAGTTAACGCGTTAATTATCCTTGATGCTTTATTGACTTCTCTATGTTAATTTATCTTTTATTTTCATACATTTTGAATTTTTGATCGTATAAGGTGTAAAGGTAGCTCGTCGACGCTTTAGTTTACATTTCAATGTAAATACGACGAATGTGAATCTATAATATAGTAAGCTTCATCAATTTTATGTTTTCTCATTACCTCGGTAATTACACTAATTACGATGCCTTCTAAATGAGAACATATTTCATAATCTTGCACTATTCTCACAATATAAGGAATATTTGCAACATGTTCTCTTCTTTCTTATCCATCTATCAATACCATATCAACTGTATACTGGTTAGTGCGGCTTAGGCACTATGTATATAGAAACTTTAATAAGCGGTAGTTATACTTTTTTTTAATTTTTTTATTAAAAAAAAATATTCGATATAATCCTCAGAGATATTTCTTTCTGTTCAGTGCTTGAAATACTTGAATCTTATTCTTCGCAATAATTATAAGGTGTCAACCTCAACGTGTTCCCAGTTTCATGTATAATCTATTTTAATACTGAATTAGGATTATTCATAAAAGAATCAGCTCGATTGATGCTTCCGGAGCATAATCCACCTGTTCATTATTTAATCAGGTTCGATTGCTGGGAATCCCGCAATTTGCTATAATCAAATTCCATTTTCGCTCCGTGAAATTGAAACGTTTCCAACAAATCATCATAAGCGATATTGTCCTATTAAATGTGATGAGCCTAAGGTATAATAAAATTTAGACATTCTAGGTACCATAACATGACTAAGATTATCCCCGACTGTGATTGAGAGCGACTGGAACGGTCCTCGGGTTCTCGTTTCTTCACCATCTTCATATTTGTGTAACCTAGGTAAGGTTCTAACAAGAGTTGTAGTAGTATCTGTCTCGGGGTAAGTGCAGAGGTGTACCGGTTTGCTAAGAAAGAGACAACTGGTGACCTAACAAAGTTGACCACTCAGTAGTTTTCATTGGGAAGAAATCCAACATCCTGTTTTGCTCCTCGAAACCAGTGTATCTTTTGAAAATTATTCCCCACAATAACAAATTATAAGATACTATGATGTACTAGTATGAGGGTAGATTTGTGATTTTATTACGATATTATATTTTGATCTCCTTTGCTTATAGTAAGAAATAACGAAAACGAATTTTTTTAATATTTTAAGAAGTGCTTAATTACATGTACCCTTTTTTTTGTTGAGAAATTATGCATTGGATACTCTTCTGCTGATAGTGTTGTGCTGAACTTACCGGTAAAAACCCCACAGTTTCTCACTCAGGGCATTTAACCGGAACTACGGGAACGCTTGCGCACACTACAGTGGTATCTATGTTATATTACCACCACAACATTTAAATAATTCTACTGATCATCTTAAAATAGTTTAAGAATTAATTCCGGTCAGAAAATATTCATTGGATGTACCTGGGTTAAGATGATGATGATGACAAACAAACATCAGCATTATCCTTATTTATTTCTTTCTAGTAATTATTGTCTATTGCTTTTATTGTTCGTCACTGATCTAAGATTACTTTAGAAGCGTAGTTGTTTCCTTTATCCGTCATTCTCTATTAAACCATCGCATAAAGGGTTTTGTGAATATGCAGTGAATAGTGAAAATATCAATTTTATCTTAATTGCTGTACGTTGTATTATCATTGTTAATAATGCTAGTGAGTGTTGTATTTTTAATGAACAGTGAAATGGGGTGTTTGCGAAACGTATGAAAAGAGTTTTCGGCCCCGACGAATGATGGCGACGCAGCGCGCGACCGTCATAATTATGTTTCACGGAGTCCGCACTTCCGGCTGTTAATTAAAAAAGGTTTAACTGTGAAAAGTATTAATGAAGCTCTATAAATTAAAATTTAGACAATGTGATATGACCAAGTTGAAAGATAATTTTATTTGTATCATTCATTTTTAAGAAATCACAATATGTATTATACATTTTGCCGTCAATTATTTATATATTTCAAAAGTGGCTGATTGCTGAGAATGAGGAGGCCTCTTCTTGGTATCTAGGCTATAGCCCAGTTTTTTGGCTACATCTGGTTAGCAACCACTTTATAATATAGTCGGGTACGTTGTCAAGGATAATGTTAAACGTCAATAACAATGGCAAGTGGAACGATAACCTTGTGAAGTTCACAGGTAATCATTCAATGAAGATGATATTAAACTGGTCGCGCTGGACAATGATTGGGAGAGCTTATGTTTAGCATTCGACAGAGATAGGTTAAAATGATTATGATCATGTTAGCATCAGATAGTTTAAGTGAAATAAGATAAAAGAATGTATTCTTATATTCGAGGGGAATATATATGTTAATTTTACGTGCGTCATTATCACCACTAAAGCGTCCATTTTGTTTTGAGTGCCGTTAATGCTGTTATTCTTATTGATGACAAGCAGTATTATTCGTCTTGCGGTCATCGCAGATCCGTAATCTTCAAGAACTGAGACCGATAACCTAACATGTGCGTAAACGCATTGATATTTATATTCTTTCCATTTCTGCAGTGCACAAGACTCTTTACATCCGGTTGTAAAAGTAAATTTGTGATAATACAGGGTTTCATAAACCATGAAAAGTTTATTGAAGTTATGTACTTCGGGTGACAGTGAAATTTATGCTTTTGGATGTAATGGACAAGATGGTTTCGCACTCAACGTGCCGAATAGGTTATCCAAATTTTAGTATTTTAACATACAAACTGTTCTCCGCTCGCTTTCCTGGCCGTAACACCGCCGCAACCCGTTTCGGGGGAAGAAATTTTGTAGAATCTATTCTTAGCTGTTCTCTTAATGGCAGAAGTAATATCTCTGTTAAATTTTGAGCGTTTACGTGTAATAGTTTCAGAGATCTGGTGATTATTCTTTAGATATCTTCTATATATATATTTAAAATAGTCATTATAAAACATTTATTTAATTTGAGTTCTGCCGTGACTCGCTCCGTCGGTAAAGAAGTGTGGAATCCGGCTGCGTCGACAGATGGCGGTATAAGTAATGCAATCTGCTACGTCGGTAAAGCAGAGCTGTCACTGTCTGAGAGGTATGAAGGATAAAAGAGTGTAATTCGTTATTGTGTTTAAGTATTAAAAATATTGAAGAATAGATTGACACTGCGAAATAATAAACGTTAAATGTCGTTTCTTTGGTTACAGGTAGGTTTTCTGCAGTTGAAAGCGTTATAGTGTCTAGATTTTTATAGCGTTTAGGTGAATTTGTAATTATTCAAATAAAACTTTGATTACAGAGCAACACATGGTTTATTTTAGTATTAAAAATATAAAGAAACATTATAACTATATAGATTAACATATAAACTATGCTATTTATATCATATGAAAGTTCAATTTAAAACTTTTAGCTATTGTAAACATTTGAACTGTATTTTTTTAAAGATAATGGTACTCGGACTACGTGAACAGATAAATGCATAAATACTCCGCCGTGCGCCGTCTCAAGTGGCCGGCGCGACGGCTTTGAAACCGCGCCGCATACTAACCACCGGTGCAATTGAAGAAGCTGCTGCAGATCTGCATATCACGAGCGCGATCAGCATTTATGTGTGTATAAGCGAAAAAGAAGAATAATATACGGCTAATCGTTATCCATATAACCAGTCGTTCCCCGCCCGCTTCGCTGGCCCTAATATAAAACGATTTTCTATAGCAATCGTTACTATAGCAACCGTATAAATGATAGAAAATCTTTATAAAAGTTTATTAGAAATAAAACGATAAAGAATATATGAAATTCAATAAATAATTAGCCTATAACTATCTACAAATCATTTCGCGTCGAATGGTCATGTTCCCATATTGATACGTTCACTAGTTTTCACGTGACTGGCTAATAATAATACCTATTGTCATTACATATAGCTGTACAGATATACAGTTAAACCCGAAAGATCTAGCTTCTTAGATCCTGTCTCAAGGCGACGAGCTCAATGTGGTGCAGTGTATACCATCCTAACTACTGCCACATTATTATGGGTAGGCCTATCAGGTGAACATCTCCCTCGTGTTGTCGCTCCGTCGAACAAAATATAAGTGAATGAATATTCCTATGTTGGATAAAAAAAATTGACTTTCACTTTCACTTAACTTTGACTTTTGTTTATATATCACTTATATTTTGTTAAGTGAAAGTGCTGGTTCGCACGTGAATGCCGATTGCATTAACACGTAATAAGCCCGCGGGTGCATGTGCATTAGTGACCGCGTTATCGCGGAACGGAGCCGCGTACAGTGAGACACTGAGCGGTTAAGCCGCTGGCGTTCTGCCATGCTGTGGCATGTGCCACACGGAAGCAGAGAATATTAATGGTGCATCAGGATTTTTAGCAGGTTGAAGGAGTATGACGCGCCTTATTCATCGAACTAATCGGATGCTGTGATCAGAAATAGGCTGATGATGAGAATTAGTATTTAATAGGTATGTCACTGTTTTCTATTTTTCAATTAAGCGACCAGATGAGCGGGGTGTTCACCTAATGATAAGTGATATGCCTTTCCATAGGCGCTAGTAAGGATGATATATACTGCACCACATTGCGCTCGTCGCCTGAGAACTAAGATGTTGAGTATCATTACCCCAGTAATTACACTAGATATAACGTCCTTCAAACCGGACCACAGTGATGTCTGCACATCACTATTTGGCAGCAGAAATAGGCGCTGTGGTGGTATTTATCAAGACGGTCTCCGGCAGCAGAGACCTACTACTAGTTATAAACATTACTGTGTTCCGGTTTGAAGGACGTTGTAGTTAGTGAAAACGTTTGAGTAAAGAGAATAAACACAATGTGGTACTGTATATGGAGTTATAACTAGTGTCATATTGTCATGGGCTGGTGCTTACCATCAGTTGAAAGTTTTTCTCATCTCCTCGCTACGTGGAGCAAAAATGGATGGAATTCAATTGTCTCTTCCAGTAGTTGACCACTGTTCGTGTATGGTGGTGTACTTGTGAAATCCGCGCCGCCGCCTGCGGTACACGCCTCGTGTAAATGTTTCAGGTCCTCGTGGACAATCGCATTTCTGTCGCGACGTGCCTGCGGATTGTGCGAATCAAATTTAAAAATGTTTAAACCTTTGGTTAGCTTCACGGAAAACTTCAAACCGGATTTTACTTTTACAAGCACAACTATCCTATGTTCTGATTTTACGGAGATCATCTAGGTAGGTAACACAGCATTGAAGTCTTAGGCTAGTAAGAATAGGACTAAGGTAAGCACTGCCTGTCGTAGAAGCAGACTAAAAGGGTCTAGGAGGTTCGCGGGCCTTTAGTGTGGGGGCCCTTATAGCTCAACAAGCGAACCTGCGTGGGACAGCGTATGGCTCAGCGATGGTATAGGAGGGTTAGGTTCCTCCTCAGAGACGTGTTAACATAATGTGTAGAGGTGCACCGGTGCGTTCTATAAGAGATCCCGGAGCCTCTCCGAATGCACTGATGCAGAGCACTGAAAGGGTTTTGGTGAGTAAGAATCTCGCATATTATTACCTCTCCCCCAGAAGCAGGATATCTTTAGAAGATTTCTCTCCCGAAACCAAAAAAAAAGCTACGTAACACCACAGCGCTTATTGCAGCCGACGAACAGTACTGTGCAAACGTAGTGTTCCGGTTTGAAGGGTGTTATAGCTGATGAAAATACTAGTGTATTGAGACTTAATGTTATGTCTCAAGGCAACGAGCGCTATGAAAATAATGCACTTCATTCTTACCACCACCACATTATAAAAAAAAACGGATAAATAGATTTTTTATTCAAAAGGACAGTTTTAAAAAATACATATCAAATCTGATGGTAAGCGATACGCATATATTAAAGTGTCCTAAGCTAGGATGATGTACACAACACCATGTAGTGCTGGTCGCATCGAGACCTTAGATATTAAATCTCATTACCACAGTAATTTCATTAGCTACAGCGCTTACCTAGACAGTATCCGGTAACAGAGATCTACCACCAGTAAGACTAGACCAGGTAAGAGTTTGAATATTTGAGAAGTTAAACTTCTATTGACTCCAACAACATAGATAATATAAAAACACATCCTATACTAGTTTTAATTGGTTATAACTTAGAAATATCCTCATAATGTTACCATTAAACAATTGGGGTGAGTAATGGTGTCATAAATAAACTTTCAACCCTGGCCAACCTTATTTAAACTCTCTCCGCCGTCACACAGAACGACCTGGCGTAACTCCAACGACTTAAAACCACTTATGTCCTAGTGTTTACTCCTGTACTTACATGTCTCGGATATTTTTAATTTTGATATAAATACTTATAAAAGTCATGAACATACCTTCATTTTCAGGCTGTTATTTTTACACATGGTGGAGTGAAGAGAAGAGGAAGTCCTTCACCTGATGGATACTAACATTTAAAATTTAGCGCCAGTGATGATGATATATACTGCATCATTTTGTACTCGTTGAGACATAAGATTTTAGGTATCCTTTCTTCAGTAATTTAACTAGATATAAGCCCTTTCAAACTGAAACACAGTAATGTCTGCACAATACTATTCGGGGGTAGAAATAGGAAAAGTGGTGATGTCGTCTGTGGTGGTGAAGCGCACTAACCTAGTAACAGCTTAATCAATCTGTCCTTGAAGACTCGTCGTATATCTATGATCACTCATGTTGGTAAGTTGTTCCGCTCCTTTGCTGTTCTCATCAAAAAAGTGGAGCCAAACCTCATTCTTCAACTGGTGATATTTAGAACGTAAGGATGGTAACTCACTGTGAGTCTGGTAGTCCGGTGGTGAAAAGGAATGGGGGGATAATATCGTGTAATTCTATCGCACACTCTTCGAAATGTATCCTGTAGAACACCGAGAGGCTGACCACACGGCACCTGTTTCCAAGACTGTCAAGCTTGGTTGTTTCAAGGTCTTGATCACCATCAACTTTCTTAGCAGCATCTCCACCAAGTCTGGAGCTGCTATATAAATTTTGGCAGCACCTGTTCAGATATGACAACAGTAGACACGACTGGACCAGTGCTTTATATAAAGTACAGCACAGTTCAGTGTAATAATATCATATTGTTTTGGACGTAATATAATTTGTTTTTTTTTTTTCTATAATAACTGCCGACACACACTTGGCCATTGTAGTGGGAAAACGGTTCATCTCCTTGTGAAGGTCTTTTTAGGAATATTACTAACTTAAACTTCAGTCACAGCGACTCAAAATGAATTGTGACGTTGAAGTGTTGTCAGCGTAGGTACATTAGAAAGACTAGATTTATCTATGATGAAACTAGATTTATGTATGAATAACTTAGATAATTCTAAACCTGAATCATGTATTAATGTTTGCACACTACACTTCAGTTGTAAAAATAAACGCTGTAGTGTATACAGTGCGCTTTCGGTAAGTATGATACATTTTTAAACATCCTCATCGATCCAATATCCCAAAGTGCAGTCTAAGTTAGCGTACGCTTTGTTTACGGATGTATCAAGTAGTAAGTTGACTAAAAAAATTACCACATGCTTACAGTAAATTTCATTACTTATACATTATATTCCTAAATTTTGTTTATTTATTTAACTTACTTTATTACTTTTTTACTTTATTACTTTATTACTTTATTATTACTTAACTTATTTTATTAACTTTTATCTTCTTAATTCCTAGATTACTAGGAATGTTTATCATTGTTGATCTCTTAACTTATAAGTACTTAACATTTTATGTATTTACATATTTTTTTTCAATAAATTTATTTTCTTTTAATTTGATAGATGAGAATATCATGTAAAAAAGTCATGGTTGAGGAATATCAGGGAATGGACTGGTATATCTGTGGCGTCCGATTTGTTCCGCCGTACCAGAGGCAGAAAGACTGTATCACGCTGATCGCCAACCTTCACTAGTAGGAGAGGCACTTTAAGATGAAGAAAGTCATAAAGAGATCAAGTCTTTCTTTTATCCGTCAAGACGAACGAGACGATCCGATGGTAAATCAAATACTTGTTCATAACAATGTGGCGCTAGTTAGGATGGTATAAAGAAAGCATTACATAGCGCTCGTCACCTTGAGACATAAGATAATAAGGTCTCGTTATCTTAGTCATTTCACTAGTTACAACTCCGTTCAAACCGGATCACACCACATCACACCTACCTAGACGGTCTCCGACAACAGAGACATACAATAAAGAATAAACAAATAAATAAACATGCTTGATACACATTAACTGCTTTATATTTACGAAAGAGGTAATAAAAACTTTAAATCATCAGCATTATCATCAGCCGATAGACGTCCACTGCTGAACATAAGCCTGGCTCAAAGATCTCCACATCGATTGGTTCACCGCTGCCCGCATCCAGCAGCTTCCTGCGACCTTCAACAGTCAACATGGACTCCGGTATCGCCGGGGACTAGGGGGCGTCGTTTGTAGGTGTCCACATGGAGGTACTTGGGCCATTTTCTACCATGCTGGCTAAATGTGGATTGGTGGGAGCCAGAGCCTCGTTTGTTGATTTGGAGGGTGCACCACGAGCAGGTGGGCTTGGGTCCCGTGAGTTGTTTCGTGTGACCCTTACACCCCTAAAATTTTGTATACTTATTTAAAATAACCGGTCACAAAATAGTAATACCGACAAGTAAAGTTTAAATAATCCAAGTTAAAATTAACTTCAAGTTAAACTTTATTATCCTTTGAAATAGAATATTATGAATACTGAAAAGCCTCCGGCGCACACTTCACGGTGCTTCATGAAGGTTTTTTTTTATTATTTCGCAAAACTCTTGGAAAACGTGCACCTGGTAGACAGCAGAAGAAATGTTTTCGCGACGTGTTCTCCATGTTTCTTAACATTTCTTCTGGACCATTCCATCGTGGACCGGGTTTAAATACCATCAGTTAATAAGAATAGCTGAGGATTGAATTGGTTTCTCAATCTGATCGCCAAACTTCAGTTTGAGGATGGAGGAGGATGAGGATGATGATGATGATAACAATGAGGCTCTAGTTGTGATGTTTACTTATTAGTTGTTAACTTATTATGTTTAGTCTAAGGAGACCGTCTATTAAGCTGATGGGGAAAGAAAGTCCTCAAATTGCGACCGCATACCGAAAGGTAGCCCGCCACTAAGGTGGTCCGACGATCTGGTGAAGGTTGCGAGAGGCAGATCTATCGATGTGGAGATCTTTGGGGGAGATTGATAATGATGGTGATGACCGTATAGTTAGGTACTACCGCAGCGCCTATTTCTGCTGTCCGACAACAGTGTACAAACTTTGTTGTTTTCCGGTTTGAAGGGCGATGTAGAAAATCTTATGTCTCACGGCGATGAGTACAATATGGTGCAGTATATACCATTTTAACTAGCGTCACGTTGTTATGGGCATGCGTATCACTTACCATCAGGTGAACATCCCGCTTGTCTAGTCGCTTTGTTGAATGAAAAAAAAAAAGACTTTATTGATGGTAGGTCTCTGTTGCCGGAGACTGTTTAAGTAGGTTGGGTAGGGGGTTTTGGTGAGTAAGAATCTTATATAATATTGACTTCCCCCAGAAGCAGGGTATCTTTCGAAGTTTTCCCTCCCGAAACCAAAATATGGTACATAACACCGCAGTGCCTATTGAGGCGTACAAACAGTACCGTACAAACAGTACTGTATTCCGGTTTGAATGTGGTTGTAGATAATGAAATTTTTAACATAATAGACTTATAAATTTATGTCGAGCAAAATGTGGTGCTGTGTATGTCATCCTAACTAGCGCCACGTTGTTATACGCTGGAGTACCAGATGAACTTAATACATTTGTGTTTAGTTTTGAATGCGATTGCAGCTAGTTCTCTTAATTCCCTATTTTGATAAAAACGTAGTAAGGTTGATTAAGCCACCAGGGCCATAAATACACAACTTGGCTCAGCTCTTGCCAAGTTCACGAAAGGCAATCTCCTCTCTTATAATACACTAAACACAAACTTTGTGGACTCTCTCTAAAACCTTTTTCGGATCGTAAAATAACGGAATTGCTCTTGGCGACGTCGGATATACCGATTTCCTTTGCTGATTGTAATAATTCCAAGTTTTTAATTGTTCCCAACATTCATTCTTAGTGGATACAGGAAAAAGAAAAAAACTCATCATATAGTATCTATTATATATTATTATATAGGAAAGGAAATTAGGTTATTCTTTATATAGCCCTGTAGTCTCGGGCTATTAAGAATAAGACTAAGGTATTCCCTGCCTGTAGTACAACGCGACTAAAAATATCCTTAGATTCGTGGGTTTTGAGGGTGGGGGCCTTCAGAGCTCAATAAGCGATCCTTAAGAGGACTGCAAATGCATGGTGATCTTGTATTTGCCGTGCGCGCTGAGGAGGGCTTTGCCCTTCCGTGGAATGTTTTAGCTAGAGTGCAGGGGGCACCGGTGCGTTCCTTAGTAGATCCCGGAGCTCCTTCTACTGCACTAAGAGAGACCATCGAGAGGTTTTAGTAGGTAGAAACGCCACATAACCTTGCTTTCCTCTCAGAAGCAAGGTATCTTTTGAGATTCCCTCCGCGATAAAAAAAGGTTTATATATATATAAAACATGTTTGTCACTTTTAAATAGATGAAGCTTCATCTCCTCGGAAATCATAAGAAACTAGTTAATATTCTATTAAACAGTTAAATTTAAAATTAGAACTTTTGTTAAAAAAATATATAGTCAATAACTAGCGTTGTTCACCATCAGCCGAAAGACGTCCACTGCAGGATATAGGTCTCCCCCAAATACCTCCACAGAGTCCATTGAAGGGAATTGGGCCTTTGCCTACCGCGCCGGTCCAGGGCGGGTTGGTAGGTGATCAGAGCCTCGTCTGTTACTCGGCAGGGTGCACCTCGTGCAGGTGAGGTTGACTTGGGCTCCGTAAGATGTTTGGTGGAACACCCCAGGGCGGAACCCCTTACACCCCCTCTTATTAAAACTAGCGTTGTTGATACATTCAAAAAAGCAATTTTATGTGTACTATATTTATTTATTATTTAGATTTCAACGAAGCTAAGAGACGAGCAAGACGTTCTCCTGATACTAAGTGATATGCCTGCCGATTACAACGACACTCTAGGTAGGATACAGCATCTGATGTTGAGTCTCGTTACTTCAGTAATTTCACTAGCTACAACGCCATTCAATCCAGAAGACAGTTACATTTGCACATTACTGTTTGTCGGCAGCAATAGGAGTTGCTGTTGTACCTGCTTAGACGGTATCCAGCAACACAGGCCTATCATCAGTAAATTACCAATTATAAAACAATGATTATCATTGTCATTCAGGTATGATGGATGGGATAGATTGACTCTTCTCTATGCCTTCTATGAAATATGATTCTCTTCTTTTCTATATAGTTTTCCTATTCCTATAGTAATGCAAGAATTTTCACTGGCGTTAAGTCTCTTCACCATTACAGCGCCTATTGCAGCCGACAAACAGTACTGTGCAAACATTACTGTATTCCGGTTTGAATGGCGCTGTCGGTAATATAATTACTGGGTAACGAGAATCAATATCTTATGCCTCAGGCGACGAACGTAATATGGAGAAGTATATATCATCTCAACCAGCGCCAGGTTTTTAAGGCTGGTATTACTTACCATCATGTGAACATACTCGTCTCGTAGCTTTATTAAAAAAAAAACTTCGTCTTATACCAATTTGTTAAACTGTTTGAGATAGTGAATAAGTGGCAAGGCGAAAGATTTATCAGAATTCCTAAACGTTTTTCTAGTTCCAATTATCTTTCCATGAAAATATTATTAGTTCTTTTGAGGACTCACAGACAGGTCGATCCGACCCAGACTGAACTGAACTAACCTTGCTTCAATGTAAATGTATACTTTATGATCTATTTATATATTTAAAGTCTTTATCGTCCATTTTAAATTAGGTTACAATAGGGAGTGTAAGGGGTTCCGCTCAACATCTCAAGAAGTCCAAATCAACCTTAGCTGCACGCGGTGCACCCTGCTGTATAACAGACGAGGCTCTGACCAGCCACCAACCTGCACTGGGCCAGCGCGGTGGGTTACGGCTCAATTCCCGTCAATGAACTCCAACAAACAACGTGGAGATCTTTGAGCGAGGCGTATGTCCAGTTGTGGATGTCTGTTGGCTGATGACGATGACGATGATGACAACAGATAGATTTAATGTCTAAAGGCATTTTATACCCGTCGACCTAGGACCTGAGGAGATGTAGTGGTAGATGAGGTAGAATCACAATATCAGATAATCATTCGTTTATACATATACATACTTATATATCAGGTCCTTACATATGAAATTGGCGTTTTGTACGGGAGGAATATAAAGTATTTTTTTTTTGTAAAATATATTTAATTAATCAAAGTATGCACCGTTGTTATCTATGCACTTTTGTCATCTCATAGGTAGTTCATTGATCCCTTTACTAAACAAACCATGGGGGGCGAGAATCAATAAACTCTTTGAAGGCGGTTTGGACTGCCGCATCGGAGTTGAATTTTTTCTATGTTTCATAAGTTTATTTCTAATTAACTTTTGAAAACATTTTCATTTGGTATTATTTATGCGGTTGCTATAGTGACGGTTGGTATAAAAAGTTGTTTGCTGCTGCGGTTGCTCCCTAGGAATATTTCAAGTCTAAATTTATATAATGGCCAGCAAAGCATGCCGGCAACAGCTAATATGTATATATATATAGCATAAGATTACTAAAATGTACTAGGCTATTTTTTTATCAACAGCCAATTTACGTCCCCACTGCTGGGCACAGGCCTACCTTCAATATGAGGGCGATGGGCCGTAGTCATCACGCAGCCCCAATACGGATTGCTGACTTCACACACACCTCACAATAAATTCTAATTCATGTGCAGGTTTCCTCGCGATGTTTTCTTTCACCGTTTGTATTTCGCTGTTGTTACTAAAGTTCACAAATGTACATAACTTAAATATTAAAGTCATCGGTACATGCCGAGATTCGAATCCGCGATATTCGGAACGAGCGCCACACGCTCCAACCATCAGGCTACACCTAGGCTATATAGTATTACCTAACTGCCAGAGTAAAGGGGGTAAATCAATTGAAATCAAACAAAAACTGAGTTTAAGTTTCGACACACTTGTTACTGAAATTCACAGCGAAAGTAAGTTTCGGGAGGACTCTGAGCACACATCGTCCTAAGGAAACTGAAACATTATGAAAACTTGATAGTCTTGGGTCTCAAATTTGCTTTCGCAACTTTGTACTCCTATCGAACCCTTTGGACGGATTCAATAATGTTTGTAATAGTGTACACATATTGTTACGTTTAATAGAAGTTCACAAAAGTTAGATTTGAATGAGAACTTGCCTTGTGAGGCAGTGGTCCCTGGTTCGAGTTCACAGCTGCGTACTATGGAGTTTAGTTACCGGCGTGAGATTTCTGAGTCGTAAGGGTTGTCGCAAAACAACTCACGGAATCCTTTCTTTTTTGGTTTCGGAGGAATCTTCGAAAAGATACTCTGCCTTCTGGGGGGAAGTCAGAGTTATGTGGAGATTTTTTACCCACTTAAACAATCTCAGTGGTCACCTTCGGCGTTTGGAGAGGTCACGGTATCTCCATTCGGAATAGAACCGCGTACTCACAAGACCCTAGTTAACCTTACCTGCTCGTGGTGCATCCTGCTAAATCAACAAACGAGGCTCTGGCTCCCACTATAGAAACCATGCTGACCGTGAGATCGCGGCAAAGCGCTGGATGCGGACAGCGCAGGACCGAGCGATGTGGAAATCTTTGGGGGAGATCTATGTACTGTTGTGAACGTCTATCGGCTGATGATGATGATGAAATGAAGTAGTTGGGAGGGGGTAGTCGATGTTAACACGTAATTACGGTGCGCGGTGTTGTTTATGTTTAATATTGTTTTTTTTTTATACATTTTATTACATAAAGGAATTGTTTGTTAAACTCACTAGTGCTCATTGCTCACTACCACTCCTTTACCAATATCTTTTATAAAGAAGATTTTAGCTAGCATTAATAATGGATGACCTGCTGACTAACAATCTAAACGAACTTAAAAAGATGTTTGGATCCCGTATGCATGAATACGAAGAGAAACTCTTAAAATTAAATACAAAAAGCAACACTCATCCTGATGTCGCTTCATTGTCCCGTGAGTTTTTTCGGGTTAGTCTTAAGGGATCAGGTGATACTATATCACTGCTGCACGCAAACATTTTAGTCTTAAACAATGCTGGTAATCCGAAGGCAAAATTACTCTGATTCTTCCCGATAAGACTGGACGTAAGATTGAAACAATTACTGAACTGGAGGTCCTGATTAACAAATACCCTCCAACTCCTACCGAAGTAAACATATCACAAAATAACACTTCTGTATCATAGAAACGCCCAAATGTTGAAATTGTCCAAAAGAAAATCCGTCGCCGTGTAAACAACTAATTATTACGACACAGGGCACTAGCGCTAATGGTGTTCTAAACTTGGCCGCATTATACCGCCATTTTGTTGTCGAGTATAATTTTCTTGTTGCTGCTACGTGGCTATAATGAAGTTTAAATACAAATAATGTAATCCGATTTTAGAAACCCATGGACTCTGATTGTAATTATTTAATATTATTAAATTTATTATTATTATTAATATTTTGATTCTATTTTCATTATTATTATTAATATCCTGCACATTGAGTTTAAATTTATTATCACATACTCAATGTACACGCGGGGTGAACATTATTTAGATTTTGTATTTTTTCTTTTATTTTTCTCCAAATATAATTTTGCACTTCAATTACATATTCATACTGTCTGAGAATTGTGCTTGAAAAATATTTTTTTTCTTTCATTTGTAACATTTCTTTTTTTCTTTTAATGTAATGATTATTCTATTGAGACACTACTACTCAGTTTAATTACAACAGAAGCGATCACCTCTCACTACCCCATGAATACTATAGAGATAATGCACCAGTCGCACTTTACCTTTTTTTTTCTTTTCATTTTCGTTGCTATGCTCTATGTTACAGTAGTTTTTTTATATGGCATGTAATTACTTAGATTTAAGAGCAAAATTTCTTGCAATTTGCCAGTGAGTTGTATGATTTGATCGTTTATTTTTTTGGTTTTTAAGTAAAAAAAAAATTATTGTTAACCATAACAACTTAATTGTAATAGGTACTCATTTAAATACTCGATTTTATAATTGTAATTTTACTTATAAGTATATCCTTGCTTTTAAATACATTCGGATTTATAGGTAACCCATGGACTTATTAATTGATTTAAATGAAAGCTTTTTCTCGTGATCATCCTCACGAAACAGAAATGACAGTGCAGGTAGCGATAGTTCCGAGCCTCTTAATTTGCGTGAATAGATTTCCGATGTCTTTTCTCCTAATTCTAATTATTTGAACATTGTTAACACATAAACGCACAAAATGTTCCTAGCCATTATTCCGATCTTCTTGCATCTATAAGCAGTAGTCACATCGGCGCTCTTTTAATATCTGAAACTATTCTGAAGCCTTTACTTCTCTCTGCTCATTATTCGTTGCCTGGTTACGCATTAATAAGAAACGATAGGGTGGGTAAAGACGGTGGCGAAGGTGTGATTTACCTGCGAGCTGACATTCCATTTAAAATTGTTTGTGCTTCATCATCTATTTACTCAGAATCAGCAGAGTATCTATTTCATGAAGTCACCCTTCGCCACAACAAAGATCTACTTGGGGTTTTATACAGTCTTAATCTCCACATTAATTGTTTTTAACCTTGATAGTATTCTCCACCAATATTCCCCTATTTATAACCATGTCATCTTGATGGGTGATTTTAATACGTATTTACTGAAAAACGATTTTCGCTCGCATACATTGCAAGCTCTGCTAACTTCTTACAATCTTCAAGTCCTACCACTCTCAGCAACCCATCGCTCCCCAAATTGTTCACCGTCACTGCTTGATTTGTTATAGTGTCAGGTACTGATAATGTAATTTACGGCCAATCAGTAGCTTCATTCACTTATCACGACCTTATTTACCTATCCTTTCGTATTAGACAATAAAATACAATTTCAGTATGTCCGCAGCTACAAAAATGTTAATCTTGATAAATTAAGACAGGAAGCGGTAGCAACTGATTGGTCAAATGTATAAACGTAGATGATATGGTAATAAACTTCAACTCAACACTTTTAAATCTCTATAACCGTCATGCTCCACTAAAACGTATAAAAATGAGGCATAGACCAGCACAATGGAATACTGCCGACATAAAAGAATCAATGGCACGCAGGGATAAAGCAAAAAGAAGATTAAAGCGATACCCGTCGGACCAAAACTTGTCGCGCTTCAAAGTTCTGCGGAATTACTGCAACGAACTATGTAGAAACGCAAAAGAATGTTATTTTTATGAATCTCTCCGTAATAGTGACTCTACAAAGACCTGCTGTTTCCTTAAAAGTGTTGGTATAGGCAAATCTTCTAAGGTGACACTTCAAAGATAGAATGGATCTCAATATTTTCAACCAAAATTTTTGCTGTCCTCCAACATCGCTATCTTCCTTTCTAAAAAATAGTACTCTCTTAGAACTTTCTATCACTTTTCTCTTTTTTCTTCTGTCTTAGAACTTTCTCTCTATCACTTTGTCCAACTCCGCAATACAAAAAATTTTATTTTAACACTTTGACACAAGCTGATGTTAAAAAATCAATTCTCTCAATTACTTCTTGTAAAATTGGAAACAATAAAATATGTTCTAGAATGATAAAGTTGATTTTACCAATTATTTCGCCAGTCCTCACAAATATCTTTAACTTTTCTTTGTCTTCCTGTTATTTTTCATCAATGTGAAAGCTTGCTCATATTCTAGCAGTCCCTAAAACATAAAATTCTTCTTCTCCATTTGATTTTCGACTTATATCAATTCTGCCTTTTCTTTCAAAAGTTCTGGAACATCTTATACACACACAACTCTCCGTATTTCTCAATAATAATGATATTTTAAATTCGTATCAATCCGGCTTCCGCAGTAGACACAGCATGACATCTGCTCTCCTTAAGATAACAAAAGATATTCGTTACGGTATGGAACAAAAACACTTAACCGCTCTTGTGCTGCTTGATTTTAGCAACGCTTTTAACTTAGTCGATTTGGATATCCTTATTAAAATCCTTCAATCCTTCATAAATATCGCCTTATGCAATTTCTTTTTCCTTCTCTTCTCTGGATCTCACTGCGGGAGTGCCTCAAGATGGAGTCTTTTCTCAGTTGCTCTTTTCGGTTTTTATAAACTCTATTACTAATGTAATCTCATCCAAATACCATATATATGCAGATGATTTCCAGTTATATCGTCATTTTCCTGTTTATGAAGCTCATATTGCAGTTAAAACACTAAATGAGGATTTATGTAAGATAAACAGATGGTCTGGAAACCATGGGATGGAACTTAATCTGCACAAACTGCAGGCAATGATAGTAGGCAGTAACCAATTTTGAAGGTCTCTATTTTTCCTCCCGGTCTTCTATTTTTCCTCCCTTCCAGCATTGCTCTTTAACAACAAAGTGCTTTCTTACTTCGACACTATTAAAAATTTGGGCATAATTATGGATTCCAAGATGTCATGGACAGCGCGTATTACTAATTTAAGTAAAAAAAATTATTATAGCATACATTCTTTAGAATGTTTCCAGAGTTTTTTGCCAATACATACCAAAACCTTACTTGACAATCTCTCATTCTGCCCATCCTGGACTATGCTGACATTTGCTTTTTGGATGCAACTAAACAAACTTGAGCGCTTGCAAAACTTGTGTATTCGCTATATTTTTGGACTTACAAAGTTTGACCTCATTTCTACGCATCAGGAGCAGTACAACTGGCTCCCAATCCGTCTTCGCAGGAACACACGCATTCTGTTTCCTCCACAACATCCTACATCATCCGTCATATCCATTGCATTTGCGAGATGGACTCTCCTTTGTTTAATCACCCAATGTAGAACGTAGATCTCACCTAAGAACCCTTCTCAAATTTCCGTCCCACAGTTCCGAATCATATTCTCACTCTTACGCTATACACGCAGTTAGACTCTGGAATGCACTTCCTCCGACAATTCGCGAGGTTAGGACACTGGCACTATTTAAAAAGCGTGTTAAAGGACATTACTTTGCGCTATCCTAATACCTATAAATTTGAATTTGTTTTGTTTTTTATTCTCTCATCTGTTTTTTACTAAGGCCACATTGTTATGGGCGAGCGTATTACTTGCCATTAGGTGAACGTCTCGCTCGTCTCGTCGCATCGTAGTATGAAAGAAAATATATAAATTAATCTATTAAATCTTTACTGTTGAAGTCTGCGAAGAAGGCCTTCTGTAATTCTGATGGTCTCAGTCTCTTTTCTTACTCATCCAGTCCCTATATATCTATCTCTATTTAAAATACAAACTAAAAAAATTTCGAAACAAATCAAACCGTAAGTGATCACCATTTTTATACTGACATGTCAAATAAATCTTTAACGTAACACCATCGCTATAACCGGAGAGGAAGTAGACCGAAAACTAAACGAACCCTCTCAGCCTCTGTCAAGCAGTCTGGTCACCGTGATGAAGTCTGACTAAAACTGTATTACGCACTCTCGGAACCCAAGCCAACCTCACCTGCTAGTGGTGCACCCTGCTAATCAACAAACGAGGCCCGGGCTCTCGCCAATCCGCATTGGGCCAGCCTGGTGAGAAATGGCCCAAATCACCCTATATGAACCCCTACATACGATAGCCACTAGTGCTCAGCGATACTAGAGGCCATACTGACTGTAATTGGAGATCTTTGGGCAGGTCTAGGTCCAGCACGTCTATCGTGATGATGATGATACACGGCTGATGATGATGATGATGATAATTCTAAATATTATATTTAACTGTGATACGATGATCTCGAACAGTTATGATAAAGAAAAAGTTAAACTTGAAAAAATTATTTTATCTTATCGATAACCGAAGTCTTAAGATTGTCTACTGGTGGTAGGTTTCCGTTGCCAGAGACCGTCTAGATACCACCGCGGCTCCTATTGCAGCCGACAAACAGTAGTGTACAAATATTACTAAGTACCGGATTGAAGGGAGTTGTAGCTATTGAAATTACTGGGGTAAGGAGACTTTAAATTTCATGTCTCAAGACGACGAGCGCAAAGGGTTGCTTTGTATATTAATGCAACTAGCGCCACGTTGTTATGGGTGAGCTTATCACTTACCATCAGGTGAGCGTTTTGGTCGTCACAAAAAAAAATGATGTAGAAAATGATAAGCGATTAGAATGTATATTTGATTTTTATTGAAACATTATATCGCTCGACTGCTTTCAGATATCGCTGTTAATATAAATAGCAGTAGTTCAATGAAGCGAGGAGTCGTCTGGGACGATTTGCATGAGCTATACCTTTCGAAGGGCAGACAAGTCTCCAACTCCTGACCTTCACTTGAACGTCCTTTTCATATTTAGACGAACGTTATCGAACGAGGCTTTGTAATACGGTTTTTGCGGTTTCCGACAAACATTGGAGAATCCTTTGTATGGTACTCACATTATATTATGTTTTGGTTAGGAGTCTCGTCAGGAAAGTGCCAATAAAAATTTTTTTTTTTCTATAAAACAATTAAACAATGAAGATGTACTAATGTGCTATATATATATATATATAAGAGATTTCCATCTATGTAGAGACTCATCACTGGATCATATCTCTGGAACCATAAGGTGTACAGTCTACTTGAAATTTGGTAGGAATATTCCTTTTGCCGAGTGTAGGTCAGCTAAGACTGGATTTTACGAAATGTAACCTTAAAACTTGGTCGCGGTGGTGTTAACAACAGAAAGAGCCCTGGAAGTGGCGGCTCTGACGGAAGGGAATATTTCTGATAATCTTCAAGTATAAATTTCAAATCTAATTCTATATTAACACCAGCATAGGAGACGAAGAACAACTAGTAGAAAAATTTACGCTTCCTCAAATGAGACGTTAGGATGTTTACACTGGTCTTTATTCTCATGTATCATACTCAAAGTTCAAGCTTTAAAGCTTACTTTAGTGAAAATAGCAGTCTCATGAACGGTACAGTAAAAAATTCCACCCCTCGTTATGTTTTATCAACTAAGTGTCGAAGAGCTTACGGAAGTAGGAGCACCACCTGAATTAATTAGTAAGTGAATTAAGTTTTAAGCTCCACTGAAAACTTTCAGTGATATTTTTTCTCTCTTCTACGGGAAAACGAGGAGTTGTATATTGTTTAATAAAAAATGAGTGTTTCCAGTTTTATACTACTGTCTACTTTTAAGTGAATTTTTTGGATGAAGATTTTTTTATCTCAATTAGTTGTGTGGATTCTTGTGATCATGCATTGATTTTAATACTGATCTAGATGTAATAGTTAAATACAAAGATAATGTCTTTAGCATTGGAGATAACTATATCTGGGGTTTGAGGGTCAACTTACGAGATCCAAGCCAACTTCATCTGCTCGCGGTGCACCCTGCTAATCAATAAACGAGGCTCTGACTCTCACTAACCCGCATTGCGCCAGCGTGGTGGGAAGTGGCCCAAATCCCCCTATATGAAACCCTGCAAACGAGGGCCCCTGGTGCCCGGTGATGCGGGCGGCATAGTTTCCGATCGATGAGTGGATCCTTGGGGCAGGACTATGTCCAACAGTGGACGTCCGTCAGCTGATAGGGGTGATGGTGATCTCTGTCAGTGCATTAGGTGAGGCTCCGGGATCTTCTACGAAACACACCGGTGCCCCTTTGCACCGTTATTAGAGGAACGCGTATCACTTATCATCAAGTGAACTTTCCGCTCATCTCGTTGCTTAATTAAATTAAAAAAAACTAGAATTGTTGGCAAGAGAATAAAGTATAGTGTTACTTAAATATATATCTACTTAACAAGAATTAAGCATACATAAGCATAGCTTGTAAATCAATGTTTCCATTATATAAGGGGTGTGAATATGAAAAATGACACAGAGGCTGACAACTCCTGAAACGAGCCGACGGTACACCTGCTGCTCGCGTCTCCGAAGTTGTCGTAATCTTCATTCTTCGAGTTTCCATTTACTTGCCATCGGGTTCATCTCCTTACATTTTTATTTTATAATGCTACCACTAAAATCATTTTGTTGCTCAAATATTAGTAAGGATTTTGTTAAGTGGTAGTAAGATCTTCCAATAAATAATTATAAGACTACTTAAGATGATGAACACTGCATCACATTACTACGTTAATACACCAATTATTAAGTCTCGCGTCATCATATCTACAACACTCTTGAACTAGTTCACAGTGATGATCACACTAATGTTCGACGGCAGGGACAAGCTTTATGAATGTTATTTGAAGGAGTAAGGAGTCCAGCGAAACGTTCACCTGATGGTAATTAATACGGCCTGCCCATAAGTTATACGCTTGTTAGAATAATTTACAGTACCACATTGGGGAGTAAGGGATCCCGAACAACAACTCACGGGATCCAAGTCAACTTCACCTGCTCGTGGTGCAGTCTGATAACCAACAAACCAGGCTCTGGTTCCGACCAACCCGCATTAGGACAGTGCTGTGGGAAATCGCCCAAATCCCTCCATATGATGAACTCGACCGATGTAGGAAGAGGCTTATCTCCAGCAGTGGAAGTCTATCGGCTGATGATGATGATAGCACCACATTGTGCTCGTGACATGATTTACACCGGAACACATTAATGTTTGCACACTACTGTTTGGCGGCGGAAATAGGTGTAGTGGTATCAAGACGGCGCCACCAGCTCCCAGCTCCTGGCAGTGAACCAGTTTTTCTTCATTTATATCTCTCTTTAGGAAAACCTATCTAAATTAATAGAGAAGCTGTCAGCTCCTCACTGATTATGTGCTGCAGTGTACTGCCAAATCAGTCTTTGTGAGGATTACTGATTAATTAAGTCGGAGTGGATACCATGCGCTTTGGAGAGAAGCGGCTCTGCGCTTTCAGCAATCAATAACAGCATTAGTGATCAAGTAACAAGCTCCAGACCTTGGATGAACGGATTAGCGTACGGACTACCGGTTGTGCATTGATGAGGGTCTACTGTATAGTTTTATATAAAAAAAATTCTAAAGCGTGTTAAGTATATACACAAATATCAACTTAAACTTAATGTATAATATAATAAACAGATTCCTCTCTCTCTTCCTAGCTATAATCTCATATGGTGGTGGGGTCAGCATTAGTTATTTTTCCTCTCCACTTCGCTCTGTCCTCGACATCATCGTCAGCCATTTGGCACTCGCGCATGTCTCTTGACACTACATTTCTCCATCTTCTCTTGGGTCTGCCTGTGGGCCTTCGACCTGAGTGGGAGAGCGGCAGTGCCAACGTAATCAGGCGGCCTTCTTTTTACGTGACCATACCATCGCAGCCTACTTTCTTGCATCTTGGCACACCAATGAACAGACCTGTTATATTCCACGAAGCGAAGAGACCAGGGGGATAATTACTTGACGGTCAGAGATACTCCTGACATACACCATATTGCGTTCGTCGCTGAGACAGATGATGTTAAGTTTCGTTACCCCAGTAATTTCACTAGCTATGCGCCCTTCACACTGGAACACAGTAATGTAAAGTTTGCGTACTATTGTCTGTTACGTGCAATAGGGGTTGCGACTACCACCAGTACTCACTATGAGAGTCAGGACAATACATTCATTAGTCTGCAGGGTTGCTATGTTAAATATATGTTTCATTCAGCGGAGCCATGAAACGAGTCTCTTACTACGTGGTGCTAGTTAAGATGATATACACAACACCACATTATGGTCATCGGTTAAAAAATAATATTTTATCTTTGGTGGAGGTATATGCCTATGTAAACTCAGGTTCATATATATATGTAATTAAGCGAAAAGACGAGCAGGAGCTTCACTTGATGGTAAGTGATACGCCCGCCCAAAACGTGGCGCTTGTTGAGATGATATACACTGTCCCACATTGCCTGAGACATTAGATGTTAAGTCTCCTCATCCTAGGAACACATTAGTGCTTCGGCTGCAATAAGCGCTGCGGTGGTACCTACCTAGACCGTCGCCGGCAACTGAGACCTACCACCAATATAACGTAATATTAAGTTTAAATAAGATCTTAATCGAGCAGATCAACGTTTACCAAGTTTAACCGATAAATAAAAGTTATCGAATGAAATGTAAATATTGGGCACAGAATCTAATAAATCCATCTGATTGATTGCAAAGTAATTGATTGAATAGTACTTAGCAATCTAGATCAAAGATCTAATAAAGTTTAAAGCTACAATATAACAAATTTATAAAACTTTATAATAACAGGTGGTTAAATAAACCCACAAGGTTTCACAACGTTCTAATCTAAACCTGAGTAATGTTTGCATAACTGCGACGGCGACACTTGCCGCTGGATGCTCGCAGGTACTTCAGTGTTTTTGTATGATCAACTGGCTGCTCTCCGGCCGCTTCGCTGGCCGTATGACATTCTATAGCAAACGTTACTATAGCAACCGCGTAAATAAGACCAAATGAAAATGTTTATGGAAGTTAATTAAAATAAAATGACGAAGAATAAAGGCAACCGGAAGGTTCACATGATGATAAGGTTCAGCGCTGCCCGCATCGCAAGACACCGGGGGCCATCGTTTGCAGGGGGTATCCTAAATCTTCTCTTCATTTTCTTTCATCACTCTTTTAATCAGTATCTTTGCCTAAAGCCACGATAGTGTAATTGGTTTTTGCTGCCAATCAATGTTGCCATGCTTTCCTCTGTTCAGACACCGCCTTCCGTACTTCTGCACTTACATTCTTCAACATGCTTCCTTTCTTCTCTTTACTCACACCACAAACATCACTGGCCATTTCCACGACTCCATCTTTGATCGACTTCCCTAACTCTTCAACCTCATACATTCCTTCTAATCTGTCAAACTTATCAATCAATTTACTCTTATACTTCTCTCTCACTTCATTATTTTGCAGAACCTCGCCTTTCACCCTTTCTAGTATACTAAGGGGTTTCCGAACACGATGCCATCATCGCCTAAAGATCCGGGTTATTCGGCCTAACCTAACCAGGAAGTCATCAGTGTCGATGGCAGTACCGCGGTATACCCCAGTGTCTAGCACTTTCTTTCTCAATCTCTTATCGACCATTAAAAAATCCAAGGATTGGGCTCTCGAGAACCGGTTCCATCCCGCATTTTGTTGAGCATACACCCTTAGAATAAAGGTGCGGGTAAGGTCAACCTTCAACCTCATCCAGATGAGTCGAGGACTCAAATAACCAAAGTCAGTCACACATCCGCTCATTCCAGCAGAAAGCAACACACAAACTCCCCAACAGCCTTTACTGGTTTCAGGGACTCCTAACCAGTATGCTGTGTAAGGTCCATGTGTGGTGCTGTCGCATTCTTTCCGCTTGGTCTCATTCACACACAACATAAATTCTTCTTTCCTTCATCATCTCACATAGTTCATCAATTTTATCTTTCATACCTCCTCTGAAATTTAAAGTAGCAAGTGGCTATCCTCAGACCACTTTTCGCTCCCACAGGAAACGAGACGTGAGGGGTTGTAAACCTCGTCGCTGATTCTGGCACTAAATAATGTATTCCTCCATTGCGCGCCCACGAGTAGCAAGGGAAAAAAATTGTAGACCCAAACAGAGCCCCGCATATTCGGGCAAGGTTAGCCTTGTTCTGGGGTCAGCCGGTCCCAGGGCAATGGTACGCAAATCCCAGACTCGCCCCTGAGCACGCAGCACTTGGGAACGGCCCACCATTGGCTTGGCGGAAGGGAAATAAGAAGGATTAGGTAGGGAAATGTGTAAAGTAAAGGAATGCGGACTTTGGGAAAGGATTAATAATAAGAGGGGATACTACTGACTCGGAAAGAGCAGAAAGGAGGCAGTAGTAGCTCAGGAAGCCGGGGTTGCATACCCGTTACTCAAAATAGTGCCGGACAGGTGGCTGAGTACTTCCTGACCATGAAAGGTATACAATACTCATGAAACCATTTAATACTAAGTATCCTCGCTTTCTTGTATCTGATATTCCTTCTCCAGACAGACCGCCGCCATGTTATCCTAGCATCCCTTCCGAGTTACCATATTTTAAATTATCATCATCAGCCCATAGACGTCCACTGCTGCTCATAGACCTACCCCATAGACCTACCCCAAAGATCTCCACATACAGTCAGCACGGTCTCCGCTACCACTAGCTTCTAAGGGCTGTCGTACGTAGAGATTCATGTGAGGAGATTTGAGCCATTTCACACAACGCTGGCCCAATGCGAGTTGGCAGGAGCCAGAGTCTCGCTTGTTGATGCACCACGAGCAGTTAAAGTTGGCTTGGATCCCGTGAGTTGATGACCCTTTACACTATATATTTTTTATTTATCGATAATTTATTATTAACAAAAGTAATGACACAAATATAAAATGCAATATATATATATATATATATATATATATATATATATATATATATTTTAAATTCCTTACACGTAAATGGGGTTTATTTATTTGTATGAATAAATAGAACACGTTTATGATGGATATGTATTTTTGATTTGTCGGAATGAATCTAATACAGAGCGATCCATCAATCAGCTGCCGTCACACGCAAGAATCGGTGTGGTCTATTCATCGAGTCGGAAGCTGGAGTCGTCTGCAATTTATCAATCGATTATATTTCAAACTCGAATATTCTGTATCGTATAATTTAATTAGCTTATTAATTGTGATATCCTGTTTGAAATATCGATACTCCTTTGTTCTCTGTCTACATATACGTAAGAGACCAGCACCTCTATGAGGACTCATCACGATATCTCTGCAATCTTAAGGTCTACAGACTTAAAATTTGGTAGGAATATTCCTTTTGCCGAGTTAAGGTCCTAAACGGATTGCGGGGGCGTTAATAACGTTTACTGCTGGACTGAAGCCTCTCCGAAAGATATCCAGAACGGTCGAGTAGAAATACATATGAGGGGTTAGGCCATTTCCCACCACGCTTGCCCAATGCGGGTTGGTGGGAGCCCGAGATAGCGGGCTATGTATGCCTCAAAAGCCAAGTGAACTTTACTAGGACTGATTATGGGCTACCTATGCCAAGAGGACCTCGTGTGCTAAGATCAAAGACAGGTCAGAGATGGATACCATACTAGGATAATTCAATATTTATAGTGTATGTGGAGATTTTTGGGAAGGCCTATGTTCAGCAGTGGACGTCTATCGGCTGACGATGATGATATTATTATATATATATATATCCAGAAATATTAGATATGGATAATGTGTATACTTTTAAGCAATATACTATTGTATAATATGTAGACAGTTGTTGTAATGAATAACAATTATTTTGAGGTTATGGACATGAATGCGGCTATAACTTAAGAGGGTGAACCGCCGCCCTCTGAGGACGGACACACAAAGCTTGAACACGAATTCGAAGGTAACCAAACATTTAAAGGGGCGATCAAGAAGGAAACGGAGACGATCTCCGTGCTCTTCATCATTCATTGTTTGTTGATTAGCAGTGCACCACGCGCTGGTGAGGTCGGCTTGGAACCTGTGGGTAGTTGTGTCATATCACGTAGAGATGTTTTAATAAACACCCTCAAAATAGAAAGTTATTAAGAAAGAAATGCCACGATTTTAGTCAATAAGCTTTGTAAAGGTTAATAGTCCTGAATAAATATTCTTATTGAGAATAATTTGAGTATGGAACATTATATGTATACGAAATTGGAATTTCCTCGAGAATAGTTGAAAATGGGGGATTATCGTCTTCCGGAAGTCTCCTGTGTTTTATTGGTAGCGACAGCTCACTACGCTTTGTGATAAACATCTCGTTTATTCAACGTTCAAAGGGAGGAATGATCAAACGAAATATTTTATTTGACTACAAAGTATATATTTTTTTTACATGAAACAACGATGTTAAATAAAAAAATCTCAGATTTCTACCCTCCTGAAAGGGAAAGCATTAAGTTTCAAACGCCATTTTCGATTTATCTGGCTTGAAAGGACTACAGTGTTGTTTCTCTTTAATCATGCATTCGGAAGTCGATAATCGTGTCTGCTTCTTCTTAAAGTTCCTCTCCAACTACTGAAGGCTGGTGATCAGCGTGGTGCGGTCCTTTCTGTCTTTGTTTCGTCGGAACAATTCAGATGCTCCGGATGCTATTGCTATGGACATGATGGAGATGAAATTAGAGGTGGACACCGGTTACCACCAGGCGAATTGGTTATTGCGAAATTTATATTTCTAGTTTAAATAGAAACCTTAAACATTGCTGGGTCTCGCTGTTGATACAAAGCGAAGAGAAAAAACAGAGAAAATAGAAAAAACATTGAAATAATATAGGACAGTGCTTCCCAAGGGTTACTCACCTTCCCCTACCCTCTCCTAAAAATGTCTTGTTTCTTTTAACAACTATATATTGTGTCTGTTGTTTTTATCACGTACCACAACATCTCACCTCGACGAAGGTTGGCTGGTGGAGAATGCCAACAAGCATTAAGCCCGCCTTTTGTATACCTTGCTGTAAGGTTATACAGTAAAGAAAAAAAATATTTTTAAAATATACTCTTTATCGCTACATTTATTATCAAGCCCATAGTAAGTTAATAGAGATAAGTTTCATTTTAAACTACATATTGTAAACTTAACAGATTACAATATATATAAGAGATTTCCACCTATGTAGAGACTCCTCACGATATCTTCGCAACCATGTGGTCTACAGATTTGAAATTTAGTAAGAATATTACTTTTGCCGAGTATAGGCCAGCTAAGAAGGTATTTTAAAAAATTCCATCCCTAAAGAGTCGCGGGGGTGTTACAGCTAGCAAAGTGGACGGGGAAGAGCCTAGCTGTTTATATAAGTTAAATGTAACTTGTCAGGGCCGCGCGTTTCCTCAGCGGCGCTTACAGCTTGGGAATAGCTGATTTAAAGTATAGATAACATATTCCATTAAGTTAATTTTAGTTTTAATAAAGGTGCAGTAGGAAATGTAAAAAAAAAATACTTTACGAAGCACACGTCGCAGCTTTAAAAACATTTTGATATGGTATGAATAACACACCGGCGCTTTGTCCTCGCATATCCTACTTTTCGGTTACAATTTCATTTTATACCGTTCAAACGGAAATTTCGCATTCCGCTCACGGCTCGCATCCGTCCTGAAACTGCATGCGGACGTAGTGGACATACCTCCCACTCTTTACGAGGCAACGTTACGTTTTATAAACAAAAGAACACAAGCATATATACGGACTCTGTACGCTCCACCTTTCTCCACTTGCTACGATCCTGGCACACCTCTCTCTCTCTTCCTCCACTTACATGAGCGTCTTCATGCACGCTCGTCGGTTGCGAGTACTCTTGATCTGGCCTTTCTTTAGGACATCTTCGATATGATCGGAATATGTCCGCCTAAGTCGACCTGCACCGATTTGTCCAATCATTCTTACCTTGTATACCTCTTTCGTTAATCATCTTAAAGTCGGGAAATTTGGAGTCTCTGCCCATTGAAACCTCCTCGGTTGTTTACTCTGCTGATTCACAGGCCTCAGGATCTATAGATCAGAAGCTCCTTGTGTGTTTTTGCACTTTGCATAAGCATTAACACAAAGGATTACTATTTAGGGCATGCTTGGAGGTCTGATGCATTGTTGCTGTACCGACGAAACTACGATTTAGTGATGAATAAAATAGGTCTTGCGAAAAAACCAGGTTCGAGACCAAGACCAAATGTGCATGACTAAACGAAAAAATTTAATTTCCTTTGAAATGATGAGTTATTTATCTTAACTTGAACACACACAGAATATGCAACACCAATACTAAGACCAGGACTTGAAGTATTTAGGCAAGTCGGAAACCAAGACCAATACTAATATTGTATAATTCTTGGTCTGGTTAGTTTTTGTTTATCACGATCCCTATTATACCAACATCGTCATTATCAGCCTTTATTTATCCACTGCTAGATATAGGCCCTTCTCAATGTCTTCCACCAGTCGCGATCCTCAGCTTCTCGCATCCACCCACTTCCGACCGCCCTGATGTCGTCAGTCCATCTGAAGGGAGGGCGTCCTACACTTCTGCAACCTGTACATGGTCTCCACTCCAAGACCTCCCCCCATCTACCGTCACTGACACATCAGCTTGCAGATTTTGAGAGCTATATCTACAGTTTTAGTTCTCCGTCGAATTTCATATTAGGTCTCATTATTAAAACATCTAAATCCTCTTTAATTGAATTCTCAACAGCTCATGGTCATGGAAATCAACATAGAAAATATTTTTATAATGAAAACAAAAGATTCTCCATTAAATCCTTTGTCCGGACATTTTATGTAAATAACTGGAAATTAAGTAATTTCATTAGGTAGTATAAATTCCGGCTGCCATTGAATTGCAAATATTTTTAACTTTCTTTAATTGCTCCTCATAACGCTTCCAGCAATGAAAATTGTTAAAACGAAGCCGACTAGGCCATTATCAAATTCAAATGTTATTGTTTGCTTCTATCCAGATCTCTTCTCTTTCATTCTTTGAATCTCTGCTGAAGATAGTGACGACTATTCAATTTATGACTCAACTCATTCAAACAAGTCTCTATACTTATACAATGAAATGTTCACTTATTTTAATAATGTCAGGCCAGGGAGGAGTACCAGGACTTGGCATCAAGTGCCAATGTACTGAGTTCTTGACCTTTTTGTCTAATTTATTTAAGTTTTTTTTTTTTTTTAATTAAATAAATGGCTTATTATTATTATCATGAATGAGAAAGTCATCAGTTCTTTTGCAACATTTCATAGGATAAAAGGAGCAAGAGTTACATACCATGGTGATGAACAAATACTAATTACAGCTGATGATGAATGATGATAGCTGCTCTATTGTCCAATTAAGAACTATTGGATACATCTTTCGGAAAACAGAAAATGAAAATAAATATGTATTTGTCTGGTGTTTTAAATAACATAGTATTTAAGCACAATATTGTATGGACTTCCTTGTCTGAAATAAAGATTATATTATTTATTTGCTCTTCTTCTTCTACGGTATCACTCTTGACAGAGTGGTCGTAGTCAACACTTTCCGTGTTAGTCGCAAGGTTAACAACATTATTAGCTCTAGTGTCCTTTAAAGAGGAATAAAGCTATGTGCGCAGAGTGATAGCTCCTTTTGTTGTATGTGACTACAGTCGACGTCTCCGAAAAAAGTTACCACCTTAATCTGATTTGTGGTGAAAAAAAAGTATATATACACACAAATAGTACTTCTCAGTACTAGTTCAAGTTAAAGTTTTCGCTTTTGATTCTCTTGAAGTAACAATTCTCAATAAACTTTGGCCCCGTGCGTGTTTGAACCAATATTGAGTTAATTCGCTTCAGTATTGCTCTCTTTGGGGTCGTTGTTCGAAGCCCTTTTCGCTATTTTACTTTGGTAAGTCTTTTAAAGGAGAAAAAAGGTCCTGCCGTTTCGGAAAAAAAAACAAACTTGAAATTTGCTGTCAAATACTACGTCCAGCTTACACTGTTACAACACATTGACTACGTTACTATGGACTGTAAAACGTACTCATTATATTACTATGTTACTATTATCTAATTACTCTAGGGTAGAAAAAAATGAACTAGCACTTTAAGACTAAGGTTCCTAACCGACCTGTTCTGCCTGTCTTCTATGGGATGGAGAAGATGGGAACACTGTGTTAACTGAGAAGTTGCAAAGAGCTATGGAAAGATTTATGTTTGGTATAACGCTTATGCACAGAAGAAATACAAAGTGGATAAGAAGAAATCGAGAGGAAGAAGTGGAGATGAGACAAATTGCTTGAATGGACTATACCTTTGTTGAGACGGATTCTACAGCGGAGACCATCGAAGAAGTGGAAAGATGACTTAGGCTAAGGGATCAACAGGCATGGAAAAATGGAAGAGGCTATTTGCGAAAATGGACTCTATAAGGGGTGTAAGAGGTCCCGCACAACAACTCACGAGACTCAAGCCAACCTCACCTGCTCGTGGTGTACCCTGTTAATCAACAAACGAGGCTCTGGTCCTACCAACACGTATCGGCCAGCGTGGTGCGAAATGGCCCACATCCCCCCATATGAAACCCTGCAAACGACGGCCAATCCTGCAGTAAACGAGACCTTTGTCTAGCAGTAAACGTCTAGTGGATGATGATGAAGGCTGAAATAGACTCGACTATATTATGTTGTACTATTATATCGTTTTTTTTATGAAGTAAGTAAAATTCATCAAATTTCCCACCTCATTGTTATGAGCAGAACAATATAGATATACTACATATGTTGTATCTCAAAAATGTATGTGTACATTGCATTAAAATCCATTATCTTCGAGCCTCAAACACGAGCTTCGCCGCTAAGAGCTGTTCTCTGCCAATTTAATTACATTGTGCATTAGAACAGACGCTTCCTGCTGAACAAACACAATGTTCACAACATACACATATATGTATGCTATAACATTTATACATATCCTCATTGTTAACAGGATTTTTAAAATGAGAAATATATCCTTATAAAGATTTTATGTAATGAATTTTCTTATTCTCCAAATGTTTTCTGGTGGTATCGCTCTCTTGCCAGAGATCGTCTAGGTATTTACTACGGGACTGTTAATTATAACCAAACCAAAAATAACCTTCCGATGTTTTTTGGCTGAAACTTAAAAAAAAATATGAAAAACTTTGATTCTTCTTGTGGATTATTTTTATTTGGTCTTTTAATTTTTTTACATCAAGGCAAAATTTATAGCATTTTCTGATAGGAGGATTACTTTTGCGCCAACCTATATATTGTTATAGATCGTATCACTTATCACCGAGTGAACATTTTGTTAGTGTAGTCGTTTAAAATAAATATATCCTTTGACTGCAAGTGCATCACACAACGTAACCACGCGACCGAAATTCACATGATGCGGTATCAAAGAGCGCGAGGGAAACTGCGCTGGAAAATATTAAAAGCGTTTGTACGAAAAAGGGACGTTTATTTACAAAATATTTTTTGGCGGAACTGCGAAGCGAAGAGTCCGAAGTAAGAGGTTTATTTTTCGACTTGCGCTGCATTCGGGGACCCGTCCATTACCAGCGACTCATCGCTCGTTACCTGGAGAGCACTCGGAGCTTCACGTACCAACCACAACCCGTTGCGGAACTTTATTGCAGTCCAATTTGAGGATTCGGACTTCAACGTATCGCATTATATGTTCCTTAATGTGCACATACTGAAACATATAAAAATTTATGTATTTTTAGGACACGTCTAGAGCTTCATTGACTGACTCATCACCAGACCTCCGCACCTTTTATTAAAACTAGGCGTAATTTGATAATAGCTCTAGACTGTACTTTTAATCCTACTCATAGTTATTATAACTTACTTTACTTGTTATTATTACTTAAATTGCTTTTTGAAAGAATTTTGATAAGGTTACCGACCACTGTCATAGGCGCTGCAGTGGTACAAACCCGGGGAGTCTCCAAGTGTAATTTTCAACCAGTGTCTCACTAAAACTATATTGTAAAAAGATGTCTTTATATCATCATCAGCCGATGGACGTCCACTGCTGGCCAAAAGGCCTACCACAAAAATCTCCACTTTTGTATGGGTTCATATGGGGGTATTGGGGCCATTTCCTATCACGCTTGCCCAATGCGGGTTGGTGTGAGCCGGTGTCTCGTTTGTTAATTAGCAGAATGCACTACGAGCAGATGAGGTTGTGCGGAACCTCTTAAACCTCTCTACATATATGGACCACTCCACTGATAGTTTGACTTGACTGTGAGCTTAAACAGACGCCTTATACCAATACTTTTGGTTCAATGAACTCCTAAAGGTTTACCGTTAAAATTTACAGCAAATACAGTACATAGATGCACCGATACCGGTTAGAATGGATCGAAATATCGCATCCAGATCGTAGTGCTCTCAAACTAACAGCCGACCCATCCCAACTAATGGATAGAATTTGAAAAACAGCTTTTACAGTGTTCAGGTTTTTGAATCCTTTTACATGCTTTATATTTTACAATCGACACCGCGAAGTTTTCTTTTGGATGTTCTCGTACCATGGTTATCTTCTCTTCCGTGTACTTCATGACTGAAGGTCGTGCTTATCCTGAAAGGCTCTTAATGACGTTAACCAGATTCAACCACATCGTTCTGTTCTCGGCATCGGAATGTTTTGATAGTCTGCCATAAATAAAACCAAATGAAAAAGGTAAAACTACCAAATTTTAAAATTAAGCTTTCTTGCTCTTTTAATCAAGATCTATACTGGTGGTTTTCGTTGCAAGAGTCTGTATAGGTACCACCGCAATAGTACTGGACAAATATTACTGTGTTCCAGTTTGAAGGGCGCTGTAGCTACATAAGTTATTAGGGTAGCGAGATATAAAATCCTGTGTATCAAGGCGACGAGCGCAATGTGGTGATATGTATACCATCATAACTAGCGCCACGATGTTAAGGACAAGCTTATCGTTTACTACCAGGTGAACCTCCCGCTCGTCTCGTCGCTTTTTTGAATAAAAAAATCCATTTAGAAGTTCGCCTTTCAACAATGAATATTTGAAAGCTAAACTATCTTAAGTATGCATCATCTACGATCTCATTATTAGTTAATATCAATTAGAATTGGTGTTTATCGTTAATTAAAAAAAAAACCTTATGACTAGCGATCAAATCTGTAAATAAATAAGAAGAGGGTGTTATTAATAATTATATTAATGCCGTCTTCTAACGATAACGTTAGTTATCTAAATTACTGTATACACCATTCAACCCTACAAGACCACGAGGATGGTTCCTGAACCTTAGGAGATATTAAAGCAATAAACTACAAACATGGGCTCTATGGATGGGAGATTGCGTCTGATGTTACGGCTTTTATGAAATTGATTTAATCTTGAACTTTATTACATCTGTACGAATTTAAATATATAATACTATATGTCCCCCACCTGCTTTGCTGGCTGTAACACCCCCGTACTCCCTTGGAGGAAGATTTTTGTAAAATCCATTCTTAGCTGAACTCTAAACGGCAGAGACAATATCTCCACCAAATTTTGAGTGTTTACGTCTAATAGTTTCCGAGACCTCGTGTTGAGTCAATGAACCTCCGGATATCTCATATACGAATGGATTATCCACAGTTTTGAAGGTATAGGGTTATGTGTTATAATTAAAGAAGCCGATATATCAGTTATTAGGAAACACCTTGTGTCTAACAGTGACGGAAGATATTTCTTTTTAAAGGAGGGGGGGAAAACGAGCGAATAGTTCACCTGGTGGAAAATGATCACTGACGTTCATGGACAACAGCAGATGGATCGCGGCTGCATTGCCGATCTTTAGGGTATGGTCTTTTCTTGATTTCAGATATGATTTTTGACTAAAAATTAAAATATACAAATTCCAATTCAATAATCATTTTAACCGTTGATTTATAAAATATTGAAGAAAACTATTTCTACTTCTCTTACTAACTCCTATCATACTCTATCATTAACGAGAAGAAAACTTAAACTCGGTTCAAAACGGCGCTAACATTTCATTTCCCTTTGTAATATTTGTATGCACGTAGGAAAGAAAAAAGAAAAATGTATGTACCAGAGATATCAGTTCCGCGGAGTTTATGTATATTTAAATATGCGACGTCACATTACATTTCCGTTTCCTGTTTGCTTTTAATATTACTATTTAGTATATCAACTTATTTAGCAGGATGTATGCGAAAGGAATAGGAAAATACATCTCGAACATTAACATGCTTTTCATTTCTGCGACAACACAGGGAGATAAGGACACAAGGAGATAAGGACGCCTGAGCGGGTCTTTGTACTGAATGATTACTAGGCATCCCACATCCATCATAGTCGACTGACAAAGCGAGCGAGACATCAATAAGATTTTTTAATAATGTGCACTATCTGGTCCCCGTCAGCATCGCTGGCCGTAATATAGAGTTCCATCAATTTGAACCCTTTTGGCGGAAGCCTGTCAAGTTGTGGACGTCTATCGGCTGATGATGATGAATATAAAATTAGATCTACAATTTACACTTAAAATTTGTCAGAAACAATCCCTTTGGCAACTCATTGCTCCTCTGAGCCCTTCTCGTTATTAACACCCCCGTAAACCCTTGCACATTAATGTTTGGCGGCAGAAATAGGCGCTGCGGTGGTACCTAGAACGTCTCTGGTAATAAAGACCTAGCACCAGTAAAGATTTATTTAAAACACTTATGAAGTTAAACATACGGAAATTGTTTCATCAACAGTCAATTTAGTGAGAATTGTAAGAAATATCTTCACTTAACTAAAACTTAAATCAATCATAAACCGACTTGGAAGTAACATTGGTTTGTCACAGAAGCTGACAAATCTATCTTAATTTAAAAGTCTTCACGCAATTTGGATTAATCTTTTGACGAAGTTTAACCCTCATTAATCGGTACTGATGATTAGGAATGGCAGATTCCTCTGCATCACATTCGCTAAACGTTTCTTACACCGGAAACAGTGTAGGCAAGTAAATGTACAGTAATTTTGATGCAAAACGAACATAATAATAGTATTTTTTTTTATTCAACGAAGCGTCGGGACGAGCGAAACGTTCACGTGATGGTAGTTAGGATCATATACGTTGCTCCAAATTGTCTGCGTCGTCTTGAGATCTATATATATATGTATATACATATATATAAATTCCAACTATGTAGAGACTCGTCACGCTATCTCTGCAACCATAAGACCTACAGACTTGAAATTTGATAGGAATATCTCTTTTGTCGAGTATATATCAGCTAAGAATAGATTCTATGAAATTTAACCCTAAAAAAGGAATACGAGAGTGTTAATAATGAGAAGGGGTCCGGGGGGTATTGGGTGGCCACCGAGCGGGAATATTTCTAACAAATTTTAATTCTCATTCTATATTACCGTCAGCAAAGCGGGGAGGGTGGGACAGCTAGTATTGTATATATGCCGGCCATATAATTCACCTTCATGAGAAAAGGATATAACTAAAATACAAGGTGGCGCAAAAATAACCTTCCGATGTTTTTTGGCTGTAATTTAAAAAAAAAAATTAAAAACTTTGATTCTTCTTGTAGATTATTTTTATTTAGTCTTTTAATTTTTTTACATCAAGTCGAGAATATGATGTCATGTAAATAGCCACCGCCACATTAAGTACTGACATTAGGGGCCAATCGCAAAATTTATAGCATTTTATGATAGGAGGAGATTACTTTTGCGCCAGCCTGTATAATGGTCATCATTATCATCGTCGTTATCAGTCGACAGACGTCCACTGCTGAACATAGGACTCCCTAAAGATCTCCACATCGTTTGTTGGGGCTCATTGAGAAGAATTGGGCCGTAACCCACCATGCTCGCGTAGTGCAGGTTGGTGAGTGGTCGGAACGTCGTCTGTTATTCAGCAGGGTGCACCGCGTGCAGCTGGGGTTGACTATTGCTCCGAAAGATGTTGGACGAAACCCTTTTCATCACACATATTGTGGTACATAACGACCAATCTATCAAGACTAGAGAACTTAGAAGAAGAATAAATATAGTACCTTCTGGATTTCTAAATATAGTACATTTACTACCATAATATTTTGTTGATTGGAGAAAATTAAAAAAAGCAGTATTTTCTTGATTAATAGATAAGATTACTTTTGATTCCGTCAATGTTACGATAGTGAAAGATGTTAAAAGGCTGTGCCGTATGAAGTCCTTTACACTTCATCAAAGGAATAAATGGAAGCCATTCAACCGGTATCCTTTTAGAGTCGAGACCGCAAGTTGAAAGTAAAGGACTGGAGATCAAGTCCTAATTTCTCCCTAAATGATCTTAGCGACCACATTCTTCTTATGTTTTCGATTAGATATATTGAAGAGGTGAATTAATATACAACAAATATTTTCGTTTTATACAAGATTCATATATTTTCGTTTCCTCATTAAAAATTATTTTATCTTAAGGGTAGGTTTGTGTAAAACCTTCAAGTGTTCTTTTAACATCATCATCAGCCCACAGGCGTCTGTTCTTGGACATAGCCCCAAAGATCCCCACTACGATCGGTCCACCGCTGCCCGCATCACCAGGCAACAGGGTTCATATGGGGGACTTGGGCCATTTCGCACCACGCTGACCCAATGCGGGTTGGTGGGAGCCAGAGACGTTGGTGGGACCACGAGTAGGTGATACCCCTCAGTGTTTTCAGTAATCAAAAAGTTTTAGATAATACTTTTTAATATTGAATAATATAGAAGTTTCTATTAAATACAACGGAACCATATAAAACGTTTTGTTCTGTAAATATATATAAAAATTTACTAGTAATTTTATATATACATAGTTTACTTAATTAATACTTTTTATAGTCTATAAGGGTAGAAATATATGCAAAAGAATTAACAAAGTTTCCTCGAAGCGCTCTGGGAATTGAAGACGTAATGATTACCAAATGTGTGTCGCTAGAAATATACAGGAAGTAGTTAAGGTTTGTGATTATATTAAAAAAACAATCACGACAACATAAAGAATATATCAACTAGCTGTTCCTCGGCCGGTGTAATGGCGGTAACACCCCCGCAACTCCTTTTGGGGGAAGGAATTTTGTAAAATCCATTCTTAGCTCGCACGGAATGGCAGAAGCAATATATCAACTACATTTTGAGTATTTTGTTTTATTTTTAGTAATGATTTTTTACTTATCTTACATCCGCCCTACCCTGTCCTGTTGTATCCTGTCAGGACTTGTTCCGTCCAGCTAAAATTATTCTCGGTGATATATCACTTGTTCTATAAATATGTGCAAACCATTAAATTATCATCGAATTAAAGTTTGTGGATGTATTGAGGTAGGGGTGCGGGGTGTCCGGTGAATGACAACGCACGCAGCGATATCAGCACTGTATTGATAATGACAGAGCGTTTTAAAGTACAGAACAAGTTGCTAAGTGCAATAGTATTATTAAGATCCAGAGAGATCCAGTTGATGGATACAGAGTTGTACACTTTGTGAAAGGCTACTGTCTAAATTCTTGGTATTATAAAGATCGATAGAGATTCAGTTGATGGATATAATTTTATACTCTGTAAGGACTTATTTGCCGAAACCCTGGCGGCGTTACGAAGATCCAGAGAGATCCAGTTGATGGATACAATTGTATAATCTGCAAGGACTTGTTTGCCGAAACCTTGGCATTACGAAGATCCAAAGAGATCTAGTTGATGGATACAACTGTGTTACTCTGTAAGGATTTGCTTGCCGAAACCTTGGCGGCGTTACGAAGATCCAGAGAGATCCAATTCATGGATACAATTGTATAATCTGCAAGGACTTGTTTGCCGAAACCTTGGCATTACGAAAATCCAAAGAGATCCAGTTGATGGATACAACTGTATACTCTGTAAGGACTTGTTTGCCGAAACCTTGGCATTACGAAGATCCAAAGAGATCCCGTTGATGGATACAATTGTATATATTACGTAATAATTTATTGACGACGTCAATGTGTTTGCGTTATGGTATATGAAAGCGCGATCTATTAAACGTAGTGGCGCCATCTGTTGAGTTGTTTGAAAACTTCTTATTACAAGTTTCAATTTCACGGCGTCCTTTTAAAAGTTTCACAGAAACTAAAAAAAATCGTTGACTACAGAAAAGTGTATTGCGTTGGAGACTACATAGACGGTCTCGCCAGTGGTTTACCTCTAGTTTTACACAGCAGTGTCGTGGTAGCGCAAGAGTGAAAAAGAAGTGGGGGTAACGAAACCAAACAAAACGTAGAACGGAGCCGAGTCACAAGTGGGTCGGTGGAACCTGTCTCAACTGCTTCACTTCAAAAACTTCTTTTACGATTCCAGTACTCCAAGGTTGGAAAATATGAACGCATATTTAACTGCTCTGTGTTTAACTGTTTGTTTTATAACTGTAATTAATTTTTTATTACTTTTTTGTTATGCGAAGGGTTTTATTGATTTTTGTTTTTGTTATATATACGTTATCCTGTCGACGTCTGTTCATATTGTATAACAACGTTATTAAGCGCCTTTGGATATGAACCTTCTCCTCACTTTTTTATTCCTGATGCTTTTGTTGTATTAATCCATCCTTTATTAGCTTGTTTGGCCATCTCTTCTATCGTTTTAAGTGGTCTTCTTTTTCTACGGGTATTTTATATAGTTACAACCAATGAATAAATATATACAAGAAGAAAGGAATTATAGATTTTGTTAAAGATGACTCTGCAAAGTGTAAGGGGTTCCGCCCAACATCTTACGGAGACCAAGTTAATCTCACCTGAACGCGGTGCCTGCCGGATAACAGACGAGGCTCTGACTATCTACCAACTCGCACTGGGCAAGCGAGGTGGGCTAAGGCCCAATTTCTCTCAATGAACTCTTCGATATAGAGATCTATGAAGGAGGTCTATGTCCAGCAGTAGACGCCTATCGGCTGATTCTGATCATAATGTGCAGGACTAGTTCCAAAAAAATTTAATACTGATTTCTCCAAGATAAAGTTTAGTATGATTAATGCTTTTCCAAACTACCCCTTTAAATTGTTTATTTTTTAATAGAAACACGGTTCATAAAGCTGATATTTCCAAGGTAAAGTTTAGTTTTCTGGAAATATTTGTTTATATGTTTTTAATTAACCGGTTTTAATGTTATATAGAAATAAAAGCATTTTGTGTAACCAGCGGCAACTGGTAGTGTGCACCGCCGCGTGCATTTACAGAACAATATTCCCATCGCATACGCTGCGGCGGAAGTAGAGCGGTTGTATGTTATTTTATACTGCCTTAATAATAATGTACTCGGTTTAACCTTTTTTAATTAACACTCGGCGGGCCGGGGACTACGGGGAATGAAATTGCTGCGGCCGCAGCCAGCAGCGTCATCGCTCCGGGTACCCACAGAAGAAGTGTATTAATTTTTTTTAAACCCTCTTGCAAAACGATAGGGTACAGGTTCAATGCGAGTGTATAATAACACATGATTTTAAGTGACAATAATCTATACATTACGAAACAGCGAACGTCCAAACTCTCCATTTTATGGTTAGATTTACACATTTTCTTTTAATTGCTTTGTATTTGTAGCAAATATAATTAGTGATGGTATTGAAATCATAAAACATACTAATAATAGAGGAATACCACTGGATTGAGATACCAATATTAACAAAATTTAATTAAACATAAAATAAACTAGAAGACTTCAAAACGCAGCGAGTTTATTCTATGTAGATCGGACTGTGAATAATATTTAAAGAGTTGCAGGTTCTCCGTGGTGATTATGAGATCTTATACATACATCTGTAACCTGATTCTTTCCATAAGTCGAAACACATTAATTTAGGATGTAGTTAAATAAGTTAATTTTTTTAAAGGCTAAAGTACATGTACTAGCTGTTTTCCGCCTACTTTGTTGGCGGTAACACCTCAACAACTTGTTTTGACGTTAGAATCCTTTCTTAACTGACGTCTTAATGGCAGATTACGGCTAATAAATTAATCAACAGATTGGTATGACTTAGAACAATGAGGATCCGAAGGATATTTTCCTTGCTGTTAAGAAAACTGTGTACTTTAATAATATTAGGAATTTTTGTCTTCCTTTTTATATTCTAATTCACCCTATGAATAGACAAAAATTACTATCAACCCTTGAGTATTCGAAAGAGATTTGATTTTAAATGATACAGCGCCATCTCTTCGCAAAGTTGCGAACTAAAATTCTTGCATTTAACACATTTGTGATAACCACAGATTCTATTTTAGTTTAACTGATAATAATTGATTAATAAAATATGAAACTATAGTATTTTATGATTTACGCCGTACAAAAAGTTATTTCTATATTTTCCATGATTTATTTGAACTGGTTATAGCGTAGACCGTTCAAAAGTGCTACGGCATTTTTCTAATTAGAATTTTAATGAGATACCTCGGTAAAGTTCCTAGCTACTTCGAAAAGTCTGTATCATTTAGCCGAAATAATTTTTTGCCCGCTTTTTACCAACCCCCATTAATTAAAAACGTAAGCATAGTTATACAATATTAATTTATATTTAGAAACGTCGTTTACGTTTTACACAATGTTAGATTGAAGCTTCTTTTGTTATAAAGCAAGGAAATAATATTTTAATATAAACATTTACATTATATTAATATTTATGACCTTCGCATTATACCCCTGGAGGCATACTCAAGCTATTATCATATAAAACTGAAGCTACTCGAAGGAATATTAAAATGAATTAGAATAATTTGTATATAGCTAGCATGCGGTAAATATTCGGCAGTATCTACTGGTACCATTGTAGTTCATTGGTTGTAGGGTGGTGCTAGGACGTTTTTGCTTGTTTAGCTACAACCCTTATATTGCAAATCTGACACAACGGCATACATATTTTCCAGTTGTCAATATATTACAACGAGAGCATTCTAGACGAGCACACTTAATTTTCGTAAAATCAGTTCTTAGCTGATCTATACTCGGTAAAAGTAATATTACTACCAAATTGTAAGTCTCCAGGTCATATGGTTCCAGAGATATCGTAATCAGCACATAAGTAGAAATCTCATATATATAGATAAGTTCAGCAGCAGTTTTTTGGAATGAAACAGTAACAGCGCTGTAGCTGTTGGGTGATGTAATTACTAGGGTAATGAGACAACGTATGTCTCAAAGCGACGATTACTGTGTACGAGTAGAGCTGTGTATATCATCCTAACGCCTCATTGTTATGATCAGTCGTACCTGTCACCGTCAGGAAACCGTCTAGCTCTTTCGACTTTAAAAAGTTGGACTGCATTGTATATTATCAAGGTCAATGACCTTTTTTTTTGTTTCGAGGCTAAATCTTCGAAAGATACCCTGTTTTTTGGGGGAAAGTCAGGACTATGTGAGATTTTTATTTACTAATACCCCATTCGGTGGTCTGAATCAGTGCATTTGGAGAGTCTTCGGGATTTCTTATAGAACGCACCGGTGCCTCTTTACACTTTGTGTTAACGCGATTCTGAGGAGGGGCTTAACCCTCCTAGGCTGTCCCATACAGGTTCGCTTGTTGAGTGATAAGGGCCCCTACTCTCAAGGCCCGCGAAACTCCTAGACCGTTTTAGTCTGCTTCTACGACAGGGAAGGCTTACCTTAGTCCTATTCTTACTAGCCCGAGACTAGAGAACTGAAGGTCAGTGACCTGTGTAAGCGTTATATCATCAAATATAGTACAGATGGTACATATTTAAAATGGATGCATTATCACCGGCTGCTGAATCGAGATAACAATTAACGGATGGAAATATAATTTCATTTCAATTCAATCATAAATCACAATGCAGCTGGGAAACGATTCTGTAATTTCTAATTAATTAACATAATTACAAAGTAATGAACGCCATTTAACCTATATATTTAATTTGAATATAACTCTAATATACTACTTAACACATTAAACAAGTTAAACCATTAACTAGTGTGTTTATTAGGTTTTTATTTCAATACATTTGAAACATATTGCAGTATTGCGTGTGGATGGAGCTGGCCAGCGTCAGGTCTCCGTCTGATTGTGAGGTGTCTTCATAAGTAATGCCACAGCCTTATGAAAGTTTTTGTGACGAGCGTGATGTTCACTTGTTAGTAAGTGATATGCCCGCCTATAACAACGCGGCATTAGTTAGGATGATATAAAGATATATAATGCACCATATTGCGTTTTTCGCCTGAGTATCGCTACCCCAGTAATTACACTAGCTACAGCACCTTTCAAACCGGAACACAATAACGTTTGCACACTAGGCAGCATAAGTAGACGCTGCGGTGGTACCTAGACAGTCTCCGGCAATAGATATCTATCACCAGTAAAGATACCAGCAGATAGTATAAAATAACCTGCAATTATTTTATGGTATAATTAAAGGCGATTAAAAAAGAAATAATAAAAAGGAGAGGAAAGAAATAAAATAAAGAGGTGTAAGGGTTCCTCATCTCACCTGCTCGTGGTGCAGCCTGCTAATCAACAAACGAGGCTCTGGCTCCCACCAACCTGAATCGGGAGAGCGTGGTGGGAAATGGCCCAAATCCCTCCCATATAAACCCCTACGAAAAGAAGATCGCTGGAAGCCACTAGATGGGGAAGCTCAGGACCGACAGATGCGGAGATCTTTGGGAGAGGCTTGTGTTTTAATTTTAAAGAAAAGATACCATCATTCTATTATACCATGATCGAAGAGTCAAGTACTAATATCTAAGTAGTGCTAAGTTATGTGTTCAGATCGTCCGCTCCAGACAATAAACCTAGCGCTTACCATAATTCTCAGGGATGAGGCAACGACCATATAGAAGAGATGTTCAGCATCGATAGGTTTGAAAAGGGAGGTGATGTCTTGACCATGATGCTGTAGTTAAGTATCATCGTTTTTCTTGATAATGTGAACCTACTGCCAATATCAATGTGGTGTAATAAGATACAGTACCATAGTTCCACATAGCTGCATTTTACATGTGGTTCTCTACACTGGTGGTAGGTCTTTGTTGCCGAAGACCAGCTCAATAGATACAACCGCAGCTCCTGTTCCTGCCGTCAAATAGCAGTGTGCAAACATTACTGTGTTCCGGACTGAAACGAGTTGTATCTAGTGAAATTACTGGGGTAATCAGACACAACATCCAAAAGCAACGAGCGCAATGTGGTGCAGTGTATAGCATCTTAACTATACCATCATATGAATGTCCTACTCGTCGCGTCGCTTCATTGAAGAAAAAAAAAAATGAGATTCAGTTTGTATAAGATTGTTTAATAGGTTAGTAAAATTTTCAGTCTATGACTTCTTTTTACATCGTACCTGAATTTAGTGTCTATTCAGAAACCATTTTTGAAATATTCACACTGTTACTTGTAACTGTTTTATTTTAGATGTAATAGAGGGGTATGCAACGAGAGGGGTAGCCGCCCCACCAGAGAGCCGAGTACAAAGATAAATGTATACCGTTACCCCGCTTGAGTAAATTAACCAAACCCATTGTGTATTTCAAAGAGATTCCTCCCTGTCGTACTTCCATTGGCTTCATTCCAACCAGGCAACACTAATGGATTTTTCTTTCACCGTCTTCCTCAACTTACAATAAATAAAGTACCCCTTCTTTTTAAAATTGCCACCCTCTAATAAGAAGTTTTAAATACTTTAAAAGAGCACAAAGTTTAGTTTATTAGGGAACATAATAAAAAGAGCTGTTTTAAATATGACAAGGTAAGTGACCACTTGGTATCATCATCATTATTATCAGACGACAGACGTCCACTGCTGGACATAGTCCTCGCTCAAAGATCTCCACAATCCGGCGCTGCCCGCGTTCACCTGCTTCCTGCAACTTTCACCAGATCATCGGACTACTTTGTGGAAGGCCTCCCCTTCCCCTTAACGAACTCCAACAAAAGATGACCTCAAGTGCTCGACGTGAGCACTGGCCGTATCTGTCACCACTTGGAATAAGTTTTTTTCTTCTCTTTTCTATTCAATTAAGTAGAAGGTAATGGGCGCAATGTTAATGTACTTATCGTTGAATAATAGTTTATTTGCTTCGTAGATATAAAATGTAAGTTATATGTTCACATCCTGCTCCAGATTTTTACCGACACAAGTAAGCAGTTCAAGGACATTTCGCTAATTTATTCCAGCGACAAACAATAGTCGTTTGTTATCCCGCCGAACTAGTTGCGAATAAGGATTTCATTCTGTAACTTGGCAATGTTTCGCTGGATATTACGTTTGTAATTTCACGCACCGATTGTATGGGACAATATTTAATCTATCCATTCGTTTTCTGCCTAATCGTCTTTTTCTTGTCAACAAAAAAAAAAATAAATTATCAGTAATGTACTTTGTAATTGCTTTTCCATCATCTGTTCATTCTATGTTCATCAATTTTCTATATATATTAATAGTATGCAGAATAGATTTTCAGTGCGATAGGTCCTATAATACTATCATTCAAATCACTGCCTAGGATATTCACCAGGTTGCCAAACCCAGATTGGAGGTTGTAACGCAATGCCTTTGCCAATATTTAATCTCTAGGATCTTCTAGCTTTATCATCTCTCATAAATCTACAATTAAATGTGTTTATATTTCGGGGAAATATGAGAAGAAATACAGCTCACGAAGGATCTCTTTTCTGACGTCTAACTTTCGCTGTAACAAAGTTGATCAATGATCTGACGAATCTCGCTAAAGATGCTGGATGCGGACAGCGTAAGATCGATAGCTGTATAGATCCTGGTACAAGCTCTATGGCTTGTGATGAGAGTTTAGCAGAGGAGAGGAATACAAAGAATAAAAGAGATACCATTCGTCGTAGATCTCTGTTGCGGAAGACCGTCTAGGAGGGTGCTACCGCCGCGCCTATTGCACCCTGCAAAAATTACTGTGTTCCTGTTTGAAGGGTGAAGTGAAATTATTGGAGAGACGAGGCGAAATTATGTCTCAAGCGGACGAGTACATGTGGTGCAGTGTATAACATTCTTAATAGAGCCACATTGTTTAGAACAGGCGTATCACTTACCATCATCGCTCACATCGGCCACACTGTGGAATAAAAAAAGGCAGAGTTCCTCCTGTATTATAAGAATTCCTTCTCCACTTTGTACGGATATGGATTAAATAAATTTAGCATAGATGATGGTGATGAATAACTGGAATATCTTCTCCTTTTTCCTGTATTTCATGCCTGAAGGTACTGCCTGTCCTGAAATTATCTTAATAATTCGTCAACCAGCTGCCTCCACACCGCTCTGTTCTCGGTACGTCTCAAGGCCTTCGGAATATTGGTGCCTACGATTGCCTGTATCTGGTAGACCATCGGGTAGGGGATCGGCCCTGTGATCTTTTGCCCTCGATCTTTCCTACTACAACTAGCTTATACAGATCATCTGGTTATCTCCGAGCAATATGGCCAAAGCAACTTAGGACTTGTTTGTAGTAAATGGTGGACAGTCTGGTGGTGTTTTTGGGTTGCTCGAGAATGGATTTCTTGGTTCTTTTTGCTGTCCATAGTAGGCCCGGCATTTTCCTCCAGCACCACATCTCAAAAGCTTCAATTTTCTTCCGGTCGTCTGCGCGGATTGACCAGGATTCGCAACCGTACATTAATATTGAGAAAACCAAAGCTTGCATGAGTCTGGTCTTGGTGGTGTTTGACACTCACTGGAATATGCAGGGATGATTTTTTCTCGTAGTTTAACCACGCAGTCAGCGGTCAAAGCCTCTCGCCATACCGCAAAGCTCCAAACGAAAACTTTCCAAAGCACATCGCATATGCTGCGCTAAGCTCACTGCTCCCGTGCAAAACTTCCGCTGGACGTAAGCTTTTGTAACTAAGCGCATGTTTTCTCCGTTTTCATTATGCTCTAAATGTGCATTTTATTATTATATTGTTTTTTTAATACTAAATTTCGCATTTTTTTTAATTTAACGAAGCGATGAGACAGGCGAGACGAAGCAGCCCTGTGGTCTCGGACTAGTAAGAATAGGACTAAAGTAAGCCTTGCCTGTTGTAGAAGCAGACTAAAAGGGTCGCGGAGGAGTTCCGCGGGTTTTGAGGGTGGGGACCCTTATCGTTCAACAACCGAACTTGCGTCGGACAGCGTATGACTCAGCGATGGTGCTTAGGAGGGTTAGGTTCCTCCTCGGAGACGTGCTAGCACAAAGTGTAGCGGGACACCGGTGCGTTCTATAAGAGATCCCGGAACCTCTCCGAATGCAATGATGCAAACATCCGAGGGGATTTTAGTGAGTAAGAATCTCATATAACTTCTCTCCAGAATCAGGGTATCTTTCGAAGATTTCCTCTCCGAAACAAAAAAAAGGCGGGACGTATACATGTTGGTAAGTGCTCATAACAACGTGGCGCTAGCTAGAATTAAATACACAGCACCACATTGTGCTCGTCATCTTCTGATATAAGATATTAAGTCTCGTTACCACAGTAATTTCACTAGCTACAACTCTTTTCAAACCGTACTGTTCGTCGGCAGAAATAAGCGCTGTGGTGCTACCTAGACGGTCTCCGCTAACAAAGCCCTGCCACCAGTAAACTGCATATCATTTGTTGATTCTTCGCTTTTCATATAATAATTATATGAGTTATATGCAAAAAAGTTGTTAATAAATAAAAGCAGTTAGACCTATTCAAGTGCCACTTTGGACCCTTAGAGTCGGTACAAGACAGACCTGTAAGGATCATCGACGATCCTTTCCTTGCGGTACTGAATCAGTCTGAGGTTCTTATCAAGTTTCTACTTTGCTTCACTTCGTTTAGTAGCTATTTAATATGATACCTATAGCAACATTTTATCATCGTACCCCTCGCACCCAAGGGGTTAATTCTGACAATCTTCAACGGTAGTGGTATCGTACAGTCCGGTTCCAAAGATGTTTTCTAAGAACACTTAAGATGTGGCATGTTTACATAGGAGCTATATGAAGTTCTTCTAAACAGGTTTGTAAAGGTTTTTCACTGTTGGGGGTACGCTTGCATTTGATGTAACTTCAACATCATGATGGCTACATACCTGGTTGTCATCTCAATTTAAACCATCAATAGTTTAAATTCATTTCCTATAAATAGAACCATATTTACTTACTGTTCGTGTATTAATCTGGTGTTATATTGCGTTAAAACAGATGTCTATTTTTGGACCACCATCATATAGAAAACTCTTCACTATTACTGCCACAGTATACTCGGATAAGTTCCTTATACTATTTCCGGTTGTTAGTTAATATTTAAAGTAGGTTATATGTAATCAAAGTACTTTAATGTGCGATATCTTAATAAACGAATTGTTGTCGAAATTAATCTGTTTGACTTATGAATATTTAGTGCGCTTCACAGCGCTCGCCTCGTTGTTTTACAAAGCTTTGTTTAACATAGACGCTTAACAATAACTTCCGGTCGGGATACGAATAATTCAATTATTTCAACGTACCACAATCGTCCCTTGTAATTAAGTAATTATTGGGTCGCCGAGTGGGGACAATTGTTGAGACAAAGTAACGGCAGGATTGGAGAGACGAAATTGGAGAGACGAAAGGCTGAAGTTCAAAGTAGGGGTGTTATAAGATTTTAAGGTCCCAAAACTTTAAATCAATTTTATTTTCTGTTTGTTTATCTGATTCGATATATTTAAATTTGAAAAGGGGATGTAAAGGTGTAAGGGGTCTCGCGCAACAACTTACGGAACCCAAGCTAACTTCACCTGCTCGTGCTGCCCTCTGCTAATCAACAAACGAGGCTCTTGCTCCCACCAACCCGCTTTGAGCTAATGTGCTGTGGCATGTTGACTGTGGACCGATGGCTGTGGAGATGTTTGGGAGAAACTTATGTCCAGCAGTGGACATCTATCGGCTGACGATGATACTGATGATGTTGATGAATTTTTTAAAAAAAAGTTATTAAAACAATGACAAATATTAGTTCAATTGTTCATAATAAAACTTGACGATTATAATGATTTTACTGTGGGTTGGTGTTTGTATTAGAAGGAACTGATGATAGATTCTCGGAGACCATCTAAGTAGGTACCACCACAGCTACTATTGCAGCCGACAAACAGTAATATGCAAACATTAATGTGTTCCGGTTGAAGGGTGCTGTGATTAGTGAAATTAATGGGGTATCGAGATTTAACATCTGTGTCAAAGGGACGAGCGCAATGTGGTGCTGTATATAAGACCCTAACTAGCTTATCATATTGTTATGGCCGGACGTATCACTTACCATCAGGTGAACGTTCCGCTAGTCTTGCCCCTTTGTGGTATAAAAAAAGATAAAGGGTTTGAAGGTCAAAGACCTGGAATACAGAGACAAAATTTCACCGGTTTAAGGGGAAACAATTAAGAAAATACGAAGTGAAGAGAAAACAAAGTTAATTTCAAAATTTTTTTAATCGTTTTGTTTTTAATAAAAAAAAAACTTTCTAAGAGACTTCACAGTGATGCCATAAACATCACAGTTGATTCATACCGCCGCTCACTGCGTAATTTCCGGTGGCGCCCGACAGCTTACGATCTTCCGGTGCTTCCCAATCGTCTGGCCCAAGTTTGGCCTGTGAAATATTTAAAAATCCGTGAGGTTCTTGTGTTTCGTTTTAATAATTTAAAAAGAGGGACCGGCCTCCGGGAGGATTATTATTTTTTAGCTTAGCGATTAATTTTTGTAACTTAACAAGTGGACTCATTAAAATTTTTAATAAACGTAGCCTTTTAATACAGCCTTAATATACCATCAGATAATATACACAATTTTGAATAGAAAGGAATTATATGGTTGATCATCATCCACTGCTGGACATAGGCTTCAGGCCCCACATCGATCGGGTAGGGATTCATGTGGGGAGGAGGATTTGGGTCATTTCCCACCACGCTGGCTCAATGCGGGTTGGTGGAAGCCAGAGCCTCGTTCGTGGATTAGCAAGGTGCATCACGAGCGGGTGAGTTGCTGTGCGTCACCCTTTACACCCCCCACATATGGTTGATATCTAGAACAATTTGTTTACAGTAGACAATTATAGCAAGTCATTTTTAATTCTGGTTTTATCATACGAGAAGGCAATATCTTCGGGTCTGCTCTAATTGTAGGGTATACAGAACATGAGAAGGCTAAAACGTATGATGACCTTCATCGTATTACGACAGGGTCTGAAGCTATTGTGCCATAATGTCACAACAAAGTGAGAACGAATTAGTTTCGTGGCACGAAAACTCTAAGTATAACAAAGATAGCGTTTTTTTTTTATTCAACGAAATGACGAAACGATCACCTGATGGTAAGTAATACGTCTGCCTATAACAGCGTGGCGCTAGTAGATGGTATTCATAACACCACATTGAGCTCGCCCCCTTGAAACATAGGATGTTGTCTCGTTACCCCAGTAATTTTATTAGCTAAAGCGCTTTTCAGACTGGAATACAGTAATGACTGTACAGTACTGTTTGTCAGCTGCAGTAGGAGCTGCGATGGTGCTTACATAGAGAGTATTCGGGGACAAAGACCTGCAACCAGTGACTTTTAATTTTCTCTTCTTTGTACAAAAATGACATTTTGTAATTAATATCTGTTGTTTAAGATGAACCTATCTCTTATGTCAATAGGGTTTAATATCCTTCAGCGTATCACTTGTACCACACCAGAGTTGACCATTTGCAGTGCTCCACTGTTCCCGCAATTTGGCCCATTGAATTCAGTCTCTATTACAGCGGGGGCGTTAGATTTGATTTGTATGCATCAAATGCGGTCCTGAAACTTTAATTAAAAAAAAAATCCAAACAATGAACAAATCCGTGGGTTGTACGGGGTTCCGTCCAATCTTACGGAGCTCACGTCAACGTCACCTGCACGCGGTGCACCCTGCTGAATAACAGATGTCGCTCTTACCACCCACCAACCCGCACTGGGTCAGCGCGGTGGGTTGAGGCCCAATTCCCGTCAATGTACTCCAATAGCATGTGGAAGTCTTTCGGGGAAACCTATGTCCAGCAGTGGACGTCTGTTAGCTGATAATTACAATAAATGATAAACAAATCCGTAAGAAATAGCACTTTTATAATTTGAAAAGAAATCATTAAATATTACTGTTTAAACATGCACTGGAGGTAGGTGTCTGCTGCCGGAGACCATATAGGTAAGCACCACCGCAACCCCTATTGCAGCAGATAGACAGTACTGTGCAAACTGAATAATGCTATACTAATGTAATTACTGGGATAACTAAACTTAACACATGCCATGTCTCTCGGCGACGAGTGCAAACCATTTTAAGTAGAGCCGCGTTGTTATGGGCCGGCCTATCACTTACCATCAGTAAGTTATTAATGGTTTCCAAACTGAACATATTAAATGAATAAATATGTAACTACACTTTAAATTTATTTAATATTTTTCAGCTTCAGCTCCGCGTCATATTATTAATAAACCCGAGTTCGATTCCAGATTCTATCCTTATCAGCCTCAGCTTCCGGTGATAAAAAAACATTGTAAGTCGTTTGCCTATACAGTTATGAAAAAAAAACAGTATTATAATAATATATTTTTTTTAATTATTCAACGACCTAGATCATCAGGATAAACCTATAGGTTTATTGTTTTGTCATCGTCATCAGCCGATAGGTGTCCACTGCTGGACATATAGCTCCTCCAAATGTCTCCATATCGATCGGTCGTACGCTGCTCGCATCCAAAGGCCTCACGCGACCATTAGTCATTTGGTGGGATTTAGTCCATTCCCCACTCTGACCCAGTTGGAGCTAGAGCCTTGTTCGTTGATTAGAACGACCTGATGAGGTGGGCTAGGGTCCCGTGAGTTATTGTGCGGAGCCCCTTACACCCCGACCTCGATAAAATGTCATTGTCTTGTCATAGATCACAATAACAAGCCTTCACCTTCAATTCTGAAATTATGAAGGTTAAAAGGTTACAATCATCGGACTAAACATTTAGAAATTCTTCCAAAAAAAAAATCTCTTTTAAATTTAGTCGTATTTTAAGGTATAGAAGTAATAGATTTTAAATAGTTTCAATCTAGATTTTTTGTATTCAAACAAAATATGTGGAAGAATTAAAAAGGAAAGAAATTACTGAATTATTGAATTTGTAGGTCAGAAGTTTATTATACTAATAAAGTCCTGATAATGATATATTATTAAGGAAACTTTATCTGCCACCTTAAGATGTAAGTCCTGATCATCTCGGAGCTTTGTTATATAGAAAACTTTGATATCTGTATATTATATATAGAAGACATCCAGAGTTTCATTAACTCATCACGAGATCTCCGCAACTATTAGACGTAGATACTCAAAATTTTATAGAGATATTGCTTCTGCTATTTAGAGGTCAATTTAGAATGGTTTTTACAAAGTTCTTTCCTCCAATGTAGTTGCGGGGGTGGTAATAACGGGAAAGGTTTTATTGAATATTTTTGACAGATTTCAAATCTAATTCCTTATTACGGCTAGCAAAGGAGGCGGGGAACGGTTAGTGTATCAATATATATAGTATGATATAAACCACAGTGGATTCACTGGTAGCACGACTGTATCACCAGCCCATCGTATATATGTGTCGAATATTCGAAAGCTCTCTATTTATGACCTAAACAATGTCCTGTTCCCTGTTGGAAACGTGAACAATTAATTTCCCGAATAAAGCTTCATCTCGCAGGACGGCCATTGTTTATTAATAACGTTATTTCAAAGAGACGCTGATAGCATTCAAATGTGTGTTTATAGGTATTATGTTTATTATCAGAAGGAGTCAGCTTTAATATGTCCATGTGTTGGACGTAGGTAATGTTACAGATCTTAGTTGTCCTGGATGTGAAGGCATTTAATCCATTATTTATATCGTTACAGCATTCTCTATCCCTGTGGACCCATCGGCGTGAATAGAAATTTCATGTAATGTGTGCATCGTCATCATCAGCCGATAGACGTCCATTACTGGACATAGGCCTTCCACAAAGACCACCAAGTCAGCCAAAGGGCAATGGAGAGGGCTACGCTTGGATTTTGTCTTCGCGATGGATTCAGAACGTGGAGATCCGCAAACTAAGGTTACCGACATAGCCCAAAAAATTGTTAAATTTAAGTAGCAGTGGCAGGGCACATTGGTTGAGGGACCGACGACCGATGGGGTAGTAAGTCCCTCGAGTGGCGCCTACGTACCGGAAGACGTATCTTTGGGAGGTCTTCCATAAGGTGGACCGACGGTCTGGTGAGAATCGCGGAAACCCACTGGATGCGAGCAACGCAGTAAAAATACCAATTTCAATTCAGCATAGTTGTGCACCTGGTAGATCAGGTGTAAAAACCATCAGTTAAAAAGAATAGCTGAGGATCGAAATGGTTTTCCAAACTTCAGTTTGAACCTAATGATGGTGATAGTAGCGGACTTTTAGATTATTATTCAGATAGGTTTAAGAAGCTAGGGTGTAAAGTTCACACTCCGGCATATGACGGGCTCATTACACGGCGCCGTGTAGTCGGCCATCGATTATGGGCTAACATTAGATCTCCGTACAATAACTTTTCAATTTCATTTTCTAATCAGACGAAGCGAAGACAGGGACCATTCACCTGATGATAAACATGTTCCAAGTTAGTATGTATACACTGCAGATATTATACTCGACGCTAGACTTAAATACTAAGTTTCTTTACCTACAGTAATTTAGTTAGCTACAGAGTCCTTCAAGTCGGAAAACAATAATGTTCGCACATTACTGTTTGACAGCAAAAACAAGAGCTGCAGTGATACGTGGACAGCCTTTGGCAATAGAGAACCAACATTTGAAAGTTTTTTTTTTATTTCATCAAGTTACTAGACGAGCGGGGAATTCATCTGATAGTAAGTAATACGCTTGCCTATAACAACGCGGCGCTAGTTAGAATGATGTACACTGCACCGCATTGTGTTCGTCGCCTTGAGACTAGAACTTGAGTCTCGTTACCCTAGTAATTACACTAGTTACGGCGCCCTTCAAACCGGAACACAGTAATGTTTGCACACTACTGTTTGACCACACATCTAGAAGGTCTTCGGCAACAGACACCTACCACCAGCGAAGGTGTTTGAAGGAAGTTGTAGCTAGGTAACTTACAGCGCCATAAGCAAAATGTGGTGCTGTGTGATAAATAGCAATAAGTCTATGTCCAGCAGTGGACAACCCAAACATGTGAAATACCGTTTGTGTATTATTCCTCAGTAGCTGAACGCTCACCCAGACGGTCTCCAGCATCATTGGTACACCATCAGCAGTTTCATAGAACGGGTGCATATATTGATTATTTAAATATGCAAGTAGTTTTAGTCATATATTTTAATTAGTTTAGGGTTATATTGATGATGCAGGCGACGCAGCATCAGCTGAGCTCGCTGATTAACATTTATGCACGCCTGTGCGGGTAATTCGATTATTCAAATGCACGCGTTGATTCCGTCACATAGTTATATGGTTCATTTTCGGTTAAAGTAATTTTATCAACCCTGCGCCGGAACACCCTCCAAGGTCATTGACCACACAAGTTGGACCTACGATCAGATGTAAGTCGCAGAAAACCGCTCGAGCAGCAGAGGTTTGATTACAGTGGAGATCTTTTGTGGAGGCTTATGTCCAGCTGTGGGCGTCTATTTTTATACTACATGAACAAATAAAAAGAATTAGTGTATACGCGGTAGAAACTTTGTAATATGGTTAATCTGTAAGAGAATGAGATGAATACACTATGCAGATGATAAACAGAAAGAAATCAATTGATCGACAATTCTGTTTATTAATTAAAGTTGTAAAGAACAGAAGAGAGATAGAGAAAGAAAACGAAATAGAGTAAAAGAAGACGAAATTATTTTTTATTATATATTAGCTGTTTCGCGGCTTTGCTGGCTGTAATATAAAATTAGACTTGAAATTTTTCGGAAATATTCCTAGAGAGCAACCGCAACCGTAAATAACTTTCTACAGCCACCGTTACTATAGCAACCGCTTAAATAATACGAAATGAAAATGTTTATAAAAGTTAATTAGAAATAAAATGATGAAGGATTTATGAAATTCAAAAAATAAACAGTATAAAACCAACCATACAACCAGTCGATACTTTCACTAATTTTCACGTGATTAGTCAACAAGGAATATTCATTTCCATTATTTATACAGGCTGATAGGTAATAGGTGTAAAAGATCTGGAGGGGCTAAAGTATAGCTCGTATCCTATCTATGTATGGAATACACCATACAAAAACAATGCTCCTGGAGTTATTAATTTTTTAAATATTTTTCAAAAAATTTGCGATTTTGTAGAAAAAAATTCGATATTTTTTTTTATTTACTTCTACACAAGTTTTAATGTAATAATCATTATTTTATTAAATTAAATTAATAACCATCACTTAGAGGCTAAAACTTTTAAATTAGGTTCTTTGAAAGTTGTGACAGTAAAATATAAGACATCATACTTATATTTTTATTTAATATTAAAAAAAAAATTATAAAAAATAAGAGTGAAGCACATAAATAAATATCTGAATTATATATATATATTAACTACATAGTCCTTCTCCGATTTTCTCATCTCTCCCCTCATTATCATTATCCACCTCTACAAACCTTCCCCATCGAATATTACCTCACTTTTCTCCTTCCTCTTTTATATACAAATTTATTTACATATATATGTATATATTTAGTTTTGTTGTGTTTTTAATTTATTTAATTTTATGTTCTCTTTTTTTTTATTTTAGTTAACGGATACCAGGTTCGCGAGCTCCGAGTTCGATGAAGCTGCAATGGTTGCCAAAATAACTAGCGGCGTCAACTTCATCATACAAAAAAAAAACTGTATAGCATGAACCTTAGGGAAGAGAGAAAACGGAAGATAGTGACATATAAACGCCTTTTTATCTCATTCTCTCACAGAGTGAAACATATGAATACATTTACAGTTGTCTCCTTTTCGTTACACATTTCCGTTTCACAAAATCCAATTCATACTTCAGTGAAGTTTAACTCTGAAAAGATGTCCATCTGTTGTATAGAATATTTGATAGGGGAGGATTGCCACAGTTTCTTTGCTTTATTGTTACTTGCTTTATCTTGTTTGCCGTTGAATGCACTGCAACCTAATAACTGTTGATTCATGCCCCCTCGGCCCGCATAATTTCCGGTGGCGCCTGACAGCTTACAGTCTTCCTCTATTGCGCTTTCGTTGTGGTGCAAGTATGCGGCTAAAGTGACTGAACTTTTATTTTCCCAATTAATCAACGATATGAACGGGAAGTTTATATGAAGGTCAATGATACGTCTGCCCTTAAAAAAGTGTCGTTGGTTGGGAGTATATACACTGCACCACATTGCGCATCTCCCCTGACACAAAAGATGTTGAGTCTCGTTACCCCAGCAATTACATTAGCTACAGCGCCTTTCAATCTGGAATACAGTAATGTGTGAAGGCGGAAATAGGAACTCCTATCGTATCTAGACAGTCTCCAGCAACAGAGCCCTACTACAAATAAATATTATACTATTTTATGGGTGTAAGGGGCGTAAGGGGTCCGCACAACAACTTATAGGACCCAAGCTAACCTCACCAGCTCGTGGTGCACCCTGCTACTGAACAAACGACGCTGTGGCTCCAACGCACCTGCATTACGCCAACGTGGTGTTAAATGGCCCAAATACTCTATATTCACCCTTACAAACAACAGCACTTATTCCTCGGCGATTCCGGAAGCCATGTTGACTGCATACGGGCGGCGCAGGACCGATAGATGTGAAGACCTTTGGGAGAGACATATGTCCAGCAGTGGACGTCAATCGGTTGATGATGATGTTTTTATGTACGTTTACCATGTTTGTGATATGAAATAATTAAAGCTCATCTCTTATAACTTGCACCATCCCCTGTTGTGGGCATTTGCAAAGCACTGCTCGTCTGCCAATTTACCTCATTGAAGTCTCCCTTACGATGGCAGCGTTCAGTGTGCTTTGTTGTTCTGCGACGTTAAGTTGTTTGAACTGCGGTATAATAACTTACATATACATAACTATACATATAATTATAATTATTTATATAAAGAAGTACAGTAGATATGTTCACCTGATGGAAAGTGATCACTGATGCCCATGAATAGTCGCAACACCAGAGGAGTCGCGGCTGCTTTACATCTTTAAAACCTTTGTTACTGGAGACTAGACTACATGGTCATTATGTGGTAGTGTAATTTTTTTTTCATCAGTTGAGCGACACGTTTACCTGATGGTAAGTCCGTAATATGGCGCTAGTTAAGATGAAATACACAGCATCACATCTCTGGTGGTAAAGCGCACTAATCTAGTAACAGCCTAATCATTTTTCCTCTGAAGACATCCACGTCGTATTTCGGTACCAACTCCTTTGTTGTTTTTGTGGAGAAGGTGGAGTTAAACCTCTTTGTTCGTAAATTGGGGATGTACACAAAGTAAGGATGATGATTCACTGTGTGTTCGTCCGATGGTGAAGGGTGAGTTTGGACAATTATATTGTAAATATCCCAAAACTGAGTTGTTTTGTTCAGGCAACAAGTATTGGTTGATTATTGACATGATGAATGAATGAATACCTTTTTCAGATTGAAGTTAATTCTAAACGGATGGGGAGGGTGGAGGGGCGGCAATTGAATGGTTTACACAGTGTTAACTCGAGGACATCTCGGAGTCCCCAGGAGGCGGTGGACGTAAACAATTTATAGCCTTGTTGTGACAATCGGCCGCCGCGAGCCCGGCTTAACGACCTGAACGCATTCAATTGCTTCTAGCGATTAAATCTCAGTACCTACAGTAATATCTTATATTTACTGGTGGTAGGTCTCTGTTGCCGGAGACGGTCTAGGTACCTACCACCGCAGCTCCTGTTGCAGCAGACAAACAGCAGTGTGCCAACATTACTGTATTCTAGTTTAAAGGGCGGTGTATCTAGTGAAATTACTGAGGTATTCACACTTAAGATTTATATCTCAAGGCGACTAGGGTAATGTGTTGCTATGACTACCATCTTAAGTAGAGCCACGTTATTAAAGGCACGCGTATCACTTACCATCAGGTGAACGTCTAGTATATAATAAAAGAAATTAATTTAAACAACAAAGTTGTTTATGAAATTCTGCACATATTATATAAGCATAAAAAAAAAAATTTTTACTGTTTTTTTTTTTTATTCAATTAATTTATATTTTATTATTAACTTTATTAATATTAATTTGATTTGAAATCCAAACTACAACGTGATCACTTATTAAATATAAATATTTATTAAAATTACATTTTAATATAGTTTCCTAGTTACTGGTACAATATGTAATAAATAATAACAAATATATATATGGTATACGACCCTAAAGTCATCCAAAGAGCTATGCAAGGGGTTTCTCTCCACGATCGAATCAGAAATGTAGAGATCCGCAGAAAATCTATACTCACCTATATAGCCCAAAAGATTGCTAGACTTAAGTGGCAGTGGGCAGCACATAGCTCCAAGGATTCATGGCTAATGAGCAGTAAGGTCCTTACGTAGTGCCCTCGTACTCGTAGACGTAGTATTGGGAGGCTTCTATAAGGTGGACCGACGATCTGGTGAGAGTCGCGAGAAACCAGTGGATGCGAGTAACGGGGGATTGATCAATGTGGTGATCTTTGGCGCAGGCCCTGATGATGATGATTTAAAAAAAAACGTATTAAATTACGAGATAGTCGCCGAAACTGACGCTGCAGTAGAATCTACATAGATAGTCATCAATGATAAGTTCTAGTAATAAATTTTCCTTACATATCGATTAAAATATTTTTGGGGTTGTATTATTTAATTATAGTTATTAGCCAATATAAATCTACTGCACATGGGTCTTGTTCAGAAATCTGGACGTCGGTCAGTTCTTCGCTGCCTTACATCCTTCACTAGGACGTCGTCTGATCATTTACAACTATATACCTTTCACGTAAGATTTCCATATGAAATGTGGAGATCTTTAGAGGATCAGCAGTAGACGTCTGTTGGATGCTGATGATGAATCACTTTTCACAGATGAAATAATTTCTGTAACAATTCGTAACGTTTTCATGTACTTTACAGTTTTAAATGAACCCGATACGTAACAGTTAACTGATTTCCGTTTAATTCCGTTAACTGCTCGAAACGGTTTTGTTTTCGCACGTTACTTACGTATTTTTTTTTAACTTGCTCGTTTAAATTTTATAACTTTTTAGTATTTCCTAAGTGTGGGGGTCGCGGTGTCGTAGCAAGTCAGCCAGGTCGGGCTGATCGCGTGTCGGCTTCCAGTAATACCCTAGTGTAAAAATTCTAACTTGGAACAAGACTTAATTAAGTTTAAGTTCGGCATACAGTTAACTTTGGTTAGCAACAAGTTCGCTTCGGTTGTGAGTTAGCAATAAAGAGAACAAAAGACTGAGGTTAGTTTAAATCGTTCGGTTAACTAACAAAAAAAAAAAATTCCTAAATAATTTTAACAAATAACTTTGTTTAACTTTAAACCTGTCTCTCTCAGTTAAGCTTTCTATTTCATTACAGTAACAACAAAGAATAACGTCGTATCGAACTCCATATTTCTTGTCCCCAGGTGCAGAGGATAAGATGTACAGGAATTTATACGACTGAAAGCTTTTAACTTGTTTTTTTTTTTTTTTAAACGGATACGTTTTCTTTTCTTTCTACTTCAAATAAGGTGAATATAACAATTATTAAGTATTTGCTTGTTAAAGTCAACATATACTTTATATTGTTCATCGTAATCATCATTATCATTATGAGCCGATAGTACTCCACTGCTGGACATAAGCCTCCCCCAAAGCTCCCCACATCGACCAAGCCAACCTCACATGCTCGTGGTGTACCCTACTAATCAACAAACGAGGCTCTGGCTCCCACCAACACGAACTGGGCCAGCGTGGTGGGAAATGGCCCAAATCCCCCCTTACGAACCCTTACAAACGAAGGTCGCGAGAATGCCGTGGATGCGGGCACCGCAAAACCGATCGATATGGAGATCTTTGGAGGTGGCTATATCCAGCAGTGGACGTCTATCGGCTGATGATGATGATACTGAAAATAAATCCAATAGTAACAATGTTAAAGTAAAGTCTACACTAAAGGTTCAGAGGTGGTAGATTGGTGGAAAAGGAAGTGGATTTAGTGAGCCGTTATTAAGAAAACTAATCCGTAGCACCTGCTACAAGAATAATGTAGCCGACCAAAAACTTAACTTAACTGCTCTACTTTACGAACGATTAAATTTTTTTTATATATTTCCCTCATATGTTAAAATAAACAACAAAGTTGGAACACGAAACAATGGGATGTGCTAATGGTAAGTCATACTTAGTTGGAATAGAGTACACAGCACCACATTATCCTTGTCGCCTTCACACATACGTTGTTTCGATACCTTAGCAATTTTCCTATCTACAACGTCTTTGAAACCGGAGCACAGTTTGCACAATGTTTGCGTAGTACGGTTTAGCAGCAGAGATAATGGCTGATTCCCCCTTCTTTCCCTTTCTTTTTGTTGAAAGGAAAATTTTTAAATTGGGCCTGTGCCCCCACTGTAGGGATGTAAATTGATTGTTGAAAAAAAAGACAGGGTTACGTGGGATTTGTACCCCCTCGGAAGTTATTCTTGTTATTGTTCACACCGGCCACGCTTAGTGGGCAATAAAGGCCCCCTTTAAAGGACGAATCCAAAATCCCTTTAGTCGTCTAAGACAGGCATGGCTTACCTCAGTCCTATTCTTAATAGAACTAGACTACGGAGCAGTGGGTGGTACCCACCTTTTTTTTAAGTTACAAGGGGGAAATGCATTCGCATACCTATCTGCCCGCCGATTGCCTCTTTAGGCAGAGGAACCTGGCGTCAAGACTGACATGAGCCGTCGCGCCGGCGTCTCCCTTGGAAAGGGTTCCTGGGGTATATCTGGCGGCGCGTCTCGTGTTCCGACGCGTCGCCACGTAGGGATTTTCTGTCGGGAGGGGTGCTTCACATCGGATCGAATGGCCCGTTCGGTCCGGCCGCCAATCGGGGGTTGCAGAAGAATTGCTCGATGTTATCCCGTGACCCTCGTGCATATCTTCGAAAGTGATTGGAATACCGTGTGAAGCTTTTTAGTCGGTTGGACTATGACAATGCCTCGTTACCGGCCCTTCTGGTTTCGGGGTGTGCGACCATTAGCATTTTGTTACACGCATTAGTAATAATAAAAAAAATACTTATCTTCGCGGGTTATTTCGGACTTGCACCGACTAATACCCCCACGATGTTCCACCTTCATCGCTTTGCGGCAGGGACACGGGACCGTTTCCGCACACCTTCACGACCCCGCCATCGCCGGCTGCACCATGCAGCTAAACTCGGGAAGAGGAGTTCCACTTCTATAAGGGATACCGGAACATACAACGCGTCGTCCTCACGGCCCTTTATAGATGCGCGGGAAACGGATCCCCCCCAATTCAACACCAAGAGGACATGAGCGGTGGTAGTTAAACGTTCTCCATTTGTGTAATACATCTCGTTATGCCTAATGTGATAAAACCTAACAAATTTCAGGACAAACAGTAACTAAATTCACATTTTTATTACAGTTATATATCCTGTAGTTAGTATATAGATGCCGCCCATAAACTTCGACACAATTGGACCAATTTCCTACCAAAAGATCAGAAATATATCGCAATATGTTTCCATCTACACGGAAAGTCCAATTTCGTAATGTTTGCTCGCGTTTGTAGTTTATTAGTTTAATATCGCTGCGGTTCCACAAACATCCATGTGACGTTGTATCGTCTAAGTTAAAGTTATGTTTTACTTTTTCAAATCCAGCGGCTCTAAGTTCAGCTAACGAAAGAAACCTTTGTGATATTCAATATCAAACTGTATACTTATAGATTAGGTGTTGTAGGGTTAAGAAGAATCCAAGAGCAGATCCGCCGCAGGGAGACGGGAGAGCTTTCTCTCTCGACTCTCATGGCCTTTGGGTAATGGATTCGGAGGATCCGTTGCCCAAGAGGAAGGCACGCTGTGTGTTCCGGCGCACCCTTACGGTGGGGTCGCGGCGGTGTGCGAAGTGGTTCCCGTGGCCCTGCCATAAAGCGACGACGGTGGAACAACGTAAGGATTTTAGTCGTTGCAAGTTCGGATGCCTGTCCTTGGCCTCGTGAGGACAGGTATGCGAAGGCATTACCTCCACTAAAAAAAAAGGTATTGTAGGCTAGACCTGTTTATCATCAGGTAAATTGTTTCTCTTTCGTTACAATTTTTCGTTCCACATAATCCAATCAACACCGTCCCAACAGAAGTTTTATTTCAAATTTACCTTTAAGTATGTATATTAAAAGTATCTTAGATTTTTTTTTTTAGTACATTGTTAGTATTTTATATATAGATCGGCGTGGATAACTTTTAAGGGTATTTACGTCTGGCAGGGTTAGACGATGCTTCAGATTTCATCGAGTGAAATGATATGTCCAGATGATCCAGATTTCCTTTATTTTAATTATTCTAAAAAGAATACGCTCTTCATAACTTCAACATCAGTAACCAAGTCAACATTCATCGCAGTATCGACTTCAAGTTTTAAAACTAGACTTAACCATCTACTGGTCGATCGCCTATGGATGTGGTCGACCGCCTATCACTATAGAAATTTCTTAGAACTCTATCCTCTTCCTTCAACCAGATCCTCAACTTCCAATACATATTAATTATTACCTCGAGTGACAGCGCCTCGCTCTCTTTATTTCTCTCGAATGTTCTTTTACTACATTTGGTGGTGATAGTTTTTGTAACAATATATTGTGTAACTAGCTGTTCCTGCTCTGCTGACCGTAACACCCTCGCAACACCCTTTGGGGAATAAAATTTATTAAACCCATTCTCAGCTAACCTCTAAACGGCTTAAACAGTATCTCTACCAAATTGTGAGTGTTTACGTCTAATAGTTTTGGAGATCTGGTGATGAGGGAATAAATCTCTAGATATCTCCTATATATTATTAATCAAAGTTTCTTTATCAGTTTCCGTTTCTATTTCTTCAACTGCTTCTGTTACTAGTAATGGCTTAAAGAATATAAACGTAACTTAAAGTTACTCGTTCAAAATGTGCAACGTTGTAATGGGCAGGATTTAGTTTGGAATGGGTGTGCGCTTCGGTTTTCCGAAGCAAATTCACGAACGGACAAGCGCCTCGGAGCGGAGATGTATAGCATCCGATCTTGGTCGAGACATGTTCGTTTAGGGTGGAAATTTATTGCCGATATTGGTGCAGCGGAAAGCGGCAGTAGATTCTCAGGAGCTTTCAACATTTTAAATAGTTTACATTTAAAATTATGTATTTGGTTATTTTTTGAAACTGCTACCACTACAACAGCTGATAAACGTCCACTGCCGGACATAGGATTTCCCAACGATCGCCAGGTTTGTAGGGGTTCACATGGGAGGATTTGGGCCATTCCCCACCACGCTGACCTAATGCGGGTTGGTGGGAGCCAAAGCCTCGTTTGTTGATTTGCAGGGTGCACCATGGGCAGGTGAGGTTGGCTTGGGTTCCGTTATATGTTGTGCGGAAGCCTTAAAACCCCACTTTTTTTAAAAAAACCCTACTAAATAAATTCACTACAGATTATATCAGTATAATTTATAATATCTGTATATATATATATATATATATATATATATATATATATATATAGTGGCGCCAGCGTACTGGTTGACGTAGTGTTGAAAAACCCAACCTCCATATCCCACAAGGTGGACCGACGATCTGGTGAAAATTGCGAGAACCCATTGAATGCGAGCAGATCTGGAGAGATCGATATGCCAGATGTTTGAGGGCCTATGTCCAGCAGTGGAAGTATATCGGCTGATGATGATTATATAAGACATTTCCACTCATGTAGACACTCACCACGACATCTCTAAAACCGTAAGGCCTAGAAAATTGGAATTTGGTAGAAATATTTTTGCTAAGTATAGGTCAGCAAAAAACGGATTTTTAAGAAATATTATACCCAAAAGGAGTTTCAGAGGTGTTAATCGCTGGAAGATGCCTGGAGGTGGCGAGTTGCCGTCGCGCAGGAATATTTCTGACAAATTTCAGATCTAATTCTATATTACTGCTAGAAAAGCGTTAGGATATTATACAGTGCACCATACAGCGCTCGTCGCTTTCAGACAGGATGTTGTCTCATTACCCCAGTGATTTCACTAGCTGGAACTCCCTTCAATTGGGAACATAGTAATGTTTGCACACTACTGTTTGGTGGCAGAAATAGGAGCTGCGGTGGTACCTACCTATTTACACCATCTGGTCTCTGGTAGCAAAAACCTACCACCAGTAACGTTTAAATAATGACATTGGGCTTATCATATACGAGATGTATATCATGATATCTCCAAAATGTGGTAACATCCAGACATTACTATATTTTTTTTTATTTCACACAGCGACGAGACGGCGACGTTCATCTGATGATAAGTCATACGACTGCCTGTAACAACGTAGCTCTAATTAGGATGATATACACTGCACGGGGTGTAAAGGCACAACTCCTCACGGGGCCCAAACCAACCTGACCTGGTCGTAGTACACCCTGCTGATCAACAAACGAGGCTCTGGCTACCACCTATCCGCATAGGGCTAGCGTGGGGCGAAATGGCAGAGATCCTGCAATATGAAACCCTACCCGACTGATGTAGGAATCTTTAGGAGAGACCTATGTCCTGCAGTGAACGTCTATCCGCTGATGATGAAATTGGACCTCGTGCTGGTAGCTCAGAGACAAAGAATGTTAAATCTCGTTTACCGTAACGTCTTTAAAACCGGACCGTTTGCACACCAATCGGATGTATCTGTGATGGTACCTACCTAGATGATATCGGACAACAGAGACATATTACCAGCTAACTTAATTTACTACATATTAGTATTTATATTTGAATATAGATGAAAATAAACATAATAATGTCGCTAAGTTATGAAATTGCCAAACGGATCAGTCCGCTGCGAGCGGCGCTCTGCATTCAGGTCAGCGTACGAGCTGGACTTGTCCCGATTCTATAGAACCGAACCTTTGTCTGGACAAATATCGGAACGTACCAGCGACCAGCTATAATTGTCGTTGTAAACATGATTAATAGCAATTTCCCATCGGATGAAATATTCATTGCTCCCTGTTAGGAATCAAGGGAACACGACCTGATGGAGGACGCTAAATAAGTTATACCAAATAAAAAAAGAGGTTTAACATAGTAAGTTAGAAATGGTTAGAGACAAGAAAAATTATAAGTTTAATGCTTATGATTTCTGTTATTTTAATCTTCATCAGATTTTTTGTCAGTCACAACTTTATAACAATCGAAGAACTTTCCCTACTCTCATACAGTATTCTCTCATGTCTCTCCTCAACTCTAAAAAAAATTATCTACATGTATTTTCAAGCCCGATGAAGATGTAAAAGTCCTCAAAAAGACTAAGAGAGAAATATCATTCGAAAAAAAATCGAAGCACTTATAGCGTTAGGCGTGAATGGCTTGAGAGGCCGATTACACGGCGCCGTGTAAATGGATTTTATAATCTATGCTTTAACAGGCCTTAAGACATTTAATTTATGTTTATGATTTCAAATCATAATTATAATCAAAAGTAGTTAATTATTGAGGTCCTGACGCAGCATCACAATGACAATCATTTTTAAATATTATATTGCGATCATCAGTAGAGAAATCTTATTATCATAGATTAAAACTTTTCCACTTATTCAAAAGTCCAGGACCTCGTCCCGTGTCCTTTAAGTTTATTATTAACAACAGTTAAAACCCGATACGATATAAAGTTTAGCTATTTAATACTGAATAGTGTTACATTAAGGTCTTTAATAATAATGTCTGGTCTTTAACTATTTGCATTGCTTGATGGATACAGCTCTCCGTTTAACTTGAGAGTAAACTTTGATCCGTCTTACACAACTATTAACTTTGCAAACTCGACCAAATTAACATTTATACGATAGCTACTGATATTAACCCCCACACAGATAACTTTATTAGTAGTATAGTAATTATATTTAACTAGATTCTTTTTAGAAACACTAAAGAACATGTGATCTGTTTTTTGGTTAAAATCTTTGCAGGAAGTGTTAGTAGCGATTTTAGTGACTGAAACTTTTCTGTAGTCATCATCATCATGGGTTTAAGTAAGCATTAATATAAACCAGTGAATATAATTTTTTTTCTATTTAACTACATTTTTTTTATAACTAAATAAGTATCTTATTTACTCTGATGCTGTTATAGTAAAGAGAAAAACTGAAGCGACAAGACTTTTCAACATTATCTCTCTGTGTGGTGGTTCTTCAATTCAGGGATCACATTTTATGAAGTTTAGTCAGTTTTAGGATTTTTCCTAATTTTTTTGATTGGTTACTGATATGCTGAAATTATAACCTTGCTGTGTTAAGGCTGTATATATGCAGTTTATGAAAGCAATAGTTTTCAGGACGAGCGTTAGTCGAAAGATGGAAAAAATATATGATGGTGTTAATAAATTTGAGGGTCGCTGGATACGAAGAGTCCATTTGATGTACACTAAAATGATAATTATTCCAGATACCATTCGTTCACGGAACGAATGGAACGGGAATATCATACAAAAAAAGTTTAATTCAACGAAAATAAATTTCATCACTGTTCACGTTTCTGAAATAATTCCGCCGATGTAATTAATTTACATCTTCCCTCTTTGATGAGGGACTCGGAGATTTGCGAACTCGTTCTTATCCGATAGCAGTTCTTATCGCGGTGGTTGTAAGGTGCAGTTCCGGTTAGCGCGTGTTCCGGTTCGATTTAGGCTTCGTTTTGCTTAACGCTCGCTTTGAGCGCGGCTCGACAAAGGTGTTAATTAAGGGCAGTAAGATGCAAATGTCCTGCGACGAATTGTTCTCGCCGGGGCTTACAGTAATAAGGAGCGATTTGCGAGTTTTACGAAATTACACGCGGCACACTTGGCGCTGATCTTCGCTGGTGCTAGGTCTCCGTTGGTCGCGCCAACCCGTCAGCGTTGTGGTCTCAGGTTCTCAAGGTAAGACCCTGCTTCTCGTAGAAAGCGCCAGTGGCACCAGTGCGTTCCGTAAGCGACCTCGATGCCTCTCCGTATGCACTGATGCAGACCACCGAAAGGGTTTAAGTTAATAAGAATTTCACATACTGACCTCCCCCCAGAAGCAACGTATCTTTTGGAAGATTTCTCCCACGAAACAAAAAAAAAGTTCTCTGTTGCTGGTAAGATTACTAGGATAACGGGACTCAACATCTTGGTGTAAAAAGTTTTTAATTTAAATTTTAAGGCAGAATAATAGTCTTGACTTTTGTCATATTAATCGATTAGAAAAAAACTAACCTGTCATGGCGGTAGGACTTATAAAATGGCGGTGGAATGGAGAGGCGTTTGGAAGTATTAGTATTAACCAAGAGCTACAATATGTGGTGATGATAGATCTTCGTATTACGAGCGTTAAGCTACACGATCATCGCTTTCAAGTGGTTAAGTTACGATATTTTCAATAAAGTTGAGAGTAAGTAGTAATTCGGCGCACGCCCGCCCGCGGTTGCGCGCGGTTGCGAGTGGTTGCGAACGGTTGCGGGCGGTTACATAAATTCACCAGCGACGACGTATCGTTCGAACGGAATGAGCTTTTAATGTCCTCCCTCACGCTACGTACCGTTGTTTATTATTCCGAGGGAGCAGCCTGGTTGGTTTTACATCTACCGATTGACTGCAGGGTAACAGATTGGGGTTGCCGTAATATACCCAGCTAAATAAGTACCTGTTTAAATATTGTGTAATGAAACAATTTTATTTTAATTATTTTATTAAGCGTAGTGTAATAAGTACGTCCGCACGCCGCGACGGTCTGATTGCAACTGAAATATTTTCTTTTAACAATTAGGCGTTACTAGTATTTTAGGTAACTATTGAGGAGAGGAGAGGAGAGAGATAAAGGCGAGACTAGAGACTTATCATCTAAGGCGACGAACACAATGTGGTGTAGTGTTTATCGTACTACCGTCACTTACTATCAGGTGAATGTTTTGTTGACCGCATAGTCTCGTCGAAGTTTACTCTCTTTTCTCTAATACAAGATGATAGTTAGGATTTATACAGTACACCTGGTTGAGTAACCTTCTTCAGACTTATGATATTAGGTCCCGTTATCGTTACAATTTCATTAGTTAGAGCGTCCTTAAAACCGGAAAACGGTAATGTTTGTACACTACTGTTATACGGCGGATAAAGAAGTTTAGATACTACCTACATAGAAAATCTCCGGCAATAGAAACCTTTGAGTAATAAACCTTTGCGGCATTTTTTTAAGTTTATTAAAGTAACTGATGGTATATCACTGATCGGATCTCTAGTAAGTCTTGGTCTCTCATTACTGTGGTCCGGTTTGAAAGGAGTTGCAGGTAGGGAAAAGATTTGGGTAACGAGAATTAACATCTCATGTCTCAAGGCGACGAGGCTCACTATGGTTTAGTGTCTATCACCCTAATTAGTACCAGGTTGTTATGGGCGGGCGTATCACTTACCATCAAGTGAACGTCCCGCTCGTCTCGTCGCTTCAATGTATATATAAAAAAAGAATGTCTGCGGTTACACAACAAACATATTGCAGTCATACAATATTTGTTCACGTTTCCTGTCGTTGCAACAAGAAACTTGTCCCCGACAACGCGACCACTGCAACTGTAAAAGTGAGACGTAATATCTCTTTACCTTGGAGTAGAGGAGCATGGGGCAGCTGAGAAGCGGTTTATCTCTTTGACCTCTGCATGTGGTAAGTAGCCGCTTCTAATATATTTATTTTCTACATATTATATAACAGGACGTATACAGGATGTTTACCGCCAAGCAGTTGTGTGAAAACATTACCGAGGTAACGATATGTTAAAAAAGTTATGATTTTAGTTATGACCACCAGTTCACCTGATGGTAAGGAATACTGCCCGTCCATAACAATTTGGCGTTAGTGAGGATGATTAACTCTAACTCCTTTTGAAATGGAACACAGTGATGTTTGCACACTGATGTTTGGCGGCGGATATAGGAGCTCTGGTGGTATCTACCTAGACGGTTGTGGTATATACCACCAGCAAAACATTTATCGTAAAAATTTTTTTTTTTCTAATCTCTGACAGTTTTATTTGGAAGGAAGACAAGCTTATGTAACTAAAATATCAACAATTAAGATGTGTGTTAAGCAGAGATAAAGATGATTTTTAATTAACTTAAAGTTATGAAGTTAATGTTTAGAATTTTGTAACTATTCAAACATTTAATAAGTTGGTTGTAGAATTTTTTTTTTATTTGACCAAGCAATGAGATGAGCAAGACGTTCAACTGGTGGTAGGTCTCTATTGCCGGAGACCTTCTAAGTAGGTACCACCGCAGCCGAGGAACAGTAGTATGCAAACATTTCTGTGTTCCGGTTTGAAAGGCGATGTCGCTATTATAATTACTGGGGTAATGGGACTTATCTAGTCCCAGGCGACAAAGCAATATGGTGCATTATATATTATCCTATCTATCGCCACGTTGCTATAGGCGAGTGTATCACTTACCATCAGGTGGTAACTGATAGGCTTACCAATAACAGTGTGGCTCTAATTGGGACGGTTTACACAGCCTTTGGGCTCCAGTAATTTCACTACAGCAGAAGCTATAGTAGGGTAAACATTTCAATTGGTATCTGACCACTACATACCACACGGCGCGCATACCTGTGGGGGCCGCAGACCTTTATTGTGCTGGTGACAAACTACATCAGACATTTAATAAAAGCAACGTTGAGAAATGTCGCGCCGACGTCCACTGCTCCTTTGTTATCCAACCTATTTGTAAACCCCCTTCCCGGATAAATATATACCAGCAGGGATCAAAAAGTACTGAGAATGAGATAGAATGTAATGACTATTGAGAACTTAATCATTTATTTTTTTACAAAATCTCCGAGTCTCTCTACACACCGAGTCCAGCGCTTCTCCAAGGCTTCAATCCCTTTCAAATAAAGTTTTGTTTTGGCTCTGCAAAAATCTCTCCACAGCATCCCTCACCTCGTTATCGTCTTCGTGCCTGTTTCCCCTTAAGTATTATTTCAATTTGGGGAACAGATAAAAATCGCTAAGCACCGGATCTGTTGAATAACATAAGCTGAGCTGGACATACACCTGATAGTAAGTAATACGCCTGTCCATAACAACAAGACGTTAGTTAGGATGGTAGCGTCATATCATACTCCTCGCTTTGAGATATAACATATAACGTCCCATAATTCCAGTAATTAAAACAGCGCACTTCTAACCGGAACACAGTAATGTTTGCAGACTACTGTTTGGCGGCAGAAGTAGGAGCTGAGGCGTTGGTTAGACTGTCTCCGGCAAGAGAAACCTACCACAAGGAAATTCGTAGAAATCATAACTTTTTTTGTTAGATTCTTTACGATAGTGTATATTCTGTATCATTCAACCAATTCACATTAATATCATTAGTATATACTATAAATATCTATATACATATCACAGTGTAGAGATAAATATATATATATATATATGCAGCAAGTCTTTAAGTTAGTAGCTGATGAAATATATACAAAAATGTATATACGTTAACTTTGTACATTTACAGCAAATTTACATTCACCTCAATTCTAAATTCACGAGGTACCGGAAAAAAGAAAAACTGTTTAATTCAAACGAAAAGAAAACAATTTACTTCATAAAGGAAACGGAAAAGTGACAATTTGAATGGCATTACACGGTTCAATTAGTGACAAAGGCACTAAGGGTAGATGAACAAATTATATTTGATCACCAAACTGCTTTGGAATAATAATCGTAAGCGACGTCGCCTTCGGCCGGCGCAATTCCCGTCCACTGCGGCGTCGGATCTACGTAGATCCAATTTTGAATTACGTCCCAACTTAAATACGTACAGGGGTGTATTCTGATACAACAGGGGACGCCGACGTTTTGATACTTGGGGTACAAAATGATTCGTCATCCTAGAATTCGCAACTTTACGGAGACGACAATCATATTTATAAACTACCTTCAATTACTTTGAAAGTAAAAATATCTTCAACATTTTTTTTTTATTCAATGAAACGACAAGACGAGCGGGAGTGTACACTTGATGGTGAGTGATACGCCAGCCCTTAATAATATAGTTCTAGTTAGGTGGTAACACATTGCATTACTTTGTGCTCGTAGATATGTGGCAAGATATGAGGTATTGTTACCCCTGTAATTACAATGGCTACAAGGCCCTTCGAACCGGGACATAGTAACGTTTGCACTCTTTTGTTTGGAAGTAGACATATATACTGCTGTGGTACTTACCTAGTCGGTCTCCGGTAATAGAGATCTACCACCAGTAATCTTATTTAATACAGTAATTCCAAGTTTGCTACCACTTCCTCCGTTTCCGTTGCGTAATAAATCATTGTAAATCAATAATTATCAGTATCACTCAAATCGTTGTAATTTTTTTTTCTCGTATCAAAGGCAAACAGAAACAGCGGCCGTATATTTATTGAAATCTAAAATTTGATTGTTTCGAAAGGCCGGGATAAATACACGGCCGAGTCGCCGGAAATAGTCCACTTACTGCGATACAGCGATTTTAGTAAATAGAGCCGCGCTACGGTCCGCACACAAAAGCACGTGTAGGTAATAAATGCAAATTGGGCGGGGGCACTCGATTTTGCGTAAAACAGTTACGTACTTTCAGACTACGGCCGGCGGGGGTAGCCCATTCGTTTTATCAGTTCTTTGTATTCTTGATGGGCATTGTTCGGCTACATTGGATGTTAATGTATTGTGTTTATTGTTACTCGGACCTTCCTCACGAAGAATTAACATATTCTTCATCAGAATATACTTTTAAAATCATTATATGAAATATAAGGTAAAGCAGTATTGTAAAGTTTCAATTCTATGTAGTTAAAGTGTTTTTGTTAGAGGAAACCATATTGATGGTATACAAGTCTTTAGCTAGTTTAAATTTCGTAATATATTACTGGTAATTTTAATGTTTAACTTGCCAATGATAAGAAGGTATTCATAAGAATGTTTACACAGCATCACATCTGAATCATCGCTTTACCATGGACCGAAAATACACATAATATACATAAGACGTTATTAACTTCGAACGCTTGGTGAGGCCACTTTTAGATCATCATGATGTTCAATAGGTTGCAAGGAGTCCTGTGCAACAACTTATGAAACCCAAGCCAGCCTCACCTGCTCGTGGTGCATCTTGCTAATAAAAAAACAAGGCTCTGGCTTCCACCAACCTGCATTGGGCCAGCGTGGTGAGAAATAGCCCATCCCTCCATATGAACAACTACAAACGACGGCTCTTAGTACCCGGTGGTACCGTAGGCCATGCTGACTGTTGACAGATCGATGTGGAGATCTATGGAGGAGGCTCATGCTCTGCAGTGGACGTCTATCGGCTGCTGTTGTTGTAGTTTTTGATGTTTAATATATTATTGTCGTATAAACTTCCGGTGTTTTATAGTCGACGATTGTCGGTGGTTAGTGATTTAAGTTTGCCATTTCTGCCATAACAAAAGTTCCAATGAAGATGCTGAAGACCTGTTGCTGATAATAAACCTTGAAAATTCACTATTCTCTAAAGCGTTTAATAAGTGCAGATTAAGTACTGAAGCTTGACGCCATACGTAACATTGAATTAAGATATAAGCAAATTTATGTTAAAAGAAAACGAGCGGAAAGTTTGTAGACATAGGTTTCATACTATGAACGAACTGAAAATCGTATCATGGACCGGAAATCCACGAGGGGCATCAAGAAATAAGATTTCCTTTTTAAATCCTTTTATCATAATAGAAGCTTCGCCAACATTTTACTTTGTAAAAACCCTGGCAACTTACGAATGAGAACTATGAAAATTGCTTTGATTGAATAAAACAGAATCCTTATCACATTAAATGAAATGACGTCATAGCTTAGTTTGTAAGAGCGGGTTCGATTCCAGCTTCAGCTTCCGGTTAAGGAATACGTCGTGAACATGGGTCATCCACCCAACCGCATTGGACTAATATTATGGATCAACGGATTTAACTCTATCCTTAAAAGGCTCTGAGTCCCAGTAGTGGGAATATCATGTGGGCTGTTCAGTCTAAACTTAAAGAAATATAAGAAAATGCTCACGCGACGGTTGTTCAACTAAAATCTATCATCATCATTATCAGCCTTTGTTTATCCACTGCTAGATATATGCTGTCCCCAATACCTTCCACCAAATGCGATCCTCAGCTTCTCTCATCCACCCACTTCTGACCGTTCTGAAGATGTTGTCGGACCATCTGAAGGAAAGGCGTGCTACACTTTTGCGACCTGTACGCAGCCTCCACTCCAAGACTTTCCTCTCCTATCAGCCGTCACTGACACGCCCGACTTGGCCAGCCCACTGCCACTTCAGCTTGCAGATTTTGAGAGGTACGTCGACAGCTTTAGTTCTCCGTGGAATTCCTTCGTTCCGGATGTTGTCCCTTAGAGAAACGCCAAGCATAGCTCTCTCCATCGCTCGCTGTGCTACTTTTAATCGGTGGATCAGCCCGATGGTCAAGTGCCATATCTCTTCGCTCCTAAAAAACTGCAAGCTGAAATGGCAGTGAGCTGGCCACGTATATCGTGTCAGCGATGGCCGATGGGGAAGAGAAGTCTTTGAGTGGAGGCCGCGTACAGGTCGCAGAAGTGTAGGACGCACTCCCACCGACGACATCATTAGGACGGTCAGAAGAGGGTGGATGCGAGAAGCTGAGGATCGCATTTGGTGATAAGGGTGGAGAGGACGCATTGGTCAAAGAGGAATTTTAAATAATTAATAAAGATTAGGTATGTTTAATAGACGATCATCTTAATCTTTTAGATATCTCCGGTATACAGATAATAATAGCTTGGAAGTTAATGGGCAGCCATGGTAGCTAGCTGTAGTGTGTATATACTAGGTAAGTATTTACACAGTACAAACGACTACTGTACTTATATTACTTTCAGGTCCATGTACTTTCTCGGAAGTCCTCAATCAAGTTATTCAGTCCATCGAAGCCTTTTTAACTTCTTACCACGATACCATACACAAGATGTTTATACGTTAATAATGAGCTATTACTTAAGATGTTTATACAGTATCACACTGCGCTCATGTTTTAAATGAGTACTATACCACTTGTTACCCCAGTAATAACTGGTTCCAACACCCCTTGAACAAGAACAGTAAGATATGCTTCATACTGTGTTGCAGCGGAGATAAGTATCGTGATTGTATCAAGATCTTCGTATTACAGAAACCTTTCTTTTCAATCTTTTTCAGTAGGATAAAAAAAAATATGATAAGTGAAACACATTAGTAACGTTTTCGAATATTATCTTTTATTTTCATTTTTTTTTTCTGAATATTTTAATGAAAACCGAAGATCCCGACAGAAAGATTTCGTTCAAACTATTTACAAATTACCTATTAACAACTTAAGCGTAAGTAATCTATAATTATTATTAAATCGCTTACAACAGTGAAATAATGAGTTAACAAAATTTCAGTTATCACATCCGTGGGGGTGGGTCACCCCCGTTTTCAACATAACGTCATCATTTCAAACATTTAGTCAGTAGACCGACATATGGGATTGCGTTCGTTAAGAAACGTTTCTTAGGTTGTAATAAATCTGAAAGATGAAGTTATATTTAATTATTTAATTAATTCTTAACACAAATTATTATAACATATTTTTGGTATAGTAAATAAAAAAAAAAACATTTAAATAGTAGTATGTTAGTGTAAAATTATTGTGAGTTTTTCGAAGAGATTTACACAAGCAAACCTTCAATTGCATATAAACTAAGATGAAATAATTAATAGAAATTTTCTATTGTATTAATTGCTGGTTAAATATACTGTCAACCTACGAGGTCCCTGAGTGACCTCGGCGTAGACTGATGGAAGGTCTTCTGCTGGTTAGACCCACGATCTGAGAAAGGTCGCTATAAACTGCTGGATGCAAGCAACGCATTAAGTGTGGAAATCTTTGGGAGAGGCTTTGCTGTGTTTATGTCCAGCAGTGGACTTATGTCTAACGATGATATGTCAGCCAATTTATTCTGGGCAAGTAACCTTCATCATTATTAACCTCGTTCTCTACTACCTATAACTTTATATGAAATTGGAGTTTAGTTGGAGCATGTTAAAATTCTAGAAAGATCTTGTCAAGCTTCTGTCAACCATGGTATGTGAAAGTATACTTTTGAATGAATAGTAACTATGATCAAACTTCACAAATTTAGTTAAAAAAAAGGCTAAAAAAGCTTAAAAAAAATTTGACTGGTATTATACTTATCATCAGATACATCTGAGACGTACACGTCTCTCTCGTTTCTCCGCTTAGTTAAGTATAAAAAAAAATAATATTTTCTTATAAACAAATTGTTTTTATGACAAATGTGATCCTTATCGATTTCACGGCTGCGAACATTTGCTTAGAATTAAAAACTTCTTATAAATAGAAGCTTCCGTTTCCTTCCGAAACTCCTAGCTGTCTAACATCGTTTAAACTATTTCATTTATTCATATTGTACTATTTTACAGTTTAAATTTCGATATAAAACGTTATTTATAATATTTAAATAAAATAACCATATCTTTACAATTGAGTATTACATATAATGAATCTTTTCTTTTTTCATAAATTTCTCTACATTTAAGCGAAACTTAAACAGGGATATGTCTCTCAAATAGCTTCATAATAAAGTTACTTAAATGATATACTTACAACAATTACAAGCGATTAACACAATAAATTATAATTTGCCGTAACAACCTAAGTATCATTTAACATTAAAAGTAACCTTAAATAAAATGTAAGTAACTTTTTTTTTTAAATAATTCATCAGTATTCACAACCGTTTAAAACAAATTTAATAATACTTTATGAACACAAACTCGCAACATGAACCACCGCTTCACTGTTTAATTTTATTAAATCATTATCTAATAGTTACATTAACTAAAGTATTCATTGGAATATTATTAAATTTATTTACATTAAATTTACAAACAAATAATAAAACAGTTCAAAATTTCGTTATCCCCCTAACTATTCATTTAATTAAAACTCAGCGAGAAGTTTTCGGCGTTTCCCACAGTTTAAACGAGATCCAATCTTAATTTTACAAATTTGCCAGTAGATAGACTTAGAACTATTACACTTTTTTATTCTGTGAACAGTTCAGCTCCGATTTATAGTAACGCGAGTGGTTGTTGCACAGTTGGAAACTTACCGAAACCGAATCGCAGCCATCGAGGCTTCCGGTTAGAAACTTTGAGCGCATCCATTGGCAGTCATTTTATTTACACACTTTCTAAGTTAAAGCTGCGTCGTCTGTCAGAGGGGCGTGTCGCGGGGCGTGTGCCGCGGGGCGGGCGCGGGCGCGGGCAGGGGCCGCGGCAGCGTGCGCAGGTGCTGCAGCGGTATGCCCGCTCCGCTCGTGGCGCACGCGCCCGCGCCGCGCGGCAGCGTGCACGCACCGCTGGCGAAGCGCGCGGGCGGCGGGATACTCGACGGAGCGCTCTACAAACGGTAACCGGCTTGACGTCAATCGCGATAACGTTAATATATGACCCATCCATTTTGAAAGTGGTATAAAACATTTTTTTTATACCACTTAAGTGGCAAACAGGCTTGCGACCATCCTGATGTTCAGCGGTAACCGCAGCCTCTGACCGCCAGTAACATCAGAGATGTAACTGGGCGTATTGCAGACCCCGCAGAAACCTTTTCACGCCCTTTCTGAAGAACTTCATATTGTAGCTCCTAGGGAAAACCTCGACAGGTAACTCTTTCCACATTTTTATTGTTCTCGGGAGAAATAATCTCTGGAATCGGACTGTACGTCACCACTGCGGTTCAAGGGTATGTGGATGAATTCCCTGCCGATGACGAGCGGTGCGATGATGAAATGTGGCGAATCATATATTTCTTATTAATGAAATGGGATAACCGTTAAACTAGATTTTTAAAATTTTTGACTTATACCACTTTCATAATCAAGGGCTCGTATATAACATAATACAACAAGTTTACTGCTGATAAGACATACTTGCTGGAGACCGTCCAGGTACTGCAGCAACGCCTATTGCAGCCGACGATCAATAGTGTTCTAGCAATACCTGGTCTTGACATATTTAGTACATCGCTACGCAAGTTCCGTAGCTTTGACAAATCTGAATGATTACATAATTCTTGGTCAGTACGGAACTATTATTTGCTATTGTTTATTTTTTTTGCAGATTTTTTGTATTACCTCACAAATTTTACTTACTGTCTTCCTTGGTAACAATATTGCGAATGTCGCACACACCTTCAATAAGCAGGTGTATCAGAATTTGTAATCACTGTAAGATTTTACTGTAAATAGTTTAATGCATGTGCTACTGTTTTTATAAATAAATAAATAACTTACTGCATTCCGCTTGAAAAACGCTGTAGCTAATGAAATTACTGCGGTAACGAAACTTGACATTTTATGTTTCAAGGCGTCGAGCACAATATGATGCTGTTTTAATCATCCTAACTAGTTACGCTACCACTACTGTTATGGGCAGGCGTATCACTTACCATCAGGTGAATGTCCAGTTCGTCTCGTTCAGTTAAATAAAGAAAAGTTAATTCATTGCAATTCCATTTCGAGAACATGGCGCCTCTGCTTCCTGAACTTGGATTATAACTTTTACGTCAGGAATCCTATTTTCGCCTATGTAGATACTCATCACGATATCTCTGGAACCTTAAGGTCTACAGATTTGAAATTTGATAGGAATATTCCTTTTGCTGAGCACAGGTCAGCTAAGAATGGATTCTACATAATTCCTTCCACAAAGGGAGTTGCGGAGGTGCTACGGCCTGCAAAGCGCGTGGGAAATAGCAGGTATACATTATTTGATTGAGATGGTAACGGTCGTAGAGAGCTGCCATTTTTGTGGCATTATTTTCTCTTGAACACTTTCGTATGTATATAATTGAAAAATATTTTGTCATGGCAATCTATTGTGTAAAAGACAGTTTAAATCACCCTTACTGCCACTCTACCCCCGCGCGTTTTATTAGTATCGCTGTAAACAAAATCCATTAAAGGAATTATGGGAAACGCATTAAGTTAAAGTACACTCGGACGGCTACAGTTATAATTTTGTTGTTTAGATTGTGTTAAAGATTAATTACGCGTAACACAATTCAATCATTTCAAACTGTATCTAGGCGTGTAATAACAAAACAATTAAGTTGAAAGCAAATCTCGAACTAATCACAAACAACCATTAGATAAAGCTCCGTACAACTATTATTCATACCGAGTAAATCGCTTGGGTAAACTAATATACACAATCTTGAGCGAGTTATTAATTTAAATTATAAATTAGCTTAATCCATAAAATCAATCGGATTTTCTTGAGTTTGTTATTAAAGTACATAAGTCCGAGATCCGTTGGGGCTACATTGGCTGTCGTTTCAGTTTGCTGAAGGTTCCTTCCATTATTTAATATCGCACGGAGTAAGTATTATAACTTTGTCAAATCGTTTTAAAATCAGTTCTATTTAAATAAATAACATATACAGTTAATATAACATACAGATAGTATATTTCTATATATATTTTTGTTAGTACTACTTACAAAAAACCTAAACAGTTTTTATCTTAGTCAATAATATATTAAACTACTCGCAATCGGTTTAACCGACATTTACATATATATCAATGACTTTATCGTAATAAGGATAACTACAAATACTTCCAGCTCCTTTATATATCTTGTTTAATACTGTAGATATCATTATAACTCATTATTATATTAAAATAATATAATAACTTAGAGTCTACGACCTATCTAACATTACGAACCTAGAAGTGAAGTGAACGCTATAGCGTTTATAAACACACACACACATATATATATGTACATCATAAATTTATAGGTTAATACTTTACTACAATTTGACGTGGTGTTAATCTATATATGGAGAAGATATCCGGTGATTCGTTGGCTCATCACGCGATCTCCGAAATTAATAAACGTACTCCAAATTTTGTGAAGATATTGCCTGCGCCGTTTAGAGGTCGGCTAAGAACGGACTTTACAAAATCCCATTCCCAAAGAGAGTTGGGAGGATGTTATGATCTGCAAATCGAGTTATAAAAAAAAGTTAAAAATAAGGCCGTGGATGAAGCAGTGTGATAAACTCCAACGTTGACCGGAAATCGAACTATGGACCTCAGTGTAACAGGTCATGAAATCATCGATTAAATTACAGTGAATCTGTATGTAAATCAGTAATGACGTATCTATTGAACATTGCTTCATTGTCATGATCAAATTCACGTGGTGTTAACTCCATCAGTATTGACATGATCATCAACTGACAGACCTTCACTGATGGTCGTAGGCTTCTCCCAAAGATCGATATTATTAGTATTGATGTCGTTGTTAATTATCTCTTTATATAGTAACTAGGAGTCGCTGGGAGCCATTGGATCCAAACAGCGCAAGACCGTACTTTGTGGAACATATGAGACCTATGTCCAGCAGTGGACGTGCATCGGTTGAAATGATGACGATGATGGTAGCTAATTATCAATGGTTCCCAATCAATGCAGTCATTGGACTTTTTTGATGAAATTGTTTTAATTATATTCAATAATTGTTTATTAATGGTAATTTATTAAGATTTTGGTAAACGTATATTAAATTTAAAAAAACGTCTAGACGAACGAGATGTTCTCTTGATTTTAAGTGATACGCCATAACAACATGGCGCTGCTTAGGATATCATACACAGCTCCATATTATGCTCGTCGCTTTAAGGAATAAGATGTCTGGTTTCGTTATGCCAGTAATTTTGCTAGCTACAGCGCCCTTCAAACCAGAATACAGTACTATTTGTCGGCTGCAGTAGGCGCTGCGGTTGTACCTACCTAGTTGGTCTCCAGACTTTCCCTTTCTACTAAGGATATGTAAACATTGTGTTCTGATTTCAAGATCGATGCAACAATGTATAACTTACGTTAGCTTTTACAGGTGGTAGCTTTCTCTGCCCAGGGGCCATCGAGGTAAGTACTTCTAGTTATATACTTATAGGTCATAAGTCATAAGGGGGTTGAGTGTAAGTGGTCTCGCACAACAACTCACGGGACCCGAACCAACCTCATCTACTCGTGGTGTACTCGGCTAATCAACAAAGGAGGTTTTTGCTGCCACCAACCCGCATTGGGCCAGTGTGGTGGGAAATGAACCATTACAAACGACAACCTCTATTGTTCAGCGATACCGGAGGCCATGCCAAGTGTATGTAGAGATCTTTGGAGGAGGCCTATGTCTAGCAGTGGTCGTAATGAGGTCATAAGTTAGAACCTAATTCGTGTAAGTGTTCAACGTCATATAGAAAAGTTGTCTAACTCACTGAGGTATCATGCATTGACACAGGATGTGACGATGGTGGCACAGTGCGGAGTGGACAGTAGCCGGGAATACTGCCACGGACCCCGGCCACACTACCTCGAGGAGCTCTGTTCCCTGGAGGTGGGGAGATTGTCGACACTTGTTGCTGGCGGAAGTAGTCAATCTGTGATGGATATGTATAAACGTAAAATGTATAAATGACACCAAAACAAGTTTGTGTTACAAATTCATCCAGGTACCTGAACAGCACGTACCTGCATATGATCAGTATCAGATGGTATTATATCTGGATTCCTATCATCGCTTTCACTATCATCCTTCTCTCTCAGTTTATCAGGTGACGCTGGTTGGGATGACGGTGGTGGTGCTGATCGGGGTTTCCTTTTCGCGCATTTCTGTCGAACCGCTATCATGAACAGAACTAGCACAACCATGAGGACACCACCGCCGCCCACCGCCGCGGACATGGCACCGGATATTTGAAAAGCTGTTCTTGGCAAATCTGTTGAAGAAAAAAGAATTTGTAACAACGGTTCCATCTAAGATTATGTATGGAAAATATGTTTTGTTCAATTTCAGTGTCATCATCACCATCAGCCGATAGACGTCGGTAGACAGAGGACGTCTGTCAGCTGATATTTGTGATGATGATGATGAGGTTGTTTGAGAATGAGATAAAATGACTTTCTATATAGTTTTCCAATCCTTCGTCTCCTCTTCGTAAGTTCACAGCGTGCCTATTACTCTTGTTTTAAGTGCTTCAATTTATCTTTTTCTCTTTACAACCTCCACAGTGTATCCATCTCACTCTCTTACAAATTAACCGAAGCACAAATTTTACATCTATAGCGTGTGAACTTAATTTTTTTTTATTTTGGGGAATTCTGTGGGGTATATTTAGTTTGTTAAATACTATGTGGAAGATGTTATAGAAATGTTAGTGAATAGATGGGATGTAAAGGTTCCCGTACAACAACTCACGGGACCCAAGTTAACCTCACCAGCTCGTGGTGCATCCTGTTATTTAACAAACGAGTCTCTGGCTTCCACTAATGCGCATTGGGCCAGCGTGGTGAGAAATGGCCCAAAAGCCCCAATATGAACCCCTACAAACGACAAACCCTAGTGTCCGGCGATGCAGGCAGCGCAGGGCCAATTGAGGTGGGAATCTTTGGGGGAAGCCTTTGTCCAGCAGTGGACGTCAATTGGCTAATGATATGGGTAAGATATTATAGAATTGTTTGATTGAAATAAATATAATTTAGAATGATGGTTACGTACCTAAACTCTTGTCGTGTACATGATGTTTCTCAGGTGGTCTCAACGTGCTAGCTCTTAGTGGATATGGGTCACCGCGGCCTTTCGCATTATATGCTAAGACTGCAGCTGCGTACGTCTTCCCAGCTTCTAATCCAACAGCAGTAAATCTCGGTACGGCGCTTGATACATTGGCAATTATTTCCTGAAAATACATTCTTAGTTATATGTACAAAAGCTCTATTTGTGTTCCAACTAGACTGGCAGCTTTCTCTCAAGGCGAAAGGGAGAGCTTTTTATCAAAATGGCCTAAATCACTCTATATGAATCTGTACTCGACCCATGTGGGAATCTATGAAGGTGGCATATGCTCAATAGAGGATATCTATAGGCTGATGATGATGACATACTATTCAACCTTAATTATTGAATATTTTGATGATTTTCTAAAATTTATTGTAATGCGGTTAATAAATTCTTCATATTCATCTTAAAACTATATCGTTTCTATGGTGATAACTAAATTATTACTATTGTTGTTATATTGGTCATCTGGCGTATAAGATCTGCAGCGATTAATCAGATCTTTAAAATTTTATCATCGTTTCTAAATTTAGAACAAAAATAAACCATTTTCATGTATTTAATATGAATATTGACAATGACGGACTTAATTTTTTATCTTTGTTTTGTACAGGTAGGTTAGGTATAATGTTAAGAACTATATTTCACCTGAGTTATAATTTCGCGGACTTCGAGTAGAAACGATTGCGGCAGTCCGCCGTTGAATCCCTCTGAACATCGAACCCCGAATGAAGTTAACGAGGCATTAACCACTGTGCAGTTATGAACCTGGTCTGGTCTCCCTGCAATAAGTTATTAGTTATTATTTCTGAGGGACTTTCATTTGATGGTAAATGATACGCCTGCTCATAACAACATGGCGCTAGTTGGGATGATATATACTGCACTACATTGCGTTCGTCGCTTGAGACATTACATGTTGAATTTCGTTGCCCTAATAATTAGTAGTTACAGCGCCCTTTAAACCGGAACCGAGTACTATTTGGCGGAATAAATAGGTGCTGCGCTAGTACCTACTTAGACGGTTTCTGGGAAGAAAGAGGTATACAAAATAAATTACTGTGTTGTCGTCAACGTAACCAAAGTATCCTGGATGGAAGCGCTTCACCATATAATTACCACCATGTGAAATTGTGGTTAAATATTGACTGGTTGCAGTTAAAAAATATCGCATGTGTTGCATACCAGCTGCTATGATGTGGTAGACGCAAGGCACACGCTGCTTCCCGATTCGATTATGCGCCCAACACAGTAGTGTGCCGTAGTCCATCTCGGTGTGCGGGGTGTATGTCACGGTGGAGCTGGTGCCCGACCTCGACACGTAGCTGTCGCTAACTTCGTTACTGTTCGCCGTGTTGTTGAAGGTCCATCGGAACTGGGGAAAGCATTTTCTCGAAAATATCGACAGAGCTCAGGAATTAAAACTCCTGATACAATAAGGTCATTTAGCTCGCGGATATCAGATCTGCGAGCCATGAGTACAGTGAAGCAGCTATCGTTTTCTAATTAGGGGTGCAAACTTTATAATAAAAAAACCATCAAGTTATTTTTATTCGATAAAGCGACGGGCGAGACGTTTACTCGATGGTAAATGATATGCCTGTCAAAAACAACGTGGTACTAGTTAGGTATATTAACTCATCATATCTACATACATATAAGAGATATCAAGACTCATCTCTCTCAGACACAGAGACTGACTCATCACGAGATCTCCGAAATTATTAGACATAAATACTTAAAATTTGGTACAGATATTGCTATAGGCATTTAGAATAAGCTAAGAATGGTTTTACAAAACTCCTTCTCCGAAAGGAGTTGCAGGGTTATAACAGCACGCAGAGCGGGCGGGGAACAGATAGTAATCATGTATGTGTAGATCTGATGACGAAATTCCGATGAATACTTTGATATACTTACAGAAACATCAGCTGGATTAGCATCCACGTGACAGGTTATATGGGCCCGCTCCTGTTTCGCAACTCCGTGCACCCTTTGCTGAGAGCTTCGGCATGTCGGTGCATCTATTGTATTATTAAAATTATGCGTTAGTGGAGGAGAGGTATCCTGGCTGCGAAACACAAGGAATCCATGTGGCTGAAGATAAATACAAATTCGCAAATCTAGTGGCCAACTTTTAGTAATGGAGAAACACTTAAAAGAGAAGAGAGGAACATAAAATAAACGTAGTAAAATACCAAATGTTTAGAAAACCGTAAAAAATATATAAAAAAAGGATAACTTAGGAATAATTTAAGAATTACAAATACAGTATATAATTAATATGTAATAAGAGAAAATTAAACAATAGGAAAGTGAAAATATAAAATTGAATAACATCAAAGAAAGTATGGATTTATTGTATGAAGAATATTGGACATTAAGTGTTTGTACCGAAATTAATAACAGACGTTAACAGAAGAACATATTTCTATTATTAGATCTAAATAGATCCTAACAATTATAATAAAAGCAGAAAAACAGAGAATTTATTGCAAACATCTTATTAATTAACTAAACTTTGAGGCAACGAATAGAAATATAGTTCATACTTACATAAAACGTTTAAAGTAAAAGGTTTGCTCTCCCCATCACCTTCAGCATTAAATCCAACACAGGTGTAATTGCCAGCAGTTTTTCTTCCAACTCCTTGCAGAACCAAAGACTGGTTTGTAATAATTATACCATGTCCCACATTGTGCGCCAAGGTTTTGCCCTAAAATAAAACATTTAATGTTACAGCCACAATGACTAAATTTCAAGTTCTTAAACATTGAAAAACATATTTACGTTGTGTCTCCATTCTACTTTATAAACATACGGATGGGCTTTGATAATACAATCAAAATACACATCCGAACCTTCTCGAATATTTTTTGGATCCAAATTTGTTCCCAAACGTACAGTCGTTTCAGGTACATCTGTAAAAGAAATTACAAATACTTCAAGTATATTTTACATAGAAAATAAATACCCTAAAGATTAGTACTTCCGCAATCTAACTCAGCGTTGAAACGTAGTTCTATTAAACAAGTTTTGTCTTCCCCCACCACTGAATTTCTTGATCCAATGAAAAGAAAAAGATACGTCGGTCGTAAGATCTGTCATATTGTATGGAGCTGAGTGTTAGACCACCAAAGGTTTGTATAAAAGGAGATTAAATGTGCTCGAGATGCGAATATTAAGATGAATGAGGGGTGTGACAAGAATAGATACAATTAAGTATGAGTATGTTAGGGGAAGTCTGAAAGTCTCTCTAGTGACAGAGAAATTGAAGAGCAAGAGGTTAGCGTGGTAAAGGCATGTTATGCGGAGGGATGAAGGACATGTAACAAAGAAAGTAACGAGAATGAACGTGGATGGTTATAAGGGTTGAGGAAGATCGAAGAAAGTGTGGAAAAATTGAGTAAAAGATGACATGTGTAAGAAGACTGTGAATTCAGATATGACGGCTGATAGAGAGATATGGAAGAGAAGTACATACTGTGCCGATCCTACCATAGCTGGAAAAAGGGAAGGAGGAAGGACGGAAAAGAAAATGATATAATTTGTGAGTAGACAAAATTTGTTATATGTATTAGTTGAAATTTAGTTGATACTAAATAATATTTTGTTTCTATTTTAATTTTCAATATAAAGAGTTATTCTGAAGATATTACACATATTAAACCAAGAAGAGTAAAACTTATTTAAGTGTGTTGAAAATTGTGTCCGTTATAGATATTTATGAAGACTAACATTGTATATCTAACAACCAGTCGTCTTCTAAGGCTGCTACAGAAGGCATTTGGGGATTCGAAGCTCGACACGCAAGTTTAGCTCCAGCATCAGATTTTGTTAACAGAAGGGATACCGTTGAAGTAGTTGTGTTGCCGTCGGATGAAAGCTGTAAAAAAATTTTCAAAAGTCAAATCGCTAAAGAACAGTACACTTGACAACCCGTCTATTTCGATTTTCCACTTGAACTGTGTATCGTAGCCATTGATTATTTTTATTAGCTTTCGTTTCCCTCTAAATGGGTGCTTTGGGGGCGAGCACATATATATTCTCGCAATCGAGTAGTACATTAAAAGTCGTATCCGTTCTCTTGCGTATCGTATAACTGAACAACGTAAAGCCTCATTTTTATCGATATTGCTCGACGATCAACGAATCAACAAACGTTTTACCTAGTATTCAATGAGTCAACTTTTGATGATGGAAAATATATTTGGAGAATGCACCTGAGCGGATGATTCAAACAAGAAAAGTGTTTTGATTCTAAAGTAACAATACTTGCAAAACCAAATATCTTGAATGCCTTTTCAATTTGACTAATAACCGATGTTAAATTAACGTCAAATTACACCAAACACTGATACCGTGATAATAAATTGAAGAGGCTCTATCAAAGCTTTCAGGTAAATAATAAATTAGGGCCGCCATTGCTCGACTCTCTAAAGGTTGAGTTATATTGAATCAGGCCGCGTTAATATTAATTTCTGTTGGGGATGTTCTCTGATGAGCGCCCAATTTAATTAATTCACGCAGAACAATTCAACTTTCATGAACCGGTTCGCACGAATTTTCATCACGGAGAAACCAAAATTGTACTCTAAACACAAACAGACTAAAATCATCATCAACGATATTATATGAGAAATATATATATGTCATGAAAATGGATTGTAGTTTGTCCATTATCATGTGAAAACTAGTGAACTTATCGACGTGGGAATATGACCATTCGACGCGGAATGATTTGTAGATGGTTGAACGTTATTTATTTTTTGAATTCCATAGATCCTTCAACATTTTATATTCCATTAACTTTTATAATTCATTTATGCGGTTGCTATAGTGACGGTTGTTATAGAAAGTCATTTGCGGTTGCGGTTGCTCCCGAGGAATATTTCTGACAAATTTCAAGTCTGACTTTAGATTACGACTAGCGAAGCGAGCGGGGAACAGTTAGTATTCTGTACAGACATTTAGTATTTCATTGATCGACCACTATCTAGGCTTCTGGTGTAGCAATTAACCACTTGACTACTAAAGACTCCTGGCTCGATTCTTGACTTATCTTTGTTAAAGTTTGAATGATGCCAGGGTTATTTGAAACATGTTGTAAAATAGTAATAATAATAGTAAAGTTTTATGAAATACGCTTCACCTTCTTTGACTTAATGTGACAACATGAACTAATCCATCATAGATAAGAAAGACGATAAAGTATTCTAAGTTTATTGTTCACTGTTTAATTATTGGTCCGACTAAGGTATTGAATTGAAGTATATATTAAATTGTAATGTTGAGTCGAGCGGGACGTTCACCTGATGGTAAGTGATACACCTATCCATAACAACGGGGCGTTAGGTAGAATGGTACATACTCTAACAATTTGATTTAATCGACTTAAAACGTAAGATGTTAAATCTCGTTACTTCAGTAATTTTAGTATCAACAGCGCCCTTCAAAACGTACGTCTACATTTCATTAATGTGATAATCGTGTTCTTCAAATATGATCTAAATTATTATTGGAGATGTGTTTATAATCAAAGTTTTCGCGTGTTCCATCAACTCCAACCGTGTATCTATTTTAATTTCCTCTCACTCTTCCGGCTTTGCGTCGGAGCGGCTGCCGTCACTTGTGACAACAAACATTCTCGACTGGAACTCGGAGCGGCCCTCCCTTACGACCGATTTGAGTACGCCCCGAGCACTGGCTGCCCCATTCAATCTACATTTATTACTTTTACGTGCCCTTATTTTAAGTCGAGTTCGCGATGTTGTTTCTTATGGTAATACTGATTGGGAGAGCGATCAGTTGATGACAAATTAGCCCTGCCTTCGTTAAATCTGATTAATTGACTTAATTATAAAGATCCACCCCCATTGTTTGAATTAACGATTTCTCTCTATTTTTAAACAGTGTGCGAAAATTTCACGTAGTGTTAAATGACAGTGATGCCTGTTTATCCCGAATACTCTGTCTCTTATCGACAGCCGGTAAAATCTGTTATGGCAGCAGATTAATAATGTACCAACAGAGCCTTATGTAATAGAGACCTGTGTTACAAAATGAATTGATAGCTACAGCGCAACGAAAGGCAATCAGGATGAGCAAGATGTTCATCTTATGGTAAGCGATACCCTCGCCTTTAACAACATGGCGCCAGTAAGGTAAGTATATACTTATATATATTTACTACTCTACTTACTTACGTATGGATAAAAATAAATATGTATATTAAGACCTTGAATAAGTTCTCGCTGTTTCTTTTACAAAATAAAAGGAACAAAAACATTTCATTCAATGTATTGTCTATCAGCAGCGACGACTTTCTCCCATTGTTCTGGCAGTATATGCATTGATGATGATGAATCAAACGATAATATGAAAATCAGAAGGGGCTATGTCAGGTGAATATGGCGGGTGGGGCAGAACTTCCCATTGAAACTGTTTTTGGAAGATGCAACATGAGGCCGAGGGTTGTCATCTAGCAAAATCACTTTGTCGTATCTCAGCTCGTATAGCGGTCGTTTTTCTTTTACGGCTCGACTTGAACGCACCAATCGAAGTCGATAGCGATCCCCAGTGATAGTCTCATTCGGTTTGTGTAGCTCATAATAAAGTAAACCCTGCTGAACGGACTAAATACAGAGCAGAAGCTTCAAACTATGGATATTTGATTTTGCAGACGATATTGATGCATGACCGGGTCGGGCTTACCCCACGTTTTTCTACACTTTGGATTATCGTAGTGTATCAATCTCTCATCGTCCAATCACGATGCGGTGCAACTATGCAAAAAACCTTTTCTTTTCTGCCGTTGAAGCAGTAAACACGTGAGAAAACCCCGTTCGATGTCTCTCTGCTTTAATTCATTTCAAGGTTTCTGGATCATTCCTAAAACTTTTAAACGTTTTGAAACAATTGCCTTATCTACTTGTAATGTTTTTCCAAGTTCTACTAGCCTCTGACAAGGGTCTGGGTATAGTAATTCCTCCAACTTTTCGTCTTGAAATTTTTTCGATGCACCAGAACGTTCTATATCCTCAAGTTCAAAATAATCATTTTTGAAGCGTCGAAACCAGTCTCTGCATATCGTCTCAACAAGAATTTCATGTGCTTCATCTGCAGATTGCCATTGAATAGAGTAGTGCAATGAAATTCCCCTCATACACTTTATTAGGCACAAAACTAGACATTTTCAGAACTAAGAATAAATAACTTTTTTTACACTAAAGTGAACTACCATACACTGAAATTTAAGGTTAGATACACCTACTGCCTTGCATGTGTGTTACCATTCAAAATTCCACGAACGGGGTACTGCTACTGGTCATCTTTGAAGAAACAACGAGAACTTATTCAAGGTCCTAATATATATACACTACGCAATAAATATTATATACATAAAAAAATATCGTACCGTTTCTTTAGCGTTATTAATCCTGTGACCGTTCTTCCACCACGTGATTGAGGCCGGTGGTCTTGAGCCGGAACTCTGGCAGAGGAGATCGTACCTTCTACTCGCAGACAAAGGTTGATTCGAACCCAGAATGTGAACTGTTAGAGGTGGGACTGTAAGAAAGCAAGTGTTAATAGAATTAGTTGTTTACGTTTTTAGTAATTTTATAATTTAAGTTAATTATAACAACGAACAAGTAAGATATATAACAAAGAGGAATATTCATATATCCTTTATCAAGAGTAAAGTTTAAACTACAATTATTTATATTTTATATTTTAAAAAAGATAACAAGAAAGTTAATAAAACGTATGATCCTCATATTTACAAGTTGCTTAAGATTGAATTTCTTTTCCTAGTTCCAAGTTTATTATGTAGCGCTTTACTACCCCAGTTATATTGTTTATACAAACACCCTGCACTTTACAATCGTAACATTTCGTTGTATTCAACCCTTCTGTGTGTATGGATTACGTTCGTAGATTATTGAACGGCAGAGGACTAAAATACAGAAATGTGAGTCCATGCGTCGTGCATCCAACCAAACGAGATAAATTCTTTATATACAGTAAAACACGTTTTTGTATAGTAGATAGGGTGTGCATAAAAAAAGTCATACATCAATATTTTCGGAGATTTATGAATTACTTATATATACTATTTAGTGCGATATACTAATTTTTTTTTGGACTGGATCATCATTAGCCGATTTGACGTAGGCCTCCCCCAAAGATTTCCACATCGATCGGTCCTGCACTATCCGCATCTAGTGGCTTCCCACGACCTTTACTCTTTTTTATTGATATAGAAGGATTTGCGCCATTTCCCACCACGTTGGCCCAATGCAAATTGGTAGGAACTAGGGCCTTGTCTGTTGATTAGTAGGGTGAATCACGAAGCAGGTGAGGTTGGCTTGAATCTCGTGAGTTCTTGTGCGGGATCTCTTATACCCTCAGGGGTTGGATAAGGAACACAAAACTAGTCACCCAAATAACAAAATTGTATAAAGACAATACAAAAACAGATTTTACCGTATAAATACGAAGTATATTTACATAAAAAAAATATTTTAGACTTACAATTCATGTCCAAAGTGAGCGTAGTTTCTATAGGATGCACCCTCAGGTGATTAGACGCCCTGCAAGTGAGAGCGGTGCGGACATCCGCTCTGGTCAGCGGGCCAACATGGATCACACCTCTCACGGTATTGCCTTGTAAAGGAGTCGCCGGCGTTTCCACCTCGAGTTCGTCCCGAAACCATTTCACCCACGGCCTTGGGCGACCTGATGCAACAAAATCCATATCATATGAACACCTTAAATTTTCAAACAAGTAGAAAGAGTCGGTTGCCAATTACCATATAGTGTAAAAGAGAGAGAACACTAGTAGTACATTTTGGAGAGTGTGAGAGTAAGAGATTTGCCTGGACATCAAGCTTACTCTACATCAGTGACATATACCATTTAATTTAATACTTGCCCCCTTCACTATCAAAAAAGTTATCATCTAAAAAAGAAAAAAATACAAAACATAAATTCCCCCTTAAATATACGTTAGGGGATGGAATTCTATAACGTGATTAATGGCATGCCCAACGTGTAGAGGTCTACATTTCTGTTCAATTAAGGTCAAAACGTTACGCCGCTTGAGCGTCGTATTAGAATTTTGGGTCCATTCCAATAATTTTAAACACCTTTGTAACGGTTAATGGATACCGTTTCGACACCGGATATTCCATTCGTTCGCACCACACAACCCCAACCCCAACCTAATATGATTTAGGGACAGTAATAAATTTATCTTACTGCAGTCGTGTCGCGTTTTAATTAATACTCCGACATCGTGTGTACGTAAAATATAATCATACTGACGTACTTTATTTTTATATAATCAAACGATGAGATGTGCGGGAAGTTCAACTGATGGTAACTGATACACCAGCTCATAACAACGTGGCGCTAGTTAGGATGATATACACAGCATCGCAAGACGTTCGTCAAACTGTAACACAGTAATGTTTGCACAGTACTGTTTGTCGGCTGCAATAGCTGCTGCCGTAGTACCTACTTAGATGGTCTCCAGCAACAGAGACCCATTATCAGTAAAGTATTTTGAGTTAAAAATCGCTTTCAAATATCAAGATCTTATTTGGCGGCCTTTCAAATATTTTATTTGAATTCAAAACGTTATCAAAATAAGTCAATGGAGATTTTAATCAACGACCTTTAGCTAATGAAAACATTTCATTATCGTCATTGGTAAATAAAACCTTTTCAATACTATTGATTACTAGATTTAATTTAGTCTGTATAAATACGTAATAAACCGGAATACAGTAATGCTTCTACACTACTGTTCAGCAGCAGGATTTACCTGGACTGTCTTCGGCAATAGAGACCTATCAGTTAATCTACACATATTGCTCATCATCATTACCACTATATAAATTCACGAGCAAGGCGTCCATTAGAGAATGCGATTTGTTTTGAATCTTACCACCAACACCTGCAGTGATGACCACGACCACTCTGCCAAATGTGATACCAACGAAGAAGAAGATACATACAGGAGATATCCAGAGTTTCATTGACCAGTCTCGAGATCTCCGATACTATTTGACGTAAACACTCATGATCTGGTAGAAATATGGCTGCTGACATTTAGAGGTCAGCTAAGGATGGATTTTACAAAATTCCTTCCCCAAACGAAGTTGCGGTGGGTGAACAGCTGATTTACGAGTATAAAACAGTTCCACTTCACTCACCTTCTAAAACGTCACATTTCAACGTAAACGTGTCACCCTCGATGTAGGGGCCAACGATGGCTTGTTTAACATCCCCTCTATCATCTGTTATTACCATCTTGCTCGGAGGCACTGCCACAGATAACAATATATACAATTAATACAAAGATAAGTAAATTATTGTGAAATCCTTTGAGACGAAATAATCGAATAATTTAAAGATAAATACTTATACTACTACCAAATATCTTATTTTGATATGGGATTTCTTGGGAGAGGCTTATGTCCAGCAGTGGAGTACGGCGAGCTGATGATGATGACGTAAGGCTTGTATTCAAGTAAGAAATCACCGCAAATGAAAAGATTCTATTTTTATCCTGATCTTCCCTGATATCTTTTTCCGGGATAATTCTTTACAGTATTTCTATCCGTCGTCTTCTCTTTCTGTCTTTTTCTCTTATCCAAACTAATCTGTATATTATAATACAAATGAAATCTTTTTTAGTAAAGCTTGCTCTTGTATCTTGTACATTTCATCTTAGTATATCATATATTATTTAAGAAGACCTCTGCGGCGATTCCACTTGTTCAGAACTGTTACTACTGTTACTCAATACCACGGTGATATCACATATCATCTTAGATGATAAAAAAAGTTGTGCTTAGAATGGAGAACGTGAGAACTATGAACCTGGCGTGCTTTTTACACGCACTGACAAAATTTAATATGCCATATCTTTATAATCAGCTTAGCTGTTCCGCAGACTTCGTCAGAGCCAGACTGAGACCGCACGTTCGTCCTTTTACTATACCAAAACAGACCTTGGAGCAAACCCGAGGTAGTTTCAAATTTGCTGCATCAAAATGTTGGAACGACTTACCACCTCCACAGCATCGTATCGTATCTCGGTTCACCTTTAAGCGCAACCGTCGCAGATGGCTTCTGATGCAGCAATCACTCAGCACAAACGGTTCTGGTTGATTAGTGTGTTCGTTGCTTTTTATTACACTGTTTCCGTAACTTATATCAATCAAGCATTTATACAATTAAGTGTTCACTTGTTTTAATAATGTCAGGCCAGGGTAGAATACCAGGACTTGACACCAGGTGCCAATGTACTGCGTCCTGGACATTTTTGTCGCGTTTTAATCTAATATACATAGAATTAAGTTTTTTTTTTTAGACAAATACACGGCTTAATATTATTTATCCTACTCTCTTAATCTTCTATTTTTTTAAACAGACTATTAGAGATGAAACCAATTGACTCTCCTGTTGTGAACCTAGACGATAATCTAGAAGGAAGGAAATCTTTAGAAGGATCAAATCTTCTTTAAATATTTTTGTCAAATTTTTACCTTCATCATAATTTTTTTTTAAAGTATTTTCAAAGTTCATTGAATTTTTTTAATACTATACCTGTACCTGCATTTTGCATTGTCCCTGTTTAACAATATTTTGTTGAACAACGGTCCACTTGGGCTCAAGCGACCCTAAACAGGATATTGTGTGTTAATTAGGTACATAGGGTATACTCTAGAGATTGTCCCTTCCTCTGCAACACGACCGGAACTCAACTAATTATAGATGTTTTCGTAAACATTATGTTACAGATAAACAATGTAAGAATGAATTTTGTTATCAAAATTGCTTTAAGATTCTTTATCATCTATATAAGTGGTGTAAAGGGCTCTGCACAACAACGGTTCTGACTCGGGCTTAGCCGGCCGCACCCATCGGGTGCGTTATATGCTGCTGGACTCGCCCGCCCCTGGTGCGCATCAAGACGCCGCTCATTCGCCGCCGTTAGAGCCCGCGAGTGGTCTACCTTTCGAACCGCTGCTTCCGCTTCCGCGCCGAGCACGCTCTCTCGGCGATCCGACCGATAAAAGCCGAACTCCCTCAAGGCTCTTGCATTTCCCCGCTACTCTTCAAGTTATACACGAGCGCCATGCCCAAAAACCTCAAAGTCAGCCTCGCTCTCTTCGCAGACGACACCGCTCTCTACCACTCCGGCAGAGCTCCGGGCATTATATCGAGTCGCTTACAAACGGCAACTACTCGTCTAGATGAGTGGTTCCGGATGTGGCGATTCGACGAGAACCCGGAAAAAATAAAGCCATTCACTTCACCCACCGAACGCCCACAACATTTCACAGGAAGGCGATCTACCGCGGCTACAATCTCGGCCAGATGCACTTCTTCGGCCAGTCCCTCCTATGAAGAGACTCGATCAAAACCTCGACGTCACGCTCGACGCCAAGCTCAACTTTATCGCTCATATTCACACAGCGAGGAACAAAGCGGCCCAAGTATTGGGCAAGCTCCACCCCTTGATGCGCAGGAACAGCAAGCTCTCCCTCTGATACAAGATTCACATCTGCAAGGTATGCGTAAGACTTATAATGTCTTCGCCAGTGTAATCTTCGCGCACTCGACAGAAGCACGCTTCAAATCCCTGCCGGTTCTCCAAAAACTGATTCACCCGTATCGCCACCGGTGCCGAATGGTACCAGTGCAACGTGGACCTCCACAGCGACCTCAAACTTCTAACTTTAACGGAGCACCTCAGAGAGTGCTTCAAAACCTACTTCGTCAAGGATTCATGTTACCCAAACTCTCCGGTGGGCAAGGCGGCCGACTACAAACCGCTTCAGAATCCCAAGACCAATAAGCGCAGACCACGGCATGCGCTAATCCTGCCATTTGCAGGGGTCCCGTACACCACGCACAAACCCTTATGATGACGATGCTGAGCCGCGTGCTTCAAACCGGAACATAATAATTGCTCACTACTATTTTGCGGCAAAAATAGACATTGCGGTGGTATGAGACAAGCGGGACGTGATGGTGATACGTCTGCTTTTAACACATTGTATCACATTGCGATCGTCGTCTTCTATACTGGAACACAGTAATGTTTGCATAGTATTGTGTGCCGGCTGCAACAAGAGCTGCGCGGGTGCGACGGTCTCCGAGACCAGAGACCTACCACTAGTATAATATAGAATATATAATATCCCAGGTTCTGTGATAGAGCAAGTGAACTATGGTGAATGGTGAACGTGTCATGAATGGGCAACACGTCGGCAGCCTTCAGCGGGGGCGAGTGCATTATAATGAACCGATCCCTGCACACCGTCCGAGGCTCCACTGCTCTTTTGTGCTTCCACATTAGCATAATCCAATCCTTGCCTCGCGTGAGCCACTACGTCCTAGTACATATTCATTAAATATTTCTTTTTTTTTTATAACGCTAAACTATTTTAAGAGTAACTATAGGATCTAAATACTAGTTACTTGATGAGTGAAGAAGACAGTTGTCAAGTGGTTCTGAAATTCTTCAGAAAGCTGAAATAATTAAGACAAATAAATACCAAAATTGTAAGTAAGCAGAAGAAGAGTAAAGTTAAGAATGGATGCAGAACGTTAGAAGAATAGAAGTGTGTAAGAAGAATAGAGAGTGAAAGATGGAATGAGTTATAACTATAATAAAAGAAAAGATAGTAAATGATTGGAAAAGTAAAGGACCTGACTCACCATACGCAGAGGAACGATTAAAAAAAAATACTCGTTACTAAAGATGGGTCTCTGTTCTCGGATACCGTCTGAGTACTAACGCAGCTCCTACCTAGGCACCAACATTCTGAATACCCTGAGATGTGCCGAGAACAGAGCAGTGTCATGTCATTAAAAGCATTTCAGGATAAGCACAAGCTTCAGTCATAAAGTACACAACAGAGCATCAGAAGTAGCTAGTGAATTTACTGGAGTAAGGAGACCTAAAATCCCATGTCTCAAGAAGATGAGCGCAATGTGGTGCAGTATATACCATCCCAAGCAGCGCCACATTGTTATGGGTGTCATCTTCCATCAGGTGAACGATCTGCTCGTCTCGTAGCTTCATTGAATAAGAACGAAAAAAAAAATTGTACGAGTGATAATATAATTTAAAATTTTGTAAGGAGAGTGAACAGCTGAATCGGATCTAGACACAAAAAGTCCTGATTATTTAAAAAAATAGTGTACTGGAATGACTTTAGCCAATCTCACCTGCTCGTAGTGCAGCCTGCTAATCAACAAACGAGACTCTGGCTCCTACCAACCCTCAGTGGACCAGCATGGTGGGAAATAGCACAAAGCCTCCCATATCAACTCTTAATTTTGGTCTCTGGTGCCCGGCGATGCGGGCAGAGCAGGACTAATCAATGTGTGCATCTTTGGGAGAGGCATCTGTCCAGCTGTGGACGTCTATCGGTCGATGATGATGGTGACACTACATCTAGGTAGGTACTACCGCAGCGCCTATCGCATTCGACAAACAGCATTCTGTTCCGGCTTGAAGGCTGCTGTCGCGAGTAAAATTACTGGGGTAACGGGACTCGACAGCTTGTTTTAAAACGACGAGCGCAATGTGGTGTTGTAAATATGATCTTAACTAACGCTACATAGTTATGGGCGCATCACTTATACTTAGGTGAATGCTCCGTTAGTCTCGTCGCTCATTCAATTTTGATATTCCCTATTAACGCCAATTGCAGCCGCGCTTACCCGTGTTGTTGAAGATTACTGTTGTCAGGTTTAATGTCAACAACTTTATGGATCAGCCTGTTGTTACGCTAAGCGGATTTCGGGATGGGATTTGCATCACAACAAATTTTTATGGCTTCAGTCCTGAACGACTTTCATTAACACCAAATTTGCTTAACAGCATTCAAGTTATTTTGTAACGTCGACATGAACATAAAATAGCTTCATCTGATGATACGTCTGTCCATAACGTGGCGCTGGTTAGGATGATATAATGCACCATGTAAGTTGAGTCTCGTTGCACCAGTAATTACTACTAGCTTACTAGCCTTCCAACCGGAAAGCAGTATAGTTTACATATTACTGTTCGACGACGGAGGCAAACTCGCGGTGGTAACTAGACAGTTTCCAGTAACGGAGACTTACCACCAGTAAGTATGACTAATCATACTTACTGGTGGTATGTCTCTCTCTCTCTCTTTCGCTCTCTCTCAGTGTTTGTAATATCTGAAATTAGTTATCAGAATCCTAGTCCAATGCGAGTTATTGTGAAAGTTCCAAAGGCCACAAATTAGTATGATCGATTTTTTTTTAAATAAATTGGATTTCGGATAGGGTCCTTTATAAAATTGTAATCTTTTCAATCCTATCGGACCTTTTTGTTAATATGATAGCCGCCGTACCCACCCACCCCTTTGTGCTCTCAAAATTGGTTATTTTGTATTTAATGAACGTCATTTAAAAATTGGATCTCGTCCGAGATCAAATGACTTTCGCAAATAAAGAGGAAGCTGTACTATTTCAGAACAATGAATCGTTATGTAAAATAAAAATATGAAACCTTTTCAGTATTATCGATGATTGTGAATTGAATTTTTATGTATATATATAGCTTTGGTTTTAATAATAACATATATATGAATGATTACATCCAAATATAATTCCGTCAAGATAAAGCTCAGTCAGTGCCGCTATGTGGGGTCAGCACAGTATGGACTTCTCTTCCATATCCCTCTATCAGCCGCCAAATCTGGATTCACTCTTCTTACACATGTCATCTTTCACACAATCCATCCACACTTTCTTCGGTCTTCCTCTACCCTTATAACCATCCACATTCATTCTCATTACTTTCTTTGTTATATTAGATTAAAAGACAACAAAAATAAATGCATTACACAAAAAGGTCAAGGACGCTGTACATTGGCACCTGGTGCCAAGTCCTGGTATTCTACCCTGGCGCAAAACAAGTGCACACATAATTGTATAAATACTTGTTTAATTAAGTTACGGAGACGGTGCAGTAACAAAAGTGATTGCTGAATCAGAAGCCATTTGCGACAGTTCCACTCAAAGGTAAACTGAAATACGATGCGATGTAGGAGGAGAACGAGGGTGAGGAAGGAGGGTGTAGTAAGAGGACGAACGTGAGGTCTATAGCTCCGGTGAAGTCGGCTCACTAGCTAACCATATTATAAAGATATTGTGTCATTTTAAATTTGGTCGGAGACCAAAAAAAAAAAAATGTGAAGAGTGAGGAATTCTGATGAACTGGCTGTTCATTTCTCTATTACAATGTAAAAGAATGATTGATTGAACATAGATACATCAAGAATCTTAATGCTCATGTTAAGTATAAGTATAGTTGACTTACCGATAACAGTCAAGTTGACTCTCGAGTTCCTCGTCTGCGCCTGTTTGAAGTCCACTCGGCACCTGTATATTCCCTGATCGGATGCACGCACGCGGTCCACTCCCAATTCAGCTGGTCTCCTCTCCGGCAGGAAGTATGCCCTCGATGCGAATACGCTCTCGTCTGACCACCGTTCCGCCACTCCAAAGTCTCGCTCCCGAGCATCCACACTATCAACAGTAATAAATATTATTATCTGTACGATACGGATGAGACAGGTTAGAAGTTGACAATCGATAAGCTTTTTATCTCTTTTAACAAAGCTTTAAAGCTCTTAATGATGGAGTAACTAGTCTATACAATTCTGATATATCTGATAATACCTCGAAAGATCCTTTAAGGTCATCAGTATCTTAACCAATTTATGTCTCCGTCTGAACAGACTTCTAAAACTTGAGTTCAGCGTAACTTCTCCAATATCACTTGGAGAATACCTTGGGGCTTCTACTTATTTTGCTTAGGGACAGGGTTTTTCGATAAGGGTATTTTGATTACGTCACTGTCATATTACAAATGTCTTTTCTTATAATCTACAGATTATAGAGATTTATTGAAAATTAGATGGTAATTATATTTTGGAAGGTCAAGCATGTAATAATTAAACAAATAAGTTATTAACTTTAATGTATCTTATAATTAATATAACTATATTATCATTCTAATGAGACATGTTCAAAGTCTTAATTATTTCTGCGCTTAATGAACTCTTGAATGAGACCTTGGAATTCAAATGATGGTTATACATTTTTAGATATACCTTCACTTTTTTACAATATATGTGTTCTTAATTTAAAGTTATAATTAAAAGATAGGATATATTATTAATAATTATAATAGGAGTTATTATTTAAATATTGTTTCTATGTAGTAACAACTGCCTTGTAAACTTCCTGCGAAATATCAATGAGGTTTAATCGCTTGTTAAACTATATCAATGTGATTTCTATTTTTAAAAACATTTACCTATATATAGGTGTTCCAAGGTCCTCTCTGTACCAGAGCACCAAGAGTACAGCGTCGTCCTCATCCTGCGTGGCGATGTCGCACGGCAGGTACACCGGCTCACCGGCGACCGCGACCAGTTGTGTCATTGGCACTAGAACAAAAATAGTTACTCTAATTTTTCTATGTAATCAATATGTGTGTAAATATAAATGTTTTGATATGTGACACCCTTATTTAAAGAAGGAGGGATGTAACATGTCGCGAGCAATCGGTGTTTTATAATAATACTCTGCAATAGACTACAGCGCACACAAGACGCACAGTATCTATCACAACATTCGCAAACAACAACAACACAAAGATTTTGTGCGAAAATTAATTGTTATCTCCTCCTACATTAGACACCCTTAAATCAGGAGGTAAGGGAAGAGTTACCCTTGGTACTTTTTTATTAAAATTTAAGGCGTAATATACAGTCTTTACTTACTGGAACACTTCCGTACAATACTGTAAGTGTGAATTTCAAATAAAATGCCACCAGCTGATAGACCCTCACTTCTGAGCTTAGACCTGGTTGGTTATTGTAGTTATTTTAAATTTAATTGTTGATCGCATTCTAGGTAGTCTACACTAGAGATAAAATCAACCGCAGTGTAGCTGTGAGGGATGCTGGGCTAATGAGACAAACCACATCATCTCGCAACACGAACCCAATGCGGTCTAAAGTAAACACCCTAATTACATTGCTATACGTTAGACCAATTACCAGATTTATGATATGTCTGAAAGTCTATATTTTTTTTAAAAGAAAGTTTAACTACATCATCACAGTAGTGGCAGGTTTCGAAAAAGTCTACATCCACAGTGAATAGAAGATGTAAAAGTAACGACCCCGGCGCAAACCCACAAACAATACCCTTTCTTTTACAAGTGTGCGTACAATTAAGGTCTCCCTTTTCAAGTGGTTTGGGGCGCTACGTCAACAAGTCCTTGGGAATTATAATGCCGCAGGACTACGAAAATATCCTGGAGCGATGTTTAACTTGAACATAATACCTCCCTGAAAGAAATATCGCATAACATATACATTCCAATTTTTCTCTATAAGTGAACAGGCTTTGCATAGTAACACCCAATTTATTTGTGGAACAGTATACATGTATCGTCAGGCTTGTGCTTGGCAAAGCTTGTCACCAGGACCGAACTTGAAGAGCTGTAATTGGGTATTGATGACAAAAAAGTAGGAGAAATCCTACTTTTTTATTTTAAATTAAAGCTCGGCTACTACTTAATTTAGTTTAACTAGATGAGCTTTTCTTAATTCTGAAATTGGACCAAGATGCTTTAATGCACTGACTGTAGTTAAAAGAGAATATGATGACTACATAAATAGTTTTACTGGTGGTAGGTCTCTGATGCCAGAAACCGTCTAGGTAAGTACCGCTGTAGCTCCTGTTGCAGCCGGTAATGGCAATGAAAAGCGCTGTAGCTGGGGTTTTTTATATAATTACTGGGGTAACGAGAATCTCCCTCTCGAATCTTATGTCTCAGAGCGACGACCGAAATATGGTGTAGTATATACCATCCTAAGTAACACCATGTTGTTATGGGCGGACGTATCACTTCATCATGATCAGCAGATAGACGTCCACTGCTGGACATAGTCTTCCTCCAAAGATCTCCATATCGATCGGTCCCGCGTTGCTCGCAACCAGTGGGTTCCTGCGATTCTCACCAGACGTATCACTAACCATCATGTGAACGTCTCGCTCGTCTCGTCGCTCAATTAAAAAAAAATACAGTAAAAAAAAAGTCTAAATCAAATTACAGGTTAGTCGTTAGTGACTGTTGAAGAATATTCTCTGATAACTATCCTTAGATCTATTTGTTATTATTACCATGACCGACTAGCTAGATACCACTGCAAGTTCTATTTCTATCGTTGTACAGAAGCGTGCAAAAAATACTGTATTCCGGTTTCAAAGGCGCTGTAGCTAGTGAAATTACTGGGGTTACAGAATCTCAGAAGAAAAGAGAAGTCTCAAAACGACGAGCGTAATGTTGTACTGTGTATATCATCATAACTAATGCCATGTTGTTATGGGCAAGCGTGACACTTACCATCACTACGTTGCCCGTCTTGTTTCTTCGTCGAATAAAAAGATGACTATCCTTTATGTATACTTCATTTCATCGTCACCTTTCTTCCTTCCTCCTTCCCTTTTCCCAGTTATGGTGGGGTCGGCACAGTATGTACTTCTCTTCCATATCCCTCGATCAGCCGTCATATCTGAATTCACACTCTTTTTACACATGATATCTTTCATTCAATCCATCCACACTTTCTTCGGTCTTCCCCTACCCTTATAACCATCCACGTTCATTCTCATTACTTTCTTTGTTATATGTCCTTCATCCTTCCGCACAACATGCCCGCACCACGCTAACATCTTTCTCTTCAATTTCTCTGTCACTGAAGCAACTTCCTCTAATATAACTCATTCTTTAATTTTATCCACCCTCGTCATAGCACACATCCATCTTAACCTTTTTTTCCACATCATCATCAGCTGTAATGCGCCCACAGCTGAACCCCTCCCCCAAACGTCACGCCGTGCAACTTTGTTTGTCACTGTGAACAACCGCACAATTTAAATGTTGCAAAATGTTAATGGAGCCTTCGGGATTATTCAGCGAAGTAGATTCCTGGAGATCGGTCAATGTTTGAAATTATTCCTTCCAGCAATTACAGGCTCTCTCCGAACGCGTTAATTATGCACATCAAGTTTGAGCTGAAGTTGTCTTCGCGTAATTAAATGAACTCGACAAATAGGCGGCGCTGGTGTTTGTCTTATTTGTTACTGTATAGCGCTAATTTGCATACCTTTGAACAGATAACTGGTAATGCTCGGTTATGAATTATTACGCAACTGGTTCATCATCATCATCACATAAATGTGAAACTAGTTAAATCTTGGACTGCATGAATATTGTCTTTTATTATTATTAATAGCCCATGGCCCCAAGATGAGGAAAAGGGCGCCCGCAGTGATTCTTCATCGCTTTCGGATTTGGGCTTCAGCCTTAATCTCATCACACGTCTTCCGGATTTTCTTCGCCTCGCCTGTTACTCTGTGGCACCACGGCTGTCTGGACCGCGCTTGCGTTGTCCTTGCTAATTCCAATCAAATGGCTGCTTTGGAACATGGTTGGGATATCATCGTAGAGTATGGCCAATCCACTTCCATTTGCGACGCCTGATTTGTGAATCGATTGGAGATTCGCGGCAGAGCTGCAGGAGATTTTCATTGGAGATTCTCTCGGGCCAGTTAATACCGATAACTTGGCGAAGACAACGGTTTACAAAGACCTGGATCTGAAATATTGTCTCAGTGCATTGAATATTCTTCTTCTTTTTCCTCTTAAAGTGCCTCTCCATCTAGTGACGGTTGTCGATCAGCGTAGTAAAATTCTTTCTGTCTCTAGTTCGACGGAACAATTCGGACACCTCAGATATGCCAGTCCATTCCCAATTCCAATTGAATATTATAGTACTTTTAATAATAAAAATCTAATCATCATCATCATCAGCTGATAGATGTCCACAGCTGTACGTAGACCTACCCCAAAGATTCCCACACGAACGGTTAAGGATTCATATGGTTGGATTTGGGTCATTTTCCAACGCACCGGCCCAATGCGAGTTGATGGGAGCCAGAGCCTCGTTTGTTCATTAGCAGGGTGCACCACAAGTTGATGAGCTTGGCTTGAATCTTGTGAGTTGTGCGGGAACCCTTACACCCTCAAAAAATCTAAGGTTAGTATCAATTCTTTACACATGTACGTACTAGGTACTATTATTAGGTATAAAGTTTATAGAAATATGGTTCAAATTTATTTCCGGTTTGTTTGTATTTAATTTATTTTCAACGAAGCGACAACGACGAGCGAGACGTTCACCTGATGGTAAGTAATACGCCTGCTCATTACAACGATGCGCAAGTTAAGATAATGTACACAGAACAACATTGTGCTCGTCTTGAGACATAAAATGAATCTCTTTACCCCTGTAATTTCTCTAGCTACAGTGCCTTTCAAACCGGAACACAGTAGCTTTTGCACACTGCTGTTCGGCGATAGAAATAGGAGTTGCAGTGGTGCCTACCTAGACGGTCTCAGGCATCAGAGATCTACCCCCAGTAAATATATTATAGTAAAGAAACAGTCGGTACTTGTAATAATAACAAATAGACTTAATAATATTTACTAACAACTAAGTTGTGATTTTATCTAGCGTTTTTTTGGACTTTACTTTTTTTCATTTAATTGACGGACGATACGAGCGGGACGTTCACCTGATGGTAAGTGATACGCAGGCTCACCCATAACACTGTAGCGATAATTAGGATGCATACAGCATCATACAGACATAAGATGTTGAGTTTTCATCGGCTACAGCGCTTTTTAACCGGAACACAGTAATGCTCGCACAGTGCTGGTTGTCGGCTGCAATAGGAGCTCCGGAAGTCCCTACCTAGACGGTCTTCAGCAACAGAGATTCTATCAGCAACGAAAGTCAAAATGATATCTATTGATGTCTATATTCTAATAATTTTTATTTATGTACCTGCTATCGCTTTATCTTCATCGTTGCCTAGAGATGAGAATGGAATATCATTAAATACGTAAGTAGAGTGCTTATGTAAGTTAATAATAGGTACATCAAGTAGCTTTAAGAAATTATGTGAAAATATTATTCGGCGCGTTTTCTTCTCGGAATCAGCTATGTGGATTTTCGCGGAGTAATTCCCTGATCAATAAAATATTACTCGTGTACAAAGGGTAATTTCGAATGGAGCGGGCGTAATGATAAGATGTGAAAGGAAGAACGGAAGTAGCAGAAGCGAAGGATTTCATCGTGTGCGGATTGAATTATGTAGTACTTATACCATTTACTGAACGCTGTACACGATGAAATAATCATGAAACGAATTGTAAGCATAATGTTATGTGCGCAGGATGTTAAGTTACTATGATATATAACGATATTATGATCATTTGTTATAATGAAGTACATAAAAAAAAATATATATATCACTGGTTGCTGCAGCTAATGTCTAACGTCACTTAAACTTCAGTGTCTAACAACAAATACAACCTAAGATAATACGACTACATATTAATAATCAAACGCCTAAAAGGATATCAACTTCACATTCAACTGCAGGAGAAATTAAGATTCATCATGATGATTATCATCAGCCGATAGACGACCGTTCCTGGACATAGACCTCCCCCACAGATCTCCACATCGATCTGAAGATTAAGTCTACTAATAAAGAAAATTCTATAGCTGCAGCCTCTATCGATGCGTGTTTGGGGATATACTGGAGACTATATTTTTATATAAAAAAAAAACAAATATATAAAATATAAGCAAGAACCTGTTCATCTTTCTGTATTACATGAATATATAAAATAATTCTTGAGGAGACTACTTTGTCGTGTTCCCTTTATTCCATGCTATTTAATCATGATGAAATATATCGCGAAGAAAATGATTACATCTCGCCGGGTAGCACGTTATCTCATATAAGATATATGAAGGAGACAGTCGGAGATTTCCCAAAGGACAGTTAGCAAGGTCAAGCACTGAACTGCGCCCGTAGAAGGAAGCCAGTTGACGAGGTTCTGCGAAAGCGATGTAAATAAGTAATTCTGATGCGATAAGCCTTTTGTTTTCAACCCACGACAGAGGGTAGCTCCTAATACGAGGTTTATATTTTGTTCTTCCGTTATACAGAGAGCTGGTAAGTTTGTTATGCACGTCGTAAATCTGGAAACCGCTGACCTTGACCTACCGCTGAAGAAAAACAAGTTCCATGAAGAATAGCTTTCATGGTTATGAGATATCCATAAACTTGCACTAGACTAGTAGAGTATATGAGTAGCCTTGAATCTCTCCTTGTGAGAGAAGGCTCCGAATTCCAGTAGTGGGAGCAATAAGAAGGCTGTTCACTACTATTAAATTTTTGACGGATTATTCCTATATTAATAGAAAAAAAAAATTACTTCGTGGGTAGGAAAATAAAAAATACAAACCATGTGTAATCTTTGCTAGAACTTTGTGTTTATTTTTTATTTATTACGAACTTGTGCAACACTTGAACTTTTAGTCTCGGAGAGTAGAATAACGTGAAGAAGAAGCTTTAGTCAATTCATGTGTGCTTTTATTAACTAAGTAATGAGATAACCTAAAAAACAGAAAGAAGTGGATCAAGTTAAATCGACTTCTGAAATGCTTTTGCCCATGTTTTAAGTTGCCGATATCATAAAAACTGTATCAACAAAAAAAAGATTATGGCCTAAGGGCGAAAAAGTTCTGATAATGTTACTTACAATCAGTTTTATATATAAAAAGCTTTTTTATAACGCGTTAGGGATAAAGCATGTTATAAAACTTTAATACTTATGGACCCCAAGAAGATTATCAAAAAAGAAAAACTGAATTCAGATCCAATTAGTTTATAATGAGCTTAAAAATAATTAAAGTTGTTATATCGAGGGTGAATCTTTGAAAAGTTACCCTTACATTAGAGGGTAACTTGCAGTTAAGTGGACATTTTTGCTATTTAAAATCACCTCAATGATCGTCCTAGCCATTTGGAGATCACGGGATGTCCGTTCGGAAATCAACCCCTACGTCTTTTCCTGAGATTTCATGAAATAACCCCCAGCACTACGATACTTGGAAACCACTTCTAACTATTGTCTCTTTAAAGTTGACTGTAAAGGGATTAGTACCCCACCGATCCATGATCCCTAACACCCTGTGGTTAAGGCAGCGATGGCATCACCTCCGACCTTGGCCTGTCCTCTCTAAATTCTACTCAACAGTCTCGGTTTGGTCAAGTCAGATAAATTAGGCATAGTTATATACCTTAGCTATCGTTTAAGTTATTTAGGTCATACTTTAGAGTACTATATTACATTTAAAACTAAATGTCTTTAGAGATGAGGAGGAATAGGCAGGCTTGTATAAGAAATGTGTACAGGCTGAATCATGTTACTTGAAGAATGAATGAATGAAAGAAAGAATGATAAATATGAGCAGTAGTAGAAGATAGACCAAAGACAAGATTTCAAGAGTTAAAAGAGATTTTGAGTTGATGATCAACGAAAGGACAAGAAACGATATGTGTTTGTCGAAACCACTAGAAGTGGGAAAAGGGATCATTACTTATTTATTCTAGATTTTGATATTTTCCTTCTGTAACACAACGGCTAGCTGTTTGATATGTAACATGGAGGTCCATGGTTTGATTCCGCAGCCAAATGTGAAGGTAGACTTCCTTCATGTACTATCCTCATATAAATCTGGCGTCGTAGCGCTGTCACTGTCTTCTAGTTATTCATGCTTTCATTTTCAGTTGACGACAAGTGAAAGCTTTGTAATCTATAACACAGGTCTATTATTAGAACCTTAACCTTTAATATCACAGTCCTTATTATCCTTACAGATTGAACTGAGAATTCTTCGCGGAACTTCCGAATGAAAGGATCGGAGTTGATAAAGAACTTTCGTAAATTATTTGTGTCGGATCACATCGAGGCTTTTTTATTTACGTCTGCTGATAATAAAATTGTGAAGCTGAGTATTAAGTGAAAAGATAAAACAACTGTGAACTCTAAAGGAGCGTGATAAAGCCTTTGTCCCGGCTGCTTCTCTCAGTAGGAGTTAATTAGCAAAGGCAGAGTACGATTTAAAGACGACCACAAAAGAACTGAAAAGATAATGTTTGAAATAAATGAATTAAAAGGGACTCCCTTGAGTGAAATAGTTTCTTTTATTCGGTTCCAGATCTTTACTTAGTACTTTCCTATTATACTCTGTTATATTCCCAAGATTGGTATTTGTTAATGTTTTAAATATTGTAACAAAAAAAATGTATGTCTAACACAAAGCAATTAACTGTGCAGTGATATTACTGTGCAATTTCTTCCGCTGCTCTTTTATCTTTAATTTCCTGAAGATCTTTGAGAATCACCAACTATATCTATATATTTATATAGTGATAATAAACCCTTCCAGCTTCTGTTACATATCCCTTCCAAACATATGATGATAACAGTTTCTAGAAATATATAATTTTGTAAGAATCTTTGTTGCCACACTGTATTTAGAGGAAGTAATTAAAAAGCAAAGGCAAATTACTTGAGCCAATGGGTATAAAGCATCAGAGATGATATGTCTTCAGCAATTAATGTTTAGTAAACTCACTAATTTATTTATTTATTCTTAAGATATGCGATTAGGGTAGACAGGGTGCACTTAATGCTGTAATAGTATTATTTTGTAGTCAACCCTGGGGAGCGAGCGATGTTGTAGGTAGATGCAAAAATAATATAATAGAGCATACTTAAAACATATTTCTTATATGTAGTAATCATCATCAGCCGATAGACGTCCACTGTTGGACATGCTTGCTCCAAGGATCTCCACATCGATCGGTCCAGCGTTGCTCGCATCCAGTGGGTCCCCGCGACTCTCACCAGATAGTCGGTCCATCTTGTGGGAGGACTCCCAACACCACGTCTACCGGTACGCGGGTGTCACTTGAAAACCTTGCTGCTTCATCGGCTATCGATCCTTCGAGTAATGTGCCCTGTCCATATACTAATAGTATAATATAAATAAGTACAAATAGTTCCACATGTAATACATAATTACTGAAGATTGAAGTAAATATATATATATATATGTGTATATATATATATATATACATGTATTTGAATAGTACATGATAATATATAAGAACTTGTACTAATTCAGATCTCACTTGCCAGCGTTAAATGAACTTTATGATATTTTTAATTATGAGGGGTAGTATAAACATTACGGTCTTCCATCTTAAGAAATACCATCTAAAGAAATAATTGAAGCTCTCTTACAGGGATGATTGCAAAGGGGTGATTTGAAAACTAACAATTTGTTGATATCGGCAGGGAATTTAAAGATGAAGCAGTCCAACATAGTATTGTATAATTTAAGCCAATAACCGCTGAATTGCACCATAAAGTTGTTAAAATGATTAATAGTTTCCTTTTTAATACCTGTCTTTGCCCTTTTGCATAACTTGATAAAGGGTTAAAGGAATCACGGGTTGATTTATAACCGGAACCATCGGGGTTAACTGTCCTTACTTATAAATTATTTACCTGAGGTCTGGCGCTCCTTGGCAATTTGAATTTGATCATTAAACAGGTAAACTCACAAAAACGAAAATATTTTGCACTGATGAATTATTTCTTGTAGCATTTATATATATATTATGATGATAGTTCAGTAATATCATGATTATGATAATCACAACATATCTAGTGCAACTATCACACATTAAACCGCCGAAGATTGAAGTATCCAACTGACTTAATCATTTTTATATATGTACATGAGGGATGAAATTTTAGTAAATCTTTTAGCGCTAGAAATAGCAGTTTAACACCTAAAAATTATTTTGAAAATCTATATAATTATGTATAGAAATAATCAAATGTTGAAACAGACAGAATATCCTAAAAAAAAAGGTTATAATACTAACGAAACATTGTAAGGATATTTAGACTATGACAAACAAAGAGATCTTTACTTATGTCAATATTCCTTTAAAGTAATTTAAGTTTATAAATATTTTTTTTACTGATTTCTGAGTGTACTCACAACTCCATCCATCATCATACAGAATTTTAAATATTTTCAATATTAATTTTTTTTTTATCGTTGCTTTAATTAGCCTTTAGAAGAGAATAAGGAAAACGACTGTTTCTGTTTTACTCATAGAATAGTTTCTCAGCTCTGCAGACCTCATGAAGCACTATCCCTAGATGAATTAATTAAGACGTATATATGTCCTAGATTTACAGATGATATCATATCTGTTATATTACTGCTGGTAGTCGATATAAATGTGAACTTTGAAGGTTTTACGTATTAGTTACCTTTATTACTAAGTACAAAACCGATTTATCTTGCTTTACACGTAGAATGTCTTCTTCTTGTTATGGAACCTCTCAGCAGCTAGCGAAGGTTGGCAGTCAGTCCACTATATTTCGCCCGGTCTATTATATATTATATTTAGAGTGCACCAATGGTGTAAGCACCATGGTTATACTTAGAGGGTAAGTCTCTATTCACCGTCTAGATAACATCGCAGCGCTAAAAAGCTAGTTTCTATACGTTACTGTGTTTCAGGTTATAAAGAAGCGTTATATAATGAAATTACTGAATATAATAAAATTTTAAGTGAATTTTTTTATTATTTAATTTATTTAAAGAAGAACAGTTGATAGTTTATAGTCTTCGATTATAATGTGATGACCCTACAAATTAAATATAACTGCTTCCGCACTGGCTAGATGCTTGCTTTGTAAAACGGAAATCTTTGGTTCAATTCTACTATCACATTGTAAGCTCGTCATGAAAGCATTGATATGTTCCGGCTATCCACACGGGCCAAAGTAATCTGGACGTTCCACATCATAGCCGGAGTCATTATCACTTAATCCCATTTGAAGTTCAAGTGAGAGTCCTTTGTCGATAAGTTGAATTTTCATATTTTAAATATAAAGAAGAAAATATGAAACAAGCTATCTAATAGTTGTTCTGTTCCTAAAAATAAAAATCCTTGACCATATCTCGGCGATACAGGCATTACCCTTTGTGGCGATGCGCCTTATCTAACAAAGGATGTACGCCGGGGACAAACCGGGATTTCCCTTAGGAGGTCGTTACAAGGTCACGCTCTGACCTATGTTCGTTTCAACAGAAACTGAGTAATGTTATAGTTAAATCTATAAATTTTATAAATAAGATTGTCATAGAAAAAATAGCGAGAAACGACAACAAGTTCTTTTTTTTTTCATTATGCGTAAACACTCGTAAAGCGTTCGCTTATTTAACTGATGTGGCGGTAGTTAGGATAACGTACACTGCTTCATATTATACTCGCCTTGAGATAAAGGAAGTTAAGTCCAGTTACCTCAGTAATTTCACTATATACATCGCCCTTAACACGGTAATGTTTGCACAGTACTGTTTGGGGGCGGAAACAAGATTACTGTTTGGCGGCGGAAGTAAGCCACCAGACAAGAGTTTTAATAACGCGTCAGTTAGGATGTGTACATTGTATCCGACGGCTTTAGATGTAAGGTATAAAGTATAGTTACACAAATAATTTCGTTAATTACAGCACTCCAAAAGCGGGTATAGAGCATGAAATTAGTTCACGCCGTTAGCGCCGATTACAGTCTCATATTAAAGTAGTTACTACTCACTAGTAATAATCGTTTTTTTAAATAATTTTATTTCACTTTATAGATAAGACTTCAGTTGTGAATATTCTATATAATTTTATGTAACTACTACTGAAAAAAGTGGTTAAAATTAACAGCGTAGCGAGGGTTGTTACAGACTTCGATATATTGATGTATCGAGCCGGCGGCGCGTCACACTGCAAGGTCGCATTCGGCGAATGAGCTTTTCATGAATAATGGACAGCTATTGCGGAGCTTTTGCTACGGAAAGTTCCAAAACGGTTACCAATGACCTAAACTAGAATTATTCTATTAAACCCCTATTTTTTAATGGTAATTGACATTATTTCTGACAACACAAACACTATATAATACTTCAACAATCTTATATATATATATCACAGTACTAATTAGGAACGCGTTAGTTAGTTAGTTATAAATTAGTTATTAAGCATTTATATAAACTGATAATTATAATAGATTCTTTAAATATGTATCATCATCAGCCGATAGACGTCCACTGCTGGACATAGTAAGCCTCTCCAAAGATCCCCACATCGATTGGTCTTCAGGTTCTGTGGGGTGTTTTGTGGGACCCTTTACACCCTTCTATATTTATATTTATTTAGGTCATGTATGTTCTGGTGATGAGCTTTAATGTGCCTAGACCCTGTGTGGCTGCATATATACTCCTTTGCCCAGAACTTTATATATCACCATCTCGTTCTAACTCATCTATTATTAAAGCTTTCTTAACGCAAGTTAACTTATTTTCTATGAAGATTTAGCTTGCTTTTTCATCATCTTCGAGAACTTCAAGCTCGGTACTTTATCAAATATAAAAAGACTAGTACTAGACCACGGTTCTATCTGACGGTGACGAATATTTAATGTTAAAGTACATAGTAAGTATGTATATGTCAATTATTGTACAATCCCTTTATATAGGTACGTTTCACTTAACATCGGGCTATGCTTTGTATGCTCTGTGAAAGATAATAAAAACCTCCATGTGGGTTAGATATAAAACACAAAGGGTGGTTTTATTTACGCATAAATATTTAAATTCGATTGATCTTATTGAAATTGCTCCGTAACACCTTTCAATCTCCAGGAACGTAAGGGTTTGGTATTTCGCTGAAATTACCGCGACTCGCTTCCGCCTCTGAAATATTCATTTACTTTTGCTTCGAACATATCAAATATCATCAATTGTTTTTTTTTATTATTGTTATTCATCAGTTCAGTTTTCATCATCATCATGTCAACCGATAGACGTCCATCGGACATTGATTGATGAAGGTTTCTTGTAATGTGTGTTACTAAGAGTGGTGCACCGGCGAATTGTGTTCCCATATTTTAATGGGGCTTTTGGGGTCGTTGGCGGTTAGGATAGGGGTTGTCATCGCTTTCTAAATGGCCCTGAAGAGGACAATGGTTGGACGTGGTGTCCGGTTATTAAAGTAGTAATCACGAGGCTGGTGGGGTCTGCATAAAGCAGACCCCGGGACGCGTTGTCCCAGCATAGCATTAGTGAGGCCGCGGTTGTGTTCCGAACGGAGATCCCGCGATCTCTCCAAACGCTTGTGACCACCGAGAGGGTTTCAGTGGGTAAAAATCTCCACATAACTCCGACTTTCCTCCAGAAAACAGAGTATCTTTTTAAAAATTACACCTCCAAACCCAAAAAAAATAGTCTTACGCTGTTTCAGTCCATTGAGTCCTAGCGATTTTTTGAATGTTGGGTTTTATGTAGAATAAATAGATAACACACAATAACTTGGCATAACAAGTTACGAAAACTTCACCTGATTATAAGTGATAGGTTCTACCCATAATATAGAAAAGGCCCTGTTCAAAATCCTCCAACAAACAACCACTTTTCATATTACTGTTAGACATTACAAATAAACGCTGTGGATATAACTGAGCTAAAAACTAAAAAAGATGATTTGAGTAATTTTTTTTTTTTATTAAATTAAGCGACGAGACGCATTGAACGTGCAACTGGTGGTAAGTGATACACCCGCTGGATAACATCGTGGTGCTAGTTAGCGTGTTATATACTACTGTAACGCCCTACAATCCGGAGCTCAGTAATATTTGCATGTAACTATTTGTCGGCTGTTTCTAGACGGGTTCCGGCAATAGAGACCAACTATTACCATTATCAGCTGATAGACGTCCACTGCTTGACATAGGCTTCTCCCAAAAATCTCCACATCGATCAGTCTTGCATTGCAGTCAACATGACCTCCGGCAACGTCGGATACTAGGGATCGTTGTTTGTAGGGGTTCATATAAAATATATTTAATTGATCAAAATATGCACCGTTGTTATCTATGCACGTTTGTCATCTCATAGGTAGTTCATTGATCCCTTTACTAAACAAACCATGGGGGGCGAGAATCAATAAACTCTTTGAAGGCGGTTTGGACTGTCGTATCGGAGTTGAATTTTTTCCTTGTAAGAAGTTCTCCAAATTCCGGAAAAAATGGTAATCTGTTGGGGCAAGGTCCAGGGAGTACGGTGGATGTCGCAGACATTCCAATTGTAGCTCATCTAACTTAGTGGTTGTTTGTTGCGTTGTCGTGAACCAGCAGTGGCCTAGAGCGATTGACCAATCTCGGTTGTTTACCAGCTAGTTCTTCCTTCATGGTCTGCAGTTGCTGACAATAGATATCTGCCGTAATCGTTTGGCCAGATTTTAGAAAGCTGCAGTGAACGACACCGGCGCTAGTCCACCAAACACTCACAAGTAACTTTTTCTGAGTCAATTTTCGTTTAGGGCAGGATTTGGCTGGGTCTTCAGGGTTCAACCATTGCGACGAGCGCTTCCGGTTATCGTACAGTATCCACTTTTCTTTACAAGTAATGATTCGATTTAAAATCCCTTCATCATTGTGTCGGTTGAGCAAAGTAACACAACAGCAGCAGTGGACGCGTGTTCGCAAGTTCGATTCACTCAAATCATGAGGTGGAAAGATAGGTCTTTCAAGTTTTTTTACTTTCCCGATTTGCTTTAAGTGAATTAATACAGTTTTGTTATTTACCCCGAAGCCTGCAGCTCTTTCTGATGTGCTTTGTCATGGATCCGGTTCCACAATAGCTTTTAATTCTTCATTTTCCACTTTGATCTTCGGCCGTCCACGGGGTTGGTTCTAAAGGTCGAAATTTCCAGAACGAAAACGTTAAAACCAAAAACGTACCGTGCTTTCTTTTGGACACCAGCGCCGTACACATCATTAATCCATCGAGCTGTTCCTGCAGCACTGGTGCTGGTGCCACGGTAGAACTCGTACTCGTAAATATACCGATATTTCATGTTTTCCATTGTGCGGTAATAAGCGACGCCAAAGAAAAGAATAATGAGAAAAAAAACAAATGAATGACTGTTTCCAAAACTCAAATGTATCAGCTAAATGAATTTATAAATTTGAATTTGGAATCCTTAACCAAAGAGGAGATATTTCAGATCAGAGTGGTCAGTGAGACAAAACGCTAATTTCATATGTAAAGACCTAATATAACCATAAATATATATGTATATGTGTATATATATTTATATATATATATAATTAAGCAGAGTTTATGATGTACTTAACAACGAACAAAATAACGTAATTTCGATTTACACTGCAAAAGTCATTTATACAATATAATAACTTTATTCAACTAATAAATTGATTTCATAAATTTACTTCAACAGCCAATATTTTATTCTGTTTGATCCTGAATAGCAAATTTAACACCGATGACCTTAATCGCACTCTGCTGAGCTTTTTTGACGATTACAACCACTTAGCAGAGATTTTAAATTATTAGATTAATCGCAAATGTTCATAGAACACAATGAAAGATATTTAACTGTTTAAAGTTAATTTATTATGTACGAAAAGTTAATTTTAATTTTACTCTGAAAATGCGAAGTTACTTTCTTGTCAACGCCACATCTACTATATCTTCCACAAGTTCCGCCTAGATGTATAATATTGAATAGTTTGAATTATCGTAAAGAATAACTGTTGTACATATCAGCTATTCGTATCCGGTTCTGATTGAGTTCGGCTAAGCTCTAAGATAATATTCCCCGACTCGCCCCGCACAGTACTCGAGTCTGCTCCCCTGCAAAAAGCGCAATTTCAAAGCGCTTTCAAGTTAAAGGAGTTTGCTCATACGGAAAATGGATACAAAGCTGGTTCCTTTTGACAAAATCAAATGATTTTGCGGATGGAACAAAGGATATTACACGACCCGATGGATAGTACCTAGATTTAGGCACGGAACGTAATCATAAATATTGCCCTGACTCGCTCGCTCGTCAGCTTTAGACCAATCGTATGGAAAACCGGGTTACTTGTAACAACGACATCTGTCTTCTTTATCTCTTCGTGTTATACAGGTACAGGGATTTTAATATATACTAAATATTACACCTTTATATATCCTTAAAAATAAAGAGGTTCTACTTTAAAACTCTATGTATCTTCCGTTTTAAATACAGAAGATTAAAGTGCAACAGGTTTATCTCATTGTCTTAAGATATAAAACTGTTAAGTAATGATCAAGCGTATCTTGTTACAAATGTTTATCTGTTTTACTAGATGAGACAGATAGATACTAGAAGAGATTTAATTTAGAATTAATAGCGCTCATCATCATCGCTGTGTTCCGATTCGAAGGGCGTTATAACTAGTGAAATTTCTAACAACACTTAACATCTCATGTCCCAAAGCGACGAGCACTATATCGTCCTGTGTATATCTTACTAACTAGCGCCGCGTTGTTATGAGCAGGCGTATCACTTACTATTGGTGACGGTCCAGTTCATCTCGTTGCTTCGTAGAATAAAAAAAAAACTTTTTCCCTTTTTGCTGTGTAGAGACAAGGATAACGTCACCGTTTAAGGAAACACAACGAGTTGGAATATCTTGCTACTTACACAAACAGCAGATACACGTCTCATGGTGGACGTGTGTCAACATGTTGAATAATACGCAACACCCCCTGTACCCCTCACCCTTGTACTACACACATCCATAATGGAATTAAACAAGGGACGGACGCGTATTTGTTGACCGGAATAAATAGGCCGAAATATTTATTACACGCGCGGAGCATTCGGGCTATTTGCGAGGGATTATGTATCGTGCGATGCTGTGATACAAACTTTGCTCCGTAAATCTGTTAGAAATTTAAACGTTACACATTTCAAAATAGCTTCGACTATTCAAAATCGAAATATAGTTCGTATATTTAAACTGAAATTTCAGGAAATACTTCATGAACGTCTGTAGTTTAGACTCTAGCGCCGCTTCCGGATATTCGACTGTCGGAGTAGATTAACAAGAAAATATCTACTTACTTCCTAGATTGATTTGTAGCTAATGCACGTAGGCGTTAAGTACGTTTCATCATTATCATCATCAGCCGATAGACGTCCACTGCTGGACACAAGGTTAAGTACATCTATCGTTACTTAATTTAACGTGTTACCATAAAGATTTGAAATAAATAACGAAGCAAACTGCAGCAAGGTTTTTAAATTCCTATCAACAACAATTCTACTACTACATCCTATAATAATTACTGATGAGCTTGATGACGGGATTTAACTCATAAGCTTTTCATATTGTCTTCTTAATAATTTTCTTATCATACTTTTATTAATTTCCAATCACTTTGAATTTCCCAACAATAAAACGTAGGAGTATTGATAAGACCAGCTTGTTTGTTGAAAACAATTTATCACAACAGATTTCATCGCTGTTGTACTTAAACACTAATGTTCCTTAAAGAAAAACTTAAATTTATGGAAACTTCTATACTTGATGGTGTCTAGCCTAAGATTCGATTCCAGCTGAATTTTCGCTTCCGGTAAAAGAAAATATAGTAAAGAAACTGGTTTGTTTTAACCACAACAGTTTTTGAGAGCACGTGGCATTTACAGACAGTTAAACAGCTAGTTGTGAAAGAATGGTATAGATAATTTCCTTATGATAGAAGGCCCTGAGTCCCAGTAGTGGGAATTGTAAAGATTATTTATTTAAGTAAGTCATTATCATAATAATTAGTATGTACTTGCTACTAGACATTGTCTTTCCCAGTCCCACTGTCTTACATCACGTGATGCTATACTTTCCCATTCAGATTTAAGTGGGCCATAGAAACTACACGATCAGGGGCGCGTATATTAACCTTTATAAAAAAAAGATCCAATATCCATTTCTCCAAATCTTATATCAATCATAGAACATCAGTTTTATTGCTTACGAAATCGAAAATCGTTCGGAGGGCCCGGAATGATTCACACGCAATCCTTTTTAATGTATATCCAAGGATTCACGTGGTGGCGATCCATCTGAAATGGGACCCCGTCTCGGACATCCTGTGTATTTATAACTGCGCATAGTTATCCGGAAATAGGGTTGCGTGGGTCCTGTTATCAAAGCTAATAAATATTATAAAGGTTACCAGGTTGTTTGTAAAGGCTAATACCAGGAAGCACGTAATACAAAACTAACAAATTTTATGTCGGCTCCAAACATTTGCCTTTGTTTAAAGTAATTTAATGTTCACGATCACCTGATAACAAGTGATACTCCTGCCCATAACGTAATGTACACAGTTTCGTTATCCCATCAATTTCTCTAGCTATAATGCCCTCAAACCGGAACGTAGTACTGTTTGTCGGCTGCAATAGGCGGTGCGGTGGTACCTATCTAGATCGTCTCCAGCAATAGAAACTTGATATCTAAGCTAAGGTTCTCGTCCATACTTCCTTCTAATACATTTCAGACAACAAAATTATTTGCTGTCCTCGTATCTACAGTAAAATTGGCACTAACTATGAAAACATGTTCATTCATCAAAAATGAATATTATCTGTGACATTTCCCTTCAACATTACCGGATATTAGTTATTGAGAACACCCCCTATATTGTACCGCGGGGTGAGGAAGGAGGCGTGCATTTTACTACCGTATACACATTAATACACGTCAATGCGTCTATCTTCATCATCATCATCAGTCGATATACGTCCACTGCAGGATATAGGCTGTCGCCAAAAATCTTCACATCGATCGGTCCTGCGCTGCAGTCAGCATGGCACCCAACACAGGATTTGGGCCCTTTCCCACCACGCTGGCCAACGTCTATCTTACATACTTTAATAGAACAGTTTTTTTTTTAAGAAGAGACGTAGAGGTCCACCGGATGGTAAGAGATACGTCTGCCTATAATAACGCGGCGTTAGGATGATATGCACATCATCACATTTTGCTCGCAGCCTTCAGACATTAGTTGTCTCGTTACTCCAATTATTTGTTTAGCTACCCTGCCCTTTAAACTGGAGCACAGTAATGTTTGCATACTATTATTTATCCGCTGCATTTGGAGCTGCAGTGGTATCCACCTAGACAGTCTCCGGCAACAGATACTCATAAGAAATTTATAAGCTATATAATAAGTAACGGCCTACTTGTGTGATCGTTTTCTAAGTTTGAACTTCCACCATTATAATGAATTATATGATATTTTGAGCCTTAAATACTTAAATTTTATTTAATATTTCCACCCTTAATGTAGATTATATGGAAAGTACATAGTCTTTCTGAAACGTTTGCAAGGTTATGTACATAAATGATGGCTGGTTACTTCATAGCTACTAAGGCGCATCACATTTCCTCTGATTTTTTGTCTACAATAGATTATCTTGTCTTCAGAGAGTGAAGAATAGAAACAAATGGCATCAGAACCGTACACCGGAAATCAATTGAACAGGTCCATATTCAGATGGAAATTTGCAAGCTTAACTTATAAAGTTTCAACTGAAATCTTCTTGAGAGATGTTGAAGTAAAATCTGAGATAAATTTACTGTAAAAATGAGTTTGTTTCCTCGCAAATCATTCCACCGATTTCCATCAACACTTCAGCAGTGTTGACATGATTAGTTTTTTTTTATATGAAAAACAGCACCGGAGACCGCTCTAGCAATTTATCTCCATTCCCCGCAATCTCGACTCCATCGACAGCCACTGGAGAATTTCAACCCTTATAGTAAACAAGTTGGTCGTACCTATCTAAATACCTGCTTCGACCCTAAATACCTTTCGATAACGAGAATGTGAAGTGCCTACTTCTCTCAGATATCTTAAATTGGGATCTCGAAGATTCAATTTACATTATTCCTGAAGTAAGAGAGTATCCAATTATCTTTATAGCTGATACATGGTGTTGGCAAAGTGCAGTTCCTCTCGAAAATATGTAGCACGGGCACATATCCAAATTTGCTACTTACGTGTGTTGACTGTCTATGTAAATTATTTTTATTGCTGAATATCCTCAGGCCGGGCGGAATTAATTTAACAAGGAGTTATCCACATAGACCCCTCCCATCCATACACAGTGAGGGTGAGTAAAAGAGCGAACAGTTCACCTGGTGGAAAGCGCAACGCCATTGGGGTCGCGGCCGCGTTGCCGGCCTTTAAACTTCGATCTTCAGTACAAGTTTCTCAATTAGTCTTTTCTTACTTCACAGTCAATCATCGAGTCCAAAAACATTAGTGTCCACTGAGATACTCATCATCATCTGAAATGTATTTCAGGACATAATTTTATTTTCGACGTGAATAAGAACTTTTCAAGACCTTAACTCAAAATTCACAGATCTAAATCCTTACTGAACAGCTGCAGTTTTAGTGAATGGAAGATGTATTAGTACCAGGTCTATATTAGAGACTACTCTAAGTCCGCCGTAGCTCCTATTTCTGCTACGAACAGTAGTGTGCAAACATTACTCTTTTCCGGTTCGAAGGGCGCTGGAGGTAATAAAATTAATGAGGTACCGAGACTTTACAAGTTATATCTCAAAGCGATAAGTACAATGTGGTGCTATATATATCATTATTCAGCATCATCAACGGCTTTTGGTCATCCACTGCTGGATATAGGCCTTCCCCGATGTCTTCTACGAAAAACGGTCTTCAGTTCCATCCACCTACTTCCAACCGTACTGACGATGTCGTCAGTCCATCTAGAATTGGAGCGTTCTACACCTTTGCGTACTGTACGCGACCTCCACTCCAAGATCTTCCTCCCTCATCGGTCGTCACTGACAGGACAGGCAGGTCGAGCTCACCGCCCTTTCAGCTTGCAGATTGTGAGAGCTATACCGACAACTTAAGCTCTTCGTTGTAATTCTTCGCTCCGGATCTTGTCTCTTAGAGAAACGCCAAGTATAGCTTTCTCAATAGCTCGCTGTGCTACTTTAAATCGGTGGACCAGCTCGAAGTTCATGTGCCAAGTTTCTCCACTGTAGGTGAGGAGGAAGCACCGGTCGAAGATTTTCGTCTTAAGATATATGATCTTTACCAGCCGCATATTGTTAAAGGCAGTTCTGTCATTTACTATCAGATGGACCATCTCATCCGTCTAGTTGCTTCGTAAAAAAAGTCTACTCTTCTGTCCTGGTATCATATGATTTTCTGAGGAGTAACGCCTTAAAGCAATCGGTCGTAGCTCAGATTTATGCACCAGATAAGTATGCTGGTGGTAGGTCTCTGTTGCCGGAGACCGTCTAGGTGGGAACCCCGCGGCGCCTATTTCTACCGCCAAATAGTACTGTGGAAACATTACATTGTTCCGGTTTGAAAGGCGCTGTAGCTAATGTAATTACTGGGGTAACGAGATTCAATATCTAATATCGCGACGAAGGCAATGTGCAGTGCATACCGTTCTAACCAGCGCCACGTTTTTATGGGAAGGCGTATCACTTAACATCAGGTGAACGTCCTGCTCGTCTAGTCGGTTAATGAAATAAAAAAAAATGCTTTACCGACCGGAGAAGTGACAACATAGGGGTTGCGTAGATTGTGCCTAAATCGCTGGAACCAAAGAGCTTCACCCGCCATTAGCTTTATAGTTGATACATCATGTTGGCAAGCTATTGTATATTGATTCGGAGGACCTAAGCACCGGAGTGGGCGCCCATCCAAACTGTATATACCTCGCGCGTTAATCGTGTGGCTTTTAATGGTCTTTATCAGAATACATTAAGCGCAACTGAGACTTGTACGTTCTGTGATTTCTCATCGATGAAGATGCTGTTGCTGTATCATTGTTCCTTCGTAATAAGATGAAAACTTATCAACTATTGAAAGAAACATCACTTTAAAGTCATAATCGCAAATTTATGATGTGTTAGATATCTGTTACCGGAAACTGTTTAGGTAACACCGCAGCGCCTATTTCTGCCGCCAAACAGTAGTGTGCAAACATTACCGTGTTCCGGATTAAAGGTAGTTGTAGCTAGAGAAATTACTGGGGTAACGAGATTTAACTGTTTTATGTATCAAGGCGACGAGCAAAATGTGGTGCTCTGTATAGTCCAGCTAGCGTCACGTTGTTATGAGCGGGCGTATCACTTACCATCAGGTGAACGTCGCGCTCGTCACATCGTTTCTTTGTATATATAAAAAAAAACTGATTTGTTATTATGATCATCAATAATATATCGTCAGCCCGTAGACATTCACCGCTGGACATAGGCCTCCCTCAAAGATTCCCACCACGATCGGGTAGGGATTCGTATGGGGGAATTTGGGTAATTTCCCACCATGCTGGCTTAATGCTGGTTGGTGGGAGCCAGAGCCACGTTTGTTGATTAGCAGTGTACACCACGAGCTGGTGAGGTTGGCTTGGATCCCCTGGGTTGTTGTGCGGGAACCCTTACATCGCCCATCAATAATGTTCATTTTAAAATTTTCTACTTTAAATGCTTTTCCTCTGTTATAACAGAAATAAAACAAATAAACAATAATTTACTTATAATCGATAAGAAGTAGAAGTAGTAACAACCTTTCCTTATAAATCGTGGAATAAGTTATCTGGTACATCTTCTTTATATCCATCTATTCTTTTATCTTCTCTGTCATATCCTATTTCTATCACCAACTCTTCCTTCTCTACAGACAAAAGAGCTTCATCCAAATCGAACTGGTAAGCGTGATCGTTGCCGAGAGGAAGATCTAAAATCTTTCTGATGACACCTGATATACAAACAAGCTTTGATCTGATGAGAATCGCGGGAATCAACTGGATGCGAGCAACGCGGGTATGAGCGATGAGGAGATCTTTGGGGAGAACTATGTCCAGCAGTAGACGTCTATGGGCTGATGATGATAAAAGCTTTATGAGAAAAAAATAAATCGCACAGTAAATTTGAAAGCGAAATATCAAACGTTTCGTTGCAACACTAATTTCTTGGTGCTTCAGGCTTTGTGCATGGAATGCATTCTTTGAACAATTGAATGCCTTGAACCTTGAATTTTCAGTATTCACAATTTTTTCTTTTCAACTTCAAACATCTCTTTCTATTTGAGGGTAGGCAAGTTTTTCATTTTCTAAACGTATTATATTGCGCTAGTACCATAAATAGCTATAACCTAACCTAACCTAACCTAACCCAACCTCACCACTCCTCCCCTCCAAAGGGTTCTCGCCTTGTCGTGGCGGAGGGGCTTAGTAACCGTGGTCCGGTACACGGTGAAGCCAAGTGGAACCCACCCGGCCGGCCCGCGGCGAAGGGCTGGCCGAAGCGGCCGCTCCAGGTTCGAGCACCGGTTGGGGTAACTGGAGCTCACCGGAGCGGCCGGAGGCCGCAGGGGCGGCTGTGTGCTGCCCTAGCGGCCGGCTGCAGGGGCGGTTTCATACCGCCCTTCGCAGCCGAGGTGGGGTCGCGGAGGGAGTACCCTCTGCGGCCAACCGGTGTCGCACCGGCGATGCGGCGGCGGTGGGGCCGCGGGGGAAGAGGAGTGCCAGTATTGAGATGCGCCGCTCTCCCTATCCTCCGCGGCCGTTGACAGGTAGCGGCGGGCCTACCATCTCTCTGCCGCGGGGAGCCGGGAGAGGTTTTCTCCAGTGGCTCCCATGGCCTCTGGGCGACAGGTTCGGGGAACCGGTCGCGCGCACACGCATGAGGTCGAGGAGGGGGCGCGCTGCATGTTCCGGCGCGCCCTGGAAAGGGAGGGTTCATCCCTCCCTCCAGAGGTGGGGCTGCGCAAGCGGCCAGCGCCGGCAGGGTCGCGGTTGAGTGCGAGCGTTCCCGTGACCCTGCCATCATGGCGATGAGGCGGAACATCGTGGGGGTTTTAGTCGGTGCAAGTCCGACATAACTCGTCCTTGCCCCCGCGAGGACGAGTATGCGTAGGCATTTCCCCCACGTAAAAGAAAAAAAAAAAAAAAAAAAAAAAAAAAAAAAAAAAAAAACCTCACCACTCCTCCAACGGGTTCTCGCCTTGTCGTGACGAAGGGGCTTAGTAACCGTGGTCCGGTATACGGTGAAGCCAAGTGGAACCCACTCGGCCGGCCCGCGGCGAAGGGCTGGCCGAAGCGGCCGCTCCAGGTTCGAGCACCGGTTGGGGTAACTGGAGCTCACCAGAGCGGCCGGGGGCCGCAGGGGCGGCTGTGTGCTACCCTAGCGGCCGGCTGCAGGGGCGGTTTCATACCGCCCCTCGCAGCCGAGGCCCCTCCCCCCCAGCCCGCATCATGGCGACGAGGCGGAACATCGTGGGGATTTTAGTCGGTGCAAGTCCGGCATAACCCGTCCTCGCCCCCGCAAGGACGGGTATGCGTAGGCATTTCCCCCACGTAAAACAAAAAAAAAAAAAGAACCTCACCAGCTCGTGGTGCACCCTGCTAATCAACGAACGAGGCTCTGACTCCTACCAACCCGCATTGGGCCAGCGTGGTGGGACTATTTCCCAATTACCCCTCAATTAGAATCTTTGAGGGAGGCCTATGCCCATCTGTGGGCGTTATCAAGCTGATAAGAAGATAAGGAAGCAACGAGTTATATTACCATTAAATAGTTCGTAGTAGTAAATACCTTAACACTACACGTGATATATTACTACTACGATAACTACAATATAATGTTAGGACGTAAAACAAATTTACATTTGTTTTTAGGTGAACAACAACCTGGGGACCCGTTTCCTCTGTATTTATTTTAAATAAGAACTATTAATCATGTTTACTTGGCACCCGCAGGAAACCTACCTACACGATGCAGCGCAGCCTCCCAAGCACTCCACTGCTGGCGAAGCTCACATTAAATATGTAATGGGGGGGAAAATGTCTATTTATAAAACTAAGAGAAGTTATTCCGAAAAAGAGAAAATCAAAGTATTAGTATGAGGATTAAGGAAACTTACGATGTGCGGAAAGGCTATCAGCGCCGCGTTGCCGGAAGTCACTAGAAATCATCATCATTATCATAAGCTTATAAACGTCAACAGCTGGATAAAGCTAGCCCACAAAGATTTGCGCACCGATCGGTATACGCTATCCGTATCCAGCGGGTTCCCGCAGACCTTCATCAGATCGTCGATTCACCTACGCTACCACAACTCGAGGATTTCATTAGTTCATTGACTCTTTAAACACTAATAATTATGTGAACCTATGTTCTAAAATTTACTAGTCTCTAGGCTAGGGTTTGACTGTGATCCCACACGATGGTAAGCGGAGATGTTATCTATTATACACTCTTCTCTTTTTCACACGTTCACCTGATGGATAATATACATTCCACCAGACTGTGCTTTTCGCTTTAAAAGGTGGGGGATGTAGTCTCGTTACCCCAGTAATTTCATTAGATATAGCACCTTTCAATCCGGAACATAGCAATGTTAGCACAGTACTGTTTGTTGGCTGCAATAGGAGCCGCGGTGACCTACCTGCCTAGACGATCTCAGGCAACGGAAGCCTGCCACCAAACCGTAATAATAGCGATAAATTCTTTTATGATCCCCGGTGTGCTGTAAAAGGCGACTAAGAAGCTTTCTGGAAAAAGTAGCAGCTTTTCTAGTCACCTCTATGATTACGCACTCGTAAACTAACATTCAATTGTCAATTGGAAAGGTCTATGTTCATCAGTTTGTCTTCCACACTTGTGAAGGAATTATTAAAAAAAAAGGGGTAACAAATATCGCAAGGACCTTCTTCATTTTATTTGTGACTTACTACTTCCGCAATACGATAATGTTTCCATCTAAGCTCCTAAAAACTACTCTTAAATCGAAGTAATTATTGCTTTTTTTATGATCAAGTTGTGGCGGAGTTAAAAACGTGATATAAAACCGGTAAATAATCGATTATTAAAGGAGGTAGACAAAAATAAAAAAGTTTGAGAAGCTCTGACTGAAATAAATAATAAAATAAACACGGTCTACCCCGGGACAACTTCCCGTAATTCTCAGCCCCGGCTCGTTTTCCAAATCATTAGATTCCTTTGCAAGTTAACGAATAATAAGCGCTTTTGAGGAAGTTTTCTTATTATTTCCAATTCCACTGGAACAGAATGCTAATAATAATTCTGGCTGCATTGCTCTCCGTTGCCGCCGGATTCCTCTCCAGCTCGCTTCAGTATTGTGCGGCATTCTTTATGATTATGAAAGGGAGGGGAATATTTTGATTCAATTTATTACGGTGCTGCGAAAAGAACTGAATCCTGGGACTTGTTATTAAAACTTGGGATATTCGTGATTAAAAAGTTTTTTTTTTTATGGAACAACGGTAAGTAAACTCGCGCTTCCTTCGGCGTTTAGTAACCCTCGAAATCTAAGCGTATAAGTAAACCTTCCAAACTGTAATAGAACACGGTATATTAATTAATGTTATTAATGTTGTTGACATTATTGAAATAAAGGAACTAAATCAAGAAATAATATTTCATGAATTAAACTATCAGGATAAACAGAATAAATGTCAAACATATAGATAAATAGAAGAAAGTTATTTTATATCTGATTAAAGTATTACTTTATTTATATAGCAGAATTTTTTATGACTTATATATACCAGCGAGGCGTACACCTAATGTTAACTGATAATCTTGCCTAATAACACCGAGGCGCTATTTAGGATGTTATACACAGGACCAAGTTATACTGGTTGTTTGATAGATAAGATGTTCAGTCTCCTTACCTCAGTAATTACACTAGCTACACACTCTTCACGTAATGTTTGAAGACTTCTGTTTGACAGCTGCAATAGGAGCTGCGGTAGTACCTACCTAGGCGTTCTTCGGCAACAGAGACCTACCACCAATAATAATAGTGAATAAATCCTCCTATAATAGTAAATTCAGCTCTTATAGAAAGATACAAGTGCCTGCATAGTAATAGTGTCATATCTTTTTATTCCAAGAAAAAGTTACAATTAATTTAATATAGATGGCGCTAAAACAAATTTATGTTTACTTTTAGTTTTAGTAAAGAAATAGTGAGCTATAATTGTTGTAAAGTAAAACAATTGTTTATAAGTGTTAAATCAAATAAGTAACGATGTTAAATAAAAAAAATTCTCATTTTTATATAAAATGTACGTGTTAAGATCTCTTCTCCTGAAATACGGACTTCCGTTTCCTCTAACGGTGAAATGGGGATGCTTGATATGGAATCTTAAAATCTCTAGTATTGCAGTTACATTTCATAGTAGAAAAACTGCGCTGTGTAATTGATTCAGAATTTTATACAACAATAGTTCGATTACAGAATATATATATGTGTAAATAATTTTTTTTTTATTTTATTTTGTTTATTATAAACTATTTATATTTTCAAGTTAAACAAATTTCATTCTGCGTAGATCATACTGTAAACAATTATTAAAATGCTGAAGACACTGCGTGACGACTATGATGTCAGGACATCAGTCAAATCAGTCCTCCCGTGACTATGATTACTGTAAGGCACTTGAAAGTACGTGATAACAAATGATACAAATTAGTATAATTTCTCGACTAAGAATTATTATATTTATATACAAAGTTCGATAGTACCAGTAGTGAAACGACCTACATAGAAGCGATCCAATTAGTAAGTAGATAGTAGATAGATTGTTATATCGTTTTAATAATACTTCACCAGAATTATTACCTGATTTCTTAAGACGATTGCTAGATACAAACTCGTTTAATTGCTCATTATAATCTTAGTTATTTTTGGTCATTCTAATCTTAGTTACTCTACTAAAATGATAGTCGTTAGATTTAGTTTTGGATTTTATAGTTATCTTATACTCACATTATCTTATTTATATGGTATATTATAATTAAAACAAAATCTCAAAGAACTCTCCGTTATATTCAAGCACTAAAAAACTGGTGTTCACTTAAAAAAAAAGTCTATATTTCAAAGTATTCTTAACTCGAACGGGAGTTTGTTCGTACGGAAAATAGATACAAGGCGGGTCTCCACTGACGAAGGGAATTGATTTTGCGGATGAAACAAAGGGTATTACACGAGTCGATGGAAGGCACCTCTTACCTTCGAGGATGATTCTTAAAGAATTATCCGCTCCTCTAAAAACGTTAGTGATTTGGAAAAACTTTTTATTAAGAGAAAAAGGTTTTATGGATATTAGCAAACAGTATAACATAAAAGAAACTTGGCAGAGAGTAATAAATGTGTAACTAACCATTTTTGTAAATAGTTCTTTTCTATACTCTTTTTGAGAAAAAAATATTATCAGGCTATGATCTATTCGATATTGGATTATAGATTATATACACATAAGGAAGTCTCTTTACTCAAACAATTTTAGTAGCTACAACGTTTTTCAATCCGGATCATAATTTGCACACTTTCTGTTTGGCACTAGAAATAGCAGCTGAGGTGATACCTGCCTAGGCGGTCTCCGGCAACAGAGATACCAGTATTTATGACCATCTAACACTAGAGTCATGTAATAACTCAGATAGTAATATTATCGAAATTTGCCAAGGACTTCGGGTCTTGTCATCAGAAATTTAGAAATTAGGTCCGTTTATTTTAAATCCGTCCAAAATCCATATTTCCATTATTTGTGGTCAGAGAGTAATCTCTACTGAATTTGTTGTGCTCACATCATCATCAGTCGGCGGCAGTCCACAGCGAGACGTGGGTTTCTTCCAAGGAACGCCATTTAGTCCAATCTGTTCACATAGTATCAGATAATGAATGTTTCTTGATAAAAAATTCTTTTATGTGCTTTACGTATTATGTACTAGGTGTTTTCTTTTAACACCCCCTTAACTCCCTTTGGAGGACGACTTTGGTGAAATCCTTTCCTAGCTGACCTGTAAATGGCAGAAGCAAAATCGTCTAATAGTTGAGGAGATCCGGCGATGAGTCAATGAATCTCTGGATAGCTCCTACATATTAGGTTAGGTTAGGTAGGTTTCTTTCGGCTGTAGTAATCGATATCTTGTAAAGTTTCGATCAAACAATTTTAAATTTATGCTCGTTGTCAAGGTGACATTTTACACTAAAAAAAATTTTTTTTACTGCTTCCTGTTTGGTCCATTCAGCTGTGAGTTATAGGGTATTAAAAATGGAAGACGACAAAGAGAAAATTCTGTACATTTTACAGTTTTTCTTTGATAAAGGCGAAAATGCAAGCCAGGCGGCTGAAATTGTGAATGGTGTTTACAGTGCTGATACTGTAACAGCTGATTACGAGGAGTTTTGGTTTCGTCGATTTCGTTCAGGTATTTTTTATGTTAAAGTTGCACTTCGCACGAGTAGGCCCGTCGTCGAAAATAACGATAAAACCACAGAAACAAACGAAGTTGACCGGCTCGTTAGTAGTCATAACATCTCCCAGGAGCTAATGATCGATTTCTTTTCTGCAACCTAATATAAATATGAATATCATCAACAGCCGATAGAAGACATCCATTGCTGGACATAGATCTCTCCTAAAGATCTTCACATCGTTCGGTCCCGCGCTGCCCGCATCGCCAGGCACTAGGGGCCGTTGTTTGTAGGGGTTCATATAGGGAGATCTCTGCCATTTCCCACCACGCTGCCCCAATACATACATATATATTTAGATAAGTAAATTATTATTATTTTACAATAGTTAACAAACTAAATTCAATCTGTATAAGTAAACAAAGATCGATATCAGTTAATTGTGATTTGAATGCGAAGCGCACGCGTTGTATTATTTATTATCCATTGGTTCCGTATTTAACTGTAACGTTCAAAGTTCACGCAACGCGATTATTACAATGGGTAAGCGGCGGGCGACATTAACTGTAACTGTAACACACAATGTCATGGCACAAGGTCCACGGATGGTGAAGTGCGTGAAGCAGCTAGATGCGGGCAGCGTAGGATCGATCAATCTGGAGATTTTTGGGAAAGGTCTATGTCAAGCAGTGGACGTTTATCGGCTGATGATGATGATGAAAATATCGTCATCATGTGCTGTGGTTGAGAACATGATGTTTATTATATAAAGCTGAGGATCCCAGATTATTTTTCTCATAGACTACTTTCAAAATTTAGCTCATTCCGGTGGACCGTCTGCAGCTACGTTTCTTGTATTTTCCCAAATCATGACAAAAAAATGTGTATATTATAGCCAACGTCATCATCATCATCATCATCAATCGATAGAAGTCCACTGCTAAACATAGGCCTCCCCAAAACACCACGTTTGTAGCTTCGTATAGGGGGATTTGGGCCATTTCCCACCACGCTGGCCCAATGTAGGTTGGTGGGAGCCAGAGCCTCGTTTACTAATCAATAAACGACGATGACGACTAATCACCACGAACAGGTGAGGTTGGCTTGACTCCCGCGAGTATCTGCGCGGCACCCCTTACACCCTTTACTGTATTTATATCATACTAACTAGCGCCACCCTGTCATGGGCAGGCGAATTACTTAATATCAGTTGAATATCGTATACTTTTTTATCCTTTGATAAATATAAATAATTCCCTTTATGTATCTATAAATGTTTACTTATATATAGAGAAACACATATGTCTATATCTCTTATATATATATATATGGTATGAGCAGTCGTGTCTAATTATTCTCGAATTCAGTTCATCTCGTTTGTCATTCGTAATCCCGAAGTCACCTGGGCCCACGTGTAACCCGGCTAAATCGTATGTAATACCACTTTATCCCGCCGACAACGTGAGCCTTGCGACTCTCTATTTCGATAAGATAACATCTGTTCATCTCGCAGCAAGCCCCCCTCGGCCTCCCGCCGCCGCGCCGCTCCCACACTTGTATCGTCTAAACTCATTTCAGACTCGCCGTCATAAATTTGCCGCTTTCGTCAAGGGAAATGTTCTCGTTTAAAACGTTTGTTAAGAAAGATATTCATTTTTTTTTCTCGTTAATCCTCCACCGCCGAGATCTTACTGGTTGGCTTAACGTCGTTGTATACTGTGACAGCAAATATCTCTAAGATTTAAGTGACATAATTGCCTTCTCTAACTTCCTACCTCCTACCTTTGTACTGGTAATATCTGCTATTGGAACATAGAGATTTCACGTTGTTTTTCTTCTATTGCAAAATCTTAATAGTGTTAGGTCTTTGTTTCCGGAAACCGTCTAGGTCAGTATCACCGCAGCCTATTTCTGCCATCAAACAGTAATATACAAACATTACTGTGTTACAGTTAACAAGGCGGTGTAGCTAGTGAAATTACTGGAGTTACTCTACTGAAGACTCAACATCTTATGTCTCAGTCGGCGAGCTTAATGTGGTACAGTATACATAGATAACGCCACGGTGTTATGAGCAAGCGTATCACTTACCATCAGGTGAACGTCTCACTCATGTCCTCGTTTAATTGTATAAAAAAAAACGCTGCTGTGTGTTGTACCGTATAAATGAAATATTCTTATATGAGACTTCTAGAGAAGTATTCCAAGTATTCCAAAACTTATCTTCTTTATAAGTAATTTAAGTACTACCAGATCCTTAGGAATTATTAAGCAAAATTTTTTATCTTTCATGTAAATCGATGTCCAGTTTCAAACGTCTTAACTAAAAGCATATTTCTCATACATTTAGTGTATTCGCCTTAATGATATCGATGATAATTAATCAACGCAATTACTCGTAGATATTTAGGATGATGGTTCACTGCGTTTTACGAGTGAACTAATGAATCAATGTTATTATAAACAAGCCCCCATCCGAGCGGTAAAGCCTCGCTAAATAAGTCACAGTTAAGCCGATTGTCAGCCGCCAAATGCTTCAATTAAAAACGTTTCCCGGAACCGCGTTACTCGCAGCATCCGGCGACCCGTCGCAATTATTTCAATTATTGACTCCAGTAAACAATTCGATTAAAATTTGTTAAATTTAAACCTTCCCAATACATTTTAATGTGGAAAAAGGGTGTAATTTTCAAGTTACTATGTTTATTAACCCTCCACACTGACCGAACAAGAGAGTGGCATTTTTTTAAAAGTATTTGTTTGTGTATGATTTAAGATTATCTCGTCAATTTATTTATCACTACTTAACCACACTACCAACTACTAGTTAGGCGTATAAATAGGCTCCGCTTTAGCTCTTCAACAACAAGAACTGACTTTTTTTTATGATGAAAACTTTGACAGCATACATGTTGCAGACTTGAAACTGCTTTCGTACAAAGCTCACGCTTCCGCTTTGTTTAATATAAAGCTGTATCAGCAAATTTTGCCATAAATAAAAAAAAACTGTTTTTTAACAAGTACAATATAACCATAAACATGAAAACGATAAGGGTGAAATATTTTTTTTTTAATTATATTTCTTCTATCCCTCTGAGCAAACAAAATTGGATGGCTTCAAAAAGAGATAACGCGACACCGAGCGTTAAAGAGAAAATATATTTGGAAAAATGAGAAATTTCGGCGTCTCTAATAACACCTTATCCTTAAGAAATCTAATAAAAAAAACTGGAATATTAGAAGAATTATTGGTTACAATAACAAGAAGATTTTCTCTCCTCAATACTAAAGCCTTCGAATAACCAATCAAACAGATCAGTAAACTGTAAATATTTTGAGGATATATGTTACAAGTAATCTGTTACCATAAAAATTGGTAAAGATATTTGTAGTTGAAACTGCAGTTTAATAAAAAACTATTGTAATAAATAAATCAAATTAATCTAGTAGTAGTCTAACTAAATACAGCTGTTTAAATTTCTAGACATAGCAACGAGATGAGCGAGACGTTCACTTAATGGTAAGTAATACCCATGCTCATAGTTATATGACGGTAATTAGTATGACACACTAATTATCTCATATTAGTGAAATCAGTAATTTCACTAAATACAACTTCAAATTAGGACATGGTAACATTAGGAATGTTGAGAGAGCGACTCTAATATAAAAATCCGTAATGAGATAGCCCACTTCACGTTGAAAAGCTTGGAAAAGTTATTATGCAGTAGCAACTTGACCATCACCGTAAGCATTCGTTTCCTGTGGTGCTACATGTGGCCTATACTCCTCTACGGATGCGAAGCGTGGACAGAAAAAGAAAACCTTCGGAAGCGGATTGAAGCTTTCGAAATTTGGGCATATCGCCGCATGCTTAAAATCAGATGGGTACAGAAGGTGACTAATGAGGAAGTTCTGCGAAGAGTGAAAATGGAATGGCAGGTTTTCCTAACTATCAAAAAGCGGAAGACAACGAATCTAGTACATGGAGTACGAAAGGCTAAATACAGTCTTTTACAGATAGAAATACTGGGGAAAGTAACCGGAAAGAGAAAGATCGGTCGCAGAAACAAGACATGGCTGGACGATATCAAGGAGTGGACGAAGATCAAGAGCGCCGCGCAGCTGACCCAGCTAGCGCATGATAAGAATAGATTCTCAGAACTGGTGTCCAATCTTCATTAGTTGGCGGGGCTCAGGAAGAAGAAGAATATTTGCAAACTCTGCGCTGCGGTGGTACCTACCCTGACAGTCTTCGGCAACAGATACAGTTAGGTTTAGGTGAAATTTATACCCCTTAGCTTAAACCTTTAGCACTACCCTTAACTATAACCAGAACAAGTGTTTACGTCTACGGTAAAGGATTCATACAGACATATATATATAGAATAATAATACTTGTATATACATATATATATATATTAAACCTTTTGATTTTAACCCTGTTTCCATGATGTTTCGTAGACATTATACCCTTCAGGTAACAGAATTTTCTGTTCACGTAAATTTAAAACAGGAATTCCGATACACAGGGGTCCCGGCGCGTAGTTAACATTAGTTTGTTACGGAATATGAAGACTACGGTATCGGATAACCGTATCCGAGCTTAATCGAATATTTCCGTCACGAACACAATCATAATGTAATACCGAAATGGTCAAATACACGTAACAGCGGTGGAGAGGTGGAAAAATCGGTCCATTTGGCAGTTCCGCCGCCACCGTCTCTGACTACGTACTCCTCGGCTGGGGATCTGTAAATTGAACGAAAATATTTTCTTTAGTTTTTCTCTCCGATGTCGACCGGCCCCGCGGTAATTTGGTTTCGAGACGGTATCGGAATACTCAATTTTCACCCTGCACACCTTTTGATTCGGCGAGAGAAATTGTTTTCCAATTATATTTCGACATCTTAAAAGATTTCTTAGAGGTTACCTGAAAACTAATTTTCTGCGGACAGCTCAGATATTCTTACATAATAAAAGTTTATATACAATATAAACTTGATCGGCAAGGTGGCTGGTAAAAGGAGTGTTGGTCGTCGGAGGAAACAGTGGCTGCGTAACATCAGGGAGTGGACAGGGGTTGCGAGTGACGCCCAACTGTTCCGCAAGAGACGGGGCGAAATATAGTGAAATGAACGCCAGCCTTCACTGATCGGAGAGGCACCTTAAGAAGAAGATAGAATATAGAACGTTTAGGGAGTATTGAAAATGTATTGTTGACATATATTCGACAAGGAGACGTACGAAGTGTTCACCTGATAGAAAGTTATACGCCTATCCATACCAACCTGGGATGGTACCACATTGTGCTCATCGCTTTCAGGCTTAAGATGTTAAGTCTCGTTTCCCAGTAATTACACTAGCTACAGCATCTTTCATGTAACACTGTAATGTTTACACATTACTGTCTGGTGGCAGAAATAGGAGCTGCGGTGACTGCGGTGGAGCTACTCAGACGGTATCTAGAGTGTGACATATAAAATAGTCCCCAAGTTTAGATTAAGATTAATTTTCTTTAATATGCTAAGTAAGCTCTCCCTACCTTTACTTGTCTGGTAATGACGCAAAGTAGTTAACGTGAGAAGTGCAGGGCCTTTATGGGTCGTATAATAGCTTTGTGCGGTTGAAGTCATAAAACCGAGTTCATTCTGACAGATGAGATTATTCTGTTGAGAGATGCGCATTGTGTAACAGAGCCGGCCAAGGTTTGCGGATTTGGAATTTCGCATACGGAAACACATATTGCAGGATCCATCGGAGTAGATAGGTTAACTAGAAAAAGAATTGTTACGGGATTGAAAAGGATAGCGGACTAATGAAGTACTTTGAAGCTTTTTAATTAGCCTTTCGCTTCGTTTGTAGTGGTTCATTAAACGCTGGAGCAGGCACTAAGGTTAACGGGAAATGATTCTCATTGGGTTCTTGTCTATTAGAGATTATGAGAATGTCAAGATGACTTTAATACACAGGCAATAAAATACATTCTAGATACCCAACAACCTTCGGCGACGAAGCTTGTAATAGCGAAGACTAAGTATAGGTAAAAACGGTATGAAAAGCTACGTATTAAAGAAAACGATATTTATAAAACAGTGAAGTAGGATTTTAGACTGGATTAAAGCTAAGAAGAAGATGGATGATGAGATATCAAGTCCATCCATGCCCTTTTAGTAAAATAACATTTTTCTAATTGTAATACTTTAAAATATGAAGATACTACTTTACTTGGATTTTGAATTGTGTTGTATACGAATTGTTAAGATTAATACAATAGACATTACTAGAAATATTGGGCCTAGGTAAAATCACAGTCCATATATTTGTTTCCAAGAAACCATGTTCAGGAATTATTGTCCACTAGTGAAAAGGATGCTACGTATAGTAAAGGTGTTGGGATACTACTAGACTGTTACTTGTATACCGCCTCCTTGCAGGCATTGGAGCTTCGTTATACTCGTAGCACGATTATACCCTCTCTAAAGATAGAAAAAAAATATTTATGGTTATTAATAGATAATTGACAGATATGTAAATTTCGGAAGGTGTGTAAGGGATCATTTATTTTATTGCAAAACAGGTTAGTTCATAGAAGTTGAGAACTTATGTTCTAGACGATAAGCGTAATATAGTATTGTGTATACATTTCATTTAGACCTTCATTACTATAAGAATAATAATCTGTTTTAGATGTGCCTTCATATAAATTAACAAAGGAAGAATCTTTATTCGCTCTCTCATATTAAGGTATAATAGGAGATATCGGGGATTCAAATGGTAACAAGGTATTTTGTCCTTTAAAATAGCGTCTACACATCGTTGCAGAGATGTCTATAAATTGTAGATTTCGTAGCGACCGTAGACGTTACGTAGCGATTGCAGACTACGCGAATAGCAATAAAATGTAAATAGTTATTGAAAACAAATTGCTGAAAGCAAAATATTTTAAGTGGTAAATTTTTTTTTTTAATTACAAATTCCCACCATTAGTAAATGAACTGAATGTAAATACAAATTGTTTAAATATATTTCAATTTAATTTAAAGCTCTCAAAAGCTTAACCATCGCTTTATCAATAGCGTTCAACTACCTGCAAATGATAGAGCAAATGATTTTAAAATAATTTTGATAAAATTTAGGTTAATATTTAATAAAATAAAAAAAAGACAAATATAGTGTTTTTTTCTTTTTAAGCTACTACGTAAAATATAGTGAAAGTAGACGTCCACTGCTGGACGATATCATCATCTACTTGTGATAGTCCCTGTGTTGTCTGCGACCGTCTAGGTGCCTACCGTAGCTACCCTTTCCACCACCTAACTTTACTGTGTTCCGGTTTGAAAGACGTTATAGCTAATGAGATCACTGCGGTAACAAGACTTACTATGTCTCAAGGCGACGAACATAATATCATCATCATAATTATCAGCCGACAGATGTCCATTGCTGGACATAGGCCTCCACGAACGATCCCCACATCACATCGCGTACCGGAAGACTTAGTGTTGGCCGGTGGTCTGACGATCTGGTGAAGGTTGCTGGAAGCATCTGGATGCGGGCACAGCAGGATCAATCAATGTGGGGAGCTTTGGGGGAACCTATGAGCATAACATGGTACAGTGTGTATAATCATAACCATGGCCACGCTATCGTCACGTGAACGTTTGCTCGCCTCATCACTTCGTCGATTATAAAGGAACTGATTTTTTATCTAAATCAAAGCCTTAAAGTATGCTAAATTGATATCATCATCCGCTCGATGTCCACTGCTGGACAAAAGCCTCCCTCAAAGCACTCGCGGATACATTTGACTGTTACCACCGCCGTATCAATCGGTGGAATTCGTCGAACAACTCGCAGTGCAAAGCTGTGTTAACCGCAGCAAAGCGAGAAACTTTACGTTGTTTGTTAACTTAAGCTTAACTACCCTAACTTACGCCCCAAACTCGACAAAGATACAGAACAAAAAGCTTTAGTATTTATTTGAAACTTCTTTATGTGATTGAATCGTTTGTTGAATATGTGGAGAGAGGAATCATGAAACAATCAATCACGACAACATGAAAATGTTGCTTCTTTCGTCTTAAGTATAAAACGTATTTAACTTAATGAGTAATTACGGTTATATTAACACTTAAATTATTGTTAAAATACTTATTAATAAATTTTACTAATACTATATTGAAATTAATGTATATTTTTTAACTATATCATTATAGCTTCATCGCACAGTAGATCGTTTCCGTCAAAGTCCACTTCCAACTCTAAGTAGTAGTGTACGAAAATTACAGTGTTCTAATTTAAAGAGCTTTGTAGCTTGTGAAATTACTGTGGTAATGAGAGTTGTTACTACTCGAAGCGCAAACACAGTGTTTAACATCCTAACACCACATTCTTTGTGCAGGTTGGTATACTTAGTATAAGCTAAATATCCTACAGGTTTCGTATCTACGTTGAATGAATAAAATCCTTATGAAATGTTTACCCTTGCCTGAAAACGCATAATTTGAAAAATAATTGAAAGATAAACTGAAAACATACGGCGGGTATCCAACCTTTTCTTGACACTCCCGTTTCCCTTCGACCTTTATAATCCAACGGAAGGTTGAATAGTCTGTCGATGTCTTCTCCTCGCGTACGGCCTGAACATGTTCAAGCATAAGTTGAGGCATTTATAAAAACTGTATCACTATTAAGTTCTTGTTAATATTGATGAGGAAGCTGTTCTAATTATTTCTTGTCTTCTTGTCATAAAGATGGCGCTAAATTAGTTCCATCGTACCATAACATGTTAAGTTGCAAGACACCAATAATTTCACTAGCTGCGACACCTTTTAAACCGGAACACAGCAATGTTTGAACAGTACTGTTTGTCGTCTGCATGGGCCTACCCCGACGTCACCATCAGGAAGTTAAGAACAGCAGGTAGAATTATATTGTATTGAAAACGATAAAATCAAATTATAGTGATGCAGAGAATCGTAATCACATAACTTAAGAATTATAAAAAAATAGCTATACTTAATTTAACATAAAAAGGTCATATCGCTGTAAAGAGCTTTCATGTTTTGAATTACAAAAAAAAAAGTTGAATGTTGCCAACGGTAACGGCGGGTAGGTCCCATTCGCCTTTTGATAGGGCACGGAATATATTACTTTAATGAAGGGCGGGCTTAATGCGAGGTGGCGTGTTGCTTAGCGGGATTTTATTTAGTTTTAAGTTAATTATCCGCACGACTTGGATAATTAAACAAAGAACTTAACATATTCATTTTAATTTGTGGCGGGATGGTGCAAAATTTTCGCGACACAAAAATTTTTGGCACTTCAAAAAAGCTTACCTTTTCATGCGCTTCAAGAAGCTTTCAATTTATGCGTTTTATATTTGAAGATTTTTTTTTAATATTCATTAACAAAGTTAGAATCTATGAAGAGGATTATGAATTTAGATGAAATAAAAGTTTATTTTTTACAAGTTCAAGCTTAAACCTTTGAACCTGTTTTCAGATAGACAAAGAATCGAAGAAAGATACAGGCTTACTTTTTGCTCTGAAACATAAAACTTGAATAAGATTTTTATGAGGAATCAAGCATTTCTCGAGTTTTATTAGTATATAAAATATCATATCTATAGTTATGGAAATAAATATATAGGTAGATAGTTTTTTGTATTATTATTCTAGAAGCTTTCAATTGTCTGGAATTTACGAGATCCGCTATGGATACTGTTGGAGTGCTTTGATAAATCTCATTTTTGATAAGAGCTACGGTACAACGAAAGGATACGTACATTAAGATGCTGGATTATTCGGACAAATTTATGAGTGTTAAGTAATTAACTTTTATAGTTACGTTTATAGTTATACCTGCAAGCTTAAATGCCAGAGAGATGGCCATATCTGCCGTGTCAATGACCGTGGAGAAGAAGACGGAGGAAAGAGAGACGCAGGGGTATAAGACGTCCTTTCTAGAGATAGACTGAAGAAATAGAACGGTCAAAAGAGTGGATGCGAAAAACTGAGCACCGTATCTGGTGGAAGACATTGGAGAAAGTCTACATCCAGCAGTGGATTGAGAAAAGCTGATGATGATGATAGTTAATGGAATGTTTTGCATAAATTACATTAAACATATTTACTATTCGTTAAGAAACTAAGAAAAAAAAACGGGAAATTATCAAGTTATTATAACCGGTTGCTTCGTTACAAACTTCAAAGACGGGAGAAGCAGTTTAAGTTTTTCAAGAGTAACTTGAACAGTTTATATTCTTTTAAAACTTGGACTTTGGACCCTATTAAATTCCAAGCGCTTTTATCATAGCCTGTAATATTATTAAATTTTTCATATAGAAATATTGAAATATAAGCTTTCGCGTATCACCATCATCATTTCAACCGTCCACTGCTGGACATAGGTCTCTTGTAATGTGTTCCACAAACCACGGTCTTGCGCTGTTTGAATCCAGTGGCTTTCGCGTATCTTACTATGTTACTAGTAACCACTAACTGATCTGTCTATCCTTAAAGAAGAAGGCTTATTATTATCTAATGAGCGAGATGTTCAGAACATACAATTAAGTTTTTAAATGGTTTCCTGTAACAATGAGGTGTAAATTAAGATGTTTATACAACACTATATAGCACTTTCTATTTAAAAGAAAAATTTGGTTTACTCCTCCCACTCTTCAGTAAATCAGGTTTATAGCTTTTATTGATTTGAACCTTCGGTCATTAGATACACAGATAATTAGCCTGTCTATTTTATTCTATTATATACAAGTTACAGCTTCCCTAATGTTCCCAGTAGTGTTATTTGATGTCTTCTCACTCGAGAAGAGAGTCGAGGTCTTTTATTCAATCGACTGCGAAAGGATTCCAAATTTCCACTGAAGCCTCTTGGAACCTATCGGGCTCCTTTCCATCTCTTCCTTGGTCGAAAGCTCAATGGGAATTGAACCTGTGCCTCTTCGCGACTTGTAGCGCTTCTGACCTCCACTCAACTTCCTATTTCATACAAGCACTGTAACTTAATGTAGCACAAAGTGCGGGTCGTGCACTATGTCGTTCAAGTTCCTAGGCTTTTATTTTGAAAGCTCTCTCCCCATTTTTCTCTCTCTCTCCGTTATGAACCGGGCGCGTTCATTACGGCGGAGTGAGCTTTCGCCTTCATCTTTTATTGCCCTGGCCCTTTAATTATGTACAAGGTACTTCCCCGCAATAACACCGCACAAACATTTCTGGGTTAAGAGTTAAGAAACTTTTCTGACAGGCATTTATTGCTTATTACATAAATTACAAGGCGCAACTTATTTAAGTCATCTGTTTTAAGTTAACGTATATTATATTAATACGTTTAATATATATATTTACACTTTTATGGTGTTATCTAAGTGTTGTCTAAGTTCCGTGATCCAAGTCAACTTCACTTACTCGTGTTAAACGCCGTCATATTGCAGGTAGGTCGGTGTCCCAACAGTGGGGACGGAACTTGGCTATAGAAAAAAAAAACAAACCCAATCGACGCTTTGGCTCCGACCAGCCTGCATTGGGCTGCCCTGGTGGACAATGGCCCAAATCCATCTTAATAATGTGGGAATCTTTGGAGAAGGCATCCAGCAGATGATGTTTTATTCAATTGAAGTGTTAAAGTAAGATCATCTTAAATATAGTATTTAGTAATAACTAAATTCCTATAAGACCTAAATGGTAATGTAGTTTTGTTTATAAGTTTTTCGTTAGTGTTATAATCATTGAGTTGTAAATCCATTAATGAAATATTAAGTAACGCCTTTATTTTTTTTTTATAGCAAAATTGGGCGGAGTTCAAAGTTCACTAAATAAAAAGTGAAAACCTTTTGGACACATATTTCAGTTTTGTCAAATAAATTTTTGTTAGACATATTTCAGACAACATCTAAACACTATGTTAAAACTAAAGGCTTAAATCTTACAATGAGAAAAATACTCATTACTAGTAATAGATATACTTATATGTAATAACATATAGTTTAAATATTTTTTATTCAATCTAGTGACTATATCAGCGAGATATTCACCTAATGGTAAGTTATATAACTGTTTATAAAAACGGCGCTAGTTAGGATGATATACACTGCACCACATTGCGCTCTTCGCCTTCATACATAAGATGTCTCATTATTCCAGTAATTTCAGTAGCTACAACTCCCTTCAAACCGGAACACATGTTTGTACAGTACTTTGTTTGGCGTACTACCAGAAATGGAAGCTGCGGTGGTATTTAGACGGTATCTAGCTATACAGACCTAATATTGAGATATAGTATGTACTGTGTAGTATATTTACATCACGTATCTGGATGGTCCAGTGATTCAAAGTAGCACAGATAGCGATGGAGAGAGCTATGCTTGGCATTTCTCTAAGGGACGAAAGAAAGGGACGAAGAAAGAAGAAAGAGAACTGAAGATGTTGACGTAGCTCTCAAAATCTGCAAGCTGAAGTGGCAGTGGACCTGCCATGTCTGTTGTGTCAGTGACGGCCGATGGGGAAGAAAAGTCTTGGGGTTGTGGCTGTGTACAGGTCGCAGAAATATAACACGCCTTCCCTCCAGATGGACCGATGACATGATCGGAGCGGTCGGAAGTGAGTGAATGGGAGAAGCTGACGATTGCGTTTGATGGAAGACATTGGGGACGGCATATATCCAGCAGTGGATAAACAAAGGCTGATGATGACGATAATGATGTGTATATGTAAATAGTGCAAATATATACACGAAACAAAGTTGCGGCAACCCTGCATCGCGTCGAGGATAAAAAAGTAACGACAAGCAATTGCGAAGCCAAGGAACAAAACAAATTATTTGCACCCTGCGCTCTGCGATACAATTTGCAGTGTTTAAAACAATGTGTTTTTTTTTTGTAGCATAAAAAAAATACAAAGGTCTAACACTTTTAAAATGAGTTTCGTTTCACGTCGAGAGTTCGAATAGAATAGCAGAATTGGAAAGTAGAAAAGGATTTATAAATACATTCCTTGGTCCAAGCGAGATCTCCCATTAAGACTGCAAAGCGCAAAGTAAGTCTGTTTTAATTAGAAACCTAACTGTGTCCAAGTAAAACGGTATCTTTCAGCTTTTTTTTTTCTTTTAATAATCTTTTATTATATTCTCTTGGGAATAAATTGGAATATTTTTCTACTTGGTAACAGTATTTTTTCCGTACATATTACCATTTCAAATTATCCATCATCAACCATCGGTCTTTAGGATGATAGGTAAGGGAAAGAGAATATCTTCAACCTATTTTTGTCTTAATTACCAGCACTGGTTCGCCGTTTCTCCATGGAATGAAGGATGAGGGTGTTAGGATATCCCCACTGTTATTCTACTCACGTAGATCATTAGCTTTATTAATGATAGTTATCAAAATATTCAGTTCGTAAACTCTAATGGCAAGTGCGGCGAGAATTCTTCAAGAATTGGGAAGGTCCATGTTTAGGAGTGGACAAATAATTGGTAACAAGATTTTCTTTACCGACAATCCGGTGATCCGATTCGATCGGTCTATCTGAAGCAGTGGACGTCTATCGGCTGATGATGATGAAGTTTTTCTTCTCATTGTAGTCTGGTCTGGTAAAGCGATAGCTTCTTTTGACGCAGAAGAGACGGTTAGCAGATTATTACGAATACATCTCTAATATGTATAACTACTGGAATATAGCGATGCTGTTGCTGCTGATCGACAATGTAATGACAATGGAAGAGAGTAGAAATATCACACAAGGACAGCAGTTGGCCTACATCTATTTATAAGAGAGGTTATAAATAACAATGAGAATTTTTTTTTTTCATGTTTCATTCCGAATGTAACAGTTATTCGGAATATTCATTAAAGGTAGGTGACCGTAATTGTCATTGTGTTCAAACAATATTACGACCTGTTTGCTTATTCCTTATTTATGTCCATTGTTTGTCTTTTGTTAGGGCGAGCGCCCCCCGGTTTTATCTCGACGTCGGCAAAACAAACTTTTCCATAAAATCCAAACTTTCCTCCTTCCAGCCTCACTCACGTCCACGCCCGGCCGACTCGTCCAACCACTTCACTGCTTTCGAATTCAATTTCAAAAGAGCGCCGAGCTAAATGTTATATTTATTACACTTTAAAATGAGTGAAACTGTTGCACGAATCAAAATTTACGATATGTTAAAAACTACCCCCATTACGTTGTTTTAAAGGTTCCGTTAAAAAAAGCATCAGCACAAGTGTTAGTTGTCCTTTAGTTAACTAGAATAACTGTAGTTTATCATTTATTAAAGCCCGCATGGAGAAGATAGAAGAAAGGAAGAGAAAGAAGAAGAAAAAGTGTAGTCTACATATTTTTAAACATGTATATATTAAATCTTCGGAAAGGTACTTTTACATAAAAATAAACAAAAAGTTTGCATTTAAAATAGAAACTATGTAACATGTTCATAGTGGTAACCCAAACAAGTGGTGGTCTCTGCTGCAGGAGACCGTCTAGGTAGGTACCACCACAGCTCCTATTGCAGCTGACAAACAGGAGTGTGCAAACATTGCTGTGTTAAAGGGCGTTGCTAGTGAAATTACTGGGGTAACAAGACTTGATATCCTATATCTCAAAGCGACTAGTACCATGTTATGCAGTGTATATCGTCCTAAATATAGCCACGCTGTTATGGGCAGGTGCAGCACTTACCATCAAGTGACCATCTCGTCGCGTCGCTTCGCCATTTTTTTTTTATCTTTATATCGATTAAGTCAAATAAAAAAAAAAAATTACTTCAATCCTATGAAGTTGTATTAAAATTACTTTTTAAAATGAATGAATGAATTTCAACTTAATATTTTGTATACATTTTTATTATTAATTCCTATTTTAAGAATTTTATTTAATTAATATATACAAAAATTTATAAAATAAGTCACTTTTTGACTCGTTTACTTGTTACTGTCGGGATCGGGGCGATCAACCGACCAATCAGAACACGAGCATGGTTTTAGGAGGGGGAAATGAAATGGTGGGGGAAATACTACCTGATACGATGATCGCTCCATTCCCGACAGTGTGTTGGCGGCGATTGAAGTGAATTTTTTTTTTTTTTTTTACGTGGGGGAAATGCCTACGCATACTCGTCCTCGCGGGGGCAAGGACGAGTTATGTCGGACTTGCACCGACTAAAACCCCCACGATGTTCCGCCTCATCGCCATGATGGCAGGGTCACGGGAACGCATGCACTCAACCGCGACCCTGCCGGCGCTGGCCGCTTGCGCAGCCCCACCTCGGGAGGGAGGGATGAATCCTCCCTTTCCAGGGCGCGCCGGAACATGCAGCGCGCCCCCTCCTCGACCTCATGCGTGTGCGGGCGACCGGTTCCCCCGAACCTGTCGCCCAGAGGCCATGGGAGCCACTGGAGAAAACCTCTCCCGGCTCCCCGCGGCGGAGAGATGTTAGGCCCGCCGCTACCTGTCAACGGCCGCGGAGGATAGGGAGAGCGGCGCATCTCAATACCGGCACTCCTCTTCCCCCGCGGCCCCACCGCCGCCGCATCGCCGGTGCGACACCGGTTGGCCGCAGAGGGTACTCCCTCCGCGACCCCACCTCGGCTGCGAGGGGCGGTATGAAACCGCCCCTGCATCCGGCCGCTAGAGCAGCACACAGCCGCCCCTGCGGTCCCCGGCCGCTCCGGTGAGCTCCAGTTACCCCAACCGGTGCTCGAACCTGGAGCGGCCGCTTCGGCCAGCCCTTCGCCGCGGGCCGGCCGGGTGGGTTCCACTTGGCTTCACCGTGTACCGGACCACGGTTACTAAGCCCCTCCGCCACGACAAGGCGAGAACCCGTTGGAGGGGACACGGTGCTTGTGTTAACCCCTTTCTCCCTTAGTGTAAGCAGGTACATAACTTCAAATATAAGTTTCCATATATCTCAGTAATGTGGGTTGATTTAATTTTTTTTTTATTCTACGAAGCCATGAGACGAACAAAATGTTCACCTGATGATAAGTGATACACATCCTCATGACGTGGCGCTAGTAAGATTGGTACTTAATTAGACGGTCTCTAGAATCGGAGACTTGCCAATAGTAAATGTTGGTGGCATCATCAACCGATGGTTGCCCAGTTCTGGACATAGATCTTCCCCAAGGATATATACATCTGCTTATTTGCTTGATATTTGCAAAAATCGTGTATATTGATAATAAAATTATAATATAGTATCTGAACTTGATGTAAAAGTAATATCTGTAGTACTATGTAGTATGCTTCCTGTTACTAAACGGTAGTATTTTTTGATAGGGAACCGACAGTTATCATTTATCACTGGTGCTTATCACAGTTGAGTTTATTTGACCATCGGGATATTGCGTTATAATTGAGTTCGTGAGTAAAATGTACAATGAACTCGTGAAAATGGCGGAAGCACACCACGCCCCCTTCTCAACCGATAATTGTAGCTAATGTTGCCCTCTCGTTACCTTTGTAGTAAATGTATTATACAATTTTTTTTTTTATTGCAACAAACGAAACAGAAAATATTGTTTCGTTTAGTAATTGGAAATTAAATAGAATGGTAGTGGTAGGACTTTGCAGCCGCCCCTCGAACAGGTTCCCTTTTCGTGGTGATGGTGCTCTGTGGTTGTAGTCTGGTAACTCACCGTGAAACTAGGTGGAACCTACCTAGCCGGCCTGAGGTGACTGCTCCAGCTGAGCTCTATGAGCTCACTTCGTGCTTTCACTGTTCTTCGTAGGTTTTTCTATGTAATTAAGCGACGAGAGGAACTGGACGTTCACTTGATGAACATGGCGCTAGTTAAAATAGTATGCACTGTACCACATTTCAATCGTCGCCAGATACATAAGATGTCGAGTTACCCCAGTAATTATGCTGGCTACAACTACAGCATCCTGCAAACCGAAATATAGTAATGTTTGCACACTACTGTTTTGCGGCAGAAAGGTGCAGTTCTGCTCATCTAGACAATCTCCGGCATAAGAGAACTAGCTCGGTACTGCGGTTCGCTGCTCTTTATTCTCTGCAGCCGTATAACGGTTTGCGGCGGAGCTCAAGACCAGATCAGCGGCAGCGAGCCCGGAGAGTTTTCTCTTCTAGCTTCCATGACCTCTGAGTGACGAGTTCGGCGAAGATCCGATTATAACTAAATCGCAAATTTTATCTACAACAGTATTTTCTCAATTTTATTTCCAAATCTCTTATATAATATAATCGTATAGAGGAGGTTATGTGTATATATTGTTTATATTTCCCTCGTCTTCCGGTTCGCAAATCGCCGTCCGAATCTCTATTCATTGTCATCAACCTCTTCATCTGTATTTATTTGTATTAAAAACTGGTACAGATAAATTATCAAATACTTCCATAGTGGGCAAGTTTGTTCCTAGAACGCAAGTTAGGTTAAATTTACTTAAGATATTTTCAACTATAAAACCGAGTATAATTACTGTAGTGTTGTCCTCGTCCGCTTTGCTGGCTGTGATATCCCCGCAACTCCCTTTGAGGAAGGAAGTTCGTAAAATCGGTTCTTACCCGACCTATACTCGGCAAAAGGAATATTTTATAGATGCTTTAACATTTTAGTTGTAATTAACGTTTACGAATATGTTTATATAAAAACTCGTTTGCGGTCCTAGTATATATTACGGCCAACAAAGCGGCCGGATAACAGCTAGTCTCTTATATTTATATATTAGATATAAAAAACGTTACTATGGTATATATACAGTTTGTCACTAGAAAGATACATGTGAAAAAAAGAAACGTTACAGTATCATATTTAATACATTTTCTTCACGTTATACGTTACTTTAGATCTTGTTCCTTGTAACGTGTTTTGTTACTTGTTACTCGTCTAATACATTATTCGGGACTAGTACGGGTCTAAGTATCAAATTGAATGAGACATACGAGTAGTTTTACAGCAACATATACATTGCTCATGTATTTTTATGTAAGCTTTTATATATCGAGTATACGTATATTAGATGAGCGGATATTGATATGTGAGAAAATTATTTGATATATACTATGTAGTATTTTTAAATATGGCCGACCTCATATTCGTACATGAGGTGATATGACAGTTTTGTTTTCTGAATATCAGTATGTCAAAGAAAAAACAAATGAAGCACTAAATTCGAAATAAATTCAGTTCTAATTTGAATTTGGAATTCGTAACGAAACGCTAAATTATTTCGAATCACGGTGGTCAGTGCATCATTTTTTTTTTCGACGAAGTTGTAAGACATGCGAGCATTCACACAACGTAGCGCTAGTTAGGAAGATGTGCACTGCACCACCTAGTACTCGTCACTTGGAGTTAGGATGTCAAGTCTCGCCCTCTCAGTAATCTCATTAGCTATAACGCCCTTCAAATCCGAACACGGTTACATGTGTACACCACTATTAGGCGGCAGTAATACGAGCTGCGGTGGTATCTACCCCCAGTTTTCCGTTTCGTAAACAGAAAGAACAAATGGCGCGAAATCACACGAATCACTAAATTCGAAATACGAATGAATACACAAGGACAAATTTGAAATACATTTGAATTTAGAATTTATAATCAAACGACGGATTATTTGTGATCAAAGTGATAGATTCGATAAAACGACATTTATATATATATATATATATATATATATGTATCTTTGGTTTCGGGGGTAGAAGGAGGTCCATCTTCGTAAAGATATTGTCTTCTGTGGGGGAATTTATGTGGTGACTTTTGCCCACTAAAACCCCCTCGGTGGTCAACTTCGGCGTTTAGAGCGGTCACGGGATCTCCGTTTGGAACATAACAGCGGCCTCTATACGTAATCTATATATACCGGAGATATCCAGAGGTTCATTGACTCATCACGAGATCTTTGAAACTATTAGACGTAAACACTCATAATTTGGTAGATATTGCTTCTGCCATTTAGAGGTCAGCTAAGGGCAGATTTTACAAAATTCTTTCTCTTAAGAGGAGTTGGGGGGTTTCCGGCCAGCAAAGCGGGCAGGGAACAGCTAGCATTATAGATATTATTTAGGTGGGAAGAAAGACATAAAAAGTATATATAATATAATATAATAACTTTTGTTACATAACAATATATATATATATATATATTATAATATTTTCTTATGTAGAGAACGAATATTTAAAAGCGTTTCTTGTTATTAAGTATCATCATCAGATACTTTTAAAAGCCAAACAAAGTTCAAGTAACTCTTCAAGCGCAAGTTTCTCACTTCAAGTACTAGCGATGAAATATATATGTAACGAAGTAAGGGTTCCCGCGCAACAACTTACGGGACCTAAACCAATCTCTCTTGTTCGTGATGAACCCTGCTAATCAACAAAAGAGGATTTGGCTCCCACCGATCCGTATTGGGCCAGCGTGGTGGGAAACGGCCTAAGTCTAGGGACAAACCGACGACCCATAGTGCCCAAAGGTACCGAAGGCCATGCTGATTATGTACCGATCGATGTGGAGATCTTTGGGGGGCTCACGTCCAGTAGCGGACCTTTATCGGCTGACGATTGATTGAATTAATATTTTCTCCAGTTCCGTTAATTACAAAATATTTTTTTTATATGTACTTTTGGTGAAATTTCAGTATAATTTGACGAATTTACTGCAACGGAAACGGAAGATGCTAGGTAAAAAGAAATTCTCTCTCTCTTCCAAGCTTTTATCCCATATGGTGGTGGGATCAGCTTTCTTTATTTTTCTTTCCCACTTCGCTTTATCCTCGACATTACCGTCAGCCACTTGGCTCTCACAATCACCCCCACTCTTAATTTTTCCACTACAAATTCTTACTAGAAAGATACTAAATAAATGTCAGGTTATCAGAATTTATGTTATCAGCGTTTAAAAAAGTAACTTTTAAAGAGAGTTTACTTTTATTATTTATACAGATAAATCTGTTTTTTTTTTTTAATATCAATAAAAGCTTTTCTTTGTATCGTATATAAATTAACAAAACAATTAATAAAATAGATAAACACGGGCAATACAAAGCGGGGGTAGGTAGTAAAGTTAGTACTTATATTATTTAATCCGAGACGACAGTTCCCCAGGATTAAACTAAAACGGCGTCGGTGGCAGAAAACCGGAAATTAAACAGACTTGAAGAGGACGTCTCTTGAGATGTAAGTCTTGGGGGTGGCGAAATATAGATTTAATGCACCTGAATGAATAAACCCTTAAAGCCCTTCCAACAGTTTCTAGTTTCTAGGCACTTAATGATTAGCTTCTATTATGCTATATTAGTTATAACTTTAACTGTCTCCGTAACCAGGTTATCTGGAGATGCTTGGATCGAATCTGTTGGCAAGCTGTAAATATTTTCTGTTTATAAGCATATAAGTTTGTTCTCAACGTTTTTCTTTACAGAAAGCTCAATTTCAGCAGATATCGAACTTTCATCTCGTGAAACATGAACTGGACATTTATTATTGTTAACATCCTATGGCCTCAAGATGGGGCAAAGGGCGTCCATAGTGATTCTCCATCTCGTTCGGTCTTGGTCTTCAACCTTAATCTCATTTTACGTCTTCCTGATCTTCTTTGTCTCGTAAGCTACTGTGCGGCGCTAAGTCTGTCTGGACCAATCGCATGCGTTATCCTTGCTGATTCCAATCGAGCGCCTGCTTGGTGATGTTTGGGATCTCTTTGCACAGTATGGCCAATCTACTTCCATTTACGATGCTTGATTTCTAAATGGATCAGAGATTTGCGGTAGAGCTCCAGGAGATTTTCATTGGAGATTCTCTTTGGCCAGTGAATACCAATAATTCGGCGAAGACAGTGGTTGATGAAGTCCTGGATATATATCATCATCGTCAGCTGTTAGACGTCCACCGCCGGACTTAGGCCTCCCCCAAAAATCTCCACATCGATTGGGTTCCCGCGATTCTCACTAGATCAGATCCTTTGTATATATATGAAGAGATTTCCACCAATGTGGAGACTCATCACGATATCTCTAGACCCATAACTACAGACTTGAAATTTGGTAAGAATATTCCTTTCCCCGTGTACAGATCGGGTAACAACCGATTTTGCGAAATGATACCCCCAAAAGGGGTTGCAGGAGTGTTAATAACGAGGAACAGCTAGTAATAACGGAAAAAAACATCGCCTCTGAATCCTATATTTAAACTATCACCGATTCATCATCACAGATTAGTATTAAGCAAGTACATCATAATACAGACGATAATAAACATAGCCCTCAAGATCTTCAAGCTGAAGTGGTAATGGGCTGGCCATGTCTGTGGTGTCGGTGATGGCCGAGGAGAGAGAGAATCTTGGAGTGGAGGCCGCGTACAGGTCGCAGAAGTATAGGACAATCCTTTCGATGATCCGACGAGATCATCAGGGCGGTAAGAAGTGGGTAGATGCGAGAAGCATATGGTGGAAGACATCGGGGAAGACCTATATCCAGCAGTTGATTGGCCAAGGCTGGTAATGATTATAATAAACGTACTCGCGTTTCCTTTTAACTAGATTGCCGTTATAACTCTCCGTGCGATTTTCCGTTTAATTATCTTGGAACAATGGAGATGCGCACTAAATATTCATGAGATATTATCCTTCAACCACTAACATTATAATGCACCAGCGATACGGTTGTACAAGGCACCTCTATTATGTATGCTTTAGTGTCAATTAACATATAATGCAGCTTCTGTACTGATACATTTTAATTATATACTACCGTAGTCATGGTCAGGTGTGAGCGGGTCTCCTGCAACTCACAGGACCCAAGCCAGCCTCACCTGGAGACAAACAAGGCTTTGGCTGGCACTAACACGCATTAGGCCAGCGTGGTGGGTAACGGCCTTGGAGGCCATGCTTTATGTGGAGATCTCTGGTGACACCTATGTCCAACCGATGGAAGTCCATTGCTAAACATAGGTTTCATATGCCGTTTGATTCTAGTAGCTAGCAATAGTTATTCTACGCTTTTTCTATATATATATATATATATATATATATATATATATACAGACATTGCAACTGTTTGTTAGTATAAACAAAATCAACTTTTTGTAGTTAATTCACTCTATTTGTAAGTTTAGTTATGGTTATCTTCGAAACGGCTGAACCTATTTAAATGAAACTTTCACAGTGACATAGCCAAAAAAACAAAGCGTAACATAAGCATAAAAACATAAAAGTATTATATATTTAATATAACAAAAGAACATATGTAAATCATGAACCAACACATTTATTTTATTTATTCGTTTGATCGTTGGAGAAACATTTTGCGTTTCGTTTCGGTTTTAATATTAACAAGAAATAAAATATATTTACTTGGTAAGTACGACGCCTGGGTTCAATTACTTAATAAATAATGTCTAGACACAGTTGTCACATAACATTGAGTGAAACGCTTGATATCTTCTTCCATAAAGGACAGTCGTATACCTGAAATAAAAAGGGCCGTGAAAACGCCTAACACTTGACCTACAATCAAATAATATAAAGAATAATAAAAAAGTTATTATCCGTCCGTATGCCGCCCCGGTCTATTAGGTCCCTCTCCAAATTGCTTGTATAATTTTATTATCATTTTATGCAATGTACACGAGCCCCACTGTTGCTCCACTCACCCCCAGCCCGACTTTAAACGCTCTGAAAATAAACCAAAAACATCACATGACAGAGATCAGTTTAAAAAGTTTTCCATCTTTTCCTCTCGAGTATATATATAATTGGTTTTTTCAATCTGATCGTCAAACTTCCGTTTGAAGAGGGCATCTAATGATGATGATATTTGTAACAGGTTTCACATAAAGAAAATTTACTGGTACGTCTCTGTTGCTGGAGATCGTCTAGGTAGGTACCGCAGCTCCTATCGAAGGCAGTAAACCTTACTGTATTCTGGTTAGAAGGGAGTTATACCTAGTGATATTGCTGGAGTTGCGATTTTTTTTTGTGTAATAAAGCGACGAGACGAGTGGCACGTTCACCTAATGGTAAGTGATACGCCCGCCCATAACAACGTGGCGCTAGTTAAAATGGTATGCACTGTACCACATTCCGCTCGACGCCTAATACATAAGATGTCGAGTCTCGTTACCCCAGTAATTACCCGAGCTACAGCGCCCTTCAAACTGGAACACAGTAATGTTTGAATATTACTGAAGGGCGTAATTGCTGCGGTAACGAGACTCGACATCTTATCTCAGGCGACGAGCGCAATGTGGTGCTGTACATATCATCTTAACTAGCGCCACGTTGTTATGGGCGAGCGTATCGCTTACCATCAGGTGAACATCCCGCTCGTCTCGTCGCTTAATTATACAAAAAAAAAGATTTACAATTAGTAAATCACTTGAAATCAGTATCGATCTTAAACAAATACGTGTCGCGACATTTTATATTTGTTATCCGTTATAATATTACACAAGTCCGCATTTTGGCGATTCGGTGCAGCTGACGATCGGCTAACGATACGATTATTACTGTAATCGGTATCGGGTCCGGATCGTTAACCGAATTAGTGGGATCGCAGGGTCACAGCCTTCCGACCCAGTTTACAGTGTTAAAGTTGCTCCGCATATTTGCAGTGTACAGACGCCGCGCTCCCATGGATCCCATTTGCTATACGGTGTTATATTAATAGAAGCTCGCTCATAATATCAAGATTAAAATTATTCCGACCTGAGAATATAATTTACTCTAATACAAGATCATCATCAGCCGATAGACGTTTATAGCTGGACACAGATCTCTTCCTAAGATTTCCACATCGATCGGGTAAAGACTCGTATGGGGGGATTTGAGGAATTTCCAACCACGCTGATCCTATGTCGGTTAATGGGAGCCAGAGCCTCGTGTGTTGATTAGCAGGGTGTACCACGAGTAGGTGAGGTTAGCTTGGATACTGTGAATTTTTGTGCAAGAACACTTACTCCTCCTTAAAAAAATAAAAGGTATTATAAATTTTATTCATACAGATCTTGCCACATTTTGATATTGAAGAAGTCGGGGACGGAGCAATCAATTCAGCATGGTGCTGAGGGACCATATATAATAATTTACTGGCAGCAAGTCTCTGTTGCTGAAGACAGTCTAGGTAGTTACCACAGCAGCTCCTATTTCTGCCGAAAAACGGTAGAGTGCAAATATTAATGTGTTCTGAATTAAATATATTGCACTTAGTGAAACTCCTGCGGTAACGAAACAACTTTTTATGTTTCATGGCAACGAGGACAATTTAGTAAAATGTATACCATCCTAAATAGCACCAAATTGTTATGAACAGGCGTATTACTCACCATTTGTTGAACGTTTCGCTCGTTTCGTCACTTACCTGAATAAAAAATCTAATACTAGTAATAATGCGCCTGTTGTAATAAAATAGCAGAATTCCATCTACGTCATAAGGGTCTGTATTTTATTGAAAGGAGTAATATTTTATTATTTTGTGTATTATATATTTTAAACTGCAGAAGCCTGCGCAATTATCAGCCATAACTTAACTTTCTAATCTTTGTGGTTAAAATTTTACATTTAATATGACATTTAGGAGTTAGTGGTTTTAATAAAATTTGGCTAATACTTGGTTAATGTGTTAAATCACATTATCTGATCTATTACGGTTATTATGTTTAATATGTGGAACGTTTATGAGGTATTTCAGCAGTTTCGCGTGGAGAAGTCATTAAACTAAGCTCGGTATATCAACCAACATAAAAAGGTTATGCAAAGGTATTACTTAAGGAAATATTTACATTACGTTCTGTTATTATAATTTATGTTTTAATGTACACGTATTTATTATTTTTAATGAACTGGTGTTGTTTTATAAATAGAAATATTTAAAGCGGGCTTTTCGTTATTCAATCGCCAAATTGCGGAGGGATTAAACAGCGCTGAACATTTTCGTTATGAAACATTTTTATCAATTTAATTTACAGCAGGCATTATAGAAGAAGCAAAATAAACTGATAATTTGATATTTTATACAAAAATATCTTTACGAAAATGGTCCCGGGAGCAGAGCTGCCTCTTATTTATTTACTTTATAAATAAAACGAATTAAAATGCACTCGGTTTAATTTGATTTATATTCAATAATGAATTTTATATCCGAAGCTTCGCAAGCAACACCGGAAACCGTCAGCCCATCCCGTCTGCCAAATTTCTTTTTGTCAAGATAAAAACACAAAAACAAAGTCTACGCAGACGAGAGTTGGCTCTACAGCTCTTATCTCCGCTGCAGACCGTGCTAGACGGCGCTTCAGATTTTAGTTGGAAACAAAACACTCGAAATATTTCAACTTTGCACAAATTTAATGTAGATAATTCCAAGCAAAAGTTGAGTAAGCTTTTACCTAAGAGATGATAACGCTTGCTTGAATAGTCTTAGGCTGGTGGTAGGTCTCTTTTGCCAAAGACCTATACGGGTAGGTATCACCGCAGCCGCAGTTTCTGCCGCCAAAGAGTAGTGTAGAAACATTAATGTGTTTCAGTTTTAAAGTAGTTATCTAAGTGAAATTACTGGGGCAACGAGACTCATCCTCTTACGCCTCAAGGCCACGAGAATCGAAGGCGATGCAATGTGGTGCAGCGTATATCATCCTTATTAATGCGACGTTGTTATGGGCAGGTATATCACTATCACGTCGATGTCCCGCTCGTCTCGTCGTGTCTTTAAATAAAAAAAAGAATCGAAAATCTTTGGCATTTAATATATCGATATAAAAATACACTATTACACTCATAAAGCTATCGTAACTTGTTGTATTCTTATATCTTTGGAAGCATATGGGTTTTTTTTTCAGTACTAAGCAATGAGACAAGGACTTAAGGTAAGCAGACATTAAAGACAACGACTTATTCTGTTTTTTTTTTTTATTCACAACGAAGTGACGAGCAAACCGTTCATCTGATGGTAAATGATACGCATGCCCATAACAACGTGGCGCTAGTTAGGATGGTATACGCTGCAACTACATTGAGCTAGTCGCTTTTAGATATAGGATGTTAAGTCTCGTTACTCCAGTAATTTTACTAGATACGTTTGATTGTTTAGACACTATTGATCGCCGGCTGGAATAGGAAGTGCAATGGTACTTACCTAGACGGTCTACGGCAACAGAGACATACCACCAGTAGCATATCATCTTAACTAGCGCCGTCGTTAAGGGTGGGTCTATCCCCAATCAGGTAATAGTCCTGTTCGTCTCCTCCACTTTGTTCAATGTGGTATCTACTACCTAAGCGCTGTTCGGCAACGGCGACCTATTATTAGTATGTAACTTAACCTTGCAATTTTCTAAAACTGTTTCATCAAGAGCATTTAAATCTACTTGCCATTTATGTTACCAGTTCAATCTGAATCTGAAAGCCTGTACCAAAAATCAAAACCAAAAAAATTTTTTACATGAATAAGGGTTGGCCTGTTAATGTAACAGTTTTATTTGAAACAATTCTAGCTCGAAGCAATAAACGAAATTCCGTCAGCTGAAACGATTTTTGCGTATAATTTGGGATTTATTGGATGCTGTAGAGCAGAGGTTAAATTTTTATTATAAAAAAAAATATTTATGTTATTTATAAATAGTTTACAAGTAAGCTTTGATAATATAACCGACAGTGTGACTTACTTTTGCAATCGTAAGTACGGATGAGTTTAGCTGGGGGTGTGGAGATGCAATGGATTTTATAGTTTAACCGTTAAATCGAATGGAACAGTAAAATCGTCGAGCTCGTAAATATTTAACTGATAGCATTTTACAACGACGCTGCTGGATGCGAAGGCAGCCTAGATTTATTGATTTGCCAGTGGGGGTATATTTAAAACATTTATGATTGATCCGTAATAGCAAACTTGAAAGAATCATCTTAACACAGCTTAAGTATTGATATGTAATTTGTATCAACGTAATGGAAGCTAATAAATATCATGTAAGTTAAACACAAATGCTATTAAGTTTTATTATATGTAGGTATAATTTTTTTTATTTATATGGATATGCCTTCGTTATACCTGCCTTCTCAGAGGCAAAGACAGGTTATGTCGGACTTGCACCGACTAAAAACCCACGATATTCCACCGCCGTCGCAATATAACGGAACGCTTTCGCACACCTCAGCTACCCCCCAGCCCCATTTCAGGGGGATGAGAAATTTATATCTAGCAACAGAACACAGAAACATATAAACTAAGGAATAAGAGAAAATTTAATATAGTTACGGTGCAGTAAATAATTTCACGTACAACAGTGTAAGTAGTAGCTTAATGGACTATTCATTTACTAAAAAAGAAACGCTGATTTTCGGCAGCAGCTCCACCCACCGACCTTCTTTATCAAGAGGCACTTACCACCAGTTATTAGAAGCGAATGAGATTAGGATCCTTTCACACGCTCCACAATCCGTCACCGACGTATATGAAATATCTCACCTTAATTAAATACTCGCTACTCGTAAACTTGGGCGGCATCGACTGCGGCGGCGGCAGAGGGGTAACAGGATACGGTTAAAGGGTTAAGATTTACTTTTAATTAAAAAATAATGAATCGCCCGCCCCCGCTTAATTGGTGTACAAAACGTTAATTTAGATAAAACGAGCTGCCGAATTCAACCAAAACACATTTGCTCCAATATTACAAGTGGTACAGGGTGTGAATTTTTTAGTGCAAAGAAATTCCGTTCTTTTTAAGGGGTAGCAATTATTTGGACCCTCCACCCAGCGTCTTACCCCTAAATGTTTACGACGGAATTGTACCTATTCAGACGCTCCTTGTTCAACTCTAACTTTACTAAGAAGCTAAACTTATGACTCAACTCATCAGCATATATGGATTAGTGAAAATTAGGTGGAATGGATGCGTTTGACCAGAATTTCCTCAGTACGACGTTAAGGGTAATATACAGGGTGAAAGGTAATAGGTGTAAAAGAACTGGAGGGGTTAAAGTATAGCTCGTATCCTATCTGTGTTTGTATGGAATACCTCGTACAAAAACAATGCTTCTGGAGTTATTCATTTTTAAATATTTTTTAAAAAATTCCTGACTTTTTAGGAAAAATTTCGATGATTTTTTACTTATTTCTACACAAATTTTAATGTAACAATTGTTGTATAATCATTGTTTTATTAAATTAAATTAATAATCATCACTTAGAGGCTAAAACTTTTGAATTAGGTTGTTTGAGAGTGGCGACAGTAAAATAAGGCGTCTTGATACATTTTATTTAATCTTAAAACAAAATTTTATTTAAAAAAAATACGTATAAAGCACATAAATAAATACTTGAATTCAACACCTATCCGACAAGGTATAAGGAAGTACATAGTTTCTAAAATTTAGAAAAACGAAACACTTTTCAGGTAATGAGTCAGTACGACAGTTGAAATTTAACTAGTTCCGAGGGCGGACGTACATTGTCGTTGTCTTCTTGATTCTGATCAGTTTTTCTTTTCCATACAAAATAAATTTAATTTCAATAGCGGATTACGGTAATGAAAAATACGCAGACATTTTCTATTGTTATGGACATAGTGATGGAAATTCTTTATAAGCACGAAGAGAATATCAGCTACGTTTACCAAATCGTCACCTACCAAGTCGGTCTTTGCTGCGGTGTACCAACGCGACGGGGAATCTGGCAGCGTACAACAGAGACGACGTGACGCAGGTAGGCCACGTATCTACGGTACTGAAGAGGAAGAAGGATTCATGGACCATTTTGTTATAGACCCGACTACGTCAACTAGGGTCGTGACAAAATTGCTGGGTTTAACACAATGGAAAGTGTACGTTACTGTGCATACGGCAAGGCTCTACCCTTACCATTATACAACGGTTCAGGCCCTGGAGGAAGGAGACCCTGCAAGGAGGTTGGACTTCTGCCGTTTTATGCTCGGAAAATAATAATTTTCTCACCAAAATATTGTGGACTGATGAATTGAACTTTGACAGAGACTAATAGGCCCAGCTTTCTTGCCCAACAATTTAAACGAGGAGACGTACGAAGATTTTCTTGGAAATCATTTTTTTTTAATTATCTGGAGGATATTCCATTGGAAAACGGAAGAGAAATGGTGTTCCAGCATGACGGTTGTCTCGCCCATTTTCGTCTCGGCGGAAGACAATGGTTAGACTACTTTCCCTCGGCGATGGATTGGTCGAATCGGACCAACACCGTGGCCCGCAAGACGTCCTGATTTAACACCTTGCGATTATTACTTATGGAGTCACGTGGAACCTTCAGTGTACACAACACCAATTAAAGCGTTGGAAGATTTAAAGTCATGCATCATCATCGCTGCTGACAAAACAAGAGAATAGCTCACGGGGCGAGTCGAGTCAGCTCGAGCTGACTTAAGGAAAAGGCTTCGTGCTTGTATCGGGAGCCGTGGCCGTCAGTTTGAGCAAAACTTAAATGAATTGTTACTTTAAACTTTTACTCTGAACTCAATATCTATAACGACAACAATAAACTCGCACGCGTTACAACAAACACAAAAGGGCCAAATTAAGGGCCGGCGCGGTGTCTACTTTTAGGAGTCTCTACAGTTTGATATTTCATTGTACTTGGTTTAATTACTAGTGTTTTTTTCTAAATTTTAGAAACATTATGTACTTTCTTATACCTTGTCGGATAGGTATTGATGTCAGGTACTTATTTATGTGCTTTATGCGTATTTTTTATAAATAAAATTTTATTTTAAGATTAAATAAAAATGTAAGTAAGACGCCTCATTTTTCACTGTCACGACGTTCAAAGAACCTAATTTAAAAGTTTTAGCCTCTAAGTGGTTATTATTAATTTTAATTAAACAATAATTATCACATTAAAATTTGTGTAGAAATAAGTAAGAAATAAAATCATCGATTTTTTCCTAGAAAATCGAGAATTTTTTGAAAAATATTTAAAAAATTAATAACTCCAGAAGTATTGTTTCTGTATGGTGTATTCCAAACATAGATAGATAGGATACGAGCTATACTTTCACCCCTCCAGATCTTTTACACCTATTACCTTTCACCCTGTATATATATATTCAAGTACTTCACCAGTTGTATGAATAGTAGTAAAGCTTGATGTTTCACTATATAAATAGTACTAATTTAATATAAATATCTTTAATGGCGGAGTTGAAATTACAGCAGCGCTTCGAAGCAAACAAGGCGGAAATTAAACGGCGGTTTGGAATGATACCATCTCGAGACGGAACAGCATCGGGTGGGTAAATTAAAATTTAATTCTAGTAAAGATTACTGGGTTTATCTACTGCTAGTTGGCGTTTAACATGAAGTCATTTTAATACAGATTATATACAGCTAATATGTATAATGATAGTGGTCTGATCTTTGATATATATGGGAATGAAAAAAATTTGATTAGCAGCCCCTTTGGAAGGAACTGCTGGTGGAGGATTGTTCTTATACATCTAATTTACGGTGAATTCAATTAAGGGTTATTTAACAGTTTGAAGATGGTAAAGTATACTGGGCTAGAATATTTTGAATGTCACATGTTGGCGTTGAACTGATTGGGGTGACAGTTCTTTGTCGCCCTCTATTTCCGGCGCCAAACAATGCCGTCTATGTATTACTGTATTCCTGTTTTAAAGGCGTCGTAGCTAGTGAAATTGATTGGTTTAATTGTGCCTCAAGAGCGCAATGTGATGTAGTGTATATCATCGCCACAGCTATCGCCACTAACTAACGCCATCATCATTACCATTATTAGCCGGTAGACGTCTATTGCTAGACATAGGCCTCCTCCTCCAAAGATCCCCACGTTTTTAGGGTTTCATAGGGGAATACGGGCCCTTTCTCACTACGTAGTCCAATACGAGTTGATGGGAGCCAGGGCCACGTCTGTTGATTAGTAGGGTGCACCAGGTACAGGTGAGGTTGGCTTGGGTCCCGTGAGTTGTTGTGCGGAACCCGTTACATCCTATGGGCAGACGTATCATTTATTAAACACGTCATCGCTTCGCTAAAAAAAATGTTGAGAATCGGAATAGAGCAGTGAAGTTATATCCGGTAATAAACTACCTTATTAGGCGGATTAAAAATAACCCTAGGACATTCCTAGATGATTGGCATCTATTGGTAGGTCTCTGTTGCCGGAGATCGTCTAGGTAAGGTACCACCGCAGCGCCTCTTTCTGCCGCCAAATAGTAGTGAGCAAACATTACTGTATTCCGGTTTGAAGGGCGCTATAGCTAGTGTAATTACTGGGGCAATGGGACTGGACATCTTATGTGTCAGGCGACGAGTGCAATGTGGTGCTGTGTATACCATTCTAACTAGTGCCACGTTACGGGTGGTATCACTTACCATCAGGTGAACGTCTCGTTGGTGCTCGACCATAATATTCATAAGGCTTTAAGCGGTTTTTAATTTAATTCAGTCGCTACGGCCATTTTCAGCTCGGCGAACTCGAGGAGAGGTTTCGCGGAGTGCACTCTTTTTCTCTTCAAACGAGCTCCCGTGGGAATCATTAAGGGTACAAAGCGTAATGCAATTCTATTTTAATTAGGAAGTCGGTTACAGCGGCGGTGTTGTTAACTTTTTAAACTAGATCTAGGTTTTAAGTCACCTTTGATTACATCGGCACCGGGGAAATGAAGATTAATTGAAACAGTTTGCTCTTCCGCCGACGGTCGGAACTACGGACGTATCCTTACAAAAAAAAGGTTTTATCAGAATAACTTGCTAATGTTAAATAGCATTATCAAAATTTCATCATCATCAGCAAGTAGACGTCCAGGACTACAGGACTACGATATAGACAGGGCTTACTTTAGTCCTATTCTTATCAATCTGATTATATGAAGCTCTACCAAAGTGGAGATCTTTGGGGGAAACCTATGCCAAACAGTGGACATGTCTCGGCTGATGATGATGATGATTAAATTAATTTCAGGACCGATCGGTGTAGAGGCTCTAGAGACCTATATCCAGTGGGCGTTATCCGGTTGATAAGTAATTGTTGTTTTTGTCTACCTTTAAATTGATAACACTTGGCTCAGTAATATTTATCTCGCTCATTATTTCGTTTTGATTCTTTGTAACACGAAAACAAATATAAAAGAAAATTAAATTTCTGTTAGGGGTGCTTTATAATATTTTATTGATATTTCTAATTTGTTCCGCCCTCGTCTCTAATATTAGCAGCTCGTCGGCCGTTTGCGTTGTTCTACTTATTTTTGATAAGCAAGTAATACTTTGCGATGCATACGCAGTGATGTTGTTTCTTATTATAATATATATTTTTTTTTCTTTAAAAATATCGCTTCATAGATACTTTTCAGTATTTCTTAGGATTTCCAATTAAACACAGGAAGCTCAGCCTTGCTAGCGGGCGCTCAGTCTGCGGAATACTTTTGTAAAGAATGAAACATTCGCTATTCTAAAGCGACGTTCGCCTCTCCTTCTGCCTCCGTACCGTTGTCCTCGAGGTTTCTTTGAAAAAAAAAACTCCTCTGTTGTTATTTTGTTCTGTATCTAAATAGATATCTTTTTAATTATCTACGATATTCAATATGACGGTAAGTGTCGATGTAGTCTTTAACGGTAGAAAGGACTACTCTAGAAGCAGCCTGTTCACTTTTCTCTTAAAGATTCCTAAGTCATTCCTGGACAGGAATTCTGATGCCGGAAGGCTGTTCTAATTCCTCACTTCGTTATATTTAACACGAAGATGTGATAATTCAGTAATAAGTATCATAGAACTTAACTATTACACTAAGATAGATTTGTTCTGCAATAGACTTGATCATTCAGTTAAGGAACACTTGGAATAAAAATAACAGGTTTGAAGGATTTTCCTCAATTTTTTATAAATAATTGATAATAAGTACTCCTCTAATTAATATCCTGGATATATGTAGAGCCTCTTTGCATAGTTAATCTTTAAAAACGAGTAGGTTCTAGAAAGATCTCGAGTGTTATTTATTCTGAAATATAGCTTGAGGCTTGATTATATCGTCAGATAGACGTCCACTATTGGACATAGGCCTCCTCCAAAGATCTCCACGTTTGTAGGGGTATATAGGGGGGATTTGAGCTATTTTCCGCTACACGGGTTCAATATGGGTTAGTGTGAGCCAGAGCCTCGTTTGTTGTATGCAAGATGTACGAGGAGATGAGGTTAGCTGTTGATTATATAAAATTTCGTTTAAACTTCAGTATAAAGAAAGATTTTTCAGTCTACAGGAACATGGTGAAAATCTACGCCTATGTACCTCGTGTGTCCCGCCGTTCCTATGGCCCACATCGTTGTGGGAAAATTGGAGCGTGTACCCATTTCACGTGTTGTCGGTTCAACGTGCTAGGAGCTGCTGTATCAAACGTAATGTTCGCACCTTCACAAAATACGGAGTATATGTTACCAGTAACGGAGTCCAATAAACTCTTATTCGTGATGGAACACAACGCCTGAAAACTGGTATATAAAGGGAGTAATTAAGTAACGTCAGACATTGATTAGATTATGTGAAAATGGGAGAGAATTTGAGATGAATTCTTAAGTTCCATAGCATGAAAGGAATAGAAAATGAACTATGATACTTATTCGCATATTTTTTGTATTCCACGAAATTATAAGATGATCGACAAGACCATCTGATGGTGATGCTCTTGTCTATAACACCATGGCGCTACTTGAGATATTAACTCCATATTCTCCTCGACTTGAGACGTGATGTAGAGTCTCGTTACTTTAATAATCTCACTAGCTACAACCCCATTCAAACTGGAACACAGTAATGTTTAGACACTACTGTTAGGCTGCAGAAATAAGGGCTGCGGTGGTAACTGCAATAGATGGTCTCCGGCATCGGAGATCTACCACCAGTAATATAAAAGATGGTAATGTCAATAAATGAAATCGTAAACAGAATAGACAATAGAATATTTAAAGTGTCTGATTCTGTGATAGGTTTGTTACAGTGTGATAGGTTTAAGTGTAAGTTAGGAATATCAAAAAAGAGGTCTCGTGGTGCACCCTGCTAATCAACAAACGTATTAAAAAATGTAAGCTTTTAAGGGAAAAAAAATCTCACGTAAACTCAGGTCACCGACATAATCCAAAGGATTGCTAATCTTAATCGGCAATGGACAGGACACATCGCCCGAAGGACTGACAGCTGATCGGGCACCAAGATCCTCGAATGGCGACCGCGAACCGGAAGACGCAGCGTTTTCAGGCTGGATGCGGGCAATGCCGGATCGATCGATGTGGATATCTTTGAGAGAGGTATATGACAACAGTGGACGTCTTACAAATTGTTATAATTAAAAACTCTTAGTATCAATATTAAAATAATTAATGAACCAGAGTATTCGAGATGAATCCAATTAATAGTGTCAAATTAATATGATGGAGCAGTCGGCACTCGAACGTGGGACTGCAAAAGGAACTAACGAGACGGCGCGGGGAGTACCCGTTTGCTCTTTCTATTTGCTCTGCTAGACTCTTCATTAAACGTTCGAACAACGCGCGATAAAGCGTTCGAAGGGATGCCGGGGGGTGGAGCGCGACAATTACTAAGGGCAGAGCGCCGAGCCAACTGCTGTAATTGATTTAAGTAACGAACATGTTTTAACACTTGCTGTTCGTCGCGAGGTAAGTTAAATATTTAATTCAGCTCCAAGTATAGCGTCGGCATTGAAAATATCGTGAAAATGCTCTCCTTAAGTTGATATCATTAGTGTTAGGTCTTGCGAGCTCTATTCTTTTTTTATTCTATTTCCTAAGCATATAAACACTGAATACTTTACAAAGTTAACAAATGCTTTCTTGAAAAACCTAATTTTGTATAGATTAATATATATTTATATGAACTGTCAAGCATAAGGAGATATATATGAATTATAATAAGGGTGGACCGACGATCTGGTGAGAATGGTTGGAATCCACTGGATGCGAGATACGCAGGACCGATCGATCTGGAGCTCTTTGGGTAGGCCTTTGTCCAGCAGTGGACGTCTATCGGCTGAGGATAATGATGATGTAATATAATTCGTTTGTTCATATTAAATTTTAAAAGCTTGTATAGCTCAGAGATAAATGATTATAATACAAAAGTCTATGATTCTTATTTTGGAGTTTAGTTGGGGTAAGGGTTTTTGCATCTTCGACTGTCCAACTACCACCCTAATATTGTAATTATTTCGCTATAACTGTATCGCTGTGTTTTAACTGATAAAATATGAGGGATAGGGTGAGTTAAGGCTTTTAAAGTCCAAGTGAATTTGAAGCCAAGTTTCAACCCCTTGTCGATATAAAAAAAACATTGGCGATACCCTTCGCACTCGCAACTCCGTCATCAATATCTGTTGGAACAATGAGCCAACGCAAACGCAGGAGTAACCACATAAATAACTCATTTTGCTGGAAAATAACAAATTACGCGTGGGCGAGGTAATCCAAAAAATGCTGAGGGCGGAATATGGATCGTTATGTTGAAGGGAAAAAAAACCCCCCCCGAAACGAGGCAACAGTAATGGCGGTTAAGTTAAAAATAATGGTTTGCGTTAGGCAGTGCCCTGAGTTATTATCAAAATATAAAAAGGGCCTATTTATAAGTAACGTTTCCTAACTAACGCGTAACATTAAGGCCAATGAATCACATTAAGGCCGCCGCCCTTAAGTATTCCGACGAAGCCTCCAAATGGAATATATTTACGTAATGTATCGCAAGTAATTGATTCTGCTCTTACACTCCTGATGCTCCTTTATGGCCGATAGGAAAAGCCCAATTTTTGTTCTAAGAGGATAACCTAGAAAAAAATCTTTTATATATTTTTCCAACCCTACAAATCTTTAATATTGACGTCTCATATTTTACATACAGATTAAAATATATATATATATATATATATTGATCGTCTGAGATGTAAGATGTTGAGTATCGTTACCTCAGTAATTTTATTAGCTACAGCGCCTTTCAAACTGGAACACGGTAACGTTCGCAAAGTACTGTACTGTAGTATCCGACAACAGAGATCTACCACCAGCACCGGCTGTTCCTTTATTCCACTGTCTACTTGTACGTGTAAGGGATCCAAGTCAACCTGACCAGCTCGTGGTGCGCCCTGCTAATCAACAAACGAGACTCTGGCTCCCACCAATCCGGATTGGGCCAGCGTGGTGGGAAAAAGGCCAAAATCTCTTAAATAAATTGTTATAAACGTATAGATCTTTGGGGGAGGTGTATGTCCAACAGTGGACGTCTATCTGATGATGATGATGATGACTACTTGGATGTCTTACGTTTGCAGTAACGAATATAGATTACTTATCCATCTCCTTCTCTTGGTGTTAATGGATCTCTTTCAAAGTCGGATTTGTTAAACTTATACGAAATGGAAGCTGCAAATGCAAATTGGCGATGTGTTTAATTTAAGATGAATCTCCGAAATGCTCGCTAGTTGTGTACAACGTTTACGGTCGATGTGGCCATATTTAACTATGAACACAACAGAACGGATATTAATTAAATTTCATCTGTTGATCTCTTAATGAGATATTGTGGCTTTAATGAAACGGCGAATCGAATTTGTAATTACATATCGCTGCTGTTATATTGTTTTATCAGGCTCGAAAGACGTTCGAATATCAACACGAATTTCGTATGCTGTTATACGATAAGAACAAACTGCTATAGCTATGGCCTTGTAACATATAGTTCCTTGGTCTTTTTTAACCAACCTGGTTAAGTACCAAGGTCATGTTGTAAATCTGCTGGACGTAGCAGCACCATGTGATGGATTGGCTGTTCGTTTTGAATTTCATACATATTATTTCTAATTAACTTTTACTAACATTTTCATTTGGTATTATTTATGCGGTTGCTATAGTAACGGTTGCTATAAAAAGTCATTTGCGATTGTGTGTGCTCTCAAAGTATTTCAGACAAATTTCAAGGTGTTACGGCCAGCGAAGCGTCTAGGGAACAGCTGGTGTATGTAAGAGATTTCCACCTATGTGAGACTCATCAAAATGTCTCCGGAATCATAAGGGCTACTGACTTGAGATTTGGGTTAACAACGGATTTTATAAAATGTTACCCCGGAAAGGGGTTGCGGGGTCGTTAATAATGGTAAAAGGCTCGGGGGGGGGGGGCGATGGGTTAACATCGAGCGGGGGAATATTTTTGATAAATTTCATGATTATGTATTACGGCTAGCTATATCGAAGCAATTGGTGTATATATCATCATCAGCCAATAGACGTCCACTGCTGGACATAGGCCTTGCCCAAAGATCTCCACATCCATCGGTCCCGCGTTGCTCGCATCCAGTGGGTTCCCGTGATTCTCACCAGATCGTCGGTCCACCTTGTATGAGGCCTTCCAACACTACGTCTACCGGTACGCAGGCACCACTCGAGGACCTTATATATATATGTATATGTAAGGTCCTGTCCTTTATATTTTTCACAATTTAAATAGCTTACTTAACTTCTAAACACTGATAGAGATACAATGTTGAGATAAACGCATGTTAATTTATATCGCGATAAAGTTATCTAATCATTGACTAAGTTGAGAGAAAAGTAATCAAGTCGCTACTTTTGATAGTAATATTTCCAAGTTAGGAATTCTTAGCGGATAAAGTTACGGCGAATGTTTCTTTATAAATATAATTCGCTTTCAATAAACGAAGCGATAAGACCGACGATACGTTCACCTGATGGTAAGTGATACGCCTGCCTATATGCCGCTGGTTAGAATGATATACACAGCATCATATGACACGTGTAATGTTAAGACTCATCCGAGCAACTTCGAATAATACAACATCTTTCAAACCGGAACTTGGGGCCACTGTTTTTAAATGAATGTTTTGTCAAAGTTGTTTTATCTTAGTCGGTCTCTTTTGATACAACTCTACTGCTTTTTTTTTTGTTATCGGGATGACGGGGAGGAGGCGAATCAACAAAAAAGATATCCTAGATAAGCATCTGGGTGGAAAACAAGGTTATGAGAGATTTTTACCCATTTAAACCCCCTCGGTGGTTATCTTTAGTGAGTTGCGGGTGGCACCGGGTCTACGGAAAGCGCCTCCCAGGGAGAGCTGTAGCTCTACTCGGGGCACCCTCGCCTTGGAACGACACGCTGAAGACCAGCTTGTACTTATCTGTCATTCTGGGTTCACTTAGTGGACCGTCGTCAAAGCCCACGAACCTGAAAAACGTTTAAAGTCGCCCTCTACGACAGGCGGGACTTAGTCTTATTCTCACTAACTCGAGACAAGAGAGCAATGTACTTCCACTTAACCTTTTTTTTCTGGTTTCGGTAGGGATCTTCGATAGATACCCTGCTTCTGGGGGAGAGTCCGGGTTTTGTATGATTCTTACTATCACCACGTCGATGGTCTACACCGGTAACCCTTTGCGTTTTGTATTAGCACGTCTCTGAGGAGGAGCCTAACCCTCCTAGACCATCGCTGAGCCATACGCTGTTCCATGCATGTTCGCTTGTTGAGCAATAAGTGCCCCCACCCTCAAGGCCCGCACAACTCCTAGACCCTTTTAGCCGCCTTATACGACAGGCAGTGTTTACCTTAGTCCTATTCTTACTAGCCCGAGACTACAAGGCGTGGATATACCTCTACTTAACCTACGATAAATATGTTAAGTTACTTGTTTTTTAAACTAAAAAAAATTACCTATTCAACAAAAGCAAATGAGGAAATTGTTGGAGCAATACGAATCGAGCGCTGAAGTAACAAGGGATGAGAGATAAGGGATGCATTCAATAATTCCGCCGTTAAAACTTGCCCGCACAAAGTATGGACGCGGTTATTCTCGTATGTTAAAGTTGAAGTTAAACTTTGAACCGAACACAAAGTGGTTACGGATCAACTTGCAAGTTGAAGAAAAACAAAATCTTCATATTTATTTTAACTTTTTATACAACTAAGGGATGAGACGGGAGGGTAGTTCAACTGATCGTTAGTATAATAACGTGGCGCTAGTTAAAATGACTCGTCGCTTGACACATAAGATGTTGAGGCTCGTTTCCCCACTAATTACACTAGCTACAACGCCCTTCAAACCGGAACATAATAACGTTCGCACAGTACTGTTTATCGGTTGCTATAGGCGCTGCGGTGGTACCTATCTAGACGGTCTCTAACTATAGAAACCTGCCAACAATAAATATAAATAGATAAATAAATACTAATACATCTACTATAAGGTACTCCAATAATTCTGATCAAGGGATCGGCATAAACCTAGACGTACCTTCTCCAGAAGATCAAGCTGGTTAGTTTCTTACAGAGCGGAGATTTTAATGTCAAGTTTGTGGTGGTAGGTACTGCCGCAGCGCTTATTTCCACCGATAAATAGTAATGTGCAAACATTACTGGGGGATGCGAAGGTTCCCGCGCAACAAACCACAGGACTCAAGCACACCTCACCTGCTCGTGGTGCACCCTGCTAATCGACAAACGAGGCTATGGCTTCCACCAATCCGCATTGGGGGAGCGTGATGGGTAATGGCCCAAATCCCCCCATATGAACCCCTACAAAGGTGTAGATGTTTGGGAGAGGTATATGTCCAGTAGTGGACGTCTATCGGCTAATGATGAAACATTACTGTGTTCCGGTTTCGAGGGCGTTGTAGCTAGTGTAATTACTGGGGTAACGACAGTCAACATCTTAAGTCACAAGGCGACAAGCGCAATGAAATGCAGTGTATAGCATCCTAACTAGCACCAATTTGTTACAGGCGGGCGTATCACTTATCATCAGGTGAACGTGCCGCTCGTCTCGTCACTTAATGAAATAAAAAGAAACTAAGTTTGTGTAAAGTTAATTAACTTGTCAGCGTCATTATAACTAGCTGTATACTTGTTTTCAGTACATCAAGTTTCTTTTATAATACATACATATGTTTTTTTTTTCTTCTAAACTCCAACGCGCATTCATCGCACGGAAATGGAACATGCATCAGCGGCTCCGGGGATGTAAAGCAAAACCTTGGTTTTGTTAGGGAACGAGGTAATTTCAGTTTGAAGCTAGGATTTATGCTGGTCCAGCTCTTATACCAATTAAATCGCTGATGGTAATCATGGTTGATCGTGTAAGTTTCTTTTTTATAAGCAACTGAATACTGGTGGTAGACCTTTGTTGCCGGACCCTTTTTGCTCAATAGACTCCCGCCTTGTGGTGGTGGGGTTCAGTAGCCGTGGCTTAGTGATGAAAAGAGTAACCTACCTGGCCGGTGCGAGCTGGTCCATAGCATCCAAGTTTCAGAGCTGGAGGTTTATAAAGTTAAATTTACTGCACGAATGTCGACAACAATACAATATAAAACTGACCACGGAAATACTGGAGGGTGGGTTTACATTAACCCCAGGGTCCAACTTTCCAGCATAATATCCTGACGGGAAAATGTTTCTCTACTCCGATGGAGTTCAAACGCGTCCAAATCAAACAGTTACGTAGCTGTAGAGAAGTTTCCTTTGTTATCTCATCTTTTTAACGAATAACCAATGTTTAAGTACTAAGTAATAATTACTAAGTTAACATATAAGCGTTTTAATGCGAATGTCTATTATGTAATGTTACAGAATAACGGTATTAAGTTATTTATTATCTAGTTACTAATTTATACTATAGCTCGCTGGTCTAATGGTTAGAGCGTGCGGCCTTCATTCCGAAGGTCGCGGGTTCGAATCTCGACATGTACCGATGACTTTAATATTTAAGTTATGTACATTTGTGAACTTTAGTAACAACAGCGAAATTCAAACGGTGAAGGAAAACATCGCGAGGAAACCTGCACATGAATTAGAATTCATTCTAAGGTGTGTGTAAGGTCACCAACCCGCATTGGGCCCGGCCCCATCGCCCTCATGTTGAGGGTAGGTCTGTGCCCCAATAGTGGGGAAGTAATTTAGCTGTTTAAAAAAAATTGCACTAATAGGAGACTGCCGATTAACCCTAGAAGAAAGAGAGACATAAGTAGTCTATATTTCTAGATGACAAGTTATACATATAGGTCTCTGTTGTCAGAAATTGCCTAGGTAAGTACCATCGCATCGCCTATTGCAGCCGACAAACAGTAGTGTACAAACATTACTGTGTCCCAGTTTGAAGGGTGTTGAGAGACAACACCTTAAGTCTTAAGGCGACGAGCGCAAAGTGATTCATTGTGTATTGTCCTTACTAGCAGCACATTGCTACGAGCTGGAGTATAACTTACCATGTGAACGTCCTTCTCGCCTTATCTCTTAATTGAATAAAATTATGTAATAATACTGCTCTTAACGTAACTTCATTTTAAGTGACTGCAGGTATAATTATCGGAAATAACCAAAGCTCTTAAGTACATAAAAGAGCTTTGAGAACACCTCACATTAATTTATAATTAACTATGTGATTTCGGAATCGAACAAAGAACATGTATTAGAAATACGAGTTAAGTAGAAAAGTTACTGAACAATGGGTAGTAATTCAGTAGATATTATTATTAGGTCCTTACATATGAAATTGGCGTTTTGTACGGGAGGAATATAAAGTCAATTTTTTTTTGTAAAATATATTTATTTAAACAAAGTACACACCGTTGTTATCTATGCACTTTTGTCATCTCATAGGAAGTTTATTGATCCCTTTACTAAACAAACCATGGGGGGCGAGAATCAATAATCTTTGAAGGCGGTTTGGACTGCCGCATCGGAGTTGAATTGTTTTCCTTGTAAGAAGTTGTCCAAATTCCGGGATAAAATGGTAATCTGTTGGGGCAAGGTCCGGGGAGTACGGTGAATGCAGCAGACATTCCAATTGTAGCTCATCCAATTTAGTGGTTGTTTGTTGTGCAGTGTGTGGTGGTGGTGTTGCGTTGTCGTGACGCAGCAGTGGCCTAGAGCGATTGACCTATCTCAGTTGTTTCGCAGCTAGTTCTTCCTTCATGGTCTGCAGTTGCTGACAATAGATATCTGCCGTAATCGTTTGGCAAAATTTTAGAAAGCTGTAGTGAACGACACCGGCGCTAGTCCACCAAACACTCACAAGTAACTTTTTCTGGGTCAATTTTCCTTTGGAGCAGGATTTGCCTGGGTCTCCAGGGTTCAGCCATAGCGACGAGCGCTTCAGATAATCGTACAGTATCCACTTTTCTTTACAAGTAATGATTCGATTTAAAATCCCTTCATCATTGTATCGGTTGAGCAAAGTAACCCAGCAGCAGCAGTGGACGCGTGTTCGCAAGTTCGATTCACTCAATCCATGAGGTACCCATCGTTCAAGTTTTTTTTACTTTCCCGATTTGCTTCAAGTGGATTAATACAGTTTTGTCACTTACCCCAAAGCTTGTAGTTATCTCTGAAGTGCTTTGTGATGGATCCGCTTCCATAATAGCCTATAATTCTTCGTTTTTCACTTTGGTCTCCGGCCGTCCACGGGGTTGGTTCTGAAGGCGGAAATTTTCAGAACGAAAACGTTGAAACCAAAAACGTACCGTGCTTTCTTTTGGACACCAGCGCCGTACACATCATTTATCCATCGAGCTGTTCCTGCAGCACTGGTACTGGTGCCACGGTAGAGCTCGTACTCGTAAATATACCGATATTTCATGCTTTCCATTGTGCAGTAATAAGCGACGCCAAAGAAAAAAATAATGAGAAAAAAACAAATGAATGACTGTTTCCAAAACTCAAATGTATCGGCTAAATGAATTTATAAATTTGAATTTGGAATTCTTAACCAAAGAGGAGATATTTCAGATCAAAGTGGTCAGTGCGACAAAACGCTAATTACATATGTAGTAAGGACCTAATATTATAAGCAATAAAATAGCTAGAAAAGCTTAACTAAGTACATAGTTTCTTTTCCGTCGCACCGGAAATACACGTCTCATTGATACGTGATGATTCATAGCAACTTTATGGTAACCTCAAAACAACAATACAGGTTGCAGCTAAAGTAGTTGAAGCCGTTGTTATGTATGCTTTTCATAGTGGAAATGTGTTAACTTATGATAACTTAATCTAAACTTAAGATACACCAACGCAAAGATGTAACAGACTTTTCCTATCTGAAATAATGAGTTTCTTTTTTAGAGTTTTTAACGTTCTATTACAAAAAAAGGTTAAAAATTTTTATCCAAAAGGTTATCCAGGACCATCACGATATGAAAAAATATATAAACGATATGATATAGAATGAAAATCATCTTTTTTCGGTCGGTTAAAACTAATAATGTTATATCAGCTCTCCTATTCTGACCGCACAATACGCAGGAGTCTGTTCGCGCGCCAAATAAATCATCAACGGAGCATTCACATATGAATAGGTGTCGTATCTCCTCATCTCCTCATAATAAATCATGAGACGGAAGATTTGGCAGATTTTTGGCCTTCATAAAAAGTTATTATGGTGGCTCTATCTAATGAGACAGTGGCTGATGATTTTTATCGGGACCTACACAGGCGTTATTGTTTACTTATTAATGCTTGAACTTCGATTCGGGCTAGGACAAGGCTTTCGTTTATTTATAAAGAGTACCTTAAATATTAATTTTTGTACCTTGACCTTAGCACTTGCTGATCATCTGTTTTGAATCGCATCAGCAGAAGTACTTTATCACTTTGATAAGAGAAACGATAAGATGTTTTGTGTTATACTAGTTGAAATGATGTTGATGAATACTGTAGGTAGTAAAATAAGTTGATGAAATTTACTATATAAGGGTGTAAGAGGTTCCGCACAACAACAAATGGGACCCTTTTTTTCCGGGGTGGTAATCTTCGAAAAGATACTCTGCTTTCTTTGGGGAAGTCAGAGTTATGTGGAGAATTTTACCCACTGAAACCCTCTCGGTGGTCACCGGCGTTTGGAGAGGTCGCGGGATCCCCGTTCTCTCATTAAGGCTATACTGCGACAGCCCGTCACGGGGTCTGCTTTATGCAGACTCTACCAGCTTCGTGAGTGCTACTTTAATGACCGGAGACTACGTTCAGCCATTGTCTTCCTCGGGGTCGTTTAGAAGGCGATGGGAAATCTCTATTTTGACCGCCAACGACCACAAAAGCCCCATTATGGTTGGGGAACACCATTCACCGGTTCGACGTGCTGACGCGCGTTGGCGCCACGACGGCTTCGTCGAAGATCTGGAGATGTTTAGGGTAGGCCCAGGTCCAGCAATGGACGTCTATCGGCTGATGATGATGATGAAATTACTAGTTTATGTATTTTAAAAAGAAATATATCTTGAGATTCACTGATTCATAGTGAGATTTCTATTAAACGTAAACACTCGAAAATTGGCAGACATATTGCTCCTGTCAGATAGCAAGAGGACAGCTAACAATGGATTGACCATACTCCACGAAGAGATCCCAACCATATTCCTAAGCAGACGCTTGATCGGGGTCTGCAAGGAAAACGCAAGCGCGGTCGCTTCAGACATGTGGCGCTGCACAGTAGCAGACGAGGCGAAGAAGATTTGGAAGATGTCGAATGAGATTAAGGGTGAAGACGTAGACCAAACGCGATGGAGAATCACTATGGACGCCCTTCGCCCATCGTAGGGCCATAGGATTAATAAAAATAATAATAATGGATTTTACTAAATTCATTCCTCAAAGACTTACCACTAGCAAAGTGAGAACGGAACAGCTAGCATATTCATGTATCCCTAAAAGTATTTTCTAAAAGCCTGAACGTCAAATACATTTAAACGGAAATGTTAATGATTTTTCATAAAACAGGATGAAGCTGGAATGGAGGCGACCCATTCAGATCCATTATAGAATAAATTAATAACTGGCAGTGGAAAGCCAATTTTTCTCTATCCATTGTGCGCCGGGTAGCTCTGATACGGGACAAAGCCTTTATGGAACAAAAGGGAAGACTACAATGCTTTCTGCAGATGGAAATGTTACGGATGTAGCGTTATTTTAACCGGACTTTTGGTAACCGCTTTCTGGCTGTGACGGCGACCGGTTAAGATTTTACTTTGCGTATAAATGTATGAAGTTTCCTAATACTAGTTTTATTAGTAGTAAATAGTTAGTTCTATATATCGGGTGGCGCAAAAGTAATCCTCCTATCAGAAAATGCTATAAATTTTGCATTGATGTAAAAAAATTAAAAGACCAAGTAAAAATAATCCACATATACCTTGTATACAAGGTGGCGCAAAAATAACCTTCCGATATTTTTTGGCTGTAATTTAAAAAAAAATATGAACAACTTTGATTCTTCTTGTGGATTATTTTTATTTGGTCTTTTAGTTTTTTTACATCAAGGCAAAATGTATAGCATTTTCTGATAGGATTACTTTTGCGCCACCCTATATATGAGTATAGACCGTATAGGTAGGTATCATCGTAGCTCTTCTTTCTGCTAACAAACCCTAGTATACAAAAATTATTATATTCCGGTTTGAAAGCTGTTACAGCTAGTAGTAGTAGAATTGGAACTCCGTCGTGTGTTTAACATCAGCGATGTTGCCTAGGAGATCTAGGCCCCTTCTCAGAGACGTGTTAACACTAAGTGTAGAGGTGCACCGGTGCTTTCTATAAGAGATCCCGGAGCCTCTCCGAATGCATTGATGCAGAACACCGAGGGGGTTTTATTGAGTAAGAATCTCACATAAACTTTACCTCGCAGAAGCAGGGTATTTTTCTAAGATTTCCCCCATGAAGTAGAAAAACAAGGCTCTGCGGTGATACTGCCCAGACGGTCTTCAGCAACAGAGACCTACCATTAGTACACCAGTACATAATGTCATTTAAAATTTGATATTCAACCATTATCGAAAAAAAAAACTTTCTTCAGCGGAAACCACAGCCTACATACATCAAAATTGGCTTCGCTATAACTATCGGAAAAATGTGATTTGTATGAATTTCCGAAAACAATGACAGCCACGGTGCTCTGTTCCTCTGCCCAGCAAACCTTGAGTTTCCATGGTCATTTCGACGCGTTCATAAATAACTGAAGCAGCCGCCGCAGCCGAAAATGGCCTGGAGGACACACTCAAATAATTGCTGAAAAATTTTTCCGTTGTCAATTCGAGATAAATCTTCTGCGAATGTCAGAATGTATTAAGGTATTCCCGTGACATCGATCACATCGCGTCCGGACGCTGTAAGCCGATAAGCCACCGTATCTAACGTGGACAAATTGCGTTTCAACGTATATATATAATTTAGATCGTTCGTTATATTATACTTAATAAAACGGCAGTATATGGTATAGTTTATTATTAATAATACTAATATCCACCGTACACAATCGCCATACAACTATCTCATATATCACTAGTAAAGGCCAGCAGTAAACAGACCTGACTGCTGATCTACTGACATTAAAGTCTAATTATTATAAATTATAATTGTATTGGAAATTTAATTTAATAATGATAATTGTGAATAATGATAAATACCGATGTGGTGCTAATTAGGATGGCAGACGCAGCATCATATTGTTATCGTCGCTTTAAGACGTAAGATGTTGAAACTGGAACACAGTAACATTTGCACAGTATTTTGTCAGCTGGAATAAGAGCAGCGGTGGTACTTAGCGAGACAGTGAGCTGTGAAATGGTTGTCAGGTTCAACTTGTCGGTTAATCGACGAGGGTTATGTGGAGTACACCATCCCCATACCACACCACAAGGTTGTGCAATAAGTTTTTCCAACTTTAATTTAAGTCGCATAATGTGTAGTAAAGTTATTCAGCCGCGCCGCGAACGTCTCGAAGCGGGGTATCCTGTTTAATGCATTTGTAAATTAACGAATGTAAAAAGTAGCCCCCGCTAATGCATTTCCCCTTCCGCTTTTATTTCATACACTAAATTAAGGAAATACCTTGTTCCGTGGAGCTCTAAATGCGCTCATGAATTGTAAATGTGTGCGCTTAATTTGTGTTAAATTATACTTTTAAAATGGAGTCGCCCTGAATTACCTGAAGGGAGGATATGTTCTGCGCTGTAATTTCGGAATTTATTAAACGTTTCCTCAACCCTCCTCCCTCTTTCCCGCTTCGTTACCGTATCCTTACACGTATTCTCCGCCAACGTATTGTTATCTTGAATTAATACGTTTTTCACATTTTTTTTTTCTGTTTTATTTATAGGGGTTCATTTGAGGGGATTTAGGCTTTTTCCCACCAAGCTGACCCAATGCGGATTGGTGGGAGCCAGAGCTTCGTTTGTTGATTAACAGGGTGCACCACGAGCAGGTGAGGTTGGTTTGGATACCTGGGTTCTGCCAGCAGCGTAAGACCGATCGATGTGACTTTGAGAGAGGCCTATGTCCAGCAATGAACGTCTATCGGCTGATGATGATGAGGTTTTCAGATATTTATAGTTACATGTGGTAAGTCTTTTGCTAGAAACCGTCTAGGTAGGTGCTAATTAGCGTGCAAATATTACTGTTCCTATTCAATGGGCGATGTAGCTAGTGAAATTACTGAGGTAACAAGATATGACATCCTACGTCTCAAGGAGACGAGCACAATGTAGTGCTTTGTATAACATTCTAACTAGTGCCATATGGTTACCAACAGGTGGACATCCCGCTTGTCTTCCCTTCAAGGGATAAACAGCGAAGATTTTTAGAAGGAATATAAATTGATATTATTGTTCCTGTGGTACTCCTGACTACAGTGGAAGATGCGAACCGCGTCTTCATTGTACCCTACCTCCACATTCTACCAGCGAGCCCATCAAGTTGTCTACACGCCTCTTATTATACCTAATTATAATACACTACCAGTTCTCTCATCAGAGATTAATGTACATCACATGTGCCTAAGAGCCTAAGTAAACCTGAAGTTGAACCTAAACAAATAAATTTAATTATTCATTATAACAGTACATAACATACATTACGGGAACACTTCGTTCAATAACAGAAGGATAATTGCTTTTTAAGATTTACTGCCGCTCTTCACCAGCACCATGGTTTATTGTTTACAAGACCATTAAACCCCACCCTCGCAGACACCGGCCTTTTTCAGCCTTTCATAAATGTCGTAACCCAATTTTACCTTTAATTTATCGAACTTTTCAGCTTTTTTTTTTGAGATCTCTCAACGAGAATGTCTTGATGTTAAGTGATGCTGAACCCTAATACTTTTAATATACCGTATATAAGAGGGTTGTACCCTGCTGGGCAGGTTCGAAACAACCTTTGTAATACCAAGTCATTTGCAACGCTTTCCAGATTGAGGACCTGGCCTGCGAGAATATACGAGCCTCGACGTTGTTCCCTATTACGCAATCTTACCACTCGGCGAGTCGTTCTCTCTTCCTCATCCGCCTTCAAGGCTAAAGTCGGTGTGGGTATACTTATGAATTATCATCTTTAGTGATCATACTATAAACCAAGCAGGTTCCGCATGAAGAGAAGCCACTAGGCTATATCCCTCAGTCCACGGATCCCGCAGCAATTCTGGAGGTAGAAAATGCATTTAGAGAAGCGAATCCGTTTAGATAATTGAGTGGTCCATTGTCAGCTCGGTCAAACATTCCTGTAATCAGATGGATCACAAGCTTAACCAGTGGATTGATTGTGATTTTTTTGTATGGTGTTAATTAATATATTAACATTTTTTTTTATAATAAAAGAAAAAGTTATTCGATGAGAGGTTTATCTAAAGGTGAAAGATCTATCTGTAATAATATGGCATTGGTTAGTACAATAAACACTGCTTCATAGTTGTCTGTCGCCTTCTCGTAATAAGATTTAAGTCTTGTTACCCTGGTAATTTCTTTAGCTATAATGCTCTAGATAAAAGAAATTGTTACAGTTTATACAATATATTCTAGCGGAAGGAAGGGGAGCTTGAATACTACTGTCGATTAAATCTACAATCACAACGAACCTATTCCGGTGATTGTTGTATTGTGTATGAAAAAAGTTATATAAATATGTTATATGTTATTAATCTCACTCCTCCAAGTTGTACCAGCGTTAAAGGATTACTGAAGCCTCAAGGCGCCCCCACCATATTCAATATGCATAAATTAAGGATAAGTTGGGTACGCAGGCTGCTTGCCGCGCAACTTTGATCCGCTAAAGCATTTGTTTGCTCTATGTTTTCTCCCGACTCCGCTTCGAGTTTCCGTTGAGTTTCCCTCAATAATTGCATAGCGTAATGAACCAAACACCGAGATGTGAAACTCCACATGCGTATATCAAGCTGGTGGCTTCACATATTACCCTCGGATTAGTTATAGCACGCGTTTCGGGTTCCGCAAGCATTAAGACCGATGTAGATCAGAATTATTGAAAAACGGTATTTCTTCTTATTCTTCTTTTATTTCAACAGTGGGATGATTAACATGGCATAGTGATATGATTTAATCAAACCTGTCAATCCCATCTGCATCTAAATTCGTGTATTTAATCGGTCAACATAACATCTTTGTTATATCCGGTAGTAGTAGACTGAGTATCACTATCATCAGCTTCATTAAGTTAGCACGAAAATTACTTCTTTCATAATTCATGATCCATTCCGACTATCTTGATCCAGTATGTAAGATATATCGAATAGATGCCAAAGATTTGTCACCAATTACATCGCGGAGACAGGACTACCTTTAGTTCGTCAAAAGTAATTTGATTATCCTTCATAAGGAGCAGAGCCTTCGAATCCAACGCTAGTATGATACAATTACATAAAACTTACGGAGCTGTCTTTATTATATTAAAGTTTTAAGTGAATATAACATGCATTGATTATCATCTAAGTTATATATCTAGTGTGGCTTTCAGTATATGATGGTGGACTTTCTTTTTAGTTCAAGTAACTATCAAGTCTTGGGTCCCATCTCATGGTATGAGCGGCAATGTAGAAGAGGACCATCTAGTCAAAAGTGCAATTTCATATGAGGTGGAAATTCATATACGTCCAAATGTTAGTGATCTCTTGGACTCCGTGGACTGCCGTATCACAGGGTTCTGTCATCTTCGTGCTCTGAGAAGACTAATGCACTGTTCAATTTCGTCCTAAAATTTTATTTAACCTTGGAGACAATATTTTGGAATGGAATTTACTTGTAGTACGATGGAACAGTCATGATTGTTAATAAAAAGTCCCTAGCTGAAAAAAAAAAAACTATCAAGTTTGGAGCTCTTGGGCAGTATAAAGTTATCTCTTAGGGTGATTATTCTTCCCATTAACTCTATGATAAAGCTACAATTACCGTTTAAGGTCCACATTTTTGTTTAATTTATACGGGATTGGGTTCCGTTCGCGATGGCTGAGCACCCGAAACTTCATAATTACGTTTACTGGAACACAGTACAATGCAAATGTGTGTATTTAATTAAGAAGCTTCAGGCGGACCCCTGAACAATTTATGTCGCCGCGGTAAAAGTTCCCAAAGCTCGCGACATTTTATGCCTTATGAAAGTGAAATGAGTAAATCCCGCATTAAATGGCCGCCTTCCGCTGCTGCTTAATATGAGACCGTATTAATTTATTTTAACACGACTACTTTTCAAACTTCGTTCATTTCATTTTTCTACACTGAAAACAAACTGAAATACACGGTACATGTTTAGACGTTAACTATTGACATGTAGAAAGTTGCTTAAGAACAAAATTATGTTTATTGAATTCTAGTAGTTTTCCTAAACGAAGCATCCTTATTGAAACCGTTAATGATGGTCCCATATTCTGTGCATAGAAACTAATTTGTCACTATTAATTATATCTAAAGACTTGTAATTATTAATATAATTTAATTTCCTCTTTTTAGTGTTATCCTCATTAAACTCCTTACTAATAAAACCTTTAAACTAGTATATAGTATTCTTAATTATCAGCTGATAGACGTCGACTGCTGGACATAAGTCTCCCCCAAAGATCACATACAGCCGGCATTGCTTCTAGTACCGCGGGGCAATAGAAGCTGTCGTATATAGGGATTCATGAGGTAAAGCCTCGTTTGTTGATTGCAGGGTGCACCGCGAGCACATGAGGTTAGCTTGGGTCCTGTGAGTGGTTGGGACACCTTAGAACCCTCAGATAGTATTCTTAACGTAAAACATTTCATAGGAGTAGAGAGAGGCGATACCATGATATTCTCTTCCAAGAGACACATATTACTAGTAACGATTTCTATTCTACATTTTAGTACATAGTTGATTTTTTTTCCATTTACTAGTGTAGTAATTTTACTATCATTAACGTTATTTAAATTACTACACAATAATGTTGTTATTAATAATTAATTAAATAAGACAAAGGTCTTAATTGGTGCGCGTTGCCAATGATGACCGAGACGTGGCCGCTTGTAGTGGGCCTGGTGAAAAGGCTGCAAGTCGCACATAGAGCAATGGAAAGTGCTATGCGCGGGGTTTTCATAGGCGATCGAATCGGAAATGAGGAGATCTGCAGGAGAGCTAAGATCACCAACATACTCCAAAAGAATGCTAGTTTCAAGTGGCAATGGGCAGGAGATATCGCTCGAAGGGCTGACAGCCGAGGCAGTGCTACCAGGCCTCCCACTAGGTCGTCCGACGATCTTGTGAACTTTGAGGGAAGCAGAGCTGGATGCGGGTATATAGCCGTATCGATCGATGTGGAGATCTTTGGATAGGCTTGTAGCCAGCAGCGGACGTCGGTCAGCTGATGATGATGTAATTTAATAATGTTATTATGCAGTTAGGAAACAAACATAGACATGTTTAGTTTTAACTTAACCGGTCTTCGACAGAGAAGAATCTTAGTTTTTTAAACGTAATTGTGTACTTTAATTATTTAAAAAAAAGCGTACTTAAAATATATATAATAATATTACTTAAAAAGAAAACATGATGATAAAAATATACTAAAAACTTACAGCAGGTTGCTGGAGACTAATGTAGATAGGTACCGAAGCTCTTATTTCTACCGCTAAACAGTACAGTGTACAGGTTTTAAGGGCGCTGTAGCTAGTGAAAACGAGCGTAGTGTGGTGCATTGTATACCATTCCAACTAGCGCCATGTACAGTATGGTAAGTGATACGACCATCAAGTTAACCTCCCGCTCGTCTCGTCACTTCATAAAGTAAAAAAGTAAATATTTCTCCTCGCTCAAGTGCCGTTCTGTGCCCGCATGCCCACGGAAGCTGTTGTCAGAACATGTCTATTTGATTATGACCTTACCCTCCACCGGAAGCTTAGTTGAGATCGAACCCGCTCCTCTACGAGCGCTCAGGTTTCATATAAAAAGAATAAGAAAAGTATAATAAGCTTACGAGTGGATTCTCGTTTACGACTCTGGTCAGCTGTGCTTCGACTCGAGCGGCGGGTGTGCGAGGAACCTCGCTGTCTTTGTGCAGTGTACAGCCGTCGAAGCAGATCGATACTGGGTACACCGGGCCCACCCCAAAGCGTTCGCTCAGTTAGGACAATAGGTTATCTCCGCACGGCGTGGACGCTGTCGTCGCATATTCATTAGCTCGTTATTATTGCTGCCCGCCGGGCCTGAAATATTCAACGTGGACGGAACAGCTCTTTGTTTACAGCGATATTGTTCGAGATGGACGAGTATTTTAAAACGTAACATAACCGGTAATTAACCATTGGTTAACCTTTGTTTATTAGGACAGTGGCTCATCTAATTTCTTGTTAAATATCTCCAGTTGAATTCGGTACTACTTCTAAATGTCTGATAAATATATCAAACTTTCAATTACGAAACGCAATTGGAATATTACTCGGTCTCATTGAAAGATGCCAGGGTCACATGGAGATTTTTGTATATTAAAGCTGGGGATTATCTACGATTGTACCTTTAGAGTTTAGAGTGGTAACAAGATCTGAGAAACTTAACATTATATCTATGAATAAGTATTATCTTGAACATGTATCTTGGAATCAAGAAACAACTCTCTCCGACAGACGTCAATGAAACAAAAAAAGTAAATTATAGTCTACTCAACCGTAAATTGCCTTAGATGTCTTCAAACTCGACTAGCTGTGATCCTTAAGTTGGAAATATGAAGATGTAACAGAATTTTGGATGACAAATCATAAGAGCCAGAGCATTCCCTTTGCAACTCCCTCTGGGGAATGAACTTTGTAATATCCCCTTAGATGACCTATACTCGGAATAAGAAATATTCCTTAAAGGTTTCAAGTCTGTAGGTCTTATGGTTAGAGAAATATCGTGATGAGCCTCTTATATTCTTCTTCTTCGTTGGTAATCACTCTTGACAGAGTATGAGCTTTTTATATATTATATAAAGATAAAACATCTACATCAGCCTGTATAGAAACAATTGTACTTGTAAACTTTGAAAGGACGTTTTCAACGTAACCATCGATCAGCCAGTGGAGGGGGCGCTGCTCCTCCGCGTCCAAAGCATAAGCGGGGCCCGGATTCCGAAGTTTACAAATTAAATCATGGAATTCGGAATGACAAATGTTCTAACGGCGATTCCGTGGAAACCGCCCAGCAGCCCGAAACCCAGCGGCAACCCAGCGGCGGGCGCGCGTCGATTCGTCATCCCAAGATGTTCGGACGTTTTAATTAATCCGAAGATTTATCGTTCGGACACGAGAATCGTCCTGACATTTGAAAAATAACATTTCCGATGCGATCACCCCTAAATCATCCTCATATTGTTCCCGCTACGGGAACTCAATGATTTTTCTCGGAAGGAGAGCGTCAGCTCTATTTATCTACCACGCTGGCAAAGTGAGGAACGATTAATGTTACTGTTTATAACAATTGTTGTTTTGGGAGCGTAATAGTAATTCTTTCACCTCATGGTAAGTAATTATTTTTATATACTACGATGTGACGAGACCAGCGGGACTATTAATTGATGGTAACTGATACGCCCGCCCATAACAAGGTGGTACTATTACAGTTAGGATGTTATACACAGCACAAAATTGCGCTCGTCGCCTTGAGACATAAAAGGTCGAGTCTTGTTACCCCAGTAATTTCACTGGCTACAACGCCTTTCAAACCGGAACATAGTGATATTTGCACATTACGTATTTGGCGGCAAAAATAGGAATCCACCAACAGAGACCTACCACCAACTACCTCACAATGTTTTTCTTTACCGGATGCTCAAGCTTAATAGTGATTAAACTAGTGCTTACTTAAAACTTGTAGCGCTACAAACTGAGCTTTCACAGCTTTACCGAACTTTAGTGAAAGTAGTTAAAATAATAAATAACACGTTGAATACATTTTATTTAGTTATTTACGTGCAAATGTGTTTATTACTACTTTTTTTTTTCAATCTGTGCTGGTTCTCTGTCATAGATAATAGATATGGATGGTGTTAGTAAAAATACTATATTTTTAGGTTATATAGAAAGACTAAAATAGCAGCTCATGTATTTAATAACATATGATTCTGCTTCCAATAATATAAGATCTCAAATCATGTTACGGGGAGCTAAGTTTGGGATTATCATATAATATTATTTAAGTTTAGATTACCGCTAAACGTGAAATTGGGCTACTTCTTCATCAGCCTATAGACGTTCACAACTGGATATAGACCTCCACTAAAGATCCTCCACATCGATCGGTCCCGCGTTGCTCGCATCCAGTGGGTTCCCGCGACTCTCACCAGATCGTCGGTCCACCTTGTGTGAGGCCTCCCAACGCTACGTCTACCGGTACGCGGCTAGTAATTAGGCAACTTAGTCTTACTTATTTGTAGTAGTTTATACAAGCCATCAAGTGGTTTCCCCACCGCCACTCCACCGTCGATGTACTAAGTAGGAACATATCCAAAAAATGTAGAATAAAATTTCCTATGATCTCTATCAAGTGACAGAATAAATGAAAGCATCCAATGAAGTCCATGAATTGAAGATACTTACTAGGAAGAGTAAATTTCAAGTTATTATTAAGTGTTGTTTATACTATAAATCGTGTTGTCTCGCTACAACCATCTCCGTACTACATATATATTTATATATGTCATTATCAGCCGACAGACGTCCACTGCCGGACAAAGGCCTCCCTTAATGATTTCCTCGTCGATCGATTCCGCGCTGCCCGCATCCAGATGCTTCCTGCAACCTTCACCAGATCGTCGGCCTACCTTGCTTGCAGCCTGCTGACACTACGTCTTTTGGTATGCGGTCGCCTTTGGACGACCTTGGTGCCCCTTCGGCTGTCAGTTCTTCGAGCGATGTATCCTGCCTATTACGACTTGAAGCTAGCAATTTTTTATATATATATATATTTGTATATATATTATCATCATCTGCCGATATACTTTCACTGCTGAACATAAGCAAAAGTATAATTAATGTGCTTAGTTATGAAGTATGTATATATATACATATATATATATACAATGAACGAAAATCGATCCAGCGATCGCAGCGCTAGGTGAGTAGTTAGTATAATATGTGGGATACAGCCATTTGACCGGGCGAGGCTGTGCCGCGCTGATAGTAAATATCCTTACAGTGTTGAGTGGTGCAAGCGTTGAGATAATAACTATGACAAAGGGCATTTATTTCTCTATCAAGAGACCGGACAATAAATACGAATTGCTTCGAATAATAACAGAGAAAAGAGAAAGAAAAGAAAACTCTAGTGAATTCATCAGATGATATATCAAAAATAAAATGATTATCTTTCCTTATTAATGTAGGAATAATGGTTATTAGGGGGTGTAAGGGGTCCCGCACAACGACTCACGGGATCCAAGCCAACCTCATCTGCTCGTGGTGCACCCTGTTAATCAACAAACGAGGCTCTGGCTCTCTCTAACCCGCATTGGGCTAGAGTGGTGGGAAATGGCCCAAATCCATCTATATGAATCGCTACCCGATCGTTTGGGAATCTTTGGGGGAGGCCTATGTCCAGCTATGGTCGTCCACCGGCTGATGATGATGATGAATGGTTAGTATACGCTTGTTGAATGAATGAAAAATCTAACGAGGACTAAGAGTTGGTAGAATTGAACCCAAGAAATAACACAGTAAAAAAAATATTTCACGAAGCGACAAGATGAGACGGGATGTTCATCTGGTGGTAAGTGATACGCGTGCCAATAACACATTGCGCTCGTCGCGACTTAAGCTCTTGTCTTGTCATTCCAATACTAGCTACACCATCCTTCAAACTGGAATACAGTATTGTTTCCGCAGTACTGTTTCCTAGCAATAAGAGGCGCTGCTAGGGTACCTATCTAGACCGTCTCCAGCACCATCTCAAATATCATCATCATCAGCAGATCTAAGAGATATATATAGTATGCTGTGTATACATTCTAACTAGCGTCTCCTTGATAAATACAGGCGCAACACCATCAGGTGAATGTAATGAACTTCGTTGAAGTTGATAAGCTGAAAAAAAATACTATTACTGGTGGTAGGTCTCTGCCGCCGGAGACGGTCAAGATAGGTATCACCGCAGCGCCTATTGCAGCCGAAATACAGTACTGTGCAAATATTATTGTGTTCCGGGTTGAAGGGTGTTGTAGCTAGTTAAATTATTATGGTAACGAGACTTAACATCATGTATCAAAGCGACTACCACAATATGATGGAGTCTATATCATGTGTATAACTAGTGCCGTGTTATTGCTGGTGTATCACTTACCATCAGGTGAACGCCCCTCTCGTCTAGTCGCTTATTTGAACAACAAAAATATCTACATTATTAACTTCAGAACTCCTTGACAAAACGCTAACTCTTATCGCTTGATCATAGTCTGTGTATCCATTGCTCTGAATTATCGACCTCGTGCTTGGCAGGAAGCTGTAATGTTCAGATACAATAAGCCATAGTTATAAAGTAAATACTTTTCTAAATTTGAAGTAGTTGATGGTCTACGGGGTGTAAGGGGGGCACGCTGTGCTCCCTGTTAAACGGACGAGGCGCTGACCACACACCAACCCGCATTGTGGCAGCGTGGTGAGTTACAGCGCAATTCCTCTCATTTAACTCCAACAAACAACGTAGAGATCTTTGGGGGAGACCTGTCTTGCAGTGGACGTCTGCCAGCTGATGATGATGATGGTCTACAGTTAAACCAAATATTTACAATTGTGAAATAAAAAAAATGTTGTCAGCGTTTAAAATATAAATAAAGTTATAGTTAATGAAAACCTTTTAATTGTTTATACTGTGTATCATCATCAGCCTAGAGGTCCACTGCTGGACTGCCTCCCCTATAGATTCCTACACCGATCGGGTAATGATATACCACCCTATATGTTATTTGGGACATTTCTCGCCGAGCTTGATCGATTCGGGTTGGTAGGAGCCAGTGCCGCGTTTCTTGATTAGCAGGGAGCACCACGAGTAAGTGAGGTTGGTTTTGGATCCCGTAGGATGCTGTGCGGGAAACCTCACACCCTTGGTCAAAAATTAGTTTTTTTTTTATTCAACGAAGCGACGAGACGAGCGTTCATCTGATTGTAAGCGCCTGCCAATAATAATGTTAGTTAAGATGATATTCACAGCACAACATTACGCTCATCTCCTTGAGACATAAGATGATAAATCTCGTTGCCGTATGTCGGCTGCAACTGGAGCTGCTGCGGTACTTGCCTACACGGCCTCCGGCAGCAGACACTTGCCACTAGTTAACACCAGTTCCTTCGTATTAGTTAGTAGTTTTAGTACTTAAAAAAGACGTATAAGTTTTATGAAAGCTGTATAAGATTTTAATAATCACTTTTTTAAGGACATGGTCTGATTTATTGAGGAGTATATAATAATTAGATTAATTGTGAATTCCTCCAAAACCAAGTCCAGCTCATTTTACATTGCTCTGATGATCAATCGTGGTTTCTCATTGGAACACTGTAGTGGGTAATGGCCCAAATCCTTCCATATGAACCCGTATAAAGGACTGTCCCTGGTGCCTGGCGGTTTTGCGATCAGCGCAGGGCCGATCGATGTGATCTTTGGTGAAGGTCTATCGGCTGATGATGATGATGTCAATGTGTTACAAGCGATGCTTCTATATGTTTCGAACCTTAAATATTGAGCTACTTGACAGTCATGTGCTCGCTGTGAATATATTTTATGCAGACATTTCCTATCTATCGGCGGAGGTGCCGCGCCTAAGTAACAACCGGCGGAACACCTCGCATCATCAATCTTGGGCGTGCGGGTAAGTGCGTTTGGGGTCCGTCGGACCCTATTAAAGTCCGCACGGCCGCGGTCAGTGCGGAAAAATGTGCAATAACGACAACTTGCGGAAACCTAAGGCGGGATAAATGGACCTGCGAATTATTAATTGATATCTACCTACTCGGCGAATAGAAGTTAACTTAGATCGACTTCGGTCAACTTAACGGTTAAGCAGCCCCGCTTGTCTGAGTGATGATGTGCCAAATAGTCATTACTTACGCAATAGCCTAGGGAACACGGTGGTTATCGCCTTGGATTAGAGACCCCTGGTTTAATTCTGGAGCTACATGATATAATTTTTTTTAAATCGTCCAGATGACTTGACCTGAATTTAAGTGATGATGCGGTCTATGGAAAATAGCAATAACCTAGTAATAGCCTATTCAACCTTTCCTGGAAGATACCTACTTCGTATTTTTACGGTTTATGGGTTAGTAGGGTATTTGTCAACATTACGTCTTCCGGTACGCGGTCGCCATTCAAGGTCCTTAGTGCCCCATCGGCTGTCAGTCCTTCGAAAGATGTGTCCTGCCCATTGTCACTTGAGGCTAGCAATCTTTTAGACTATGTCGGTCCAAAAGACTACCAGATGATCTAACGATCTGGTGAAGGTTGCGGGAAGCAGCTGGATGACGTCGTCAGGCTGATAATAATGATGATGGTTAGTGGTAGTTGTATGTATACTTCTACGTGGTTACCACCCACGTATCTAAAATTCACTGCCATAACATCATTGCTGTGTTTCAACTATAACATTCAGGGAATACTTTCACAACACATACCATCAGCTTATTCAGGTCATCGTGTTTCTCTGGTAGATTATCATTGCAAGTATTATCAATGAATAAAATGCCAAGGATTTTTCCACATGTCCATAACGCTTCCATCTTCATGCTTTGATATACGAAAGATCCAAAAGCTAAACCCCCATTGTTCATAAATCCTATCTAGGTCATAGTAAAGTAATACTTCATTAAATTTTCTACAGATATCCTAGTTTTTAATGCTTGCGAAGATATAATAAATTGATATCAATATTTTAATATAACAAAAAATCAATAAAACAAACGTGTTCGGTGTTTGTTTGGACAGGGGTGGATTTGCTTTTAGACCCTTCATATTTCTGTAATATTAATGAAATTCGCCTTTCTTTTTACGTGAATATTATTACTGTATAATTAAGATAATATTTAAGGTTTTATTTAATACTTCATCATCAGCTGATAAACGTCCATTGTAGGACAAAGGCCTACCCCAAAGAAACCTGCGTTTATAGGGGTTGATATTAGAGGAATTTGAGCCATATTCCATCACGCTAGCGCCATACGGGTTGGTGAGAATCAGAGCCTCGATTGTTAAGTAGCAGGGTGCACTACGAGCTGGGGAGGTTGGCTTAGGTCTTGCGAGATCTTGTACGGGAGTCCTTACACCACCCCCTTATAAGAATACTTATTCTAAGTAAAATCTCTAGTAATAACTAGACAGATAAGATAAATAGAAACAAATTACAAGCGGCATCTATAGAAGCACATTATCATGCATCAGGCGGGAGCACCGATGTCCTCGGCGATGGAGCATTAACATAAGAATATGAGCTACTGTGTCATTTTTCTTCGGCTCCCCTCGCTGCATCATCAGTCAACGTCCCAACGAAGCGGGCACAGAAAATAAAACAAGCATTCGGCTGGTTTAAAATTTTTATTACACTTCGACAAAAGAATTAAACGTTAACTATGTAAAAAATTGTGTTCCGGTTTAAAGGGTGCTGTAGCTAGTGTCATTACTTAGGCACATACTTAACATCCTATATTCCAAAGCGACGATGTGGTGCAGTTTATACCGACTTAACTAGCGCCAAGTTGTTATGGGCAGGCGTATCACTTACTATCAGGTGAACGTTTCGAATAAAATAAATGAGAAAAGATACAATTGAGAACTACTTTTTTTATCTGCAATGGGCCACCACTTCACTTAATTTTCAGTGGCGATAAGCGACAATGATGTCGTATATATTTTAGCGTAGGCGCCCAGAATTATTTAGCTATCACATGTCAAATGGCCGAAATATCTGATGGTGGAAGAACAGCAGTCGAACTGAGAAGCTCCGTGTTACAAGGGAAGCTGTTAACCACTGAGCTACTAAGGTGAAATTGCACCAAAATGTCATTACACTCATGCGATCAGGTCACAGATTTTCAAATTTAATATCGTTAAAAGTTTTCATGTCAACAAATTCATCGTTATTAAAAGATCGAGTGCCCAGCGCTGGTAACTAATAAATTTACGTTAATGGAACTGTTCCAGGATCGAAAAATAACCTAATTTGGGACATTAAGGATAATTAGAATAGATGAGCTGTGAGAATTGAGGATGGATTCATTTAGACTTCCAAAAGTTCGCATATCTTTTATATGAGGAGCGACGTTATCTAGCGAGCACATAATTTACTTCTAGAAAAGAAGCTCCAGACCTCGTCGCATCGAGACATCATGTTACATCTTACTACAGCAATGTCTTTACTAGCTACGATCATACAAACCGGAAGACGGTAATGTTGACACGATACTGCATATCGGCTGCAATAAGAGCTGCGCTCGCATCTAGTCGGTCTCCGGCAACATGGACCTACCATCCGAACGTATTTAAACAGCTCCGCTCATATTAAAAAAAAAGTAACAGGCCGTGGACCCGGGTCAACGAGCCCAGTATCGGATGAGCTGTGAGTCAATATGACTTTCAAGCGCTTAACATCTTCAGAAAGCAGAGAGAGAGATTAAAGGTAAAAGAAGACTAATTTATCTTAATCGTTAGGAATAAATGATTATTAGAACATTGCGTAATATTCATCACTCTACAGATTATGGACCACAAAAATAAGATTCCAACAGTCCATGCATAATAAGAAAAAGCTGGTACAAGAATCCTGCACATAGGTCTTGTCTTGGATTCCTAGGAGGTCGATATCAAAATAAACAGATTAACTTTAATATATATTTTGTTTCCTATTATCTTTGCTCTGTCAAGTCTATTAAGTTATTAATATACAGGCGTTACATCAAAGTTTAACCATAAAATATTTAAGTAAATAAGTTAATGATTAAAAGATGCAATATATAACAAACGAAGAATAAAGGATATTAATAAATAAGGGTTGTTTCTGTAGTGTGAAATCGGAGGAAATTCTCACGATGTTTCCGTATCGGCAATAACGTGCAAAAACTATCCAGTTTTTGGGTAATTTAACGTTACGGGTCATTATTCCCTTCGTAATTGCGAATTGGGGTGAATATATCTTATAGCCCTAGATTCTTTTGTGTTACTTACATAGAAATAATATCCTAAAACTGTTCTTAAATAAATAAAAAAAAAAAACAAATTAATTAAACTCTTGAAGAACAAGTTAATTGGTACTTGTTGGCGATACTTAGTATAGAGGCATATTATATCTTGTATTATTTAACAGGGGGGGGCCAGGATGATATACACAGTACCACATTGTGCTCAATGCCGTGAGCTTAAGATCTTAAGTCTCATTACCCTAGTAATTTATAGCGACAGCGCCCTTCAAACCGTAATACAGTAGTATTTACACTTTACTGTTTAATAACGGAAATAGTAGCTGCAGTGGTATTTGCCTAGACGGTAACCAGCAACAGAAACCTACCAGCAGTATGTAGCAGGTATACTCCAGAATTATTGTTGAAATTGTTAAACAAGCTGAGAGTTTTGAAGAATAAGTTATTTAGTACTCATTGGCGATACTTAGAAAAGGTACATTAATACCATTTATACTAGTTTAAGCACTACAGCATCTCCTACTTCTGCCGACAAACAGTAGTTAGCGAAGACTACTATGTTTCGCATTGAAGGGCGCTGTAGCTAATGAAGTTAAAGGGGTAGCGAGATATAAAATCTTATGTTTCAAGTCGAGGATATTGTGATGCTATGTATATCATCTCGGCCAGCACCGCTTTGCTATGAGCTGCATATTTAACTTATGCGGAATAGGCGGAATAGGCGCCGTGTTACCCACTTCGAGGGTGTCCGGCGACGGATATCTACCATCAGTATAAATATAATTTAGCAAAATTTTCTTTTTTTTTTTTGTTACTATATAAAAGTAAAATAATTTACGAATACTTTTGGACAACATTTATTTTCCTCAACATGTGTACGGACCTTGTAAAGCCTAATTTAAATAGGTGGGCTTTACTTAAATCAAGTCTGTTTCTCAGTTGTTACTGAGCAATACAAAGGAGCCCGAACAGATCTGAAAGGATAATGAGATGTTAAAATGAAAATATTATTAATGTTGGGTTCAGTACAAGACATTTCAATGTCTAATGTTTGCTTTGTTCGTTTTTTTTATAATAAATATTATGTATTTATTTATTTCAGTTAACATGAATTTTGTCTTCGTTAACCTAAAAACATCAGAAGATAAGTTTCGCCTAAATGTTTATTAGAGGACCTAAGTTTTTCAAGTATTTATAGTAATATTAAAAAGTCAAAATTGAAACCTTGATGTACCTGTTTATAAGATTATAAGGTCTCGGAGAGGCGCGGGTTTTCAATGAAGAAAAAAATTAATAAGGGTAAGAAATGTTCCCTTAAAAGTAGCTTTTTTTTCTTCAGCTTCAGTTTCTTAAGCACGTGAGGTCCACCGACTCGCACTTGGCTGCCATGGTGGATAAGTGGCCTTGATTGTTTCCTTGTGAGAGAAGGCTTCGAGTCTCGGCAGTGGGAACATTTAGTGTTCATTATAATTATAACAAAGTTGAACGAGCTTTAAGCTCGCTCTTTATATAATAATAACGATTGTTATTAACCTAGTTATTGTAATTCTAGGTACTTTAGAGATGGTGCCTTTTATTCTTCCATTATACCGCTAGAAGATTTAAGGTGGACTATATTCAGTCGTCAAACGTCGATTTCAATCATTTGTGATGAGGAGACTCCGTCGAATGTTTTACATCACGTGGAAGCAGTTTATCTTCAAAGCTCAAGTCCTTGAGAGAGGTAACTGCAAACGTAGGCTGAAAATAACCGTAATGCAGAGAAAGGTTGCATTTTTCAGAGACACCTTCAAAGAGAATCCTTTTATGAGTTTCTAATGTTATTCCTTAAGAGAAAAATTCCTGGAAAACGTGCACCTGGTAGACGGCAGAACAAATGGTTTGACAAGATACCATCAGTTAAAATAGCTGAGGATCGAACTGGTTTTCAGTTTGAAGATGGCACTTGATAATGATGATATTCAGTTGGTGTATCCTGTCAAGTACGAAGTTTTTTTTCCAGGACATCTATTTATATTGTATAACAACTTTTAAACTATTTATAATGTTTACTTCTCCTCATCAACATAATGCTTCAGAAACTATACCAAGAAACCATCAACAATGATCTTTGGGAAACTTAACTTGATAAGTACTAATAAGACCTTTTTAATTATATTTATTATTAACTTAATGGGGTAATAGTCATTTAATTAACATGTTATGTTATGTTTTGTCAATTACTTAAAAATATTCAACTTCTGAAGATCTGTCTCAAGATCAACAATTGTACTCTTTGTTTATATTTTTTTAGACGATTTTTTTTTTACGATATCACCTTTTCCAAAAACCTTGAATCTAGGTAATACTGAATCATCTAAGTACAGCTTCTAATCATCAGTGAGCACACGACTACATTGTGGTTTGAAGGGTAACGTAGATATGGAAATTAATGGACTAAGTAGTTATGGAGAGCGTATGTCCTCTCTAACTATTATTATCGCTTGATAGTTAAAAAACAACTATATCTGTTATAATGGTAAATAAACTTAACTTTTGTTTCAACGTTCATAGGTTTATAACCAGAGGTTAACCGAGGAGCCCAACTGAAGTTATCAACAGTTCCATTGTTACAGATGTAATCTCGGCGGTTTCGAGATAACTTTGTCATAGTGACGAACGGTTCCGTCACGAGCGTTCCGTTTACGAGCGAAAGAAGAATACCTTCTTTCTACTGTTTGTACTCGTCACACTTTCTTGTTGTTCATTCTGGATTGAAGCCAGGGTTATGTGGAGATTTTTATCCACTCAAACAGTGGTTGTACTCGTACAAGTCGTTTGAAGAAGTCGCGGGATCTCCGTTTCATAAACAGCCCTGGTAAATTATGACAAACTTTTTTTTGATCCCTCCTTAAATATTTCTACCTTCGTAAAGATCCTTGACCCGAAGTGAAGACCTTGTTCTCTGAAAGAATGCCAGAGTTATGTGAAAATTTTTATCCACTTAATCATTCTCGGTGGTCGTACACGATTAGATAAGTTATCATATATCCGTTCAAAATACAACCACGGCACATGTAAAACTATCTAAAATCCGGAGTTCTGCTGTTATATGTATATATGATGCTGTCTTCGTCAATGACTTTATTTAAGCAGCAGTAGAGCTGCAAGATTGTGTAAGTTGTAGCCTGATAACTTTCTAAAGTAGTTCGAAAGTTATACGTGGGAATGAAGGTCTTTCACAGATCGGAACAAATTTCTTCTTAAATTAAGGTGTATTTAAACTTAAAAAAAAAAAAATCTGTTTATCTGTTTGTCTAAGTATAGTTTATAGATGCGGTTATTGTAACATTAAAAAAAAATTAATCCCTTCCAAAATTGATATCCATATATTTGTTTTTTCACAAGTACCTACCGCCGAGCCGCGTTTTGTTGTGGCTTTATCTAATATAAATTCTAGTACGAAACATTTACATATAAATTAGCAAACTCCGTTATCGCCGGCTAACACATTGGATAATTCGCTTAATTTTCAACAGTTTTACCGTTTTATTTTGCGCTTTTTACTTTTATTATTCTCGTTCAAACGAAACGGTAACGTAAAGGACGATTAGAGAGTTTAAAATAATAAAATACCTATGTACTAACTGTCCCACGCGGGCTTTGCTATAAACACCCCCGCAACTGTATATACAGAAGGGATTTTCTAAAATCCATTATTAGATGACCTCTAAATTACACAATCAACACTTCCACCAAATTTTGTGTGTTTACATCTAATAGTTACGGAGATCTCGTGGTAATAAGTAATGAATCAATGAATCGCTGGACATCTCCTACATATATAAATTTAGAAAAGAGACCAGGAACAACAGTTAGAGAAGACACGGGGGTCCCTGGTTCGATTAATGCTTAGCTGTGGTGTAATTTGGGAAGGTGATAAACTACCATCGTCCTCATATTTTTGATTTAACATATATTGGTCGTGGCTATCAACATATAAGAGTCAAAGTAATACTTCCAAGCAAGTCTCTACCTTCTCTCTTTGTGCTTATTTCCACTTGAAATTGTGATCGTTAGATTTGTTAAAACATGAAAATAAATAAAATAATCACGTGTCTATGATATATAATATGAAGGATAATATATTATCAATGTTATATTAATAACAGTCCGATGAGCTGATATAATGTACAAATGAGCTACATTTTATCTCTTCGCGTTTTACTTTCTCTCCGCACACACATACACGCTCGGCCCTTAGTGGTTGATGTTTGTGAAGCTTCCGCCCGAGGAGGATTTTCGTTGGGGAGAATTATGAGAGGCAAACATTATTTATGATGGCCCCGGAGTGATTGATTCCGAGGTTCGAACCTACTTACCAATTGTATATACTGTTGTTAATAGAGTGAGCACTGCTTCACGACTGTTTGTGGCGACATTTAAGAGATTTACTTAAACTTTAAGTTCAGTAGAACATCGAAGTTTATTCACTCTCTTTCTAAAACTTATAATAATGAATTACATTGATATAAAGTGAACGATTTGCTTATATTAACACTTGTAAATAAATATATAGATAAACAGCCCTCTTAATGTTCCCACTACTGCGGCACTATACATCATGCTGGCCAAGTGCGGGTTGGCGGATGTCATATACCCATAAAAGCTGCTCTTCTTGGAACCTGTCAGTTTTCTCATGATATTTTCCTTCACCGGAAGCCCAAGTTCGGTGGTAATCGAACCTGCTCTTCTTATATGTAAAGGGCGTACGACTACTTTACAAACTGAATTAAATAAGTAAATTCTCAGGCAGATAACGCCCATCGCTGGGCATAAGCCTCTTATGGATCCCCATTGAGTGGGAATTGGGCCTTAGTCCACTACACTGGTATAGTGCGAGTTGGTGATAGATAAATGAATACCTCCTAACCAAGACGATATGTTTCAGCTCAAATTTAGCAGTCACTGTATCACTTTGAGCTTAAGTCAGCAGTCTCGTTATCAAAGTAATATCAACGTCATACAAACTGAAATACAGTGTGAATACGATATCGTCTGAGGAGCACGTGTACAGCATATCAGTATCATAAGACTGGATGGAATGGAGGGAGACCTTTAAGATTGTATCATAACCAACCCATTTTGTAGTTTAAAGCGAATCTTTATAACTTCGATAAAATCCAGCATCTCGTCTAGTTTTAAGTTACGAAGGACGTTGTTTGCTAATAAAGGACATTCATAATCATCATCATCAGCCCATTACATTCCACTGACGTAAACCTCTTCCATTGAACGCAACTTCACCAGTTATTGAATGAAAAGTTATTGTGATATGATAATGTAATAGCAAACTAACATAGTACCGGAAATTGCGAACAACGAACAGAATAAATATTATTATTTACGCAGCGAATATGGGGGTAGTATGTAAATTAAAGTAATAAGCAACTTAATGATATCGCGAGCTATCGTTTTCCAACTCCTGCGTGATTTCCTGTCCCCAATTCCTCGTTTCATTTCTGCCTTGAGCAAACTTTTCCCCGCTGTAAACATAATATAATATTCTTATGTTTCGCTTCAGGCGGAATGTTATATATCACTTCACTTCCTCCAAGTACAAAGTTTTTTTTTTCAAAGTGAGCTATAATGCCCCCTAGTGGTCAAGCGTACGCTAAAAATATGCAGTCTAGAGAACACGGAGAGATGATAAATCAAAGAATAGTGAATAAACAAAAAGGTACAGTGGTAATTTTTTGAAGGTCTCTTAAGTGTTCTCTTAATTTTCTTAATCAGATCGCCAAATTTCAATTTGATGAGGGCACCTAATGATGATGATGATCATGATGCTATGATAAAAAATTTATTAAAATTCACTTGTGATAAGTCTCTGTTGCCGGAGATCCTCTAGCTAGGTACCGCCGCAGCGCCTATTGTAGCCGCCAAGTTATAGTGAACTATGTTTTGGTTTGAAGAGCGTTGTAGCTAGTGAAATTACTACAGTAACGAGACTTAACAACTGTGTATATGCCTTCCAGTAACACAAGCTATTCCTCCACCTATAACAACATGGTTCTAGTTAGGATGATATACTTAGCACCACGTTGTGCTAGTCGTTTTAAAATATAAGATGTTAAATCTCATAACCTAACCTAACCTAACTTAACCCAACAAACCGGAACACAGTAAGATTTGCACACTACTGTTTGGCTTCAGTAAAGGAAGCTGCTGTGATACCTACCTAGACAGTCTCCGGCAACAGAGACCTACCACCAGTAGAACCATTCTATCTGGTATCCTATTATTATGAATAGGCCGTCTACCAGCAGATATGTCAGCGTGTCTCAACATATATAATAATATAAAGATATTACGTTTTTCCAAAACAAAATGGCGATTGTAAGTATATTTAGCTGATGATAATTAAGTATATTAACTTACTCCTCTTGCACAGTGACTCAATGTGAGTCTTGGCTTCCGACACAAGAGAACGTCACCGTTGCTTTTACTGCTTGGAGCTCGCGTAGGTCCTGTTCTAGCAGATCCTTTCAGTGGTTCCGAAGAACGCTTTTTTGACGCTACGATCCTCTCTCATCCTTAGCGAATAGCCTTTACAGTGAAGTCGGTGAGGAAACTCACAGAGTCGGGCCGAAGACCCTACGAATGATTTTTCTCACGGCAACCAAGAGCTGCTGTTCTTCTTCAAGCGTTAATGCCCTGGTCTCCGTACCGTACACAAAGATCGGACTTATCACCGTCTTGTATATGTGAATTATGGATTTTCTGCTCGGAAACTTGGATACCACCACCTTATGGAGTTGTAAGTATATTTACACAACAATATATTATACCGGTACACCGGTACAGGTAGAGGTAATGTTGAGAGGCCTCCCACAAGGTGGACCGACGATCTGGTGAGAATCGCAGGAACCCACTGGATGCGAGCAACGTGGGACCGATCAAGTGAAGACCTTTTTAGGGGAGGCCTATGTCCAGTAGTCGACGTCTATCGGATGATGATGATGATGATGATGATATTATACCGAGAATCTGAATGTTATTTGTATTTATATAAACTTAAGCTCATTGCCGCAATCTAGTTGGAAGGATCGAAGCTTATTGAGGTCCCTTTTCAATGCATGGTACCACCGAGCCTGCTCTCTGAATACGGATTAATCTATGTTTGTCTATGGGGTAGACTATACAACAAACAAGATGGCGGTCTCGTGCAACTATCAAGTAACAAGACAGATAAACTAATAACTTATCCAGTGAAGCAAGTTAATTAAAACAAGCTTCATGACCCAATTTACATTCTCAATGGTTCCCTCCATCATGCAGCTGCTACTTGCGGATTTGGACTTAACAGGATCGTATTTATTAATAACTACTTCAAACCTGAACTTGCGAACAGATCGGTGGGGTCCCTTTCTAACTATATTGTAGTGACAAGGATGAGCTGAGAAAACAGGAAGAGATACGGGCTTCCACCACAAGAAGATATTTCATGCGCAGATCGCTACAAGAAGCGGCGGGTGTATAATATTGTACTGCCTCAGTGTGGGGCCATGAAAATTATTTAATTTTTAATTTATTTTTTCTTTGTCACTTGCGCAGCGGGTAATCGATTATCTTCTAACACGAAGGTTCATATTTCGATTCTGAAGTCAACCCTTAGGATTTAACCACTATCCATATTATAAATAAGCAAGATCTAGAGTAATCGGGCTGAGGAATAGTTTCCTATTTCCAGTCCCAATGCCACTTAATAATTGAAATTGGGGTCCATTTGGTAAATTGTAGGTAAAAGATATTCCCATAAATATAATTATTCCAAAAAATCGCCTGTTTCGTAGCTCTACGTAGAGATATATACGCGTCGACTGGAGGCATTTGTTTTCCATCACCCTGTATTTTCCTCTTCCATTAAGCTGTATTAAAGGACATGCTTCGGCGTCGCAAAAATGGAAATTCCTCTTAAAGGAGCTCTTTACACTTTGCGGTTGTTATAAGTGATTTCTTTTCTTTCTAGTTTACAGTGATTACGATAATTTAAGATCTTATTTTTTCTTTATGAAAAAGAAATATATTTAAAAAAAAAACGTTTGAAGTTTCTAAATGGTTTTCTATTATCCTGTGTATGCCATCGCCTTTCTCTCCCATATAAGTCTAACATCAAGTTATATTATATACTTTTCTCGATGATGAATCCCATAAACTTCGATGAAAAACTAACTAAAAGTTATAAAATTAATTTTAGGCTCCAAAATTATTCTCAAATCATTTTGAGTCTTTAATATAATAAAAATAATCAAAAAATCAGCCAAAACCATAATAATCAGCATAAGGAAGTCCACTGTACTGATTATTACTGTGTTATGTGCGACTGTGCTGGACAAAGGCTCGCCCAAGAATGATGCTTGTGATCATATGTGAAAAAGACAATGATATACAATAGCGTTAAGATGAAGGAAGATAAAGGAAGCTGAAACTAATCTCTCTGGTATGTCATAATGGCCAGGAAGAGAGAGAAATATAATATAAAAGAAGATACTCTGGAGAAATAATCTTCTGAAAATTACTAATGATGATAAATCAAAAGTTTACTTGCAGACGATAAAATAGTTAATGTAAATGTATACAAATGAGAAATTGTAAATATCTCTCTATGACTTTGTATATACGAGTACAGTTCAAGTATATTTCGTATCCTTTGAACAAGTTACGTTCACGAATAACCAGATCCTTGTCGTGTCCAACTTTATAATAACTTGAAATGATCCATGAGTTTCAATGAGCTGATGTGGGAGCGGGTGCTACACGCAAGTACTCTTTACTTACTTTCGACTAATTGCAACTTAACTTCTTGTGACATTCAGATCCAGCCGTAGTTAGTCATAGTTTACTCGCTGTACCCCGCCCGCTTTGCTGGCCGTAACACCCCGCAACTCCCTTTGGGAAGGGATTTAGTAAAACCCGTTCTTAGCTGCCCTATACTCGGCAAAAGAGATATTCTTTCAAAATTTCAAGTCTTCCTTAAGGTTCCAGAGATATCGTGATGAGCCATCACATAGGTGGAAATCTCTTATATATGGATAGTAGTAAACCTTTTCTTCACATTTGTCTTTGTAGCTTAGGCGCTTTTATAAATGTAGCTATCATCACCTGTAATAAAGAAAAAAATATCCAGAAGTTTGTACGTGGTATAAAGGATAATATCTAAGATACGTGGGTGCGATCCTTACTGAGCTTGAGCTTCTGGTAGAGGAAAACATTGCGAGAAAAGAAGTGGTAGGTTTCTGTTGCTGGCAGAGCCCTGTAGCCTCGGGCTAGTAAGAATAGGACTAAGGTAAGACCTGCCTGCTGTAGAAGCAGACTAAAAGAGTCTAGGAGTTTGGCAGGTCTTGACGGTGGGGACCCTTATCGCTCAACAAGCGAACCTGCGTGGGACAGCGTATGGCTCGGCAACGGTGCCTAGAAGAGTTTGGCCCCTCCTCAGATACGTGCTAACAGTGTAGAGAGGCACCGGTGCCTTCTACAAGAGATCCTGGGGCTTCTCCGAACGCTCTGATGCTAACCACAGACGAGTTTTAGTGGGTAAGAATATCACATAACCTGACTTCCCCCTAGAAGAGTGAGTATCTTTCGAAGATTTCCTCCCCGACACCAAAAAAAAATATCTCTGTTGCTGGAAACCGTCTAGGTAAGTACCATCGCAGCGTATATTTCTGCCGCCAAACACTGGTTTGAAGGGCGATGTAGCTAGTTGTAAAACTGGCATAACGAGACTGAACATCTTATAACACAAGGCGATGAGCACAATGTGGTGCTGTGCACTTCTGTCTCACTTATCATCAGACTTCCTACTCGTCTCCTTACTTTCTTGAATAAAAAAAAATGATATTCACTAAGATCATAGATGTGACACATCAGCCAATTGACACACGTTATCGGCTGTCTCCTTTTAAGAGGAAGCCTGTAGTCCCAGCGGTGGGATAGTTTAGCAGGCTCTTTTATAATATTAGGTGCATTCAAAACATTTATCAATAACTTACAACGGCAAACTAAAAGAAAAAAAATTTAAAAGGTTTGTATGTTAATGTTGTAAAATATATACATTAGTGAAATTTTTTTTTTATATTAAATTAAGTGACGAAACGAACGGAGCGTTCACCCGATGATAAGTGATACCCCTGCCTATAACAAAGTGGCGCTAGATCGGATGTAATTATACGAGTATATACAAGCGCAATGTGCCTCGTCGCCTTGAGTCTCGTTACCCCAGTAATTACACTAGCTACAGCACACTTCGATCCGGAACACAGTAACGTTTGGATATTACTGTTTGGTGGAGGAAATAAGCGCTGCAGTGGTTACTTACCTAGACGGTCTCTGGCGATGTAGACCTACCATAAGTAAGTTAAAAAAATATGGCAAAAATCTCGTATGACTTTCAACTAAGCTGAATTTAAGTTTCATCTAAGTTATAAGTGAAACGAAAGAGAAGGCAGTGTCAATGTTTTTTTTTAAATCAACCAATGTGCCGGACGTAGTACTTCGCCGTCTGCCGGAAACACCGGAACGGATGTACGGCGCCAGTTGCCGGTGACTACCGATTTGGAAGGAACAGCTTCCGCTTTTAAAATTAAAAGTATACCGCGTTTGGAAAAATCAATAGCTCCAAATCAATAATAGCAAAGGCTACAGTATGGAGTGGAGATTGCAAAGCTTTTAATATAGCATAATAAAGAAGACACAAGTAATAAGATCACCAATAAAATATTTGAAATGATGTATAAACATACCAAAATATATAGAGATAAGTAATTTTATGACTCCTTGATAACACACTTCACCAAACCATCACTGACACAGGATGATGACCACGTTGTATACTTCCGACCGCTTGAGCAGCTTCTTTAGAACTGTGAGCGTAACATTTATCATTTTGCTCAATCTAGTGTTGTTCAAAAGATGTTTCAGGCGAAATAAAATGTTTTATTAGTGTCTCAATTTCATATATATAAAAACTATAGACACACAGATATATATATATATATATATATACATATATATATATAGAAAGAGAGAATAAACACAACGAGGTAGCAATTACAATCTGCTGTTTTCCGTATAAAATGGAAGTTATATATACATACATATATATCACGCCTCGTTCCCAGTAGGGTAGGCAGAGACCACCTCTTTCCGCTTGCTACGATCCTGGCACACCTCTATCGCTTCCTCCACTTCCATGAGCGTCTTCATGCATGCTCGTCGGTTATGAATACTCTAGTAGTATTTACCTTATATGATTTCGGCGACATGTTATAGACTTACTACTAGTGGACTATTGGTTGTAGGTCTCTGTTGGTAGAAACCATCTGGATAAGTACCAGAGCAGTTTCTTCCGGCTTGAATTGCGTTGTAGCTAGTGAAATTACCGATTATAAGATTTGACATCTTAGATCTGATAGCGACGAGTATAATGAGGTGTTGTGTCATCATCATCAGTCGATAGACGTCCATTGCTGGACATAGGCCTCTATCATAGATCTCCACATTGATTGACTTTGCGCTGCCCACATCCAGCAGCTTATTGCGACCTTCAGTCGTATGTAGAGATGACCCCTATAAGGGAATATAAGCCATTTCTCACGACGTTAGCCCAATGCGGATTCATGGCAGCCAGAGCTTTGTTTGTTGATTAGCAGGGTGCACCACGAGCAGGTGAGGTTGGCTTGAGTCTTGTGAGTTGTTGTGCGGGACTCTACACCCCTGTGTGGAGGAGGTGTGTATATCTTCTTAAATAGTGCCACGTTGTTATGAGTGGCTCGTCGATGAATAAAAACAAATAACATTGGCTTTGTGGAGTGTAACTTAATAGAAGGATTTGGACCTCATGCGATTTTTACATTATAGCAGTGAGTCCGCCGACTTTAAATAAATCTTTTACACTCACCGAACAGATTTACGTCCTCCTGCTGGCAATTCTCGGGCTTACTGACTTTATTTTTTTTTTTCGGATGAAAAAGTTCTGTTTCATTTAGTTCTAAGCCTTACGGATCGCTCTTTAAGGAGTTGCGGGCTTCTAAGATGCTGACTCGAAGATTATAGGATCTATCCATCCGTTTCGCATCTCGCAACCTAAAATCAACTTTAATTCAAAGGTACCACCGCTCATTCTCAATTGATGAATTGTGAACTTCAAAGGAAACGGATATCCATTTACTTCCTTAAAGCCATTTGCACGTATTTTGGGATGTTCGAGCAAATTTGAACACTAACCCGTTGTTGTAAAGTTCAACTCCGCCCGTCGTCCGTTAAAGTTCTGGAAAAACAGTATAAAACGAAATTGCGTAAACATAAATCAAAATCGGGGGATGTGAAAGTTGTTTCTACGTTGTTGTTGCTACCCCTTTATTTACATACGGTTTTAATAAAAGCTCCCGGGCTGTAATTCTAAATTAGTTTTGTTTAATTTCACTCTAGCGTTCATAACGTACACGTTACAGCGAAGCAATCAAGTTGTATATAACCGCTCAGTTTTATGTACTTAACATTTAACTTAAGAGCATCCTTTTAACTTTTATGTATAACCAATGGGTTATCAGTTAACTGCCATCTCGCATAACGTTGAATGACTCTAAGTTTAAAAGTGATTAAGTTTGTGTAGAACAGTTAAGTTATCATATTTTAACTGCCGGAGCATAGTATTGCTGTTAAAATATGACTGTTGTAGTTAGTCTTTACCTCTTAAGCAATATTAACTTTTGAAAGAGGAAACGTTGTTTTTTATTATGATTTTTTTATATTAAAACAGTGATAATAATAATAAGCCGCGATCCAGAATACTTGTTGTATAGTTAGGAAGTTTTTACAGGAAGATGTCACCAACAAAAACAACAGGAGCTGAGCACCACTTGGCTTAGCCCGTGGTGCTCATTATTAACCGAAATTCTTTTTATGAGGGTTTCCAAAGAAAAACATATTTGAAATAATAATAATATATTATTCTGGGTTCACAGTTTACGGGAAATGGCAAGTGTGATGGTGATATTGAAAGAAGAGTTTTGAAAGGGATTCAAGTGAATGGGGCACTTATCACAAAGAGCACGACTGGCTGTGCATAGAGGAGTGTTGATCCTCACACTGATGTATGGCAGTGAATGTTGGGTATGGCAGAAGAAACATGAAAGTAGGTCTAATGCTGTGGAGATGAGAAGCTTCAAAATATAATTGGAGTGAAGCTGATGGACAAAGTGAGGAACAGTGTGATAAGGGAGCGGTGCGGCGTGGTTGAAGATGTAGTGACAATGATAGAGAAAGGAATGCTTAGATGGTTCGGCCATGTAGAAAGAGTGGATAAAAGAAGATTAACGAAAGAGGTATACAAGGTAAGAATGATTGGACAAATCGGTGCAGGTCCACCTGGGCGGACATATTCCGATCAAATGGAAGATGTCCTAAAGAAAGGCCGAGTCAAGAGTACTCGCAACTGAGGAGCGTGCATGAAGACGCTCATGCAATTGGAGGAAGCGAGAGAGGTGTGCCAGGATCGTAGCAAATGGAGAGAGGTGATCTTGACCTACCCCGTTTAGAACGAGGCGCGATATATATGTATGTATGTAATATTTCATTTATTCCCACAAGATAAAAAAAATACACAGGAAATAAAAAACAGAATAAAAAAATACAGTAGTAAATTATAAAACCCACTGGATGCGAGCAATGCGAGATCAATAGATGTGGAGATCTTTGGGGGAGGCCTATGTCCAGTAGTGGACGTCTATCGTCTGATGATGATGATGAAGTAACAAAACAATTACAAAATTCAGTCCTTTCAAGATTCTTGCCAGTTCTTGTAAGCAGATAGCGGGTTGTGAACAGGTTTACAAGATAAGGTTATGTGATGATGGTGAATGTATCCTAGGTCAAACAATGCCCATTATAATAAATATATACATCTTCTTAAAGTGCCTCTCCAACTAATGTAGGTTGGTGATCAGCGTGGCACAGTCCTTTCTGTCCATTCTCTGATATTCCTCAACCATGACTTTTTCCTTCTCCCCACCTTTCGTTTTCCAGAAACTTTACCCATTATAATCAGCTGCAGAATATCAGGCGGCCGATGACGGAGTACATGACCTAGGTAGGAGATACACACAAGATATATACACCTACTCAAGTACTATCACCTGATTAATTAATTATACAACATTTTTAATGATCATATGTCTTAAATGATGGATTCCTTAGACTTAAGTTCAGAGAATCCTTAAATTCTTATGATATTCATCTTATTTATTAACTAACACTATTTATACCTTTTACAAACTTTTACAGCTACCATATCTACAACATTTTAAAAACCTTTCTTTAATCTCCTTATACGATTCCTTTTCTCAGGTGGATGCTGGCAGCGCAGGACCGATCGATGTGGAGATCTTTGGGGGAGGCCTATGTCCAGCAGTAGATGTATGTCGGCTGATAATGATGATGATGAGTCTTCTTATTTTATATTAATTTACATATGCTATCACTATTTACTTCTACCTACCCCCTTTCCTTTATATGCAGCATTCTGTTATCAAGTGTATCATGTTATCTGATCTTCTGATCACAAGCACACGACGGGTTATTGCACTTAACCTTGTGTAAATACTTCAAGAATTTGCCGTGTTCCTTTATTACTCTCACAGCTAAGGGGTCCAGATCTATTTGGTGATCTCTGGTGTCCTGTCGTAGTAGGCGACTAAAAGATTCTAGGAGTTTCGCGGTCCTTGATGGTGGGGGCCCTTATCACTCAACAAGTGAACCTGCGTGGAACAGCGTATGGCTTAGCGATGGTGCCTAGGAGGGTTAGGCTGATGCATGATGCGGACAACCAAGGAGTTTTTGCGAGTAAGAATCTCATACAACCCTGACTTCACCTCGGAAGCATCTTTCGAATATTTCTCCCCCGAAACCAAAAAAAAGGTAGATACCACCATAGGTTCTATTTCGCTAGACAGTAGTAAGCAAACATCACAGTTCCGGATTGAAGAGTGTTGTATCTAGTGAAATAATATTAATGCTACTTAATATGTTGTTTCAGTAACTTACATATACTTCATCATCAGCCGATAGACGTCCACTGCTGGACATAAGCCTCCCTCAAAGATCTCCACATCGCTGTGTCTCGGTCGTTATATATACTTAAAGTTACGTAAAGTAATAAAATTTCGACTGGAAGGTGCCTCTCGAAACACAGTAAGGAAAGCAATAGTTGGAGAGGACTTCTTTAAGATGTTTGCTCTCGTAATTCAAGTGGAGCGTTCGGCTGTGACCTTTGATATTTCTTTGACGTTAAGTTAAACGAGTTACTCTAGGATAGGTCGCTACTTAAATAAAAACATTCGTACTTCAACTTGATACCTTTTCAACTTGTTACATTGAATATTTCAATGAGTATTTATAAATTCACGTGATCGTGTTAATATCATCATCATCATCAGCCGACAGACGTCCACTGCTGGACATAAGCCTCCTCACTCCCAAAGATCTCTACGTGGTTTGTTGGAGTTCATTAAGGAGCTTTGGACCGTAACCCACCGCGCTGTTGTTCAGCAGGGTGCACCGCGTGCAGGTGAGGTTGACTTGGGCTACGTAAGATGTTCAGGGGTACCCCTTATATCCCATTAATTACTAAGCTTAATTACTGATAGGTTTATATTCCGAAAGGCTTTAAGAAGCAGCAATTTTCACATATGAACCACTCTTGAAAATATCACCATCGTTTGATTCATAGGATTTTTCTGCTATGGACTATAGTCAGCAGTAATACATGATATTAAGTGACAATGAGGGTCAGCATTAAGGATCCAATAAAGTCAAATTTCCACCAGGAAATACTGGTCGCTGTAATAAAGATTAGTTAATGCAGCACAATGAAACTGCTACTACTGGTTGTGAATCTTCATTCGAAGCCTATTTTGTTCCGGATTGAAGGTCGCTGTGGCTAGTAAAATTACTGCGGTAATTCTCAACATATTGTGTTTAAGGTGACGAGCACAATGTGGCGCTGTGTGTACCATCATAACCATAACATCAGGCGAACGTATCGTGGCACAGCATTGAAGACACCGCATTTGTATTCCCAATGAAAATCTTATAACTCCTCTAAAAGCTGATAGCTACTACCTTCAATTGATGTCGTCTCTAAGATTTATCCTGACACCAAAAAAAAGGACGAGAAGCAATTACCATTTTAGGTATTCATTCTTAAAGAGATACGTGCGCTTGGACTATGCAGACTATAACTCTTGCTTCTAAATCTTCCTAATCTCGGATCATCATCATCATCAGTCGATATACGCCCGCTGTTGGATATAGGCCTGCCCCAAAGATTTACACATACAATCAGCATGGTCTCTGGTACCATTGGACACTAGCGGCTGTCGTATGTCGGAGTTAATAAGGGGGGATTTGGGCCACTTCCCACCACGCGGGTTGACGGCAGCTAGAGCTTCATTTGTTGTTTAGCAGGCTGCACCACGAGCAGGTGGGGTTGATTTTGAGTTCCGTGAGTTGTTGTGCGGAAGCCCTTACACCTCTAATTTAAGATATAGAATTTTTATTAGAATTCGTTAGTTTTTTTTTAAAAAAAAAAAAGTATTTGTCTATCAGAAAACTTTTTGTGTCTCTTTAATCGATTTCCGTTACAAAAACCGATACGTGGCCTATCTCGATGCCGTCCGTCAATTTTGTAGTGTATCTCGTATGCGAAATTCCGATTGCATTTCCCGTCGGCCGCGGCGAGCTGAGCTGAACCGGAGCTGATAGCTTCAATAAATTTCTTTTACAGTTGAAACTAATGAATAGTTCACTGGTAGGTCTACTTTGCTAAATTGGCACAACAACTCACGGGACCCAAGCCAGCCTCTCTTGCACGGGGTGGACAATGCTAATCAACAAACGAGGCTCCGGCTCCCTCCAACCCGCATTGGGTCAGCGTGGTGGAAATGGCCCAAATCCCTTCAATATGAACCCTTACCGACGTGAGAACCTTTGGGAGAGGCCTATGTCCAGCAGTGGATGCCTATCGGCTGATTATGATAGGCTAGTAAGAACAGGACTAAAGTAACTTCTGCATCTTTTTAAGTGAGCCTGAAGTAGACTATAACTACGATATGATCTCCTGTTTGCTGTAGCATAGCCAGGGTGTTGATGCTGATGGTCACAGACTCCCTTGAATTAGATCGTCGTGCTGAATCACACCGGTGGCTCTCGTAACGCATAGAGAAATACCAACATTTAACTGGTAATTCTTAGGGTTGGAAGGGGTTCCGCCCAACATCTTATGGAGCCCAAGTCAACCTCACCTGCACGCAGTACACTCTGCTTAACAACAGACGGGGCTCTGACCACTCACTAACCTGCACAGGGCCAGCGTGGTGGGGCTAATACCCAATTCCTCCTCAATCCTCGTTGAGAAAGACCTATGCCCAACAGTGGGCGTTATTCAGGTGATAAGAAAAACTGATAGGTCTTTGTTGACGGAAACCGCTTAGGTAGGACTCCAGGGCCTATTTCTGCCGCCAAACAGTAATATGCAAATATTACTGTGTTCCGGTTTGAAAGACGCTGTAGTTAGTGATTTTGATAGAGAGAGATATATGAGACATATCTGAGATAATGATACTTAATATCTAATGTGTCTAGGTGAGGAGCGCGATGTGGTGCAGTGTACATCATCCTAACTAGCACCACATTATTATGCCCGCGCGTATCACTCATCATCAAGGAAACATCTTGCTCGTCTCATCGCTTCGTTGTATAATTTAGTGCATACAAATCCTTTATAACCTTGCTGCCTTTCCTAAAGCTAGATAGGTAGACTAGATAGGTATCACCGTCTTCCAGAGTCCAGCAGTGGACGTCGATCGGCTAATGATAATGATGATGATAAATCATTATATAATCACAAGTATATCTTGCTTGAGACGGTGTCCAACACCACAACATATACTTCTCACATTAAAGAGATTTATCTTTCTACTTTCTTATCGCATGACTTGCTCAATGCTTCGCTGTGCAGCATCATAAGTACCGCTCCATTGTTCGGCTTACCACTTACCACTTACCACTTAGAAAACGTCTAGTAGTTACTCCACTTTGTTGTACAAAAAGGGATGTGTATGTCCTCCCCGATCTACCGTCAACGTCGTTAGCTTCGCTGAATAGGTTTGCTGAAGAGAAGACCTTATGTGCAAACGTTAAGGTTCAATTTCCGGTGCACGTGGACGAGGTCAATAATGAATAAAGAACTTACATTTTTTTTAGACATGTTTGTTTTACTTGTATCGCTTGCCGCTTTCATTAACTTGATGAAACCTGGAATCTGGGAAACCTACTCGGGTGGATCTCTGAACGGTTTACTAAGTTACATTTTCCTTTTCTCATAACTCAAGTTAGTTACTTTTTTTTCTCGATGCCACAGGCATGTGTGGGCCTGCTCTTCAGTTCTTTATTTTTGTTACAATTCTTTGCTTTGTTACCTTCTTTCTTGCTCTTCCTCTTTCTGATCTTACCTTTCTTTGTTTCTCATTCATTCTCCAGTTACTTTACGAGGCAAAAACTTTCACTTATTTAAGTGTTTCTTTATCACATTAGTAATATACTAACATATATAACTTGTAAATCATGTGAATGTTCTAAGTTAATATTTATTTAATATAACAACTTTTTTTTTATTCTACGAAGTGATGAGAAGAGTCGAATGTTCACTTGATGGTAATTGATACGCCAGTCCATAACTACTAGCACTGGTTAGGTTGATATATACTGCACCAAATTATGCTCGTTGCCTTAATGCTTAGGATGTTGATACGGGCTCAGTAATTTCACTAGCTACAGCGCCTTTCAAACCAGAACACGGCTATCTTCCTATACGGTTTTCGGCAAAGACCTACCACCAGTAAAACTTTACCGTCTAAAGAATAAAAATTTTGAACCCATTGTCTTTATTGTATATAATGTGATCTTCGTTGGAGGTTCTTAAATAAATAGAGGAAGTGGCTTCGGAGTGAATGGGAGTCAGCATTTCGCTCATCGCGAGAGATTCGAATGGAAACTGGTGCAGTGTAGGCACGATCCGTCAATTTCGCAGTCCATCCCCAATGCGATTTCAAATTGCTTTTACCGCGGAGAGGGGTTGCGCTGCCGGGCGGAGACGATTTTTCAATCAATTCTGTTACTAGAACGCTCCAACAAATCAACTAGTGTCTCGTAGACGGACCGGAAATGAAATTTCGCATTCCATTAACTAAAAACTTTACGGGTGGCAACTCTGTCTAGGCGGAGAGCGTCTACTCAGGTGTCACCGCAGCCACTCGAACAGGCTCTCGACTTGTCGTGGCGATGAGTCACAGCCGTGGCTTGGACACCCCCGGTGGAGCTAAGAGGACTCTACCTAGACGTCCCGATGTGTAGAGCGAGCCCTAGCTTGAGGTGAGCTCCGTAAGCTCACTAGTGAGGGTTTTATTCGGTGCAAGTCCGACATAACTTATCTATGCCCCCGCAAAAGCAGGTATGTGAAGACGTTTCCCCCACATAAAAAAAATAGGTCAACGATAAAAAGTTTTCTTATTACATTGTTCCGATTTGAAGGGGGCTATAGCTAGTGTAATTACAGGGGTAACGAGATTCAACATCTAAAGTCTCAAAGCCACAAGAGTATATATCATACTAAGTAGCGCCGCGTCGTTATGGACAGGCGTATCACTTACCATCAGGTGAACGTCCCGCTCGTCTCGCTACAGTCAGTCGCTACGTTATCTTTGTTTATAGTTGTAGAAAGATGCGCATGAAAAACACTTTGGTATCACCAATCATCCAGGCGGTGAGGGTGGGATTTGTGGTTGTGTTGTTTACTACGGTTACGGAAAATAGTCATGAGAACAAACTGAAATTAGACCTGAAGCTATCTGGCGTCCTACAAAATAGCCCGATGTGAAGATACTTAGAGGAAGTCCTTTCACAGTAAGCGCTCATCCTGTAAGCACTAAAGAAAAAGAGTCATATATTATCTGTATCATATATCATATAATATCTGTATTGCTGTCCCTTGGCGGGAGAGAACGGATAGACACGGAGATGGAATTGCGAAGACGGATAAATGCGAAAACCAGTGCCACTCTGATGAGTGAAGACGAAAGTCGCCAAATATTTTTGAGATTCTCTAAAGTAATAAATAAATAAACTAGAGATAAGAAATATTGAAATGTTGTACTAGAATATGTAAATTAACAGAAAAAAATAACTATAGTGTAGAAATAGTGGAAATAAAAACGGACCAGAAATAAGAAGCAAGAACAAGAAACACTGAAAACGCCAAAAGAGAAGAAAATGGGATGTTCTTCATGCTTTTCAGGTTCCTTTTCAGGAGACATGAGTAAGTATAAGGCGGCTGTCTCCACTTGCCGAGGTATGGAAGAAGGTATTAGGATGCAGATTGTAAGTAGAAACGGAGAGTGAAAGCAGAATTGAGTATGACAGGTAAGATGGAAGGAATGATGAGTGATATGATAAAAAGAAAAAAAATGAAATGATAAAAGACTGATAAATGTATGTAAGGATATAAGGGGTCCCGCACAACTCACGGCATCCAAGCCAACCTCACCTGCTCGTGGTGCACCTGCTAATCAACAAACGTGGCTCTGGTCCTCACCATCCCGCGTTGGGCTAGCGTGGTGGGAAATGGCCCAAATTCCCTATATGAATCCCGGCGGGGCCAGAGGCTATGCAGACTGAAGCGCAGGACCGGTCGATGTGAAGATTTTTGAGGGAGGCCTCTGTCCAGCAGTGGACGTCTATCGGCTGATAATGAAATTTATGTCAAATAAAGGCCTTGACCCCCAACACGCAGGTAGAATGATAAAAAAAACTGTAAACTATATTATTATACTTCATGTTATCCTAATCAGGCATTAAAAAAACCGGCGCTGACGTCACATTTAATTCCTGCGTCCTTCCAATCAATTTATACAGCCTGAAAAGGGTCCATTATTGAGCACAGCACAGTGACGAAGCACCGAGCTTCATTGACTATTAAAAGCTCTCTTAAATGAAACTTTTGATGACATTAACAAAAAGCCATCCAAAAAACGAGAGGAGATATAAGTGCTTTTATTAACATCACTCTATCTCTCTATCTCTGTATACACAGCTAGTGGCAGTCTCCGGTTCGATGCTGTAGTTACATGAGATGAAGTCTGTTTAATGGAACATTTTTTTTTTAATGATATTTATGTTGTTTCAAAGGACCGAAAATCGCGACCTGAAAATTATTATAATAAATAGTATAAACGGAAAAGATGAGAGAATATTCCATGAGAGGAGAGATGGAAAGTTGAATAGTAAAGAGGAGGGGAAGGGAGAAGAGTAAGTGAATAAATGTATAATAGGGTTTTTTCTGAATCGTCTGTCTAATTATAAAAATAAATTAGTATCAAAAGGTGTATTTGATTTTTTTTTCTACGTGTTAGAGTCGAATGCAGATCACTGTACGAATTTTCCTTTTTCTGTTCTTCTTTTTTCTCCGTTAGTTTTTATTTGTTTATATATCGAATGAATGGTATTTTCCTTCTTTAATACTTTAAACTGATGGTTTAATAATAACACATCTCTCTATAACTGTGGCTATCATATGTAAATATTTTTTTTTCATTCATGAGACTAGAGGAACAGTATGTTAATGTTATTGTTAGCGATACAGTCGACTTTAATGAGGTGTGATATGCACCACGCGATACACACTGCAGAAGGACCAGGTTCTGACTTTGAAATAAAATGTCATATATCTCGTTACCTCAGTAATTTCACTAGCTATAGTTTATTTATATCGGAACACAGTAACATAGGATAAGAACGTTCGGCAACGGCACCTACTTAGTTTCTTCAAGTTCTACATGAAAATATAGAAAAAAAAAAATTTTTTTCTTTTCATAGGGCTTTAATCCCTTAAGGAATATCAGCCCCATTGACACAAAAAAAAACTTAAGAGTTGCTAATACTGTGGTTACAACAATATGAAAAGTTGAATTGGTTATTTGCAAGTGATGTGTACTAATAAGAATAATCTATGACGTAGTCAATAGACGACAATCACACCGCCATTCTCCAAGCCCTCGCGGCACGAGCCCTGAAGCGGCTCATTAGTCTCCCAGCCGGCACGCTTACGTGACTTGGACAGGCTTTGTGTCATGTCCTAACAATCTACCTAGCGCATATAGGACGCACTAAACCATGCACTGAAATTTCTAAACCGGAAAAAAATTTGTCGGATAAAACAGCGAGATGAGCAGGTTCAGAATATTTTCGACGAGACCAGAGAATTTTTCATCAGTTAATAAGCCTGCAAATGACTACTTGGCGCCAGTTAGGATGATACACAGCATCAAATTGTGCCTGTCGCCTCGAGATATTTTAAGTTTTGGTACTCTAGTATACTAGCTACAGCATCTTCTACACATGAACAAAGGAATATACCAATACTACTGTTAAACAGTTGTAAATAGCAGCTGCAGTGATTATCCTGTAAACATTATACAAAATTGTGAGGACAGTCGGTAAAGCTGAGGATACCCTCGAGAGAAAAATTCAAAAATGTAATCGTGTAGTGTATATATACGAGTATAGTGTAATAGAGCAAAGCGAAGTGTGAGTAAAAAATTATATCTTTGCTGAACAACCTGTGCTAGTGGTTTGGAAGATCCCTTTGCTTTTCAAAGCCGTAATATCAAGAGTCCAGATTACAGTAATGGTCGTTGACCTTAGAGAGAAGATGGTAGTTTAAGAAGAAGTTAAGAGAGCTATTAAAACTGAAGTTAGGAGAGAGAGTTATTGATTTACACCTAAAGGTCATTAGAGGTCGATCTAAACCTTTCAGCGTTTTCTATCAGCTAATTGGTGATGTACAACCGGAAATCTATTTACTTATAGTTTCTGTAAATATATTTTCGTTATGTAAAACAGAAAAAAAAATAGTTATGATAATAATTAAAAATTGTTAACTGGAGTTTAACCAATTTGTAACTAACTTAGCCGTAAAAAAACACCAACCTGGTCTACGTAGAAGTTCTTACTAGCATTTAACTTAGTAGCATATGATACTTATATAACTATAGATTTTTTTTTTAATTAACTAAACGATAAGACGTTTATAGTTGAGCGGAAGTAGAGATAGCGGTAGACTATTACAACTCTCCACAATTTTCAGCGTAACGAGCTCTGTGCTGAAAGTTTAACGCGAAATTACTTCGCGTGGAACTTATCGATTCAGAACTCTATCTTTAACTAAGAAGTATCTATTGTGATCGCACTTGTATGCAAGTGCATGTGCAACGTGACGTCATCGTTCCCGTTTACCAGTCTTGCGTGGTGGAGACGGTTTGGATGCGAATAAACTTAGCACGCTACTCAGGTTCTAATTTTTTAAGACGATCGCTTGCATGGAAACCGTGATTTCTTTCACCTTCAGGAGTCGGACGTGATGGGGATGGTCTGGACACGAATGAACTGAAATGAAGCTGTTGGGCAGTTGGGCGCCAATATATTTTAAGATGATCTCCAGTACTTGCATGTCATCGTTGCCGTTCACAAGCCAGGCGGGATGGGGATGATTCGGACGTAGATGTACTAACCACTCTGCTCAATTGAGCCGATTTTGTTTTAAAGTCTAAAGTTTAGTAAATTAATTAGTTAGTTAGTTATCTAAATATTGCTATAGATACTTTTTATCAAATATTTTCTTTAAACAGAACGAAAAGAGGAACGTAATGATCACCTGATGGCAACACTGGCCATAATAACGTGGTACTCGTTAGGATGATTGTATATCATGACCAGGACCACGTTGTGCTCGTCATCTTTAGATATAGATAGATAACACATCCTAAGATGATCGCAGTGATTTTCCATCAAACTGGAAGATAGTAATGTTGTCACATAGCTGTTTAGCGGAACGAATGGAAGCTGCGGTGGTACTTACCCAGATGGTTTCCGGCAGTAAACCCATTCAGAATAATGTTTCAAATATACCATGTTCTTGTAAACTGGGACTGTTTGTTATTACAATTTATGTATTAAGGGTTTTTCGCAAAAACTGCATCAAACGATACGTATGAGTATATTTATGTGGAAATTTAATACGTTGATAATTTGTTACCGTATGCAATATGCATGAGGCTGGTGTGGTGTGGGAGCATGGTCATTGCCCCATTCCGGCACCGGGGCGATAAAATTGCAGCGGCGTGACTTTCATACGAATAAATTTTCTGCTTTAAATAAATAAATCCTCTTGGCGGCCGCAGTATGTTCACTTCAAGTTAAAGTTTACGCCGCTCGCTGTGAATCACATCTTCTATGTACTTGTGGTGGTATAAATTTCTAAGTGTCTTTGAAGTCCGGAAATAAACTACCACCACAGGACCTATATTTCGCAAATAGATCATCAGACATAGATCAGAGATAGTAATGATTAGTGAGGATTGGAAACAGCGATGTTGCTCTTTTATCATCGGTTTCAGAGAGATACAACTGAAGTGATTTAGTTAACGATACTTTTAACAACCTTTGCGACTTGGATGTTAATAGCATCCCTCGTATCTTTGATCTCGCCGGTTCGATTCCTATATTATTTGTTGAAAATAATCCTGCGAAGCTGATGATTTTGCTATCACCTCTTTAAATTTGAACGTTAGTTATTCATTATGATTTGCGATGATCCCGTACTCCATCCTGGAGCAACTTCTCCGTTTATCATCGGATGTTCTACACACGCTACTTCCGTTCATGTCCTCGTAAACTGAGCTACTAAATTCCGGTCAATCGTCGCACGTCACAATAAAATAAAGGTTTAACTGCTTGTGTTTTATGACCTGTAAACAAAATGACCAGCTGTATAAAATATCGGAATATTACAGGATATTTTTCAATAACCATAAAATACGACAACATATAAGATTTAAAAAAAAACACATATGAATATAATGTTATATATGCACTGGTTTTATTGGTATAAAATCACAGCTATTTATTGGCGGTAGGTATCTGATACCGGATACTAAGTACGTACGAAGTGTGCAAATATTAATGTGTTCCCGTTTAAAGGTAGCTAGTAAAATTACTGGGGTAACGAGACTCGACATCTTACAACTGGCAGACGTGTAGTAATATGAACAGTCGATTGCACCCTCCGCACCGTCGACATCCCTGTGCATTAAACACCCCAACAGATTATTCAGACCAATTAGCAATTGTTATCGCATGTACAGAAGTTACGAGTTGTTCCGGTGTTTGCATTTCAAACCCCAACTCCACAGGGTGTTCTTTAGGGGTAGCATACGTATAATTGATTTGTCACTTAGAAGGGTTAATTGGTGGTAGGTCTCTGTTGCCGGAGATCGTCTATGTATGTACCACCGCAGCATCTATTTCCGCCGCCAAACAGTAGTTTGTAAATACTCGCCGCGTTCCGGTTTCAAGGGCGCTGTTGCTAGTGTCATTACTGGAGTAACGATACACAACATCTTGTCTCAAGGCGACGAGCAAAATGTGCTGCAGTGTATATTATCCTAATTTGCGTAACGTATTCCGGTTTGAAAGCTGTGTTAGCTAGTGAAATTATTGTAGTAACGAGATTTACTCTAATAATGTTTCTGAACATAATGTGCTGCAGTGTATATTATCCTAACCAGTTACATATCGTTATGTGAAGGTCCTTATGATAATGATATTTGTGTTCATTTTATATGTTCTTTATATATTTTCTATGAGCATGTAATTAATGTAATGTATTTTTCATTTCATTATTTATTTCCCACCATCAGATGGGAATAATAAATGCCACGGAGACAGAGACAGAGAGAGAGAGAGAGAGAGAGCATGTACTCGTAGATAGTCAGCTAATAGAAATTCTCGTATTCCGCACTATAACTCACTGGACCCAAGCGAGCTTCACCTGATCGTGGTGCTACCTGCTAATCAACAAACGAGGCTCTGGCGCTCACCAACCCGCATTGGGCCAGCGTGATGGGAAAGGAACCAAATCCCCCCATATCAATCGATGTGGGAGTCTTTAGAGGGCGGCTTTGTCCAGGAGTGGACGTCTGACGACTGATGATAGTCAATTGAAATTTTCGTGTAATATTCTCTCGTAAATAAACTGCATAAGAAAGATATTGAAGAATAATACAATTGGATAATACAGTGTATATACAGTACTGAGGAGGATGAGGTCCGTTGCAGTGAATATGCCTGGACCAATCGCACCCATCTCCCGCACAGCCTGAACGAATTAAAGTAAAAGCTTGCGCATTTTATTCACTTCCCGGTACATTGTAGCCCGGGATTCTATCAAGATAAGTGGCAACTAAAAGAATATGTTAGAGCCGGGACACGGGGCGTCCGGTTTAATTTGTAACTACCCGGCGAACGGTTCCGGATCCGGAGAACGGCGGATTAAGCGCTGATTTCGTACCGAAATTACTTGATAAGAACCATTCGTTCCTTGTCGGAGTTCACCGAAGTTAATTTAGAAAATTAGATATCCGCAGCCATTGTAAATTCCATCTGAATTAGTCCGGTGCTTTAGGTCTTTAAATTTTAAAACGGCGCCGTAAAACACTGACTCCACTTAAGCTTAAAATGTTAACTTGGAATGTATTTCATTATTCAATAGATGAACAGAACTCGAAGATCATTCATCCGATGATGACGTGCTAACGTGATGCTGTTTAAGATATGTCGTATTCCTTTGAAATAGATAATACGTATGACTATTCAGAAATTTCTAGTTACAGTGCTCTTTGTAAAAGAACTTTTTTTTTATATATAGAATGTATTCAGGGTCGGCATCGCACTCGTCAGGTTTCCTGTACCGTGGACGTCTATAGAGTCGTATACATATTAAACGGTAATCTTATCATTACCATGACAACCCATTCATTCAGCTCTTCCGACGGAATAATTTGCTGCACCTTTGACAGCTAAACGTATAAATGCGCTGGTGATAGACTGACTCCTTCTCCACATTGAGGAAATTACTTTAATGTATCATCATGTAATGCTGTAACATCAACATTCCATAGTTCACTGAAATCTTAATTACTACTTTCCACCAGGTAATAAATCAAATTATCTCATAGCTATGTTATATATATAAATAAATCGCAAAACACTTTTTGAAAAGTAGCTTCGCTCACAAAAATCATCATCATCATCAGCCGATACACGTCCACTGTCGGACACAGGCCTTCCTCAAAGATCTAACTTAATTGAATGAAAACATTAATGAAGCTTCTAATCATGATTCCTCTCATGATAAAAGTGCACAGGTATATAGCGTGCCGTTACATAACAAATCGCAGCGGCTACAGCGCTGTAGATAAATATATAGCAGGCAAGCGTTTCAGCTGCTATGGCGCGATGAATACATTTCCACAAGTTCGCAAGTGTCACTACAGCCGCAAAGCCCCCGCCATCAGCGGAGCCTGCTGAAAAGTTTCTATGTCGGGTAAAACGCAATGCTTTCCAGCCCTCTCCGAATATTAGGCGCAAGTTAAAGGAGCCCGCGGCGCCGTTACATTTTATTGAACTACCGTCCAAATGGGCAAACGAGCGAGTTAAACGACTGGGGGCTTTTGTTAGATACACTTCTTCGAATACCCTCAATAACGCATAGCAGGGAATTTATTATATTATTATGATTATATCCTTAATTGACTGAACCTGAAAGAAACTACATACAGATCGTTTTATCAATATATCCCGCTGTAATATTATTTGGCGGTAGGTAGGGGTGTAAGCGGTCCCGCACCAAAACAACTCGCGGGGCACAAGCCAACCTCACCTGCTCGTGGTGGACCCTGCTAAACAACAAACGAGGCTCTGGCTCCCACCAATCCACATTGAGCCAACGTGGTGGGATATAACCGAAATCCCCTCAAATGAATCCCTACAAACGACGGTACCTAGTGCCCGGCGATACCGAGTGTGATGCTGACCGTGGACCGATCGATGTCAAGATCTTTAGAGGAGGCCCTTGTCCAGCAGTGGACGTGTATCGGTTGATGATTCTGATAATGATGATAATGAAAGTATTTTGCTATTATGAAGTCATATAGTCGGCGGTGGAAAAAAATCGCAAAAAACATTAACTGTGGTATAGATCATTCTCCACTCTCATGACCTTAAAAGGCATCAGAAATTAGTTTTAGGGAATCACCAAGGTACTGACTTCATCAACTACTATGCTGTGCAGTTAATGCTGTTCTATATCGAGACCTTTGTTTACTCATACTAGTTGTGGATATCCATTGGTGGAAATGATGATCGATTCCATTACAGTCTTCTTCTAGAGATTTTATTTCTACCGACCATAAGTTTCTTATCATTATCATCAGCCGATAGATGTCCACTGCTGGACATAGATCTGTCCCTAAGATCTCCATGTCGATCGGTCCTTACTATATTTCTTATACTAATTATATATTAAAGATAATGACCAGTATCTCTCTTATCAAGTATCGTCAAGTTGAAAAAAAAATACTAAGCTAGGTTTTTTTTTTCAGTTTTTATTTGGATCTCCTGTATTCGTCAAGAGCTTTCAACTCGTTAAGATACCACTTAAGTTAATGAGATATGATAAAACGATTCCTTTTTTATTAAGTACATTATTATATATACTACTTACTAGTTTCCCGCCTGTTGTGCTGACCGTAACACCTTCGCAACTTCCTGAACTACGAGTATATTCGCCAAAAGGAATATTCCTTCCAAATTTCATGTCTGTAAAGGCACCAACATCTAAAGTGATGATCACGTCTACCCTGTTAAGAGTGGTACCGACTAAGAAGAAGAAGCCTTACGGTTTCGGAGATATCTTGATGAGTCTCTACATAGGTGGAAATCTATCATATATATATATATATATACTATCATGTATATATAGACTTCTGCTGCTGAACATAGGCCTCGTATATATACATATAATTGCTAAATATTTGAATTTCTAGCAACAAATTAATTGTTTTTTTTCAACAACCGGAAAGCCTTTGTCCTAAATGTATGAATGTATTTCTCTCAAATTAATTCTGATGAGTGAGAGCACTGATAATCTGATTATGGGAAAAATAAAGCAATCGCTTGGGCTCAGCTTGCGCATTGCGCTGGTCCCCGTAACATATGTAACCCCATGGAACTGGGTCACGGGTTCTCTAAATGAGCGTTGACTAATGAACGCGAACTTCGGAGTAGCTGGCCCTTTTTACAAACACACTCCGCTTCCGCGTTTCAAAAACGCATCATAACTGACGGAAATTATACTTTTTATTTTTTAATTTCATTAGAAGCGGAAAACTGCGCTTCAGCGACAAGGTCATCCTTAGATAGCGATTTCCATAAACACTTGTCGTATGAGGGCAAATCGAGGGCAAATCTCTTTTCACTCTTGATTAGTATCCCTTGATATAAACCATCTTGATCCATCATCGCAAGACATATTTCTTCCTCTAAATAGTAGTGTGCAAATATCACTCTGGGTCAGTTTAAATTACATTATCATCATCGTCATCATTATCAGTCTTTGTTTATCCACTGCTGGATATAGGCCTTCCCTTGTCTTCCACCAAATGCGATCCTCAGCTTCACGTATCCACCGACTTTCGACCGCCTTGATGATGTCGTCGATCCATCTGGAGGGAGTGCGTCCTACACTTCTACGACCTGTACGCTGCCTCCGCTCCAAGACCTTCCTCCCCCATCAGCCATCACTGACACGACAGACATGGCCGGCCCACTGTCACTTCATCTTGCAGATTTTGAGAACTACGTCCACATCTTTAGTTCTCCGTGGAACTTCTTCGTCCCGGAGTTTGTCCCTTAGAGGAATGCCAAGCATAGCATTTCTCGCTCGCTGTGCTACTTCAAATCGGTGGACCAGCTCGAGGGTCAGACGTAATATTTTCGCTGGTGGTAGAACTCTGTTACCAGAGACCCTATTTCTACCGACAAACAGTAGTGTGCGAACATTAATGTGTTCCGGTTTGAAAGGCGCTGTAGCCAGTGAAATGACTGGGGTAACGAGACTCGAACATGTAGTGTTTAATACTCCAACCAGTTGATATGGGCAGGCGTATCACTTACCATCAGGTGAACGTCCAGCGAGTCTCGTTGCTTTATTGAATAAATATATGTATATATATATATATCTCAATGCAATAACTGCATACTAGATCAATATTTAGTTGTTCACACCTTGTGGTATCTGTATGTTCTAGGTTATACAAAGTTATAATTGATAAGTAGACTATACAGATATCACAAGGAGTTTGAATATGTTTTGAACTACTTTTTGTGTTGTATTTAAAAAAAAAAAAACTTGGAAAACAATAAGCAAACATTTGTGATATGCACATTTAAATTTAACACGACCAGGGAATTACTGGCTCCTTGTCTATGTTTAACGGAGTTATCCCAAGACTTATTGTAACTAATCCTACGAATTTCTTATCTTACTGTCATAGTTTAGGCATTGAATAGTCCTCTTAATATACAGTTTCCTGTTTACAGTCTTCTGCATGAGAATTAATTAAGTCTTCACGCAATAACGTGATGATCAAAGTAGATGGTTTAACTTCATCAGTGATTTATATAGCAAGTTAGATCCAAAGATAACGTTAGATTTTTAATTAGCAGCTACGTATTTTTGTTGTATATTAGAGTGCAGCACCCTCGTGATATATTGGCGACTCTAAGCACCTTTTAGAGGCTGGACGAGCTTGGAACGGCTCCAAGAACCGATGAGCAAGCGCAATTCAGTCCGCAGGCTCCGTGACCGGAATGGTGTATTAGCGGCTGTTAGTTTTATAAAATTTTACGTTATCACAATTAGCGACGATTAATTAGTGCTGCTTCTAATGCTGCTAACAAGGTACATATATCCTGATCTTCGTTATATCCTTATTGGTAACGTGTACTTTTCCTTATACGTTATGCACTACTGTTGAAGAGGATGAGCAGCACATTTGGGAAACTTTATCACCTTAGACAAGATGCTTGACTTTTTTCGGATTTAACAGCTAGCTTTTCGATGCATCGTCATCAGCCGATAGACCTCCACTGCTGGACACAGGCATCTACCAAAGATCCTCACATCGATTGGTCCCTCGCTGTCCGCATCTCCGGGCAACAGCAGCCGTCGTTTGTTGGGGTTCATATAGGGGGTCTTGGGTCATTTCCCTTCACGCTGGATTAATGCGGGTTGGTGGGAGCCAGAGCCTCGTTTGTTGATTATCAGGGAGCAGGTGAGGTTGGCTTGGGTCCCGTGAGTTACCCCCCGGGGGCTGCCACCTTGTCGTGGTGGGGGGGCTTGCGTCCCCAATGATCCTCGAGGCTATAGCGGCAGAGTCTCTTACACCGGAAGGCTCGAGGGGAGGGGCAGACTAAGAGCAGCCGACAGGGGAGCTCACCCCTGAAAAAAAGAGACGACGATGTGGAGCATCGACGAGGAACATGGAAAAGGCCAGTTGTAAAAGTGTTCTGCAGGCAGGTACCCGAAAGGGAGAAGACTGCCTTCCTGCTGCACCAGCGTCTGCGGATGCTGCTGCGGCAGGAGGCCTCTCTCCGTACTCTGCAGTGGGCGACAACTGCCTCGTAGGTCGGCCTCGCGCTGGCCTTCGTAAACACGACCCAAGCATACCCATACCGGACGATGATTTATTTAGTGAAACGGAATCAAGGCAAATGCCAACGGACGGAAAGCAGATTTTGGAATTGTTGAGGACCTCAACGGAAGAAGACTCGGATTACTCCCTGAGGATGGCAACGTCGGAGCGGTCGAAGGTATCATTAGCTGTTTCACGAAAGCGAGCACCGCAAACGGAAAGCGGAAGCAGTGACGGTGGTCGGCCCACAAAAAAAACAACAAAAACCTCCAGGATCCAGGATGCATGTTTCGTGGCACCTCTCGACCTTCCTAAAACGACACGGGCAAAGACGACGCTTCCTAGAGTCGAGGAGCTCGCGAGTGAAATGGCTGAGCAGCCAACTGGCGACCTCGGTTCTCGACTCACAGAGAGCCTTGCCACTATCGAGAGCGTTGCAGACAGGTCCAGAAACCTGAAGGAAGAGTTCGTGCGCGCCTTGAGACTGTCGGTGCGTCATATACAGGCCATTGCGACGGAACTGGTGCAGCGAAGCTCTCCGAATCAACTCGAGCAAGAAAATGCTCTGCTCCAAAATCAACTTGCCGAGATGAAAGGGCAAATAGAGGCACTGACGAAGGAAGTCAGTCAGTTACGCTGACAGAATAAGGAGGGACCCAGAACAATAACACATCTTAGTGGAAATGATCCCAAAGCAGACGAAGGCCACCTGATGTCAAAGTTGGGGGCTATGATCGACAGAAAGTTGGATGCCTTCAAAGCCGAATTGTTCCCCGACAGGGTTCTGAGGCCGCCTTTAGGGAGAAAAACTGTGGCAGGCGACAAGACGCCTGCACAGCTATCAGAACCGAGCTGGAACGAAGTGACCAGGCGCAAAGGTAAGGCAAAGCGAGTCGTCACTCAAATGGAACACGTACAAAAACAAGGGCAGGAAGCACATCAGAAAGCATAAACGGCACAAAACGGGACACCTAGGTCCCCAAAAGGGAAGAAGCCGAAGAAGGCCAAGCTTCCTAAAGTCCCGAAAACTGCAACGGTGACGGTCACAGTCCCCGAGGAGGCCACTATGACGTACGCTCAAGCTATGGTGATGACTAAACAAAAGGTGAACCTGACCGAACTAGGAATCTCTGGGGTCAAGCAAAAGAAGGCTTTAAACGGTGGTTTACTGCTGGAGGTGGAAGGCGAGCAGTGTGCTGCTAAAGCAAACGCGCTCGCTGCAAAGTTGCAGTAAGCTCTGTTCGAAACGGGGGTCAGGGTAACGCGGCCCCGCAAAACGGGCGAGATCTGGGTCATGGACCTGGACGACTCTATTACCGAGGAGGATGTCGCCGAGGCCATCACTGAAGCCGGCGGTTGCTCAGTGGACATTGTGAAAGTTGGTCAAATCCACAGGTGGTCCAGGAGACTGGGGAATGCATGGATTCGATGCCCGCTCATGGTCGTACATAGACTTGCCGTAGAGGAGCGGGTCAAAGTGGGATGGGTGGTCGCCAGAGTCCAAGTACTCAGTGCCCGACCATTGCAATGCTTCCGGTGTCTGGAAACCGGACATTCCAGGTACCAGTGCACGAGCACCAAAGACAGGAGCACAATGTGCTACATATGCGGGGATCCTGGTCATAAAGCCAGAGAATGCCAAGCGAAGGCACCGAATTGTGTCCTATGTGCGGACTACGGTCAAAACTCTGACCACCGCCTGGGCAGTAGAAAGTGCTTATCTACAAACACAAGGAGGGGTCGCGGAGGAGACGAAAGGTCGACATCGGGCGCCCGTGTGAAGCGAGTAGATAGGCCTGCGCAACCTCCGGTATGCGCTTCGTCCTATCACCCTTCCGAGGAAACAATGGAGATTAGTCATGGCAAGGTCTCTATACAGGATGGTACAGAGCAACCTGAACCACTGCCAGGCAGCACAAGATTTGCTCTTGCAGAGTCTGCCCGAGTGTTCTGCATCGCTGGCAGTGGTGGCGGAGCCCTACTCCATCCCAAACCATCCACGGTGGTTCGGTGACAAAGTTGGCTTGGTCGCTGTCTACTGGGGAGGAAGTAGTGGAGACCCTCCGTGCTCCAGAATTTGTTCCGGACGGGGTATCATCGCGGTGGAATGGGGCCCATTAGCCGTTATAGGCTGCTACGTCTCACCTAACTCCTGCTTGGCTGAATTCGAGAGGTTTCTGGACAGGGTTACCAGCTGCGTTCGCAGGTACCTACCACGCCCAGTGCTCGTGCTAGGCGACTTTAATGCCCACTCTAGGGCTTGGGGAAGCAGCCGAGACAGCGTAAGGGGTGACACAGTTCTCGAATGGTCAGCCGGCTTGGACATGAGACTACTTAATAGTGGCTCAGTCAGCACCTGTGTGTGCTGGCAGGGGGAGTCGATCGTGGATTTATCATGGGCGACACCCTCCGCCGAACGCTCAGTGGTAGGATGGAGAGTTTCAGAGGAGATGGAGACCCTCTCCGACCATCGGTACATTATTATCGACGTAGAGCCCAAGCTGACAGCGTTAAATAGTCGTTCTGATATACGTTCACTACGGCGATGGGCGCTTAAGCACTGCAACCAAGACCTGCTTATAGCAGCTGCCCATGTGGTGGACTGGTCATGTCCCAGCGGGGATGAAAGCCTGAATAATGCAGTTGCTCGGCTCCGCGAGGACATGAACACCATATGTGATATGGCAATGCCACGAAGCAAAACAGGCAGGAAGGGCCCGGCATATTTGTGGTCACGAGAAATCTCCGATCTTCGCACGGTCTGCCTGAGATTACGTCGAAGATACACGCGAGCTCGGCGACGTTGAAACTCCACGATAGAGGTGAGAGGAGAGTGCAAATACAGAGAGTACCGTACTGCGACCAAGGCGTTGCAAGATGCCATCGCCGAAAGCAAAACCAGGAGCTGGAGGGCCCTGCTTGAGGGCTAAACAAAGACCCGTGGGGTCGTCCCTATAAAATGGTGCTCGGCAAGTTGCGCCCTTGGGTTCCACCCCTCACGGAAACCCTGGATCCTGGTTTTGTGTCCACCGTGCTGGATACGCTTTTTCCGGGGCCCTGGGATGAAGAGGAAATACGAACGGCACAGATGGTTTCCTCTGAATGGTCGGAGGAGCTCTCTGTCACGGAGACAGAACTGCGAGAGGCGGCGCAAACCATGGGACACCGCCCCAGGACCAGATAGAGTCCCAGGCAGGGCCTGGAAAATTCTAACACCGATTCTGGGGACGAGATTGCGACGCCTGTTCACCGACTGCTTTCGAGACGGTTACTATCCGGCAGATTGGAAACGAGCAAAGCTGGTGCTCCTACACAAATGGGGCAAACCAGTGGATGAACCAGCAGCCTACCGACCAATCTGTCTTTTAGACGATGTTGGTAAATTATTCGAACGGATAATAACCACTCGATAAACACACATCTCGGGAATACAGGCCCGGACTTGGCGGGCCATCAATACGGATTTCGACGGCGGCGTTCCACGCTGGATGCCATCCTCCACATGAGAACCTTGACACACCAGGCGATATCCAAAGGGAGAGTTGTCTTGGCAGTTAGCCTCCACGTCGTCAACGCCTTCAATTCCCTTCCCTGGAGTGTCATACATGAGGCTCTGGTCTACCACAGAGTTCCGGCGTACCTGAGGAACATATTGAAGGCGTACCTCTCAAACAGAAGCATCTGTTACCCCGGTAGATACGGAAGCTTACAAGAGAGGGCCGTAGTGCGCGGGGTTCCGCAGGGGTCAGTTTTAGGACCGCTCTTGTGGAACATCGGGTACGATGCGGTACTACGGACGGTGCTTCCACCGGGAGTAAACATGGTGTGTTATGCAGATGACACGCTAATATTGGCTGAGGGGGAATCTTTCCCAGGGACCGCAAGGGTAGCCGAGTTCGGGGTTGCGATGATTATCGGCAGAATACGGAGACTCGGACTGCAAGTGGCACCGCAAAAGACTGGAGCTATGTGGTTTCACCGCCCGAGACTGAAGGAGAAACCCTCCGATACATTTTTATGTGTCGGAGAAGTAAGTATCCAAATTGGCGACCACCTCAAGTACCTTGGACTGGAGCTAGATAGCCGATGGAACTTCGTCAAGCACTTCGATCGTCTCGTCCTCCGGATTCAAAAGGTAGCGGGTGCTATGCACGGATTGCTACCGAATCTAGGAGGGCCGAGGGAAGAAGTCCGCCGTCTCTATGCAGGCGTGGTGCGCTCTGTCGCACTCTACGGATCTCCTGTATGGGCCGACATACTCTCGCGTAGACCGCGTCGGGCGGCGAAGCTTAACGCTACGCAACGCACTATTGCGATTAGAGTCGCCCGAGGATACAGGACGATTTCGTACGAGGCGGCCACACACTTGGCGCGGTTCCCACCTCTGGACATCCTGGCGGATATGGACGCAGAGATCTTTCATAAGATCCGCATCCTCCGTCAAACCGATGATCTAGAAGAGACGGTCGAAGAGCTTCCACGAGGAGCCAGAAGGCGGGCACTGGGGCGCTGGCGAGAAAGGTTAATGGAACCTCGCAATATTCGTCAGCGCGCGGTTAGTGCGATTCTGCCCAGCTTAACGGTTTGGCTGAAGAATAGTGGACGGGTGACCTACCATTTAACGCAGATACTCACCGGACATGGCTGCTTCGGGGCGTATCTGCACAGGATAGGCAGGGAGGAGTCGGCGCAATGCCATCATTGTGGGGCGGCCGAGGATTCCGCGCAGCACACGCTCGAACACTGCCCTGCTTGGGAGTCAGAGCGATGGATCCTCGTCCAAAACATCGGACAAGACCTTTCCCCGGCGGCCGTAGTAGCGGCAATGACGAGAAGCCGGGAAGCGTGGCACAGTGTCTTTCCTTTTGCGACACAGTAATGTTCGCAAAGCGAGCCAGGGAACGCGCAGATCCCGCTCGTCGGAGGAGCCGTAGAGACAGACGAAGATAGCTGGCCCGTTATGGGCGCCGCGCTGGAGGACACTGGTGCGTTCTTTTAGAGATCCCGGAGTCCTTCACAAGCGCTGAGGACGGGGTCGATGTGGTTTTAGTGGGTATTCCGGCAGTGCGCCGGCGAGTCCCACATACCCACCCGTTACCCGGCGGGATGCCTAAATGCATTTCCCATCGTTAAAAAAAAAAAAAAGGTGATAACCACTGACTTAAACTATATTGGTAATAGTAACAACATATATATTTATATACATACAAAATACATATAGATAATACAAATATACATATAAATAAACACACACCTTTATACATTATCTAAGAGGTCTGTCTGCACCTCAGACGAATAAATACAACAAAAATGATAACTACTTCGCATATCCCTACAGCCAAGAAAGTTGACAGTATATGCTAAAAAAGTCTCGCTGGTCTATTGCGATATAAAATATAGTATAATCATTCAGCATATACTAAGTTCTAATTTCACCCTTAGATCTAGACTTACTGGTAACGTTTATTTATAACTTTATCTTACTACTAACCGATATTTATATAATATATCAAAAAATTAATAGTATTCATTGATAATAGGTCTCTATTGACTCGGATCGTATACGTGGGTACTACTGCAGCTTAATCTCCTCTCACGTCCTCCCGATCTTCTTCACCTCCTCTGTTACTATGCGCCACATCCGTCTGGGTGGTTAGCATAATCTATAAAAAGCCAAGCAGCTATCTGCGGTGTGTAGTAGAATACAAGTGTGATCAGTAACCCCGGCAAGGCCGCGTCATTCACCTCCCCGTCGTTCATCCTGGGACCTATTGCAGCCACGCACTGACGTGTCCACTACCTAGTGCTGCAACTGAGCTGAGGATGCAGGACAAGAGGCGAGTATTCTGTATTCCTTAGAACAGATGACATCGTTAAGAAGGAGACCCGTAACTAACCGAGCATGTCTTGAAGCTCTGAGATGGCAATCCCACTGCTGGACTAAGGCACAGTGGGCTAATCACTAGCTTGTTCAAAAAGCTAATTAAAAAACCGAAACAGTGAAAGGCTTCCTAATTAGTGGAGTTATTGGAGTAATGAAACATAAAATTGTATTTCTCAAGACGACAAGTGCTATGTAGTATTTCGTCGAATAAAAAAAAATGTTAAAGGCAGAAAATTCATCGTACTTCCAAGCAAGTAGACGTCTATGCTTAAGTTATACGTCGATAAGTAATTATTATAAAATATTTATATGAAACTGATGGTCATTAAATGAAGAATTGTTTCCGCGTGCTCCCATAACGAGCTTCATTACATATCTCCACGTAAAATAACCGGGCAAAGTTTCCGCGCTCGTTGCGATGAAGGAAGCAAAGGTTTTTCTCCCCTGCTCCAATTATCCGCCATCTTAGCTCTCACGGCCCTCATCATGCAGGAAATATCTTCGTCCCAGCTATAAGACCGTGCCAAAAAATAAGTGAAAAGTGTCGCAATAAATCCAGATGTAGCGGGTTTGAGTTGGTATTGCGTCAGCGTCGAGCTGGATCCCCGCGATCGGGCTCCATTCGCTCAGTGGAAACTTGTCGGAGTGAATACGAGCAGTTTCTATTGGAGAAACTTTGCAGAGATCTTATGTAGGCAATTTCATTTGGATGGAATTCTGCTCCGCCGCCGAGTTTACGTTTGATTGATAATGTGAATCTTTGCGAATTTCTATCTAAACTTATCTAAAGGGTTACTTAGATTTATTCAAGCGAATTCTACAGATCAAGTTTATTATTGGACGAAAATTATTATTACTTCATACGAATGATAGTTATCACAATCTCATATATAGCTTTTATAAAACTTTTTTTTATTATTCAATTAAGAGACTAAACGAGCGGGACGTTCATCATCACCATCAGCCGCTAGACGTCCACAGCTGGACATAAGCCTCTTCCAAAGATCTCCATATCGATTGATTTTGTGCTGCCCGCAAAACCGCCAGGCAATAGGAGTCATCGTCTCTAGAGGTTCATATTGAAGAGAATTGGGCCTTTTCTCACCACGCTGGCACAATGCGAGTTGGTGGGAGCCAGAGCCTCGTTTGTTAATAAGCAGGGTGCATGAGAAGGTGAGGTTGGCTTTGGATCCCTTGAGTTGTTATCCGGGGACGTTCACCTGATGATAAATGATACGCTTGCCCATAACAACGCAGCGCTAAATAGGATGATATACACACCAGTAGTTACACTAGCTGCAGCGCCTTTCAAATTGTAACACAGTAACATTTGCACACTACGGTGTAGTGGAAGAAACAAAAGCTGCAGTCATGCTTAACTTGATCATCTTCAGTAACAGTATAAGTATTACGAAGCATTGTAAATAATAGATTTTTTTACATTAATACAAATAGGAATATGCGACGTTACTTTGACGAGGTCGTAAAAGCGACGAGCTCGGCGTGAGCACGAAAGCATCCCCTAATTTTCTTACAAGGGGTCAACAAAACATACATGCCTCACTTCAAAATTTATCCTGACCCCTGAGGTCGTAATGCCGAATGTCCCAAGTTACGCGGATTTTTACGATGTACCCACAAAGTACGTATCGCGCATATGTTAAATATAACATACTTTCACCACGAAACTTTATATAAATGTATTGGTATTCGCAATTTTATGGCCACCTTATTCATAGTTAATGGAGGACATACTATTATATAACATATATGTTATTTCATATATCATATCGTCACTTAACGCAGGCGAGGCGGTGTTTAGTATAGCGTTGTAAAGGCCAAGTATTTTTAATAGGAAGTGTGGGCAAACGAGCGAACACTTCACCTGGAAAGTGGTCACTGATGTCCATGGACAGTCGCAGCACCACAGAGGTGGCGGCTGTGTGAACGACCTCTGACATGATCCCCTCCTAAAGCTTAACACAACCACCGTGTGCTTCCATCTTTACATAATTGTGGCTCACTTCCAAAAGGCAAGATATTACTAAACCATCGTTTAAAATAGATGCAAGGATCAAATATCTACAGCTTCAGGATCGCATTTGATGGTAGACATTGAAGAAGGATTATATCTAGTATTGGGTAAACAAAGGCAGATAATGATGATAAAGGATCAAAGAATGAAAAGTAACAGTATACTGTATACTCATCTAATACTTCGTCATAAGTAAGAAAGTTATCAATTTAAAGAGGAAGAAAGCAGGATCAATCTTCAAAAATGATAATGATCTAACAACTTGACAAGTTGTTAGATCATTATCATTTCATTATTAAGATAGTCATCTTCTTCCTCTTTTACCTGTTGCCAAAAAAAAATTTAAAGATCTATATATCCTATTAGCCTACCTTTGTATTGTAATATAAAAATAAATTGTATACTTAATATTCCCACCACCTGTTCCTTCTCTTTCAAAGAGAGAATCAAGATATTTTATCCACCTTACTTGCCAAGTGTGAGTTGGTCGATATCATATGTCCACATTTTTGTACATGGATAAATGTCAGTCTGCTCATGGTATATCTAGCGGAAGTTCAAGATTACTTATATACAAAATTGTGTCTAATCTATATATATATATGAGATTTCCACCTATATAGAGACCATAAGGTCTATAGAGTCGAAATTTGGTAGAGATATTGCTTTTGCTGTTTAGAGGTCAGCTAATAATGGTTTTTACAAAATTCCTTCCCCAAAGGGACTTGCGAGGGTGTTCATCATCATCAGCCAACGTCCACTGCTGGACATAGGCCTCCCCTACGTCTATTGTTTCTGCGCTGCTCGCACCCAGCGTCTGCCCATGACATGGCCTCCAGTACCGTCGGGCACCAAGGTCCGTCGTTTATAGGGGTTATTATGGGAGGATTTGTGCTATTTCCCACAACGCTGGCCTAATGCGGATTGGTGGGAGCCATAGCCTCGTCTGTTGATTAGCAGAGTGCACCACGAGCTGGAGAGGTTGGCTTGGGTCCCGTGACTTGTTGTGACCCCTTACACTGGGTGTTACAATCGGAAAAACGGACGGGGAACTGTTGGAGGAGAGTATAAAAAAACCTGTGATAATTTCGAAGCTCAATTTTTAATTAAAAACTGATGTTAATTTCTCTTTTAATTATTAACTATGTAATCGCTCTGACACTCCATTCTTCTGTTTGATCATGTTTCGTGATTTCATTTCTAATATCCTCATTTCTTTCTTTCCTCATAACGTGTACCGACCCGACCAGTGTAGCCCCTCAATACCACGCAAAGATTACTTTCGTTTCAACGCGAAATCTTTTTAAAGCGGCCGCACCGCGCATGCGCCGGACGATAACGAACAGAGATTAATTAAAATTTATTTCCATCGTAATTCGAGTTGCGCGCGGAATGTAAATTTCCACGTTCCCTTTATTTTAATTAAAAAAAAAAGTTTATTAACTTGTTTCACATAATATAAACTGTTTATTGATGGTACATCTGCATTGCCAGAGACCTGTGCAGGTACCACTGCAGCTCCTGTTACTAGGTTTAAAAAAGCACGGGATTATTCTCTACTTAGCTTAAGCTTTCGATGAAGGAAAACATCATGACGTAATTGCCGGAGACCGCTCCAGCTCCAATTTAGGTATTGACCTTAAAAAACTCCAGGTTCAATCTTTACTGAGCTTAAGCTTCTGGTGAAGGAAAATAGTAAGATAACTGGTGGTAGGTCTCTGTTTCCGTAGGCTGTTTAAGTAGGTAAAATCGCAGCTTCTATTTAGGTATAAATATTATAAAATTTTAGATTCGGTCTCTACTGATCTTGAGCCTAAGCTAAAGGAAAACATTGTGACGTAGCTGGTTGCAGGTCTCTGTCGCCGGAGACTGTTTAGGTAATTACCACCTCAGCTATTATTTCTGCCAGCAAACAGTGTAAACATTACAATGTATCGGTGTCAACAGTGTCGTAGCTAGTGAAATTACCGCGGTAACGAGTACACTAAACAATTGACAATTGAGGTTTAAGAATCTTGATTTCTTACAAGAATATATACAATGCACTTATGCGAGAAGACAATAAGCAATAGATTAAGCTAAAATTACGAGCGTACAAAAAAGGACATACAGTAATTCCACAAACTTAATGCATAGAACAACTGACACTGCAGCCGGCCAAAGGAAGGTAGTGTGCAGTTCGCGGCAGTGGTCGGTGCGGTAGAATTTTACAATAAGCAGAGATCGGAGGGCAGTCGCTAAAAATTTATTAAGTCGGTTACATAGAGTGAGTCAAACTGGAATAGTCATGCGCAATGTTTTGTTATATTAAATAAATGTTTTGTGGTGAATTTAAGACATGTTTGACTAGTTGTTTTTTGAAAATTTTATATGATTTATCATTTTTTATACTATCGGGTTGACTGTTGTATAATTTATCTCCTTCGTATAGTACACTTTTTTTCCCATAGTTCGCGGAGGCCGTAGATACAAATTATTCATTCGATTAGAAGTCTCTCTACAAGGAAAATGAGTCACTTTTTTAGGAAGGGTTATTTTAGTATGTATTTCTTTATTTAGTATTTTATGCACTAACATGCAAGTGCGGAAGTAGTATGTTTGAGAAATGTTCATTATCTTAGTATTTTTATATATCTTTTCGGTAGATGTTAAATAATCGTAGTGGAAAAGGACCTTTATTAGATTGTTTTGACGTACATTAGGACTATTTAAATTAGTTTTTGCTGCGGCGCCCCAAATTTCTATCAGATATTCCATGTGGGGCTGCCAAACAATTATATACCGTATAATTCACTTGACTTGGTAATCGTCGAGTTATGCGTCGCAATGATCCTGTTACGGATATAATTTTGGTTTTGATTTTTTCAATTTGCGGTTTCCGTGTTAATTGATCATCTAATATAATTCCTAGATATTTTTCCTGACTTTTCTTATTTATTTTTAAATGAAAATTATTATTGTTTTGTTTTTAGCGGAGAAAGTTACATAATTTGTTTCTTTAATATTGATTGTTAGAAGATTATTCGAAAATCAATTATTAAGTACATTTAAATCCATTTGCGCATCTTCCGTTAGCACATCATTTTTTTATCCAGTCCATCATAGTTTAGGTCATTCTTGTGTCCAGATTTATAAATTGGTGATACTTTTGCTAGTTTCAGAGAGTCAGGGAATACTCCAATTTCGAGACATTTATTTATACATGCGGTAAGTTCATGCAGTATAAGTGTTTTTACACACTTTAAGGTTTTCGTGTTAATACCATCAATACCGGCACTAGCGTTGACTTTAAGATTGTCAATTAATGTATTTATTTCGTGAACCGATGTCGGTGATAGTATCGAAAGACTTTTACTGGCCATGGTATGGGACATTCCGGTGTAATAATGATTATGGTGATATTTTTTCGGTATTTCTTTAGCCAGGAGTGTACCGATAGTCGAGAGAAACTTATTAAAACAATTACATATTTCCGTGGGATCACTAATTATACCTATTTCTGTCTGCAGTCTCGGCAGTGATATTTCTTCTTTAACCTTGTTCTTTGTAAGGTCATTAATTAAGTTCCACATCTTCTTTTGGTCATTGCTACATGCTTCAAAAGCTTTATTGTAATATTGTTTCTTATTATTTTTAATAGTTCGCGACACTTTATTTCTTTCTTTTTTAAAGTCTTGTTTTATTTTGGTATCGTTAGGATTTCGTCCAAGATCTCTTTTCTTATCCAATCTTGTTTCGGCGGATTTAAAATCTTGACAATTCATATCTAAAAGCAAAGATAAGGATATAGTTTATTATCCTGTCTACCTAAATTGTTGCAGACGCATCTCTTACCATTAGGTACTCGTCTTACATCATCATCATCAGCCCATATACATCCCGAGCTGGACATAGGCATAGGATTTGGGCCATTTCCCATAACGCTGGCGAGGCTCCGCCGAATACCTTACGTAGTCCAAGTCAAACTCACCTGCACACAGTGCACCCTGCTGGATAACAGACGAGGCTCTGGCCACCCCCCAACCCGCGCTGGGCCAGCGTGGTGGGTTACAGCCCAATTCCCCTCAATAAACTCCAATGTGGAAACCTTTGGGGGAAGCCTATGTCCAACAGTGGACCTCTTTCGGCTGATAATGATGATGAAGGCTCAATGCGTGCTGGTGGGAGCCAGAGGCTCTTTTGTTGATTAGCAGGGTGCACCACGAGCAGGTCAGATTGGCATGGATCCCATGAGTTGTTTTTCCTTCACCCCTCGTCACACACACAGCTCGTCTCACTTGTGCGTTAGATATTAAATCCAATGACGTCACATATAATTATCATCTCCTTCCGTCTTTTTAAGTAGTATTACGCTTTAAAAAAAATCGCTGCGTTCATCAACTGATACTTCCTAAAGTGGAGTGTAGATAACATATTGGGCGTAAAACAACCCCCTTACGAAGTAAACACATAAATTCCCTTTGTAACTTATCGACACAATAAACTTTGAACATTTTTACTGCTGTGTTTATTATGACGCGCTGTAACGGCGGAATGCGAGCGTTACGCGTTTTACATTTTATCATCGATAACGTGTGATCTGTGGACGTTATTTTTTTTTTTTTTGACCTCCGTTACTCCTGAGAATGTATACTGGAACCACAGTCGCAAAGGTCTATAGCTGTTTTATATCGTCTCGCGTTGTAAAGATTATTAAATGATGACAAGGTTTTAAAGAGAAAAAAAAAATGAGATTTTTTCAACAGCTCTTTTTTTTAAATCAACCTGGTTAATTTTGATTACGATCACACCTGATGTTAGGTGGTCATGTGGTCTGTGCCGTTAAGGCACACTAACCTGGTAACGGACTATTCACTCTTCTCTCTAGGAGAACTTGTATTTGAACGGGAACACCGGCGTCGGCAAGTTGTTCCATTCCATTGCTGTTCTCATGAAGAACGGGGAGCGTCCACAAATTGAGAATGGAAACTCGCCGTGCGTGAGAACAATCGATCGCATCCTATCAAAACTCTTAAAACGATCTATCTAGGAAGCATTACAGCATACAGGCTTATATCACGGAGAATATTTCACAGCCTATCTTTCCAAGAGTAAGAAACTTCGTTCTTTAGTATACTTAAAAGTTAATGAAACTTGCAGAACATCTGTCTACTGTACCTTAAATCTTTACTTAAACTCGTCACGGTGACCCAAAGTTTAGTGGAACTAGGTTTATACTATGGCTTCGAATACCAAGTATTTCGTGAAAAAATCGTACACAGGATACTCTTTCCGGAGGTAAGTCCGCCTGATGTTAAGTAATACGCCTGCCCATAATAATATAGCGCTAGTTAGAATGATACACACAGCACCACATTATGCTCGTCGCATTAAGACTTAAGGTGGTAAGTCACGTAACCTCCGTAATTTCACTGGCCAGGGCGCCCTTCGAACCGGAATACAGCGATGTATGAATAAACGATCTCCTTAACTTCTGCATCGGAGGTAGAACAGTGTTGCTCACGTAATAACTACACCTGGAAGTCACGTTAAAGTCGCCCCTATTTAACATTACGACGACTTTCACCACACTGCAGCTACTCTCATACAATCAATGTAAGTCTTTATGGTGTATAATGGGTTCCTGGATCAAGTGGTATACGTAAGAAGAGTTATGTTCTTTACCGGCGAGGAAACATTTTGATGTTAACAGTAAACTCATCTAAACGTTACAATCTGAAGCGCGCTGTATATATCTCGGAGAATGCCTCGAAGACAGCTTTTAACTGAGATAAAAAGGTAGACTGTTGTGTAAAAGCCCTTAAGGGAGCCGTAGCTTTTCTAAAGCAACCAGCTGATGCTAACGGCCCACTGAGGTGCAATCTCGGAGTTTATAGGGTTGAAATCTTAGAATACACCGAGAAATGTGCCCGGGGTGTTTTTGAATAGGGTCTATTTAAATAAATTTTAAACTAGGTTTAAGTGAAACTTTTTTAAAAGCGTCCAGCGGTATATCGTCTATTTCGTTCATCTGATGATATATGGATCCAACTCGGGTCGGTAGCGTTCGGGAGACTACGCAGCATCTTTTCGTCTCAGATACCGCAGTAGCTGAAGACAAAAGTCTCCAACTCGGGCGCGTTGCCAGCGTTGACATACGGAACCGAGACGTGGCCCCTTAATATCCGCCTTATAAAAAGGCTGAAAGTTACCCAAAGGGCAATGTTGAAGGCTATGCTCGGATTTTCTCTGCGCGTCCAATCAGAAATGTGGAGACGCGCAGAAGAACTGTCACCGACATAGCCCAAAACATTGCTACACTTAAGTGGCAGCGGGCAGGCACATTGCTGGAAAGACCAACAGCCGATGGTGCAGTAAGGTCATCAAGCGGCGCCCGCGTGCCGGTAGACGCAGAGTTGGGAGGCCATCACAAGGTAGACCAAAGATCTGGTGAGAATCGCGGGAACCTACTGGAGGTGAGCACCGCGGGGCCGATCGATGCGGAGATCTTTGGGGGAGGCCTATATCCAGCAGTGGGCGTCTATCTGGTGCTGATGATGATGATGGTAAGTGATACATTTATTTATAACAATAATACTATGGTCGTGATTCCATGCTGCTCCATACTATGCTTAAGAGACGTTAAACTGTATAGCTTCAATTTAATATCTGGTAACGTTATCATACAACTTTGCCTTGGTACTTTGTAATTGATGGTAAACTATTCTTTCTCCTTGAAAGTAGTAAATAAAACAACTCTTCTTAAAGTTTAAATGTTATTGTAGCTGGAGAAATAGATGCTGGAGTAGTACCTCCAAGAAGAGTTTCTTAATAGATATATCCTTGAGATTTAATATCAGTAATAAATGGTTAAAGCTTCTCGATCACTATTTCTACCGATGATAGGCATCTACTGCTAGACATAGGTCGCTTGTATTGTGATTATTAACATGGATTGACATTTTTTTTTTTAAATAATTGAAGAGAAATCATTCTCATCAATCACAAGATCAAGCTATGACCGTTGTATTAACTGTAGAATAAAAACCTTTGATTTCTCGTTACAAAGAATTGAAAAGGATGTTAACACTCCCTTTGTTACAAAGATTAAGCCTTTGCAAAATATTATTTCATTTACTAAAACCGGAGAGAGTTCTGCTCCAAGAACAAAGCGGGTGAATACCTTAATAACGAAAATATTTCCGTTCTCAGGCGGAAATGTTAAATGAATTTAATCAAGCTTACTTACGCCTCAGGAATAAAACGCAGAACGTTATAAAACTCATTACACGTTATTATATAGGTGATGCTGTTTCTGGACCTCTCCTACGGCAGAGACATGGCACTTCACTATCGGGCTGCTTCAACGATTCGAAGTCCAAGAGACAAGATCCAGAACGTAGAAATTCGATGGAGATCTAAAGTTGTCGATATCTCTCACAATCTGCAAGCTGAAGTGACAATTACAGCCGATGGAGAGGTCTTGTGGTGGAGGCTATGTACAGAACGCAGTAGGAAGTCCTCCCAAGAGATGGACTGACGACATCGTAAGAGCGGTGGGAAGTGGGTGGATGCGAAAAGCTGAGGACCGTATCTAGTGAGAGACATAGGGTAAGGTCTATATCCAGCTGTAGATAAAAGACTGATGATGAACAAAGTATAGTTATTGGCAGGTCATGAGGGAAGACCATTTAGATTTGTACCGCTGTTCAACCTTTTTCTAATTTTATTAAATACGACAAGTCCTTAATACTTGTTTGAAGGACGCTACAATTCCATCTACCTGGTTAAGGATTTATCAAAAATTGTTTGAACGGTAATGGTGCTTAAGCTGTGTAAACTTTGTAAGTCATTATGTAATCAATATTTATAACTTCCGTAACTAAATCCGGCTCGGCAACTGGATGGATCAGGCTTCAGCAGCCTTGAGGTGTAAGTAACCTCTAAAAGACCTGATGTAGTAATGGGAAACCACTGTATTATATTACCTAGTCTTCAGCATGGAAAAGTACTATAATAAAAAGGCCTCGAGTGGCCGGCGTCTCTTAGGAGACAGAGAGGACTGTACCACGCTGATCGCCGACCTTCAGTAGTTGGACAGGCATTTTAAGAAGAATAATTAAAACATGAATATAAATTTGTTAGATTCCAATATATATACAAAGTTATAATATTATACTGTATGGAACCCATCTGAAAGCGTGGAGGACATTAAATACGGCAGCGGGGACGGCAATCTTCGTTCGTGAATCACGAATAGCTTTCAATCCGGATGAAACTGTAGCAACTACTACAAAGTGCTGTTTACCGTTCTCCGATCTTCGGCATAATCATTTTGTTCGACAACTTTCGCTCCTCCGGTGGAATTCAGTCGCGGAGTGAGGAACAAATATCCAGGAGCGGACCCGATTCATTATGCGCCTTTCAGCGGGCGAAAGTAATTCCAAGTTGCCTCGATTCCGACATTTGTACGTCTTTCGAGCTGAAGTGGGAGTTTTGCCTCATTTTCGTTGACGCCAGCCGTAACCTTATATCCGGATCGACTCCAACAAAATTAAGTGGCTGTGAAATAATTCCCATTCAAGGATCTTTCCTTTAGGGCACAAATCATCTGACACATAAAATTTACTTATTATCTTTGAGATAATAACAAATTTCAGTATAATATATTTTGTTTATTTCATTACGACTATCAGGGGTATCATCATCAGATGATAGATGTCCACAGCTGGACATAGGCCTCCCTCAAAGATCCCATATTCATCGATCTTGTGCTGTTCGCATCGCCGAACACTAAGGGCCGTCGTTTATAGGGTTCATATGGGGATGTGGGCTATTTCCCAATGCGCTGGCCCAATGCGGGTTGGTGGAAGTCGGCGCCTCGTTTGGTGATTAGCAGGGTGCACTACGAGCAGGTGTTGTTGGCTTGAGTCCCGTAAGTTGTTGTACAGTACCACTTACACCCCTCACATCAGGGATATGTAATATAAAAAATCCTATCATTATACGATCCTCACAATAGTAACGGATTACAGTGGCGGCAGATTTTGGCTTATTCTTACTTGTGGTAGGTCTCTGTTGCCATATAGTGTGCAAACATTACTGTGTTCCGGTTCGAAAGGCGCTATAGCTAGTGTAATTACTGGGGTAAGGAGACTACGTCTTATGTCTCAAGGTGACGAGCGCATTGTGGTGCATTGTATATCACTCTAACTAGCGCCACGTTGTTATGGGCAAGTGTATCACTTATTATCAGGTGAACGACCCGCTCGTCTTGTCTCTTAATGAAATAAAAAAAATACTGTACTTGTACATACGAGATTCTCATTACATCTCCAATAGATGACTCATGTGCAAATTTAAGGGTATACAACAGGCTAATAATAAAAATTAATTATGTCTAAAATTGTAAAGAGAAACAGGAATAGAGATGGGAAAAGAAGAAGAAGAAGAAATTATATCTTAATATCAGCTCCGTATACAAGTGTATCATTTATGAGTACCAATCTCTCACATTTCATCCCCTACACATAAATACAATTATTATTCACATTTCGTTGCAGCAAAAGTTTCGTGCGACTGTTTCGTTAGGAGTTAGAGCAGAAGTCATGCTCGTCACGTTTCGCACCGCTCGAAAATTTTCAGGAGTTGACAGTCCTCAATTACTGAAGCGCTGGTCGTTAGGGCTTTCACTAATTTATTAATTTTGCTTTTTATTTTGGCAACGGTAAAATGAATGAGAACGTCTGCGTTAGTAAGAGTGTGCTCGGAGAGTCCGGAATAAGAAACTGCTCTTTAAATATTTATCAGATTTTCAGTCAGGGGTCTGAAACGGTACGTTTTATGTAGGCAATTTAGAAAAGCTTCCGTGCCGTTGTATATAGCAACATTATATATACACATATATATATATACGTAACAAAAACTTCATAATGAAGTAATTCACGTCTTTAAATTGCTTCAGATGACTTCGAGCAGGAGACGGGCTTAAGTAGATACATCTATTCTACCTTAGATAATAAAAAAATAATTAGTTAGAAGTAAGTTCATAAATGATTGCTTAAAGATATGTAAGTAGTAAACAATAGAAATAAGTGTAAGTAAATATTACTTTATACATATGTACACAATAATATTCTGTGTATATTTGTGAATATTAAATAGGATAGCATAAGTAATAATATAACAAAAAAAATATATAAATAATGTTGACAAGGTGTGTATGGGGTCCCGCACAACAACTCACGGGAGCCAATCCAACCTCACCTCGTGGTGCATCCTGCTAAACAACAAACGAGGCTTTGGATCCCATCAATCCGCATTAGGCCAGCGTTGAGGGAAATGCCCCAAATCCCACCATATGAACCCCCACTAACGACGGCGCTTGGTAGATCAATATGGTGATATTTGGGAGAGGCCTATGTCTACCGGTTGATGATGATGATGATGATGAATGTTGTCAAAAATGTAAATATCTTAAACTATTTGTGAATATATCGAAAATAAATCTTTTGAAAATATTATAAATAATACCATAAGGTAAAGCCCTGAATAATAACATCAGAAAAAATTGGAAATAAGTAAAAAAATGTCTTTAACTTCTAATCAACGACATAGTAATTATTAAGAATTCACAGATAGGTCTCTGTTGCTGAAGACTGTCTAGGAAGGTATCACCGCAGCTTCTCATTCCGCTTCCAAACAGTAGTATGCGGTTGTCATTGCTAGTGAAATCACTGACGTGATGAGATGAACCATCTTATATGTCAAGCTGACGAACATTATGTGATGCTATGTACATCATCTCGTTTCGTAACTTCCTACAATAAAAATAGTATATTGTTTATTATAATAGGGCCTCTACTAAGACAGTACGTCACTTAACTTAAAATACTTAATGTGAATATGTTTAGAAGTATAAACGCGTTACTTAGTATCTATATTAAAGCACTAACTGTTTCCACTTTACTGGACGTAACACCCTCGTAACTGCCTTCAGGGTAGTAATTTTATGAAATCCGTTTTTAACTGAGCTCTGGATGGCGGAAACAATATCTGTACCAAGTTTTGAGTGTTTACTTCTAATAATTTCGGAGATCTCGTGGTGAGTCAATGAATCTCTGGATACCTTTCCATATAGCATAATGTACTTGTTATTTGACGTACGTTTTACGAATAAGACGAATAGTTCAGTCCGAATTTTTATTACTTTATAAGTATGCTGCATATCGTTTTCTACCTGAAATAAAATCTTTAAGACCTCTACGTTCACGATTTGTCGTAAAAGTCGACTAAAATAGCCTGTTGTCAAACATACCGAGTACTTTATTACCTCCAAAGTTAGAAAAGTGGTACGTCTCTATTGCCAGACTATAGGGAAGATCAACAGTAATGTCCAAATATTATTGGATTCCGGTTTGAACGGCGCTATAGTCGTTATAATAATTGAACGGGACTTAACATTCTATGTTTCAAGGCAAGGATAACATAGAGATTCAGTATTAACGAACGCCACGATGTTAAGGGCAAGTTTATCGCTTAACATCGGGTAAACGTCCCGCTCGTCTCGTTGCGCCGTAAAATAAAAAAAATTTCTGTATCCAGTTCAGGCTATAGTCCACTACGATGGTGATGATCAGAACTGCTGCAAATTTATCGGAAGTCCAATATATATGTATCCCTTTTGTATTGATGTCATTAGATAGTTTGCAAATTGTGAAAATTTCACGGGTCGTGTGGTTAGCGCTAACTTTGGTAAACTTTTAGTTTGAGCAACTCGTCGGGTGAACAGGATAGACGTCGAAAACAATTTACCACACGTTTACTAAAATAGGAAAGCTTACTGTTATACATATTGCATACACTATATAACATTAACAAATTATATATATATATATATATATATATATATATATATATATTTCTTCCGTTGCAGTCTTGTTGAAAAGATATTTTATACAGACAAGTTTTAGATTGAGTCAAACTAGTATCCGCTGTGGGATTGAAAAGTATTATAAGACAAAGATGTTATACGGTTTTTTTTATTCCGTTAAGCGACGAAACGAGCGGGGCTTTCACTTGATGGTAAGTGATACGACTGTCGATGAAAACGTGATGTTACAATGGTATACACAGTCTCGCGTTGCGCTCGTCGCTTTGAGACGTACGATGTTGAGTCTCGTTACCGCAGTAATTACACTAGCTAAAGCGTCTTTCAGACCGGAAGATAGTAATGTTTGCACACTATTGTTTGGTGGCAGAAATAGGCGCTGCAGTGGTACCCACCTGGATGGTCTCTGGCAATAGATAACAACCAATATACATAATATATAACAATGTTATATGACGTCTTTCTCTAGGATAGTTCTCTCTTGTCTGTGGATCATGGCCAGTGGTGGGGTTGCTGTTTGGAGGGGATGATCTGCATCACAACTTTTATAGAGGAGTATAAGAATTTTTGATTTAAATCCATGGTTTATGTGTGATAAAAAATTTTAAAAACAGTTAACGTGAAGAAACAGATTTTATGTAAAGATAAAATCCAACTAAAGACTATCAATTAGTATGTTAATAAAAGTTGACTATTGAATAGTAACTTTACAAAGAATAAAAAAGAAAGGAGGGTAAGGGGCTCCGCCTAGCATCTTACGGAGCCCAGTTAACCTCACTTGCACGCTGTACTCTGTGCGGAATAATAGACGAAGCTCTGACCGTCCACTTAACTGCATTGGTCCGGAACCGCAGTGGACTCTGTGTAGATCTCTAAGGAAGCCTATGTCCAGCAGTGGACGTCTATGGTTATGTTGATTACAAAGAATGTAACAAAAATATAATTACTTAATTTATCAGCTATTGGAGATAAACAGGTCAGACAACAACTAATCTTTCTGGGTCGAGAGTAAAAATTTAATCGGATTAAGTAGAGTTAATAGTTATTTTGTGATTAAAAAACAGATTAAACTTAACAGCTGATACAAAAGCGATCAAAGGGAAAACGGTGCTGAACATCATGAACTGATCATCTAGATAGAGCATGCGCCCGATCACTGCATTCTGAAAACTGTGCCAGACCCCGCTATCCGGAAGATTTTGTACTATTTCTATACCGATATACAGTGATATGAGACATCAGCTTCCAATGATCGCTATCTGTTCTCCTCTCTTCATATATATTTTGAAATTTTTAGTTAAAGGCTCCCTGGAGTCGTCAATGCGAGTTTTTTTTATAATGTACTATATTCATTTTGTCTTATTTATTTTTCTTCTGTCTTCTATACCTCTCTCATTTTAGTAATTACTTCCTCTTCCCATATGATCTATCCTTACTCTTCCCGATCGCCCTTTAACCTTCATACTCGAAATCTTCATTATCACATAGCTTTGAAGCCATGTCGTAACATGTCCAAATTACTCTGGTTTATTACTCTTTAACGTTTCTGTTAAATGTCTACTTTGGAAGTTTTCCTTTTCGGGAATACTGAACTTGTCATCCCGTACGATAAGCTGATACGAGTTCAACATATACCACCAGTTCTAGATCTGTATAATTTACTATATATTGCTTCAGTTTTATATAGGTTATTTAATTACTCCTCAAAGTATATTTTTTTTGTATATATCTATGCTGTTTATCTCTCTTATTAATCGCTTTTTAAGATAGAAGATATAAATCACAAATCAAAGCAAACGAAACAGAAATTCCGCTAAAACTTCGGCCTCGCACGATCTCCAACCCTTTCGAATGTTGTAAGTCATAGTAATTGCTGCGGAGGTGGACGTGGCGGGAGCGATTCGGCCGAATGGTGTAATAATTCAAGTTATCGACCCACCGAGATATCGGGGCCTTTAAATTTAATGGCAGTTTATTGGGCCGATCAGAAATTACTGCCGCGCAACCGAACAATACATCGTTGTTTGGAGTAAGCATTGTTACACTCTGCTTGTGTACCTGCGCAGCGCCTTGAAGTAGCAGTATGCATACTCTACCATGGAACAGTTTGAAGGGTATTTGAGACGAGATATGGTTCTAATAAAACTGCCAAAGTAGATGCTGCGAAACATATCGATTGAACTTTTTATTTAGTAATCGTTTATTTCACGCAGTTCCGACCGTGTTGTATAACGTGAACGTGATCGTGGAGTGTAAAGGGGTCCCGCACAACAACTCGCGGGACCCAAGCCGACTTCTTTTGCTAATCCACAGACGAGGCCTGGCTCCCACCAACCGGCATTGGGCCAGCGTGGTGAACGAAGGTCGCGGATAGCCGCTGGATGCGGACGGCGCAGGACCGATCGATGTGTAGATCTTTGGGGGAGGTCTATGTCCAGCAGTAGACGTCTATTCGCTGGTAATGATGATGATGATCATGATCGTCTAAGAAAAAGTATAGGCAACATTTAAAAGGTACTATAGCTAGTGTAATTGTCGGGGCAATCAAGGTTAATATCTTATGTCTCAAGGCGACGAGCACAATCTGGTGCTGTGAATACCATCCTATCTAGCGCCACGTTGTTGTGGACGTGCGTAGCACTCACTATCAGGTGAACGATTGGCTCGTCTTGACACTATATTTAATTAAAAAAAAAAAAAAACATTTTTTGTTGTCGGGTAAAAAACCTATTATGTTCACCAATCCAGAGAGTAATGAGAAAGATTTTTTTAGATGAGGAGGCGATTAAGATGTCCACCATATCAAAAAAAATATATCAAGTTGTGTATTTAATCGATCTCTAAAAGGTTATTTATTTCCAGATTTATACGACGATATAAATTTTAGCGAAAAAAAATTTATTCATCACTATAAAAAAAGGAATCAAAAGGGTGGAACGACTTTAAGAACATTGTGCTTCAGTTGAAAAGTACATCAAATGTTTAATCACAAAGCCCTCCTTACATCCTTCAGCACAAACGACATCTGTGCTGAATAGACACTGTAAAAGGTTTTACGTTAATTCACTTGGAGAACTATAGCATCGTTTGCCGGCTCATGGACCTCACGGCAGTAACGCGAGACCGCGATACCAGCGAGACCGGCTGACCGGCTTCATTGTGCTGTAAAAGACAGCATCAATTAAGACTTTACGAGGACAGTGATAACAAAGTCTTTTTAATTAAGCACAATAACAGTTTCTGTTTATTTTTACTGATGGTAATTATCAGACGCCACCAAGGGTTCGGATGAGAGCAGATTACATGTGGCCGAGATGCGAATGTTAAGATGGATGTGTGGTGTGAACAGGATGGATAAAAATAAAGAATGAGTATATTAGAGGAAGTCTGAAAGTTGCGCCAGTGACAGAGAAGTCGAGGAGCAAGAGGCTAGCGGGTATATTATACGGAGGGATGAAGGACATGTAACAAAGAAAGTAATGAGAATGAATGTGGGTGGTTATAAGGGTAGAGGAAGACCGAAGAAAGTGTGGATGGATTGTGTGAATGATGACATGTGTAAGAAGAGTGTGAATTTAGATATGGCGGCTGATAGAGAGATGTGGAAGAGAAGCACATACTGTGCCGACCCCACATAGAATGGGAAAAGGGCAGGAGGAAGAAGAAGAAGGTAATTATCAGACGCCAACTGACCTTAAGACTGCGCTTGAGATCCTACTGACTTTGGATCTTTATACACATTGCAATAGGTTACACGAATTGTGTTGTTATTTCAGAAAACGTAATATACTTGTTTGACCTTCATCATGAGCGCTTGTATTTTTCGAATGGAAATTGATTTCTCAGGGGAAATCCGAACGTCTTCGATTTTAACAAATACTTAAAGAAAAATGTCTGAGGGTTTCCTTCCCCTCAGAACTTGCTTTGTGACGGCGAAAATAGAGTCTGTCGGGATCGAAAGCAGGTATAACAGGTTTTTGATGTTTAACAGAAAAATATCAGTGTTTCGCGGAGTCGGGGAATTGGTGGTATTTTTATAGCAAATCGCCTTTTCCGCAGTATATCCCTTTGGAAATGGCATTCGATGATATTTTCTTTTTATGCAGCTTACGTAGAAACATGTTGGGATATTTATTCGATTTAACTTACAACGTTTGACGTAGCGAGCTGTTAAAAAAAAGCAATAAATCTACATAGAGATTTAGAAAATACAGATTATGTAAAACTTGAAGTTTGGAGTGTTTACGATATTATTTTATATATCTATGAAGGGGGTGTAAAGGGTGCTACATTAACAACTCGCTTTATAAATACGTTGCACGGGGAACTACAAATAGAAATATGTGATTTTATATAAGCGTGTGAATTATTTAATGCAGTGATTTTATATGTACACAAAAACTAATCGGAGTCAGTAGAAATTAGGAGAAAAAAAAACAACTCACAGAATCCAAGCCAATCTCACCTGCACTATTATTAACTGTTAGACAGTAAACACAAAAAATTTGGAAGAAATATTACTTCTGCCGTTTAGAGGTGAGCTACGAATGGATTTTGCAAAATTTTTCCCCCAAATGGAGTGCGGGGGTGCTAACAAAAGAAAGGGGTTTGGGAGTAGTGGAATATTTCTGACAATTTTCAAATATAATTTTATCTTACAGCCCGCAAGCCGATCAGGGAAGAGTTAGTATATTTATAAAAGACAATATTATCGTCAGATCTCATCATCGACTTCACCTCTTAACCCTCTGTCTTAAGCTAGTTAAAACGAATAGCAGAAAGGATAAGAGAAAATATAGTTTTTTTTTTATTACTGAATATAAAAATCTAAGGTGGTCAGTAATTGGACGAAATCTTATCTTGATGCTCAATAAAAACACTATCGGAAATGTATTTAACTGTCACTATGATTAGTTAGCGAGTCGTTAACTACAGACTAAAAGTAGTAAAGAAACGATTAATTTATATAAAACACTCCGTTCACATATTATTCCGTATATTACGTTTTAATAAATATTACGCTCATTTAACCTGACTTCTATAACTTAACATCCAAAAAAACTATAACAAAACATATACTTACGTAAACAGCGATGCACCAACAAACGAACGTAAAAGCGGCTTTAAAATTTTCACAGAATTTAGCCCAGCCACTGAAAAATATATTCAAAGTGAAATCCTCTCCATTCACGTCCTACTTTCTATTTGCTGAGCGCTTTTCACCATCAACCGTGAACCGGAGGGACGGCGCCTCACTACCAGCCACCTACACCGCCGGCGATTTATACGAGCCGCGGATGCCTCTTTCAGATTAAGCACATATAATAGCTCATGCCTTACACAGCCTCATTCTCATATAACACGAAACGGCCACACAAAGCATTCGTTCAGCTCTTCGTGTTGTATATTACACAATTTTCAACCTTATCCCTTCAGTAAACAGGAAGTAAGCAACGCTTTCCGAACCGGCGCGTCCGTGAGTCATAAAGGAAGGAGATTCTGAAGAGTTTCTTTGCAAGTCAACGATCAATATAAAGTGGGAACGCCTGTCACTCGCTATAAACCTGATCTTGAACATTTTAAGTACATAACGGCTGGAGGAGTTCAGACGCATCACAAAGACTCGTCACAACCAATTTTACTCCTACGGATTTATCATTTTCAGCTTTATTATAAAATTTGAGGAACATTGATCACCTTTTTAATGTACTGTCAATGCTTAAACCCGACAAAGATTGTACTGCTCGTTACCATTTCATCATCATCATCATTAGGTGCCCTCTTCAAATTGAAATTTGGTGATCAGATTGAGATAATGAATTAGATCGTTACCTTTTTTTCAACAGCCAATTTCCGTCTCCACTGTTGGGGCACAGGCCTACCTTCAATATGAGGGCGATGGGTCACAGTCACCACGCGGGCCCAATGCGGATTGGTGACTTCACACACACCTTAGAATAAATTCCAATTCATGTGCAGGTTTCCTCGCGATGTTTTCCTTCACCGTTTGCATTTCGCTGTTGTTACTGAAGTTCACAAATGTACATAACTTAAATATTAAAGTCATCGGTACATGTCGAGATTCGAACCCGCGAGCTTCGGAATGAAGGCCACACGCTCTAACCATTAAGCTAGCGAGCTACTCTATATATTTTTTTCGTTATATAGTTAATCTAACTGAATCCTACCTGCTTAGCTTATCTTAACATCCCCGCAACTGTCTTATGTATAATTCTTAGCTGACCTATACTCAGAATAAGGAGTACCTCTACCGAATTTCAAGTCTCCAGACCTCATGGTTCCGGAGATATCGTGATGAATGTCTACACAGGTGGAAACTCTTATTAATTAAATGATTACTTAACCCGAAATAATATTGACCCATTAGCAACGCGGGACCGATCGATGTGGAGATCTTTGGGGAGGCTTACGTCCAGCAGGGGTTGTCTATCGACTGATGATGATGATGAATGTCGATCCATTACAAAGTTACCATTAATTAATAATGAATGAAAATATATTAATATATATTATACATACTTTATACATGATGTAAAATACTCACCTACTTTATGCCCTCTATTCAAGAATCATACGTTTTAATATTATGCTTTTGGAGGAGAGGAAATAGGTTCAGCTTCAAAGTCCAGGAACTGATTAATTATAATATTTTGCGCTGTTACTTACTGCTTTAACAGTCATCGGCCAAGGTCTTCCGATTGTTTCGAAGCCCTGTCTGATAAATGGTCCAGATGGTAATTTGCATCACGTGAAATCGATGTCATAAAAAACAATCACCCTTCGAAATTGTTCATACCCCATAGTTCATTTAGACTTCCCACCTCTTATTACCTACCATACTATGGGCTATGAAACCAGCGGTAATGAAATGAGAATTAAAACACTAAATACGTATAACGACAGGTATTTTATCCTCGGAACGATGGACAACACTCATACCATCATAAACCATGGAGCCTATCACCCAGTAATTGGTGAAGTTACATAATGGATACCGCCGCAAGAGACTATCCATTGTAACTCTGTTGAGTCAACTTCTTTTCGTCTGTTGAAGCTAATCTAAATTATGGTAAGTTACTTTCATCATCAGCTCCAACAGTCGTCCACAGCTGGACATAGGCCTCCACCAAAAATCCCACATCGATTGAGTAGGAATTTATTAGGTAGTATTTGGGCTATTTCCCACCACACTGTCTCAATGCAGGTTGGAGGTGGCAGAGCCTCGTTTGTTGATTAGCAGGGTGCAATACGAGCTGGTGAGGATGGCTTGGGTACAGTGAGTGTAGTGCGGGAGCCAACATTAAATGAATATATAAGATCTTATTGTGATTATTTAAATATAACAAAGGTTATTGTGGTCTCATGGCCGCACTGGAAATTGAATTTAATCAAGCCAACCCTCAGCAAGCACCGTAACAACCCCAGCGCCAGTTGATAGGCCAGTTCGAAGTGGAGCATCGGTTTTCTATTACATCAGACTGTTTGCGTACGTTAATCCTGCTTTTTCACGTCACTACTACTACTATACCAACAAAACAGTTTACAAACTATTGGATAGACTATAAACGTTTAATGACCTGAAAAAAAGTATGAAGATATCAAAAAACGTATGCCATTATATTGGAATGAATTCCTCAACACCTATGCTCTTTCATCATCAGCCGATAGACATCCACTGCTGGACATAAACGTCCCCCAAACGTCCCCACATCGATCCGTCCTGCACTAGTCAACATAGCTTTTGGTACCACCGGCCACTAGGGGCTATCACTTGTGGTTCATATGGGGGCATTGGGGCCATTTCCCATCACGCTGACGTAACCTGAGTTGATGGGAGCCATAGTCTCGTTTGTTGATTTGTTGGGCTTGAGTTCCGTTATTAGTTGTGCCCTCTTACACCCCTTGTTATACTCACATATATTATATACTACATACGTTTTATTAAATACATGAGTATTAAATAAATTAAAAAAAAAAGATTTATTTAGTGCTGGTCTGGTTGCTGACGGCTGTCCAAGTGGGTGCAAACATTACTGTGTTTAAGTTTAAAGGGCTCTGTATATAGTGAAATTACTGAGGTAACGAGACTTAACATCTTATATTTGAACGACGAGCTCAATGCGGTGCTGTGTCTATCGTCTCAACTAGCACCTGGTTATGATCAGGAGTGTTACTTATCAGTTAAACGTCTTGATGGTTAATCAAGTAAAAAATGTGAAAAAAATGGTTCCTTGAAAATGATTATTACATCTGTTTGGAGATGAAGAAAATGAAAATCTCTTTGTTTATATTAAACAATTATATATATTTCTCAGACAGGATAGAGTGGAGATTCGTTTGTAAGCTGTACAGTTGTATGCCAAGAGAGTATAAAGAGGTCCTTGTGCTACTTTACATGTGCCGGCCCGGACCCCGTCACGCCCCTTCATGATGCGAACGAAACTTATTCTTTTGAACTTACTGTGTGACAGTTTTAGAGCGGGGGAAATTTACGAGCAAACTTGCCTCTTACTATCTGTCACCCCAAGTTGGGACTGCGAACAAAATAGATCAGACAAGTTTTCGGTGGAACTTTTGAATGGAGGGTCCATCCATTGAGGGGACAATCGATTCGAAAGACTCTAATGTAGCAAGTTCTATTCAATTTATTTTTAAGAAGTCGTACGCGGACGTTATACTGCTTCTACGTATTTCATTAATATAAGCATAGTATATCAATTTAATTAAAAATCATATATATATATATATATATATATATGTCGTCTAATAGACACGATTAGAAAAGGCCAACTATTCCATGTCCGCTATGCTGGTCGTAACACCACCGCAATTTTATTTAGGGTTGAAATTTTGTAAAACCCATTATTAGTTGACTTACACTCGGCGAAAGGAATCTCTTCTTTCTCCTACCTTTTTACCAGCTATGGTGGAATCGGCGTATGTACTTCTCTTCCACATCCCTCTATCAGCCGTCATATCTGAATTCACATCCTTCTTACACATGTCTTTCACACAATCCATCCACACTTCCTTCGGTTTATTATTTCTTTACACTCGGCAAGAGGAATGTTCTTACCAAGTTTCAAGTCATGGTTTTTGGTTTCAGAGATATCGTGATGCGTCTCAACATGAGTGGAAATCTTCATCTGTTCGCTGGTAGTGAAAGTACAGTAAACTTTTGTTCAGAAGATTATCCATAACATAAAGTAAGAGATAAAGAATAGTGTAAACATTTGTATTATTAATATATACATTAACATTAGAAGTAACATCATGATCCTTCAAAAGAAACATATCCTACAATTACTTAAGTTGAACTTGACTGAAAAGTTATTCAACTGCGTCATTGTTTTTAAGTGTAAATATACTCTCACGTGTTACATTCAACTTACACTTCCTCAACTAACAAGAGTAGTGTCTTAAGTAATGTATTGTAGTAGTCGAAATGAAAACTTAACTCATAAACAAGCGAGCTTACTTTATGAAGTAAGTGGAATAAGTTTGCCGGGCGATCTTTCATTACATCGTACAACGGCCGAGTTAACTTCGATGCGATCTATTACTTACATATGATATCCAATAACTTCCGATTTCACATATCAATAGTCTTACACAAACACACTGAAACAAGTGATACTCTTCATTACTTTTTCGGTAATAAATATTTCTGATTACTTATTGTTTATTACAAAGGTAACAATACTCAAAACTATGGAAAAGTTTTCGATAGCAGTGTGGATATCGGCCTCCCCAAACATTCCCACATCGATGTGGTACGGATTCATGTGGGGGGATTTAGGCCATTTCTCACGACGCTTTTTTTTTATCGTTCCCCCCTGCGTGTTGTGGGTCAGGGTCTTTTATTTGCCATTCATTTACCATCTCTTTATATTATATATCTAAATTCCTAAATATCATCTTTCATACTTTCTCTTCTCTATTATTCTACATTCCATTTCCTTCTTTCATTCATCCTCTCTGCCTGAAGTCGAGACCGCCTCTTTCTTGTATTTCTGGAGTGGGGGTGGGGAGAGCCTGAAAAGAATCATCCCCTGTAGCATTGTTTGTTTCCTTCTTCTTGTCCTTTCCTTTTTATTTGTTCACATTTCCCACGACGCTAGCTCAATGCAGTTTAGTCGGAGCCAAAGCCTTTCCGTAGTATTTTTGCTTGCTGAGAATGTACAGGTCCTCATATGGTGTCGGATAGACTACAGCAAAACTACTGTAGCAGCATATTTGTAATATGATGTAGTTACTCAAGCAAGTTGGAAAAAACTTTTCCTCTAACCAAACTCCTCTGTAGTTCAATTTTATCTTCTGATGGTTCCATTTTAAATGATAAAAAAAAGTAAGAGAAAATAAGGAATTAAACTTGAGTCAGGAACGAAATGAGTAGCTCGATGGCCTAATGGGCCTGAGCCCCAATACTGGGGACGAAAATTGGCTGATATGGTAAAGAATATAAGAGATGTAAGGGATCCCGCACAACAACTCACGGGATTCAAGCCAACCTTACCTGCTCCTGGTGCACCCTGCTAATCAACACACGAGGCTCTGACTCCCAGCAATCCGCATTGGGCCAGCGTGGTGGGAAATAGCTCGAATCCCACCAATATGAACCCATATAAACGAGAAGTTCTTTCAATCTAATATAAAAATAATCAGTATGTCATAAGTTATAATTATTTTGAATATGTGTAAAGTATAGAGAAACTACAAGAATATGTTAAGTGTATTTAAGTTTAAGTACATTGCATAAAATAAATGTGTCTCTGTACAGACAGAAGGATACTTTTGTAACTGGAGCCGGGGCGCGTGCCGGTCGGTACGTTTCCCATAAATTTGCAACACTTTAAGCTCAGGTGTACAGTTTCCAAAGCCGCACCGCAGCGCCCAAACACTTTACTTTCAGGTTTTCATAACCGTAAAAGTGACTGCCATTATTCCTTTCTGAAATTCAAACAGCGATTTTAATCTGCGTAAAAGTTTTCGCATCAGCAAATCGCGATTTCCTGTTTTCGGGAAGCGCACGTTGTCGGCCGCCATCACTATACTTGGGAGCTTCCGCTATCATTTATTACTCAAATATTATTCACGTCATCATCATCATCATCAGCCGATAGACGCCCACTGGTGGACATAGGTCTACCCCAAAGATCGATCGGTCTCGCGTTGCTCGCATCCAGTGGGTTCTCGCGATTCTCACCAGATCATCGGTCCACATTGTGGGAGGCCTGCCAACACTACGTATAGCGATATATATAATATTTCAAGCTTTATTACATGTATAATATATATATTTACAATAACTTGTAAACTTATAAGTAAATAGATATTCTATTTACTAATATTCTTTACATTATGAAATACTGCTGGTAGGTCACTGTTTCCAGAGATCATCTAGGCAGGTGTACCACCGCAGCTCTTGTGTAAACGTTAGTATGTTCGGGTTTGTGGGGTGTTATAGCTAATGAAATTACTGAGGTAAATAAACTTCACATTTTACGTTTCCAAGCTGCGAACTCAATGGTATAGTGTGTATATCACCCTAACGAGCGCCACGTTGTTATGAGCAGTCGTATCTCTTACCATGAGGTAAACGTCTCGCTCGTCATCAATCATAAACTTTTACAGTTAAAATGACTGTTTATATAATATTTCAGATTATCTAGTTAAGTATAACTGCAGCTATTTCCGCCATTAAATAGCAGTGAGCAAATATTATCATTTCGATGAAAATACTGGGGTAGGTACTGATAAGGTATCAGAGCATCTTCTTACCCTAATACATTGATAAATACGCGAGTAAAACATTTACCTGATAGTGAGTGATACGCTTGCCGAAACAACGTGGCGCTAATTAGGATATAAACAGCATCACATAACGCTCGTGAGACATAAGATGTTGTCTCGTTACCCCAGTAGTTTCACTAGCTACAGCGCCCTTCAAACACGAACCTACCACCGGTGAAAATGGTAATCTAAAATCATAAGAAGGCGTAGGAACACATAGCTGATTACAGTTTTCGGTGCACCCACGCAACACTTAATAGAACTAGGATGTAATCTCTGGCACTGTGGAGGGACTGACTCCGCGATCTCCGTCCCTGGAGGCATAAAACACTTGAACGAGCTCTGTCGCGGATACGGATGCGGCGGAGTACAATGGAACACGCTTGACTTATAGAGAGCGTTACACACTTAGTTGGCTGTAGGGGTGGGCGTCTTGTAGTATGCTTGTGCTGGTGCTGGTGCATTCTTTCCCTGAAACGTACGTACAGGATAAAGTAAGATCGTGTACTTAATACACATCTCTTCATCTCTCGATTCGTGCGATTGTAAATTATCGTATAGTAACTTCCTTTAAATATATATGTTTATTGCAAGTCGAATGATTTATTGATTTCGAAGTAGAGCAATTGGTTTCCGGTAAAATCGCTCGATACCACAATGTGGACCGACGATCTGGTGAGAGCCGGAAACCATTGGATGCGAGCAACGCGAGATCCATCAACGTGGAGATCCTTTTGCAGAGATGATGAGCCTCAACATAAGTAGAAATCTCTTATGTATATAGATAAATTATAATTAATTATAAATACTCTTAATATATATTTATGTATACTAGTTTTGTTGAGCGATCGGGTGGAAGGGTTTTTACAAATAATACTATGGGTCTACTGTCCCGTATTAAGTTGTAGAAAGAACTAACTTTATTAAGTTACAATTCGTATTTATATACTAAGGTGTATGTGTGTGGTCCTACTAGCTTATCAACTATTTATAATTAATGAGTCCTGTTATCTGGATTCACTGGATTCTTGTTATGATCTCTAATGATTTCCGTTGTTTATTGTTTATTGTTATCTTATGACAATGTAGCTAAATTTGTAAACATTTTAATAAATTTATAACTTGAAACAAATAACTATGTAACGGTTGTCCTACTTGTGCGGGGTGGAGGTAATAAGTGGGTGCCATTTGTTGGACTGAAATGCGTGTTTGCGCCCCGGCTCACGGATTCCCCACAGTTGGCAGTCGTAATCTTTGTCCAACTTCGCCTTCAGACATTAAAACTAATCCAGTAGAATCTGAACATTCGACGGCCGAATTGTTTCAGACTCCCTATAAATCTAAGTCGTTAAATTTTGTACTAATAATTGCTCTTACATCTAAATCGCGTTTATTTGACAGTAATTTTATAGGGCAATGATTTTAATGTTCTTACTGTTTGAGCACTTAATTATATTTAAAAAAAAACGTATAACAGTCTATAGTAAAATAATACAAAATCACAAAGAACTAGACGTATGTGTGATACCGATAAGTCTTAACAAGTAGTAAGCAGTTTATTTCTGATATATAAACTTATGTTATACAAAGATCTGAAGAAGATACTTTATATTTTTAAGTAAAATTTTCACTGTTAAGTGTTTGGTTTACAACTTATTTGTTACTTTTATTAAAAATTACTACCACCTGACTGGAATAATACACTGAGCTAAGGCCTTTTGTACACTTAGAGCACACTTGGTCGCATCCATAATGTACAGTGTGTCGAATGTTATCAATGCTTTATTTTAGATTTTTTTTATTTAATGTATACAAAAATTTATAAAATAAGTTACTTTTTGACTTGTTTACTTGTTACTGTCGGGATCGATGCGATCAACCGACCAATCAGAACACGAGCTCGGTTTTAGAAGGGGGAAATGAAATGGTGGGAGAAATACTGATGATTGAAGTGGAAGGCTATCCTACAAAATTTTTTTTTTTTGTTGGTGAAAAACGCACGTGTAATCCAAAGGCCGAAGGGATAATAAATTTTGTTCCAACAAGAAGTAGTTAATGCCCTTACTTGATATAAAATCTTTTGTTTGTGGGTTTGTTCCATTTTGGTTAAAATAAACGGTATGTCTACGTATCTTTAGCCCATCCTGGCAATGATTTTCAGTGGTAACGGCAACGGTAACTATAACCCAGTGTTTTCACGTCCATATCGCAGTGGGGGCGCAACTGTTGTATACTAAACGAGTCCTGCCGCAGACGTAAATCGCAATTAAAACACGTTTTGCATAATCATTACGGCGCAGTTCGGCAACAGCGGACCGGCCGCCAGCACCCTCGCAATTTGCGGGGCTAGACTATTGAAAAAGGGAAGGTGGATAGGAAGTGGAGGGGGTGGTGTAACGAAATTACGAGGTCCCGTTACGAGAAATTTGCTATCGCGTTCGCAAATCGTCCGTGAAAATCAATAAGGCAACAAACCGAAGCAGCTCGTCGGCGATCGCGACTCGCGCAGTTTTATGGCGCTGCTTCCGCTGCTTTCAAATGATCTATCTACTTTTTGGCTTCGTTGAACAAAATTTTATTTTATATATCCCATCCCCTTCCACTTCTCAGGCAGATAAACATTCCCATAAAAAATTTATCCGCCGTAGTTTTGACGTTAGACCTGCTTATGAATACTAACATGGATACGTAAATTTCAAGCATTGCAGATATCTTTATTAAAATTAAGTTAATATATAAGTTTAGTAGATATTGTCAAACTTAGGTTATTGACTAAAGGTTTAGCATTAAGTAGTTTTTGATCGTAGCAAAACAAACTTTTTTTTGTTAACCCTTACATTTAACAGTAAGTAAAGATGTATTTATTTAGTATTGATTCTAATGTCACCCTGTTGGACTTGCAAGTATAATTAAAAAATATAAGAAAATTAAACCATTATGTATTTTCTCCGATCTCAATTAATGTGTAAGTAAAGTAAGTAAACATTGTAAATAAGTTAGTCCCTTTACAGATAAAAGTAATGATTTTCTCCAACCTCTATAACGTAATTCAAGTTTAGCCGAAGGTAAAGAAAATGTAACAATAAAATAACAGTCCCCCGGAACGAATTCGCGGAGAGAAGAAAAAAAAAAAAGGTCCGCTTTCATTTCAGAAATTATATCGCGGCGGGCAACGGACGGGATGAAACGAAAACAACAATTGAACCGAATTGGTATTCGGAGGCTTTGCAGGAACAACAAAAAAATTGAAATAATAACGGGCAAATATGAAACGGAGTGATCAGGCAAAGAGGAAACGAACTCCTTGTTCATTATAACAATTCAAAATTTAACTGTTACTCTTTCACTTAATGCGGCAGCTTTTTTGACCTCGACATAAATAAGAAGTAGAAAATGATGAAGTAGCATCCTGCTCTTATATCATAACAGCCAGAGCATAGCAATGATGTTATGTCGATACTGAAGAGACAGCTCCGAAACAGTTCATTCGACCAAGTGTGAATAAGAAAACCATATTCAATCTTTTACCACCAATATATGATGTAACAACCTTTCTCCCGCCAACCCGAATTGGGCCAGAGTGATCGGAAATGGCTCAAATCCTCCCATATGAATCCATACGTACGACAGTCTCTAATACCTAGTGGTACCAGATGCTACGCTGACTGTATGCGGTGATCTTTGCGGGAGACCTATATCCAGTAGTGGACGTCTATCGGTTGATGATGATGTAACAAGGAATTCTAGGCAATAACAAGTAAACTAGTAAGAAGTAAGTAAACTAACAAGTAAAGTAGGTCTCTGTAGACAGTCTGGGTGGGTAACAACCATCTTACCTGTAGTCCCCCATTCTATTAAGAATTGGACTGAGGTAAGCCCTGACTGATAGAAGTCGACTAAAAGGGTTTCTAGTTTGCTGGCTTTGAAGGCACTCATTGTCCATTCAGCGAACACGGAGTGAACGACGAGTAAGAGGTGTATCGAGCTTGTAACAGAAAGAGGGTCCTGGGCAGGGTTACGGTACTCCCCAGTATGTGCTTAGGCGCAGTGCAGAGGGGTACCGGTGTGTAGCGTAAGAAACCCTAGTCTCTTGCAAGGCACTAAAGATGACCACCTATGAGGTTTTCGTGGATACAAACCTCACATAACCCTGTCTTCCATCTAGAAGGAGGGTATGTTTAAAAGATTTCGCTCTCCACAAAAAAGTTTGGTAACTCCGCAGCTCCTAGCCGTCAAGCAATAGTGTGCAAACATTACTGATCTGAACTGAAGGGCCCTGTAGATCGTGAAATTACTGGGGGTAATGAGATTCAAGGTAGTCTCAAGGCGACTAGCACAATGTATGCGATCCTAACTAGCGAAATGTTGTTAGGGTTGGCGTATGCTTTAATATATATATATATATAAATATGTATATATATATGTATATATATGTATATATATATATATATATATATGTATATATATATATATGTATATATATATGTATATATATATATATATATATGTATATATATATATGTATATATATATGTGTGTTTGTGTTCAGATATACGTCACACATGTAATTGTTATATTATAGCTACATTATATATTATAGCTATTATATCCTGTATAACAATATCATCATCAGTCAATAGACGTCCATTGCTGGACATAGGCCTCCTCCATAGAATTTGTAGGGGTTCTATAACAGCCAATTTACGTTCCCACCGCTGAGGCATAGGCTTACCCTCAATATGAGGGTCATAGGGTCATAGTCACCACGCGGGCCCAATGCAGGTTGGTGGGAGCCAGGGCCTTGGTTGTTGATTAGCAGGATGCACCGCGGGCAGGTGAGGTTAGCTTGGGTTCCGTAAATTGTTGTGCGGGACTTCTAACACCCCCTGTATAACATGTGGAAGGTATTAAGGCTGTGTATACTTAATTATTTTTCAGAAGTTACAGTGCGGGTAGATGTAAAATAAAAACATAATTGAACCATTTACAAACTTGTAACGGGTTATTCATTGAACATTAACTGTGAAACTGTACGAATTTGAACCGCTTTTATGGTTTTTTTTTTCACTTAGCTCCGTTCAGTTCGCAGAGACAACTTTTGTATTAAACTTGGGTCCACAGGTTATCGTAGTGTCGCATTGCGGTCGCTTTAAGTCCCACTTTTGCGAGGATTAAGTTTTTTTGTTCCCCCCATACCCCGGAATCGCGACTTTTTGTATTAAAAGCCTTTAGATAAGGTTCCGGTTGTACGCTGTCTAAATGCTTTATCCTCTTTCTGTGACCATATTCCATGATCGCGAAGTGGCCACAAACAATATGGTATTTACTTCGTTGGACATCAAGTGACCAAGTTATTATGTGACTTTTCTTTTTTACTACTTGAATACAAGATAATATCTAATAATTTAATTGTCTCGGCCGGTTGTTGGTAAACCACTTGATCTGCATCACCGTGTATAATATAAATATCGCATAGCTTTTCTAGATTTGCTCAACTAGCACACGTAATTCCGGATGCCTAGCTCTTAAATCAAAGTTTACTTTTACTTAATTAATGTTTACTTTTATTATTTCCTGTCACATATTCTCCGTGTAATTGTAAAATGTACGTAGTTATCACAAATTCCCGAAATTTTCCTTTAAATTTAATATCCAATGTTCGACTTAGAGTTGCTTAATATGCTTAAGATATGAATTAAGATAAAATCTAGTTTATGCAAACTAAGTTTTGGATAGTTCGGTTTAAGTACGATTATAACATAGATATAACCGTTGAAGAGACTTCGGAATATTATTGATAGATATAAATTTTCGTTACTGTATACAATTTTTTTTTTAATGTTTTATATAATAATACGGGTGAAATATGTATTGTCAATAATATTTAGTAGGAAAAGTCTACTACTAAATAGATTATATAAAATTAGTACAAATTGTTTGTTAAAGAAAAGTCAGTTGTAATGACAATGGAACATAACGAACACTTCCTAATGTTTTGTATGAAGCATCGTAGCACTTCGTAGCACAGCGCATGGGTAACGTAGCATCGCGTAGCAACGCGTAACTCTAAGCGGCTAATTTAATTTATATCTCATTACAGTTATCGGGCTTATACACCTGCGCTGTCTGCAATGCTAATGCAGCGATATCGGCGCTTGATCACGACAGGTGAAGGACCCTTCCTAAGGATGCAGCGCTGAAATCGCAGGCATGCAGACGGCCATTGAGTCGGCCGTTCCCGGCGAGCTATTGAAGCGCTGCTCCTTTTAATATGGACGATAATTATTTGAGGTTATCATAAATTCAGACTTTTGAGAATTATCCCCAAAGTAGATACTTGAAATAATTAGATATAGCGCTATGAAATTATGCTACTGAAAATTGTGCAAATACACTAAACAAAGAAGAGAATAATGTAAGAATATTTAATCACATATTTGATAAAATAGTTGACATATAATCATTTATAATAATGATAGACCTGTTAATGATAATTTGTCATATTCGTAACTATATTATTGTATGTGGAAAGTTGGGAACGCATGAACAATCTTTGTGATGATGTTTCTTCGACTGTTGCAAATGATGATTTAATCATTAAGCTTACTTTAATTTTAATAATAATTAAACATTAAAATCTACTTATTACTACACGAATATATCTATATAATATTTGCTTTGTAGTAAATTTTTAACTCGTATAAAGATGAATTAACGCCTCAAATGAACGAGAGACGATAGACTATTAAGAAGACTCTCCGCTATTTTACAATAAAATTCGTTGCGCCTAGTTATCACAGGAAAATAGACCTTTTCGCCAACAACATAAATATCATTTTATCTGGACGAAGTTTGTAAAGTTTAAAACAATTCATGTGTAATGACTCACAACGCGTCAGCCCGGTCTATCCGCCGTTTAAGTTGGGCCTCCGCCGACATTAAGTTGATACGGCGCATAGCGGTTTGTTGCAGGCTTTCGGGGGAAAAGCTTTCTTTATGCTTCAGCACAGCCGTTAGCCCACTTGCGCCACGAGAATATTCCGGGCGTAAAAGTTAAGCGAAGTCACATCCTCGTGTGCCGTAACGAAACTTTGTCGAGCCTAGTTTCACTTTAAGTGGCTTATATTTAAAGCAGCAACATGAAAATGGAGACGGAAGTAATATTCAATTCGTGTATAACCTTTAGCTTAATACATCCTTATATTAAATACGTCGAGTCTACATTACAAAGAGCCACTCGTTAGGATGTTTATACAATGATTGTTTTTTTACCACGTCTTCACTAAGTGCTCTTCAATCAAAGCAAATAAAGTTAGAAATCCTGTTTCAGTTTCCAGCGAAGGATAGTACATCATAGTTGTGATGTAAATGTTGAAACAGGTTTATGAAAGTCTCCGCTGTATTACACTCCGCCACGAGAAATCCTCGTGTAGATCTTATTTATACTCATTTCATTCCTCATTCAGTTATTTAATAAATCCACGCGAACGTCAGGTATGAGTAACGTTTTTAATATATCCGTATCGAGGATAAATTCTTCCCTTTTATACGTACGCGATATTATCCACTACTGTGCGTCGAGTGATACAGACGAGCACAAACTATTTCGTAATATACCATACAGGGTCTTTACTTACTACACCTTCCTAACCTATGATGTCATTATTTCTTTTACTAAACGACTAACTTTGAGATTATAATTAAAAGAAAATCATCATTGTCTTTCTAATGTTTTCAATTTATAAACTGGTCCTTCAAGTTATTTCCAAATAACTTATTCCTATTTATTTATGTTATAATTACCGTTTTCTTTACAATGATACATTTATGTTGTCATCTCTTTTTATTTTCATGTTCTCTAAATATTGTGTGTGTGTATTAGCTGTAAGATTTTTTTTGTTAAAAATATTTCATTGTGAACAATGGTAAATACACCTGAAATAAATAAAAAAAAAATGATAGTATTTACACTCTATTAAATCTATTCGTAAAACGTATCATCACAATTTTTGAATACGACGAGAGGAGTTCGGTTCTTTGTAAGCATACACGACTTTAAATTTTAATGGATCATCATCAGACGATCACGAGTCCGTAGGGTCATGAAATTTGATACATCAGTTACCTCCAGCAGCCTTAAATATATTCACTCACCGCTTTTGGCAGCCGTCGCTAGTGTAGCGCCGAGCAGTGCAGCCGACGCGAGGAACCGACACAACGCCGTCGGCATATTGACAACTAGCACACAATCATCACATCACATCACCAACGTTCACTGCCGCGAAACATTACCTCGCTTACGTCACTGATCAATTATTAAATTTTGCTACAGATTCACGAGTGCAACGCGAAGTTCACCTGCACCGCTCCAATGCAGTTGAAGGCATCTGAAACGAGAGGTATAATATTAATGAACTAATCAAGTCCTACAATCATAACAAACTGGCAATTAAAAGATAACGACTACTACTAATCTGTATGAAAAGGTCATATTATTTATATAACAGCATTGCAAATTATATTTTTTTTTTATACGAAGAAGCAATGAGACGAGCAAGACGTTATCTGATGTTATGGCACAGATTATACTCTTCCTCATAACAACGTGGCGCTAATTAGAATGATATAGACAATACTACATTGAGCTCTTCGCCTTAAGACTTAACATGTTATATCTCGTTACCCCAGTAATATCCACTAGCTACAGCGCCCCGCTACAGCAACCGGAACACAGTAATGTTTGCATACTACTGTTTGTCGGCTGTAATTGGCGCTGCGGTGGTATCTTCTTAGATTCCGGCAACAGAGACCTACCAGCTGTGTGTAGGACCACGAATGGTGGTGATGTTTCAATATTTTTTAAGAAGGTTCAATATTTATCAAGACTTCAATATGATAATAACTACAAAATATAGTTATTTATTCCCGATGAACCGATAGATGTTGGGGTCTTAGTGTTGGGATTTCGACCCCGCGTTGGAAAGCGCAGCGTTGGCAGACCCTCCACTAGGTGGACAGAGGACAGGACATAAAAAATAAAACACTGGGAGCCACTGGATTCAAACGGCGCAAGACCGTGGTTTGTGGAACACATTATAAGAGACATATGTCCAGCAGTGGACGTCCATCGGTTGAAATTACGATGATTTCCGAAGTGCGGTTAGTACTTTGAATAGAGAAAAAAAGTACCTTAAATTTAAAAAATCTCTATAAACTTAGAGATACTAAGATGAGTAAGATAGATGTTGAACCTGTTACTATCTATTGATACTTTGTGGGATTTGATTGAATCTTTTTATTTCATAATAACGATATCGAGTATAATGATATATATAAAGAATGTTACCCAAGGATCTCTTTTGTCACGAATACCAAACATTGTTTGTATGAGAATGTTTTTTTTTTTAACGTCAGATAATAATGTATTCATTGCCGTATCCGCCACGTCGATGTTATTCGTGAAAACGAATTATTCAACAAGCATTCCGTAGGCGAAACAAGAATAGGTCGTATTTACTTCGAACGGAAAACAGGTGTGAATACTGAATATATTTACTTTGCTCTCGTATATATTACACCAGTTCCCATACGCATTAGTATTGCTTGCTGTATTCTAAATATCTTCTATTTTCTATAGCCTATATTCTAAGACCTTTATCCTTAAAATTACTGTCAAGGTGAATAACACTTCTATGTCTCCAGAGACTGTCTTTAAAAGAGAGTTGAGAGACTTGAGAATCAAATTCGTTTTCTCAATCTGATCGCCAAACTTCAGTTTAAAAAAGGCATCTAATGATGATGATGGAGATGGAAGAAGTCGGTACGACCGCAGCGACTATTTAAGCCGACAAACAGTAGTAAGTTCCGTATTTGAAGGGCGCTGTAACTAGTGTAGTTACTCGGGTAACGAGACAATCTTACGTTTGAAAACGACGAGCGCAACGTGATGGTCCAGTGTATAGCATGCTCTAGTGCCACGTTGTTATAGGCTGGAATTCCACTTATACTGGCGGATATGGTTGCGAAGGCATACAACCGCATTCGCGCTGTCCGCCAGAGCGGTGGGAGGGAGCCAGACGAAGTACTTAAGACGGCTCGACGGCAGGAACGGCGTACGGCTTTTGCAGCGCAAACGCGTTGTGGGGGCGATCTTGCCGGTCTTCGATAATTGGATGCAACGACGCGGAGGAAGTCTCACCTACAGACTTGCACAGATACCAAGCACGGATGTTTCGGCGATTATCTGTGTAAGATTTGACGAGAAGCGACGACGAATTGTTTTCACTGTAGTGGAAGAGAGCAGGATTCCGTCGTGGCGTTAAGGCGCGGCGTTACGGCGCACCAGTGAATGGTTTTGTGTGTGGGGCCTTTGAGGTCGTTGGCGATTAGGATAGGGGTTTTCATCACCTTCTAAACGACCGTGAGGAGTATGATGGCTGGACGTAATCACTCATCATTGAAGTACTCACGAGGCTGGTACGGTCTGCATAAAGCAGATCCCGGGTCAGATTATCCCAGCATAGCGTTAGCGAGGCCGCGGTTGTGTTCCGAACGGAGATCCCGTGACCTCTCCAAACGCCGAAGGTGACTACCGAGGGGGTTTCAGTAGGTAAAAATCTCCACATAACTTTGACTTACCCCCAGAAGACTATTTTTTCGAAGATATCCTCTCGAAATAAAAAAAAAATAAAAGGCTGGGGTGTCACTTAACATAAGGTGGACGTATCGCTTTCTCGTCCCTTCGTTGATTAAAAAAACTTTCTAACTTATAATTATAATCATGATTATATAAATCAACTTTATCATTATAACTTAATTGTATATGGAATTGAAGCGATAGTTGTTGTGTTACAAGAAAAGTGGTAAGCTGCTGTTAAATTTTAGACAGTTAACTGATTCATCATTTAATGCAAATTGAACCTGGAAATGATGTTAAAGATCAACATCTCCTTCGTTGGAAACTCGGCGCGGTTGACTCGTGCATTGATCGACGTCGTTGTAATTATTCAAGCGCTGCTCGCTAACGATCCAGCTGTTCAAGCTGACGTATCCCCTAAGGTTGCCTTTGATATCAACTTATACCGTCGCATAATCTGTTTGATTGTCAATCATTTGTTAAACAATCTCTGTGTTGTTTGGTATCGCTCTCCATCTCCTTAAACCTTAACACTCGTGATCCAAGACACAGATCTAGATGATAGTTGAATATATGAAGGCTGTAACTTAGCGGAGTATTTAAATAAAGTAGTAATGATAAATGATATTTTGATACACGCATGTTAGTATAGAAGTGAGTGCAAATTAATTTAACTCCAAATTTGCCAACGCCCTTGGCAACAATCTATAATTACTGAATGTTGTATCCAAGCTCGGCACTTGACGCGAGACACAACGTCAGCGTCACAGACAGACAGACAGACAGCGGATTTTAATTAATGAACAGTTTCAGCGTTGGGCGAGGAAGAGATGGGGAGCAGCCGGGGAGGAGCCGGGCTGGAGCGGTGCATCCATTGTCACAAACGAAATTAGACAAAAGAATGCTTTTGGAGCCCGAAGAACAACAGCTGTTCCTTTCTAAAAAACATTAGCTTCGTTGGTTAATATTTTCAGTTACTTTTAAAGTTATGAGCTATGATTTCAGGGGTGTGTTTCACCATCATTCAAAGAAATATATATGTTTGAAACTTTAAGATATATATAGGGTACACGACACTAATCTACGAATCGGCACTGGTGGTAGGTCTCTGTTGCCGGAAACCTCCTAGAGAGGTACCACCGCAGCGCCTATTTCTGCAGCCAAACAGTAGTGTGCAAACATTATTGTGTTCCGGTTTGAAGGGCGGTGTAGCTAGTGAAATTACTGGAGTAACGTGATTCGACATCTTATATCTCGAGGCGATAAGTGCATTGTGGTGCAGGGTATATCATTCTAACTGGCGCAAGGTTGTTGAAGCAGGCGTATCACTTACCATCGGGTGAACGTCCTGCTCATAGCTTCGCTTAATGGAATAAAAAAAAAAACGATATGCTGTAAAACAATTTAACAATATTTTTTTTAATGTGAGCTAGTGGGGACCGAACGATGTAGGATCTTTGGAGGCGACCTATGTCCAGCATTGGACGTCTATCGGCTGATGATGATGACGATATATTTTTTATTATTATAACTAGCAAATAGATAAAGTTCCAGCGGTAATGTTTATACAATAATGTTCCCACTATTGGGACTCAGGGTTTACTTACAGGAAGAGTATTAAGGCTATTTATACACCACGATCTCTGTGCGAGGATTCATGAATAGTCACATATCCACGCAAGCTATTGCTCTGAAAATATCGGTTTCCACACGATGTTATTCTTCCTTAGAAGCTTGAGCTCAGCGAATTGAATCCGGGTCTTAGAGGACTTTCGCAAATTGAGATATCGTCGGAACTATTCCTGATCGTCAGCCGGCATATGCCGGTTATAAGAGCTGCCCCTCCTAACGTTTTCCAACGATCTTAAACCATTCCATTACCAAATATAAAAGTAATGATTCTACAAAATATGTCATCATCATCAGCCGATAGACGTCCACTGCTGGACATAGGTCTTCGCTAAAGACCTTCACATCGATCGGTCCCGCGTTTCATTTGACGGTTTGTAAGGGATCCCGCACAGAGATGTAAGAGATCTCGCACGACAACTCACGGCACTCTAGTCAACCTGACCAGCTCGTGCACCCTGCTAATCGACGAACGAGGCTCTGGCTAATGGCCCTAATCCCCACAAAATATACTAACATTGAAGTACAAACAGACGTCAACGCTGACGAATTTCAAATTATAGTTTGGAAATGAGTTCAGAAACATACACACATCATCCGGCATCACGAGCTCGTGACGTTTAATTTCCAATGTGAAACCCTCAAATGTTTAACCACGCGGAACAAACAACGCCCACCCATTCGGACTCATTTAACGAAACGAAGATTAAAGTAGGACGGTGAACTCGATGGTAAGTTATAGAACTTTTTTTTTTTCTGTGAGGAAATCCTGCATTGGATACCCTTCCGCTGTCGGGGCAACAGAAGAGTTATGTCGGACTCTTACCGGCTAAAACCCCACGGTTTCTCACTCATCGCATTTGGCCGAAACCACGGGGACGCTTTTGCACACTACCGTGGTTCCGGCAGCGAGAGACCTTAACAAGACCACATCTCGGGGTGGTGCTACTGCTCTCTACCCCCTATACAGGTGTTAGGCGGAAGTACCGCACGCACTACTTCGAGGCCTCTCATGTTTGGTGACATTGTTTATAGACCTACCTATAAACAATGTGGCGCTGGAGACAATAGCTGTCTCCTGTCCGATTTGAAGGCCGAAACACCCCCACATATCCCTTGGGGAAAAAAATTTGGTAAAATCTTAGCTGCCCTATACTCGGCTAAAGCGATATTCATACCAAATTTCAAGGTAGACCTTATGGTTGCAGAGATATCGTGTTGAGTCTCCACTCCACATAGGTGGAACATCTCTTATATATATAGACAACTAGTTCTCTGTCGCCGGGGACCGTCTAGGTAAGTACCAGCGCAGCTGTTATTTCTACTGCCAAGTAGTAGTGTACAAACATTACTTTCTTCCGGTTTGAAGGGCGCTATAGCTAATGTAATTAATTGGGTAAGGAGACAAAACGTTATGTTCAAATCGACGAGCACAATGTGGTGCTGAGTGTCATTCCTCCTATCCTAGCTAGATCCTAACTAGCGCCATGGTATGGGCCGATGGTAAGTTTACCATCAGGTCAACGTCCGGCTCGTTTCATGGCTTAGTTAAATAATATAAAGAGACAAGAAGTTAAACTCTAATCACGATATTGTTGTTTCGCCAGCTGTTTTTTATTTCACTGAATGTAGTCTTTCTGATCTGGTTGCTTCGAAGTGTATGAAGGAGAAGGTTGCCATAGTTACGTCGCTTTAGCTCTCAAGCGTTACTATACTACAAGCTAGACTTACTAAGTGATGGTATGTCTCTCTTGTTGGAGACCGCCTAGTTATGTATGAGTCTATAATTAAAGAATACGTCACAATATCATTATCAACCGACAGGCTTCTGCAGTTGAAAATAAGCCTCCCCAAAGATCTCCACATTTATCGAATCTGCGCTTCCCACAACTTTCACCAGATCGTCGGACCACCTAGTAGAGGGAGTGGCGGCCTGCACCACGTCTTCCGGTACGCCGTCGCCATTCGAGGCAATCAGCTATCAGTCCTTCGAGCAATATGTCCTGCCCATTGTCACGACGTCACAATATAAACAAAAAAAAATTTAGTCGCCTTTTTTGGAAGTCCTTTAGTAAATAAAATAAACAGTAAGGCAGTAAACAGCATTACTTATACCCAGTTAAAATCAAAATATAACGTCAACAGATCAGTGGGTACACAAAACGCTTGGAGAGCATCGATCGACAATGAATCCCCGACATGCAAAATAATTTCCATTACGCCGGCTTTAGTATTTCACCAAAGCTTTGGAGGTTGCTCCAAAAATCGACTAACACGGGCAACGATTCAATATTGAAAACCGGAAAGCCTTTCCCGCTGTTTCGCGGTTTCGTTATATTTTTGGCACATTGTACATTCACTTCGAGCTCCGCATCGAACTTGGTTTAAAACCTTATTTAATATTAACAAGTCAATATTATGTTATAAAGGGGTGTGAGGGGGGTACCCGCACAAAAATTCGCGGGATCCAAGTCTGCCTCACCTGGTCGTGGGGCAGCCTGATAATCAACAGACGAAGCTCTGGCTCGCACTAAACCGCATTGCGACTGTGTGGTGGGAAATGGCCCAATCCCCAAACATGCTCCCCAAAAACGACGGCCTCTGGCGCAGGATCGATCGATATGGGGATTTTTAGGGGAGGCCAATGTCCATACTTTTACAAATAAAGATATTTAGTATAAGACTCTTTTAAAGGAGTAAGGCGTCCTGCACTGAGAAAATTTATCATCTTTCTAAAGTAAATTAATTGGAATATCGAGTACACCGAGAAGCAGTGTAAACATTCTAACACCTAATCACGGAAAGTGGTATCGTTTACCATCAAATAAACATCCTTATCGTCACGTCACTGTATTGTGATGCTGGATTGACCACTTACTCTTAAGCTGCATGTACTTTGTCTCTATACCATAAACAGTAGTTTATACTTAGTATTTATACTTAAACATTATATATATAAGAGCATATATATATAGGCCTTTTCTCAAGGTAGTCGCCACCGAGAGATTCTGCGTTATTTGCTTCAAAGGGACTTCCGGTGATCATCTTGCAGAGGTAAAATTTTTGTTACTTATAAAATATGAATCACATTCATATAATAAATGATCTATATATATAGATCTCCACCTATGTGGAGACTCATCACGATATCTGAACCATAACATTTACAGACTTGAAATTTGGTAGGGATTTTCCTATTGCCTGGGTAGCGTTATTCTTCTTCTATGAAGCCGTATGGTACATAAGGAGGCCTCCAAACAGAATCGAGAGAGGATTGATTCCATTTGGAGAAAGACGTCGAAGCGATGGTAACGGTCGCACCAGCTCGTCAGCACTGTAGTGTCAGATTAATACGAATATGACTAACGTAAGCCCTGCCTGTCATAGAAGCAGACTATAAGGGTCTAGGAGTTTCACGGACCTTGACAGTGGGGGCCCTTGTCGCTCAACAAGCGAACCTGCGTGGGACAGCATATGGCTCGGCGATGGTATAAAGGAGGGTTTGGTTCCTCCTCAGAGACGTGTTAACACAAAGATGTAGATGGACTCCGGTGCGTTCTATAAGAGATCCCGGAGCCTCTCCGAATGCACTGATGCAGACCACCGAGGAGGTTTTAGTGAGTAAGAATCTCATATAACTCTGACTTTTCCCCAAAAGCAGGGCATCTTTCGAAAACTTCCCTCCTGAAACAAAAAAAGAGGGATTTTCCTATTGCCGAGTATAGAACAGCTAAGAACGGATTTTAGACAATTCCTTCCCCTAAAGGCAGTTGTGGGGGTGTTACTGCCGGCAAAGCGGTTGAGAAACAGCTAGTTATTTACAAAAGGGGATGCATCGTAATGATCGTTTTATAGCTTTCAGAAAGGTTTCCATGTGATATAACAGCAATAGAGGGACGATTTCTTTGCGATGAGTTGAATTCGTCACCATCTGGGAAGCGGTTGAGGGTGTTCAAAGAAATTGTTCGCGCACGGTTCGTTAGCTTGGAATATTGGTTCATTGTTGGTTACATGCTCTCCCCCTCTTCTCTCCCTTGCCCACCTCCGTTACCTACTAATGGTAAACGTTTCTAACATTACTTCTATTTCGAATGTATACATAACATAAGTTCTTTGAATGTTAAGAAAGAAAACAACAGAGATGATCACGAAGTTAAGATAGGTGAAGGGTGGGGTGTAAGAAGTATTGTACAACAACTCACGAGATCCTAACCAACAAACGAGGCCCCTGGTGCCCGGAGATACGGGCAGCGCAGGACCGATCGATGTGGGGAGCTTTAGGGGAGGCCTATGTCCAGCAGTGAACGTTTATCGGCTGATGAAGATGATGAAGTAACGAAAGGTGGGGTGAAGGAAAAAATCATGGTTAAACAATGACAGGGAATGGACTGGCATATCTGCAGCATCCGAATTGTTTCCCCGAACGAAAGACGAAAAGGACTATACCATCATCGCCAACCTTCACTAGTCGAAGAGGCACTTTAAGAAGACGATAACGTAAATAAAGTAAAATTTTATTTCGGAATAATTTTTAGTTTTAGCTGTGATCGGCTAAAACTAAAATCCGTTTACAGCGACTATAGAACTTACTGAACCAGTAAAACCCGCAACGGTCTTACAAAATAATTTAACGAACTGAAAAGGTTCAATTTCTTCAGCGGCACCGATCGTTTTGTAAATGGTGACGATTTTATTTTATCGAAACTACTACTGCATAATAATACATAGCATATTATTAGATTTGTTCTACGAAGCAACGAGACGAACAGGACGTTCACCCGATTGTAAGTGATACGCCCGCACATAACAACGCGGCGCTAGTTAGGACGATAGCACCGCATCGCAACGGGGTGTAAGCGGTCTCGCACAACAACTCACGGGACCAAAGTCAACCTCACCTGCTCGTGGTGCACCCTGCCAATCAACAGACGAGGCTCTGGTTCCCGGCAACCCGCATTGAGTTAACACGATGGGCAATGGCCCAAATTCCCCTTTTGAATATTTGAATCCCTGTAGACTACAGCCCCTAGTGCCCAGCGTTATCGGAGGCCATGCTGACAGTATGTGGAGATGTTTGGGTGAAGCCTATGTCCAGCGGTAGACGTCTATCGGCCGATGACGATGATGATGCTCGCGCTCGTCGCCTGAGACTTAAGATGTTCAATCTCGTTACTCCAGTAATTTCGCTAGCTGTAGCTCTCTTTAGACCGGAATACAGTAATGTTTGCACACTGCTGTGATACCTACTTAGACGGTCTAAGCAATAGGGACCTTACCACCATTAATAACTCACCTTCGCAATACTCCTAGAGGACACTTATTCCTTTTCCTGAATCTGATTAATTCTGAGTCGCCAGTTAGGATACAAATATGTTAGAATACCAATGGGAATATTACTACACGTGATGGCCATCCATAAATCCATATTTTCGAGTGCTTTCAGTTGATCTGCTAACCCTCGCAAAAACGGAGTGCAAATTTCCAAATAAGTTCAGATATAGCAGGTTAATTCCCCACAAACTAGTGCGGAGAGCATTTCAACATATCGGAAGCTGATTCCGCGCCGTTGCTCACTGAAATATATTCTGGATGCGGAACCAAACCTCGACGACTTCCAAGTAATAAGAATACTATTTTGAAAGATATTTTAAGTAATGAAATCACTGCGCTACTGATACGAACATTTTTTTTATTCAAGTAACAATACGAGTCGTTTACCTAATGGTAAGTGATACGCCTGTCCATAACAACGTGACGCTAGTTAGGATGATACATACTGCACCGCATTGCGCTCGTCGCCTGGGACATAAGATTTTGAGTCTCGTTACCCCAGTAATTTAGTGAAATTAGCTAGTAAACTGCAGCGACCTTCAATTCAAAATGCAGTAACCTTTGAACATTACTGTTAGGTGCAATAAATAGACGCTGCGGTGGTACCTATCTGATAGCCATGGAAGCCAAGAGAGAACTCTCCCGATTCCCTGCGGCGGATCTGATCTTGCGTTCCGTTGCAACCGCAATACCGATACTGCTCTTCCCATGCCTGTAGCTCGACTCCACCACGGCTGCGAAGAGTAATACAAATCTACCCCCGAAGCCCATTGACACACATACGAGGTTAGCTCAGAAAGCTTTCCTGGAGTGGCCACCTTGGGCGACCGGGTAAGTTCCTCTTGGCTTCACCTTGGGTGGCTGAACTACGGCTACTGAGCCCCACCGCCACGATAAGGCAGGAACCTGTTTATAGGGCGATGGTATCTTTCTAGACCGTCTCCAACAACAGAGATCTACCACCAGTAAACCATCAGCAACCTTACTCGAAAGAGTGGTAACTAAGCCCAGCGACTAAATCAGTCCACTAACTTCTTACCTTACTATAAATACTTGTTTTGTACTTGAACCACATATATTAAGCAGCAATCTCTAAATAGAATTAAGATATTCATTTATAAATTTCAAAAAGTTTCTTACCATGAGACGCCATCTTCACTATCACGAGAAAAACTGAAGCTGGATGAAAAAGAATAATAAATAACAGTACGACAGTAGGTTCGGAAGAGTAATTACAGTTGTAGCAACCGAATGGAAGTTTGTTTGAGATTAAAGAGATGAACTTCTAGAAAAACCGCGCAGTGTTATTTCCTTTACCTGTTATCATAAGAATAATGGTGGAAACTGTTACGGGATTGGTATATATTTAATTTACATATTTAAGTACATGACTGTACTGTAAAATATTTTTTTAATAGCAACAGAAGAAAAAAAATATCTCAATACGAAATCTTAGTCTCATCATATATAAGTAATACAACTGATTGGTTGAAATAATGCTTTAAAGTATATCATTTGACGTTAAAGTATTATACCTAGTATTTTTATACAGTATAGTATTTTGGTACAATACTGGAGGTTGGTCTATAGGTACCATCGCAGCTACTATTGCATATAAACAGTAGTGTGCAAACGTTGTGTTCCGGTTTGAAGGCCGCTGTATCTAGTGAAATTACTGCAGCAATGAGACATGTCTCTAGATGACCAGCGCAATGTGGTGTACTGTATAACATCCTAACTAGTACCACATTATTATTGGCAAGGGTGTCACTTCTAATCAGGATAACGTCTTGCTAGTATCATCGCTTCGTCGAATAAAAAAATTACATCTCCACTTTTTTTCCCCCCAACTTCTTGATTAACAAAGTTCAAGGAGAGAGTGCCATTATAAAGTAACACTGCAGCGCTGCTGATGATATTAATTTGTATTCGACTACATCGCTGACTTCCGGCGGCTGTAGCAACTCTGACAGAGACAATCAAGCCTGTTGCTACGCCAGTATATGTAAATTCCTACGTACTGCCTTCGCCATAACTACGAAATCAGGACGAATTAGTTTGTTGTAGCGAAGTATGCTACGTTCATATGTAGCTACAATATCGACTGATTATAAACTACTTGAATCCGGAATATGTTTGTGTAGTTGTTGTTAGGAATATTAGTACAGCCATAAAGTACCCTAAAACGTATCTCAGCGATCCAAATACTAAGTTTCGTTAACAATTACAGGTGGTAGGTCTCTGTTGCCGGAGGCCTTCTAGGCACCACCGCAGCTCCTATTGCAGCCGACAAATACTACTGTCCAAACATTATTGTGTTCCGGTTTGAAGGGCGCTGTAATTAATATAACGCGACTTAAGACCTTATATCTGGAAGCTACGAGCGCAATGTGGTGCTCTGTACATCAACTTAACTAGCGCCACGTTATTATGTGCAAGCGTATCTCTTACCATCAGGTGAACGTCCCGCTCTAAGTACCAAAATTATTTGAACATTCTAATACAACTTTAATTTTTTTTGCATATAACAATTTTTTTTTTTATGTGAAAGTAGACTGAAAATTCAAAAGGCATTGTGTCTTCCGTAATTTTTCAATGAAGTTCGATTTTGATTTTTTGGTATAAGTATGGAATAATATTCATACGAAAACGACAAAGCCGAATATTAGTCCTTTTTCATCATCACCATCAGCCGTTAGACGTCCACTGCTGGACTTATGTTTCTCTCAAACTTCACACTAATCGGTACTGCTTTGACCGCAGCATGAGGTTTCCCGCGACATTCACCAGAGTGTCGGTTCACCTTTTGGAGAGCCTCCCTCCAGTACTTTTACTTTATTGCTACATCAGCCGTCATTCCTTTGAATAAAATACCCCGCCCATTGACAGTTCAGTCAAGTAATCTTTATTTCTTTTCCATTGCCTTTTTTGTATGGTTGCTATCAAAGGGTTGTAAGAAGTACCGCACAACATTTCACAGGACCCAAACCAACCTCACCTACTCGTGGTGCACGCTGCTAATCAACAAACGAGGCTGTGGTTCCCACCAACCCGCATTGGACCAGCGCGGTAGGAAATGGCCCAAATCCTCATGAACCCCTACATACCTTAGCTTCTAGTGCCCAGCAGTTCCGAAGGCCAAACAGACTATATGAGGAGATATTTTGAGGAGGCCTATGTCCAGTTGTGGATGTCTATCAACTGATGATATGCTATCAAACGAACTTCCTGCCTGTCTCCTCTCTTTATCGCTTGATAAAGAAAGCTTCTCTTCGTAATCATTTAACCGGAATCCTTAACTACAATAACATAAACACAGTTCAAAATGTAACCAAACACCATAAATATAACCTAAACCTGAACCGAATTACGGCCACCACCAATTCTGGTGAGCCGGCGCACTGCACACTCGTTATTTCTGTTTAGTTAATACCTGACGCGGACCACAGCGGCCGTACTAAAGCGCATCATTATAGCGCCGGCCTGTTTCAAAATAGCCGACTAATATCGGCGACTATTGAATTTGCCGTGACATTCGGTTAGCTTTAAAAGTCGTTACATTAAATCGCGAAGACGCGCGACGTACTAACACCGCCGAGCGTAGTCGACTAGACAATTTTAATGCTGATAATGACAAAGTAGTTTATAGTTGTAATCATTTAGAGCTTACGATGGGATACAAAAGCTCGCTGCTGAAGCTTTATCGATATTGTGCTTCGATTGGGAAACGTTCGGTTTTACATACGTACAAACGTTGCAGTCAATCCATTGTTGAATACGACGGGATATTGATTTGTTCCTAGCTCAGTTTTATTCACATACAAATTTGATGGTTTTCTATGAGATATCATCATCATCATCAACCGATAGATCCTCACTACGATCGGTCCTACGCCGCGACCGTCTGACAATTTTTACCACTCATGTGCTGTTCTAATGAAGAACGAAGAGCTAAGCCTCTTTGGAAATATCTCGTCATCACCAGTTGATACACCTTCACTGCTGGAAACAGACTTCTACCAAAGATCTCCACATCGATCGGTCCACAGTCAGTATGGCCTCCGATATCGCCGGGCACTAGGGGCCGTTTGTAGGAATTCATATGGGGCAATTTGGACCATTTCCCACCTCGCTGGTCTAATGCGGTTTGGTAGGAGCCATACCCTCGTTTGTTGATTTGCGGGACCCCTTTACACCCCTTATACCCTGTAAGATATATTTATAGTTTATATAATTATAATGGTTCTGTGATATTAAACCTAAGCATTGAATAAGCGGACGTAAGCAAATAAATAAATTTTCTCAGTAATTTTTTTAACTACAGCGCCCTTCAAAAAGAAACATTGTTATTGTTAAGGCGACGGAAATACCATATGTGGGTGATAATTAACTAGGCGGAATCAAATAAATCACTGAATATATTAATGTTTGCACACTACTCATTAACGGAAATGGCTGAACCATCAGTAACACTCGTACTTTCGCGATATAGTATGAAAGTTTCCTAAACCTAAAAATCTATAAAGTCTTCGATGCGCTTCCGCGGATCAGTTATCAAGGCAACAACACTTAATTTTATAGCAATATTATCCATTAGTTAATTAAACAGGGTTACTGTTAAACAGTCAATAAATATAATTAAATAGTTCATTATAAAGCTACAAATGAACTGCCTCATTTGGACTACATACAGGTAATTGATGAAGGCCGTGATGTTAATTGAAAAAACAAACAGCGCGCTGCGGGCACGCGACCGACATCCGGCTCTATTTGCCGGCGACGGGACGAAATTAAAATCTGTCAATTTATCTTATTTGTACAGCTGGACCGCAAATCATTACGAAACTGTTACCACTGTTACTGCTGCGACCGGCGATCTGCTTAGAACCGCGGGACCGATCGACGTGGAGATTTTTGACTTTGGCTGATGTCCAGTAGTGGACGTCTATCGTCTGACGATGATGCGAGTATAAATGGATCCGGCTTTACATTTATCACCTGTCATGACAAATTGGGGACGCTCGACGGGAAAATTTTTCATCAGGCAAATGGAAGAACACTCGGCGAACAGCGCAAATTAAATAGGTAAAGAAATGGTGGAAGTTTATTTCCTTGTTTCTTATTCGATGCGGAACTGGCGCGCTGTTTCCGTTCCTCGGCAAAAACACTATCGCCCTGTTGGCGGAGGCACGAGCGAGCCTGTTGTTTTACGTTTCGCTGTAAGAAGAAAAGACCTTGAAGAAAATCTAGATGTAACGAGACGCGGATTCAGCAAACAATCCAACGACAACGAGAATGTGAGGGTTTTTATATATATATATGTTACATTTTACAATACAACTACTAAAGTACTTCAAGACAAATTCAGTCTGATGTTCGTAAATATATATATTCATATTTTTATTACACATCTTCAATATCTCATTTGTCTCCCATGATTGATTAATTATCATCATCATCAGCCGATAAACGTCCACTGCTGCACATAGGATTCCCCAAAGATCCTCCACGTTTGTAAGGGTTCATATTGGCCATTTCCCAACACATTTGCCCAATGCGGATTGGTGCGAGCCAGAGCTTCGTTTGTTGATTAGCAGGGTTCACTGCGATCAGGTGAAGCTGGCTTGGGTCCTGTGAATTGTTGTGATTGCTAAAGAATATTATCAAGTTCTGGTGGTAGATTTCTGTTGAGATCTATTGCAGCCGACAAATAGTACTGTGTAAATATTACTGTTTAAAAGTGGTTGTAGATAGTTGAATTGCTAAGGTAATAAGAATTAAATTCATCTAAAGGCGAGGAGATGAAATTTATGCTGTGTATCATCTTAACTAACGCCACGTTATGGACAGGCGTATCATTTACTATCAGGTCGACGTCTCTCTCGTGTAGTCGATTCGTAACATTAACAAGGCCCTCCTTTAGGGTTATCTATGTGTACTACAATATAAAATAAATAAAATAACAGAATTTGAAATATTAATAAGATAATCTGATTAAAATCCTTCTGTAGTAGCTCTTTTCAATAAAGGTCCTTAAACCCTGTAGACTTTGTTCTTCGTTTACCTGGAACGTTCGTTTCGCCTTAAAGGGGTGCCGTAGCAAGTGACACATCGCCTTTTATCGCAGAGCTATGACCGGAAAAGGCCAAATTACAACGACGCAATATATATTTATATAAAAGAAGCTGCTAAATATAACATCTTAAAAAGGATCTCTGTCATCTGTCTGTTGGATATTTCTGCCAACGAACAGCACTGTGAAAAAATTACACAGGCAATAAGACTTACTATCTTATGTCTTAATGTAGTGTTGTATATCATGTCACGTTTAAGTGATTGTCTTGTTCGTCTCGTGTCACCCCCTGCCGCCCTTTAATAACGTACACGAAAATTTGTTTATGCGAATTTATTCAACTCCAAATAATTCACCATCAATCCACCAATTACACATTTCTGAACAGCTAAAGTTGTAGCTGAACGTAATTATCATAGTTATTTGCTCCGCTGTCCGCTCCGATCAAAGTTAAAGTAAGCGTTTACTTCAGGGAAATCAATTCTAGCTCAACTTTACCTGATGTTTTTTATACAATGTAAATAACTTCTACAAAGTTACCCTACACGGTATCGCTCTTAATACATATGTAAATATGTAATTTAACATATAGATTATCTTCTTCCTCGTCGGTATCACTCTTGACAGAGCAGTCGTGGTCATCGCTTCAAGTGTTGATCGCAAGGTTAACACGTCGTCATTCTTCTCTGACAATGATGAGCCATTTACTGCTGCCTTTATCTGGTCAGTCTATCTACCTAGCGATCTGGTGCCCTCAACCCTCCCTGAACCACAAGTCGCGCAATAACTGTGCCTCCTTTCGGTTACACACGTGACCAAAAAAGATGAGGATACGAAGCTATACCAAAGATGATAAACGCTGCTATATATATATATATAACAACGTAAGTTGATATAATTTATATATAGATTTTGTATATATATATATATATATATCATTCAGTTTTTTTGTTTAATATTAATTAAATGACCTCATTAACTGACTGCGGTTAGTGAATAGATTGGTCGGTCTGAATGAAGCTCGCTGCTTATACAAAAATTTTTTTTTAGTGTTATGTTTGAGTAAAAAGCTGTTAGTAGATAAATAAAAACAGTATACTTTTTTAAGGTTTTGGTGTAGGGAGTTCCACTCAACATCTTACGAAGCTCAAATCGACTTCACCTTCACACGGTGCACCTTTCTAAACAACAGACGAAGTTCTGACCACTTATCTACCCACACTGGGCCAGTGTGTTGGGAAATGTTCTAAATTATTCCATATGAAACCCTAACCAATCGATGCGAGAATCTTTGGGGGAGGTTATGTTCTGCAGTGGACGTCTTTTTATGAAGTTTAATGCTTAGGACCAATTCCATTTCAATTAGTAGTTATGGGTCTGGTAAGAAGAAGAATAAGTATATTTTGTGTCGTCTCAAACATATAACACACGAAGTACATTAGGGGTGGTAAATGTGTCATATGTATTATAGAGCTGTCCAAAAGGGAAAGGTCTGCGCGATAGATCTCAACGAGCCGAAAACAATCGATTCCGTTAAATGGACTGCGAAATACCGACTGACCGCCGAATTTACACCGCGCTTTATAACACGACTACTCGATTATTATCGCTTCGAAGGGCCATCGAGATATCCCAGTAGATAGATAGATAGATAGATGAATATGATAGTTTATTGCAGTAATCACGCAAATATAAAAAGGAAACAGAAAGCATGACGAAAACGAAACATAAATATTTATTATTAAAAATCAACAACAATTATACCCTTATTTACGGTGCAGAGATATGGCATCTGACCATAGGGCTGGTCCACCAATCCAAAGTAACACAGCGAGCGATCGAGAGAGCGTGGCGGCCGATGGGAGAGGAAAGTCTTGAAGTGGAGGCCACGTATAGGTCGCAGAAGTATAGGACGCATTCCTTCCAGATGGACCGACGATAACATCAGGGCGGTCCAAGGTGCACTGAGGATCGCATTTGGTGGAAGATATTGGGTAAGGCCTATATCAAGCAGTGGATAAACAAAGGCTGATGATGATGATGAAGAACAATTACAAAACATTTCCAATCCGTGTGTAGTGCAGTACTCCAAAGGGCCCAGGCTCAGTGCACCAGCTCCCATAGGGACAACACTGATTTTCAGCCTTGACCCTTCTAGGAGACCGCAGTATAATATAAACAAAATGATGCATCTCTGATATAAGTAATAATATTAAATGATCTGGACTAGTGACTAACACCTCCACAATTTCCTCCGGAGAAAAAACCCTGCAAATCCTAGCTGACCTCTAAGTAGCAGAAAGAACATGTCTAACAAAATTAGTGTTTACGTCCAATAGTTTCGGAGATCCCGCGATGGGTCAATAGATCTCTGGATTTAATAATGATCATCATCATCAGCCGACAGACGTCCACTGCTGGACGTAGGCGCCCCAATGATCTCCACATCGTTTGTTCATTGAGGGGAATTGGACCCACCACGCTGCCCCAGTGCGGGTTAGTGGATGGTCAGAGCCTCGTCTGTTATCCATCAGGTTACACCGCGTGCAGGTGAGGTGAACTTGGGCTCTGTAAAATGTTGGGTGGAATCCGTTACACCTGCGACTATTAAAAATCTTTATTGGTGACGGTGCTGTGGTGGTGACGTTATAGTGAACCAATTTCTTCCGCTCGGAAGGTGAAATGAGTTTTCCAAACGATTTCTCACGAGAAATATTCGCAACTCAGCTCCCAGTAGCGGCCGATGAATTATCGACGTTTCACTTGGAACTTAGCTGATTTCTGATTTACGGCCACCAGTTAAACTTCACCATTTTTTTTTGCGAAGGCTTTATTAAATTAATAAAAGTGAAAGCCTCTCTTACAGAACGCCGTCGACGTGAGAATCAATTCAGTGCCTTTTTTTATCGCGGGAGAAATCTTAAAAAATACCCTGCTTCTGGGGGGAACAAACTTATGTGGGGCTTCTACCCTCTAAAACCCCCTCCGTGCACTAGGAGGTGCTGCGGGATTTCCTACGGAACACACCGGTGCCCCCCTGCACTCTGGCTAAAACATCCCACGGAAAGGCAAAGCCCTCCTTAGCACCCACGCTGTGCTACGGCAAATACAAGACCACCATGCATTTCCTAAGACTCGCGTATTGAGCTCTGAGGGCCCCCACTCTCAACGCTCACGAACCCGTGGACCCTTTTATTCGCCTTGTGCGACAGGCAAGAAATACCTTACTCCTATTCTTAATAATCCAAGGTTACAGGGATATCAAAGAATTGCTTATCTGACGCTATACTTTAAATTGAGCACATAGTGGTGATGGGCGTTTCTATGGCTTATCTAGTCTTAGATCGAAGCCTCGTTATCATCAACATCATCAGCCAATAGATGCCCATTGCTATACAAAGGACTTCACCAAAGATCTACACATTGATCGATCCACGTTGCTCACCTCCAGTGGGTTCCCGGGATTCTCAACAGATCGTCGGTCCACCTTGTGGGAGGCCCCCCTACACTACTGTAAAACGGTATGGTAGACATAGGTCTCATTAACCAGGAGAATATTGTCATATTTAGGTTATCTAGCATCTCAATAGTCAATTGTAAATTTAATATTTTTTCTATGTTAACTTAATTTATAAAAACATAAATATTTAATGAGCATGAACCTATTTATGCTGCATCATCATCAGCTATTAGACGCCCACTGCAGGACCGTCATCTTCCTCAAAGACTCCTCCGCTTCCTTAGATCTTTATTCCTATGAGTGTTATATTGTCTCATATAATTTTTTAATCTGCTATAAGTAAAAGCTTGACTATTATTACAAATGATGTTAAGGGATATTGAGGACATGAATGGTGAAATGTTTGTCCTGAATACTATGCCTTTAATATGTTGACAGCTGAAACACACCGAGGCTGTTATAGTGACAGATTTACAATAGCTGATAGCCAGTCACATGGGAATGAAAAAATCCATCCACCCACCGATATCCACATGTGGCTGCGGAATCAGGCCATTTAACAGAGCAAGCGGTTACACATTACGCTATACCTATTAAACCATTACATTATGAAGGTTAAATAGCAACCTAATGATTCCGGTTCATTTATCTGGGTGGGTCCGGATAAAACCGGTTTCCGGAGCCCGTCGCGCCGCCGCGCCGGGTGCACGGCTCTACGATAACGACGCAGTAACGCGCCCGCTGCGATATCGCATGCGATAGTTTCAACATTTTCGACACGTGCGCTTCCGGTTGGGAATTACTTGCAAAACTGACCCCCGCTCTCTCTTGCATCCCCTCTCCTTCTCATACTTCCCCGCATGCGCCCGCAAACCCTAAATCCGCCAATAACGAAGATTTATTTCCTTTCCCGCGGCCAATCTTAACGAAATCAATGCCCTTTGTTTTTTCTCGCAAACTGTTTTTTTTTTTTTGTTCATAAGACTGTGATGGAATATGCCTGAAGGGAATGTTACTCTACAAAACAATAACAAGAGAGAGAGAGGGATGTTCGTCCGTCTGTATGACATGCTCAGTTTATAAGAGGATCTAGTATGATAAAGTAACATGTTCATAAACAGCCCGTTTAATATTGGCAATGTTATACTCGTAGATTATTATTTATGGCTACCCTGCGGAATTAAATGAGGAGATCCGTAGGAGAACTAGTAGAGTAGTCACCGACATAGTCCAAAAGATTACTAGTCTTAACTGGCAATGGGCAGGACACATCGCTCGAAGGACTGGTAGCCGATGGGGCACTAAGGTCCTCGAATTGCGACCACGTACCGGAAGTAGTATTGGCACGTCCCCCACCAGGTAGTCCGACGATCGGGTGACGGTTGCGGGAAGCAGCTGGATACGGCAGCGCAGGATCGATCGGTGTGCAAATCTTTGGGGGCGACCTATGTCCAGCAGTGGACGTCAGTCGGCTGATAATGATGATGATGATACTTTATACATACCAACCAAAGATATATCTGCTACTTAGCAGTGGTGTTGAAAAAATAGTGTTCTACTTAATTAAGTACTAATTAGTAAACTCAATTGTAGCTGAAATTCCTCCTGAGTTCTACATTGTATTTAATACTATATACTTATTTTTTTTCTTTATTCAAGGAAACGACGACGACAAGCGGGACGTACACCTGGTGCTAACTGATACGCCTCTCCATAACCACGTGGTGCTAGTTAGGATGGTATACACTGCACCACATTGCACTAGTCGCCTTGACATATAAGACATTAAGTCTCGTTACCCCAGTAATTTCACTAGCTACAACTCCCCTCAATCCGGAACACTGATCTTTGCACAGTACCGTCTAACGGCTGCAATAGAAGCTGCGGTGGTTCCTACTTAGACGGTCTCCGGCTACAGACACCTACCACCAGTAATTCCCACTATTGGGATTAGGTATCTTCTCATATAAAAAGAGTATTAACTGGTTTTAGATGCAGTTCCTATTTCAAATAAATTATTAATTTATTACTTCATTCAACTAGACTCTTTCTCTCTCCTCTCTCTTATTTTTCTAATCAACCCTTTAGATGACTTTATCAATGGGCAAGTAAACGAGTTTCCTATTTATACACTAGTTAAATCCTATGATACAAATGATGAGTTCACATTTTATCAGAGTTACTTTACTAAGCTATTATCAAGGCTCACCAGACTGAGGCCCTGGCCTGCGAGAATATACGGGCCCTGGGGTTGTACCCTATTACCCGGGTCTATCACTCCGCAGGTCACGCTCTCTGGTCCTTAATAGAGAACCTTCAAAGTTAAACGACGGTGTGGTTATATTTACGTATTATATTTCTCACCCTGTGCTAGCATACCTATTTGGGGTAATATTTACGATTTTATTTAGTGATCATAGTGTACATCATCATAGTCAAACAGGTTCCGCATGAAGAGCCCGCAGGCTGTAACCTACTAATTATAATGGTAGGTACTTCCGGTCCCTGATCGTTAAGGTACCAACGCAGCCTCTGCTCCGATGGGATATCATACAAATATAACCGTGCACCATTCTGATTGGTGCTACAGTAGTATGCACTGCTGCAACGAAACATCACCTAATATCTCACATCGACGAGTACAAATACTCCTGTGTTCTGGTATGAAGGGCGCCGTACCTGTTGAAATTTCTGGGGTAACGAGAGTTAACATGCAAGATGCTGTATGTGAGTATGGGTAGGTGTATTTCTTAACCATTAGGTTAACGTATCGCTCGTCTCGTCGCTTCGTCGAATAAAAAAAAAACTTGTAATTAGATTACTGTTATTGCCGCATCCTTTGTAAATAAATCCTCTGTAATAATCTGTTACTTCAGTCATCTAATTACTGGTAATACCTTATTTCTCATGCTCGGCTCCCGAATAGATTGTGATACATAAACATCGGCGGGAATGAGTCTAAAGTCACTTGCACATGCTCCGCGTACCGGCGCATTCACAAAAGCTTCTAAATTGGAAACGTCGCTGCGACATGCAGACGTGTTATTTGTCGCCTGCGACGTGGTACAAGTCACCAGCGAGTGGTACTCCAGCACATGCGCCGGCGGGTAATTACTTCAACTCTGCAATATAGTATTGAGAATCTACCCCCGTATTATAAATCGCTGATGACTAGATTATTCTAAGCACGCTCCACCAATTACAGCCTCGTTGTTACTTAAAATGATATCATATTAAGATCAATATATTTAAGTTAGTTATGTTAATTATTAAGCTTCTATAGATACAACACAAAACTGAACTAGATTATTAGTTAATTAAGTTAGCTAGCGCCGATACAGTTGTACTGATGAAAGTGAGCAGCGAAGGATCGATGTGTGTACAGGGTGGCGCAAAAGTAACCTTCCAATGTTTTTTGGCTGCAATTTAAAAAAAAATATAAAAAACTTTGATTCTTCTTGTGGATTATTTTTATTTTGTCTTTTAATTTTTTACATCAAGGCAAAATTTATAGCATTTTCTGATAGGAGGATTACTTTTGCGCCGCCACCCTGTACATGAGGTGTTAATGGAGTTATAGGAGGATTTATAGGCTTCCAGCTGATAAAGTAATATATAATAGAATTCTTCCAGCATATAAATTAATATATAAGAAATAAAAACGGAGAAGAGTAAAAGTTTAATATGAGCACAGATAAGATGAGAAGGCAATTTTTTTTTTTGTTAAGTTATCTCTATTCTCAAAATTTCACTCTATTGTTATTTACTATTGTATCAATATACAGCCTCCATCGAGGAATTTATGTAAATCTAAAGCATTTTAATCTAAGTTCTATATCATTTAAGTTGAATACACTTTGTTAAATCGCTAACGCTTAACAATAAAGCCAACGGCTGCCGTATGCTCCTGCTTTCAAATTGCTGCATGGAAAGAGTGAAAAATGTCCTTGTTCCTTCTATGCCGGCGCGGAATATTTCAGCACGGCAGGACCTAAGAATAGAGCCTTCCCAAGGAAATTTATTGATGAAAATGTATTAAGCTCGGTTGCGGGCATAATTTTCATTAACAAATGAGACATCGCGGTGCAACTTAATTTGATTTAACTTAATAAATAACCGAAGTTATTAAACTGAAGTTAACGTTTTACTCATTACTATGTAGTTTGAATTTCTTTTGTTTAATTATTTATTTGTAAGGTACGAGATATTGAGGTATATTGGGATTTAAGGGGCCCTGCACTGACGGGATCCAAGCAAAGCTCTCCTGCTCCTAGTACACCCTGCTAAGCTATAAACGAGGCTCTGGCATCAATCCCCATTCTGACAACGAGGTGGGAAATGGCCCAAATCCTCCCATATGGGCATCAACAAACGACAACCGACGGCCACTAGGACCCGGCGATACCGGAGGCCGTACTGACTGTGGACCAATCGATACGGAGATCTTTGGGGGAAGTCTCTGTCCAGCAGTGAACATCTATCAGCTGATGATGAGACATTTCCAAAGAGGCTCAGCTCCTCGTTCTTCATAAGAACAGCAAACGAGTGGTACAAATTGCCGGCATCAGTTTTCCCGTATAAATACGACAAAGGTATCTTCAAAGAAAAAGGGAATAAGTTTTTACTAAGTTAGTGTGCTTACCACCACAAACCACGTTACCATTTATTAGATGGGACTGTGATCAAGCGCTAATCTTGTCGATTTAAAAAAAACGCAATAGCAAAGTATATAATAAAATATTTTAATTTAATACCAAATACTTTCCATACAAACTTACTTAGCTACAGACGCAGCTATCAATAGTACTAGTATTAGGATATAAACTATTCCAACGCTAGAATACTTTGTTACAACTAATCTACTTCCTAATTTATATCTTGAGAGATAGTAAAATTAATTAACATGTGATAAAATAGGAGAGTTTGATGCTGAACCTGTTAATATCCATTTAAACTTTTAACCCTCGAAGTTAGTACTGAAGAAAAATGTTATACCAAATGTGAATCCTATCTTCTTCATCGGTTAAATTTTGTATTTAAACTACTATATATGTGATTTTTTTTATTTTATCCGAGATTTTTATTTTATACGAAAAAGGCTTTCACCTGATAGTAGGTGTTACGCATTTCCGTAACAATATAGTGCCAGTTAGGTTTATACAAACATCACCACATTGTGCTTGTTGCATTGAAATATTGGTTGAGTCTCGTTACCCTTGTAATTTCACTGGCTACAGCGCCCTTCAAATCGGAATACAGTAATGTTTGCACACTACTATCTAGACGATCTTCACCAAGAGAGCTTTGTGCCTAATTATAAACAACTTCCGCCTTATAGTTAATAAAGTAGTTACACATTTAAAATATCTATCGGATGTCATCCACGCTATTATATGTTATTATTTAACAAGGGTTGGAAATGTTATGGCCAATCTGAACATCACGGGGTCCAGACCCAGAGGGCGGCCAAAGACAAGATGGACAAATGTGGTAAAAAAAGATCTAAGTTTCTGCAAGGTTACCGAAGAGGACGCGTCCGACAGAGCGAAGTGGAAGAGAAAGACCAGAAAGGCAGACCCCACCATCAGATGGGAATAATAAATACCACGGAAAGAGAGAGAGAGAGAGAGAGAGAATTCAAACCTTCTTATCTCAAAATACAAATTGTAGCGGAGAGGAAGAAATAGACGCTACAGTGATAGCTACGTAGACGTTCATCAGCCACAGAAATCTACCACCAGTCGTGTTATAAATCTGTACGCCTAAGTTGTTCTATTTCAGACTCGATAAACATCGCATGCTGTAAAGGCTTACTTAAAAAAAAAAATCTTCAACTGAAATTGGCCAAGCGCCACACCGACCCATGCAAGCGATTATTTCAGCAATTTTATTGGCCGCATGACCATAACTCATCACGACGCGCGTTCACTTCTAAACTAAACAATTCGCTTAAGAATTTCGCTTGTCCGCTTAGATATTTAACTTGTTGCGATTTTTATTAATTGTTTAACATAAACAGTTAACTTGTATACTTATAGTTATCTGCTGTCGGGGGACAGGAGCTTATCCAGGCCATAAGTTTTTTTTAGAGCGGCTCATTCACCTTACAGTAAGTGATTCGCTCGCCCATAACAACTTGGCGCTAGCTAAGACGGTATGAGCTGCACCACATTGCGCTCGTCTACTGAGATATAAAATGTCGAGTCTCGTTACCCCAGTAATTACACTGGCTACAGCGCACTTCAAACCGGAAGACAGTAATGTTTGCGCAGTACTGTTTAGCGTCAGAAACCGTGTAGGTAGGTACAACTGTAGCGCCTATACCTGCCGACAAAGAGTACTGTGCAAAAACTACTGTGTTCCAGTTTGAAGGGTGCTGTAGCTACTGAAGTTACTGAGGTAACATTCTCTAGGCAAAGAGGACAATGCGGTGTTGTATTATATTATGTAGGTCGCCGGCATAGCTCAAAAGATTGCTAGACTTAAGAGGCCGTGGACAGGGCACATTGTTCGAAAGACCGACAGCCGATAAGGCAGAATGGTCTTCGAGTTGCGCCCGCGCATCGATATACGTGGTCTTGGGAGGCCTCACACAAGGTAGACCGACGACCTGGTGAAAGTCGCAGAAACCTACTCCATGCGAGCAACGCTTCACCGATCGATATGGATATCTTTGGAAGAGAAATATGTCCAGCAGTGGACGTCTATCATCTGATGATGATGACATGAACGTCCCGCTCGCCCCGTCGCTTCGTAGAATAAAACAGAAGCATTACAGCGTTACGGCTGTTTATATATGTTCCCAGAATCGAACCTGAAGTGATTGGACAACGTAAGATGGAGGTGGTGGTACTGGTGGTACTTCTCTGTTGCCGGAGACTGCCTAAGTCAACTTTATTTCATCCTATTGATATCTACTATTGAACATTGGTTCCGAACGATAAAAACAATTTATTATCTATAATATTTTGATGGGATAACTCATGGTATAGAGATGGTGAATCCTGATCGTGATATATACTCTAAACTGGAAAATAATGATGAGAGTCATGGAAACCGTAGACTCTAAAACCTAGCAATAATCAAACTAACACATATTTGATCTCTGTTGCTGGAGATCATGTAAGTACCACCGTAGCTCCTGTTTCTGCTGCGAAAGAGTACTTTGCACACTACTGTGTCCTGGTTTGAAGTTCGTTGTAGCTGATGAAATTACTGAGGTAATGAAGCTTCTCCAGTCATACATCTTATGTCTTAAGACGGGGAGTACTATCATTCACCATCAGGGGAATGTCCTCCTCGTCCTTTTGCTTCGTATAAAAAATATATAGCAGTTGCGAGGTATATACAGATCTTACTTATTGATTGAGCTGAAGAAGTTTTAATTAAGAGAAAGTTATATTAGAAACTTGCGAAGAAGTTGAGAACGATATCATTGAAGTTCGGCATTCGCACGAGGGAGCTGCAATTTCACTAGCTGTATACGGAGGGGTGGTTTACATTCATTTTTAATGAGGTGGTGCATGTATTGTAAAAAAAAAATTATATACATATACGTCTACGTCGGTAAATTAAGTAATTCATTGATTTTTTGACTGTCTCCGGCAAAAGAGATCTATCACCAGAACTAAATTACATTTACTACTTGAATGATAGATGAGATATTTGAAGCAGGTGTAATAAAATGAGAAATGAGTTTGATCTTAGACAAAATAATACAAAAAAAAACGGATCTCTTTCTTTCTAGGGTCATTCCCTCATGTCTGAGGAATCAGGGTTAGTGCTAGGATTTAAAAATAAAAGAGATAAGTAATAGTAATCATATTTCAGTTTTATCAATACTCCAGCCGTTTTATATATTCCCTGCTCGCTTTGCTCGCCGCAGCATCCTCGCAATGCCAATAGGGAAAGAAACTCTGGACTCTATTCATCAAAAGGAATATTCCTACCAAATTTCAAGTCTGTAGACCTTAAGGTTCCAGAGATATCGTGATGAGTCTCTACATAGGTGGAAATCTTTTATATATATCGATTTAGACATTATTATATTTTTTTATGTGACGGGATGGACGGTTTATTGTAGTTGTGACCCAAAAAATAATATAGTAGTTGTAGTATATAAAGACTACATCCAACTGAGAATAACAAGGAATACGAAATAACTTCAGGAATAATGATCGCAGCGTAATAAAGAGAATCCTTTTCGAAGCAACGCGCAAAAAAATGTCGTAGAGTAATGAAAAGGCTGCGGGGAAATGGCGGCGTGTATTCGGCATTCATTGGCCGCCTTTGTTGGCGCTGGGTGACGCTCCTCCGCATTCTTCAAGGAGCTCCTTTGAATGGAGAGGCAGCCGTTTTCACTATCTTTGAGAAGGTGTCAAATTAAACCTTATGGAGGAACACTGGTAAGCAGCAGGTCGACTAATAAATCGATCGCCGCACAAGTTTTGCGGTAGGTCTCAGTAGCAGGAGACTGTCTGAGTAGCTATCACTGCGGCTCTCATATCTACAGCTAAACAGTACTGTGACAACATCATTGCCATCCGGCTTGAAATACGTTGTAGCTAATAAAATTACTGGGATAACTGGGTAATGAAATAGGCTTAACTTTTATATTTTTACTATCTTTCTTACTGTATCATTTGAGATGATTCCGATGCGCAATAATCCACTGTCACAACAACATTGCTATAAAAATTACTCCTGTTTGAAGGATGCAGCAGTCAGTAGAATTACTGGAGTAACGAGACTAAACATAAGTCCCAGGCGACGATAGCATTGTGGTGCTTATCTGTGGATGCGTATCATTTACCACCAGGTAAACATATTTTTCATCTAAACTTGATAAAAAAAAAGGTTTTTCGTAATGTAACATAATGTCTTTATACATAATGCAAGGAGGAAGACCTGAATATATATATCTGTATGTAGTATGTTACAAGTAATCTTGGCTTTTTCTGAATTAATTCTTCAGCAATTTTCATAAATATGTAGTGAGCTTTTGTAGATCATAATTTAGACTATATTAAAAAAAAAACTAGTATTTAAATATAAATCGATCTATAGACCCAAGGCTGGAGCATTGATCCAGGTTAATTAAAAGTGTGGACTAGGTAGGCACCACCGCAGCTCCTATTTCTATCACCGTACTACTACTGTCTTCCGGATTGAAAGGCGCTGTAGCTAGTGTAATAACTGAAGTGACGAAACTAAACATCTCATGTTTCAAACGACGAACGCAATGTGATGCTGTATATATCCTAACTAGCACCACAATGTTATTAAATAAAAAATTAATAATTTCCATTATTCCCTTTGTCCTCAATTAATATATTTCAATATACATATGTTTTAAAAAGTTTATAACCGGTACGTACTAACAAATAACTTCAGATATACCGGAAGAATATCAGCATATTTTACTTAGTACAAAATTAAGCTAAAGTTATCCTATTTAAATAGAGCTGCAGAGGTTTGAACTGGAGCCAAGCACACCGGATTACATTACGCATGTGACCGGCAGGACAAACATATTTCAGATGTACATCCTGAATTTTCTATTATTCAAAATTCTTGGCTGAAAATTTACTATTTAACGTATATGAATTTACCGCCATTATTCAACTTGTATTTAAGTGTTACGTTTAACAAAAAAAAAATAAGTCTGAACTTTGCTGCTTATTTGCATTGTTCGATACTTAAGCTTCCTCTCCGCTCGTGTTTTGCTTCAGCTACAAAGTATATTTTCAGATAAGAAGCTTCGAACTGAATTTTTATTATTAACCTTTGTTAAAAAATAACAAATTACCTGAACGATATCGGATATTTTTTTTTTAATTTATGAGAACTTTATTAATAATTTAAACGGAAGTTCATTATTAGGTACAATGTTGTGCTGGACTGTCTAGGTAACACCGTAGCGCCTATATCCGCTGAGAAACAGTACTGTGCATGTAACGTACTGTTTGTCAGCGGTAAAGTAAGTACGGTTTGAAGAGCGTTGTAGCCAGTGAAATTACTGAAGTAATGAGCCTTAACATCATGTCTGTTGGCGAAGAATTCAATATGGTGCAGTGTTTACCATCCTAACTAACGCCACGTTGTTATGGGCAGGCATATCGCTTACTGTCAAGTAAACGTCAGATTTGTCTCAGAGGTTTGTTGAATAAAAAAAAAAAGCTAGTTGACCTAATTATTTCGAAGGTCTGTCTCATAGGTTTTGAGCTGCGTTTAAAGTGCCTCCAGATGATGACCTTGCCGTCCTACCAGCTGCTTTGGTTTCGTATTAGCTCAGCATAGAAACTTTCAATGTGATTGTAAATTTATTAGGACCTAAAGCAATCACTTCTACCCCGATAAATTTCGTACGGAACCCCCTCGACATTTGCGTCAAATAATCTCGCATGAAAATTAAAAAGCAGTGAGTCAGAAGGCGTGAAACCTGTCAACCGAGCTACTCCGCCAGCGACGTGTTTTGAATATATCTGATGCTTGAAGAATCATTTATCTTCCGTTGTGTAGGAAACGGAATGATTCTCAGCGCCGTCCGCGTTTCTTCGTGTGTCATGTTCATTGTGATTCCTCTTTCTCGCTCCCTTTTTTTCCTACTTATTTCCGCACTACAAAAAAAAATATGGAAGATTGATCTACACGCAGGCCTGTATAAATATACATCAGAATTTCTCGTCCGAATATGACGTACCATCATTACTTACAAGCAATAACGTCCTTTATAAGCGCAACGATTGAAGAATTGTACAGTTCAGGTATTACTGAAGTAATTTCTGTTATCCCAGCGGAGATAATTCCTCTTGTCGAATTACAAGAAGTTTTCCGATTTTATGACACCTTATTTGGAACTTGTCAAAACTTTAAGGGAGTTGTTCGAGTCAATCATTCCCCGAGTTAATGCACGCCGAGACGCCTTTGAGACGTCAGTTAGGATTATGAATTATTCACTTTCAATAATAACAATAATAAATGGTAATACAGTTTTATTTATTTTATGAGTTTGGGAAACTCCGCCATGTCCTCACCACACAAACACCACAAAGTCTCAAGACGAAAGGCTTTAACAAGTGCGTCCTCCGTATCGTTACGGCGCAGAGACATGGCACCTGACCACCGGGCTGATACACCGATTCAAAGAAGCATAGCGAGCGATGGAAAGAGCTGTGCTTGGCATTTCTCTAAGGGACAAAATCCAAAACGAAGAAATTCCACGTAGAACTAAAATTGTCAACGTAGCTGTCAAAATCTGCAAGCTGAAGTGGCAGTGGGTCGGCCATGTCTGTCGTGTCGGTGACGGCCGTGTGTCCAAAATTTGCGTGTTTGGTGGACTAGCGCCGGTGTCGTTCACTACAGCTTTCTAAAATCTGGCCAAATGATATCTATTGTCAGCAACTGCAAACCATGAAGGAAGAACTAGCTGCTAAACAACCGAGATTGGTCAATCGCTGTAAGCCACTGCTGCTTCACGACAACGCAACACCACCACCACACACTGCACAACAAACAACCACTAACTTGGATGAGCTACAATTGTAATGTCTGCTACATCCACCGTACTCCCCGGACCTTGCCCCAACAGATTACCATTTTTTCCGGAATTTGGAGAACTTCTTACAACGAAAACAATTCAACTCCGATGCGGCAGTCCAAACCGCCTTCAAAGAGTTTATTGATTCTCGCCCCCATGGTTTTTTTTAGTAAAGGGTTCTACTACCTATGAGATGACAAAAGTGCATAGATAACAACGATGCATACTTTGATTAATTAAATATATTTTACAAAAAAAAAATTACTTTATATTCCTCCCGTACAAAACGCAAATTTCATATGTAAGGACCTGATATTTACGAAATGATCATAGAGTATGATAACAAAACAAATGGACCTCTTATATTATAAAGAAAATATCGTTTGGTTAAATTAGTTTATCGAGACATGTACTCGATATTTATTGAACAATTACCCAACGGAACATCTGAATCCTGTTCCCTGAATACATAATAATATTTATCCTGAACGCACAGAGATTCATGTATGAGGTATCTGTTGCCCAGCCTTGTAGTCTCGGGTTGTTAAGAATAGGACTAAGGTATTCCCTGCCTGTCGTAAAGGGCGACTAAAAGAGTCCTCGGGTTCGTGGGCTTTGAGGGTTGCGGTCCTCAGAGCTCAATAAGCGAGTCTTAGGAGGACGAAAAATACATGGTGGTCTTTTATTTGCCGTAGCACAGCGTGGGTGCTAAGGAGGGCTTTGCCTTTCCGTGGAATGTTTTAGCCAGAGTGCAGGAGGGCACTGATGCGTTCCGTAGAAGATCCCGGAGCCTATCTTAATGTGTTAAGGGACACCACCGAAGGGGTTTTAGTGGGTAGAAGCCCCACATAACCTTGTCTTCGCTCCAGAAATAAGGTATTTTTTAAGAAGATTTCCCCCGAAAAAAAGGTATCTGTTGTCAGAGATCTACTGGATAGGCCTTACAGTAGTGTGCAATGATAACTGTCGTCTGGTTTCAAGAGTGTTGTGTCAATGAAATTACTGAAGCACTGTAGTATATAATATCTTAAATAATCGGTGTCATCAGCAGATCACCGCAGTTCTTATTTCTGCCGTCAAACATTTGTATACAAACATAAAACTGACAAACTGGTGGTAAGTTTCTGTTTCAGGAGACTTTCTAGACGGCGCTTATTTCTGTTCATCATCACCAGCCGGTAGACTTCCACTGCTGGACATATGCTTCCTCCAAACATCTCCACATACAGTCAGCATGGCTTCCAGTACCGCTGGGCGCCGGAAACTGTAGTATGTATGTATTTAATAGCTATTATGTGGAACTTAGGCCACTTTCGTCCACGCTGGCCCATGCCGGTTGGTGGTAGCCAGAGAGTCATTCATTGATTAGGAGGGTGCACCATGAGCAGGTGAGATTGGCTTGGGTCCCGTGAGATATCATGCGGGACCCCTTACACCCTTATTTCTATTGCTGTAACAATATTAAACATATATTTTTCTATGTTCCGGTTTGTACGACGTTGTAGTTAGTATAGTTACTGAGGTAACTGTGCTTTTGAACGCGTTATTGTAAAGTGTCATCCTATCTAGAGCCACAACGGCAGGCGTATCGCTTACTATCACATGAACATACTGCGTCATCGTTTCATCGTGAAAAAAATAGGGTACGGCCAGTAGAAGTGCGGGGTGGTACGTGAGGGATAAAAGGCGAAGTACAGCGAATGAGAAAAGCTCGGCGTCGAAATCAAAAAGCTTTCAGCGGCAGACGCTACGCAATAAACAGGAAGCGGGCTCGGGCTATGTTTATTCGGCGCTGTAGCGGCGCGACCCACCCCCATTGCGAACAAGCTTTACGGGCTACGACAAAATATTTTACAGCATGCCCACTCACCATTGAAGCTTCCCTTCTATTCCTAAACTCTTGATCCAAAGGAAACGTCTTGTAACAACAATGTCTCACAAAAGATTTGTATTTACATTAAACGTGAGATTTTCGATAAAGAGATGTAGTTATAGAATATTGCTCATCATCATTACCACTATATGAATGCAGTCAGAAGGCGGCCATCAGAGAGGAATGACGACGTGTTGTTAAGCTTGCGACCAACACCTGAAGTGATGACCACGACCACTCTGCCAAGAGTGATACCGACGAAGAAGAAGAAGTTATAAAGTATCATCGACACACTTTGAACACAACATAATATAGAACAATACTTTCACGTAACTTACTATATTAACTAGTAATACTAATTTCATATTATTTTCTACTTATATATATATGTGTGTAGAGACTCATCACGATATCTCTGCAAAAACTGTGTGTAAGTCTACAGACTTGAAATTAGGTATAAATAACCCTCTTACCGAGTATAGGTCAGCTAACAACGGATTTTACAAAGTTTCTTCCCCCAAAGAGCAAAGCCGGCGGGAAACAGCTAGTGTTTTAAAATATTTTTTTTTTTTCACTATAAAGTGACGAGACTAGCGAGACGTTCACCTGATGGTAAGTGATACGCCCTCTCATAACAACGTAACGCTTAGGATATTATATACTGCACCACATTGCGCTCGTCGCCTGAGACGTAAGACATTGAATCTCGTTACCACGGTAATCATACTAGCTACAGCGCCTTTCAAACTGGAACACAGTAATGTTTGCACGGTACCGTTTCTCGGCTGCAATAGGCGCTGCGGTGGTACCTACCTGGAGGGTCTCCGGCGACGGAGACCTGCCACCAGTAAGTTTCAAGTGAGGAGAAATTCTGTAATAATATCTGAATATTCTAACTTTAGAACCAGAGATTCAGTTTCCATACCCTCAATCACTTATTAATATGTTGATATAATATCATCATCATCATCAGCCGATAGCCGCCCACTGATCTTGACCGATTGTTGTGGAGACCTTCCGGCCTATGTCCAACAGTGGTATAATATATACAAATATAAATAGTCAAATTATTTACGTAATCCATGAAGTGGAGAAAAACCCTTGGGAACGAGCAATGGACAGGCAAAATGGCAAGTTTATGGTGGCAACACCAGCTCATAACTGTGACACAGTCCTGCTCTAGATCTTAATAGTTCATTAGCGGTGGTTACGTTCTGCTCATTTGTTATTTACTGTCCAATTATAACTTCGATAAGTCTGTTGGAAGCTTGTTAAATCTTCTCACCGGCTGCATCAGCTAGGCTCTCACTTGACGACCTGAACTCTTGAAAACCATTCGGAATTCCTAAATCCTAACAGAGATGTATAGACATTACACAATTTCAGGGAGGCTGTAACCGGTGTAGTTGTTAGGGCAGTGATGCTTAACACCTCAAGATGACGAGCAGCGTAGCTGTGTAAATATTCCAGCTAGCGCTTTATTTCTACGGACTATATATATCATCATCATCAGCCGACAGATGTCCACAGCTGGACATAGGCCTCTCCGAAGGATCTCCTCATCTACTATGTATATATAAGCATAACATTGGTGGTAGGTCCCTAATACCGGAGACCGTCTAGGTAGGTACTACTGCAGAGCCTATTTCTGCTAGCAAACAGTGGTGCGTAAACGTTACTGTTTTCCGGTTTGAAGGGCGCTGTAGCCTGAATTACTGAGGTAATTAAACTTAATATATTATGTCAGAGCGACAATCACAATGTAGTTCTATGTATGTAATGTGCTATGTAATGCTAGTGGTATCACTTACCATCAGGTGAACGTCCCGCTGGTACCGTCACTTATTTAAAAAAAAAAACAATAAATATAAACTACCTCTTATTAACATACAGCGGTTATGTTTAAAAAACAATAACTATAACCAATAAAAATTTAAAACATATCCTTTAAAATTTGTATGACGAAGTTAAACCTTAAAAAAACATAACTTAGTTCCTGTTCCCCCGGTGATTCTGGTGGACTACTTCCGGCTGGCCACTACGCGTTTTATAATCAGAGCGTGGAATGCAGCAGCACGCGACCAATATGGAGGCAGCATGTTAAATGTGGTAACTTACTTAAGCCGGGACAAACTGGCAAGCGCGGGCAACGTTAATTAACTTATGTATTAACTTATATATGAAGAGGTACTGGAACTGTTGTCTGTGAGGTGGGATATTGCATTATATGGTGCCAGGAGGCTTGGGTTTAATCTAGCAGTGAGGCGTATTTATAATAAAATAAATCACAAGTATTAGAATATAACAGATAACAGTTGTTCTAACGATGTCATTATATCTTTTTAAAAATATCATTAAAATTCACCACACTCAAGTTAGTCAATCACTATCAACAATCATTTCATTATTCGATAACAGCCGGTCAGCTTGGAATAACAGTATAGCCAATAAAAAACTAAACAACTATTCTTGTCTTTGTCTTTTGTACAATATTGTCATAAGCTAAAACGAGACACACCTAGTATTTATTTAAAATAAACCCAAATTATAGTAAGTCCGTTCATTAGAAGATATCCTCTTTGAAAAGTGACTTCTTAATTCGAACATGTTATCTGTTATTTGGTTAAGTAATCTATCTCGCTCACACCCATTGGATAGACTGTTATTGAAAAGAGAAGCACATAGTATTATAACACGAAAAATAGAAATTGTAATCTTACAAGAAGATAATTATCCTCGAAACGACACTCCTTAATAAGTTCATGTTAACTGTTATTTCGTTGATTAATTTATCTCGCTCACACCCATTGTGTATACTGTTGCTAAAACGAGATGCACCTAGTATTACAACCTGAAAAATACAAATTGTAAAAATATAACACTTGTTATTTAATAATAGAAATTGGTACCTGTTATTATTGCGTAACTGTAATAACAGATATTATATTTATCCTGTTATAACCCACATATAGTTCAATGCTTTAGCTTCTGAAGGCAGCGGAGAAAGCTACATGTTTCAACTACATTGTTTTATGAGGAAGCGCAAGGACGAATGTTTCTTTCGAAGTACTGGGTTCAGGTTTCCGTCTTTGTAGCATAGCTATGGTGCTAAATAGAGCTATATCCTTCCCTGATCATCCATAGATATCGCTGAAGAAGATGGAGAAGTTTTAATGAATAAATATCCTTCCCTCTTTAAAGATGTACTCCGACATAAAAATATGTTCGAACTCTCTTTTTCAGTCAACTTTTTTTTATGCAATGAAGCCACGAGATGAGCGGGTGTGTGTTGTGTACACCTGATGTTAAGTGATGCGCCTGCGCATAACAACGTGGCGCTTATTAGGATGTCATACACAGGACTGCGTTGTGCTCGTCGCTTTGAGATCTGAGATATTGTGTCTCGTGCCCCAGTCACACTAGCTGAAGCGTCCTTTAAACCGGAACGCGGCAGTGTATGTACACTGCTCTGTTTTAAACAAAATTTCAATATCTGTCGACTCCAAAAACATAAAAGGCTTTTAAAATACAATGTAAACTTCAGTCCCGGCGAAATGAAATATTGTGCTGATAATATTGAACTGACATTTTTTTTTTCAGGGTCCTTTGAAATTTTAATTATTCCTGTACATCCTCGTGAAGTAGTCATCCGCAAGCAGGACTACATTATCTTTGCATACGACATTTAAACAAGCATTTATTTTACAAGCACGGAAATGAAATGATTTCCTCATTTCAAGTTTTCCCCTTCAGCGATATAATTTTAAAACAAAAAGCGGCACGACAGACGGACCGGGGATGGGGTGGCGTCTTTTTTTTATTTTCCATGTAATTTATATTTAACTGAATGTTTTTGTGAGAAAAAATTAAATTCATGTTGTTTTATTGCCGCGCCATGATGATATTAATTTATTGCTCACCGTACAGTTGGAACTGAGTAGCAAAGGTGATGGTAATTAAGTTGAGGAAACTTAACCTAATGATTAGCATATTTAGCATGTGACCTGATACATGATTAACTGCCTCCGCAGTCGTTGTGGTTTACGGCACGATTTCAGGACGACAAAGAGGTGGAATTTATGCTCAGACTTTATTCTACAAAGCGGCTGGACCAGCGAGACGTTTACCTGATGGTAAGTGAAACCCTGCTCATAGTAACTTGGCGTTAGTTAGGGTAGTACTCTATGCACTAAACTGTAGCCATCGCTAAGAGACAGAAGATATTAAATCTCGTTACTTCAATAACTACATTAAATATAGCGCCCTTCAAACCGGGACAATGTCGCGCTTGTTTATCGGCTACAATAGGAGCTGCGGTAGACCACATCTATCTTATGCAACGGAGACCACCATCAGGCGATAGACGTCCACAGCTAGACGTAGGCATCCCTCAAAGATCCCGACATCGATCAGTTGTATGCCCGTATCACCTGGCACCAGGGGCCTTCGTTTGGGGGATTTAGGCCACTTTCCACCACGCTGGCCCAATGCGGGTTGGTGGGAGCCAGAGTCCGTTTGTTGATTAGCAGAGTGCAGCGCCAGCAGATGAGGTTGCTTGGGTCACGTGAGTTATTGTGCGTCTCAAGGCGACGAGCACAACGTGATGCAGTGTATATCATCTTAACTAGTGTCACGATGTTATGGGCTGCCGTATCACTTAACATCAAGTGAACTTCCCGGTCGTCTTATCGCTTCATTGAACAAACAAAAAGTAGCCATGCGAGTTACGGTACCAAATCAGTAAATTCTTTTATGAAGTACAAAGCTATATATACAGGATGTTGTAACATTCTTCTCTCTTAAATTGAGGTTAAATATATAGTTAAATTCAGGAAGTTTTATTTCGCTTTCATAAGGCAAAGGAACAAATTCGTTCGTCCTGTACAGCTTGTAAAGTAAATTCTCACTTATTTACAGTCCTTTCAAAGTAAAAGGAAAACATCTGTGCACATATATTCAGAGGCAATTTATATTTTATGCTTAAGCGGTTCTCCTCGATTACATGGAGAGGCTCCCTCGCCTGGAACAGGTCTCGACGAGTCGTGCCAACTACCACGAGAGCAAACTTTACCAAGAAAATACTCTTTTTACTGGTGATAGGTGTCTGGAGCCCTGTAATCTCGGACTATTATTAAGGCGACTAAAATGGTCCTCGAGTTCGTGAGCCTTGAAGGTGGCCCTCAGAGCTCAATAAGCGTGCTTTAGGAACACAGCAAATGCATGCTGGTCTTTTATTTGCCATGGGTGCTAAGGAAGGCTTTGCTCTTCCGTGAGATGATTGAGCCAGAGTGCAAAGGAGCACCGGTGCGTTCATTAAGAGATCCTGAAGCTCCTCCTAATGCACTGATGGTAACCACCGAAGAGGTTTTAGTGGGTAGAAGCACCACATAAGTCTGTCTTCCCCCAGAAGCAAGGTAGCTTTTAAGATTTCACCCGCAGCCAATAAACAGTACTGTTCAATCATTACTAAGTTCCGGTTTTAAGAGTGCTGCATCTAATGTATTTACTGGAGTAACGAGACTCGTCTTATGTATCAGGAGACGAGCATAATGTGGTTCTTTATATAAACCTAACAAGCGCCTCATTGATATGGTATGTTAATTTGATGGTACAGTGAATGTGAATCTGCTGCCATGGTAACCTCGCTGTGATCCGGCTGTCAACATATAAGATCCAATGTATTCTGAGCGAACAAGCTTCACAATCACAAATCTCTTTATCACTTAATACCACGTGAAGTTGAAGAGAATTATTAAATCATTGTTGTCGTTAATCAAAACCTTTATTACTTAGTTTTTTACTCTATGCATTAACAAATATACATGAGTATATACTTATGTATATAAGTATATATGTGTGTAAACATGTGTATATATTTATATGTCGAAGAGTAGAGATGAGTGAGACGTTCACTTAACGTCAAGTCATACCACCACTGCACTGAGGCGTAATGGTTTCCGCACACCAACTCGCGGGATCCGAGCCAACTACACCTGCTCTTGGGGCTCCTGGTTAATAACCAAACGAGGCTTTTGCTCCTACTAACACGCATTAGACCAGCGTGGTGAAGAATGGCCCAAATGCCCCAATGTACCCGATCGAGGTGGATGTCTTTGGGGGAGGTCTATATCCAGCAGTGGAAGTCTATCGGCTGATGATCGATTGATTGATACCCACTATAATATAACGCTGGCTAGGATGATATACATGTGATATGCATCATCCTACCACTTCGTACTTACTGGCTTTGAGACTTAAGATATGTCTCGTTACCTCAGTAATTTCTCTAGCTACTTAATAGGAATACAGTAATATTTGGTAAGCGAAATAAGAGCTGCAGTGTAAATCGTCTCTAAAAATAGAGATCGATCACATCATTTATCATATGATATAGCAATCAGTCAATTATCTTCTAGAAATATATAATGCTCTTACTTCGGATGCTGTAAGTGTTAAAGTTTATCTTTTAACCTTAATTCTAGGACCAAAGACTGAATCCTCACAGCGCTGGCGTCCGTGCCAACTAGCTGGTGTTTTAGTAAACACAAAAAGTGGAGCTATTAGCAACAGCACGCCGCCGCACGAACACTGCTCTCTGCTTTGATTTTGCTTAATAGCTTATATCTAGCTCTCTTCTAAACTGAGCAATATTTTTAATGCTTAATACACATACACAACTCTTATTTATTAATCTTCTATAACATCAGCTGGAACCTTTAAACTCGGTGCAAAACAGAGCTGACAGAATAATCGACGACCCTTCGCTAACGGACGGAATTGAACCTCTTGGTTTTAGGAGAGACTTTGTCTCCTCCCTACCGCCTCTATAACTGGATGTGTTCTGATTAACTGACATGATGCCCACGGCTACATTACTGGGAATTCATCGTCATACCCTTGAACCGCAGTGGTCACGTACGGTCCGGTTCCAGAGATGTTTTCTCCCGAGAACACTCAACTGTGGAACGAGGTACCTGTCCAGATTTTCCCTAGGAGCTACAATATGAAATTCTTCAGAAAGGACGTAGCAAGGTTTTTGTACGGTCGGCAACGCGCCCAGTGATACCTCTGGTGTTACTGGCGGTTACTGCTCAACATCAAGCGGGCCACAACCCTAGTTCCCACCTAAGTAGTATAAAAAAAAACAATACGAAGCGAGTATGTCTCTCAGAGATTTTAGAATGGACATCTTCTGTTTGGGGTGGTGATTGCAGCAAGCTAATTTTAAGATTATTTAGACTTAAAGGTGTCTCTCACCGTGCAATTTTAGCCCGTTTTCTTTTTTTTATTCTACGAAGCGACGAGACAAGCAGGACGTTCACCTGATGGCAACTATACGCATGCTCTTGAGAACGTGGTGCTAGTTAGAAAGGTACTGCACCACATTGCGCTCATCGCCTTGAAATAAGATGTTAAATTTCAATAGCTTAATAGTTGCACTAACTATAACTCCCATTCAAACTGGGACACAGTAATGTTTTCACACTACAGTTTATTGCTAGAAATAGCTACGGTGTTACCTACCAAGACAGCATCCGGCGCAACTATTTCATTAGATAAATCTGATAATTCCGATCTGCTTAGTCGTTTTTCTTTCGATGTTCCACGCTCGCCACGCCACCCAAGATCAATCCTCACTCACAGCACGTGTAAATCAAATTTGAGCCATCATTCCTTGGTTCCGAGGTTGTGCAGACTACTGCAGTATTTCATAAACAAAGATAGCTTCATCGATATATTTCACGATAAAATACCAATGTTCAAATCCAAAATCCCCGAGGTACTGAATCCCAGTACAGACAGAGTAAAATTGTCAATGTATAGTCCTTACATAACTAGTTTAATTTAGAGGTTAACTTAAAATATTTTATCCTATTCTCTAGTTTAAAATCTCTGTGTAGTTTAATTTGTTTTTATAGTGTTTATGCACAGATACTTAACGCATGTGTTTATCTTTAAGTCCTATTTTTAACTTGATTTTTAATGTTAAACCATGAAACCACTTATGTTGATAAGCCTTAATAAATAAACAGAGCTCGGCGACCAGTATCAGTCAGTACAGCCAGATAGGGCAGCAATGATATGGAACGACAGTCGCGTACCAGCTAACTTAGTACTGGAAGGCCCTCTTCAAAGTTGATCAATGATCTGGTGAAGAGTCTGGGAAATAGCTAAATGCGAATAATAAAGGACCGATTGGAGAATAGATTTTTAGTCATCAGTCAGTTCATGATTGGTGTACCTCTGCTCTAACTTTACTAACTTCATAGACTATTAATTAAGCATATATATATATATATATATATATATATATATATATATATATATATATATATATAAGTATTATATAAAATCAAAGTATTTTATAAGAGCCATAAAATGTCGTATAAATACGTATTGAAGTCTCAGACGAATATAGTTGCAGATGCGGAAATAAGTTTTTGGTTGGCGCGAAGCGTCATTTTATCGCTCCCGAAAGAGCGGTAATCGCTGTAGGCGGAAGCTGGGTGTAATCTACAGAGCGGTATTGATACGGAGCGGACCCGATACGGCGAACCGTCGACAAAACGAGAAAACTCTTGTTGGAAATTAATAAAACGTTATACTCGAAGATATCGCAAATTCTCTACAACTTCCTTCAACGATAGTCTAACTTGCTTCAAACAAAAATCATTTATTCTATATCTATATATATATGACGATTGATACTTAAAATATTTTATAGTAACTTGATGAGACTAAGCAATTTAAATAGATCTGATAGTAAGCGATACGCCTACCCATAGCAACGTGGCTCTAGCTAGTATGATATACACAGCACCACATTGGGCTCGTCGCCTTAATACATGTTGTTGAGATCGTTACCCCAGTAACTACACTAGATACATCGCCCTTCAAACCGGAACACGTTAATATTTGCGCACTATTATCGACTGCAAAAGCGCTGCAATTACCCATCTAGTCTCCGGCAACAGAGAACCAGTAACTATTTACTGGTTACACTGTTTGTAGACGACAGGTGTCTTACAGGAGACCGTTTTTAAGTAGAGTGCTAACCATGTTCCGGCTTGAAGGACGCAGTAGCTTACCAAATAACTAGGGTATCGAAATATAATATAATACATCTCAAGGCGGCAAGTACAATGTGGTACGAGGTATATCATCCTAACTAGCGTCACGTTGTTACTGTGCAGGCATATCACTTACTATCAGGTGAACGTCCCACTCGTTCCGTCACTTAATTGAATAAAAAGAATGCTTAACTCTCAAGGTCTTTTAAAACTCTACCGTTCTGTCAGTCATAAGTCAGTATTCGTATACCTTGACGCGTGTCAGTTTGTTTATCATGTACATCTCCTATCTCATATCCCGTTTACTTATGTTTGTAAGCCCCTATACAGCCGTGATTTCATAAATGTCACCCTTAATAACCACCAACCCATATTTGTCACCCTCGTGCGAGGCATCCCTTTCCAAGATAAGTGTTTGGCGGAGCGAGTAAATATGTCTCTCGCTTCCATACGAATGGAATCGCGTCGCACCAAGTAGAGGAGAGTACAGGTTTTAATTCTGTTATCAGTATGAATGGCGACGGCACGAGCTAGACGTTAACCTGATAAACAACTGTGGTGGAGCTCTGGTTAGGATAATTACACTGCAAAAAAATTATATTCGTTACGCCAATAACATTAGCTGCATCGCTTTTCAAACAAAGTAATATTTGCAAGATTCTGTTTGATGAAATAGTTGCTGCGATATCTACGGTAGAGGTTTACCATCAGGTCGTGGTAATATACTGCTGGTTATATTTTTGTAGCGTTTTTCACTGTACAGCCGTTCTAGTTGAGGAAGAGGTTTCTGCTTTTGACAGGCTTTGCGAACGGCCAATAATATTTATGGCGAAAATGGCTTCCTATTTCTCTTTAGTCCGGCAACGAACGGTTTGTTTTATATAAAATTTCCACTCCTATTTGTTCATTCGAATTGTTTGCTACACAAAAAAAAGTTTGAAATTGAAATGTTGAAAATTTGAAATACTACAATAGTGGTGTAAATAGAATCCAAAAATTTGAAATCATAGCCGAAGGATATTTTGTTATACATATAACTATTCTTGTATTCTTGATTAAAAACACTTTAAATCTCTCATTTCGGTTTATCTATAATATTAAACATTATACTGATAAGAAACAGAACTGGTTTGTGTTAAAATTTCCATGACTTGGACATCTAAATATTGTAGGAACATTATATTATCCCAAAACAAAACATAGTAAACACAGCTCTTTTATAAGAAAACGTAACGGAGAATCTTCTTCGTCCTGGAAAATAAAAATATCACCTGATTTGCACGAATTAAAGATATTTGAAAACAAAATTGAATTTCCTGAAAATTTAGTAAATTTAGATGTTAGAAATGACTCTACAGATGTTAGAAACTTGTTCAGTGAAAGCTGAAGTATTGTTAAAGTGAGAGTTAATATAACAAAGATGAATCAAATTTTTGTTACTACATACTTTGTCTCAAACATTTCACTTATCAGTAATTGCTAGTTATTATCTCTTTTGTAACAAACAGAATATATTATTATTGTTGAGTAGTTCAGATTTGTTACTTCTGAAATATTGATTTCATACGATTGTTGCATCAACGAATTGTTCGTTTGTTCCTATTCATCTTCTTCGTCGTCGGTATCACTCTTCACAGAGTTGTCGTGGCCATCACTTCTGATGTTGGTCGCAAGCTTATCAACACATCGCTATTCCTCTCTGATGGCCTCCTTTATCTGATCAGTCCATCTCATAGGCGTATTGTTCCTATTAGTATCGGTTTAAATTTTTATTACATTCTTAATCATGATGTGATAGATAAAATTCTTTTGATAGCCACTAAATCGCTTATCAAATCCATTCCTAAACCTTACTAACAGAAGTATTTACTATTACAAAAGTAAATCGTAGTATTGAAGCAACTTGACAATCAAGTATGGATAGTAACCTAATCAGGAGTCTGATGGAATTTAGTCAATAACAGTTTATTTTAAATCAACGCTATCATCCTAGTTTGGATTCCTGTCTCTCGCATCGTGAATGTAAATTCTGAACTGAATGTTTATTTTCGTAAATATTACTTACATAAAAGATATGATAACCTACATTCTCGTGCTGAATATGAATGTGGCATTAAATTCATCAGCATAACGATTGATGGATGTAGTGCGGGATTAAATGAATTGCATTCCTTTGTGTTAAATGAAACGAGTCGACGCCGCGGCCGAACTGAGCGCTGCGCCGCGATAACCCAACACCAGTTCCACTATTCATTTATTGTGTCGCATTCGTTATTCACTATCTCCATGATTAATGATACAATTACACTCGCTCTATCTATTATTAATTTCTATCTGCTTTACTTGTGAACGATTTAATGCAATTAAACGTCCGACGTCATCGTCGCAACAAATGCGCCGAAAGATCTGCGGGTCTAAGCGCAACTCCAACGACCCTTTAGCTACTGCAATCGTTTATACTTCATCTTATACTCCTCTGTCGGATAGGTTCTGATAATATGATCATAAGGTCCGGTCCGACTAGCACTTATTTCAATAAAGTCAAAAAATACAACTTAAGGGCAAAATAATGTAAAGGAGCATTACCTCCTCGTCTTAGTCACTATCCTAATTGAACTATTCTCCCTCTGCATCCGGTTCACATTCATTGGTTATTAGAATTTTTGAATATATTAATGACCCACAATCAAGTATTTAAACTGTTCAAAGTCATCAATATAACACGTTATCTTATCACTATCGTGTGTTTGGAAGTCTCCAAATATCTTATTCGACTTTTCAATGAATTTTCCTATTTATTAAAATTTAACATGTAACGAAAACGTGAACTTATGCAGACCGTTATGATGAGAAAAGTATTATATCTCGGCATAGTGCTTCGGCATGATAGATAGGATGCTTTAACATCTTGATGGCTAAATTGACAGGTAAAAGGATTGTTGGTCGTAGGAAGAAATCGTGGCTGCGTAGCACAAAAACATCAGACGACACCAAAAGAACAGATCTTTCTGGATTACTGTCTGGAAGTGGCAAAGACTGTAGCCAAAGCAAATGGGTCAATTACCAACTAGCAACGCACAAGGGTCGAGAGAAAAAAATAAATAACATGAGATTCGTTGAAAGAAGAGAATCCTGAGTAAAAAAGGTGGTGCTTAACAAATCGCAGCAGATACTCGCAGAACCACCTAAATAAAAAAAATACATAAGGGAGTGGACCGAGTTCGCGAGTGCAGCTCAACTGTTCCGCCTCGTGATCGCCAACTTCCGCTAGTAGGGGAGGCTTATTAAGAAGAAGAATATATATCTTTTATAAATGTCTAGTAAATTTAAATTTGTTAGAAACCATTTCGACAATCGTAACAACGCGAAACATCTCGGGTTTCGTTTGCTCTACAAGAAATAATTTCAACTCCTGCATCAACTCCGACCTGGTCCGGCTTCTGAAGCATTACAATAACACATTAATTAGTCGGGTAAACTCTGGTCGACTTTTTTTTTATATTCGTTACGTACGAGACTCGTATGAGTTTATTTCGTGGAAATTTCCTGTTATTCATATTTCATACGATAGTACCAAGTGACCTAAGATAATGTCGAGGAGATACCGTGGTGGAAGTGAAAGATAAAGAAAGCCGACTCCACCAATATATGGGATGATGACCAAGAAGATGAAGAGAGGGAGAGAAAGAGACATTCCTATTATATCCATATTTTTTTATATTATATTAATAGTAGAATATTTTGTGCAAATACAACTCCATAGCATATATACTCTACACAAATAAACTAAAACATCTTGGGACTGTGTTTTGTGGAATACCTTACAAGAGACCTAAGTCCAGCGGTGGACCTGCATTCATTGAGATGATAATATTGATAAAAATAATTAAGATATATTTATTAAATTTTTAATTAACATCATCATCATACAAGACACACCCAATGGTAGACACGGGTCTCCCTATCTATCCAGCGCCGACTACACCAAGTTGGTTACTTAGATGTACTTCTTATCTGCAAACGACAGTTTTTTTTTATAAATTTTGTTATCGCGAATGTGAAATAATACGTTTAAGTAGGACATTCATAAAATATCTTTACCCAACACAGATTATAAATAAGGATCGCTGTTTATTCAAAAGGATCACATGTCCTTCACAAAAGACGTACCCTATTTATTGGCATTGAAGGATATCTCTTTACAGAATCACTAGCTATCACGGAGCATAGATTTTCAAGATTTGATCTTCTAACTTTATAAATCGCTTTCATAAAGTCTCATGTAGATCATTCACTAGCGCCAACTGACAAACAGTAGTGTGCAGACATTACTGTGTTCCGGTGTGAAGGGTGCTAAAGCTAGTGTAATAATTGGGTTAAGGATGCTTAACATCTTATGTCTCAAGGCGACGAGCGCAACGTAGATCAGTGTTTATCATCCTGACTGGCGTCACATTGTTATAGACAAGCGTGTAAGAGATACGCATCTGATGAATCTTAATGAATCGGCGTTGAAAAAAAAAATTCTTTAATCAAATTTTTCATGATGCATATGCATGATATGACTTTTCATTATACTATGGAATATTAAAATTATCAAGGTTTTTGGACCCGCCTGGCTATGTACTACTTTGATATTGTAATTCTGTCGCCATAACATTATCACTGTGTTTCGGTTAATATATGATCAGTAGCGCATTAAGAGCGAAGTATTCTTCACTTCACATTGTCCGAAGGATTGACAGCCGATGGGGCAGTAAGGTCCTCGAGTGGCGCCCGCGTACCGGTACACGTGGTGTTGGGAGGCCTCACACAAGGTGGACCAACGAGCTGGTGAGAATCGCGAGAACACATTGGATGCGAACAACGTGTGACCGATCGATGTGGAGATCTTTGTAGGAGGCCTATGTGCAGCAGTGGACGTCTATCGGCTGAGGATAATGATGCTTCACTTACAGTCTCATTTTCAATTAACACTAAGATGAATTGAGGTCAACTGTGAGTCTATTAAAGATAAAATAAATTAGGTTATAACGATACATTTGCCTTCATTCTCCTCTGATTAAATCAATCCCAAAGAATATGAATATAATAAGACCTTGTCTTCCGAGTTCACGGTAATATCTTGTTATCTGGACGTGTGGATTTTCTATTCGGATTCTCTAAGCCAGTAAAATAGAGCATAACAGATAACTAGTTTTCAAGTATCGGATTAAAGCAACAACAGAATGAAGACGATTCAATTAATACATCCGGAACAACCTTGTAGTTGTTTGCTGAACAATGAAAAGTTATTTTGTCTTCAAAGATCAAATGATTGTTACGATGATGATGATGATGATACAAACATCAATACTATACCCAGTATAAAACAATTTACATCAACATATAACTACTAGTTTATTGTTAAATTGTTCCCCGCTCTCTTTTCTGTTCGTCATATAGAATTAGATATGAAATTTGTCCGAAATTACTTTCATTAACACCCCCACAAACCCTTTTGAGAGTAACATTTTGTAAAATCCGATTCTAGATGATCTATACTCCACAAAAGGAATATTCAATTCAAATTTCAAATCTGTAGGCCTGATGAATTCAGAGATATCATGATGAGTTCCTATATCGGTAGAAATCTCTGATATATATGTTTAAATATATATATATCATCATCATCATCAGCCGATAGACGTTCAGTGTTAGACAGATGTCCACCAAAAGTTCCTACGTCGATCAGGTAGGGATTCATGTGACGGGATTTGGGACATTTCCCATCACGCTAGCCCAATGCGGGTTGGTGGGATCTAGAGCCCCATTTGTTGATTAAAAGGATGCACGAGCAGGTGAGTACAACCTGGATCCCATGAGTCGTTGTACTGATAAATATGAATGATTTTAAAATAACGGTAAAATAATTTGTATGGATATAGAATTTGTAGCCAATTTATAAATCACTTAGTCATCATCATCATCAGGTGCTAGACGTCCACTGCTGGACATAAGTCACTCCCAAAGATCTTCATATCGATCGATCCATTGCCGCCCGCAAAACCGCCAGGGACTAGGGGTCGTCGTTTATAAAGGTTTATATTGCGGGGATTTAGGCCTTTTTTCACCACTCTGGCCCAATGCATGTTGGTGTAAGCTAGAGCTTGGTTGTTGATTAGCAGTCCCTTAAGTGGCGGATATGGATGCGAGGGTGTACGATCGCATTCGCAACATCCCTCAGAACGGTGGGTGTGAGCCAGTCAAAGTGCTTAAGACGGCTCGACGCAAAGGCGTTGTGCCTGGATGCAACGACGTGGAGGAAGTCTCAATTACAGACTTACACATACACTTGCCGAGCACGGGTGTTTCGACGATTATCTGTGTAAGATTGGACGAGAAGCGACGGGGAATTGTTTTAACTGTGGTGGAAGAGAGCTGGATTCCGCAACGCGTACGCTCGCAGTTTGCCCGGCGTGGGAACTGAAGAGGCGGATCGTAATAAATCGGATCGGACGGAACCTCTCCTTGCCAGCAATCGTGTCGGCAATGTTGGGAGGAGACATAGCATGGAAGGCTGTAGCCTCCTTTTGTGAAACTGTAATGGTACAAAAGGAGGCTGACAAGCAGGATCGAGAGAGGACAGATCCCGCTTGGATAGGAATCCGGCGTGGCGCTACCACGCGTCAACACATCGCACTGGTGAATGATGTTCCCCTACCATAATGGGTCCTTTGAGGTTGTTGGCGGTGAGGATGGGGGTTCTCATCGCCTTCTAAACGACTCTGCGGAGAACAATGGCTGGACATGGTTTACGGTCATTGAAGTAGTACTCAAGAGACTGATAGAGTCTGCATACAGCAGACCCCGGGACGCGCTGTCCCAGCATAGCCTTAGTGAGGCCGCGGTTGTGTTTCGAACGAGGATTCCGCGACCTCTCCAAACGCCGAAGGTGACCACCGAGGGGGTTTTAGTGGGTAAAAAATCTCCACATAATTCTGACTTCCCCACAGAAAGCAGAGTATCTTTTCAAAGATTTCTCCCCCTACGAAACCAAAAATAAAGAAAAAAAAGGTCCTTTAAGTTGTTATGCGGAACCCTTTACTTATCCCTTATCATCAATCACTTAGCAATATCACTAATAATTCTTCGCCACTAACATTAGTAATGCCTTATGGTATATTAATAGGGAACTGCGTAGACTGGCAACACTTTATATAAGTGGCAATACTACTGTAGCATAGTATATACTGCTTTCTGCAAGCTGTTCTGGCAGGCTTTCGCTAACTGACAGATCAGCACAGCTAGCGAAGCAAGTATTGAAAAGCATGAGAGTATAAAATACCTGATACGAGTTACCTTATATTATTATTTAAATATCAATGTGATGGTTCCTGCGTTTCTTGACGTGTTCTTCTCAGTAAAGTCTAGCCTGGCTACTGTAGAAAAGTAATGTCAAAACTTCCATCAGTCATCTAGTTTACTGCTGGTAGATCCCCATTGCTGGAGACTTGTAGTAGATACCACTATAGCGTCTATTTTTGCCCAAAAACAGTAGTGTGCAAAGATTACTGTGTTCCGATTTGAAGGGCGTCGTAGCTAGTGTAATTATTGGGGTAACGTGAGAACATATATCTCAAGCAGACGATCATTATGTGGTGCAGAGTTAATCATCCTAACTTGCAGCATATTGTTATGGACAGGCAGAAAAGGGCAAAAGTATAGCTTTAGTGTAAGAAATACTTTATGTGCATCTCAACGATATTATTATCTGTGACTATCGCCGTTTAACAGTCGATATTATACTATGGTAAAGTAAATATTCTAAAATATCAGATATTATATTATTAAAAGAATTCCTGTGAAGTTCTTGCTGTGTTATTCTCAGCAGAGTCTACTCTAGCGGCAGAAAAAAACAAGGGTTGAAACTTCCATCGTCATTTTTGAAAAACTCATTCAATCATCGACATACGTTTGAAGTTCTTAATATTGGGGGTAGCTGAACACAGGCGAGTCTTACCGGCCTTCATCAAGAGGATATAAAGGGTCCGGGGGATGTGGAGGAGAGAGGTGAAGGGGGTTGTTAAAAAGTGGCACGTATTCGCGGCGGCTGACTTTACAAATTGATATGCAAATTGCTGAACACGTGTTCGATATCCCCCGGAGACGGTGTTTCAATAGCGGGAATCGAGACCGGAAATAACTTCGTCAGTCACAAAAGAAAAAATGGAGATATTAAAAAAAAAATCTTTAACGTGTTACAGGAACTAATACGTTATCATTCGAGGCGTTAACGAAGACAATAAGTACACCAGCTTATCACAGCGTGATGCTAGTTAGAAAGGAATACTCAGCACCAGATTATACCCTTCACCTGCAGACGCGAGCTGCTGTATTAAAGCTGCATTGTTGTAAGAATGTTTTGGTCATCCTTCCTTAGGATTTATGGTCGTCAAGTCGAGATCATCTATTGTCCTGGTTAAGATCGCAAGGAATTATTGAATGAAGATATGTACAGCGGTAGACAGACACAGTCATCAGACATTAAGTACGCCTACCGTCTTACGACATTAATTCTCGTTACTCCAGTAATTACACCATAGTTATAAAGTCCTTCAAACCGGTACACAGTAGTGTTTGCACACTGCTGTTTCTCGGTAGAAATAGAAGCTGCCACCTACCTGAATGGTCTCCGGTCTAGCATAGACGTTCCACTACAATAAGTTATCGTTATGCCCCTAAGTGACGAGCGTAATGTGGTGCAGTGAATGTCATCTTAACTAACGCATTATTGTTATGAGTAAGTGTATCATTTGGAGAACGTTCTAAACTACTTCTTGATAAGGTATAACTCATTTGTCAGTCTCCGATGGGGCAGTAAGGTCCTCGAGTGGCGCCCGCGTACCGGTAGACGTAGTGTTGGGAAGCCTCACAGAAGGTGGACCGACGATCTGGTAAAAGGAACTAGGACTAGGAACATTAATGGTCTTTAAATAACAACAAAGAAAGTACTGGTTTCTTTTTAATTACTTAAATATCGTATTAATTACAGCCCCCTATTGGATTTAGTATCGCGATGATGAATTTTTAAGTAATCCTTCAATAATTGGAACGGACGTCACTTAATCCATCAATTTCACAGAAATTAAGGGAAATGCTGCAGCGAGCTGGATTAAGTGAAAAGCTACAACCAGCTAAATAGAGAATTAATAACCGATGTCAGAATTTCATTTTAACGGGCAACATTTTAATATTGTTTCATTATATTCTACTTTCACTTACTGCTTTGATGGGATTGAAGCTTGCGTATCCAAGATCCTTGCATCCGGACAGCTTCTATTATTCTACAGCCACGAGAGGAGTGTGACGTTGACCTGATGATAACGGCTTACTCATAACAACATAGTACTAGCTAGGATACACATTACTACTGTGCTCGTTGTCTTAAGACATAAAATGTTAAATCTCATTGTTAGCACAATAATTTTAATTACTACAACGCCCTTGAAACCGGAAGACAGTAATGTTTGCACATCACTGTTTAGCCGCAGAAGGAGGCGCTGCGGTGGTACCTACTTAGACGGTCGCCAGCAACAGAGACCTAACAACAGTATGAGCACTAACAAGCATTAAAACAAAATATGCTGTATCTCATTAAACCAATCGCATTTATAACTGCAGCGCCTTTTAAACCGGAACATAGTACCGTTTTCATTTATAACTGTAGGTTCATAATAGCCAATTTATCGCGCAGCATTATACTTTTATTTTCTTAAGCGATGAGACGTACGACGTTGAGTCTCGTTACCCAAGTAATTACAGTACCTACAACGCCCTTCAAATCGGAACATAGTAATGTTTGCACACTACAGTTTGGCGGCTGGAATAGGCGTTGAGGTGTCCAATATACAACCATATCAGATAATTGAACCCATGTCGTGATACTCTCCGGAAGTGTATCAACGCCATTACAGAACAAACAACAATAGTTTATATACGTAATTACTTATTTTTATATAAAGGGGACGTTTTACTTAACTTGCACGCCCACCAGGTGGTCCGACGATCTGGTGAAGGCTGCGGGAAGGAGCTGGATGCGGGTGGTGCAGGATCGATCGATGTGGATATCTTTGGGACAGGTTTATATCCAGCTGTGGACGTCTGTCGGCTGATAATGATGATGATGACATATGTCTATAGAGGGGTTGGTATTCCCACCCTTCTGCTCTATGTTTTATATATTATTATGATGCAGAAATAAAACGCTCGGAGAGAGCATACATAGGGATCTAATAAATAGCGCAGTCTGTAATACGAGCGCGACACACATACAGACGGCAGACGGGAGCAGCACCGCCAGCTCCTACAGCGACCCACATACGGAGCCTACACCTTACCAATCACATGATACATGTAGAACATATTTGATTAACATGCAATTACTGAGCTGCGCCATATTATTACATATATAACCTATTTATTACCAGGTCAACGTACTATTTGTCCGGAAGCATTGCCAGAGCTAGACAGGTACAACCATATAAATTTATCATCGAAGGATACCATGCTTCTGGGAGTAAGTCAGAGTTATGTGAGGTTTTTACTCAATTAAACGCACGCGGTGGTCTGCATCAATGCAGTCGGGGAGACTTCGGGATCTTATAGAACGCACCAGTGCCCCTCTACACTTCATGTTAGCACGTCTCTGAGGAAGGGCCAAACTCTTCTAACTATCGCTGAGTCAGACGCTGTCTCTTACAGGTTCGCTTGTTGAGGGATAAGAGCCCCCACCCTCAAAGCCTGCGAAATTCCTAGATCTATTTAGTCGCGTTCTACGACAGGCAGGGCTTACATTAGTCCTATTCATACTAGCCCGAGACTACCGGGCCTGTCGTATTGGATGCCAGTTGAAATCGCATTCATCTTTACAAACAAATATCTTACAGAAATCGAACCTGCAACTTCCTAAACCATGGATAAAATTTACAAGTAGTATCTCAGCAATTCACGCGCTCCCTTTATAGTTAAAATATTAACAGTTAGTGTAGTTAAATATTAAACTAAACCGCGCTATGCACTGGAAATGACTACCGCGAATATCAAACTCGGGGGAACAATGTCGCCGCGCATACACCAGCAAACATCCAGTCTGCTTAGAATATCTACATTGTTCCCACAAACGCACTCGTATTTCAGTGAACATGAAAATTCATTTTACATTTACAAAACTCGTCGTCTAATTAAGCATTGAAATAAAAAGTACTCGTGTATTTTTTTTTACTCTTGTAGCCGTCTCTAAAATTTATTTCAGTTTTATTCTAAGTACGTTCCCTTTGTTACGCTGTAAAAGCTGAAAGGGTACGCAAACTGTAGCTAATGGTATGTGACCTATAAAAACCACTTTTTGCACGACCGAGTGACACAAATCGAGCAATTAAGACAATCAGCTCGAATTCGCCTAAGTTTCAAGGCCATTGCAATACGAACGCACAAAGGAGGACCGAGCTGACTGATGTCCTAACGACGCAATCATCGAGGAGTACCTGCAGCTCTTTAATTATTGTTCACAGTACAGTCTACAGAGAACGAGCTCACTATGTCTTGAAGTCTCCTAGTGGTATGCTTGGTGTTTCATTTAGTTTTATTAATCATGGGTTACCAAGCAGGTGTTATTAACAAACCATCTTCTATATTGAAATTGGGATATTTAAGTTCAATACCCTCACCCAACATAATTGGTAGGGATGTTCTTTACTACAAATTTGCGATCTGTAGAACTATATCGGATGCCTAACAGTACACTAACATTACTGTCTCCCGGTTTACAGGGCGTTGAAGCCAGCAACACTGATAGGGTAACGATACTTCACTTGTCCCAAGGTGATTATTACAATGTGGTTTTGTATCCATCATCCTAACTAGCGCCTAGTTATTACAGTCAGGCGTGTCACTTACTATCAGGTAACCAAAATAATCTAGTGTAATGGGATGATCTAAAACATGGTAACTGTTTGCTGAAACTAGTCTACTTGAGTAGTTCATATTATTTCAACTATTATATCATCATCATGAAGTTAGGCAGACAAAAATTAATCTGGTCTTCCGATAGTATTTTATCTGATGGTCTGTTTGAAGCATGGTCCAGAGTACAGTACTTTTGTTATGGTGGTAGATTTATAAAATAAGCGTGCTATCCCAATAATGTGAATTTAGAAAATAATCACTGATGGTAGCTTCAGTGAGATCGTCGAGGTAGGTACCAGCTCGGCGCCTATTTCTGCCGCTGAACAGTAGTATGCGAACATTACTGTGTTTCGGTTTGAAGTGCGTCGTAGCTAATATAATTACTGGGGTCTTGTAACTCATCTTATGTCTCAAGCGACGAGCGTAATGCGGTGCTGTGTACAACATCGTATTACCATCAGGTGTAAGTCTCTCTCATCTCGTCGCTTAATTGTTTAAAAAAAATCCTACTACGGAAGATATTTATCCTGGAAAACTCCTCTATTGAATGGTATTGATTCTGAGTGGATAGGTTCTAATGGACCATACAGATTATAAAAACACACGGAGAGCTTCCATTGTATTAATGTTGAACATAATCGTTCCGATTCCGCAGATAACATATCCTCACCAGAACACCGTGCGAGTGTGGAGCGATTTACATATCAATTTGTAAGCAGCCTTAAGCGGCGGGCGTTCCCCCATCGATGCCTGTCAATACTGTCTGAAATGATCTGTTGTTATCCCATTTAAATGAAGGCTGCATACTGTTCCGGCTGTGAGGGAATCTGTAATGGATTTTATGTTGTGTAGACGTGCTACAAATTGATAATAATTTAAAGGATGAAAACTGTATTTAACTGGCTGATACTACAGTTTATTTCCAAGTTAAATGACCATGGAGTCGAAAATAATACAATATGTATACAGCCTAAAGGTTGTAATACTCTTACGCGGTCCCTGGTTTGATTCTCCACCCCCGCTTTAGAACTAAATGAAACCGGTGAAAATATCCCATCATATTTCCATCATTACTGAGATAATTATATGTATTTATTTATTTTATTTACTAGAAAATCCATATCTTTATATTAAAAAAGACCTGTGTCCAGCAGTGGACCCCCGTCGGCTTAGATGCTGATAATAAACTCTAAGTATAGAGTGTATGTATATGTAACAAACTTATAATAATTAATATTAGGGGCGAGCAATTTTACTTACATTAAAATAAAAAAAAAATTGAAAAAGGAGATTAACAAGAAACTTCAGAAGTATTAGACGCGGGAAAAAAAAAAAAAAGCTCTTTTAATGTGACACGAAAGCTCGCCGAGAAATTGTTTCAGGGGGAAGATAAAGACTTCGCTAATAACACGTACCGAAGCGCTTTTAATTAAGGTCATCCACCAATTTAAATAGAAGTTGGCTAATGAAGACCTGAGAATAGCGTGTTAGGCTTTGAAATTGAAAAAAAAAATTGTGTACACAAAGTTTGAGGTTAATTAGAAATAACGCACATGTTAACCTAATTTTTTTTTGTGTTTGAATGAAGATTTGTTTGCTCTACAAAGTAAGGTTAAATCCGTAGCATTTAAAGTTAATGGGGTAAACGGATTTCGTTTTGACATAACTGAAAATGTATTTCGAATGATAAATTCAAAATCCCACTCTTCCACTCTCCCTCTCTCTCTATCTATCTATAAATCGTTTCCTCATTTATAGATGTGATGACTCCTCAATAATAACCCGCCTCTTAAAATGCTACGCCAGCTCTTTCTATTCTCCGCCTAATGTATGGCTTTGACAGTTGAAACGCTGAGCTGGCAAGCATCCTCGCCGAGCGACCAGGAGACAATTTTTTTTTTTACTAGTTTTTCATTGAGATTCGCTTGTTATCCTGCAACCAAAAATTTAGGAGCTCCACACTGACTACTCCCTAGTTCGTTCAAAGTTATAAGCGCTGCTCATTTCTCGTTCATCGTCGGCGGTGGGACTACTCTGCTATCACTGGTGGTAAGTCTCTGTTGCCGGAGGCCGTGTAAGAAGGTACCACAACAGCTACAGTACCTGTCGCCAAACATTTCCCCGTTCCGGCCTGAAGGGCGTTATACATGTGTAATTACTGGGGTAACATCACAACATCGTATGTCTCAAAGCAACGAACGCAATACCATCCCAACTAACTAACAAAAGATGCTGTGAATACCATCCCAACTAACGTCACGTTATTATGGAAAGGCGTATTACTTACTATCAGGTGGTCGAAGATCTCATCTCATCAAAAAAAGGCTGTTAATTCTGCTTTCAGCTGCCGACATTTGAATTAACTTTCTGGTGGAGCACGCTGAACCATCAACCGCTACATTGTCCCTTAACTATCCGAATTGAAGGTCAAGAAGCTCATAGTCGATAATCGTGCAAAACTACCCCCAGTATTTACTGTTATATTCTTTGCTTATTTTTCTATATTGAAAGCGAATTTGATTTGTGACGGCTTAACGAACTCGGTACAATTTTTTTTTACGATTTTCGCAATAACGCCCCGGGCGATCGGGGCCCAGTTGGGGCTTAAAATTACGCTACATCGGGTCCCGATGCTGTTAGTGGTACACCGACGGGAAATAAAATCATTGCGCCGTTTGACGAGCAAATACATCGATTCCGCGTATTTTACCCACCACATATAAATATATTACACCCTCTTTTTTATCTACAGTCAAGTCGAAAATACGACAAGGGTATCGTGCGAATCTGTACCACATTAACTACATACGAATCTGAGACAGTGTCGATCTAAGTATTTTGTCTTAGAGTCGACTTCATAGTTATTTAAGGCAAAATGTTATTTAACCAATTTAAAGTTTGTGTAACTTTAGCTTCATCATCATCAGCCAATAGATAGCCACTATAGGAGCTAGGCCTCCCCCAAAGATATCCACGTGTGTGGGGTTTATATAGGAAGATACAAGTTGAGAGCCAGAGCCTCCTTTGTTAATTAGTAGTGTGCACCACGAGCATTTAAGATATATAACTTTAAGTTTAATTTTGCTTTCGGAAGTAATTTCAGTAAATTTCATCATTTCTATGTATTGATTACGGACCTCCTAAAATGAAGGCACATCACACTTGGCCTCATAGGGAACGCTGGCTTTTCCTTAAATTATTTTAACTCCTTTCAAATATCACTTAGTTTACACTTAACAAGCGGTAATTTTAGAAACGTCTATATGTTCCTAGTGTTCAAATATTTTAGTTTATTAGGCGCTGCAGGTTATAAAATTTCTGGAGTAAAATGATCTAATATCTGATAGCGATAAGTTAAATATCATTATTACTATCAATAAATTGTTATAGGTATGATTTACCATCAGTCGAGCATACTGCTCGTCTTGTCACTTCGTACGATGGAAGAGAAGCTGACATTAAACAAAGATTTCCAATACTTACTAGTAATCTATGCATAATCAATTAAAAGAAAAGTGTGTAAGTGGTCCAGCACAACAACTCACTGGACCTAAGCCAAGCTCATCTGCTCGTGGTGTACCCTGCTAATCAACAAACGAAGCTCTCGCTCTCACCAACCCGCGTTGGGCCAGCGTGGTAGGAAATAGCTCATATCCCCCCATACGAACCTTACAAACGAAGGTCGCGGAAAGCCGCTGGATATAGGCAGCCTGGAATCGTTCGATGTGGAACTTTGAGGTAGGCCTGTGTCCAGCATTGGCATTTATTAAGTAATGGCATCTTCCGGTGTTCATACATCACAAAAGAAATTACGTTATAGTACGACTCTACTTGCGCACGTCGTACTAATGGAGGGATATGGATGGAATGGAATGGACGTATTACGAAAATCTACGTACGTACATGTCTGAGAATTCCGGATATGCGGCATAACATATCGAATATTGTATACCGTCGGGTCACGAGGCGGGGAAGAGTCAGGGACTGTTCTGCCCATCAGCAATTTGTTCAGCGTATAACAGTTCCACCTCGCGATACATACACTGCGACATCGCTTCTTGAATCCCGGACGATAACTTAATAGAATTAACTTTATATAGTCTAAATGCTATATAGGTTATGCTCGGGGTTTTCCGTGCGTGATCATAAATGAGGAGATCCGCAGGAGAAGTAAAGTCACCGACATAGTCCAAAAGATTGCTAGACTCAAGTGGCAATGGTCAGTACACACCGCTCGAAGGACTGACAGACAATGGAGCACTAAGGTACTCGAATGGCCACCGCGTACCGGAAGACGTAGTGTTGACAGTAACCTTACCAGGTGGTCCGACAATCTGGTGAAGGTTGCGGGAAGCATCTGGATGCGGGCAGCGCAAGACCCGTCGATGTGGAGATCTTTGGGTGAGGCTTATGTCCAGCAGTGGAATTCGCCCGGCTGATAATGAATCGTATAAAACAACCGATCGATGTAGGGGTTGTTGACCTAGTCCAGCTGTGGGCATCTTTCATCTGATTATATAATATATAACGTATAAAAATATATAATTATATAACGTACACAGCGATGATAAAGCAGCGACGGAATGATAGTAGGTCTCTGTCGCCGGAGACCATCTACGTAGGTACCACCGCAGCGCCTATTCCTACTCCCAAACGGTAGTGTGCAAGCATTAATGTGTTCCGGTTTTAAGGGCGCTGTAGCTAGTGTGCAATGCGGTGCAGTGTATACCAAACTAACTAGCACCACGTTGTTATGAGTAGGTGTATCACTTACCATCAGGTGAACGTCACGCTCGTCTCGTCTCTTGATAGAATAAATAAAAAGGACAAGTACCAATGCAGCTCCTATTTCTGTCGCCAAACAGTAATGCGCAAACATTACCTTGTTCCGGTTAGAAGGGCGTTGTATTAAAAATGCTTGAAATTGAAACTGCTAGAGTAATGGATGTTGATGTTGAGCGCTTTGTAGTCAGTTTGACACTTACAGCTCCTCTGATACTGGGCTCGAGGATCCGGGTCCATGGTCTGTGACTTCAATGCGATGCAATGTCTGTCTTCGATAAACACGATATCTCTGTGTATAGTGAATATATTTTATATAGTATAAAGCAATAATTCAAGTTACTCTTAACTTAAGTAACACATCGTTTGAATCATCATCAGCCGATAGAGATTCACTGCTGGACACATGCTTCCCTCAAAGATTCCCACACGATCAGGTAATAATTCAAATGGATGGATTTGGGCCAGTTCCCACCACGCTGGCCCAATACGGTTTGCTGGGAACCAGAACCTCATTTGTTGATTAGCAGGCTGCACCACGAGCAGATGAGGTTGGCTTGGGCCCGTGAATTATTGTGCAACAAATATACAACAGCTCTATACAAATTAAATAAGTTATCAAGTTATAAGTTAAAATATGCAATGCGCTTGATATAAGACTAGCAGTAGCTATTAGAAAAACTATATTAACCATTTTCTTTAACATAACATAAATGATGAGTAAAAACTAAAAAAACTGCATACTGTTTGTATTTGAAAACTTATTTAACTTTAAATAACTTGAACGGAATATATTAAAAAGTTTGAAGCACTTTCTAAGCTTTTAATATAATTAAAGTTCAAAAAATTTTGAAAGAAGCTCTCCCAAGGGATGTGAAGTCTGATGCAATGTGAAGTAAATTTCACTTGCATCACAACATAGAATGTTCTTTACAACTTAACTTAACTTAAATTACTTTTCTTAAATTATTTTAATACGATACATTGCTATATAGCAGAGGTGTATGAAAATATTCATTTAGATTCTGTCATACGGAAACCTTCGACGGGATTTAGACACATAAATAAAGTTTTTTTAGAGCTTATTTTGGACCTATATTTGACCTCAAATTCACACGGTGTTAGGTGACAGAGGTCATGAACTATGAAGTATTCTCATCCGAAATAACCCAGTTCCCTTTACTGCTGGAACTCATTGTAACAGCCGAATTATAATGAGGGTTTTAGGTTACTAGACAGGTTAATGTACTACCTAAGCGTAGCTTTTGAACAGTTCAAACATTTTAGAACCAAAAATTCTAGATATAACAGCTTTGGTCTAGACTAACAAAGTCTGCGATAGATAACTTATTTTTAGATAAAGAGGCAACGAGGCGAATATAACCTAACTAAAATTATCGAATTACAACGGGTACTATTTAGGATGTTTACACAGTGACAGCGCTGTTTAGGGGGTGCAAGAGGTCCCGCACAACTCACGGGATCCAAGCTAACCTTACCCGCTCGTGGTGCAGCCTTCTAATCAATAAAGGATGCTGTGGCTCTGACCAACCTACATTGGGCGAGCGTAATGGGAAATGGTTGAAATCTTATCATATAAGCCCCTACAAACGACAACCCCTAGTGCCCGGAACCGGAGCCTACGCTGACTCTATGTAGAGATCTTTCGGAGAGACCTACATCCAGCAGTGGGCTGATGATTTATCGATGGATTGCTATTTATGTTACTATTAGGCGACGTGTTTGGTATTCGCTGTAACCTAAGCTAGCTACAATTTCTCTCAAGTCAGAGTATGTTACCAGATATAACTTTGTATGAGTAACTTGGTCAAGAGAGACTAATTACAATTTATTGGTTTACTGATACAATGGATCATCTAGGTAGGTACCACCGCAGCGACTTCCACCGTCAAACAGTAGTATACGAACGTTACTATGTTCCGGTTTGAAGGGCGTTATAGTTAGTAGAATTATTAAGTTAACGAGACTTAACTCATGTCTCAAGGTGACGCGCACAATGGCGTGGTGTATATGTTATCATATCTAGCGCTACGTTGTTATACGCAAGGGTATCATATAATGAATATATCTTATGTAAAACAATAATTGAAGCTAGTGGAATTACTAAAGTAGTAAATCTTATATGTCAAGACGAGCGCAATGCAGCGCTGTGTATATCAACTTAACTAGCGCTACGTCTTTATGGCCAGGAGTGTTACTTATCATCAGGTGAACGTCTCGCTCGTCCCATAGTCTCGTTGAATGAAATCTTTAGTTTTTTTTATTTGTGGTTCCGGGCCGTATCCGAGGTCCGGAGCATCTATCAAACGCGAGTGGACGCTTCCGGTGCGCGTATTAATCATTTTTATTGGACAAGCGGATGCCCTTATTGATTGTGCCGATGATAAAAGTACTATTAACTCGGCCGACGTGGCCCCGCGACCCGCCGTAAGGGAACCCGCCGCGGAAATCAATGGACCCTTTATTATACGCTAAACGCTTTTTTTTATAGTAAAGCCTACATTGAACATTGACAGACTACTATTCTTCTATTTAACAGTGAATTATCTCGTGTAACTTTTGAGAAGAGCGAAGACAAGGAGCAAGACGTACACACGATGACAAACATTACTCTCGCCTATTACAATGTGACGCTATGGTTTGAGACGTTAATTATAATTACATACATTATTAATATCTTAATATTAAGTTTCATTACCACAGTAATTTCACTAGCTACATCGCCCTTTTAGCTCGGAACTAATGTGTTCACACTTCTATTTGGCGGAAGTAATAAGACTTGTGGTTACCCATCTAGAAGGACTGCAGCGACAGTGACCTACATCCAGTTAATATTATATTTCTTAACTTTATCGTTATCTGACTCTCTTTATTTGGCTGAAGATCAAAATAAAATGAAATATCTAATTTAAGTCTATTATCTCGACTTCTTTCTCTTATCTTAAACTCATACTTAAGTATTATTCTCTTAAATATAATACTTATGTTATGTATCATATCTATTCACCAAAAGATATTTATTATTTTTACAATGTTACTTAAGTCTCCTTTGTTTCTATAATATGTTACTAGTGTTTACTTATACATTCAGTTCTATATCAAGTGAAAGGATCACTGGAAAGGAACGTTCATGTTCGCTTTAAGTATCTATTTTATTATATTATCAAGCTGGTGATTGTCTAGATTCAAACGTAGTACCTATTTCTACCTAGTGATAGAAATAAGAGAACGTGTGTTCTAACTAGTACTACTTAGGACCAACAAATCTAGTGAGTCTCTCCCTAGGGTCGTTCCCTCATGTCTCAGGATCCTGGTCAGTGCTAGGACTGCTGTCCGGAGCGGACGACTCCGCCAGTTCCTGTTCAGAGCATCTCATCTAGTAACAGTATTGATATAAGAAAGCATGTTATGAAACTAAAGATGAAAGCCTTCACCAGTTAGTCCAGCCAGGTCAGTCCCGTCGTAGTGTAAATAATCTAACGTTATATTATTAACTGACCATTTTATCATGTTAGTTAAAATGATCGCTGAGTGAATTGTTTTATTTTAAAAGGCAACCGCATTTCGTTTAATTACTTCGTTGCATCAGCCCGGGAGCCGGCTCCAAGGGAAGTCAACTAACAACCGTTCACATCAAACCATATAGAGGATAAATAAACCTTACTACCCTAAAAATAAGACTGCATTTTACTAGTCATATTTACATTAAATAAATCTAGATTTATTTTTATATACAGCCACAGTACACGCATAAAGTTAACCAGGTATGTCTTTAATAATTATGGACTAATTGAGTAAATATTGACGCTTTCGGAAAACGCGATAGATAACGACTTATTACCACAGTAATTCCTTTATCTATAACACAGTCATCTTCTCAATTGAACGTAGTAGACATCTAAACTCTGAAAACTATTTGGTACTAAGTAAACAGTTCTTCAAAATTAGCGTTATAAGTATACGACAGTAGTATGCTACGGAAACTTGTTGGTGACGTCTTGGGGGTGATAAAGAAGTACTTATTCGAGAAGAAAAATCTTCAGAGCATATTAGAAGTTTGCTATTGGGCATGTTGGAACATTATGCTGTTGAACGATGTCAGTAAGATCAATTTGTGCGGAGCTTTGCGAATGAAACCTGCTGATGATGTGATGACGAATAAATTGTATAGCGAGTGCACTTTAATATCGATTATTCTTTAAAATGTGAAACTTAAACTTGGATCATCACAAAGTTATAAAAACAATAAGCCGGATAGCAAGAAGCCGGGCAGCGAATTATTCAAATTTCGGGACAATTTTCGTGCTTCGGAAAAAGCTGAACGTGGTGGAGGACAGGCTGCTAAAATGGTTTCAAGAATAATAGTAGAGATATATCCTGAGAGTTCTTCTACCAACAGCGAACAGAAACATTAAAGCTGTTTTTTATCATCAGCTGATACACGTCCACTGCTAGATATAGGCCTCTCCCAAAGATCCCCACATCGTTCAGTCCACCAGAAGCCTTTGTTTGTAGGGATTCATCTGGCGGGATTTGGGCCATTTCCCACCACACTGGATCGATGAGGGTTGGTAATCCTTAGTTTGTTGATTAGCAAGGTACAACACGAGCAGCTGAGGTTGGCTTGGGTCCCGTGAGTTGTTGTGCGGAACCCCTGTCATTGTTTTTACATAATCCCAAATAGCCGTATCCGGTTTATTTCTAAATATATATTTTAATAAAACAGAAACAATTTTTATTTGACCAGATAGAATGGTAGCAGGAGACCGTATAGTTAGGTACCACTGCACCTCCTATTGCACCGAGATACTACTGCACAAACAATACTGGGACCCGGCTTCAAGGGTTCTGTAACTAGGGTAATTACTAAGGCAATAAGACTTAACGTCTTGTCTCAAGGAGACGAGCGCAATGTGGTGCCGTATATACTATTCTAACTAGCGCTAAGTTGTTATGGGCAGGAGTTTTTTTTTTCATACTACGAAGCGACGAGACGAGCGGGACGTTCACCTGATGGTAAGTGACACGCCCGTTAATTACAACATGGTGCCAGTTAGGATGTTTACACAGCATCACATTACGCTCGTCGCCTGGGACAGTCTCTTACCGCAGTAATTTCACTAACTACGGCGCCCTTCAAACCGGAACACAGTACTGTCCGTCTCTAATCTTTCACCAGTAAATCACTTATTATTAAGTGAACGTCTCATTAGTCTCATCGTGTGTAATGTAATCGAAATTAATTTAATAGCAGTGACGGTTTTCTATATTATCATCTTTACATCAGATGTAGTTATCAATGGGATTAAAATGTCACTTGAAATTACGTATTGTGCGCTACACTTGGCCGTAAGACCGTCCCAATTTCGATCGGAATCCTTTGTTTGTTTTAATTTAATTAAAAACATCTCCTAGGCCCTATTGGGCGACCGATCTAATTAATATTATTGCCTAGAAGATTAATTTGAAAGGAAAACGAGCCTTTTGAATTCTCATTCAAACGGCACTTTTTCCTTACTTTCTCACTGCGTATTTTATAATATGGAAATTTAAGATATTTTCCAGCACACACAGAAGCTAATTAACTGCTTCATAACACAGCAGTCCAACGTTTGATTTCGAGGCCGCTTGTCAAAGGTTCTTAACACTTTCCCGGCCTGGCAGTACTCTTTCCGGCGCGTCAACACTATGACTACATTCTAGCTGTCATATAAAATTAGACTTGAAATTTGTCTGAAATATTCCTTAGGAGCAACCGCAAATAATTTTCTATAACAACCGTTACTATAGCAACCGCATAAATAGTACCAAACGAGAGTGTTTATAAAAGGTAATTAGATTAAAATGATCTATGAGGTTCAAAGAATAAATAGCCTATAATCACCTGCAAATATATATATATATTAAACAGTATACACTATATAAGGCGCAATCTTCCGGCTGCCGCTGGGAACAGTATCGCACGAATGTACACTGTGTTTGCAAGTATCGATTTGACACTAATTCCAATTAAGCTCTCCCTGGTGACACCTGAGCCTCTTAATGGGATAAGGACAAGATAATACTCGACACGGGTCGCATCCGATACCCTGAATGTTAGCCCTTTACAGATTACTTAGAGTTCACACGCGGCGTATGGGTTTTTAATAAATGTATACTAAGTTTGGACTTATACTTATTTCAGCAGAAAAAAAAACTATGTAAACTCAATATAGATTAAAAAAGTTGTGAAATATACACGGATTTATCATCATCGTCATCAGCCGATAGACGTCCACTGCTGGACACCACACGCACAGATTAAAAATGTAATATTTTCAATGAAATTATAAGTGCAAGACTCAGGAGGTCTAAACAGTACCTCATGGCCCTAATCATTTCAATAATAACTAAGTTTACTAATTACTAAACTACCATTAACTAGAATACATATTTTTTAATACCACTTAATAGTGGTAGGTCTCTGTTGCTTAGCCCTGCTGTCTCGGACTAGTAAGAATAGGACTAAGGTAAGCCCTGCCTGTCGCAAAAGTCGACTAAAAGGGTCTTAGAGTGGGTCTTATCGCTCAACAAGTGAACAGCGTATGGCTCAGAGATGGTCTAGGAGGGGTCGGCTCCTCCTCAGAGACGTGTAACACAAAGTATAGAAGGGCACCGATGCGTTCTATAAGAGATCCCGGAGCCTCCCCGAATACACTAAAGCAGACCACCGAGGGGGTTTTAGTGAGTAAAAATCTGTTATAAACTTGAATCCCTCCAAAAGCAGGACATCTTTCGAAAATTTTCCCCCTAAAACTAAAAGAAAAAAAGAATCTACTACTCACCTATCACAGCTGACAAACAGGAGTGTGCAAAGATTTACTGTGTTACAGTTTGTAGAGCGTTGCAGCTACTGAAATTACTGAGATAAGGAAACCTAACATCTTGTATCAAAGCGACGAGCGCAATGTGGTGCAGTGTACCCTTGCTAGCGCCATGTTGTTATGAACAGGCGTATCACTTACCATCACGTGAACGTCCCGTTCATCTCGTCACTTCGTTGAATAAAGAAAAAAGTTAAGTATATAGTATCAAATACAATGTAGAACTCAGGAGGTCTACTTCATTTACAGCAACAACTGGGTTTACTAATTGGTACTTAATTAAGTAGAATACTATTTTTTCAACACTACTGCTAAGTAGCAGATATATTTTTGGTTGGTATTTACTTGGTTGGTACTACTTAACTTGCTGATCCTACACCGGATACACGGTTCCTATTGAGATGTTTTAATATTAAGCTATGCACATCCAAAATGAGGGTATCGGTGTTTTGGGGCGCATAAATAAGTGGATGATATTTTAAGGACTGCTTCAGGACAGGGTTTGTGTTTCACGAAAGCGTAGCCCTCGAGAACCTACTTAATATCTTAAGTGATTTCACTGAGGCACTTCCCTCCGTCTTTACTTAAATAAATCCAGTTTAAGTTAGTCGCTGAATTGTCCGTAAGGCATATATTAAAAATGATAACTTTATACTTAACTACTGCTATCTTACAACTCACGGGACCCAAGCCAACCTCACCTGCTCGTGTTGCACCCTGCTAATTAACAAACGAGGTTCTGGCTCTTGCCAATCCGCATTGGGCTAGCGTGGTGCGAAATGGCCCAAATTCTCCATATGAACCTCTACATACGGAAGCCCTTAGTGCCCAGCGGTAGCGGAGACCATGCTGACCGTATATAGAAATCTTTAGGGGGGGAGCAATGTCCAGCTGTGGACTTTTATCAGATGATAATGATGATGATCTTACTGAAGATCTCTCTCGAAACCGCAGTGAGAATTAATTCTGCTGCGGAAGAGAAGGACGCTGATGGTGTTCTCTTCCAGTTTAAATATCGTCCTTTAAGTAAATTATTACAATGAAGAGATATACTATTACTTGAAATTTCTAAACTGTAACCATTAGTTGATAGTGAGCAAATACTATTCATATAATAAAGAATGATGTTTTTTTTTTATTCAACTAAGCAAAGAGATGAAGGGGACGTTCATTTGATGATAAGTGATACGCCAGCCGATAACAAAGAGGCGCTAGTTAAGTAAACGAAAGCGCTCATCGCCTTGGGACATAAGATATTGTCTCGTTACCTCAGCAATTTCAATGGCTACAGCGCCCTTCAAACCGGAGCACAGTAACGTTTGCACAGTACTGTGTGTTGGCTGCAATAGACACTGCGGTGGTACCTACTTAGACGGTTCAGTACTATAAGCTGGGTATACCAAGATGAACTAACTGATCGTCTATCTTACAGATAAAACATACATTCAAGTTACACCCTGAACTCAACTTGAAAGCTTGCAAAATTTTGTTCAGCGCCTGAACAAGTTAGGCGAATTTATTCAAAAAGTTCGCAGCATCCGAGATACGAAGATTACTTCGCCCGATTCAAAAACCGTTTAAGATTGATATAACGATAGATTAAACAGATACGCGTTTTCGGGGTTCCTTTCTCAATTTTCCAAAAAAAAATAAACATCGAGAAGGACGTTGACCTAGACAATACCCTAACCTATGATCATGTGGTCCTTTGGAAATCTTCAACACAGCATCCCATCGCTGCCAACGTCTTGACATAACTCACCTAATTACTGATATAATTTTACCATTTACCTTCAAACTATTGAACAATTTTTTTTACACTGTTTAAAATATCTACATATAGATACTATTTTTATGGAGATCATCATCGTCGGCATCATCAACAGCCCGCGGCAGTCCACTGCTGGACATAAACCTCTCCCGAAGAACCCCCTTTAGCCCGATCTTCGGCTATACGCATCCAGTTGCTGCGAGACGGCTTTCGTAAATCGTCTATATATAGATACTATCTATATAAGTACACGTATGTCTATATATAATGAAAACAGGTTTTCTTTGTTCCTCAATCACGTAAAAGCTAGTGAAAGTGATCATGGGAACATGATCATTCGACACGGAATGATTTGCAGATGGATTTAAGTTGTTTATTTTTTGAATTTCATAAATCTTTCATCATCTTATTTCTAATTAACTTAGATAAACATTTTCATTTAGTATCCCTCATACGGTTGCTATAGTAACCGTTGTCATTCAAAAAAATTCGGCGAGCAAAGTGGTAGGGGAACAGCTAGTACGAGTATATATATATATATATATATATATGTATTCAAAGAAGTAACGAGATGAGCGGGACATTCACCTTATGGTAAGTGACACGCTTGTCCATAACAACCTTGGCGCTAGTTAGGATGATATACACTGCACCATATTGCACTCGTCTCAACAAGAGGTTGAGTCTCGTTACCCCAGTAATTACAGTAGCTGTTTGTGGGCTGCAATAGGAGCTGCGGTGGTACCTACCTAGATGGTCTCCGGCAATAGAGACCAACCACCAGTACGCGAGGGGGAGGGTCATGATGATTCATGCGAACCCCCCTTCACGATGGAGGAGCTCCGATGGTCCGTGTCGACCTTTAACGCGAAAAAGGCACCTGGCCTCGACGGACTCACTGCCGACATCTGCCGGGCGGCAATCGCAGTGGACGCCGAACTGTTTCTCGCGCTCTCCAACCGGTGTCTCGCTCTCGCCTACTTCCCCAGGAAATGGAAGGAGGCAGCGGTCGTAGTGTTGCGGAAGCCCGATAAGGACGATTACACGCACCCGAAATCCTACCGGCCCATCGGACTCTTGCCCGTTATGGGCAAGGTCCTGGAGAAGATGATGGTCCGGAGGATCCGGTGGTACACTGCGCCGTATATCAGTAGCCGCCAATACGGCTTTATGCCGCAAAGGTGTACCGAAGACTCCCTGTATGACCTGATCCAGCACATACGAGCTCGCTTGAAGGAGAAGGAGATCGTTGTGCTGGTATCATTGGACATAGAGGGAGCCTTCGATAACGCCTGGTGGCCTGCTATACGGTGCAGACTGGCGGAAACTCGCTGCCCCGTCGGCCTGCGGCGCCTTGTCGACAGCTATTTTAGCGATCGCAAGGTGGCCGTAAGGTACGCGGGGGCGGAGTGCGCCAGAGAGACCACCAAGGGGTGCGTGCAGGGATCCGTGGGCGGCCCAACCTTCTGGACCCTCCTCCTCAATCCACTCCTGGAGGGGGTGGCCAAGAGCGGGACACACTGCCAGGCGTTTGCAGACGACGTCGTTCTGATCTTCTCGGGGCAAGAGACCGGGAACATCACGAGAAAGGCAAATGCGGTACTCGCCGATATTCACGATTGGGGTGTCCGAAACAAGCTGAGGTTCGCACCACACAAAACTAATGTGATGGTGCTAACCAATAAGCTGAAGTACGACAACCCAATATTGAGTATGGGTGGAGAGCCCCTTTGTCGAACTCGTGAGGTTCGGATACTAGGCCTCACAGTTGACGATAGGCTCACGTTCAACACGCATGTGAAGAACGTGAGCAAGAAGGCCCAAGGGCTCTATCGTCAACTGTGCAGAGCCGCAAAGGTATCTTGGGGGTTGAACTCGGAGGTGATCAGAACGATGTATCTGGCGGTGTTGGAGCCGATAATTCTGTATGCAGCGAGTGCATGGGCGCCGGCGGCTAAGAAGCTGCTAGTCCGAAAGCAGCTCGATGCGGTTCAGCGTGGCTTCGCGCAGAAAATTGCGCGAACTCACCGAACCGCGTCGTTGCACTCGGCCCTAGTACTTGCCGGGCTGCTTCCTCTGGACCTTCGGGTCCAAGAAGCGGCCACTTTATTTGAGGTAAAGCGCGGCCACTCCCGGGAAGTGCTGGGTGACCGAGAGCTGGAGGTTCCAGTCAGCTACTTGAGACTACCACACCCGTCTGAACAGGTTGGTGTGGAGTTCTCCTGCCTGGGGGAAAGTGCGGAGGAGGTCCAACTTGCCACCTCGGCTGCCGATTCGGCCATTTACACCGACGGCAGCCGCATCGACGACAAGGTGGGTGCGGCGTTCAGCGTAATGCGGAACGCCGCAGAGGTTGCTAACAGGAAACTCAAGTTGGGCAACTTCTGCACGGTGTACCAGGCAGAGCTGCTGGCATTAGCAGAAGCGACAGGGTACGCGGCCAGCGGGTCGGCGCAATCATGCGCCGTACTTAGTGACTCGAGGTCCGCCCTTGAAACTGTCGCAAGATCTGACACCCTCCACCCCCTGGCGCTTCGTGTGAAAGAGAATATTATGAAAGCGCGGGCAAAAGGGATGAATGTAAGATTATTTTGGGTGAAGGCGCACGTGGGGATGGAGGGAAATGAAAGGGCGGACCAACTGGCCAAGGAAGCGGCCCTGAAGAGTAAAAGAAGACCGGAGTACGAGGATTGCCCCGTTTCCTTCGTCAAGCGTCAGCTTAGGCTGAAGACGATTGACGAATGGAACAGGAGGTACGTGGAAGGTACTACGGCTTCGACAACGAGGATCTTTTTCCCAGACGTCGCGTCAGCCTACCGGACCCTTCGCCGATTGGATCTCGACACGGTCTTGGTCCAGATGTTCACTGGGCACGGGGGATTCTCCGAGTACCTTCACAGGTTTAAGCTCAAGGAGAGTCCCGCGTGCCTTTGTGACCCAGCCGTGGACCAGACCGTGGTGCACATCCTCGCTTCCTGTCCCGTATTTGGAAGGGAAAGGAATGACTGCGAAGTGGGGATTGGCAGGAAGATAGAAGCTGGAGTCATCGCCTCTCTGATGAGTGAAGACAGAAGTCGCGCCATATTTCTGGAGTACAGTAGGGGAGTTATCAGTAAAGTAATTAATAAAAATGTTAAATAGTTTAGAAAATCTTAAAAATAAATTGAATAACAATAACAAATTTGTAGCAAGAAAGAAGAAAGAAGAGTTACCTGGACCATGCTACTGGGTATGTTTGTTACAGGCTCCCCCCCATCCAGAAGTATAAGGAAGAGGCAGTCTCCACTTCGATTAGAGAGGATGTATGAAAGAAGGAACTGGGATGGAGTACGCAAGATAAGTAATGGCATGAAAGATAAGTAGGGTAAGATAGATAGGAAAGGATGACAGAAGAGAAAGAGAAAGAGAAAAGTATATAAATAAGACAAATAACAACAATTGTGATGAAAACAGAATGGTAAAGAATAGGCCCTGACCCACAATACGCAGGGGTGAATGCTAAAAAAAAAAAAAAAAAAAAAAAAAAAAAAAAAAAAAAAAAAAAAAAAAAAAAAAAAACACCAGTACGACTTCCTGAGTCATTCCACATCCACTACGCACGCTTGCACAGCTCAAGTAATACTTAATAAAAGAGCAACTATTCGTATCTTTCATGAACTCTTTACAACTCATCCCCATCCCCCGTGCGTACGCCGATGCGAGACATTTAAAAGCAACATTTCAGCACTGCACTCTGTAATGCTCGCTTTATATTTTGCCGTTAGGGGGTGAGTAATGGCCCATTTTTAATATTAATGCTAAAGAACAACATTCAAAACAAAAGCTGCGAGCGCCGAGTACGCAGTAAAATTTAACAAACTGTCGTTAAGTATATTAACTGTGCTTATACAAATATTTGACTACCTGAAAGCTATTTTATAAACTAGGTCGCGCCCTCGGCATTGTCTGCCGCCTTTTTCCTCACTGACAACATTGCCTTTAACACAATAACACTCTTTAGCCGAAGTTCACTTTACTGGTGGTAAATCTCTGTTGCCGGAGCCCGTCTAGGTAGGTACTACCGCAACTGCTATTGCAGTCGACAAACAGTACCGTGTTCCAGTTGAAGGGTGCTGTAGCTAGTGTTATTACTGAGGTAATGAGATACAACATCTTATGTCTCAAGACGATCAGCACATTGTGGTGCTGCTGTGCTGTGGTGAGCAGCCGTATCACTTACCATTAGATGAACGTCCCACCCGATTCCTCGCTTAGTATAAATATAATATTACATATAAATTTTTATTTATGGACTATTGCTAAGGCGGAAGGAGTAGGATCAGCTAATGCTGACTGGAACAGCAACTCCAATTGGCGCTGGTTTTCAGCGATCCCGTGCCTACTAGTGCCTACCAAGTACAAAGACCATGGTGGCGGATTCGGGGGTAATCCGTTACCAAGTACATTAGGCCTCGAGGTGGCGCGCGCGGTACCTCCGCTTATTACTGATAAATAGGGTGGAGAGCTCCACCCCGGGTCGCGGCCTCATTAAGGTTTCTCGCTGTTGTAACCGTGGTTGTGTTAAAACGGTCCCGTGGTTTCAGCTAATAGCATTGAGAGGTACACCGTGGGGTTTTAGCCAGTAAGAGTCGGGCATAACCCCTCTGTTACCCCGACAGCGGAAGGGTATCCAATGCAGGATTTTCCCACGAAAAAAAAAAGGACCTACTAGGTGACCTACTAGATGAAATAGTAATATTTATGTCAAAAAATCATCATCTTCAGACAATGGATATCAACGATGTACGTCTTTCCCAAAAATATAGACCATTTACGGCATTGCCACTTCTTTACCATCTTCTGGTAGGCATTCAAGTATTACGCCGTTGGAGCATACTGCCTCATTGTATAAAAATCTGAACTGCATTGAAACTATAAATTCGAAGGTAGGAAAGGGAAATATTAAATAGTCAAATAACACAACAATAGAGCGGTGTTCAAACAATATTATTTACAAACAGAGATTTAAATCCATTGGAGTGCGGCAATTGATTCCGGCGCAGTGTGCGCTTGCACCGCGCCCGCGTCCGCGCCCGCGCACTCTCCCGCGCCCGTGCCCGCGCACTCACCGCGCTCTCTTCCGCGCCCGCACCCCCGCGCTCGCACCCGCGCCCTCGGCCGCGCCGGCGCCCGCGCCCTCTCTCGCGCCCTCGCCAGCGCCCGTAACCGCGCCCGTGACTGCGCCCGCACCCTCTCCCGCGATCGCGCCCGCGCCCGCTAATCCATTCGTAACGGCGCAACGCTACGGCCGATCGGCTTTCCGTTGTCGATGCGTGTTTAATTAAAACATATTGTTTACGTTCAGATCCAGCTCCAATTTTTTCTAGATTCAGTTCAAATTCTAAATAATAATCACAAAGCAATTCCTCTTACTGTGACCGTGACATTAGAATGACATACAAATGCATCGCATTATGCTTCTCGCGTTGAGACGTATGACGTCTCGTTACCCCAGTATTTTGACTAGCTTCAAATTCAAATCCGAATACAGTAATATTACTACACTGGTAGTAGTAATGTTAACATACGAGTAGTAAGGGCACTGAAACTATTGAAATTCAAAACGACAAGCACAACGTGGTGCAGAGTACATCATCCTATCTAGCGGCATGTGATGAGCAAGCGTATCACTTCGACAGTCTATTGCGACGAGACTAGCAGAACGTTCATCTGATGGTAAATCATACCCACACCTGTAACAACGGGGCCCTAGTTAGATTGATATACTGCACCACATTGTGCGCATTGCCTTAAGACATAAGATTTTAAGTGTTATTGCACCAACTACTGGAACACAGTAAAATTTGCATACGTTCATCGGCTGCAGTAGACGCTGCGATCGAACCTACCTAGACAATCTTCGACACTAGAGACCTACCACCAGTGACTTACCACTAGTATATGAAGAGTTAATTCGCAAAACAATGCTGAGTGCGTTGTACAGTACATTTATCCGCAGGCTATAAACAGCCGCTGGAGCTAATAGACTGAGAATCAGCTGATATTGGTTTAGGACTGAACGCAATTAACGACACCAGAAACCTAATGGGATAAAGACGAGCCAGTTGTAGCCTAACACTGTCCGCATTTGTAACTTGATCGCTTATCCTCGCTCTACTTACTCGAATTAACAATTACTTAACCCATTGATCGCGTTAAACTTAGTACATTCGTTTACAAAAAAACTTTCAGGTCAACCTGAAGGTTTAATGCGGTTAATTACTGATTAAACTTAACTGTAGGTAGATCTCTCTTCACGTGACATTAAGTTTACAGCACTGACATGCCTTTGACGTCTGTAATGTCTGTTCAAGTAAGTTACCTACTTAAAGGATCAATATTAAATGAATTGCCTTCTCTAAGTATAAAATTTTAACATGAGTATAGATTTCAGCTACTATAACTAATATAAAATAGTGAAATACTTAGTCTTTATAATTCCGTAAAAGTTATCTATAGGATAGGGCTTTCTATCAGATAAAATAATATACCAAAAAAAGTAGACAAACTTCATATCCTATGACAAATGTACCCTATGTATTCCTTGTGGTCTCGGACTTTAAAGGTCCTCATTGTCCACTAAGCGAGCCCGGGGTGAACAACAAGTACGAATTAGTCTCGAGCTTGTGCCAACACAAGGGCGAGGGAGGCTACAGCCCTCCGTGAGATATGCTTTAGACATAGTGCCCGGAAGCACTGGTATTTTCCGTAGGAGGTCCCGGAGACTCCCGCAACTCACTGAGCGGATTTTAGTAGGTAAAAATCCTACATAACCTTGCCCGTCAGAAGCAGAGTATCTATTTAAATGATTTCCTCTCAATAACAGAAAAAGGACAAATCTACTGATCTCCCACGATATATCTGGATGATAACGTTGACGGCGGCAGACTGGAATATACTTCCTTTATTGCTTGCAAACAACTATTAATTCTAAGAAAATATTTCTTAAAATATTCATATACTAAAGCAGCTTTAATAATGTTAATATATAGCTTCACAAATATGGAGCCAAGTGGTGAAAGTTAAAAATCCAGGCAGGTAGCATCCCGAGCAGGGAAACTTCGCCCGGAAATTAATGTTTAAAGCGAAACAAGCTGCGTTGCGGTGAAGTGTGAAAGGTTCAACTTTGCGAAGTTAGATTTTTGCGATTTCGAAAGAAGAGTTTATTTCGAAAATGTTATACCTAATGATGACCACACTTTCAACCGGATAAGTCCATATTCTCTTTGCCACACTAATAACATTATAAATGTATTTTCTTCGTGTATCTACAATAAAATATATTGATAAGAATCGGATAGGACAGAAGCTACAAACATCAATCAATTTACAGCCCCCATTCATTGTTTTTGTAAATAAAAATACCTACAATCCTTTAGCTAGGATCTTCATAAAAATCCGCCATTTTACAATATTACTTTTAAATCATCATCATCATCAGCTCATACCTCCACGTCTGGACATGGACCTTCCCTAATGATTCCCACATCGATCAATCTTTTAACTACATGTTGATTAGGTAATACTGAAATGCTATTTAATCATCTTTAAACACTAACCAGGGCACAGTCTTCAATGAGAAAATACTAATCAGCAGCAGACACAACGCTGGAAAGAAACCTAGACAGACTGAGGTGCGAGATAGACAAAAATAGACCTAAACAGACAAGAAGGCACATGGAAGATAATTAGATATCTATATATTTATATGTGTTTATTAAAAACTTTATTTCCACACATAAAGATATAATAAAATGTACAAATAGACATCCATTAGACCCTCTTTCATTATTATGAGGATGAGCAGAGAAACTCCTAAGGTTGGTGTTGTTCATTTATTCCTCAAAGAAACTAGACAGCTAATACATTCACCTGATGGTATGTTACATCGCGTGCATATAATAGAATAGTGCTTGTTAGGATTACATACCACCACCCCGATCGATGTGGAAATAAGCATCCACGCTGTGCTACGACAAATACTAGACCACCATGCAATTCCGTTCGATGCCGAACTCGAGGACCCTTTTAGTCGCCTTGTAGGACAGGTAGAGGATACCTTAATCCTATTCTTAATAGCCCGATACTACTTGGCTGGCTGCTGTGGTACCTATCTAGATAGTTTCCGGTAAAACGTACCTTTTTTTTTGTTTCGGAAGGAATCTTCGAAAGATACCCTGCTTCTGGGGGGGAAGTCATTATTATGTAAAATTCTTACTCACTAAACCCTCTGAGTGTTCTGCATCAGTGCATTCGGAGATGCTCCGGGATCTCTTATAGAAAGCACTGGTGCCTCTCTACACCTTGTTTGAACACGTCTCTGAGGAGTTGCTTAACCCTCCTAAGCTGTCCCACGCAAGTTCACTTGTTAAGCGCTAAAGGGCCCCCACCCTCAAGGCCCGCGAAACTCCTGGGCCCTTTTAGTCGCCTACGACAGGCAGAGCTTACCTTAGTCCTATTCCCACCAGCCCGAGAATACAAGGCTGACGGTAACACGTATCTAGAAACATAACTATTGGTAACAAATCATTTGATTATCTCCATGCACACAGAAGCCGGCAATGCCATTGTGAGTTTGTTCACTCCGAGGATAATCAGCTTGTGATACAACAAAGGATTTCATACAGCAAACGAAGGATAATTACGGTTACGGAATGATATTTCATTTTGTAACAAGTTCGTACTCGACTCGAGTGTATTGTTTGATCATATCTTCCTTTTGTTACTGTTAAGTTAAAAAAGCGTCACTTGAAGCATTATTTAATCGATTGTATCGATTCAGTTCGTTATGCATTTTTCACAATATGCATGTATATATTTATACAGTATAGTATATAATGATATTATAATGTATCTATATATGTATATATATATTACAGCACATAAGCTAGAGGAAGTAATTGCGATATAGTATGAAACGTTGGAAGCACGCGGCGACAGTTTACAGTTTATTGCATTACTGACTAAGTACGCTTAATACCTGTTCAGAATGCTGCTAATCTGTTTTAATACTAGACTAACTAAGGTGCCTAATAAACAATGTAAACAGGATAATTTTTATAAGGAAACTGGCTCTGCAAATAACAGACGGAATATAGATTAAGCTCTGTCTATACTTGATCAAGACAGAAGAGTGGATCAATCTGCTGACGTGTTTGTTACTATCTAAATCCGACGCGAATCTCTTAAAAGAATGAGCGAATACGCTTATAACAGTTTGATGAGCTTCACCATCACATCACCAATTAACACCAGGCGACAGTAAATTTATCAAAGAACAAAAGAAAAAGACTTTGACAAAAGCCTCACGGCAAATTGAAATTCTCGGAGGCTTATAACAAAGAGAGCCGACCTTAAATGGAACCTATTACTCAACATCAGGTTAGCATCTTGTTCCTCTCCTAGTTTTATTAAAAAATAACAATCTTGATCTTTCACCGACATTTCAGTACTTTTTGTTACTAAACGAGAGTCAGAAATCAGAGTAATAGAGAATGAGATGTTATATAATGATGAATGATTTCATATTATATAAATAATCGAAATTATTAAAGAGTATGTTGTTGGGAAGTAAAGAGAATTCTAACTAAATTAATCCTGGTTATAGATCCCCCGGAAGTAAACAGAGCGGAAATTATAGTTAATGGATGGCAACCTGCTGGCAATATTGATGCATAATTTCATCACGCATGGCTACAGCATGAAAGGGACGCGTTGAAATTTTCATCTTACACTTCTCCGTATTAAATGATACGCATCACACAGGGACCCTAACGCACACGGCGGTGTCTGATGAACTCGTATTAGGTGAACTTGCGTCAGCAATAAATCCTAGGATTAAAAATTATTTATTATTCATATATCAATTAATATATTTCTAATCGATTTACCCTGTATATTATATCTATTTAACTATATAATAAAAATTTGAAGTATCTAAATGAATTTTTACCCATTTCATCGTGTACGACGCCATGAACATTTTGTTCGAAGTGTAAAAAGAGTGGAGCTTGAATAGCTTAGAAATAACAAATAACGCATTCTATATCGCAAATAAGTATAAGAAAAATCTCTGCTAATCTTCAGCTTCCTGTAAACTAAAACATTGTAACGATATCTATATAAAACTACCGAAAATAAAGCTTCCAAGTATATGCGACATTTGACATATCACACTTGACTACTTGAGACATTACGTCTCAGAATTGGGAAGAAAATAAATGATATTATAAATATAAAGCTGTTATTAATAAAGTATAATAATTTTTATTTATTTATTTAAAACTTTATTCACTCATACAAAAAAAATTTACGAAAAGGCAGACTTATGCCTAAAGGTATTCTCTCCCAGTCTACACTAGGATTGAGCAGAGAGCAAAAGTATGGGTGCAGTATCGTGAAGTGTAAGAACATAGATACATATAAATGTGTTATGAAATTATAATTGAATTAATAATCTAGATTTTTTTTATTATATAACGAATGTGATATATCAATAATATACACGTAAGATTAAACTGGACTGGAACGAATACAATCATCATTAGATGAAAGATTGTTGCGCATAGGCCTTCCTCAACTCGTTACGAAAGCGACCTAAAATTCAAGTATTTTCTTTTATTTTGATATACATACGCTAGGCAATAAACAGTTCAGTAATTCCAGAGCTACATCGGATACTAAAACTAGTGTTAAACTTACAATAACTCATCTTTATTCAAGTCTATTCGAGTACATACATTCCGGGCCCTGTCCTTGATGGAACCGTCAACCTAACAACAGCGTTGTTTGACAAAAAGTCCAGCGGTTAGATTGAGACAGTGTTTAAACCCTTGTAAACTTAGTTAATTTTTAGTCCAACTTGTGACCTTCAAAGGTTTATTCCCGTCACGGCGCCGGTGACATCAAAGGGTAGTATTCAAGACACATCGTTGGAATTAATCCCGTGAATACAAAATGTTTACTTCTCGACAACACGGGGCGCCGCTGTCGCGTTGACGCGCGTTTTAATTTGAATTACGCTGATCGTAATCTTTACATACGTGAAAAGCGTAAATAATAAACGTTATTACTGAAAACGAATACGTTCACGAAACTCTCAACTCTCAACTCTTGGAAATCCGCCATATATAAATATATATATAAACGTTATGTTAAACAATTAAGTACTTACAAAGTACAAAATTTTAGGCCCTAAAGAGAGAGCGTAATGATGATACGAAAATGTATTATCCAATCCTACAGGAACTCTTGCCACCGGATGAGAGGACCACGTATAGCTTTAAGTCACATGTTTTGAAAAAGCGATGAAGAAGCTTAATTCCACTGCCATAACTATTATTATAATCATCATCATCTTCATCAATGCCCAATGCTGATCAAATACTTAACTGAAAATATAATCATCATCTAAGTCTTTTCCTACTACCCGATGTTCTATTGTATGTTAGGGATGGAAAATATTTTATTACCGTTAATAAGAGGTTCCGCCCGACATCTTACTTAACCCAAGTTAACTTCACTTGCACACGGTGCACCCTGCTGAATAAAAAACAAGGCTCTGATCACCCATCAACCCACACTGGACCAGCGTGGTCGGTTACGACCTATTTCCCCTCCATGAACACTACGATTTGGAGATCTTTGGGAGAGGCCTATGTCCAGCTGTGGACGCCTGTCGGCTGATGATGATGAACAAGTTGTCCCATATTCAAATCCTAAATAAAGTTATCAAATAATATTGTAAAGTATATATGCTTAAAGAAGTTACTATGAAATTATATTTAATTTCGTTGCTATCTATTTCTTAAGTCCTGTTCCTAAAGTAGAAGATCTAACAAGTTATTCTAATTAAGTTAGATTTCTTGTGAAAAAAATAAGTTACGACGAAGTTGTATTATTAATATTTCAGTTTCGATTCGTGATCTATAAATAAATATTTGCACTCATATAGATATGAAAAAAATTTATATCAACAACGCATATGGTTAGTGTAGCGCTGGATCTAGAAACTGAAAAGAGAGGCCCTGGGAGACCTTCAACTACTTGGTTGATGATCAATAAATATCTAAAGAATAACAAATTAACATAAGCTATGACACAAAATAGAGATAGATTTAGAAGAATGACCAGGAGGTCCGACCCAAAGTAAAGATGGGGTCTAGCAAGAAGAAGAAGAAGAATCATTTATATCATATCTATTTATACATTTGTTTGACTTAGATGGGTTTGGAAGAATGTATGTTTTATTAAGTTTACTAATAAGTTAAAGTGGGGTAAACTAAAAAAGAGCTCATTTAATCCTCCCTCTACTGTATCTTGTAAACTTCTCTCACAAGGAGATAGTCATGGCTACTTATCCACCATTCTAAGTGCAGGTATGTGACAAACCTTTGGATTCCTTCTTGATGTTTTCTTTAATTGCTTAAAGAAAATCGTTTATAACTTATTAGGAGTAGATCATAATTATATAATTCAACATGACAGGGTCTGAAGATGATATTAATGAAGCGATGAATGGACATCGACTTCTAAGTGTATAGAACAGGAAGTAGCTTTCAAAGGCGAAGTCGGCAAACACGGCGAACTGAAAGTTAAATATAACTATTAACGGTTTCCACAGAAGATCTCTGTGAATCTGAAACAAAGCTGCGTATCTGTCTTAATAGCTTATCCAAAACTCCTGTAACACCAGCACCGAAAACGGACTTATTTCAAACTCCGCAATAAATATGGAACTTGGTTACCGAGAAACAATAAGTTAAGTTGCGTTGAACAAGGGCGGTCCGAAGGAATTGCGCAACAATTCCACCCGCAACCTTTCCTGGGCAGATTTACTCGACAAGTTGTCCCGGCTGTAGCTTCAGCACTCGGCGGGGTGACTCCGGAATGTTCAAGAGTTTTCGTTCAGGGATAAATATCTGGCGGAGTACCTCACACGGCAAGTTTGAAGGAATTGAGAAGCTCGAACGACACATCGAGCTGCTCGATGAAAGTTTTACGTTTGTTGGCGTTCTTCCTGCGGTACGTAACACATGTAAATATTTACAGAGTTTTCAGCAATGGATAAATATGTAAAAAAAAAACTTATTTCTCCTCCTGATCCCTGTTGGTAGGGATATTCTTTATAACTACAACTCGAGCTCCTGTACCTGCCGCCAAACATTACTGTATTCCCTTTTGAAGGGCGTTATTATCATCATCAGCCGATAGACGTCCACTGCTGGACATAGACCATTCCCAAAGACCTTCATGTTTGTGGGGGTTCATATGAGGGGATTTGGGCCATTTTCCACCACGCTGGACCAATGCGGGTTGGTGGGAAGTATTGAATATGTTGTACGTAAATGTTGTAAAGTATAGGATATGTTAAAGCCTTGAATAATATTTATTCCATCGAAGGCTTTAAAAAAAAACAATTTGCCACAATTAAATTGAAACCCGACATGATGTCTGTATTGTAATCAAGCTTCAAAATCAAAAGTATTGTATGGATATTTAAACCGGAAACGGGAATGTATGAAAGATAAATAAATCCGGCACTCGACGCGCTACGTCTGCATTTACGTACGAGCATTTCGGGAATGTTTTTCAAACTTTGTACAAATTATATTCATTCGGAATGCAGCCCCCACGCGCCCCGGGGGACAGGGGCTGAGCCCGAATCAGCATCGCGGGTACGACGTGCACTGCTTCGTTTTTTGTGACCACTCTTCAATTCGCAATTTGGTCGAACTGCGCCGGGGTTACAGCTTCAAAACAAACACGTTAGTTAACAGTCTACACACTACCACCACCACGCTTTCCACGCTCCATGAATACACGAGTGCCGTGCGACTCAAGTGGATTGGAAAATGTCATGTGAGCCTGATTTTTTTTTTAATTGCATATTCGACCGTCAAACGCCATCACGATGTGCAATCAACTGCAGTAAATTGGATGTTTATAATTAAAGCATTTCTAATATTACAGACGTTGTGTACGTTTCTGATGTACAACTACCAAAATATACATACAGCATGTATGATGATAATAAAGATATGTGGATTGTATGTTGTATAGGACTCAGTAGAGTAGGGTTTCTCCAAGTTGTTACTTATATATATTTAAGTATACATTGTTAAAGGCAGACGTTATTAATCATCAAAAGATCGATGTTTCATTATAAACCTAACCTCACACATATACATATATATATATATATATATATATATAAAAATCCGGTAACTAATTACATACTTACTATTAGCGACTTTTGCTAATGAAGACTTCTTGTTAATATTTGTTAATAGTGAAATGATGATTTCAAGTTGAGTTTTTTAATTTCTCTTGCCATAAGATCATTAATTAGGCAATTGAGACATTTTAATTGACAAACTGCCATCAGCGAGCGAAGAGCCAGCCCCAAGTAGAAGGAACACTGGCCATAGATCACGCGATACAAGAACACCCGCGCTCGCGTTACACGAATTAAACAGGCGTCGCTCCAAGCGCCGCCTAGTAGTTTGCACGTAAATAGGATCGCTGCGAGCCGACACAACATGTTCCTAACTTGGAATTAAACGCAACCCTTATTACAGCACCTCGCTACAGGACCCCTTAACGAAATAATGGCGGTAGCTACCTACTCCAGCTCGCGTCACAACGTGACGCAAACATGTCGCGGCCGTAACGAAGACGAGCTGAAACAAGTCTTATCTCAGCTTCCAAGTGATAGATGAGCAGCGGATTATAGAATCGCGACACCGAGGGAGGAACAACACTTTATACCTGTGCTGGCGTAATTCTGTGATACCCTCCCCTCTACACTTTAGATTATCTAATGACATTGTTAAATCTGTATGTGTCTTTGCCTTATAAAATTCATTACGAAATAAATATCTTTCATAAGTATTAACATAACTATTTTGACTAATGTACTTTAAGTAATTTGCTTATCATAATTTCACCCCTATTTTAGTCACAGCTGAATTGAAGTGGGCAAAAAATAACACTTTAAAAAATTATAACAATCATTATAACATATGTGAATTATTTCCGTTCGACAAAATACATTACAACCTGAAAAAAAAACATATTTGAATTGATGATGAAAAGGTGAGCTGATGACACTAAACTAAAATACGAGTATAGTAACGGAAGTACGAGTGGAAATGGTGGCGGTGGTGGATCCGGCTATGTGGTATAGAACAAGACGGAGCTACTTTAATAAATTACTAGCTGTTGTCCGCTGTAACAATCATGTAACCACTTTTGGGGGTAAGATTTTGTAAAATCCATTCTTCATCATCATCATCTACAGCTGTACATGAGCCTCCCCTAAAGATCTCCACATCGATCGGTCCCGCGTTGCTCGCATCCAGGGGGTTCCCAATCCATTCTTAGCTGCCTTATACTCGGCAAAAGGAATCATCATCATTATTATCCACTGCTGGATATAGGCCTTCCCTAATGTTTACCACCAAATGCGATCCTCTGCTTCTCACATCCACCCTCTTCTGACCGCCCTAAACATGTTATCGGAGCATCTGGAGGAAATGCGTCCTACCCCAAGCCTTCTCTCCCCCATCGGCTGTCACTGACACGATATACGTGGCCAGTCCACTGCCATTTAAGCTTGCAATTTTTGAGGAGCGAAGAGACATGGCACCTAACAATCGGGCTGGTCCACCGATTCAAAGTAGCACAGCGAGCGATGGAGAGAGCTGTGCTTGGCATTTCTCTAAGGGACAAGATCCGGAACGAAGGAACTACCAAATTTCTGTAAGCTTTATGGTTCCAGTTATATCGTGATGGGTCTCTACATAGGGGGAATTTTATATATAAATATATAAGAAAGAAAGAAATTCTTATTACATAATAATACTAGATTTTTGAAAAGTTAAAAAAAAAACAAACAGAGTAACGAAAAACAAACCAAAATAGGTAAGACGGGACATTATTAAAAAAGTAGCCGTGGAGAGATGAACCAAAAAAGAGGAAGACGAACAAAAAGCAAGAGCGACTGGACAGGTCTTAAGGGGGAACCCTTTGTTGAATGAGAACTTTTTACAATATTTCCTTATTCGCAAAATATAAGAATTTGTGATGCCTAACAAAGAGGATACGGATGCAAGACTACTCAGCTTGCTATTACGTTATTTTAGAACTTCTGTTCATCATCAGCCGATGGACGTCCACTGCTTAACATAGACCTCTCCAAAGATCTCCAAATACAGTCAGCTTGGCCTCCAGTATCACTGGGCACTAGGGGCTATCGTATGTAGGAGTTCATATGGAGGGATTTGGTCCGTTCCCCACCACGCTAGAACAATGCGGGTTGGTAGGAGCCAGTCGTTTGTTGATTAGCAGCGTGCACCACAAGCAGATGACGCTGGCTTGGATCCCGTGGGCTGTAAGGGACTCCTTACACTCTTCTTCGGAACTTCTGTTAATGTTCATCAACCGCAAGACGTCCAATGCTGAGACTAGGTTTCTCTCCATGTTCTAAGGCTTCCTGCGACTTTCCACCACTTGAGGACCGTTCTGCCACTAGCTTTTTATAACTTTTTCAGTCAAAAAAGCAATTCAAATTTACAGAACACGATTTACTCTACATCCATATCGTTATCATCAGAATATCCATCTAGTACATACGCATCACCAGATCGTCGGACCACCTGCGAACACTACGTCTTCCGGTTGCGGGAAGCAGCTGGATGCAAGCAGTGCAGGATAGATCGATATGAAGATCTTTAAAGGAGGACTACGTCCAGCAGTGGACGTCTATCGACTGATAATTATGATGATATGCGCATCGTATGTAGAAAACTAACAGATAAAAAAAATCATTTGGAAAAATTATGTACGAGATATTTTAAGGATATTCAGGAGACCGAGATGGATTGAGCGGAAGCTCTTTCATTTAGGTGTGATCAAATTCTGGTCACCAAATCGAACTATGACCAAATGACTTTCGCATCATCCCTTCGCTCCAGATTAAATGGTTCTATATTGTCTTAAATTTTTTTGTGAAGATTGTGACGATATTCGTTCTTCTATCTCATTAGCTAACTAGATCTTATATCGTGAATGTAGTAAAGTAGACATAATCACCCTCGAAACTGCTCGTCCAAATTAAATTTGCTGCAGACGCCGCCATCAGCTCCTCACTTAAGTAGAGTTCATGGGTAACGGGATAGTCGCAAATAACTTGAGAAATGAACACACGGAGGTACAATAAACACTGTAGCGACACATCACGTAGTCGGCATCTTACAAATTAGACAGGTGAGGGTTGCTGGGGGTTGGGAAGGGGGTGGGGGAGATGTAGATTTAATTGTTGTGAAAGTTTGATGTTATATATTTCATCGTACACGTAATTGACGATGCGGTCTCTCCGTATAACAATATTAATTAACAAAACGGATCATTTAGAAATGATCAATAATTGAAAAATAAATCATCGGCTGTCTAAGAAGATTTCTGATGGTAGATTGTCGCCCGAGACAGTCTAGGTCTTACCACTTGGATCTAACCCCATATATACTTCAACGATTCATCATCATCGAAACCAATGGATACTCATTGTAATGTATTTCACTTACTGGGGAGTTTACTTTTATTTTGATTACTAGTGGTAGATTTCTTACTGGTGGCAGGCCTCGGATGCTGGAGACCGTCTAGGTAGGTACCATCACAACTCCTTTTACTTTCGACTAACAGTAGTGTGCAAACTTTAACCTCTTACGTCTCAAACCGACGAGCGCGATGAAGTGTAGTGAATACCATCCTAACTAGCACCAGATATAGAAATCGTACCACTCACCGAATATAGTTTATTCGTTTCCATGAAGAAAAAGAGGGTAGTTGGGTTTCGCAAACTTTGAAAGTGGTCGATTAAATCAAATACTATGAGAACAGAGGGTTGCCGCTCAACAACTCATAGGATCCAAACCAACCTCACCTGCTCGTGGTGCATCCTGCTAATCAACGAACGGGGCTCTGGCTTTCACCAATCTGCAATGGGCCAGCGTGGTGGGAAATGGCCCAAATTCCCCATATGAATCCCTACCAATTAATGTGGGAATCTTTGAGAGACACCCATATCCAGAAGTGTTCGTCTATCGGCTGATAATGATGGTGATGGTAATGAGGACAGCCAACACTTTACAGTGAGTAGTTTCATGTTTACCGCAGCACAGTAAAAGAAGAAGGAAGATAATCAGGAATGTTTCAAGGTATATACTTTTCTAACCAATATAAAATACAACATAATAATAAAAAAAAATATGGTTCTCATTCGAAAGGAAATTTAAAGCTTAATCCACAACACACTGCTTTACAAAGTAAGCTATTACAGCTTCTGAGCTTACAGCTTAAAAATATAGTTTATTGTAATACAAACATGCAAAGCTAGCTTAGTTATTAAGTGATACAATACAATGTGATATCATCTCATCGAAATTGCTACTTACGTGTACCCTTAAATATTAGTTAAGTTAACTAAGCACATAAACTTAAAACTTAATAGGTTCGCAACCCGCAAAGGTGGTAGTTAAAGTACGGGTAATGAAGTTGGTTAAACTAGACATTTTCTGTTTAAGAGTTCAAAGGTTTTTAACCAATCGCCGTATATACAAAGCCGAATAGATAAGGGTGGTTTTTAAATCATCATCATCATCAGCCAACAGACGTCCACTGCTGGATGTAGGCCTCCAAAGATCTGCACAGTTTCATTACTTCAGTCGTTTGGAGATGTTCATATAGGGATGCTTGGGATATTTCCCACCACGCTGGCTAAATGCGGGTTGGTGGGAGCCAAAGACTCGTTTGTTGATTAGCAGGGTGCACCACGAGCAGGTGTGCGGGACCCCTTACATCCCTTTATATAGCAATTTAGATTTCGCAATTATATATAATATAACCAAGAGGTGGTGGATGCGGAAAGCGCAGGAGCAATCGATGTGAAGGTCTTTGAGGGACATCTATATCCGCCAGTAGACGTCTCATCATCATCATTATCGTTTGAACTGACGGACGTCCACTGCTGAACAGGTCTCCTATATTAATTTTAACAAAGCACGGTCTTGCGCTATTTGAATCCAATGGCTCCCAGCGTTTCTTTTCATGTCCTCTGTCATAGTAAAGGGTCTGCCAAAGCTGCGCTTTCCAGTGGATGGTCGCCATTCCAGTAATTTAAGACCCCAATGCCGATCGGTTCTACGAACTATGCACCCCTCCCACTGATACTTCAGGCTCGCGTCTCGTACAGCTTAACATATGATGTATGTAACAATAACAATTAAAGTAATCACTGCGATCTAAGCAAATATATGTTTAAGAAATGCTCGACAAACAAACGCGTGCTTTTAGAGGATCCTATTCATCCTCTAATGTTCAGACTCCAGCCGGAAACAACAATGTTTTAAAGAATTTAAATCCATTGTGTTTCTGACTAATGGTGGTAGCGAGCGCCCATTTAGTTCGCGCGATTGTTAGCACCGCAGCATAATTTAATGAGGCGAATATGTAATGTACACGCTTGTGGATTACCATAATGCGGAGCAGTTTCCGTTCCAGCGTTAGTACCAACTTTATATAAGCGTCAGCATCATTTCACCCTAATACCGAACTCAAGCTTTCACAGTCGAATACACGGGGAAGCTAAGAGGAACCTACCCGGCCGACCCAAAGCGTAGTGCCGGCTCGAGATGCCCGCTCAATGTGAGCTCCGTGATCTCACCTCGATGTGTGCTGGTAGTCTGTAAAAACACGCTTGCCCCCTTAGGAACCACGGTGAAGTTGCGTAGGGAGAGGAGTGTCGGCATCGCGGTTCGCCGCTCTTCGTACCCTCAGCGAGTAGTGCCGCAGTGCTGATGCAGCGGCGGCGTACTGTGCAAATATTACTGTTCTCCGGTTTAAAGACCGTTGCAGCTTGCGAACTTGTTGGAGTAACGAGACAACATTTTCTGTCTCAGTGCGAAGAGCGGGTGCAGTGTATATATAAGCCTTTTACATCATTTCAATTCCACGATTCTCTACGATCTTCACCAGGTCGTCTGTCTACTCAATAAACGATAAAATCTGACCTTAACTATTCAGTTATAAGTTACAATGATGGTAGGACCGGTTATGTAAGAAAAGCTGGTAACGGTCGAAAGTGACAAGGCCACGAGCTAATGTTGCAGTATATAACACCCTAAGTGTATATTATTATGGGTGGGTGTATGATATATCATCATTGATATACCATCAGCTACTTGGCATTTCTTTTGGGAGTGGGTGAACATTGAATGAAAAATGTTGACCCTGCCTTTTGACCATCAGTTAACGAACGTCGCTTAGTAGAATTAACTTTTTAAATGTTATTACTATGCTATATAAATAAATCTTTTCACTACGTACGTAAGTTATAATAATATTCATTAAATATATATTTAAAATATGATTTATATGATAAACATTAGTGATAAGAGATAAGAAACATGAAAGCGATAAATAAATTGTTTGATTTACGGCCGAAAGGAAAACAATGATTTTATATTAAAGTGTATTGTGCACTTAAAAATCACATCGTTATTACATAAAGTAAGGGTTCGCGTGGAAGGTCTCGCGAAACGGGCCCTAGTCACGGAAGCCGATTTAATCACGCAATGTTCAGTGTTTAACAAGTAACAATGACCGGCGTGCAAGTGCAAGGGGAGGAAATAAAGCAGCCGTGAGGGTTAAGAAAGAGACTGGTTTAAACCTCAACTGGTTAGTTTTCCTTTAACAACAATAAATATCAGATGTGATATCAAAATTCTCTTTATAACTCTTTAACAGTCTCCGTCGTCCTTGGTTCAATTCAAATGAACACCCCCCACCCCCGGCGAGAAGAGTATTTATTATTCGACGAACTAACAAGACAACATCTAAAATTGACATTCATCTCATAGACCTAAACCTGATCACAATATCTTGCTAGTTAGGTTGATATACAGTACATTCACATTACGCTCGTTGCCTTTAGACATATGAAGTTCAGCCTAGTTAGCCCAGCTATTACACTAGCTCCAACGCCCTTCAAACTGGAGCACAGTAGTCTTTAGCGGCAGAAGTAGACGCTGCGGTGATACGTAAATCGACGGTCTCCGGAAAGAAACCCCTATTACCAGTAATCAAAGTAAAAGTAGACATACCACTAGATGAAATACATTACAAGAGATCTATGCCCAGCTGTGGGCATTCATCAGTTGCGATTATGATAACCTGATGGAGTTTAAACGGTAATAAGGTAACAAACCCGACTAAATATATAATATATATAGCTTTTAAATTATCGTTTTATAAAGCGTCAGAGCAGTATAGAAATTTTCAGCCTTATTGTTACTTAATATTATGAGAAGTTAAGTTCAAGTTATAGAATATTGTGGGGACCAAAAAAAATAACGTTATTTTAGCAAAATTATTTCGCCGTTATAACGGCCGCGACGCGTTTTAAAATATCCGGTGGTTATAATTAAATTCCGGTCGCCGGGAGCTTTTCGAAATTTGACAGTAACAATCCAGTGATTCCTCGGAAGTTTCCGGCTCCGAATTATACATGATTTTCAAAAAAAAATTACTGACAAGCAAGTTATAAGTATTGTTTTAATTGAAATACGTCGTAACAGCTTTCACAATTCAAAAGAAATATCCTTTATCCTTACATATATTCCTACTGACGTATAAAGTCTAACACTCCTGCCGAAATCCTTTAGATTTTTAATCTTATATTGTGAAACTGTTCCTGAAAAAGTATTGTTATTTTCGTTTGATAACATATAGGAAACCTTATCATACATAGCTTCATTATCACTTAACATCATGTGAAATTGAAGTAAAATTTTAAGTTATTTCAATGAATAAAAAAAAGGTTATACAAAACTAAATATTAGGTCCTTACATATGAAATTAGCGTTTTGTCGCACTGACCACTTTGATCTGAAATATCTCCTCTTTGGTTAAGGATTCCAAATTCAAATTTATAAATTCATTTAGCTGATACATTTGAGTTTTGGAAACAGTCATTCGTTTGTATTTTTCTCATTAGTTTTTTCTTTGGCGTCGCTTATTGCCGCACAATGGAAAACATGAAATATCGGTATATTTACGAGCACCAGTTCTACCGTGGCACCAACACCAGTGCTGCAGGAACAGCTCGAAGGATTAATGATGTGTACGGCGCTGGTGTCCAAAAGAAAGCACGGTACGTTTTTGGTTTCAACGTTTTCGTTCTGGAAATTTCGACCTTCAGAACCAACCCCGTGGACGGCCGGAGACCAAAGTGGAAAATGAAGAATTAAAGGCTATTGTAGAAGAAGGATCCATCACAAAGCACTTCAGAGATAGCTGCAGGCTTCGGGATAAGTGACAAAACTGTATTAATCCACTTGAAGCAAATCGAGAAAGTGAAAAAACTTGAACGATGGGTACCTCATGCATTGAGTGAATCGAACTTGCGAACACGCGTCGACTGCTGCTGCTGTGTTACTTTGCTCAACCGACACAATGATGAAGGGATTATCCCCTCCAGGGGATTATTACCCTGGAGACCCAGCCATATCCTGCCCTAAAGGAAAATTGACTCAAAAAAAGTTACTTGTGAGTGTTTGGTGGACTAGCGCCGGTGTCGTTCACTGCAGCTTTCTAAAATCTGGCCAAACGATTACGGCAGATATCTATTGTCAGCAACTGCAGACCAAGAAAGAGGAACTAGCTGCTAAACAACTGAGATTGGTCAATCGCTCTAGGCCACTGCTGGTTCACGACAACGCAACACCACCACCACACACTGCACAACAAACCACCACTAAGTTAGATGAGCTACAATTGTAATGTCTGCGTCATCCGCCGTACTCCCCGGACCTTGCCCCAACAGATTACCATTTCTTCCGGAATTTGGACAACTTCTTACAAGGAAAAAAATTCAACTCCGATACGGCAGTCCAAACCGCCTTAAAAGAGTTTATTGATTCTCGCCCCCATGGTTTGTTTAGTAAAGGGATCAATGAACTACCTATGAGATGACAAAAGTGCATAGATAACTATATTTTGCAAAAAAAAAAATATGAATTTACATTCCTCCTGTATAAAACACCAATTTCATATGTAAGGACCTATAATTATCCGAATTCAATGATACTTCTTTTTGAGATATACTTTGGAATGTTTTTTTTTTTTAATTTATCGTTATTTTATTTATTTATGGCAAAACGTTAATCAAAAATAAACAACATTTAATATGAATAAATTATAAATAAAGAAATATTTAGCGGAAGTAGAAAGATTTTTTTTTTTAAAAAAGTGAGACCTTTGATTCTTGATGATGTAAGTGCTATAAGCACAGACCTTTTCCTTATTCCGAACACAATGATCCCGCCTTCTTATATCTCGGAAAGCATTTATTAAAAGTCTACTGGGGCATGAAAACCCATTTGGGGTGCAAAAAAATGCTTGAAGCCCAAAGCGCGGGGCGCTGCCTACATCGGCACTCGTTATTGCGATCTCTCCTGTTCCGTAACCTTTGATGCGGCCGGTTACCTGACTCCTGACAGCTCTACCGGTACCCTGACGGTGTTTAACAGTCATATGGATGCTTTTCAAAAAGTGCATTTTGATCCAGCATAATTTCCATCTTCAATTTTTGATCGACTTGAGAGATCACGAACGCTACTGCTTACGAGGGGCCGACTACACGGCGCCGCGTTCTCTACCCTTTCACCACAACTGAGTAAAATCGAAGTATATGAATATAGTTTTTATTATCGCCCATGGGCTAACATTTGACCTTAGTGTAAAATCATCATCATTATCATCATCAGCCTTTGTTTATCCACTGCTGGGTACATGTCTTGCACCAAATGCGATCCTCAGCTTCTCGCATCTACTCACTTTCGACCGATCTGATGATGTCGTCGGTCCATCTGGACGGAGGGCGTCCTACATTTCTGCGACCTGTTACGTCGCGTAAAGTAATTAGACCTGATCGAAAAATATGACCTTGGATTCGAACTTTAGATCTTATAATACAAAACGAGAGAATATAAGATGGACCAGATTGTCATAGCCAAATATTTCTTAACGTTTTTGTAGTTTTAGCAACTGTAGTGTAGTTCTGTGTTAAACCTATTAACTAGTCAACACTGTAGTTATTCGAATGTACATAGAAATAAATTTTCTCCTTTTATTCCATGAAGCGACGACACGGGCGAAGTTCACCTGATGGTAAGTGACACTCTTTCCCATAACAACGTTGCGCTATGTTGGTACTGGTGGTAAGTCTCTCTTGTTGCACAGCATCTAGGTAGGTACCACCGCAGCACCTATTTCTACTGCCAAACCATACAGTGAAAACATTACTGTGTTCCGGTTCGAAGGGCGTTAGTGTAATTGCTGGTGTAACGTAAGGTAATATCCTATGGCTCTAGGCGACGAGCGCGATGTGAAGTCTCGTTAATCCAGTAAATTCTCTACTACTCCCTTCAATTCGGAACACAGTAATGTTTACACACTACTGTTTGGCGACAGAATTAGGAGTTGCGATGGTGTTTATCTAGACGGTCTGCGTAAACAAAAACCTACCACCGGTAAGTACGTATTATCTGTATAAGGGTGAAATAATATTTTTGTGCTCCCTTCCAATGAACAGGTCCTCAAGCGAAGCTCCTGCAATAAATAACTCCGGAGTGTTACTTAACAGCGAGAGTAATTGCCGGCATTATTGCGAATATGCCCCAGGACCAACGCCTGGTAACGGTAATTTATTACCGAGTTGAGAATGAGGTGAGACAGACAAGTTTTCGCCCCCTCAGCCGGTCATCCTTTGAAGTCGCCGCCCCCAGCCGATGAAACCACCAGGCGGTAACAAACAGTAAATATAAGGGTTACTTTGAAACAGAACAGTTTCTACTCCGCCTTCCATTTAGTACAAATCTAATTAAATCACATTTTCTCTTTACACACACATGTAGTATGCAAACATTACTGTGTTCCGGTTTGAATGTAGTTAGTGAAATTACTGGGGGTAATCATACTTAATATCTTATGCTTTTTTTTTATGATAAGTGAATCTCTTGCCCAAAACCACGTAGCGCTAGTTAGAATGTTAAACTCTGCATCACGTAGTGCTCGTCGCCTTAAAACATATGATTTTGAGTCTCGTCACCCCAGTAATTTCACTAGCTACAGCACCCTTTAAACCAGAACACAGTAATGTTTAGACAATAGTCTTTGGCGGTAGGAATAGGCGCTGCGGTTGTACGTAATTAGACGGTCTCTGTTGCCGGAGACCTACCACCAGTATAATATATAATTGGTGTACGTTTAGTCTGGATACAGTAAGAGCTTTTTTCATACTGTAACTTATTACATAACTTAATGAAGGCAACATTAGAACCTGTCACAACAATGAAGTTATACAATAACTCGTCACAACACAGCGGGAGTTTGTAGTTGCTATCTATCCCTTGTGTTTTTTTTTTAAGTTGTTCCTCGGTGATATAAAAGTTTACTACTCACCACACTAACCTCATTGTTTGGATACATAGCATAAAGCATAAAGTCTCGTTACCTCAGTAATTTCATAAGCCACAACTCCCGTCAAACTGGAACATAGTAATGTTTGCACAGTACTGTTTAGCGGCACGCGCATTCAGACACCTACTATCACTAGTAAACATAAGTTTGTTCCGGTTTGAAGGGCACAGTAGCTGGTGAAATTACTGAGGGTAGCAATACTTAATACCTTGTGTCAAGTCGACGAGCACAATGTGTATATCATCCTAACTAGCGTCGCGTTGTGGGCGGGCGTGTCATTAACCATCAGGTGAACGTTTCCCTTGTCTTTTCGCTTTGTATAATAAAAAAAAAATGTCATTTGAGACATCACAGACTGTTGACAACATTGTTATTTATTTTAGAAGAAAAAATGTATTATCTTCTATTATTTATTTATAGAAAAGAGAGTATAAGTTCATACTAAACTATTTTCCCTTAACATTAAAGACTACATTATCGCTTACAGTAAAGTCATAACGAAGATAAAAGGACAAGTACATTGTTAAAAAAAAATATTTTGGTATTGACTATTTAATTAAAACATATTTTTTTTATTATAATTATGTATATTTATAAAATAAATAGGAAGGAGTGAAGTTGAAGATGAGCAACTCTGCATGCTATACTTTAGAAGCAGAAAATCGAAGTTGTATACAACTACTAATGCGGCAGAAGACTTATGAATGAGATACAATAAAATAACGATAGAGACGAATAAGAGTTATCAATTTTAATATTTATATAGAAAAAAAAATCTTTCTTTATATAAAATAGGTGGTAGGTCTCTATTGCTGGATACCGTCTAGGTAGGTTATTGCTATTGCTGCCTGTTAAATTAGTGTAATGTGAACGCGGGTGTTCTTGTATCGCGTGATCTATGGCCAGTGTTCCGTCTACTTAGGGCAGGCTCTTCGTTTGAAGCGTAACGCTGCTGACGGCAGTATATTAATTAAAACGCCTCATTTCCCTAATTATTGATGATATGGCAAGAGATATTAAGAAACCCAACTTGAAATCATAATTACTGAAATTTTGGATAATGGTGGTAACGCAGCTTCAATTGATGCAGCCGAACAGACATATAGAAACAGAAATATATGAAAAAAGATATACACAGCACCACATCGTGCTTGAGACGTAAGATGTTAAATCGCGTTACCTCAGTAATTTCACTAGCTACAGAGCCCTTGATATGCTTTTTTAATCTAACTAAACACAACTGTCATTTTCAACTGAGTAGTTTTGAAAATTCTCTTAGCCACAATGGCGTCGCCGGAAGCAGGCAAGTTAGGTAACGCAGCACGTAATTATTCAAGCAGCCATTAACCGAGGCTCTGTTATGAGAGTCAGAAATGTTATTAAAGGTCCAAACGGCTGTTTGCCCGCCTCGAATGTCACTATTAATATTAAACAGCCATTATTATGTCAATATCAAACCACAATGGCTATGATGTTAATTTGTGCTATGATTATTTTTAACATAAATACAATACGATTAGATTGTCTTCAACTTTCTTCACAACTCTTCAGGAAGACAGCTAGTAACGTAACATATAAAAACAATCTTACTGATGAATTGTTATTAGTCATCACCTGAATTTTATCATGATATTGTCACCATCAAAGGTCGTTCATCTAGTGACTAATACAAAATCTTGACTCTTGACTTAGTCAATTCACTATTTATAGTGCCTTTAATACCAGAAACTAGATATTCGCAACTTAATGCTTATATACAGAAATTAATGCTAGTACTTACCGATATAAATCAAGGTACATCATCTATAACAGATATACATGTGCGTGGATGAGGAGAGAAGTTAACTTCGCTAGTCATTAAAATACTTACTTTTGATCTTATCAGTTAGTGATGTATATAATAATTTATATAAATAAATAAAAAAAAATATTTAACTAACTGATAATGTACGGGAACAAAAAGTAGAAGTTAAAACGCTGAAATTTTTTAAACTCCCTTTGTAAACAGAATTGTTTAAACTAAACAAATTTCATAATTTAGTTTAAATTTTACTTATCACTTTCTAACACAATTATTTGAATACTATACTACAGTATTATTTTGAATAATTTAATCAGACGTAAAACAGTGTTACCAAGTTTTCCACTTAACCCTATTAACGTGTTTCATTCGTTAGCTAATTCGAAGATTTATTGTTTGTATGTACGCCTAAACTCTAATTTATTGCGCTAATAAAAACTCCGAGGTCTCTCGAACGGGAAAAAAAAAACACGTAAATCCTTTTGTGTGAATAATAATTACCTTCTCTATATAGATCACATAAGAAGCACAGCACAAACACTTCAAGTGGATTATGTACTTCACACACACACTGATCCCTCACACCGGTGCGTTTTAAGTTTTATCCGTTAACTGGTGGGGTTCGGCGTTACAGGCGTGAATTCGTAGAGGCCGGCGCGGTCGCGTAGCGTGTGCTACGGGCTGCGGGCGCGCTACGACTGCCGTAGACCCCGCCCCCTCGCCGCGCTCCGGCTCCGTGGAACAAGCGCAATGTTAAATCATCTGTTATTATTAAATTTATAATTTATTTTCATTGTAAGGTCCACATGACAGCGCCGCTGACGTGATCAAACAGTTTTACATCTTTCCTTACTATTCAGGTCAAGATGAAATATTTTTTTTTTTATATAAGAACGGTGGGCAAACGAGCGGACAGTTCACCTGGTGGAAAGAGATCACTAGCGCCCATGGACAGTCGCAACCCTAGACGGGCCGCGGCAACGTTGCCGACCTTTAAGGAAATAATATGCTCTTTTCTTCACAAGATACATTATTTTTTTTTATTATTTAAAGAAGCGACGAGATGAGCGCGACGATCGCCTGATGGTAAGTGATACGCCTGCCGAAAAAAACCTGGCGCTAGTTATAATGGTATATACTACACCGCATTGTGCTCGTCGCCTTGAGACATGAGATAGCGAGTCTCGTTACATTAACTACAGCGCCCTTCAATGCTACGCTTAAGAAAACAGTAGAACTGTAGCTACTACCTGATTCTATACAAGATATTTGATGTAATTGCTTCTACATATAACATCACATATAATGTGATCATCATTTAAATTTGAGCCATTTTGTGGGTGTGAGGGCTCTCGCACGACAACTCACGGGACCCAAACCAACTTCAGCAGCTCGTGGTCCACCCTGATAATCAACGAACGCGTCTCTGGCTCCCATCAATCCGCATTGGGCAAACGTCTCAAAGGAAATGTCTCAAATCGATGTGGGAACCTTTGGGGGAGGCCTATATCCAGCTGTAAACGCCGATCGGCTAACGAAAGTCCTTTATTCATCCGTCAAAGCGAGAAGACCTGCGATACCTTCGATTGATGGTAAATGATACGCTCGTCCTTAACTAGTGGAGTTAGACATACAGAACCGCATTGTGCACGTTGTTTTGAGACATAACATATTAAATTATTCTAGTAAATTCACTAGCCACAACGCCCTTCAAACCGACACAGTACAATTCAGCAGTAGGAATTAGAAGATGCAGTATTGGATTACCAATCATTTATTGATATTTAAAACCATTAAAAGGTTCGATTAGTAAAATGATAATAATAAACATAAGACATATATAGTAAATTTAGTATTTCTTATTACTATATAGTAAGCATGCTTTAAATATAAATCCATTATTGCTTGTGAGAACATTTAGTGAACAAACTACGGGGCCAATAAATCTCGTCCAGTTTTTGTGCGCGCGGGCGAGCGAAAATTATCCTCACTGAAGGAAACTTCGGGCCAAGAGTGGAAAAGCTTCCGGGGCTATTCTTCATTATTTTTATCTTCAACCATCTTATGACGCAACTAATAAATTGCACCTAACTTAAACTGTTACACGATTATTCTGTAACTTAAATTTTAAGTATGAAATGATCATGAAGATTGGTTGAAAAAAATCTAGATTAACTATCATCATCAGCCGATAGACGTCCACTAATGGACTTCGGCCTCCCCCAAAGATTCCCACAACGATCGGGAAAGGATTCGTGTGGGGGAGGGGGGATTTTGACCATTTCCCACCACACTGGTCCCAGAGCCTCGTTTGCACCACGAGCAGGTGAAATTGACTTGGGTCCCTCGAGTTGGTACTAAGTAAATGTTAACTTTTGCTGGTGGTAAGCCTCGGTTGCCGGAAACTGTCCAATACCACTGCAGTTCCTATTTCTGCCGCTCAACAGTGGTGTGCAAACATTACTATGTGTATATAGGGTTGCAGTTATAGAAATTACCGCGGTAATAAGGCTTATCTTTTTATCATCTTATGTCTCAAATTTTTAAATTTTTCTGGCGATGAGATTAATTAAAATGACAGTCAGACAAGATGAATATTATTCTAACTAACGCCACGATGTTACGGAGGCTTACCACTTACCATCAGATGAATCTCTAACCCGTACTGTGAAAAAAAATTAGTTGTAAGATTTAGATTATTGAGAACCTCGAAACTTCTAGTAATCATCTATCAAAAGTCTATTTAAATACTGTTTGTATAGTATCAATCCATTACCAGATTTTTGCAGTTATATGTCTGCCTTGTTACCACAGTAATAGAGAATTTAGATAGTAGAGTATACGACTTCGCAGTTACCATCATAACATCATCTCTGTGTCAACACTGTTATAAAAGAGCCGTAGTATTCTGATCAAGCGTCACTAACTACAAGGTCGTTAACATTACGTCATATTGAGGTCAATGACCTTAAGCGAAATACGTAATTTGACAAGTTTGTTTTGAATTCTTTTCATGTTACTTGTATACATATTAACTTTATCGACTCTATATAACTTAATTAACATTTTTATACGTTGATATTTATATGGTCATATACTATATCAAGTTATACACCCGCATGTAATAGGTTCTTGGAGCTGTTCCAATGGATATAATGACCGCATCGTGATACATCTGGTACGTTTTATGATACGAAACGGCCAGAGGTGTACGAAGTTCGCAGTGTACGCGTCCTCACAATACGCGCACCACATTGCGCTCTTCCTCTTACAAATAAATATGTTTACTGGTTGCAAGTCTGCTGCAAATATTACTATGTTCCGGTTCGAAGGGTGACGTAGCTAATATAATTACTGAGGGTATGAGACTCAACATCTCATGTCTCAAGAGGCGCAGGCAATTTACTGCAGTATATATAACTCCAACAAATGTCACGTTGTTACAGGTGGGCGTATCACTCACTATCAAGTGAACGTCGCTCTCGTCCCGTCTCTACGTAGAAAAAATTACCTATAGCAAGTTAGCTAGTTAAGAAGACATTAAGGTTCTATCCCGAAGAAAATTGGTGTGTAAAATAAAGACCCCATTAATTTCGTTAGCTACGACGCCCTTAAAACCGGAACATTATAATTTTTGACGGTAGAAATAGGTGCTGCGAAGGTAAGCATTTTTCGTAGTAATACATGGCAACGGAGACCTACCATCTGTCCATGTACCGCTGTTACTGCCATTCTGGCTTGAAGGGCGTTATATACAGCGGAACTACTGGAGTAATGAGATTTAACATCTTAACTACCGCCATATTGTTATGGACAGGCGCGTTTAACAAAATAGTATATAGTCCTTCAAGTCGGATGTTGTAAGAGGTCGGTATTGCGACGGGGTGACCGGAACTGCGAACCCAAATACCAACTCCCCCGATAAACACTGCCGTGATATCATTTTCAAGGATAACTACGAAGGGATAGATATCGCTGTCTCTTTTCAACGCGTAGTTCTCACGGTTCACGGCTTTGACGGCTGGTGCAAGTTATAAGCGTAAAAATCGTATTAATTTTGTGCAATTTTTTTTCTTATAAACATTCTTATATTCTTTATAATTAATCAAAGTTAGATATATATGTAGCAAGAACTTAACGCTTTCTCTTTATGCAACGATAGCGACAACGCGAGCCGAATGTTAACCTGATGACGAGAATAGGGTGATATACACTGCCCCATATTATGCACGTCGAGACATTCGATGTTATCTCGTTACCCCAATAATTTCACTAACTACAACTCACTTCAATCCGGAACATGGTAATATTTGCACACTATCTACCAATAAACTTTAAATATAAACTTATTATTATTTTGATTTGAAGATTATTCAAATTGTACTTGTGGCGGTCATATCGATAAAACTATTCTGGCTGTTGACTATATTTTTTACGTATTTAAGCATGGTCTAGACTTTCATATGGTCAAAATTTTTCGCGATAAAAAACTAAAGAAATTAAGTCAAAAATAAGGAAATGGTTCTTGAAAGAAATTTTTCTTATAGTATAAATTCATGGGCTCTTTTGCAGCTGGTGTCGGGTCACCAATATGTGGATTTGTTTAGTTTAGTTCTTGTAAATAAATCGCAGGGCTCAAACAGTGCCCATGTAATTCGTAAATTTCACTTTACAATGGTAAAAGTACTAAAATATTAGTATATACAGTTAACTCCGCTGTCGCAGGAATCTAAGTGAGCTCTACCGCAAGACGCCCAGCCTTTTACACTTAATTGATTATTTGAAGGCGCGACTCGGCGCCGCGCTCTTGTTTACTTCGACGCATTGTATAAATAAACAAATTAATAACTTTTGTTACAAATATAAGCAACAGATTCGATTGCTTAGCCTTCGAGTGCCAGGTGAGAGGACGATGACGAAATAACCAAGAACGTCTGACAGAGCGGCGTCGCGACCGTACACTTGTGGTGATGGATACACGCCACAGATCAGTTTAAGTTTGGAAACGTAATAAAGTCATTAATTCAGATATTTTGCCTTAACTTGTATACTTACCCACACTAGATCGTCATACTATCTTGATAGATGTGTGTGTGTATATAACTACTCTGGCCATAAATATTGTTACATAGAAACTTTTCTTTTTTCAACTTTTTAATTATTTTGAATTTGGAACACGTATATTATTTTTAAAACGTCTTTCGATTTTGCGCCATTTCATATATTTTTTCGTGTGCATTATCAAATTATAATATGAAATGGGGTCGGGGTGTAAAAGAAAATAGGATTGCAGTGATCGCCTTGCACAAAGTGAGTATGGAGCCGGTCCGCCCGGTCATATTCCAAACACTTCAAAAGCTTGCTATCAGCCGTATGTTTGTATATCGTACTAACAACAGATACAACAACACTTCCTCTGTCGAAGACCAGAAAAGATCGGAGCGATCGCGTGCTGTTAGAGCTATAAAGGCTGTTAAAGCCATAATTCGTAGGAACCTTATTAGGAAGCAAAAAATATTATCGCGAGACATGAAGATTCCCGCTAGGACTCTGTCGCGTCGCGTATTATAAAACAAGACCTGAAGCTCGGTGCTCGGTGCTTATCAGGTCACGGTCGATATACAGGACATGCTCTCTCAGACATACACTTTTTAAAAGTATACCGTGGACTTTCCAACAGGACTCTGCACCTTGTATCTGCACAATGCACGAACTACCCAAGCCTGGCTTGAAACCAACATTCCGAAATTTATAAGAGCTGAAGACTGACCCTCATCTAGTCCAAACCTCAACCCTTTAGACTTCAAATTATGGTTAGTTTTAGAGAACATGGCCTGCTGCTGCTCTAAACGACACGGCGACATTGAGTCTCTTAAAAAATGTTTGTAGCAAGCAGTGGCGGTGGTGGAAATTTCTCTTGGAAACAGCGCGTAAATCCATAGATACATGGCCAAACAGATTAAAGGCCTGTGTAAAAGCCAAAGGTGGCCATTTTGAATAGAATCTTTTTCTTTTTTTGCTGAGACTAATAAATATGTATGAATACATTTTAATAATATTACATAACTTCATTAAAAAATTAATTTTTATTTGTAACAGAACTTATGGCCGGACTAGTATATATATATATACCCCCGAACAGGTTCCCTCCCTGTCGTGGCGGTGGGGCCAGTAGCCGTGGCTTAGTCACCCACGGTGAAGCTCCATGAGCTCACCACGAATGTGTGCCGGTGGGCTGCAGAGGCAGGTTTGTATTGCCCTTTGCAGCCGAGGTAGAGTCGCGAAGCAAGAGGAGTGTTGTTACTGCGATGCGCCGCTCTCCCTACACTCCGCGACTAAGCAGTGCTGCACCGCTGATGCGGCGACGGTGGGACCGCGAGAGGGATAAGTGTCGGTATTACCTTCCGCCGCATCCATATCCTCCGCGACCGTATCACGGTTGGCGGCGGAACCCAAAACCAATTCCGCCGCAGGGAATTGGAAGTTTTCTCTCTTAGCTCCCATGGCCTCTGGGTGACGGATTCGGGGGGATCCATTGTCCAGGTGACTGTCAGAGACCGAGAGGAGGGCGCGCTGTGTGTTCCAGCGTGCCCTAACAGAGGTGGAAAAGGGAATTCTTCCTTCCCGAGGTGGGGCTGTATGGTGCGGCCGGCGCTGACGAGGTCGCAGAGGTGTGCGAAAGCGTTCAACAAGGCGAGGAGGGATTTTAGTCGGTGCAAGTCCGACATAACCTGTCTATGCCCCGCGAGGACCGGTATACAAACGCATTTCCCTCATGTAAAACAAAAAAAAATAAAAAGTGTATATATATGTGTGTGTATGCATGTGTGTGTATATATCATCATCAGCTGATAGATGTCCACAGCTGGACATGGGCGTCTCCCAAAGATCCCCACATCTCTTGGGTTACCGCGACCTTTAGTCGTTTTGGTTCAAATAGAGCGATTAATGCCATTTCCCACCATGCTGGCCCATTGCAGGTCAGCGAGAGGCAGAGCTTTGTTTGTTGATTGGGAGGGTGCTCCACGATCAGGTGAGTTTGGCTTGGATCCTGTGAGTTGTTATACGATTATATACCATTACACCCCGTTTTTAATTTTTTTAATTATCATATAATAATTTCAATATCGTATAGCTTAAACCACACCCCAATGATGCCGTAAACAACGCATGCGCGCAACGCGGTACCCGGGAAGCAAAAAGCCGTGACTTGCGTGTTACCAATTCTTTCCGAAGGTTAATTAGGACTCAGCGGTACTTGGTAACAACTGGGTAACAACACTTTGCTGGTGGTAGGTTTCTGTTGCCGATTGCCCTGTCTCGTGCTATTAAGAATAAGACTAAGGTAAGCCCTACCTGTTGAAGCCGACTAAAAAACTTTTCCGGTTCGTGGGAAGTGAAGGTGGGGATCCTCATGGCAAGCCTGCATGACAAGCACCATGAAGTCTAGTGCTTGCGTACCAAAGCGAAGCTACCGAGGATAGCTACAGCTCTCCCTGGGAAGTACTTTGGGCGTAGTGCCGGAAGGCACTGGTGGGTTTCATACAAGATCCTGAGGCCTTCTATAACGCACTGAGGATGACCACCAAAGGGGTTTTAGTGAGTAAAAGTCCATACATAACCTTATCTTCCCCCCAGAAGCGGGATATCTTTTTAGGAGATTACTCACTCGTTAACAAAAAAGAATATCTCTGTTGCCGAAGACCATCCAAGTAGGTACCAGAACAGTAGTATGGAAACATTACTGTGTACCGGAGTGAGGGGAGATGTAGCTAATGAAATTACTGGGGTAACAAGACTCCACTTCTTGTCTCAAAGCGACGAGCGCAATATGGTGCAGTACATCAGATGAACGTCCCACTCGACTCCTTACTTCGATGAAGAAAAAAAAATAAAGAAACAACCCTTCATGTGGTTTTATCAGGTTTCTACTTACTGCAGCCACGTAATCAGATCATTCAATCCAAAAAAAATATCGTCTAGCTAATCTATTACATTTACTACTACACTAGTAATATTTGCACACTACTCTTTAGTAACAGAGACACTGACAGTTAATAGTACGGTCTCCCGTTTGGCGATTACCGCAGTAACTGATTGAGTTCATACAAAATAATTCCTTCACCAATAAACGAGACGCTAATTAATATCGAAACTTTAACGGGCGAAGTCCTTTCATACTAAAAAAAATTTTTTTTTTTAATTAATAAGTCCCGAGTCAAATCAAATGATTCTCGCCCCGACGGCTTCATAAAAAGTATATATTAATTTATAAAAAAAAAAACTTCGATAATTATCGATTCCCTATTATAATTAATCTTTACTTTATTGAAATAGAAAAGTTATATGATGAAAATATATTTCTTTTTATTCTAGGAAGCGAGACGAATGGCTCGTTCACCCGATGGTAAGTGATAACAACGTGGCGCTCGTTAGGATGTACACATTACACCACACAATTCGTTACCTCAATAATTTCACTAGCTACACCGCCCTTCAAACCGGAAAACAGTAATGTTTGCACAGATTCGTTTGTCGGCAAAAATAGGTGCCGCCGTCATACCTACCTAGACGGTCTCCGGCAATAGAGACCTACCACCAGTGATAGTTTCAGCGCCCTTCAAACCGGTTCACAGTAAAGCTTGCACACTACTATTTGTCGGCTGCAATAGGAGCTGCGGTGGTACCTAGATAGTCTCCAGCAACGGAGACCTAACACTGAGCGCTTTGAGTGTGAGTCTATATACCCTGCTATCGTACATATACTTCATTCGTATATATCTGTACAGTACTAATATACACGAATAGATAATTAAGTAATGTCGGTGTATAAAATGAGGGATGTGACTGCTTTCAGGGTTGTTAAATGAAAGGTTCTTGTGTGCAAAAGTCACCCGGCAAGTTAGGGAGTGGGAGTCATTTGATAGAGCACCGGCATAACTCGCGCGAGCTGATGTACATGAAGCGATTTGCGGTTGAACCGCGGAGTTAGTAAACCGCAAAATGAATATATACTTTTTTTTTATTTGGCAAAATGAACGAGAGTGTCACCTGATGGTAAGTGATACTCCTGAATAACGTGACGCTAAATAGGATAATATATATATATGCACTGGTGATAGGTATCTGTTGCTGGAGATCGTCTAGTTATCACCGCAGCTCCTATAGCAGCCGACAGACAACACTGTGTTCCGATTTGAAAGGCGCTGTAGTTAATGTAATTACTGGGGTAACGAGACTCAACATCTCATGTTTTAGATGACGAGCTGAACATGGTGCATTGTATATCATCTCAACTAACGCTACTTCCTTATACCCTCAGGAGAACGTACATGGACACTGCACCGCATTGTGCCCGTCGCTCTGAAACATAAAATGTTAAGTATATATCGTCAGCATCATCATCAGCCGATAGAAGTCCACTGCTGGACATAGGCCTCCCCAAAGATCTCCACATCGATCGGTTCTGCACTGCCCTCATGCAGCGGCTTCTTGCTACCTTCGCTTTAAGGAGTCATATGGGGGATTAGCATAGTGCACCACGAGCAGGTAAGGTTGACTTGAGTCCCGTGAGTTGTTGTGTGGGACCCTTTACACCCCTAAGTATATTTACTTCAATAATATTACTAACTATAGCGCCCTTCAAACCAGAACACCTTATTGTTTGTCGGCAGAGACAGGAGCTGCAGCCAATTTTTTTTTTTTTAAAAAAAACTTGATGCCTTTAATGTATCTTTCTCTTGTTACTTCTTCTTAGAGTGCTTCTCCAACTATCGAAGGTTGGCGATCAGCGTCTCCACCAAGTTGCAATTATATTCTAAGTGTAACTCAGTAAGTTAAACATAAACTACTCCTTACATATCTACTTGCTGTTTACTTGTCTTTGATATATTGTAGGTATACTAAGTTCAATTATATGTGGATAGTAAACTGTACTTACATTCAAACGTGTACATGAACGTCTGCAGACATTCACACGTCTCCACCCGGCTGCACAGCAGCCTGATATAAATACATTTCAGGAGTTAAAAGGCATTTACATGAAAGTCGACTTCACTTAAATATGCTTCAGTTATACTTAACTGTGTTGTAACGTTTTCTGTAAAAGCAATTTACTTAGCTGTTAAGTTAAAAAAATTTCATTGCGAATGTAGTGGTGTTTTCTTTTTTATTTAACCAAGAGACGAGACGAACAGGATGTTTACGTCTGTTACCGGAAACTGTCAAGTATGACCGCAGCATTAACTTTTTCACAATAAATCTTAAATTTCTAGTTATAGGTGTTTAACTATAAATAAATTTAGCCCTAGAATTATTTCCTCCTGAGTTCTTTCCGACAAGCCTTCTGTAATGGTGATAGGTCTCTGTTGCCACTGCAGCTCCTATTGCAGCCAACAAACAGTAGTGTGGAAACATTACTGTGTTCAGGTTTGAATGGCTGTAACTAATACAATTACTATGGTAACGAGACTCAACATCTTATGTATCAGACGACGAGCGCAATAGGGTTCAGGATATATCATCGTTAATTAATTAATTACCATTAATTATACAAAAAAAAAAAATCTGACCTCTTGTGAGGGACACAGTATACACAGTGAGTGCTATCAGTCAGATGTTCATGCAGACCGCAACTTAGACTATGTGTGTGAGTATTTACTGCTCGCTGTCTGGCTGCCGCTTGCAGGAGTTCTCGCTCTGTCGTCAAGAGTAGATCTAGGTCGAGTCAGTCATGTTCCAGCTGCATCCCGTACGTGCAGCGCAGTTCACTGCCAGTCGCGCCAACAGTGGAACCGCAGAGCGCGGTGCCTGGCTACCGTGGTGATACCCAATGTGATAGCTCCGAAAACGCAGTTGACGAACCGACGACTGTCCACCAGCACTCCTTGAACCGACCCTTCCCCAGCGCGATCATCACATGTCGAGAGGGCTTCCCGAAATACCCAGTACGAGGCGCAAATAAAACTTTTGTCCAACCTACCCGAACCTCATACCTCTGTACCTATACCGAACCTGCAGTCATTAAGTAGTAAGTAGACGTTATAATCATCATCATCATTATCAGCCGACAGACGTCCACTGCTGGACATAGGCCTCCCTCAAAGATCGATCGATCCTGCGCTGCCCGCATCCAGCTACTTCCCGCAACCTTCACCAGATCGTCGGACCACCTGGTGGTCGGCCTGCCAATACTACGACTTCCGGTGCGCGGTCGCCATTCGAGGATCTTAGTACCCCATCGGCTGAGAACTGATGTTAGATTAGCTATAGCAAATAAGAACGAAAAAATTGTAATAGAATAAAGATGAATAGTATATTAAAGAAAGAATAAAGCAGAAGAAAATATGTAGGTAAAAAAATAAGTGACTTTTAGAATTTTACAGCTGGAAGTTAAGCATGAAGCGACGGCCTTCACTTGAGAGAGAGAGGAATGGTAGAACGAACTGTAATGTAGAATGATAGAGTTAAGGAGCTTGAAAGGAGAACAAAGAGTTAAAAGTGAGAATAAGTAAAAAAGTACTGATGGTAAATGAAAAGAAATGCGAAAGCTCTCACCCACCATCGGCAGAGGGAAGATGAGCAAAAGAAAACTACCGACAGATCATGGAATAGTGTAAATAACTTAACGAACTCTTTACAACACACAAAACTAAAGGCCATATCAATTTAGAAACGTCCACCAACTTTACGATGCAAAGAAAACTGAAATTGCTTTAAACTTAAACTAAGTTATAATTGAAATTGTCTCTCAGTCGTAAACTTTTATATCGCCGAGGAATAACTTAAACAAAACAAAAAATACAAGAGATAGATTGCAACTACAAACTCCGACACCCCCGCTGTGCTGTGACGAGTTATTGCCTTTATTAAGTTATCTAATAAGTTACAGCATGAAAAAAGCTCTTACCGTATCCAAACTAAACGTACACCAATTATATATTATACTGGTGGTAGGTCTCCAGCCACAGAGACCTTCTAGGTAGGTATCATCTAAAGCCCTACAGTTTCGAGCTATTAAGAATAGGACTAAGGTATCCCGTGCCTGCTGTACAAGATGACTAAAAGGGTCCTTAGGTTCGTGAGCCTTGAGGGTGAGGGCCTTCGCAGATCAATAAGCGAGCCTTAGGAGGACGGCAAATGCATCGTCTTGTAGTTGTAGCACAGCGTGGGTACTAAGGAGGGGTTTGCCCTTCTGTGGAATGTTTTAGCTAGACTACAAGGGGGCACCGGTGTGGTCCGTAGAATATCCCGGAGACACTCCGAATGCACTGGCGAAGACCATCGAGTTGGTTTTAATGGGTAGAAGCCCCACATAACCTTGTCTTCCTCTCAAAAACAAGGTATCTTTTGAGAGATTTCCCTGCGGTAAAAAATAGGACAACCTCGACGCCTATTTCTACAGACTAAGAGTAGTGTGCAAACATTACTGTGTTCTATAGCTTGTGAAATTACTGGAGTGACGAGACTCAATATCTTATGTCTCAAAGCGACTACTACAATGCGGTGTATAACATCCCTAGCGACATATTGTTACTTACCATTAGGTAAACGTCCAGTTCGTCTCGTTGCTTCATTGAATAAATATATATATATATATATATATAAATTTATAGTAAGTAATATTCTCTTTATGTAACTAAGCAGCCATCCGCCAAGTGGTAAGTTATACACCAGTTCATGAAACGAAAATAAATATGTCTACACCACTAAGATCTTATCGCCTTGAAATAGGATATAAATTTTCATACAGTCACGAGCGGTAAGGATAAAGATTATTTTACACCTCTCAATGATTGTGAGAAGCGAGACGGCTGGTCATGATCTCCAACCGTTGTAGTATAATCCACGCGATTGCAGGCGGCTGCTTAGCACAGTCCATACAAAGGACTGTCGTAGTATAATATTAGGGAAACTGCGGTTGTGTTCCGGACAGATATCCCGTGACCTCAAACACACAGGGTGATCATCAATGTGGTTTTATGCTTAAGGTAACGTAGGTGAGAAACTCCGTTTCTTCTCATTATCCTGACAACCAAATGGTAGAGAATATTTTCGAAGTCCATTCTCCTCCATCCATACGAAAGAACTGTATTAAAATTGTCTTCATCACACAGGACACAGGATTTTTGTAGACTATCATATACCTGGATCAAGGAGACATACCAATAATAAACCAGACACTTCACCCACTTGTGCTCCAAAACTCTTGCTCTATCACATCATAGAACAAACATATATTGTGCACAACAGAGACCGTATGAAAAGGCTTAGCTATGGTAAAAGAGAATTAGTTTGAACAACGCGAGGAGCAATGGATTGAAAATACGAAATACATGATCTTCAATTCCAGGAGCAGCAGCAGACGAAGCTCGGCAAGTTCCGGTATTCTCCGGCGAGGTAAACTTAAACGTCAAAGAAGCCATTTGACAGAGCGTTCAAATAACTCGCGTGTATTTGTGACCTCACAGAGCAACTCGAGTGCAGAGAAAACAATTCAAGTTAATAATTTTTTTACAGTAAATTTAATTAGAATAAGTATATATTAATCAGAATATTATTTATGTTGTTAAAGTATATATTAATTAATTAGAATATTATTTAAGTTAAATATTAAATGAATAAATATAACTTTTACTAAATTAGCTTATATTTAACTTAATTTAAAGTAATTACTTCGTGCTAGTTTCGATGGTATACACAGTACGAACCCAAGTAATTCCACTAGCTACAGCGCCCTTCGAAACGGAACACCTTAATGTGTGCGCACCACTGCTGGCGAAAGGAATAGGACCCTTAGAGCGCAGCCAGCAACCAAGATTTACCATGTTGTAAAGTTTAATCGTTATCAAGTCCTAGAGTCTGCTGAGCATTGGCCTCTTTCAAAGATTTCCATGCTGATCGGTCCTGCGCTACATCCAGCGACTACTCGCTACCTTCATGAGATCATTGATTCACCTAATGGGATTTTGCCACCAGAGGATCTTCCTATCTCATCGGCCGTCAGATCTTTGAGCGATGTGTGCTGCCCATTACCAATTAGCAATCTTTTGGACTATGTCGGTGACCTTAGTTCTCCAGCGGATCTCCACGTTTCTGAATCGATTGAGCAAGGAAGCCCTGTACCCGTACCGAGATCGTATTAGTACATTATAAACAAAACCAGTTCACGGCATTCGGAACAATGTTCAATAGTGAACATCATCATCGTTGGACTGATCGATGTGGAGATCTTTGGGAGAGTCCTATGTCCAGCAGTGGACGTCTATCGGCTGATGATGATTATGGACATCAGAAGGGAAGAAAGAAAATGAGAATAATACATTTGTACAGCGCAACTACTCTCAGACAATGGATACGCGTCCACCTGAAGGGCGCTCATCACCGCGAGAATTGCTGCAGAAGTTGGCGGACTAAGGGTTACAGCCTGCTGGCTCTCCATAGATCGTAAATATTACCCTAAATAGGTAAGCTAACTTAGGGTGAGTAATACGTAAATATAACCACACCCTTATTTGGCTTTGAAGGTCTTCTATTAAGCACCAGTGAGCATGACCCGCTGAGTGATAGACCCGTATATTCTCGCAGGCCAGGGCTTCAGTCTGGCGAGCCTTGCGAATGGCTCCGTAGCTACTCTGTGAACTTCACATAACTTATGCAAACGGTGCTTAATAGTATGCAAAAGTTGGTCCGGTCTAAGTGCAAACTCGATTGCTCTCAAATGAACAAACCGGTAGGAGCCATCGCATTGATTAATCAGAGACATTTACACTGCATCCTGTATTTAAATGGCGTTCGTCCCTTAAGTTATTTAATTAATAAAATAAATTAATTAACAATACAAAACCTTCCTGAAATCAAACCGGTGGTAGGTCTCCGTTGACCGTCTAAGTAAGTACCACTGCAGCGCCTACTTCTGCCGCCAAACAGTAGTGTCCAAACATTACTATTATCTTGTTTGTAGGGCGCTGTAGGTAGTGTTTACTGGGGTAACGAGACTCAACATCTTATGTCTGAAGGTGACGAGCGTAATGTGGTGCAGTGTATACCATTCTAACTAGTGCCGCGTTGTTATGGGCACACGTATCACTTATCCATCACATGAAGGTCTCGTTGGTCTTGTCGCTTAATAGAATAAAAAAAAGATTTTGGCACCTAAGCAACTTAAGCTAAAGATAACTTAGATTAGTCTCCTTCTTATGGTTTAAATCTAGCAGTTGAAATTGAGGATAGTTATGTAACGGAAGTTAAGATATCAACATAAGAAAAGATCTCGTAGACAGTCGTAGCCAGTAAAATTATTAAGATAATGATATATAACATCTTATTTCCAAGGCGACAAACACAATGTGGTGTAGTGTAGATCATCTTAACTAGCGCTACGTTTTTATGGACACACGTATCACTTACCATCAGGTGAACGTCTCGCTCGTCTCGTCGTTTAGTTAAGTAATAAAAAACCATATTTGCACACTGGTGTACATATGAATTACATATAAGATGAGCCGAAGATCTGGTGAAAGTCGCGGGAAGCCACTGAATGTGAGAAACGAGAGACCGATGGATGTGGAGATCTTTAGGAGACCTATAGCCAGCAGCGTACGTCTATCGGCTGATGATGGTGATGATGTGCACACTACATAATCATGGTCAAAGTAGACGCTGCTGAAAACAGTCTCGTAAAGCATCACATTGTACTCGTTGCGTCAAAATATTAAGTGACGTTGCCTCAGTAATTTCACTAGCTTCAACACCCTTCCAACCGGATCACAATAATGTTTACACATTAAAGTTTATCGTAATAGGAGCAGCGGTGGACAACCAGGTCGTGATAGATTATGGATACATAAATCTAGAGTTTGCGATTTTAAACCAACTCTCATTAGGCTAGCGTGGTGGGAAATTGTTTAAATCCCTCCCATATGAAACCCTCTTCGATCCTGTAGGAATTTTTGGGGGAGGCTCATGTCCAGCAGTGGATATCTATCGGCTGATGATGTATGTGATGTTGTGATGTGATTTTAAAATAAACTTTATATTTCTCATGAGAAATTCTCAACTAAAGCACATCTTAGATGCTGGAGTTGTCCTCGAATTAATAGTTTACCCTATGATTAATCACTAACCATGGGGTAAACCGATAGATACCCCAATCCCCCTCTCCCCCCAATATTAGAGAGACGGTGCAGTAACCATGTTTCACCGCCGTCAAACTTTGATCACTGTTACCTGTTAAGGGAGTAACGCCCTTGTAATTGAATTAAAAGTTCCAAAACAAAACACCGGAAGCTCTTGTTTGCAGAAGGGGAAGCTGCGCGTTATTACAAACTTGTAACGAAAATCTGTACTTACTTCCATTTTTTTTTCGCGACTCTTAATTCCATTCTCCGTATTAAAGCTTAACTTTTGTTTATTCGCGAAGTTCGCAACGCAATTAGGAGTTTTTTAATACATTTACCCTTGATTAGGATTTCAAGGGAACTTTCCTAGCTTCCAAGCAAATGCGCTCGCTAAATTAATATTCCAGTTTAACCACTCCAACTTCAAGTTAGCACTTATTGTTAGCAGAGTCTGAACCTAACTTTTATTATATGACAAAGTTACGGAGGGAGTCGTTCACCTGTTGGTAAGTCATACGCCTGTCCTTTATGAGACCCGCGTTCAGGTGTAAGACATTAACTCGTTACCACAGTTACTTTACTACCTACAACGCCTTTCAAAACTGATCACAATTATTCAACAATGCTACAATACGAGCGGGACGTTCAGCTGATGTTAAGTCATACGCCAATCCATAGGAGGCACTCCTTAGAAAATACACAGCATGCTACATTATCCGGCGCCTTCGGATATAAGACATCAAATTGTTACCACAGTCACTTTACCGGCTACAACGCCGTTCAAACCGGAACACATTTATATTTGCACTCTATTGCTTTTCGGCTGCAATAGGAGCCGCGGGGGTCTCCAGCAGCAAAGACCTATCACCATATCAAACCCATAAAATTGATCACTCTTTGAAACGTCATTCTCGACTTGGAAGTCCTTTTACAGGAAAATTATTGAAGTCTGTTCATCATTATCAGTCGACAGACGTCCACGGCTGGACGCAGGCTTCCCACGAAGATCTCCATATCGATCGATTCTGCACTGCCACGATCTTCACTAGCTCTTCGGACCAGCTAGCATTTGAAGTATATACATTAACTGGAAAAGCACGTGAAAATAAATTACAGCGAGTTGTAAAGTAAAAACGTAAATTAACCCGCAGTTAATTAGTACTCCCTATTAAAATCCGTTCACTCGTGTGTTTGTAACTTTAGTTAAAAGTTTAAACGGTTAAGTTAAATATTAACGGATATATAATTAATGGTAACAAGTTAAAGTTTAGTATACATTTTTTGTATAGTAATAATAAACTAAACAATACATCGATATAAAATAACATGTACAGTGTTATTGCTCTGAAAGCAGTCTCTTAAAGGATATCATCATCATCATTATCATCAGCTGACAGACGTCCACTAGACATAGGTCTCTTCCAAAGATCCCCACATTAATCGATTTTTTTTAATGATAGTCATTTGACAGTTATTATGTAGACAGGTAGTGATGTATAAACGAACTGACGTGATGGTGAAGCAGTTTTGAATGAAAGAGGAGGAGGGCAAGGACACGAAAGGAATGATTTATTGAGGAGCGGACACGGTTATGGAAATCAGTGATAAATTCAAAATGATTGTTTTTTTTTTTTGACAAGGTTAGCGCCTTATCACGATCCCACCTGATGATGAGTGGTGATTTGGTCTGTGGTGTTAAGGCACACTAACGTAAACAACCTATTCACTGTTTCCTTGAAG